>CP120503.1:0-2722500 GCA_029489945.1 Nigrospora osmanthi | reverse complement strand
GTATGGAGGAACTGGATCCTGCACTGAGGGATGGGATGAATTGCCCCTCCTCGAAGATGGGCAACCGCGACCCCACCAAAAATAATAATTGACTCCCAACCCCACCTTCCGATAGCAGCCCCGTCGCAGACAGACCCGTATCGTTCCATCGTTGCTGCGAATATTACCTCCTGGTGGACGACGACCCGGCGCAAACAGAGCGACATTCTTATTCCTGCTCCTCTCCTCTCCTCTCCCCCCGCGAACCGACACGCCCTTGCTCGACACCCCCACTCCAGTCCAGCCCTTCTCAGCACCCACCGCCGCAATGCTCGACGTGATCGACTTCATCAAGGAGCGGGGTGGCGACCCCGAGAAGATCCGGGAGTCGCAGCGCCGACGCTACGCCCCCGTCGAGGTTGTGGACCAGGTCATCGAGATGTGGGAGGACCACCGCAAGACCAACTACGCCGCCTCGCAGGTCAACACCAAGATCAACGAAGTCCAGAAGGCCATTGGCGCCAAGAAGAAGGTCTGGCTGTGACTCACTGCCGTAGGAGGGGGCGCGCCCAGGGAGAGGCCGTACTAACCCCCTATCTCTACAGGCCAAGGAGGATGCCGCCGAGCTTCTGACCCAGAAAGGCGAGCTGGAGAAGGAGAAGAAGGCCCTGCTCGAGTCGGCGGCCGAGAAGGAGGCCGCGCTGAAGACCAAGGTCAAGACCATCGGCAACTACGTCCACGAGTCGGTGCCCGTCAGCGACAACGAGGACAACAACACGATAGTGCGCACCTGGGCCCCCGAGGGCGTCGCCGTCGAGAAGAAGGATGTCCTCTCGCACCACGAGGTCCTCACCCGGCTCGACGGCTACGACCCCAACCGCGGCGCCAAGGTGGTCGGCCACCGTGGCTACTTCCTCAAGCAGTGGGGTGTCTTCTTGAACCAGGCCCTCATCAACTACGGCCTCGAGTTCCTGATGAGCAAGGGCTTCACCCCGCTCCAGACGCCGCAGTTCATGCTTAAGGACTACATGGCCAAGACGGCCCAGCTGGAGCAGTTTGACGAGGAGCTGTACAAGGTGGTGGACGGAGACGTAAGCAGCCAGCCAGGCCTCGTGGGACGGACGTGGTGGCAAGCGATGCTAACCCCCTCCCGCGCCAGGCACAAAACGATAAATACCTGATCGCCACCTCGGAGCAGCCCATCTCGGCCTTCCACGCCGACGAGTGGCTCCAGGCCAAGGAGCTGCCCATCAAGTACGCCGGTTTCTCGACTTGCTACCGACGCGAAGCGGGCTCGCACGGCCGCGATGCTTGGGGCATCTTCCGCGTGCACCAGTTCGAGAAGGTGGAGCAGTTTGTGCTCGCCGACCCGGAGAAGTCTTGGGAGCTATTCGACGAGATGTTCTCGACGTCGGAGGCGTTCTACCAGTCGCTGGGGTTGCCCTACCAGGTGGTGGCCATTGTCTCGGGCGCGCTGAACAACGCGGCGTCCAAGAAGTTCGATCTCGAGGCGTGGTTCCCCTTCCAGGGCGAGTACAAGGAGCTCGTCTCGTGCTCCAACTGTACCGACTACCAGTCCCGGGCGCTCGAAATCCGGTTCGGCACCAAGACGCAGACTGACGCCAAGAAGAAGTACGTCCACTGCCTCAACTCGACTCTGTGCGCCACGGAGCGTGCTCTCTGCTGTGTGCTCGAGAACTACCAGACCCCCGAGGTAAGCCGGGCCCCCCCTTTTTCGGTTGCGTTGGCGAGGCGAGGGACGGTACTGATGCAAACGGACTACTGCAGGGTCTCACGGTGCCCGAGGTGCTGCGCAAGTACATTCCGGGCAACCCTGAATTCATCCCCTTTAGCAAGGAGCTCCCCAAGGACACGACGTCGGCCAAGGTTAAGGGCAAGGCGGACAAGGGCGCCAAGCCCAAGGTGACACCGGCCCCGGCCGATGCCGGTAAGAGCGGCCCCGTGGCCGAGGCCACCGAGAAGTTGGAGAAGACGAGCGTGTAGAGAGGGGCGGCGTTGGACCATGCATCAATCACGGTGAGGGCGGGATGTGAAGCCGGAGAGCGCAAATATGAGATAGAGGAGCAATGAAGAGACAAAAAAAGGGCATGGGGTATGGGCTTGCACAGAGTATGTGTTGAATGCCTGCCTACCTCCTTACAGAGATATACACCCACACAGATTCGAATGGGAACAAGAATTTTGCAGCATATTGGGCGTAGGGATGCTGCGTTTGTGTGACTTGGGTCTGCGGTCATGCTCAATTCGGCTGGCGTGGTTGGTTTCCATTCCTTTGGTTCCAAGACGAAATCCGGGGTTGCACGGGAGCACGGGATCCAAGAAAGAGATGGATGGGAGGACCCAGAATTACATGATTTGATCAGGGAGGGAGGGGTCTTGGGGTCCATCTTCGCATCCAGGAACCCCAGTTGGCCCGATCCGGCCTACCAGGTATGGATGCACTCAGGCACTGACTGACCCCCGATGAGTGTGTAGGGTGGGCACTGGTAGACCCTGGATCCCCAAGCAGCAGTTACATTGAAACAGCCATGATCGGATCTAACGATGCAGCAGCAGCAGAGGTGTGGCCTGGGCATAAAGCCTGGGATGGTAAATGGATCACTTCCATACCTGGAGGCTCGTGTACCCATCGCAGTACTGCCCCTAGTTAAGATGTATGTATGTGTAGGGTGTGCATTCAACGTCTAGTGCCGAAAGCGGCAGTGCCATTCCATTCCGGCACCAGAGGGAACGAACGAAGGCCCTAACCGGCAGCGCTCAGCCCCAGCGTCAGCGTCGTCGTCGTCGTCGTCGTCGTCGTCGTCGTCGTCGTCGTCGTCGTCGGTCAACTTGGCCACAAAATCCACCTCGTCCAGCAGCGCCCATCGTCTCCTCGTCCAGTACGGCAGGTCGGCGGTCCAGGAGTCCGTCCGTAAGCGCATCGCATAATTCCACCACATCTCCAGCCCGTCCCGTGCTCTTCACCCCCCCCCAGAAGAGACGTCCGCAGAAGGCACGGGCCGGCCGCACCTGCGCTTTCTCACGCCCGCCGCCCCCCTGGTTTATCTGACGTGTCTGGCTGGCATCCATGCTTCATGGAAATGCAGCTTGACCACTCCTGACACACACACAACCACTGCCGACTCTTGCGCCGCATTCGCTCCCAGCAACAGCAGCAGCAGCAGCAGCAGCAACCCGTTTGTCTTTTGTGCACAAAGCCGCTGCAACTGGCCGCCTGGACACCTATCTTGCATCCCCCCGTAAATCTCGCGCCTCTATACCCAGGGCTCCATCGCTGCTGCTCTACGCCGCCCCCAACTTTGTTGCCTGGCACTGTCGAACCGTCACCATAGCCGCTAACGTAGGGGGCTTGTTGTCGGTGGTCGCACGCGGCCTAAGCGTCTACGCCGTTTGAACCAAGGCGACCACGCTCCAGGTGACGGGCGAGTCCAACGAACGCCTGGGCGCCGTTTCCTGCAAGCGAGAACCCTGGGTTCCGCCCCCGAACACTTGGCCAAGCCCACCTGCTTACAGCGTCATGTCTGAGACCTTTTCCTGTCCCTTCGCCTGCGGCTACGGGACCAAGGACGAATATGACATCCACCTGGTGAGATCCTCAAGGCCACCCATGCCAGCTCCCGGCCTCGTTTCCTTGCACCCACCTCCTATCATCGGCGTGTCGGGCGCCCGCTGACAAATACCTGCCAGCACGTTGAATACCAACACACCGAGGGCACATCCCCCTTCTTAGTCCGGGAAGGTAGCTCCCAGGGCCCGGTTCAAGCCCAGGCGGCACGTAGCGCAGAGAGTGTGCAGTACGCCGAATGCCCCATCGAGGAGTGCGGTGAGGTTATCACGCTCGCCGAGTTTGAAGACCACCTCGAGCTGCACAACCTGGAGACGACGGAGGCCCCCTCGGCAAGCCCCGAGTCCATCAATGGCTATGTGTCGCCGTATGTAGACCTGAGCCATGGCCAGCCTTCCGGTCATGACCCCCGCAACGGGCACTCCGACCACGACAGCAGGCAGGCAGCCTCCATTGAGCGGTGGAAGCAGCTCCTCCACATGCCTCTGGCTGCGCCCAAGGAGCACCGAGCGGCCGAGCCGCCGCCCGCCGACAAACAGCGTAAAAGACTCGGCGTAGGTGGCGACCATGCATGGCGGCAGCACGGGGAGAATTTGTGACTGACAAGCGCACAGAAATCTGAGCTCGGCAAGTACGCTCACGAGGACAGGATGCCGGACTGGCTAGTCGATCTTCTAAAGAGGGAAGGCCAGGTAGTAGAGCACGGTACGCGGTTCGCTGGTTATCCTTTGCCTGGCGGATGTTTACATACTTACGTCTGGCCCACCCAGGGGTTATTGAGGTCCTGGGGCAGCTACTGGATGAGAATCCCACAACGACTTGGGCATATCTGTGTCACCCCAGTATCCAGCACATCTCGAAACTGAAGAGGGAAGGTAGGGCGCCCCCCTCCTGTTCTTCCGTCATCCTGGTGCTTGGCATCGCGTCTGACATGCCATTAGGGGGCTTTTGCGGCTACCGAAACATCCAAATGCTGTCGTCGTACATCGTTGGAGCCAGGGCCCCGGGGCATGAGCACTTCCACCGGAGGATACCCAGCATCTTCAAGATACAAGACTTTATCGAGCGCGCTTGGGATATGGGCATCAACGCCCGCGGGCGTATCGAAACGGGGGGTGTGAAAGGATCACGGAAGTACATTGGAACCCCCGAGGTACGTGTGAAGCAATCGTGCCGGAAGTCGTGGATGCGTACGTGCTTCGAATGCTGACGCGAAACAGGCACAAGCCATGTTTTTGGGCCTCAACATACCGTGAGTCCTGGCACTGTCCCCGACCCCCTAGTCCGACATTCCGACTGAAACCCGCAGGGTGCGAGCCATGGGCTTCCGAGATTCGCAGGCCGGACAGGCCGAGGCGAGGCTGATGCAGCACGTTCTGGAATATTTTGAGGCGGCTGGTGCCAAAGGCAGCGGCAAGGTGCGGCGTACTTCACTGCCGCCCATTTACTTTCAGCACCGAGGCACGCGAACCCCCCTCTCCTCTCTCTCATTTTCCCCCCCTTCTCCGGTAGGCATTTAGATGCATGGAGCTAACGGGTCGACGTACAGGCCATTCCTTGACCATCGTGGGCATCGAGAAAAGAACCGATGGCGCCCTGGAGCTGCTCGTCTTTGACCCCATGTTCCGCGACCCGCCGGCCATTCGTGGCCTCGTTGGGCGCGTGTTGAAGAATAATACGTCGGTCGACAAGTCGCTCAAGCTCTACCGCCGTGGTAACAAGTACCTGAAGAAGTACCACGAGTTCGAGGTCCTCGAGTACGTATACCCGAAGCCGGATTTTCTTTTACGGTAACCCCCCCTTTTTTTTGACGAGACTGCTGACAACGGATGGGGGCGCAGACTCGTACCTGGCGCGTCCCGTACTCCGGTACAAGTGAGCGAGGTAGGTGGTAGTTCCTCGGCCACTCGGCACGCACGCCACTAGTCAGAACTTGTCCAAGATGAACCTTGTTCACGGAAAGAGATATCGTGACTGGTCTGTCCGAGGCGACGCTGTTTGCGTTGCCAGTGCGCCATATATAAGGCCCGCTCCCGCACTGTGGTCTTAAGGAAAGGGGAGGGGGGCTTTGGTTTTTCTATGGCCAAATGTCTACCTGCTTGTTCGGGCGGCTCACACCTAGACAGCGTTTGCCTTTTTCGTTGCAGTCAAGAAAGAACGCTCACACAGATTCCACGCACGGGGAGGAGGCTTGGCTTCCTGAGATAGTAGTGGTTCGCGGCCACATATAGAGCACTTGGGCCAAGGCAACGAGCACCTAGTTGATGAGGATGATGATGCCTGTTGTTCAGTCTTTTCGTTTCTCGTTGGTATCACCTCCGCATGGGGCAGTGGAGTAAGTGAGCATGTGTGACCAAATTCGCCTATTTGCATTTTACTGGTCCTTCATGCCGGCTTCTATCCATTTCCGGACTTTCTCCAGCGCTCGGGACCGGTGCGAGATCTGGTTCTTGGCCGCCGGGTCCATCTCGGCGTAGCTGTTCATTTCACGTGCGGGTCAGTCGGGCCCTACTTCCCACCAGGACACCGGGAGGGTGCGGAGAAAAGGGGGTTTGCGTGAAGAGAGAGGGGAGGGTTGAGAACTCACGTCTTGCCCTCGTATTCGAAGATGGGGTCCCAACCGAAGGCGGTCGGTCCGCGGGCGGGGACGATCTTGCCCTGTCCGGCGGCGCGAGGTCAGCAGGCTTTGGGAGGCGGAAGAAGAACAAGAAGAAGAACAAGAAGAAGAACAAGAAGAAGAACAAGAAGAAGAACAAGAAGAAGAACAAGAAGAAGAACAAGAAGAAGAACAAGAAGAAGAACAAGAAGAAGAACAAGAAGAAGAACAAGAAGAAGAACAAGAAGAAGAACAAGAAGAAGAAGAAGAAGAAGCAAGGGGCGGCTTACGTCGGTGCGGCCCTGGAAGAGGATGGGCTCGTTGCCGGGCCCGCCGGAGAAGGCAAAGGTGCAGACGGCCTGGGCCGACTTGTCGTCGTAGGCGGCGAGCAGCTTGTTGAGGCCGTCGAGGCCGACGCCCTGGAGGAACCACTTGATGTAGACGCCGGGGAGGCCGCCGAGGGCGTTGAAGCAGAGGCACGTGTCCTCGACGAGGACGGGGCCGCGCACGCGGTCGGCGGCGACGCGGCACTTTTCGAGCGTCACGTCCTCGACGGTGCCCTGCAGCTCGGGCAGGTCGACGGCCTCGGAGCGCACGACGACACCCGCCGGCTCCAGGATGGCCTTGACCTCGCGCAGCTTGTTGGCGTTGCCCGTGATGAAGTTGACCGTCGGCTTGGGCACCTCGAGGGGCTCGCCTTGTTCCATGGCGGAGGGTTGGGGTTTTTTTTTTTGGGGGGGTGGATGGATGGGTGGTCTGAAGTAGGAGGAGCAGAAGAGGGCTCCGAACGGACGGGAGGGATCAGGTGTATGTCCACGAGACACACACACGCGCTCTCTCACTCACTCACTTTCACTCTTTCTCTCTCTCAAGCTCTCAAACTCTCTCCCTCGTTCTCTTTCACTTTTCTCTTCTTTCCGTCTCTCTCACGAAACTGTACCAGGTGGCACACGCCCACAGGTCCTCTCACGCAACACTCAGACGCACGAGCTCACGCAACACAACGCACTCACGCAAGCGGAGCACACCACAGAAGTCGTGCTGGTCCGAACAGACGACCAGATGAGCGAGTCCACAATGGGGATAAGAGGATGGGGAGGAGAAGGGGTAGCAGAGGTGGGAGTAATAAAACAGAGAGAGACAGAGAAACGATGAGCCGCGGTTTCGTAGCTTAGATATAGATCGGGGAGGGAGGAGGGAAGGGGAGGAGAGGTAAACACGCTTGTCTACGTTGGCATTCAACCCAACAAACGGAAAGAGAGGTCAAAGAGACGGAAGGCCGTTTCTGTAAGGGACGGGAAGCTGTGGTAGCGGTGGTGGTGGTGGTGATGATGATGATGTTGATGATGGTGTCGTTGTTGTTGCTGCTGCCGCTGCCGCTGCCGCTGCCGCTGCTTCTGCTTGCTTGAAAAGTGCAAACGTCAGGGTGTGCGTATACGGGATCAGTGGTAGTCGTAGTAGCAGCTAGTAGTAGTAGTAGTAGTAGCAGCAGCAGTAGTTAGTAGTAGTGGTAGGAGATGTGCGCGTGTGTGGGTGCGGGTGTGGGTTGGACTTCATGTGTGGGTTGTTCGAGTTGGTACATGGAAAGAGGTATTGGAAGTAGTGTGGAGTTTGGGTGGGTCCCTCAGCCGTGGCTTCCCTGAATGACATCTGTTCCCCTCTTGGCACCGCCTTTGCCCGATTCAAGAGCGCAAGCCCAAGAAAAAAAAAAAATGCCCACTTGCCACCGGTGTACATAACGTAAGTGCCCTACTGATGTTTGGTTTTACTTTCCTGAGAGGGAGGGACCCTATTTGTACATGTAGGTACTAATTGACGAGTTAGTCGGTCCCTAAGTACTTACTGCATACCTACATACACCTCATCTCTCTCATGTAAGTAAAGCAATTACCTACTTCTACGTGGGTGTACTACTCATCTTGTTTGCCTCCAAGTATGTAACTGGAGTGAGAGAGGTAAAAAGAAGCAGCTCTGTGTGGTACCAACACACGCACACACCAAAGCAGTTGGAGGAGCAAGAGGCAACCAGGTAGGTGTTTGTAGATGTTTCTGCCTGTCGTTTGCATTTGTGTAGATAGTCGTTTGCATATGGTAAGTGGAGTGTCTGCTCATTGAAGCGTTGTAAGTTGGCGTCCGTGTGGTTGTTGTCTCCCACTTCCCATCCCCATCGTTGACTTGTAGACATTCACCGGTGCTTTTACTCTTCGTCTGATGGGTAAGTAGATACGTATTTTGTCTGTTTATGAGTCATTATCTCTGTCCCTTTCTTCCTCTCAGCTTTCTCTCTGTCTCTCTCCCCCCAACCTCTTCTTCCCTCTTTCTCTCTCTCTCTGTGTGTGTCTCAGGCCTCTCAACACTAAACCCGCTTGGCCTGGTCTAAGATGTCTAGTCGGTCCGCCGTCTCATCCGTATGCCGGTCCTTTCTTGTCCGTCGCTTCTCCGTCTTCTCAGCGCCGCAACGAGGCGGGCAGTGCTGTTGCTGATCCGACCTTGCTGGTGCTTTTGCGCGCGTTTCGCACTGCCCTTGTTGCTGGCCGCTTTTTCGTTGCCGCTCCGCCTTTGAGGGGGGTTGGGGATCTTCAACCCGGTCCGAGACCGATCCCACGGCTGCGAGTGCAGGCTGTTCGTTCTCTCATCCAAAGGCCGTCCGTGATGGCGGCTGGCTTCTCCCCTTGCCAGACCGGATCGTGCATGCATTCCTCGTACAGGCTCGCCGCCTACATGGCCAAATCTCATGAGCCGGGAGCCAGCCACGGCTTCCTGCGGCCTGTCTCCCTCCGGTGCCGTCCTCAGCCGCTCTCGCCCTCAGCATTGTCCTGCTTCCACTGCTTGATCCACTGCTCGATGCGGTCGACGTTGCTCTCCATGTCGTCCGACGTGTTGCTCTGGAGTTCCACCACGATCTGCTCGGCGTACGAGTCCCGCGCCTCTTGCAGCAGCACCTCCATGATTTCCGAGTCCAAGTTCTCCTGCAGCTTGGCCTCGGGGTATTTTCTATGCCCAGGGGTTTTAGAGACGTACAAGGGGTGCGTGCGTAGGTTAGGGGAAGGAAGGGAAAACACCTACCGTGCCGATAAACGGTCGTATAGAGTGGCCGAGTCCACGCGGAGCACGACGACCAGGTCGATCCAGCTCTCGGGGAACAGGTCGCACGCGTGCCAGTCGATGATGCAGCCTCCGGCCTTGGCCTCGTCCTCCAGGGCGTCCAGCAGCTTGTCTTCGTCGACAATCCAGCTGTGAAACTCGTCGTCCCAGCCCTCGTGGCACTCTTTGTCCTTGACCACCTGATTGACCGAAACGTGCCGCAGCCCCGTCTTCTCGGCCAGCATCTCGCAGTGCGTCGTCTTGCCGACGCCCGGCGTGCCCGTCACCACGATGTTGGGTTGCGTGCGCATCTTGCCTTTCTCCGCGACGGCGCAAGCAAGGCCAAGAGGTATTCAAGCACCTACTTGTACTCGAGTTGTAGGCAGGTGAAGAAAGCAGCACAGCTCGCCCCCGCAAACTTTCGCCTTCCTGGCAGCACGTTTCCACACGCGTTGCAATTGGGCGGGTAGGCGGCCGATGACCACGGTAACGACGAACAAGGGAGGGGGGAAATCAGTTCGTAACAGGCCCTTCGTCGACTTGGATGACGGAAAACGGCGGCCAGGGAGATAATGTCTGGTTTGACTTTGGGGGGGGGGGGGGGGGGGGGGTTGATTATTTTTGCCTGGTGTAAGTTGAAGATTTTTGAGAGGCGCTGGCAAGTGGGTCACGTGGCACCCCAAAGCACATATCTAAGTATCCATTCCACCCAACCAGTCAGTCAGTCACGGATTCGCTACCTCGAGTGCAACTTGTAAGCCCGGCCACGACTTGCATTTCCTACAGTCGCCATCTTCTCCCCTTTTCGCAACGTCATCGGCTTCGCTCGTGCGGTGTTTCATGTACAGTCGTGTCCCCATGCTACATGCCTCGTTTGCTACACATACAAGTTCTGCCCGACCACACCTCTCCCCCTCACATCCGACGCGCCCCGCCGGGCCGAACACAGATCGTCAACTGTCAAAACGCCGTCCCTGTAGCCCGCCCGACGTGCTTCTAATTCAATTCATTGATATCCATTAACGGCGTCTCGCCGCTGTCGTACACGTAAGCGACCCGGGGTGCAATGCCGCCGCCCCTCAGGCCTCGTCTGCAGGGAGACGCGCCGGGGGAGGCTCTATCAGATTGCTCCTGTCTCGTAGCCCAACCTCGGGCGGGAGCAACAACGAGACGGCCGGTCGCACCAAGAACCGCGGGATCCGAGCGCCTCGGCCCTACGCGGCAACCGCTTCACCCTCGACGTCCTCGACGAGGTCGCCCTCGCCTTCGTACTCATCGTCATCGTCGAGCTTCTCCTGCTGCGCAATCGCCTGCGCCGACACAATCTCGGCCAGCCGCTTCAGTCTGGGGGTTTGGAGCCCTGGTAACACGATTAGCCCTGCCGTCCGACAGCCGGTGCCTGCCAGGACCACTTACAAGAAGGAGTGTACGTCTCCAGCGCCGTAATCACACGGGGCTCGGCGATCTCGTAGGGACCACTGTCGTCCATGTCGACAGCCTGGAGCAGCAGCACGTCGCTCTTCTCCGTGACGCGCGAGGCAACCGCCTTCATGATCTCTCCGTTGATGGGCTGTTCGTAATCGGCAACCAGGTACTGGTTCAGGAGCTTCTGGATCTGGTTGGGCGAGAGCCTAGAGGAATACATGTCAGAGTCCATCCGCTTTCGCCGCCCGGGGTGCCTGGTGACTTACATCCAGCAAATGTCTTGAATGATCTCGATGTCGTTCAGCGTGGCCTTCTTGAGCTGCAAAAGCTTCGTCGCTTGCTAGAGTGGCTGTCAGTCGTCCGTGTTCTCACACCCTTTGTCCCACCCGGGAACTCACCATAAGATGCTCAAGCTGCAGAGTGCCCTCGGGCATGTCGTGGCTCTTGCACCATTCCTCGATACGGGTAATGTTGTAGTTGATCTGCAGGCCTCGCTTCCACGAAAGGAAGTTGCGGCGCATGAGCAGGTCGTTGAAGGCGGTGACGCCAACCAACCGCAGCAGCTCCGTCACCGTCTGCGTGATGATGGAGTCCTCCAGGTAGTAGGCCTTCATGGCCCGGAAGACGTTGTTCAGCAAAGAGAGCAAGTTGTCCATGCTGTATGCGGGCTGCGAGTTCGACTGCAGCAGCTTGCCGAGGAATCTGTTACTTTCATTCGTGACAAAGCCGGGCAGCGACTGCGACTCGATGATGGCCGGGATGATCATCTTGTTGAGCTTCTTCTTCAACACCTTCATCCAGGTGTGGTAGATGTTGAACTCCAAGCTCTCCAGATCGTGCTTGACGATTTCCAGGAGACGGTCGTACTCGTAGTTGTCCGTCTTCTGCGCCTCGTACCAGTCCTCGGCGAGGAAGACAAACGAGAGCATCTCGTGCACGTTAGACAGCCAGAAGGCACCGGGGTTGACGGCCTCGTCGCCATCGTGCTGCATAACCTCCTGCTGGATCGACTGCATGACGTTGGCCAGGAAGCGCTCCGACTCCTTGACGAAGCCGTTGTTCCACATCTCCGACGTCACCAAGTTGATGAGGTAGGACGGGAAGAGAACCTCCTTGTCCGAGGGCGGCGGGTTGTTGTTGGGCGAGGGGATCTTGAGGTTGCGGATAAGACCAATCGTGACTTCCTCGTTCAGGCCATCCTCGTCCGCCAGCAGGCTCTCGAGCTCCATCTCGATGCTGTCCACGCCGGGAACAAAATTGCCGCCCTGGTACGGACGCTGGCCCAGGCTGGTAATGGCCATCGACACGGGGCGCGGGTTGAAAGCGGCGCTGAAGCGGTCCAGGCCGCGGACGTCCTCGCCGGCGCTGCGTCGCTTGGTCATCTTCTTCGAGTTGGACGAGACCAGGTTGATCAGGCCGTTGGCAGGAGGCGGAACGTGGCCGTTGGTGAGCTCGCCGTTGATGGGGCCGGCGCGCCGAGCCAGCTCGAGCTGGTCCTGGAGCTCGGCAAGCTGTTGCCGCAGCGACAGCTTTTCGTTCTCGTGCGCCTGCGTCTCCTGCTGGATGCGCTCCAGCTCCGTGTTGGTCGACCTCAGCGACTCGCGAAGCTCGCGCTCTTCCTCCTGCATCCGCTTGACGTTCGAGTTGGACTCGTCGTAGTTGAGCTGCAGCTTCTTCATGTCTTCCTCCATGGCCTGCAGCTTGGCGACGGCGATACCGGCCTGGTTGGCCTCGGCCTGCAGCTCCTTGGTCCGCGTCTCCAGAGCCGTGTGTCTCGACTTCCAGGACGTGATCTGCTTCTCGTAGTTCTCGACCTGGCTCAGCAAGTTCTTGTTCTGGGACTTCATGGTGCCAAGCGACTGCGTCAGCTCGACGACCTTGTTTTCCAGCTTGTAGGAAATCTGCTTCAGGTCGCGAGCCTCCTCGCGGACCTTCTTGTAGCCCTTGCGAGCCTGTCTGCCACGCCACTGGCTCTGAATGATGACCACATTCTTCCGGTAGCTTCGCCACTCGCGGAGCTTCCGGCGGGCACGCCAGACCCGCTGGATCAGGAGGACGGCGTTGCCTACGCGGGTCTCCATGATTTCCTTCCGACGAAGGTAGCCCTTGGCCGCTGCTTGAGCAAGGACGACGTTGTTGCGGATGCGAAGGAAGTTCTTGCGCTGCTTCGACCCTCTCCAAACGCGCTGGATGGTCGTGGCAGCTTTGACTGCGCGGAGCTCTTCGGCTCTTTTTCTAGTGATGTAGGCTCGGGTGAGGGCTTGAAAACGAACTACCGCGTTCCTCATCTCTAGATACCTGTTGCGGTAAAACTTGGCGCGCAGGTTCTTCTGGATCATGATGGCGCACTGGCTGAGACGCTGGGTTCGCAGGTTCTCCATGAAGGCCAGCATACCGGCGCGGAAGAAGATCTTGGTCAGACCCAGCTGGTACTTGTCCTGGCCCTGGCCGGTGTTCTCACCCAGCGCCTTGGTCAGGATGGCGTTGGCCATCTCCCGGAGCTCGGCAGTCCACTGCGTCGACGGAACCAACATGTAGTACCGCAGAGCGAATTCTTCGTAAGTCCATCGTGTGGGGTACCCAGCACAACTGATGCGGACCGTCTCGAGGACACCACAAGCCCTCAGCTGGCTGAGGACCATGGGTCCTTCGAACTTCCAGGCCTCCTTGGCCTCGTTGGGCTTGATGCAGCGAATGTAGTGCACATCCGTGTTGTTGATGGTGTTCATGAGCTCGATCAGGGATGAGCGGAAGATACCACCCAGGGTGGGCTTGCGGTTAACAGCCACACCGATCTTTCTTCCGGCGGCGGGCTTGGCCACGCTCGAGGACGCGGCCGAGGCCACGTCCTTTTCACGTACGGCCGCAGCGGCCTGGAGCACCTGGCCGAGGAACTTGTTGCTGCTCGCGCGCAGAACCTCCATGTGCTCGTCGGGCACGGTGTCTCGGTTCTTCTCAATGAAGCCTTCCGACTCGTAGGTGACATCCACGGCATAGTGACAGACAGTGAAAGCCGACTTCCCGAAACGGGGCTTCTTAAAGAACTTGTTCTTGCCGCTGTCGGCGAAGTTGGTGTGCAGCTTGGTGACGAACTGGTCATCGGAACCCATGGGAAGACGGGACTCCTCGTCCAGGAGCGACAGAATGCCCATCTTGTTCTCAATGAGATCGATGCAGGGCTGATTGTCGGCAAAGTCGATGAAAGTCCAGTCAATCTTTTCCCTGACATACTCCTCTTGCTCAAGCTTGAATACGTGCTGGTTGAACTCCTGTTGCAACTTCTCGTTGGCGTAGTTGATACAGAACTGCTCGAAGGAGTTCTTGGCAAAATGCTCGAAACCGTAGATATCAAGAACGCCGATAAACGAGGTGACGCGGTTGAGAACCTCATCGGTGGCAAGGCTGCGGTTGACAATCTCCACCAGCCAGTCGAAAAGACTCGAGTAGATGTACTTGGCAACCGAGTCCCGGACCACGATAGCTTGCTGCTGGGTCAGGTTCGAGGTGATCTTCTCGCCACGAGTGACCAGCTGCTTCTTCACGATCCACTTGGCAAAGTTGGCGGCATCGATGCCAAGGATTTCGCAGGCCTTCACCAGCGCGGGTTCGTCGGGAGGCAGGACACTGTCGTTACGGGAGGCGGTGACCTTGACATTGCCGAGATGCAGGAGACCGGCCAGGAGCCTGAAGATGCCAGTTTGCTGGTCTTTGCTCACGCCAATGGTGCCGAGCGACTTCTTGGTGGCCTCGAACTCGGCCTTGTCGTCGACGCCGTCAATGACGGGGGCATTGCCTTGGTTCATATACTCATACTGCTCGACGGGGAGGAGGCTGAGCTCCTTGCGCTCGGCATCGGACGCGCCGGCAAGCAGCTGGTAGAAGATGTGATAATTCCTCTCCTTCAGGGGCTGGAACACCAGTCGGGACCGCTCGAGCAGGTATGTGCGGATCTTGGCTCCAATGATGTTGGTCTTGTCGTCGAACATGATCTCGATGTACTTTCCAAACCGGGACGAGTTGTCGTTTCGGGTCGTCTTGGCGTTACCGAACGCCTCCATGATAGGGTTGGTTGCGAGAATCTGCTCCTCGGTCTCGCTCATGGACTCGGCACCCTTCTTGGTGCGCGCGCCTGGATTGTCAGGGGATTCTCGGGTAGCGAAGTACCGCATAATGTACTTGGCGCTGACCGTCTTTCCAGCTCCCGACTCTCCGGAGACGACGATTGTCTGGTTTTTCTTGTCCCTCAACATGTCGGCGAAAGCTTCCTCGGCAATGGCGAATAAATGCGGCGCTTGGGTCGCCCTCTGCCGGCCGGCGTAGACTTGTACCATGCCCGGGACATAGAGCGAGTCCACGCGCGCGAACGGGTTGGTAGCTATGAGAACAATACCACTGTAGGTGTAAATCTCTTTCTGGACATATCTAAGGCGAATGGCCTGCAGGACTATGATGTAGGGAGAAGGCGTCAGCAACCGACGCCCGTTCGAAGCAGCCCCGGGCAGCGAGGTGGCCACGGGTGGCACGAGGGAGCTTACCAGCGGGCTCGTTCAAATGTGACAAGTTGGTCAAGTCGTCGCTAGCTTCCAGCATAGACGGGTTCATCAACGGCGGTAGCGACGGGTCGCTGCCTTTCTCCAGGGCCTCCAGGGAGACCGAGACGGTTTTCTCCTACAGGTCGCATGACGGTCAGCACAGGACCGGCCGGGGGTCGAAGCAGCGCGGCGGGAAGCCCACGTACCTCTTCATTTTCGAGCTTGAACACCAAGGTGACCTTGTTGCCGTCTATGGTCTTCTTGGTAACCTCAGAGGCCACCCAGCCCTCGGTGGCGTCGGGCTGCCAGGCGCGTGTTCCAACATCGTAATTCGACGACATGGGGACGGCAGCTTGTCGGGGTTGGTGGAAGGGGGGGCGGGGAGGAGAGGAAAGCTGTCAGGTTGCGTCGTGTCGTGTCGTATCGCGTCGTGAAGTGGTGGAGGAAGCAAGCCGTTCACGGTGCCAGTGGTTAAGGGGCAACCGGAGCCGGAGACATTCGCGTAGATTAGGTAGGTAGGCGGGCAGGGGGTGAATGGCAAAGAAGAACACGCAAACTATTTACTGGGACGAAAGGAAGGGTCTACAGCAGCTGCGGTTGGAGGAGGGCGGGGGGGCAGGCAGAACAAAAGCCGTGGGGGGGGAGAGGGCGGAAGGCGCGTTCGTGAGGCACGTCGTGGTCTCTCTGCGGGCGCAAAGTGACAGTGTCTCGCCGGGCAGAGTTTTGGTTTTCTTCAATGAAAAGAAGAAGTTGGCCTCGGGGCAGTCGAGGTGTTTGGTCTCTGTCTAATCCAGGTGGTGTCTGGCGTCCAGGAGGTGGCAGGCACGGCAGCGACTCTGTGACGAAGCGGCCATGCTAGAATTTGGGGATCAGGGAGCCCTCTCTCCAGCACCTGCAGCGGCGGCGCCGCCCCCGCCGCAGAGGTAAGTACTACAGCAAGCAGCATGGGAACTGGATGGATGGATGGTTGGTCGGGAGCATGGAACAAGCAGCGATCCATTCGAAGAGAGGGAGGGCCCTTGTACCGGCAGCACCTCCAGCGCCGCCGTCCGCCCGCACCACAGGACGAGGAGGTACTTGGCTGGGAGGTAGTATCCATCTACATCTGTTAGTTAACCTCTTCCCCACCCACGCCCTCCGCCCACCATGGCGAATGGAATCTGACCTCCAGCCTACCTCCTCCCACCTGACGAGCAGCACGCATCGCCAGTCTCTTGGCTCTCCCATCCATCCCGCTGTATTCCCCCCTCCTGAGGCCTACCGTACCTACTTTCGTGGTCGCCCGCGCTTCGATGAGCGGCGTTAGTTGGATAGGTAAGTACATCTCGGTAACTTCCCATGCTTCTCTAGGTAAGGTAGGGACGCAAACGCCCCTACAACACGTCAATGGGGGCATAGGGACAGATGGACACCTGTACTCCAGCTATACTGGTAATGTACCTAAGCTAGTTTGTACATGTCGCAAAGCGACGACCACACACTCACACATACTTGCTTGTACATACCTCATCCCTGACAGGGGACAAAGGACCCCCCGAGAAAACAGGGTCCGCTCGAGCGTCACTGGTCAGATCGGCCAGTCCAGCGAACAGCGATGCATTTGGCTGTTGCTCTGGCGCGACTCTCTTGGCCGCGGACCCATACACACACACCCACCGACGCCTCCAGGGCTCCAGGGCTCCAGGGCTGTTTCCTCTCCACCCCAAAGGCCCGGCAGCAGGTACCGCGCCTTTCCATCCATTCCTTCTCCCCCCCTCTCTCTCCCTGCCCCTCTACTTAATCCACCTGGGGGGCACTGGCCACTTCTTTACCCCTAAACCACACACACCCCCTCCCTGTTCGTCCCTAGGTTGCCCGCCGCCGATTGCCCGCCGTCTTGGGAGCCGATGAATGGACAGTACGTGTACGGGGACCTCGGGGACAAACGAGGTCGCTCACATTGTATCGCCCGCTTCCATGGACTGCTGTCCGTCCTACGATCCCAACAGACGGCGTGAAAGGAGCCCAAGTCCGTCGTCCCAGCCGCTTGCCAGGCGTCGGCTGGAATGCATGGCATCCATCCAGTCATCCACCGGCCACTCCATCCCGCCGTTCGGCACCCATCCATCCATCCATCCCATGGCACGCCCGCATGACATGGGCTCGGGGCCTGGCGGGCAGGCGGGCAGGCAACAGGGAGGTATGCTCGGTGTGCTGTTGATGCCAAGCCGCCCCGTCCGTCGCCGAGTGTGCAGCTGTTGGATACCGACAGACTTCCCATTACCTTCCACTGCTGCTACACCACCTTTCGTAGGAGGTAGGTAGGTAGGTGTAAGAGGCCGCCAGCAACATCTGCCGGCCTCATGGGCCATGTTTCCAACGCTCTGCATGGCCACCGGGATCCTGTCGCACACTTTTACTTTTGAACGAAATGCACCCCCCGAGGTAGTACGGACTATCACGGAAAAGCGAATATAGACCCTGTTCTTCATGCGTGGTGCCGACTAATAGTACGGAGAACAGAGATCACTTTTCGCCAGCCGCATGGGGTTTTCGTCATATGTTCTCTCTTACGCAAGCACATATATGAGCAGAATAGACATGCCATTCCGTCCTTGCTTGCTTCTTTTCCTTACCTTATGCGATTGTTTCTCATGTTCCGGACGGACCGGGCCTGTGTTTACGCTTTCGTCGGCCAGGCGGCCGTCGGGGCCCCCCCCCCTACCCGTACAGCGAGTGCGCATTAAGTAACGGGATGAACGAACGAGAAGGCCGCGAGGAACGATCGTCGCTAGCAAGCGGAGCGCCCTCAACACCTCCAGACCGCCGCCCGGGAGCAAGGCTCCTTCCAGGTTCGGGGGCCAGGAGGCTTGGGGGGGGGGGGGGGGGGGGTCGGTGACATGCCCATGACCAATCCCCTTAACCAACGACAGCCCGCCCTGCGGAGGAACTAGCTGCACTCGGTAGCCGCACGCCTTAGCTACCGTACCACCCCGGCCTTAGCACGCCCTGTCTACAGCCCCGGGGCAACAGTCCAGATGGGACCTCAGAATCTTTCATTCCACCCTCTTACCGTCGTCGACGCAACCCGTGAGTTCGTTCTCGCCGAAGGCTGAAAAACATGCCGCCGTTGTGAAAAACCCGGCTGGACTATACCTACTTACTTATGTGTATGTCCCTACATACTGCCCCTACTCGCAACCGGCCCGCCGCCGCCGAGTCCCACAGATGTTTCATCGCGGAACTCCAGGACTAATGTAGGTGTAAATCGTAATGCTTGCAAATGGATACCTCCCCCCTCCCACCCGGTCGGTCAATTCTATACCCACGCAACCACGCAGTTATCAACTAAGAGGTAAGTACGGTGTACAGACATGCCTAACGGACGCCGCCTACTTTTCCAACTCCTGCTTGCCTCGTACCTTTGGAGCCTACTGCCATCTCATACAAGCACAGTCCGTACACGCGCAGTGGCGCGGGACCAGCTTCGAATAGGTACCTAGGCATGGTCTCATGATCATAACGGTCTTCTGCGGTTACCCCGTAGCTCGCTACACATCTATCGTCGTCCGGCGTATAGAAAGATCCATAGGAGGCTGCTCACGCCCAGGGCCCTGGCTACCCGGTACCTCGGGCTGGTGGTCTGCTGGGTATGGCCCGCCGAGATGGATGGTCACGGCGCCCAGCAAGCCAGATAGATGCCCGTGGTGGCCCGTGGCTGCCGTACCCTCCTCCTCATCCTCCTCCTCCTGAGCGTTACGGTGGAAGTCCCATCATGGGGCTCCGTCTCGAGCGGATAGACTCCGAGACATTGTCAAGATGACAGCATCCACCAACTCTACTGTGTATGGTACCCCTTCGCTTTCCCCGGGCTCCCCGGGGCTTCTTAGCTCGGTTGTACCTGCACCGCCCGTTTTGCCCGTCTCGAACCGGCCGTGCGCGCACCCGTGGGTGGGCGTACGACATGGTGAGCCGTTACATCTGTAATAATTTGTGGTGGTGGCGGCCGTTCAAAAGCAGCGCCCTACCAAACGCCACGCAACGCCAGTATCTCCCTCTTGTGTGTTTGGGTGTGTGTATCTGATATGGCCCTTCTGCAAGGGGCCGACGGCGGAGCGACAACCATGAAACGAAAAGCTGGGACGCGGTACGGGAAGGGCGTCCTGGCGGGAAACGTGCCATGCTTGCACACACGCGCACGCACACACACACACACACACACACACACACACGTTCCTCCCGGTCCCTCCCTCTTTCTTCCGCTCCCTTTCTCGGCTTGCTCGGTACGCCAGAGGGCCACCCCTCCTCCTCCCTCTACTCCGTACATCTATTACCAACCGCTCCCGAAGCCTTCGAGGCCCGCGAGGTACGCGGTGGAGAGAAGGTGTGGGACCGGCCCATGGCCACGATTCATCAGACGCTCACAACGTAAGCAGCAACAACTCTTCGCAACCCCTCCCCTATGTTTATCGACAGAATCACCTTTCAACTGCATTCACTATCCCGGTCCGTTTCCAGGGACCCCGGCGTCGGTACTGATAGAGGAGGGCCGACCGTAGTGCTTACGCATGGTTCCTTTTCAACCCCGAAGAGAGAGAGAGAGAGAGAGAGAGAGGTACATGGCAGTTGAGCGGGTGTGCTTGTTTCCGGGACAAGATCCGCCCCCGTACACACCGCATACGCTGAGCCCTCCCCACCCGTGGGATTGCTGCAATCTTTCTAGAACGCTTCTCTGTACCCGCGGGTAGATCTCTGGCTGCCAAAGCAACTAGGGTAACCACATGCTGCCACGGCACACGTACTTGACTCGTCGCAACTGAACACCCCGTCCGTCCCCTTTGCACCTGTGCTGGCGAGCTGGCGCCTGGGTGCCATGTATTACTACATAGTATACAATCATTGTGGGGGGCCTGATTGGGCTGGCGGGGCGCTTGACGGCCCACCGAGGCGGAAACAGAACGGCATGTTCTGGCGTTGTTTGTTTGGTAAGGGGTTCGTTGACCCGGCAGCCCGGGGTGTGTTGCACTGATCACAGCATCATTTCTGTACCTGGGTCTCTGAAGAGCGAAGGATAAGGGGTGTGACGCTCGAGATTGCCAATGCGGAACAAACTAATATGACTGCATCTATCTTATTTTCCTTTGGTTGTTTTTGAAATTCACTTCCCTTCCCTATAGACGCCATGCCTTTTGTTTTTTGCTCATGTTGAATATCAAAATACCTCCATGGAGTTGACGAAAGCTTGTCGCTCAGTCTACCTTTTTTTTTTTTTTTTTTTTTTTTTTTTTTTTTTTTTTTTTTTTTTTTTTTTAGTAAAGGACGCGGACCAGAAGGCGCGCTGTGTCATAGTCAGTTGGAATGGTTCAAAACGGGTGATGGCAATGGTAACATACAGCTCAAAGCCTCGAGAGAGTCCATGATCTCCTTGAGGTCGTCCGTCGTCACGTCGTTCACGTCGGCCAGCAGATACGCAACCTGCGATTTTGGGGTTAGCCTTCACCGGTGCGCCCTCAGCATCGTCAAGTAACTTACATCGCCTCTGCTGTCACTGGTCTGTTTGGGCACGTTATGGTTGCCAAGAATCTCGTTGACTAACGGGCCAAGTCAGCTCATATAATGGGCAAATGGTTATTTCGGGGTTGATGCTTACCTTTGCGAAGGACACCAGGAATGTTCTGGTGAATGTAAATGATCTGCAGCGGGTCAGGTAAGC
Source organism: Nigrospora osmanthi (assembly GCA_029489945.1). NCBI lineage: Eukaryota > Fungi > Ascomycota > Sordariomycetes > Amphisphaeriales > Apiosporaceae > Nigrospora > Nigrospora osmanthi. Next base: position 2,701,606 of record CP120503.1, on the reverse strand, counting down.
GACGTGTTGGGTTCTCCTGGGCCAAGGTGGGCATACCCGGGCAGCGTTGGATTCATCGAGTGTCAGTGAACGCATGTTGACTTCAGGCATGTTGACACTGCCTAGCGTAACGCCCTGGTTGATGTAGCGGACCAACGCATCACCAACTACCATCTGTCAGCCGGGCGTCTACACACGCTTTGTAGGGGACGGGAGTACCTTCGACACCGATGGCTCTCTGAGCCTCCTCGGTGCTGCCACCGATGTGGGGGGTGAGAATGAGGTTCTGGAGGCTGCGGAGGTCCTCGCCCCAGGTGTTGAGGTTGTTGTCAAAATAGTCGCCGTTGCCAGCGGGCTCGTTGGGGTAGACGTCCAGCGCCGCACCGCCGATCTTACCGCTTCTCATGGCATTCACGAGGGCCGGAATATCTACGACCGTGCCGCGGCTGGCGTTGATGAGGTAGGCGCCATCCTTCATCTTGGCCAGCTGGGCCGTGGAGATCATGTTCTTCGTCTCGGGAAGCTCCGGAACATGCAGAGTGACGAAATCGGCCTCGCCCAGAAGCTCATCCAGGGTCGCCATTTGGCGCGCAGTACCCAGACCCATCAAGCTCACCACATCGTAGTAGATGACCGACATGCCCATGGCTTCGGCCAGCACCGACAGCTGGGATCCAATATGACCATAGCCCACGATGCCTAGATGCAGATGTGAGCTTACAGGTGCATCCAAGTCCAGGCGGTGCACTCACCCAGAGTTTTACCACGGATCTCCCAGCACTTGTTGCTGACCTTGTTCCAGGTACCGCGATGCATCTCGTTGGAACGGTCACCCAGTTGGCGGGCAAGCGTGATGACCTCGGCAATGACGAGCTCGGCCACACTCCGCGAGTTCGCAAAGGGCGAGTTGAACACGGCAATACCATGGTTGGCGGCGTACTCCAGGTTCACCTGGTTGGTGCCAATGCAGAAGCAGCCGATGACCAGCAGGTTCTTCGCGTGCTTCAGCACCTTCTCCGTCAACTTGGTCTTTGAGCGGATGCCGATGACATGAATATCTCTGTCCCGGGGGGTCAGCATGGACTATACCGCCGGAAACAGGGAGCCGCCAAGCCACGAGGCACTGGAAGGGTCAGCATACTTGATCTTCTCAATGAGCTGGTCCTCGGGCAGGGAGGTCTTGAGGGCCTCGACCTGGTAGCCCTGGCGAGTCAGGATATCACGGCCGCTCTGGTTGACGTTCTCCAGCAGCAAGATCTTGATATCCTGGGTGTTGAAGGGCTTGAGTTGCTTGGGCTCTCCAACAGCGGCGGCGCTAGGGGAGTGGAAGGTGGCAGTGGGCGACATGGATGCCGAGACACTCAGCCGCGGCTCCGCCCTGGGGATGGCGATGTTCTGTGCTTCGGCCATAATATGGAACGATGTAGGTCAAGCTAGGGGAGAAATGCTGAAGGGGCGGCTGCACTGCCAGAGTCCGTCTGTCTGGGGGGGAGGTAAAAAGAAGTTGGTGACCCGGGTAGAGAATATGATTAATTATGTACGTACTTAAGGTACGGGGTTTTTGGTAGTGTTTGTCAGAGTCGTCCTTTTTTTCCTAAAGCACGTAATGCGAGCTTCGGAATTGAGTCAGCCAGATGGGAACGCACCTGCAGCACCCGCCCAGGCCGTGTTCCTACGCCGCAGCGCCTGCACCGCCATACAACCGGCCCGGCTGCTTGTCGGAGACTTGGCAAGTCGTTGCTTGATCGGCGGGCAGAGAATAAATGTCGTACGGTAATTGAATTCCAAAAAGATGACTTGATTGGTGCGCAGTCTGTCTACGACGGCCTGACTCCAGCGTCATCCGGAGAGTTCCAGACCCCTAACACAGGGAAGGTAGCCGCTATTGGCTCCGGTTATCGGATTTGCATCATGTCACACTCTTCGCCCGCCCCACCTACACCAAAATTACATTCCGCACCTACGAACCCGCCGCCACACCAACACTTTTGTGTGTATAAGTAAGTATATAGATAGGCACATACATACATATATATATATATATATATATATATATATGCATACATGTATGTATTCATATATGTGCGTACATCACATACACACACACGCGCGCGCTTGCGTCACAGTTGCTACAGAACAAAACTGCCCCAAATTGGAAGGGTCCATCTGTGGTGACGGAATACCGGTCAGTGGTATAGAAAGGCACGTTGGACGTGCGAAACAATTAGAGAGGTCCTTGTGCTAGTAGTCATGTACAAAATCTGCCCGAGACAAGGGGCTGTAGGGCTGCGTTGGCATTGCTCCCATGCGTGCCCTTCCTGCGCGTGGCCTCCAGCATGTTCATGTCCAGGGCACCGCCAGGAGCCTCGAGTCAAATGGAGTAGTCACCTTATCTTGGGCGTAATAAACACCAACCACCCCGGACCTCCAGCCAGCCCCTCCTGCGCAGCTCAAGTGCACGACAAACACATAGACTACCAGTCAACGCAGAATGAGATTCCGAAACGACCCGAAAACATGTGGGAATGCCAGTCTATTTTTGGGCGAGTGATTCCACTGAACAAGGACAATATCCGCAATGATGTGCATTAGTAGGCGACGGGCAAATTGCCCACCGAACGCGATTCAGTCGAGGGGAAGAAGAGCGTCAACAACTACAGGGAGCCGGCCATCGTGGTCCCTAGGGTATGAACGCCGTGAAGACAGCGATTTCCGCGAAGACGGGAGGCAGAACGAGCAGAGTATCGGCCAATTTAGCTCTGCTTGCACTCGGCAGCCTCCTTGCCGGGCTTGGCACCATCATCCTGTTCCTCCGTTAGCATGACCGGCGTCGCAAGGGGGGCGGCGGTTGCACTTACATCTTCCTCGGACTCCTCCTCATCCTCGTCGCGGTCATCACTGAGATCGTCCTCCTCCTCGTCATCGTCCTCGTCATCGTAGTCGCCCTCATCAAGGTCATCGATCTCCTCAAAGGCCAAGGCCTCGCCGGTGAACCAGTCGATGGCCCGGGGAATCAGCTTCTCCTTGATATCCTCGCCGAGCTGGTAGTCCAGCTCTAGGCGCTCCTCAATGTCCGATGCGGCGTCGTCGTCATCATCCGAAGGAGCCTTGGGGGGAGAGAAGAAGTTGAAGAACGACTCGGTGGGAACCGTCTTCTTGACGATACGGGTCTGTTTGGTGTCTGCACACAAGACGTTAGCGGGCCAGTCGTCACACAGGAAAAAAAAAGTAGGACTATCGACTTACTCTTGTTTCTTTGTTTCTTGCTCTCGATACGAACGGTGAGGTCCTTACCCTCCTTCCAGTTGATTTTATCCCCCTCGGCGTGGTCGTAGATGAAGTCGCCGCCGTACCCACTCTCGTTCTGGTAGTAGTAGGTCTTGGTGATGGTCTTGTTGGAGAAGTACTCGTTGTCGGCAAACTCGAAGATGAGGCGGAAACCGGGCTTGTCGAGGTACTCCATGCGGATGTCGGTCAGGTGACGCAGGGCAACCTCGTCACGGTCCGTGATCATCTCGGCCAGGGAGATCTGGTTCTTCATGGCCGACAGCCAGAACTCGGGGATGCCGTTGACACCCTCGGCGCTCTCGGCGGGCTTCTCCTCCTCCTTGGGCTTCTCGGCGGCCGCCTCCTCCTCGTCATCATCCTTCTCACCAGCCTCGACCTCGGCCTCGGTGGGCTCGGCAGCACCGTTGACAATGCTGGCTCGCTTCTGGTAAAGCGGGGTGAACTTGGCAAAGTACTTCTTCTCCAGCTGGAGCACTTCCTCCTGGAACTCTGCCTCCAGCTTGGAGTGCTCCTTCTGGATGCCCTTCAGACCGGCAACGCGGCGGCGGACAGGGGCAGGGAGGGACTCAATGTAGCCCGAAGAACGGCCAACCAGAGAGCCCAGGCGGCCCTGGATCATATCAACCAGGGCGGGGTTCTGGGCGAAGATGGATGCCGCAGCGGCACGCTCAGCGAGGTCATCTGCGGGCAAAGGCACATGTCAGCAAGCGTGAACAGCGCGGGACGGGCGCGTCGGCAAGCGCGCCCACGGGCCCTCGCTCACTCACCCTCCTTGATGCTGGCGACGCCAGGCTGCTGAGCATGCGAAGAGATCGGGGCGTTGTTGGCGGGGGTGTTTTGCGGGGTACTGCGAGACGGGAAAAAAAAGAATGTCAGTGGTGACGGACAGCGGGATGCGAGAAAGGGCCTAAGATGGGCCGTGATGATGGGCAGGGACTCACGGCGCTGTCACATCGCGACGGTTCTTGATGGGTTCGGCCATTGTTGCGGTTTTGCGGTGTTGTGACGGAAAACCGAAATTTTGGTTGGGGAGGAAGATTGGGTGGTAGATGCGACCACAGGCCGTGCAGTCGAGGGATGGATGATGGGATGGGATTTTAGTGGAGTCGCCTCCAAAGTACCGAGATCAACGACCACGGACCGACGTCGACCAAGGGCGTGCGTGTGTGCTCTGGCGGGCTGGGCTGGACGAGGAAAAAAAAGGTCCGAGACAGGAAATCCGTGGCAGGTCACGGTCGGGGTCGGGTCCAGGACGAGACGGGGCAGAGGTAGGCGGGCAGGTAGTGAGTGGTGAGACGACGACGACGAAGTGACAAAAAGTTGGAGGAGGGGGACGGGAGAAACTAGACCTAAGCAAGCCCTGGGCGAGTCGGCGACGGAAGAAGGAGAAGAAGTGGAAGCGGAAGCGTCGCGTTGCGTTGGTTGGGAGCCCAAGCAGCCCTCCGGTCACCACTTTCAGCGAGAGGTTGAGGAAAGACTCGAGCAGCCTGAAAGATTCTACTGGCGCTGGCGGGGGCCGGGGGGGGCGATGATGGGTGGAAGAAGGGGGGGGGGGGCCGAAAGCGCGACCCACTGAAAGATTGCGAACGAGCTAGTTATGCCTAGGGTAGCAAGTCACGACTCACCTGCACCCAGAACGCCCTGACTGCGGTGTTTTGGGGCGGGGGTGGGAATGCTTGGGGGGGCTGGCGGGCTGGCTTGGGTTGGTTGCGTGCTGACAGCCTTTTACTCTGGCAGAGAGGAAGGAAAAAAAAAAAAAAAAACACACCTCAGCAAGAATAAGAGGGGGGAGGTAAGTAGCTTGCTCACTCGCTCAGTACCTAAGGTACATGGGATGACTTGCCTCCCTACTACATATCTCTGGCCACCCTGCCACCCACCACCACCACTACTTCCCCCCATGTGCTGCTGGCCAAGTGGTGGTGGTGGTGGTGGTCCTTCGCCGCGAGTTTGCTGCCGGCCAGTCAACATCCCTAAGTCGTCGTCCGCTGGAGCGTGCGTGCATTGATTGTTGAGAGCTTGTAGATCCACTGTACCCGAACTCTCCCTCTCTCTTGACGGGGCCTGGCGACCGATATCACCCATTCCCTCCCTCGCCATCTATTCAATCCCTCCCCCTCCCTCCCCCTCCACGCATGTGTCGGGTGTGCCGATTTGCGTGCGTGCGTGAGTACATATGGGACGTGTGTATCTGTCTGTGTGGGCGCCATGGGATGTGACAGTGAGGGTGGCTTGTCGAATAGAACGGCCGCCCCCCTCAAGCCATCACCCTCCATACAACACCACCTACGTAACCACGCACCTCCGTCTCAAAGAGGCCCCAGCCCACCGAGCCTTCGCAACTTCTCCGGCCGGCTGCCGAACATACATGAGTGGAACACACGTGGTGAGAGAAAGGGGAAAAAAAAAAAGCCTTAGGTAGGCACTTCGTCGGCGTCGGCTGTCCCCAGATCAAGATCAGCCTAGCAAAAGCGTATCTGTTACATCTATCTGCCTTGTACGTGCGACGTGTGCTCCCTGCCTTAGGTAGGTTAGGTGCTATGTGCTATGGGTAGGTAGGTAGGTAGAGTTTCGAACCTTGCTGCTTGCATCATCATCATCATCATCATCATCAACCGCCGACAATTCCACCGGGGGAGCCCCTACTGGTCGTGCCTCAAGGTCGGTAGGTACTTCTTAGCCAAGTATGTACATGCCTACCATCCACCATCCATAGCATCCATACATACGGGCAACCCTCCAACGTGCCCCGAATCGGCGCGCGAGAGAATGAGCGATTTGCCGCGCTATGCCAAGGTAGGTATCCCGTTCCTGCACAGGCCATGCTGCCTGCCCTCTATCTCTATTTCAAGTTTCTGAGAGACAGCGAGTGTGTGCGGAAAAGTGAGAGAGAGGGAGAGAGGGTGAGCGAGGGTGAAAAGACACACAGCCGGCCATGATAGCCCGGCACCGGTTAATGTAAGTAGTGCTTAACCCACCTGCCAACAACGGCCGGTCCCGAACACGAAGGAATTCTGGAAGAGGTGATTTAGTAACCGTTGAGGGTCATACCCCATAGCCGTATGAATGTCCGAGTCCCTCCCTCTCCGTGCGACGTGTAACTGGTGAATGCGCTCCGGCTGTGCCATTAAAAGGGACAGGTAACTCTCTCATCGATGCGTGTCGCTGCTTGAGCCTTCCCTCGTATATTCCAACCTTTTTTGCCACCAAACCGCGGTGGTTAATTCTGAGTATCCCCAACCTGTCTTCCTGTGTGGACTTGACGTATAATAATCAGTCGCTCCCGTCGGCTGACGGTACGTGGCATCGAAAAAAAAAATCCATTCGCGAGGACTGCTCTGCCGGCGGTGTACAAGCCCGGCCTTATAGGCAGTATCCAAGATAGGTACTTGCTTGGGCTACTTATGCCTGTGCACCAGCGAAGGCCCGGCGCTTGCTCCATACACGCGGCACGCTCTCATTGCATCGCGTGTCTTGCTGATTCCCACGTGTAGTAGTATCCGGATTGCCATTCCGGTTTAGGTCTCGAAGGGCCTCGAACCATGAAGGGGAAACCGCAGGCTGCCTTTCAACATACGCGCCCGAAGCATTCGCTGGTCACGTCGACTCGTTGGTGGCCTATCCTGTCGAGTCTGCCAGTCCCATGCGTTTCGTTACGTGCCTCCTGTGGGTTGACCCCCAAGTTTACCTTATGCCATGTATCAGCGCAAGGTGCGCCTTTTGGTCTTGCAGCCAGCCACCACTTTGGAGAAGCGAGCGTGTGCGAGGAACAGCAGATTCCCGTTACCCAGGAGCGGCCAGGTTACGCGTACAACAGATCGGCTGTAGAAAACTAGCAGCAGATTACCGTTCGTGTATAACCGGTACCCCGTGGGGTAATTAAGTATGTAAGTATACAATACCATGTTGCAATACCCTGCAACGAAACCCAACCTTACCAGCTTGCATCGGGTGAACCGAAAAATCACCGTACGGGGCACTTCTGGCGAGGTCGTCAGGGAGCGCAAGAAATGGTGAGAATACAGAACCGATATAACTTCTCGTCCTCGTGGAAGGGCGATAGGCTCCGCGGTCCCGACGAGTCGCGTTGACCTACGCTTGTATCTGCGTGGATTGGCTGGTGTAACACTCGGTACACCGAGTCCTGAATAGAATCGGAGATGACTTGGGCCTTGGGCGTGTACTTACTTGCCCAACAAATACCTCGACGTGCGTACCTGCGAATCTTAAGTCCGACAAGCCTCGCCAGTTGCAGTTTCCATCCATCCGCTCTACTTGTACTTAGGTCCTTGCGTGGGACCCCCCAAGTCCACCCCACGGGGCACATGATGGACTGTCTTTCTTCAGTGTCAACCTGGATGAAATATAGGGTAAACTTAATTGATATACGTAATTATGTAAGTATGTATGCCATATACTTGATTGTTTGGGTCAAGTTGCTACCTAAGTACGGGGTTATCCAATGTATTTACCTACCTACCTAAGTACCTGATATGAGGTAGACAGGTTCTTTGCACTTCCTAGGTCTAGACCCCCCCGGGGGGCGGGGGCTGCATAGGCAAGTAGTACCTATGTACTTATGTAAGAAGTATCCCGAATGCTGACCAAACCTCAAGTTCTGAAGACGCTCATCGATGTATGTACATAGGTCGCCCACCAAGTCGCAACCAACTACTCCACCGAAAGTGAGTGATGCGCACGGTAGGACAACTGGATTCCCGCCTCACGGCATCTTGGGGTCCTCTGTCGGGTACCCGTGTCAGGGCTCCTGATCCAGCCTCCTGGCCGCCCCCCGTGTCTTACCCGCCGTACCTAAGCAGTCAGGTGTGAAACACATGGATCGTAGGGCGTGCGTGCGCAGTTGGTGGCGCGCGACCTGTCTCCTGTCCTAACAAAGTTCAAGGTTGTTTAATAAGTGGGATGGATCGCGTCTAGCTTGCCTATCGTGGGCCCAGCTGCCGCTATCAGCCTCAACTCGAGCGCGCCAGCTGCAAAAACACGGCGCAAGTACCACCGCAAGCCCGTCGACATCGTCATCGCCAGGTTACTCAGCATCGAAGAACCCTGCCGCGATTCTTTTTTTGCCGCCGGCTTCGCCGCCCACCGCCTCCTCCAGACCGGCCCCGACCGCGAGATGCCGAGATATACGATGCGATCCCCGTAATCCCACCAACTACCGGTAAAGATGAACGGCGGACACGATGGTGCGCCCGACGAGGGGCCCCCGCACTCGTACCGCGCCAACAATGGCCGCGCCGTCTTCTACAGGATGGACTCGAACCAGAGCAGCGCGAGCGTCTTCGAAGACGTCGAAATGGCGCAGGACGAGGTACGATTGATAACCACGCAGACTCGCTCGACGTGCGAGCCTGCCACCATACGCGGCTTCCACCGCCGCCCTCGCTTCCATATTCTGACCCTTGGTAGCTCTTTGCCGGCCCCGTCGCGGAAAGCCTGCCCACCAGCGTCTCGGCCTTCTCGCACAGGCGAGCTCGCGCCGACTCGACCACGAGTTTCGCCTTCTACAACGAAGATGAAGATGAAGAACTTGCGGCCGAAGAAGAATTATACGAGGATGGATCGGTCGCCCTCGATTTGGACGACATCCCCTTCGGTATTCACGACGGCGACGACGATGACGAGAGCTCCGAAGGGCTCGACGGAAACGGCCACGGCTACAACGACCATACCTCCCTTCGACGAAGCTCTACTCATTCGAGAAGCTCTGTGCATGCCAGGCTGCTGCGGACAGACAGCGGACACACGGAAGCGAGTGCCCGGGGGCACGGTCGCGTCAGCCAGAAGCTGCACATGGTGAACGAGGATTTGACCATCGTGATCGCTGGTTTCCGTACCAGTCGCATTGGTTATGCGCTCTACGCCCTCCTTTGTGCTGCAACGCTCGGTACAGCATATCTGCTCCTGCGGTGGCTTCCTCGGTGGCAGGTCAAGCTGATTGGAGCGCCCTGCCCCCTCCGCGAATGCGACTGGGTTGTTCTGGAAAACCAATGGGGCGAGTTTGCCATTCTTCCCATTTCCTCTCGCCCGTACGATCGGCCCTTGTCGACAGTCTTTGGTGCTCCAGAGAAGATGTTTGCCCATTTTTTGGAAGAAGATGCCGATCCGATCTTGTCCGAGCTTCGAGTCTTGAGCTACAGATACGTCCGGTTCTTCTTCAATCCCTTCAAGGACAAGTTCGTTGTGTCCACTGGCTGGAAAGACCCCTCTTGGAGACGCGTGCGGTCCCTCCGCGCCGGAATAGAAAGTGACGAGAAAGAGGAACGCGCGAGTGTGTTCGGGAGAAATCTCATCGATATCGACCAGAAGTCGATACCCCAGCTGTTGGTGGACGAAGTCGGTTGCCCTTCCCTTTTTTCAGGCCGTGTGCAGACGAGGGTGGTTCCCGCAGCCGTCCCAGTGCTGCTCGCTTGCTGCTTGGACTTTGCTGATATTGCTACAGGTCTTCCACCCATTTTATGTGTTCCAAATCGCCAGCTTGGTCTTGTGGTCTCTGGACCAGTATTACTACTATGCCGTGTGCATTTTCGTCATGTCTGCCAGCAGCATCATAGCAACTCTTGTCGAGACTCGCTCCGTAAGTCGGCTCGTTACCACGCCAGGGCCCCCCCCAGCTGACAGGAACGCAGACGATGAAGCGCCTGCGGGAGATATCTCGCTTCGAATGCGACGTGCGCGTATTGCGTAGCGGTTTCTGTATGTGAAGTCCATATCTCTCGATTGCGCGTTGTTAGCTAATCAAAATAGGGGCGACGGTTTCGTCTACCGACTTGGTCCCTGGCGACGTATACGAAATAAGCGACCCCAGCCTGACTCTATTCCCCAGTGATAGTCTACTACTGAGCGGAGACTGTATCGTGAACGAGAGCATGCTCACGGGTGAATCTGTGCCCGTTTCCAAGATCCCCGCTACCGACGAAACACTCGGTATCATGAGCCTCAGCGCGTCATCCATCGCCCCTGAGGCCGCTCGGCACTTCCTGTTCTGTGGAACTAAAATCATCCGCGCGAGACGGCCTCAGGAGGACCGAGACGACCAAGGCGTGGCTCTAGCCATGGTCGTACGCACCGGCTTCAACACTACCAAAGGCTCGCTCGTGCGTTCGATGCTGTTCCCCAAACCATCCGGCTTCAAATTCTACCGCGATTCCTTCCGGTATATAGCCGTCATGGGCTGTGTGGCGATGCTCGGGTTCGTTGTTTCCTTCGTCAATTTCCTTCGCCTCGGTCTTGCCTGGCATCTGATCGTCGTGCGGGCTCTGGATCTCATTACCATCGTCGTGCCCCCTGCACTCCCAGCCACTCTCACCATCGGCACCAACTTCGCCCTCAGTCGCCTGCGCAAGAAGCAGATATTCTGCATCAGCCCTCAGCGTGTAAATGTTGGTGGGAAACTTGATATCATGTGTTTTGATAAGACTGGCACCCTCACCGAGGAGGGTTTGGACGTGCTGGGAGTGCGCCTGGTATCGAGAAGTACAAAACGGTTCGGCGAAGTGGTTTCTGAGGCCGAGTCCTTGGTCCCTCGTGCCAACTTCGAGACAACAGAAGCGAATCGCAACGACACCACTCGTGCCGCCCTTTTCACTATGGCAACATGTCACTCGCTACGATCCGTGGATGGCGACCTTGTGGGGGACCCACTGGACTTGAAAATGTTCGAGTTCACTAAATGGAGGTTTGAAGAGGGAAACCATGGTGGTGAACAAGAGGACGAAGATCGGGGTGGCCTCTCACCTTCGGTGGCGCGGCCACCCCCTGCAGCCCTCTACGACACCGACGATTACGGGAGCGCCCAGGGTCGAAATGTAAGCCCCAAGCCCCACTGCTTTCGCAATGTTCCGGACTGACACTGTATATAGGCCCCTATTGAGTTAGGCGTCCTCAAATCTTTCGAATTTGTTTCGCACCTGCGAAGGGCAAGTGTTCTTGTCCGGGCCTTCGGTCAACAGAGCGTAGACGTCTTCGTCAAGGGCGCCCCCGAATGCATGAGAGAGATATGCCGTCCAGAAACATGTAAGTCCGCCCGGGAAACACGGTGTCGTCCAGTAGCTAACCTGTAACAAGTCCCTGATGATTACGACGAGCTGCTCTCGTATTACACTCACAAAGGCTACCGGGTCATAGCTTGTGCCACGAAGCATATGAAGAAGCTATCCTGGGTCAAAACCCAAAAGATGAAGCGCGAGGACGCAGAAAAGGACCTCGAATTTGTTGGATTCATCATCTTTGAGAACAAGCTGAAGCCTACGACTGCAGCCGTCCTGAAGGAGCTCACGCAATCTAATATTGGATCGGTCATGGTTACCGGAGACAACATCCTTACCGCTATTAGCGTGTCACGGAACTGCGGCCTTGTCGATAAGAACGCACACTGTTTCGTGCCGCATTTCGCAGAGGGTCCGTTCATGTTGCCCCTTTCTAGCGGTGTCATCACTAACGGATGTACAGGCAATTTCCAGGATCCCAATGCCGACCTCCACTGGGAGAGCATCGACGATCCGAAGCTGAGGTTGGACAGCAGGACGTTGATGGTGAGTCCAGACGAAACGAGAACATCACAGCGCGTTTCTTGTGCTAACAAGGCATAGCCATGCCTCATCCCCTCAGAGCACGACGCGTCTTTGCCATACGACATAATCAACCTGAAAGACTACTCGCTCGCCGTCAGTGGCGATGCATTCCGATGGATTGTCGATTTCGCTCCGGCCGACGTTCTGCAAAGAGTGGGTCGCCCGTTCGTGCCGGTGGTCTACTCAGTATGCTAACAGGATTCAGGTCTTGGTTCGTGGCAAGATCTATGCTCGCATGTCGCCAGATGAGAAACACGAGCTCGTGGAGAAGCTGCAAAGCATCGGCTATTGCTGCGGTTTCTGCGGTGATGGTGCCAATGACTGCGGTGCGCTGAAGGCTGCTGACGTCGGCATTTCGCTGTCCGAGGCCGAGGCGTCCGTCGCCGCCCCGTTCACGTCTCGAGTCTTTGATATCCGCTGCGTTCCCGACGTCATTCGAGAGGGGAGAGCTGCTCTGGTAACCAGCTTCAGCTGTTTCAAGTTCATGAGCCTCTACTCGGCTATCCAGTTTACGTCCGTCAGCTTCCTCTACGCTTCTGCGTCCAACTTGGGAGACTTCCAGGTATGCTGCTCGCCGAAGAGGTCCAAGGAAAAGCTGACTGTAACCCTATAGTTTCTCTACATCGATGTTCTGCTCATTCTGCCGATTGCCATATTTAGTAAGTACAGGGCGGTATCGAGCCTTGACAATCTACTGACGCTTCTCACCAGTGGGCTGGTCGGGCCCTGCTCCGGTACTGAGCCGCAAGAGGCCAACAGCGGATCTTGTGTCTCGTAAGGTTCTGATCCCTCTGCTGGGGCATATTGTCCTCTGCATCCTCATTCAGGCAACCGCCTTTTTGCTTGTGCGGGAGCAACCATGGTAGGTGAACCCGACCATTTCTGTTGCTTCTCGTACTGACGGGTTGTAACAGGTTTATACCCCCGCACGTCAATCCCGAAAAGTCGAACATCAAGAATTCGGAAAACACGGCCCTGTTCCTTGTCTCCTGCTTCGAGTATATCTTCGTCGGCGTCGTGTTGAGTGCGGGCCGACCGTTCAGGCAGCCCATGACCGAGAACTGTAAGGCGCTCCGCCTGCCCACTGTGGCTCTGACCGCTCCGTAATGCTCACGATTCCCATAGGGCCCTTCATGGCGACGATTGTGGCGGCATTGGCGCTGAATGTCTACATGCTCATGGCCCCCGCCCATTGGCTGAAGAAGCTAATGCAGCTCACGAACATGAGTTTATCATTCAAGGGGACTCTCCTGGCGCTGGGAGTTGCGTATTTCGTCCTTGCCTGGGGCTCTGAGAGCTACGTTCTGCCCGGTATGGCGAAACTAGTTGGCCGCGCCAGATTGGCACTCACTCAGAAACCGAAAAAGCGAAAAGAGTACAAAGTTATCGCGGAGAACATGCGCGGTTAAGGTGGCCGTACTGCGGCAGGATCGAAGACGCGCAGTCTGGATTTATGGACGAGAGCGGGCCTGGTAGAGAATGGACTTGAAAGGGAGGGGAGAGGTGATCTGCGAAGGGAAAAGTAGTGTAGGAGAATGACACGCCAGGCCCATGGGGTGGCCGTTTTCCAGTTGAGGAAATATTGGATACTTAGATATCCCTAAGGCCTTCGCTTCTTTGCTTATATGATACCTCCTAACGAGTCAAAATCCATGTTCCTGGACTCGTGGTTGTGGATTGCAATAACGCTTCGTGGCTCTGGAACGTTAACTAGTCGATGCTTTCTCGTGCTTTCTATTCGTCAAGCCTCTTTCTTCCCAGACCCCACTGGATTGTGAGGTTTGGAGAGAAAGCTGGCATAATGGTTGCCAGAATATTTGAGGGTATAGAATTACATAAGGCCGGGATTCAACCCCTTTCTTTGTCTTCCCGGGATATGACACTCGGAAGGAGGCGATGGTTCTCAACGGGACCAACGCTTGCTCTCCGACGGAGTGACACCGTACGCCGAGGGAACGTGGATTCCTTGCCGGCTTGGGGGACCGCGGCGTCATGGATGGGCTCACACATAAGGGGTCTTGGCACCGGAATGAGTTGACTGTATACTCCCATTTTCATTTATGAGGTACCGCGGGTACAGGAACTGCCGGCAACAAGGTCGCCCGCAAGGGAGTGCAACTGCTCGGAACCCGCTGCAGCGGTTCAGCGACAGGACGTAAAGAGTTCACAGTGGCTCGGTAGTATGAATGCCCGAGGTTCGTTTTGGGTAATTAGCCAGCTCAAGGGTGCTGGCCCCTGAACGCCAAAAGTTCCATTCCACAAGAATATCAGCACGCGCTATGCTTCCTACGGGTTCAAAGCTCCATCTCCGTATCCTTGGCATCCCCTCCGTTGATTGCCGCTTTCCCTCTCGGAATCTCAAAGACGACGGCCCCATTCCTGCCGCCGGAGATCTTCTTCCACCTGCCAAGTCGGTGCTCCTTGCCGACTGCCGCCACCACACACAGGCCGTCCTTGCCCTTTTCCCCTCGTTCGAACAGCGCCAAGTCGTTCACTACTCCCTTGACGGACCAAGTGGCTTGGCTGCCATCGCTGGTAACTTCGAGACCGCCCTGGGACTCCCCCGCCGAGACGCCGTTAAGCTCGGGCGAGCCCTCCGCCGCGGGGGGCTGGCCGAGTGCCCCCACGGGCTCGATTCGTCGCTTATCATCACTGAGCTTCCAGAGACGCACGTGGCCGTCCCAGCTGCCCGACAGAATCACGTCGGAGTAGGGAAGAGTGCGGAGAGCCGTGATCCACCGTGGCTGCTCAGGGGGCACCACCTTTGGGTCTGGTGTTTGCTCGGCTGATGCCTCTTCAGGACGCAATGGCGGTTCAAGACCGTGAGCGCGGGGTACGCTGAACAAGGGTTTCTTCTTGGTCAGGCTCCAAAGTGATATTGAGCCGTTTTGCGAACCGGTGACGAACAAATCGTCGTCGAGCATGGCGACTCTGTCCATGCTATTCTCAAGGGCCAACGATTTAGGGTCGATGTTGCTGCCCTTGGGCTTCTTCTCACCGCCACCTCCGCGGAACACTAATTGAGACTCCTCGACGACCTTCCACAGACGTGCTGTGCGGTCTCGGGATCCGACCGTGACGCATCTTTCCTGGGCTAGAGCTGCGATGTCGACGACTTCATCCGCGTGGCCGTAGAGGGTTTCCTGGATAATACAAAATTAGACACCGCGACACGGCCACGCAGGCAAAAAGTACGTACCACATAGGCAAACGGAGGGCCGTCCTCCAGACTCCAGACCTTTATCGTCCTGTCCTTGGAGGCAGAGTACATCTGGTTGGTACCTCGGCGGAAAGCCAGACCTGTCACGGCGTCCCGGTGGTGCGTGAAGGCCCTCAGGGGGCGGAGAGTCTTGG
This sequence comes from Nigrospora osmanthi, assembly GCA_029489945.1. Taxonomy (NCBI): domain Eukaryota; kingdom Fungi; phylum Ascomycota; class Sordariomycetes; order Amphisphaeriales; family Apiosporaceae; genus Nigrospora; species Nigrospora osmanthi. The sequence continues at coordinate 2,686,394 of CP120503.1, read as the reverse complement.
CGTCGTGTACAACAATGCGGTGATCCTCCCCTCCCGTGACGACGTATTTTCCATCCTCCGAGGCAGCAACGCATAGTATGTCGCCGGTGTGGCCCTGATAGTCCCGATCCTTGGCCTTCGTTTTGTCCCCCTTGCGCATGGCCACCTTGAGGGGCTGCCGACGCGGAGGAGCTTGCCTTGAAGGCTTTTTCTTGGTGGTCTGGGGGTATTGGTTGGCAGGCAAGTCCTGGAGCTTCCATTTTATCAGGACGGAGCCTTTGTGGGCGGTGTAGGCGAAAGGGGCGCAGGTAGCGACGGAGGTAGTGGCCAAGGTATTGCAGCGGAAGAGCGAGTGCGAAGCAACCGCGCAGGCCAGGTCGTCGGCGACGGCTCGATAGACGCGGCCTTTGGCTTCAGCAACGTCCTCCTTCAGTCTCTGGGCGATAATGTCCCGATCGACGTCTTCGGCATCGAAGCCAACCGCGAGCTCGGCTTCCTTCCGGACCCCTTCGAGGTAGGACTCGGCTAACCTCAACCTCTTCTCGGCAGCCGTCTCGCCCTCGCCTTCGGACTCGGAGCCGGAGTGGCTGACGCCATCGCCGGCGTCATCAAAGGGCTCGTCAGAGTCGCTTCCTGATATCGACTCGTCATCTCGTACGGCCGACTTTTTGGGCGCGGCGGGCTTGGAGGATGCTTTGGTCGAGGACTTGGAAGCGGTTTGGACTCGTTTCTTGGGCACGTCGCCGCCGGGCGCGGCTCTCTTCCGCTTCTTCTGCGCACCAGGGGCAGTGAAGAAGGAGGACATGGTGGTGAAGGGCGCGCAATGGGTGGTGTTGCTCGGCAGACCAGGACCGCGCAGCACCTATCGACGACTTTTTTTTTTTTTTTGCTCCCTCCGGGGAACGGGCTGCTGCTAATTGGGACTGGAAAACGGAAACTTTTTAGCGGGACGCCTGGAAAGTAGGGGAGACCCACTCGTCCGCTCATCCCGGGCTGGCAGCAGCAGCAGCAGCAGCAGATGGTGAAAGTACGGGATTCATTGCCAGCGAGATGTATCCCATCATTGCACACTCCGCACAATACATAGGTCAGTCCGCACTTGGGTACATGAGTCGGTACATGCAGTGGCTAAGCTCAGTGGTGGGGTTCCCCGAGCTGTGGCTCAAGCGCCGATGCTCCGACCTCCAACGTCCAGTAAAACCCCCCAACCTTCAGCTGCAGTGCCTGTCTCTGCTGCCAGTGCGCAGGTGCGCCTTGCCTGCCAGGCCTAGAGTGACCATCCATCCATTGCTAGCACTGGCCATTAGAGGCCAGGCCAGGCTGTAGCTTGTCTGCGCGTCGGCTGCCCGCCACATCACCGGCCGCCTTGCGACGAGACCCGCGGAAGCTCCAAACCACCATCAGCCTCCGACTTGACGAACATCAGCTCCTTATCACCCCCAACCGTACCCATCGCCCGCCGAACCGCCGCGGTCAGAACTATTCATCATGTAGGTACGCGGGCTCCCCGCGCTTGCCGGGCCCCATCAATGCTAACACCAAGCTCCGCAGGGAGGTGTTGCTGGGAATCACTGGCAAGGACTTTACCTTGATTGCGGCCTCCAAAGCTGCCATGCGAGGACCCACCATCATCAAGGCCGCCGACGACAAGACAAGACAGCTCAACAAGCACACACTGGTGGCGTTTTCCGGCGAGGCTGGAGACACGGGTGCGTGTTCCCTCTCGGCCTGCTTGCCGCTACTCTGTCGCTGACCCCTCCCCGTCCTGCAGTCCAGTTCTCCGAATACATCCAAGCCAACGCCCAGCTCTACTCGATGCGCAATGAGACCGACCTCTCCCCTACAGCGCTAGCCAACTACGTCCGCGGCGAGCTGGCCACGAGTCTGCGCTCACGGAAGCCCTACAACGTCAACCTGCTTCTGGGCGGCGTTGACCCCATCACCCACAAGCCCAGCCTGTTCTGGCTCGACTACCTCGCGTCCCTGGCGCCCGTGCCGTACGCCGCGCACGGCTACGCCCAGTACTACTGCCTCTCCATTCTCGACAAGCATCACAGCCCTGATATCAGCCTGGGACAGGGCATCAAGCTGCTTGAGCTGTGCACCGACGAGCTCAAGAGACGAATGCCCATCGATTTCAAGGGCATGACTGTCAAGGCGGTGACCAAGGACGGCGTGGTGCCTATTGAGTTCAATGACGACAAAATCGTCAAGAGCGCTTAGTGACGAAGCCTGGTGCCGGGACACGCAGTGGCAGGAGGGCGGAGTTTCGACGGCCGTGTACATTACTTAGATGCTCCAGACCACGAGGGCTATACCCGAATGTGATGCGCTCATGAATGGTCAAGATGCGGCTGCGACAGCTCGCGGCAAAACTTCCTGGGCCACGACGTACAAAGCGCGTGGTGACGGGGCAAGAGGGTTCTGGGCAACTTGAACAGGGTCAAGAGCTTCGCCGTCGGAAGACGAGATGATACCATACCTCACACCCCGCAAAGATACTCCAAGCCAGGGACCAGCGATGATCAGTGTGTATGTATGTACCTAACAGGCAGTCATCGGGCTGTAGTGGGCTGTGCCAAGAGTGGTTGCGTTTACTTGTAGGTCTCTCGTTTCCACGCACGCATCCAGAGCGGCCGTCCTAGACCAGGACTCGAGTAATACTTGCCTCCCGTGCCAGTGGTGGATGGTCCCATAGTGTAAGCCGGCATTGTGCGTGACGTCGTAGTAGAGCAGAGCCTCAGAGCCTCTGCTGTATTAGTAGGAGTCGGATGGAAGCGCGCGCAAGTATCCGAACGGAGAATCAACAACGCCTTGCTGGTCAGCTGTATACGTCCGTCGGGAGGGACTTACCAAGATGAATGCATACCACCTGCCTGGTGGGCTGACGCTTGGCCGTCGTCGTGTTACATTACCACACTCGCCACACAGCGGTCTCAGCGGTGTGCCCAAGACTACGTTTTGCATAGTCCCTTACTGGCCCATGCCCAACCATGATCGCCTGCCCAAAACAGCTACTAGGCTCGGATGGCGGGCTTTGGTAATGGTGCCGGGGGCGGTGAACCCACGCCAGCAAGTTCGTCGGTTCCCCAGCTGGCAGGCATTGATGGTACTGGCAGCCTTCCCATTGGGCCGGCCCTCTGAGTGGGCCTCCCTGATACACCCTGACAACTCATGTAAGTAACCTTGGGCCTGAGGGCCTTGCCGCCCTGACGTTTCTGGATGGAGGGGGGGCGAGGGGGCTCGGGGACTGGAAGAGACGGGGTCGGGAAAGGCTCAGAGGCGAGGGCCGGATACAGCTACATGCCCTCCTCTCCTTGCTTACCATCCAGACGTACGAAGAAGATGCGTAGCTAGGTACCCATCGCCTCCTGGGCAGCCCGACCGTCCGCCTCTTTGTCATTTCTTCGCAAAGTTGGAATGAGGGCGGCCTCGCGGCAAACGACTACACAGACAGGCAGCCGAGAGGACTGGCATGCTGGCTTGGGGGAGGGGGTAAAACTGGTTTCGATGACCGGCTCGCCAGGCTGTCTCGCTGCAGTTTGCCTTCCGAAATGCTGTAAATAATCAACACACAATCCAGACACAGAAAGCCATAGAATGGACCCCCAGGCGCGGGACCGCAATAGGCGGACAGCGAATGTGCGTGGGTGGCAAAACCAACCAGCCCCGGACCATCCCATGACGGCATTCCAGCGCCGACATCTAAGCCTAACCGGACCTGTGCACAGGCGCAGGCGGCGGCGGCGGCGACGACGACGACGACGACGACGACGACGACGACGACGACGACGACGACGACGACGACGACGACGACGACGACGACGACGACGACGACCCAGGATATAACCAACAGAAGAGCTTGCACGGTTCGCCGAATACTCAATGTACCGGAGATGCCGCTTGTCAACCAGATTGCCGGTATCGCCCCAGGAACAGATCGTATCGCACATCGCGGAGTGCCTATCTATCGTACGAGCGTCGGGTATAATTGTTAAGTGGGCGTGGGAAGGGCGGACTGGCTTACGAAGCGGCGAGGCAGGCACATCCCATGGATGCTTTGTGCCTACGTCATCAGTACACGAAGGCCGTCTATGTCGATCCAGCTTCTGCTTCCATCCTACTGCTCATACTCGATGAGCAATGAATGGTACACACCTAGCGGATCATGCGAAGCCCTTTGCCGAATGAGAAAAGGCGACGGCCTTCGCAGCCTCGAGAAGGGCGGATAACAAGCTGGCTGCTGTCTGTGACCGCGTACAAAAGTTGAGTCACCAGGGGGATGGGCTGATGGGATCCCCAGGCTGCCAGGGTTCCCCGGTCGTGGCCACACAGAGCGAGGCATACCTAGCGCAGCCCATGCTCCCGCAGGCAGAGACCTCATATGTACACAAGAAGAGGTACCTAAGCTGGAGGTTTACGCTCTAGTCAAGCATGGGATGGAACGAAGCAGACGCGATGCTCCCAACTCCCTCGGTTCCGTATGTACACCGTAGAGGCGGGCAGGCTATGTAGGTAGGGTGTGTGGTGCTGTGGTCCGATAGGTTCGTGCGCCATCGCCACCACCGGCCGTTGGGAACGACTCAGACAGGAGTAAGAAATTTTTTAACCTGCCACGGAACTACTGCAGGCTTCTGGAGAAGAGAGGCTAGCACCCCACTCAGCCCAGCAAACCATAGGGTACCTCCTCTATCCACAGGTCTGGAACAGGTCTGTCCTGACGCAGAGCCAAGTTGCATTGGACCCCGAGACCCCCAGGTCAGCACGAGTTGTCTGTCGCCAGAAGAGCCGGAGAGATGGACACCAGCTATGTTTGTTGGGGAGGAGGAGGAAGAGGAGGAGGATGTAGCCAGACAGACCTCCATGTTAGATGCCACCTGTAGTAGCCTGACAGCAAGCAGGCTACGTAGAGGTACGGATGTGTACGGAGTACGTACGCCAGGCTCCCAGGGTAAGGTTGTCCGCAGTCTCCCCACGTTGCCGTATGACAGAGTCGACCTGATGACTTGGAAAAGAGGACTATCCATTTATCGTATTGGGAGTATGCATACTGGATGGGCTCGGATGGGTTCCCGCAAGCAACCGAGAGAGAAGTAAGTACATACGCGGAACAAGAGGTACCTCTTTCTTTAGGTATCCCATGTTCTGGGGTCCAGGACGAGGGAAATACGCCTGTGTACCTAACCTACCTACCTAAGTACCTACATCTCATACTCTGGTCCGAGCACTATAAGAAATGGATGCACGTATTCACCTCTTCACGTATCTACCTCTTTCAACGCCATGGAAGTAAGTGCATACTTGTTCAGCAGTTGCCAAATCGCTACTTGCCTGATGTACAGATTGAATACACGTGAGACATGCCTACGGGCAGGAGGTAAGAGGATTAGGGGATGGGAAGGGAGTGTTGTTGTGCCTGCAATAGGTACATAAGTATGTACTTTACCTATGTACTTACATATGTAGGTACCTACACCCGCCCGATAGCAGATCCAGTCTCTGGCGACCTAAGGTAGTTTGGGATGTTGCGACCACCACATGTGCAAGGAGGTAAGGTCAGATGTATGGAAGTAAAATGCTGGATACATATCTGTATGTACCAGGGCAGAACGTAGTACATATTCATCAGCCAGAAGAATAATATCCCATCAGACCTATGGGATGGATGGATGGATGTTGCTTGGGCGCAGACCCTGACTGGCGACAGCGCCTGGGCGATCTGACCTGACGCATGCAAGCACACTTCCGTTTGAAGAGGTGGGCGCCATCCCATTCCCCTTCGAACTGGCGGGCACTAACAATTTTTTCGCTGGTACCTAAAATTTTCCCAGCTGGACCTGCCTGCCGCCCTCAAAACGTCCAAAAGGCCCTCCCCCTCCCCCTAAGCCCCCCCCGTCCCATCCACCTTTTCCATCCCTCCCACAACACGCATCCCCATCACCACCTCTTTTTTTTTTCTTTTCTCTTCCTCCCCCCCCGGACGAGAGAGAAGTTCTTCGCAAGTTGCATTCTGCGTTTGGTCTCTTGTCTTCTCCTTCCTTTGAAAAATAAAAAACACGTCTGTTTTTTTCTTTCTTTCAGAGGATCTTGAAGACTTCCTAGACGTGCGATTCCGAGCAGGCCCCGTCAGCGCTGCCCACGAATCCCACACCAAGTCCATCCCTAATACCTACTTCGAGTGCGTACACACTCGCTCACTGACGCAAACTCGTCTACGTTTTGAGGCCTTTCCCCCCCCACCGGGATCGTCGCAAACCCAAAACCACTTTTTCGTCCCACTTGCCCACCGTCCCTTTCTCCGTTGGAGCGCCCCCCTCGTCGTTCTTGCTGGAGATATTTAATCGGCTGGCCACGACAAGTTTCCTGACAAACTACACCTTTCCACACTCGATCGACCATCCCCCCAATCAACACCCAACATGGCTGATCAACTGAACATGGGCGGCCTGAGCATGAACGACCAGCCTCCTGCTGGCGCTCGCTCGTACATCCCTCCTCACATGCGTTCTAAGATGGGCGCAGGTGCTGGTCCTGGTGCACCCCCCCCTGGTCCTGGTGGTCCTGACCCTGCCATGAACGGCGGCCTCAACAACAGTGCCTGGGCTGGGTAAGTCTTGTGTCCCGCTTCCATCCGTCGCCTGAGTTTGCTAACCTGGTTTTTCTCTACAGCAACCAAGGCTTCGATGCCCGTCCCGCTCCGGGCGGCTGGAATGGCGGCGGTGGCCCCGGTGGCCCTGGTGGCTACGGTCCCCGTGGTGGCGGCTACAACAACCGCGCCGGCTTTGACCGCAATGCCTACGGCTCCCCCGGCGGCGGCGGTGCTGGCGGCGGTGGCGGCGGCGCGCGCGGCTCTGGTGATGGCCAGTGGCGCGACGGCAAGCACATCGCCGGCCCCGCCAACCCTCGTGTCGAGCGCGAGCTTTTCGGAACCCCCGACGATCCTTCCAAGCAGCACACTGGTATCAACTTCGAGAAGTATGATGACATCCCCGTCGAGGCTTCCGGTCACGATGTGCCCGAGCCCGTCCGCGAATTCACCAACCCTCCTCTGGATGATCACCTGATCCGCAACATCGGCCTCGCCCGCTACAACATCCCCACCCCCGTCCAGAAGTACTCGATTCCCATTGTCATGGGAGGCCGTGACCTGATGGCTTGTGCCCAGACTGGTTCCGGAAAGACTGGTGGCTTCCTGTTCCCCATTCTGTCCCAGGCCTTCCAGACCGGTCCTTCGACGAACCCCGCCCCCGGTGCCGGTGGCTTTGGTCGCCAGCGCAAGGCCTACCCGACTTCTTTGATTCTTGCTCCCACCCGTGAGCTGGTGTCTCAGATCTACGACGAGTCGCGCAAGTTCGCCTACAGATCCTGGGTTCGCCCTTGCGTGGTGTACGGAGGTGCCGATATTGGCTCGCAGCTCCGCCAGATAGAGCGTGGATGTGATCTGCTGGTTGCCACTCCTGGACGTCTTGTCGACCTCATAGAGCGAGGCCGCATCTCGCTCCAGAACATCAAGTACCTGGTCCTCGATGAGGCTGACCGTATGCTGGACATGGGTTTCGAGCCCCAAATTCGACGCATCGTTGAGGGTGAGGACATGCCCAACGTCCAGGACCGCCAGACGCTCATGTTCTCGGCCACCTTCCCCCGCGACATCCAGATGCTGGCGCGCGACTTCCTGAAGGATTACATTTTCCTGTCTGTTGGTCGTGTCGGTTCCACTTCGGAGAACATCACCCAGAAGGTCGAGTATGTCGAGGATGTCGACAAGCGCTCCGTGCTCCTCGATATCCTCCACACCCACGGAGCCGGTCTTACCCTGATCTTCGTCGAGACCAAGCGCATGGCCGACTCGCTGTCCGACTTCCTGATCAACCAGAACTTCCCCGCCACCTCGATTCATGGTGACCGCACCCAGCGCGAGCGTGAGCGCGCCCTGGAGATGTTCCGCAACGGCCGCTGCCCCATCCTTGTCGCCACGGCCGTGGCTGCTCGTGGTCTCGATATCCCCAACGTTACCCACGTCGTGAACTACGATCTTCCCACCGACATTGATGACTACGTCCACCGAATCGGTCGTACCGGTCGTGCGGGTAACACTGGTCACTCTACCGCCTTCTTCAACCGTGGCAACCGCGGTGTTGTTCGCGAGCTCCTCGACCTGCTGAAGGAAGCCAACCAGGAGGTCCCTGCTTTCCTCGAGACCATTGCCCGTGAAAGCTCCTTCGGTGGCGGTGGTCGTGGCCGTGGTGGTGGCGGTCGTGGTCGTGGCCGTACTGCCCAGACTGATTTCCGAAAGTACGGCGGCGGTGGTTTCGGCGGCGGCGGCGGCGGCGGCGGCTTCAACGGTCCCCCCTCTGGCGGCTTCAGCGGCGGCGGTGGCTACGGCGGTGCTCCCGGCGGTGGTTACAGCGGCGGCGGTGGCGGCTACGGCGGCGGCGGTGGTGGCTACGGTGGCGGTGGCTACGGCAACCCCAGCGGCCCCGGCCAGGCTTCCTGGTGGTAAAATTATACCACTGGACGGTGCCCATCTGTGGTCCTCGCTCCGCGCAAGGATCTGCTACCGCGGCTGAGTTGGGCATCCGACGCGCCTCCGCGGCATCGACTTTTCCGTTTTCGTCACGCGTTGCATTTTCTTTCCTTGTTTCCCCTTCCATTGGCATCTTCTCCACACCAAAATCTGCGAGGCATACTCCCTTCTCCTGGCGGACTTGAGTTTCAGTCTCGCCGAGGATTGGCAGGGTCGAGTTCTCCGGCACAGGACTCTGGCACATGATAGACGGCATTTGTCTTTGTTTCGGCTGCGCAGCAATTATGATACCCAATAGAAGTCCCCGTCGCGGGCGACTTGCGAGCAGCTGCAGAGGACTTTTGAAGGTCGAAGGCGTTCCTTCATCGAGACTCGGATCAGGCCCATCTTTGTGGCAGACGGGACTGAGCGACGAGTCACACGAACGCATTTACGACCTTTGCCTTCTGAGGAGGCGTCACAACAGAGATCGTCCTTGACATTCTCACAGAATGGGGTTATGCTCTGCTGCTTGGCAGTTGGTTTTGCGCGAATGGCATGTTCATAGACAAAAGTGGATTTCTCGGTTTCTTTGGCCGGCAGGCTCACACGCGAGCAACGCCACGGCAGGAGAAGTCGATAGAGGGCTCACGTGGTAATTCCGGCGGTGGTTGTGGTAATGGACACTTCACCCACCAACAAAACAGGCGTCTCGGTTGAGCAGGAATATGGATCCAGACCTCCTCGGTTCTTTTCGCAGTTGCAAAAGATCTTTGATGATTAGGCAGGTCAGGGACTGGGGTCCTGCTCGTTCGATACGAGGGCATATGGAACAGGCTAGAGTTCCCATCTGCTCAGGCCGGACGGCATAGGCCTTGCAGATATTCGCCGAGATGTTTTATCGGCCCTTTCGGTTCTCAAGCTGTGGTGGACCGGAGAAAGGAATCCATCCAGGGACTGACTGAGAACTCCTCAATAAAAAAACACGATTGCTTCCTGCAGATACGATTTCTTCTTGCCCTTGGTCTTTGATTGTGCTCCGTGACTTTTTTTTTTTTTGGCGTTTCTGTTCTGCGTAGGCATGCTGCCAGAGTTCTTCGGTTGCATACCTTGAAATTACCTCTCAGCTGGTCAGAGAAGAGGAAGGAAGGGAGGACGAGAACGAGGCTGTGTCCAAGAGGAGGCGGTGGTTTCTAGTCTACTACCTCGGGATTTACTTACTTTCTCTTGCAGCTCGTGTTGACTTTACATGACGGTGAGTGAGTTGTTTGTTTCTATTTGACTTCGGGTGCCTAACAGCGTTGGGGTCGACAAAAGCGTACATGTGAAGATGCGAGAGGTCCATCGTGAATTCCAAGGCCGTGCTCCCGTGTTAGCACGCGCGTGCACCCATAGGAAGTCGAACTGAGGGTGTTACTGGGAGTATTTGAGTTGGACGGTAGGCAGGCTAAGTGGTGGAGGGATACACGCTAGGGGTCCCTCACTGCCTCACTTCGGCCCTGCACAAAGTAGGTACTTTGTGCACCTATGTTCATGGGGCCTTGTCTTTTACACAAGTACATATGTTCATAAACTCAGCACTGGAGGATAGGTCATGACATGCATCCAAGTGTGCCCGTGCTTACATTCATTAGTGTGTACAGTAGGTACATAGGTACATACTGTAGGTACGTCCATACCTAAGTATGTAGCGTAGGGAAGGTATGGAGGTAGGTAAGCAGCACCGGACGATGTTACATGTAGGCATGTACACTTCATGGTGGGAAGGCGCGCAGAGCTCAGGCCGTAGATGCAATCGCGACAGTAGAAGGTGCAGCAGGAATTGGCGGCGTCTGGCAGGCAAGTGTCTTGGGTATTTTTGGCCCTCCCTCCGAGCCAACCCATCTCCCGATCTTGCCGTCCACTTCATATCCTCCTGCTCAGCAAGCATCCATCCCACGCGCCGCCATCGCCCTCCACATCATTGCCCACCGTCGTCAATCCATACTCCCTCGATCACGATACGGCTTGACCTGCCTGATTGCTTCCCGTGCTTGGTGCGGCGCGTATTGACCGAACCCCCGGCAGCTGCGCCGCTCAGCCCGTCTAATAATCCATTGTTGTCCTCCTCCGACATCCAATCCTCCAGTGACTTGAGGAACACACGCCGGCCGCGCAATCCCATCCCGTCCCTACAGAAGCCCATCCGCCCACTCGCCGCCTTGGGCGCTGGCCATCATGGGTGCCAGTGAGGGCAATGGCGGCGACCACAGTGCTGTGTCGTCGCGCGCCTCCAGCCCGCGTCGTCCCGAAGCGGCCAGGAACGCATACGATAGCGACAACACGGGCGTCGCCGACTCGAGCATGGTAGACACGGGCACACCAGCAGCGCGTCAGGGAAAGGCCGCCCGGCTTCGTAAGTCGCAGGGCGCCACCGCCTCGGCCGCCGGCGGCACATCAGCGCCCACCATTGGCAAAATCAGACACCTCAAAAAGGAGGACGGCGAACCTCTCTGGCGCGAAGACATCCAGTACGACTTCCTACGTGCCGTCTTCGACAACGAGAAAAAGGTCTTCACCAACAGCTACGATGCCAACCAGACTGAGATGCAGACCTTCGCAGACCTGTACATTGACGCCATGGCCAGGAGTAGCAAGACCAGCAAAGTACTGCGTGACAAACTACTCAGTGACCGTGAGGCCGCCAAAAGCATGGCCATGGTCTGTCTTCTCGTTAACGTGGGCCGCATGAACACGACGCTGAACTGTAAGTGCCATCCACCTCAGCCTGCTACTGCCCCCTCTGCTGTCGACCTGCTTAGCTAACCCCCACGGCCCGTAGTCTTCCCCGAGATGCGAGCCCAGCTCCGGACGTACCACTCCATCCCCTCCCTGCAGGCCTACCAAGACGCCTCTGCCTATAAACAGCTGCAAGATGCCCCGCGACTGAAGTCCATCCTGAAGGGGGCGGCCGAGGATCGACCCGAGCCGCACGATCTTGGCGAGTTCAAAGTCAAAGACGTTCCGAGAACCAACCCCGTCAATCTCATTTTCCTGCTCTGCCAGAGCGCCCAGCAAATTGCGGAGTTGCACTTCCCTCCCGAGAACGAGTTTCATGACCTCATCATGAAAACCTCGTGCACCAGCAAGTCGCGGGCCAATGCCTTCCTCTGGCTCATGTGGTTCTATCTCGAGTCGGACTTTACCGAGGAAGGATGCGACGAGAACCCGTTTGGGGCCGGTGTGGTTTACGACGATGAATTGTCGAACCAGGGTATTCCGCGTCTCATCGAGATGACGCCCGAGGAGGAGAAAATGGAGAACAACGACACCGGGGCCGAGATCGAATTCGGCTTCGAGAAGCAGGAACACCGTAGCAAGATCATTGCTGCCGATCAGCAGTATGTGCAGGAGCACCAGCCCCCCAAACGCGGGGCGGCCAAATCGCGCCTCCTTGGCGAAGATATGCCTTCGGCCGCCATCCTGCCGCGTATCCGGCCCTCCAAGCACGAGTCGGATATGGACAGTACCCGATCCACGCCGCCTCCGAGGGCCCTTGGACGCCTGGTCGCTGGTGGCACCGGGAAACGTGGCGCGGGCTCCCTGAAGTACCAGGTCTTCGACGCCTCATCTCCTGCGGGACAAGCGCCCTACGATGGTGTCGCACCCCGCAAGCCGCGCCCGCCCACTGCCCACCAGCTGGCCGTCGAGCAAAACCGCAACCGACGCGTCGAGTACATCATAGATCGCGGACTGCGGAAACAGCATCACAAGTCCCGCAAGGCGCGACGACAGGAGGGCAGCATCATCCGCGCCATACAGCGACTGGAAGCGATGCCGGATCCCTTCGTGGACAGCGACGAAGAAGATGCTCGCTATTCCGGGGAAAAGTCATTAGCTTTCCGGGGCAAAGGATTTGGTGGTCTCTGCCAGCTCGACAGTGAGGACGACGACTTTGGCGAAGAGTTTGCAACTTATTCGGCCGCTCTCCGGCGCGCAGGTCGCCGCCTCAATCGGTGGGACGACCCTGACATGGTGGCTCGAGGCGTTGTGCGGCCCATCAAGAAGCGGCGCATGGCAAGTGGTGACACGCCCGAGGTGAACGGTGACGGCGAGGTGGTGAGCCGGGGCAAGTCGCGGGCGAACGGAAACGCTAACGGCGACGTGACCATGGAGGATGCTGATGACCTGGACGAAATGGATAAGGAACTCCTTGGTCTTGCAGGCAGCGCCGCCGCCGGTGGCGACGAGGGCAAAGACGATGACGAAGAACTCGACGACGTGGATAAGACGCTGCTCGGGTTGGACGACTCAGACGACTCGGAAGCCGAGTAGTCTCCTGTTGCCCGGAGAGGCATCCTCCTGACCAACCAGAGAGGCGGCGGGTAATATCACGGAAGGGAAAGACTTAGGATGCGGCGATGAGCAACCCAAAAGTGGGAGGCGTCTGGCGTTTTACATTTGCTCTGCTGTACGAATATCGAGATTCGGATGCGGGGGGAGGGGCCAAGACTGCAAAGGCGGCTTCGGTAGACAGGAGCCGTCGAGGTCCCACTGTCCTCACCGGCTGGTTGGGCTTTTTCCGTTTCTACAAGGCAAAAGCCGTATTGGGCGGGATGATCCCTAATGAAGCGGCTGTGCACCCATTCATCCCTAGGGGGTTTCGCCGACGCTCACTGCAGAGGAGGACTTAATACAACAAATAGCCGCTTTCACGCCCCAGCGCTGGACCCTGAATGAACATGAAAGGGGTTGTGTCAAATGTGGGAATACGTATCGCAGTTCTCGCTACATGTGCTTTTCAAGTAAACGAGAAGCAGCCGTGCCATGTCCGATACCACCCTCGCCCGTATAACCTGAGTAGTAAAGTGTACCGTTCCTCGTAAAGCCATACACAAGTCTTGTACATGCAAAGGGGCCATGAATTCGTCGTCGCCACCCTTCTACTCGCTCCTCCTTCTCCTTCTCCTCTTCCCGAGCTGTACCAACCGGGCTGGTCAAACCGCCGCCGCCCCCTCCTCCTCCCCTTTTGAGTCCCTGCCTGCCTGCCTGCCCTGCCGGCTTGCCCCCCTTTACTCTACCCAGAGCGTCTCTTATAGACAAGAGAGTATTGGGAGTGGCCGCGGCGGCACGCGGGCCTGGGTCCGGGGAAATCCGGACGACGTGTGCCTCCTATTAGGACTCCCCTTAGGACCCCCACCTCCCACCAAAAGAGGTTACGAAGAAGAAGAAGATGAAAAAAAAAAGACCATAAATCATGGTGTGCTGGCCGGTCGTCCCCCCCGTGTGGGGCTTCCTTTCTCACCGCCGGCCGCCCAACACCACGCACGGCGCGCAGACATTATCTCGTTACCGCGTCAGGTTCCGGATCAGCGTATACTGAGCCTCCTCGATGACCGGGGACGCCTCTTGGTCGTATCCCTAATCGTCCATAGGGGCGTCCACGAGAGTGACGCCCGGCTTGGCAGCCGCCGCCGGGCTGTCCTTCTCTTCCTCGCTCACCGTCGACTCGGTCAGACTGCCGGCAGTCACCCTGCGCCCGCGCTCGAACCGCGCGCTGCTGCGGCCCAGGCTGTTGCGCTTCTCCACGCTGTCCCTCTTCTCGCCGCTGTGGCGCTTCTCCGACGACGTGACCGAGGACGTGTCATCCCCGTCCGTCGCCTTGGCCTCGCCGTTGGTGCCGTTGACCTCGGGCGCCGGAGCCTTGCCGTCAATGTCGGGCACCTCCAGACTCGAACGCTTCAAAGGGCCGCCCAGGCTGGAGCGGTGCCGATCCGCCGTCGACGTCGGGCTCGCGATGGGGAATCGAGTCTCGGGCCCGCCGGCGCTCCGGTCACGCCTGTGGCCGCGCGGACCCGGCGCGGGGCTGGTGGCGCGGCCGCGCGCACTACCGCCGGAGCCGGCCTTCTCGAGCAGCGCGCGCTGCCGTTCTTCCATGTGCGCCCTGCGGTTGCTCTCGTCGGTGCTAATGGCGCGAGGCCGGTTGGACGTTACTGAGCCCGACGACGACAGCGACGACATGCGCTTCAGCGCCGAAAAGATGGCATCCTTGTGGGCGAACAGGTCGCGGACCAGGCGGTATGCGTGCTTCTCCTCCATGGTCAACGACGACTGCGTGCGCGGCCGCAGAATGCAGGGCGCCAGCGACGTCGCCAGTGTCTGGATAAATTGCTCGTCGGCCGAGGTCAGGTCGATCAGGCGGGTGAAGTGGTTCATGCAGGCATCCAGGGTGGCGATGTTGGTCAGGCGCAGTTGCGACAGCGTCTGCTGGAGGACGCTCACGCGGCCGGCGTCCGTCGTATCGGCCGCTGGGGTCGAGTATATCGTCCGTACGATCTCGTAGACGTGGGAAGAGACAAGGGAATCTGGTTCACGGGTCAGCAGGTGGTTTCGTCGAGTTCACGGGGTTCGCGTGCGCCTACCCGGTAGTTCCAGCAGGTAGATTTTGAAGACATTAGCGACAGTGGGCACATCGAACTCAGCAATGTCCTCCTGCGTGAAGGGCTTGCCGTTATTGATCTTGGCCCGCAGTTTGTGACTCTGTGCCAGCGGCACATCGACCAACCACACGCCTCTCCTAGCCTCGTCACCTTCGAGATCAGGGTAGTGGTTGTCGAGATAGGTCAGGAGCATGGTGATGATCAGGGGCACGCGCTTCTTGTCGGCCCTGGCGCGAGCCTCGAGGTCGATGCCGAAGGTCTGCTCGTCGACGCGGTTGTAGTAGTTCTCGTACGTGACGACCTTGGGGGCGTAGCTACCCGTCCGGTAGTTCTCCAAAAGGTAGCGCAGATCGCCCATGGGCTGGACCGTTTCTTGGTACAGCACCATGCGGTCAACGGCCGACTGCAGACTGGGGATGACGTTGCCAATGGTGCCGGAAAAGTCCAGCACGACCGTCTTGATGGCCTTCAACCTGTCCAGCTCACACCTCTCGAGGAACCGGAGATGGATGAAGATGGACTCCTCCAGGTCGCAGCGCATCTCGTCGAGCTTCTGCACGCCGGCCTTGTACTTATCGTCGGCCTCGCGGGCCTCGCGGCGCAGGCGGTCGGCCGGTGTCTCGTTGGGGTGCTGGTTGCCGAGCACGTTCCATCCGGCGAGGTATTCGCTCATGGCACCGACCACGGGCGAGTCGGAGGCGCCGTCGGGCGAGGTGGGCAGGGAGAAGGTGCGCGCCACGGGCGTCTTTTTCTCGGGCACGCCCGAGATTTGGAAAGCCTTGGGCCGCCACTGGTAGAACAGGCGGGAGCTGTTGGCAAAGGTGTTGCCCACGTTGCCCACGAGGCGGAGGAAGCCGTTGGTGATGAGGTCCTGGCCGATGCGCTCGGCATAGCTGACGCTGGACACGTCCATGTGGCGCTGCATGTACTCGACGATGTCGGAGCCGGCCGAGGTATTTTGGTAGGTGCCCAGGATGGGGACTTTGGTCTCGCCCATCTTGATGGTGTTCAGCATCTGCTCCAGGATCTTCTTGACCATGTCCTTCTGGTACGTGTCGTCGCCAATCTCGTAGATTTCGTCCTCGCTCTCGTCGGCCTCCTTCTGGGGGACGACCTTGATCTCGGGGATGTTCTGGCCCTGTTTGGGGCTCGACTCGGCGTCCTGGAAGGCCATCTTGTTCTCCTCCTCCAAGTCCTCAACCAGGCGGCACTTGTTGAAGTAGTTGCTGCGCAGCTTCTTGACGGCCTCGGCCTGGCGGTCGTGGGCCTTGATCTTGGCCTGGAGCTCGTCCTGGGAGTCCTGGATGCGGGACTCGTGCGCATCGCACCAGCGCGAGAAGGGGTTCACGACGAGGTCGCGGATGCTCTGGGCGATCTTCTTGTGGTTCTTGGCGGCGTCCTCCATCTCGGTGCGCACGCCATCGTAGGCCTTCCGCACGCTGGCGCCGTCGTCCTTGGAGAAGCCACCGGGGATCTTGTCGGCGGCGGGCGCAATCTCGGCTAAGCGCTGGCCGTACGTGTCTTCGGCTTCGGCGCGCATGCGGGCGATGGTCAGAACCTGGCGGTCCTCCTGCACTCCCTGCTGGAGCTTGCCAAACAGGACGCCCAGTCCTAGGTCGGGGCGGTCACGGTCAGCATGCTCGTCAAGACGCAGGCGAGGGGAACGGGTGCTCGGAGAGGGGCCGTACCTGCGGCGTAGTCGGTCGTCCAGAACGAGTCTGCGAAGCCCGGCATCCTGGCGGTATGAAGCCGTGTCCCGGAAGGGGGGAGCAGGAGCAAAGGGGACGGAGGGGAGAAGAAACGGGAAAAGAAAGAAAAAGAAGGACGTCTATTGTGCGGGTACGAATGCGACTCGGCGGCGACGATTCATCACCAGAGGCAGGTCACAAGTCGGAGCTGTACGTGGTAGGGGTAGCGGGGGGACCAGTCACGGGTTGGTTGGAGGCGCACACCACGGGGAAAGAGATGCTCGTGACGAAGGCAGAGAGAGAGAGAGAGAGAGAGAGAGAGAGAGAGAGAGGCGGGCTGACAATGAGGTCAGGAAGCGAAGACGGCGCTAGGTACGGCTTTGGGATGGATGGATGCCCTGGATGTGGATGTGGATGCGGAAGTGGACGAGCTGGGCCGATATGCGAGAGGGAGGGCGTGCGTCGGGGCGGACGGGCGGGCGTGCGTGCGTTCGTTTGTTTGTTCGTTGGTTCCGGGCACACTCACTTCAGTTCGAGGCGGGTGGACTAAGAGAAAGAGAGAGAGAGAGTGTGTGTGTGTGTGTGCATGTACCTTTTTTTTTTTTCATCTTTATGATCCATCTATGTACCTACCCTACATACATTACACAGTCCGTCCTAACTACCTCTTAACCTACCTCTTGTTCTCTTGTGCTACGGGGGACGATGTGGTACGGGGACGACGAGATGAGATGGGATGGGATGGGATGGGATGGGAATAAGGCCTCCAGCGTCCAGCGTCCAGTGTGCTGGCGCTCTCGTTGGGGCTTATGCCCGTCCTCTATGCAAAGTACCAGGGCGCGTCGAAGTCAACGTCTTGGGTCACGGTCACGGCAGTAGCACCAAAGGGGCGGCGGCGGTATTTCCCATGCATTCTGGCAGAAAAAAACCACGATACCACTGCCGATCCCGCGAGGAAAATACGAGGCAGTGTCAGTGTCTGACCTTCGTCCCCATTCCATTATTTCCCTGCGTTGCCTTATTCGGAGCACCCGCCCTGGCATGGCCGAGGCGGCCCTGCAAGCCTACTTCTTAAGCTGTACCCAACTTAGTTACCATTGGTGGGCTTCGGGGGGGACGACGATACAACAGCATAGGTAATCCTTGCCTTTTCTCTCTTTTTTTTTTTTTTTGCTTGCTTTTTTTGCTCTCTCTCCTTCTCGCAGCTTTAAACCCTTACCCCCCTGGGCGGAACCCCTCCCCTCCCCCCTTGGCCGGACGAACTCTCGACAACGGCTATCCGCTATCGAGTCGGGCAGTGTTCGGCACTGGGTAGCCGGGACAGCCGTGGGTCATGAGAGGTACATCCCATACTAACGAGGAGCCCGGGGATGTAAAGCAAGTTACGCGACTTGTGCGTACAGTTTAATTCCACCCCTATATCGGACAGCATGCGCCTACATGCAGCATCACATACAGCATGGGGGATGGATTGATTGCATGGGTCTTCTTGCAACGGCCTCCATTTTAATGTATACGTAGCGGAGGGGGTGGACCGAGCCCTGGCATGGAGGTTCCGAGAGGCATCGTAGGAACATTCCGTCCAGCAGCGCTTCATATCGCAGCAGGACAGATGTACCTACATAAGCCTCAGCTGCATCTGTCAGGGGGGGCCCTTAGCCGCCGCGGCAGTGCGTCCGTCAATCAGCGAGCGCCCTCTCTACCTACCACGATATGTACCAGTCAATCAATGGTCATTCGTGATGTTGAAGGTTGTCAGTAGTCCTGGACGACATGAACGAGGTCCGGTCCAGGTAATACGTGGTGGTAGTAGGCAGGGCTAGATATTTCATTGAAGCAGGTGTATACATACTTTACACAGTAGAAATCCATAAGTACATGACTTACATCCTACCTTAGGTACCTACCCCCCCTAAGAGGTAAGATGTAAATAAGGTACCAACTGACTAGGTAAGGCAAGTCAATTGGTTTTTTTTTTTCGTTCAACGTTAGCCGGGGCTGGCTGACAGAAAGGCCCGTTCCTGGCGCATTGGCTGCGTACCGGTGAACTCTCTTCCCCAGAGGCGGGTTTGTTTCATCTCAACTTCTCGGCGAATCCAGTGGCGTTTGACAGGCCCAGCGCTCAGCCTACAAAACCCACCCACGCTGCATACCGGGGGAGTGACATAGGGGGGGCGCTGCAGCGGCGTCTAGGCGTTAATCAAACCGGCGAGCCAAAGAACAAACGAGAGATGGGAGCCCACCGTCACCGACCGACTGGACCGGGCGGACAGAAAGAGGGAGAGAGGGAGAGAGAAAGGCAGAAAGACAGGTCGTGCCGACCGCCGTTGGTCTGACAACAGACAAGACGACGCGAAACCGAGAAAGCTCGAGGATGACGTACGCCCGCCAAGCCAGAGAGGGGTCCGGCAAGCGCAGTGTTTCAGCTGCTCTCCTGGTCAAAAGAGCGCCTCCCGCCCCGACCTATCCAGAGCGTTGGGAAGGCCGGGTCGGAACCCGTGACGTCCCAGCTTTTTTCTTTTTCTTCTTCTGTCCCTTCTTCGCAGATGTATGTAGGTACCGGTGATAGATGGGCTTAATTACCGGCAGCATGACATCGCCTCACGGGCGGGACAGCAGGAGTGTCCTCTTTTTGACTCGTGGGCTTGGCCGTCACTGGCAGGCCGAGCGCCAGGGCTATCGTCTTCTCCCTGCAGCCGCCCCATCACGGCTGAGCCAGCCACGGTGGCAGTGGGGGTTGAGTATTTTGCATATGTACATCTTTTGCACATGGGATAATACATACCTCCTGTTTCCATTCATCCCCGTCCCCCGATTCCAGGGAGGCTCACCCACCAACCTCCCCATCATCTATCTACATACGACCATGGGCACAGTACACAGTAAAGAGAGAGCGGGAAAGAAGATGGTGGTACCGGGCTTGTGGCTGAAGCATCCGTGGATCGACCGCGGCGGGAAGATCCTATACGTTAGAGCATCTAATTCGAGACCTACCTACCCAAAAGCAGGAAGCATCTACATGCATCCATCTACTTGTACTGCGTAGATCCACGAAGGAGGGATTTCGGTGGGATAAAGAGCCACCAGATGGAGTTTGCCCATACTATAGGCCCCAACAACAGCCTACCAGACGGGTAGGGTGCACACACACGCGACACACAGGGACACGCATGATGGCGCAGGCCCTGGACTGGCGGAATGCATGTAAAATGAGCTGGAGCCCTCCCCGGACCACCCTAGCTATAGAAGGCTGGGATGAACCTATGCAAACATATCGGATGCAAGATGTAAGTACTAAAGCACGTATGTAAGTACATGACCTAGAGACAGGTGCATAACATAATCCGTACAGGGAAGGTTGTATACCGACTTTATTATTAGAAGCTCGGTCTGCCACCCCCCCCCCCCCCCCCCCGCCAGAAGTGGAAGCCGAGAAGCCCCAAGTGGAAGAAAGAAGTGGCGCGGGGCTGTGGAGTGCGCATCGATACGGATGGGATGGAAGGTGGATGGATGGATGGAATGGATGACCCTATCACCTCCCATATCCTACACACTTACTATACTAGCCTGGGTTAGGTTCTCGACGTTCGAAAGGCTGGATCCAACGCTGTCCCGAGCAACCTTACCTCCATACTAAGTAACTAACCCCTACTACTACATCCATCCATACATTCATTGTACGTAACGTCGGCCTGCCCCGGCGGCCCCTCCAGAATCCATCCACACGTCCACCCGGGACGGGAAGCTAATCAACCACACACCCATCGCCAGCCTCACTTCGCCGGCCCGCCGCCATTCGAGTACTTACATAGGTACATTACCCATACGTCGTAACGCAGGGCCACCGACTACCACTCGTAGGAAACGGGTTGCGACCCCTATGGCCATGCAGTCCGGAAAGACCTCGCCCGCGCCCTCGGCCGGGGCGGCGGTGCCCGTCGCGGAACCGGCCCGGCGCTCCCGGCGCGCGTCCCCCCGCCGCGTCCTCGTCGCCGTCCTCCTGTCCGTGCTGTTCGTGAGCACCCTCCTGCACCCGGCCACGCGCGCCCGCCACCCGGCCTGCCGCGCCTACCGCCACTTCGGCGGCCGCCGCCCGACGGTCGAGGAGCGCGTCCGCCGCATCCTCGCCACGACACCCCTGATCGACGGCCACGACGACTTCCCCCTGCTGGTCCGCTACCTGTACGGCAACCGCATCAGCGCCGCCAACTTCACCGACGCCTTCGCCTCGGCCGGCCTGCCCATGCACGTCGACCTGCCGCGCCTGCGCGCCGGCCGGAGCGGCGGTGCCTTCTGGAGCGTCTACGCGCCGTGCCCCGCCAACGGCACCGACTACTCCGAGGCCAACTACCTGCCCATCGTGCAGTTCACCCTGCAGCAGGTCGACATGATGACGCGCCTGACGGCCGCCTACCCCGCCGACTTCTCCGCCCTGCCCGCCATCTCGAGCGCCGCCGCCGTCGACGCATTCCGCCGCGGCCGCCTCATCAGCCCCCTCGGCATCGAGGGCCTGCACCAGGTCGGCAACAGCGCCGCCACCCTGCGCCGCTTCCACGCCCTCGGTGTCCGATACGCCACCCTCACCCACAACTGCGGTAACGTCTTCGCCGACGCCGCCGTCTGGGAGTACCCCGAGTTCGGCAAGGCCCCGCCCGTCCACGGCGGCGTCTCGCCCCTCGGCCGCCGCCTCGTGCGCGAGATGAACCGCATCGGCATGATCGTCGACCTCAGCCACGTGAGCGTCGACACCATGCTCGACGTCCTCGGCGCCCGCCCCGACCGCTGGTCCGGCAGCGTCGCCCCCGTCATCTTCAGCCACTCGTCCGCCTACGCTCTGTGCCCGCACCCCCGGAACGTGCCCGACGACGTGCTGAAGCTGGTCCGGGACACCAACTCGCTCGTAATGGGTACGTCTGCCCCGCCCCTTGATCCCGTAGACTCTTCTCCATCTCGGCCCCAGGTTGTAAAGGGGAGGATGTGACTGCTGACAAGAGACCATCCCCGCCGCAGTCAACTTCTCGCCCGACTTCATCTCTTGCGTCGACGAGGGCGCCAAGAACGGCATCCCGACCTTTTACCCGCCCAACTCGACCTTGGCCCAGGTCGCCAACCATATCACCTACATTGGCGACATGATCGGCTACGACCACGTCGGCCTGGGCAGCGATTTCGACGGCATCATGTCCACGCCCGAGGGGCTGCCCGACGTTTCGGCCTTCCCGGACCTGCTGGCCGAGCTGCTGCGCCGCGGCGTGTCCGACGACGACGCCGCCAAGATTGCCGGCCGCAACGTGCTGCGCGTGTGGAAAGCCGTCGAGGACGTGGCCGCCGAGCTGCAGGCACAGGGGGAGCCCGTCATGGAAGACGACCTCCCCCCCCTCAAGTCTGCCGAGCAGGGTTGGATCAACGGCTTCGACTCTTGATCATCGGAGCCTCGGCCGGGGTAGAGATGTCGGCCCATGCATGCTGAGCGTGAAATAGCGCTTCTTAATCTTGCCGCATGTCCCAAACTGGCTGACCATGATGGCGGGGCTTCGAAAGATGACGGTGATCTCGTAGTAATTTGGACCGTATCGAAAGGCCGGGTCCTTCTTGTTGGATATCAATAGCCGACCGCTCTACCAAGTGCTATCCGAGTCGAGTCTTGGCCTTTCACGTCCCGAGGTGTGTCATTCATCTATAACGTGCTAGTCTAATTCGTGCTCCCATCGATACACCCAAGCGATACAGTCGGGTTATGTCATTGAATGTCAGCCGTCCTGGCCTTCTTCTTCTTCTTCTTTGGTTTCACCGCATCCTCGGTGTTTTCTTGGGGCTTTGCCGAATCGTCAACTGGTACTTGGTCGGCCGGGCCCTCTTCGACCACCGGCGCTTTCTTTTTCTTCTTGGCTTTGACTGCGCCGCTGTCACCTTCGTCGGCAGGCATCGCCGGTGTGGCCTTCTTCTTGGTCTTCTTCTTGACCACGGCACCTTCGGCGTCGACGCCCTGTGCAACCTGGATGCGCTCGTTCGCGCGCTGCATCTCGAGGCGGAGACGCTCCACCTCCTTTATAGCCTGCGCCATCTCCGCCTCCTCACGCTGCTGCGCTTCGTAATCATAGCCCTGGCTTTCCGGGTCTCCCTCCAGGTTGAGTGATCCAATGTTGGCCGAGTCTACGCCGAGCAAGGCCGACTGCTTCAGCTTCTTGGCACGAGCCTTGACAGAGCTCTCCATGTTGCTTTCCGCGTCGTGGCTACGAGGCGTGGAACTGCCACCTCCCGCCAAATTCTCGTCCGCGGCCACCACGATCTTTTGCCGCGGCTTCGGCCGTGGTGGCTTTTGGGCCGGCGCCTGGCCAATTCCAGCACTGAGCTGTTTCAAATCCAGCTCCATGATAGGGATCGAGTCGACGTCCAGGTCAGGGCCGTTGGAGTTCTGTAGAATGTTGTGGATGGGAGTCGAGGTTCCAGCCATGTGGGTGCTGTCCCCAATATAGAAGGGGTCATCTTTGTTTCTTTCCTCGCGCTCGGCTTTTCTCCTGGCGAGAATATCTGCATCCAGATACGCGTTCTCCGTGGGTTGTTGGTAAGACCCGGCCGTTTCTTCCCGACTCTCCACCAGCCGGTTTACGGCGGGTTCCGAAGAGATACTCGTGGGCGGCGGCCGTTTGTTGTAGTATATTTCGAACTCATCAACTTCGTCCGCGGGGATGTTGACCGAGTCAGCCGATGCGAGAAGTTGGTTGAGATTTGGATTGATCGGCTCGTCCAGATCCAAGCCTTCGGGGAAAGGCACGTTCTTCTGAGCTGTAGGAGCTACCGACTTGAGCTCCCATCCAACGAACAGGGATGGCATAGCCTGTGTGAGCAAAAGAGGAGCCTCGGACCCGGAAGCCTCCTGGCTGGCGACGGCTTCGGCCGTCAATTTCAGCAGCTCGATGAACTCCACGGCGCGCTCTTGAACTTCGAGGTTTGGATGCTTGGCCAGAGGCTCGAACACATGGATGATCCTGGCCATCAGAAGCGAGATTTTCGATTTGCGTTCCGGAGTCCACGAGGCCAAGCTGTCCCCAGCGACCAGCGAGAACACCTTGGCGGCAGCCTGCAGTGCAGCGGCAAGGCATTCGGGGGCTGAGGTCCGAGGAATGAGCTGGAGCAACAACCCAAGGCTATTCTCCGGGGAGGCCGTCTCTGAAGCGTATTCTCCTATGATCCAAGCAATAGGTTTCAGGGCGCCAGACACCACCGGATGCCCAACCGGTGCGTTCTTGTTGAACTGATCCAGGATCATGTCAGCCGCCTCGACGCAAGCCGGCCGTATGGCTTGGACTTTGACGGCCAGGGTCCTCAGTTCGTCGCCGATCCGTTCCGAAACGTCCCCTGCGCCGGCCTTTCCGGGAACAGCCACCGCGTCCAAGTCACTGACAGGTCGTGGCGACGGTGCAGTCCGTACCAGCTGGGTCAGGACATCGATGTACCACTCGAAATCCGTCAGGTTGCCATAGTTGTCGCTTGAACACATGGTGAGTATTCGATTGATGACGTCTATCCGATAATCCTCGGGCAGTGGCGGCGGGTGGTTCCCATTCTGTCGTCTAGAGTTGCTGGTCTCCTCCTCTTCGTCCGAGTCCAGATCCGCAGGGTCAATAGCGGTGCTGTTGTGTTCGTCGACTGAGGCCATTTTGAGCTGTCTCATGAGACGGCTCACGATGGATACCAGGTTCTCACTGCTGACCATGCCTTGGACCAAATCCAATGCTTTTATGCGAATGGATATGTCCGTGCTATCAATGCATTCCAAAATGACGTCTTCCTGCTGGGCTACCAACCAGGGATGAGTAACGACGATCTTGTTGAAAGCAAGCAAGGCGACATATTTAACTGCCGGTGATCATCGTTAGCCTCCTCGTCTCCCGGATATGGCCGTCCGCTTCCAATACTTACGGTTGGGGTCACCGTCCACCATAATCATACTGCGAAGTTTGCTGACGCAGAGAGTTGCTATCTCTTCTCTCCCGGCATCGTCTTCGCTACTGTCCAGGATGCCGCCTTGGATAATGCCGTGGATACATTCGTACAAGAGGGACATGGCCGGGGTGGACCGGATGAGGTCAGTCAGGGGCGGCAGAAGTTTCCGCACCAGTCTCGGTTCCAGGGGAGTTAAAGTCGCAAACTAAATTCGAGGTCAGAGAGTCGTTCCCCGGGGCTAAGAGTTTGTCTTACAAGTTTAATCAGCTTGATGGCCATCCAGTTGTTACCGCTGTCGACTAGCAGCTCAAAGAGCCTCGGGGCCAAGGGGAGGAAGTCATGAGGACGACGCCAGCCCAATTCACAGACAACATTCACAATGGCCGCCGTGACACTGGGATCTTCGGTAGTGGACATCAGCTTTTCTTTGATCTTGGGCCAGGCGGCCCGCAGTGTCTCCGGGTAGACCAGAGCCAGGCGGTAAAGCGTCACGATGGTTTTCTTGCGTATTGAGGCGTGCGAGTGGCTGAGCCGAGGGAGGAGGTCCGAGAGGGTCGAAAGCGCGAGGGAGGGGGTGATGACATGCGGCAAGGCCACGGTGGGCAAGGAAATGGTAGTCGGCGAGGTGGCCGTTAGGTCTTTCTTCAAGAGGTTCGTCGCGAGCATCAGGACTTCGGTGTCGGGGCGGAAGCTCTGCACGGCGCCCAGGTAGCCGACGCGCTTCTGGTGGTATTTGGCCGAAGCCATGACCTCAAGGACGTGGAAGGAGGCCCAGGACATGTCGTGGCCGAACATCTCGAGGTAGATCAGCTTCAACAAGGCGGTGGCCTTGAGGTCCAGGTCCTGGGTGCGGATTTCGGAACGACATTCCTTCAAGCAGTTCTGGATGTATTCTCGCTCGTTGCCCTTGTGGTTTCGCATGCCTCGAATGAGGTCGTACAGGGATTTTTCGAACCTAGCGGCATCGGGCATCAGGATTAGCGACAAGTTGGCGTGCCTCTCCATCTCCTCCCCTCTCGAGCGCTCTTCCCATCACGTACATGGTGGCGTGGCTTTGCACCTCCCGCCGGTGCTGGCTACCCTGTCGAATCGGATTATGCGATACGGGTGCCGGGCGTGGGCAGTGGGCAGTGGGTGGGCAGGCTACAGGTCGGAGGTTGCGATGTAGGTTGTTGGTTCGGGCGGGCAGGCCATCGTCATATCGCCAGCGCCGCGAGACTGAAGCTTGCCTCGGCGTGGGCGTTCCACGAGGGGAGCGCGCAGAGGCAGTGAATGGTGTCGGAGTCGAGTACGGAGTGCCCCTCCACACGAGAAATGGATGGATGTACTGGGAAGGGCTCGGGACGTGAGCCGGTGTCGCGCGCAACCCGTGTACTTGTTGGTACTGTCCGCCTTCGGGTACGTGCTGTGCTAATTGGAAGCTGGAGGATGATGTACGGAAGGGCCGCGCTGTCCCCGGCAAGGCCCAAAGACGTAACCAGCTCACTCCCGCTTGCTGGCTTATGGAGGCCGATGTTATGTAAAATGTACATTAAATCCATCCCGTGAAGATGTAAGTACTAATGTGTGCATGACATGGATGTAGAAGGTACCTAGACCCTCCCCGTGTCTTCTAGCGTCATGGGCGGGCGGAAGGGGCGGCCAGAGGTACCGGCCACGCGACGAAAGGGCTGGAAGCTGGAGCTCCGTCCGCCCCCAGAGCGCTGGATGGAGAACAGGGAGCTGTCAACTTCCGTGCCCGCGACTCAGCGCCATCCAGACCACCGCCGCCCGCGGCTCAGCACGTTGACGACATTCCACTCGCTCATTCGAAGTGCGAACTCTGGGATTCTCACCGAGCGGCCTGCCCACGACACGTTTATCGAGCATCTCCTCCGGTACCATCGGATCCTTGTCGCCCGAGTCCACGATGGCGTCCGAATTCCTCCTCCGGCCCCCAAGCCACCTTCCGCCGGCCACGGCGCTGCAGCTCTCGCAGCAAGCCCCGAACATCCTCAGGAATTCGGCCGGGGCTATATCCACATCGGTTCTGCAGTCGCTCCTTGCCGCCGCCGAAACCCCCGAGCTATGGACTATCTACGAGAATCTCTTGCACTCGTGCCTACGCACCGGCGACCGGGAGGCTGCTCATATATGTCTGGGAAGGCTTGTGAACCGGTTTGGCGAGGACAACGAGCGCATCATGGCTCTGATAGGTCTCCTGAAGGAGTCCGATGCCGACGATAACGGAAAGCTGGACAAAGTCTTGAAAGAGTACGACCAGATCCTCGACGAGAACCCGACCAACGTCGTAAGTTGCCGCCCAGCCGCCCGGTTCTGCTGCGCGCCCTGCTGATATCACCCCCCGCGCGCCAGCCTATCGCCAAACGCCGCGTTGCGCTCTTGAGATCATTGGGTCGCGTGCCCGATGCCGTCACTGCTCTGGTGGCCCTGCTGGACTTCAGCCCGACCGACAGCGAGGCTTGGTCCGAGTTATCGGACATATATTTTTCGCAGGGGTTGTACTCGCAAGCTGTGTTCGCGCTCGAAGAGGTTCTGCTTTTGCAGCCTAATGCGTGGAACGTGAGACTGCCAACGGCCCCCTCAACCTGAAACTTGGGCTGATGACTCCCAGATACACGCCCGGTTAGGGGAGTTGCTCCTGATGGCTGCCAAGACGGGAGATCAGAGCGACTCGCCCAGGCAGTTGGGCGAGGCACTCAAGCGATTCTGCCGGGGCGTGGAGTTGTGCGACGATTACTTGCGTGGCTACTACGGCCTCAAAACGGTAAGCGACTTGGACCTAATTGAAGGGGCAACGGAAACTGAAGCGAGACCAAGACCACCCAGCAGCTTCTCGGCCAAGCGCCGAAAACGTCGACGAAGCAAGCGGGCAGCGACGGCCTCGCGCTGCCCAGCACGGCTACCGTGCAGAGCCTCGATGCTCTTGCGACTGAGAAATTGGCCGAGATCACACGTCGCTTTTCAGCGGGAGAGAAGGGATGGCAGGGTTACGATGGCGCCGAGATCGCGGCGGCCCGCGAACTGCTGCAAACGGATTCTAGCGCCGCTGCGAAATAGACAAGCCACGCCTTCTTGGGCGGTAGAGTCGAGCGCGGGCCCCGGTTATCCCGTCGTTCTGTCTGGCTTCCTATTCTGACTCACGGGAAGACTATGCAGGCTGAGCAAGTCGGAGGGAGGTCCCCCCTGAGCAGGCCACGCGCTACTTGTCGCCACGGTCCTTTGGCCTTGCCATGGCTCACAGCGTGTCCCGCCGGGCGGCCCCTATTGGCAGCTTGCGGTTCCTGCTACATACATATGCACGGCAGGCAACAGGCTGTGGGGGGGGTTTAGGCAGGAGGTTGGTTTTGCGGGCTGTGTATTGGCGCCCACTGTCTTCCTATTGCGTGGCTCCAGTCGTTGGTCTTCACAGCCCGGTAGGGCCCGTAGTCGGGAAAACGCGCGGTCCCCATGCTTGACGGCGCACCCGCCCTGCCTGGGCTGACCGGAGGTCGAGAACAGAGGGCGAGGGAACTACGAGTGGCGGCGGCTCTTTGTAATGCATGGGTGAAACCAAACTGCCCGTTCGCCAGCGTCCCACTTCGTGACCGTAGTCGTACGCGCCATAACCCGGGCTTCGGGGGAGGTTTGGGCAGCAAGGCGCCCTGGCCGTCACGTTTCTGGCTTGGGCTGAGGTCGTGGACGATTGGGTCCCGCTTTGCACGCTCCATAGTACTCGGTAGACCAGCCCTAGCCGCCCAGCGAGTCAGCCGCGCGAGCAAGATCCGGGCCATTTCATGGGAGCCCGCTCTGCCCTACATACAGCACCTCCTGCGAAACACACCTGGCCTGCTGGTGATCGCTCGTGCTGCGAGAGGCCCGGCCGCTCGGTTCTCTCGGTGTACGGCCGTTTTCCTATCGAGACCCGCCGCGACTGCATGCTGTCTGCCTGCAGGGAAGCCTTCCTCTGGAGCTGGATGGTATTATATAGGTGAATACAGGGACTTATCCAGTACAGCATGCCCAGCGGGCGTGGGTTGCGCAATGCAAAAGCTCCAGCCTAACGGACAGCGTGAAGTCGTAGGTCCGTTTTCTCTGTGTGTGGCAGTGCGCGCGCGCCTCGTTATACCCAGCAACCTGAGGCAGAGAGCGCTGAGGCGGATGTCAGCATAGATAGCGCCGTTGGCAGCAGGCTGACCCGATTCCCACTGGATCCTCGGGGCACGGGCACGCAAGCATGAAGGCCGAGGATCGAGACCGGCTGCTAAAATCGTCTACGGCCCCCAAGGACAAGACAGCCCTCACATTGGTGGTTATTGAGGCCCGTCTCTCCATCAAAGGCTCCCACGGTATGGGCCAACTGCTTACTGGCGTCCACTGTCCAGTCCTCGTCCCGAGAAGGCTGTGCGCGGGCTGGTTGCTTCTATTGTCAAGACCCGGGGCAACCGCCATCGACCGTGCGCCTAGAGCATCAGCCGCTCATGGCAGCCGGCCCCGGAAGGTGTGGGAGTTGCATAGCGTCTAGTGATTAGGGGCGTGTGTATGTATGCAGGAGACAGCGGTGTGTGTCTCTCTCTCTCTCTCTCTGCCTGTCTGCTCCGAGATTGGCGATCGGAGCCTCGGGCGGAACCGAGTGCACCGTGCATACAAGAGAAGAGGTATGTAACTGGTTGCCTACTTACCTACCTACCTATGTACCTTAAGTACCTTACCTCTTCCCCCCCGAAAGATCCCATGGAAGATGCCCTTTCGTTGGTTACTATAAGGTTATGTATCGGCGCAGGGGGGGCGGAAGGGCGGGAGGACTCGAGTGGCTTGCGAGCACCCACGAAATGGATACTATTAGATAGCATATGGATCAAACACCAAGCCGGGTGGCAGAGGGGCAGAGGTGCACGTCGGATGGGGGGGAGGAACGGAGGGAAGGGTGGTCACGGACGTGGAGTTGGGATGGGATGGATGATGGGGATGGGATCCCTTGGGAGGTGGGCTCGTGGGCACGCGGGCTGGCCTGGCCCTGCTCTTCCAATGCCCCTCCCATCCCAACGGGCCACTAAATGGGGGGGCTACCAGGTAATGGATGTTATGCCTCCTCTGCCGCATTCGTAGGCTCGTCGTGCCGGGATCGACTCCATCGAGCCTTGACCGCATCCATCCATCGAGAACCCCGGTTCTCCACGCGCTGCCGGCCTAGCAAGGTCCAGGCCGTCCACATGGTCGTACGCATCTGCATCGGCTTGTGTGTACGCAGTACTGTGTACAGCCCGGAAGCGGGAGGCGCGAGAGACAGAATGCATTCATTCCATCGTGTTACTCGGTTTCGGCCCTGCGGTATCGTGGGCTGGGGGCCTCGTTCCCAGGGGCTGTAATCCCCGTCTTGTCTGGGAGAAAACCCGGGGCGGCGTGTCTGGGTTTGACAGCGACACACGGCCATTTTCTTACCTACTAACTTACATGGGATAGTACACGGCACTTGTACCCATCAACCATGGACGGAGGGTTGAGGTACGCACACTGGAAAACCCGCCACCCTCCTTGGCACCCACTGTCGCGACGGAGGGGGGGTGGGCGAGAGGAGAGGGGTCAAGGAGAGTGAGAGAGTGAGAGAGAGCGCGCGCGCACGAGAGAAAGAGAGGGCCCATTGCCGAGAAGATAGGTCCATTTATGGTCCAGGCTCCCAAGCTCCGTGATTATCTGTCTGAGTAGCACAGCTGCGCGGCAGAGACAAGTGTGTTCCGCCCCTCTCCGGCGAATGCATTCATTGCCAGTCTGCCAGTGGCACACGCGCCGTCATCTCACACACGCCCGGCCGCATCCTTGATACTTCGCGACCGCCATCGCTAGTGCTGCTGACAGCCAAGCCGACCTTTGCCTCAGCCGCGGCAACGGCCAGGGCCGTGAGGAAGACCTACCTTACCTATACCTACCTAGGTCGTAACTAGCTGGTAGGCAGAGGAGGAGGAGGAGGAGGAGGAAGGGGAGGAGGCAGGCTGGCAGATAGAAAGTGTGTGGGTGTGTTGTCCCCGTCAGTCAGGCTGGGGACCGGGGCATGGAACAGCTGCCCCTCCCGTCAGTTTAAAAATGGGGGCACCGCACCCGCTTGCGTAGATCGCGCGCTCCGAGCTTCTGCGCATAAGGCATCGCATCGCAACGCATGCGCAAAGGTCGCCCGACAACCCCCTCCACCAGAGATTCCCGGAGTCTTGAGGTGGAGAGGAGCGAGGCAGCTCGCCCTCCATTCCTCACGCCCGCTCGCTCGCTTGCTGACTGACGGACCAACTGACTGACTGACTGACTTGCCAACGCAACCCGGGTGGCGCCTTGCAAGGGCAGTGCGACGGTTGCCTCCATCCCATCCCAGGTACGGGCATATCATTACTACGCCCGTACGGATCCAGGCAATATTGGCTGCCTGCCCTCCTCCTCCATCTCTCGGTGCTTGGGGGATCGATCTCGCTACCTACCTACATACATACCTACCTCTACATCCATCCCACCTATACCCACCGCCTGCTGTTTCATTCGACCTCAGGTGGCTCGAAGACAACCTACCTGCCTCCTTCTTTGCCGGGACGACTCATCATTCCCTCCGTCCACCTACCCCGGCTCGTCTTGGGTACCTACATACTGCCGGTGTCATTGGTTCTCAGGCGCTCCGCCTCCGCCCTCGCCGCAAGCCATTTCTCTCACCGCGCTGGTGTTGGCCGGCACAGCAACCCAATCCAGATTTTTTTTTCTCTCCTTGTCCGATCTGCGCCCAACGAAAGGCCGGTTTTGCGCAGAGCCGGGATCTTCCCTCCAGGGCTTGCACTTGCGAAGCACTCCAACAACAACCCGTGGTCACCTTCACCTATTTACCCTCCATCTCGGTCCTCACAAACCACCCCCCATAGTCAGCTTCGACTCTCCGCCTCTACCTGTTTGTCCCTGCCGGAAGCAGCCTCGACGCAGCAATCCACGCCCCTTGAATTGCTTTTGCGCACCCTGCCCTACCGGTTCCTTTCACCTCGTCCCCGGCGCTCAGCGGGCTTTTTGAGTTCGATAGTGCAGCCCCTCCTCGTCGGCCTCGCAAATCGCCTACGTACCAAGCCACGATCCTCTCTTCCACTCGTAGGACGGCCTCGGTAGTACTCCCACCATCACGCCCTTGCTGCCCTGCTCCCTAGTCCCACGAGCCACGCAGCCAATCGCACCGCGTCGCGCCCGCCGCGACTCTGTCTCTGGGCGCAAACAGCCACCACAACGGCACAAGTCGAAAGCCGCGTGCTGTTTCAACTCGCCCACACCGCAAGCCCACTAATCACCTCGGGTTTGCTCGCTCTTCCAACGAGGCCATCTTTGCTCCGGCTTCGCCGCGCAAAACCATCGTGAGCAGAGGATATCCAAACGTGCATTGCTCCCCATGTCTTCGTGAGTGTTCGCCCCGGCCCGCTACAAGCCCAAACGTGCTGGCGCCCACTTACCGGCCCGGCCTCACAGAAATCGACAACAAGCGTATTCTACTGGCTTCCGCACCTTTGCTCCCTATCCACACGGGCACACTTCAGGATCAGGCGACTCCACTAGTCACTCGTCCGAGGACGACTCCGCTGGTAGCCAACCCTTCTACCAATACGGGCCGCATCACGGGCAGCAACCAGCCGCGCATTGGGGCGGGGAAGACGATTTGGCTGATAGCGAGGACGAAGATCCCGAATCTGATTCCGCTGAAAGCCACCATTCTTTTGTCCGTGAAACGAGCATCCAGCGTCAACAGCGGTATCACCTGGGTCCTCAAAGAACCCACTCAGCACAACCAGCGTTTCGGCGAGGTGCCTCGCCGACCCCGCCAGACAGCGTGGCTCCCGACAACTGGGGGGACTACCCCCAAGGACCCTATGGTCCTCCGGCCACTAGGCCCCAATATTATGGCGGTGGCGACCGCCGCGGACAACAGCAGCACATTGGCTATAACCAAAGCCACGCCGGCAGCTATGGACAGCCCCCATACGGTAACCAGGTTGTGCCATACGCAGGCTATAACAACCCGTTCGCCTCCGCTGCGCCTATGGGCGCTGGAGGTGGCTATTTTGGAAACGACCACAGGGGCTGGGGCAACGAGATGATGCTCTACGGGCACGGGGCGCAATACTTCGGAGGCGGCGGCCCCGGCCACCCCGGCGGGTACCAAGGAGGCATGCACATGCAACCGTACTGGTCACCACCACCTCCTCCGCCCACTGAACCACGGGGCACCCCGGCCCCCAAGGAAGAGCCACCCAAGGAGGACCCCGAGAAGGCCATGATCCAGAAACAGCTTAACGATATACTCAAAGCACAGCGAGAAGCAGAGGAAGACAAGAAAGCCAAAGACCTGGAGGCCAGGTACAAAGCTGAGGCCGAGGAAGCGTTCAAGAAGAAGATGGAGGACATGGCGAGAGAAGAAAAAGCCAGACAGGAAGAGAGGGAAATAGCCCTGGAGAAGGCCAGGAAAGAGATCGAGGCAGCCAAAGCGGAGGCCGCCAAGGCCGCAAAAGAGGCCGTCGAGGCCGAACGAAAGGCCGAGGCCGAACGTGCCAAGGTGGCAGCCGAACTGGCAGCTAAGGCAGAGCGCGACGCACGCGACCGACTCGAGGCCGAGAGGAAAGCCCAAGAAGAGCGTGCTAAAGCCGCAGCTGAGGCCATGGCCAAGGCAGAGCGCGAGGCGCGAGAAAAACTCGAGGCAGAGCGGAAGGCGGCAGAAGAGGCCGCCAAGGCAGCGGCCGAAGCCGCCATTAAGGCCGAACGTGAGGCCCGAGAAAAGTTCGAGGCCGAGAGGAAGGCGGAAGCGGAGCGTGCTAGGTTAGCGGCCGAGGCCATGGCCAAAGCAGAGCGCGAGGCACGAGACAAACTCGAGGCGGAACGCAAGGCGGCAGAAGAGGCCGCCAAGGCAGCAGCCGAAGCCGCCCTCAAAGCAGAGCGCGAGGTACGAGACAAACTCGAGGCCGAGCGCAAGGCGGCAGAGGAGGCCGCCAAAGCAGCAGCCGAAGCTGTAGCCAAAGCGGAGCGCGAGGCACGAGACCGAATCGAGGCCGAGCGCAAGGCAGAGGAAGAGCGAAAGAAGAAGGAGGAGGAGGCCGCTGCGATTGCTGACGCCGCCGCTCAGCGAAGGCTCGAGGCGGCCATCAAGGCCAAGGAGGAGGCCGAAGCGGCTGCGAAGAAGAAGGCCGACGCGGAGGCTGAGTGGAAGAAGATGCTGGAGCAAGAGGCCAAGATGAAGGCGGAGATGGAGGCTCGCGCCAAGATCGAAGCCGACAAGAAGAAGGCCGAGGAGGAAGAGGCCGCAGCTGCGGCCAAGAAGAAGGAGGAGGAAGACTTCAAGAAGAAGGCCCTCGAGGAGGCCCAGGAGAAGGCCGCTGAAGCTAGCAAGAAGTCGATGGGCAAAGACAAGCTTCCTATCCGCTTCAAAGACGCCGTGGGAAGGAAGTTCAGCTTTCCTTTCCATCTATGCCAGACTTGGGGGGTAAGCCAACCCCTCTACTTCGCATCCCCTCGACACTGCTAACATGGATGCCAGGGTATGGAGGAGCTCATCAAGCAGGCCTTCCTTCACGTCGATGTCATCGGACCGCACGTACAGGCCGGCCACTATGATCTACTCGGACCCGATGGGGAAATCATCCTCCCACAAGTCTGGGACAAGGTCATCGAGCCCGACTGGGCAATTACGATGCACATGTGGCCAATGGACCGACAGCCCCCGCCTGGTCAAGGCCGAGGGCAATTTATGGGAGCTGGTATTCCCAGGGCTGGAGGCGCTCCGCTGGGGCCCCAAGGCGCTCACCTTCCAGGAATGGGGGCGCGCCCGGGCATGAGTCCCGGGATGATGCATGGTGCCGTTCCACCACCCCCCCCTCCGCACATTCGTGGAGAAGGCTTTCCTCCTGGCCGTGAACCCGGTCAAGGAATACACATTCCCGTGCGTCCCGCAATGGGGCCGCGCATTGTTGAGGTCGAGAAGAGAACAGCGAAGAAGAAGTCAAGCAAGTCCCCCACCCCGATCCTGCTTGGTTACCTGTCTGGCAGCAAGCCCAAGAAGTAAGTTTTCACCACAATCCCCAGCGCTATAGATGTCGACTAACCCAGTATTTCAGGAGAAAATGAGTTGGAGGGTTGCCAAGGTGTGGAATTTGTTTTTACGCACGGCAGATATTCCCTATCTCACCGCCCCCCTCCCTATCCCATTAATGGTCCTCTTTATTCTTTTTTTTCTTTCTTTTCTTTTTTCCGGCATTATACCCCGGCCCGAGTCGATTTGATCATGGTTCATGGAATAGGAGGGGCTTGTCTGGGTTAGACTTTCGTCACACTGTGGCCTATCTCCTCTCCGTCTTCTTGGTCTTGGACATTTGGCCCCGGGCCTTTCCACCATGGTGGTATTTTCACCTCGCTTTGGGTTCTAGCGACTTCCTGAGTTGAGCGTATGTTGATATGAACGGAGATGATGTATACGACGGGGCAACGAAGCTTTGGAATGAGGTTACATGGATGAGGCAGAAACTGGTGAACGGGTAGCAGAGAGCGAGGAAGCCTAAGGAGGGAGTAAGGGAGTTATCCTGGATGGCGTTTACATTGCTTGGCGGTGCAGAGACAGCGGGAGTAGACCTTAACCCTGTTTAATTCCCCATCGCATATGCAACTTCCAAGTCTATTCGCATGCCCCTCCATCACTTTCTCCTGGTATCAAGGTTAAGAGGGCCGCCTTAGCACGCGCTCCGCCTCCTTGACGAAGGCGTCCACCATAATGGGGGCAACCCTATCAGCAACAGCGGAGCTCACAGCGCCATACAGAGGGTTCACGAAACGAAACTTGATGCTCAGATGCACCTCGCTCCACTCGGCTCCTTCGCGGCTCTTCTCCAGCGGCCTTACAGTCCAGCGCGTGACCAAACTCTTGAAGACGCCGTCGCGCCCTCGGCCGTCCGGGGCGGGTCCTTTGTCCTCGAGGCCCAGTCGCCGCATGTCGGCCTCGGGAACCTCGGGACGGGCGTCGCCACTAATGGCCTCCACAATGGTCCCGGGCACGCAGAAGATGCGACTCGTGTACGTCTCCTCGAAACCACCCCAGCCGGCCGACAGGTCCGCCTCGGCCGGCCACCGCTTGCCGGTGGCCGGGTCAGGCTCCGACCACCGGGTCACTTTGGTGGAGGCGCAGTAGGGCAAAAACCGCGGGTACGCGTCAATATCGGCGATGAGGTCGTAGAGCTGCGCCGAGCCGTAGGGGAGAGTCCGCCGCGCCGTCAGGTGTTGCGGCGCGGCCGGGTCGGCGAGGCCGGGGAAGCTGAGAAAGGTGCGACGCCGGGGGGCGAAGCGCGAGGCGCCGTGGCAGGGCGGACCGAGGCGCAAAAGAGGTCGCGCGGCCGTGCTCGGCGCAAAGGCGAGGGGGAGGCGCCTCGTTGGCGACTTGACGAACGTCGCCATGGCCGTCGGGGAAGAGAGTGAGGGTACCCGAGAAGTAGAGAGAATGGTGGGGGAGGGGATTGTGGCTATTGCAGTTTCATGATCGCAAGGCAGTCTTCAGGGCCACGGCCTCATCTACGGGGAATGCGCCAACGTTGGGAAAAAGATGGACGGTTCGTGACAGGCCCCATTTGTGAGGCAGCGCTCGACCTGGACATTGGGTTCCCTGCAAGCGACTTTCGCGATGCGGCTTTCCTATCGATTACGCCGACGACACCTCGATCTAGACTGGATACAAAGGTACATCAGGTGAGTGGGTACCTTAGGTACTTAAAGTACTTACTTACCTCTCGTCTTCTTCATTGTGAACGACTCGCTCGATTTCAAGCCACACTTGTGGCTCGACCAAAGGGTTCTCTGCTTGTAGCGATAGCCACATCCTCGGCGCCGCCCTATCTGACCTGAGGTGCACCAGCAACTTTCCTTCATAAGTCTCCAACCTTTCAATCTTGCCTTCAAAATTTTCAACCTTTTTGTTCTTCATCCAGTGATCGCCGCGCGCTGGTCGAGACGCTGTTTCCTGTCGCAGTCGGAGCGGCTTTACCGTCAGCAGGCACGGGCAACCCACCACGCGCAGTATTCTCGCCGCCGGCCCTGCTTGCCATGGCGGCTGCCGACGTTGCTGGCGACCCGCCTGTCCACGCTCCCGAAAAGGAGCTACAGGACGAGGCTTCGTCGCTCGCCTTGCCTCAGCAAGACGGCGCGGCGCAGCCTGCCCACCGGAGCCATGATCCCCAGCACAACATGAAGCGGAGCGATCCGTTTCA
Source organism: Nigrospora osmanthi (assembly GCA_029489945.1). Lineage (NCBI taxonomy): Eukaryota > Fungi > Ascomycota > Sordariomycetes > Amphisphaeriales > Apiosporaceae > Nigrospora > Nigrospora osmanthi. The sequence goes on along the minus strand of CP120503.1, from coordinate 2,649,631 downwards.
GTTCGGCTCGCGCTACCTGCAACAAGAAGACGATGTCTTCGAGTTCAACGCCTGGGATCATGTGGAGACTGACGACACCTACAAGGAGTACGCGGAGCAGCAGTTCCAGATGCAACGCGAGTCGCCAGTCTCCGAATTTGACAAACGTGAGTTGCCTCTTTTTTTCTTTGGGGGTTCCTACCACCAGGTCGCCCCCCTGCCCCCCTCCCCCCCGGCTAAGTGATGATACCCAATAATGCATAGTTCATCTGAGCAAGATGATGACAACGCGTACCATCAATAGTCTTTCGCTCCCATCTGACTAGCCTTCCCCATCTTACCCTTTGATACTATTCATATCATGTCCGGCTCGTCTCGCTGACAATCCCCGAAGATAGGTTCAATTCGGATCCTGCCAAATGGTGGAACCTCTTTTACAAGAACAACACGGCCAACTTCTTTAAGAACCGCAAGTGGCTCCAGCAAGAGTTCCCTGTTTTGGGTAAGGTGACTGAAGAAGATGCCGGCGACGTGACGGTTCTCGAAGTGGGCGCTGGGGCTGGCAACACAGCCTTCCCCATCCTGGCCAACAACAAAAATCCTAAGCTGAAGCTCCATGCGTGTGACTTCTCTAAGAAGGCCGTTGAGGTCATGCGTGGCCACGAGGCCTACAACACGGACCAGATGCAGGCGGATGTGTGGGATGTTGCAAGTGATGACCTACCCCCAGGGCTGGAAGAAGGCTCGGTGGATGTCGTACTCATGGTCTTCATCTTCTCTGCCTTGTCTCCAGTACAGTGGAAGAAGGCCGTCCACAATATCCACCGTGTCTTGAAACCCGGCGGCGAGGTCTGCTTCCGTGACTACGGAAGAGGCGACCTCGCCCAGGTCCGCTTCAAGAAGGGCCGATACCTAGAAGAGAACTTCTACATCCGGGGCGACGGCACGCGGGTCTACTTTTTCGAAACGGACGAGCTTATCAAGATCTGGAAGGGAGAGTCTCTGCCCAACGCGAAGGCTGCGGACGATGAAGCGGCCGTAGAGGCCGCCGAGACCCCGACCCCGCTGTTTGAAATAGAAGACCTGGGTGTCGACCGCCGGCTTCTGGTCAACCGAGCCAAGAAGCTGAAGATGTATCGCTGCTGGATGCAGGGCCGGTTCCGAAAGAAATAGACGATGAATCAGAATTGATGACTTGATGACGAGAACACCCCGTTTGGACGCATTGTGTCTATTGATGAATTTGATAGCTGTTTAAGCACCCACGGCTTGGACGAATTTCTTCCTATCCTCTGACCCAAAACCAATACTGTCGAGGTACCCGTCGATGCCGCGGTACTTGGTATTTATGTGTTCCTGCATCTTTTGCACGAAATCGGGCGCGCAGTCAGCCCATTCCGGCGTTAAGCCAATCTCTTGGATCTCGGTTAGTCGGATCTCCCGATCAGCCACGAGTCCCTCTTGTGTCAGCAGGTAATCGTGGGCGATGGCTTCTGTGGGAACACCAAGGATCATCAGGGCCAAGAGCACAATGAGTCCTGTACGGTCTTTGCCTTGCGTACAGTGAACCAAAGCCGGGAGAGAGCCTGGCTGGATGAAAGCCCGCAGCGACTGAAATATTGCGGCGAACAAAAGTCAGCGGGCGGCCTACCCAGTCCATACATAGAAAGGGGGGTTAGAGAGGAGGAAAAGTAGTACCTGTGCGATTTGGCTTCCCGAGAGGTCCAGCGTGTCCTGGCCCATGCCCACCAACCCGCGCGGCTGCATGACCTCGGTCGTAATAACGCGGATGGTGTCTATGTTGGTCCCAAAGACGCCATTGTATACTAATCTCCTGGGTGGTTTGCATAACTTGTTCAGTCTATGGTCTGCGCGTCCCGCGCCGGGCCCGGCGTCCCAAATACGGTTCGGGGCCCAGCAGCAGTAGCAGCAGCAAGCATCTGGATGGGGCTCCGGGACGCATGTAGGTGCGCAGGTGAAGGGGGGCAAAGGGGAGGGGAAAGGATGGAAAGGCTCACGAGAATGCGCTCCACGATAACTGGCTCACCAGATTTAGCCGGAATCGCCGCCCAGTTACCTCGATCTCCAAATACTCCAGACCCGGAATCTGAAGGGGCTCTTCCAAGGCGGGGTTGGCCTCAAGCAGGCCCGGCACCTTCAACTCCTTCTGACGCTTCTCGACCTTCTTCAGGTGCTCCGATCTTGGGGGGGAGAGGGTTGTCAGACCTAGCGACGGCGAGCGGACGAAAAGGGGGGGGGCAAGGGAACCCACTTGGACCGCAGATCAAGGACAGTCTTGATGCCATAGTGATCCTTCAGCTTCTTCCGGTCGGAAGGAGTCGCATCATCTGGGTCGTCGTCAGCCGATAAGAATTCCCTCGTTGGGCGTGAACAAGCACCATGGCGAGTCGGGACGAGCACGCTTACCAGGACGGCTGGATCGGTAGAGCAGGCCTTCTTTCACGATCCTATCGCATGTGAGTGGCTGGGCTCGGTCGACCTAGACATCGCCGTGGTGTGCCTCTCCCCTCAACTGGGGAGGGTGACCGAAGGGGGAGCGAGGCAGCGCGAGACGACAGCCGAGACTTCTCGGATCAGTGTCCGGTTGCGCAGAAGCCAAAAAGCCTGGGGTTACTTACCTCTTGCTAGTAAACTTGTTCACCGTCTCCCCCACGTCTCTGAAATTGAGGATGTTCTGCAGCCCAGCTGCAGCGCTCATCTTCGCTCGGCTTCGTCCCGCAGGGAAGCACGGAAAACGGGTGGGATAAACGAGGGAGAACTTCCGGGATTCGGGTCGCTCTGTGGTTTGGAAACTCAAGGTGCGGCGCGCGGAATGTTGAGGTTATATACGGCGAACAGAGAGGCTTTCCCATCAACCAACCCACAGTGTTTCTCGCATACATACAGTTAGTTCTACATCCAGGAACAAGGAGGCCGTTTTTTTTTTCTTGGCACGCGCAAACCCTCGGGCTTATGCAGCGTTGCAGGTCGGGTCAGCCGCGGACTTGTGCGTTTTATGCAGAAACCCGGCATTCTCGATGCTGGGGGGAGTTCCGGCCGCGTCCAGCACCACCACATCCGAGAAGCCAACTCCGAATGGCAACCCCAGGCAGACGCACCAACCAACCGGTCGAGGGAACTAGAACAAAGAATTGAAGAAGAAAACACGAGACCCACCCATACACCCTCTCTCTCTCTCTCTCTCTCTCTCTCTCTCGTGTGGTATGCGTGTATGTGTGCGAGAGAAATAGAGGAGCAGAACCCTGATAGCGGCCAAAGCCCCCCTTGTCTGGGTGCCATGCTACGGGCGTATAGATCGGTATCTAGGTACTTATGTGGTAAGCACCTACTCAGTTGGCCAAGTACTTTTTCCGCTTGTGTAGTAACTTGTCCTCGTGTGTGAATAGGACCACTGCTGCTGATCTTCATGTGCACAATCGCACACTAGGGCCGGCATTTCGGACGACGGCATGCGGACCATGCGCAAGGCCCCCTGGGAGCCCGCGCAAACTGGTGGGTTTCCCTGCTCGCCCTCCCCCCATCCCCACGGGTTCGGTTCCCGCTTCTTACGTCCGATCGGAGGCGGCGCCAGCTGCATTGGCGCCTTGGGGTGCCTATCTCGCCATCTCTGTTCTTTGGTCCCCCCCTTCCCTCCAGCAAAACCGCAGGGGGGGGCGGGGGGTGTCTTGACCGGAAAGCATCGGACACGCTCCACGAGGCAGCCGAGTGTCTCGCCGTGCGCCACCATTCTGTGAGTGATCCGGCGCTGGGCCCTTTGCTCGTTATGTAACCCGCGAGCAAGGCCCGGAACGTGTCTGGAAAGCTCGGCGGCCTGGGGGACCTATTTTGGTCCGAGGGGTTTCACAGATGTGTTAGTTGACGAGCGTGAAGCTGGGGGGCCACAGGGGGGTGTTGCAGATCGAGATTATGACTTGAGCTTTGGCAAATCTTTGGGTCTCGAGGCTTAAACCAGTGGTTGCGAGAGGGAGAGAACCGAGAAGGGTCGGCTGAGGATATCCGTTCATCCACCTCCCACGCGCGCGTGCGTCGTATTGCTATCATGTGGGTGGGGGAGTTTGCTTCATATTGTTTAATTCTACACGCTGGGACGAACCATGATCTACGACAGGGTCAAGGACTCGAGAAGCCGCTCGCGTCCGAGAGCATGAATGAGATACGACACGTCCGCGATGGTGCCCACCCCCGTAGAGCCCGGAATAGCAACAGCTCTGCCGCGCCGCTAAGGAACGACGGTACTGCCGCATAGGAACCATGAGCCAAGAGACGGACGGGCCGAGTAGGAGCAATAGTTTGGAATGTTAGCAACACGGAAACGGCAGGGCACCACGCAAACATGGCCGGTTGAAGCATATACTTAGGTATCGTGACAATGGCGTCCGGGCAGGAAGGAGGGTGGCTAGTAGGCCCAACATCCATCTGTGTACAAGTATGTACCTATGTATGCATTGGTGCAGTACAGTCCATAGTACTTGCTAAGGTACATGCACCTGACTTCGCTCGGATTGGAGGCACTATGTCACCACATCGTGCTGAATCCGGAAGGCCGTCTAGCCTTTCTTAGCTAGGTGCCGTACGTACCGTCGTTATCTCTCCATGGACGTTGGCACCTGTCCAGCCCGTCTTCCGCCGCAGCCGGATCTGACACATTCCATCTCTCACCACTCGCCTGTGCACCCAGAAACTGTCAGACTTTGTGTCGCTTGCACACGTACGACGGGCACGGATGGGCCCAGGCATGTCCAGTCGCCAGGGAGCCCCCGACCCCCCAGGGCCATGGAGAGAAGGCGGGGCGGCCGTCGCCCCGCGCGCGCGCGCGTCGGTGTTGCAGGCAAAGCAGGTTCCCTACTTACTCAGTAGGTATGTGCTCCGTACCGGGCTCAGGCTCACCTGAAGGCGGTCGGGGGGCTCCATTCCCATGGGGTATGTGTCCAGAGCCGGACGGGGCGGACGGGGCAGATAGATCAACCGCCAGAAGGGGGACCCCTGATCGGCAGGCGCGCTGGCCTGCTAATGGCCAGGATTCTGGATATACCGTTCCTGCGGCCCCCCCGCCTGCCATGCGTCATGGCCGCATCCGTCCGGGTGATCGACGGTCCATTTTCTTTGTGTTCGGGATGAATGGACTCTGGGGGGCCGCCGGGTCTTGTGTGCCGGGGCGCTCGAGCAGAACAGACGCGAGGGTTCGCGCCATGATGCCAGACTGAATTCGTGCGCTCGACCTGACACACAGGTGGTTGGTGGGTTGATTCCATCGTGAGCCACAGACGATGGGATGGATGGTAGGCGATGGGGGAAAGCTGGCAGGCAGGCGCCTATCCTGGCTTCGACGATGGAGGAGATGCTGGCCGTCCGGGCGACCGCTTCGCTGTGACGGCGACACCACCGCCCGTTCTCAGACGCTCTACGCCACCGCGTCTCTGGGGCTGCGATGATGGATCAGTCTGCCGCTTGCCCAACGACACACCCAATAGGTACACACATAAGTACTCAAACTTTTGGTGCCAAGAGACCCGGCCAGGCCTCCAATGTACAAATACCGGCCGCTTGTGTCGCCTAGCCCAGCGCGACCAGGACCAAAGCGGCTACTACACGACGCCAGTGACGTCAACGCCACCTGTGTGAAGGAATTGCTTTCGATGGTCGCACCCACGGCCGTTTCCCCCCTCCAGCCCGTCACTACGACCTCACCAACTCGCCTCGACCAGCAATGACTGGCGCCTTCGTGAATGGATGGAGAATAAGAAGTAGCCTGCCTTGGGTAGCTTGGGATGACCGGATCCGCGCCCCCCACCTCCGAATCGAGCCACTGTAGATGTAGAGATGGAACCCGTAGCAGCCCGGTATTAAGAAGAAGAAGAAGCCCTTCACCGGGCAGATCTTCCATCCGCGTGCTTATCATCTCGTACCTACTTCTCCTTCTTCACTCCCCCCCTCCCGCTCCCCTACCAAGCCATCAAGTGAGCCTTGTTTGGGTAGAGGTTCTGGTATGTCTTTACGTCTTACATCTATGTTTAGAGCGTACCTCAGTACTACGTAACCCTAGTAGTCTTACATAAAACGGCACCCCGGCCGGTTCGCAACCTGAAGACATCACGCCCCCAATCGTCCTTGGCCCTCTTTCTCTCCCCGCCAATGCTGACACGCATCGCCTGCCGCATCGTCTCCCCCCCCATGCACACAATCCACCTCGTACAGCATTCGGACGAAGACTCCGACTGAGCCGATCCTCCACATCCACGCGAAACGACTCCACCAAACATCGGAAACCCTCCTGCGATCCATTGCAACCGGGCCCCCCGGCAACCTTCGGTGGATCTCGGGATGCAGCCAGGGTCAAGGTCGCTTACAGAGCCCAGCCTCGATATTGCCAACAGAAGAATGGACGGCCAGCCGAATGACGACACCAGCACCGCCGCTGCCGTGCCAGCAGGTAAGCAAGACTCATCTTCCTTCGCGCCCGCCGCCGCCCTCCTCTGCCCGCTCCCCTTCACCACCATTAACATGCCCCAGACCACTCCGGACGACTGGTCTACGCGAACCCTCGTGATCTTCCCAGCTTCCCAACGGTTGGACTGGCCTCCAACGGCTCCGCCGCCAGTGCTGCCGCCACCCTGGGCTGGCACAACAACAAACCCCCCCAGATCTGGACCCCGAACACGTCGGCCTCGGCCTTTGCCGCTGCCGTCCTAGCCAAAGACCACAAGATGGCCGACCCTTGGGCGCCGGCACCAAGCAGCCACGGCGCGCAAGCAGCCCTGCTGGCCCACAGGGCCGCCGGGAAGGCAGCCGAGAGCCCTGCTCCCTCCACTGGCCACGGCCGCACGGCAGCAAACTCGGCCTTCAGAGCCGACCGAAACTCTATGCGCAGCACCCGGGCCGACGGTCTGAATCGACAGCGGTCCCTCATGGCTGCCCAAGGCGCCATGAGTACTTCAACGCGCCGCCGATCCCAGACTCTGCCCTCCACCAAGGAGTCGTATCCCGATGAAGCCAATGCCGCCGCCAATGCCCTCAAGGCCGCCACAGCAGCCCACAAGCCCAGCGGTGCCTCCAATGCCAAAGACAGCGGGGCCGTCCCCTACGTACAGATGAACCGACAAATGTTCACGTCGAGGCCGCCGGTGCAGCCCGAGCTCGCCGAGAAGAGCCGCGAAGACGAGCTCAAGGGCCAGGCGCTCGCCATGGCGAAGAAGATGTTCAATCAACAGCAGAAGCTGATTGACCAAACCAAGAGCTCGCAAGCTAGTGACACCGCGGGCACCCGGGGGCGGCGTCGGAGCTCGAGCAGCTTGAGTGATGGTCCCACGCAGCCTATGCAGTTCAGCAGTTTGCAAGACGCCGCGTACAAGGCTGCACAGGCAAGGTTGGCCAAATTGGAAGCTGAAATGAAGGACCGCAACTATCAGGACTACTACGGAAATGGAAATGGCAGACAGCAGCGGAAGCTGAGCATCCGGGGAAAGCTCCGTAGGAGATCTTCCAGCGACGGGGATATCAACCACGAAGACCGCGAACGATCCCAGCAGATTCGGCGCCAAATGTCCATCTTCTCCAATAAGCTATCCGCTGTTGACGAACAAAAGCGACAACAGGACCGTGATGCTCTACTGGCGGTCGCACACAAAAACGTTCAGGCACGCCTGAAAGGCATCGACGACAAAATCGCCGAAGAAACCGGCATGATACCGGCTGCTACCAAATCAAGCTGGGAGTCCAAGGCACAGGCTCACGCCATCCTGCATAGCGAGAGCCAGCTAAGTAACCATGGCAAGATTGATCTTGGCGCTGGTCAATTCATGGAGCAGACCGATATCGACGCCATTGCCGCCCGGCGGGTCCAGCCATTCCTCGACGAGATCAACGAGCGTGCCGAAAAGGAGCAAGCGCGGTTGACGGAGCTCAAGCTGGAACAGGAACGCCAGCGAGAGGAAAAAGAGGTGGAGCGGAGGAGGGAACAAGAAATTGAAGCCATCAAGAAGAAACTGAAGGGTGAGTTTTGTCCGGTTCCCCATCTGGTTGCGAAATGTCGTATCTAACATACAAGCAGACCAAGAAAAACAGGAAGCAAAAGAGAAGAGAATGGAAGAAAAGGCCGAAGCGAAGGCGAAGAGGTCAGAAGACAAGGCTGCCAAGGCCGAGCAGAAACGCCTTGTTAAGGAAGAGAAGCGCAAATCGGCCCCGGCCCCATCCACACAGCAACATTCTGAAGAGTCAATGGAGGGCGGGCGGGTAGAACTGAATGACGTTGGCCAACCTGTTCGCGTTCGCACAGAGACAGCAGAAGCCCAAGATTCAGACATGCCCGCAGCCATTCCGATACAGGACCACGCTCCACGGGAACGACGCTCCGACTCGAGCAGCTCTGGTGGGCGGTCACCTACCGACAGAGTCAAGACCTGGTTCAAATCTAGGCTGCACCGTGCTACCAAATCAGAAGCAAGCCGGCCGAAAGACCAGGGCGTTCTCAAGAAGAACTTTGTTGGGGGTGCAGCCCTCACGGGGGCCGCCGACTCGAGGGCCAATAGTACCACCAGCGTCGACAATGGAAGTGCCAGCGTTCGGGAGGTAGCACTGGCCGGGCGGCCACACGACGAGCTCTCAGACAACCATTCGGCAACGGGTCAGAGCCCAGATGCGGACGCCGTCTCCCCCATGAGCAGCTCCAGCGACGGTGAGGTTTTTCAAGACGTTGCTCGCAGCCCGTTGGGTGGGCATACCCTTCGCGCGCCACCCAAACTCGACGAAATTACACACAAGAAGAGTCAGAGTCCGATGCGAGACTCGAAATTTCACGAGATCATTTAAGGCTGGCGGCGGCCGGCCTTTCTGCTGTTTTCTTTCTTTTGGACAGGATGGACGGCGTTTGTTGGCGGCAATAGCCGGGTGGGTTAGGCAAAAAGGGAGGCTGGCTGTAAGGGAATTGTGAGTACATAGCAAGGCGTTTGATGATCATGATGATACCCACGGGGGTATATTTCCAGTAGTCTTGTCCAAGACAGCCGCAATTCATGGCTTGATGCACACGACCCAACTTGATTCTTGAGGGTGGCAGGGTGGCAGGTATAGTGGTTGCAGAACGCATTGCTTTTACGTAATTAGTACAGCTTTTATCTACGGGCCCTGGGTGCGGAGGGGCTTCAAGTCTTTACTTGGTCGATATAGTAGACGAGCAACCATCTTGTCCTTTAATAAGAGTGGCTGAGGACTATTGTCAGGCATGTCTGAAGTAGCTGGTATCTATCTGCCTGCCGGTTTGCAATTGGTCTCTTTCTGCGCTAATGTATATTCTGCGCGACTTGTTACGTCGTGATGATGTATTGATGTGCTATTAATGAGGTTCATAAATGACCATGCAGCCTCCCCGATGCAAAATACATGGTAGGCTTCTATGTATTTCATGTTCTCGTGACCGTCCAACGCCTCGTGAATGTACAGACACACCGCCGCGTTTCTTTTTACAGAGGGGTATCCTGCTAAAGTAGAAAATTAAAATAGGGATGCAATACGGTACTGGAAGCACTCTTCTCTTGTCGTGCATCTTTGCCCGGGCCAGCGTCGGGGCTGCTGCTGCGCCGGCCCGGAAAACCCTGTAGAGGGTCTTCGGCGGCGGCGGCTAGAAATGGGCATGGGCTCTTCCCGACGGGCCCTGGTTCAAGGGGCGCTGGCTGTCCTGGGTGTAGCGGGGGTCGACGGGCGACTCGGTGGTCGGGGGGTAGTAGTCGCGCGCTTCTTCGACCTCGGCCGGGGTCGCATTCATGCCCGTCGTCTTGAAGGCGCGACCATGGGTGGTGTGGCGAGCGGGCCACAGGTCGATGACGAAGGAGAAGACGTAGAAGGTGAAGACGTAGGCCACGGTCCACTCGAGGATGGCGGCGTTGTCGTAGTCTTCGTGAAGGTTGCAGACGCCGAAGCCGATGGCGAGGCCAAGCTCGACGATGATGAAGACGAGCTTGATCCAGAAGGAGATGCGCAGGATGCGGTGCTCGCGGTACTTGATGCCGAGGCGCTGGTACTCCCAGCAGATGAAGACGGCGGACAACAGGTAGCCGGCGATGAAGAGGATGAGGAAGATGTCGTGCAGCTTGGGGTAGCGGGCCGTGTCGAAGCCGGACAGGCAGGTCAGGCCCACGGTGCCGACGAGGGCGAAGAAGATGGTGAGGCCCGAGAGGACCTTCTCGCTCAGGCTGGTGTTGGGCACCAGGCGGCCCCGGTGCCGCAGCCAGCGGTCGAAGCCGAAGGACAGGTCGAGGAAGATGGTGGAGACGATGCAGCCCGTCACGAACAGCGGCTTGAGTTCGGCGGCGCCCACGTCCGAGATGTAGGCGATGGTCTGGGTGCGGCCCATGGAACCGTACTTGGTCCGGTTCGTGTCGACGACCCAGTGGATCAACATGCCCAACAGCATGCCGACCCATACCGAGCCGGCAATGACGGAGAAAATCTGCGGGGGGTGCCGGGTCAGTTTGACTTGGCTCGCCAAGGGGGGGGGGTGAGATGCGAGGTGGCCTACCCAGTACGGGAAATGCCCGTGTCGTGTGCCCTTCATGGTTGCGACCCGGCCGTGGTTTCCTACGCCTGGGGTTGTGTGTGGAATGTGTGTATATGGCAAGCCGATATGCGCCTCGGGTGTCGTGGTTGCGCCTCTCACCGTACGGCACCGTTTTTCTTTTACAGCAGGCAAGGGGATAGAAAGTAGAGACTCGCGCCCAGGGCGGGAGAAGGGGGAGAAGGGGGGGAAGCGAGTTAAGCCATGTTAAAGTGTGCGAGGTCGATGGTATGACCTCACGTTCCTGTTGGCCCAACCCACTCACCCAGCTTCCTCTTCCACCCCCCTGTTACGGCTGGGTTTTCGTCATACGGGAAGCGAGACGAATTACGGCGTAGATCTTTTAGCTGTACCCCTACTGCGCAAGGGAGGAAGCGGACGAAGTGCGGGCCCGGCGCGGAGCCCGAGTGACTGCCCGAGACAGCAAACACCCAAGCAGACAAGGGCACGACACCGCCTTGGCGCGTCAGCTATGGCGTCGCGCTTCGTTTTTCCTGCTTGGAAGGAAGGGGATGTATGGGTGGTGGAATGGAGAGAGATCTAGCCCATCGCGCGCGGATGGCCGGGGGGGGGGCGTGGGACACACTGACGTCACGCAGCCGTGGGCCCCCCGAAAAAGTCGACGATGCGTTCTTGGCGTGCCAAACCGCCGATCAGCGGGCTCGCCCTGCCTATCGGTCCAGCCAGGGAGCCAGGGTCTCATCCCATTATGTACGATGGCTCGATGGAATCCAGCAACCTCGCGTTGACACGGAGCCGGGGCTGTGAAGACCAAGCTTTTCCACTCGACGGTACCTTGCGTACAATGTGCTCCAGCCGTGCTATCTGATCTCCATGGAACTATACTTAGCCACCCAGTTGGGCGATTCGTCGTGTAATAGTAGCCCCGAATGGATGCATTCGAATGTGCTTTGCTTCACGTACAGGTAACTATAGAGTCGGGTCCCTGTGTGACTGGCCCGGATGGCTGGACCCGATGGAGTCATCGTCCAGAACACTGGAGGTACTCATGTACTTACGCCCGGCACTAATAAGAGCCCTCCAGCCAGTTTTAGGTGGTACCTCGGTACTTACCTGTCCACCATTGACCCCAGCCTCCAGTTGCAATCCACCATCGACTTTCAATCCACCACCAACCAACAACCTCTATTCCATCCCCAGTCCCCCCCAGCCTTGTCTTATCCCGAGCACGCCTGCTTCCGCCAATAGAGAGGCTGCGGACACAAGGCTGTGTGAGGTCAGCTTGTGCTAGATCCCCCCATCCGTCAGGTCTGGACGACCGGCCCGCTCCCGTATCCCCTGGACCCCGTGCCAGTGAGCCAACTCCAACATGGCTGTCTCGCCGGTCGTGGCGCATCCGACAGATGCTCTGCAACATCCCAACCCGAGGGCCGTGTCGTCGCCTCTGAAGAATGCGAGCTCGGCGCAGGCTTCGTCCAACGGGACGCCCCAGGCCCCGAGTGTCGCCCCAAATGCGACGGCCGCCATCCATTCGGCAGCGCTCGACCTATCCGAGCAGATGAACGAGGACGAGAAGCGCAAATACGCCAAGGGTTGGTCCATCCCCGTCACCGACTACCCCCATGATCCGCGCTGACCCAGGCCCCGTGCAGGTAAGAAGCTCGGCGAGGGTACCTACGCCAACGTCTTCCTCGGCTTCCTACGCAGCGATCCCTCGCAACTCGTCGCCATCAAGAAGATCAAGATCCAGAAGGAGTACACCGAGGGCATGGCTCCCGACGCCGTCCGCGAGATCAAGCACCTGCAGGAACTCTCGCACCCCAACATCATCACGCTGCACTCCGTGTTCTCGTCCAAAGACCAGAACCTGAACCTCGTCCTCGAGTACCTCCCTCTGGGCGACCTGGAGATGCTCATCCGGGACCACGAACGAGTGCACTACAGTGGCCCCGACATCAAGGCTTGGATGGGCATGTTGACCCGCGGGGTCTGGTTTTGCCACGAAAACTTTGTTCTTCATCGCGATATCAAGCCCAACAACTGCCTGATCGCTGCCGACGGCGAGGTCAAACTTGCCGATTTCGGTCTAGCCAGGAGCTTCTCGGATCCCTACCGAAGGATGACGTCTAATGTCATCACCCGGTGGTATCGACCTCCCGAGTTGCTGTTCGGAGCCCGACATTACTCGGGCGCCGTCGATGTTTGGTCCGTCGGCCTGGTGATGGCTGAGCTCATCATTCGAGCGCCCTACCTTGCCGGCGACTCAGAGCTCGAGCAAGTCACCAAAATCTGCCATGGTGTTGGAACCCCAACCGAGGAGAACTGGCCCGGCGTCACCAAGCTGCCTGACTACGCTGTCGATGAGGTCATTCCCGTCCGGGGCAAGGCACACTATTCGCTCATGTTTGGTACTGTGGGCAACGAGGGCGTAGACCTGCTGATGAAGACGCTCATCCTCGACCCGAAAAAGCGCATCACCGCGCGGGACATGTTAAAGCACCCGTGGTGGCACGCCGAGCCCAAGCCGACACGCAAGAAAGACCTGCCCCGGAAGTCGGGCGGCGAAGAAAAAATGGGAGCCGATCTCAAGCGACAACCAGGCAAGGTCGATGAAGATCGAGGCAACGGAGTGGCACGCAGACTGGACTTTGGAGCTATGAACTAGACCGGCATCATGATAGCGGCGGCAGCAGCAGCAGCAGCAGCATACGGGGCACTTCGGGCCGGGCGTTGATGGAGTTGATTGACTCGGGCCTGTCTTTGCATTGAAACGGGCATGTAGCATTTCCGCCATTTACATCTGGAATACAGGTTTTGGTACAATACGAGGGCGAGGCGATGATGTGCATGCTCGTGAGCTGCCAGTGGACGTTTTGACAGTGGGCCAGGCCGTCGTCTAAGGTATCTCGCCCCTCTCCCTCATCTCCCTGCGCGCCTGGATGCGCTTCTTGTACCTGACCTCGGTTCGTCGTCTCTCACCACCGTCAATCTTGCGGCCGCGCTTCATCTCCCACATACCCTCCTGAATGGTGACGCGAGCGCCCTCTCCATCCTTCAGGGGCAACGCATAGGGGCCGGCGATGGTCTTGGCACCCAGCACCTTGTACCCACTTACACGCGACAATTCCTCGACGGGGGTCGTCTTGACGCTGCCGCCCGGCGGGACATTGACGACAAACCTCTGCGGGTGCACGGGGTCGGCATCGTGCTCGAGCACGCGCAGATCCGCCACGCCGTCCTGCACGTGCTTCAGGTCCCCGCCGACGCCGAACTCGCCACGCCGGAACTTCTGGCGCCACTGGATCAGGTAGCGGCGCGTCCGCGGCGGCTCGACGCCCAGCTCGCGCAGCTGCTCCGAGGACAGGGAGAACAGGGCCTCCCAGTTGGGGAACTTGCTGGCGTGGGCGGAAAGGCCGCGGCCAATGAGCGTCAGGAACGTCTTGGGGTCGGGGCAGAACGGCGTCGGCTCGGGAATCTCGGGCGGCGGCGGGGCGGCGTTGCTCGACGCGCGCCGTACCGGTATCGGGACGGCGCTGGCTATTGAGGGCTTGAAGAAGGCGGACTGGGGGATGGAGGCGAGGAGAGGGCGCAGTTGCTGCGGGCGGAAGATGGGCTGCGCGCCGGCGGGCTGCCATTTAGCATACAAACGGCCCGCGCGGGCGGTGGCACCGCGAGGGAGGGCTCGGGCGTACCTTGAAAGCCGCCATCGTGGCTATGGGCAGGCGAATCGAACAGAGCAGCAACCTCGGCTTGGGCCACTGGTCAAGACAGAACCCCAAAGGAACTGGTTTCGGGAGCGCTGTCAATCGGAAGTTGGGTCGCCTGCGCTGGCGGCTCTGCTGCTTGGGGTCCAGCCTGCGAGGACGGATCTCGAAAAGTTCAATGACCAATGGAAAATCGAAAATCCGCTGGCTGGGGTTGGCCAGCTTAAAAGCTCTGGTGGATTTTTGCTCCTTTGGGTAGTGCCTAAGATACTTAGTACCTAAGTAGGTACCTACTTTTCATGTAGGTAGTAAGTACAATCTACTTCAAAGGTAGCGTGCGGAGCCTGCCATGATGCCCTCCAGCTCGTTTTGGGGCCAGGGTGCTGGCGGGGTGCTACTGGTACTCTGTACTTGGAAGGTGGGGAATGGGGGAAGTTGCACCAGACGATGAATTCGGTCTGCGAATAAAACCCCCCATGCAAGAGGTCCATACTGTGATATATATATATATATATATATATACATATACTTAGGTATATATTCATGACCAAGGACTCTTCACAAAAGCGTCCGAGGCACACACGGCCGTATCTCTAAACACAACCGTTTCGCAGATTGGAAACTTGACCAAGAAGTACATACTTCCGAGAGTACCTAGACACAACAGGCTTCCGTTCACTCAACTGCCATGCAAGCCCCCCCACTTGCCAAAGAAGAGTCGACACTCATCACCAATCCTCTCAGGATCCATCTGTCTGGAGCTGCCGATAGGTATTAACCCAAGTAACGCATTGCAAACGGGCCTTTGTCGAATCCTGATCTGTTTCCAGGACTTTGCCAGGCTACGAGGTACAGACCTCAGTACTAGGTACCTACTAAGGTAACAGATGCCAACCAGCCCGCTATTGCTTACTTGGGTGCCGGCCTCCTTCCGTACCGAGTAAACGGGTCTGGAGTGCTGTGCTGCTGGTGAACCTGGAGGCTGTCTCCATACATCACACGGACCAGGGACGAACAGGTTGACCGACCAATCATCAATATTTGGGCAGTCCAACCAATCATTATCAACCTGCTCAACGGCTACATTGATAGAGGTACCTGCCTCTTTTGCCCCCCTCCATATATTCCCCGGCCATTGCATCCAGGTTGCCTACCTCCTACCTACCTACCTCTTCCTCATCTGACTACTTTCCTCTCTCTGCTGCTCCCCTTACGAATATTTCCTTTTCCATCCCGTATCACCGTGAGCGCTGCCTGGTATCTCCCGCCCCCAGGACATCGCTCACGAGAAGACATATGCCACACATCCTTGACCGGTCACAGCCATGGGGCAGCCGCGGAAACCCATCAGCAAGAGCACAGTCCTGGCCGACTATGTGCAGGTGAACGATCCATTCCCGACGGCCCTACTTGGCTTCCTGGAGGAACTTCCGGACGACTCGGCATCCGAGGAGCTTGCGACAGCACAACCACAAGCCAGAGCAGCAGAGCCGCCCAGGAAGAAAGCCCGGTGTGACCAAAGCTCGGACTCGGACCATGTCACCATCGCAGAGGAATCCTTCGACATAGCACGGCCCTGCCGGCCCCAGCAGCTCAAATCCCAACCAAGGCTTGCTTTTATGAAACGCCACGCACATTGCCGCACCCAGCTCCATTGCGCGCTTCCTCCTTACATCCCGGGCGAAGAAGTCGTTACCAAGGAGTTGGCCATTTCCGGGCAGCATCGATCGTCGCCCCGTGTCAAATTCACACTGGTGCTGAATTCTTTGGTCTCGCCGAAAGTAGCCTGCATTCTGAGAGTTGCAAGCCGCGGCCGAGACAGCCAAGAGACCGAAGGTGGCGTCTGGGTGGCTTTCGATATCGGCTTCGAAAGGAGAGATGGCACGGATCGTATGTCGCTGCGGCTGCAGCTGATGTGGAATCCGACGAGAAGCATCTATACTGGCCTTCGCAGTGCCCCGCAGCGAGCCTTGTCCCACGAGATCCACGACAAGTTCTTCCCTCCCAACATGCTCGGAGATACCAGTCAGAACAGGCCTTCGCCTCAAGCCTTCTACGAGGCTGCCTGTGCTCCAGATGCCGACTATGCAGACCTTGTGTCGGTTCCTGTACCGATGCTTGTGTCCACACTTTATCCATTTCAGCGACGGGCCCTGCAGTGGCTGTTGGAACGGGAGGTAAGTATTTCTTTTCTCTCTCCTCTTTTCGGCGAAATCCATGGGCCCGTCCTTACGCGCCCTTTGCCCGGCTCCGTTCGGAGATGTACCCCAACTCTGCCGAGAAATCTCTCTTCGGCACCCGGCTACGAATCAACAGAAAGCTGACATTCGATTGTAAACAGGGAGTGCATTGGAGCCAGGGACAAGTGAAGCCTTTTTCTAAGGAAACCGCGGGTCTTCCCTTATCATTTCACCAACTTCCCAGCACGGATGCTCGGCCTGTGTACGCCAGCGCCCTCTACCATACTGTCACTAGAGATCTGCGCCCTTTCTGGGAATTGGAGACTTCCTTAAGGGGCGGCATCCTCAGCGAGGAAATGGGGCTGGGCAAGACGGTCGAGGTAATCGCGTTGATTCTCATGCATCGTCGGCCCCCGCATCCACCCTTCGTACTCGATCAATATTCGGGTAATCAGGTTCGGCCTACAGGCGCAACCTTGATTGTGACGCCTCCCAATTTGAAGAATCAGTGGCTGTCAGAGATGGACAAACACGCGCCTGGTTTGCGCGTCACGTATTACGGGGGCGTCAAGCGACACGGAAGCAGCGGTGACGAGCTTGTCGAGGAGCTGGCAGAACACGACGTTGTCGTCACGACTTACAGCGTCCTGCAAGCTGAGATACACTTTGCAACGGACCCGCCCCAGCGTGCGATGCGACATGAACGAAGACACCCCCGACCCAAGTCGCCACTGGTACAGCTCTCATGGTGGCGGGTATGCCTCGACGAAGCACAGCAAATCGAGAGTGGTGTGTCTGCCGCTGCCAAAGTGGCAAGAACCATACCTCGAGTCAATGCATGGGGCGTGACGGGCACGCCCATCAAAGACAACGTCAAGGATCTTTGGGGTCTTCTGCTGTTTCTCCGCTACGAGCCATTCGCATCGTACCCGTGGACGTGGGATGGCCTTGTATCCACCCACGGGCATATGTTCAGAGAGTTGTTTAACCGCATTGCCATGCGCCACACGAAACGAGCGGTGCGGGAGGAGCTAATCTTACCACCTCAAAAGCGGTTCATCCTCTCGATGCCTTTTACCGCGGTGGAAGAACAAAACTACAAGACGCAGTTTGGCGCCCTGGCGCAAGACTGCGGCCTTGACACCTCGGGGGCACCGTTGGTACAAGGCTGGAACCCGGACAATCCCACTACACTGGATTCCATGCGGAGGGCATTGGCTCAACTCAGGCAAACTGTGCTACACCCCGAATTGGGCCCCGGGAGGATTCGAGGCATGGCCCAGAGGAATAAGCCGCTGCGTACGATAGACGAAGTCTTGGATGCCATGATCGAGCAAACGGAATTCGCCATCAAGGCCGATCAAAGGCAACTTCTGAACAACAAAATCCGAAGAGGCCAGCTTTTTGAGAATTCACCCCGCGTCCGCGAAGCGCTCGCGATTTGGGAGGAAGTCTTGGAAGAAGCCAAACTTCTAGTTGCCGAATGTCGCGAACAGCTCAAAGAGGAGACGAAAAAAGCCAGAGCGGGCGGAGCGGAAAACATCAGGGAGGACGGGGGCATCGAGGTGTTTGGGGACGATGATGAACAAGACGTCCCCCCTCGTCTTGGTGAAGCGAGACGCAGACTGAAGCTGGCTCTCGGCATAGAGCACAAGGCCATTTTCTTCATTGCCAGCGCGTACTTCCAGATCAAAACGGACGAGGACATGACGCTGCCCGACTCGAGCGAGTTCGAGCGGTTGGAGAAACTCGAGGTTGAAGGATACGAGCTGGCGAAAGGCATCCGGAAGGAGATCCTGCGAGAAGTCCAAGCCAAGGCCGAGCTATACATGAGCCGGCTGAGCGGGGATGCAAAGACACAGTCTTTCGTGGAGATTCCCGAGTTCCAGTCTGTACCTCACAAAGCTCTCGAAGGCCGAAACATACTAGACAACCTCGAGCAATTGGGCGCTATACTGGATGAGCAGGCAAACACCATCGACGCGTGGAGAGAACGGGTCATCCAGTTGCTCTTGCGCCCCCTTGTCGACGAGGAAGGAGAAGCTGAAATCACTGGCGACGAGTACGGCGATTCGACGATGACCCAAGATGAACTCATGATCTACACCCTTGTTCTTCGAGCCGCCATTGCGGATCGTCAAGACACCTTGTCGGGTCTAAAGAACGAGAGGGTGAGGCACGAGACGCGGTCAGCAGAACTGTTGGCCAAGGAGGGCGACGGCCCGGCCCCCGAAATGGTTTTGGAACTGCTCCAGCAGCGTCGAAACCTGAAACCCAGCGCCGCCGATGGTTCATTTCGGAGTATCATCACTAAGTTGCGAGAACTTGCCACCAAGTTGCGCCACGACGTCGCCAACGGAAGCAGTCGCGCTGCAATCGAGCTCGACATTATCCAGCGGCACGTCAAGCTCACCCAGGAGCATATTGCCAAACAAACAAAAGCAGCCAACGGACTTGAGAAGGAGCTGGACCGGTTTTCAGACGCCATGAATGCTCGTATCGAGTACTATAGACAGCTGCAACAGATTTCCGACACAGTGGCTCCATGGGAACGCGAGGACGGCGAGGACGTAGACGCGGCTCACCTAAGTGATTTACTTGCGATGGAAAAGGCGACGCAGCTGAGAATCACGAGCGCACAGTCTAAGCATCGTTACTGTGAGTTGCCCTTGGCCCCCCGATTGCGGGTATACTGCTGACTCGTTTGCAGTACTGTCGCTCAAGAACTCGGGAGAGAACCCGCAAGAGCCCAAGCTGTGCGTCATCTGCCAGTCGACCTTCACCCTCGGCGTTCTCACGCTTTGTGGCCACCAGTTTTGCAAAGAATGCATCATGCTGTGGTACCGGGCCCACCGCAACTGCCCTGTCTGCAAGAAGCAGCTTACGTCGGAAATGCTTCACGACATTTCGCTGAAGCCGGAGTCCAAACTCAAGGTCGTGTCGGAGAACCATGCGCCCTCCACCGACATAGATTCGCCTCACCATACGGCCAGGAGGCCAGGCATCTATTCGGATTTCGGCGACGACAAGCTCCAGGAGATCAAGAAAATCGAACTGGATGGACCGTCGTACGGAACCAAAGTGGACACGCTCATACGCCATCTCATGTGGCTGCGTCAAGAGGATCCCGGGGCCAAGTCGATTGTTTTTTCTCAGTTCAAGAGTTTTCTCGACATCCTCGGCCGTGCCTTTCGTCACTACCGCGTTGGCTACAGTACTTTCGATAGCAAGAACGGCATCACGCGCTTCAAGGACGACCCGAGCATAGAGTGCTTTCTGATGGACGCCCGAGCCCACGCCAGCGGTCTGAACCTCGTCAACGCCAGCCATGTTTTCCTTTGCGAGCCGTTACTCAACACGGCATTGGAATTGCAGGCGATTGCGCGAGTGGACCGAATTGGCCAGGAGCACGACACGACGGTCTGGCTGTACCTAGTCGAGGGAACTGTGGAAGAATCCATCTACAACCTCTCGGTGCGGCGTCGTATGGAACACATGGCCCAGAGCCTTACTACTTCCAGGAAGGGCAAGTCGAAAGAAGCGACGCCCGATGTGTCGGACCTAAACCTGGAAGCCGCCAATTCGATGGAACTGCAACAAGCAGCCTTGACCAAGCTAATGAGCAAAGATCAACAACTCGGTGAGGTTGTCGATAAGAACGACATCTGGGAATGCCTTTTCGGCCACCTTGCGGCGGAGAAAAGTGACCAAACCACGTCAAAGGCAGATGGACGAACGCTATGAGAACCCGGCGGTTATGGGTTTTCTTGCTGGAGAGGCGGCAGCGGCCAGACAACATGGCGCATCCCGGGCCTGAGACCGGGGCAAGATGGACTGTGATCTGTTTTGGAGACGAAGCTGGCCTAGCTACCCAGCAGCCAGCCACCAGGTAGGCAGCTGCACAGGGGTTTGCTTTTTTGAGATGGCACGTTTGGTGTTGATGTCATGGATTAAACATGCGAGGTGTTAGTTGGGGGCGCATCTTTAGGCCGTGTCAATACCAGTTTACAAACGTGTATAACGCCAGTCTATGTCATTTGCGGCTGCCGGTCTGGTGCGGGAGCGGCGTCATGTTGAGGGTGGTGACGTTTGCGTTACAGTCCAACACTTGCTGAGATGGGAGGGTCGTTGATGCTGTTCGGGAAAAGCGATACCTCTCTACCCATTGCATGGTTGGCTCGCAGGAGCCAGGGCAGCGATGTGCGTAGCTGTGGGATAGGAAGCCCAGAGGCATGGGCTGGCCCTCTTGGCTCGCGTAGAGTGCGCAGTCTTTGGTCATGGCCCATTTCTCGTGTGGTTTTGCTGTGCACCTCGTGGACCGATTGGCGGTGGGCAGCCGGGAGAGGTCGGAATGCGCCAACGATAGCGGAAGCGAGGCGACGTGTCTCGGCGAGATCCATACTGCCTTAGGTAAGTAGGGTACATGTTGGATGCCATGCATACAATGCGTACATTAGTGCTGGTGGGTGACTGGGTAGGCTCGCTGTACCCGTGTTAGTACGAATCGCTGTGCGGCGGCTTTAGGTAGGTCCATTCGTATTGCACGGCAGTGTGTCGCAGGAGTTGGTTGCTATCGGTCTCTCGGGCGACGCGCAAGCGAACGGGTCCGTCCTAAGGGGGCTCGGGGGTCGGGACGGGCTACGCGCAGTCACAATAAGCAAAGCACGCAGCGACGTGATAGGCAGAAGCCCTGCCGCGCGTGGCCCTGCTCGCGAAAGCTGACCAAGCTGGTGGTGGGCTGGGGAGGGGGAGAAGGCGGGCGTCTGAATGCCGCCGCCGCTGCCCAACGGTTCGCCCGAATCCCCGAGAAACGCTTTGCTGATGAATGCGCCGACGGCTCCTGGGTTGGGAGTGGAGGCTCCGATGCCAAGCGCGGCCGTTCCGCGTCGCACACTAGAGTAGAGAGGTCGGACGACCTGCACAAGGCGTCGTCGGCTGATGGGCAAGCCGGGTGAGCCTGTTCTGGGGCGAGAAGCACCTGACGGAAGGGAATACGCGTACATGGGACGAAGCTTTGCTTGCCGGGCTTCCTGATCCGGGCGGGCGGGTTAGGCGAGGTACATACCTAAGCAACCTTAGACCTCTTTCTCAACGTCCAACGGGCCCTGACGGCAGGAGTTTGGAGAAGATGCCGGCTTCCAGGGTGTACGGAGTACATACTAGTAGTAGAGGTGTGGTCAGTACTAGGGTAGCCCTGAGGGAGGGAAGGGAGGGGCGCGTGAGTTGACTGTAGGTTCTCAACTGCTCCTGCATCGCATCCCCTGCAAGGGAGTTAGTTAAGAACATTGAACTTATCTAAGTAGGTAGGTACTTACCTAGGAGCCCGCATGTAGTTATTCGTTGTACAAATGCGGCGGCGTACCCACGGCGGGGACGACTGGGTGACCGCCAAGAACCTCGTCGTACAGCAGCCGAACAGTCGTAGGTGATAGAAAAGTAAGTTGGACGATCCGATCCGGGGCAGACGCGTGCTTCTATCCGACTGGGGGGGGGAACGGCCGCCAAGTCTGCTATCCGCTTCCCTACAGGGAGCTATAGCCTGCACTATACGGCTACAGCCAGAGGTCTCTCGAGCCTGGAAAAACACTACGACCCGATGGGGTAACCATGGCATTGGGGCCGATCCATCGGGATTCGCACCAGATTCCATCTCGGGGGCCCGTTTTCTTCTACGGCCACGACTGCCTACGGGCCCCCGACACCAGAAGGAAAAACTGGGATGCGGTCCCACCATTCCACCGCTCCTTTTTTACGACTACTATGTAGTCGCATCTACCCACCCGAAAACAAGCAGAACCCATAGGGGTCTCTTGGGAAACGACGCCCGTGATATGGGAGAGAAACACGGCGGGGACGCTGGGACCGGCTTCGGAAATAGCCTGTTCATAGGAGATGGTTGTGTCTCGCGCGCAGATGGAGATGCGCGGATGCGCAGGCGGTGGGCAAGAAAGAGTTAGTTCTCTTGCGGTCCGAGCCCTGAGGGGGGGGGGCGGGAGGTTCGTTCACTCAATCTCTTCCAGGGGCCCGGCAGCGGCGCGGAGGGGCTGTTGAGAATGGGACCGAAACATTCCCGTCTCTGGCACCCGCTCAGTTCGCAGCACCCGTCTATCTGTCGGCATGGAAGTAAGTATACAGGTATGGAGCGACGACTGACCGACTTTCTCGGTGGACGAACAGCCCGCATGCAATAGGGGGGGGAGGAGGTGGACAAACCAGACGTTGCTGCTTACGTGCTGGTGCGACGTAGGTAGGTCAGGAGTGTGGCCGGGATAGGCTGCAACGTCGCCGCCTGCTGTCCTCGTAATGTTTTAGTACCGCTTACATGGGATATGTACGGGTCACCGAGCCCAGACAGAGCGGTAGGCGAGTGCCCCCCTCCGGAGTCTGTATGTCCGTAAACTCCGCCGTGATTGCGGATTTCAGAAAGGGCAGCAGCAGCCACCGCATAGACTACTTACCTACCTGAGGTAGTCGGCCCTCCGCCGTTCTGGCTAGTCGGTACTCGCGGGAGACTAAGGGTGTTTCCCACGAGATGGCTGTGAGACAATGCAAGAGTGCAGTGTCTTCCATTGTCTTTCTTTGCCTACCTAAGGTCCGCCGCACCGGTTTCCCTCCCTCCCCCAAACCATTGACGGGGGACCAGCCAGCCCTTTTGTTCTCCGTCTGCCTGCCGGCCCAGCAACAACCCACATGACGACCACGCTGGACCGAATCCCAGCAAATCACAGCAACTCCCTCCCTCGGGACGTCCCTCTCTCTCTCTCTCTCTCCCTCCCATCCCCAGGCGGGCCAATCAGCCCCCCCGGGCAAAGATACAATGGTCAATTCGGTACCTTGGGTTAGTTAGCCCCGGCGACACCACGTCTTACCGGCATTATCTTCAGAACCCCCGCCCCCCTGCCACTTGCCCTATCGAGCGGCGAGCCGCTTCCTTCTGCGCTCGCCGGCGTTCCTTCCCTGCGAAAACCGCAAAAGCCCATCCTTGCCATGTGGGGATTGCGGGGCCGCGCAGTCGAGGCATCATAATGGATGGAGAGGTGCTTGGTAATAAAGTGTTCAACGTTTCTCTCTCGCCTCTCGTCCATCTCGGTCGGACCGGGGGGTGCCTGGCCTTCTCTTTCTCTCACTTTGTCAGCCCTTCTGTTTGTGTCCCGGGGTTAAGTAATTTGGGCCCCTCGTCCGCTCACCTGCCCGTCTCCCGCCCTCCTTCGTCCTCGTCCGGCTTGCTCCCCTTCCCCTTCCCGTACAGAGAGAGACTTCAGACGAGGAAGCGAGTGACCTTCTTCTGCCTCTGCTTGTTGTTGTTGTTGTTGTTGTTGTTGCTCGACCAACAGTGTCCCGCCCGTCCACCAGAAACGTGTCTGGCTTTGCGTACCGGCCCGAGCTCTCTGAGCTCAACCTCTCCCGAGCTTGAAAGCAAGCTGCTAGCGCTGCCCGTTGCGCGCCCATCGCGCCCGCAGCCACGCCGACGACCACCGCGACGCAGCGACCCCAGTCCACGTCCGCCTCGGGGGCGTTATTGCTAGCATGACCGACGGGAACGTGGAAAAGGAGACCAAGCCGGCCGATCCTTTGGCAGAAACCAATGCGCCAACCAACCCGGAATCTATCGAGCCCGCCGCCGCCGCTGACCCCGGCCACGACGACCCCAAGGATGAGATAGGCCAGCCGGAGAACTCCAACCAGACCGGGGACATCAAGCGCACCCAGAGCCACGCCACCGAGGTCAGCGTATTGACACGTACAACCTCGCGCGCCTCGGTCCCTCCCCAGTCCAAGCCATGGTACAAGCAACCAAACCCCCTGCGCTGGGGCGCCATCCCGCCGGTGCCCAAGGAGCGCGAGGTTTCGCGCGAGCACAGTGCCGGATGGGTCAGTCGCTTGACCTTTCAGTGGATGGCTCCCTTCATGAGCGTCGGCTACAAGCGTCCGCTGGAACAGGGCGATATCTGGACCGTCAACCCCGACAGGGCCGCCGATCTGATGACGGACAAGTTCAAGGCCTCCTTCCACCGGCGAGTCGAAAAGGGAGAAAAGTATCCCGTACTTTGGGCTCTGCATGAGACCTTCCTCTTCGAGTTTTGGATGGGCGGCTTCTGCCAACTGTGCTCCTCCATCTTCCAGGTCATGTCTCCCTTTACGCTGCGCTACCTCATCCAGTTTGCCCAAGATGCTTGGGAGGCCCAACAGCGAAACGAGCCGCCTCCACACCTCGGCGCCGGTATCGGCCTTGTGATCGGAATCACCATCATGCAGATACTGCAGAGTCTCGGCGTCAATCACTTCATCTACCGTGGTATGATGATTGGTGGCCAGGTGAGGGCTGTCCTGATCGGCATGATCTTCGAGAAGTCCATGGTCATCTCAGGCCGCGCGCGGGCCGGAGGGGAAAAGCCGAAAAACGAGCCAGTGGGAGAAAACGCTGGAGAGAAAGGAAAGGAGAACAAAAAGGCGTCGAAAAAGAAGGCCAAGGACGCCAAGGGCCAGCCCGCCAACGATGGCACAGGCTGGAGCAATGGAAAAATCGTCAACCTCATGAGTGTCGATACCTACCGTGTCGACCAGGCCTCTGCCTTGTTTCACATGATCTGGACGGCGCCGATAACCTGCATCATCACTCTGGTCGTGCTGCTCATCAACCTGACGTACAGCGCCTTGGCTGGCTTCGCCCTTCTCGTCATTGGTGTCCCCGTCCTGACGCGGGCTATCCGCAGTCTGTTCCGTCGTCGTGCTGCCATCAACAAAATTACCGATCAGCGTGTTGGCTTGACGCAGGAGATTCTTTCGTCGGTTCGCTTTGTCAAGTTCTTCGGCTGGGAGTCGGCGTTCCTCGAGAGGCTCAAGGACATCCGTGGCAAAGAGATCCATGCCATCCAGATCCTGCTCGCGATCCGAAACGCTATCAACGCCGTTAGCATGTCGCTACCCATCTACGCCTCGATGCTTTCCTTCATCACGTACTCCCAAACGCACCCCAACCTGCCGGCAGCCCAGGTCTTCTCTTCCCTCGCGCTGTTTAACGGTTTGCGCATGCCACTCAATCTCCTGCCACTGGTTATTGGCCAGGTAGTAGATGCCTGGCAGTCTATTCAGCGCTGCCAGGCATTCCTACTCAGTGAGGAACAAGACGATCCTGCCATCTGGAAGGAGGACATGGACGCTGCGGTTGCGATGAACGATGCTAGCTTCACTTGGGAGCGGACACCCACACAAGAATCGGACAAGGCTGGGGTGAAAGGCAAGCCTGAGGGCGCCAACTCGTCCGACGACTCTAGCACACTCGTCGAAGAGCGCGAGCCGTTCAAGCTCCAAGAACTAAGTTTCGAGATCGGTAGGAACGAGCTTGTTGCTGTCATCGGTGGTG
This sequence comes from Nigrospora osmanthi, assembly GCA_029489945.1. Taxonomy (NCBI): domain Eukaryota; kingdom Fungi; phylum Ascomycota; class Sordariomycetes; order Amphisphaeriales; family Apiosporaceae; genus Nigrospora; species Nigrospora osmanthi. Next base: position 2,623,876 of record CP120503.1, on the reverse strand, counting down.
TCGGCAGTGGAAAGACATCGCTCCTCTCTGCATTGGCCGGCGACATGCGCAAGACGTCCGGCGATGTCCTCCTGGGCGCCTCCCGAGCGTTCTGTCCCCAGTACGCTTGGATCCAGAACGCTACTCTCCGGGACAATATCCTCTTCGGTAAGGAACTGAACCAGCAATGGTACCATGATGTTATCCAAGCGTAAGTTACCCCCCGCCCCGTGAGGCTTAAGCGTACCGCATACGGCTGCTGACTGAATTAGCTGCGCATTGCAACCCGACTTGGACATGCTGCCCAATGGCGACGCTACCGAAATCGGCGAAAGGGGCATCACCATCTCGGGTGGTCAAAAGCAGAGACTCAACATTGCGCGTGCCATCTACTTTGACGCCGATGTCGTTATCATGGACGATCCCCTCAGCGCTGTCGACGCGCATGTCGGCCGGCACATTTTTGACAATGCTATCCTTGGACTGCTAAAAGACAAGTGCAGAATCCTGGCGACGCATCAGCTCTGGGTTCTCAGCCGCTGTGACCGTGTCATCTGGATGGACGGCGGTAAAATACACGCCATTGACACCTTCGCCAATCTCATGGCCAACCACGCGGGTTTCCAGACCCTCATGGAGACGACGGCTGTAGAGGAAAGCCACGATGACGAAGAAGCGGCCGTCACCGAGGAGAAGACGGCCGAGGTCAAGAAAGACAAGAAAAAGAAGAAGCGGGCCCCGGGTTTGATGCAGGCCGAGGAGCGCGCCGTGGCGAGTGTGCCGTGGTCGGTATATGGCAACTATGTGCGAGCTTCGGGCTCCATCCTGGTGGCACCGCTGGTCATCTTCTCTCTCATCCTGTCCCAGGGTGCAAACATCATGACGAGTTTGTGGCTGTCGTACTGGACGTCCGACAAGTTCGGTCTCAGCTCGGGCACCTATATCGGCATCTATGCGGGCCTGGGAACGTTCCAAGCGGTCTTGATGTTTGTCTTCTCCATCGAACTGACCATCTTCGGCACCAACGCCAGTAAAACGCTTCTTCGCGAGGCTGTGACGCGAACACTGCGAGCGCCCATGTCATTTTTCGACACGACACCGCTGGGTCGCATTACGAATCGGTTTTCGCGGGATGTCGATGTCATGGACAACAACCTGACAGACGCCATGAGGATGTACTTCCTGACGCTGGCCACCATTATTGCCGTGTTCGCCTTGGTCATCGCCTTCTTCTGGCACTTCGTCATCGCGCTCGTGCCACTGGCCATCATATTCGTTTTGGCGGCGTCGTACTACCGATCATCGGCCCGCGAAGTCAAGCGGTTCGAGTCGGTGCTGCGCTCGGTCGTGTTTGCCAAGTTCGGCGAGGGTTTGACGGGCATTGCCAGCATTCGTGCCTATGGGCTGAAGGAGAAGTTCGTGGGGGATCTGCGCAAGTCGATCGACGAGATGAACGCGGCCTATTACTTGACCTTCTCCAACCAGCGGTGGCTATCGATGCGGCTGGATACTATTGGCAACTTGCTGGTCTTTACGACGGGCATCCTCGTCGTAACGTCGCGGTTCTCGGTGCCCCCATCCATTGGTGGCCTGGTCTTGTCGTATATCTTGTCCATCGTCCAGATGCTGCAGTTCACGGTGCGACAGCTGGCCGAGGTAGAGAACGGCATGAACGCTGTGGAACGACTTCAGTTCTACGGCAAGCAACTCGAGGAGGAAGCGCCTGAACATACCGTCGAGGTGCGTCCGTCATGGCCCGAGAAAGGTGAGATCGTCTTCGACAACGTCGAGATGCGCTACCGCGCCGGCTTGCCGCTCGTGCTGAAGGGCATGACGATGCACGTGAAGGGCGGCGAGCGAATCGGCATTGTGGGCCGCACCGGCGCCGGCAAATCGTCCATCATGTCGACGCTTTTCCGGCTCGTCGAACTGTCGGGTGGCCATATCACGATTGACGGGCTCGACATATCGACCCTGGGCTTGCATGATCTGCGTTCGCGGCTCGCCATCATCCCCCAGGACCCTACGCTGTTCCGTGGTACCGTCCGCAGTAATCTGGACCCCTTCAGCGAGCACACAGACTTAGAGCTGTGGTCGGCGCTGCGCCAGGCCGACCTTGTGCCACACGACGCCACCCTCGAGGATAAGGACTCGTCACGTATCCATCTCGACAGCGTTGTGGAAGAGGACGGTCTCAACTTCTCGCTCGGCCAGCGGCAGCTCATGGCGCTCGCCCGCGCCCTGGTGCGAGGCTCCCGCATTATTGTCTGTGACGAGGCCACGTCGTCGGTCGACATGGAGACGGATGACAAGATCCAGAACACCATCGCCACAGGCTTCCGCGGCCGCACACTGCTGTGCATTGCCCACCGGCTCCGAACCATTATCGGTTACGACCGCATCTGTGTCATGGACGCGGGCCGTATCGCCGAGCTGGACAGCCCATTGGAGCTCTGGAAGAAGGAAGATGGCATTTTCCGCAGCATGTGCGACCGGAGCGGCATCCGCTTCGAGGACATCCATGGCGCCCGTGATGAGTTGGCGGCCGGTGCGGATGATACGGCCGAAGGACAGCGGCAATAAGACGGAGGCCGAAGGGTCTTGACGGAGAGAGAGAGAGAGAGAGAGAGAGAGAGAGAGATGGTGCCTTGTCCGTGACGGTGTCGTTTTTCATTCGTGATTTACCGGGGCGCGGCGTTTCACGGCGTCATGCAACTGGCCCCAAGGGATCTAGAGATGTCCATATTCGTGGGACCCAAGGTCAAAAGAAGAGGAATAAGGGGGGAATCAAGAAAAAGACAAATACGGCGACGATCTTGATAATCGGCACAACGACAAGACAGAGTGTCGAGAGAGAGAAGATGGCGCCGCCGTTTGGCAATTACAGTAATGTGTACATATTTCACGGGATGAGCGAGCAAAGAAGCAAGCAAACGATACCCCCAACGGAGCAAACTGGACAAAGGAGAAAGCAACAGGAATCGATGAGTAGGCGGTCTACACCGTTTCTTCCGAGAGCCAAGGATGGCAGTGTCATCCGCGCACCCCCCTTTTTTTCGTCAGCATGTCAGCCAGGGACTCCCTTGTCTTGTGCCTTCGGTGATGGTCGTGATGGGACCGATTAGAGTTTCGTTGGCGTGGGACGCACGCTCACGAAGACCAGCAAAAGCCCGGGCACCCGCGGCACAAAGCACAGGTGCAGGCCGGGCCGATGTTGCAGTAGCGTTTGGTTTGGAAGCCCAGTGCCGTGGGAAACCATGGCGCATTATGCACGAGGCTGACTCCCCGGCGTCCACATCGCTGGCCCGGCTCAAGCGGATCGGAGGAGGGTCCTTCGCTGAAGCTCCGTCAATGCCGACGGGGAGGGGGGTCGGCCGGGCCCGCTCTCGGTCAAGACGGGGCTTTTCCTCTTGTTCTCTACTTTTATGGGAGGAAGCCGTCGGTGCGTCAAGGTAATAAATAAGTAAGTACATGCTACGAAACGGGTCTCACAGGGGGCGGGGGGTGATGTTGCTATGCAATGCGGAAAATGCAGAGGGCAACCAAAGTTGTACATGTACAGGATTATCAATGCGGGTCTACGCACTCGCTAACTGGAACCAAAATGCCGGGGACAAGACACGGCACCCGCCCAACTCCAAATCCTATGCCTTTGGCTCTCTGCAGCCATGCATGACACAGTATAACGCGCAGGGGAATCTAGTGGGGATGAAAACACAACGGGCCACACAAGCAAGCATGGCGTCCCGGGCCCCTCGGTGCAGGCGCTCCTCCTGCTCGTCCACAGACCGAGTTGAGTCGGGAATATTAATTTAAACAAGACGGTGTAAATACGGCAACAGATGTCTAGCGGGCCGGGAAATCACAAGCGGTCCCTCGAGTGGCCCCAGTTCTGGCTGTGTGGCGGGGGGTGGTGGCCGGGCTGATCGCCGAGCAAGTCGTCCAGGAACATGCTGGGGGGCCGCTGGCTGGTGGGGCGGGCCATGTTGACGGAGCTGGTGCTCACATTGCGTCGCTGGGGGTCGGGACGGGGCATGGGGCCGGGCGAGTCGCTGGGGCGGCCCAGGTCCGAGGCGCTCATGTTGTGGCCGTGACCCTGAGCGGGGGCACCCTGGCCGGCAGCATAGAAGCCCGAGGGAAGGAAGGTGGAGGAGCGGTTGGCCTGCTGGGGGCCGGCCGAGGCCGTCGGCGAGAAGAACAGGTTGGTCTGGCTGGGCGTGGCCGAGGGCATGGGGCCGCGCTGGGTCCTCCGCACGCCGCGGCCGGCGCTCGGGTTGATGGCGCCCAGGGAGCCGTTGGAAGCGTGGTCGGTGTAGGTGTAAAAGGGCGGGGCCATGGCGGCGCCGGCACGGGCGGAAACGCCGGGGATGCCCATCTTGTCGTTGGCGCGGTGCTGTTCCAGGGCGGCGCGCTTCACGGAGCGGTGCAGCAGACAGCCAATGACGGCGCGCCAAAGCAGGACGGCGGCACCAAAGGCGCCGAGGATGGCGCCCACGATGATGAAGACGGTGCCCTGGGGCAGGTCGGACTGGTGCATGAAGGGGGCGTTCTGGGTGGGCGGCACCGACGGGGCCGGGTAGCTGTAGTGGCCGTCGTCGCTGGAGGCGGTAGGAATATTGCCGTCGTCAGCATTGGGCTTTTTCGTCGTGGCGACGACGGCCGTAGTAGTCGCGGCGGGCGTCTGGGTGGTGGTGTCGTCGGTCAAGGCGGGTACGTTGGCGTCGTCGGTGGGCTTCGCATCGGCCGTGGTGGCTGCCGTAGTAGCAGCGGTAGTGGTGACATCGGCCGAGGTAGCGGCGTCGGTGGTCTCCTGCGTGGTCTGCGTGGTGGCGGGATCCTGGGCCACGGCCGACGTGGCCAGGAGGGCGAGCAGGGACAGAAGCAACGGGTGCTTCATGGTGAACGGACGGTGTTCGTCGTCGGGGGCGGTGGTAGAGGTGGGAGGCGGAAGCCAATCGAGGCCGGCGCGCAAACCAGAGAGAGATAGAGATGATCTATGGAGACTGGAGAGAGAGAGAGAGGAGGGGAGTAATGGAGATGGAGTAGTAGGTGGTGGTGGTGGTGCAAGGACAGTGGCCCAGTGGGCTGGTCGGCGAGGCAATGGGGGGAGTGGGTGGCGCAATGACTCGGGCGGCAAGGAGCGCAAGGAGCCCCCGGGGGTGGTGGTTAAAGGAGAATAAGGATCTGGGGGAGGCTACCAGGTCTCAGCGGACGGCGGTACAAAAGACCAAGGCGAGCGAGCCTACAACGAGCGTAACGACGACGCCGACGAGGGGTCAGGGAGACGGTGTATTTTTTTCAATGCAGCATATTTCTTCTCGACCCAGCCCGCCGACTCGGTCTCCAGTAAGAGAGGGGGGGGGGGGAGAGAGAGAGAGAGAGAAAACCGAGGAAGAGAAAGACAGAGACAATGCGACGGGACTGGGGATGGAGTGGAGGGAAGTGGATTTGGGTGGATTCGGATTGGGGGAAAAAAGGATACATAGATGCGCAGGGTCTTTTTTGGAGTGGCCCAGCGTGGTGGAAAGTTAGGCAAGTGCGTTCGTTCCACATCCCGATTTGTATACTATGTAGTACTACTGTCCAATCCACTCCAGTGTTTGTTAGTACGGATGTCAGTACATGATGTAGGTACATATTCGTACATAGTAGTGAGTGAGCGGTTCTTCTTCCTCTCGTGTTCAGTTCAGGATGGATGTGTGCGTGCTCGGCACCATCGCCCACTTTCTGACACACGCGCCATTCTGCTTTGGCAGGTCTGCCGTCCAACGCGAGCAATGCAGCCAACCATTACCCCGGCCACGGCGCCCACGATGGGGATTTTCTTTTTTTTTTTTCCCCCAGTCGCGATCCGTTTGCGGATAGACAGTAGTTCGTGTCCAGCACAAGTACAACACCCCGAGTACATACGGATGGGGACAGTCGTGGGAGACAGACACGAGAACTGCAGTAGGAGGATGTCGAATGCATCGGTTGCCATGGGAGAAAAGGAAGACATACTAAAAAAAAAGAGCCCAAACCGGCAGGTCGTTGAACCAACCACCAACCTTACACAGTAGGCGTAGGCAGCCGTACCGCTTTTTGCATGCGCGCGCGACCCAGCCAACCGCTCGACCTGCATGCCATCGCCCGCCGATCGGATCACGGTAAACACTTGACGAGTACCAGACAGAACAGACTCTCGCACGCGCCATTGGGAGGCCGGACGACCAACCCCAAACGGGCGTAGATCTGCTGCAACCGAACCCGAGTTGGAAGGAATGGCTGACGGGGGGGGAACGAACGCCCCCACCCACCACAAGCCACCTGATTATCAGCACGATTGGTACATAACTGATGCATACTTTCATAGGTACTATACGCCGTCAGAACTTATACATAAAGGTACTAATTAATGCCTGTGCACTACAACGGTACATATGATGTATGCACATATGCATGCATTCACACCTATCGATTACCCTCGTCCCGCCAGGGCGGTGAGAATTTCCCATTTCGCTGCCCCACGGCAGAATTCGTTCATTCCCATTCCCGTGTCCAGCAATCGCATCGTCGTCGCCGCCGTCGTCGTCGTCGCTCATATCGTCCGTTGGCGACCGAGTCCCCGGGTTTCGAACGCACACCACATACACACAACCCGCGTTTCAACATGGGGTGAGTATTTCCGTCTTCCTCCCCTCCCTTTTCCCCCCTCTTCCGACCCGCGCCGTTTCTAACCCCTCCCACCCACCTCCCCAGTGTCCAGAAAAAGACCAGAAAGTTCGCCGAGACGAAGCGCGTCATCGGCAAGCGCGACGCCCGGCGGCGCGAGAACGCGCAAAAGGGCGAGGAGAAGAACCCGCAGAACCCCAAGGCCGGCGCGGCGGCCAAGGCGGAGCTGGTGCGCGAGGTGCCGCAGATGCCGTCGTCCATGTTCTTCCAGGCCAACGCGGCGCTGGTGCCGCCCTACCAGGTGCTCGTCGACACCAACTTCCTCTCCCACACGGTCCAGCGCAAGCTGCCCCTGCTCGAGACCCTCATGGACCTGCTCTACGCCAAGTGCAGCCCCATCGTCACCGACTGCGTCATGGCCGAGCTCGAGAAGCTCGGCCCCAAGTACCGCCTCGCCCTGCGCATCGCCCGCGACCCCCGCTGGGAGCGCCTCACCTGCGACCACAAGGGCGTCTACGCCGACGACTGCATCGTCGACCGCGTCATGAAGCACCGCGTCTACCTCGTCGCCACCAACGACAAGGCCCTCAAGCAGCGCATTCGCCGCATACCCGGTGTACGCACCCCCTCCCCCCCCCTTCCCCCCTCTTCCCCTCTCAGTCCGGCTAACCCCCCCCCCCTCGATAGGTGCCCCTCGTGTCTGTGGCCCGTGGAAAATACGTTATCGAGAGGTATGTCGCCCTTTGGTCTACTCTCCTTCTCCTCCTTCCCTCGACCCCTGCTGACCAAGAACCCCCTCCTCAGGCTGCCCGATGCGCCCTCGTAAAGTCGCGGTGCGGGTTACAATGCGTGGCGATACAATGGTTCCGCGCTACGTGGATGGAAGGCGTTCAGGGCGCACATAGACCGGGTTTTGCTGTACGAATCTACATGGATATGACACGAGAAGGCCTCGTCCCTTGGGCAGTTTGCGTCCAAATGAACAAAGATTTGTTTTTTTAGAAATACATCTCGACATTGGTAATCATGGGCTGGACCCAAAGCGTTGCTATTCATCTCACGTCGAGTCCGCCCCTATAAGGCGGTTGAGCGGCGGAACCACATTGTATGACGGGTATACACCCTTGCCCGTCCACCTGATCCTGGGCCTTTCGGTTCCGCTGACCGCCTTGGCCGCCAGACCCAACTTTCCTGTGTACAAGAGACAAGACGCCCCGGGAACGGCTGGCCGTTGAGCTTGGTTCCCCCCTCGGCCTGGAGGTTGGCTTCCGTCGCGTGACTCTCTTCCCCTCTGCTCCCTTTCTCGTCCGCGGCATCGCCGCCATGGCCGACCACGCCACGTGGTCGCATGGCCCCCTGCCGTGTGTGCCATGTAGGCCCGAGGCACCTCGTGAACGCCCGCGACCAACTGCTATTGTACATCCCTTTTTTTGGGAGCCTCTCTTCTCTTTCCGGACCGGCCCTCCTTGTGCCGGGAGCAGAGGGGGCTCCTTCTTTATGCACATATATACCAAGGGACACCACCACCCGCTACACGACGGCATGGCGGCGGGGCCCTGCATGCTGCGATAGAGCTTAACCGAACTCCGCGTGATAGAAAACTTCCTCCGATGATGCCGCCCCCTTCCCCTCCCCAAAAGCAAAAGCAGGCCCACGCCGACTCTACAGGCGGAATTAGTTGAGGAACCCCTTGCAGGCGGCCGTGCCGCAGAGGCAGGGAATGCGGTCAAGACTGCCAATCTCCCGCTCGAACTTGTAATCGTATGTCAACTCCTCGTCTGTTGCGATAAGTCAGTACTGCGTCGTCATTCGGCCAGGGGCGTGTCGATAAGGGCTACTCACTCAGCGCAATGTCCCGCAGGGCGTAGATGACAATCCGCTTGCTGCCTTCCACCTTGATAATCTTGGCCGTGCAGTTGGGCATGCAGCTGTGGTTGATGAAGCGCGCGATGCCGCCCTTCTTCGTGGCGTCGATGACGGTATTGTCGTCAATGCGGAAGAGATAGCTGCTGCCAATGCCGCTCTTGAGGTAGCGGTTCTCCCGGAGCTCTGCGATCTGTTGTCGAACCTCCTCGCCCACGTACTCGATAATCATGTCGTCCTTGTTGATGTTCTCCATGGCATACAAGCCCCAGTTGTGGATCGCCGACCGCGCAAACTTGACGGGCTTCTTCCGCTTCTTGAGCTGGTTGAATCTTAACACATCGGAATCCTGGCCGAGGGACCTCTTCTGGTCGTTGAGGTCGGCCATGAAGCGTCGGTTGTTGACGCGGTTCGCGCGCGAGTTGCCCTTGGCCAGGAGTTTCTCAGCCGCGAGCCGGGCAGCTTCGGCGGCCGATGCCACCGTATCCTTGCCCGTCTTGGCAGCCCGCGCCTGGCGTTCCGCTCGGGCCTTCTGGATCTTGAGGTGATGCGGCAGATACTTGGACTTCTCCGAGTTGAGAATCTTCTTCACGCCCTCGGTCCTGGCCGACCCAGTCGCGTTGGGCACGTAGTACCCTTCGATAACGAAAGGCTGGTCTGTTTTGCCATCCGGGTCATTCAGCTCCCGCACACGGTTATGCCGCCAGAGCCAGAGCCGGGGATCGCCAATCTCACCGACCTTAAACCTCTTCTGAAGCTTGGCCAGGTCGGGTCGGTCTTGTGGAGCGAGCTGCAGGCCTGTCATGGACTGAACATTCAGCCTAAACTTATCCGGCAGTTCCATTGCCGAAACGATGGCATCGGAAAAGCGGTCGTCTCGCGCCACTGGCTCGACCAATTCATCCACCGCAACAACGGGCTGAGTATCATCGGTAGCATCCGGCTCGAGAGTCTCCTGCTTCTCTGTCTGCTCGAGGATTTCCTCGACGTAGGCATCGGCTTGCTGCTGCTTCTTGAGAGCTTCACGCTCTTCAAACAGCTGCTTCTTCGTTTTCTTCTTGGTCTTCGCCGCTGGCTTCTTTTTGCCCTTGGTTGTCTTGTCCGGAAGGGACTGAGCATCGTCGGCTACCTTCTTTTCGTCATCAGCGTCCGGCAGGACAATGTCCTCCACTTCGTTGGGGAAGTCGGTCTCGAGAGTGCCGATCGTGACACCAAAGAGCTCCTCGTCCGTCTTTTTCTGCCTCTTGATAGCGGCTTCGACTTGAAGGTCGAGTTTGCGCTTCTTGGTACGAAGGGGTCCGTCGTTGAGCGCAAAGCTGGCCTCGGTCATCGAGTCTTCGTCGGCAAACCCGTCCTTGAAGGCGTCCTCGTCCGTGCTCATGCGACTGCGCGGTCGCGATTCTGGTTCTTCCGTATCGCGTGCCAGGGAGTCGCGGTTCTCCGTCTCGTCCTCCGAGGCTTCATCGTCACTGTCAGGTGCCAGGCGATGGTGCAGGCCTCGGAAACGCAATGGCGCCTGTCTCTTGCGACCAAAGGGATCCATAAACCCATGGTTGCGCTGAGCTGCGGCCTGTCCCTTGGCCTTCCGGATCCGAGGGAGCGCAGTCACGTCCAAACGGCCTGTTCGCCTTTCTATGGGATCGGCTCGTGAGTTGGGAGTGCTGACTGGCGTCGGGCCATCGTCTTCCACGGCCAATGTTGAGCGGCCTGAGAACTCCAACGGGTCTTCCAAGTTCAGCTTGCGCCGCTTAGAGACGTGGTTGGCTGGATCCAGGAAGTTGTATAATGCCGGTGCCGCGACCTTGGCCCGGATGTGCCTGATTAAGTGCTCTTTCATCTCGCGGCGCACGATTTCAGTAGCTTCGATCACCGGGTCAAAGTCCTTCGCCCGCTGCTCTTTTTCTTCCTTCAGCACGGCCTCCTCGTCTCGGCGTCGTATGTCACGCTCGGATCGGTGACGCGGGATCTCGGGCGCAGGCTTGGCCTGGGGCTCGCTTGGCTTTCGTACCGGGCGGTTCGTGAGCGAATGCGTCGCAGGTGTCGGGCCATTATGGAGCTTCATGTACATGGTGTAGGTGAAGAAGGCGCTGCCATCAGCGGATCTGTAGCACCGGAACGCCTCTTCGCGCCCGCGAGTGCTGTTAGGAAAGATAATGTAGTAACCGGTACGGTCGGCGCGGATGTCGTCGATCAGAAACGACTTGAGGCGCTTCTTCATGTGGGCGATAGTAGTGGCCATGACCGGAACGCTGCTGTCGGGAACGAAAATATATGGCTCGCCGTGTAGTTGTGAGGAAACGGGCTGGGGTTCAATCAAGAACGTCCTCGACTTGCTGGGCACTGCAAGGGCAGAGTGAGTGTCCGGCGTAGACGGCGCCGGCTGGCGGAAGGCCGCTGGGCCACGCGGTGCTGTCGGCGGGGGCCGAATGAAGCCTTCACCTGAGCCGCGGGAACGCGAGGTTGCGGAGGCTGCTCCCGTCGGAGCTGGAGGTACCGGCGTGGCATTCAGCGATCGGGCAGCCGCCAGGGCTTGCTCTTCCTCCTCGCGGCCCTTCTTGAGGACGTTCTCAAGCATCATCCGGCTCTTCTTGCCATCGCGGTCAAATTCCACCTTGATCAGATGCGACTCGAGTTTGCGCCCATTCATGGAGCGGACGGCCCTCTTGGCGGCGTCGGCGGCAGAGACAGGCAACGGGCGCCGGCCGGGTTTGGATTCGCGGTAGGTGAAGGTAGCGAAGCCAAGGTAGCTTCCCGTTTCGGGGTGCATCTTGTTGCTGCTCTCCGCTATGTCGCCGTAAGAATTGAAGGCCTGGGCGACTTTGGAGAAGGCGGTCAGCGGGTTGAAGCCGCTGACCACGATCTGGGTCGGAGGGCCTGGCCCGATCGAGGTGGCCGGGTCATACGGGTACGGCTTCAAGTTGTAAGGGGTCTGTCGCAACCGGGCTTTGGGCAGATGGAAATCGACGTTGATGTAGTCGAGCCAACTGCCCTTGGCCAGGCGCGGGTCTGCCGGGGGGACGTCATCTTCCTATTCATCACTTGTATTAGCCGGAGTCCGCAGTCGTCGATTTCACACACAAGTCAGATGACGTCCCCCCTCCAGACACTTGTAGATATCATTGTAGTATAGGTTACATACCGAGCCGAAAGTCTTGTACGCGGGTTTTTTGGTTTTCCTCTCGCTCGAAGATATGGTTTTATCGGTCAGCGGGTCGTAGGTACGCTTGGTTCCCTGCGTTGGCCGGGCCGGGTCGCGTGCCGGAATGCGGTCCATGACGCCGCTGGGGCGCGATGAGGGGGATTCCGCAGGGGCGGGTGTGGAGGTCGAGCCCTGCGAGGGCTTGGTGGGATCTGGGTATTGAGAGGACGCCGATCTGGGCTGATCTTTGCTCTGCTGTGAGTTCGGGGGTTGGTTATACGAGGGTGAGCCAGTGGCGGTCAGCGGAGTGAAAGCGCTGTTGAGGGTGTTGGAGGCACGCAGGGAGGCGTTGGCCATGGAGGCCGACTGGTTGGGAAGGCTGAAGACGGACGACGTGGTGCTGGCGTGGGAGCTTGCGGAGCCAACACCGTTGAGTATGTCGCCCTGCAAGGACTCGGTCTCATCCGTCGAGGTTGAGTGGTGGCGCGCATCAGATGTCGACAGGTCGGGCTTGGCAAGGCCGTCGCGCTGGGGGGCCGACGATGCAGACGGCGGCGTGGGCGCTGTCGAGGCTGTCCTCGGGTCGCGGTCGACCGCGTCCAGCGATGCTCGGGACTTGGCCCGCTCCCGCTCTGTTGCTTTCTCCCGGGCAGCACGAGGGGCGGCTGGGAAGAACTGGGCGAAGCCCGCGCCGGATGCGCTGGGAGCCATAGTGAATGGCGTGGTGCTGCTGGGATCGTGCTGCCTCTAGCCACCGACCATCGTCTCTCAGGGCGTTCGGGCTAGATGATTCCTTTCATTGGAAGGGCCTAGACGGGGGTTCGCGATTTCTTTGTGCGATCGGAATGGGCTAAAGGGGGGGGGCAGGAGGAGGAGGAGAGCTGGACGCGCCAAACGGGCTCGCAGCGCCCACGCGACAAGAAATCGAGAGTGACGTGTGGAGCCCCGAAAAATGAAGAGGACCGGTGAACGTCTGGGGGACAGAGAGGGTGAGAGTGGCTGGGCCGGTCCGGGCTGTGCTGCGCTGCGCTGCGCTCTGCTGGACGAGAGGGAGACGAGAGGGGCGGGCGCGCGAGACGAGAACGGTGGGATCCCGAGCCAGGTGCCGACTTCATGGGTTTCCGCGTGAGGGTAGGTAAGGCGTCAGAAAAGGCTGGGGGGGGGGGGGGGCCGATCGAAGATCGAATTGACACGGGCGAAACCTAGGTGGTGACGGGACGCGGAAAACCATTTGCCAGATTAATCTGGACCACTTTCCGGCACGTTGACGTGAGGCGCGCCCGCGGACAGGCCAGGGCCCGGCGTACAGGGCATCCATTTCCAAGGTGGTATGGGATTTTGGTACTAAACTTCGCCCTATCCACTGTAGCTGAAGGCGCCCCGGGCAGGCAGCCCTGGGGGAGGGGGAGGGCAGCACCTGAAAGTCAGGCCTCGGTCAGGTCGAGCCCCTAGGATGAATAGGTACATAGTTATGTACTATGTACGCACATATCTATGTATACGTGTAGATGTACCTAGCTGGTACTGTGCATGCGGGCATGATGTTTGAACATCCAGCTTTATGTACCTACCCCTTCGAACTTACATACATACCTCCCTTGAGTGCATAAATTCGGAGGTTTTCGGGGTGGGTACAGAAAGTATGGGTTCCAGCCCGTCTGTCCAGCACCCATATCTCCAGTTTACCTACCTATATCTCTCATGCTGATTCCCATCCACACTGCGTACATCCCTCGCCCGGGCCTTCACTTTGGTATCCGCGGTAGAATGGATGTTGCTTACAGGTGGCTGGCCGCAGTTGAACATGTGGCCAATCTATGTACCATAGTTGTTGGCCACAGAACATGCGTCCCGCTTTGAGGGAGATTGACGAGCGCGACCCCCATTGGCGTTGACACGGTGTTCTGTGCTTTGTGCTCCCTTGAACTCTCATCATACCTAACCGCTCTTTCCGACAGCGCTTCATGACCGCAAATCCCTGTACATGTAGATACCTGTATGTATCCATACCGACTCACGTACATACCTACATATGTACTTTAGTACCTATACCGTGTCTAGTGCTTAGTAGCCTCTCTCAGTGCACAATGTGCATTCCCAAGTATCGGTCAGTCTTGCTCACTTGAATCCTGCTATCCAAACGCCTACGGGTTACCAGAAGTTGAAAGTATCGAGTCGGAACCGAGCGGACCCCACCGTCCTCTTTGGAACGAGCTGACCGTAGGAGAAAAACAGTCGGGGTACTCGGCACAGCGCCTATAATCACCTGCATGACCAACGTCATGTTCTCCTTCAGCTGCTGCCACGATATAAGCGGCAGTCGGCAATGGAAGCGGCAAGCGGGGCTGAGAGCGTGCGCCCTCCACTTTTTATTACTTCGTGCATCTCACCTACCTCCAGTCCTCAATACAAGGCTTGTGAACGTCCATGAATGATACCCAGGTTGGATGTCAACACATGTATCCCGTAGCTTCCAATCAGCAAGGTTGGGCTGCTGGTTGAGTAAGTGGCTAAAGTATGTATGTTTCCTGCAAATGGCACTGTGTATTTTGGTGATTGACACGTTGCAAGAGCGAGGACTGCACCAAGCCTGTGCGTGCCGGACTCGTGCGGCCAGGGAAAAATAAGCACAAGCACCTTTCCATGCAACCGTCCGACTACGGCAGACTGGGCTTCGTTCAGTTCATACGAGGTACGCATTGCAGTAACAGTAGACATCTACAGTCTAAGTTCGTAGGCCAATGTAATAGCAGTCGGCCGTGGGGAATCCTCATCAATCGTTCCATCCCAGAGACTATCATACACAGGTGCCAGAGAGCCCGGGGTGGGGGGGGGGGGGGGGGGGGGGGGGAATACAGGCAAGCCGTCCAAAGCCAGTTTGCTTGTCATCGTAGCCTCCTCACCGGGACCAGTCGAAACAACCTCAACGCCGAAAATCTTACTAGACCAACATAGAACCTGAAACGCCTCATGAACACATGTAGTAATGTTGACCTACTCGGGCATGTTCATCACAAAATCATCGTCGTCGTCTTCCAGGGCACCCGGGGGGCCGCCACCAATGCCGTTGTGTCCATCGTCATCTTCAGGGTTGAATATGGACAGGAAGGGCACACGTGCTTTCCATTCCTGATCCTCGGCAGTAGTCGAAGCTCCTGTGCGCGCGAAACGTGCCGGAGTAACGGTATCATTCGATCCCGCCGATGCCGTAGTTTCGCTGCGAGGCAGAATGCTTGCCTTGGGCTTGGTCTGGCCGGGTCTCACGGTCGACTTCGTGCTTCTTTGAGCCAGCGCTGACGCCGTAGCCCGGCCCTTGTTGTAGCCAATGGTACTCCGGGAGTTGGCCTCAATCTTACGGATCTCCATGGATGACTTCTTTGCCAATGCTGGCTGCCTGGCGGCTCTCAGAGAAGGCATCACGGCGGGCGTCGTCTTCTTCTTGGGAACCCGGATAGCGGGGGCTGCCCTGGCTACCTTGCGTTGCAGGGATTTCGTGCCATCGTCAATGGAGAGCGCTTCAGCGACGTTCCGGGACGTCAAAGTGGAAAGAGGTCTTCGAGTCAGTCCTCCCCGAGGCGGTACGTTAGCTTTGGCGGGGGGCTTCGCAGTAGGCGCGGTCGGCTGCTTTCTTAGAGAATCCTTGGTGTCGGGCACGTCCTTGATAGACCAGTCGAGATCGTCCATGGCCTGCTGGATCTTGCGATCGCCATCCTCCAGAGCCTTGCGGTTTCGCTCTTCCAGCTCCTTGTCAGCAGCAGACTTGCCGTCCTCGCCGATGGGGTTGAAGTAATGCTGGTAGTAGCCCTCAAAGAGGTTCTCACGCTTCAGCCCCTCGAATGTCAGACCACCGTCAGGAAAGACATCGGATTCGTAGGGAAGATCCTTCGGCCTGGGCGGGCAGTACTCGGGCTCTTCCTCGCTCAGAGGATCTGCCTTTTCTGCGTGAATCTGCAGTCGCTGGGTCTCGGCCTGCGGCTGCTTCTGCTTGGGCCGGACCGTTCCGGGGGGCTTTGCCTGTGACTTTTCGCCCTTGACATTGGTGGCCTGAAGACCTCTCGTCTTGGCGTTGGTTGTTTTGTCGCCCAGAACAGCGCGATTACGGGGTCCTGGCGGGCCCGTCAGATATGCGTATCCCAGATACCAGCGCCCGTGCGGATCGGTAGCACGACTTACCCATGGGAGTCACAAAGTTGGATCTCTTGGAGGTGAGCTGCATGTTTTCGTTTCCGCGCGTTCGGTTGCCATTGCCAAGGGCGCTCTTTCCCGCGGCATGGGTGGTGTTCTCGTCGTTCAGCGGGATTTTGACGGGTGTCTTTGGGTAAAGGCGACCGGCCTGCTGTTGCTGCTTGAGGGCGGCGCCGTTGTGGTGGGCGGCCACTCTGTTTTCGAGGTCGCGTGCGGCCAACATGGCGCGAACGAATTGTGGTTGTGGTGGCAGTTGATGCGTGAATGGCGGGGAGGGGGCCCTCGGAGCTGTGCGTGATAGATATCCCACTGTGAATCTACGAATTACGGCGGGCGGCCTGCTGGCGTCTCGTGCAGCGGTCGAGTCACTCGACAGACTGGATGGACGGCAGTTGATGGTGGGCAATCGGAAGAGGTTGACTGGTCGGCGACTGCTCGCCTGAAGAATGCGTTTACAGATCGAGACGCGCGACGCCAATCACGGCAGAGTTTGATGAGTTTACTCACCCGGATGGGTGTCATTGGCACGCTCGGGATGGCAAAAGCAATCCCCTGTTGTCAGAGCAACGACGCCTCGCAACGACCGGTTAGGTTGCGCAACCCCACCCACCCGTCGTCGCTTCTTCCATCCCAGGTACCGAGGTACCCCGACGTCGCGTTTCGTTACTAACATCCACCACCATTCCGCATCCATCGTACATGTGTACATACCGTCGTCCTCTTGCCCGTTTAGTGCAAGCCCGTGGCAACCAGACGCGGCTCGACACTAACGAGAGTTGGACGGGTGATGCTGGGATCACCCACTTCCAGTGGGCGGGTCTGGCGAATCAGGGGGGCCGCCGTCTCTCCCTTTTTAGGGGTATCATGGCTACGTGGGAGCTGCAGCTGGTACGCTCCCTCGCGTTGGAGGGGTAAATAAGTGTGCAACAAGAGGGAGAGGGAGAGGGAGAGAGAGCTCCATTCGTAAGGTAAGGGCCAAAGGCTCCAGATCTATGGCCGCCCACGGTCAACCTCGCCGGCCTCGTACTCGCCGACTGTCGCCATACGCATCCGGTATGGACATCATGTATGAATATGTAAGTACGTATGTACCTGTATGCATGTACCGACATGATCAGAGGTAGGGTGGTCGAGGCATGAGATGTAAGAAGTTTGTAGCCGCAGCGGCAGATGACAGGTGGTGACGCCTCTATTAAGAACACGCGCATGCGCGAGCGCGGGAGAGGGGAGAGAGAGAGAGAGAGAGAGAGAGAGAAAGAGAGAGACGCACGCGTGAAATGAGACGGAACAAGATAATCAAAAACAAATATGAACACGAAGCCAACGATTATACCGTAGAACATTAGCAGTTGATAAAATTGAGTAGCTTTCCCGGTTTGCTTTGATTGTTTGCTCCAGTCGCTCGTGGTCACAAGCCCGCTCTCTCCCTAGCTGGGCTCAATTTACGCGCACCGTTGCAAGCCACGAGGCCAACCTTTCGCTGGAGGAGGGCGGGGATGGATGGATGGGCGTGTTCCTCCCCCTCCCCGGGGTACGCGCCCGCCGGGCGAACAAAGAGGCCCCCCGAATCGTTGGTACCTACTGGATCACATACCATGATGGCAATATGGGTGCTATCCAGGGAGCCGGGCTGGATTATTAGCACAGCAAGATTACCTGGCCGTAGAGGGTGGGCATCCCATTTTCCATGGCGCGCTATGTACTTCTGCCAGTCCCACGCTGGAGCCAAAGGCTTTCGCACAGGCACCACTCCTGACCTGAACTGGACCACACACGAGTCTGAGCTCCAGTCGACCCGACCAACTCACACCTCCTTTCTTTCGGGGCGACCTGACCTGACTTGCTGGCCTGCATTACCTCCGCGTTAAACACCCAACTTCCACCTCCACACCATCCGCCGCATTCCATCCCAACTGCCTCGCTCGCCGTCGTCGTCGTCGTCTCTCGTCCCTTTCCCCGACTTGCTTTTTTCCCGTCTTCATTGAAACCCCCCCAACGCCCGCCACCATGGATCGCATCAAGGAGGTCAGTCCCCGAGCCCCTTCCCCTCCTTCCCCCGTTTTACCCCACCACCGCTGCCAACGGCCACGGCGCCGCCCGCCAGCGACAGAAGAGCTCGCACGCCTGCCCGTGGCCGTGGCGACGATGGTCCGGCCGTGGTCCCCTCCCCTCGGCGGATTCCCGCGTTGCGCCTCGGCGTGTTGCCTCTGGGCCTTTTGTTGCCTTTTTTTTGGTGCCCCTCCCCGCTGACCCGGCGTCCCTGCCCCTGTAGAAAATGAACCAGCTCCGCCTGGAGGCCGACGAGTCCGCCAGCAAGGTCGAGGAGCTCCAGGCTAAGCTCAAGTCCCTGGAGCAGGAGAACCTCGCCAAGGAGCAGGAGATCACCTCGCTTTCCCACAAGAACGGCCTGCTCGAGTCCGAGGTCGAGAAGCTCGACACCTCGATCAAGGATCTGAAGAAGACGGCCGACGAGGGCCAGGTCCATGGTACGCAGAATGAGACCCTGCAGCGAAGACTGCAGCTGCTCGAGGAGGAGGCAGAGGAAGCAGATAAGACTCTTCGTGAGGCCAACGAGAAGTATGCCCTTCACCCCCCGCACCCCCCGGGTGGTAACATATGCTAATGGAGCTATTAAACAGGCTCCGCCAAACTGACGTAAAAGCCGGCCACTTTGAACGCAAGGTGCAGGCCCTCGAGCAGGAGCGCGACCAGTGGGAGACCAAGTACGAGGAGATGTCCAAGAAGCACGCCGCCCTGCAGAAGGAGCTCGAGGACCTGCAGTCCGAGATTGGCAACATCTAGGCTGCCGGCCCCCCTCGCCCACGGCCGCAGCCGGGCAACGGACATGTGCTTGGTGGACTGGTCGGTCTGGAACGGGCTGCAGTGAGGATGACGGAATCCTCCCCGAAGGAACTGCATGTAGATGGAACGGTGGCTGTCTACTGGAGCCGAGTATTGCATTTTGTTGTCGCTGGCTGCCGAGGGCCCCGCGAGCCACGGTGTGGCTCGGTGCGGGTGCCCCTTTTGTTCTAGGAGAGATTCTCTCGGGGTCACAGTTCAGGGCTGATCAACTCTACACACCATTTGGACTCACACCTCGTTGGTACGCGCCGTCGTGATATCTCGTAGTGCTCGTCTGCGGCCGGAACTAACTGCGCCCTTTCCTTCTGTGCCGGGCCTTTTCTTTCTGCGTACTCCAAGCCCGGTCCGCCTTGTTCTCGTACCGGAATGTGGGCTTCTTCTTCTTCTTGGGCCGCTCGACCTTGGCCTGCGCGGCCTGCCGTGCCTCGGCGGCTTTCCTTTCGGCCTCCTCCTCCCGCTGCTGCTCCTCCTCGGGCTTGTAGAGGCCGTCGCGGCCCACGCTGACGGACTCCACTGTGACGGCTGTGTACTTGTCCTCGTCGATGTACTCTTCCTCGTGGTCTATCGGGGCCAGGGCCGTCGGCGCGTCGGGGAGGCCAATCCACTCTTCGTCGTCGCCGCCGTCCTCGTCGGCCGAGTCTTCCGACGCCTTCCCGTCGACGCCGCCGGCCCGGTCGGCTTCCTTCAGCAGCGCGTTGACGGCACTGACGTGCTCCTCGACCTCTCGCCTGCGGTCCTCGCGTATCTGGAGTTCGGGTCAGCCAGGCTTCCGACGTCTCCCGTGGCGGCGCGCACGCGCGGGCAGCCGAGAAGGGGTGGGGGGCGGGGGGAATTAGCGGCAGGGGCGTACCTGTTTCCTGAACTCGACCTTCTCTTCCCGTTCCCGCTTGGCCGCCTGCTCCTGGGCATTCTTTATCCGCTGCAGTTTCCGCTTGTGAAAACCCGTCAGGTACTCGGACCGGGCGTCGGTATCGAAGCTGATTTCCTCGATCGCGTGGGTCGCCTTGCGCTTCTTGGAAGGCGCAACGAGGAGGTTCTTCTTGGGTCGCGGCTTGGCGAACATGGTGATTTATATGGCCGTAGATGTATGGAGGGGTTACCGGCGTTGTCCGTTGGGGTTGGGGGTCTGAGAAATAGCGAGCGTGTGTTCCCGTTGCGGTCGATCTGACCGACTGTTAGTAAGGCGCTTCGGCGGGCGTGGTCTCCTCGTTCCTGGGTATCTGAGGGCTGTTGCTGGCCGGCCGGAGTCCCTCGATCTTTCGAAATTTTGGCCGGCAATATCTGAACAGCCGGCTCTGGAACTTTGCAGGGGCCCCAGGTCAGTAGCGGAGGAACGGAATTTGCCGCACAGACGCAGGGGATGCGGGCTTTCCAGTTTGGCTGGTCTGGCGCTGGTACTGGTTGTTAGTGCTGCCACTGGCGCTGCGCCGAGAGTGCACGGCATGTACTTCGTACCGCAGACGTCAACTTACCTCTCTCACTGCTGCTACGACGACACCTGCAGCGACTGCGAGCCGAGCTTGGTTGATCAAGGGCCCAATCTGAGCCTGGGACAGCACATTGATCCCGACACCATCCCATCCATCCATCCAACTCCCGAATACCACGCACACACCAACACACGCGAGACCCGTTCAGCTCCAAGATGCGTCTCTCCGCCGCGGCCCTGGCTGCGCTCTTCTGCGCCGAAGCGCAGGCCTTCTCCAACACGTCGCCCTTCCTGATGTTCTCGACCGCCAAGTACGTCTCGCCCCGTCTTATCCTCCACCCCCATTACCATCCACCGCATCGGCGGCGTCGGCGGCGGCGGCGACGATGCTCTATGCGGCTTTCCACCCAGGCCCCGAAGTAGATGCAATCCCATGCTGACTGCGAGTGTCGCGCGCGACCGACAGATTCCCTAGCGGCGTGTCCCAGAAGCAAGACCAGCTCCAGAGCAGCCAGTCCGTGACGGAGCTCGCCGCCTCCGTTCTCACCGGCTGTCCCACCGACCACTACCTGTTCGTCTCGCAACCCAACCTGCACGCCTCGCACCTCGCCTCGAGCAAGTCGGCCCCGCGCCTGCAGAAAGCCCTCGCCAGCTCCAAGGTCGGCGGCGCCGTGTCCGTCGCCCAGGTGGCCGGGGCCCTGGACGTCAAGGCCCTGGCGGCCGTGGTCAAGGAGGCATGCCAGCATGCCGGCAAGAGCGCTGTGTCCGTCGATGAACTCGTGCTGGACGCCGTGCCGGCGACGGCGGCCGAGGCCGTGGTCAAGGAGAACGACGATGACGTCGGTGTAGTGCTGGACCAGTACGAGGCCGAGGGCTCGTACACGGTCGTCTACACGGGTGTTCCCGCTGCGGCCTCGGCCAGCGAGTCCCAGGACTACGAGGCCGACTTTGCCGACCCCGCGCGCCAGGAGCTCAAGAGGGAGTTGGGACAGATGAGCCGCAGGGCCAATGTGACTGACAACCTGCCTCTGTTTGAGAAGTACCAGTTCTTCACGCCTGGTAAGCTTACAGCCACCTTGGAGGTGTGTTGACGGGATGTGGCAACTGACCGGCGAACAGGTATCTTCATGGCTCTGGTCTCGCTCATTGTCCTTTTCAGCATTCTGGGGTACGGCATCCAGGCTCTGGCCAGCCTCGAGGTCTCGTACGGCGCCTTTGACAAGGAGATGGGCCCTTCCGCTCAAAAGAAGCAGCAGTGAGTGGGTATATTCAACTGAGTTTATGATATACATGTGAGCATCGAACGATACGGGGCGGTGAGCGGCCTTGGGCAAGGGGTCCTCGGGTGGGTAGGAGGAAACGTCGGCAGAAGTAGCACGGCGCTGTACAATCACATTTCCACTGGAGTTTTAGGTCTACGGGCTTGCATGAGGTAGAGATGGGCGACGAGACAGGAAAGGGCCAGCACAGCATCGTGTCGTAACCCGGGTAGATGCCCCAGGTGTTTTTTTGGGAGGCGAAATCCTCTCGAGGCTCTACTCCCCGACTGCCCGCTCTCCTTAGGAGGGTTCCCAGGTAATATTGATTCGTGTCTACCTATGCACCCCGTTCGACCATACGACCATTAGAAACGACTCCAGAAACGCCCGCCCCATGCAGAACCACCCCCCCAGGTGCCTTCTCCCCGGTCCTTTAGACCAGATGGCTCGGCAGCAGGAAGTTGGCGATGCCCTCACGCACGGCGTACTCGTGGCCGCAGTTGCCGCACACGAGCTTGCCCTCCATCATCTGCGTCTCCATGAGCAGGTGGTGCAGGTCCTTGAGCGTCTTCTCGTCGGCCGCGAGCTCGTCGGCCGTCGGCGGCTGCGCCGGCAGGGACGGGAAGCCCAGCTGGGACGAGGCGAGATCGTTGGTCAGCAGAAGGGAGACAGACGGGGGGGCTTGCACGTGGGAAATATATGGGTGGGGGAGGGGACAGGCGTGTTAGAGGCGTGGTGGGTGAGAGGGAGGAGAGGGAGGGGCCAAGCAAGGGGAGAGAAAACGGGCGGCAACGGGCCGGGTCTTTCTTCCCCCAGACTTGAGAAGCGGGTTTCCCATCCGGGAGGGGGGGAAATCCATAAACATGAACGAGGGACTGGAGTAGACAGAGACGGGGAAGCGACCCCGGCCGGGACAAAGAGGAAACCGGAAGCCGGCGGGGGGAGGGGAAGAGTATCGTGGCGAGAAGGCTGAACTACTTGTACAGACTGCGCGGACGTAAAGCAACCGTAGCAAAGACCAAAAGACAAAAAAAAAAAGACCCGGTTCATACCTCTGTCGCCGTGGCCGACAGCGCAGGCCAATCAATGCGGGGCATCAGGTTAATGAGCAGTTGCGCGTTGAGCTCGAGGTCGTCCTGCACCAGCTCGGCGTCTTTGGGGTGCAGCGGGTACGACGCCGACGAGCTCTTGCAGGCCTTGACGGCGCAGGTCAGGAAGTTGAGGCTGAGGACCTTCATCTCGGCTTCCTTCTTCTTTTTCTTCTTCTTCTCCTTATCTTCCGTGGGGGCTGGGGGTGTTTGGTGGTTGGGTTATGCAAAAGGTCGCGCTGGTTGGCGGTCGGGGTGCTTATTTTTTTTCCTGGTTTACCTGCTGGAAATTTTTCAACAGTTACAGAAGTTCGAGCCTCGCAAAGCGAGAAGCTCCACACGTGATGGCCAAAACCCGCCTCCCCCCCCCCTCTCCCCCTTTGCGCCAGGCACGACACATACGCAATTGAAGAAATGTATCACTGCTCAGCAATTCCGGCATCACATTGAGGTTTTGTTTGCTCGCATGCTATCTACGCCATCGTCTTCTCGTAACCAACGTCACGCTCGTTGCCAGACCGGCTCATGCGCAGGTACAGACCAACCAGAGCCAGGATGACAGCGAAGAAGGCGGCCTTCTGAAACAGGGAGAAGCCCTCAGACTCAGGCATCTCCTGGAAAGGGTTGGCGGCCTCCTCCGTGGGCCATCCCGCAGCCCATTGGGCCGAGCCCTCGATGTCTGCTAGAGTAGGGGAGCAGCCGAATCAGCTCATCGTCATTCCGACTGGGGCAGCAGAGACGATGTGCCCCAGGCAGGGAATCGCTCACGGGAGGAACAGGGCCGAGGGAAAGCTGTTTAAAGCTCCACGTGGATACCTTCAGGGGGCACCTCCAGCTCTCCGCTCTTGGCGATCTTGACCGTCTTCTCGGGCTTGTCGCCGGGCTTGGTCTTGACCTGCTCGATCTTGGTGACAATGTCCATGCCCTCGAGGACCTCACCGAAGACGACGTGTCGGCCGTCGAGCCACCTGGTGTTGCTGTTTAGTCCTGGTCCTCACGCAAGGGGGGAGCGAGGCGCGGCGACTTACGAGGTGATGACGGTGGTGATGAAGAACTGCGAGCCGTTGGTGTCCTTGCCGGCGTTGGCCATGGACAGCATGCCGGGCTTGGTGTGCTTGAGCTTGAAGTTCTCGTCGGGGAACTTCTCACCGTAGACTAAGAGGAGGGTGGGAGGGTTAGCGGGACGGAAAGCAACACGGCCAGCGCGGGAGACATACTGGACTTGCCACCGGTGCCATCGCCCTTGGTGAAGTCACCGCCCTGGATCATGAACTGCTTGATCACACGGTGGAAGGTCGAGCCCTCGTAGCCGAAGCCCTTCTCGCCAGTAGCGAGGGCACGGAAGTTCTCGGCCGTCTTGGGGACGGTCTTGCCGTACAGACCCATGACGATGCGGCCCAGCGGCTCATCGCCGTGGGTGATGTCGAAGTAGACCTTGTGGGTGATCTTGGGGCCCTTGGCGGCCTCGGCGGTCGACGCGAAGAAGACCATGCTGACTCCGACGAGCAGCAGGGCGCTGACGGCAAGCCGGCGCAGGTTGAACATGATGGGCAGTGGTGACGGAGAAGTACAATCAGCCTGCAGAAAGGGGTCGTCAAGATGGGTTGACGAGAGAATGGGAAGGCCTCCTGGCGGGTTCGTCTATTCCAGCGACGAAAGAGGGATGATTGAGAGAAAAGAGGGGGAGAGGGAGAGGAGCGAGCGCCGGCCACCAGATGAAGCTACGTTTCAAAGCGCGCCGCCCCAGGAAGCTCCTCGCCCAAGAGCTGGACCCCTGACCATGACCTCCATGTCGCCCCAGGTACGATGTACTTACACGCACACACGAATGGAGTACGGAGTACAGGCTTCCGCTGGGCCAGGACGGCTCGCGATTGGTCGGTCGGCTGAAGGTCGCCGCCGTAGGAGGGGGAGATTATCGATAAGGGAACCCGCCAAGCGAGCCGCTCCTGCTGGCAAAAGACGGATGGATGTACGCATTACGGCGTAAAGAGGGGAGCCGCAGGTATTGATTGATTGCATAGCATCCATCTGACGGGGCGCGTCGTCGCCGGCTGCGTGGCCTGTGCGCGTCGCTGCGCTTTGGAATTTCTGGGATTCATCACCGTTGGGAGATCCGACTGTTCAGGATATCCTCCACCCCGAACAGAGAGACAACGAGAGCAGATCAACTGGCTTCCAGCCTGCAATCGATTCAAAATGGTGTGTCGCCGTTGCCTCTCCCCGCGCCACTTGCGCATCGCCCGCTGACCGTCTTCCCCTCCCCTCAGGTGTTCGTTTTGGGAGTCAACTTCCACCCCAAAAAGCTGGTCAAGGTACGCTTCGCTGCATACACATCATAGCAAACCTCCGATGCCGCCTTCTCTCCCATTCCATGCCGCACCATCATCACCACCACCACCACCACCACCAATTACTTTTCCGACGAGATGCCGCTCCCCGCCCAACTGCGCCGCCGTCCCTCTCCTCGGACGGGCAGAACATCTGCAGGCTGACTGACTGACCGGCTCCCTCGCAGAAAGCGCTCGAGTCCTTCTACTCCCTCGGGCACCAGACGTCGTCGCGCATCATGGCCAAGTACTGCATCCACCCCCTGGCGCGGCTCGAGTCGCTGCCCGTCAAGACGGTCACGTCGCTGACGGCCGAGCTGTCCACCATGACCATCGAGAACGACGCCCGCCGCCTCGTGCAGGAGAACATCAAGCGCCTGCGCGACATGGGCTCGTACCGCGGCCGGCGCCACGCCATGGGCCTGCCCGTGCGCGGCCAGAACACGCGCACCCAGATCGAGACGGCCAAGAAGCTCAACGTCCTGGAGCGAGGCGGCGGCGACCGCGTCCAGAACTAACCGCTCGAAGCCGCCGCCCCTGTCCTCCCTCGGCGGGGAGGCACTGCTTTTGATGGGTTTTTGGGAGGACTGCGTCCCTCCTCCGGAGAGGGCGCCGTACTGCCAGAGCCGGGGTGCCTCCCCCCTCCCCCCGCTCGTCTACCGGCGGGAGACCTATTTGTAGCGTATGGAGAACGAAGCGTGCATTGCAGAGACATTGTGATGGGCTTCGTCGCCTGCCCGGGTCTGTCGGATGGCACTGCGCGCAGCACCGTATCAAGCAAACCCCGTACGGATTGTGCCATGCGCTCCTGTGGACGGAAGAGTTCACATGCAGTCCCTGGCAAGATTCCCGGCGGCTGGCGGCGTCCTATCAGCAGGCGTTCATGCTATTTACCAGAAAATAAGAACCAAAATTATAAGACATCTACGCCACGTCTTGAAGCTTGTCACAACTCCTCGTCGCTTTTCAGGTGGGTGCCATAGAGGGGCAGCATTGCCTGCCTGTGGACACACCACCATCCCAAGTGTAGTGAACATTGGTTATAGAATTATCTCCCATAGGAACAAGATGTGCGAGCTTGTGCAGGAGCATTTAATACCTGGACCCAATGCCGCTCACCCAAACGGTATATCCTCTGCGAATGTCGGTAAACGACTTCTAAAACACATGACATAAGCCGCTATGATGAATTCTTTTTGTAGAACCCCCCGATGCCCCGAAGTCTAGGTATGTTTAGGAAATGATGCCGCAAACCGTGCTACCGCCCTCCCATGGGACCGTATGCATGAATATTTAGTCTAGCCAGTCGCCGGCAACAAGGGACGCCAAGCCCGTCGGGGTCGTCGTGATCCTAGACTCTACTCGAGAAACGTGAAAAGGTTCGTGTGCAGTATGTTCATCGCCCGCGTGGCCTCCCTCGCGTCAATGACGCAGCTGATATTGATTTCGCTCGCGCCTGGGACTGGGTTAGTTTCGAGCGACGGCCGACGACGCGAGAGCACGACGCACCTTGTGAGATCATTTCGATATTGACATTGTGCTCGCCCAGGGTGGAGAAGGTGCGGCCAGCCACACCGACCATGTTCTTCATCTCGGCACCGACCAGACTCAAGATGGCCATGTCGTGTAGCATGCTGACGTCGCCACAGTCTTCCAGCTCCTTCTTGGCGGCTTCCAGATGTACCAAGGTCGAGCTCGTAGCGTGGATGGCCATGGAAACGTGCACCTCACTGGTGGAGATGAGATCGACCGAGATACGGTGGTTGTGCAGAATGGCAAAGACGCGGGCGAAAAAGCCGTGGGAAATGGATCGCTTGTTGGAGTGGACATTAATCACCGAGATGTTGTCCTTGATGGTGACGGCCGTGGGCCGCTTCGGCGTCCTCCGCAGCGTCGGATCCGAAGGCCTCGACCGCTTGATCTGCTGGGCGGGCGACTGGACCGGATCCGGGAGCACGATGGTGCCGGCCCCTCGGGGGTTCTTGACGTTCTTGATGCGGATCTGGATGGGCGGGTCGGCCTTGATCACTTGGTCCATAGTCAAGTGGTGAATCACCTCGGACCCGTAGAAGGTGAGCTCGGCCGCCTCGGACGGGGTAATGGAGCTCAGCAAGCGCGCTGTCGGAACCTTGGTCGGATCGGCCGTGAATATGCCATCCACCTCTTTCCACACCTGCAGCTCGTCCGCCTTGAGGGCCACGGCCACCAGGGCGGCGCATAGGTCCGTGTAGCCCCGACCAATGTCTCCGTCCATGAGACTTCCCGGCACGGTGCCGAAGAAGCCCGTGACCACGGGTACCCTGTTCTCGCAAGCCTGCAGTCTCCGTTGAAATTCTTGCGCAGCGTCACGGTAGAAAGCCGGATCCAGCTTATCTGAACTATCGTAGTGCAGTATATCGGAGAGGTCGACATACTCGGCGTCCACGTGCTGGTCGTCTTTCGTTAGCTCTTTGGTCGACAGGTCGAATTCCCCATGGGGGTCGACAAACCCGGTCCTGAAGGAGGTAGGCCATGAATCGGCAGCTCAGCTTCTCGCCAAAGCTGACGACGCGGTCCTTGGAGCGCGCATTGACCTCGAGGTTGAAGCGCTTCGCAGCAATGACATAGTCAATCAACTCCTGGCAGTCGTTCTCTATATCGGCCGTGACCTTCGTCTGCAGGATCGGGTCCTTGATGAACGCCTGGATGGCATAGACGTGCTCGCTGCAGACTTCCTGGACGACAACCTTGACTTCGTCGAGGAGCTCACACTGGATGGCCTCGTGGCTCGTGGCGGCAGCAATGGCCTGCAGCTTTTTGAACACCTCCAGGAGGCTGTCGGGGCCGGGCGGCTTGTCAGACGCGTGAAGCGGGACGGGGTACCGGGGCGGATGGGCGACTCACCGACTCGTAGTACCGGTGACCTTCTTACCGGTGCTCCGGGCCGAGCAGACGACAACGACCCTGTTGGAGTCCAGGCTCGCCCTGTGGTGGTGCGGGGGGTCAGAAGCGGGCGCAGAGAGAGAGGGTGGGGAGCGAGAGAAGGCGGTCGGGCGTTTTGTCGTACCGTACGATGTCTTCGGCGATCTAGGGGTTTTCGCCGCGGCGTCAGTTACGGACGGTGTGGCACGCGGGGTGGGAGAGGCGGCAGCGCGGGGTATGTCGTACCTTGTCCGGGAACTTCCCGACACTGGTGCCGCCGAACTTTTGTATTATCCAGCCATTGCCGGCGGCGTTGCTGTAGAGGGGGCTGGCCATGATGGGAGAGGCCAATGGCGCCGTCGGGTCGGCAGAGGCGCAAACACAGGCAGGCGGGCTGGCTTGCTGGCGAGAGGACGGACAGCGGGGCAGCCGATTGCGGCGGCGAAGTTGCTGGCCTATGGATATACCGTAGGTATGTAGGTATGTAGCTGGATAGGTAGTTAGGGTAGTGGAAGTATACCAACGGAGAAAAAGCCCAACGTCGTTCACGATGGCGGACCGGGCGGGCAAGAGGAGCAAGCAGCAATGGAGAGGTCAGAAGAAAAGGAAGCGACACCATGGGAAGGTCAACCGGCGTCGTGCCATTGGAGCCGACTGGATCTTCAGGTACGGGTACCTGCCTGTCGTGTCGTGTCTCCTGGGGCTGCGTCCGAACCGGAGCCCAGAAAATTGATTCACAAGAGTGACTCGCTCCGGTGGGGGGCCGGGCTGATCTTGGTGGGGTGGGAATCCCTGCATCCATTGCTATCCCATCCCATGGGATCCCATGGAAGGCCCGAAGTGCCTACATAGTAGTATGCGCCCCCGTAAAACCTTATCGGGGCTCTTTCCGGCTGTGGCATAAAACGAACGTGCGGACGTGGCCTTGCATTGGATGGCACCATCCCGTCCCTTCCCGTCGTTCCATCAGGAGGGCCGACGTCATTTTTCTGATGTCTGAATCCTTTTGCTTACATCTACTATACCCAGCCTACTTACCTATGGAACCCCCGCCTTACCCAGCCTAAGCATAAACAACGCGCATCCGTGCTGCAAATAAAGACAACATACTATATCCTACACACTTATGTACATGCGGGGTTTGGAACTACTATACATAGGGCAAGCCCGCCGCGGGTTCGTGCAGGAGAATCGCCGTCCATCGGCCCCTTACATGTCTTCCTTGTGCCTGCCCCGAGCCCTGGCCCGGGCGAAGACCGATTGCAGCGTGTCCTTGTTGTCGTCGCTCGGTTTCAGGAACCACGTCACCGTCGAGTGAAGCTCGTCGCCCACTTTCATATTCCGGACGCCGTACGTCCAGTCGGGGGGCACAAACAGGATGTCGCCCGGCCGTAATCTTGCGTAGACCCGGTTGGTGATGGTCATCTCGAGCTCCCGCGTCCAGATCTTTTTGGGCCAGATCTTGATCTGCCGAGGCAGTTGCGCGCCGCGGCGGATCTGGAAGTGTTTGCGCAACTCCTCGTGCGCTTCGAGCGGCCGGCCTCCGAGCGACCGCAGAGTGGGCGGTATGAGCACCACGGTGCTGAGGCCCGCCAGCTGTCCCACGACAATGGTCCGTCGGTGCCGGTAGAGGTCGCTCCGCATGGGCTGGATGCCCAGCCGGATGCTGCACGCCCGAGGCTCGTGTTCGACCCCCCCAAACTGCTGGAACGCCCGGGGATACGGAAATTCTTCCGTCATTTGTTCCCGGAGCACCACAAGGCCGGAAAGCCTCGAGACCGGCACTTGCGCCTGCCCCCTGATCTCCTGGTTGTACTGAAGGACGGCTCTGAGGAAAGCCAGGGGCGCTTCAAACGGCTGCCCTACCATCCATCGGGAGTCAGCAGTTCTCTAACAAAGGGTGTTCGTGGATTCTGTTTCGGAGTACCCTCAGGCCAGACCGACAGAAGACAGAAAGAACAAAAGGAGTTATGCCGGGAGGTATCCGTGCTGAAAAGGACGGTAAGAACAGCCGGATCATGCTTACATAAGTGTTCATTCTGTCTCGACGCCTCGAGCAACGCGTCGACTGTGTTTTCGAACTGGTAGCTGCGGTAAGGACCGGCTTTCTGGATCCATTTTCGGAATCTTTGCAGCGGCGGCTGTCTCGCGTTACCCTCCAGGTTGGTGGGGTCAAAGTTGCATCGTCCCATGCTGAACTTGACCATAATCTTGTCGAAGCCCTGGTCAGGGCCGAGAGGCCTGTCGTTTCCGCCGGACCCCAGGGCTTGGGCCAGAATGCTATCTCTCAGGGCGGCGAAGCTCGGCCTCTGGAGGGCTTTCACCCTGCCCTGGTGTGGCATTGGCATTGTGAAGGTGCCACCGTGGGGATCCGATTCCGAGTGCTGGAACCAGTGCTGCTCCTCCAAGAAGCCCGAAAAGTTGCTGATGACCCTGGGCTTCCCGCGCCTAAGAGACTCGATCCATTTCTTCACGAGCTGGTCATCCGCCATCCACTTGCCATCGATGGCCGGCACGAGCGGGCGGTGAGGACCCTTGGTCATGGAATGCGGTAGCCAGAAAGGATGCTCCCTTCGGTGCGCCGATGACGGGCTCTGGGTCACGCCCGGCAGATCACTCATACACCGGAAACATTGCCGCCAGGAAGGCGTCGAGATGACTGTCCGTCGAGGACCTGCAGCCAGAGGGATGCCCATTCGTGCCGAGAGCTCTGAAAACCACAGAGTCCCATCCCTGCTTGTTCCTGTTGAGGTGGGCGGAACAACGCGCCAACTACACCCGATATTAGATGCTGCTGGATCAAGCGGATTAGATAGGCAAATGCTGCTTGGTTGACGGCAGATTTTCGTTAAGGACTAACATTGAGTGCACAGACCATAGCAAAGGCAATGGCCGTCATTCATTGGTCGGTCCCCATCTCCAGCATGCAATACTGAAGTTTGTACCTAATGTACATTGTAAAAACATCCAACTAGAGCATCTTCAGAACTGGGCATGTTGAACAGCTCGACATTATCCTACCCAGAGGTATATAGGTAGGTCAAAATTGCTTCCTTGAGACGGGAGAAAAATAAAATCATCGCTTTGTTCCAAAGTATCCAGGACGGGCCAAACAGGCACTTCGTCGCATTCGCTGAGGTATCAACGCCGTGGTTCCCGTTAGAATTCCTTCCATCATCGCGGAACGTTGCCTTTCCCAACTGGCAAGATAGTCAGCCGTGGCCGTAGAAAGCAGGAGGAGGGCGTAGACCCAGCCCCTCCCCTGACCTATACATAAATTACAATCCAGGTATAGCCCGCAATTCATCGGACATCTAAACCCACCCGGAGACGCGGTCCAAAGGCCAACGTCGCTCATCACATAGCATCATCCCATCGTTATTTTGGGCGGTGGAGCAACCGTCCATAATGGCAACGCCATGGTTCCCCCTAGTCGCCCACCTCCTCCGTTGCTCATGTATCGACACGAACTGAATGTGCCCGGTGCGCTGGGCTGCGAGGCAAGCAAGTCCCGCTCATGAGAAGTCCTGGTCCAGCCGGATGCTCTGCATAGAGTGCTCATGGGTAGGTGGCGCCTCGAACTTTTCCACAAAATCCTCCTCGGGTGTGCGCATGCCGATTCCACTATCGTCAGGGTTGTCGCCCATGCCGAGCGAGTCACGACCGTGGATGTCGAGCTGCGAAGGGAAGGAGGCACGACTGGCCTGCGGCTGGGAAACATTCGGAATGCTGTGGAAATCCTCGCTTGCGTTGCTGACCTGGGACTCCCGGCTTCTCTCCTTCACTGGGGTCGGACGCTTTGGTACGCTGGCCGCCGAAGGAGGTGACGACTTCAGCTGCATGAAACCACCTTGCTCGGCGAGGAAGCAAATCATCTCGTCAATCCAGCATTTGGTCACCCACCAAGATCCGAAACTCTTGCCTTGGGCAATGGTGAGGTCCCGCATGACCTCCGTCCCGAGTCTCTGAACACTCCAGACAATGTCCTCGGGGCTGGCGTACGGGAACCGTGTCGGCAGCGCCTGTAAAAATTCCACCCACCGATCAAGTGCGTTTTCCGTATTGGTCTGTTGGGGGCTGTCCGACTGTGGGCTCCGGCCACCCTTGGCGGCCACATCACCGTACAGGGTCAAGCACTCAATTTCCCAAGGCACATTCTGTGGATCAAGGAGCCGGCGCAACTCGTTCAGCAAGACATCAACGACATCGTCCATGCCTCTGGTCGGCACGCACTCGGCTACTTTGCGTAACCTGACCATGGTGATCCAGTCCAGGTACATCTGGTCGCGGTTGGCTGGGTTCGAGAGCATGTTCGCTGCCGCGTGGGCCGTCAGGTTCACGCGAAGAGCGCGGTCGAGAAGGCCGGCAAATATGGCAGCCGGGGCCTCCTTGGCAAGAACCACGTGCCGGGGCAGTCCCTGGAAGGATTCACGAATGTGCGGCACTAAGCGTTCCGAGATGTTGCGCAGCGTATCGAGAACCGGCTTGGGGACTACCTGCAGAGTCAAGCCTGATACTATCTGCATGAGTCTTTGGTAGAGAACGAAGTCGCACTGCTCTATCCAAGGTGCCATGTTCTCGTGTGTAAAGAGCTTCTGCACCGGCATCGTCAAAGTGCCCTGGAACGAGGTATAGAGATGGAAGAACGTCTTCTCCTTGCAATAGCGAATGCACTCCACCAATGAAGTGCAGTGAGAGCGGTACAAGGCAGAGAGCGACATGGCGGCGTCCGGGTCCGTGTTGCTGGGCAAAAAGGACTCGATCTTCGGCAAGCCAAGGTTGTCGTTCTGCCGGAACGAATCATCGTTTTCGTGACCGAAAGCAAAGCGTATCGTAGTCTTGGCCGAGGAAGACTGAAGCTGGTCGAGGTTGTTCACGTCTGGTTGGTTGTACAGGCTGTACGAGCGAGTGTGGCTGGAGCGCGGAGCTGCAGGGGCATCCATCGGATGGGCAGGCTCGGGCGATGGAAGCACAGGTCGTGAAACATTCATGTCTGCCGACTGCGATCTCGGATTTCTGCTTTGTGAATCAGCACCGGGACGGACATTGTCAGTACGAACATGCTGCAGCAACAGACATACCTGAAGCTTTGCGAGAAGCTAGTAGGTTCCGAGAAGGGAATGGCCGGCTGCATGGGCTCGGTGTGGTCAGGCTGGTCGTCAGCCAGCGTGAAGTTGACATAATGGTACTTGGATTCGCCCCGGACTCCCAGTCGGCGCGTCTTAAGACCAGGGAATAACACGCGAACCAGTTTTCCAAAGCTCGCCGGATTCAAGACGGTGATGCGCTCAGTCGCGCACCGGGAGGCGTAGTTGGCGTATACCCGTCCTCGAGGAACCGACCCCTTCCCCTTGGAGCAGACCTGGTTGATCCTGCAGGGCCTTGTCAGCAGGACCACCCACACGCCAAGCACAATGCAATCACGTACCAGAGCATGGCGAAAACCTGACGCTGACGCTCGGAGTTGGGACCCCGTTCGTTGCCATGCAGCTCAGTGGCAACGTCCTGGAGTGTCCGGTGCTTGCTCGCCTGGAACAGGGAGCGCATTTCCAGCTCGTTATTCGCGCTTGTTTTATTAGACGACGGCTTGGAGCTGATGGCAACACCAGCGAGGGAGTTGACGTCTTCGTTTTCGTCACCCTCCATCATCTGACTGTCGTGCTCCGTAAAGCTGGTATTCGCACCGAACGAGTCGCCGACGAGGCCGTGGTGTTGCATGCCGGGGTGCTGTGGATGCTGCATCGGGTGGCCGAAGGAAGAGTGCATGCTCGTGTCTACGGCGAAGGACTGGTGAGGGTTCATCGGCTGCAACCGGGATGCGGGTCGAAGCATGGCATCGGCAGCGGCCATCTGGTGGACGGCGGCCGTCATATCGCGCCCCTGTCCGTGGCCGTTCGGCGCCCATGGCTCGGTGTACATCTGCTGCACGGCTTGGGGGCCGGCAAAGGCCTGGTCGATATGCTGCGGATGTTGCTGCAGCTGGGCCTGCGGCTGGGTGGTTGTGCTGTGCATCGAGGCTGTCGAGGCTCTTGAAGGGGCCCGGTTGCCAGTGAGGTTCTGCGCCATGGCACTCGGCTCTGGAGGCTGGGAGTCTGCGCAACAGTCAGAAGGCAATGATACAGGAATGCATGCCGCAGGGGAACAGGCAAAGATGGGATGGTGTAGAAGTGTGTGCAGATGCCGTGCCAGGCTTGTCGCAAACAGAAAACAGGCGCAAGCAGTTCATGGATGGGGTGGGCGCACCTCTGTTCATCTCCGGGTGTGTGGTGTTTATCCAACGCCTCCGAGCACGACCAAGTAAACACTGGCCTCGGCGGGTGGGGCCAGCAAAGCAAGTCAAGTGTCGGGACAGAGCAGGCACGGGATGAGGCGCAGAAGAGATGGGAAAACAACAAAGAAGTCCGAGGCCGGGGTAGGAGATGCGGGCGCAGCAATAGCCGCAGGTCGAGGTGGGCAGAAATGGGTCGTGGTCGGTCGTCGTGCCCTCCAGCGAAGCGACCAGAGGTTTGTTGTGGCTGGCAGCAGTGGTGAGAATTTGGCAGGTTTGTTTTTCCACTCGTCTGTTTTGGAAGGCCTTTGGTTGTCCCGGGGAAGGAACAAAGGCATGGTAGCTCTGGCCGGCTTGCCGCGACGTGATTGGCTGACTGAATCGCCAGCTTACCGGAGCGCAACTAGTACTTGTACATATGTATGTAGCACTCGGAGATTTGGGTTCAATGGGCTCTCTGGCAGAGTCACGTGGCCTGAGAGCGGGGCATTTCTCTCATCAGTATTAGTAGAGCATCGGGTACCGTCTCGGGCCAGCTGAGGTAGTTTTGTGCGGCCACCGGTCGTGGCAGTACCTCTGCGGGATCCGCTAGATACTTCGGTACGGACCCGTCGGCCTCAGTCTGGCCTTCATCCACTGCAGCTCGAGCCTCGAGGCATTCATCGTCGCAACACCTGGGGTCCAGCCATGGGGGAGCGAGCGTAAGCGGCAGATATGTAGGCACGGTTGAGGCACACAACCCCCATAATATCCCTATGAGCAGGTCTGCCTCCGGAGGTTGTCACAAGCGAGCCTCGGCAAGCACAAGGCCGTAAGACTCAAGAGATGGGGAATCTCTTATACGGGCGTTGAGAATACGCGATGACGTCGCTTGGCCGTACGTTCCAGTTTTCGCGGCGTACCTATGTAAGTAAGTACCCTAGGTAGGTATCTATGTAAGTACCTGCCCAATCCCGCCCAGGCCAAAACATCCATAGCGGCCCGGAGATGCTGCAATGCGGCCACATCTCACCTCCCATACCCCCCCAATTCACCCTGCACGCCAACCAACTCGCTCGTAATAGCTGGACAATGCACTCATTTTCGTTGCATGCCGGCCTGCCACATTCCGTAGCCCGTGCAGCCCGTGTACGTTACGAGCGCAGGTGGGTACGCTACTGGCACGGGTTGACGGGCAACTCTACCTACATGAAGTAATAATCGACCGGGCTTTGTCACGGCAGCTAGCTGTACCTAGCGATGTGAGGTACCTAAGGGTTCTTGGCACGAGTACCTCGAGCCTATGCGAATGCCTCAGGTGAATAGATACCGGACATATATCCCATACCTTGTGTACGCAAGGTAAGTAGGAGAGGTATTACTGAGTAGTAGGGGCCGCGGGCACATGCATGCGGGAGGATGTAAACCAGCCAACGTCGAGATGATGCGCTGGCTATGATGCAGTGATGCAGTGATCGGGGGGCTACTAATAACATGGGGAACGATATGATCTGGCACACAAGTCGGATAGCGCCGTCAGCAGTGCTTAACAATGGGTACAGTAGGTACGTTTTTGTGCCCGGGGGGCTCGGGGGCTTGGAGGGTGGATGCCAGGATCCAACCTAATGGATGCTTTCGTAGCCCGCCCAGTGACCAAGTCCCGCGTTGCCGCGCCCATTCCACAAGAGGCGGCGCTCTATCCGAATTGACGGTTTGACGGGCAGCAATGCAGCGGAAAAAGCAACGGATACTTATGTATAGCGACAGTCGCATGGGAAGGGATTGACGCGATAGCGAGGACGGAGGGCTTTTTTTTTTTTTGCCTACCACACCTAAAGTGGGTGCTGGACCAATGACGGGAACGCACGCGAGCAACACCTATCCAGTGCCTCCAAAACGGGGGACTATGTGCTACGTATAGAGGGCCGACCGGTCAGGAGAAAAAGAATTGGAGCCATGATGGGAACGACTTTCGGATACCCGGGGGGCTCGGGGGGAGGGCTCGAGAGTCCCTAAACAGCCCTTCAATACTGGGCGGGCTGACGAGGGGCTGGCCGACGGGCAGACAGGCTTCCAGCTTGACCAGCTTTGCTATGGTGCAACTTAGTGCAAGCCCTCTCAGTCGCTGTCACAATGCTCCACGCCTCGTCATCGGGCTCTCCAAGTTCAGGTTTGCTCGGGGAGGGCAAGCAGCTCCCTCCTTTGGCTTCGGACCAGTGAAAGGACCGTCCAACCCTCCTCCACCAGTGCAACTCGCGTGCTTGTCTCGGTTTCCATCCTTCCAACTCATTCACCTGCTTCTCTGTCAACCCCGAACTCAACGTCGTGACTAAGGCGTGCCTCTTGTGTTCCAGCCTCATCCGTGCAGTCAGTATAAGCCCCCGCCGCCCCGGCACGACCAACCCCTCCATCGACCCCCGTTTCGCCCGCCCCCTCCACCCCCCATCGACAAGTGCACGAACCCTTCCTTATCGTTCCACTCTCCCAATAACTGAACAGGGTGGCCCGTACTAATTCTGCTAACCAGGGAGCCCCAAAACTTGCAGCTTTCCTCTGACCGTTTCCCTCCTCCTGGCCCTGACATCACCATCATCAACCTCGCTGGGTTTCGTTCGATCCGCAAATTTTCGATTTCTACTACACACTTTCAACGGCAAATCACCCCCGCCAAAATGTCTGCTCAAGACCGCGTCCAGCAATATGTCAACCAGCTTGACCGAGAGGTGAGCCGCACCCGCCATTGCCCTCTGCCGCCCTCCCCTCATTCCCGCCTTGGCCATACCGCCAAATGATGTGTCGCAAGGAGTGGAAATCAAAGCACCGTTGTATTACCACGATGTCTCCCTCGGAGCCATGATCACGCGACCCGGCCGTCCGTGTATGCAATTCCCCCGTGCTGACTTCAATCACGATAGCTGTCCAAGTACCCTGCTCTCAACAACCTGGAGAAGCAGACCTCGGTCCCCAAGGTCTACGGCGTGATTGGCCTGGGCGCCCTCTACTTCTTCTTCATTGTCTTCAACCTGGGCGGTCAGCTCCTCACCAACTTTGCTGGCTTTGTGCTGCCTGGATACTACTCCATGGCTGCTCTCTTCTCGGCGAACAAGGCCGATGACACGCAGTGGCTCACCGTAGGTTTCCCTCCGGTCCCCCCTGGCCCGGTGGCCTGGTAACTAATTCTTGGACAGTACTGGGTCGTCTTTTCTCTGTTTACCGTTGTTGAGAGCCTGCTGAGCGTTGTCTACTGGTTCCCCTTCTACTACACCTTCAAGTTCATCTTCCTGCTGTGGCTCGGGCTCCCTGCCTTCGGGTACGTCTCCTCTCCTTTCACATGCCAAAGTTTCTGTCTGACTAAGACCGTTCTAGTGGCGCCAACATCATCTTCCGCTCGTTCCTCCAGCCCATGTTTGGTCGATACTTCTCCGAGTCCGGCTCCACCGCTGCGAACCTCCGCGCCAAGGCCGACTCCCTTGGCAAGGGCGAGTAAAGCCCCTCGTTTCGAGATGGCTGCCCGGCGCGAGCACGAGTAACAGGCTGCCCCAGCAATGCTTCTGCGGATAGCTGAACGTAAAGGGTCTACTCGACAACAGAGCTGCAACTCGGAACGCGACAGGGTCGTTGAGTTGACAAAAGCGCCAAGAGGGAGACGGCGAAGTTGGTTCCAGCGTGGAACCGACGGATCCGCCAAGCGAGGTTGCGTGAAGAGATGGGAGGAGGTACGGGTCCTGATCATAGGATTTAGCAAATAGGTCGAGGGGTCTATAGAGAAATGCCCCGGAGTATGCGGGTTCTGCTTATGCGCAATGCTCTTGGTGGCGATGGACAAGAAGAGTCGGGTAGTGTGCGGCGGTGGACGGATGGTTGGTGAGCTGGTGAACTATGAGCCAAAGCGGCACATTGGTCTAAGGATATAATCACAGCCTCGTTTTCCTCGCAACGTACCAATGATGCAATTCGAAGGCTGGTCTAGCACTTCTAATACTCAGTTTCAGGTTTGCAGACCTGGCCAGCGAGGGCACCTGTCATTGGCGGCGTCGATCACAGTCAGGATCGCCGCCGTCAGAAGCCCGTTTCGTTGGCATCACGTCGGTTTTGGTTGGCGGGCCGCCTGCGGGCCTCGAACCGACACTTTTGGGGGTCAAGTCACTACCTACATAAGGTATGTAGTCGACCATGTGAAAACTGTCTCCGACTGGCAGGCCGGCATAGATTCGGTGAAGTCCATTTGCCTATCGGATCTTTCTATCTGCAACGTCTGTACCATTCGAGGTAAGGAAGTGGCTGCCCTGTCCCATGCACGCCTTATATCGGCTGGCGGATTCATCGGTGCCTACATTAGGTCTGCTCTGGTAAAGAAAAGGCAGTCAGCGGTAGGTAGCGCACCGTTTGAGTTCAGGTGCCGACCGAATGGGAGGAAGGGATTTCTTGCGTCCCACGCCTCCATTTGCATCCACGCTCACCATGTACATACTGTACTTAACAAAACGGACCAAGATCTCAATACGGCTCCAGATTTGTGAAACTCAGCCACGACACGCAGGCCGATAGGGGGTTGCGTTTTCCATTCTCACCCGGCACCCCAACTACACCTGACCGACGTGGCTTACCATCCATTTATTACGACCTCAGCGGGCCTGCATGCTTACATACATACATACTTACACACTCATACTTGCGTCTCCCCAGTCCATTCCTCGGCTGCGGTATTGCGAAACACCGACGCCGGTGAGGAATCGGAAACCAAGTACGTACTTCTTAACTTACCCGCCGCGGTCTTTATACCCGACTCCAAATACATAGTCGTGCTTGGGGAAGTACGTACCCTCGAGCCCGCGAAGCTCGGACTTCACCTCCCACCTCAGTTCATGCCCGCCATCTTAACGGATTCGCATTTCTAGCATTGCGCCTGCGACTGCGCCTGCGCCCGCCCCCGCGCATACATAACGTCTACGCCAGCATCCCCCCTCTCGCCCTCCCTCCTCTATCTCGTCGGTCAACACGCTGCCGGCAGCGATCCTTCCGCACTCGACTCGACGGCCCCTCGGGCGGGTATGTCCTCAGGATGCAGCTCAGTCCACTGCAGTCGCGCCTGGCCGCGTCCATCATAGCGTCATGTGTGCTATTCGCCATTTACCTATTTCTCTTTTCTCCGCCATTCGCGTTTGCTGCCGAGCTCAGCGAGACTGCGTTCGCCCGGGACGCCGAGGCTCTGGCGGTGGCCCACGGGTCCCCCTTACAACTTCGCGAGGGGGATCTGGAAACGACCGATTCGAGCGCCCCCATGTACGAACCCGAGTTCATGCCCTTCGACAGGAGCCTGATTGGGAGGGCGACGGATGGTGTCAAGGTCTTGGACAACAATGCCCCTGAGAATACGGATGTCGATGCAGGAAGCATGGTGACATATGTCTATAAAGCTTCCGCCGTCTCGGCACGGGAGAACGAAATCGGCGATGCGACGCCTGAATTGCGCAGGCGTGAGGTTGGGTCGCCGGAGCCGCTGGACGGAGGCAAAGAGGGCCTCGAGACCGCAGAGAGAATGGCCGACAACAACGACGAAACCGACGGCGAACTCGGGCGTCGCCAGGCGGCTACCCGGACACTCTGGATATCCGCCAACACCTGCATTCAGCCGGAGCGAAAGCCTGACCAGACCACAATGGATCCGCCGCAGCTGACCCTGTACGTTTCCACCTCGAAAGACAACACCGAGCCGGGCCCCATGGCAGACAATGGAAAGCAAGATGTCACCGTCTTCACGGAAGGGGCGGCCATGTACAACACGTCTCTCGACCGGGACGTCTATTTCAGCGTGGTGGCTCCCCCGAACGTGTCTTCGGACGGCTTTACGTCCCGTCGGTACAATGTCAACGTTGCTGCGTCCATTGATCGGTTGTACTATGCCTACGACGATACGGCGGACCCGGACCTGGTCTGGGTGGATAGCGACGCCGCGGCGAGTTTGTTGAGCACGAGAGACATGATGCCCAACGACAAAGATGAGCATCCAGTGCCTCCATATTCCCTGTTTGCCTATACCGAAGACTACATCGCGATTAAGGGCATCAAAAACTCGTATTGCGGACTCAAAGAGTATGCAATGATAGGGGGCCGCCGGTCGGCGCTTCCCCAGAACATATCCTCAACTGGCATGTCGACAAGGGGAACCGACGGCAGCATGATGAGGCAGGAATTCTTCTTGGGGGGGCTCAACGCCAGCACCCGGTACCAGAGCATCCTGGCCCGCGACCCGAATTCCATTACCAAAGGCACAAGGGCAAACGTCCCCGGAGGCGGCGGCGTCGTCTTCCGGCAGACAGACTTCGCCACCAAGCCAGGTTTGTCGTACCGCGCCTGTTTCCTCCGACTTTGCAAGTGACTGATATCATTGTAGCGGGTGCTTGTTATATCGTATTCAACCTCACCTTTTGCGACACCACCCAGTATGCAGTGCCGGGGAACCCCAAAACATTCGCCAACACGACGGCGCTCGCGAGTTTCTACGACGACTACGCCAAGAAAATGTATGACAACTTCGACAAGGCCATGCAGCAGGTTGCTTGCGAGGCGCCCAGTACCGAGATGTACTCGCTGGCCCGCGGCTGCGACGACTGCAGAGAGGCCTACAAGAACTGGATCTGCTCGGTCGCCATCCCGCGCTGCGAAGACTTCTCCAACGATGCCGACTATCTACAAATACGCAACATCGGGCAGCCTTTCCCCAATGGGACCATGGTAGACCCGCAGTTGACGGAAGCTTTCGGCTCCCTGAAGGCCTACAGCAGTTCCCGCTCGACCCGCATCGACGAGGAGATCAAACCTGGTCCCTACAAAGAGGTGCTGCCGTGTGATGATCTTTGCTACGATATTGTGCAGAGCTGCCCGGCCGTGCTCGAGTTTGCCTGTCCGACGCCGGACATGTTGAACTTCAACACCAGTTACGGCCACCGACGAACGGCAGGAGATAACGTAACATGCAATTATCCTGGATCGGCCCACTTCAGGAGCGCCTCCTCGACGGTGCTAGTCTCGTGGCTTATAATTCGTTGCGCCTTGGGCGGTATGTTCACATGGCTGCTGTTGGGTTAAGCAAGTGTCTGGGCAATTCAGTGGGGAGTTGATAACGTTGTTCCACGAATTTTTTGTTTTATTTTGCTTCCGCTGGCAACTGGATTGGGCCGGCTGTAATGGCAGGCAGGCTTTGGCGTTCTATGGACTTTGGTTTAGCGAGAGGCCTCGTGGAACGGCCGCGGTTTACCGAGTAGTACTCGGCGAGCATGTGTATTTCGAAGATGTCAGAGTCGATAGACAACAGCCCGTGCTCCTCCTACACCATAACTACCTCGTCCCGTACATGGCCAGCTTATGGGCGTTGTCTATGAGGGGACACGACCACTGGCCCAGTTGCTGGCCAGTATGCCCACAAGCGGCTCTCAGGTGCCGGAGGTCACCGTCGCGTCGCTGGCTACGGGCTGGGTCTGACCCATCAAGCCTTTGTGGTGGAATTAAATACCGGCCCCAAGGCGTCAGAAGAGACTCTTGTGAGTTGCCCGCATTCATCGGCACACATCGGATGGACCCCCAGAAACTAGGGGAGCGTGGCCCGTTGTTGCGCGCGGGTCGTTCATCGTTGCGGTGGGTTCTTCGTTCTCACGCCCGCCAAATGTCGAGGGTGAGCCGCGCAGGCAGACGGCGGGAGCGCTTTCAGGGCTTTTTGCCGGCCTGGGCGCCCTCGAGCTCGGCAACCCTTCCCTCCAGCTCGGCGATGGTGGCTGCATGCGGGGGGAGACCCACGGGTATCAGCTCCGCGTTCTCTTTCTCTCTTTTTTTATCTCTCTCTCTCTCTCTCTCTCTCTCTCTCTCTCTCTCTCTCTCTCTCTCTCTCTCTCT
Organism: Nigrospora osmanthi; assembly: GCA_029489945.1. NCBI lineage: Eukaryota > Fungi > Ascomycota > Sordariomycetes > Amphisphaeriales > Apiosporaceae > Nigrospora > Nigrospora osmanthi. The sequence continues at coordinate 2,582,053 of CP120503.1, read as the reverse complement.
CTCTCTCTCTCTCTCTCTCTCTCTCTCTCTCTCTTGCCTCTCTCGTCCCATAAATTCGGCTGGGGAAGAAGATTTGTCTGCGGCGGCGGCAGACAGTTGGGGGGGCAAAGGGAAGGGGAAGACAGGGAACCGTCACCCACCGTTCAGGTCCACCTTGACCTCGTTGTGCTCCAGGCGAAGCCAGGCGTAGTAGACCAGCTGGTAGGTGAAGATGGCGGTCAGGGCGACCTTGGCAATGGGCCGGCCGAAGGTCTTGTAGAAGGCGGCGTGGGCCGAGGGCGGCGTCGGCGGCTCGGACGAGTACGGGCGGCGCGGGCGGTCGGGGCCGGCGAGGGCGGGGGCGCGGCGCGGGCGCAGCAGCAGTAGCAGCGGCAGCGAGGCGGGCCGGACGCGGAGGGGTAGGAGCCTGTTCATGGCGGCGGTGGTGGTGGTGGTAGCAGAGGCGGCGATGGCGGGCGGAAGAGAGAGGTCTGGACAGCTTCCAGTCGACGACGGATGATGGATGGCATGGATCGGAAACAGAATCGCCAATGGGCATTCGCCGAGAGCTCCCTCCAAAATTAGCTCCGGGGATCCACCTCGGCCGTAGACCGATTGTCGGGCTGGGCTTTTAAGCACCTGAGGGACCCCCTTTGCCCCTAACGCGCAACTGAAGGACCCCTCCATTCCTACCCCAGTCACTGCCCTCCAAATACACGTACATGTACTAAACCATGGATACCAGCGCAGATGTATACGGTAGTGCCGGTGCTCCGGGGCATAGCAAATGCCCGACCCGGGGTGCCCGGGGTAGACGGGATGCGAACTGGGAACCTGATTACAAAGCTGGCCAATAGCTGAGCAACGGCGATGGCTATAAACTCGTACTTTTACCACCAGCTGCTCCAATTAGGCATTTACGATACCTCAACTTAAACCTCCCTCTCTCATTGGTACGCTGGAAAATGCCGGGCGTGGTAGCAGTAGCAGGCGGCACGACGGGGGTGGGTGCTGCTATCGTGGATGCCCTGGTGGAAGAAGACGCCGAGTTCATCCTTCTCTCCCGCCGTCCCGGGGCCGACGAGCGTACGCTGGCCGTCGATTACCAGGACGTGGCCGGCCTGCAGCGCGTGCTCGAGCAACACCGAGTCGACACGGTCGTCTGCGCCACGGCCATCCAGGACGACGAGACCGGCCAGGCGCAGATGAACCTGATAGCGGCTGCCGACCGGGCCAGTTGCACGCGGCGTTTCATGCCCAGCGAGTTCGGCATGCTTTACAAAGAATCGTAAGTTCTTTTTTTCCCCCTCTCGGTGGTTGTTGAAGACGAAGTGCATTCCGCCCCCCTCCCCCCCTTTGGCCCTGCGGGCAGGTACCCAGCCGCAACGATGTTGATCCTGGAGGCAAAAAGGAACATTGTCCACGTGCCCGCGTACGCGTGGAAGCTCCGGGCGGCGCAGGCCCTCGAGGCGAGCCGGCTCGAGTACACGCTCGTCTCCATCGGGCTGTTCCTGGACTACTGGTCGACGCCGCGGATCCCGACGCGCCTGACGAGCACGCCGCCCCTGTTCCTGGACCTGGCGCACCGCTTCGCCGCGGTGCCGGGCGACGGCGGCGCGCCGCTGGTCCTGACGCACTCGCGCGGGCCGCGCCACCCTGACCCCGCGTCTCGCCGCCCTCGTCCGGGGGACGCCCCTGGAGGCGCCCACCGTCGCCATGGTGGCCCAGACGGGCCTGAATATGCTCGAGGGAGAGCTGGACCTGCCTATGCAGAACAACCTCGTCGATATGTTCCCCGATATCAAACCCCTGACTTTCCGCGACGTCGTGAAGGCATGGCTGTAGTCGGTAGACTTATATATTTAGAATGGTGTCCAACGTACGTTCTGTTTATCGTATGCTACGCCCACACCGAGTGATGAAAGACAGCCTCACCTGGCAGGTACGATAGCAGTTTTCGATTATACTTTGGTCGAAAAGTGAAGACGGTTTTGCAGAAGTCGAATTTAGTAAGCGCGGGATCACTATCGCCTTCCTATGGATGCCCAGGGGCTACTCAGGGGTGCAAATACCCCATTTCCTTCCCACCCCTTTTTTCAAACCCCTCCCCCTCTCACTCTCGGGGCACGAACTGGCAGACCACAGGCGCGGCGCACTTGCAGTTGAGCTCAAGCTTGATCTTCATGGGCTCCAAATCGTCCGCGGCGTTCCCCGTGCCGTAGCCGCACCACTTGATGGCGTCGAACTCCTGCAGCAGCCGCGCCAGCGTGTAGTGGATCTGGAACTGGCCGAAGACGCGGCCGGGGCACTGCCGCGGCCCCAGGCTGAAGGGCAGGTACTCGCCGGGCTTGGGCACGTACGTCTCCCACCGCGCCGGGTTGAACGTAGCCGCGTCGGGGCCGTGGATCGCCTCGCTCCGCTGGAGGCCGGCCACGGAGTAGACTAAAGCGAGAGACGGCAAGATGAGGGTTAGCCCGGCGGAAAACGTGTTGGGGGAAGCGGGGCGGATGGGGAGGAAACGTACGCATGAGCTGCCCTTTGAAAACCGAGACGGGCAGCGACCCGTCCGGGCCGCCGCCGACGGGCAGGGTGGCGTCGTTCCGAGCTTCCCGCACGTTGAGGCCCAGGGGGTGATACATCCGGATGGTTTCCTTGACGACGTTTTGCAGCTTCGTGAGGCGGTTCAGCTTCTCGGGGTCGGGGATCGTGTCGAGGCCAATGCTGCGACTTGGGATTAGGGCCAGTTACTCGGTATCACGACGTGGGTTAGGGGTGGTGGTTGGGAGGGAGGGGCGCGAGGGGAGAAAGCGGAAATGGTGTGTACTGTTCCTGGATCTCGGCCTGAAGCTCCTTAACTAGCTGAGGCTGGCGCGATAGTTCATAGATGGCCCACGTGATCAGGAGGGCGGCCGGGTCTTTGGATGCCATCAGAATCGCGACGAGCTGGCCGCGGATAAACTGCAAGATGAAATGGTCAACGGGGTCCCCTGCTCAACCCCCCAAGGGGCACACGACGCGCTTACCATGCGATCGTTGGGATGTTGCTTCACCAAGTCCTCCACCAGGTTCAGTTCCTTGTCCGACTTCCACTCCTCGCCCTGGTTGGCGGGATGTGCCAGCGTCTTGTCAATGAGTGCGTCGATGTACCTGTTCAACTCCCGGAAGGCCTTGGGAGCCAAGAGCCAATCCGGGGCAAGATTCGCCAGGCGACTGCATTTTCACCACGGGTTAGCTGCTTGCTTTTCGCGGCCCTCCTCCCCAGTGGCCAAGATGACAGCTTCTCGTGCCCTCTTGTGCCGGGACCGGGCCACCTACCCAAACGGCAAACGCATGGTGTTCACTTGGAGCAGCGTCTCCATGGCTTCGCGGAACGGCTGGTCGTCGGCTTCCAGAGAGCGCGTGGACTCGCCCAAGAACACTTCAGTGACGATGTCCAGCTGGAGCCGGTCGATGATGTCGTAGACGGGCACACCAGCTTCGCCGCCATTGCGAAGCAATTTGAGCATGTTCTGGACGTGAAACTCGGCGACCGGCTGGTCGTCGGGGCGGAGTCGGGATACCTGTCGTCGTCAGCACCCATTCCCGGCCCCTATGGTTGATCGCGGAGCACTTACATGAGGGTCTAGTTGCGATCGGCTACTCTTCCACAGCGGGCCATCAGCTGGTAGCACGGTCAGATATCCCTCGGGCTAATACTGCAGCCATCATCGTCATCACGGCGGGGTAAGGCCTCACTGGTGAAGACGGAATCTCCAAGAATGCTCTGGAAAACATCGTGGGGCACCTGGCCCTTGGCGAAATCGGCAAACTGGTCCTGTTGGATGGCCTTGATGTTCTCTCGCCTGTCCGTCAGGACAATGGGATTCCCGAGCAAGTTGATCTCCACGGTGCGCCCCGGCACATTGAGCAGGTGGTCCTTGGCGTAATCGAGGAACGAGTGGTCCCCAAAGCGCTTCACGACCTCGTAGGCCAGGTCCAGGCCTGTCGTATAACTTCCCGTTAGCCATGTCTGCGCCCAACCGAGGCCATAGTCGAGGCGGATGGCGTACCGAACGGCAGACGATACGGCACGGGGGTCGCACACGGCGCCCCCGCCGTGCCTTTCTTCCCACTCTTCCCCCGCAGCAGGAGGGCCGGGACGAAGACAATCACGAAGAGGAGGAGGTAGCGCGCGAGGCGGCTTTCGCCGTAGCCGAGATCAAAGTCCAGTTCCATGTTGGGGCCGGCGGTTCGGCTGCCTGGGAGTGGACGTTGGGGGATGGGCGGCTGGTGGCTCCCATGCCGGCCCTCGCCATTCACATTGACTTCATATTTATCTTGGTCGTTTAGCCAGGGGGTTATCGATGGAGGAGGAGCCGTCGTGGCCGCCACCGGTGGCAGGCGGGGTGGCTTTAGCAAGGGATACCGTAACGGATTCCGTCGCACGCCCCTATCCCGGGCTATGCGGCGAGCCCAGACAGCTCTCTCTTTCTCTCTCGCTCTCTCTCGCTCTCGCTCTCTCTCGCTCTCGCTCTCTCTTCTGTCTGCTTAGGCAGGTAGCTTTGGTAGGTTGACTGGACCCCGGAAAAGGCTACTTTGTAAGCCAGTGGGTACGGTGACCGCATGCAGTATAATACGACTATAACACGTATCTTATGCAGTCAATCGGTCAGCCACAAACCTTAATACTGAGAGACGGATGCGGCGACCCGGTCCACGTCTCCACTGGCGTCAAACCCGTGGCACGATACACACACAGGACCGGATGGGAGATTTCCCTCATTCAGTACATTAAATACCCGAGCTGGGGCCCAGTGGGACCAGGACCCTGAAGACGGGACCTGGGCAGTCCCACCACGCTACGATGCGGATCTGCAAACCCGTTGGCTCTCCTGCTTGGCGCGGCGGTCAAGGGGCCGGGCGGACACGGGTATAATGCCCGTGTACATGGATGGTATTGACAGCGCGGTGGCGGGGAATTGCGGAACCTGCCGATCACGGAAACCTCGGGACCGGACCATTTGCCAGGGTAGGCGTTGTACACGGGCTTACCATGGATTCCAATACCTCTCACAACCGTAGTTGGTGCCTTGACTACCAGGTACATACCTATGTAGGTGAAAACTGGAGGGTGAGTAGGCTCGCCGACCCACTGAGGCCAGAGTCTAGGAACAGTCGGAGCCTGTCAGCCATAAAGTTTAACAACACCAAGCGATTGTACCATGACTGATGGAGCGACGGGTATGATGGCTTCGCTGCCGTCGTCATGCCCTTGACCACGAGTTTCCCATCAAGCCCGCTTTGGGTCCACTTCGTACCCGATTGCTTCCCCGTTCCCGGCCGCTATCTTACGGCTCCTCAGGGTCTCTGGGCCGTACGGGAGGGACCCTTGGAAAAGCCCCCTCAAGGCGGTAGGCGGTTCTCTGCAACGGCTCACGAAAACGGCCGTGGGAGTATGGGATCCCATACGTCTAGCCCCTAGGCACCGACGACGGCGAGCGCTGGAGACTCCGTATGGCCCCTGGTGGTGGCTAAGAATTGTGCTCTACGCACATCTGCACGGATCGCATCTGAAGTGGTTCCTGCCCCTTATATATCGAGGCACCGAGCCTCATCCCAGCCAGTGTTCTATTCTGATGCTGTCTCGTCAGTTGCATATGTGAATACTTCCCTTACCGAAATCTACCCTCCCCGCTCCATATACCCCTTCTTCCTTCCCGTTCGTTTCGTGTGGTCTGAGAGATGGAGCCTGACAAGGTTGCGCCTATCGCCATCATTGGCATCAACCTGAAATTCCCGGGGGAGGCCATTTCGCCGCAGGCTTTCTGGGAGTTGATGCACAGCAAGAAAAATGTCGTGCAGGAGGTGCCGTCCTCCCGCTTCAACATAGATGGTGAGGCGTGAAGAACAATGCTTGGGCGTAGAGAGATCATGGGCTAATCGGGGGGCGGTTTCCAGCATTCTATCACCCGGACCCGGCAAGGCTGGACAGCGTACGTGGACGCTTGCAAGACGGCAGGAAGGAGGAACTTGTATGCTAATAACTTGGGATGCAGATACGCATCCGCGCGGCGCATTTCATGGAGGAGGACCCTCGCTCTTTCGACGCGCCCTTCTTCAACATATCGCCTGCGGAGGCGTCGGTGATGGACGCACAGCAGAGGGGTCTTCTTGAGGGCGCATATCGCACTTTCGAAAACGGTAAGCCCCCCTCCCCCCTATTTGGAGAGTCTCGGACGGATGATCTAATCATACTCCCCCCCCAGCCGGCATACCGATGGAGGCGGTGGCTGGCTCCAACACATCCGTGTTTGCCGCCTCGTTCGTGCGAGATCACGAGGCCATCACGGCCCGCGACTTCGAGTACCAGTCGCCGTACCAGGCCACCGGCTCGGGCTCCTCGATGCTGTCGAACCGGCTGAGCCACTTCTTCGACCTGTCGGGCCCCAGTCTGACGGTCGACACGGCCTGCTCGTCGGGCCTGTACGCCTTCCACCTCGGCTGCCAGAGCCTCCTGCGGGGCGAGTCGACCATGAGCCTGGTGTGCGGCTCCAACACATTCCTGACGCCCGAGTGCCAGGCGCTCGCCCTCAGCAACGGCGGCTTCCTGTCGCCCGACGGCTGTTCGTACAGCTTCGACCACAAGGCCAACGGCTACGGGCGCGGCGAGGGCTACGGCTTCCTCCTGCTCAAGCCGCTCGACCTGGCCCTCCGCGACGGTGATGTCGTGCGCGCCGTCGTGCGCGCCTCGGGCGCCAACCAGGACGGCAAGACGCCCGTCATCACCCAGCCCAGCCCGCAGGCGCAGATGGACCTGATTAAGCGCACGTACGAGGTGGCGGGCCTCAGCCGGAGCGAGACCGACTACGTCGAGGCGCACGGCACCGGCACTCCCGTGGGCGACCCTATCGAGGCGGCGGCCATCGGTGAGGCCTTCCGCGGGCAGGGGGACCACGCCGTGTGGATCGGGTCCGTCAAGTCCAACATCGGCCACCTCGAGGGCGCCAGTGGCATCGCCGGCGTCATCAAGTCGGTTCTGGCGCTCGAGAAGGCCGTCATCCCGCCCATCGCCAACTTCGACAAGGCCAACCCGGCCATCGACACGGCCGCGCTGCAGATCCGGTTCCCGGCGGCGCCCATCCCCTGGCCTCTGCCCCCCTCGGGCGTCCGCCGCGCCTCCGTGAGCTCCTTCGGCTATGGCGGCTCCAACGCCCACGTGATCCTCGACGACGCCGGCAACTACCTGCGCAAGCGGGGCCTCCGGGGCCTGTACCGGTCGGCCGACGGGCGGTCGCTGCTGCCCACTGGCGCGGGCGAAGACAACGAGACGCCCTCGCCGCCCTCGGAATCTTCGGAACCCGTGCCCGTCCTGCTCCCCTTCTCGGCGGGCGATCAGCGCGGACCCCAAAGGCAGGCCGAGGCGCTCGAGGGCTTCCTGGCGACCCTGCCAGGGGAGGCCAAGACGCCCGAGTACCTGTCGGACCTGGCCCACACGCTCTCGACGCGGCGGTCGCGGCTCAAGTTCCGCTCCTTCGCCCTCGGGACCTCCATCTCCGACATGGCGGCCCAGGGGCTCGCCGGGGCCCTCGCGCCCAGCGTGCTGAGCGTGAGCTCTAACGTGCCGGCGCTGGCCTTCGTCTTCACGGGCCAGGGCGCGCAGTACGCGGGCATGGGGTGCCGGCTGGCGGCGGCGTACCCGGTGGTCCGGGAGAGCCTGGCGGCGTGTGACGCGTACCTGCGGACGCTGGGGAGCGACTGGTCGGTGCTGGAGGAGCTGGCGCGGGCCCGCGACGCCGGCAGCAGGATCGGCGAGCCCGCCTGGGCGCAGCCGCTCTGCACCGCCATCCAGGTCGCCCTCGTCGACCTGCTGCGCTCCTGGGGCGTCGTGCCCGCCGCCGTGTGCGGCCACTCGTCGGGCGAGGTCGCCGCCGCCTACTGCGCCGGCGGCCTCGACCGCGAGAGCGCCTGGAAGGTCGCCTACGTGCGCGGCCTCGTCGCCAGCAAGCAGGTCGCCGACCCCCAGCGCGTCCCCACCACCATGATGTCGGTGGGCCTGGGCGCCGAGGCCGTCAAGGAGTACCTCGCCGACGAGCCCGCCGTGTCGGTGGCCTGCGTCAACAGCCCCGTCAACGTGACGCTGTCCGGCCCGGTCGAGGCCCTCGACAACCTCTTCGCCCGGTTGGACGAGCGCGAGATCTTTGCGCGCAAGCTGCCCGTGCCCATCGGCTACCACTCCGAGGCCCTGCGCGACGGCGCTCCCGAGTATCTCGCGGCCATCAAAGGAATCCAGAAGCCTACCGAGGAGCTTCCGCGTCCCGTCAAATTCTACTCCTCCACCAAGGGCTGCCTCTTGGACCTCGAGCCGTTGCGCACAGCCGAGTACTGGGTGGAGAACCTGCTGTCCCCCGTGCTCTTTTCTGAAGCCGTGGCCGCCATGGTCGGCGGCGACAAGAAGCAGGCCGCGTCGGGACGCCACTTCGTCGTCGAGATTGGCCCGCAGTCGGCGCTTCGCCGGCCGGTCAAGGACAGCCTGGAGCCCGTCCTCGGGCCCGAGAACGGTGCCTGGCGGTTTGCGAGCGCGCTGCAGGGGACCAAACAGGACGAGGCCCGGTCCGTTCTGGAAAGCGTCGGCCACCTGTGGAGCAGCGGCATGGACATCGACCTGACCAAGGCGAACGAGGCGGCCAAGGGGCCCGCGAGCGGGCGGACGCCCCGGCCCCTGGTGGATCTGCCGGCCTACCCCTTCAGCCGCGCCGAGCTCTACTGGGACGAGAGCCGGCTCAGCCGCGCGTACTCGTCGCGCCCCTTCCGGCGCCACGGCCTGCTGGGCATCCGGGACCGGGACTGGAACGCGGCCGAGGCGTCGTGGCGTCACCCGATCCGGCACGCCGAGAACCCCTGGATCCTCGACCACGCGCTGAACAAGTCGGCCATCTACCCCGGGTCCGGCATGCTGGTGATGGCGATCGAGGCGGTCCGGCAGCTGGCGGGCGCGGAGCTCGAGGAACGCATCAGCGGCTACAAGCTGGAGAACGTGCGCTTCCTGCGCTCGATCCCGGTCAACGACTCGGAGCACGGCGTCGAGGCCAAGATCTACCTGCGGCCGCGCCGCAGCACGACGGCGGCGGCGGGCGACCAGGCGGCGGCCACGACGTGGTACGACTGGCGCGTGTTCGGCAACGAGGGCGACGAGTGGCACGAGTGCGCCTACGGCAGCATCCAGCTCGAGCTCCTCGGCGCGGCCGACGACGCAGCTGACGCGGCGCGGCGCGGGCGTTTCGCGGAGGCGGCGGCCCGCCAACAGGCCGAGGACGCGCGGCAGTGCTCCCTCGGCGTCGACCACGCGCAGCTGTACCAGAACCTGGCGCGGAAGTCGGGCTTCGACTTCGGGCCGTACTTCCAGACGCTGCGCGGCGTGCGCTACGACCGCGAGGGCCACGCCTCGGCGACGCTGCAGACGCGCGCCTACGCGGCCACGCTGCCCTTCGCCGACGAGGACCCGTGCGTGGTGCACCCGACGGCGCTCGACGGCGTCTTCCACCTCGGCTTCGTCTCGCTGTCCATGGGCGGCTGGCAGGCCATCCCGACCCTCATGTTCACGCACCTGCGTGAGCTCTGGGTCTCGCATCGCCTGTTCCGCGCCAGCGCCGGCAACCCGACGCTCAAGGTAGCGGCGCGCGAGACGACGCGCACGTTGCGAGAGTTCGAGTGGGATGTCGCCGCCGTCTTCGCCGACGAGGACGGTGCCGGTCCCGCCGTCGTGGCCCGCGGCGAGCGTGGCACCATCGTGGCGCAGGGGCGCGCGGCGGCCGACGAGGGCGGCGCCGACGCCGACGCCCAGGACGTCAGCGCCGAGGACGGCGCGGCGCGGCTCTCGTACGGCATCGACTTCCAGCCGGACCTGGCGCTGCTCAGCGCCGAGGAGACGCAGGCGCACCTGGCGCGCACCTTTGCCGGCGACGCGTCCTTCTCGCCGCCGCCGGCCGAGGTGGTGGACCGCGGCGACGCCATCGCGCTGCACTTCATCGAGGCGGTGCTCGAGCGCATCGACCGCGAGGGCCCGGCCACCTTCGACAAGCACCTCACGCGCTACGTCGACTTCCTGCGCCGCATCCGCCGCGACCGCGACCAGTACACGCTGGCCTCGCGCGGCCTCGGCCACCTCTCCATCGACGACGTGCTGGCCGAGGCCGACCTCGAGCCCACGCAGAGGCTCGTCAAGAAGGCCGGCGAGCACCTGTACCAGATCCTGACGGGCGCCGAGAATGCGCTGCAGATTGTGTTTGAGGGCCACCTGGCCGATGGTAAGAAACCACCCCCCCCTTTCCCCCTTTTTAGTGCACCCTCCTCTCCTCCGGTGCTCCCCCTTCCGTCTGATACGCCCGCCTATTCCCCCCTGGTACTCCCATTCCAGCATGCTACCCGGGCCTCGCCACTAACGAGAGACTGCACGCAGACTTTTACAACTCGGACGTCTGGTCGCGCAACTACCGCAAGGTCGGCGCCTACATCAACACCCTGGCGCACGCCAACCCGCAGCTGCGCATCCTCGAGGTGGGCGCGGGCACGGGCAGCAGCACGGGCAAGATCATCCCCTTCCTGGTGGACGAGCCCGAGGAGGGCGATGAGGGCGCCGCCGTGGTGCGGTTCGCCGAGTACGCGTACACGGACGTGTCGGCGGCCTTCTTCGAGCGGGCGCGGGCGCGCTTCAGCCACGTCGAGAAGCACATGCGGTTCGCGCGGCTCGACCTCGAGCAGGACCCGATGCAGCAGGGCTTCGCCGAAGGGTCGTACGACGTCATCATGGCTGGCAACTGCCTGCACACCGTGTCGGACGTGATCAAAACGTCCAACTGGCTGCGGCGGCTGCTGCGGCCCGGCGGCAAGCTGATCCTGGCCGAGACGACGGTGCTCGACAACATCCGCGACGCCATCATCTTCGGCCTCCTGCCGGGCTGGTGGATGCGCGACGGCCACTGGTGGTCCGAACGCGGCGAGGAGTACCGCCACGACCTCGACCAGGGGCCCATCCTGACGGAGAAGCAGTGGGGGGTCGTCCTGCGCGAGGCCGGCTTCGCGGGCGGCGTCGAGATGGTCTTCCGCGATCACGAGGAGAAGCCGCACCACCGCGTGTCGCTGCTGGTGAGCACGGCGCCGCTCGAGCCGCGGCCCGACGACGAAGCCGCCGGGGCCTGGACCCTCTTGCTCGACCCGGCCTCGCCGGCGCAGACAGCCTTCGCCGCGGCCCTGCGCGAGGGCCTGGCCGCCGTCCCCTGGGCGGCGCCGCCCGCCGTGCTCACGCTGGACGAGGCGGCCGCGGACGGCTGGGAGGCCACCGACGAGACGCGCCTCGTCAGCCTGCTGGAGCTCGACCAGTGCGTGCTGGGCCGCATCACGGCCGAGAACGCCAAGGCCTTTGTGGCCATCAAGAAGGCGAGCACCGGCGCCAAGTACGTGCTGTGGCTAACGTGCGGCGGCGGCCCGGCGGCCCGGAACGCCGCCGCCGACATGGCAGTGGGCTTCGGGCGCGCCGTCTGTTCGGAGCGCGGCGACCAGAGCTTCGTGACGCTGAGCCTCGAGGACCTCGCGGCGCCGGCGGCCAACGTGTCGCACGTCGTCCGCGTCCTCGCCGAGATCCAGCGGCGCCGCGGCGGCCACCCGACCGAGCCCGAGTCCGAGTACGCGGTCAAGGACGGCCTCGTGCACATCCCGCGCATCGTGCCGCAGCGGGCGCTGAACCAGGCGGTGGGAAGGGCCGCCAAGACGCCGGCGCCCGTCGCCTACACCTTTGGCGCGGCCGACGCGGCCAAGCCGCACTTCCAGCTGACCATCGAGCAGCCGGGCCTGCTCGACACGCTCTACTACGCCGAGACGGACCTGGCCGTTACCGAGGCGCCCCTGGCGGCCGGCGAGGTGGAGATCGAGGTCCGGGCGGCCAGCCTGAACTTCAAGGACGTCATGATCGCGCTGGGCCAGGTCCCGGGCTCCGGCTTCGGCCTCGACGGCGCGGGCGTCGTGACGGCGGTCGGGCCCGGCTGCGCGCTGCAGCCGGGCGACGCCGTCCTATACTTCCACTCGGGCGGCTGCGTCGGCACCCGCATCCGCACGCCCGAGCTGTCGACGGAGCGCGTCCCGGCGGGCATGGCCTGGCACGCGGCGGCCACGGTACCGACGGTCTGGAGCACCGTCGTGTACGCGTTCGACTGGGTGGCGCGGCTGCGCGCCGGCGACACGGTTCTGATCCACGCCGGCGCCGGCGCCGTGGGCCAGGCGGCCATCCAGCTGGCGCGGCTCCGCGGGCTCGGGGCCGGCGACATCTACGCGACGGTCGGCAGCGCGGCCAAGCGGCGGCTGCTGCGCGAGACGTACGGGCTCGCCGACGACCACATCTTCCACAGCCGCGACGCCTCGTTCGCGGCCGACCTGCTGCACGCGACGGGCGGGCGCGGTGTCGACGTCGTGCTCAACTCGCTGGGCGGCGAGCTGCTGCAGCAGTCGTGGCGCTGCGTGGCGCCCTTTGGCCGCTTCCTCGACATCGGCAAGGCCGACATCCTCGCCAACCACGCGCTGCCCATGGGGCCCTTCCAGAAGAACGTGAGCTTCGCCGCCGTCGACATCTCCATCATGTACCAGGACGACCAGCCGCGCTTCAAGCGCCTGCTGGGCGACGTCGTCGCCCTCTTCGACCAGCACCCGCAGCTCAAGACGGACGGCACGCCCAAGCCGCTGACGGTGGTGCCGCCGTCGCGCGTCGAGGAGCCCCTGCGGGCGCTGCAGGCCGGCCGCATGGCGGGCAAGGCCGTCGTCGACTTCGGCGCCGGCGCCGCCGGGGACACGGTCACGTATCGGCCGGCGCGGCGCGCGGCGTACCGGCTGGGCGGCGCGGGCGAGGCGACGTACCTCATCAGCGGCGGGCTGGGCGGGCTGGGCCGCGAGACGGTCAAGTGGATGCTGGGGCGCGGCGCGCGCAACTTCGTGCTGCTGTCGTCCAAGGGCGAGGCCGGGCGGCCCGACGCGGCCGACTTCCTGGCGGGCGTGCGGGCGCAGGGGGCCGTCGTGGTGGCGCCGGCGTGCGACATCGCGGACCGGGCGGCGCTGGCGGCGGCGCTGGCGAGCCCGGCGGTGCGCGCGCTGCCGCCCATCCGCGGCTGCATCCAGGCCGCCATGATGCTCGACGACGACATGCTGGCCAAGATGACGGCGGCGCAGTTCGCGCGCGCGCTGGCGCCCAAGTTCCAGGGCTCGCAGAACCTGCACGAGCTGCTGCCGCGCGCCGGCCTCGACTTCCTCGTCTTCCTGTCCTCGATGAGCGGCGTCATCGGCAACCCGGCGCAGTGCAACTACGCGGCCGGCAACACGTTCGAGGACGCGCTCGCGCGCGCGCGCGCCGCCGCCGGCCTGCCCGGCGTCGCCTTCGACCTCACCCTCATCCTCGAGGCAGGCTGGGCCAACGACAACTTCGCCGACGTCACGCGCACCCTGCGCGCCGGCCTCGGCGGCATGACCATCCCCCAGGTCACCTCCATCCTCGACGTGCTGTGCGACCCGGCCTACGACAACCGCGCGCGCGCCGGCCTCGGCGCCCAGGTCATCAACGTGCACGACCGGCCCGCCCACCTCTACCGCCTGTGGCAGGACGGCGTGCTGCACTGGCTCGGCAAGCCCCTGATGCGCCACCTGCTGCGCCTGGGCCAGGTCGAGGCCGCCGCCATCGCCGGCCGCGGCCGCGGCGCCGGCGCCGGGGGCGACGCCCACGCCGCCGCCGCCGTCGACCACATCGCGCTGCTGCTCGAGGCGCACGCCGGGGCCGCCGGGGACGCCGCCGCCGGCCTCGCCGCCGCCGGCCACGTCGTCGTCGCCGCGCTGCTCGCCAAGCTGAGCAAGTCGCTCTCGCTCGAGCCCGAGGCCGTCGACGTGGGCCAGCCCGCCTACGCCGTGGGCGTCGACTCGCTCATCGCCGTCGAGCTGCGCTACTGGTTCCTCAAGACCTTCGGCGTCGAGGTGCCCGTCTTCCAGATCCTCAAGAAGCAGAGCGTCGCCGAGCTGTGCCGCGGCGTCGCCACCCTGGTGCTGGCGGCCGCCGCGAAGGCGTAAGCGAGGAGGCGCGGGTGTAGAGTCGGCATGGGGAGGGGGAGCCTATAGATCGAATTGTAAAGGAGATAGAAGAGTTTATAGGTACCTAGATATTAGATTCTCACATAGATTGAGATAGACGGTGTGAAAAAAACATACAAAATTAATTACTCGGTCCGAGCTTCGATAACAGATAACCTGCGTCTAACATCATAATCGGGACGCAATAGTTGAAGCATCATAATAAGATACGCCTTGATTTAATTCAGAATCGGATAATAATCACCAAGTACTTGGTGACTATGGGTTCGAGTCCCAGCTTTCACCGCTAAGGCTACGAATAACCGTCACAAGGAACGTTACGCTCGTTGAAATAAGCGCAATGCCTGCGGTTGTTTCCCCTCATCCGGTTTTGGACATTCCGGAACGAGACGATGTTCAAGGCATGTATCTATGTATTCTCGGCTATCCAGTGTTGACTAAGCTGCTTGGACGCTCTAGTGTCGTAACATCAAATAGTATGAACGTAGACAACTATTTCGCCGTGTGAGGCGAAGTTGGTGGCATCAACAGTGCTTACGCCGGCAGTTAGAACCACCACAAAGTAAACATAACTAGCATGTAGCTAGCTCGTGGCTCACAACGATAGTAAGAAAACCATGCTCCTATCAACACATCTCGTTCTGCAACGCTCGTGAGGTCTTACACGTAGGCTTCATGACATGCCGAACGCGAAAGCAAAGCAACTGCTCCAAGCGAGAACAACGGCATAGAGTGAGTGCTCTTGACCAACCAGTTTACTCGTCAGCCAGTGTCAACCCACAGACTGTCCATTTCAGCACAATGGTGATTGATATAGGGTCAAATTCACTTCCTGGGATCGTCCTTGTGGGTTGAGCGTTCTCTTACGGCCGTTGCCTTGAATTACTGCAAGTCTACTAAGCCTGAAGGCCAGAGAGGATACGCCCCTTTCGAGGAAGGTGTTACTTCGAGCGACAAGGGATCTGTCCAAGGTAGGTAGGCGATGGGATATATTAAGGCCCGAAAGATACAAAATTGCCCCTAAAGTACTCTTCTTTGTATGTATAGCAGGTGCAGATTTTGGTTTGATTTTTCTCTTCTTCAGTTGTAGCTTAGCACCCCAGGCCCGATCCTCACTACCTCTTGTGTAAAAAGCCCCCCCCCCCCCCCCCCCGGGCCAGTCTTGTTCTTCACACGGGCACCAGCTCCAGCACGGCGGACCCCGTCCGCGGCTCGCGGGCGACGCGGGCGACGTCGAAGCCGGCGCGGGCGGCGAGGGCGCGGAACATGGCCTCGCTGCGGACCTTGCCGCCGATGCTCATGATGAACATGTCGACGGCGGCGGGCACGAGGGCGGCGGCGGCGGCGGGCTCGGCGGGCTCGGGGCGCAGGTACTCGGCGACGAGGACGCGCGAGTCGGGCGCGCAGGCGGCGCGCAGGCGGGCCAGGATGGCGGCGGCCTCGGCGTCGGCCCAGTCGTTGAGCACGCGGCGCACGTAGTAGGCGCGCGCGCCCGGCGCCGGCGACGCCTCGAAGAAGCTCGCGCCCGCCGCGCGCACGCCGCGCAGCGCGTGGTCCGGCCCCGCCGCCGCCCGCTCCGCCTGCGCCACCGCCACCACGGCCGCCTGGTCCTGCAGCACGCAGCGCGCCGCCGGGATGCCCGGGTGCGCCGTGAGGATCGCCGCCAGCGCCTGGCCCTTGCCGCCGCCGACGTCGACGAGCAGCGGCCGCGCCGGGTCGGCGTCCTCCTCGGCCGCCGCCGCCGCGAGCCAGCCGAAGTCGTAGAAGCCCGTGATAGGGATGTCGCCCTCGACGGCCATGGCGCCGTTGAGCGTGTTGGCCTGGGCCGGCAGCGCGGCGAGGATCTCGTAGGCCGTCTTGTCGGGGTGGCCGAGGGCGAAGCCGGCGGGGCAGCGCCGGCTGGTGGCCGGCTCCGCCAGGCGGCCGCCCGGACTGCCGCTGCTCTCGTCCCCCTGCGCCGCGAAGTAGGCGGGCCACCGCGCCGCCGGCCCCAGGAAGAAGTCGTACAGGTAGTTGTAGAAGCCGGCGGCGGCCGGGTCGGCCATGGCGGCCGCCCGGGGGCTGCGCGCCACGCGGCCCGGCGCCGGCGCCACGAGCGTGCCCGACGCCACTAGCAGCCGGCAGAAGCGCTCCAGCAGCGCGTACTCGACGCGCGGCGCCAGCGAGGCCGCGAGCTCCTCCACCGCCACGCCTGTGCCGTCGCCCGCGTCCGCGTCCGGGATCGCCGCCAACACCCCGTACTCGGTCAGCAGGCGCATCACGCCCAGCTCCGCCATCTGCGCGAAGTAGGCGCCGACGGGCGACTCGGCCAGGTCAAAGGGCGCGGCCATGATGCGTGTCGGAGTGGCCGGTGGTGAGGTAGTCCGGGAATGAGATCCTAGTGGATGGCTGAGCAGCGACGGGTTGAAGACACACTTCCGTCTCTGTGATGGATTCTCTGTGGGCAGGGCTGGCGGGGAGGTGATGATCTGGACTGTTGTATCTGCGTTCGATCGCGAGCACATACAATATCGAGTGTAACTGCGTCAAGCGACCCGAGGAGGCCACGGATCGCTGCCGACTCCCTCGTTAAGTAAGGCAGGCCGCACGAGCAGGAGCGCCTCCTCGTCGCCGGGCTCCGGGAAGCCCAACACCGTAATAGACGTAAAATATGCCCATGTCAGAGTCGCTTGAGACAAGCAAGTCGTATTCTAACGCCCCGGCGTGTCTGTATCTCGGGACTCTCGGGGTAGTGTACATCCATTCGTGCCTACTGGCGGGCTCACGTGGCCTTGTCAGACAAAGGTAGCGGTGAACCATCCGCTATGCATGTTGGATTCAACTCTTCCGCTGCAGGCCTTATAAGTCAGCCGTCGTCAGCATTAAAGTTTTGGTGTTTTAGGTTTCCTCAGTGCATGTAGGCGGGTATATATGCAGTGCACTTGCTTATTTCTCTGCACTCGGGGGCCCACCCCTAACTGACAGGGGTAGTGAGGATCTTCATGTGGGGATAAGGAGACCCTGACACAACCCCGGGGAGACGGGGTCCAGAGAAACAGCATCGATTAGGGAAACTCCATCTATGGCAGAGGCTACGTGGACGACGACCCACGTTATCGGGCAATGACAGACCCGCCGTACTTTGCGCTCATGCGCCCAAAGAGCTCCCGCACGCCCTCCTGGATCCAGTTGGGCAGACCCTTGACCCAGGAGATGGGTGCAGCCGAGGCGGGAAGGATGATCTGGGCGCCGCGGCGGGCGAGGATCTGCTTCAGGATGGCCTGGGCCACCTCCTCGGGGGAGAGCATGCCGGCGAAAGCCTCCTCGCCCTGGCCGCTGGCGAGGACCGATCCCTCGATCAACGGGGTCCGGACGAAGCCCGGGTGGACGACGGTGGTGGCGACGCCGGGAGCGCGGTACCAGATGCGCAACTCCGACGTCAGGCCCTCGTGGAACGCCAGCGCGGCCGCCTTGGTGGCCGTGTAGTCGGTGTTGGCCGAGTTGGTGATGAAAGAGGCCAGGCTAGCGACGGTGACGACGTGTCCGCGGTCCTGCTCCACCATGTGCGGGACGAACTCGCGCACGAGGCTCCAGTGCGCCATGACGTTGGCCCCGAAGATGCGCGCCACGAAGGCCGGTGGCGTGGCCAGGATCGTGTGCGAGCCCGTGATGCCCGCGTTGTTGACGAGGATGCTGGGCGGGCCCAATTCGGCGCGCACCGCGGCCGCCGCCTCGGCCACGGCCTCGGGCGACGCCACGTCGCACGCAAAGACGGCGATGCGAGGGTGGTTGACAAGGTCCGCCGGCGCCGGCGACACGTCCAACACGGCCACGCGCACGCCGGTGCCCGCCAGCGCCAGCGCGAGCGCCCGTCCGATACCGCTGCACCCGCCCGTCACCACAGCCACCTCGTCCGGCCAGTGCCAGCCGCCGCGAGACCGCACTTGCCATTGGTTGGTCGCCCATGCATTGAGTGCGCGGTTCGTGCGCCGCACCACGCCCAGAGTCACCAGAGCGCCCAGCGCCTGCGTCAGCTGCGCCAGGTCCAGGGGGAAGCGTTGGTGCGGCCCGGCGGCCAGTCCGAAGAGTCGCTGGCGGAGTGCCGGCGGAGCGTACAGAAGCGCCAGCAGCGGCCCGGAGACGAAGGGTTCCAGGGCGCACTGCCCGAGGAAACCAACGGCTTGAAGTGGGAGGCTCAGCAGCTGAGACATGGTGCAACGCTGATCGAATGCCGGTTAGGTGGGGTTGGTCTGCCGTGGCTTCGTCTTTCCTTCCGAGGTAAAGAGTTAGATGATAGCAAGTGTAATCAAGTGGCCGGCTCTTTGGGGGTGCAAAGATAGTCCAAGGGCCTTACAGGAGCCAGCGCGAGGTGTGTGGTGTGATGGACTCCGCCTCATACGTGGCGGGATTCGGATAGGACGCTGTCTCTATCATGGCGTGGCACTGATTCTAGAGATGGTCCGCGACGGTCTCTGTCAGTGGCTGACAGGGGTAGTCGTCAGGGCCGATTCGTCTATCCATCCCGGGACCCGGGTGTCCCGCAAGCCGGACCCGCGCGGCATGTGCCGTGTCATGGTGCGGCCCAGGGTCCAGAAGTCATTACAGCGGTCCCGGCCAGTGGCTGACAGGGATGGTCATCCTCAGGGCCGACCCGCCATCCATGACAGGGACATGGGAAGCCTCGCAAGCCGGGCATGCGAAGCGTTTACCATGTACGGTGTTGGCCGGATTACTGATTCGTTTTCGCCCTCGTTCCTAGCCTTTCGGTTACTGGCCCTGTACTGCGTTCGCTCGACAGTATCCCCCGAGCCTGCCGCTCCCAGGGCACCTGTCCTGCTCGTCGTAGCTACGCACAACAACAAGGTGAAAGCATGTGGGAAGCCCTCTGGACGCGCCTCAAGATCCACCTGCTGTTCCACAGCGGCGTGGCCTTCGTGTACCGGCAGCTGTGGTGTCGGCCGCCGCCGCTGCCCACCGGCACGTCGCTCGCCGGGCAGACGGCCATCATCACGGGGGCCAGCTCGGGGCTGGGGCTCGAGGCGGCGGGCCAGCTGCTGGGGTTGGATTTGGGGCGTGTGATCCTCGCGGTGCGGACGCCGGCCAAAGGCGAGGCGGCGGCGGCGGGCCTGCGTGCCGCCTTCCCCGACGCCGTCGTCGATGTCTGGCCGCTGGACCTCGAGGACTACGCGTCGGTGCAGGCCTTCGCGGCGCGTTGCCGCACGCTCGACCGCATCGACGCCGTGGTGCTCAACGCGGGCGTGCAGAACCGCGCCCGCCGCGTCGTGCCGGCCACGGGCCGCGAGCAGACCCTGCAAGTCAACTACCTGTCGACGGCGCTGCTCGCGCTGCTGCTGTTGCCGGTGCTGCGGGACGCGCGCGCGGGGCCCGGGGCCGCCGTGAGGCCGCCGCCCGCCCGTCTCACCGTGGTAACGTCGACGACGGCCTTCTTCGCCGCCTTCGCGCCCGGCCCTGTGCTCGCCCAGTTTGACGGGCCGTACGACGTGACGCAGTGGTACGCGCGGGAGAAGCTGCTGCTGCACATGCTCGTGGTGCGGCTTGCCGCCCTCGTGTCAGCCGACGACGTCGTTATCAATGCCGTCTGCCCCGGCCTCGTGGGCGCCACCGACATCTGGCGCGACCTCAACACGAGCCCGGTGCTCCGCGGCCTCTTTGGCGCCTACTTCGCCCTGTTCGGCCGCAGCCTGGCCGCCGGCGCCAGCACGTACGTCGATGCGGTTGTCCGGCGCGGGCGCGAGAGCCACGGGGGCCACCTGAGCGACTGGATGTTATGCCCGTAAGTCGACGCAAGCCGGGCAGAGCTGGTTCGGTTCGGCAGCCCCAGGACTGACAAGTGCCCCCAGACATCCCACCCAGATTTATTCCGAGACGGACTGTGCTTTCCGGGAGCGGGCGTGGGAGGAAACACTCCAGGAATTGTACTTTGCGGGCGTTTCCCGCATCGTGAAAGACCTCAGCCAGCACCCGTGATTCGGCATCACGTTGCTTCAGGTGGTGTATGTATGAGTGAAAAAGTGGAAAGCGGAAGGTGATGGGCTACTTGACCTAATATGGTGGAGGCTGAGGATATTAGTACATATGTGGTACATATAAAGAGAAGCTGTCAGGTGCTGGCAGCCGCGCCATTCCGGAATGGATTATAACCCCGCGCCAACTCCCCCATCTGTCCATTATCACAATCTGGAGAAAGGCCATTGTAGTCAGTGTCCCGGCTCCGGTTAACCGCTTCTTCCCGGCCGTGGTATGAGGCGAACAAGCAACGGCGGCTTGGCCCAGAGCCCACGCAAGGCGTGATCGTGCCACTGTTGGCCGGGCGGCTCCGGCTGCGCCAGTTCAAGCTCGTAGTTCCACAACAGCCGGGCAATGATCAACCGCATCTCGGCATAGGCGAGACTGTATTTTGCGTTCAGTGGGCGTTCGCAACGAGAAGGAAAGGGATGAGGGGAGGGGGGGGAGGGAGAGTTTGCCGTACTTTTGACCGATGCAACTGCGCTTGCCCGTGGAAAAGGGCGCAAAGGCAGCCATGTTGTCGTTGGCGAAACGGGCGTCGCCCATAAAGCGCTCGGGAGCGTAGACGTCGGGCTCGTGGAAGTGCTTCGGGTTGTGGTACATGGTCCAGTGCCAGATGTCGACGATGGTCTTGGAAAGGCGAACCCAGGCGGTCAGCGTGTCAACCCCCTCCCGACCCACGATGGCGGCGACTCACATTGGCAGGCAGAAAATACCCGCCGACGGCCTGGCCGCCGGCCTTGATGATACGCGGCGCGGAACTGGCCGTCGCCGGGTAGATGCGCAGTGTCTCGTTCAGCGCCGCCGTCAAGTACTGGAGGTGCTGCACGTTGAGCAGCGTAATGTCGCTGGCCGTGGCAAAGGACGAATCGACTTCGCTACGCAGCTTGGCCTGTATCTCCGGCCGGACGCACAGGAAGTAGGCAATGCCGCTAAGCCTACGCGTCGGAAGGGTCGTCAGCAAACCTGGTCTTCGTGCTCCGGAGGGGGAACGGCCCAGGACGATGGAACCACTTACGCCGTCGCCGTCGTCTCGGAGCCGCCCACGAGCAGAATGCTGGCATTGTCGCGAACGGCCGCAAGGGACAACTTCTTTGGAGGGGATTGGCCACGTCAGCGCCCATTTGCCCGCCGGGGTGGTCCTGAAAACTTACCGGCACGCCGCTGTCGTCCTCTGCCATCATGGCGTCCATGAAGTCCGGGCGGCTCGACGGAAGCGCCATGCGCTGGCGCACCCTCTCGTCGACGAAGGCGTTGTGCGCCGAGATGACGCGGGCGGCCGACAGCTTGAGCAGAGGCGTTACGACGGCCTCGACCCGCGGGTAGGCGCGGCGGAAGTTGGCGAGGGCGTACTGAGTGTGGAAGAAGTTCAGAAGGTTCTGGATCCAGCTGTGGTAGCCGGCGCGCTCCAGCATGCCGAAGGGGGCGCCGAAGGCCAGGTCGCCGATGATGTCGAAGGTGGTGTAGTTGAACCAGCGGACCAGGTCGACGGGGTCGCCGCGGACGGCCTGCTCGCGCAGCCGCGCGAACAGCAGGTCGACGTAGCCCCGGATCAAGGGCTCCTGGCGCCGCATGCCCGGCGCCGAGAAGGCCGGCGCCAGGATGCGGCGCTGGTGGGCGTGGCTGGCCGTGCCGGCCGCGATGACGCCGTGCTGCGCCTCGGCGAAGAAGCCCGGCAGGTGCAGGTTCTCGCCCACGCCGTGCCCGTACACCTCCCGCCACGCCCCCGCGTGCAGACACGAAACCGACCGCGGCCCCGTCCGCACCACGTCGCCGTACCGCCGGTGCAGCGCCAGCATTTTCTTGTGCGGGTCGCTCGACACCGTCAGCACCAGCAGCGGCAGCTCCGAGATGGCAAAGAGCGTCGGCCCTGGCACCTTGCGCAGCGGGCTGAACCCGAGGTTGTACACGACGGACCATACCATGTAGCCCGCCACCTACCTCCCCATCAGTGTCAGTCCAGCTCCTGTCCGCGTGGGTGTCATAACAAGAAAGTCTTACGAGGCTCGTAATAATTATCGCCATGGGCAGGTCGGCAAGAACTCGTCCCACCTCGGCGAGCATTGCCGCCCATGCTTCCGTGGAAAAGGCCATGGCCACCCCGGCCAGGATAGACAGACACAGAGAGACCCCGTCACTAGGGTTATGATATAGCGAAAAAGCTGTAGCCGCCCTAAGTGAAACGGCTCCCCGATAAATGTGAAGAGGCAATCACTATCCCAAACTCTGCAAGCGAGTCGGGTGAAGCACCCGTAAGCCTGCAACGAGGCCTGCGCCTATATTCAAGGGTCGCTTGATCTGCCCGTTTCTGGTCCGCAGCCCCCGAGCGAGGGTCACCCTGGCCTGTCCAGTTACACGAAGATCATGTGGGGAAGAGCGGCTCGGGCGGGTATAGGCACGGAGACCTTCAACACAACCTTGGTTGTCCCCACGTCAGCCCATGTCATGGGCGTGGGGGGGGGGAACACTGCTGCTGGTATGCCACCCTGGGGTCATGCCTTTTTATCCTTGCAACTGACACTGAACGGGGGGTCAGCCATTTTTTACCAACGTGCCGGCAGATCTTTTCCTACAGTGTCGTCAGCGCGGTTCTCAGTGCCATCGCCATAGCCAGCACGGCCAGTGCCCCGGCAACTCCCAAGGTTCGTCCATCTTGAGCACAAGGGCCATGATCCACGCGGCGTCGCGGCACAGCTCCTCACTCCGGAATATGCGCGATGCCCTAAGTAGATGCGGCTCACGACCCGCACCTCGTGTCGAGTCGCCGCCGGAGCGCCGGGACGTTGACCGCAAAGGTTGAGAAACAGGCGACCCGTTGTAGAACCTGGACCGAGGCCCGTTGCACTTGGCTGAATCGAAGAAAACCTTCTGGATGCCCCGGCGCCGGTGCTTCTCCGTGTATGGTGGTATGGTGGTACCCATGCCCCTCACGTAGCGGCTGTGTCGAGGTAGCACTGGTGGTACGGAAGCAGTAGAAGTTCATGGGACAACCAGTCCGGCCTCCAAGATGGATGCGCCTTTTTGGGCAGGTTCTGGGCCATCCGACTTTGTACAGCGGCAAGGGGCATGCCGAGTCATTGGCCCAGCTGGGCACATTAAGGACCCATACACATTCCTCTTCTTCCATCCCATATCAATGCAGACAAATGACCGCCTTGGCTTCTTCCAAGGCCCCATGCGGTGTGTGTTTGCTGTGGTTGTGGGTAATTGCTGGTAGTCTGCCTATCCATTACGCCGCAATATCATCCTATAATCGTTGCAGCCCTGCCCATGAGAACTCCAGACGACCGATGGTGAAAACACCGAGCGAGAATATGTGTCTAGCCTTGCCCGCACTTGGCGTGCCGTGCCGTCCCGTGCCGTGCTGTATGGCACCCGCTAGTACGCTATCTGTTCATACTTGTTGTGTCACTACCCCCTCTGATTCCGATTAGCCCCGGCGCCCGCCAGAATTCACGGCTTATTCGGTAGAGGGAGGCGTGACATGGCCTGCTTCGAATATCAACTGCTCGTCAATTCTTTTCTCTGTTTCGCCATGCTCCAGTCGTTTGTAGGTCTTGATGCGCGCTTCGTTTGTGTCGATTTCGAAAAATCTCACCCGGCGGACATAGTCGTGGTAGCCACCATAGCCACCGAAACCAGCGCCTCCTCCGTAGCACATCCATAATTTGGGCTTCTGCTGCTCATCAGTCGAAAGCATGCAGTATTCATTCGCATGGTCGCTGTAGCCCAGGTTAGCAGTCCACTCTCCATCCGAGACGGGAACAGGGGTATGCTTACTGGCCGCAGCTCAGCATCACAACTTTCTCGTCCACAAGGGCATCGTGGAAATGCGACTGGTATTGCGGCGCGGTCACACCTTCGCGCCATTCGCCAAAGTGGTAGTTTTTGGTGTCCCGGTATTCGGGCAGCGGGATATGGATGAAGGCCATCTCCATGTGGATTCCGCTGTACTCGTTGTGCTTCTTCTTAAGGCTCGCCGACGTTTGCTTGAACCAATCGATCTGGTTCTTCTTGATCCAATCGTACCCTTGCCACTGCCGCTCATCGGGCGAGTACGAATGGGAGTCCAAGAGCCAGAGGGTCAGCGCCGAATGCTTCGAGTTGCCGCGCGCCATGACTTCCACGTAGTAGTTGCCTACGCCGTCTATGTCGTCGGGCCCCGCTCTCGATAGCGAATAAGGCAGTGACTCGATAAGAGCCATTTGCCCTCGTCGGCCTATGGCCCGGGAAGCCCCTTCATCGTCGTGGTTCCCGAAGATGGAAACGTAAGGGATTTTGCGTTTAATGAGGGGCTGGGCGTACTTGAATATGGCCTGGCAAGGTTCCGTTAGTAGTAGCCACATAGGCAACGCGCATACCACATACCGAGGGCGCATCCGGCGCCGTGTCGCCGTTGACTTGATCACCACTCAGCACGACCAGATCGGGCTTCTCCTCATCCAACAACTTGAGGACAAAGTCCATTGTCCTCGGGTCTGCCATGCACTTCCCACCGTTGTATTCGTCGGGCACGGCATCGCGGCAGTGGCCAACGCCAGTGCTCAGGTGAAGGTCGGCCAATTGCATGATCTTGAACTTGCCGTTGTCCTTCACGCGCGGCTGCGGCTTGTGCGGTTCGATATGCTTGCCTCTCCGGACCGTCAGGTGTGCCGCCGGGAGCTCTGGGTGCTGATCGAGCAACAGGGGCGTTCCTGTGATGGTCCAGCCGTCCCGGGCCTCGACGGCGTCGTCGCCAAACAGGACATCAACGGCAGTGATGGCCTTGCTGGAGTCGCTCGCGTGCAGCTTCGAGGATCGCATAATCCAGAGACCAGCCGGGCGCTTCTCCCATTTGACGTCGGCCTGTCCCTTGACGCCCGTGCTGGGGTCCAGACGACCGACACTGATGTCCATGACGACCTTGTCGGCCGAGGTCAGCTCCTCCTCCTTGCACCGGCGCACGTGGGCGTAGGCGCTGGTGACCCATCCCTTTCCGAGGTAGAGGTCCTTCTCGATGCGATGCCATACGTCCGGGTCGAGCTTGCAGGAGGAGAAGATGTTCAAGGACGAGCACGTCTTGATGGTGACGTCGGTGACGACCAGACCGGCGTGGTGCTGGGGCATGTACTCGTGGAGGGCATTGGGAAGGACGCGGAAGTTGCGGTCGACGAAGAAGACGACGACGAAGGTGAAGAGGGCGACGGCCGACAGCTGGCCGACGGTGCGGACCTGTCATGGGGTGTCGCGTGAGCTCGTGGTCTGCAAGGCGGCGATGGGGGCGACGGAGGAGGAGCACCGCCGGCGGCCGGAGAGGGGGCGGTATTACTACTACTCACAATTCGGCGCGTCATGGTGGTGCAGATGGAGCCGAGGCGACGGCGGCGATGGCGGTCTCGACAGCGTTGGCACTTGGGTTGGGTGTAGATCAGCGCTGGAATCTAGCCAGCGAGGGCGAGTTGGGCGGGAGCGGGAGCGGAGGCGTCGTCCGATGCTGAGTGCTATGCAGCATCTTCGGTCCTTGCTTCGGACGTGTATGCGAATGCCAGAAGCCGCGTCTTTTGGAGGGCGCAAAAGAAGCTCTACTGCTGGCTGGCTCTGCTGGTAATATGTAAGCGAAGGACGGAAGGTCGCGATCGGCGGCTGGAAAGGGAGAGGGAAGAAATTGGGGCCAGGGTTCGTAGGTTAGGTCGGTTCTTGGGATCACCTCTCAATGCCGTAGGTACCCCGTCCCGTGCCGTGCAGTGCATTTGGCATGCAGTGTGCATTGGGGATCCCATCAGGTGGGATGTATTCAAGGGATTGATTAATGGGAGGGGGGCAGCACAGCGCTGGAGCAAAACGCCCGCAGCGTCTCCATCATCAGTGGAGGGCCTAAGATACCTTAGGTACTGTGTAATACGCCCGCCAGCTGGACGGCCAAACCACCTGTGGCCGTTGGGTACAACTGCTGCTGATCCGGGGTATTTATTGATTGATCGTATGGGATGCCACCCCCGCTGTTCGTATCTCAGTATTAACTTTGTCCGTTCTAGCGCCATCTCAACTGCAGGGAAGGAGCTTTGGGACGGTGCAACAACTTTCGACGACCACATGTACATCCATCTTCTATCAACTACATAAAGTACCTACCTCATCTTAGGGTTGCCATTAAAGTTATAGATCTATAAGTGGATAATAGTATTTGTATGTAAATCTGGCCGAGCTGGGCATAATACATACATCTCAGAGCCACTCGTGTCGTGTGGCGTTATTCAAATTTCATTTGTTCATGACAAGCTGGCCGAGTCCCCGGGGGGAGGGGGGGCTCTGTCAGGCCTGTTACACAGAGCCGATCTGAACACCATTGTTCTTTGGAGTATGACCCTTGCTTCGTTGCTGGTGGACCAATCGGCACTTTGTCAAATTTAGCATCGCAGGCCAAATACTCAATTTCGCAATTCGTCATCCCATACGTAGGTCTCTAAGTAGCGCCAGGCTTGAGGTTCTCATGTAGGCCGGCGCAGTCTGAGATCAATGCTTACCACCACCTCACCCCCGCTACCGCTTTATTGCCCTTGTTTCTCTTCTCTCTAGGATATCGGTTAGCTCTTCCTCTCCTATTTGCGGCGCTCCGGCTTGTATACGTACTCGATGAGATAATCGGCAATAGCATAGTTTTCCTCGAGCTCCCCCCGGTGCTCCGTCGATAAGTCCTGGCGCTTCAGTAGGTCGCCATAGATGCGAGCCGCCTCTTCGACATGGGGGGCATCGGGGTCCAACCCGGTGCTTCCGAGAAGCATGTGCATGCTGGCCTGGTGAAGGGGCCCAAGATGAGGCTCGGTGAGAAGCTTAGCGGCCGTCGTCTTAGCCTCGTCGTGTTTACCACTGTGATAGAAGCCCCAGGCCTGTTCGAGGCGAGCTTGGAACATGACTACAATCTGATTAGAACCAGACGTCGGAAACGATGGGGTTAGGCTGGATCGCAACGTACCGCCAAGGAAATCCACCGAGCTCAGAGATGACTTGGCCATGGCTGATTAGCAAAATCCCGTGTCTAAGAGAAGGCACGTATGAAGCGGCTGGTGTGTCTTGGGATGGGGGCCGTAGTGGTGGTTAGGCAAGTATCGATATGTTGCTGGTGGCAGACTATGATCCACGGGAATGCGAAAAGGCTTGGTATTTGTATTCTTCCATTTTGCCGCACATCAGTCAGCTATAAGTAGTCGTTGATATCCAGCTGCATCATTCAACACAATGCCATCGTTTCTTCTGGTCCAAGGGCCCCCTACTTGGAAACATGGAATGTTGTTAACCATTGTTACCACTGCACATATCGTCACTCTCCTTACACAAGTAAGCACTTAGTTCATTACTCCATGCATAGCGGAGGTGTTACATAAGTAGGTAGGCTCACAAGAAGTCATCGCCCACGTGTTATCGATGGTCCTGGAGTGCATCAGACTTGACACACCTTACTTTCATTTCCAAGCTATTGTGGAAGTAAACCTGTCAGACTGCCATGTCATTCAAGGAACATATTATGGCCGAATAGATATTGCATTGCAATAATGGCATATTGTCTTACTCCGTCGTATTGCTAGTTTTAACTTGTACCAACTTTGGACACGTGAATGATCATACACCTAGGGTTGCGATTTTATTTGCCAGTTTCTAGGAATGGACACTCAAGACCAAGCTTTGAGAAAAAGCGTACATCGTCCTGGCCATGGAAACACTACCTTGGAAGACGCCAGATGAGAGCAAGGAGCTGTAGCAGTGTAGACTTGGTCAGCTCGTTCCTTACGGACACTAGCATAACCCAAGTCAATACGTACAATGGAAGACGCCAGCGAATAACTTTTGAGCCTCCGCAGGTTCTCTCACAGAGAGTTTGAGCTCAATCGAGGCGTTCGGCCCTCGATTTGGCGGGTTGGTTTGGTCGAAAACTTCCAATAGAATGGAATGGACCATACAAGGTAAGTGGGCCGAGGCCGCCAATAGGGAGTTATGACCTCGCCGGCCCTTGATTTACGTTTGGCAATGCGCATCAATTGCACAATTCAGTGGGTACCTGGTCAGTATTGGGGTGCCGAGCTCCGAGGAGCAGAGCCTCTGGCGATCGCGTGGAAAAGACATATTCCCTGTCTTCAACTGTACCCTGTGAAGACCACGGACTAATGCATTGCTGGACCGCGGCGGCCGACGGCACCGATAGGGATAGGCGACCATGCGCACAGGGCTTAGGTCAAGTAACGACAGCGTTTTGTTTCCAATATCGTGCTGAGCCGGTCATCCCCGCGGCCGACCCGCGGCCTCTGACGCGTCTCGGGCAGAGAAATCGCAACCCTAGACGAATTCATAAACGGTGCCGACTGCTCAGCCCTGCCAAGGGCAAAAAGTACCCGAGAGCAGCCGAGGGTAAACAACGAGGGCAAGTGGACGCTGGCGAGAGGCCCTCTTTCCTTAGGTAAGCGCGGTAGAAGTTGCCCTTCCCGGCGACTCGGGCTCTCTGTCAAGGTCTTCCCGCAGGCCTGGCCGCCGTGCTGGCGATGCTTGATCCCGGCCCCTGGCCAGCGTGGCAAACGGCGTCGCATCAACTTGCTCACGGAGGCCGGGGCAAAACAACAGAGTGGGCGAATATATGGGAACCGCGTGGTTGTTTTGGAGCCGACAGGCCGAAGCGGGCCCAGCATGGATCCCCAGCGATGCGAGATCGACATCCAGAGACAACGCCAAGAGATTCAGACGGTCACTTTGGCACTTGGACTGGCACAGAGATCCCCGAACGAAACAAGGGCAGATGGGCCACTGGGGGGGGCCCTGCGATTGAGGCTCCTGTTGCTGCTGGGCCCGACGATTTACCGAAGACACCCACTAGAGAGCGGACCGATTGCGCTGCCATCCACCTCACGGTCGCTCGCCCCGATGCCGTACCCAAGGAGCCAAGTGCCAAGGTCGTCAATGTCGGGCAGCGACCAGAGGAAGCGCCACCAAGCGGTTCACGATAGCCCGTGGCGGGGCTTCCGCCCACTCCCGAGCCGTGCTAAACCCCCCCCGGATGACAAACAAAGCACCATGGTCAGCTAGCCCATCGATCAAAGCCATGGAAGCTGTCAAAGCCGTGCCTAGCGGGCGGGCGGCGCTCTGCCCCTTCCTATTCTGGGAGGACTGGGGACGATGATGCGCTGTAAGCGCGAGACTAGGGCCGGAGATCAGGCACTCCGACTCCTTAGCCCGTTCACGTTTCAGGGTTTCCGTAACGGCAAGGTCAGGAGCCGAGAGACAGGGTACGCGCAGACGCGGTCCGTACGGCCTTGCGCTCCATGCCTGGCCACTGGCGACCTGCCCGGGCGCAATGTGACGCTCCCAACCTCGATGGCGTGCGGCTCCGGGGCCATTGATGCGTGTATCGCATCGCAGGTCTCGGATTTGGATTTCTGCTAATGGCCCGGCGAGCCGCCGGGCGGCCGACGCCCCAGGGCCGCGTCGTCCCCGAGACGAGACGACGAGCTGGTCACCCGCTCGCATATCAAGCCCTTCTTAACCTTGGCTCGCCCTGGATCTGGCCCGATCTTGGTTCCCTGTCTGTGACCTCTGCTCCCGTCTCCCGCCTGGCCCTTGACCACCAACCCCCTCATCCGGATGCTGCGTTTCCCGTGCGCCAGGTGGATCAAGCTGGACCGACTAGCCACGCCCGCTGATTACACTATTCCCTTCAAGAAGTTGTCAGCTGGCCCTTCAGCGACATACCCAGCCTGCTAGACAAGCCTGGCTATCTGTTTGCCTACTCCAGGACCTCTCCGCAGCAGCTGAAAACGTATAGGAGACGGGACTTCCCGCGTTTTCCCTTTGCGTTCGGTAACCCTTATATATCTCTGCCTTCCCGAAAGCACGCCGGTCAACCCCCCTTCCGTAGCCCGGCTGGTGTAACCATTTGGGCCCCGAAAAGTCACATCATCGACACGGCTGCCTCCGTCCATGGTATCGTCAGTCCTTAGAGTGCCGACAGCTCCTCTCTCCTCGTCCTCCGTCTATTCGATCTCTCGAGCTCCTCGTCACATCCCACAATGGCGCACCTGTACCCTTCACCACAACAAACAATGAACCACCAAATACAGCCCTCGGCCAACATGACAGTGCCGACTGATATCTCTCCGCCACCGAGTCTGGGACGGAGCCATGCCAGCTACTATATCGCAGTGGGCATAGCGTTGCTGGTTGCCTACCTGCTGCAGCCCAGGAAGCAAGGATGCACCTCGGTGCCTTTCTACAAGGCATCAAGGTTGAAGTGGATGTTCCACGCTGAAGGTTTGGTCAGGGACAGCTATGGAAAGGTCAGCACTCATAGTACGGCCTACTGGAGGTCACTTCATGCTAACCATGTGCAGTTCCGCGACCAAGTGTACAACATCAAAGCCAGCGAGGGTCTGAGGACATTGATACCTGCTCGTCTCATCGGAGAGTTGAAAGGCCTGCCCGAGGACCATCTGAGCGCGCAAGCCGCAGTAAGCGAGGTACGTCGAGCCACGCCCCCCTACTCATAAACACGTGCCTGACGAGTATAGGCGATGCTGTGCGAGTACACCAAGTTTGGGGTTGGGGACCATACCAACGGCGCCTTTGTGCACTTGGTGAGGACGAAGCTGAACCACCACCTGGCCCGACTCGTCCCACGACTCAAGTCGGAGCTTGAATTCATTGTTGCCGAAGAGTTTCCTGGATGCGAAGGTACCTTCTGCCTTGAACGTCCCTTGGCCTTTTCATTTTGCTGACAAGCCAATCCAGACTGGACTCCTATGAAAGTACAGCCTTTTTTCCTGCGCGTGGTTGCGCGACTCAGTGGGAGCACATTTGTGGGATCTGAGCTCAGTCGCACGGAGGAGTGGATGCAGACGAGCATCACCAACGCAATCCATGTCTTCATCGCCGTTCTCAAACTGCAGTTCTTCCCTACCTGGATGCGGCCCGTGGGACAGTACTTCGTCTCTGAGCTCCGCCAAAACCGTCGGGACGTGGACAAGGCCGCGGCCATGCTGAAGCCTATCACCGAGGAGCGACTCCGGAATGCCGAGCTCGACCCCGGCTACCAGCAACCCGACGACTTCATCCAGTGGTTGCTCGAAGCGACGCCCGACGACCAGAAGACCAACTACCATATGCAGGCCCGGACCCAGCTGGTGCTAAGCGCCTCCTCGATCCACACCACCAGCAATCTGGCCACTGACTGTATCTACGACCTGGCTGCCCACCCCGAGTACCAGGAAATCCTGCGCGAGGAAGCCCACGAGGTTTTGGTGCAGGATGGCGGCTGGGCGAAGAAGGACAGCATGGCTAAGCTTCAAAAGATGGACAGTTTCATCAAAGAGTCGCAACGGATGTCGGGCAACATAACGTCCTTCATCCGCAAGGTCCTCAAACCCATCGATTTGTCGGACGGCACGCGTTTGCCGGCGGGCACCAACCTCCTGGCACCGCTTAGTGGTATTAGCATGGACGAGCGTTACTTCCCCGACCCGACGACATTCGACGGCTTGCGTTTCTGGAAACTGCGGAAGATGTCAGCCGAGTCAGCCAACCGGTGGCAGTTCACCACCATCACTGACACGAGCCTTGCCTTTGGTGCCGGCAAACATGCCTGCCCAGGCCGTTTCTTCGCCGCCAGCGAGCTCAAGCTCATTCTGGCCTACTACGTGCTCAACTACGATATCAAACTCAAGGAAGGGGAGAGCCGGCCCGAGCCCATGATGTTCATGATGACCAAGAGCCCCAACCAGAAGGCCGAGGTGCTGTTCCGGCGACGATCATGAGGGCACGCACGTACGCATACACGCATGCATCATCACTGCCACCCCCTTGCCTCCACGATCGAACCACAAAAACCGATACGCGGACACCAACAACATAGCTTATTAATGACCACCCGACCACCGGGCCCTGGGCCAGGAGCTTCAGCGGTTGCCATGCCCGACATGGCTGTAGAGGTACTTACTTCATAGACTACGAGAGGTGCATCTTCACTATTAGACATTAAGGGGATCTGGGTAGCATGGGTGACACCTATTGGCGTTCCGGGAGAAATCTGATTTATTCATTAGCAATGCCGCAGCCCTGGGCATAGGCTAGCCATACGACATCAGTACAGGCAGGGGCTGAAATTTGTACAAACTGAATGTATAACAGGAGTTCTTTGGCGTCGGCGCCCGTTCCCAAGAACGGGATCAGGGCTTGAGTAAGTACCTAGGTACTTACTTAGGTTGGGATTTGCGTGGTCCCAAAAAACGGTTCATTCATAAAAACGCCCCCAACGGGGGACCTTGAACCA
Source organism: Nigrospora osmanthi (assembly GCA_029489945.1). NCBI lineage: Eukaryota > Fungi > Ascomycota > Sordariomycetes > Amphisphaeriales > Apiosporaceae > Nigrospora > Nigrospora osmanthi. Next base: position 2,549,691 of record CP120503.1, on the reverse strand, counting down.
TGCTTGAGCTTCCTTGCCTAAATTGACGAACTATTGATCGTGATAGGGCTGTTTACTTGGCATTGTCAGCCCGTCTTCCAGTCGTCCGGGAAACGGGGATACGCAAACCTTCGGTGCTTGTACTTCCACCTGATGTGCCAAACCAAAAACCACGAGCATCCATCTCCTCCCCCAAAAGCACGGATGCCTTGACGCTAAGATAAGCGATAACCGGGAGCTTTACTACTAAGTACTTATGTACCCCATCCGCAGAAGCTGTAGTGGGTCGCTCCCTTCATTCCAGCCAATCCGAACGTGCGATTGACTCGCAAACAAAGGAGGAAAGACCAGACCCTTGCGGATCCAACCAGGGAAACCAGGGCCCCCGACGTGCCAAAAGATGTCCGGACGCGCGCTGCTCCTTGCTTCCCCTGCTCCAGTTGCTGCTCTCATTCCTCACTGTGCCCGTTCGTCATCCATACTCTCAACTTACATACCTCCATCAACTCCGTTTGCGTCCCCCCAGCGGCCAAGCTTACCTCCATTCATTCCTCTGCATCCTACTCCGAGGTATACTAATCTGTCCATTGCCATCCTCTCCACGTCTGGCACCGCCTGGCCCTGCCTCCCGCCAACCCGCACCCGTCCACTCCCAATCAACCGCGGTCGCGCGCCTACTCGTCAAGATGACCGACTACGCGACGCTCAAAGTGCCTGAACTCAAGAAGCTTCTCCAGGAAAAGTCGCTTCCTGTGACCGGTAACAAAGCCGACTTGATTGCGCGCCTGTCAGAGCATGACAAGAGCTCGGAGCCTGCCAAACCCTGTGAGTCCCCGTTCCCTGCCCATGGTGTCGCGCGCGCGCGCGCGCGCACGCCGAGACTGGCGATGCCGCGCGCCCTGGGACTAACCCTGCGCAGCAGCTGCCGCTCCTGCCGCCGCAGCTCCAGCTGCCGAGGATGAGATTGACTGGGACGACGAGGAGCCCGCGCCGGCTGCCGCCGCTGCAAAGCCCGCGGAGGCCGCCAAACCTGCAGAGCCCGCCGCGGCTGAGGCGCCCGCGCCCGCGCCCGTAGAGGACAAGCCTGCAGCTGCCGAAAAGGCAGACCAGCCAGTCACGGAGGAACCTGCGGTCGAGACCGCCACCGAAGAGAAGAAGGATGAGAAGGAGTCAGCACCCAAGCCTGACTTCTCCGCACACCTGCCTGCCACAGCCGCCGACGAGGAGGCCCGCAAGCGCGCCGAGCGCGCGAAACGCTTCGGCATAGTCGAGGAGGACGAAGCCGAAAAGAAGAAGCTCGAGCGTGCGAAGCGCTTCGGCGTCGATGCCGAAACCGTCGTCAAGGGCCTCGATGATGCTCTGCCGGAGCGGAGGCCCAAGCGTGGTCGCGAGGGCGCTCCTGAGGGCGAACGTGGCGCCAAGAGACAGAGCACCGACGGCCGCCAGGGCGGCGCCGGTGGCGGACGGACTCGCGGCAGAGGAGGTCGGAGAGGCGGCGGCGACCGTAACGGCGATCGCAGCGGCGACCGCAAGCCCAACGGCGGCGCTCCCCGTCGGTCCGTCATCGACGACCCAGCTGAGAAGGCCAAGGCAGAGGCCAGAGCTAAGAGATTCGGCGGCGCTTGAGAGCCCCTGCCACCGACGAGCAACCTCACAACCGGCGTCGACTCCGGCTTGGGTTGGTTATGACAGGAAACACCATTTGTATCAGTACGCTACGGTATCGGGCTTTCCGTCCGAATCACAAAATTTCTCACGGTCAGGGATCACTCCATACACGAATCAAGGCACCCGGTCTTCGTAACGAAACGACGCGTTCCATTTTTTAATACTATGCGCCAGAAACGGGCTCTAGGACGCCAGTTGAAAGCTAAAGCCTTACCTAAAGCCACGAGAATCTACATTTGACATGATACCCAATATCAAGGAGCATGAGCGCTCATGAGAACTCAAGTGCTGGGCCACCTGGCCTTTCCGGGCCCATTGTGAGGCGAATGACAAGAACAGGAGGAGCTTGATCGGCCTGGCTCACCACATACATCCTATGCGGACCCGAGGAACCCAAGGGCCAGTGACAAGAAAGGCGAACGCGAACGACCCCGTACTTGGGGCCACAAGCGGCTCACCGTGCTGCAACAAACCCCTCTGCCTGTTGTATCTACCAAGGACAATCGAAGCCGGGTCACTTTCGTCTTCATGGGTATGGAAAACCTTGTGACTGACATCGAGTCAGGCCCTTCAAGGTCCCGCGAGGCATGGCAATCCAACATCCCGTTCCGTCGAGTGCCCTCATAGGGTAATGTGCTCGACAGGGATGAAGTGATACAAGAAGGAAATGTGCGCCGTGTTGGAGAAGCATACTTACCCAGCCTTTCTCGGTCAGATCACATGGAACGCCCTTTTCATGTTTCAGGCAGGGTTGAAGATGCAGTTGCGGGAGGCCCAGGTCTTTTGCTACTCTTAACGAGGTAGCTGACGGGTATATCGCGAGCTTGGAGATTTGCCATTCGGTGACGGTTTTGGACGAGGGGAACTGCATGTTGCCTAGTGTGCAGTACACCGATACGCGACGAAGCCGAAATGGCGCGACTTGGACCAGCTTCCTTCACTATGGACTACGGAGCTTCATTTACGGTTTCACTGGGCACGCTCCTCCGACTACGAGCCCTCGTTGAATCTTGCACGTGCGCCAGAAACTTCCAGCAACATATGACAACCACCGGCACAATATACCAGTGTCGTGGCTTGTCTCCTCGAGCCGCGAAGAGACGCCATCATGGCCTGCGGCCAGGTCTGGGATGAGGGGAAACATGAGAGGACCTGGACTTCCTGCGTGACCTGCAGCGATGATCGAAGGATGCACACCGCGCAGGTCGTCGACGAGGCGTCGCAACGGCACGAGCGTCGACGGAGCTGAGGTATGAGCCGCGGCCGCTGGTTCGCCCTCGGAATGTCTCAGGGATAAACGCCGAGACGCAGCCGCTGAGAAAGCCACGTGATGGGACGGCGAAAAAGCAAGGAGAGGCCGAGGGGACACAAACGCCCGTCGAGGTGACGGCGTGGCTTGACCACGGGGTTGTCGGCCGGCTTTCCTTTTTGAACCTGTTTCCGCCCCCATCTGAGTCGTGAAGGGCTTCTGGGCCAGTCCCCATCACCGACAGGGACCACGCGAGAGAAGACCGTGTGTGGGCAGGTGGGTATTGGATCCTGACCCTGCTGTGAGAGCAGCGGTTTCTCCACTGCTGACATCCCCGATATGGCCGTTCTCTTCCCCGGCAAGGCGACCCTGGCCTCGACGGGCGCTGCTGTTGGCTGATGGTTCTGTGTCTAGAGTGACACCCTTCTGCCGCGGCGGGCATATGGGGCTTGGGAGTTCAGCTGCGGGTCGCCGGTCAGGCAAACCATGGATACACGAAATTCCCGGAAGTTAGGGGGACAAGAGATGCCGTTGGTAGTCATTACCGCGTTTATGACGACGAGCCGGCATGGCTGGCTGATAGTTGTATCGCTGGCAGGTGACTGGCTTTGCTGTCGGCGAGTAACATCAAGGAAAGCCGCTCACGAGACGACATGACCCTAAAAGGGAAAGCCGCGCTAGCAGGATCAACACGGGGCTGGAGTCCATGATCCGGCTTTCGGCGCCAGCCTCGGCCACCCGTGCTTGCCGGAGACAAGTCTGTTCGGCTGGCCGAGAATGGATACGAAACGCGCATGAATTCAGGGTGCGGGCAAGTGGGCTTGCACTAGGCTTGTCGATGGGCCGTGTAATATACTACCAAGGAGAGAGAGGTTGGCGAGGTTGGCAGCCTATTCGCCACCCTCTCAATGGGCAAAAGGCGTTAGCTAGATGCCGGTACATACCCCCATCCTAGCTAAACTTTAGCTTTTTCATGCGAGGACTGGGGCACGCCTGTTCCGGTGGGCACCTATTAGTACACACGAGAGGACTTGCTCGTGGGAAAAACGTGGGATGCGTCTGGACCTCCCCCAAGCCGTCCAAGCCGTCGCGCGACTGGCGCTTGTAAGGGTGCTGTCGGGGAAAAAAAACCAAAAGGAAAGACCAGTGCTAACAGTCCAGCTAAACTAGCTCGTGTGGAGTTAGTCTGCCACGATGGCATCGACAACGCCTTGTCCGCTTGCATCGACGGCTATGGGAGTCATGGATGGATTGTTGACAGAGCAGAGAAATGTGACTGCCAGAACCTGTGTTCCCTACCCAGCTGAGCAGAGCTGAAGTGGGACGCGATTTTCGAGGCGATCTGTATGTCGCAGCCCATGTCTGAGACCTGCATTGCAGTAGTGCCAGGCTTGGCGGGATTTGCTTGGGAGCGAGAGAAATGATATGCTGGATCGCATGCTGGGAACCCGCCAAACCCATCCAGAGCGAGGAAACAATCCCGTTGGCTGTCAGGCCCGCGGCGCTCGACGCCATGAGCCCACCAGACGGCGATCCTCCTGAAAGGACGGAGCGACCAAGCCAAGCTGGCATCCTATGGTCGAGGACCTGGTGTCTCTGCTGGAGGAAGGCACCCGCGGGCATACGAAAACCGGTAGATTGCCCACGCGCGTATTGGTGGTGAATGGCCGTGCCGTTGGCGCGGTTAGGCGCGCTAATACTCCATTCTCGAGATAGGTAGGCGAGAAGGACGCCACCTCGCCCGGATGCGGCGAGGTGCATCGTGAGACGGTCAGTGGACGGGAGCACCAGGTAACCGAATCCTCCCAACCGGGCCCTCTGGGAAACAAGGTGACGCGAGACCGTGGAACGGTTGGCCCGGCGTTGCAAAGAGAAGCAGCTCCCGGCTCGGAGGACTCGCACACCCACCTGCGGTCACGTTACTTTGCACCCACCAGGAAAGCCGTCTCATCCCTGCCGCCTCACGATCCAATCGTCTCGTCGAGAACCCTGCCCATGGCAGAGTGGCCCCCGACATGCCTGCTCGCGGCTAGACAAGCGATGGCGATTGGGAAGCAGGGGTTGCAGCTAGCGGGCTGAGCGGGTCGGTCCCTGTCAGGTCTCGGAGGGCTCGCTGATGGATCGTCAAGTCCATCTTTCGTCTTTTTGCGCGTGAGGGATTCCGACGTCGTCAAATGTCGTGGCTCGCGAGCGTGCAGGCCGTCGCGGATTTGCCTCGGCTCTCCAGCCCGGACCTGATGATGATTCAGGGCTTGCAAAGGAAAACGTCTGGCATGAAGGTATGCCACGTCAACGAGGATACGGTGGCTAAGCCACGGCGGACCCGCTAATATCAGGTAAGTATGTGTGCGTTGGGCGGTCGGCAGGCCGGTCGGGATACGAATTCGGTGGCAGTGGGTGGCAGTGCGCACTCGCCACACACGGCCTCGCCATCTACAACGCACCAAGATGCAGAGCTGCATCATCCATCCAGTGCAGCAGTATCCCATGTGCGCATAGTAGGCGGCCTGCGTGGCGGCGTGGCTGCGTGGCTGCTCGCGAGGATATCGTCGCTTGACCGTTGGACTGCCAACGCATTCGCCTTGCCACTCGTCTTTTCAGCTGGTCTTTGTCGCTTAGCCTGGCGACTGCCGCGGTGAGGCGCGCTGGCCTGGCCAAGGATGGTGAGTGAGTGTACTTACCTGGTAGGTAGGCAGGCAGGCTCCAGGCTCGCGGACCTCAGGAACACGGCAGAGCCAGAGACGCAGCCTGCAGGCAAGGCAACCCTATCCACCGCTGCACGTTGGTGACCCGGAGATGATGTATGCTATACCGAGGCGACCCATTTGCGCGACCTACTGGGCCAGGCAGATTTTCGCCCTGTATCGATCGTCTGTACCAGGTACAGCGATGCCCTTCTATTCTGGGAAAACTGGACTGCGGGGTTTGGCCGTTTCCGGGCGTGTCGTTAGCAGCTTGGTCTCCTCCTGCATCCCATCCATGGTTCGCCATCTACGAAATCTGATTCTGTTGGAACCCGGGACCTCAGAACGCCCACCAACGCGCAGGCGGAGAAGCCACGAGCCGACCAGCTCTGCTTGGCCGCGACGATTGGTCACCAAGCGGTGCGGGCCAAAGGATCTGGCCAAATTGAACAGTCCAGAATAATCGTACCCAGGTGCCCTCACCAGTCACCACTGGTGGACTGCGCGGCGCTCGGGCAGGTCGTGACGAATTGCTCCGCATGGGTGAGGGGGCACGGGGCGTCCTGGATGCGAGCGAGGTCGTCGACTTATCAATTGGGGGGGACCGAGGACGTCATTGTCACACACACGGCGTCCGTACGCCGCGGACGACGCGCCCCATCAGCCCACGCAGTCGAGCCGGAGACGGAGATTGTCTGACTGTGACCACTGACGACGGCCGCAGGACGCGCGAAATGGCCTGGGTGACGAATCCCCGCTCCGTGCGGACGCGACAGGAGGGAGAGCGACGCTGCTGCGAGGACGAGCCCGGGGGCGTTTCCAGAACGTCAGGCGAGGCAGTGGCTGCTGGGCATCCCGCGCGTCCTATTGGCCGGTAATTGCGGCACCTCGACCAATTGTAAAATTCGCGATGGTCGTACGCCTAAACACCCAGACAACCCCTGGCCAACAGTCGCGCTCCCCTGCGGGATTATGGTTTGGTTTCCATGGTAGATAAGAGGTATCTTCCATTTCCCAGGTGCCCCCTTCTCCGCTGCTAATTGCCGGGCCCGAGAGGCCAGCTTGCGGTACGCGGCATCTGGGAAAACCCTCAACAACACCGGGTCGAGACGAGCTGAGCCGTCCAATGGCCTGGTCTCCTGCTACACGCTTACTCGTGCTCCTTTATACGGGCCCGGAAATAATACCTACTCGCAACGCTTACCCACAAGCGCTCGCGTGCCACGCTTTAGCACTGGCCGGGATTTGCTGTGCGGGAGCGCGGCGGCCGTCGACGGAGATGTGCCGTGATGCGCAGATGGGCTACTCAGAGCGCGCGGAGTGAGACATGCCGGTGAGACATGCAGCAGCGCCATGCAAAATACAACCGCGATCTCGCACACAACCGCTAGCGGGGAAAAATTAACTGGCAATCAGCGTATAGGAAGGCCCTCCATGCTAGCCGATCACAGACAAAACGGTGGGATGTCGGGGCTACTTTCCCAGAAGAAGCGTCGTAGGGGTGAAAGAGAGAACCTTGGTGGTGGTGGGTGGTACCTAAGAGCCCTGTAATGGAGGTAAGCAAATACCTCTGTGTAGGCGGGCTTGCCCACGCCAAGCAGCAGCAGCAGCGACGCAACCTGCGTATGTGTTCCCATGCGCAACTTGGTGTGAAAGGCGCAGTGGAGTAGGTGGCAGACCTCCAGCCGGCGGCCACCGGCACGCAGGAAAAAAAAAATCGGCTCAGACCGTTACATCTCGTGTCGGCGTCGACTCTTGTCTCTGGCGCTGTCCCTCCTCGTCCCCCGAAGCCAGGATATCCCTCTCGCGGATGCTGCCCATAGCGCTGACAGCCCACGATGCCTATCGCCGGCCCGCAACCCGCACATACCACGCCAGCGAGTGGTTCCACTAATAGCGATCTCCGTACTACCGGGCGCCCTGCTCTTCCCTGTCCTCCCCTGCCTCTCACGGACAGGGTCAGGCGCTGCAAATCCGTCGTCGGCTCCCTCTCAGTTTGCTGCACACACCACAGCACAGCACAGGCACCTTCTTTTCGTCCGAATGTACCCGTGCCGTCTCCGAGGACTCGACTTTTTGCCGCCGCTCGTCCGCAGGCAGCCCCTCTTTTGGCAGCACCCACTATCTTCCCGGTTCTTGGGTAGGTATGTAGGTGTACCTGTCCATCCCCCCCATCGTCAGCGCTTCGCGCCGGAGAAATTTTCAATCGGCATGGGGGGTGTCAGCAGAAATTGATCTGGACAATGTGATAGCAGCCCGATTCACAGTATTGGAAGTGCCTGGTCTCCATACCAGACCTGGACAGGTACCGACCGACCCATCGCGCAATTAGCGTTCCGACGCACCGCAAACAGGTCGCTCCCTCGCGCGGCCGGCGCTGGAGGAGGAGGGCCCCTCCATCTTAGGTACTTACCTACTCTCCAGTCGTCCCGGCTGGGACAAGCGCCGGCAGACATGGCGACGAATAGCATCGCCCAGGCCGCCCTTTGACGCTTCATAGGACCTCCCCGTATGCACGGCACAATCCAGGCATCGAGCGACCCTCACTATCGGAACGCGGAGACCCAGTCCAGTGCTGCTGCCGACTTCTTCTTCGCCTTGGCGCCGGTACGTACAGCTGGGCTGCCGCACGTACGAGGAGACAAGTATACCGGCGGGCCTGCAGCGCATGCGTAACCACACACCCCCCCAGCCCTAAGCGATTGGCCCGTCGGCCGCTGCGTACACCGTACCTTCGCCTAGCGAGCCTCATCCCGGCCCTCGGTGACTCAGCCATCTTGCGCAGGTGGGAACTGGATGATCTTCGCTGGAGTCCAAGGTATACCCAACCGTCCCCGCAAAACCCTGGGCGGCCGCTGCCAACCAGACCGCGACTTCGGCCAGTCCAGATTTCCTACTGTCTCCAGAACACCTGACCCGGCCTCCGTGATCCTGACGGCCGCCTCTTGGCCGCGACAAGGATCTAAACGCCACGCTTGTCAAAAATAACCCCTGCTCTCTGAGGCCGTCCCACCGCGCCCCTCACTGGGTACGACTGTATGTACTTCGCCTGATGGCTCCCTCACTGCCCTATGCGGGCGGGAGGGCGGCCAGGACGACGCGATACCCTGTACTGGGCCTATTTACCATAGTCGTGTCCCTCTTCGAAAGCTCGCATTCTGGCTTGCGGCCGTTGCTCTCACCCGGCCAACTCCCCCGACCTCCTTCGCGTCTCTTGTCGACCGTTTTCGTATCTGCCCGCAGGCCTTCCGACCACCAGCCCGCTCCCGCCGACGGAATCCCGGCCAATAGAGGTTGCGAGGTGCCTCCTTGAGAAAGAGCCGCTTCATATAAGTCAGCAGAGTCTCAAACCCGGAGCCACAACGCCTGCTTAAACGCCCTTCTCACCCCACCACCATCGCCAGGGCTCCCACACCCTGTCAGACCGTTGTACCTCACCACCACCCCCTCAAACACCCCCCCAAGTGAACCTTGGCTACCCTCCATCACAACCGACTAGCCTTCCCGGATCTGGTATCCCCGGGCTAGTAGTATTATTCGAGATCTTCTCTTACCCCCCCCCCCCCCCCCCCCTGTCGCTCCTCTCTCTTCCTCTTTCTGGAGGTTCTTCTGCCTTTCCCTTCCTGCCTTCTTCCCTATACCCGTCTGTGACACCAGCCCTGTTTTTGTTATTACTATTTTTGCATTTGCTTGTTTTCTTCGCTCCCGGTCAGCCTCCAGAATACCCTGCCGGTGTTGCTGTCGGAGTCCTCAGTTTGTGTGGATTATTTCCACGACCTTTCCGGCTTCGTCGGAACGCATAGGCGCCGTTGAGTCTCTGAGCTGCAGTTGGAGAGCCTGGCCTGCCAGCACCTAATTGTCGGTTGTAATATTGAAGAGGGCTCGAGTCCACCTACGAGGTTCGTCTCGTGTTGTTATTGCACCCAAAATCCTGCTGACCTTCTTCAGGAACCAGTTCCAAGCACCGCGCCATGTTCTGTTGAAACTCATTGATGTTATGATTTAAGTACCAGAACTTGCTTCCACACAACAAAAGCTAGCATGGCAACCATTCGGGCGCGCTCCACGTCGAGGAGTAGAGGGAGCGAAGATTCACGCGCAAAGAGAATGGGCGGCCTTATGGAAACGTCGCGAGAGGATTTCCCCGCCGCTCTAACCAGAAACGCGCACAAGGAAGCTGGAAACATAAGCGGCGCGTCCTCGGCGACTCCCCCGACGAGAACACAATCCCGGATACCCCAGACGTCAGCCTCCCGCCGGCCTCGGGCTGGCCCGCCTCTTACTCACGAGACACAAGCATGGAGCAGCCCGGCTGGCCTCAGCAACCTTCCAACCCCCACCGTGGCGATTACTACCACTGCCTCGACACAGGACTCCGCCCCTGCAGCCAAACCTCGCAATGTTCTGCGACGCAAGCAATCGCCCGCGAGCCAGGAACGTGGAAGCCCGCGGGAGAATTTCCGAAAGAGCTCGGGGAGGTCAGACTCGTCATCCTCAATCCCAAGGTCACAGAACTCGCTCGACTCGTACTCGTCGCAGATGGACCGCTCTTTCACCGAAAGCCCCATGGAAGTTCAGGTAGCACAGAAGGTCGAACTGCCCAGGCCCGTCGTACAGGCTACTGGCGTCTACCCCGAGCTCGACAGGTATCGGAACATCAGAGTTCCCACCGAAGGACCCGGTACGGACATCCTATTCAGACTTGCTACCCACGACCTTCCACCGCCTACTCCCCTTTTCTCCGGTGGTAGCAGCCACAGCACTTTCAGCGCCAGTCCTTCAACTCATTTCTCCGAATCACCAGGGCCTGGCCCGTACAGCCGGGACACGACACCCACCTCCATGTCATCGGTCTCTCCCGGGCTTGTTGCACCATCGCGTACCGCCCTCCCCAAACTGAGACACGCAAGCCCGGCCGATACGAGACCACCAGTGTCGCGGCGCAGAGCCGGCAGCCTATCCAATGATGAGAACCTCTACGGCAACGATCCGCAGGGACTTGCGGCGGTCAGAGAAGCTCTGACATCCTCCTCGTCCAACTCGACGGTTCGCGATGACAGGCGAGATCCCAAACACAAGAGAAGCATTTCTTCTGGTCCTTCCAGCCCGCCCCCTAGGAAGTCGTCCCAGAAGCTGCGGAAAGTGTCGGAGAACGACGCGTTGCCGTACAAGTCTGGCCAACCACTGGCACGACCGACACCGATGAGATCGCCGTCCCCAGCCAAGAGCCCTGCGCAGAGGGTCTTCACTTCCCCGCAGTCGGGGAGAGTACCCCCTGCCAGGCCCAGCCGGGAAGGGACCCCCAATATGGCCTCACAATTCGGTGGACCTGTCCCCATCATCCACAGCAATTTGTCGTCCACTAGCGTTCTCGAGAGGCGTCAGAGTGGTCACTTAGCACAGAGCGCTCTTCCCCGATCGACCACTCCGGCATCGGGGACGGATCGCACCGCTGTGTCCAGACCGGCTCTGAGCCGCGAGCCGACCCCAGCACCACGGTCGGATTCGTCCACTGGCTCCCATTTGACCAAGCCGGCACGGCCCACCCGTACGCCCAGTCCTGGTGTGTCCGGCTTCAAGTCTAGATTCGGTCTGTTTGGGAGACGAAAGACGGATACCGACGTGCCTCAGATCGAGAAGAAGGAGCGCGTGGCACGGAAAGGACCTGCCGCCGGGACGGGCCACGAAGGATATGGGAGACTCGCTATTGGCAAGCGACGCAGCACCAATATGAGCAACCCCCCAAAGGGTGCTCACGGTGCCATCTCGTCGTCGGAAAGCTTGGCCAGCGCGCAAACAGACCCGTTTCTGCTTGAGCGTATGAACCCTGTCGTCATTGCCGGTGGTGAGATCATCCAAAACAAGAACACCAGTTCTGAGTGGAGTCGGACAGAGAGTGATCCCAGTCTTGCCCTGCGTCGCCCCAGTAACGAATCTCGGAATTTCTCCTCGACGTCGCTCTCGTCTCGCGACGAGCCCAGAAACACGCTCTGGCCTTCGGCGTTCCCGCGGGATTCGCTTCAGTCCCGCCGTCCCTCGGAGGGCAGCGACTCCGATGCCCCCGCCGTGAAGCCAACACTCGCGTATCGGCGGTCCCTCCAACGCCTACGTTCATCCCCCGACCAACAACCTCTGAGGCTGCCGAAACCCATTGTTACCAGTGGCATCGCACCCGCCGCACTAGGAAGCATCGAGACAACGCTCCCCACGGACGACTCCTTCGCAGAGTCTCATACCGAAGTTGGGCAGGAGAAAGGGAAACACCCCACGCCGAAAAAGTTGACGAAACGTCCCAAGTCTCCTCGGAAATGGAACCTGTTTAGCAGATCCCTGAATCGGTCCGCCCCTACTTTGAAGAAGGTGGAAGAATCAGCTCCTGTGGCAGCCACTGTGAAGACTGTCCAGAGCAAACCCGTCGCCTTCTACACCATGATGGACAATTCGGAGCAGGAAGACAATGCAGCTGAACGAGACATGGCGAGCATCTTGAGGGAGGCTGAAGTTCTGCCGCCTGTGCAACCCGCCGCGGAGAAGCAGGCCCACGAAAGGAAACCATCCCTGGGCATAGAGCAGAAGGTGCTGCACGAGAGGAAACCGTCCTTTGGTGGTGAACAGAAGCAGACCCACGACAGGAAGCCTTCTCTTGGGAGTGAGTTGAAGCAGGTCCACGAGAGAAAACCCTCCTTCGGCGGAGAGCCGAAGCAGCTGCTGCACGATAGGAAGCCCTCCTTCGGTGGAGAGCCGAAGCAGCTGCTGCACGAGAGGAAACCTTCCTCTGGTTTGACGCAAACGCACGAGAGAAAACTGTCTCTTGGTGTCGAGCGAAGGGGCCGTTTCCCCGTCAAGTCGTCCACCCCCCAGACTTCGGCTCCAAGTGCTTCTCGATTGAGAACGCCGTCGGCCTCCAGGGAACCCCGTGCTCAGCCAGCCGTCACTAGACCTGCCCCTTCTGCCCCCGCAACGGAGAAGACAACGACAGCGCGGCCCAGCCGGCTGCCTCAGGTTGGCCGGATTCCCAAGGTGGTGAACACCCGCCCTGATCAGACGTCACCGAAGAGCTTCTCGCGTCCTTTCCACAGAGTTAGCTTGCAGCCTCCTCCGCTGTTCGCTCCGACTGTCGATCGGGATTCGGTCGCCATGGGTCCCAGCCCGCCAGAGCTGACAACACCCGAGCTCTCCAAAGACGAGTCGACTGAAGCCACAGTCGAGAGCAGCTCCCCGAAGCCTCGTACAGTTTCGCGTGATTCTTGCTGCTCCGCGATGAGCGACGAAGCAGAACAATTCCTTGTCTTTGCCCCTCGCAAGGACTCGGAATTTACCGTCAGCTCTTCCTCAACCAACTCGGGCCTCCTAAGCTACGCAAACCAGACTGCAGTGGTTCCCGGGCCCACGGCATCGCTCGCCGAGGATGAGATCTGGGACGAATACAACGACCTGCTTGGTGATGTACCACCTTCGGCTACATCGTCTCGCGGTATACCCTTCTACCTCGAGGGCTACGAATCTCGGCTCGCCAAGAAAGAGGCGAAGCCTTTGGTTTCGCCCACCATCAACGTTCCCCCGCCCGTTAGCTCTACGCCCAAGGAGACGAAGCAGAACCGCGAGTCTGTCGACACTTGCAAATCGGGATCCAACTCGAGTCATCTCAGCGCGGACATGACAGCGCGTATCAATGCCGCGTTCCGCTTCCAGCCCGAAGCCGTTCCATCCACGCCTTTCTCCGTCTCCGAATTTGTCTCGGGGTATGGTGATCGCAACAGTACCGTGGAGTCGCCCAAGGCTGCCCTTGCCGTCCACCGAAGCAGTAGCTCGTCGGGCCAGAGCATCAAGCACCCCGGCGTCCGGGCCTCAGACAGTAGCTGTACCAGCGAAGAGACTCCTCTCTCCCAGGTCAACCTCCGTGTTGGGTCCATGACGGTCAGCAAGTGGCTCACTTTTGGCCACGTGCTCTTCAGCCCAGCGCGCGAGGACTTGGTCCCCGAGGTCGGCTCGCTCAAGCGCCATTCCATACTCGTAATTGACGGGCTCGGAAACGACGACTGGTCTTTTTACGCTGCGGAGACGTACCCGGCCGCCACCTTCTTCAATCTGTCACCCCGAGCGCCCATTGTGGAGGAGCCGCGGACAGCCAACTCGTTCACCATGTCTCCTCCCAACCACCACCAGATCCAGTATCTTTCTCACAAAGACAAGTTCCCGTTTGGCCCTGACAGCTTCAGCACCGTGGTCTTCCGCTTCCCTTCGGCGGCACCGGAGGCCTATTACCGGAATATCATTTCCGAGGCCCGGAGGGTGCTTAAGCCTGGTGGCTACATCGAGCTTGCTATCTTGGATGTGGATTTGGTCAATATGGGCAACCGGACCAGACGCGCTGTCCGTCGGCTCAAGGAACGGATCAACATGCAGCACCCCGACTACCACCTCAGCAGCACGGCGGACCTCGTCCTACGCCTGCTCGCCAAAAAGGGGCTTATCGACGTCAAGACCTGTCGTGTGGGCGTCCCGGTCGCAAGCGCCATTACGGGCCGGCCGGCAGCTGAGAAGGGCACGGGCAAGAAGAAGAAAAGGGACGAGCGCAGTCTGGCGGAGATGATGAACGACGAGACGGAAACAGGCGACGAAAACATCACCAAGATGGTGGCCAAGGTTGGCCGCTGGTGGTACAACCGACTGTACGAGTCGGCAGCCGGCGCGCCGACGAGCATCTGGAGCGACAAGGCCCTCTTGGCCGAATGCGAGGAATGGGGCACGAGTCTCAAGCTTATGGTCTGCCACGCGAGAATGCCCGAGACGAGGAGCCGCGTCTCGAGCATCTAACCTCCCGCTCGCGCGTCGCTGTACCCGACTCACACCAATTTGCATCTACACGTACACACACCCATCACGGCATTGCATCTAATCGACTGTACCACACACCCAATTCTCCAGCATAGCATGGCTCCGGAAACAACACTCAAAAGACATGCTCTCATCGCTAGAACGATGAGGGACAAGATTTACTCGAGGGCGCAAGCCCGACTCTGTGCCAAAAGAAAACCAAGATTGCATCACCACAGCGGCCACCCGACTAGATGGGCTGGCACCATGCATTTGCCTCTCACGAAGCATCGGGACTCACAGTCCTTCTCTGTTCTTCTTTTCACATGGGAAGCCGGTAGACACGGCACGTCTTCCCGCCCGGCCTCTGCTCTCCGTCCCCTTGGTTGGGCGAACGGAGGCGGTCGCATTTCGTTGCAAAACGACTGCCTGTCCATCGATAACTCCTCGATCTGGACGGGTAGGAAACTATTTCTTTTTCATGTTCGAGAATGCCGCGGGACGGGCCTCCCCAGACCAGGCCGCCTTCTCCCGACCCCAAGGACGACGGGTGGACCGGGTCCTTGATGGCGGATTTATAGGGGGGCGGCTTTTGGATCTTAATGTTTTTGGTCGTGGCGATGGCTGGCTGTTGCAACCCCGACCCCCTCGCCGCCTCAGTCTCCTCTGTATTCATGGGCGGGAAGGGGGGAGTGGGTAAAAAAGATTGATACAAGCGGACCGACATGTTAGGTCGCTGGTGATGCGGAGGGCTCTGGAAGCGAAGGATGAAGAAGGGGTTTGTTTTTTTTTTTTTTGGCGGATTGGCCGGAAAGTGTCTGTCTTTTTCTTGTACGCTGGACGACACTTTCCCATGACTTGCAACGAGGCATGATGATGGTTTGGAATGGTGATTTCGGCCCTGCCGCTCAGGGATGATAAAAAGCTATGCATCAGCGAAGCGCGTTTTAGTTTTACTTTCTATAAGATACCCCCACCGGTCTTTTCTGAACATTATAATATCTCTTGCTCCCTCCCAGCCGCCTTCTGTCGTGACACTTGGCCACAGATCGCCAGTCCGCCCCCATGGTGGATGAAAGAGGTTGCCTAGGAGGCCGCATCTTGTCGTATCTCAGCCTCCCGTGCCAACTCGTCTTTTCTCTTGGAGGTAGCGCCATTCACTTCCCGGGCGCCGTCCCCATCTTCCATCCCTCAGCCTTCCTCTTTCGGGAGGGTGGTCTGGAGGCGCTCGAGGGATGTCGGGCTTAACGAAAATGAAAGCGTGCTGGAGTAAGGGGACGAATGCGGCGGGGGCTGCTACGCGACTTATGGGTTCGGAAGCATCATCGTCTCGCTGCCCATCGCATCATGGGAACGTCGCGGAATTCCGGCGAGAGGAGAAAGGATCGACGACCTGGCATTCTGATGGTTGGGTTCGGCGAGGAGGGGGAGGAGGAGTGGTTCTGCGATACGTAGTCGTGAAGCTTCGGTAAGACACATAGTGGCGGGGGGTGCGAACACTGTAGCAAGATTTCATTTCTTCCAATTCTCGGGCGAGGTCACGGGGACTCGCATCGAACAACCAGGCCCATTTCTCTCTGCGCCTACTTACTTCGCTTGAGCTTGAGGGTGAGGCAAAGTATGAGCATCCAATATTATCGTTTTCCGGGGCGGGGAGGCCTCATCCAAGCCGAGTGTTGGGGTCGCGCAGGAGGCGAATTCAACACTTATATGCATAACCACGCTTATTACCATGCAGCCTCTGAGACACGAGGACCCTTTGCGACCCTCACGACCCCGAATCCGCCGCCTGGGAATGAAACCTTTCACCAGTGACAGCCGAGTGCCGGCCCAGCACCAAAAAAAAAAAAAAAACCTGGGGCGCTCCCCCCCCGTGTCGGCAGGCGCTCCCAGGGCGCTCCTACGCGTCCACACTGAGAGCCCATCCTGCCTTGTCTTCAAGGGGAGGGTTCTGAAGTAAAAGAGAGTCCCGCCGCCTTCCCGGGGGGGTTGCTCAATTGGCGGTGCAATATGCTTTATGCACACCTTCCTGACAATCCTTTCCCTTGGGCCGATGGCCCCAGGAAATGACGTCGGGGCCGGGCCAGAAGGCGCCGCAAACTCCCGTATCAGCGGACTTATAGTTTCCGTTGAGAGCCGGCAATTGCCTCACCCTCGCCGACGGGCGGACCCCTAAGGCCCTGGTGTATATAAGGTAAGGTCGAATGGTTTGGACGGTGGCTGTCAGACCAAAACCGCTATCAACAACAGAAACACAGCATGGCTACTTCCACATCACCACTCACACGGCTGGCCGAGCAGTTGCTGGAGAACGCCAAGGCGCTCGACGCCTACAACCAGTCACACGGCCTGCCGCCGGCATCGTTCGACGAGGAGTCCTTCCGGGACCCGCCGCTGAACATCGAGAACCGGCGTCGGACCGTCATAAGCCTAGCCCAGGACCTGAAACGGCAAGCCCAGGGCCCACGGGACCTTGTATCTGACGTGTTGAACTCGGTAGGTCGCACGGCCCCGTGCCCGCCTGTCGTGCGTCTGGCTAAGGCAGCACGCACAGTTCACCGACCTCGCCAGCTTTCATTTCTTATACCGTTACGATATCGCCTACCATGTCCCGCTGGACGGCGAGATTTCGTACGCCAAGCTGGCGGACGCGGCGGGCGTGGACGAGGTTCTCTTGCGACGTATGTTGCACATGGCCATGATGAACCGCATTTTCATCGAGACGCGAGACGGCGACGTGAGGCATTCCGCCGTGTCCAAAATACTGCACCAAGAGCCGGGCGCCATGGACGCCTGCGGATTCATGCTGGAGGAGATGTTTGTATGCTGGCCCCTCTTTTCCCTTTCCCCCGACCGGGGATTCCTGTCCGCCTGTGACCTTGGGACTGACGTCTGAGTTGGCGTGTAGCCGGCCTCGACCAAGATGGTAGAGGCCATGGATCGACACCCGGGCTCCGGAGAGCCAAACGAGGCGGCCTTCAACGTGGCCTTCAAGACCAAGCTTCCCTTTTGCAAGGCGTTGGAGTCGGCACCGGAGCGTGCTCGGCGTTTTGGAGCCGCCATGCGCTGGATGTCGCGCGGCAGCCGGTTTTCTCATAACCACCTCATCCGGGGCTACGACTGGTAAGGGCCACGGTCCACTACCCGAGCGATGTGGTTCGCCGAGAGAAGTACGGGACGATGCTCCCACGCTTCTCCCGAGCAGCAGTGCGTGCCTGGTACTGATATCGCGAGGCGTACAGGGCTGCTCTCGACCAGGCGGGCGGGTGCGTAGTTGACGTCGGCGGCGGGCATGGCGCCGTGTCGGTGGCACTGGCGCACGCGACCCGACAGCTGCACTTCGTCGTGCAGGACCTGCCGGCGACGGCGCGGCACGGCGAGAAGCAGCTGCCGTCGGCGCTCAAGGGCCGCGTCGAGTTCATGGCGCACGACTTCTTCGCCGAGCAGCCGGTCCGCGGGGCCGACGTGTACCTGTTCCGCTACATCCTGCGCGACTGGTCCGACAAGTACGCGCGCAAGATCCTCAAGGCCGTCGTGCCGGCCATGCGGGACGGCTCGCGCATCCTGTGCATCGAGGTCCTGCCGAGCAACGCGTCGTCGACGGCCTGGAGCGACAAGCAGGCCTACAACCTGGACATGATCTCGGCCCTGAGCTCCAACTCGATCGAGAGGAAGTCGGACGACTGGCAGAACCTCTTCTCGGCCGTCGACAGCCGGCTGCAGTACCTCGGGGCCCGGACGCCTCCCGGTTGCGCCGTCTCCATCATCGAGGCGCGGTTTTCGCAGACGACGTGACGCGACTGACGCCACGGACGGCGTGGATGAGGTCAATACTGGAGAGAAGTATGTACTTAAGCTAGGGATGCGCACCGCAGCAACCTCCTTTGGCTTCCGCACGTATGTACCTCGCTACATCTTCTCGGGCGAGGCGAGTGTTGCACACCCGAGTAGATCGGATGGGAGTTTGAGACGAGTGGAGATTGGGAAAGCCCGGGACGGATGTTGACGATTGAGGGGGGTCATGAAGTTGTTGCCGTGATTCCGGATGATGATGATGATGATGATGATGATGGACGTTGATGAGTAAAACGATGTACATCCAGTATGTACATTCAGGGTACTTCAACTAGTAACCGTCGTCAATTGATCTACTTAAGTAGCCCTCCTTCCCTGAAGGTTGGATGACAGCCCTGCGGCCCCCACCATAGAGATCAAATAAGTGGAGATGGCAGGTGCTACGTACATACGTCGGGCGCGGGTTTGATGTACATCCCCGAATCTCCCCCCATCTCAGGGGGGAACGAACGTCTTTGCCGTCGTTGTGCCGGACGCGTCGCAAAGAGAACTGGTCACTTTTTCGGGACTGCGACGCCCATCCATCCATCCCCTCCCCAATCATCCCACGACGATCCCTCCGGCCACCACTATCTCTCAGAGGCCCTGCCAGCGCCCGACGACTGCCGACTCGTCCACCGACGCTCCTTTCTGCCGTGTATCCGGTTCATGTGCCCCGTCCTGCCTCGTGCTCTGGAGCTGTCTGGTAGAGACCCGCCACGACCAATGCCCGCAGCCGTCGTGCCCGCCACGTCCATCTGCGACATACGCTGAGCTCCGATCCCATCACCGCCGCCTCCGCCTCCGCCCGCCTCGAACCATGGCCCCAAGCGAGTCTTTGGCCCCGGCCGACCCCGGTACCCATGAGGATGCGCCCCTGGCGAGGCCCTCGATGGCCTCAATCGAGCTGACCGAGGACATGGGCGCTTCAGCCCATAAGATGGCCGGCCCGGGCCCAACGCGCAAGACCGGCTTGTTGGCCCGGCGGACGCTCGGCCTGGCTTGTCTGCTCCTCACCGTCCTCCTGTGGACGACGTCCAATTTCCTTGCCAGTGTGAGTTACGCTGAGCCCGCCGCGGCGACCACCCTCCCCTCTCCCGCGGCTGTTAACGGACGGCCCAGTACATTTTCTCCGACCATAGCTATGATAAGCCTTTCTTCGTTGTCTACGTCAATACCTCGATATTTGCCTTTTCCATGATACCCATTACCATCAAGAGCATCCTTCGGAACGGAGGCTTTGGCCACGCCCGCGCCGTGGCGCTGCAGGTCTGGCAGGAAAAGTCGCTGGCGCCCCTCGATGGCCCCCGCGGCCGGGCGCAGCTGGACGAGGAGGACGCGACGGCCGGCGAGCGGCTCCTGGTCGACGACGAGGGCAGCTACGAGGCGTACGACGTGCCCAAACCCGACGACAAGCTCACGTTCCGCGAGACGGCCAAGCGGAGCCTGGAGTTCTGCATGATCTGGTTCTTCGGGAACTACTTCGCCTCGGCCTGCCTCGAGTACACGAGCGTCGGCAGCGTCACCATTCTCACCTCGACCAGCAGCGTCTGGACGCTCATCCTGTGCGCCATCATGCGCGTCGAGGGCTTCACGGTGCGGAAGCTGATCGGGGTGCTCGCCTCCCTGGCCGGCATCATTCTGATCTCTACCGTCGATCTCTCGGGCAAGGACAACGACGAGGACCGGGGCAACTTCCCGCACAAGACGCAGATGCAGATTGCCATTGGCGACGCCATGGCCCTGTTCAGCGCCATGGTCTACGGCCTGTACGTGACGGTGATGAAGGTGCGAATCGGGGACGAGAGCCGCGTCAACATGCCGCTGTTCTTCGGCATGGTGGGCATCTTCAACATCCTGTTCCTGTGGCCGCTCTTCATCATACTGCATGTCACGGGCATCGAGCCGGTGAGTTTGGCCCGCCCTCCCCCCTCTCTCGCGCCCCGCGGCCCATGGACCGGGCTTGGCTAACCCCGCCGCGTAGTTTGAAATGCCGCCGACGGGCAAGATCTGGACCATCATCTTGCTCAACTCGCTGTCCTCGTTTGTCAGCGACATCTCCTGGGCCTACGCCATGCTTCTCACGACGCCCTTGCTGGTGACGGTGGGCCTGTCGCTTACCATCCCCCTCTCTCTGGTGGGGGAGATGATCCAATACCAGCAGTTCTCCAGTTTCCTGTACTGGGTCGGTGCCGGTATCGTCCTATTGTCGTTTCTGTTCATTAACCATGAGAGCCACGAGGACGACGAGGCAAAAACCCCCAACCCAGGAACGGGTTGACGATTAGAGGTGTAGAGGACGCGCCCCCCCGCGAGGAGTGGCGTCGGTTTGGCGGGTTAGTAAAGGCGTTCAAGGTACATCATAGCATTATCGAACAAGGGGGGCATCGGGCTTGGTCTGCTGGGGATGGTGGACTACTTATACAAGGGCCCTAGCTAGAGGATTGGCGGCCATTTGCAGATGACCCTGCACACTCGAGACACGTTCCCCGACTTGCTCGTGCTGGGGAATACCAGCCGGGGCGAACGTTAGTTTATTTTACCTTTACATACAACACTCACGTAGACAAAGAGCGATTTCATGAATTTTATTCAGCGCATGGCTGGACCCGCAGCACTGGTATACAGGGCGGAAGAGAGAAAATAGACATGTAAGCCGGGATATTTTAAGTGCATGTCGAACTATTTTACCTATTAAGTCCGGGGGCAGTTGGTATTTATCAGGGAGATAGGTAGCTATGACTACAGACAAGAGAGGGAATGGGTGTCATCACCACAGGGGCTGATCCGCCTCATACATGAGCATGGGTACCAGGTCACGTCGGTTAGCTAGTTGGCTATGGTTGTTGGCGCCGGCCAGTCTGGGACACCTTCCGATGACCACGACGAGAGGATGGCATGGTGAAGCACGTGTTGGTCTAACCGGGCCTCGGGGGGTCTAGATGGCAGAGATCGACAGGGACCCGCCCCCCGTTATGGTACGACGTCGGCATATTACCAGCCCGTTCGTGTTGGTGAAAGGTTTCGGGGGAGGGGGCGAGGGGAAGGGGGCGCTCGCAAGACGCCCACGCGTACCCCTTTCCCCCCGGCGATCGAGGTAGGGGAAGGCTTCCCGTCCGATCGTGGAAGGCCGAGGAGCGGGAGAGAGAGCGAGGAGTATCCAGTAGTTCATGCCCGCACCGGTGCGCCTTATTAGGTACTTAAGTAGGTAGTTTTGGGCGCCGTCGGACGTTTGATGGGAGCTAACAACGCCCCCAGCCAGAGGGAGTCCATGGGTGGAGGAATGAATGAATGGCTGGCTGGCTGGCTGGTGAGCAGGGCTGCGTATGGTTAGGGGATCTACCAATGGTGGATGGTGGATGGAAGAGGAAAAGGCGCCAGCTGCAGACCCTAAAGTTTAGATCAGGCCCCTCCCTTTTTCAGCTCTTGTCAGATCCAGCCGCCCTCCCGCGTGAAGGGTGATGCTGCGCGGGCGGCGAGGCTGTACCCATCGCCGGGGTCTATCACCATCGACAGGATGGTGGCCGAGGGCGACCGGTAGATGGCCCGGGGAGGGTTCGGGCGGACTCGATCTAGACCCGAGGTTCCCTTTTTTTTTTTTTCTTTGAGGTCTGTCTCCCTTGCGTCGGATGCTCGTGCACCTCCCTGCCAACTGCCTCCCCCCCCCCCCCCCTCCCCTTCCCTAGCGTATTGCGAGGCCCGGACCTGAAGGCCGGCTGCGCGGAGCCGCCTGCCTAATTCGTGCAATCGGGTAGGTAAGTAGGTTTGCAAATCGACGGGCAGAGGCGGGGGCGACGAAGGTGGAAATCGGGCGGGGGGGACTTTTCGAGCAGTGGCGATCCCCCATTGGATGGGTTCTCTATCGTAGGGCGGGGCCCATGATGGTGAAAATGGGAGAGGCGAAGATTCCCATGTTTGCCATGGTCCGCCCAGAGAGGCCGGGCTGCCATCTCATTCCAGCCCGCCAGCCCCGGCGGCCGCCCGTTCTATTGATATCCGCCCCGTGCCCGTCCTCCTCATCGAGCGGATGCCAGGGGGAGGGGATCTGGATCTCGATGGCCAACCCCCCCCCCCACCCATCCAAAGATTTGTGTGCAGCTGTTGCTGCAGCACCTCCCAGAACTCCCCCGTTGCTTCTAGTCATTCATCCTGTTTTGCGACATGCTGAGAACACCTGCTTCGCCCTCAATTTGTGGAAGGCTTGGAAGTGAAGATTGCGCGACTGGGTGCAGGTCGGAGTAGTACAGGGCTCTTTTTGATGATGTCTACTGACTGAATACAGGGGCTACCTACCTACTAAGGTACATAAGGTAGATGTAGGTACCTAGTAGGTAAGTATTCAGCGTGCTTGCCCGAGATGCATTATAAATGTACATACTTAAGAAAAGCACTCCCGGCCCTGACGTCAAGCGCCATATTTCCCGGGGCGGCGGCGGCGGCGGCGGCGGCAGCAGCAGCAGCAGCAGTAGCAGCGCATCATCACAGGTGGCAGCTCCCCCATCCATTCCCACCTTTTCCCTCTCCTCTCTCTCAGCCCTCCCTCAAACTCCGCCCTCTCCCCTCTCCAGCTCCCCCGTCTCCATATTGCAGCTCCATCCGTCCTGTCCACTTTTGCCTCCTGCAGGGTAGCTTGCAGCCTTCGAACTTAGGAAATCATCGGTCCTCGGACTAAAGCCCCGACCGCAATGCTGGCTCCCGGGGGTGAGTCGCGCGCCTTGTCCAGACCGACCGCCCTCTTACGCACTCGGTCCATTTTATCACTGCTCGTCGCCGTGCCAGTCGCAAGCCGTTTCGCCTTCTCTTGACCCTGACACACACCACCACACCCGCTCCAGCCGGCTTCCCAATAAGTGCGAGTCACTGTTCACTCTGATCACTTATTACATCTTCCCCTCGGCCTGGCTGTTTAAAGCAACCCTTGCCTGTCTGCTTCTTGTCCCCTTGCCAGCCGGTCGTTGCTCACTGCTACTGTCCTCTCCTGTTCTCCCTCCCCCCCCTCTCGCCCAGGACCTTCAGGGACTCCTTCATTCATTGGCCGCCAGTCTCGACCCAGCAGACACGACAAGTCATCCCACCACCGTCACAAGCCTGACCGCCGCGAGTGCGTCGTGACTTACCCAGCTACAGCGGAATCCGGCTTCCGATACTGCATATTTATTTCTGGAAGACCCCCGAGAAATAAAGTCGCATCATTTCAGACCGCGAAAGCATCCACGGGCTGTTCTCATTGGATCTGCAAGCAACTCCACAGGCTTTGAATATAAGCTCCTGTTACCTTTGAGTACCTGCTTTCACAAGCAACCCACGTCTCGCGAAGTTATCACCGCCGCCATGCCGTTCAAACCGGGCGACACTGGCTGCCCCCTGGCCGAAGCCGTCAATACGTCCACCAGGCAACTCCACACCAAACTGAACAAGGCCATCATATACCGCCTCTCGCTGGCCATACCGCCCCAAGCGGCAGACCCGTCCAGCTATGCCTCTGGTCTCCTGCACATCGCCCCCATATACGACACCTTCGAGACGCTCTGGCGCCAGGTGCTTGACGATTCCCCGCTGGAAAAGCTGCGAGTGTCCACGGTCCTCCGGAACGTCCATACCGCGGAGCTGGAGCGCGCCACAGCCCTACGGGAGGATATCGAGACGCTGTCGGGATGGTCGCCAGCCGTGCTCGAGGAGCAGCTGCGCGCAGCCAGTCGATACCCAGTCCTAGCAGCCTTTTTGGCTCACATGGAAGAATCAGTCGCAGCGCGGCCGCACGTCCTGCTGGCCTACGCCTGGGTCTTTTATATGGCGCTTTTCAGCGGCGGGCGCTTCATCCGCGCGACCCTGGCGCACGTCCCGGCGTCGGCCTGGGGAACCAAGCCGCAGAAGGGCCGGCTGCCTCTGGCCTTCTTCACTTTTGCCACCCCCGAGGACGGCGACGAGATCAAGGTGTCATTCAAGCAGCGCTTTGCAGAAGCGTCACACGGCTTGCAGCCCCAGGAAGAGTCGGACGTGGTCGAAGAAGCCCGCCGTATCTTTGAGTTCATGATCGACATAGTTGCCGAGCTCGATGACATATGCAGTAAGGAGCCCGCCGGCGACAAGGTGGGCGAGAGCCTCATGGGCCGCGTGGGCCGCATGCTGGGGCTGGGCAGCGGCGCCTAGAGTGCTTTCCAGCCAAGGCATCTATCGGGACGGCAGCGAAGGCGACTTCAGCGCCAGCGAGTTTTTACGGAGTACATGAATCCAGGCGAAGGCGTTGGTGGAGTTCGACGGTCCCCAACTGCCAAGATGCAGGTGGGGGGGCTTTCTTACCATAGGAAGTCTGGATTTTTTTAATAGTCAATTCTCGATATATCCCTTACCCAAGCGTTCAGATCTTGATACCCAATACACCAGGTACGTTTATGGCACCTCTACAAACAAGTAAGTGATCTTCGTACCGTTATCATCTACACAACGTCAACTAAGAGAGCTCTGCACAGTTCGTACCCCATTCTGTGTAACACTAATTTGACTTGTCGGCGGTTTGGTGCTGCGCAGTGAATGGTTATGCAGCATACGGCTCAGCTCGAGCGCGGAAATGAGCACGCGGGCCAAAAAGCAAGCAACACGCGCCACCCGCCGTTCCTGATCCACACCCACGGGACCGGGGGAGACATCGCAGGATGCGGTTCCCTGCCGACCTTTTTGCGGCCCGAGATCACGGGGCGCCTGCGATTTACGTACTACATATACACAGCGACGCAGCCCAGTGACCCGGAAAGCGGCATGCGTCCCCACCACATCCACCACCCTTGCACACCTACCGATATCCTCGCGCAGCCCTCAAGGGTCTTAAGGCGCGTCCTGCTGCTCCCGTACCGATCGTCCCGTGTGCCGGCTGCCCGCCCGTCAAGGCATAGAGAGGTCAAGAAGAGATCGGGCTGCGGTGTCTCTATTCAGCTGCACGCTCTCTAATCCATCGAAAGATGGGCACCGATCACCAAGAAACTCAAGTATATATGATTGCGCATCTATGTGGATATCCGCGCCACCAAACAAGGTAACCAAAAACTAACAGCCAAGGGTATCATGCGGATACAAAAGTAGGTATGCAGAAGTGTATCAAGCCCATTACCGGGTGTTTCCGAGCCAAGAAGAAAGGTTCAACGACGGGAATACCCATGATGTGGCGCCAAGAGCGGCCAGGAAGAAAGCAAAAGATCACGGTCCAGCAAACTAGCCAATGGCCAGCCAGCCCTGATATGCGCACGCTGACGTACTGTGCGTCGTCGACGAGGGCGTCTCGCCCGCCCCGGTGTGATGGGAGATGCCGTCTTTCGTCACCATATGCAGCACGGGGACAGCGACAGGCGGTGCCGGTCCGTTCAACCAGGGCCAACCCGTCCGGGCCCTGGGGTTGCATGACATCAGAAGGCCCCACGCGGGTCAGGGACCAAACGGTTCGGTCGCGCGACTGAGGCGAACTGTTTCCCGCCGGGCCCGCCCCGGTGGTCGTGGACAGGCGTCATACGCGCCCACTCCAGCGGGCTAGGGGGCCGTTCTGTTCTACAAACGCCGGAACCGCGACGCCTTCCGCCGGTTGTTGCCGTACGGCGGAAGCTGGGGGTCGCCGATCGCCCCGTCGTCGCCGCCGCCGCCACTGCCGCCGGGACACTCGTTGAACCACGTCCATGCCTGGGGGAGTCGGTCAGTCATCCCGCCACGCTAGGAGAAAAAGAGGGGGAGTCGAGTGGCTTGGGGCCCGTCGCCGACGTACCTCGTTCGTGATGGGGTGCACCTTGACAAAGTCGGCGCGTCCCAGGCCACCAAGGTTGGCCAAGTTCATGTTGAGTCCGCGCTCCCCGACCGAGTTGTACAGCACGCCGCGCTTCTCCCAGGTGAAGGCGCTGCCGCCGGCGGGGATGCGGCCCTTGTTCTTGAGCACTGTCGCCGCGCCGTTGTACTTGTTGAGCCAGATCATGTCGGCCTTGCCGCCCTTCTCCACGTCGGCGAAGCGGATGTTGGCCCGGTCCCAACCCTCGGCGAACTTGATCTGGCCCACGTTCTCGATGCCGCTGGCCTTGTTGAGCGCGCCGGTGACGCGGCCGTCTTTCTCCAGGCAGAGGTAGTCGGCACGGCCGTCGCCGCTGCGGGGAGGGTGGCACGCGGGTTAGCGAGGACCGACTCCACGAGGATCAGGGGGTGGCTTTGCTTGAACTTACTCAATATCGGCCAGTCTCAGGCCTCGGTCAAAGATGTTGACGCCCCAGCCCTCGCTGCATTTTGCCGGACCGTTCACCCTGCCCACGTAAGGAAAGGAGAAGCGACCCGTCTGCGCGTTGTACTCGTTGCGCCACATCTCGAGATCGCCCGTGGCCTGGTTCTGGGACAAGATGTCACACTTGCCATCTCCATCCCAGTCAGCCAAGTGAATGGAGCGACGGTCCCGCTGGATGTTGAAAAGGTTGGGGAGCCCCTCCTGCCAGTTGGGCGGGTTGTGCGTGTTGATCCTCAGCTCGGCCTGCGATCCCCTTGGTTAGTTTGCACTCGCCAGGGGAGTAGAGTCAACAGCCAAGCGAAGCTCACCTTGTCACCGCCAGACCAGACCCAGATATAGTCGTCACTGCCGCTGCCCGTCATGTCACAGTAATAGGTGCCGTCTCCCTTCATACGCTGACCGCCGTCGCCGATGTTCTCGAACACCACGACCTCGATGTTGTTACCCGAGGGCTTCAGCCAGATGTAGTCCAGTCTGCCCGAGCCAAAGACACGGCCGAACCGGATCTGGGCGCCGGCGCCGGCGACATTCATGCCGCCGTGCGTCCGACCCGCGTCCCACCAATGGGGCTTGATGCCGAGCCCGGAGCCACGTTGGTTGATGACGGTGTCGACCTCGCCCCGGTCGCCAATGTACATCCAGTCGGCTCGCCAGTCGCCGTTGATGTCGCCGAGTCGCACCATGTACTTGTTGGCCGTGCCCCGGCCGGGCAAGACAACATCGCCTCCGGTATTCTCCGACATGAAGCCCTGCCAGTACGCCACCGTGTCGCCCATGCCGCCGTTGCGCCAGCAGCGGATGTCGCCATTGTTTTCTTGTACGCAGTAGTCGGCCCGTCCGTCACCATCGACATCAGCCACCAGAACGTCCCCGGGTCCCTTGCCACCGGGCCCCCCGATGACCTCACCAATGGACTCGAAGCGAGGCGGCTGCCCGCCCCGGTTGATGGCTACCGACGCCTGGCCCCGGTCGCCGATGCACCAGAAGTCATCCAGGCCGTCGTTGTTCAGGTCGGCGAAGATGTGCTTCACATTGCCATTGCAGGCGGGGACCGAAAAGCCCGTCCACGAGGTCTGGAAACGGCCACCGGTGTTGAGCAGGTACGAGTACCTGTGGGAGCCGTCGCCCTGTCTCTCTATCCTGACCAGCTCGTCCACCTCCCCACCTCGGCCAGCGCCGCCGGCATTGACGAGCTGCGCGATGATGTACGTGTTGGACTGCGAGCCGGGAACTGTGGCCATGGTGTATCGGGGGGTAGACTCGTGGTGGTAGTTTCCGTTGGCATATCCCGTCTCTCGCTGCGTGAGCACAGGGCCGCGACCTTGGTCCGCCCGCTTGGCGCAGGTGGAGGGTTCTCCGCCAACCTCGCGAGCATCGTCGACAGATCCGTCAGGGGCTTGTAAAGTCCGCTCCGCCGCTTTGAAAGCGTCCCACCATACGGATGCCATCTTCTTATAGCCGCCGTCGTTGGGGTGGATGCCTTTCAGGGGTCAGCCATGGATGCACTACGCTACAGAGACTGGGGGCTCGCCCTGTCCAGCAGACATACCATCGGGGTCGATGTCGCTCCTCGTAAGGAAAGCGTGCATGTCGGCGAGGAAAATCCTCTTGCCGCCGTACGAAGACACGAGCGATCGGTACTGTGCGTTGACAGCCTGGGCGCATCTCTCGTCGTTGTCGTTCAGACTGGGCACGAGCGTGGACAGGAGAACAGTCGTGCCGGGGATCTCGGCGAACAGGTAGTCGACCAGCCGCCGCATGCGAGCACCGGCATTGCCCGTATCCAGGTTCCGGATGCAGTCGTTGGTGCCAACATTGATCATGACCAGGTTGGGGTGCAGGCCAATGTTGTCCCTGGCCGCACCGTAGACCTCATCGATGATCCATCCCGGGTGGCCCTCGTTCTCCTGGGGGTGTGTGTGTCAGCATGACGGCTTCCTCTTGCGCAGGAGATGAGACAAAGAATATAGTACGGACTCTGTCGTTCATGTTGCCGTCCTGCTTGGACCCGACCATGTTGACCTTCCATCCGTTGAAGCGAAGCTGGTCCCGGAAGTACTTGCGGTAGCCGTTGCCGTCGGTCGAGGCCACGCCTTGGGTGATGGAGGCGCCGAGGGGCATGGCCCGGATGAAGAAATCGGCGGCAAGCCGGGCCGACTCGCTGAAAGTCGGGGCCCCAAAGACCTTCATGGGCTTGGGGACGCCCTCGACGGTGCCCGGCTCCACGACGTCGGGCGCATACTCGGCGCCCCAGGGGGAGGGCGCGTCAACGCCCTTGGCGTGCGCCTGGCCGAGGAGCGCCGCGGTGGCGACCAGGACCCTCGTGAGGGTGGCGAGAGAGAAAGCCATAGTTTGCGCGCAAGCTGGCAAAGCCAAGGAGGGGGGGGTCTTGAAGGGCAGTGAGCGAGTGAACTGCCTAGCTCCTGGTCCGAAGCCAACGAAGGCGCCAGGGCAGGCATGAACCTTGGATCTTATAAGTGCTCACGGTTTTCTTTTTCCCTTCCCAATCCGCCCCTTCCCCCGGCTCCCGAAGCGTAGGTGCCCTCCCCGGCCGAGGTACGCATATTGGCCCGCCCGTACACGAGGTGCCGGATAGGACGAAAAGGCAGGGGGGGGGGGCAGTGATGGACCGGGGGAGGAGGTAGGGGGGGGGGGGGGGGGGGGTGGGAAGGATGACTATCAGTCCGTCGGCAGGATCCAGGATTGACCTGCAGTAGCCATTCGCATGGGGTGGGTACCTCTCATTTCAGGGCCCGTATAGAAAAAAATCGAAGATATGGAGAGGAGAGAGCCTTCATTCCCTGCCCAGCCTGCTTACCACGCAGGCGAGGGGGTGCGGGTGCAGCGTATAGCGCGTGCGGCCCAATAGTCATGCAAGCAGCGTATGGGAAGTTATGCATAGTGATATTACACCCGCCACGGGGGGGGGGGGGGAGAACCACTCACGGCCGCCCGCCGGTTCGCCGTGATCTAGTCAGGCCGTCACGTCCGGGTCACCCGTTTTGGGTACACTTGATGGTTGATGCGGTGGGTAGGTGCCCCCGTGCCGGAGCAAAGAAGCACCTTTTTTTTTTTTTGCTCTCGCGCTGTGTCACTCTTTTTCTCATTTCTCGATCACGACGACGAAGACAACGTGGTATGGCGGTGTTGTAAATGGATGTGCCCCGTGCCGCACGTGGTGGTGGGGGCACAGACACTCTCTTCCTAGGGCCTCCATGGCTTAATGTTCTCGGAAGAATGTAACTAAGTTATTAGTAGTAGTAGTAGTAGTAGTAGTAGTAGTGGGTAGCTAGGGTGCAGAAGGAGGAGAGGGGTCTTCGGGATGGCGCCGTGTGACCCAAGAATAGAAACTGGAAGCATCCATACCCCCGAGTACCTCAATGAATGACCTTGGTTTGGGTAGGCTGGCCCGGCCAATATGGTCTTTCCGTCCCGTCACGCGCACGAGGAGGGCGCCCACTTCTTTTTTGCTGCGGGCTGGCGGCACAGGCGGCGAGGAATCCACGGCCTTGTGCCTCGTTTCGGTCGAGCAGCTGGAGGCCAAGAGGGGAAAACCGTCTTGTTGGGGGGTGAGGGTTCCGCGCTGCTTACTGCTTTGGACCTATGGGGTAGGGGATGTCCTGTAGATGGATACATACATACATACATACATACATACATACATACATACATGCATGTAGGTAGCTTGTTTACGGCTTACCTCTTTCCCTCCTCTCTTGCCCGATCATGGAAGAACCCTACTACCATGGATAGATGGATGGCAGGGGAATGGAGGGATTATTTTTTTCATCCCGGCGGGGGGGGGGGCTGAGCCGGGGTTCTAGGCAGGCACAGGTGGGGGAGGGTCCTCGAAGAGGAGGGTTCTCCAGTTTCCAAGGGTCTGGCCGCCCATGGACCCCCGATCGATGGATGGGGATTGGAAAGTACAAACATCCATATCTCTATCCTCCTCCTCCTCCTCCTCCTACACGACCCTCACGAATTCTATACCTTACTATCTATGTACAAGGTTCTAACACTTGATCCCCCCCCCCCCCCCAAGGCCGAGTCATTTGCGTGCAAATAAAAAAAAAAAAAGTTCCCGTCCCCCTTCGCGGGCAGGGGTTTCATTCAGCCTCCAAAGAGGGAAGGGAACATGGGGCGGCGTCCCGTGCGATCGATCCATCATCCCATGGGAATGCGAGATCCCATGTGTCCGGATCAGGAGATGCTCGACAGGCCCCAACACGTGCTGGGGGAGGGGGTGGAAACTTGGCAAGCCGCCATGTCGAACACCCTTCCCCCTCATCATGCCCCGGCGCATGCGCGCGCGCGCGCGCGCGCCTCACTCACCAGGGACAGAGCGAACTGCCGAAAGGGCCATATAGGCAATGCATTCGTATGGTATTGGAGATGTCAGCATCTATCGCGCGCACTAGCCAGCACATAGGTTTCCCACTGGTTGCCCCCCTCCCCCCTAGCGGGACCAGCCCCGGAACCGGGGAGGGGGGGCGTGAAGTGTGGGATGGACTAGTCCGGCTGGGTTTGCCCTGAGTGAGAGCAAGTCACGACAACATTTTCTCGGCCAAGACATCCCTCTCTGTCTCTCTCTCCCCCTCACTTTCGCTAGCCCTCTAGTCACATCCTGCCCTTGCAGTAGTTTCCCACCGCATCGCACGGCACGTGCAGCGCATTCCATCCCATCCCCCAGGGTTGCTTGTGGCAGAAGAGCGCGCGCTCCCCCCCCCCCCCCCCCCCCAAAAGTACCGCATTTCAATAGCTCCCAATCGGAGCCGCCCCCCGCGAACCAGCCCCGAAGCAGTCAAATTGCGCGAGGCAAAAGACGCACCACCTCCTCGGGGAACCGAGGGCCGGGGCACGGGGGTGACAACGAAAACGCCCATTCTTAGCCATGACCCACGTATAAGCCTAACAGCGGATCCTCAATGAGAGCAGATAGTATGGGCCTGCTGCTGTTAGGATGGTACTGGGCCAAGAGACGAGAATGGGCGTTTCTGCTGTCAGGCCCGTGCCGGGGACTACCCTAACTACATATCTCGCCAATGCACCTCACGGGCATACGACGTATAGCCCGTTGGCCACTTACATATCTCCTCCATAAGCGAGCTGAAATGGCTTTTCCGGCCTGCGGTGCCTGCCTGGATGGGCCCCGCCTGGCGATAGACCTCGCCTTTTCCCCACAGGGGGGCTTACACGTCACTTTTTTCTAGTTGGCTTGGCTCGGAAGAATCGGTCAAGTTGGGATGGATAGCCTCACCGGCTCCGAAGCTGCAGAGATAAGGTAGGCGAACCGCGGCGGGTGGACAGGATGCGAGGCCAGCTCGGCGAGCACGGCGAGGCGCCGGCACAGCACCTCTCCCTCCTCGGGAACCGACGGCCCCTGCTTGAAAAATCACCGGAACTGACGGCCCTGGTGGACGACATCACCGGAACAGACGGCTCGCCTCATCGTATAGTATGGTGGTCGGTCCCCTTACTCTACAGCACGCTTCTATCTGGCACTGCTTCTATACTAATGGACAACAAGTCAAACAATAATTGCATGGGTATCTTGGCAACCAACAAACACTCGCTTCCCTCCCTCACCTCCACATGAGCTTCATTTCGCGGGGCTGCCGGGCCGGCTCACTCCTCATCATCGCTCTCGTCACCCGACCAGGCCCCGACTTCAGCCCAGCCGCAACCCCATCTGCGGCCACCGCCTTCCCCGCCCGTCCGCAGGTCTTTCGCTTCCTCGCGTCCTTCCCTCCAGCAGCGCACCAGGTAGTCGTCGGCGACCGTGACCAGGCTGCCCTTGTTCGTCCACGTCAAGGCACCCACCTCGCGGTCGTGGCCGCGGATCAGGGGCGCCCCATTGCGGACAATGGGGATATCGTCCTTCTCTGCTCTCATATTCGTACTGCTGGTGTGGCGATGGGATAAGGGCCGCGGGGATGCGGCCATGGTCGAGCTCGACAAAGAGAGCGACGACATAAGTGCTGACACGTCATGTTGGAAGTAGCGCTCCGCCGTGGGAAAGACGACGGCGCAAGCATCACTACTGCCCGCCGCGAGCAGTTCCGAACGTCCATCCGCCGCAGGACGGACCGCGCACTTCACGTAGAAACTCGTCGCGTGAAGGGAGGGGTGGCGGAAGCCATAGAGAGGGCCGAGGCCGTTGTGCGTTCCGTGCCGCCGCCTCGGCGCTTCCCGCGACGACAGTTCAGGAGCATGGCCGAGGATCAAGTGCGATGTCGAATAGGCGTAGACAGTGTTGTCCTTGCAGAGCGCATACAGCCGTGTGCCATCCGTGTTTAGTGATAGGGACGCAATGCCGAACGGCCTCCACTGCGAATGAGACGTCGGCGGTGCCGTGGCTGAGATCGGAGTGGCTAGTTTTGACTTGCGGCATGTGGAGCGGATGTCCCAGAGTTTGATCGAAGCGTCCGCCTCGCAGCCAGTCAGCAGGAGATGCTCCTTTCCCTCGGGCAGAAACTGCAGCGCCGTGACGGAAACGTCACCGATCCGGCCCGGAAGCTCGCCGCGCGACGGCATGTCGCCGGGGCCGCCCGAAGGCCCCTGTTGTACTTGTCGCTGCGTGCGCGCGTGCGCGTGGTATATGCTGCTGACGGCGCACCCCGACTTCACCTGCGGCAGGCGGTACCCCAGGCCCGTGTCACGATCCTGAGGGGCGGACATGGACATCTCCTGCACCGGGCCCCGGCAGCGGAGGTCCCAAATCTGGATGCTGCCATCGCGAGACGAGGTCGCCAGGACCGAGTTGTTGGACTGGCCCGGCTGAAAGCGAATTTGCTTGAGGGACGCCGTGTGGTTGCGGAGCACCGCAACGGGGGCTTGGGTCATCACGTCCAGAACCCGGCCCGTCTGATCACCGGAAGCGGTGGCGAGAAGGCGATCATCGGAAGAAAAGGCCAGGTCGATGATGGCATTGCTGTGCGCCTGGAACGATAGGTGTACTCTGCTGAAGGGCTCCGCAGACGACCCAGCCGTATCGAGCAAGCGTATCTGTCCCTCTTCGTCTCCCACGGCTACTAGGCTGTTGGCTGCAGATTATTAGCTACACCGGGGCCGGAACGTGAAGGGGTCAGGGGGGTACATACAGTGGCAGGCGGCTGTGCAGAACGGCATGCAGCGGCCGGGGCCGTCGTGGCTGACGCAGCTGTGGGCGTCTTCCGGGCGGCTGTAGAAATCGGCCGTCTCCATCCTCCAGTCGGCCGCGGGCGTGGCCATGTAAGCCATTCCGGCCCGGGGCAGGGCTCCGAGGTCCCGTTGCATGAGCTGGCCTCGGAAACCCCGGCTGGTCAGGGGGGCCAGGCGTCGCACGGGCGCTCTTTCACAGGCTTCCTCGTCATCCTCGCCGTCACTTTCGAAAGACCCGAGGAAACTTTGCCCGGATTGCAAAGAGCCAATAGGACTGAGAAGGGACGGGGCCGCCTTGGAGTGGATACCCGATGGCTCCAAGGGGGGCAGCTGGAGAGGACGACAGGGGGACGAGTCCGGAGTGTGTTGGTATTTCCGCCGCTTGCTCGAGGGGCGGGCATCGTTCTCATCGGCAAGCGAGTCCTCCTCCCCGGGGGCCCTCAGCGGACTCGAGGGCGCGGGGGTCTGGTAGCGGAGGTTGTTGGCCTGGGGGGCGGCGAGCTCCCTCAGCGCCTTACGGGCCGGGCTGATATGGGCGGACACGCGGGGCCGGGGCGTGAAGAACCGCTTGAACTTCCTAGGCGTTATCGACGGGTTTCTTCGCTCCTTGCCGGTGCTGCGTCGGGGGGGCGAAAGCAGGTCCGAGTGGTCCCTGGCGGCGGGAGAGCTGGACAGCATGACGTGGTCCGGACACGTCGGTCTGCTCGCCATGGCTCCCTGAGAGAGGGAGACTGGAGAGACAGAGAGAGAGAGAGAGAGGCGGCTTCCGTCTCACGGTTTGGGGCCGGCGTGCGCGCGCGTGTCTAGAGAGACCAATGCAACCGGTATAAGCAAAAGAGATATTGCCCAAATAGTGGGAAAGCAAAAGATGCCCCAAACTCGCCCGCAATGGAAACCAGACAAGGGCAGAATGGAGAGACGGCGGGCGAGGGAGCAGCAGGCGTTTCGGGTTCTTTAAGTGGTACCTGGGTAAAGTAAAGTGGTCGCGAAAGCGGCGCGCTGAGCACGCGTTTCTTCGTGTGTCCCGTTCCCCCCCAGCCAATGCTACAAGGTTATGTAATGTACCTAAGGCCAAAGCTCAAAAAGGCCGGATGGATGGAGGCGGCGGAACGGGATGGCGTTTTACTGGTTGTGGCATGGGAATTTGTGGTGACGGCACACGGACAGACAGACGGGCAACGGCTGGCGACCATCGATCGGGGGGTGCACGCGTGATGTATGTACTGTGTCAGTACCTCTGCCCGTAGGTTGCCGTAGGTGCTATTAGCCCCTCCCAACCCCCCCAAGGGGGAGAGCCCATAGGTACATCATTTGTACTAACGTCCCATACCTGCTGTCTACATGTACCCTCTTAGGTTGCCTCATCGCTCAGCCCCATCAATTCAGCTACTAGATCAGGATGTACATACATGATGTACCTACATACGAACTAATACCCTTGCAGCCGATAGCGACACCGATAAGCCAAAAAAATGAAGTGGGGATGGGCCAGCGACAAGAAAAGTTCTGGCTCAAGTGCTGAGAGAAGTCGTCCTGATCAACCGCGAGGAAAGTAACGTTCCGTTCCTTCTCGCCAGTCGCTCCCCCCGTCTTCGACCGCGAGCCTGTCGTCGCCATGGGTTTCCAGAAGAAGACCGGCAAAGGCCGTCTCGACAAGTGGTACAAGCTTGCTGTTCGTCCGCCTCCATTCACGCACGCCGCTCGCGCCCGTCGTCGCTAACTGTCGCGTGCAGAAAGAGAAGGGCTTCCGTGCGCGTGCCGCTTTCAAGTTGATCCAGCTCAACAAGAAGTATGGCTTCTTGGAGAAGAGTCGCGTCTGCCTGGATCTGTGTGCCGCCCCTGGAGTAAGTCCAGCACCCCTGGCAACCCCCGGGATGGCTCATCGCTAACCGCCCGTCTCGCCGCGCAGTCATGGTGTCAGGTAGCCGCCCAGGCCATGCCGGCCAACAGCATGATTATCGGTGTCGATCTGTCGCCCATCAAGCCCATCCCCAAGGTCATTACCTTCCAGAGCGACATTACCACCGACAAGTGCCGATCGACTATCCGAGGATACCTCAAGACGATGAAGGCCGACTGTGTTCTCCACGACGGTGCCCCCAACGTCGGTACCGCCTGGGTGCAGGATTCCTTCAACCAGGCCGAGCTGGTGCTGCAGTCCATGAAGCTGGCCACCGAGTTCCTGATCGAGGGCGGTACCTTTGTCACCAAGGTCTTCCGCTCCAAGGATTACAACTCGCTGCTCTGGGTTTTCAACCAGCTTTTCGCCAAGGTCGAGGCGACCAAGCCGCCCTCGTCCCGAAATGTCTCGGCCGAAATCTTCGTCGTGTGTCGCGGCTACAAGGCGCCGAAGCGCATCGACCCCCGCTTCCTCGACCCCAAGGCGGTTTTCGCCGAGCTGGCCTCCGCGGCGCCCAACAACGAGGCGAAGGTCTTCAACCCCGAGATTAAGAAGCGCAAGGTAAGCATCGACCCCCCGCCCAGGAGAAGCAGGCAGGCGGGAGCTAACACGATGCCCTCAAATAGCGCGGAGGTTACGAGGAAGGCGACTACACACAGTTCAAGGAATTGAGCGCCAGCGAGTTCATCCAAACGACGGATCCCATTGACATCCTCGGAAACTACAACAAGCTCTCGTTTGAACAGCCACCCAATGGAGACGTGGCGCTCGCGGCCCTCGACAAGATGCCTGAAACCACCGAGGAAATTCGGGTGAACTGCGCTGATCTGCGCGTCCTCGGAAGAAAAGAATTCAAGCTCCTGCTCAAGTGGCGCCTGAAAGTGCGCGAAAAGTTTGGTCTCCCGACCAAGGCCACAACCAAGCAGAAGGCTGCGCTTACTGAAGAGGGGGGCGAGGGCGGCGAGGTCGCTGAGGTCGAGGACATGGACGAGGACCTCAAGATGCAGGAAGAACTACAGGCGCTGAAGGACAAGGATATCGCGAAAAAAAGGCGCGAGAGGAGGAAAGAAAATGAGAAAAAACAGAAGGAGGTCGTCCGCATGCAGCTGAACATGATGGCGCCTATGGACATTGGTATGGAACAACAGGGTCCGCAAGGCAGAGACGCCCTGTTCGGCCTCAAGACTGTCGACAAGAGCAACGCCGCCGCCAAGATCGCCAAGGGCAAAATGGCCATCCTCAGCGAAGCCGAAGCAAAGAAGGACCGCGACAGCGGCCTCGGCTCATCAGCCGACACGGATGATGAATCAGACGAGGAGGGGGACAGACTCGAGCGAGAGCTTGATGGCCTGTACGACCAATACCAGGAGAGAAAGTCGGCGGCCGATGCCAAGTTCCGTGCCAAGAAAGCTCGGCAAGAACACAGGGACGAAGAGTGGGAGGGAGTCTCGGGCGATGAGCAACCATCGAGCGACGACGGAGAGCTCGACGAGGACAGCAGCGACGAGTCCGACGACGACGCCGCCGACTCGGGCCCTTCCAAGAAAATGCTCACCGACCTCGACAACGCACCAGACCCGGCTGGTGGTTTGTCGAAACGAGCGAAAAACTTCTTCAATAACGGCATGTTCGACGGGATCCTTGACCCTGAGGCCGAGGAAGAAGAAGAGGAGGAGGAAGATGAGGCTATGGCGGATGCTGGTGCTGAGGAAGAGGACGACTCGGACGCGGAACTCAACGCCATTATCAAGGCCCAGGCTCTCAGAAAGAAAAAGGGCAAGTCGAGTGGTGCCGACGCAGAGGCTTCCTTGGACGATGAAAAGAAGGGCATTGAAGTGGTTAAGGCCGACCCGGTTGAGGAAGACTGGGAGAACGAGGACAAGCGGCGGTCGAGTGGCAAGCCAGGTGAGTCGCCCCCCGGTGCCCCAAGTGCAATGTCGGGTGCTAATGAACTGCAGACATCGATATCATCACGGCCGAGGCCATGACCCTTGCCCACCAGCTGGCAACGGGTCAGAAGACGTCGCAAGACCTCGTCGACGACGGCTTCAACAAGCACGCCTTCCGCGACCGGGACGGCCTTCCCGACTGGTTCATGGACGATGAGAGCAAGCATGACCGGCCGCAAAAGCCCATCACCAAGGCGGCCGCCCAGGCGATCCGGGAGAAGCTGCGGGCCTACAACGCCCGGCCCATCAAGAAGGTCCGCGAGGCCAAGGCGCGCAAGAAGTACAAGGACGCCCAGCGGCTGGAGAAGATGAAGCGGAAGAGCGACCTCCTCGTCAACGACGAGAACATGACGGAGAAGGAGAAGGCCGACAGCATCACGCGCCTCATGAGCAAGGCCAAGAAGAAGAAGCCGAGGGCGGAGACCAAGGTCGTCGTGGCCCGCGGCGTCAACAAGGGCGTCAAGGGCCGGCCGAAGGGCGTCAAGGGTCGCTACAAGATTGTCGACCCGCGGATGAAGAAGGAGATGCGCGCGATGAAGCGGATAGCCAAACGCAAGTAATTAGGACAGGCCGACGTATAAATTCACTACCCATTGCCTCGTTTGGGGCAATCGGGATCCAGGCCTCGCAAACTTTTTTTTTGTTCGTTTGGAAAAGGCAACGGTTTACTCGATGCGGTAAAAGGGAAGCGATGCCGTGCGCCTCAAAAACCAGAAACTCCTTTTTTGCACACGTATGGTGGTATCTACAATGACACGGAGAAGGCCCCCCTGCTGTCTGTGACGAGGCCCTGCGCCCCTGCGCCCCTTTGCCCTCTTCCATCCTTTTGCAAGGCGCGATCGATGACTGCGTAGTCCGGCGTCCCTCGCCTTTCCCGCGGTCCCCCCCCCCCCCCCCCCTCCTCCTCCCCCAACGCGGGCGCCGCCGAGCGAGCGAGTTTTATTTTTTTTTGTTTCTCCCCTCTTCCCTTGTTCACCGTTTGCCCGCGTTTCTCCGGCTCTTGCCTAACCGCGCCGTCTTGCGGGGCAGGGCCTTGGTGCCCTGGGGCTTCTCCTTCATGCGCTTGGCGCTGAAGCCGCTCATGTCGCCGGAGCTGATGGCGTCGCCCGACTTGGCGTGCCGCTTCTTGCCGCCGAAGCCGAACTTGGCGTCCTTCTTTTGCCGCTTGGGGTTGGGTGTCCGCTCGCCGCCGCCGCCGGCCCCGCGCTTCTTCTTGTCGTAGCCGGCCAGCTCGTCCTCGACGCCAACGTCGAAGAGGTCGGCCTCGTGGGTGCCGAGGTCGCCCGAGTTTTCTGACCGTTCTGTTGTGAGGGGTGAAAGTACACGTTAGCAAACTAAGCCGGTCTTGGCCCGGGGGGGGGGGGGTTTGGAGGCATGGTGGGAATGTGTGGGCACGTACTCCTCTTCAGGGACTGAATCTTCTCGAGCGTGTCCTTCTTGGCCTTCTGGCGCTCCTGCAGCTTGGCGACCTGGACCTGCTTGCCGAACTTCTTGAGGTCACGCAGCTTGCGGGCCTCGGCCGAGGCCTTCTTGGCGCTGGCCTCCTGCACGAGGCGGTCCTTGACCTTCTCCATGTGACCGTCGTCCTTGACCATCTCGGCGAAGTAGTCGTTGGGGCGCGCGAAGGGCACGGCCTCGGCGCGGCAGCGGGCGCGGGCCTGGCGGGCGGCGGCGAGCGCCTGGCCGTAGAAGGCGAGCTCGCGCTGCAGGTCGTCCATGACGTCGGGGATCTCGCCCTCGGTCGGCTCGGCGCCCGTCACCGACAGGTGCGTCTTGAAGGGCGCCGCCTCGTCCGTCGGCAGCGCGATGCGCTTCAGGGCCGCCTCGAGCGCCACCGTGTTGTTGATGGTGAGGCGCTGGTGGGGCACCAGGTCGTCGCGGTCTTCGTCGTCGAGGTCCTCGAGGTCGGACATGGCGATGTCCTCGGCCTCGGGGTCCTCTTCCTCTTCGGAGTCTTCCTCCACTTCTTCGTCGTCGTCGTCGTCCTCCTCCTCCTCCTCGGCCTTCTTAGCGGCCTTCTTGGGTTTGGTGGCCGTGACCTTGGTTTGCTTGAGAACCGACTTGGGTTGCCGCACGATCTTGGTTTCCATCTCGACCTCCGAGTCGGAGCTGGCGCTGTCGTCCATCATGGCTGTCACGTCGATGCGGGCCTCGGCCTCGTCTTCCTCGTCCTCCCAGTCCTCGTCGTCCTGGGCGCCGCCGGTCTTGTCCTGCTTCTTCTTCTCGGCTTCCTTGGCCTTCTTCCGCTGGTGCAGTTTCTGGAAGTCCACGCCCTTCTCGTGCGCGAGCGCCATCTTCAAGCGACCCTTGTTGACCATGATGGCAGTTGTGCGGGTCGTTGGGTGAGTGTGAGTGTGTGTGTGTATGGGGATGATGCTGTGCGAAACAGTCGTTGCGAGCAGTTGCGATTGGAATTACTTCCCAGGCCCGGCCTGTAAGTCGCAGCATCTTTCTCGCCAAAAAATTTGGGCGATAAGATGGCGCCTGTTATCGCCCCACTTGTTAGCTCCAGTGGGGGGGTACCCTGGGGAGCCCGAGCGACATTGGAAAATCCATTGGAATGGATCCATTTCCCATCCCACTCAGCCACTTGGGGTCATCACGAAACTTCATGGCCCCTACTTCGATACTGTTAGTACATGTACTCCAATACGTCTATTTATGTATATAGAAGTACGTAGATGAGAGCACATGCAAGATGCCTACAGGATGCCATCTAGATGGACTCCATCCATCACACTTGGTTGATCGACGATCGGAGTATTCTTGTTAATGGACGGGTTACCCACTGCCTACTTGCTCAAAATGCTACCTGGTATCTCATAAACGATTGATCCGGACATCGCATCTCCTCCGTGGTCTCAGGTGCTTTATTTGCGTCATTTCAACGCGTGCTGGCCTGGGGGCCAATTCAGAGGTTCTAGTAAATGCGAGATGAACATATAGACAACCGCCCTTGCTACCGACAGGCAATGCATAGTATGGCACACACCATGACTTGGGAAACTGTATCAGGTGGACGCTGTCAACACGGCGCAGAGACACACTTTGGGCGATACCCAGAATAATTGAGAAAATATCAAGGACAAGATACGGGAAAGAACGCGAGCCAATGGCATGACAGGAGAATCCAGTTGCCTCTCATAGTTGGATACCTCTGGTATTTCTTAGTATCCTGCCGACACAAGTATGAAGGTGGGCTCTGGATGAATTCCATGGTTATTACACACTGCAATCGCCACTCTATACCGACCCCTGGGGTGGCCATCGGATAAACGAGGCTAACAGCTGGTGTATCGATACACCGATCGTAGAAAGGATGCCCGTGGGATCCTCTCACAACGCTGAACAGAGCCGACCTCTCGTATCGTGCGTCGATCGTGACGATAGTGTCATCATTCTAGGGAGAGAACTGGGGGCCACGCATCTTCCCGGCAGGGTTTCGCTCTCGGCGGCTGCCTGTTCCTTTACCCGGCCTTGTTTATCACACAGGAGACAGGCTTTACTATGTACATACCACCACGATGTCTTTGCCCCCTCGAGCTGGCCTATGTACCCACGCCGACACGTATGCTATCATGTAAGGGATTTGTTTGACAGCGGTTGGTGGGAGCAAGGGAGTGAGTGCCCCATGGCAGGGTTGCGCGCATCATCATCATCATGAGCGGTGTGCTCGCTCGGATTGCCTACAATCCCACACAGGGCGGCCAACCAACCAACCGTATTCCGGGCCTGGGCTACTGCACACACACAAGCTCTGTTACGCCATGGGCGTACAGAAAGAAGGCGGCCACTCGGAGTTTGAATTTCTTGTGCCCTCCTGGCCGCCGAACTAAGTTCCCTAATCGAGCAAGCAACACAGGCCCGACGCGACCGACAATCGCTTGCGCAACACCATCGTGATTCCTGGCACCCGGGTCAGCCCGAAAGTGCCGAAGTTTGGGGAAAGGGTGCGGGAAAGAGGGGGGGCTGACGCGGGGTGTTCGGGAGAAAAGGATGCAAGGGATTCCGACAGGCTACCAACCGGAGCGCTGCTGGTTCCCGACGGTTCGGGAGCGAGCAGGGTCCCGGAGAGTCAGCGGCCGGCCCGCGCCGACGCGGGCTGGAAAGAGGGCGCGTGGTCTGATGGAAGGGCCGATCTCAGGCGGTGGGATCGGAGCCACGGACGCCCAGTCAGACGTTTCCCCCCGCTTGCGCAAACCGCCCGTTGGCTGCGGGAGAGGGAGGTTTGGCGAGACGGCCAATCGAGCGCGGGCGCCAGCGGCGTGGCTCTCGGCACGTTTCCCCCTGCTGTGCCGCATTGGTGCTTCCTGCAATGGGACCCTCAGATCTGACACAGCCCCCCCTCCCCCCGACTAGACTCACGAATACGTACGTAGCCGAAGAGGGGTAGGCGTCCCATGCAAAGCCTGGATTGCCCGGGGACGGCCCAAGATTGGGTATTTAACGGGGACGTGTGGCCTTGCCCGCGCACGCCGGGTTTCCTTGTTACCGTCCTGGTTGGCATCCGAAAATTGCTAGCAACTCATGGAGACGGCGACGAATAGCAGCATCACGCCTCCCGGGGCCCAGGGCTTCCTGCAGAATGTCAGTCCCCTGTGGTCCCTCGTAGTGTTACCCGCACTCGCCCTGGTCGTCTTCGGCTCCTGGGGGGCGGCCGCGCCGAACGAGCCCCCCGTCCTCAAGGGCGGGTGGATCCCCTTCTCCGACCTGTACATGTATTTGGTGGACCAGAGCCGGTTCCTGGCGCGCGCCGCGTGAGTCTCTGTTGTCGTCCCGCCGAACGGGCCACGGAACTGACCCCCGGGACAGAGAGGCCTTCCGCTCCAGCAGCATTGTTCAGTTCCGTCTGGGCCTCAAGAGAGTGTATCTGGTCTCGGGCCAGCGAAACATCCAGGCCGTCTTCCGAGCGAGGCCCGGCATCGAGGACGAGACTATGATCAAGATGGCAATGAAGCACGGCTGGAGGATGAACAAAGAGGACGTGGCCAAATTCACCAATGATCGGACCGGCCGGGGGGTAAGCAACTTTCGGTCCTCTTCATCGCCCCTTTCGACATGGACCCTTCCCGCTATGTTCTCTTTGCTTTCTTTCGTCATTCTGTCCTGAGGCTCTGGAACATGCCCCCACGGATACGTCGTCAAGGAAACCACTGACTCCGAACACTGCAGAAAGTTCCATCACCTGGTTCCAAGAGTGTACCCGCTCATGAGAGACACTGGTAGGTGCTTGCCCGTTCGCCATCCGAGCGGTTGCGTAAACCGAGTTCGCGGTAATCGGGCAGCGGGCCCTGGCGCAGGTGCTAAGGACAGTATGCTGACCCGGATCATACATCCTGAAGGGCCATCAATCACCAGATATATGATGACTTCCTGACAAGCAAGAGGTCGGCCGACTCCCTGAGCTCCAAGTTCTACGACCTCTTCTCCAGGCGCCTTGAGAAATATCCAGCCGGAGAGTGGGTTACGGTTGAGCTGAGCAAGATGTTTCGGAGAGACATGGCCGAGACTGCCTTTGAGACTCTCGCGGGATCACGCATCCTGAAGCTGAATCCGGGGTACATCCAGCTCTATTGGGATTTCGACTCGCGCGCCTTTGAGACACTTCTGGGACTTCCTCGCTGGTTGAACCCGGAGCCCCATCGGGTTCAAGATCGGTTCTTCGCCCGGACGGGCAAGTGGCTGGAAGCTGCGTGGGAGGATTTCGATTGGGATGGCCCCGATGCCGACGCAGACTGGGAACCCAACTTCGGTGCGCGTGTGTGCCGCGAGCTTTCCAAGTGGCTCAAGGAGAACTTCTCATGGCAAAGCCAGGCCGGCTTCTTCTCGTTCTTCTTTATAGCGTAAGTAGTCTCAGAGCAGAGCCCTCCCCTCTCCTCTGCCAGGCCTCGCCTGTGTTTTGAGGCTCGCTAACGCATCTGCACAAGGCAAAACTCCAACACACTGCCCCTCACAATGTGGGCCATAATGGAACTGATCAAGGACCCGGAGCTGTTCGGCGCCGTGCGTGCCGAGGTTCTCTCGGCGTACACGACGGATCCGGCCACGGGCGC
Organism: Nigrospora osmanthi; assembly: GCA_029489945.1. Taxonomy (NCBI): domain Eukaryota; kingdom Fungi; phylum Ascomycota; class Sordariomycetes; order Amphisphaeriales; family Apiosporaceae; genus Nigrospora; species Nigrospora osmanthi. The sequence continues at coordinate 2,506,170 of CP120503.1, read as the reverse complement.
GCGCCGCATCGACTTCGAGACGTTGCTCGCGCTGCCGCTGCTGCAATCCGTGTATACGGAGACATTGCGCCTGCACATGTCCTTCAATGTGATCCGCGGGCTCTCCGATGACGTCGAACTCGACGGGTTCCGCCTCCGGAAGGGCTCGATGATCCTGATGCCCTCCCAACTGGCTCAACAAGATGAGGAGACGTGGAACGCGGATGGGCACCCCGCGTCCGAGTTCTGGGCTGCCCGCCACATTAAGTACGAGGAAGTGCTTGACGAGGCCACCGGTCAGACCGTGTCTAAGCCCAGATTCGCGTGTGAGGGGAGAACAGGGACTTTCTTTCCGTATGGTATGGCGATACCGGACAACCTTGCCTGCCGAACGAGACTTTGCTGACCGCTAGGATGCAGGAGGCGGAATCGCCATGTGCCCTGGGCGCCAATTCGCCAAACAAGAGATCATGATAGCACTTGGTGCACTGATAGGGAGGTTCGACATCGAATTTCTCGAGTGGACGACTTTCGACGGCGAAAAGTCCGATAGGCCGGCGGAGAACGACGAGAAGTACGCGGGCGCTGTGGCTATGCCGCCGGACCGGGAAATGAAAGTTCGCTGGAAGCGACTGTGGTAAGGTCGAGGGAGGAGTAGGGTCAGAATGGTTCTATTCCACACCAACATGTCGGTACTGGTGATGGGCTTGTCTTATTCCCCTTGGTGCAAGTATCCTTAGCAGCAGCGCAGACGTTGTATTGGACGCCCACCGAGAAGGACAGCTTATTGCAATGGCCAAGAATAAATTGCCGTGGCGATCACACCGGGTAATGGGGTATATTATTATCTTCGTTATGTAGCACCCAGGGACGTAAGTCCCCGCTCAGAAACGGGTGAATGGGAGCCACTTTCCCCGCAAGGTGATGTTCACCCAGCTTGAGGTTGGTTCTCGCCGTCAGCTTAGGCTCCGAGGGCGAGGGCGAGGGCGAGGGGCGGGGGTTCAACTTACGTAACTCCGTCCTGGTCCACCTCCTTGTCGACCTTGGAGGAGAAGGCGATGGCGCTCATGATGCCGTCGCCGAACTTCTCGTTCATGATGGCCTTGAAGGCGTAGCCGTAGTTCTGGACGACCTCGTACAGGCGGTAGATGAGGGGCTCGACGGGGGGCATGGGGCCGGCGCGGCCGCGGTCGGGGAAGCCCATCATCGAGGCCTCGAGGCTCTCCTTGGGGACGCCCAGGAGTGCGGACAGCTTCTCCAGGTCCTCGGGCGAGGCCTGGGCCTGGCCGTAGAACAGCGCGGCCACGGCCACCTCGCCCCGGCCCAGCTCCTCGGCAATCTTCTCGAACGAGAGCTTCTTGGCCGCCTTGGCGTCGAAGAGCGTCCGCGAGTACGCCGGCAGCCGGTCGGCGATGCTCGACTGGGACACACGCGTCAGACCGGAAGGGCTCGTCCAAGCGCCTCGCGGATGAGGGCGCGGGGTTAGGAGGGCCGAGATTGGCAACTTACATCCAGGGTGGCGATCTTGGTGTGGTCCGTCATGTTGTTGGGACGCTTTGTAACTTTTCTTGGCGGCGTGGCTGCGGAGGGTTAGACGGGCGGTTCGGCGGGTGATAAGAAAAGACTATTCGGCGAGGGCAGAGTTCGGTAAACTGCGACGGGTTGCACCTTCTTCTCTTTACCCTCGGGGCAATTCGAGTGCCATTTATCCTCGCGGGGGAAGGAACGTCATGGATGTTTCCCCACCCGAACGCGGTGCGGAGAAAGACCGGGAATTCGGAGACTCTGGGTTTTGGCGGCCACGACGGGATCTCTCCTATACTGCATCTCCTTTCCCGAGCCTCGGCGGCGCGGGGCGGGCCTATACAAGCCGTGTGACTATACTGTGTCTCCCCGCACACGGAGATACATATGAGAAAGCAGCTGCACGGACCCAGACAGGGTTCGGCATTTGTCCCATGCTGCAGATGTCAATTGGTGGTGGTGGTGGTGGTGGGTAGGGGTGTGTGCTCAGAATGCAACCTTTACTCCCCAAAGCACAGGAGCAAGCAACATCTCGTCCTCACGGCACACTAATACTTCCGTACTTACTTATCTAGGTAGTAAGGATACAGTAAATAGCATAGGTACCTCTTCTAGAAGGCCCCTTTCACCCGTGGGGTATCCACCAGGCACTTTCGTTCGGCCGTGCTCGAGATGCGGTCCTCACATTGTCACCATCAACATACAGTATCAGAGATCAGGACTCGCTGCTTCCAGAACGACAGGATGCGGGCGGTGGTGATAGCCAATGGTACGTGCGGGGTTATGGAGAACGGGATATGAAAAAGTCCAAATACCTCCCGGCCGACCTTTCTCACTCTGACATCCAGGGCGGACATGTTGTCGGTGTCAGATCATGGTACCGTCTGTGGGTGCGTGAAAATGACGAGCGCACGAGCGGAGTGGTTGTGAACGGCAAGCACCGTGGCGTCATTCACGATAGCGGCCCTGGCCAGGCCATGCACGCCCAAGCGGGTTTTTAGTGGCTACATGTACCTTAGATATACACCGCGCCTGTCGGATCGGCCGAAGTCAACAGAGGGGCCATCAATTGCACGAATTGCCGCCCGTCAGGGACACTAGCACACGTCCGGCTTGCATCCCTGGAGGACCGGATAGAGGAGAGGGGGATCGATTTCCAGAAGTCAAGGCATGCGCTGCGCCCCGCCGAGCGCATTCGATCTTTGACCCATTCTGGACGGCCCACGGATTCCCACCTGTCGCAATCCCGTCCCTCCTGCCCGCCTGTGCTCGATCCCTTCCCTCGGGACGGCCACCGTTCGAAAATCTGCGTAGGCGAATCGCACGTCTCCCGCTGTCCGCTGGCTGGCCCGATTGGCGATAGCGAATCGTCCTGCAACCCTCTGCGACTCTGCTCCTTTACGCGCGCGCGCGCAGGCCCCTCGACGCAACCCGCAGATCATCCTCGAATACGGCCCCTCGTTGAGTGTGCCTTCGCTCGCAGCAAACGACCCGTTTCCTTTGCACCGCCGGCTGACGCGACGCTGTGCGTACCGTCACCATGACGAAACCCTCCGCTTCGGCGCCGTCGATCGCTGTGCAGCATGCCATCGGACTAGACCCCTCGCCCTACGACGACGCTTTCTCCAATGCCAGCGACGACGACATGAAGGCCGTCGAGGTCTCGTTTGACGCCTCCAACCCGTATCGCCGAAAGAGCTCCTTGGTCAACAGCGACATCACCCGCCCGCGCATGCCTGCCTCCAAGAAGTCCCACTGCCTCGTCCACCAGTTCCTCGAGGGGCACCGGGACGGCCACGAGCACGACCATGCGTCGCGCAATGGCGCCGAGGACAAGATCATCGAGCCCAAGGGGGAGCGTTCGGGCGGCAAGCTGTCCGTCGTCGAGTCCGACGGCCCCGAAACCCCCGACGCCGGCCAGGTCGACGAGAAGTCGTGGCGGGCCTCGCTCAGCAAGACGCGCTCCGAGCTCGATCTCCAGGCAGAAGACCACGAGCTTCACAGCCGCCTGCTGACCAAGAAACAGCTGAGCGAGATGGCCTGGGGCGTCCGGGAGCTGAGCAGGCGCTTGGGCAGCGTGCGGCTGAAGTTCCAAGCCAAGTCCATCTTCATCCTGACCAAGGTGTTCGACATCGACTTGTTGCCGAAGACGAGGGAAATAGCCAAATGGCTCCTGAGCGCGGACCGCGACGTTCACTACACCATATGGCTCCAAGACGCACTGAAGGACAACCGGAGGTTCAATCTCAAGGGGCTGGTCGCCGAGCTCCGGCAGGAGTATGTTGCCGCCGGCAAACTGGACGCGCACGCCCCCGACGATGCCCTGGAGCGCCGCATCCGTTTCTGGGACGAGGAGATGTGCCGGTCTCGGCCACACACGTTTGACTTCATCATCACGCTGGGCGGAGACGGCACGGTGCTCTACGCGAGTTGGCTCTTCCAGAGGATTGTGCCCCCGGTCCTCAGCTTCGCTCTGGGCAGCTTGGGGTTCCTCACTAAATTCGACTTTACTGACTACCAGAGCATACTTGGCAATGCGTTCAAGGAAGGCGTCTCGGTCAGCCTGCGGTTACGCTTCGAGGGCACTATCATGCGCTGTCAACGGAAGCAGAGGCCTCTGGCTGACGGCGATGATCTGGACGAAGAAGAGGCCCACCGAGCGCGGGACTTGGTCGAGGAGCTGGTGGGAGAGGAAAAAGAAGACGAACATACCCATCGGCCCGACGGAACGTACGAGATTCTCAACGAAATCGTCATCGACCGTGGCCCGAACCCCAGTAAGTTGTGGCATGCCAAGGCCAAGTCCACGAGCTAACCTCCCTCAGCCATGTCCTACACCGAGGTGTTTGGGGACGACGAGCACTTCACCACCATTCTTGCCGATGGCGTGTGCGTGTCGACACCGACGGGGTCGACGGCGTACAACCTCGCCTCGGGCGGCTCTCTCTGCCATCCCGACAACCCCGTCATGCTCCTGACGTCCATCTGCGCGCACACGTTGTCGTTCCGGCCCCTCATCCTGCCCGACACCATCGTGTTGCGGATAGGCGTCCCGTACGACGCGCGGACGAACTCGTGGGCCAGCTTCGACGGGCGGGAGCGGCTGGAGCTCTGCCCGGGCGACTATGTCACCATCAGTGCCAGTCGTTTCCCCTTTGCCTCGGTCATGCCCCAAGGGCGGCGCAGCGAGGACTGGGTGAACAGCATCCGCGGCAAGCTGGGCTGGAACACGCGGCAGAAGCAGAAAAACGAGGGTTACAAATCGTGGGACAAATGAGCGCGGATGCGACATGCAGTAACGAAGGCAATTTGACGAGGTACACGACAGGATAACCCGACCATAGGCTCTGTGATTTGGGAGGGACGGGATGTGACTCATGTGGAAGATTCAGGCGTTCTCCATTCCAGACAACTACCGGCACCGCATGCCAGGACACCCCGGCGGGCCTGTCCGCCGCACATGCCGGCTGATGGCGCTGACGGTCGGGCGAGTCGGCGGCGGCGATCAAGCAATGCGCAAAGACAGTGACGAGGCCGTATGCCGCAACACGCAGCATGGCATGGCAAGGCAGGGAAAGAGATATAGGCGTGCCACGCCTCACGAGTGGCGGCTGGTGACAGGCCACCTCTTGTCGTCTTGAGGCCGGGGTTAATCCTCATCCCGTTATCCGACCTGGCTCCCTTGCGTACCTCATCCTTGGCATTCAGTACTTACAGTGCGCCAAGCGGCCTGGGCGGGTTGCCTGCCGGACGTCGGTTCGGCGTCCGCGGCGCCGGCGGGTCACTATACCGGCCGGCCTCGTACCCACCCCCGTACCTCGCGAGCTGGCATTGGAACTCCTCCAGCTGTCCCAGGCTGCCAGGAACGGTAGGGACTGTACGCGCACCCGGCTCTTTTTGTTTCGTGTTTCAACGCTCCCCGGTGGGTGCATGAAACGGGCAGGGAAAGCCCCGGCCAACTACAGATTTTGTGCGTGTGATTCAAACTGGGGCTGAAACAGCCCAAACTACCTAAAACGGCAATGGCTCTGCGTCATTGGGGTCTGCTGATTGGCCCGCGCAATCTTCATAGTATTATTGCCCTTTTCGGTCCCGCAGTCACGTAAGGTACGTAGACCCTATGAAGAGGCAAGTAATGGGATGGGGGGATCTTCATCTCACAACCAACACGGGGCGATCTTCTGGGACGTGTCCCCGCACCTCCATGATAGATCTTCGCATATGGTCGCGTCATGGACCTCCCCAAACGGCTTTGGTCGACATGCCATCGATGCGACGAATATCGTCACTGACAGCCCCACCTTCTCACACACGCAAGGTCTCAAAACGGTCGAAAATAGCCCGGACCCGACCCGGGCAGGTAGCACATCTTAACGCTGGGGCAGTTTGACGCGAAGCCCGCCGGGGGGGGGGGGGGGGGGGGGGGGGGGGGGCCAAGGGGCAGCTCTTTCGCCAGTAGAGTGCAGTTGCAAAAGAGGAAGAGGCAGAATATGGCCCGAAGCCCGCACGACTGTCAAATCCGCCCCTCATTTGGGAGGGGGTTTTTTTTTCCTTTCGAGTCTGTACTAGTGAAGTATATGGTGTTGTAAGAATTTCACGCTGACAATAGAGTTTCCATCTAGTATAGATACAATGGTATAAAAAAGTGATTTTTGCTTAAGAAATCAACGCTTATAGAACCACCCCCTTTTTCTCAGCCCACCCCGGAACTGCCGCTGTCCTGTCTCTCGTGCGCTCGCTCTCGCTCTCATGAGGGGAAGCCGGCGGTGCGGTTCCAGGGGCGGCCTGACCTGACGCGCGGGGAGAAGGAAAGGGGAGGGGCGAGGGCAGGACAAGGCCACTGCCAAGCATTCATAGTCGTATATCCCCCCCTCCCCCTTAGCGCGTATCCCCCCTCCCTTCATGCGCCCGCTGGTTCTTTCGTTTCCCACCGTCTAGGCCCGGGTCGTCTGCCAAGGCCTGTCGCACGAAACAGGCCCTGGGAACAGGCCGGGTGAATAGGTAGGGTCGAATGGGTTGGGTTGGGGGGTAAAAAAAAAAAACAGGCCGTTTCGGTTATTATTAAGAGTCTTCTTTTGGGTTTCTTTCGCACGCCGGTGGCATTAGGCGGGCCCATCCGTAGTGGCTCGCGCGTCCCGCGTTCCCCTACTGGCGCCTACGCCTCGTCCTCGTCGGTCTCCTCGACAAAGGTCATGGTGACGCCCTGCGGGTCGTCGACGTTCAGGTTGATGGAGTCGAGGACCGAGCTGGCGGGGTCCCGCTTCGCTTCCGAGGAGCCGGCCACGACGTCCCGCTTCGCGACGACGGGGAGCGTCTTGAGGCCGCGGCGCGTGAACTCAGTTGTCTGCATCTCTTGGGAGTCGAGTCAGCAGGCTGCGTACTTGTGTACGGGGGAGGGGGGCTGAAAAGAGAGTGAGAGGGAAAGAGGGAGAGGAACTTACCGGCAGGGACACCACGACGGACGTACATGGTGGTGACCTTGGTGTGGCGACGGGGGAGGGCCGACTCGTCGTCGCGCTTGGCCTTGGCCTCGCCGCCGGGGGCGGCGGCGTTGGGGCGGTTGTCGACGATCAGGCCGACGCCGGCACCTCCCTCGCCGGTACCCATCTGGATGACGGGTCCCTTGGTGAGGGCGGCCTCGGCGTACTTGAGGGCCCGGTCAAAGCTGGCCAGGTCGCGCTTCTGGGGGGCGGCCCCGTCGCGGGGGGCGATCTCCTTGCCCATGCCTTGCAGGGAAGAGATGGCCGCTGCTGGTTTTGTATTAGCATACACGGGACCCCAGTGGCGGCTACGCCTTTTTTTTTTTTTTTTTCCTTTTCGGGGGCGTACCTTGCTCCTGAAGCTGAGCGTCGGGGGCGGCGGCGACGGAGGGGGCCTCCTCGGCCTTGACCTCGGGCTCGGCGGCCGGGGCCTCGGCCGCGGGCGTGGACTGGGGAACGACCACGGGGGCCGACGCTGAAACTGGCGGTTAGTACTTCGGATGGCATACATGTGGGACAGGGCGGGGGGGGATTCCCGTCACTCACCAGCCTTGGGGGCGGCGGCGGCCTCGTCACCGACGCTGGCAGCGCTCACGCTGCTGGCGGCACCGGTCTTCTCACTCGCGGCGGCGGCGTTGCCGCCGCTCTGAGCAGCACCCTCGAGCGTGTTGAAGAGCTTGGATACATCCTGACCACCACCGAAGCTGATTTCACCATCACCCACCACCCTGTTGCTGATTAGCGGCTGCGCGGGGGGGCGACGAAACGGGGTCCCTTCATGAGGAGAGGGGCGGGTTAGGAACGTACAAGGCGGGCGAATAGGCACCAAGGTTGATGTTCAGGGGAAGGGCGTAGGCCGAGGCAAAGAAGCCGGCGGCGGCAACGAGTCTGTAGCTGACCATCTTGATTATGTTGGGGTGGGAAGTGACGGTGACGGGTGGGGAGAAGGAGAAAGAAAGATAGACTAATAGTATAATAAACGACCTGCGGCGACCAGCGTGAGAATAGAAGACGGTAATGAAAGGCGGCGGAACTAAGGGGGTTGGATCTCGGACTTGAGCACAGCTGAGGGAGGAACGGAGAGGAGAAGAGACGAGATGCCATGCGGCCTCCTATATAGCAGTGGTCCCGCGGCCTTCAGCAGCAAAGATCGCGGTGTCCGGGGGACCCAGCAGAGGCCCCCCGGAAGCGTGGTATCCCCGGCGCCAAGGCGTTTCTATCGCGAGATAAAAATAATCTGGCTAGGGGGACCGTTGGGGAGAGACGGTACTTGGACAATCAGGGGACAGCCCCCCTCCCCGGGCAAACATGGCCAGCCGCACCGGGCCTGGAAACAGGCCTGGCCCGCCCCGCCCCCCGCCGGGGCAAAGATTCGCAGAGATGTTTTGTGCCATGAGGCTCTACACAGTACTTACGTGAGGCTCCCTGGGCCCTGCTGGCGGGCTCTTGGCTGAGGGTGCCAAGCGGATGTGAAGTGTCAATGCGGTGCCAGGGCAGGGAAGGGGTGCGTGAGACAGGCTCCATTTGCGCCGGTGGGTCAAGCATAGCTGTAACCCGCCAAGCCGTCGCTCGCCATCGCCTCCACGCCCAGGCGCGCCCAGGCGCACGATTCGCAGGCGAAGCTTCCTTGACCCTCGGCCTGCTTTTCTTGGGGGGGAGGCTTGTTCTTGTCTAGACCTCTCGTCTCCAGACGTGATTTGACCGCTTGACCCGCCCAGCAGGGAGACCGTGCCCGACCTGGAGACGGAGTGGAGATGCCATACTGAGTGTATAGTATAGACTAGGCCATCTACAATGACAGACCTGTGTTTGGACCATATGCGCACCCTTCCTTCAGCCGTGGCTTCGTGATGTTTTAGTGTGGAAACGACCCTCCGAGCCTCCCCCCCCCCCCCGGGCCAGGCTGCACCATCCTTGTACTACCTTCCCGCAACCCGGCCTCCGACTCAAGGTCGTGCTGGGCGGACTAACGCCCTGCTCGAGATACACGCCTCAGCCGCTCGTCTGATGAGCGGTGGCCGTCCCCTCCCCCCGGGCGAAGACGCATGTCCGGTGCGGAAATTGGGATGGTATCTTCGCAGGTACTCGCGCCCACACAGACCCGGCAGCGGCCGTGCAATACCGCCCCGGCTGCCAGGTCCCAAGACTTGGGATGATACCTCGGAGGGAGGGGGATATGGGGGGTTTTCTCATTCGTCGCAGGGTCCAGTCACGCGGGAACGCTAGCGGGCTGTGAACGGTTTGGGGATGGAGACAAGTGATTATACTCACCCCGACCCGGAATTGAGAGGTGCAGATGAGTACAACGTTGCGTTGCCTCGTACTATGGGCAGGGTCGAATTGTCAAGATGGGACTTGCCAGGCGTACTCTGCAGTTGTCATCTTGGCCAATGGCTATTAAGCTTTGAGAAGACGGGCCAAGCTCCCCCGGCCCTCGGGCATGATTGCTTGGCTCGTGGGAGACGCAAGGCCACGAGGTCGTCTCGATGGGCCAGCTTGGCGGGAAGAGACCAGAAAAGTGACGATCGATGCTCGGCATCGTAGCTTAAACAGGCTGGCCGGCGACGGGGCCGCATGCCGACGACGACCTTGAACCATGAGCCATGCAGCTCGAACGCCCCTTGCTTCTCTGAAGCATAGCCAAAATGGCGATCCGCCTGCCGGAAACGGCTGGTGTCGTTGCCCCCTCGCTGGCTGGCGCGCCACGAGGGGCGCGATGGGAGGCAAAAGAGCAGCGGGATGGGGAGGCCTAGTCCGTCACCTCGGTGTCTCGTGTGTTTCAATCCGACGCTTCTTTCCGCTGGCAAAGCGCGCCGCCGGTGAAAACGGAGGCGGCAATTTTTGGGGGATGCTACCGTGATATCGCCCATTTTTGATTGCTCGCTCCGGGCGCCAAGGCCGTATGGATGTCGATAGGCGGACGGGGGTTCTCGATAGCGCCAAACTCGCCGTCCCACACCAAATCGCTTGGCGGACCAAGCGTTTCGACCAGCAGGTAAGCCGTTGCGCGAGCTGTAACCTCTTGGCAAAGAGACATGGTATTCCCCCCCCCCCCCCCCCCGTCGCTTTGCCATCGACTCCCTCATAGGAAGAGGGAGAGATGCTCCCAAAGCCCGCGCGCGGGACGGGCAGTCTGAAGTCGAGCAACCGCCCGGAGTCGTCCCTGCTGGGGAGTATTGGACTGATCGCAACCCGTAGCCCGAGCTGGCAGGCGATCCGCCAGCAGAGCAGAGACGGACGACCCCAGGAAAGATGGGATGAGGGCCAAGACGATGGGCGGAGGCGGTCGAGTTCCTTGGATACGCGAGCCAATGATATGTCCTCGATCTATAGACACTGTTGCCTAGGATGACAGCGCTGGCGAGGCATTTCCAAACCTGCCGATTGGCCGCGAATGGAAGTTGTCGCCTTCTCTGGCACAGCTTCGGGCAGAGCAGAACTCGTGTGTCTTCTCCTCACGATTCAGCCGTCATTACCAATTGGGCGGCGCCAGAGTGACAGTGCCTCGCCGTGGTCCCGTCCCGCGTTTGCCCCCGTAGCCTCCTTACCGACCTGATCGAGCCGTCCCCCGTCCACTTCTGGTCATGACAGCTGCAGCCTCCGTCGCTCGCGAGAAGAGTGGGAGGGCCGGCGGCACGCAGCCGCCGGCCCTGGGGAAACCGCCTACGCGACGCCACTCATTCGGCTTCGTCGTGGTGTCCGCCGTCCTCCTTTGGGTGGTGATCTGGCACCGTGTTCTCCCCTCGGTCGGCCTGCGTCGGGACGAGCAGGCGATGGCCGTGGACGCCGAGCTGCCCGGCGTCTTCGAATGGAGCCAAGTAAGCCGGGGCCGCTGGGAGGAAACCGTTGAACAAAGAGAACCCGTGGGCTGAGCTGTATCCCGCACAGATCGAACCAAGCGAGCGTCTGGTGTGGCACCCGTGTTCCACATCGTCTCTGCCCCGTCTGCAATGTGCTAGACTCACGGTACCGATGGACTACCACCGGCCGCTGCATGAGTCGCCGCAGAACCCCAAAGTCCATCTTGCTCTCCTGATGGTCCCCGGGGCGAACCGAACTGACAGCCCCCGGTCGTACGGGGTGTCACCTCTCCTACTAAACCCCGGTGGACCGGGCGGTAGCGGGACCCTGTTAGCCAGCAGTGGTGGTGTAAGCCTTCAAAAGGTTATAGGGCTAGACTGGGACTTGATCGGATTCGATCCCCGAGGTGTTGGTGAGATGCCCCTTGCCAACACTCTGGTCCACGTTGCAGAGCGTATCACGAATGGCGCACCGCTGACTCCCTTGGCTCGATAGGCTGGACAACGCCCAAGGCAGACTGTTTTACCGCCGACGACAGCTTCGGCGTGGCCGGCCGCAATGTGGCACTGGCCGACCGTATGGCTTGGATCTACTCGGGCCACGACGTCGGGCTGGTGAACTCGAGCAACGTTGCCTTGGCCAAAGTCGATGTGCGTTCGAGGGCCGTGGCGCGGCTCTGCAAGCAAACCGCCGATCGCGCCGGCAACGACAGCATCTTCCACTATAGCAACACGCCCAACGTGGCCCGGGATCTCCTCTCCATAGTCCATGCCTGGGATGAGTGGAGGGCCGGAGCAGCTGTCACAGCCAAGCCGGACAGTCATGCGGAACTGACAGAGCCGGCCCACGGGGATGGGACGAACCCCGACAGCAACCTGAAACCCAAGAGCACCAAAGGGAAGCTCGTCTACATCGGCTACAGTTATGGCACCCTTCTCGGCGCCACTTTTGCCGCCATGTTTCCGGACAAAGTCGGCCGAGTGGTCCTGGACGGTGTCGTAGACGCCGATCATTATGGTACTCCCGCCACCGCCGTGCTTTTCTGCCGCCCGAGACTGACGGTAGCTGTCTAGTGGACCCGGTCTGGAAAGATTCGCTGGTCGATGCCGACGCCATCTGGCACAAGTTCTTTGGCTACTGCGTGGATGCGGGAGAACTCTGCTCCTATTACCAGCCTGGCGACAGCTCCAAGGACCAAGAGAGGCGGTTCAATGAACTGATGACCAGCCTCCAGGAGGAACCGATAATCGCCATGGTGCCAGGGAGAAACACGCCCGTGATCGTCACGGCGAGCGACATCAAGCAGATTATTTTCAGGTCCTTATACTCTCCCGTCATGGTCTTTCCCCTGGTGGCCGACATCCTCACCGCCCTCGCCACGAACCACGGTCTCGAGCGTTTCGTTTTCCCGCCGACCTTCCCGGTCCTCTGTCAGAACATCTCGCTGCCCCTGTGGCCCGATGACGCCCAAAAGGCCGTCATGTGCAGTGACAAGCGGTACCGGCTGAACGACACGGTGCCGGCCCTCCAGGAGCGGTTTGAAGCCATGGCGTCGTACTCCGCGTTCGCCGACGTCTGGATGACCCTCATGATGGGCTGCAACGGTTGGGACATCGAGTCGAGAGACCCGCCGATGCGCTGGGACGACCACCCGACGCACAAGCCCGAGCCCATCCGTACCGACTTCCCCATCCTGTTCATGTCGAACCATTTCGACCCCGTCACCCCGCTCTCCGCCGCCCTGAAGATGGTGCGCAAGTTCGCGAACGCGTCCATCGTCGAGCAGTTTGCCGAGGGGCACTGTGCCGAGTCCTGCGTTTCCCTCTGCACGCACGGCCACTTGCGCGCCTACCTCAACGAGGGCAAGCTGCCCCCAGTCCCCAGCTTCGACGGGCCCGACTCGGGGACCTGGACCCAGTGCGAGTGCCTCGAGAAGCCCTGGAAGAGCCTGTCGCCTCGTGGCGGGTCAGCCGGCCTCGAGGACGACATGCTCGAAAGCTTCAGCGCGGAGGATGTCGAGACGCTGCGGAACTTGGGCGGCTGGCGCGACGAGTTCGTCAAGCACACGATGCAATCACAGTTTGGCTCCCCTCGCGCGTCCACTGACGCTATTTCGAGGTTGATGGAGGCCATGCTGGCGCCGCAGCGTTGCAAAGCGGCCCAGAACACTTAGGATGTACCTGTCCGTACGTGCCTGAGTGTGTGTAAACCCGAAGTAGGCAGACCTTCTCAGCCACCCGGATCCCCTCGTCGAACAGATGGGTAGGTACTCACCGGTGGGATTCAGGGAGCGGTGCTTCATCTATAAGTAAGTAGTGATCGCTAAATCTCTTGGGGGATCGGACAGCAATCAGCAGATGCACAAAGTGGTTGGTAGCTGTGACCTTGGCGGCGAGGCAGTGAAACCACAGTAGAATATCCCCCCTCTTCATTGTCGCATAGAATTATAGGAAATGGGCATTGGTAGGGGTCATTGGAAAAACCACAGCACACACACTGGTAGGCCCAATTCAAGAACCTCTCTCCCATTTATCGGAAAGAATGGAACCTAGGGTGAATACCTGCCTGTTAGTACAGCTCCCATTCTCGTGGCACAGGGGACAGGAGGAGCTCAGCGCACTTAGATAATGCTGAGAAGGACTACCTACCGTTTGTTCTATTATATGCTGCCGTAAAATTCCGGGTTACCACGACCCCCACCACCTTCGAAAGTCAACTTCGAGATAGATTGGAATGGGGTTATTGGGCATGTGCCACCAGCACCATCAATCCATGGATCGGAAGGCTATCCTGAAGCGGATCAGCTACTGGGCTTGGTGGAAGACCATCCATGATGACAGGAATACCGACCATATATGAATGGATACATAGGTGAGTACATAGTTCGACTACATCCATCCATCCATACCAGATATATCATGTACTTACATAAATATCTACATCTTACACACTGAGGTAACCTGGATCAGTAAGAAAGAACTGGAGGTATTGAATACCTATGTACATTACATCCCATACTTACAGCATATACATAATTATGTACTTCATCCCCAGGAAGCTCTAGCGGGGCAGCCAAGAGCTGCACAGCTCCATATGAACCCCATCGGCCAATGAGACGACGTCTGGGGGGGTAGAATTGTGGCTTGTGCCTTCGACGGCTAAATTTTCTGAGGGCCAAAGAGCATCACCGAATTCGAGCTCTGTCCCGACTCGAATCCCAACCTCACCCATCCATCCCCCGCCCTCTCCTCCCACCCGCGGAGTTCTTGTTTGGTCGAATTCGTCGGGCTCTGGTCCCCCCTTTGACACACGTACTCTCTCAACATGTCGGCGGCCCTGAGGACCCTGGCGCCCTTCCTGCGCGCCTCGCGCGGCGCTCTGTCCGGCAGCACCGTCAACCCTCTGCAGTCGGCCGTGAGGTCGCAGAACGTAACGGCCGCCCTCAACCTGTACCGCTCCTACGCCGTCTACGAGCGCTCCAAGCCGCATGTCAACATCGGAACGATCGGCCATGTTGACCACGGCAAGACGACGCTGTCGGCCGCCATCACGAAGCGCCAGGCCGAGAAGGGCATGGCCAGCTACCTCGAGTACGGTGCCATCGACAAGGCGCCCGAGGAGCGGAAGCGTGGTATCACCATCTCCACGGCCCACATCGAGTACGCGACCGAGAACCGCCACTACTCGCACGTCGACTGCCCTGGTCACGCCGATTACATCAAGAACATGATTACCGGTGCCGCCAACATGGACGGTGCCATCATCGTCGTCGCCGCCTCGGACGGCCAGATGCCCCAGACCCGTGAGCACTTGCTGCTCGCCCGCCAGGTCGGTGTCAAGAAGATCGTCGTCTTCGTCAACAAGGTCGACGCCATCGAGGACCCCGAGATGTTGGAACTCGTCGAGATGGAGATGCGCGAGCTGCTCAGCCACTACGGCTTCGAGGGCGACGACACCCCCGTTATCATGGGCTCCGCCCTGATGGCCATGGAGAACAAGCGCCCCGAGATCGGCGTGCAGAAGATCGACGAGCTCCTCGAGGCCGTCGACTCGTGGATTCCCACCCCCGAGCGTGACATGGACAAGCCCTTCCTGATGTCGGTCGAGGATGTCTTCTCCATTGGTGGCCGTGGCACCGTCGCCTCGGGCCGTGTCGAGCGTGGTGTTCTCAAGAAGAACACGGATGTCGAGCTGGTCGGCAAGGGCGGCGAGGTCATCAAGACCATGGTCACCGACATCGAAACCTTCAAGAAGTCGTGTGACGAGTCCCGCGCCGGTGACAACTCGGGCCTTCTCCTGCGCGGTATCCGCCGCGAGGACGTCCGCCGTGGCATGGTCGTCGTCAAGCCCGGCACCGTCAAGGCTCACACCAAGTTCATGATCTCGCTCTACGTCCTGACCAAGGACGAGGGTGGCCGCCACACGGGTTTCCACGAGAACTACCGCCCCCAGATGTTCATCCGCACCGCCGACGAGTCCTGCGCCCTCCACTTCTCCGAGGACGAGCCGGACAAGAACCGCCTGGTCATGCCCGGTGACAACGTCGAGATGGTGGCGACGCTGACGCACCCCATTGCCATCGAGTCGGGCCAGCGTGTGAACGTGAGAGAGGGCGGCCGCACCGTGGCCACCGGTATCATCACCCAGATTCTCGCCTAAGCAACCATGTTGTTGGCTTCTGGCGGCGGTAGGATGGGGGACGATGCCTAATCTGTACGAGAAGATACGTAGACGGAGCGAGCTGGTGGGCTTTGCTTTGATCGGAGGGACACATGGGAAAAGGAGTTTATTGAGAGCACCTGTATATGGACACGACATTTGATGTACAACACGCACCGATTTGATGAGCAGCCGTCGTGCTGCAGACCCGCCCAGCTTCGCTCGCGAGGCTCGGCGATCACGTCTCCCCTCCAGCTACTTTTTTGTCCCTGGCGCCCGCTGTGCCTCCTGTAATGTGCGCAGCGAGAACGGCCCGAAGCAGAAACTGAGACAATGGCCCAACGTGTACCAAGCATCCCGCCGCGGCCGCGGCGGAGTAGCGAACGCAGCCGTGATTATGGATATGGTAGACGACGACGGGTGCCACGGGTGCCACATGTGCTCACATTCGGCAACGGCTGCGAGCGAATTCGAGCCAAAACTTGCGTCGGCAATTTCTGCACGTTGTACCGCAACGTTACCCCGGCCCAGGCACCGCGCGTGACAAGCGTGACAGCTTGACAGCTCGGGGCACACACTGGGGAAAGATAGGAGGAGGGCCGCGATGGGGGGAGGGGAGAGAGAGAGGGGGGAGGGGGGAAGGGGGGAAGCCTGTCCGCGTCTTTTCATCTGTTCCTTGGGCCGGCCATGATGAGTCTCTTCTACTCTTTCGTCTCATGTGAAAATGGGCAGCGCCGCTCCTCGTCCAGCCTGCGACCGGTAGGCAGCCGTCACGGCAACCACCGCTGGGCCTCGCCTCCATCTCTCGCCAGCACCGCGATTTCCACAGGCGTCCCTCCCTCCTCCAAACCCACCGGCGTCCTCCAAAAGCCCAGGCGATGCGATGGCGCCCCTTCAGACCCGCGCGGCCGTCGAGGTGGACGATGCCGAACTTGCGCCGTCGCCGTCGCCCGGCATGAACGGCGCCCCCATCGACTACAGCCAGCTCGGCGGCTTCACCCTCATCTGCGAAGAGTGCGTGTGTCTCTTCTTTTTTTTGTCATCTCCCTTCCCCCCTCCCGCTCCCCGCTTCCCTTCCCTGTGCCCCCCGGTTCTCTCCTGCCTCCCAACTTCCCCCCTTGTCTCCTCCCCGGCGGTCTCTCCTGGGCCGGTCCGGAATCCCAAACCACCCCGCCCTCGGTCTGCCTGAAAATCTGCCTTTTTTTTTTTTTCGCTAACCCGGGCGCGGCGCGCAGGTGCGAAACGCTCGGCGAGGACTTCTGCCACTGGAGCCGGCGGCCGCACCGGCTGTCGGGCGGCGCGCGGCCCATGGCCCTCGACGCCGAGTTCCTGGAGCCCGTCGCGCACGTGCACGCCTGGCGGCCCGGCCACACGCTGCTCGTCGCCGCCGCCCTGGCCGGCCTCGCCTGGGTCCTGGCGGCGCGGTGGTGCCGGGAACGCCGGCCCGGCCGCGGACGCCGACGCCGGCGCCAGCAACCACAGCAGCCACAGCCTCAGCAGCAGCAGCGAAAGGCGAGTACCACGGCCGCTGCCGCCGCCGCCCCGTGTCCCCACGATAGCAAAGACGCCGTCGCCTCGTCGCTGGACCGGGCTCGTCAGTTCAAGGCGGACGGTAGTGGTGGTGGCGGACGGGAGCATTACCCGGTGGTGGGCTTCTCCTCCGTCGCTGGGCCCGGACGTGGTGGGGACGGTCGCGTCGTGTGAGGGGACTCCAGCGGGCGGGAAGGGAGGGGGGGGGGGAAGCCGCTGCCAGGGCGGTGGCCGTGAGGGGGCCGGCCCGCACCACCGATGGCAAGGCCGGGAGCGCGTCGTGCTGCCCTGATACAATCTGAGGATCCGCGGCCGGGCCGACACGCAGAAAGGCACCAAAGAGTGAGTCCCTGGCTTGGAAAAGGAACATGCCCGCCACGGAACGCGGCACCGCATTGGCTCGCGGATGTAGAAAAATACGGCGGACTGTTTGTAACCGACATGAAAGAAAAAGAATAATGGCAACACGGCCTATCTCGCCGTTCCCACGCGAGTTTCCGCCGCTAGCCGTGTCATCGTTTTGGTCTGTTCCGGAGAGCACATGGTCGGCTGTGTTTTATGGCTTGGGAAGATCAGAGCGTACATCCTGCGGAATGCCAAGGTACGTATCGAGCACCCGGGGCTGCGGTCCGAGATCAGCTTTTACACTGCTTTGGGCCTGTCAGGAGGGAGACGTCACGGAAGTGCCCGGCAGCGCCAAGGCTCTGCGAGCGCCCCAGGCCCCAAGAGCACTTTACTCTCGCCCCGGGGATCCGCGTAGGTGGGAAGTACTTTGGTCATGCCAGATCGAGCGGTATCTCCTAAAAGACAGGCGTCGTAGGACTGCCGAATCGCAACTTTGCCCAAGTAGCACCCCAGTGTGGGCCAGTTCCTGATCTGTGGCTTGCGCCCGTGAGCCCCCAAACAGGCATATTGCGGCTGGCAAGTCGGGCATGGGACTGGGGCGACAGCCAACGAGAAACCCTCGGTTGACAGGTAAACGGCGCTGACTGCAGCCCGTGATACGCGGCGTTTCCCCCCCTCATAACCCAGAGGTTCCCTGCCCCCGTATCATCGGCCAGGGTGTGGCATAGCTGGTACGCCAAGCCCCCTGCGGCCCGTATGCCATCCCCACGGTCTGGGCCTCCCCCGTACGTCACGTCCTGCCTCTCGGGAACTCGCTCGCGTTGGTTGCGTGTCATCAAGAATCCATGTGCAATTGTCGTGGTGATCTAGCCTGACCCTATCGAAGCCCTGGTCGCACCCTCCACGAAAACCACCTCCCCGAAGGACACGGGCAAATGCAGGGGGGCCGTAAAAACTTTTTACCCCCTTAGTCCAAAACCGACAACTCCATTGTCCGCGAACCACAGTGTTCGTATCGTAGATGCCTGGTGCCTGAGAGATGATGGGATCCGGGCCCAGGATGGGGAAGAGAGAGAGAGGATTCGGTTTGGCGTTTATCGGTACTGCAGTACGAGGGGTTCGCGTCAGTCTCGCGGCTCCAGCACCGGGGGAGGGGCGTGGTCGTAGTGATGGTGGTGGTGGTGGTAGTGGTATGTGGAGGGTTGCCGCCGGTGCGCGGGCGGTGGGTGATCTGCATACCTTGACGAAGCCAATGTCGGCGGCCTTCTCACGGAAGCACTGACGGCAGATGTTGAGGCCGTACTTGCGGATCAGACCGGCCTTGTGGGTGCAGACTCGGCTGTCAGGGGGGAACGTGGTCGTGGTTAGCCATCAAGGTCCCTTCTTCCGCCAGCGATCCGGGAGCTTGATGCGTGCGCAAGCGCCATCCATATTCCCTGCTGGCCACACTGCCTCCTCCGAGCCAACTTACCAGGAGCGGGCGCCCTTGCCGTAGTTGCGGGGGTGGGAGTTCCAGACGGATTCGTGGGCCATGGTTGCGGTATTGGGGGGGGAGCTGTCACGAACAGGTGCTTGATGACGGGCGAGTTGTCGTTGTCTGGTGGTGGTTGTCGGGAATGGTTGCGCAGGCTTCGGTCGGGCTTTGCCAGTGGTTTTTTTGATCGAAATCTGGAATAATAGTTGTGGGAAAGCGCGAGGGATGGTTGGAGGCTTGGCGCTGTATTGCGGGTCTCCCTCTGTGCTCTTGCTGTGTGGCTTGGAGTATATAGGTGGGGCTTATCTGTGGCTGGAGCGGGAGTTGGGCGACTTGCATCCAGCGGGGCCTTAAGGCTCTATCAGCTGCCCGGGAGACAGCCGTTCTTCTCTCCTGTGGCGTTAAGAACTCACCTCCGTCCCTCCCCCCAAAACGTGCCCCAAGCACAAGTTGAGCCGCCCAAGCTAAAGGTCCGGGCTTCGCTTCCATTCATTGTTCAGTGGGGAAAACACGGTAGAGTGGAGCTCAAAAGCTGTCGGGCTGGGTCGTCAGGGGGGCCGAGGGGGCGACGACCCCTCCCCTCCATTCACTGGAGCTTTAGTACGGAAACAGTCAGGTTGCTTACCAACATACGTTGGGATACTTCTGTACATAAGTACCGATGCGCAGGCAAGCAGGCGAGGCGGGCTGATAGGCCACAGGCAGGAGGGAGAGGTACCACCCAAGTAGACTTTCTTCACCAGACAGCTGCCGCCCACGTCCAGCCATTGGAAGCTTACGTAGTATCGACCTTAGGTACCCTTGAAGTTGAGAGGTGGCCGGAAAGCTCCCATCGTCCTCTTTGCTCATCATTATTGCCTACTAGCATCGCCGAGCAGGGGTTTTGTCTCAAAACCAATCCCCAATCCGCCGCTACCTGCCCGCTCGATTTCTTGTCCTGTCATCATCTTCCTTATCTTCTGCCCCCATCGTGACCATCCGCCAACATGGTCCTCATCAAGAGCCTGGTGCTCGCCGGTCTCGCCACCGCCGTGGCTGCCAAGTCGGCGGTCCTCGACCTCGTCCCCAGCAACTTTGACAGCGTCGTGCTCAAGTCGGGCAAGCCCACCCTGGTCGAGTTCTTTGCTCCGTGGTGCGGCCACTGCAAGAGCCTCGCCCCCGTCTACGAGGACCTCGCCAAGGCCTTCGAGTCCTCCAAGGACGTCCAGATCGCCAAGGTCGACGCCGATGCCGAGAAGTCGCTGGGCAAGCGATTCGGCGTCCAAGGATTCCCGACCCTCAAGTTCTTCGACGGCAAGTCGGACAAGCCCGCCGACTACAATGGCGGCCGCGACCTCGAGAGCCTGACCAAGTTCATCACGGAGAAGACGGGCGTCAAGGCCAAGAGAAAGCTGGAGATGCCGAGCCAGGTCGAGATGCTGTCGGACGCCACCTTCAAGACCACCATCGGCAGCGACAAGAACGTTTTCGTCGCCTTCACGGCCCCGTGGTGCGGTCGTACGTACTCCCCAAACCAACCCGCTACCTCGCCTTGACGGGAACTAACATGCACCTGTGCGCAGACTGCAAGAGCCTCGCCCCTGTTTGGGAACAGCTGGCCGAGGACTTCATCCTTGAGAACAACGTGGTCATTGCCAAGGTGGACGCCGAGGCCGAAAACAGCAAGGCCACCGCCCAGGACCAGGGCGTCTCTTCGTACCCGACCATCAAGTTCTTCCCCGCCGGCTCCAAGGACGGCGAGGCCTACAACGGCGGCCGAAGCGAGGCCGATCTCGTTGCCTTCCTCAACGACAAGGTCGGCACCCACCGCGTTGTGGGCGGCGGTCTGGACGCTACGGCTGGCACCATCGATGTCATGAACCACATTGCCATGAAGTTTGCCGCTGGCGGCGAAGCTCTGTCGAGCCTCGCCGAGGAGGCCAAGAAGGCCGCGGCCGGCCTGTCGAAGGATGCTCAGTACAAGTGGGCCGAGTACTACGTCAAGGTGTTCGAGAAGCTGTCCAAGAGCGACAACTATGTGGCCAAGGAGCTGTCTCGCCTGGACGGCATCCTTCAGAAGGGAGGGTTGGCCCCGGCCAAGGCCGACGAGCTGCGGACCAAGACCAACGTCCTCCGCCAGTTCATTCAGGACGCCGCCGAGAAGGTGACGGGCGGCAAGGACGAGCTGTAAGGCATGGAAAGCGTAAAGGCCGTCGGAAAGGAGGTGCTTCGGAGGGCCAGGGTGCCAGTCAGGGCACCCGGGCGCCTCACTCTCACTTTCTCTCGCGGGTTGGTCTATTAGAACAAATAACAAAAGTACCCTCTACATACATACCCACCCAGGCAACCTAAGGGCGCTGTACCTATTCGGCGACGGCTGTGACCACCAACTCCTGTAACGCCCGCGCTCATGTCCAGTTGCGTAGCCGCGTCTTGTCTGCATCTATGGAGACGGCGAAGCGTTTTACGGTTTCGTCGAGTCGTTGTTCTGGGCCTGCAGGGCTGCTTCGAGGTTGTCCAGTCTCCGCGACATCTCGTCCACTAGTAGGATCACGGCCGGGTTAGAGTTGTCCTGGTGCGGCGGCGGTGATGTCAGGAGCACGTACTCTTGGCGAAGATCTCGCTGGAAACCCCGGCAAACTTGTTGGACAGCGAGTTCAGCAGGTCCTCGACCACCACGGTAAGCTCGTCCGAGGCCTAGTAGCGGAAAGCGAAAGCGTTGTCAGCACGTGGGCGGGGGGAGCGGGAGGGTCCCCAGGGCGCAACGGAAGCCATCGGATTTGATGGTTGCTGCCGAGGGTCTGCGGTGCCACCCACATTTGGGTCCTTGTTGCCGCTGCCGCTGCCGCCGGCGGCATCCCCGGCGTCGCCCGACTCGGACTTTTTGGACGACATGGTCAGGGTCGGGGTGGGATTGATACGCATGAGGAGAAGCGTGGGGGGGGGGAGGAAGGGGAGGGTGGTTGTTATGGTCTCGTTGGAGGGGGTTTGAGATGCTGCGATCAGGTAAGGTTGGATTTTGGAAGTTGAGTGTCTCGGGGCGTGTTGACTGGTACTGCTGTACACAGTAACGCCCAGCCGTTGCGACGACTGCCCCGGGGCTCCTGGGCCTTGGGGGGGGCGCGTCTGGGCCCATTGAGGTAGCCTATGAAATTCCACCGTACTGCATCTCGGTCCCCTGTTGCCCTCTTGCTCTGTTGCCCTGGCCCCTTCAAGCCCCTGCCGTAGTGGGTGGGCCCCCATCATCCGCCCTATCGATTACGGGCATTATCATCCAGTACAAGGTCCCGCCCAATAGCCAGGGCTCTCGAGTGACGACTCGTGTTTCTGGCCCCCCCGTCAGGCGAGTTCGCCTTCGCCCTTTGACCACCCTCACGAGACGTCAGCACCAAACAAGCACGCGACACGGCTTGCTCGCCCTCCCCCCCCCCCCCCCCCGACATCCGCCTAAAGCATCGTGTTCCTGCCTCACTACCACATCCCATACCTCAGGTACCCAACTGGAGGTGGCCCCGACAAGTGCCCTGTGCTCGGCACTTCACATGAGGAGCAGTCTCGGGAGCCTAGACCCGAACCTACTACAATGCTAGCCAGGTAGCCCGAGCTACCACCGTAGCTATGCCTCCCTCTCAGGACAACGCCCGCGTCGTCTTCCTGATCATCCTGCTCTTCTGGCTTGTCACCAGTCCCGACAACGGTCCCAGCCTCGTCTCGGCCCCCTCCCTGATCCGCGCCCGCCTCGCGAGACAGCGTCATGCCCACGGCGTCCTGAATACCACCCACTGGGGCGACTTTGCCCCGGCCCTCGTCGAAAACCCCCCCGGGTTCAACGAAAGCCGCTATATGAACCTGACTGGCTTCCGCCTCGAGGATGGGCTTGCTTGGGACGACCTGGGCAACTTCAAGCGCCGCTGCGAGGAGTGGAGCCGTTATGCTGTCGGTCCCCCGGAGGCGCAGCTGCCCGTCTGGCAGAACGTCTCAGGCGTCGTGAAGGGACCCTGGGTCAGAAAAGAAGGCTCCGTACCCAGATATCATACCAGCTACAACCTCACCGCCATGACGCCAGGTGTCGACTGGGTTGGTTCCACCATCGACTGGGGCCGGAACGTGTCGGGGGCCGAGGGAAAGATGATGCTGAGGATCGAGGACGAGGAGAGCTCCGGCACCGAACCTGAAGCGCCGCATACGCAGAGTCATCTTCCCGTCGATGTCCTCGCGCGCGAGGTAGCCGCCACGGTGACTCTGGACGACGAGGGCGGGACGGGCAGCAGCTTCGATATGAGGTTACACGGTGTCCATTGGCCTCGGCAAGGCGCCTTGCTGCTGACGACGACGAGTGAAAAGTACGCTGGTATTTTTGGTCTCCCTCATCTCGCCATGCGGCCCGAATTCTTCGAGTCGAGCAAGGCCCTCCTCAACCGGACTCTAGACAAGGTCCTACGGAAAAGGGAGAAACGCGCGTTTGGGGACCCCTCCAACCCCTGGTCGGCGAACCTCGATTCCCCCTCGGAGGGCTGGACTCCGGCGCCGCACTGTGAGTACGTCGCTTTCGTGCAAATCCACCCTCCAGACAAGAACGTCCTCAAAGTGGAACAAACCATTCCCGGGGCTGGAGACATAGCCAGGGCCATCGCGGACCTGGAGCACGAGCTGCGTTTCCCGCAAGGGGCGCCCCAGCAGAGCCAACCCCAACTTCAAATGTCCGCCATAGTCTATTCGCCCGACTGTGCCTTTTTCTTGGAGACGAAGGGCCCGCCGGCGTACGCACCAGCCGAAGGTCTACATCTAATGGGCTGGAAGCAGGAATTCTGGTTGTCCAGCGTGAGCACATGGCTGCTGGGCTTTGCTCTGGTTATCTTTTGCCAGGTTCAGCTCTTGAAGATGCAGATCAAGGAGACTTCGACACCGTCAACACTGGGGCGCATCAGCTTTTATACTGCCAGCATGATTCTGCTCGCTGACGGCGTGACATTTGTCGGGTCGTCCTGTTGGAGCTTGTCGGCGTCCACAACCATGCTGCCGTCCTTGGTGGTGACTTGTGCCTCCTTCCTTGCCATGACCGTGTCCATAGCCTTCCTGATCGAAATTTACAAGGTCCAGGAGCCCGAGTGGAGGAGACAGGAGCGGGAGCGGGAGCGACAACGGACTAGCCCCGGTACCCCCTCGAGACCGCCCACCACACCAGCCAACCCGGCTGCCGCGCCCAGTGCAGACCAAAATGCAGTTCCTAATACCGTGGAGTCGACCACGGCGCGCCGTGTCGCTCCCCGACCAGCCTCGCCGCCCATCATCATCCCGTCAGACCAGGACATTGACGCCGAGATCGACGAGGTCACCAACAACCCCAGCGGAGGGCTGCCGGCTCCGGCCACGGCCGGCACACCAGCGACACAGACAAGCAGCCCGACTTTGAGCACCATCCTGGGCCGCTTCATCCTCCTGGGCATTGGTATATTCTTCTTTAGTGTCGCCGCCATCACTTGGAGACCGCACCTGCGCTCCGCCTACTTCAATTTTCTCGCCTTCGTCTATCTGTCCCTCTGGGCTCCGCAGATCTATCGCAATGTGTACCGCAACTGCCGGCGCGCCTTCTCTTGGCGCTTCGTCATCGGCCAGAGCATCCTGCGGCTCATCCCCGTCGCCTACTTCTATACGGTGAAGCACAACTTTGCTTTCGCACAGCCCGACTGGACGGCCTTTGCGGTGCTGGCTAGCTGGGTGTGGATTCAGATATGGGTGCTGGTCGCGCAGAACGTGCTGGGCCCCCGGCTCTTCGTGCCCAAAAGCTGGATGCCCGAAGCTTGGGAGTACCATCCCGTGCTCCGCGAGGACAACGTCGAGGCGGGCGGCCTGCCTATCGGGCTTGTGCTCGCTTCGGCGCCGGGCTCCCCAGCGCTGGAGCGAACCAAGAGCAACGGTGAGACGGGTGGGACGGCGAAGCATACGCGGCTTCATGTTATAGATTGCGCCATCTGTTGCGAGGTGCTCGAGGTGCCGGTCGTCAAGGCAGGCGAGACAGATCCGGCGGCCACGGGTGGTGTAGCCGGTGTCTTCGCCAGGCGGGCGTACATGGTGACGCCCTGCCGGCACATCTTCCACTCGGCGTGTCTCGAGGGCTGGATGAGGTTCCGGTTGCAGTGTCCGATCTGTCGAGAAGAGCTGCCGCCCTTGTAGAAAGTCGCGTGGTTATGTGTACTGGTATAGAACTCGTAAATATCAAATCGTCACTTCGCGCTGCTGTTTTGGGTGCCCGTTGCTCTCGCGTGGAAATCTTGAACGGCCATCCACCCCGAGATCCTAGATACGAGGCATTCACTCCCTATCACGAGAAGGTCGGGCGGCGATGGGGGTTTTGAGTACCGGGTGCTTGGAAAAATCGAATGCTCAAGGAAACTATCTACCTAGCGTTGTAGGAGCTGGAGTACCTCGTTCAGACACCGGCTCAACGCTCAAGGAGAGACATGACGGACGCAAAGGTCGTAGGGCACCGCATCCCCTATGGGCATGGTTAACCAGGCTGACCCAACAATGAATTCACAGTTGATTGCCAGCTTCGACAGATGCAAGAATCGCTGTGAATTTCAAGAGGCCACCACAGCCAAATTTGGCAGTGCAAGGACAATGGCCAAAGCCAGGTGGGAGACGATATTTTCTTCCTCGCAGCCAGAGACACGCTCCAGCATACAACGAAAAAAAAAAAGAAACGGGGGTCAGACACCATGCCAAGCCCACCCCGGCCACGCGCTCGAAAGCGGACCGTGACAGATCGGGGTCGAGATCATCACCACCCTCTATACAGCCTCCGCGAGGGAAACCGCCATCCTTGCGGACAGGTCGAGGGTAAGAGAACCGGCGCGAGGCCGGCCAAGAGTCCTTTCACTCTAGGGCAAGGCAGGGACGAATCATCATCCCCCGTGGGATCTGATGGCTCTCTTGGAGAAATCAGAGAAGGACGACTACTATAGAAATGATTCTCTAGAGTATTGTCGACATGAGGAAAAAAAGAAAGAGAACCAGCAGAGGAGGGGAGGGAAGGCAGATATTTATACCATTCCTCTGGCCGGCGCCTGGCGCTCGGACCCTCGCTAGCGCAGCCCTACTGATTGTAGCCGTGCGCAGACACAGTGTGAAAACTGTGATTTCTTGCGTGCTTTTTCCTGATTAGTCCACCTCCGGCCAATGGAAAACCCCTGTTTTTGACACCTGCGCACTGTTCCATTTTGATTGGCCGATCTGAGGCCGTTTATTGCCTGGCGCTGCTCTTTGCTGGATACCTAAGTATGCAGTCCCCAAGTCATCCATCTACCGTCCATAGTCACTCGATTTCAGGTGTCACCACCGCCATAGATGCTTCTTCAGCCATGCTTTCGACTGCCATGCCATCATGGTCGAGCTTGTGTCGATAACCACTTTGCCCGTGTCCCTTCGCCTGCTCCCGCCCCGACTTGATGGCAGGGGCAATCAGACCGTTTCGGGGCGCTGGGGAACTCCCCGAGATGGGAGAAAATGTTTCGGCACGAAAATCCTGGGCATCTGGTGCCTCCGCTCCCTCCGCTCCTCCATCCCTTCCCCGGGGGAAGGACATGTGCCCGGACGCATCGTAAGGGCGATAACCCAGCGCTGGGCTCTCGATGATGAGTGTCTTTCTCGTTCTTGGCAGCCCTCGCGATGGTTGTCGTTGGTACCTCGTATCGCGGGCATGACCCAGAGTCCGAGGTAGGGTTGGCATTACACACACCGGGGGACCACCGAGCCTCCCCAGAATGCCAGGGGTAGCAAGGATGGCAACATTTCGCGGTCCGAGGCCCGAGACACCAATACCAACTACGTACCGGCAGCAGGGGACTTGAACAGCATGCAGCTAAAAGTGCCTCTGCGGGGACGGCAGTTGCGGTGACAGCCCATCTGAAGGCCTTGCCTCACGATGGCACGTGGAGCCCGGGCATAGATGATACAACGGATGGGATGGCATCGCCAGGTAGACGGCTCTCCGTTAGAAGTTGTCGCCGCCATCCCATCAAGTACCCGTACTGACCACCGCTTCGGCAGGGCCGAGGCTGAACGCAGCCGCATCAGCCACCGGATCGGATCTCGCGCGCGTGGCGCTCTCATCGGGTCGGGAAGCATCACGCGCAAGTGTGGCATAGCCTCATTCGGCCTTGGCCTACCATTTCTGTTGCCGCGCCGGGAGAGGGGCCGGGAGATTTCCATTGCGCCTGCGTGAAGTGCTGCCTTTGCAGTGAGCCCGGCCTCCTGAACCCTCTTCGCGCCATGCTCTCCGGCAGGTAATTGCGGTGTTCCAAGGCGGGCGTCTCAAGACACCCGCCCTTCCGCCCGTCTGGATAAGGTTGCGCCTTGGTTG
Organism: Nigrospora osmanthi; assembly: GCA_029489945.1. Lineage (NCBI taxonomy): Eukaryota > Fungi > Ascomycota > Sordariomycetes > Amphisphaeriales > Apiosporaceae > Nigrospora > Nigrospora osmanthi. The sequence goes on along the minus strand of CP120503.1, from coordinate 2,479,037 downwards.
CGATATACAGCGCTACATAGCTTGGCGGGCTTGGCTGCGCCATGGCTTGCTTTTCCCTCCACTTTCTCTGCAGCCTCGCTACCTTTTCCTCGTCCTTGTCCTCCCCACGACATGACATTGCCGCCCTGCCAAGGACCGGCGGTCTTCGACTTGCCCTTTAGAAAGAAGGATACCGAGGCCCGGCCCTGAAACATGCAATCACGGCCAGAAGATATGCTCTGGGTTGTCGACTGAACGTCGGGCAACAACACCATTGCCTGCCGGATATCTATGGCCAGAACGAAGTCGCTGCCCTAGGTCGCAACGATGTACCGGCCAGGCAAGGGGGCAGAGCGAGAGCGCTGGACTTTTTTTTACCACCCCGATCGAAGCTGCAGTCTGGATCTGATATGACTAGGCCACAGACCTCCGTACACCACGAATGCCACGGCGGCCTCGGCGCTCCCAAGCCCGGCTCCAGCACTTCATTTCCTCTCCTGTTCTAAATGGAGGCCATGTCGATCACGGCCCGCGCCTGATTCTCTGTTTTGGTGTACATGTTAGCCGGGCAAGACTTGGCCAACAGCGTTAGGGGGGCCAAGTACTTGGACTGACACCCGAGTCACTGCTTTCGAGAAATCGATCGGAGTTGTGAGAGGCAGACGCGCCGTTCTCCATCACGGCATCGAAATTAATTTCTGCTTCTGGTATCCGACCCCCGGCTATAAAGCATCATCCAAGCCAGGCGGAAAACCGGCACTCGTGTCTTTACCCCTCAACCATCACCTCACCTCCGTATCTCGAGCCATTCTCCCCCCCCCCCCCCTTTTTTGGGAGAGTCCTCTACATACTCGCTTGTCGCCCCGCCCGAGCATCCGCATTTGCGCTCTTTTCAACATGGCGGCTAAGTTCCTCCTCCGCGCCGGATTGGCCGCGGCCCTGAGCACTGCTGTCATCTCCTCACCTGTCGTCGTCAAGCGGGACATGCACACTGAGACGCAGATGCTGGCGGATCCGACCTGGGGTCCTATTCCCGGTGAAGATCCCATCTTCAACGAGTACTACGGGGTGGCCCCCACGTGGCCGGGCAACCTGACGGATGCCATCCTCCCTACGGCCAACGGCGCCCCCGAGCCCGACGATCGGGTGTGGCAGAACCTCCTGGCCGCCGAGTGGATTATTTTCTGGTTCTACCAACAAGCCATCGAAATGTTCACCGACGAGGACTTCGCCGCGGCCGGCCTGCCTAACACGACCATGCACCGCATCATGGAGATCCGGAATAACGAGGCCGGCCATCTTCGCATTTTCCAGAACCAGATCTCGCCCAACTCGGTCAAGCCCGGCTCTTGCAAATACAACTTCCCCTACCAGGACCCGCTCAGCTTCTTCGCCCTGATGACGATCCTCGAGGTCTCGGCCATGACCTTCCTGACGGGCCTCGTGCAGCAGCTGGAGAAGAACCCGTCCAAGGGCGCCATGCTGGCCATTGCCACGACCGAGACGCGCCACGAGACGTGGGTTCTGATGGACGTCTGGAAGGAGAACCCCTTCGGCGGCCCATCCGACACGGTTTTCCCCTACGCCGACGAGGTACTCGACTCGACCGCCCACTTCCAGATCCCCGGCAGCTGCCCCCCGGAGAACCCCGAATACCCGCTGCCCCGCCAGCACCTGCCGGGGCTGAGCGCGGCCCCGGACACCGAGTCGCTGGCGCCCGGTTCCGTCATCACCATTACCTTCACGGACCCGGACAACCAGCCCGTGTTCGACGAGGACAAGGACTACTACGCCGTCTTCTTCCACGGCGTGTCCAACGAGACGGTCCCCATCTACACCTGCGCCTGGCCCGAGAAGAACATCACCGTCCAGATCCCACCCATGTTCGAGCAGAAGGGCGTCATCGCCGCCGTCATCACCGACGCCCCCGGCGCCCCCACCAAGGAGTCCGTCATCGCCGGCCCGGGGCTCATCCTGCAACAGCCGGCCAAGGTCGGCGTGGCGTTGCTCGGGTAGATGGGCATCTTGGCGGGATGCGAGAGAACTTGGGTGGCGTTTCGGCAGCATGCGCACACGCGCGTGCTAGCTTCCCAGAGACCTTGTTTGTTGTTCTATCACGATTACAGGATCAATAGCATAATGGTTTTAATAATACTTATGAAAATGCCATTTGGAACTTTTTTGGGGGTTGCTCGCACTACGACTGACTGTCTCTCGATTTTCAGCTGGCCAGCGCGTCACAGGGGGCCCATCGCAGGGAGGAGAGAAGACGCGGTGTCGCCACATCAAATATCGAGGGGGTGCTACCATCTCACACAATCTAGGGAGCTCGTTAAACAGGACCTCGGCAGGCACTGGCGCCAGATTGAGACTCGGGAAATTTGGATCAGAGGACGCTGACGCAGGCCGGCAGGCCGTGTTCTAATTCCATCCCGGGGCAACCAGTCGTCTTCTCCTCATGGCAACAACCACCGGGAGAAAAAGGCCACGAGCGTGCACGCTACCTGGCGGTCGGTCCCTCTACCTCTGCCGTTTTGCCTCACGAGGACCTGCCCGGCGGCCTTTTCACGGGATTGTCGGCACGGAGCTTTCCCCCAGTCCAAAGTTGAACCGGAGGGCTTAGGAAGAGTCGTGAGGAAATAATAGAACAAAAAGAAATCACCCAAACAAAACCTCGACTGCAGGTTCACGATCCCATCCCGAACTCCGGCCCAGTCGGCCACACCGACGATGGTTGGGGGCCGATGCCGCCGTCGGGACAAACGGATACACCGTTCATCGCCGGACGCGGTTGTGAGATAAGTTACCAGGTAGTCAGTGCTTGGGACGACGCTGTTTATCCAGGCCTCCTGGGGCCAGGAAAAGAGACGGCCACGGCGGACGAGTCGTGTGTGTATGTGTGTGAGAGCGTCACTTTCCCTTCGAATAACCCCTCCCCCCCGGGGTCTCTACGGACGCCTCCCGTCCAGCGTGTTCACTTTCCAGCCGCCCTTGCTGGGAAGTTGGCAGTCCCTTTCTCGACAACTCGGCCAAGCGGCTACGGCATCACGAACGCAACAATGCCGGAGGACGGTGCTTCGAACGGCCCCCCAACCCCAGGGCTGGGCGCCCCGAGGAGGTCATCAAGGTCAAGAGGCTGGGGTAGCAACGCCCAGAAGAGAAGAATGGCGTGCTGATCTCGCGAACCCCCGCCCAGTCCAGGGGGGATGAGCGGGATGAACTGGTACAGATGAACAGGACGCGATGGAAAGCGGCCGCGTGCATTATGTCCTGCACTGGAAATTTCCCAGATGAATTTAAGCGAATACAACGCGGTTCTTCATGCCAGCAACGCACCCGCGGGAAGAGAAAGCGAACGCGCAGTGAAGAAAGTAGATGGATGTAACCCAGACCCTTGTTCGGCCCCCCTTGCCGTGCGCATGGTGATAGGAGAGGAGAGAGTTGGGGTTGCATTGCCCAGGTGTGATAAGGGGGGGGGGGGGAGAGTTTCCTGCGGAGTACGGCGCACACACGATGCGACAAACACGCCGTCCGGATACACCGCTGGGGAAAAAAAAAATGACAGCCGTCGTGACTTTCCCCAGACCGAGGACCGCCCATTCGCCGCCCGCATGCGGACGCTGGTCCGAACCACGGGAGGCGTCGCAGCGGCCACGACGCTGCCGGGGAGAAGGTCGCAGCGACACGTCGGCTCCAGCGCGTGTGCCAGGCGTGCGCCGGATGCCCCGGCAGAGCAGGCAGCATCGGCCGCCCGGTATCCGGTTATTTTTGCTACCAGAGCCGCCTGCTGCTGGCATGGGGAGGGGAGGAAGTTGGGGGGGGGGGGGGGGGGGGGGGGGGGTGCTCTGGCCCGTGTCTCTGTGCGAACACGCCGGCGCTGCAACTCGCGGTTGCTGCGGGATTTCCCACAGACGCCCCGCGGCGTGCGAGGGACCTCTCTCGACTTCATGTTTGGGCGCCCGAAGGCTTGACCCTGTATACCCTTTCTCCGGGGGGGTTCGCTGACGCCAGACGGCACCGTTCTTGCGAACGCCAGGCAAGAGAGGCAGAGGGTTGCCCTGAGACGGCGGTGAGCCGGTCTGGCCACGCGCTCGCCCGGGCGCCCGTGACGTGCCTATCACGAGGGCCCGGCCGATGCGGCCGTCGAGTTCGTAGGCCACGCCGGTTGGTGACTGGTAGTGTGGCTACGCAGCCCGCCGGTCATGATCCGCCGGCGACCCTTGCGCTCACCGGTCACAAGGAGGAGAGGGGGGATCTTCATGAATCGTCAACCGCCGGCGTCCCCCCTCCCCCCCCTCCTTCGCTGGAAATGCCGTCCCGACTCGGTGGGTCGGACAAGTACCGCCATCTCGAACGGTCTAGAAGAAAGCTGACGAAGAGGCCTGGGGCGGGGGGGAAGCGGAGGAGTTCGGCATCGGCGTTGTGCGGGCATGGCCAGAAGGGCCAGATCTCGCAAGCGTGTCCCCGCGATATTCCCCGGGGGGGGGGCGGCTCCCGCCCGCTCCAGGGCCAGAAGCCCCCCCAATGCCATCGAGATCCCCTCAACCTCAAACAGAAGCCGCGATGACAGCCGGCGCGTCGCGGCCTTGAGGGCGTACGAAGGCGGGCGGCTGGGAGGGAAGGTGGCCAGCAGGGGCAGGCGGTGGCCATTCCGCCCACCGTCGTCGTGAGCAGCCACACGCGTGTGACGGTGGCAGCTTTAGCTAGTTACCGAGACATTAAGGCGCGTCGCCGTTTTGCGGGCGCCCTGCTTTCCCACACACACACACACACACACACACCAAGTCGCAGGCCGCTAATACGAGGGCCCGTCGCCTGGCCAGCCCGAGGGGACTCCCAGCCCGGCCCTCGCTACAGACCGAGCGGTGGGAGGAGCTAGAGTTCTTAGTTATATGATCCTCGGCTCCCCCCCTTCGGTCTGCGGGGCTTCCTACTATATATTACCCCCCTGTCAGCCTGCTTATTTCCCGATCGTGTTGGTGGAGACGGGGCTACTATTATAGTACACAGTAGACCCGCGCCAAAAGAATACGACGGAGCTTCGTCCATATTTTTCCCTTTTCCCATAGGGAAAACCGGCATATTAGGTAAAAAGTCGATAGACGTACCACCTGCCCGGTAAAGGGGAGGGAGGGGGGGCAGCAGGAGGCCCCGGCGCATCCTATTTTGAGGAAAAGGCGAAGGAGGATAACAAACAAAGCTAGCCGAGGGGGGGACAGGTATACGCAAGCGTACATCTCTTTCTCTAGAGCACACGAGGAAAAATATTTGCCGGGGGGAAGCCTGTGAGCTAGAGAGCCCTAGCAGGCGCGCGCGGGAGGAAGAAATCACGTCATAGGAGGAGGAGGAGCGAGCGCTGGCAGTTGGAGGTTATTCGTACATCCGTGCGTGTTGTGGTCGTTGTATACCTCGTACACGTACACGCACGCATATTTACAACCCGGGACCTGGGAGAAGTAGGTATTGTGGTGAGATTGTAGGTACGTGGGAGCCCCCGGGAAGGCACTGGCTGGCAGCCCGCCCATGGGATAGATCCTGCTGAACGGGCTTTTTACATCGGTGCCTGGGGGGGTTGGCCGGGGGCGCCGCGCGTGTCTTTTGGCATCGCCCCGATGCCCTGAGACGATAGAAGCATACACGCACACACACACACACACGCACCCGGCTCGTGCCAGCCTCGCCCAGGGCAAACGCGGGATTCAGAGCGGCAGCAGGGTTGACCTGCATCAAAAGCAAATCGCGTACATATCGACGGGGGGGGGGCGCGTGCCCCCCTGCCCGGGGACGGACAGTTCGTGGTTCGCCCGATAAGGAGGCGCGAGGGGCGGTGGTGGTCTCTTCATATCGAGCCGCGCGCAGCCCCTCCCTCATAGTGCGGGCGAACTGTCGGACGAGGGGGATTTCGCTGGGTAAATAAGAAGCTTCAGCTTGGCTGCAGGCGGCCGAGTTGGTGGTCTCTTTACCCAATGCAGGGCGGGCGGACCCTGGGAGGTGAGAAATGGTCAATCCCTATACATGTGTGGATATGTATGATCAAGGGAGAGCTAGCAGCAGCAGCAGCAGCAGCAGCAGCAGCAGCAGTAGCAAGCCGTCCAACCAGCGTCGGCCAGCCTGTCTGTCTGTCGATGGACTGAATTGAAAGCCCTCCAGGGACGTTTGATGTACCCGTACGGTGCCGAGGGCACTGTCGCCGCTAGATCACCCACCAACTTATCTATAGTATACTCACTAGGCGTGTTAGCAGTTAGATCACGGTAGTGCGCGAACTGGCCGGCCAGCGAATGAGGCGTCGCGACGGACTCGTGCCTCTCTCTCTCCCCCCCCCCCCCCCCCCCCGTTTAGCTCGTCTGCAACGTTTCGGATCGACAGCCATGGATGGATGGCAGCGGTGAGGAGGGTCTGTTCACCGAGAGCCCGTCCCAAGGGAGAGGAAATGACGAACGCACCACGATTACCCGCCGCCCTCGACTACTTACTTAGCCAGGGCAAAGCTGCTTCACCCACCGACCCCATCCGGCAGCAAGTTGAGTGTGTGGGATGGACCGCCGACTGGTAGCGAGGCCGGGTCCCTTGTTCGGGTAGGTCGTCCTGTCCGGTTCCATCATGGATGCTTAAACGGGGGGTGTCCTTTTTTGGCGGGCCCGCGGGCGGGTGAAGGAACGACGTTTCAGGGCATCGTACTCACAAACGAGAACTTACTGGGGTGGGTGGGAAGGGACACACACACAGAGAGAGAGAGAGAGAGCGCGCGCGCGAAAGGGCACACGGAGGTAGTATGTAGTTGAACTAACTTCCCTCTCTTTACCTTACCGTACCATGGTAGCGCCCCCATGATACAATCAGGTGGGCAACGCGGGTCGAGGTTTTGCAGGGGAAGGGGAACACCCGTCCATGACCTCAATTCTGTTTCGGCGTCCTCCTTGCCTGTTTTTCCCCCCCGTGTCCCGGGCTCGCGCGCGCACGCAAGGCAAGGCAACGCACGTACGCTCGGCGACGATAGCCGTGAGGGGGGGGTGTTGATGCGGCGGCACCTCTCTCCTCTGGAGAAACTCTACACCCCCTCCCCCCGCCGCCCCAAGTCATAAGACTCGCCCGTTAAGCCCCGAGGCGTTGCACCGTTGTAACCGCCGCCGCTGCAGGGGAGAGAGAGAGAGGATGGCATCTGGCAGATGACGATGTAGACCATGCGCGAGATAGGAGACCTAAACTCCATGGGGGCTCCAGGTCCGCGGCGAGCTTTCATGCAAAAGGCCGACCCCCCGCCGCCGCAAAAAACAACCCGGTAGGTATGGTGGTGTGTCTCCTTGCTCGTGCAGCTGGGGAGGGGTTTTTTTTTTTCTATTTGCCTACTTACTCCTCCCCCCTCTCCGGGACCGTCGCGGTCGCGCGCCTATCCTATATCCCGCAGGTATATATATCTTGTGTGTTGATGATAACACGGGGTTGGTGAAAGCGCCTCCCATCGGGAGCCACGCGCACATGGCGGCTCGGAAAGACGACGGCAAGGGAGACCCGGGCCGGAGCTCCCAAGATACATAGGCAGAGAGCAGAGACGAGTATGGGGGAAGAAAAAGCTAAGAGAGAGAGAGAGAGAGAGAGAGAGAGAGAGAGAGAGAGAGAGAGAGAGAGAGAGAGAGAGAGAGAGAGAGAGAGTGTGTGTGTGTGTGTGTGTGTGTAAGAGAGAGAGACCAACACATCCCGGCACCCGGGCAAACACGGGCTGGGATTGGTGGAGATGGGACGATTCTCCCATGCACACCACCTGCAGCACGACGGAGCCAAAAGACCCCTCCATCTCCATTCATCTCCATCTCCCACCACCACCCCCTTTGCCCACCGCCCTGAATCCGGTTAAGTGGCCGCCCATTCACAACCGAGATGCCATGGGGTTTTGCCAATTCGACGTGGCACACACACTCACTCGCTTGCCCCGTGCCGATCACCAGCCGGGGGGGGGGGGGAGGACGGGATGATATTAGGTGCTTTGCCAAAGAAAATATTTTAAAAAAAGACGAAGAAAAAAAATCACGAGTTCCCAAAAAAGCACGGCAAGCTGCGCCGACGATTGGTCATTCTCGCCTTCACAGGACGACGCAAAAACACGTCCATGGCCAACGGGACGGTAAAGAAAAAAAAAGTAACACGTCGCCAAGTATGTAGCAGCAAGCAGTAGCCGCCGTGGTGGGCGGGCGGGCGGGCGGTGACATGGGAATTACGAAGAGAGGTCCAGGGCATTTTTTTTTTCCACTTCCATACAAAACTAGCATTCGATCTTTACCTGTTCCTCGCCTGCCTGCATTGCATATGCGAGCCGGCGGGCGCGGGTGACCGCACCAGGGGGTCCTCTTTTCTTTCTTTCTTTTTTTCTTTTTTCCCCCTCCCCGTTGCGCTTTAGCCTTTCTCTCACACACTCTGTCTCTCTCTCTCTCGCGCGCACGCGCGCTCTTGACCTTTCCCTGGGGGTGTTTTTTTTTTTGTTGCATGTCCGTCGCACGGCGTGTGACGGAACAGAGCCCATCTGGGGAGGAGGCTTTTGCTATGCCTGTCGCTTACTTGTGTTGATATTATAAGCGGGATGTATTATGGGCGGGCACCTGACGTAGATCTCGCCAAACCGACTGGCGGTTCGGACTGGCGGTTCGGACGGCAGCCCCCTTCTCCGCAAAAGCGTGGAGCCCAGACGCCCTCCGTGAAAATATCCCGGGGCCTAATGTCATCTTGTTCAGAGAAGAGCGTCCGTGGGGGGAGGAGAAGGGAAGGGGAAAAAAAAAAAGGCCTGTCGGCAATGCTGGCTTGTGAAACCGCTGCCGTCGAAACATGTCCCACCCCGTGAGAAGAAGAAGTGCATCGGTCGCCTAACTACTGACCGAGACCCTCCCCACCACCGGGTATCCTTGCCTTGACCTCGAGAGTTTGTTCCTCCCAAACGCGAAATAATACATGACACACGCAACCCAAAATTCTACGAGGGCAATGGCACGTGGCACGCTTCCGACATGGCATACAGAATTTGGTTCGCTTTGGCATGCTTTGTATTCCCGCATCCCCTCCCCCCCAGCTCCCCGTTTGAGAGGAAATGTATCGTGGTATCATGATATTTTTTGCCTTCCGAGTCTCGTAGTCCGTCCTTGCCTCCCAAGGCCGGCTCTGGTCCCCCTCCCTCCGGGGTATTATGTAAGTGTGAAAACAGTCCAGGGGCGAAAGAATAAGGGCCCATATACAAAGGAAATGATTTCCCCCCCGATACCATGGTGTATGGTACATGTGTAACGCCGAGAACACCATTCCGTGGCCACGGCGACCGACGCCGTGACCCAATGCTAAAACTCCGTGGTCCGTGTGAAATCAAACAGGATGCGGCCTTCCCCGTCCCCACTCTCTCATGACTTGATGCTCTTCCGCCGCGCCAGGTTGAAGCCGCCCAGCAGTGGTTTTTTGCTCGTGACCGGGCCGAGGGGCGACATGGGAGTGGGTTGGGGCTGCGCCGCCGTGAATGACTTCTTGCGTGCCGACTTCATGAACTCGCTGTACCGCGCCGGCGACGAAGGCGACGCCACCGAGGCCGTCGAAGCTCTCTGCAGGACTTTGGGCTCTTCCAGCGTGCTGCCGGCGGCGAGGTTGGTAGATGAGGTGCCGAAGGAGACGAAGCTTTCGCGCGATGCCGCCGCCAGGTTGTGCAGCATGGGTCGGCTGCGTTTCCGCACCAGCCCGAGCGTCTTTTGCATCTTGTTGAACATCATCGAGGGGGTCCGGGGCGTGCGGGGGCTGGCGTCGTCGTCCTTCTTGGGGCTCCCCGGGCATTCCGTGTCGGCAAAGGGATCGATGTTGAGGAAGGAAGGGCGCGTCTCCAGCGACAGCAGGCTGCTCTGCCGCACCGCATGGCTCTTGGCCTCCAGCATGTTCAGGGCCTCCTCGTGGCAGCTGGTCTGCGACCGGTCGGATGTGGAGTCCGGCGAGCTGGACCTCCGCGAGCCCCCCAGGTGCACGATGCATGGTTTGCCCGAGTAGATGACCGATACGACGCGCGCCGTGTCTTCCTGGCTCCCCCGCCGAGCCACGGCCTGTTGGGACGCCTCGCTTCCCGACTCGTAGTCCTCGTCCGAGAAGTCGTCGGCAGAAGACGAGGCATCCTCTTCTGAAGAGAGGTAAATGTCGTGTGGTGTGTTCAGTGACGGCTCCGGCTCCGCCTGTGCCAATTTGAAGTTGTCGAGAAGTTTCGAGGCGCGAAGAGAGCTCCTCTGCGGAACTGCTGGTGGTTTAAGGCCCCCGTCCTCCTGTGTTGCTGCCTTGGTGGGCTCGGCCATGAGGCACGTCTCGTCCATATCGATGAATTCGCCAAGGATGTCTTGGTCGTAAGTTGGGCGGGATGGGTAGCTGTCGGGACGGCGATCTGTGTCACTCTTGAGTGAAGGGTCGACCACGGTTTCCTGGGGCGGTTGTCCGGATGGCATGGCGGGAGCAAAAAGAAAATACGAGGAAAAATAAAAAAGAATAATAAAAATAAAGGTCGAGGTAGCAGCGTGTGGTAAGGCGGTGTCACGCTGGTATAGATGGGTGGTTTGCTTGCAGCAGAAAGCACTCTCGCGGAGTGGTCCTCGCTAGTGGATGGTGAGTGTTTGCTCTCACGTACGGCTCTCGTGTGTAGTAAACTCGTCCCGGCTACGCTTGATGCCAGTGAAGAATACCGTGTAGACGAGAGGAAGGGTCTTGGGGGGGTGGTGGAGGCGTACATGTATATACCGTACTGTCCCAGGCCCCGTAGGAGAAGCGAGCGACAAGGTACAAGCCGATGGGTCCTCCTGTCAGGGGGTTCCACTCAGGTGATGGTTGGCCCCCGGTCCTTGCCGGCGTACAATTAAGACCCCTGAGCTACCGGAGGGGCCACGGCCAGGACACGTCTCTGGGAACTGGCACGGAGTACAAGGAGCAGAGGAGGGGCGAAGCTGCTGATCCGAGAGTGAGGTAAGGCGTCTTGGCTCGGATTGGGGGACGTTTCAAATTGAACATGGGAATTGAGAACTGCAATCCGTGGCGCCAGGCGTGCGAGCGGCGGTGGTGCTGGCCGCGTTTAGCACCGACCAGTCCGCACTTTGGTTCGTCGGCACGTACGTCTATGGCTTGGCCGTTGAGTGTGGCGGCGCTGGTGCTCGTCGAGGCCAAACTCGAGCGGTGGGGGGGAGAGAAGGGCGAAGGAACGAAGCAGGGCAGAGCAGAGCAACCAAAAGAGGCCCGATAGCACGAAAAGAGTTGAGTTTCATGGAGGGAGAAAGACGAGAGGAATAATAGAAAAAAAAAATAACACGGCTTCCGGGCCGTTCTCGACGTATCGCTGGGCCCTTTGCGTAAAGGTGTATTCTGTTCGTCATATGCCACGGAGCGTCGAACTTTCCTGATTTCCCAACTGGGCCGCCATTACCTCAGGCGGCGCTGCATGCATCAGGGACACGCCGGTACGCATTCCTGCCGCAGCGCAGCGCAGCGGCCGCGTGCGACGAGAGGTGGATGGCTGGAGGGATGGTAGGGATGGAGGGGACCCAATGGGGGCCGACCAGATCCAGGACGACCAGGACCAGGCATGTACGTCGGTTCTCTTGGCGGTTGATCCGACCACGAACACGGCTCGGGTGCTAGCAAGGAGTTGGAGGATGGGGATTCCCTCCACACCCCTGGCTCAGGGTGCGCGACCGGGGCTGTGATTGGAACGAGGCCGGTGCTGTAGAGACTTGGCGTTCTTCTGGCGCGAAAGAGGTAGACAGAGGGCTCCACGTCGTTGGGTTTCTGGTAGAGTTGACGGCCAGCGGCGCCGAGGCATGATGCTGGAGTGACTTGATTTTCACGAGAATGCGAGTGAGTGCCTCAGTCCGTCCGTCCGTCCGTCCGTCACCGTCCCGAGGCCCAGCACTACCGCCCATCGTGACGGCCCGCGACGACGAGGGGGGGGGGGCGGGCAATCAATCCATCCATCCATCCAGCGAGTACTCGGTCCATCCATATTTGCGACCCGCGAGATGGATGGCAATTGGATATGGGCTGACGGACGGAGGGGCACTCCGCCCATGTGGTCCGTCCTGCAGCCCGCAGGCCAGCCAGCGAAGCGAGGAGGAGGCCATCCATGGATGGTGACATTGCGACAGTCATGACCTCCCGTGAATGACAGCGACAGCGGCAGCGGCAGCGGCAGCCCTCGAATCTAGCTGCAAACGGTAGTGTGGAAACTGAGATTAGGTTAGGAACGTCGGACCCAGCCATCACGAGCGCAGTCGGGGGCTTTTTTTGCTAGTTACATCTTAGGTTACTCTGTCGACTACACAGTACTTACTGGTCGAGGATGGATGGATGAACGGATTGGGGTTACTGCTGACCAGGCAACAAGTACCTCCCTACATACTTACCCAGGAAGGGTACATACCGTAGTAAGTAAGTACTCCATCAAATCAATCTATATCTGGAGGCCCCTACAGTCCATCCGAGATGGGATGTATGTGCCCAGAGTTCGTGAGTACGACCTTCATTCACCCAGCGCTGCCTTTTTGCTCGCCGGCCGCTTCGTAGCGAATACCACCCTGCCACTCTGGGCGGTCCCCGTCGAATTCCCACACGCGCACCAGAAGCTAAGTATGTACTTACCTTTACTCACCCGGCGGGAGGTACCTGTGTAGGTATTTCTTACTCGCTTTTACTTACTACGAATACCGACATCCATCTTATGCTTATCTGACGTATGTACCTCCATATACTTCTGTCCACGGTGCGTGCCATCAGTACGAGCAGCGCTAGCGCCGTGGGCAGATGCTAGAAAAACGCGCGGGCGTTGCTTCTGGCATCGAGTCCGTTCCCGTGTGTCTCACCAAAGAAAGGCACTTTGGGAGCACCAGCAAAGCGCCCGCCAGCAGCAACCCTCCGGCAGCCCTGCTTGTTGTTTCTGGAGGGGGGAGGGTCGTATGTACCCGGGACGCCGACCTGCTCCCATCCAGGCCCCCGGCGCAATCTCAAGCCTCATGCGAGCGGGCGGCCAGGATGTATTTGGATGATCCTTTCGACATTCCCTTGAATCCTCGGCTCCGTCGACGATCCATCGTCGTTTATCTGACCGCTGCTTCCACTTCGAAGAAAAAAACTCTGCCCGCCGTGGGGACAGGAAGGGGGTGGGACAAGGGGGAAGGAGGGGGGGGGGGGGGAGGGAGAGAGTGCGCACTATACGATGATCGGGTGGATCTGTCCCGGCTACAACAGGCACCATGTCGCTCCTAGAACAAAAGAACCTCTCTCTCTCTCTCTCTGTCTTTCCCTCTCTGGCCCCCCTCTTCGCCGTAAGCCAGTCTCCATGTCATCAGGCCAGGTGGGGGTGTACAAGTGCAGGTTCGAGGATGCCATCCGGCGGCCAGCAACCTCCGCCTCCGCTTCCGTTCATAAGGATACACATCCGCCTTTACCTTTGTAGGCATGGGGTAGGTTGTGTAGGTAGTCGACTGCCTACCTCTCTATACCTCTTTGGTTTCCCGAGCAGTGAAGTGCAGGTATGTACCTTGGCTATGTGCAGGCGCCTGGCGATCTGACAGCGGGGTTGTCTGTCGGTCACCCGAAAGTTTTGCGCTGTGTGCGACAATCTGTCGTCAGTTGCCAGTGCCATGTACCCATCGCCAACCATCGAGAAAACTCTCTCGAAACGCTGCCCCAGCGTCGCGCCATCGTCGCCAAAGTGTGTGTACTCGACCTGTTAAACAGCTTCGTCGGGCGCTGACTTGCCTGTCTTGGGGCCCGATCCCGATTCGCACAGCCCGTCCAGCCGCCGGGAGAAAGGGGTGGGGGAGAGAGAGACACACACACACACATACATACACACACACACATACACACACACACACAGGCGGACCACCGGCACACACACACACACACACACACAACGTGACATCCTATGACAAGTACTGCTGCTGCTGCTGCTCAGCGCGGATAGGGAAATGGGACCAGGGGCCGTAACCAATCACAGCACCCCCCCCCTCTAAGCCCTCCGATCCCCATTAGCTCAATTGACGGCGTGCAGTTCGACATTCCGTTCCTCAAACCAGTACACCCTTAACTGAGTAGCGTCACGCCGGCCTACGCGTTACCGCCAACCTTTCTTACGAATACTAATACATACCGGTAGTGTGCCTGCTATGGCCGCGCGGGGATCTTCGTTTTCCCTGACAAGTTCTCCCCGTCACAAATAAGGTGTGAGAATGACTAGGCGGCCGTCATGTTTCTCCCCAGCAACGGCTTGTATCTCCACCGACCGCTTTTGGGGGGGGGGGGGGGGGGGCGCTATAAGCAGCAAAGAGAGAGAAAAAAAAAGGCAACCCCGTAGACCGGTGCCCGGGTCCGGGGCGGTACACGGTTTGGTGACGTGCGCAACACGACCTTCTCATAGGACAGCCTCGCGGGTTGGCCGGCCTGGCCGTGAAACGTCGGCGGTGCCAGGGCCACCAGCCAGCCCGGACCATCAAGCCTACAGATAAACATGGCCTGCCACGGCCGTCAGCCATCATCAGCAGCCACCGCAACCAGACCCCCCCTTCGGTCTTATTGGGCCTTTTCTCTGGTCGCATTTTGGCGTCGGCAGGCCTGTCGTCGTTGTATGAACAACCGCCATGGCCCCTATGTATGTGTGTATATATGTGTGTGTGTGTGTGTGTGTGTGTGTGTGTGTGTGTGTGTGTGTGTGTGTGTGTGTGTGTGTGTGTGTGAGCGTGTGTGTGCGTCGTGCTTCCGACGCGTTTCCTGTCGGAGCTGCGTGCCTGCGCGCCTGGGTGAGAGGAGGGAAGGGTGTAGTAAAGCCAGCCAGCCGGCCAGCCGTCTTGCCACCCCTTCCTGTTTCGAAACCCGGCATGTTTCCCTTGCCGACTGCCGTGTGCCATGCTGTTTCCGATGGGCTTTCGCGACATGGAAGCAAGTAACGGGAGCTGCGGGCGCGTGTGTTTGCCACCGACACACATGTCATGTTGCATCGCCAGCGAACGTGGGTGGCAGGTTTGGGGGAGGGAGGATGGATGGTGGAAGAAGCCGCCTCATCGTCACTTGTGCTGCACTCGGAAGGCTGGCACTGCGAAACTGGCTGTGGGCGCATATGGAGTGGCTGGGCGGGTGCAAATCAGAACGTCCAATCCCCCCACCCACCACCTATGGATCCATGCCATCCAGGATGGATGGATGGATGGAAAGAAAACCCAGGGAGCGATTCTGCCATCCATCCATGAGAGGGATCGCATATGGGGGGAGTCCTTATCCCAACGCTCCACTGCGCCAAGCAATGACGCAAAGGCTTCCACTGTTCCCTCCCCACCCGGCCAGGGCTGGATAGCCTAAGCGGGCTCGGGTTTAGCGGCGAGCGTCGGCCTCGTGCAATTGAATTTGGGTATGTACGGAGTACCTATCTATTTATGGTGTGTTGTGTGGGTGTGGGTTGGGCGCTGGCACGGATGGTAACGGGCTTCCCCTCCTCCACCACCATCCAGGACGCTGTGCGACGGACAGGTAGGTACGTGTAAGTACGATGAGAAACCTGGAAGGCCGAGCGAGGCGGCGTGGCGACGCGAGAGAGAGAGAGAGAGAGAGATGCCCGTCAAGACGGCGCCGCCGTCTGGAAATCCCACCCGCTCGCTGTCCATCATCCACAAGTGTATGGACGCGGCTGTCACAAGGGCGGAGCAGGGGCAGATTTGACAAGCGATCGATCGTCAACGCTTTCCCTCGCCGGCCTCCCTCCACGTGGGGAAGAGAGAGCGAGCGACAAAGAGCGAAATCACCATTACCTGAGTCACCCGGAGCTGGGGGAACGAGCGGACTGGAGCGGAAATCACCGTATCGACAAAATGACCTGCCCCCGGCCCACTTCCAATCATCTGTACCCTGGGGAGAGCTCCATGAGCCGCAGATCTCTCTTTACTTACTCGTACATCCAGCTACAGGGTTCCCACGGCTATCTATCTCCAGTATAGATTAGTAGATAGTTGTACGTCTTGAGTCGTACAGCCATTGTTGCTGCCCCGTCTCCGCAACGGCTACTTGTTTTTTTTCTCCACGCTCCAGCGATGGAGGAGGGGTGACGGGATACGCCCCGCGCTTGACGCGCGACAGGGCCAACAACAACCACAGGTAAACCTACCTCTTACATACCTCACAATCATTCTCTCCGTACGGGACATACTGTACACGGAACTCAAACGGCATGGGATGCTACCTAACCTCCTCCCCTCCACCAGCCCTGCCGCATCTCTCGAGCTTGTCCAGCCCTGCGCCCGCGTCTGCCGAGTCAGATGCAACCGGTTCGTGGCAACGTCCGACGTGCTCTCGGCGTGCTGGGTTTGATCAACCGCCCGCCGTCGCCCCCCCAGAAACACCGCCCCCCTCGACTCTCGGCCTCGTTCCGCCGGCCTTGGCTGGGCTGGAGCTGTGACACGCGTGACAGCTCCCTACAGCCTAACGCGGGGCCCATGTGCCGCGCGCGCGAGCGCGATCGTCTGAACTCTCAGCGCCCGCCCCCCCCATGGCCACCACATGGCCGACAGTCCCACCGATAGCCATGCACTGTCGGCTCAAGCTGGCCAGCTCGCCAGTCCGTCTTGCCAAGGCCTAGCCGGATAGATAGATCAGCGCTCGGCAAGGGACGGCTCCGTTGAATGCCGCGTTGGCTGTGGGGGCCGTCCGCGGGGCAACCCTCTTCTTTGTCTTCGTTCCTGGCAGAAACAACGCCCCCCCCCCCCCCCCCCCCCCCAAGGAGATATTGACTTGCCCGTGACGACGAGGCATCGCCCACCCCGCGGCCACGGTGGACACTGCCATTCTCGGCCACCAGCTCGGCGCTCCATTGGCGACACCTGCGTTCGCTGCCGTCGATCGCGCCGTCCGACTGAGCGGGTCGGCTGTGGCAGGCGAGGAGGCATGTGGCATGCGTGCGTGCGTGCGTGCAAGAATTAGGTGCCGCGCCGCAGCTGGCGACTCAGCCTCGCCTCACCTCGTCGGCTGCTCCCCTGCACGCGGTGGGTTGGTAAGAACATATGCACGCTGTCCTGACCTGATGCCGGTTGGTGTGGATGGGGGCTGAATCTTTAATAGTAAGCCGAAGACTTCCCGCGACACCCAACACAACCCATTCGTATATTTCCACCACTCGAGCCGTCTCGGCCTTTGGGGTCTACTGGGGAATCCGCCCGTGTCACGTTGGTTCGGCTCAGCAAGTGACCACCCACCTTGTGAGGCTGCCAGCGCCGCGTCGCTAAGAATAGGATGAAGGAGGCCCTGCGGATCAGGCGGAGCGCACGCCGAGGGCTCAGTCAGACGCGAGGAACGGTAGCAGCGCTGCATTTGCGGCTGTCGATCAGTTCCTGACCGTGGTGAGCCTCCGTCGCACCTGAAGGATGCTACCATGCGGCTCCCATCACCTTTCAGGGATGCCCTGAACCCCTCCCCCTCCGCGTGATCAGTCGGGTGCTTCGCGAGGTGGCCCTCGGCCCGTGAGGACATATCTTCTTCATCACCCGCGGCGGAGATCTCCCTGGCCCACATTGGTCCACGGGATGTTGACACCATCACGCGTCATGCCGATGCATATGCAGCGTAGATGGTCGCGCGGGGAGGCTGTTGGTATCTCGTACCTGCATCCCTCGCCGTCGGACCTGCGCGGCGGCTGCCTGACATCCGATGGGGCCAAGTGACTGCGCCGGCCGCCAACGCGCAGGTGGTCAGCAAAAGACGTTGATGTCGGCGGGGGTCGAATGGTTCCCCAGAGGATGGCATCGGCGACCTCAATCCCCTTCGCCACGGTCTCGGTACACAGTGCGGCAGCTTTGCTGCTGTACATAGGAAGACGCGCCGGTGCAAAGCTGGGGTCCCGCAGCAAGCAGACGGCTTCAGTCACCGTTCTCGTAGTAAGCAGAATGGAAAGGTAGGTAGGTAGGGCCGACGCCACGGGCGTGGCCGCCGTAAGATGCGCCTCGGGAGCGTAATCGTTCGTTTTCGTATACGAGCCATGGCTTTCCCTGTGCTGAGCCCTCGTACAAAACGCTTTGGGGCTGTTTCGACGCGCCGGTGCTCCCGGAATCGTATTCTTCTGTCCAGGGTTTACCTGACTTGCCCGCAGTCGTCCTGACGACGACGCAACTGGGGGCACATATCAAGACGCATTGACGTGGCCGCCTATGCCCCCAGGTGTACCACTGAGATTAACAGAACCTCTTGACCCATTTTGAAGGCGGCGGATAGCCCATGGAGACGCAGTGAGAGATCTAAAATGCCGTTACTTGTAGAGCCCTCCGCGTCTTGCGAATCACTCATCGAGCCTTTGCGAGGACTCAGGACTTACCGCCATCATTTTCTTGTCCTATCGTAAGGTGCCCTTTGTGCCCACCGTCGGGTATGCCTCATGAGGCAAGTGAGGCCAAGGTGGCGGCCGTCTTGCGTGGAGCTCCCGTGAAAAGGGGGCGGGGAATCGTCGGGTCGGTGATCAGATAGAACCGATATCGACGCAGGCAGGACGTGAGTGCTCCCGCACATGCTGACTTCTTTTTGTGGTCAATGCCAAAGTGAGACCCGACCGGAATGTTAATCAATAGAAAACTACCTAATTACTTGACTCTTTACCCCTTTCTTCATTCACCCATCCCTGAATATGACAATATATGGGTTTGAATCCCTGAGATATGAAAAGGATATATATTGGTTACGAAACTAGACGAAGGCGTAGGGGAGTTGCCGTGACACAGCATGTCCCCAGTGACGAACACCAGGAGTATATCACGGGATCCGCCAGTGAAGCCACCCCGAATCAGATAATATATCTGCATAGAGGCCCCCTGTGTAAAGGCACACCAGTATGATTGATACCTAATTGCGAAAGAGGCCTGTGAAATACAGAGATCTGCCGCTACCTACACTCACGCGGTTGATATCTACGACTTCGGCACTTGACGGGAGCCCGTACCACGTCTTTTCCAGTCCGGGAAGTCTGTTTATGTGACCGGACGATATGCCTCGTGGCCCACGGCACACACACGTGTTGGGTTACTCAACTCCGAGCGGCTTTAAGACCGACCCATCGTCCTTGCCTTCGTAATTATTACAAAGAATTACCCGAGTAATTCTTACCCGTGTTGCTCGGGGCAGGAGCTTCTGTGCCTACAGGTACGTTAACCGCGTGTTCTGACTACAAGCAGGCGCGATGGTCCATAACGCGGTGTCCTGGATTCCAGTCAGCAGTCGCCTTTACACGATGACAACGTTGTTCCAGGCGGCATCCCATGTGCTTATCTGGGCTGCCGGGCAGACAGGACGCCTTTCTGCGCCACAGTGATCGCGACTGAGGGCGCCGTGGGATGGTTTCTGGGCTTCACAGACGTACATAGGGGGACCGGAAGGCGGCTTTCTTCAGTATGTACTGACGTACGTACCAGCCCAACTCGTCCGGTTTGCCTGCCACAAGAACAGCTGGCCCGGAGGTCAGGAGAGCAAGAGCCACGCTGGTAACGATGGATGCAGATGGTGGACTGGAGTGGAAAGAACCAAATCAACCTGGCACAGCCCTTCCGGCGATGACCAGCTATCTACCTACGCTCTTCTTCCACATCGCCTGGCACTTCAACTATCACGGCAACATCCCCACGTACGCCCTTATGATCCACGCCATCTCACAACCGCCATCATCTCATCGAGACAAAGAGGATCACCGCGACGCCCACCATGGCTACCGGGAGACGAGCCGCCCTGGAAAGCTAGGAGAAAGTTCGCGCGGAAATCGATGCCGCCGTGATATCACCGTCCGCGGGCGGGCATGAAGGATTGTATGGTTTCCTACGGAGATGGTGGCGCGCCTGGTTTGCGGGCGAAGATGATAAACTGAAGAGGATGCAACAAGTGGCTCGACTGGTTTTCGAGGAAGTATTGTTGGATTTGAACGCCGATGAGTATCTCCAAACCAGGCAACGTCTTTCAACTGCGCATTCTATGACGAACTACTCGGCCGGTCCCCCCCTCCGAAGCGACTTCAACGAGCTTCGCCTCCGCTACGCCATGGAAACCCTCCTCAGCGAACACCCGCTACCACAGTCGGACTGGAGGCCCACGGATGTACGATGGGGAGAGAGCCAGTGCCGGATTTGCAGACAGTTGATCCCGGCCACGAGACGGGCCATGCTCGGACACATCAAGGACGTGCACATCAACTACATGTCGTTGACAACAACGTGCGCCGCGAGGGAATGCGACCAGTTCGGTCGGGATTTCGAATTGGATGATTACCGAGTGCATTTACTTTCGAGGCACCCGGGCGGAGACTGGAACCCACACTCCCCAAGCTTCCCAAACAATGTGTGCTACGACTTCCGCTGTGATCGGTACGGGACAGCCTTTGTTCGTGATTACATGCTGGGGTGGCACTATAGAGACGACCATGAACCGAAAGGCTGGATGGTGGAATAGGGGAGTAGCAGGTACTTGATACGGGCGGATAAACATTCTGTTTACTTGGACAAGTAGGTCGTTACGAATCCAGCGAGACATTTGGCACCTGCATTACCTCGGCGGTTGGTTGTGACAACTTGGGATCGGGAGAAAGATACACTGCTCGCCTAGGTAGTCACACTTTGCTCGCTTACTTTCGGGCCTGCTCGTCTGCGAAGACTTACAGGAGCCCTGGTTCGTACAGGTAGGTGCTGACGTGCAGGGCGGAGAAGTAGGTATACCTAACGGCTCCGTGTTGGTGGATGGGATGGGATTGGGTCCGAGGTCCTCGTCTGCTGTCATGGGAACTTCGCCATGCCAGAAGCACCATGGAAGTGCGAAATGGCCCGCAGTTCGCGCCGGACGGAGGGCGGAGTGACTGTGGTGACGGCCAGCGGTTGCGGTTTCGAGCGGGCAGACGAAGCGGTGAAGACGGGGGGCGCCTGCGCGTTTACATCAGATATACGTCGGCCCTGCAGGAGCGTCGAGCGTCGCGCTCCGGAGACGGTGTGTGTGTGTGTGTGTGTGAGCTGGACACGACGGACACACGACGGACACACGACGGACACACGACGGACACACGACGGGACTCTGTAAAAGAGGAGGACGCGAGAGGCGGGCACCGGTGAACGAGGCCGTCGACGGAAGGGGGATGGGGATGGATGAGTGGAAAGATGCGGCGGATGGGGATCCACGATTTCCCTGATAATGGTACAGCACATCCCCACACCGGCCAGCGTCCCATCCACCCATTCTGTCGGCGCCGCGACGCTTGGGCCACTCACCGCCAAATACTGAACTGCCGTCACCCACATTCTGCATCGCATCGCATCGCCCCTTCGCCCTGCCCTGCATCGCCATTCACCCTGTTCTCTCGCTTCCGGCCTCGTCCAGACCCCAGTTCTTCGGACGACGCTCGCCGTATCGCTACGTCTCTTCCCCTCTGCCCCTCCCCCGCCGCCCTTGCCAGCCTATCGTTCCCGCAACCCGCCACCGCCGGCCGCCAGAAATGGCCGTCGAACCATCATCAGACGCTGCCTCGCCGCCAGCGGCAGCCAAGCCGACGACGCCCCAGCTTCCCATCGTGGTCGAGTTTTCGTAAGTCCATGCAGCAATGCTCACCCCCTCCTCTCCCCACGACCCCCTGCCCTGTCTTGCCCCCCTCCTCCCCTCCCCGCCGTCATTGGCTCGCTCCCCGTCGTCGCGGCGCCGGCCTCGCCCCGGCGGTGCAGTCTCCCCCGAAGGGGCCAACGAAACCCGCCGTCTAACCCCAGGCCGTTTGCAGTGGCGGGCTTGAGATGCTGTTCTCAGACCAGCGCCGGCACTCGCTGTCACTCCCGGCCGTGACCAGCGACGGACAGCCAGCCAACGTGGCGTTTCTTATCGACTACCTGTGCCGTAACACCATGAAGGACAGCCGCAAGGAGCTTTTCGTCCTCGACGACCATCTGTGAGTGACGCCCCTAAACCCCCCTAACCCCCCCTACCCCCCCTCGGCGAGGTGTAGGCCGAGGCTGATGATGTGGCACCTCAGTCGGCCGGGTATCCTGGTCTTGATCAACGACGCCGACTGGGAGCTGGAGGGCGAGGAGGCCTACGAGATCCAGAGTGGTGACAACATCCTCTTTGTCTCAACATTGCACGGCGGATAGGCTACCAGTTGGTGCGGCTCACAGCCGTCCCTTCCGCCCGCCGCCGGCCTGGCTAGGGGGGGTTTGCCAGGGTACCGTAGTGGACACGATCCCTTTTCTCACCACCACCACCACCACCACCACATTAACCACCTCCACCACCCGCCCCGGAAGCACGCCAGCTGGGCTCCCCGGGCCCGACTACGGGCATCTCGGCTAGATCAGATGAGATGAATTGGCAATCCCGTTATCCTGCCCCGCCGTGGCGTCGGTGAAACATCAGCAATCATCCACCCATTCGGGCGGGTGCTGCGAGTTGGATGGATGCCGCAATGCGGCTAAGAAAACGCCCACCCTCGCCTGGCATGGCCCAGCTGCCGCTCCCTGCCTGTCACCCTGCCACCGCCCCGGAAGCTCGCTACATACGCGCATCGGGGGCGAGTGGCCTGCCTGTACAGGGGCAAAGGGGGACCCGCCAACGCGGCAGCCGCAGATCGTAAAGGAAAGAAAGTCCCCGAGCCTGACGAAATCCCCGTGCATAACCCGCGCCGCCCTTATGCATAAGGAGATGATGCACTTTGGGCGGTGAGCGCTGGCCACATATGCATTCATTCCCATCCAGTCTGGCAGCAGACCGAGGTGGACCAATCGTGTGAGCTGCACGCCTGCCATGACTTCTAGAACGGGCATGTGGATGGCAACGAGGAGGGGCGAGCGATGCCGCGAGCCAATACCAGCAACCAACGTTTCGACGACTCCGTAGCCATCGTTCACCGGACTGGTGACACGCCAGCGTACGGCCGGGGGGATGCCGCTCGCCGTGCCCTCGCTATCTACACCCAACAAGCGGCATTCTTATCCCTCCCAGGCACCGGTGCGTGCGGGCTAAAGCTGACCCCCATACGGCATTGGGCCCTCTGCCCTTTCCCCCCGCCCAGGGGCCCAGCTTGGTTATCGAACGCCATCGGGGAGGGAGCAAGTAGCACCCCGGCCTCAGGTCCAGCCACTGAACTGGCCTGTGAACCACTCCCTTCCCCGATCGACCACGGCCGCACGATCCGCCGTCTGGTCAGTTGCCGTCACCTGAAAGCCACTGCCCGACATACATGTCTGCTAGTCATAGCCAAGCTGGCCTAGCTCAGCCCGCATAGGCAAGACTGGCTGGGGGGGGATTGGGGGCCAGCAGGCCAGGCCGGGCCAGGCCAGGTACGCTGTGGACCATCTTGGCGTTGGGTGCGCAAGTACCTGGGCTGTGTACTTGTACAGATGCGTAACGTATGTATGCATGGATGGCGGGCTGCCGCCATACGATCCCTACGCAGCAGCGGCGTTTGAAGGGGGGAGAGGCGGCGGCCGAAGATCAGCCTCCCTTCGCCCTTTTGCTTCAGCGTCCGTCTGGCCTGCCAGCCCCCCCCCCCCCCGGGGGCCTCTCTCCACCCCTCCCTAATGCGAGCGCGGGACAGAAGCAGGCACACCCATGCCAGCGGGCACAACTCAGATCTGACAGATGCGATAGACTTTTTCGGCAGCCCCATTGGGCCGCCGAGGGCGACGTTGAACCAGCCCGCCCAGAAGCTCGGCCGACCGGATGCCTCGAAGCCGCGACGTGCTAATCTCCCTGACCGCCTCCCACGCTATTCTGAGTACAGGATCAACCGGCATCTCAGCCTATGACCTCTTGTTTCGGCTGCGTCCCTCGCGCAGCATCGGCCGCCCCCCTCCCCCCTCGCCCCTCCTCGGCCGGCTCCAGGGACCCCCTCGGTCGTTGCGTCGCCTCGTCGTCGTCGTCGTCGCCGCCGCCCCGTGGCCCCCGGAACGTGGAGGGGAAGCCCTCTCCCCATCCGGACAGGCCTCCCGCCCTCCCTCCCCCCCCCCCCCATCATTAGGCTCCCTCCGGCTCCACGTGTCTAGCTCACGACGCACGCCGCCCATGAGAGGAGGAGCGATGGGGAGGGGGACAAATCCCCCCATATGCATGAGGCGGCGGGAAACGGGGGCAGCCCGGCCAGGCGGCCTAACCAGGCTGCAATCGTCGCGTCACTGGGCGGAGACACCTCGTACGTACATAGCCCAGTGCTGCAGACAGACAGGTTGGGCGACAGACGCCCTGGGAAATGGCGTAATGAGAAGCCGTTGCGCAAACCTGTTGGAGTAGTGGCTGCCCTGCCAGCCTGACCTCGCTGGCGGTGTCCACGCCCTCGGAAACACAGGCTTCCCTAGTTTGCCAAACCCGCGTGAAGCTGGGGGGGGGGGGCTTGCTCGTGCTGGTTCGTCCACGAGGAAGTTGGCAGTTTGGGTGGCATGACCAGGGGGGATGACTCTCAAATTTTTGTAGATGGCTCTAGACGGAGCGGACAGTTTCTCTTACCATCCAACCAATGAAGCCGTGTGAACATGAATGCTTTTTGATTCTGCCTTTTGCTTGATTCCTTAAGTAGATGGAAGGTTTGAAACCGCGCGCCCCCCTCTTTGGCCCCCTTCCCTTTTCCGATTCCACCCTTCCGGTATGTGGTATTGGTACAATGGTGACTAAGTAGGTAGAAGAATGAGACAGTGAATAGACAATAAGAAGCATAACAGGATATCCCCTCAGCCATGATTGGAAATAGTACAGGACTCCCCGTGGGTAAAAAAAAAGCAAAGCGAGAAAAACACAATCCGCGCCATATCTAACTATATACCGTATAATGTATCAGACCCCTGAACCCCGCCCCCCCGACCACCCAATGCTGACACCCCCCGGCTGAACAGAAAGCGGTAGAAAATAGTAGTTCAGCCAACGCCGCCGATTGCCGTTTTGTGGTTCTTGTTATTGATGTTGTAGGTTCGGTTCGTAATCGTGGACACATGGTGCGAGAAAGAAGAGTGCTGCTGGTCCTCTCCGTGATTGGTTTGGTGGGATCTCTTGGGAAGACGCCGCCTTTGCTTAGTACATGCGGTGGTCCTGCACAAAGGGAAGACTTCGGGCGTGCTCCTCCTCGTAGAGGGTGCCGGGCGTGCTCGACGAGGCACCACTCTCGTGGTCGACGTCGAACATCTCGTAGCCCCTCATGGCGTGGTGACTTGGCGGGCCGCCGTGACGCATCATGTCGTAGTGGTGGGTGAAGCCACCGCCGGCGTGGTGGTGCGTGGGCAGGCCTTGCGGGTGGTTGTGCGGGTGGTGGTGGTGAGGGTCCGGGTGCGTGAGCTGCGGCAGCTGGGGTAGCGAGTGCGGCATCTGGGCGTGCATGGGCGGCGTGGGCTGCTGGACCGGGTACTGGCTCGCCAGGCTCTGCGGTGGGTTGGCGCGCGATACGGCCGGGGCGACGTTGCGTCCCTTGCCACGGCCCTTGATGCCCTTGTTTAGGTTTTTGTACGTAGTGCGGAAGTCCTCAAACAGCTCGCGGTCGTCGGCCGAGATGTTGGCCAGCTCCTCGGGGCTCATGGCCGCGAACTTGGCCGTCAGGACCTTGACCGTGTCGGCGTGGAAGCGGTTCTGGTGAGACTGTGGGACGGTCAGACATCTGGCCGCTGGCTCTCTTGGTAGGGAAAAGCACATACCTTGAGATTACCGCGCTGAGTGAAAGGCCGGTTGCAGCCGTCCAGCCGGCAGTGAAACCTTTTGGTCGGGTCATGGACGTTCATGTGCGCCCGCACGTTTCCGCGCTGGGCAAATCTCTTGCCGCACTGCTGGCATTCAAAGGGCTTCTCGCCCGTGTGGCGGCGTTGGTGTGTCTTTAAGTTGCCCATCTGTGAGAAGTAGAGGCCGCAGCCCGGCTCTGAGCAGCGCTGTGTCGTGGTGAGCAGACGATCATCCAGAATGTCAGGCACAGCAGCTTACGTATGGCTTCTCGCCCGTGTGGCTCCGGATGTGGATGATCAGATGCGTCTTCTGGCCAAACTTCTTCTTGCACCCCGGGAGGGGGCAGCGGTGCTTCTTGGGCAGGTTCTTGCCCGTTGGTCTGCCATCCTCTGTGCTGCCCTCGACTCCGTCGCCGTCCTGGGGGGGTGATGGGTAGCCGGCCTCGGCCGACTCGTCGTCGCTGTCGTCGTCAGCGCGGGCCTGGAGCACGCGGATGAAGTTGTCGATGTCGGTGTGGTTCTCAAACGCCTTGCTTTCGTCCTTGGACTGAGCGGACCGCCCCGAGTCTGAGCAGGTCGACGACTGCGCCGGCGTGTGTAGTGCGTGCCTCACCGAGGGGCTGCTGGTAACACTGTCCATCGCCATGTCGTCCCTCGCGTAACCTGCCTCATGCGGCCGGTCGGTACCAATGGGCATGAGGCGGAGGGCTGGCCGGTGCTCTTCCTGGTACGGCTTGTACGAGGAGACCATGGGAGGGGGGGAAGGGGGTGCGTAGGTTTGGAAGCCGGGAAAGTGGTGAGTCTGGTAGTTGGGCGCCGGCATCGTCGACACCGGGGCCATGCTGTAGGCGTTGCCCACCATGTACTGCGGAGGAGCCACCGCCGGTGGCTGTACGGGAGCAGCCGACGTCCTGGCGTCGTAGGGCATCATGCTCGAAGGACCCATCACGCCATACTCGGAGGGAGCAGGTTGAGGGTGTCCCTGCCACCGGCCCCAGCTCTGTTGGGACTGCATGTTGGGTTTGCAGCTGGTGCTAAGCGTAGGCCCGCTGGCGTGTGGGCTCGTAGGGCTGTGGACGGACCCCCAAGGGATGGATGTTGGTATAAGGGCGGTGAAGGCAGACGTTGTCCAATGCTCAGAATAGACTTGGTTTATAAGGGTCTGAAACTGGCGTGATGGTAAGGACGTTGAGGAAAATGGGAACGAGGCGAAACACAGAGAACCACCGGTTATATGTATGAAAAGGAAAGGCGATGGTCGTTTACCGCGAGGCTGATATCGTCCGGGTGGATGGTTAAGGAACAGTGGTCTCAGTCGTGAGGGAGATCTGGGGCACGGCGTCGATGTATATACTCGACGACGGGTTGGGTGATGTGCACTGGGGTCGCACCTGGCCAGCCCTCCGCTCGACGGCAGTGCGGCCAGGGTACCTGGGACCGCCGCGAGGAGCCTATGTGCCAGAGGTATAGGCCCCTACGCCCACCGCTTGAACGCAACGGGTTAGATGGCCAGCCGGGGCTTGTCGCTCACATCTCACAATATACGTACTTCCATAGAGCCCCCCACCGGCGCTGTACGTACATACCTACTGCCCCGGGCCCGCGAGGGGGGGGGTGGGCATGGGTCGAGATGGAGGGCCCGGGGGGAGCTGCCGAGAGGGTGGTGCAGGTGGGACGCTCCATGGCAAAGCTGCATGTAGTGCGGCTTGCCTCTGAGTCCACCATGACAGCCCCCCCGGTCCGTACAGGAATTGAGACATCCTGAACGGAGCAGGGAAGACGGCTTAGCGTCGACGCCTAGGCTGGCCCCCCGGTACGGGTGGGCTATATGTCCGATGCCACCATCCTGGTATGCGTGGCTGAGAGGTCGCGCGCTTCCCATAGGTAGCCCTCTCTGCCAGGCCGAATCAGCACTCACCCTGCCCTGCGAGGGCAGATTGCCGCGCTGCTGCCCCGGCCCTGGACACCCCGAGCCCTCTCGACGAGTGGTGGAGGAGGGCGAGCCTCGAGTATGCTTGATCCATGCCGCTGCTGTTGCTGCTGCTGGCTCGGCCGGGATGGGTTCAGCAGCCATGGGCCGCCGGGACAGACACCTGCCCGATTCAAATCGAGGAAGGGGGGCGGCGGCGACGGGACAAGGCTCAGCAGGCCGCTCTGGGACTTGAGACTAGTTCAGGCTTTGGCGTTGCCGTCCCTTCGCCTGAACTGAGATCCGACGATGGAGTCTCTGGCTTGTTTCGTCACCCGCACCCAGAATAACCGGGTGAGGCCCAGGAAGGGCTTGTACGTGTGGTGGACCCGCAGCGGGAGAGTCACATCCAGGGGGGGGGGGAGTTGGTCGGGAAGAGAGAGGGTGAGAGTGAGCATTGGCAAAGGGGGCGCACCGGGGAAGCTAAAATGACTTAACTAGGGTGGATGAGGAAGCTGAGAAGGCAAGGGTCTGGAGGGAGATCATGACGGAGCTTGGGACGACCAGCCCATAGGTGGCTTGGAGTGTAGCAGAGAATGGAGGGGTTGTGAAAGACAATGGCCGGTCCCAGTTGGGCGGCCAGCAAGCCACTCCTGCGTATCTGGTGTCGTTAGCGGAGTCCTCAGCCAGGGGCCCCCTGCTGCTGCTGAGAGATGGGGTTCTACCCATGTACATTTGCTCTGCGTCATGTACACGCCCTGCCATCCTGCTGAGCTGTGTACCTCCATCCGTACAATCAGCTAGGTAGTCGTCATGGGATGGATGGATATCGGCGGATGGCTTATGGAGGCTTGGCTTGGGCGAGGGGCCCGCTCCCTCCCCTGCCTCCCTCTCGCTCGTCCCGATGAGGAATACTCGGATAGGTAATGATGGGCCCTGCCCGGTGGTTCGAATGTAAGTATTCAACCTCCCGGGACAGCTGAGGCCGGGAAAGACGATACAATACCTGTTTACTTCACCCAGGTCGGGACGGATGTACTTCTGCACACAGATCCTCACAGATCTTGCGCGTTAAGCCGCATCTGTCGCCATCAGGTACGTGAGCTGGGGCTCCCGCATCGTGATCCCCACCCTCTGATTCGCCCATTTTGGGCATCCCAACCAAGCCCGCCAGCCCGATGAGTATAGGATCGCTCCCGGGCGGGCGACCCGGACCCGGTGCTGATATGGGTCGTGGATGTGGGCCGGAGCCTGCGCCGTATCGATGTTTCGTAGGCCCATTCCCGCTTGGCTCCCGGGTTGCGTGTGCGAGCCTCGCATCCCGGGTAACAATAGGCTCGCAGGGCGAGGCCGCAAGTGGGAGAAGTCGGCCGAGCCCCCCCAAGCATGTTAACTTAGGTGTCACGGCTTTGAAACAAACACGTGGTGACAAGCATCCGAACCTACCCAGCAGCAACCTGATCGTGAGGGCGACGTGCGGGCTACACTGCATCGGAGCCCCCTGGAGGGAATGCAACTGTTCGACACCACGTGCCCGCGGGGTCCTTCCGGGTTGCAAGTTGAGAAGGGGAGCATCGCGCACGCCGAAGACAATACTGGGCCTATTCGCATGTGTAGCCCGATTTGATCACGAGCTCGATTCCGTCATGAAACAGCGACAAGCACGACCCCGGTTATACTGACCATCTGTAATAGGGACGCCACGCCCGCGGATGTGATACATCGCACTCGATTGTTACGAGGCCTTCAGCCCATGCCGGCGTCGCCCCCCCCCCCCCCCCCCCCCGGGTGCGTCTGTCTTGGGCCATCGCTCGGCCATCGACGGCCGAGGCATCAGGAGGGAGCAGAAGAGGTCTTTCGGGTTGCCGTCGAATGAGACCACGGCACCGTTCGTGGTGTTGGAAAGGTTCGTTAGTGACGACGGCGGGCGTCGTAAAAATGAAAACCGCGATTGTGGCATCGAAAAGGGCCCATCGCTCGGCAGATAACCGCACCTCTCTTGCCTCGCCCTGGGCTGGTCAGTACTCCCGCTCCATGTAGCGTAGCTGATAACGCATGTACCAGATATGCTGGCTGGCCCGTAAAGGTACATACACACCGGGGCGGTTTTTGGCTGGAATGGACGGGTGTAGAATGGTCACGATCGGTTGGCCAACAGGGATCGTAGCTCTTGGCTGCGATTGGCGAATCACGGCCGCCGGCTCCCCAAGGAAAACCCAGGACAGCACAGCTTGCGGCATCTCAACCGGCTGGCGGCCGCCTGTCCGAAGAACCAATGGAGCAGACACGCTTAGATGCCGTCCCTTGCAGTGTCACATCGTCTTCTCTGCCAGCGTCCCCGCCCAGTCTTGGCCGTCCACATTAGGCCAGAGACCCATGTCGGCTCCTTGTCTTTCTCCAGTCCACGTCTTGAGATGGACCGTACTTCTGGAGCAAAGCAACAACCCAGCCCGCCAGCATGCGTGGAAGTGGACACAGCCGGACGTGATTTCGTATGCCCATTCCAACCATGCGCCAGCCGACCACTGGCAGTCACTTGATCAGCTGGACATGCCCGTCCGCTCAGGTACGCAGGGCCGTGGGGGCTGCCTGCCTCTCGCGGCGCACGAGATGACCGTCACCGCATCGTCTTGGGCATCTTACCTGACAGCTGGCATTGCGCCACATATGCCTTCTAGAAGCATGCGAGATCGACAGCGCCTCCCTGCCTCCCTCCCTCCCTCGCTCCGGGCTCGTCCCGGACATGCTATTGCATGTGCACCGTAAAGCTGAATGCAGAAGGGCCCTGTACCCGTACCAACTTGTGCAAGTACGCATCAGGTGTTCTGCATCCTCCTCATAGGCACCGTCGGACCGAAACCGACGGGTTGCGGGGCGACCCGGCCGACTGGAGCGAAATAACGAACGAACGTTTCGGGTCCGCATCGAATTCGCTACCTGCCGGCGCTTGCTGCCCTTTCATGGTAGCTCAGCGGCCTCGTTTTCCGAACCATGTTGTGCGTAGCTCCATCAATGGTACCATGAGTTCCGGGCGGGCCCCGACGGATCGGCATGGGCTATATCCGGCAGAACCCCTCTCCAGGGACTGGGGCCAGCGGTCCAGAGATCGCCCAGAGTCGCAGTGCCGTTCCTTCAATGATACCAAGGAGGATAGCCTGCGGTCCAGATGGCCTTTTAGTTGCTCCGTGGCGTGTGATCTTCGACGTTCTGCCGTCCCGCACCTGGAGATCACAGCCTAGCTGGCCGGCTAGCTCGCCAGCCAGCCAGGACTACCAAGCTGGTTGGTCTGGCCCTCGTACTAAGTCTCGTCACTTATGACCAAAATCCTGACACAAACCCATGGGATCAGTCCAAGGGCAAGCCACGCTTGTCAGCTCGCCGTTCCAGACTGAGGATTTGTATTCACAGCGGCACGTAGCATGCCACCCCACACCTACGCTTGTGGTAATTTGATCCGAGTCCAGCTTCTTCTTGTAGCGGAGTGAAGAAAAGGGCATCGCGGGCCATGGACTCGGCAGTGTGATTGTGGCCGACTTCACTTTTCTGGGGAAGGTGGCGGCGGAGAACGCAGAATAAGCCGTCTCTTTGCGGTACGGGATGTATTCCAGAGCCGCACAAATACAGCAGTGAGAACAGTCGAGGTGCTGCTGGCTGCTGAGCGCTCTCGTGCAAACCAGAGACACGGGGTTCCGGAGCGCGGCTGGTCGGGTCACGATGTTGCCAGCAGGTGCTTGCGAGCAGGCCGGCGAAGGCCGAGCGCTGGCAGGGGCATACATGCATGACCTATCACAATCTTTCGGGGCTCTACCGTACGTAGTGCGATCAGCCTGGCAAGGCCGAGAACCGGCGGGCTCTATAGCGTCGAGAGGTGGCTGCCCTGGCCTCGAGAGTTTCGGTGCCACTGTTTGCATGATGAGGTGGTGGGTAGCCTGTCTTTCTGCCGAGGCGAGGCCATAACGAACTGTATGGCTGAAGCAGATAACAAGTGCCGTGTTGTCGGGGAGGAATTGCAGGGGACCACGGGACGCTTGGCTGACGGTGGCCCGGCGGTATGCACACAGGCATGTAAGCAACGCGTGGGTCATTGGAGGGCTGCTACCTGGCCCATGCAAGCAGTGCTTCCCCGGTATTGGCACAGGGACGACATTCGGGCTACTTCCGGGATTTCCGAGCCTCCCGTTAGTGTGCTGCTGCACGAATGCTATGCGACGGATAGTAGAGCCAAGGAGGCCGTCCATGTTACCGGCCGGACATGGGCGGAAACAAGACGGCGAGGGGTCGACCGGCCTGCCAGCATCGAGGTCGCGAGGTCGGACGATTCCAGGGTCGTCCACGGGGGGCCGCAGAAGCGCTCCAGGCGCAGTCCACCGAGGGTCAACTGCCGTAGAGCAAGGGAGGGAAGTGGGCTCAGCGTGCCGGGTTGCTCAACAGCCAAGCTGCGACGCGAAAAAGAAGGGGGGGACGGGACAGTGGGCGGAAAGGTCGGCGACTTGGCGACTCTGTGACCTGCATGAAGGCGCGGGTGGGGGAGAAAGAGTGGCATCGACGGCGGTGCTGCGATGAGGAGTGCTCATACTGACGTCGTGTCGGGTCGGGGGAAGAAGTGTCGCGAGTGGGCGGCGAGGCGAACGAGGCGAGGCTCGAGGCAGGGCATGGGATGGGAAGCGGACAAAGAGGAAGTCGTCTCAAGGTTCGACTAGTACCCCTACCCGCCTACTAGCCTGGCCTTGTTTGGCTGTGGCCACGCCATGCCTGTCTGTCAAAACTCGGCCGGTCGCAGCAAGCGGGCACCTTAATTGCCCAAACGCTCCAGTCCGTCGACATTGGGATATGGACGATGGGGTCAGGGTCAGGTGGGTCTGGAGGAATCAACATGGGACGACGTACTTCAAAATGCCCAGTTGCGACTACCTAGGTAA
The DNA here is from genome assembly GCA_029489945.1 of Nigrospora osmanthi. Lineage (NCBI taxonomy): Eukaryota > Fungi > Ascomycota > Sordariomycetes > Amphisphaeriales > Apiosporaceae > Nigrospora > Nigrospora osmanthi. The sequence continues at coordinate 2,446,569 of CP120503.1, read as the reverse complement.
GTACCTTATCTAGGTAGGTAGGTACCTATGTATCCGTGACTGCTTCTATACGGAGTCGCATCGCATAGTCGCAGTGCAACTCGGCGACCACACCCATTTGCAGTGTATCTTGTGCCCACGACGAGTGTATCCCTACGAGCTTGAGTCCATACCTGGTAGGTAGGTACGCAGTGCAGATGGGAGGAGATGTTCCTTTCTGGCCCCGAGGGTTCGCGTCGCAAACTCAGTCAACCACCCCGTCGAACCAACCGTCGAGTCACTGTGATCTCACTGGCCGTGGAATGGAACCCATACGCTCGTCCCCATGGATCCCATGACCTCCAGTAGATACTGTCCGTGCCTGCCAGATCTCCCGGCCCCTGGCCGCCCGGCTCCCCGTCGCCTGCGACACGTACGCCAGCGCCACCAGATAGAGGTCCTAAGTTTGAGTATAACCAGCGCGAGGTACTTGTCCCCAGCACCCCCATTGCCCGCTGGGGCATGTGGCGTCCCATGCCTACCTCGACGCCTATAGCACACCGGAGAAGCAAACAACTACCTATGCACCCATCGCGTGCGTTCCCAGATCCAGCACAGTTTGGTTCGCTTCAGCGGCGCGCACAAAAAACAAAACCCAAAGCACCAGGCACGCCCGGGCTTGTACAGGTACCTACTTACCTACCTGCACGCCCGCCCGCCCATGGTCCCATCCCATACCAACTACCACCCGACGGCCCTTTGGCCGAGCCTGGACCACCTACGGTGGCTAGGGTTACAGTAGCATCCCATCCATACGCCGAGGAGAGCCCCGTGCGGAAGAACTATACGACCTCAACTCGTACGCTCCCGTCGGGCTGCCCTGCCAAGGAAAGGACGGACCAGCGCCGGGCGGATGTCGTGGGACCAAACTCAAAGACGACGACGACGCTCGGTGCCGGGCCCGTGGGTCGTAGCTCAGCGACTCGGCCTAAGTACACAGGTCCATGTTCACTTACGCTCGGCTACGCGGACAATGAATGCCCAACCGAGTTATCCGTGCTCCCCTTCTGGTGATATCCGCCAGTGGCTCTCCGTGATGCATAGCCAGCTGTCGAGGTGGTGCGCGCTTCGTAGCGGTACACCACGACGGCCCCAGTCTTTCCCCCTGGCCCCAGAGAGTCAGGTACACTCCCTGTCACTCTCGGAGGCGCGCTTCCCCATTGGACAGCAGCTGCTGTTGACTAATCTTTTGTACTCTGGCCCACAAGGATCAGCCCTGCTTTCAAGCTCGCCAAGGGCCGGGATAGACCCTCCAGAGTTGTTACCTGTCACCCGCGCGCCCTGGTCATACGCCGTGTGTCCTCGTAGCCCGTGTTCTCTTGTACGAATATGCGCAGACCAGGACACGGCAATAGGCCCATGGTGCAACAGTCTGTCCGAGCGGCCTGGGCTGATCGAGCCGCCGCCGCCGTAGTAATGGATGTATTTGCCTCCGCTCAAGCCAGCGAGCCCGGGCCTGGAGGCGCGCGCACTGGCACGGGGTGGCATACTACATATGTACATACACACAATAGACCAGCCAGCCTAACCGTGGACAGTAGCGCTGATCGTTGCGCTGCGGGACACAGGCTCACGCAGTAAGTACTGTGTACTTAAGTAGGTTGCGTCCATGATGATCCCCCGGCCTCAGCGGATTACGGCTCCGGGCCCCATCGCCATAGTTAGCAGCAGCAGCAGCAGCAGCAGCCGCCCCCCAGTACCGGAGGGCAGCCCTGGCCACTTAGCGACCTGGGCAAGCCGGATGGGGCAAGGCCGTTGGCATGGGAGGGGGAAAATGGCCGGCGGGCGACCAACCGCACCAGGACCGGCATATCGGTTTCACGATAGGCGAGCGCCTTGGACTCGAATCTGAATAGATGCCGCGTTGCGTGATGCTTCGCTTGCCTCACGGCAGAGGGCGGCTTGCAAGAGCGGTTACCCTATGGAAAACTGGGTCTTCGCAATCCGCTCCCGAATAGGACAGGGGCTGTCACTTATCACTTGCAGGTCCCCTCCACTGCTGCCGGCATCCCTACTGACTCCCATCCATGGGATCCAATACTACAGTACTCCGTACTAAGTAGTCGTGCCTGCCCTGCTGCTCGGGTCCCTGTCGAGGGCTAGCAGCCGTGCATCCATCCCCCCTCCCCTCCCCTCCCCGCCAAACAACGCCTGTCATTCAACGTCAGATCTGTCTCCATCGCGGGCCTCCAGGACCAGCCCGGCGGGGGGGTGGAATCCTGGGATGGATGCCCAGCTCCAGTTCCAGGATGCATCATCCGTGGAGCCTCTCGTGCTCCTCACGTTACATACGACTACGGGCTGCCATTGTTAGTCGTAGGCCCTTCGTGCCCCTTCCTCCCCGGCCGGGCGGTTTCAGACCTGTGGCTGTTGAATTGGCCGACTGGAACATGGGATCCCATACACACCCGCCCACCACGACAGCGGCGCGTCGCCTCTCTTTTCCGGGCCATGGAAGCCGGCTGCTGTATACCTACCTAAGGTACCTACCTAGGTAGTGCCTACCTGGTGCCTAGGTAAGCTACCTATGGGACCTTACCTACATACTATACACATTTTGGCCTGATCAACATGGCCCATCAGGAATTGGCCGCCCATGGATACAGCCAACCCAGCGTCCCCGCTCGGCTTGCTGCCCAGCTCCTTCGCGCGCCAGGGTAAAGGCACCGAGTCCCGTGTTGCGCTCTCGTGAGCTTCACTACCTACATAGGTATCTACCTATACTTAGCATACCATGCCCGGTGGGGGCGCTGAGCACCCCTGCCCTCGATACCCAAAGTATGTAGGTACCTACTTATGTCGTTTTCGGGAAGAGCTGACCCGCATGTGCGAAGGGAGAAAAAAAGAAGCGTCCCCATACCATATCGGGACGAGAGAACGGTGGCCCCGAAGGCCATGGCTGGGCCGGGTCTGCTGCCGCCAGAGACAGGCTGATCGATATGCGAATGGCGCCTGGGTTTGCGGCTCGCGGATCGGGCGTGCGAACTTGACACCTGCCGACTGCAAGGCACGATGCGCATATGAGGACCGCCACGCAAGCTATTGTCTGACTTGCCGCCCTCCTGGGACCGCTTCCTATAGGCGGATCGAGAGCCAGCCGGTTGAGTATTGAAGGCGCCCTTGTTCATCAAGACAACAGCCCTCCCGTGTCTACCTATGTATCAGCGCGGCTAAGACCCCGGTACACAGATTGGATATGTCCAGCTGGGGGTCGGGCACGCCCACCGTCATCGAACTTCTGTCTTTGGGCCTTCGACATCTTCCATGCCTCTGTGCCACCCCCGTCCGCCTCCTGGTCTTCTCACTTCTCACTTTCCAAGCAGCCCGGAATGGCGACATTCACACCCCCGGCGCGCAGCCACCGCCAACATACAGGCTCGTACATGCATACTTACGGACGTACCCCTGTCCTCACCCGCATTCGCAGATGACCGCCGGAGCGGGTTCGATCAAGCCTCTTGGTAAACACCGAAATCTGCCAAGTTCCATACTGCCAGATTGACGTACGCCCGCTTGCCGTCCGGGGGGTGGCGATTATGTACGGACATAATCCCTAAACAGCGCAAAGCGGGCGGGTAACTGCAACCCACAAACCCGAATCGTTACTTGCATGCGCGCATATGCACCTGCGATGTGCCCTCTTCATTGGTGGTGCAACCACATTATCGGATCTTGCAGCACTGGATCTGGCATTTCTCTCCAACTGACTGCTCACAACCTAGGGCTTCATTCGCAAACCCTACCCAAAGCGAGCGATGATGGACACCTGCGGCCTGCGAAGAATCCAGTGTAGTAGGATCCCGAGAAAGAGGGGCGACGTCGGCCCCAATGAATCCCCGCCACCACCGGTCCAGACACTGCCGTATGTTTCAAACATGGTGAATTGCGACCCTTCGCCTGCCGCACTTCAATTTGGCCGAAAGAGAACCCTCCACTTGCTTGCTGGCCGACGGCTTAGGTACCCGCCCAGACCCCCCCGTCTGCCCCAAGTACGTGGGTAACTTGGCGTGTACCGCTTTGCATTGTCCGCCCGCATAGCTAAGTACATACTTACATCGGATATAGCACACCGGGTCTCCGGCCAGTGTGCATCCCGTGTCCCTCCCTGGTCGTCGATCGCCAGGCGGGGGCCCCGGGCACGTGCGGCCCTCACGCCCTGCTGATCGACGACGACGCAAGGGGGAGAACAAGTATCATGTTCCGCAGCGAAAGCCCAGCTGTTGCCGTCTCCCGCAGTCCCGATTCTTTTCGCGGTAGCCAAGGCTCGTCAGACTTCACAATTGGCTGGCCGGCCCAGCACCGGGCCCGGCGCCGGCCACGAATGGAGTGAGCACTAGCAGCAATAGTGTGGCGGGAGCCGACGACCGTAATCGTTGTCCTCGCATTGTTGGCCTTACCAGCGATAACCCGAATTTCCTGCCCAGGGATTATGAACGCAGTAAGACGTCAAATGGTATATACCACGCTCCCTCCAGCCGCCCCCTTGGCAAAATTGCGGGATACTTGGGGTGCTCCGTACGTGGTTGTACTAATATGTTAGAGCCGGAACTTGTACGCCTTCAGCCCGTCCACCGTTCCAGCCGCATCTATCCATACTCTAGACTCCGTAGACGCGGATGTATGTCAACCGCAGGCAAAACGAGTCTCCGGTTCCTGGCCCGCCCGCCCACTTCTTCAACTTACGAATACGCGTCGGAGACGAACACCTCGACAGGGGTAGTGCGGCCCCAGAAACTCCATTTCGAATGGCAACCTTACGGTTCATCATAACCCATTCCGTCGGGACCTCTGGCAGTTTGAAGTTGACTTGTGCCTGGCGACCATGAAAACTGCCGAAGTGACGGCAGTCTGGGCCCCTTCAGCCAGCGTCCCCGTTCCGACTGCGACGGCAGTCCCGCCTGACTGCTGACGTTCGCCCCGTAGCGGTCGCCGACCCAAAAACCGGGTAGGCATGATCGACCATCACGAACCCGACACGCAACAAACGTGACGTGCCTGAAGTCTTGGGGACCGCAAGGAGGAACTGACCAAAGTCCGTCGTGCGCGCGCGTGTTGGATCCCGGCGCCCAGGCGCCCAGGGGTGAGCGCAGGCGCGCGCTGCTGCTGCTGAGGTCTTTGCAGCGCCAAGAACAGGCGAATGCCGGCGGGCTGATCCATCAGAAACCAATACATACCCCCCCTCCCTCATGCAACCCGTCTAGTCCCCCGGCAGCGCGGAGGCGCTTCCTGAAGTTCGGACTCGTCAGGCTGCGCGTAGATAGCGGGGGGGACGCAAGGGACGCAGGGAGTAGAGGATGGTCTGTTCCTCGCTGGGTCTAAATTGAGCATACCGTCCGCGGACCAATTAGTCGGCGGCACAAGGCGATAATTTGCAGCGCCAGCGACGCCGTTCGAACCCTCGATCAGCGGCGGCATTGCTTTCCACCAACGGCCAGTTGGCTGAACGTGGGGAAGGGCGAAAGGGGGAAGGGTGGCATCGAGATCAAACGGTTCAAACAAACGGCACGTCAAAATCGCACCCGGCGTCATGTCAGTCTGTCCCCCTTTTTTCCGTCCTGTCTCCCTGACTGGTCATTTGCATCAATGGCGGCCGGTTGCATAGGGGTCAGGAGCACGTTGCGCAACGCACTCCTCTACGGGCTTCTTTTTCCCTGGGTGCATGCACTCGCGAACCGGGGGAGCCAGCTTGGCGCATGAGGACTCGACGCGAACCAGGGGCGCCGTGTTTTGATTTATGCGGTGCGCCCCCCAAAGTGCGCGATACGAGATGACGGAAATGTTCGTCCAAGGCTTTCTAGAAGGACTCGCTTCCTCGCTGTCATAAAATACAGCCAGGCCTGGCATGGGGGGGAGGAGGAGGGAGGGCTGAGAGGGAGGGCATGCGCGTGCGTGCCCCCCCCTGTGCATACGCTGTATGCAGTGCCCTGCCCTGCCCACCCAAATACACATACACATACACACACACATACACATACACACACACATACACCCCCGTGCCCCCCTCTTTCAGCCCCCCCCCTTGCAGCCAGAGGACGTATGTATGTACCGACCGACCTACGTACCCTGATCGCGGCTATTCCTCTTTGTGTAGTGGGATGCGAGAAGAGATGGGGACTGCCGGTCATCTCTTGGGGGAAATGATATGATGGCCTCCTGCGGCCGTCGTCGTCGTTTTCTGACAGCTTGCGTCCAGACACGCGGTGATGCCATGACCGCTGCGGGGAACACCGCACGCCGCGTGGCAAGCCGCAATGATTCCGGGACTTGGGATCGCGATCTCAAGAGCTTGACCAGGCCGTCTGGCGCCAATCATTCTCGGCGGCGAACTGCGTGGGCGGCGCCGGGGGGGAGGGGCCTGGGCAGACGTGAGACACCAATAGCGGCTGGCTGACAATTCGGCAGGGAGGCAATTCAACCAGTTGAGGGCGCAGCAGGCGTGGTGCATGTATGGAATTTTTTTCTATCTCAATTTTTGGGTATCTTTGTAGCTGATGGGCATTAGTCGGAACCACCTACACAGCAGGGCCGTAAGCAAGATGGACGAGCAATACGCCTGAGTTCCGCACGTGATGGGGGGCGGGGGGAGAGCGTCGCACGCATGAGGGCGCACATACAGGTCGGGATGCGTGTGGTTCAGCTGCAGCTCGAACCATGGAGGGAGACAGGTCACACGAGCCTTGAGGGCCGCCCCATCACCTATCTTTCGCATTTCCCCTCGTACCAGCTTCGGAGCGTTCCATTTAAGCCCACCGCCCAGCGAGAATTTTGTGATAGCCGACTGGCGCCGCTGGTGCGGTGTAACGCCAGGAACGCTGGTCTGCTGGCACACGTCCGTGTTAGTTGATGAATCCGATACTGCCTACGAGGCCAATGTAGCAGTGGTTGAGCCTTGGCAAGGCCTTATCATCAACAAACCAGCGCGACATTCGAGCGTCGGAGTACGGCCTGCGCCCCGTGCATGGGTAGATTCCAAATCCACGTGACAAATGCGGCGTCGTCGCAATGGACTACGTGACAGTGACTCCTCATCGCCCGTAGCCGGGTGCGAACCCCGGGGGCGGCGGTGGCAGGTTGCCGGGAGGTGGCAGGTTGCCGGGCGGTGGTCCGAAGCCTGGCGGTGGCATTGCGCCGGGGGGAGGCATGGTGCCAGGGGGCGCCATCGCACCAGGAGGGGGAGCAGGACCGCGGAAGCCGCCGGGATGGAAGTCGGCCGGGCTGCCGTAGCCACCCTGAGCGGGCGGGGGGCGTGCAGGGAGGCCCGACGGCGCGGCCGGGAGCACGTTAGGACGCCCTGGCGGCGGCGGGCCCCCGTGGATACCGAAGGCGGCCGGCGGCGGCGGCGGGTGCCGGGGGCCTCCCGAGGGCGGTCCAAAGCTGCTCGGTCGCGAAGGAGGCATCGCCCCGTTCATGGACGGGTCGAAGCCGCCCGGGGCCATGGCCGCAGGCGCCACGGGGGGAGCCACGGCTTGGCCGGGCTGCTGCAGGAAGGCCGAGGGCATGGGCTGGCTCTCGACGGTGATGTTGTGTTTCTTGGCCTGCTGGGCCAGCATGCGTTCGGCCATGTCGCCGTGGCGCTCGCCCTTGCCGTCTTTCTTGTAGGCGTAATCCACGCTGACGTCCTTGTTCATGAGGAACTGGCCGTGCATGTTGGCCTTGGCGTCGTCGCTGGCGTCGAAGCTGCTGTAGCTGACGAAGCCGTAGCCCTTGCTCAAGCCGTTGTCGTCCCGCGCGACCTTGGGGGGCGCGATCAGGGTTCCGAAGCGGCTGAAGGTGTCGTAGAGGATCTTCTCGTCGACCATGGGGTCGAGGTTGCCGATGAAGAGCTCGGCTCCGATCTCCAGGGGCTTCTGCTTGTCGGCCGAGGCCTTATTTACGCGCAAGGGCTTGCCGTACAGCCGGATGCCGTTCATGATCTTGGCGGCGTAATCGGCGTCGACCTCGCCGTTGAACTCCACGAAGCCGAACCCCTGGTGGGACTGGGTCACGCGGTCCTTGGGCAGGTGCACGTTCACCACGGGCCCGGCCTGGACCATGAGTTCCCATATGAGGGCATCGGTCGCGCGCTCGTCGATGTTGCCGATGTACACGGTGGCTTCCTTATCCTGCTCCCTGTAATGCGGTTCCTGTCAGCGGTCGGCGTCTCTGGCTGGCGCACCGAGCACGATGGGGGGGATGGGGGTGCGATGCTGCCTACCAATGTTTGGCGCCCGACATGTTGGCTACGTTTCGAGCGTGCGCTCAAGTTTCCGCTCCTGATGGTGCGCCGGGAGAGGAGGGCGGCGTGATGCCCGAAACAAGGACCGGACTGATTAGTTTCGATGCGCTCTCGTGTTGAAGCGTCCAAAGGCCAAGAGGCACGATCTGACCTGGCGCCGCAGAAAGAAGTATGGGATGTTATGGTATAGCAATGCCGAAGCTTTGGGGGGACGCGAGGCTGTTGCGCGTGCCTAAGCTCCAATTGAAAGCAGCTGTACGTAGCGAACGTAAAGAGAGGGAGGTACTTAGTACAATTTATTACTGCGAAAATGTTTCTCCGCCTTTTGCGCTTGTTGGACACACGCCATTGGCTGCGCTGGAGTGACGTTGGTTGCGCTCCGTTCAGCCTTGCTCGGTTGTCCGTCCCGCTTATGAAATTTTAGGGAAGCTCGAGGCTCTGCTCTCAGGCGACACTTTGCTTGCCCGGCCCATTCCCACTCGGCAAAAGACAACTGCACCGACGCCTCAACAACCCGTCGACCGATTGCCCCCTTCAGGTCCGTTTGCGCAATTCCACGCACCCCGGGCGCTCGTGGAGACTCGAAAGGTGTTGGCTCTCGAACTGACCGTCGGTGCCTTGCGCAGCTCTACGTCGGAACGCATTCCCCCCCTCCGCCACGACCAACAACATGTTCGCCCTTTCCGAAGAGTCCAAGGTCCGAGCAGGCGCAACCCCCCGGCTTGGGCGAGAACAGAAAGACTAAGGCTTTTTTTTCCCACAGGAGCGCATTGGCAAGATCATCGAGGTCGGCCGCGTCGCCATGCACTAGTAGGTCTCCGCCCCGGCAACGGAAACAGCGCGTCGTTCACGCTGACACTCGACAGTGGCTACCTTCCTCTGATCCTCTACCTCGGTATGACAGCCTTGTCTCGGAGGGACAATTCGGTGTAGGCACAGCTTCTAACCGCGACCCCAGGATACACTCGCAGTGACCCCAGGCCCTCGATGATCCGGTAATGCGCCTCCCCTGCGATCAGGCTCTGCGCGTCTTCTCGGGCTAACCATGCCACAGCCTCCTCTCGCCTCTCTCGTAGGCAACTCGCCGGGGTATCCGCCGTCGAAGGAAATGTATACTACGCCACAAGATGTTGGCAAGCTTGGGAGCCCGGGGTTGATACCATGACTGCATCAGACGAGCCGTAAAGGCTGGATACGCGGGGCTGGGCGTTTGGTCCCTTCCGCGTGAAGACTTATCATGAACCTTTGCCTCACGGTAGCTACTATCGACTGCCGGGCAGAGGCATAGACTGTACAAAATAATGAATCACTGATACCACTCACGCTACAAACACCATGCCTGACCATACTGGTGCCGCTCGCCAAGATTGACAAGGGCGTAGGAAGATAGATTATAGTAAGATGTAGGTAGGTAAGTATGTACTTTACGTAGCCGAGCCTAGCCAGGTTGGCGGGAAAGGTTATGCGGGCGCAAGTGTCGCCGCTCGGTGGAAATGCGCACTCGCGGTGTTGTTCTCCTTTTTTGCCAGTCCCCGGTGTACGATGCTGCCGTGCCCCGATCCCGAGCAGCGTGCTGCTGCAATTTCTCTCACGGCTGGTGCTGTCGCATGGGCGCGCGCGCTCTTTCGGGTTCAATGACGAAATTTACTTATCAGCGATAAACGCGGCGCTAAGAAAATTCCCGGCACGCTTCTCGCCTCCGAACCACCTTTGGCGCGGCCACAGTTCCTCCGACATCGTGAGAGGGAGCTGGATTGTCCAAGTCACCTCTATGACTGAAAACCATGCGGGCCTCTCCCCCGCCCTCGTCGAGACCATCGCCGGGCTCTCGGCCGGCTCGGTAGCCACGCTGGTGGTTCATCCCCTGGACATCGTCAAGACGCGCATGCAGCTACACCGGAGCAGCGCCCCTACCTCGGCCAGCCTCACGACCGTCGCTCTCATCCGGCGCCTGGCGCAGACGCCGCAGCCGCTGGGCGCCTTGTACCGCGGGCTGGCGCCCAATCTCCTCGGCAACGCGTCCAGCTGGGCTTCGTTCTTCTTCCTCAAGACACGGGTCGAACAGGCCATACTCTACATAAAACAGGCACCCGGAAACGAGCCCAGCCTCACGGCGACGGACTACTTTGCCTCGTCCGGCCTGGCGGGCGTGGGGGTGCAGATCCTGACGAACCCCATCTGGGTTTTGAAGGTCCGCATGCTGTCGTCGGACCGCGGGGCCGCGGGCGCCTATCCGGGCATGCTGTCGGGGGCTGCGCAGCTGTGGAGGGCCGAAGGGCTGCGAGGGTTCTACCGCGGCCTTGGCATCAGCTTGTTCGGCGTGAGCCACGGCGCCGTGCAGTTCGCCGTGTACGACTCGGCGAAGCGCATCTACTTCGCGCGCCGGCAGCGGGCGCGGGGGGCCGCCGCCGCGGGCCCCGACGCCGACGGCGCGCCCCTCAAGCTGAGCACCGAAGCCACGCTGGTGCTGTCCAGCGCGTCCAAGCTGATCGCGGGCGCGGTGACGTATCCCTACCAGGCCATACGCAGCCGGCTGCAGACCTACGACGCCGACGCCACGTACGGGCGCGGGATCCGCGGGGTCGTGCGGCGCACGTGGGCGGAGGAGGGCCTGCGAGGCTTCTACCGCGGCATTGTACCGGGCGTCATGCGCGTCCTGCCGGCGACGTGGGTCACATTCCTGGTGTACGAGAACGTCAAGTTCCATCTGCCGCTATGGGCCAAGTGAATGACGGCCCATGTCGAGAGCTGCCGGCCATTGGGAGGGCACGGCGAAATGGTTGTCTGGATTGGCGGCTTGTATATGTACGTACAATAGAGGGCAGCTTGGGCACCCAAATTCTATAATCTGCATCCGGCCTTGAGATGTACATGATCAAGCTACATCTGCGAAATAGATACGAAACAAAGCACCGGTCACCTTTATAGGGCGTGCTACCTACTGACGCACGTATAGATGGGATCGTATACTACCTAGGTGAGTAAGACGTGCCTGTTAAGGACATCCAGGGGAATGACAGACCGGTAACAATGGGCCCATCCTCCGTAGGCAATCAGTCGCGGCGGTTGGCAATGAAAGTAAAAGTCAAGGAGAGCGTGGGAACAAGCTCCAGTCGGGGTGCGACGCCGAGACCTAACCAATAGGAGGTACATCCATGGTACACCTACTTACTTACTAGTACTGGTAGCTAAACAACCCATGCGTGCCGTGATCCTCTATCATCGGAAGACTTGGCAACATCGGATGCGCGACTCCGGCTGCAGACGGTCCACTACTCTATTTTAGCAACATTCATCCGGGTTAGAGCCTCGAGATTTTTGTAAAGCGCCCCTGTCGCCCTGCGTAGGGCATAGCGGAACAGCCGGCTTTGCCTTGGTCGCCAGTTTTCTCTCACAACATCATAAAGAGGCGTCGAGAGCCAACACCCCCCCGTGGCCCCGGAATGTACAGCGCATAGTCCGTCTCACCTGCCGCCGGTACGCCCACGATCCCCTCCTCCCCTCCTCCGCCCCATAGACAGATCGCCCAAACCCAGCCTTCCCCCTTCTCTCTCTTTATCGCCCTCCCGTGCGAACGAGCCGCCGCACGCCCGCGCCCACGCCCGCGCGCCCACGCTTTTCCGGCCCACGACCGCGACCCGACCGACCCGCCGCCATGGGCGCCATGCTCACGACGCTGACCGGCTATGCCGCGCCCGTCTTCCTCATCCTGTCGCCGGTGCTGTCGTACGCCGACCAGGCCATGTCCATGCAGCGCCTCAAGTCGAGCGCCGGCTTCTCGCTCGACATCCCCCTGATCATGCTCGTGGCCTCGATATGCAGGTAGGTTTCCCGAGCCCGCTTCTGCGCCTTTCGGCGCGTCGGTGCACCACCGCCTTTCGGCGGCGCTCGCGCTCCCGGCGGGGGATCCCGAAACTGACGCCTGGGGTTGCCGCAGGGTGTTTTACTGGCCCGGCGCGCGCTTCGACAGCGCCCTGCTGATCCAATCCTTCTGCAACATCGCCATGCAGGTGATCCTGCTCAAGATCGCCCTCGACCACCGCCCGGCGCCGTCCTCCAAGGGCGGCGAGGCGGCCCTGCCCTTCGCCGGCGCCCACGGGACGCAGGACGGCCTGGCGGGCCTGCAGCGCCCCTACAACTTTTGGCAGTGGCGATCTCCCAAGCCGTACGTCCGACCCCGAGACTCCCGATCCGGGGGGCCCGCGCACCCAAGCTGACACGCAACCCTCCCCCCCGAACGCAGGTACTGGCAATTTCTGATGTACTTCACCGTCACCCTGGCCGCCCTCGAGCTCCTCCTCGCGCCCTTCTCCTCCCTGTACCCGACCTACTCCAACTTCATCGGCATCGCGGGCCTGTCGATCGAGGCGACGCTGCCCATGCCCCAGCTGCTGGCCAACTACCGGTCGCGCTCGTGCAAGGGCTTCCGCGTCTCGCTGCTCGTCAGCTGGATCGTGGGCGACGCCATGAAGATGTTCTGGTTCTTCACCTCGACCACGGCCATCCCCTGGAGCTTCAAGGTCTGCGGCAGCTTCCAGGCCTGCTGCGACGCCCTCCTGGGCGTGCAGTACCTCCTGTACGGCAGCGGCGTCGACGCCGCCTCCCGCAACCAGCAGTGGACGTACGCCGGCACCAAGCCCCATCTCGCCAGCCGGAGCCCCAGCATGCTGGGGTCGCCCTCGGGCCGGCGGACGCCCTTCGCCGAGAAGACGACGTAGATAGAAATGATGGGTGTTTGTAGACAACCGAAGCAACAATAATACATAGACATTTGATAGACTGCCCGATGTGGCATGTTGCGCCGTCCCAAGGCCGAACGGCGAGCGAAAAGCCTAATACAAGCAACGACCAAGGTTAAGCATGACCGATAGTCGGTTAAAGCAGGCGTACCAGGTCCACCTCGATGGTTGTCAGGTGTTCTTGGTCACGGGAAACTTAAGTGGTAATGCCTTCGAGCAGGCCGCAGCTGATCATGCGGGTATCGTGCTTTTGCCCTCGCCGCCTTGCTCGGACACCTGGTAGTCGAGGAGTGGATAGGCCGACTCAGGACCACCGGGCCGGAGGGGCCGTGGCCATGCCTCTTTTGCTACCTACCTCGTCCGTGAGTTTCTGTCACTCCAGACCGGAAGGGCGATTTCGACCTTTTGCACGTTGCACTTTCAGGCTCTCGGGGAGCAGATAGACCCAAAGGGCTGGGGGTCCATCATGCTCGTGATCCTGGCCTAGTGCTTATAGACAATGGGAGGTCAACTGGAAGCCTGCCTGCGGCATCTCTTGCATTTTTGTCATGGACCACGGTTGAGATATCGCCCCGGGGTTATCCGCAGCTGTCCCGCCGTAGCTAGAACCTGTTGGGGATCACCAATACTCACTCCATCTTGGCGGGTGAACCAGTTACCCAGAAATAGCCTATAACGATACTTCGACCGGAGTACTTGCTGCCGGGGTCACATTGCTGCGGATATTTTGAGTCCCGCGGTGACGTCGTGGCATCGTGTAGCTGGTCGCTGGTTTTGCCGCTTCGGTGCAAAATCATTTTCCGGGTGTACCAAGCCAGTCTGATTATGATGATTCCCTCCGCCCACCGGGCACGGGTTAAAGTAAACAGGTGTTGAACATGGCCCTCATGGCCCCCGTGTAATATTGAAATTTGATCCAGATAGACAAGAGGTATTACGCGATGACGAAAAAGAAAAACAGGTTGATAGCCAAGTAAGGAGTGCCAAAGCCAAACACACGTGAATAGGCAGAAGAGATACCAGAACTCGTAAGTATAACGCATTGATTTGGAGTTACGGTGAGTTGAGCACTTGCCTGGGTCGTTGGCCCTCGGATATATTTGTCACTTGGTACCATCTTCTCCATGGCGAGGCCTCCAAGGCCGCGGTCACCTCAAGACTCTGGACTATACCCACACGAATGCATATACTGACTACTTGAAGCTGAAAATCGATCTCGCAGCGGAAACACAGGGCACTTATGCTGTACATAGACTTTGCACTGAGTACTTATTCTAACGGGACGGTCTTACCAGCTCCAGCGCTTGATTCCGCCGGGTGACGGAAGACGAAGAGAGAGTAGAGGGAACATATTCCTTGCAGAACAGTTCTTCTTCATACTCTTAATCGTGACTAGGTGAGTACTTCCCATAAAAGCTACAACACGGAACATGGCCGCCAATTATCCGGAAAGCCAGGTCCTAGGTGCATGACCCCGTTTACTGGTGTTGAATCACGTCGCATACGAACAACAAACTACCGGTAGTTCAAATGAATTCGATACTTGTGTCATTTTGCTAGCCAACGAGATAAAGTCGAGAACCCCGCCGCCCCCAGCACCGGCTCCCCGTGTATATCCCGGTGCGGGTGCCCATTGTATGATTACCCCAACACTCCTTATGGAAAAAGAAAAAACACATAAGTCATAAACCATGTCCGCGAAAGATGAATGAGAGTCGCCCGTCTTGGAGACCCCTTGGTGCTCGTCTCCTCAACTCAAACTTCAATCCAACAGCCCCTTATAGGAGGAAGAACGGAGCGGCCACCAAGGCCAGACCGGAGATGACCGTCGAGATTCGCTTGACGGAAGGCGCACCAGCGGCGAAGGCGATGGGCGGGTTGCTCGAGGTGCCGTTGGAGCCCATGCCGCCCATGCTGCCCATGTCGCCGCCGGGGCTGGAAGCAGAGGTAGACATGTCTCCGGCAGGGCTTGAGCTGCTGTCAGAGCTGGAACCCGAGCCGGAACCCGAGCCGGAACCCGAGCCGGAGCCGGAGCCGGAGCCAGAACCAGCGCCAGCACCCGAACCAGCGCCAGCGCCCGAGCCAGCGCCAGCACCCGAGCCAGAACCAGCGCCAGCACCCGAACCAGAGCCCGAGCCCGAGCCCGAACCGGAACCAGCACCCGAGCCAGAGCCAGAACCCGAGCCAGAGCCGGAGCCGGAACCCGAGCCAGAGCCGGAACCAGCGCCAGAGCCGGCACCAGGGGCGGGGTTGGCTCCGCCGCCAGGAGCCAGAGCAGTGACGGGAGGGACAGCTCCTCCAGCAGGGTTGTTGCCGCCCATAGCAGGGGCAGGGAGGGGCGAGGCGGTGATGGTGGCGGTCACGCCGTTGCCGGCGATGGCCACGGTAGGGGCGCCAGCGCCGGTGGGCTGGGCGCCGGGGCAGGTGATGACGACCTCGGAGGTGGGCTTGCAGACGTTGCAAGAGACGGTGGTGACGACGAATCCGGGCGGGACGGCGGCGGGCGTGTACTGGGCCTTGTCGCCGGTGCACGTCTCGGTGATGGTGTACGTGGCCATCCACTGGCTAGTCGGGCAGGCGGCCTGGAGGACCGTCTCGTAGACGGTGGTGAAGACGGTTTGCGTGGCCGGGGTCGGCGTGCACGACAGGAAGGCGGCGGTGGAGGTTCCGTTGACGAACGACATCTTGAAGTTTGGAGGAGGTGGTGGTAGTGGTGGTAAGAGTGGTTAGTGATGATAGATGTACAGGCGGTTCTGTTGATCCGGGGGGGCTGATACTGCGAGCCGTACAAGTGAGTGTGATTCCTTTGGATGGTGGTAATGAATGTGGGAGCCAGAAGGCAAAACGAGTGACTGTTGTTTATTAGGCTGGGTGCGAGAAGCTGATGAGGATGAGGAAAACGGAAACAGAACCGCATCCATCCACGGCATCTTTATAACCAGGACGAAAGCAGCCGGTCGCTCACGACTGCGTTGACGATGTCTCAGGCCATCTCGGCATAGCAGTTGGGGCCGGCCTGGCGCGGGCGAGCGGCGGCGGCCCAAGAATGGCTCGGGATTACGAGGCATTCCTCGTGGGAGACGAGAGAATGCAGCAAATTCGAGTCGACCTGGAGACGACGAACTGGGGGGCCGTCGGCGCGCGCCGGCCGGCTTCGTCGGTGAGACAGACGCGAGACATGCCATACCGCCGTCGCAGTCGAACAGTTCGCTCAAGTCTCTGGGCCCGCAGGGCCCACGTGAGGCGGAACGCCCGTCAACAACAACGGCCTGGAGTAGGCTTGTCATTCAGCAATGAAAGACTGCTGAGCACGTCAACGGCTCTGGAGAGGGCGTCCACGCATCACACGGGATGGGCATGAACTGAACATCACGCATCATTTTACGATTCCCGACTCCCATAGATAGTAGTGGTTCCAGGGCATCCAGACAGGCACTCACTAAACCCATGGTTCGGAGCCGCCATACCCAAGTACCTACCTACCTATCGGGGTTGCTTGATAACATCCATGGATACGAGCGAATATCGAAGTATTCGCACCGCAAGGCATCCGTACCTAGGAGGCAGGTACCTAAGTAGGTAGCCCACTCAAGAGGGACATCGAATCCCGCGCGCATATTTTGTCGGCGGGCGTTTGGCATGCGCGCGGGAGGGCCTAAGCAATGCAAAATAAATGTCTCCTAGATATGTCGACGTTCCCCGCACATTGTCCGAAGGACGCATGGGAAACTTCCTATTAAGGAATTTGGTCTCCAGAGCGACTTCCCGTAGTGGGAATGGCAACACGTCACTGTAGAGGTTCGAGATGACGGTCGTGGCTGCTCTGTTAACTTTTTGATCTAAGGAAGGAAAGGAAGAGAACCAGCAGACGAGCGCGGCCGGCGTGGAGTTTTATGCCTGGAAAATCTCTGGGCTGGCAAAGCCCGGTCGGCCCGACAGCTGGCAGGTTTGTGTGTCTGGGGAGGCTGCCAGCCGGCAAGGAGCCATAAGCCATAGGCAGCGACGGGGCACGTCGGCGAGCGACGGATGGGCATCGCAGCAATAAGACAACTTGGGGGAAGGGAATGAGGCTTATCATTTGGACCGGCTCGAGTAGTCGCTGTATTTGCCGAAGCCGGCTGGGTACATGCGAATGAGCAAGACCGCCGAGATACGCTACCACTAGATACTATCCAATGTACCAGCACCGCCTGCAGGTGGCTACAAATAGCCACATGGCTGCTGTGACCAAGTCACAAGGGTACCACTTGCCGGTAACACGCCAGGGCGCCTCACGTCAATACGGGCCACCAGTGGACGGCTGATGCCGGGCGTGTATGGGATGGATGGATGGCCCCCACCGTTCCAGCGGCTGGAGAGCCCACCTCCCTCCCGCGCGCGCGCGCGCCTGGAGCCCATGCAGGCGACCTTAGTAGTAGCCGCCCTTCCACCATCTGCCCCCAGTGGGCGCAAGCGCCACACTCCCGCCCAACATCCCCGACCGCATCCGCCCGCGATGCCGTCCGACGACTACGCCTCCTTCAGCGGCGGCGGCGCCCTGAAGCTCAAGGGGGGCAAGATCGGCAAGAGCAAGAAGAAGAAGAAGGACAAGGCCGGCGATCTGGCGCGGTCGCTGTCCACCGGCGGGAGCGGCAGCGAGACCAAGCCGGACCCGGAGGCGAAGCAGCGGGCCGCGTCCCAGGCCGTCGACGACCAGCAGCCGCCCGAGAAGGCCCCCGAGGCCGACGGAGCCGACGGCAACGACAACGACGACGACCTGGTCGATTACAAGACCGAGGCCGAGAGGCGGCACGAAGAAGCCCAGCGGAAAAAGGTACGCCGCCCCTCCCCACCCCTCCCTCCCCCAGGTGCGACACCCCCGACTGTTGGCTGACTGTTTTCCCCCCCGTGGCAGTTTCTGAAGCTTTCCGAGGGCGCGCGCCCCGAACTCCTCAAGACGCACAAGGAGCGGGTCGAGGAGCTCAACACGTACCTATCCAAACTCAGCGAGCACCACGACATGCCCAAGATCGGCCCCGGTTAAGAGGGCTGCGAATACCCGAGCCCGCCCTCCGTCGATGCGCGCGACTTTGGGGAACTTGCTTGTTGCTTGAGTAATACAGAACCCCGTCCCCCTTCCCTGGCGTCCAGAAACAACATTTGCGATGGAAGACAGCTGCTGCCGATTCCCAGGTTCGTGGCCAACAGCGGAGGGGGGCCTGGGGAGCGGGGAGCGGGGCGTCGACGGTGCCGGCTGTGGCCGTAACCACTACTGTCTCTGCGTCTCCCGTCCGCTTTGGGTGAGGCACAAGAGACATCAAATTACGCTCGCTTTGTCGGCCCTGGGCGAGCAAGGCAGCAACCGAAAGGGGGGGGGGGGGGGGGTGGGCATGGGTCGAAACGGTTCCCATGGATGACAGGAACCCGTTTCTCCTGTGCGGCCCCGCGCAGGAAAGCCTGCCCTCCAGCCGTCCGCCTGCAGTTTCCGTGGAATCTGCAGGAAGCCTGTGGCATCTCGCTTAACGTTCGCAGGCTTGGCATCTGCTGTTTTGTTTCACCCGTGAGCCTGCTCGGGTGTCGCGAGAGACATGTAGCTACCAATGAGACAGGTGGCGTGGTCAAGCTTGAACGTCGCCGGCATCTACGCGAGAACCCAAGTCAACAAAGCAGAGTCGCTCCTCTGGTGCCGCATGGGCGTACGATTCCAGCAAGCCTCATGAGTGTTGTTAATTCAAGTTGGAAATGAATGGTCTGGAATTCCTTCGCCCATTAAAAGCCCTTTCGCTCATTAAAAGCTCTATTATTGCCCCTCACATGGGGGAGGGGAGCTCGTTGTGGTGCCCGTCTCTCGTCTGGGGCGTTTATGCGTTTGCCGCGTGTCGGCTGGGGTCATCAAAGCCGAGTCCCTCATCCGTTTGTCTATACCGTTGGTTGTGTCTGTAAAGGAATGTATGCCATCAAATGCTCCGTTTAATGCAAGTGCTGGCGCCGATGCCGTGATGCCCCGCCGTGAAAATGCCGCAGAAACGCCGAAAACAAAACATCCGCCATACCCGGCGGCCGACCCTTTCTTCTTCGCCTTTCTTTTCCCCCTCTTCCGTTTCTATTACAGCAACAAGGCGCCGCCAACCAGGGCGCCGGCTACGGCTTGGAAGACGTGGACGCCATGGCGCGGCGCCGGGTTTCCGTGCTGCAGGTCGCCCTCGCCCTCTTCGGGCTTGGGCGTGGGCGTCGCCTTCTTGCCCGGGACGATCTCGATCGCCGTGATGGTGACGGGCTCGCCCCCCGCCGCCGTCGACGTATAGGTCGACGTCCGCGTGGAGGAGGGAGCCTCCTCTTCGTCCGACTGGGTGGTATCTGCGCGTAGTTAGCAGCTGGGCTCTACCGTCGGTGCCGGTCCATGAGAGCCACGGAACCCCCAGGCGAGAACAAAGGAGAGACAGAAAGCACGTAACCGGGTAGTAACATACCCGTAGGAGGCGGCGTAGGTGTGGGGGAGGGGGTGGTGGGGGCAGAGGATGGAGGGGTCGACGAGACGGAAGCATGAATCGTCGTCGTCTCGACTGTAGTGCTCGGGGGCCCAACAGTCGGCGACTGCACGACCGTCTTCGTCACCGTCGTGGGCTCCACGGCCGTAGGCTCAGTGGATGTAGGCTCAGTAGACGTACCGGGCGGGGGCTTGATGGTGGTTGTGATGGGTTCAGTGGTCTCCGAGGGGGGCTTCTCCGTCTTGGTGGACACGGATGTCTCGGTCTCGGTCGAAGGAGGCCGGGACGTAGGAGACTGCTCCCGCGTCGTCGTCGTGATCGTTTCCGGAGGAGCCTGGGTCGTGGTGGTTGGCGGCACCTCTACTTTGGTCGTGGTCGGCTCGGGCTCCTTGGTGGTGGTGGGCGGCTCTTTAGTGGTGGTCGGCTCGGGCTCCTTGGTGGTGGTAGGCGGCTCCTGAGTGGTAGGCGGCTCCTGAGTGGTAGGCGGCTCCTGAGTGGTAGGCGGCTCCTGAGTGGAGGGCGGCTCCTGGCTGGAAGGCGGCGGCGTGGAGGGGGCGTCGGATGACGGCGGTGCCGTGGACTCCGAGGCCTTCGTGTCTGCCGGGGAGGTATCGGCGGTCGAAGGCCCCTGGCTACCCGCGGTCGTGGTAATTTGGATAGTCGTACCCTCCGTAACCGTCGCCCCCGGTGTCTCGGCCGCTTCCGAGGCGGTGCTGCCGGTCTCTTGACGCCGGACCAAGCCGACCAGAGCATCCGAGTGGGCAGTAGCGTCCTCCGCATCGAGTTCGTCGAATTTGAACGCCACCGGGACGTGACGTCTACCTTCTGGGAGTACAGCCGAGGCCAACCCCAAGGCGACCAAGGAGACGACCAGGAGCCCCAGGAAACATCTGCGCGTGGTGGACATCTTGTTTGTCTCACGACGATCAGCCAAGGTCGAAACGAAGGGCGAGTTCTTCTCTCCGGGATATGCGGTCGGGAGCAAGTCAGATGGTTTCGCAGATAGCATGCCCGGCAGGGTGGGAGCCGAAGGGGTTTTGTACGAGCGCCGGCCTCCGTCTGGATGGGGCTAATGCACGACGAGGCAGCAGAAGAGTGGGAAGGGTGGCTGGTGTATGGAAGTCTCCTGTCGCGCGAGCTATAGCGCCGTGATGTCGTCTGCCGCCGTGGTGGGGGTTGAGATAGGCGCGGCGCCGGCGGGGGAAGAGAGGGGGAGCCCTGATTCGGTAGCCCGCCAAAAGTGCAACCAGTGGGCACGCAGCTCGGCAGGTATCGCCGCGAGCTGAGTAAGGCCTCGGGACGGGATGGATGGGCTGGGCTGTCAGGCCGTGGTGTTCTGGGTGCGCCGGTGGAAGCGTGGGTGGGTTGAGATGGCGCCTCGGCGTCTGTCTAGGCACCTGGTGGGTGGCGAGAGAGAGAGAGAGAGAGCAAGCAGCGGGATTACGGGCAAAATAAAAATTAAGACTAAGCGGTGGTTAGACGCAGTACCAAGTTGCTCTATACCGGTTGGAGAAAGACAAGACGTAGACACCTTACGGGTGGCAATTCGGAGCGGTCGTCGAGCTGGCTAATAAGTACAATGGAAGCCGGAGCGCAGACTGACAGCCACACGATATCCATCACATCAGAGAGCGGGACGATAACATGACCCTGGCCGGCCGTGCTTCCTTTTTGCCGTCTCCGGAGAGCTGGGTGGGAAGCAGCGAGGCTGGAGCGGCCGTCCGTCCCGTGGGGCGAACCAGGACAGGGGCTCGACAGGGCCTGCCAGTGGACCGTTAGGGGGGGGCGAGCCAGGGTCCGGGTGGTCGTACAGGCATGGATGGTGGAAGGAGGAGGTTGCCAGACTGCCAGCATGGGGTCCCAGAGGCCCCTGGGCCGCTTAGGCGATGCCGCTTTGCTCCGGCGCGAGGGGCTGCCGTCGGGAGGGGCTCGGGGGACCGATCTGGGCGCCTAACCAGGCCTCCTCAAAGATGGATGGATGTATGTATGGATGTACATCCATACCTACCTAAGTACGCACATGTGCAAGCGTGGGCTTACAGTAGGTACACGGTGGGAGACCAACGGCAACCATGGAGCGCCACCCGCGTGAGACACGACAACAACACGCGCGGGCTGGCGGGCTGTCGTGAACCGGGCCGACGAGAAGGGAAGACGAGACGCAACGAGAAAAGCCAGTGAGTGAGTGAGCGAGTGACTGAGTGCATTGTCGCCCGAGATGACGCCCGAAACCCAATTTCTGGCACCCGACGATCTGCCAATCCATGACGATCCCAGGTGCCGCCGCACCGGCTCGCACAGGCTGGACAGGCTGCCAGGCTGCTGGCGAACGACCGCGAGCTCGCACGCCCTCGAGACATCCATCTGGAGCCCGTCGTATTTCGGTTCGCAGTGGGCCCAAGGGGATGCTCCATAATTGTCCCAAGTAACGGTGCCCGTTAGCCAGTTAACCGCACTTGAAGACTTTGATAGTGACGTCGGAATACGAGGAGGCAGGCACACACATTGGCCGGATTCCCGACTACCGGACTGGGCCAGGACGCCCGGACGCTGGGACAGACGAAGCACACGGAGCTAGCTGGCCGGCTGAGGCTGTGTAGCAGAGCCTCTTGCCCTCCCCTCCCCATCTGGAGGTAGGTACGGAGCACCATACGCAGACTATTCCCTCGACGCAGGGGGAAGGAGACTGACTCCTAGGGGGGGAGGGGAGAGGGGCTGGGGGACGACACGAGAGGCCTCGTTCGGTACACGCTTCTAGTCCACTTCGTGTTGGCTTGCGTGGTCGTGAGCTCTGCGGATGCCTCGTGGGCACTTGCCCTCCTCGCAAGCTGATAAACTGACTGGCCAGCCGGGCTGAAAAAAGGCACTTGCCCACTGACACAGCGTCGACAGAGTTTCGCGCCATCGGCCGGCGAGTGCAGCGTGGCTTTGCCGGTGTCGCGTTCGCAAGTCAGCCATTCGTCGGCCGCGAACGACCCCATCGCCCATCACCACTCCAAGTGCCGCTAGCTCGCGCCTTACTAGCCCGGCCAGCGGCCACGTCGAAGGCGCTGGCTCCGGGGCTTGCAGCCTTGTACGGCGAGTAGGTCGTACCGAGCGGAAACAGCCCAGACCTGCTTCTAGCCCTGCCTGTGTCCACTCGGCGACAGGTTCACGGCGAAATCTCGAGTCGTATCGTCGTGGCCGTCGGGTCCTGAGCACGACGTTTCGTTTCTCCCTCAGGGGGGACTCGGGTTGGAGGTGTAAGCGGTGCGGATAGAGTCTTCTTCCCATTAGGGAACATGGGCAAGCTCGAAACCATCTGATCCCGTGCGCTGGCTGCAGAAAAGCTTCTCTGGCCGCCAGGGCTGCATCAGTCAGGACATCCTTTTAGCCCATGTTCCGGCGCCTCGTGGGCGGACGGGCAGAGCACATCGAGACTTCGTCCCTGTACCTGAAGCTCATCATCCTCATCGGACGATTACCTGACGTTTCGTAGGCAACCATTCGCACATAGGCCGGTAGGTTCCTGATGATGCCACCTGAAACCGGGGGTTTCTACCCCTGCCACTACACACCCGCAACCGGTACTCTCCAGTCAACGGGCGCATGGGGAGGGACTGTGAGAAACATCCCCAATGGCCCCTTCTCAGGACTACCTAGCTACCTGTATTAGGGCATGGGTGGAAGCTCCCAAGTCCATCTCTCAATTGATCGACTATCCATCATCAACCAATGCCGAATTGCATGTAGGTATTGTGCCGCCGGCGTTGCTACCTGTCCCGTCGAGGTGCAGAATCTGCCGACTGGCTACATACAATTCGCAGTCCAGCACACCCTGGCCTGCCGAGGCTGGTCTATTTTTGGCTCACGAACAGCCACACGAAGCGCGCCGAAAATCGCCAGCCGTATTTTGACAATGGCCTCTCGGCTGGTGCCGATTCTTGAATGCTTGGCTGCTCCGTCCGCACCCTGGTCTGCGTGCGACGCTGCTGAACATCAGACTCCAAGGAGAGCTCCGCTGCCATACGAACACCACCCGTAGGCCGCTGCATGTCGACGTTGCGGCTACATGCCCATTGGTCCGATAATGGCAGGGCACATGTAGGGAGGGCGGACGGCAGTGCCTCCATTGCAGCTCACTCACATGGAAGAAAGACGTTGCGAACGAACCCGGGGCTTCTTCTACCCAGTTGCATATACGTTGGCGGGACAGCATATGATATTTGTGCCCGTGATGCGCATCGGCGCCGTTGCGGGAGGCCATACAGACATCCGTGTGACCTTGCACTGCCGCCCGCCCACTGACCAGGAGTTCTACTGTGTAGGTACCTTACCTCCCGTCCCCCAGAACCTTCCATTTCCAGGCACACCCGGGCAGACCATGTAAGCGGAGGCGGTGGTGGACGACAGTTTCCCATCCATCTCCTTAGAGCACTTGCCAGGGCGTTCTCTGCTCATTTCAGCGCGTGTCTCCATGACTCGCTGCCTATTAAGGGGAAGAGGGGACGCTGTCAATGTGAAGCATCTCATACTGTCGATACCACAGTCGGGCCATGGGTTTTTCCCTCCCAGGTTCCATGCTACCTAGGCACCTGGATGGAAAGGTGGCGAGCACAATCGTGTACCCATCGGCGACCGTGAGAGCCGTTGCATCCGTCGAGGGCCGAAACGAGCCAATGAAGCAACCGTACACACTGCAACAAATCTGAACACCGTGGAAGCGACTGCATCTAGGGCGCGCGGCAGCAGGTAGACGCGTCTGTCAAGCCTCAACAAACAGGGAGGCAGACCAATCAGCCACACCCAAAGCTGGCGGGGTCGAGCACCCGACTTGAATCCCGTGGGCTGAAGAGGTCCGAAATCCACGGATCCTCGCGATGGGGAGGGAGGGGGACAAGGGCCTTCCCATGGGCTGACGACGACGACGGGCTTAGCATTTGCGTCGGGCGCTTCCAAACGTACCAGCACCGCTGCTGGACAGACGGCAGCAACTCGACCGGGACCCATTCTATGGAGGGCCTGACTGCCAGATAGGCAAAATACCTCCGCGCCCAGAGTGCCATCCGTTTGCATGTGAATCCACCTTAGCCCATTCACGACGATCCTCTTATTCCCCCCCCCAGAACGACACCACCTTGGTCAACCACCCACCACCAATGACTTCATAGGCCTTGCGACTGATCTCGGGCTCTCCCACGCCGGCCAGCAACACATGCGACCGACGGTACCAATCGAGCCCCTCCCCCCTCAGCCCCTGCGCCGCCAGCACGAGCTCCTCGGGCCAACCAGCCAATCTCCCCAACAACCCCAGCTGGTGTGGCTTCGGGTCAGCATCCGGGGCCGACTCGGTCAGTCATGCCCGCGCCGCAGCTCGATCCCGCAACCGCTGCCCAGGGCCCCGACGCGCTCAGGATACACGATGGCGACCGGGAGACGGACGAGCTGAGGCTGCTCTCGCGCTCCCCCCACCCGTATGCGCGACAGAACCACGAGCTGCTCGAGCCCTCTGCCAGCTTCTCCTTCCCCTCGCGCCGCGGCGCGCCTCCCCCCTCCGGCGCGGACGGCGGCCATGCTCGCTCTGCCACGGCGTACCCGTCCTTGTCCTCACGCGAGAACTCGCCGAGCAGCGACAGCGGCACCGAGGCCGACGACGAGCACTTCCTCAAGGGCCTGCCCGCTCCGCGGTCCAAGCTACACAAGGGCCTGCGCGGGCTCAACGAGGTCATCTCGGGCACCTCGACGCCGCTTCCGTCGCCGGCCTTCCCCGACGACCAGGATCGGATATTCTCCCCCACGCCCACCCAATTCAAAAAGGAGGCCCACGCTGGCAGCGACCCGCGCGTCGCCGCGGAGAGGTTGAAACGAAAGAGGGAGATCGTACGGCGGCTCGCGGAGCTGCTGCTGCTCGGCTCTCTCGGGGCGATAGTGCATGCCAACGACGATGCTCGGCCGCTGTTGCACAGATGGCGAAGAGGTACGTGAATTCGAATCGGTCCCCGCTTCCCGTCGCTTGAAGGCTTACTTGTCTCTAGAGCTCGGCGCCGGCCTGGGCGCTGTCGGTGCGCTTGCACTGGTATACCCCTTACGGCTCGTGATTTGGGCCTATAGACACAAGCCACCGTCAACCTTGTCCAGATCGATCCCGGTGTCGCTTCCTACGTCCTTCGACCCAGCGCCGCTCCTCTACCCTCCAGCTATCACGACACTGGTGGCCGCTCTCGTAGCTATCGACAATGAGGCCGTCTTGCTGCCCAATATTGTGCTCTCTCTCTGCTCTCTCCCGCCCTCTCTCTTTCCAGCAATATCGCAAGACCAGATCAGCAATCCATTGCATTGGTTGCTAACCTGCATGCCCCTTTTTATGAAATACTCGGGAGGCGCGAGCTTGAATCCCCACGGCGATGGGTTCTCCTCACAGCGTGCTTTGGTTCCGCCAGAGACGGCGGTCCTATTATATCCGCTGCACCAAAATTTATGCAGAGTTCTGCACTCGCTGACGACCACGAGTCTACTCACGGCAGAACTGCAGCTCCTCTCCGTCGCACTGATCAACGTGCTCCTGCTGTCGTCTTCGCCCCAGGCCGTCATCATACAAGGAATGCTGTGGGTAGGTGGTCTCGACATCCTGGTTCTCTGCACGAGGGTCGTGACGTGGGGTATCTCTTTGGCGCGAGTGCCGAAATGGCGCTTCCGGCGGCTTGCAAGCCCTGCCAAACGGCCAAGGTCCCTCTTCTCTACCGTGATGTCGTGGAAAAGAGTTCGGCACGATCTATTCCACGTACCCGTGGATTCTTCGTCATGCAGCTCCTGCGAGGCCCTCGACGATGCGGATGACAGCGATGGTATCCAGGCACGGCCCGCAAAGACGCATCGGCGACAGAGCGCCGTAATCGACAGGGCCGATACTATTGCGGCCGATAGCGGCAACACGCCGGGTGTGTTTGAGCCGTCAATCCCGGAGGCACGGCTCCATTCGCTCAGCACGTCACATGGCCAGGGCCCCTACAGAAGACACACGCTCCCGTCTGTCGAGCGTATCCCCAAGAAGTCACAAACGCACACCCCATCGGGCCGAAAGAAGCGATCCGCCTCGACGTCAGTCCGAGCCTTCTTTGCTCTCACCCAAGAGCAAGCCGTGAGGCGCAAGTGGCTATACGCGCTGTACGTGTACAGCTGCATTGTCGGGGCTGTCTTCGTGCCGCAGGCCTGTATCGGGGTGAAGGATTTCGTGCAGGCGCATGCGCTACACGGGCATGAGCCTATTGGATGGGCGCTGGGTTATCTCTTTGGAGACCTTCCCCAGTTTCGGTTCGAGGTGGTGAGTCGAAATTTGGAAAGATGGATCTGTTTACCCCCTCGCCCCGAGCCCGACGAGCTCACGCCTTTTGACTACGGATGGGCTCAGCAGCTCCGAGCCACCGTGTTCGGCGAAGCAAACACGCGGCTGCTCATATGCGCCTACTGTCTCTGTGTCATCGCCGTGGGCCTGCTGGTGGTCTTTCGTTTGTCGCCCTTCTACGAGGTCGACACGCGGCGTAAAGTCTTCCACTTTATGATGGTGGCCATGTTCGCACCGTCCATCTACGTTGATCCCACCTTCGCAGCGCTGGCTTTGTCGATTGTCCTCGCCCTCTTCCTTCTTCTGGACCTTCTCCGAGCCAGCCAGCTGCCACCCCTTTCCAAGCCGCTGGCTTCGTTTCTGGCGCCATATGTCGACGGCCGCGACCTTCGTGGACCGGTGGTGATCTCCCACATATTTCTTCTCATCGGTTGTGCGATACCCCTCTGGCTATCCCTTGGTTCTCTCCCCCGAAATGGTGCCGGGTACCTGGAAGGCTGGGAGGTACCGACCCGAGAGGTGGCCATGGTGGCGGGCGTCGTTTGTGTCGGCCTGGGCGATGCCGCGGCCTCCTTGATAGGTCGGCGATATGGCCATCGCAAATGGTACTGGGGCGGCGGCAAGAGCCTCGAGGGCAGTGTCGCGTTCGCCGCTGCTGTCTTTGCGGGCTTGATGGCAGCTCACCTCTGGCTTCGCGTTGGAGGCTGGCCCTCTTCGACGGAACCCGATTCTGTTGCCACAACGGCCTCCAAGGCCGGATTCTGCGCCTCGGTGGCAAGCCTGACCGAGGCCGTCTTGACGGGCGGCAACGACAATGTAATTGTCCCCGTCGTCCTGTGGACCTGTGTGAAGAGTCTCGGCCTGTAGAGCCAGAGGAGACGAGGGATAGCCGAGCCGCTCTTGCCCGGACGGAGCCATTGCTCATGACGCATCATGAATATTCGACTACGCATGATATCAAGGGGGGGAACGGAAGACGACGACTTATACCAGGTCCCAGAAGGACCAAAACCTTACGTACTTGCTACCCTAATTCCACCTCGAGTCGGAGGTGTACTTTTCCCCGCCCTTCCACGTGGCTCGCTTGCATTACGGCGCCTCGGATATAGATATGACTCCAGACCTAGACCATAGATGTGCAGATTACGTCAATGAAGCAGCTTGACCCAGTGAGCGGGTTGGAGCGGTCGGGTCACGGGCTCGATTCAGCTTGAGCATGTGTGCCATGAATGACGAGATCAGCCCCGGGTGTTGCGGGACCATGGGGCCTGACGCGTGACGCTAAGGAGCAACCAGCCATATCTCGGATCTGGAGAGGAAATTCTTAAGGACGCTACCTGTATCTGGTGGTCCCTCGCCGACACTGGTGGGCTATGTAGACTGGAATTCGCTCTGGTTTGCCGGCATCGACAAAACTGGGATGAGCCGGGATCGGCGCGGATGCCTGCCGACGATGACAACGCAACTGATATTTCAACCGAACCTGCATCTTCATTTTCCCGCTCAGATATCTACATCGATACGCAACGGGACGGGACCGACATCTGGAAGTTATTGCATCATCTACTACAAACGGGATGGACGCTATGGGGTTGAGCGTTCTCTTCATTTTTTTTCTCGGGACGACATCCAGGTCCTGGATGATGCCAGACGGGAGGTTTCTTTTCTGGGACTACGATGCGCGCGGTGGACGCATCGGTGGTGAGGTATGGCCATGGCACGGCGCCTGCTTAGCCACTCTTGCCACGTTGAATACATGTACCTACTGAGCTGGCTGGCTGGCAGCACTTCCAGAGGCTCGGGGTCGTTTCTTTCGGCGCCTTGCAGTCCCGTAAGCAGCAATCTTGACAGTGCTTCTTAAGGTAGCGACAGCCGCTCAGGGCCTGGACCCCATGATCTGACACGGGGCCAAGCCCGATGGTCAAGCAGGTACATCAATCCTCGGGCAGGGAGATCATTGGCCAGTTCGTACGGCGGAGAAGGAAGGGGAGGCACGGTGGAAAACGGCGGACAAGGAGAGTAATAGAAACGCAAACGGCGGACAAGCAGAATCATAGAAAAAGCAACGGCTTACACAGCCCTTGCGCGGACCAGGTTTCTGTGTCATCAAACCTTGCTTATTATTTTGGCCGTCCTGCCAAGGCCCTCCCGCTCCCCTGCCTCTCGAAACCTTATCTTCCAGTGTATGGTCTTCGATGGTGCCTCTGGCGCTATGGGACTATGGCGTCCCGACGACCCGGTTCAGGACCTATCGAATCCCCCGCACCCACCGCGTCCGACCGCGACAGGCTCGCTTGCGAAAGCAGAAAATACGGCGGCGCGATGCCCAAAAGATGCCTTCCCCTTCCTCTTCCCGCGCCGCTTGGCCCGATTGGCTGGATGGGAGGGCTCCGTGGCCGAGCCGTTCCGCCTCAACAAATGCGCGGCCGACCCCCCCCCCCCCCCCCCCCATTGATTGGGTTAGGAATCGAGCGGCCACGAGGAAGCAAACGGTTTTGGGCATTCGGGACGCCGAGCCGCCGGCGGCCAAGTGGGAGACGGCAGGCACATGGGTCAGCGGTGTGGCCCGACAGTTGGCCTACGAGGGCCCTCTTGGCCCGTATGGGAGACGGACGTCCGGCGAGGCCAAGCCTCTCTGCCTGGGGAATCAGTACGGTGTTGCTCTCGACGGGTTACCCGTGGCGTCCCCTGCAGAGGGCCTCGCCGAGATGTCGCTCTCTCCACGACCTGCCGGGAATAGGGGGGCCGTAGGAATAGGGTGTAGTAGAAACTCCCAGCTGCCTCCGGCTTGTGACCACTTGGAGTCTGTGGATGATGCCGAAGGACTAACGGTGACCCCTCGTCTCCCGGGTGAGTCCACAAGGAAAATACCTGTATTCATGGAAGGTGCCCTGGTCTAGAGATTTGCGAATGATTTGGCTGGCGTGTTTGAGGCGAAGCAGCGTCGGATAACCCTTATCCCTTCCTACCTGCTTACTTACTTAAGTAAGTACCTAGGTACCTACTTACTCATATTCGAGCAACAGTTTTCGGGGTAGGTACGTCATCCCAAGGCGCCGTGGAGGTAAGAAGCATTTCCGGGCCAAGAGTGCGCAAGCTTTTCAGGTCGTTGAACAAGCAATGTTCCCATCGGTCCATTTTGCACCAATCTGTCACTCTCCATTCCATCCTAGGCAACCTTCCTTGCTTGGCTATCGCTTGCCGCTCTCCCGCTCCCGCTCCTCCATCCCACTCTCTCCAGTACGTACCTTGAATACCAGTCCAGGTTCCGCATCGAACCCCACGTTCCCCATCTGGAGCCAGATCTGGACCTAAGGTTCCAGGGCTCAACTCCAATCGGGCCCATCCGAGCCAACCAACCATCCCTCTTCATCCATCTATCCAGCCAAGCCAGGGCAGCAGTTCCCGTTCACCAACTTCGTCCGTTCAATCAAATCTTGTCCATCCGATTAGACCGCCATCTAGCCAAATCACCACGCTTAGCTGGTCAACCGGTCTGGGGGGCACAAGCTCTTGATGCTGCAAGTAATTTGCATCTCCAGAGGACGACGCCCGGCCGCGACGGCAACGACTCTCGGACCTCGTGCTTTCACCGCCAAATTTCAGTCGTGCACCATGGACGCTGCGATGCCGCCTCGGGTCAAGGCAGAGGCAGGACCAGCTTGGCACTGAACAGCGGTGGCCTGTGGACCTGCCGTCGTGACAGGCCTGCGCCATGACGGCAGCAGCAGCAGCAGCAGCAGATCGACGCAGTGGGCCGACAAGATGGGGATGAGAGGGGATTCTCAACGAGGCGGTCGGATCGGTCAGGGTCACATCCTCGGTGCCACGCCTTTCTCTTGGCCGACGAATCTGGGAGATTGTCGTCATGTCCAATCAGGTCGACCACGTTCTGAGACAGACCCGCCTGCCCAGACGGCGCTCGGGCAGTGACCCTCTGCCAGCCTTGTGCTCGGTGCCGGCCCATGGGCGAATCTGATTTCCCCCATGGCCAAATCCCATGTCCATGACACCCGGCGATTTGGAAATTTGTGGAGAGCCACACCCGGCATACCGATTACCAGGCACAGGGTCCTCCTCTCTGTATCTCGACCGCAAACACCCCGCCATGGCTAGGACCCCGCCTCTCGACCTGGGTATTGTAACCGGTCAGCCTGGAAGGCAGCACGTCGACCGCCTTGACGGCCCAAGCAGATCCCAAGCGTCCCCCACTGGACCAACACCATACCCAACCAACGAGACATGGGCCCGTTGCCCTTGATTGAGTATCACTCTCACGAGTAAACATTCCGCCCCTCAGCCAAACCTCCCCGCGCTCGACCGGCCCGGCCGCCGCCCTGCCATGGCGCCGGACGGATACGCAGGCTCACGGGCACCATCCTCGCCTTCCGCGCTGGCCCGGAATGGCTATATAACATAGCCTCCAGGCCCCCCAAAGCATCTCAACCCAGAAGACATCATCCAGCCTCATCTTCCTCCACTCTTTGGGATAGTTGGCCTGTGGATAGCACATTCGTTTCACCACACTCTTTCTTCACGCTCGTTACAGCATCACGTCCACGATGTACAATCTCAAGTACATTGCCTTGGCGGCTGCCGCGCTGCAAGGCATCACTGCCCTGCCGCAAGGCAACGTCAACAATGCCTACTATGGGTTCAAGTCGTCCTCCCACCGCGTTACCACTGAGACGAGCGGCACGCGCACCACCACGCGTACCCTGACGCCTTCGTCTACTCACCATGTGACGACCGAGACGAGCGGTACACACACCACCACGCGGACCATCACGCCTTCGTCTACTCCCCATGTGACGACCGAGACCAGCGGTACACACACCACCACGCGAACCATCACACCTTCGTCTTCGCACCCGGTTACGACCGAGACGAGCGGTACCCTGACCATCACGCGTACCCTCACACCGTCGACCTCGCACCTTGTGACCACGGAAACCTCGGGAACCCACACGACGACGCGCACCATCACGCCCTCGTCCTCGACCTCTCACCTTGTGACCACGGAAACTTCGGGAACCCACACGACGACGCGTACTATCACGCCCTCGTCCTCGACCTCTCACCTTGTGACTACGGAAACCTCGGGAACCCACACGACGACGCGCACTATCACGCCCTCGTCCTCGACCTCTCACCTTGTGACCACGGAAACCTCGGGAACCCACACGACGACGCGCACCATCACGCCCTCGTCCTCGACCTCTCACCTTGTGACCACGGAAACCTCGGGAACCCACACGACGACGCGCACAATCACCCCCTCTTCCTCGTCGGTCCACGTTACGACTGAGACGTCTGGCACGCACACGACGACGCGCACAATCACCCCCTCTTCCTCGTCGGTCCACGTTACCACCGAGACCAGCGGCACCCACACCACCACGCGCACCGTTACCCCGTCTTCGTCCATCCACGTTACCACCGAGACCAGCGGCACTCACACCACCACGCGCACCGTTACCCCGTCTTCGTCCATCCACGTTACGACCGAGACCAGCGGCACTCACACCACCACGCGCACCGTGACCCCGTCTTCTTCGTCGGTCCACGTTACCACTGAGACCAGCGGTACTCTCACTACTACGCGTACCGTGACCCCCTCGTCGACGCAGACCTCGGTTCACGTCACCACGGAGACCAGCGGCACTCACACTACTACGCGCACCATTACCCCGTCTTCTTCGTCGGTCCACGTTACCACTGAGACCAGCGGTACTCTCACTACTACGCGTACCGTGACCCCCTCGTCGACGCAGACCTCGGTTCACGTCACCACGGAGACCAGCGGCACTCACACCACCACGCGCACCGTGACCCCGTCTTCTTCGTCGATCCACGTTACCACTGAGACTAGCGGTACTCTCACTACTACGCGTACCGTGACCCCGTCGGCGTCGCAGACCTCGGTCCACGTCACCACGGAGACCTCTGGAACGCTCACCACCACCCGTACCGTGACCCCGTCGGCGTCGCAGACCTCGGTCCACGTCACCACGGAGACCTCTGGAACGCTCACCACCACCCGTACCGTGACCCCTTCGGCTTCGCAGACCTCGGTCCACGTCACCACGGAGACCTCTGGAACGCTCACCACCACCCGTACCGTGACCCCTTCGGCTTCGCAGACCTCAATCCACGTCACCACGGAGACCTCCGGAACGCTCACCATCACCCGTACCGTGACCCCTTCGGCGTCGCAGACCTCGGTCCATGTCACTACAGAGACTTCTGGAACGCTCACCACCACCCGTACTGTGACCCCCTCGGTGTCTTCTTCGGTCCACGTCACCACGGAGACCAGCGGAACGCTCACCACCACCCGCACCATCACCCCCTCATCAACCATCACATCCGCTCCTGTTACCACCTTTACTACCGTAAGTTTCAACCTCAGGCGCCTCTGGCACTCACACTAACTTGATCCTACAGACGAACGCCAGTGGGTCTTTCACCACCGTGACCAAGACCAAGAGCCGCTACGGCTACTACTAAGTGGAGAAGGGCTAGGTACAGAAGTAGTGCCTAGGGGGTACCACAAAGGCAGGGTTGGCTTGCGACGGGAAGGAGAGTTGGCAATGGCATCAATTTTGGAGGACGACCACAGAACCCTATATTTCTCTTTTGTCTTACCTAGTTTGTCATAATCATATTTAATGATAATGGTTTTCTGGTCAAACCTTGCCCCGATGGCTGCTTTGGTGGTCTGTGGCCTCCTATCACCTCTCGCAGTTCTCGAAAATGGTTAAAACGCAGGAAGTCAATGACCTTGCAACATCGATAGCAAGGTCTTTTGGTCCAGTTGTCAAGCCCATCCATCCCTCCATCGGGCCCTAGCATTGTGGTTAATGGGGGTACTGCCCTGATCACCTCGTCTGGTTCCGGTGTCATGGGACTGGCTTTAGCTATTGCTTCCTTCTACCACAGACCAATGCTCGGGGAGAAAACTTTCAAAACTAAGAAGTTCAAAATGGCGACGTGTCATGTTGCGCTGTCTGGATATCAGCAGGTCAAGTTCATTAAGATACCGATACAATTTAGGAGTACACCGCACCTAGGGGAGCGCTTCCCGTCGAAAATCTAACAGACTATCCTTTCCGTCCCAATTTCTGTTACGTCGAAGCTTAGACTCGAGGGTATAATTTGATCCATAAGTAGGAAGAGAGCCTATGAGATTACTATAGACGCGACATCACCCTAACAACGAGTTGCGATGGGGGCAGATGTTTAGATGATCATGTGTTTTGGCGGTTCTGCCTTTCGGACGGGCTTGGAGCTGAGAGGGTACGATGGTTACCCCGGGATTGCTTATTCAACTCACCCCCGATCGTCCGAGCTTGTCCCGGTTGAGAGCGGACGGCGGCATAGCCGATGCCAGAGGAGGAATCCCATGCACGCATAGAAGGAAGAGCCCAGGTGACAGAAAGCCTTCAATATTGATTAAAGATTATATAATAGATCTATCAAATTTTTTTCCCTCGCCATATACTCATTCTCCCCCAAAGAGGCCATCACCCGAACATTTCTTACGTGATGCCCCCCCCCCCCCCCCCCCCCCCCCCCCGATTCGCCCACGTAGCCACCAGACCTCGTATGCCGCCTGTGCTCGCCGTCTCCCGTTCGGGGGTTTAGCCCCCCCTCTACAGGTGGAAAATCTGGGAGATGACGTTGAGGGTGTTGCGGACGAGGGAGGTGGAGGTGTTCTCCTGCGTGGTGCAGATGGGGGCGACCTGGTTGACGGCGGCGCTGAGCTGCTGGAAGGCCTCGTGCAGGCTCTGGGTGCAGCTGGAGATGGACGGCAGGTTGTTGGCGACGAAGGAGCCCTTGAGCGGCGACAGCTGGCCCTCCATGTTCATCAACCAGTTGTTGAGCGTCAGGTCGTACTGGCGGGGGGGGGAAGTCAGCAAAGCCGGGAAAAGGGCCGAAGCGGAAAAAGGGAGGAGAGGACTTACGTAGCCCTTGCCGAGGCACACTTGGTGCTGCTCGTTGTCGTTCTCCCGGATCTGGGTGAGCGAGTCCTTCAGGGCCAGGGTCTGGCAGACGGCGTCCCGGTAGTAGTCGAACAGGGTCTGTAAGGGAGAGAGAGAGTTAGCCCGGATGAAAAGAGGGTCTTCTCTGGTGGCGGCCCGCCGAGGAGAGGCGGGAGCCCACGCTTACTTACCTGGGCAATCTGGGGGATGTTGCCACCGGGGGCGGTGCGGGTGGCGTTGGAGCAATCCTGGAAGATGCTGGAGATGTCGTCGAAGTGGTTAATGATGTCGGTGATGGTCAGGTCGCCGTTGTTGTTGTTGTTGCCGCCGTTGTTCCAGCCGTAGCCGTACTGGCCCTGGTTGCAGTCGAAGTTGAAGGGCTCGATGGTGGCCTGGGCCAGAGCGACGGGGGCCAGGGCGGCGGCGACGAGGACGACCTTGGTGTACATCTTGATGGTGGTGGTAGTGGTGGGGGAATGGGAGTGAATTGAAGAAGCGGAAGGCTTTCGTGAGGGAGTGAGTGAACGTGGGGAAGCGAGAAGCTTGAGTGGTCGGGAATGAGTGGATGTGAGTGAGTGTGGAAAACGAATGAATGAGTGAAGCGATTGATGTGATGATGTTGAATCGAACCGAGGAATCCGGGAGACGCCAAACCCCTTATATAGGCAAATGAACATGAGAGTGCTCACCGCCCATAGTACCGACATGACCGCCCGAGTCCCTTGTGTGTATAACCGGGCTGTCGGGCTCAAGGCGCATCGCCAAGATCCCAAGTTCATAGCGGTCCGGCTGGGTTGGCAATGCCAAGTAATGGGAGGCGGCTCAGGCCGTCGCCGTCTCACTCGTCCTGCGAGAGCCGCTGACGTGTCTCTCTCGTCCTACCAAGAGCCATTGACCGCCCCATTTAGGAAGTTTGCTTCCTCTCCGCCGGTCTGGGGTAATGCAGGGTATTCTGCATCTCATATCGTTGCGTGGCTCAGATCGATATGTCTTGACCGCCCCGCCTCTGCCCAGTCTCAGATCCTATGGGATTCGCCATCCGTGCGGCCCAGGATGGGGAAATCAGGTCAGGAAGTGTCTCTTTCCCATTACCTCGTCTGGCCAAAGTCATTGAATGGAGATGTTCTATGGTACAATTCTTTCTTGGCAATGTTGAGCACGAGTACGCCTGAGCAAACCACCAAAAAACGTTGGGGAGACCCGAGGGCGACACCCAGACGAACCAAACCTCTCACCGCGAAACCAACAAGGCTTAGCCATAGCCGAGATCCAAGGGGTCCGTAGCCAAGACCCCCATTCTACCCACGGATGAGCCATGGCAGTCAGTGAGGTGGCGAGCCCCAACGAACCTCGGGCCATCACAGCGTCGTGCGTTGCCTAGTGGACAGTCTGCCGTCGGTCGACACGCACGTACAGATCCTCTAGTAGCCAGAGACGAGTGCCTCTCGCCCTCCATGGCTTCGAGGGGTTGGCAAGGGTAAAGTCGAATTGGCGGAGCAGCTGTCTAATGCGTCAGTCTGGTTTGGTCTGTCTTCCTCTCCTTTCCTTTCTCTCGTCCTCTCTCTCCTCTAGGCTCTCTCTCTCTCTTTCTATCTCTCGGCCACTTACTTCGATGTAAATCTTGTTCAGCTGAATCAAGGCCAGGCGCTTTCCCAGGCATTCCCACCGACTGGGACCGCCCCAGACGATGCGCGTCGCCTCCTCCATGGCCTTATACTTAGCGGGATCAGCCTCAGTCCAGCGCTCGGGGCGAAAGACGTCGGCGTCGTCGCCAAAAACGGCCTTGTCGCGCATGGCGGCTTTGATGCACGCATCCACATTGGTACCGGCGGGGATGAGGCAGCCGGCGACGACTTCGTCCTCGGCCGCGACAACGGGAAAGAGGAGAGCGGGTGGGAAGATGCGCAGGCCCTCGCGGATGACGGCCTGCAGGTACGGCAGGGCCAGGCCTTCGGCGGCGGCGGCGACGCCGGGCGCCGCGCAGATCCGCCCGTCCCGGATGGCCGCGTCGATCTCGTCCTGCAGCTTCCGGTAGGCCCGGGGCGTCGTCATCAGATGGAGCAGGGTGGCGCGAATGGTCGTTGACGTCGTGTCGGACCCGGCCGACAGCTGGTTTACCGTCTCGCGTTGCAACTCGTCTTGCGAGAGCCCGTGGGCCACCAACGACCCGAGCATGTCCCGGCGGGTGATCTTGTCGGGCCCGAAGCGCTCGGCGACGGCCTGGGTGGCAATCTTCATGATCTCGGGAAAGAACTGCCGTCATCAGAGTCAGTACAACCGGTGTTCGAGGACCACGTGTCGGAGCACCCTCAAGCTCTACGCCAGAAGCAAAGCGTACAAGGAGTACAAAGGGAGGGACTCGGGCGGCAAAGAAAAAACCGGATGTCACTTACGCCACCCCGCGGGAAGAAGACGCCGAGCCACGGCATGCTCATGGCGGCCTGATACAGTGGCAAGATGCAGAGAGCCGGGGCCCAGAGAATGCCCTTGTCGAGCGAGTGCAGGTACCCGTGGAAGTCGTCCTCGCGGTCCAAACAGCCAAAGTCGTGACCAATGGAGAGGCACGAAATGGTGTCGGTGGTAAAGTAGGTGATGAGCTTGGCGAGGTCCATGAGCCGCTCGTGGCCCGGCCGAGCGTACTTGGTCCCGATCAGGGCGGTCAGCTTGGCGATGTGGTCGCTGATGATGCTCTCGAGCCCGTCCACGTCGGAGCCGACAAAGGCGGGCCGGAACTTGGCCCGCAGCCGGTCGTGCTCGGCCTTGCCGCGCATGACAAAGAGGGACTCCTCGCCGGGGTTCATGCGCATGCCGTCGTACGGCGTGCCGCGCTGCCACTTGCGCTTGACCCGCTTGATGGCGTCCACGTCGCTCAGCGACACCATGGTCGGCGCCAGGCAGACCACGGGGCCGTGTTTTTCGTGCAGCGCGGCCGTGGCGTGCCCGAACTCGCCCGTCGCCATGCTCCTGACCAGCCAGAGTTGCGTCCACCGCGCCAGGAAGGGGCCGGGGATGTGGCGGACGCGGGCGTGGGCGCGCAGGCGGGTCGCCACGAGGTGGAGGACGAGCACCCCCAAGCCGGTGAGCACCAGCCCGAGGGGACCGGGGGCCGCGGGAAGAAGCACCATGGCAGGCGTTTAGAAGAGGGAGAGGATGGAGATGGCAGGGAGAGATGAAGGCGGATGGTGCATACAAGTCCATCTCAGAAGGGCTCGGCCAGGACCTTTATACACGCCGCCTGCCTCCGGCGGGCCCTTCCCACCGCGATATTCCCAACCCTGATAGCACCGGCGTGTGCTACCCGTCCCGTCCACATGGTGCCGGGCGTGTGCGTGAGAGGGATATAGACGACAAGGCTTCGATGCCGGTAGTTTCCGGTCCAGATGATGTGCGGCAGGGAGTTCAATTGGCTTCTTCGTGAAAGAGACGATGGAAGGGTGGAGAGAATGCGCGAGGATGCGGGACAGAGGGTGGATTGGCCGGTTCATTAGCGGCGGCGGGTTTGCAGGCGACCCCGCCCTCTTGATCAGCAGGACCCCTGTCGGTCCACTAAAAAAATAAAGGTGAAGAGCCTCATGCCCACTTTGCTGTTCCTGGAGATTTCCCCCTCAACTACATCGTATCCAATGCTGCTATCTAACCTGCCAGCCCTATACCCAGCACCTATTTTCCACCCCCACTCTATCAAGGTCGCGGGGTTCCCGGCTGGATGGCCTGGGTCGTTGACGGCGGTGCCCATAGCCGCCGTTATACTTATGTACATAAATTATATCCTCGCCAAGCGCGTACAGCAGGTGAAACAGGCATCTTCATTTCAGCTATCTGTTGCCGTGCGAGCCTCCAGCTAATCCAGGGCCTGGCGCACGTGCCGTATAAATACATACATCACTGTTCTTGTGCGCCCCTACTGTACCGCATCAGGAGTTCAGCATCATTCCAATCTGTCATACCTCTGAGATGTCAGACTCGTCCAGGTAGTCGAAATCTTCGGCCTCGTCAGACTCTTCGGCCTCGCCAAGGTCTTCGTTCTCGTCGGACTCCCCTGAAGGGACAGCAAGGACTTCCACGGTCGCCTCGAGAGCCAATGCCACCAGACGTTCAGACACAAATTCCCCGCGCATCGACAGTCTGTCTGTTGTTTCGCCCCGCATCGTCATCGGTATCTTAGGGACGCAAAACTTGTGTGTCGGTCGCAAAAGTTCGGGCGACTCGTCGCATCCCATACAGCCAGCGATGTCCAGGCGTCGTAGACGAAAGTAAGCTAGAACTTCCAGTAGCCGGGGCCAGCTCTTTGACCAGTTATCTTGGGTTGATGTCACGACGCATCGGTGCAGGGATACGGCCTCCAACCACGGAAATCTTTGTCCCAGCTGACAGAGCGTGCTCTTCTTGCAGAACATGTCCTTGAGGGTCAAAGACCTCAACTGTGAGTGTTCAACAGGCCGAAGCTTTTCCTTCTGGTTCCAGACGATGCTGTCCAGCATGTCGGTTGGGCCTCGCTGCGCAAAGCGCTTGTTCGGGACAAGGGTCAACGATTGCAGATTTGGCAACCATGCCCAAATGTTGTCCCAACGGCTGCCCCAATCGTGGTCAAGTCCGGGGCTTGGCTGCACCTCCAGGTGAAAGTGCTTTACCCCATGCAACTTCGGAGCATAATTGTGATAATGCCAGGCAAGTATTGAGGCTGTAATACCCAAGGATTCCGCTAAGCCACTCACGTAGAGATGGACATTTTCCAATGCCTCAGCCTCGGTTATTGCAGTGAGCAAAGCAATAAGCGGCCGGCGTGCCTCCCAAGTGGGCCACCATACCCCACGAAGGGCGGCGTGCTCTAGCCTTCTGATCCTCATCGGCTTATCAGTTGCGTAGCACGAGCGAAGCTGGGTAAAATGGCGAATAGCCTGCCCCAAACCGTACGACCATAAACAATAATAGGGATACCATGCACGCCTCGGCTCAAAGGGGTAGTACCACTCTTGGTTGGTCTCCCAGTCTTCGGTGGCAGCGTGGATGACCAAGGTTTGTACCTGGAGTGATAGGCGAGGATCGAGAGAAATTTCCCAGAGGTTCAAAATGCTTATCATCGACACGGGAATCCGTCGGACTCGGAAGTACCGGTGAATGAACTTCTGCTCGAGCATGTCTCGCGTTCGGCGGTTGATGGCTCGGAAGTTGAAGAAAGTGTCAGACGCCATGAATGCTGCTATCTGACAGACCAGTTCGGTTGGCATGGCCGAGAGTCCCATGTGGCAGTCCTTTGACGTCGTGTTTGTCAAAGACGACTGATCCGATCCGCTGCCCGATGCCATGTCTGAGCCAGCCGTCGTGGTAGGGACTTCGGACACCAAAGTCGAAAGATAGCCCGGGTAGTAGAGGTTGTGGACATAAGACTCGGATACCCAAGTGCGAGACTCGCGGAGACAGAGTATGGCGGCATCTAGCTTGAGGAGGCCACGTTGTTCCTTTTCGAGGACCACTTCGCATAGCTCTTCATTGATAGAATCGGCCCTCTCATCGGAGCAGAACTCGTTCACTCGCTGCTGGTGGATGTACTTTGACCAAGTCGAGTGCTGGACGGCCGCTTCGGGTCTGTTTTTCAGGAGGCCACTGAGTCTCCATCCCCTCTTGTTGTAGAAAGTGTCTGGAGAAACGAGATTAGACGGCGATCGCACAAGAAGTTGTCGATCCATTTTCATTTTCACTTACCCACCACGGCGATCAAGACAAGGTACCGCCGAGATCGCTTTCTTCCATCCTTGTGCTCCTTCTTTTTTGCGGCTTTCAGAAGGTTCCTTGTGCTCATTGCCCACAACAGGCCGGCGTTCTTGTTTACTTCCTCTTCTTGTGTCTTATCCGGCACCTGATTTAGTGGAGTATGAAGCTCGAGACAAAGCTCAGCAAGAAGATGGTCGCAAATGACCCAGTTGGGTGAGTTTTGTAAGTTGTATGCCATGTTGAGAGGCATTCAAGCCGTGCGGCTACCGATGGCCGCCAGCTAAGGGTGAGTGTTGGAGGATGCGATGATGGTGTTTGGGGAGAGGCGCGTTGCAGGACAAGAGGAGGGGAAGGGGAAATATTGCACAGCCTCCGACTCAATAAATAATTATTTATCGTGCTTTAGGCTGCACAATCGCTCACGGTATATATACAAAGCTACCTGGGCCTGAGTTATGGGTTGCCTAGTGCCCGGGACTAGCTCGGGCCTCCGGTTGCCTGGGCCAGGTGTGTGTTTGCTTGTGCATGCCCGTAAACTGGTCAACCGGTTTTCAAGAGAATTAGATAATAAAGAGCTAGATGGCTTGGGACTCCATTCAAAGGTAATTCATGCTATCAGAGAAGATGAAAAGGGCTTTCAAGCCGGCAGACGAGGTCGGTGCACAATTGGGTCCACGTCGACACGGTCAGGGGGCAGCCGATAGCCCACCTTAGGACACAGCATTTAGCAAATTCGAGACAATCGGACAGATGAATGCGAATGCTGTCCTTCGGGCTGGACCAGCCATTGAAAGATGAACTATAGGAGTAGTAGAGGGACTCGAAGGTGCCTTGTCATGATCTCTTAAACCCGCGAGGGACAAGAGTGTCACAGGGGGAACTACAGGTAGAGAATTAGCAGGTACATCACACACATATAAGCACATAGTCACATAGCTACAGTTTCAAACAACACTACAAAAATTGCCGTCTAGTAAAAGTAGACTGCTAGCTCCCCAACTATAGACCTGTAGAACGACCCAGCATATCTGATGTGGTGGTGTCGCGTCTACCCCTCCGATCCAATCTATGCGCTGGGGGTTTCAGACACAGGGAATATATAGCACCCTTTTCCAGCATCCTGCGTAGCTTAATATCACATGCAGAGACCCTCGGCTATCCGTGAATAATTTGTCAGATGCGGTTTTGAAAAGCTTGGCAGACAGGCAGTGCCTGTTTTTAACTGGATTATACTACTGCCTATCTAACCCATGTTGATGGGATCACTTACTACCAACCCATACGCATTCTACCTCTGTGGCTTTAGTTGTTCCTATCAATGAACTGGGAGCTGTGGCCGTAGTCTCCTTTACGTAGCACCAGTACTCTGTGGAAAAGGACAAGAAGGAAAATAGTTATTGGTACAAAGCAGCTCTCGCAGTTATATTGGGTTAGGGTGCCTCTCACAGCGGCTTGGCCGCCAAGAAAGAACCTCTCGGTCGCCTGTGGCCCGGAAGTAATGATCTGGACTTTATGTCAACCAGCATAATGGAATGGAAGAGGCGGGGGTTTGAAAATGCGCAGAACAAAACTCCGTTTCCGGCCACATTCCGCAAGCCACGAAATCAACATAGAACGCTGATGGCGATCTGCAGAAAGATTAGAAGTGGGAGGAGCTCAGTGGCTAGGTGAAGAGGGTCCCCAATCAAAGTAGCCCGTCCGACGCCACTTCCACCACGCCCCTAACGCTCCACTCCCTCGCCGAGAGAGCAAGTGAACGGAGCCTGGCAGACCTGCTTGATATTGCTCACACAACCTCCACGGCCTGGCCCAAAGACTCGTGGCTTGGCTTGAGACTATGCCCGAACCGAACCGAGGTCCGGGATGTCTCGGGCTTCTGCGTATACTGCGCCGAAGGGGGCCATACCAGCTATCTCCAAGTACCCTGGGACAAAACCACAGGGCAGGGATGACCGAGGATACACTGCATCGATATGGACTAGATATGATAGGACCTAGACGGGGGCACTCACGCTCTCTCGGGAGCGAAGTTGTAATGGTATGGGCGTGAATCGATCATAAAATCCCAGTATCTCAACACTCGGTTTGAGGAACCGCTCCCTCCCACCAAAGGAGGGTGGAGGCATGTACTATTTTTGCAGACTTAAGGTTCTTTTATAAATGTGTATGGCCCAGGCGTGCAACCTTGCAAGCCCGGCTGCTGCCTTGGAGGGTG
This sequence comes from Nigrospora osmanthi, assembly GCA_029489945.1. Classification (NCBI taxonomy): domain Eukaryota; kingdom Fungi; phylum Ascomycota; class Sordariomycetes; order Amphisphaeriales; family Apiosporaceae; genus Nigrospora; species Nigrospora osmanthi. The sequence goes on along the minus strand of CP120503.1, from coordinate 2,403,897 downwards.
GGGAGGGAGGTAAAGATATTTGCAACGCTCTTTTCTTCGGTCCCAGAGCTTCCCTCTTCTTTCTTCTCCATCGCACATCAACACGACCACCATGGCGACGATAAGCGATTTAAAAAACGAGGCCGACCACCTCCTCGGAGAGCTGATTAATAATTCTACGGGCTATTTTGGCATCATAGATTTGAAAGATGTCTCGGCCTGGCCCCAGGCTTATTTTTAACCCTGTTTCATTATCGCGCGTCCGTATATGTAGAAGGGCCATTCCCGCTTTCCAGCTGGAGCCTCGGCTAGAATGGCCCAGGGTGATTCGTGCCAGCCTATGAGGCGAGGATAGTGGCACTTATAGTGGTTGCCCAATGGTGGTTGAGGAGAATCGAAGTCACTGCAGTAATCTTTCTCTTTACTTGCCTACTTCTGATCATCGGAGGCATTGCACAGAGACTTGAGGGGACGCCATTGTTAATACCTAAGTAGGTACGTACTTCATAATAGGTAAGTGGCGGGAAATATGTGAAATGACTGAAAATGGTGACACTATTTGTTCCTCTGTCCTCGTAGACTGATAGGTCCCACGATGAACACTTGGGTCAAGGGGGTAAACAAGACCAGAACGGGCAGCTGGCATCCATCCACTGGGAAGAGGCCCGCCTCTGACTACATGTAGTAATCTGATTCCGCAAAAATATCTTTTTGATTTTCGGAGGTGCGCAGATTGCACACTATGTACCTACCTAACTACATAGGTGCCTACGTGATCATCGCGCTGGTATCCCTTCGTGATGCCCGAGGTCGTGGTTGTCACTTGCGTGACCACACACCCGCGACAACGAGAAGCCGAGGGGGGGCCATATTTTCTGCATACGGATCAACCAAGACGGGTAGGTCGGTAGACAGAATGTTAGCCGGCATTACCACTTCCAGTGAGAACAGTACCTCAGTCTGTTGTGGTCCAGCGAATACTTGTGCCAAACAAGGAAGTCGCCCATGGGTTCAATCAGCGGGAAGGTGCGACTGCCGAGAAGGCGAACGCTGCAGCACCCAACCCACCCCCCCCTCTCCTCTCTCTTGAGGCAGCTGCGCCGCTTTTCCTACACCTTCACCAATACGTCTCCCAATTCTTTTCTTCAATTCCCGCGTGACAAACGACAAAATGCCACCCAAACCACGAAGACCCGGGCGGCCGCGGAATCCGCCAGCATCGCCAGCACCAGAAAAGCCCAAGAGAAAGGTCGGAAGACAGTCAAAGCACGATCAGTTCCTTTACCAAGAAGAATATCGCGCCAATGTGGCCAAGTTTCAACTCGAGCATCCGGAATGGACAGATGAGTCTGCCTTACCGGCCCTGGGAGATGGCCCTGGTTGACAGGAATATAAACGCAACCCACTCGCCAATGTCCAGTCGCCCTTCCCTCCCAGCCCCTACTTTTGCGTAGTAGACAGCGTTGATGCAGATACCGTCTTTGGAAGCGAAAGCGGGTCTCCCGAGGAGCGCCTATGTTGTGATATACCGGCGTGGCAGGACTTGTGGAAAATGTCTCTCCACCTGTCTCGCATGGCTCCTCACCACTTGCTCCGCGGTCGACTGGAAGTACTTCTACCGGGAGACGCCCTCGATGCGGCCGAAGAGATGGAGGTATACCGAGAGTTGGTATTTGCCCTGGCCCATCCCTGCTGGGAACGCGACATGTCACTGGTCAAACAAGCTCTGGAGAGTGCCGTATTCCAGCGTTCATCCCATGGGCGGAATCCGGCCGGGTCACTGGCCAAACTGCCATGGGGCGAGTTGCTCTTGGTCATAATGGAAGAAGACGTTCGCTCGGGACGGTATGAGCTTGGGGGAAGACCGCACCTCCAGGCAGCAGACGTCCGCGCCCTGCGCCGGGCACTTGATGGCATCGGCCGGCAATTTTTTGAGAAACGCTCCGTTGACGACTACTGGAAAGAATTCGTGTGTCAAACAGCATCAGTATGGCATGTTCTCGCTCTAACTGACAGTACGACAACAGCCAGATGGGACCAAGCCTGTGCCGCCCGCACCCAGGCGTTGAACGACCATCGGGGATACCGAGGGATGGCTCCTGACGCCTCGGTTTCCTTTGAAAGCGTTGCCACACGTACTCTAAGAGGACGAAAGACTGCAGTCGTGGATTCGTCTTCGAACGCCGATGACTGCCTACCTCCTCCAAAAAGGCCATGCGGCAGACCGCGAGGCTCGAAGGCAAAAGCCCCAGGTCTTCAACGCGGATCTCAACCGGCAGTAGATCCATCAAAAGAAGTGAAGAGCATCACCGCCTCAGAAGACGAGCACAACTCGTATGTTCTGAATGAAGACAACAGCCCGCTGGGTTCGCCACCACCCATACCATCACCTCATCCTGGCTCGGATGAGCGCGACGAGGTGTATCTACGAAGAGGGGCTGGAAAAGCAGCGGCCTCTCTGCTGAACGGCTTACATTCTCATCCGAACATGGATGAGGCTCGTGAAGAACTCCGACCAATAGCGGCTGTTGGGTCATCAGCGGCTCCTTCCGCCATGCCCTCTCACCCTAGTCAATATGAGGAGCATGAAGCAGATCGTCAAATGGCGAATGTCGGATCCTCGACTACATTATCTTCTGCAATCTCTCACCCGGGAAGTGGCGATACATATCGGCAAACGTCATCCCCTCGTCCGGAAGGGGGCGAAGAAAATGGCGCGCCAAAACCAGATCTGGGCAGCCACCATCCCGAGTTCTGGGCCAACGAAGATTCTCCCGTTTCTCCAGTGGACTGGTAGCAAGCATAGGGACAGCTGGATGCTCGGCTCGACATTGGATCAACCGAGAAGACAAAACTTGTGACAACAACCTGTGTGCAAGGTGGAACGGGCTCAGAGAACGATTGATACGCTGTTTAATGCAGTCGTTTCTTCGTACGTACTACGCATCACCGTGATCACTTCGTAAAAAGCCTGCCTCGACCTGACCTCGGGCTTAATAATTCATTATTTCCTTTCTGCGCCCATGTAGGAAGTACGTAGGTACATGGGTAGAACATCTTCCGTCTAGTCAAGAGACCAAAAACCCACCGTGATAACCCAACGATGGGCATGCTCACTAGCGGATTTGCGCGCGTCGATGGCCTTCCTGTCATCGACAGCAGCTCTACCGTGGGTTGGTAGCCTCTGTCGCCACAGGCACCACAGCCCATTCTCGCCTGGAATTCTCGCACCAGGCGCAAATCTTTAAGGGTCTTCATTTTGATCCGAACACCACCCATCGTCGGAAGGGGCGTGTCTAGACTTTTTGCCCTATAGGTCACCTCTTTTTTGACAGCCATCTCTTCTTTGACGGCCCCCGTCGATCGGAGGCCAGACAGCGCCGGCATTCCCGCCGTCGCCCGACCATCTCGACCAGTAAGCGAAAGCCTTCCTGCCGTGGAGTTGGATGTGTTCCTAGTTGGTCCTCGCCGATCGTGAGAGGTGTTTCTTTTGTCCAATGATTTGTTGTTGCTCTGAGCAGATTGTGAGTTTTGACTCCTTTTAAGCATTTCGTCCTTCGACACTCCTTCATCCATTGACCATTGGGAATGAGCGAGTTTGGACCTGAATTCCGCCTTCGCCTTCTGGCGTATTTCATTTGTAACGTTTCGGCTTCGGTCCGTATTTTCGAACAGGGCTGAACCTCGGGTCCAATCGTATTCTTTGGGAGGAACCAATGAGATGTCCTTGTCATAACCCTTTGCTGGTGGTCTGCGTTTCTGCAGACCGACCGGAATTGTAGGGTCCAGTGGGAGTCTGGAGGCGTCGCGGCGGTCCTCCGACATGAGACTGTAGTCGAAATATTTCCAGTAATCTCCTCTTCCCGTGATCCTGTCGAGTATTGTCACCCATCATGAAAAGCGTCTAGCAGTCATGCTACTGCAGACTGGCCGAATGAGACGCGGATATTCCTTCTCCATCACGTCGACGTGGGATAGTCGAGGGGCAAGCCCTTGTCTCGAGAATACGAGCACGTACACGTCCCACTCATCTCGTTCATCGTCTTTCATTTCCTCCAAATAGTAGCCACATCTCTCGTGCAGGTGCCCTTTGCCGCATATGCCACAGCATTCCACGAAACCTTGCTTGTTGAGGGGGCCGACGCAAACCTCGGGAGGGTGGTTCCTTTCGCAGTTGCGGCACAAGATTTTGCTCCGATCACGGTTGAGCTCTTCGAAGCTGGGCCTTGGCGGGGAACAATCCGAACGGCGGTCATCGCCCCAAAAGCTTGGGGGGGGGGGCGTGAGACTTCCTGTATCGTGGCGGACTTGGGGAAAGATTGCTCCGATGTGTACGTTGCGTATTTCGACAGAGAGGTGGCGAAATGGATCTCCGAGGTCACCGCTGCACCATTTGACGCGGCGGCGGCGCGGTCGGTCGACGTGAGGGGGCGAGATAGCGGGTGTCGACGTAAATGGTCGGTGCCGCTGGCCAGTGGTATCCGTTGTATAACGCTTCCTTGTCATACGGGTACCGGGAGTCGCGATATGAGCGATGGTACGGCTCGTCTCGCGAGTAGCGACAGCGTGACGATTCGCCGTGGTGAATTTCATCTCCTCGCTCACGGTAGTGGCGGGAGGCTGTGTTGTACCCTGTCACATCTCGGCGGTCGCGAGAATCATACAAACTAGGAAAGTCAGTCTCTCGATGCCCATGACGAGTATCTCCGGACGATAGTGTGCGTACCGGTGTCGAGGCTCTGCTCGATTTCCCAAGCTGGACTGACGGTGATGGCCGCGGGTCGTGGTGCTGCGAGAGCGATGATCGTGCGAGCGGCGACCGCGTGGGCCGCCTGGGTCTGGTGGGTGAGGCTGTACCATATTGTTTTGATGTCAACTGATGATGGTGTGTGATAGGGAAAGAAAAGGTTGCAGGCAGACCAAACGATGATTTTCCTTGGGGGAAAAGGCATCTCGGACTACCTACCTACGTAATGTCGGCCGAAACACAGCGAGGGCTTCATATTGTTTGGCCTGCCATGGGACCGGCCCAAGCAGCTGTCACCAGATCAGAGAACAATAAGGCTTTGCCGGGTCATAGCCTCGAATGATTACGGGGCATTAATAGCAACATTATATGAGACTGCGAGAAAACTCCCAGTCACGACACCAGGTTTTCTTAGTGTCCTATCTCCAAACATCACGGTCCGGGCCAGAAACCTTTTCGGCGGGTAATCCAGCCGCCGGGGCTGCCACCAGGCGGGGGCTTGCAGGCACTCTCAGGGGCTCTTTCAGTTCCAACGGGCCAATATTACACGGTCTGAAATTGGATTTAGGCACTAAATAGCGCGTCTTGTAGCCCAATACACCCCTGTATTCCACTCCCTCGCTACGTTAGTACATGTAAGATCTATCCCTATGTTCGACTTCCTCGAGGACATGTGTTATTTGGTAGATCAAGGTCTTGCCTGTAAGCAAACAAAAGCCTATCCGCCACACCCAAGTACCTATGTGAGGTTACACCTCCTATATGGGAGCTACCTTAACACTTACTAATGACGTTTAATTAAGGTTTCAGACCTTCAAATTTCTTTCCATCGTCCGAGCCGTAAAACGGTTTTTAAAACGCAACCTAAGTGCGGGTTGCATCCTGTACAAATTTAAAATAAAGGAAGATTTCTCTTTTGAGCAAAGTCCATCATGATGCTTTCTCCTCCTTTGGGTATGACTTCTGGCCGCCCCGGAAAGGAGCTACCTAAGGATATAACTCTGGGTTTCGCGGTTTGCATGATATGTCGGTTTGCGTTCCTTGCGTTATCCGACCATGTACGATGCGCCGTATCCCATGAGGCCAGATATCGCCTCCGCCAGTCGTCAACTCCACGACAACAACGTCGGGCCTTTTTGTGATCCTGTGCGAGTATATGGTCAGATGCCTGTAGGCGGCATCGGCACAGGAGCAAGAGCGCGCGTACTTCCATCGTCCGATAAGTCGTCAGGGTCATTGCTGTGAGTCCGAACCGAGTGGGAGTTTGGCAAGCTGTGACGCGGACCGCCGGGCAAGGAGCATTGGAAACGTGAATGTTACATATCACGAATAAAGCCCTCTGGATTATGCAAATCATGTACCATTCGGCATTAAGAAGGCTATTTACTATTATACGGGTATAAGGACATATGTATCGGACAGGCATCGTGTACCAGAACTCCCCTCCATCGACCCCCCACCCCATTGCCGACCACATTTAGCGGCGCTTGCTGTCGACGCAGAAGGACCACGAGGACTCGACGCCCCAGTGGGTGCCGGCCTGGTCGCCAGGCAGGTAGGTGGCGGCGTTGGACTCGTACTCCTTGGTGAAGAGCTTGCAGTAGGTGCCCTTGGCGACGCCGTTCTGCTTGATCATGAAGGCGTTGAAGAAGCCGCACTTGCTGTTGTTGGCGCCGCCGGACCAGTAGCTCAGGGCGCGGCCCCACCAGGTGTTGGAGGCGACGTTCTTGGCGTTCTGGGCGTGGGCGTAGTCGGCGCAGAGGGACACGTCAAAGGGACCGGGGAAGAACTTCTGGCCGAGGCAGGTGCGCGGGTGGTCGTGGACCTTGGAGCACTTCTTGGGCTTGCTGCAGCCCTCGGGGGTGGCGGGCGTGGTGGTGTTGACCTTGGAGTAGCCGTTGGAGCCGGTGACGACGACCTCGAAGTCGCCGCGCCACTGGCCCTTGTTGACGGCGGCGGCGGCCTCGACGCCCGAGCCCCAGAGGGTGCACTTGTAGTTGGTGATGCCGGTGGGGTTGGGGCACGAGCACTTGGCCGGCTCCCAGGCGGGGTCGCGCTCGATGTAGATGTTGAACGAGGTGCAGAGGTCGGTGCCGTCGCAGAAGTCGGCGCAGGCCTGGACGTCGTAGCTCTTCAGCGTGTGCAGGCCCATGTACGAGTTGGCGTTGACGGTGGCGTCGAGGTCGCGGAAGGTGGCCTCGTAGCCCTTGGGCGCGGCGGCGTTCTTGGCCTCCTGGTGGAAGGCGGGGTACGCCTTGAAGGCCGAGGCGGTGTCGGGCGTCGGGACGGGGCCGTGGCCGTCCGGCTGGGGCGCGCAGGGGTCCTCGGGGTTGATGAAGCCGCAGTAGGTGCCGACCTCGAAGGGCGCCGCACAGTTGGTGGCCGTGGTGAAGGCAAACGTGTTCGTCCAGCTGACGGGCGTGCAGGTCGAGGGGACACCCGTGGTGGCCGGGGCCGACGTGGTGACGGCCGCCGCCGACGAGGTCGTGGTCGGGGCCGGCATGCTCGAGGCGACGTAGCCCGTGCTGCGAGCCGAAGTGGCGCTCGTGAAGCTTACCGAGGCACTAGCCGTGGCCGTGGCCGAGGCCGGAGGGCCGGGCACGACGGGGTAGCCGGGGCTGCCGGGTCCCTTGGGGGGGCCACCGGGTCCCTCGGGTCCCTTGGGAGGGCCGGCGGGTCCTTCAGGTCCCTTGGGAGGACCGCCGGGTCCTTCGGGTCCCTTGGGACCGCCAGGGGGGCCGCCGGGACCGCTGGGGCCACCCGGGGGGCCGTTGTGACCGCCAGGAGGGCCGGCGGGTCCGCCGGGACCGCTAGGGGGGCCACCGGGTCCCTTGGGGGGACCACCGGGACCGCTGGGGCCACCATTGGTAGGGTAACCGCCGTTCTGAGGGGGCGACTGGCCACCCTGGCTCGGGTAGCCACCGTTGGTCGGGTAGCCACCGTTCTGAGGAGAGGACTGACCACCGTTGGTAGGGTAGCCGCCGTTCACGGGGTAGCTGGGGGCGGGCGAGGTGTTGTAGGTCTGCTTGCCGCAGGTGCCAAAGAAGTAGCAGAAAGTGCGCTCGTGGAGGTCGCGCTTGTCGGTGACAGACTGGGCCGAGGCCACGCCCTGAACCGAAGCGGCGGCCTTGCTACGGGCGGCGGCGGCATCGTAAACGTTGGTCTGCTCCGACACGCCGACGGCGGGGCCGGTGAGGAGGGCGCTGCTGGCCTTGACGACGTCAAAGTCCAGGGCCTGGGGAGCGGGCGTGCCGCTGACGAGCGCCGCGGCGCCGACGAGGAGGGCTGATCGCATGGTGGCGAAGGGGAATTAGGAGTATTAGCGAGTGACTCGGATTATAAGCGAAGGTCGGGAAAGGGTTGGGAGCCTTGGAGAAGGATGGGGACAAAAGCCCGAGAGGTGAGGATATCATCGAGCCTATATACTCGGCTCGCGGCGGCTGGTGTTGCCGGGCCAGTCTCACGATGCCCCGCGGGCGAGGCCCTCCAGACCGTGAGGCCCTCGCTAGGCCTCTCCCATTCGGGCGCGCTGAGGTTACCGTCTCCTCGGCCATGACGACAGTTCAGGCCTAGCGCGGCGCCGCACTTGACCGCAAGGGCACAGCATCTCCGCTGGCACACGAACCCAAGGCGGCGGTAAGGGTGCCGCTCGAGCCACTGTGCTCACCACCGGGTTCCTCGCGCGTCGGCGCGTAGACGATGGGCGACAGCAAGACCATGTCACGTCGGGCGGCCTCGGGCGTGACCCGGATCTGCTCGATGGCGGCGCCATGCCGCTTGGAGCGAACTCGGCGTCGACGCCAACGGGTGGCTAGTCAGGAACGCGTAGCGGCAAAGAGACTAGCTCAGGCCGCTCAAGACTTAGCCGACCGGCTTGCAGCGAGCGTTCACCTGATACTGGGTGACGGCGCAGACTCGGCCACGCCAGGCCGGCCCCTCGCAGACGAGATCGATTAGAACTTCGATCCTGATGACGAACGGACCGCCTGCTGTGCTGAGCAGCGCCGCTGGTGAACCTGGGCCGGCCTAGCGGGGGCGAGGGCGTTCAGCTGAGAAGCAGCGAGTGGGACGACATCGTGGGATTCATTGCCAGGGGGCCCTGCTGCCCGCCAAGTAAGGTTCTGCGTGCTCCACCGGCCAGGGCCGTCGTGGTCAACACATGGAACGGTATGCTGACTGGGAGGGGTCCGGACATCTACCGCTGGACTGAATTCCTTTTTGAGGTCTCCTTTAGCCCTCGACAAGCGGCTATGCGGATGTGAACGCGCCGCATACTGCCATCCCATGTGTTCGGGGAACGCACGGCAACGCCCGTACCTGTTTGCTGCCACCCCCTGGATGATGAAAAGATGACACTTTCTGGGCAGCTAAAGCTGCTAGATCTGGACGCCGTTGAGTTGTTGGCGGTTCGTGATGTACACCACCCGACATGGCTGCCGCTCTAAGCCGAGCCAGCCGATCCAGTAGCCGGGCGGCTTCTGCCAGTTCGCGATCGGGGTCCGTCAGTCGCTTGGGGCCTCTCAACGCCCGCGCTTCCATCAAGTCGTCCACTTTTTCGCCAGCCGCCGGTCCACCATCGTATTTCCGTCTTGCCGTTCCGCCCGTACGGACAATGGATCGACATCAATCTGGACCCTGAGATCCGCGTCTTGCTTCCGCCAACCGTTGTCTCGCCCTTTGTCTCTTGCCGGCTCTATTTCGGGATCGAGACAACGGCGACAAGAAGAAACAAAGCCCCCGAGGCATTTGTCTCCCGCTGCCAAACACGACTGCCGGGGTTCGGCGTGGTAGGCCGCATCCGACCATGCCGCATGGGTCGGTCCACCGTCGACCATCGTGTAAGTACGACTATGCGCGCCCCTGCAAAGAAGCTTTACCTTATGTTACCCAAGCGCTGCATACGACCCAGGCAGGCCAGGCGAGCGAGACCAATGCCTTCCTTTCTGGATGGCAAGAAAAAGAAAAGGCCTTGTCTGGCTAGTCATCCACACCGTCACCTGTCCGAGCCTCGCACTAGAAAAGACCGGCCCTATCCAATATCCCCACAATCCGGTGGGCCGGAAAGAGCCAATCGAGGCCGGCCGGTGTGAACAAGCTCATCGGTAACGTGATGAACTGACAGGGGCTTCCATCGCATCTGCATCCCCTGGCCTGTCCGCATCCACGCACGTCTCCGCACCACCCAGGAGCCAGGCAAGATGAACAGGGAGTTCCAGGGGAGCAGGGCCAGCGTGTATTTGTTGACCAGCAGCAGCTTGAAGGGCCTCGGGCCTGAGCCTCAGCGTCCGAGTGTCTGCCTACTTGCCCGCTACAGCCATGCCCGGACCTCGTATATGCAGGCGAAGGCACCGGTCACGACGTCTCAGGCCGGGCGTTGGAGCACCGTCGATCTCCCGCTCGCGATCCCAAGCTTGGCCCTGACCGCGAGCCTGCCTGCCTAATCACTTGAGGCTTCATGTGCCCATGGCCCCTTGTGCCTCGAGCAGGACAGACGGAATTTCTCGCAACTGCTGCACAAATACCACGTTCTATACGCTCCACAAGACGACGGAGGTACCGGGGCGCCAGCGGGCGGTGGATTGCGCTTAGTCGCGTCTCTCGGCTCCGATCGCAGAGTGTTGACGTCTGGTCGTCCCCTAGGCTCGTCTAGTGGTTGCCAAGTCCGCCAGTAGCAGAAGCTGGTGGAAGCCGGAAATGCCCATGGACGCCAAGCTGCAATGTGGTGATGAGCACCTCCCGCCATCTCTCCGCTAGCCAGAACAGCCAGGAGTCTACCGTGGCCCCGAACCACCGAGAGCCGAAGTGCAGGTAGGGCCGGCTCCACGCGGAGGGCTCAGCGGCTCTCAGCTTCCGACGATCCAGACCTGCACGGCACCCACAACGCAGTGCCGGCTTTCGGGCAGTGCAACACCCTTGCCTATCTTGGCCTCTTTAGCATCTCGATGGCTATGGAGCGTAAGAGCTCGCAAGTGAAAGCGGCGCCGTGCCTCCCCGCCGGGCTTCGAAGCCCGTCGTCCTATGGTTCACCTTATTGTAGTCCGTCGTCTTGTAGTCCATTTTCCTGTGGACAGCGGTGGGGTCCCGTCTGTCCGCAAGTCGGCATTGTCGTATCTTGTCAATGTGCCGGCCCAGGGGGAAGAACCGCCACAGCGCCCTTCTTCGACTGCTTGGGTCCACTCCAGCAAATTTCGTATGGCAGGTCGATGATGATGGCCCTTGACTATGACCCGACTTGTTAATCTTGCCGGGGGTTCGACGCCGTGCCCGATCTTGGCTTGTGTCGTTCCTCTGCGGTCTGGACCTTGGCCTTTTCCTCTGGAGCTCAACCGCGGGCCAGCCCATACGGAAAAGGACTGTTTCCAGACATTCGGCATCTGCATGAGGTAGTACTGTACCTGTCTGGCGGGGTATGCGACGCATACTGGAATGCCGCGGATTACCTACTCAGAAATGGTTTGGCGTAGTAGAATGGACCAGGTAGATGTCCTGTTCCAACAAGACCTTAGGCATCCCTCGGTCAGAAGCAACTCAATATCGTCGCGGTCCTCGAGCTGGTCGATCTTCATGTGTGTTGTGGCTTGTAGAAAGAGCCGTCCTCGGTTATCGTTCCGCAAATCTACCGTAATAGGTGGTCCCTGATTAGTGTATACATGTACATATATTGTCGAACGTCCTCGTAGATCGGGGGGGGCAGCTCTCGGCACCGGTAGCTTCCCATCACGCTCTGACGGGCCCTTCTCGTACCGGAGACACCACAGATCTCGCGCAACACTTTCGTATGGCTCGCCGGGTCGGACACAGGCGGGGAACTGGGCTGGCTCGTGTTGTTAAAGTTTGCCACAATGCTCAGTCGCGTATTTACATCGCTTCTTGTTTGCACTTCGTACATGGAGATGGATGTCTGGATACCCTCGGACGGAAAGCAACAGGGACTCCGGCGGGTGTGCAACACGAGGACAGAGGAGGAGTATGGGAGATGTAATCAAGTGCATTCCAGAATGGCTGGGTCACTAGATTGGGGCAGTGACTGCCAAACTGACTCATCCATCAATCGTGGTTCCATCTGTGGCGCACCTTCCAAGCCTGCAGACGACTTCCGACAAATTGCACACCTTCAAGAACATACCTGCGTGTCATGATTTTGGTCCATCTCCTCGTCATTCTATCCCCCAATCGAGCACGAATGTCGCCCAGGTCCCAGAGATAGGGCTTGTTACCGCCCAACCGTAAAGTCGACGTTGTTCGACAAGGACCGCTGCACCAAGCCTCCAACAGAGTCGTCTATGAACATCGAAAATGGACATACGGGAGTGGAATGTAGACCCCGCCCTCTCGAAGACCGCCTGTTTTGGAAACAAATATCCTCTCATCCCCGCCGAAACGAACAGAAGGATTGAAAATACCCTGCTCACCATGCTAGAGAAAGTATATGTTACCCGATTCCGCCGTATCCAGGACTGATGGCGTACGCCCCAGGGACCGAAGGCAACTGCGCGCAAAGAGAGAGGAAGCCGAGGCCTGCGAGTTTCAACGCGCCGAATGCCGTCGCGGTTTCCGTCATCCCCTTGACGAGCTTTCCCTTACGACCATGGCCAGATTTGGCAGCCTGTACGACGCTATCATGATGATGATGCATCAGTCGTTCCGGATCGCAACATTCGTGTGACGGTGGTGCCGACAAACAAGGGACTTCTGACGCTGGAAAACAGTCCAGCGATCCTGTCCCAAGTGGCTCGCTCGACTTCGGGGACGACCCTGTGCACCATTGTCTACAGGCTGGAAGTCAGACAACCGGCTTGGCCCCCAAACGGACACCAGATGTCTACTTGCACCTGCTCCACCCGAGAACTCAAGATCTCTGGTGTCCACGGGCGGCTCGCAATAATATTTAGACACGCGGTTCTAGCTCGTTCCAATGGGCCCCCGAACGCAGCACACATCATCAACCCTCCCGCTTGCATAATACAAGCAGATCTCAGACCAAGAGGGAAAGCAGCGTGTCGCTACCGCTCACCCATGCCCTCGCTTCCCCGCCTTTGGCATCGAGGGCGTCTCGTGCATCAACAATCGCCCAGTGACCTGGACGCCTTCCAATTCTACACCGGTCCTGGGCCTTAGGTGAAAGCAAGTCACCTCTTCAGTCGCACGAACCGTTTGCCTTATGGATACCACAACACCCATGGGCGCAGCGTGGTCTGGTAAAACACATACCCAATCTGGCCTTCGAGTTGAACAGATGTTCATAAGCCACCATTGGTTTGTGCAGAAGTTCGTTCCACAACCCATGCTCTCAGATCCAGGACAGCGTATGGTTCGTGTAGGCAGTCTGATAAGGGGCTGTACTTAGGATCACCGATGCGGGACTGAGACGATATGACCTGACAAGGTGGTAAAGAGAAACATTCGGGCCTCAAGCAGTACATGGCCTATGCTCCATGCAAGGTGCAAATAGAATATGCGCCTACAAACTCGGCAACCTGAGAGGTAAGCCATGAATTATTCAGCGTCGCTGCTCATTTTGGGCTTGCGGAAATGATTCGCGGCAGTGGTGGTGTGGATACTTATGCAGCGACTGTTCGGGAAACTCGGTAAGCCTGTAATCATCCAGTGTACCAACGGGGCCGCATTCTGATGTCACCAGTCGCGGGTGCCCGCCGGCAGAACATAGCAACCCTCTCTCCTCCCTCAACAGATGCTGCTCCCAGCATGAGACTGATCCGCAACTATATATCAAGAGGAGCGAAACACTATTCTATCATGGCCGCCGTCGACACGTCACTGCCGGCGCACCCAACGGGAGCGGCCGCCAAGCTTGCCCAGGCGCACTCGGAACCACACCCACTGAAGCTCTACGGCGGCTGGTTCTGCCCTTTTGTCCAACGCAGTTGGATGGTGCTCGAGGAGAAGAAGATCCCGTACGAGTACCAGGAGATCAACCCGTACAAGAAGGCGCCCGAGTTCCTCGCCCTCAACCCGCGCGGCCTCGTGCCCACCTTGGCCGTCCCCGTCGATGGCAAAGGCGAGGAGCAAAAGCCTCTGTACGAGAGCGCCATCATCTGCGACTACCTCAACGAGGCGTACGACGACGAGTCCCAACACGGGCCGGGGCTGTACCCCGAGAACGCGTACGCACGCGCCCGGTGCCGGTTGTGGATTGATCACATCTCCAACAAGATTGTGCCGGGCTTCTACAAGCTGCTGCAGCACACGCCGGAGAAGGACTACAGCATGGACGAAGCGCGCGCCGGTTTCCACGCGCACATCAAGACGCTGGTCGCCGAGATGGACGGGGGCGGGCCGTGGTTCCTGGGCGAGCGGTTCAGCATGGTCGATGTCATGCTCGCCCCGTGGGCCAAGCGACTGTTTCTGATCGACCACTACAAGCCGGGCGGGGTGGCTCTGCCGGCCGAGGGTCGGGGCGGCGCCGACGAGCAGCTTTGGGGCCGGTGGAGGCGGTGGCATGTGGCGGTCGTGAACAGACAGAGCGTCCTAGACACGTGGAGCGACGACGCTATCTACATCCAGGCGTACAAGCGCTACGCAGAGGACACGACGCAGTCGCAGGTCGGGCAAGCAACGCGCAAGGGAGAGAAGCTGCCGTAAACGGCGAGCCCGAGGTGACGGTAGCAGCCGTAGATGCCCACGCCTCCTCGTGGCGGGGAGAGTTTGGCCGGAAATTCGGTCGACGCGTATGTAGGATCATGAAAGCCTGGGCACCTGGGCCCCCGACGAAAAAGACCCGAGAAGAATGCCGTCCATTCACGTGAACGGGTCGCGCGGCGCGGGCGCCATGCGAGCGCTGGCAACAGCCCCGACGGGAACAAGCGCCATCCGGCAATGGTGATGATTTTCGTGCAGCGGTGGATCCGACTGGATGTTAGCACGAAATTTATGCCGAGTGACTGGCAGTTGGTCGGCGGGCGGCATATCCACTCGTGGGCTCAGCTCGCTGCGATTTTCGCAACCCGCCGCCTATGGAGCCGCCTCGTAATCTCGGCGTATATCACTTACAGACCAGGCGCGGCGTCCCGACATCGCGAGGTTTTGCCATCGCCGACCCCAACATGGCCCAGCCCTCCTTTGACGAGCGGACGCAGTCGTTCCTCAGCTGGTTCACCCAGCTGCCGGGCGCCACCTTCCACCCCGACATCCAGATCCAGGACCTGCGCGCGCACGGCGCTGGGCGCGGCATCGGTGGGTCTCGCCGCGGCGTCCCTGGAAGGCGGGAGAGATAACGTGCTGACGAGGCCACAGTGGCGACGGCGGACATCGCCGAGGACACGGTGCTCTTCCGCATCCCCCGGGCCGCCATCATCAACACGCTCACGTCGGACCTGCCCAAGAAGATCCCCCGGGTCTTTGAGGACTCGACGGCCGGCCTCGAGGATGCCGACAACGAAGCCGACGAGGAGGGCGACGCCCACGGCGCGCCCGACTCGTGGGTCTCGCTCATCCTGGTCCTGGTCTACGAGTACCTGCAGGGCGGCGCGTCGCGGTGGAAGCCCTACTTTGACGTGTTGCCCGAGTCCTTCGACACGCTGATGTTCTGGTCCGGCAAGGAGCTGGACGCGCTGCAAGCCAGTGCCATCACGGCCAAGATCGGCCGCGACGAGGCGGACAACATGTTCCGCGCCCGCGTGCTGCCCGTGGTCGAGGAGCACGCCGACATCTTCTACCCGCCGGGCGCGCCGAGACTCGACGACGGGCAGCTGAAAGAGCTGGCCCACCGCATGGGCAGCACCATCATGTGAGTTGTTTGTTTGGTGGTCGAGACCCCTGATTTGCTTGCTTGCTTTCCCGCGTTTTATGTCTTGGGTAACCCCCCGACCCCCGACCCGCGGCGCGCGCCCCCGCCCTGACCGTGCACTAACACGGGGGGAACGCCAGGGCGTACGCGTTTGATCTGGAGAACGACGACGAGGAGGCCGACGAGGAGAACGGCGACGAATGGGTCGAGGACAAAGAGGGAAAGCTTATGATGGGCAGTAAGTACTAGCAGTCCTGTCCCTCTCCCCCCGACCGCTCCTTGCCTGGCGGTGGGCGGACAACGCCACGGCGGCGGCTGCCAGCGCCAGCCGTACGTGGGCGGGCGGCCCCGACTTGGCGAGACAGGCGCTCACACCGCATTGCCCCCAGTGGTGCCCATGGCCGACATCCTGAACGCCGACGCCGTCTTCAACGTGAGTCCCGATCCAAAGCGCCACGGCTGCCGCGCCTGGTCGACGCTGACACGCGGCGCAGGCCCATGTTAACCATGAAGACGAGTTCTTGACCGTCACGTCCCTCAAGCCCATCCCTGCGGGCCAAGAGATTCTCAACTACTACGGGCCGCTGTCCAACAGTGAGCTGTTGCGACGCTACGGCTACGTCACGCCCGCGCACGCGCGGTACGACGTAGTGGAGATATCGTGGAACATGGTGCTCTCCGTCCTGAAGGAGGGGCTCAAGCTGGACGAAGCCAAATGGGGCCAAGCGGTACGTGTCATGACCGGGCGAGAACGCGGAGGATGCCTTGCGACGTACGGCATGCGAGCGGCTACTGACGCGCCCCCCTCCAGGTGAACCAGCTCGACGAGGAGGAGACGGAGGACTCGTTTGTGCTCGACAGGGATCTGGAGGAACCCGACGCCCGCGGCGAGGTCCACGGCGAGGCTTCGCTGACGAGTCTGCCGGCGGACCTCGAGGAGCAGATCGCCACCTTCCTCAAGTCCGTGCGCAAGGTCAGCCCCGAGTCCATCCCCGACAAGCGGAAGCGCGACGAGATCGCGCTGGCCGTGATGCACCGCGTCTTTGAGCTGCGGCTCGCCGAGTATCCCACGTCGGAGTCCGAGGATCTCGCCCTGCTCCGCGAGAACCGGGTCTCGGGCCGCGAGCAGATGGCCGTGGTCGTGCGCATGGGCGAGAAGCGACTCCTGGCCGAGGCCATCAGTCTGGCGGCCGCAAAGATCAATGAAATCAACGGTGGCGCCGACGGCGACGGCGAGGCTTCGGGGCCGTCGACCAAGAGGCAGAGGAGGGCATGAGGGGATCGCATAATTTGTCTAGGCCCCTCCCCCTGGCCCTGGGATTCAGGGTCTTGCCCCTTCGACAACCAGGCCAGGGGCCCAGGGGATGGATGCTAGCCGTTAGTACTTAATGTTGGCGGGCGACCTGCGGACGTGGGATCTCTCCGATGGCACCCCTGCGAGCACGGCCGCGCCCTGTCAAAATGAGATTGACTCGATTCTTCCTGCCGCCCCGAAACATGGCGCCAGAGGCATGTCTCGCGGAAAATACCAGGTGCCCAATTAAGATGGATGCCCATGCGTGCAGCTGTAGTCGCACCACCCCCCCCCCCCCATGCCTTGTTGCCCTGCACCACGGGGGCGCAGAATAGCTCGGCGAGCAAGTACAGAAACCCGCATTAGTGCCGGCTCCTATGGTTGCCCACCAGTGTGAGGCAGGAACAATCACAACTACAACAAGCCGGCTTGCTTGCCTCGGGAGAGACGCGGGTGGCTCGGATGCTGGACGCTAGGGTATCACATATTCATGCTGGCCCATCCCCCGATGGCCAGCCGGCAGGGAAGAGAGGCGAGCCCATGCCGAGCCGGTCGCCGAGTTGGGTAACGCATCGTGGCACCTGACGTCCTGCGGTCGCGCGATGCTTGGCAACACATCCCCGCCGCCGCCGCCGCCAAATTAGGTTTACGACTGGGCGCAGGCGGGCAGAAACATCCCGCAAACTTCAGCAATCATCTGAGTCGGTCGAGATATTGGCGCCTCCGCGCGTCGACCGCCGATGCCGAAGAAAGAAAGGAGCGGCGGGCGTCTCGACAGCGCAGAGAATTCCCCTGGGGACGTGGAAGAGGGTGAAGAAATGTCTACCCTTCTCCCCCTCACCCCGAACTCTTTCAGTTGCGTTTCCTACGTCGTGATCCTACCTGCGATTTGGAGATCAAGGGCCCAGGCACACAGACGCTTGGAAGTCTCCGGCCGTTCGTTGCCTTGGCGAACCTTGTCGACACCAGACAAAAACACGCCAATCCGGGACTGTCAGTTTTCGCGAGCCCCTCCCCTCAGCGAACACGCATCCGATTGCGTGGCAACCTCCGATCGTTCCGGTCCGGTCGGTCACGCCCTACTAATGGTGATATCAGGGTCGACGTCGAAGCGAGCCTGAGACCCCGTGGCCACTACCTCCACGTGCGACGTTCAACGACGAATGCGCCGAGTCTCGTCGCTTTCCCGGCTGCAAAGTCCCGGGGAAAGGTTCCAGGCGTCCTGCGGGAAGCCCTCGAGGCAGCCAATAGACGAGCGGGAATGCGACACCCCTGGAATATCGTGTGCATCGTTTGCTTCTCCGTCCTGGGGGCCGTCGTGGTCACCATCGCGTAAGTCCGACCCCGCCAGCCGGAACGCCAGGAGCGAATCTGCGAGGTAACCACGGTCGAATAGCTGGTTCAAAATGCGCCTGCGGTTGTATTGCGGCCGCATCTTCGAGCGCAAAAAGCACGAGGCGGGCAAGTCGACCAAGTCGCTCCAAAAGGCCATCATTGCGCTCGAAGGCGTGACCGAGTTCTGGCGCGGCCGGTGCAGTCTCGTCGGGCCCGACGAGAACATGTGGTGAGTGCGTTGCTGCTGCGGACGTTAGCCACGACGATGCGTTGAGGGAACCGTGTCCTGATCCGCGCGCCCAGCCCCATCTGTCTGTCCTCGTTCTACGACGAGCCGGCCGAAGAGTCGGTGGAGAAGGCCGCCGAGAAGAGGCGAGACGTCGAGACGGCCCTCGCTCCTGGCCCCAAAGCGGCGCCCCGAGCTCCGAAGGCTGCGAACGAAAAGCAGGCCACAGATGAACCACCGGAAGTTGGGGACGAAGTGCTGAAGATGAAGAGGTGTCGGCACATGTTTCATGCCCGCTGCCTGGCCACCTGGTTTCTGCAGAGGAGATACGACTGCCCCGTCTGCCGGATCCAGTACTACCAACCGGTAGACGAAGAAGAGGCACCGCGCCGCGAGACGCTGTCACCATCGACGATAGGATTGCCGGCCCTGCCATTCTGGTGATGATGCCGGTCATGACGAGGGGAAAAGCGAGCAGACGTCAGCCACTACGCATGCCCATCGAAAGAAAGCAGATGATGGCAGGGGCAAGAGCGATCGGGGGCCTTGGCAGGATTTGCGCAGGGGCTGAGCGTTGGTGATGGTGGGGGGGCCGGGGAGCCGAAGCGGCCAGAGCGGACGCGAGAAGCGACCGCGATACCCGCCCGAATCCACGATGGGTGGAAAGGTGGGTTCAAGACAGCGGCGAATAGCAAATATAGGGCATGGTGCTTCAGACTACATAGGCCATGGACGAATCAGGACGTGAGGAGGGGCTCGGGAGCAGGCCCGAAGGTCGAAGGGTTCGGTAAATCGGAGCCGCGTTGGGGGTCAGGGCTGGTAGATTTCAGCCTCGTGACTTCACAGCTCTTCCACCACCACTGCGCTCCCAGAGGGTGCGCTCGTCATGGATCGTGGCCGTATGGGGTGTCAAGACGAAAACAAGCCAACAACGGCTGTCATCTTTCGGGTTATACTCAGCCTAGCCTATCAAGCTCTCAAGGCAGCGACACGGCGGCTGGGGTATTCCAGCCGACCGTCTGGAAGCCGGGCTAGAAGCACTGGCGTTAGGGCTGACGGGTCGGCCTGTTCGCCTGGCAGCCGGTGAGGCGGGTGAGCATGGACAGACAGCCTCTGACGGCACAGCGGCACAGCCGCGCGCCTCTGGGGTATAGACTGGCGAGACTGGTTCCCCAAAGTACAAGACAGCCGCCGTCTGCGAGATGCAAGCCGCTCGTGAGATGGCGCTACGGGTGTTCCGGACCCTGCTTACCTAATTAGATACATCTCACCTCTCGTGTATATTGTTGGCGAATAGCTGCGCAGGGTTGGTATTGGATGGGATGGATGTAATGACACTTACAAAGCGGGCGGGCCAAGCAGCAGCGGTCATACAATGGAAGCTGGAGCGCAGAACAGAAAGTACCTGACCTACATACATGTAGGTACATACCTACATTCGTAGTAGGTGCGTGCCTCTCTCCTCTCCTCCACCCATCGGCTCTGGCTCCGGCTCCCCACATGGCGTCTTCTGTTCCCGTCCCCCATCGCCGATCCCCGATCCCAGAGGCATGGGATTGATGGCCATCGACATCCCCAAACCCCATTCTGCCCGTGACACGGCGGCCCATGACTTCATATCGCAATAACGGATCGCGAACGCGCCCCATCGCCCTGCCCGCGCCACCGAGTCAGGCCCGGCCAGGGCCCCCGAGCTACCCTGTCGTTGACCTCATTGTGTGACGAGCCACACGACGAAAGAAAGAAAAACAACCGGGCGATGGGCGGGGCGGAGCAAAGCCGCCGCAACGAGACACTTCGTTGCCCCGTGTGGAAAATCCGGATAACTGCATGCATGACGTCCACCGCCGCCGCTGATCCGTTGCCGCACCGGGCAGGCAAACACGCTTTCCGGGGCCACGGCGCCTGGTAATACAGGAGATCATAGGCCACTGGAGCCTCAGAGAATCTTCCACGCACTCCCTATGGTTCTCGTCCAGCAGCTGCCAGGCCATCCCTAGCTCTCGGGGTACTTTGCGCGCGCAGACGTGCATCCTGTCAGGACCTGTTGTGTTGTTCCATCGCATCCTAGGAGCTTCTGCCCCAGCCAGCAGCACCCCCAGCGAAACGAACCAGCAAACTACCTAACGCCTAAGCAACACCCCCCCGGGGCCGCCACGCCTCTCGTTTTCCAAGCGGCCTGCCCGCCGGCTCGCTGAGTTGTTGGTTCTGCCCTGGGACACACCGCCGGCCACATCGCTCCGCAACAAGGCCTGTCTGTTCGCTCTCGTTTGGGCCTGCCGTGCGTACCTACGCCCATCCATATCCATCCCCTTGCTGCACAGCACTACCACTCACTCACTGCAGAAGCTCGCATGCACTCCATCGGACCAGCAGGACCTTGTACATCCATAGTTTCCACCTGCCCGTGACCGTCAGAGTTACTGCCCGGCATTCGTTGCCCCACTTGAGGGTTGCATGCTCGCTCTCATTCGACGCCGGGTCGCCTCCCCCAAGTCGGTGCTGCGAACCACGGCCAGCGGTCCCGGTCTCTTTGCTCCGGCACCCCTGGTAGGATATATACCTTTGGCGTCCGGCGCCGCCCCCTTTGTCACGATGGTCCCCAAGCGCAAGAAAGCCGACATGGCCTTGCTACAGGAAGACCTCCCGTCCCGTCGCCAGCTCGAAGGCGTCCAATACGCAGACTACGCCCCCGCCCCCAACCCGCGCAGGTCCGGCCGAGTTCGCAACAGCCAGGCCACCAGCGCCCTGGGCGACTATCCCGATGCCGGAAAAGCCGAGTCCAAGACGCCGTCGCCGTCGCCGCCCCGCCGCTCCACCCGGACCGCCAAAGACAAGGGCCGCGGTCGCGAAGTCGTTGAGGATGCCATGCACGAGTTGCAGGACATGGAGGAGCAATTGCGCGGTGCCGTCAAAAGGCAGAAGCTGGCCGTCAAGTCCAGTTCCGTCATGACCGACGTGAACGAGAGGGACCCCGAAGACGCCGCCTTCCTGCCCCGGCCCATCCGGAACGAGCTGGGCGTGGTGCCTCCCAGGGTGAAGGGCAAGCCCGTGGTGGAGAAAAAGGGGCCCAACAGCCACGGCGAACTGTCGACCTTTCCCAACCCGGGTTCGTCGCTGATGGTAGAAGGAAACGCCGAAGACCCCGAGGCCGCGCCCGGGAGCGAAGACATTAACGAGTTGAAGTTGGAGGGAGCGCGCCCACCCCCTGTCAACAGCGAATACCTCCCCCTCCCGTGGAAAGGAAGACTGGGCTATGTAAGTTGGAAAAACATGTTGCGGTTCCTTGGCCGCCCGTCTTACGTAACCTTCTTAGGCTTGTCTCAACACCTATCTACGATCCTCCAACCCTCCCGTCTTCAGCTCGAGGACATGCCGTATCTCCTCCATACTGGAGCACCGGCACCCCCTTAAAGACGTCTCTCAGCCCGAGCATGCGACCAAGAACCGGCCCGACAAGGACCAGCCCGCCGAGTTGGCATTGGGACACAAGTTTGTGCAGGAGCTCGGCCTGGCGAACGCGCGGGATATCGTGAAAATGATTCAATGGAACGACAAGTACGGCATCAAGTTCATGCGCCTGAGTTCGGAGATGTTCCCTTTTGCCAGCCACGACGAGTATGGCTACAAGCTGGCTCCTTTCGCCTCCGAGGTGCTCGCCGAGGCCGGCAAGTTGGCCGGCGAGCTTGGGCATCGGTTAACCACCCACCCAGGCCAGGTACGACGTCCCGCCTCCCCCCCCCCCGGAGTCTATAATGCTGATGCTTCGCAGTTCACACAACTCGGCTCGCCGCGTGCCGAGGTGGTGAAGAACGCTGTCCGCGACCTCGAGTACCACGACGAGATGCTCTCCCTCCTGCGCCTCCCGGAGCAGGCCAACAGGGACGCCGTCATGATACTGCATATGGGCGGCGTGTTCGGTGACAAGGCGGCGACTCTGGATCGGTTCCGCGCAAACTACGCAAAGCTGTCGCCTGGCATCAAGGCCCGGCTGGTCCTGGAGAACGACGACGTGTCGTGGACTGTGCATGACTTGCTGCCCATTTGCGAAGAGCTCAACATCCCCATGGTGCTCGACTTCCACCACCACAACATCATGTTCGACAAGGATCAGCTCCGCGAAGGCACCCAGGACATCATGCAGCTGTTCCCGCGCATCAAAGCGACCTGGGACCGTAAAGGCATCACGCAGAAAATGCACTACAGCGAGCCGTGCCCCGAGGCCATCACGGGCCGGCAGCGACGCAAGCACCGGCCCCGGGTCCTGACGCTGCCCCCTTGCGCCGACACCATGGACCTGATGATCGAGGCCAAGGACAAGGAGCAGGCCGTGTTCGAGCTGATGCGTACGTACCGCCTGCCCGGATGGAACCTTTTCAACGACATTGTCCCCTACGAGCGAGACGACGAGAACCGGCCGGCGCCCAAACCCAAGACACCCAAGAAGAAGCCCAAGTCCAAAAAAGCCGCCGAGGCCGAGGCCAACGGCGACGAGGTCGAGGCGGCGGAGGGAGAGCCGCCGCAGCCCACGATTATTCCGGACGAAGAGGTGGGCATGGGCGGGCCCCTGAACCGCGTCTATTGGCCCATGGGCATGGAAGAGTGGCTGCGGCCCAAGAAAAGAGAAGTGAAGCGGAAGAAGGATAAGGAGGAGGAGCAGGACGAAAGCTAGGGTGATTCGGGAAGGGTGGGCGAGTCTTCGCAGCCGGGCATGCTCCACTTGGGAATTCGCAGGAGCCCAACGGCTTGGCGTAAATGCGCCCGGCGTGTACACGATTGATAATAGCTGGGAGCTGGTGGATGTACAAGTAAAGGGTGGTGATGTTTCTCAGTGTTGCCCTTCCGGTGTGCGAGTATGGTTGGCGGATTGAGCCTGTACCACTACAGTTTGATACCCAAAAAGCAATACATATGGACCCCAACGTTGCTCTGCGCCTCGATACCCCCGCCTGTCACTGTCGGCACACGTGCGGCGGGATCTTTGGTAGGAAACGAGCACGGTAGAAGAGGCAATTAGGGTTTGGCGCATGGGTGCGATGGCGCGCCTTGGTCGTGGCCATCAGACGTCCCCGGACGGCTCCATTGCGAAGCAAATCCGCCGGATCAGGAAGGCCAGCAACATGGGTATCTCTTGCCGGATGAGGCCCCCCCCCATGGGCACGGGCGAGCGGGAATTCCATGACACGCAGACACACGGGCTCGTCATCCCTGGACGTCCCGGGGGGTGGTCGTTCCCCTTTTCGGTACGTGGACCTGGAGGGGAGCCAATCGGCATCCGAGTGCCCATGTGGTAGTTGATCTGGGCGGCCCTGCACGATACCCCTCTCCGCTGCAAGACTTCGCCCGGGGGGGAGGGGGAAGCCCTTTTAGCTGGGCCGGCCAGGGATGCGACTCGCAGGGAGTCCCTGCCGTGGCCGTGTGTTCACACGGGTCTGGAAACACGTTACCGGGCGTTTTCTGGACCCGGGCGGAACTGGAATCTGCATGCGAGCACGCGGCAGGAGGCCGCAACGGGCAAAGGCCCGACGCGGGCCATACGCCCTCGCCCATTTGCGTCGGGGTCCTTCATGAAGAAGGGGGGGGGGGGGGGGGGAGGAAACAACGGTAACGGTGTGGGAAGCCCAAGCGAGGGGGCCGGGGGGGGCGGTCCCTGGTCCTGCCCGGGTCGATGACGACTGGCTGGAGGGAGGGGTGCCCTCTCGCTACGCCGGCCTCCCGGGGCGGCAAAAGCAATAGCGGGCGCGGGCGATGATGCTTGAGGGCGCTGCTGTCGTGGAGCGTGGTGATGGGACGGGGGGGCATCGCCAACAATCTGCATCCCTCATTGCCCATCTACACTCTGTCGACCCACCCCCTTCCCCCTTGTGCAGCCTCGGCTCGCGCGAGGCGACATAACCTGATGGCGTGCGACGCGGCTCTATGTGCCCAAACCGTACGGGGTTCGTTGTCTCGGGTACGAGGCAGGGTGGCCCGACGAGGTAAGGGAATACTAAAATACTAAGGAAGCAGTAGACTGGGGGAGGGGCCGCCTGGGGCCTCCTATCTAGTAAATGTTCATGGCATGAATCCATGGGATGGATCCAAGATAGCCGGGCCACGGGGGTGACAACGAAAACGCCCATTCTCAGCCATGACCCACGTATAAGCCTAACAGCGGATCCTCAATGAGAGCAGATAGTATGGGCCTGCTGCTGTTAGGATGGTACTGGGCCAAGAGACGAGAATGGGCGTTTCTGCTGTCAGGCCCGTGCCGGGCTTACTGAAGGACGGATGGATGTTCCTTGTAACGGGGCTGCTAAGGCGCCTGGCGCGGTAGGCGCCCCAAAAGCCCGCCGGGCACGCCCTCCTCTTGGCCTGGTAAGGCCTCGCCCCCACGAAGGAAGCTGGCGAAAGCTGGGCGCTGGCCTTTCGATCGGACGCCGCCATCCCCCGAGCCACGATGACGATCTCGTGGGTGGCCCGCCAGCAGCAGCAGCAGCAGCAGCAGCAGCAACAAGCATGTCAGGAGGTCTCTGTGCGGCGCGAGGGCGGGCTTCGCGATCATGTGAAATGAGGTCACGGTTTAGTCAGACGCCGGCGCACCGCGGTCGCCTTTGACAATGATGTCAATCCCAGCCCGTCTGGGAAGCGTGCAGGTGGGCGGGCTAAACTCCCGGGGCGGGCCTTTTTTTGTTGCGTACTTAGGGAGGGAGAGGACGGACGTGCGTATGTGTGTGTCCAGAGTCTCACATGCTGCTAACGGGCGTGCCTATGAGCAACAGCCGCTACCTGGTACCCGATTTGACGGGGCGGACAGGGGGGAGGTGGGAAGAGGTTGGGCATTGCCCATTGTGTCTGTCGTCCCGAAGAGGAAGTGCTCCCTCTTTTTCTCTCTCTCTCTGGTCGGCGAGGCAGAGACGATACCACCGGACGACGGCGGGCAATGCAGATGACGGCCAGGCCATGTGGCGGCAGCTGGTCATGGCAACCATGGGGAAGGGCATCCGGTAGGTAGAGGAGCCGTGACGGACGGTCGAATGGCGGTCGCGGCGTGCGGTGATGAGTGTCGGTGACAGCCCGGGTGGGATGCCCGAGTGTGTGTGTGTGTGTGTGTGTGGCACGCATAAGGCAGGCGAACCGGCAGGACATGGCATGGCCGATCTCACGACCAACCCCTCTGATAGCCCAGGCTAGCTCAGCCGACCGACCTGTCGCCCGTGTGCGCGCTTCTACACGAGGACCTCTTTGCTGGAAAGCCCTACGAGCCGGCGCGAGGAAACCAAGGGGAAGAAGTACCGGCGAGGTATTCGCAGATCCGGGCTTGGATTCGTGTGATGGGCTTCCATGGCCAGGTCAGGAGAGGGCAAGAGAGGTGTGACGATCCCTCCCTCCCCCCGGCCATCGTGCCCTGCCACCCACCCCTCGCCCAGCCTGTTTTTTCATCAGCAGCCCCTCGCGGGCTGATAATTCGCGCGTTGTCGCCCGTGGCTGTCCGGCCTGGCTCTTGGGTGTCGCAGCTTGAAGCCGGGAAACATGCATCTCTCTGTCGTACCGTCCCCTCCGGCTTTCTCCAGTGGCACTGTACTAATCTCTGTATTTCCCTCCTCCCCCCGTTGCCGAGTCGCGGGACCCGCGAGACCTAGCTTGCGCGTGACCCAGTCGTTCTATCCCATCCCATCCATCCATCCCACGCCTGTCTTGACGTCCATCCCGTCGCTGCAGACGTCGTTGATTTGTCCCGACTTCGTTTTCCCTGCAGCCCAAACTTAGATACCTTGGGGCAACCAAATAAAATAAAACGGCAGTTTAAAAAACAAAAACCGACCTAGAGATTCCATCTTTTCCCAGGGCTTCCAGAGGCAGGGGACCAGGTGCTTCCCCGCAAACCAAACGAACAAACAGCCCCAACCCCCATCTCCACCAATGGTGACCCTACGTACTCCCTGGGTACCGCATCTTACTACCTAAGACCGACCTGACAGCGGCCATCGTTGCTTTGGGTTTCCCTCGTCGTCTAAAGCTTAAGCTTTCAGCTGCTGTCCACACACACCCCCCCTCCAAATATCGCCTCAAACCGACATCCATCCCAACCACATCCATCCTTCCTGCACTTTTCGTCATCCGAGCACCCCATTCCCGCAGAGCCATTCTTCTTATCAACCGACCGCCGCCACTCCCACGCCTCCTGGGCCACGCGCACCCAACGTACACACTCGACACCACCGCACCAGCCAGCCAGGTCTTGACTCCCCCACCTACACCACCACCCAAAACACCCGCCGTACTGCGGTCCATCTCGTGCACGCCATGGCCGCCGTGGAAACCAGCCCCAAGGTGATTCACTCGCCGCCCGACACCGGCGTCGCCAAGCGCCCGCGAGGTTCGTTGTTCCCGCCGGCCGGGAGGAACCCGTTGTCACGGTACGACGTGTGGCTGACCGCAAGACCAGGCATCCTCAAGAACTCGTTCCAGAAGTCACCGCCCATGTCGCCCACCAAGGAGCAGGAAATGACGGAGAAGGAAATCACGCTGCAGAACACCCAGGCCAACGCCGGTCACCGCCGTTCGTCTAGCGCCGCCTCGCGCCCGGCCGGGTCCCGCCGCCAGTCCTCGCGCACGCCCTCGCTGTCGGCCGAGGAAGCCAACGACGAAAACCAGCAGCGCCTGAAGTGGGACGAGGCCAACCTGTACCTGACGGAGCAGGAGCGCACCTCGACCATGAAGATCACGGAGCCCAAGACGCCCTACGCCAAGCAGTACAACCCCGCCGAGGACCCCGACGACGACGAGGACATGGCCGACGGCCGCGGCGAGGACATCCCCGGCCTGAGCCTCGGCGAGCCCGAGGAGGAGGTGCCCGAGGACGAGTTCGGCAGCAGCCGCAAGACGAGCAAGGTGCACGTCAGCGACGAGGACGCGACCCCGCTGCACGACGCCGACGGCGACCTGCTGGGCATGACCCCCGAGGAGCGCGAGAAGCACCGCCGCTTCGAGGAGCTGCGGAAGAAGCACTACGAGATGCGCGAGGCCGTGGGCCTGCTCGGCCACCCCGAGGTCGTGGACGAGGTCGAGGACGACGACGATGACGACGAGGCGCGCGCCGTCCCGCCCGTGCCCAAGCTGCCGGCCGGCGTCAACGGCACCTCATAGCCGGCCCCCAGTCTTGTTGGCGCCGCCGTCCCCGCCGTAGGGGTCGGGGATGACGAACAGGAAACACGAGTTACGAAACCGATTCAGATGCATTGGGCTATGGAGTTTTAAGGTATATTCCCGCATAGGTGGCACGGAGGGCACAGAGAGGCCAGGGAGCAACGGACCCGGGCGCTGGACAGAGAGGTGGCCCATCTACAGTGAGTGGTAGGGGTCAAGGGGCCGTCGTGGGCGTGCCGGATGCTTTCTACACAGTCCCCACAGTCGCGGGCTCGTCGAAGCGTCAATAGCATGTGTAAGTAGGTATGCGTTAGGAAGCTTCTCCGATTTCAATCAAGGCGTCTCCCGGTGCCTATGTACTATGGAGACTGGGAATCGTTCACCGCGCGTCCCCCTACATGGGAAAGGGAGGAGGGCGCTTTGTATCATTCGCAAAGGACATTACTTCCGCAAAACAATTCTTTTCACGTCCCGTGGACTTGTCTCGGACGGTATGGATGATCCAACGTCGAATGCGACATGGCAGTTGGGCGCCGGCCCCCTCTTGGGGACCACGCAAGGCCAGAGACGGGATTTACAGCATTCCCTTTCGGGCCAGCTCGAGCTTGCGTGCGGCCTCGCCGGCCTTGAAACCGCCCTTGGAAAGGCAGACGCGGTGGCCTTCGCCCGTCTCGAACTTGTCCTCGTTGGCCGGGAAGGCGCAAGGGCAGTGGTGGGGAAAGTGAACACAAGCTGGAGAAGACGGTTAGCCGCAGTCCGTCGTCTTCCCAACTGTAGGCGCGCGCGCGCGGTGCGGCGCCTGCCCCGCTCGGCACGGGCGCCGGGCGAGGTCGCTCTCCGGCGGCGCGGATCTAGCCATCGCGAGCGCCCGCACGGCGGCGGGCCGAGGAATAGACGCTTCACTCACCCAATGTATCCGGGCACAGGTAGTTCTCGCAGGGGTAGTTGTCGAAGTTTTGCTGGTACAGACTCGAATCGCTCGGGACGTTCTGGTTCCTCTGTTGCTGGCGGGCGCGCTGCTGCTGCGCCCCGCCGTCGCCGCCGCCGCCGCCGAACATCTGGTCGAAGAAGCCGAACTGGGCGGACGCGGTCGAGAAGAGGCAAAGGAGGACGAAGGCGAGCAGGGACTGCATGGTGGGCGAACCGGGGGCGGGGATCACGAGGAATGGCAGCAGGAGAGCAGGGTCGGTTTCGCACGCATCGAAGACGCGAGATGGCGGGGAAAGGCGACGGAAGTGCGTGCGCAGCTCTGGGTGTTGGTTGTCGCCAAAAGGTCGGTCGGTCCCCAGAAGCTCCCCTTCGATGATGGCGTAGGTGTGCGTCTGCCCACGCTGTCCAGATGGATGCACTGGCTGCTTATCGTTATCGCGGGGCGGGCTTAGGTAAGCCGAAAGTTTTCGCGGGTCTGGCCGAGAGCTTCCCCATCCCGCGTCGTGCCTCCCATCGGCGTACCTCGCGAGTCTCCCAGCGAGCGAGAGAGCAGTTCATTTCCGACCCGACACGCGACACACCATGCGACTCACTCAACTGCGGCGGCCTGCGGTGGCGGCCGCCTCGAACGGTCTCGCCCGGTGCGTGCCCGGCCCCGTGAAGGGACTGCAGGAGGCCCTGGCCCAGCTGCGGATCGGGGGGACCGGGGCCGCGGTGGAGGGTCGTCGACACGCCTCGGTCAAGAGTCAGGGCGCCTACAAGCTGCGGGACTCGAGCACCATCCCCAAGAAGCTGGGGGCCAAGAAAACGGGCGGTAGGTCGGTCGGGCGGGGCGGGAGAGGAGGCCGAGGCTGACTTTTGGGCGCCACCGCAGACTCGTATGTCATCCCCGGCAACATCATCTACAAGCAGCGGGGCACCAAATGGTTCCCCGGCGAGAACGTCGGCATGGGCCGCGACCACACCCTCTTCTCGCGGGCGACAGGCTACGTCAAGTACTACAAGGACCCGGCGAAACACCCCGACCGGCAATACATTGGCGTCGTGTTCAACAAGGAGGACAAGCTGCCGTACCCGCGCCACGCCATGCGCCGCCGGAAGCTGGGCATGACGGCCTCGGTCATCAAGCCACCCGAGGTGCTGCCGGCCATCTCGGCCTCGGGCATCCCGACGACGGTGGTGCGCAAGGGCGAGGGCCGCAAGCCCGACCCGCGCGACGAGCGCGTCTTCAAGCTGGCCCGGACGGGCTACAGCTACCAGGAGGAGAACTGGCGGCTGGGCACGCTGATCCGCACCGAGAAGCGCAAGATGGGCAGCCGGCGCGTCGTCCTGCGCCACCGCCGCGCCCGCATCCTCGAGGTGCTGGCCGAGAAGAAGCTGGTGCGCGTCGACAAGATCGCCCGCCGCAAGGAGGCCCTCGACGCCCAGCGCGCCGCCCGCCAGAAGAAGATGCGCGAGTACCACGCCCGCCGCAAGGCCGCCGAGGCCCAGGCCCACGCTGAGGCCAGCTCGCCCAAGGGCGCCGAGCCCGGCCCCCCCAAGACCGCCTGAGCCGCCCCGTGGACCCAGGACGAGATAAAGGAGGGGAGCCCCGAGGCGAGAGGACGAGCCCGAAGGAGGAGGAGGAGGCGGGCGGAGAGCGGCACCCCCACGCCTCGGAGACCCGCTCTACGAAATTCCCTCGGTTCCGAGCCATAGACGCCGCATGTTGCCAGACCGGGGTTCGGGGAATACCCCGATGGATTGTACTATACATTATTATGTACGTTGAAGAGAGCATAGAACTCTGTCAAACATTTACTGCCTTGTTTTTTTTCCCGACCCAAGCCATCTGTTTAGGGATTTGTCGCTTCCGTTCTGCCCCCCCCCCCCCCCCCCCCCCCCGGCTCTCTTTTCCGGTCGATCAACAGATTCCTGCGGCGGCTGTCTGGGATGCTCCCCATTCTCTTTACAATCATATGAGGGTTGATCCGCTTCCTCTACAATGTACTAAGCAGTATGGAGCATCGTTGGGTCTATGTGAAGGACGAGTAAGATGTATTTGGTTATGGGCGCGCCGCCGGCCAGTGGCTACGATGGCTGAGGTCGAACCCTTGGGTGCTAGCAAGCCTCCCTCGCCCCCGACCCCAAAAAGAAGTCACGAGCTGCTTGAGACAGGGAGCATGGGGTAGAGTCCTCGATGCTTTCCCCTCGGTGCTACCATATACCGTTTGATCACTCCCACTTACCTAAAAACACTCTCCATTGCATTCCCCTAGCGACCCCTGGGTAGCGAGACCCCTTTTTCCCCTGATCCATCATCCATACCCTCAACCCCCCACCGAACACATGAAAGACGAGTCTCCCCATTCCCGTGCCTGCTACTCCTCCTGGCGGGCGGGGCAGCTGAGAGACGTGCAACCGCCCTCCGCCAGGTCCCGGGGCAGCGCGGGGGCGGCGCGGAAAAGCCGGCGCGCGGCGCCGGCGTGGGGGCAGACGTCGGCGGGCACCAGGCAGACGCCGCGGCCGCAGCACGTCTTGAAGACGCAGACGCGGCCCCCGGCGGCGCAGTCGGCGTCGGCGGCGCAGCCGGCGCCGCAGGGGCCGTGCTGGTAGCACACGTTGCGGCCGTCGCCGGGCGAGCACGAGCAGCGGCGGCGGCGGCCGCCGCCGCCAGGGCCGCAGTCGAAGACGCCGCGGCCGTCGAAGTAGTCGTTGCCGCACGTGCCGGCGCGGCCGGCGCACGCCGTCGCCGTCGCCGGTGCCGTCACCGTCGTCGTGGGCGTCGCCGCCGTCACCGCCGCCGCCGTGATGCCCCAGCACGCGCACGCGCTCGAGTACCGCGTCGTCGCCCCGTCGGCCGCGCACGTCGCCGCGTACGCCGGCACCGTCGGGCCGGCGTCGGCGTCGGCGTCGGCGTCGGCGTTGGCGTCCCGGGGCCCCGCCAGCCTGCGGCGGGCCGGCGCGGCGGGTCCGGCCGTGATGATCGTCCGCACCGTGCTGGTCACGGTCCTGCCGGTAGAGGGAAGGAGGGGTGGAGGATGGGTTAGTCGCTCTTTTTTCTGTGCAACGGCGCCGGGATTACCCCGGGGGGGGGGGAGGGGGCAGAGGCACTTACACCACCTCGGGCGTGACCGTCGTCGTCATGTACTTGGAGCAGTCGCTCTGGCGGACCGTCAGGGGCTGCTTGGCGTTGGTCCCCGTCACGGCGCGCGCGCAGTTGTCGGCGTTGCACTTGGCGAGCTTGCCGGCGGCCATGGCCAGGGGCGCGAGAAGCAGGGAGAAAAGCATGGCGGTTTTCATGGCGGCTGGGGGGCGGTGGTCCCCGCAGAGAGACGAGGTCTTGGGCAGGTAGAGGAGAGTGGGAGAAGGGGACGATCGCGGTGTCCTGGCTTGGGAGGGTGTCGGATGGTGTAGAGAAGCAGATGGACCAACACCGGCCTCGACGCCCTCTTTATAGACGACGGGATGCCGCCGCATGCTGCATCGAAGGCGGGACCGGCCACTCCCCCGTCATGGTTTCTCTGATGCCGGCCACCACCCCCCGCCAGCAAGCCAGCCAGCAACGCTCTCCACTGCTTTGTTCTGGGGCGAAACGATTTTCGTGACGGAAAAGGTCCAGACCATTGTTCATTCAGCTGGCCGCGGAGTTGTCACCTAGCTTCCACTGGACAGCAGCTGAATATGCAGTCCAATGCACCATGAAGCCCTCGGTCGGAACGCTTGGCTATAAGCAGTCGGCCGTGCCTTGCCTCTCTGTCTCTAAGTCATGGCTCGACTGTCTGCCATGCTGTTGAGTGATGACGGCGAGACTAGCATGGTTCCCTTCCGACGTTCGTCGTTGGGTGCCGGCTAACTGACTACGGTAGGGCGCGAGGAAGCCCCCATTCCCACAGCAGACTAGTTATGGTTGTGCTTGGGGTGCGCCGGCTCTTCTGCTAGGACGTTGGGGGGCGTTTACCTCTGTTATAGACAGACTATACTCGTGTCGCGTCGAAAGCATCGCGTGAGCGCCGAGTTTGTTGCTTTTCGACCCTACTGCACGTCACCAACCGTTGCGGTGGGCGGAACGGTACGGCCCCCTCCAAGACGGTCAGGTAGCAGTGATGGCAGGTGATGGGGGTTGCCAGATCATCCGGTTAAGATTGAAGGCGCTCGATCAAGCAAGCATTGAGGGTTGACAGTAAGTTGGACGGTCAACAGCTGGCAGGGTTCCGCTCGCCTTATCTCTCGCCTTCGTATAAGAACAGCTAGGAATAGGATGGTCACGTACTTACATGTATGTACTTAGGTATGTAGGATCGTGCTGGTGCACATCACCAATTATTAGGGTACGGGCCGACGTTTATCGGGGGTTTGGGGAAAGGGCGGGGGTGGATCCGTACGTACAAGTACGGTTCTTGACCCCACACTGATGGACGCTGTCAGGGCTGCCCCACGGGGCTCCATCACCAGACCGATCAATTGCTGACGCGCCCGGTCTTGCGTGCCGCCCATTTGGAAGCTCTTCACCTCGAAAGCTTGGCTCGCTTGGACTGCTCAGCATTCGAGATTGCCCAAATGATGTCAACTCTGTCACAGTGAGCCCGGCCGTCTTCACATCACGCGATTGGCGTGGCCACCTTCCGTTCCGAAAGGATGCCTGCCAAGCAACGTCTCCCGCAAATGCGGAACCGTCAGCTGGGCTGATCGCCGAGGATGGCGGTTGATCAACAGCTTGTTCGCTGCCTTGGGAACCGCTAGGACGCTTCTGGCCACCGGAATCCTCCTCGGTTCCGCTGAACTCCGCCTTGCAAATGGGAATACGCGCTGCGGCTGCCAGGCATCAGATGATTCTCCCATGCGGGTGAGACTGCGGCTCACACCCCAGCTTGGTGGGCGTGGCACCGAACCGATCGCCTGGGGGCACAGCCTCGTCGATGCGCTTCGGTCTGATGAGGCTCTTGCGCAACCCGTGTCCCGCTCGGGGAAGAACAAATGTGTCTTTCCTCCCTTCCCAATGCTCTCCTGCTTACCACCAAGGATGAGGGGCCACGCAACACCACAAGCGCGGCACACTTGCGGGCATAGACGAGCCTACATTCTCGGGAAGCGCATGCCCACTTCTGCATGCCGAGGGCTGTCAGCGCGGCGGCATGGCGTCCAACGGAATGACCGAGCAGCCCGGGCCGGGGGCCATACCGCCGCATGACACACACACGGCAGACTCGGACGATTGGCGGTACGGGAATGACAAAAGCATCCGCAGCAGCGTCTCCCACCACAGTCCGGAGCCGGGTTTTGCGCACATCGACGGCGACATCAATGGCCCAGGTTACAACGAGACCCTTGTGGATATCATCACCGTCCCGTGTCCCGGGGCGTCGCCCGTGGACACGTGGACGAGTGACTCCCTCCCCGAGGGTTATTTCAGCCGCCCCCGGGATTCGACCGGGGAGGAATACGCCACGGTCAAAGCCCTCCCAGGCGGGAGCATCCTCTCGCCGGCCATCGACCGCCACCTGCCCGCGGCCCAGCACGTATGGGTCCGGCAAGGCATCCGCGGGGAGATAAGCACCGCCCGCGTGATGCTCTATAGGCACCGCCAGTTGCGTGAGGGCGTCACGCTGGAGGATTTGGCCGAGGACCTCCTCGAGCAAATCATCCAGCACCGCGATCCGTCCACGCCGCGCCCCCTGTTCTTCATATGCCACAGCGTCGGCGGTTTGGTGGCCAAGGCCGCTCTTGTCAAGGCACGAGGGCGCGAAGACCTGCGCTGGCTCATGTACAACTGCCACGGCATGACGTTCTTCTGTAGGTGCCCCGGTGCCGTGAAGGGTAAGCTCCCAGCTGACGTCGGCAGCAACACCGCATCGCGGCTCGAGCTATCTCTCCATGCCCAATCTCCGCTACAGCATTCAGCACCTCTTGTACTTGGACGAGCCCTTGCCGCGATCCGTGACGGACCAACTACGTGTAAACAACAAGTCGCTCTTAAGCATGCACGATTCTTTCATGGACATTGCGAGCGAGATGCATCTCTGGACCTTCTACGAGACCCAAGGTTCCCAATTGTCCGGTTGGGGTAACACCGATAACGACGAAGTGCACTTCAGCGCTCCTCTCACCTCCATCAAGTCGGGTCTGCTGGCTAGCCGGCACGAGCAGGTGTACTCTTTGGAGAGCGACCACGCCAGTTGTGCCTCTTTTGGCGAGAACAATCTGCGGATTATGCATTCGTATCTCAGTGACTTGTCCAAGGCCGTTGCCAAGGCCGAGAACCTCAACGCCACATACACGCACCATCCCATGCGGTTGGTGGAAAAGGTCAAGATGGAAATCATCGGCTTTTACAATGACCCCGATCCAGAGACGAGTAACGACATTCGACTCTACGTATCCAAACACTTTTTGCACGAGTTTTTTGAGAAAGGCCCCGAACGCTGCCTCCAGGAGCGACTAAACACGGTGGCGACGAGGCCGCGCCGGGGTTCTCACCTGCATCATCGGACGTCGAGTGGCGCCGGGGCCCTGAGCTCGGGAGCCCTCGGCATCTGGAGCAACGTGCAAGACATTGGACAGAGTCTACTGGGCCGCCTTCCCCGAGCTGACAGCCAACCTGGGGCTGAGGTTGTACAGGGGCGAGCATCGCCTGATATCGTGGTCACCACGCACGCGTCCCCTGGGTCTTTGCCGCCGAGTACCCCCGGCGCGTACGTGCCAGTGCCCGCTTCCAGTCGTGCAAGAGGGCTCACGGTTCCGGCCCTGGCGACCCCGGGTTTCCATCGACCTTCGAGTGGGAGTAGCAGCCCCCGCCATCCAGACCAGCTCGGCGACGACGAAGTGACCCGGTCCTTCACGGACCCCATTGCGGGTTCGCCCCGGGCCATGCCCACGCCGACCGATTCGCCCGCCTCCTCGGCTCACGCGGCGGCATTACCGGGGAAAGGTCACCAGCACCGAGCCTCTGTGAGTAGTGACCAACGAGACCAACTGGGCCAGGCCGTGGCTCTCGAGGACTTTTCGGCCGGGTTCTCTAGGCCCGAAGCGGCAGAGAGAAAATTCATGTGGATTCATGTTCCCTTCAACAACCCTCATTGGGTCAAGGTACGACTTGGTACGCCGCGCGTTCTCGCTACCCTGATTGCTAATGTGCCGGCAGAGCGTCCTGCATAAGGTAGCGGAGGGAAATCATCAGACGTACTCGAGTCTCCTCCGAAACGACAACTGGGTCAACCGACAGGTACGAGGCAGGCATGCGCAAAGCCATGCTTCGTATATCCGGCCGGGCTGCGGTTTCGTGCCGGCAGACCACCGTAAGCTTGCCTTCCGGAACCGATAGTGAAACGTACTGACCATTTAGATGCGTCTCGCCCGTCGTCGCCGTCCTTGAGCGGGCGCAGTAGCCCGGCACCCTCCCCCGCCCACTTGTACCTTTACCTGCCTTATCTTCACTATGACACTTACAAGAACCTGGTCAAGCGGCGAAACATCATACGCAGACGTCTCGAGCATGGAAGAGCCAGGCCTGTCCCGAAAAAGATTGCCGACGAGGAGTCGCTCGATTCCCGGGTGATATGGGAATTTATCGCCTACGACCCTCCTCTCCATGCCCGGAGGTCTTTAGACCAGTACGGTTATCCTTCGCTGCGCGACACGTCGGAACGGGACGACGACCAAATGCTCTACAAACTCACAAAGAGGCGGGTCGTATCGGACAATCGGGACAGACCGCCCCCGGCCTCTGAAGGGCAGTCTACGGTCACGTCCCCCGCGAGCCGGCTGATGTCCTTTGCCAACCACCTCGTCAAGTCGGACGTACTTCCTACGGAGGAGTCACCAGATGCACCGGAAGATGACGACATTCTCGACGGCAATGTCCTGATGGTCGATCAGCTCTGGCTTTGGGCCGTCGACAACACGACCCTCGCGACCTTCTTCCCCAAGCGAGAGTCCCACGCCACTGAAGGCTCCATGTTCCAGCAGGCCGATCTTCGCAACAGCGTGTACAACGAATTGAATGGGGATTTGACGGGACGCTGCGAGAGCGCTCTGGACCTGGCCGCCTTTACGGCCTTGCATGCCGTCACCGTTCTGCTCGACCGGTCTTCGCATCGCGACCTGGAAGTCTTTCGGATCCTGGAAGAAGCCATCGGCGTTCTAGTGAGTGCCAGAACCCGGCTTTCGGGCCTGCCACTAACCCATGACAGACTGAACGCATGACCTTGTCCCTCAAGAGCTTCCGCATGCAGACGTAC
Source organism: Nigrospora osmanthi (assembly GCA_029489945.1). Taxonomy (NCBI): domain Eukaryota; kingdom Fungi; phylum Ascomycota; class Sordariomycetes; order Amphisphaeriales; family Apiosporaceae; genus Nigrospora; species Nigrospora osmanthi. Next base: position 2,367,294 of record CP120503.1, on the reverse strand, counting down.
CGCGACCGCATCAGCGACGAGTCCGATTCCTCGGACCTCGAGGACAACCGCTCCGAGACGATCAAGCGACGCCATCGGCGGGAGATGGAGCGCGCCGAACGGGAAAACCGCGAGAACACCTCGGCCCTCCTGGAGCTGCGCGACATGGACGACGAGCTCAACACCATGCGGAACCTCTTCGCCGAGCAGGGCGCCGCGATCGAGGCCATGCGCGACCTCTACGACCGGCCCGAGCTCCAGGGCGGCACCAAGTACGGGCGGGCGTACCTGGACGAGGCCCGGCAGCGCCTCGAGGAGTACACCAAGCAGGTGACGGAGATGCTGCAGCGCATCGAGAACACGCGCAACGACTACGAGAAGTTGCTCGAGATGGTGCAGCGCCAGGCGCAGGTCGACGAGGTGCGCTGGAGCCGGCTCCAGGCGGAGCTGGCCAGCACGCAGAACACGTCCGTCATGATCTTCACCACCTTCACCGTCATCTTCCTGCCGCTGTCCTTCTTCACGTCCGTCTTCGGCATGAACACGCGGGAGTGGGGCGGCGGCGCCAACGTGCCGCTGGGCACCATCGGCGCCATCTCGCTGCCGGCGAGCGCGTGCCTCATCGCCGCGAGCCTCGTGGCCGCCTTCAGCAGCCGCGTCCAGGCCGTCTTCAAGTACGTGTTCCAGCAGGCGCGCGCCGCCGTCGACCACACCAAGCGCCAGGCGGCGCGCCTGCGGCCGCGGGCGGCGCAGGAGGCCAAGCGGCGGCGGCGGCGCGCCAAGGAGGAGCGCGAGCGCAGCCGGCGCCGCCAGCGGGAACGGGGCTACGACTTTTGGGAGGCGGTCCGGGCGGACGGCGGCAAGGGCGAGCGCCACCAGATCCCCGAACTCAACCGGATGGCGGCCAGCCGGCGCCGGGGGGAAGGCCGGGGGGCGTGGCGGACTTGGGGATCCAATTAATGCGTCCGGTGCTTGGCCCCTCTTCTCATGAAACGAGAGGGGCTGTCTCGCGAGTAGTTTTCATTTATAAGACTCGTGTTGATCTCTATAAAACGCCCACCACCGCACATTCTGCGGATATTGGGAACGGGAGGGACGAAATATTCACATGGAGCGCCTGCGCTGTGCCCGCCACGCTGGAACCGAGTACGGAATACTCTGCCTCGGGCGCTTTTCCTCCCTAGCTGTCGGAGATGGACTGTTCGATCAGAATGGTCTTCCGTATGTCCCCCCTCCCCATGGTGGAGGAGTACGGGATCGAGGAGCTCATCAGCTCGTCGGTGCTCTCCGACAGGCGCTCCGGGCCGGGCCCCCGCGTTGGGTTGCCATCGCCGCTCGGGCGCCACTGCGCCTCCAGTTTCCCGGACTTTTCGTATGTCTGGCCTTCCGGGGTCGGCACGGAACGGCCGGCGGAGCCCCTCTTGGCCTTGCGGAAGAGCGGCCCCAAGGTGGGGATCGAGGTACAGACCAGGAGGATGCAGCCCTCGCCGAGGGTGATGATTTGTAGAAAGGCGGACGCGTCTGTGAGCAAGCGGGAGGTCAGCGGATGCGCACGACGCGGCGAGGGCCGGCGCCGGGGGCGGTGGCTTACGGGACCCGTCGGTTAGCAGGAGGTCGAGGATGCGGGGGTAAATGGACAGCTTGTAGATGGAGAGCATGCAAGCGCACGAGCTCAGGCCGAAAGCCGTTGCGACGGCGAGGCGGTCCCGGAGCGGCATGTGGAGACGCATGATTCTGGGAATCGGGTAGAGAGCGAAGAAGAGGTCGAGAAAGACGGAGTAGGCCGTGCTGAAGTAGCAAAGGCCTTTCATGATTTTAAAGTCGGCGCAGTGAACCGGCTTGCTCGTGTCCCAGAGGTAGCTGGCGGGTTGGCACTGGCAATACCACCAGACCGAGGTGGCGAGGATCTGGGCCTGCGAAGTGACTACAAGGACGGAAAAGAGGACGGTGACGGCGGTGCTGGGGTTGAGGATGCGCCGCAGCATGGCCACAATGGAGAACTTGGGCAGCGAGAAGGTCCAGATGGACACGGCACTGAGGAGGACGCTCCATCGCGTCACCAGGGGCATCTCGGCGGGGGTGATGAGGTTCCCGTGTTTTCCTAAGCCGAAGCGGCAGGCGACGCTCGTCAGGACGGCCGAGGCCAAGAAGAAGCCGAGGCAAAAGATGGCGATGACGTCGTCCACGCCGAGCAAGTTGCGGCCGAACGCGGTACGGCAGTAGACGCGGAGCATCACGAAGACTGGGCGCGGGCGGTCAGGCGGAGGAGGGTGGGGGGTGTGCGCGTGGTCGGATGGACTTACAAGTCGTGATGCCAAACATGGACCACGCCGTGATGAGGGCAATTTGGCTATAGTCCTCCACGTTCTCCCACGATTCTCGAGTCCCCGCCGCCATTGTCATGGTGTTGGTGCTATTGGGCCAATCTCAGGTCTCATGGACGTGAGTAAGTACCTACTTACCCATAAGAGCCGGAGCGCTGGGACGGTCAGCTCCTCATATAGGCCGGTCCCAATGCATCCAGACCATCTCGGCAAGCGAGGCCGTTTGTCTGCATCACTTTTCGATCGAACTGCGCAGGTCAGCTGTCCGGGGGCGGGCCAAACATCATCGCTACCGGCTTCCCGATATAGCCTCCGCGGTATAAGCAACACGGAGGGAGCCGGTCGGAAACAGCCAGACCCAGGAACTAGATGGCCGGAAAACGATGTGCTTAACCATCTATCCCTACATCCAGTAAGTTGGGTAATCAACCGGAGCCGAAGACTTCTTTCGTACGAACGGTGGTCGCCGCTGCCTCGAGGGGGGGGGGGGGGGGGGGGGGGGGGGGGGAGCGCAATACGCCACTCCCTGGGTGGCCTGCACGATCACACAATGGCGGGGGAATTGGGCTGGGTATATACGAGCCGTACCGGGTAGCCAGTCGCCATTGTTTGTGTTTGTTGGCGGTCGCGTGAGGGGTGGCAACGCCCTACGTGATCCTCAATTGGCTGGCCCATTCATGAAGGTGGTGGTGGTGTTCGCTGGCGTGGGCAGAGTGGGCAAACAGCTGCTAGCAGGGAGGTCGCGCAGTAACAGGCCGCCCGAGGAAAGCCAGGGACGGCGCCGGGTCGCTGTCGGAACCAGGCGACTAGCCCTGTGATGGCAGGCCGGGGGGCAAACAACCGGGACGCCTTGCTCTGGGTGCCCCTGGGCCGGGGGTTGGGGAATAGTGATAGTGCTCGGGTTGGGTTTTTAGATACGATGGGGAGGGACCATAAAGACTTCGCGATGCTGTCGCGCGCAGCCCTGCCGTGGCCCTTGAATTTCCTGGGTCCGACTCCCTAGCCTCGGCTGACCAATTCGCCTATTGGGTCGAGTCCGAGGGTGATGAACTCGAAGTTGTGAGGACCTGGACTGCAAGTGCCTCTGTTCCAGTCCCCTGGAGGCACGGTAGAGGCCGGGATCGACGGCGCTGTGGTATGGGATGGGAAGAGAATGGCGTCCTTCGTCGTGACTCGCGATGGAAATGGATGATTGTCGATTCGATCCAGTGGGGCGAAGTCGACTCTCCCCCGGGTACCTGGTGGGTCTTGCCGGCCACTTGTTGTCCATCCATCCACACATGCCTTGCTTACGAAAGACGGCCTGCCTGCGTCATTTCCTGGTGCTGGTGCTGGTGCTGTGGTCTCGGCTGCTTTCGTCTTTGTATTACCCCCCGTGCGGTGCGAATAGAGATCTAGACAGTCACGGTTTTCCTCGTTGCGGTTTACGTGATTCCTCGCCCAGTTTAGAACAGCTCCTGCCGTCTCCGTCTCTTTTGCACTTCCGACTCCCCACCGCTGACGTCATCGCAAAATGGCTCCCAACTCCCGCCTGATCCTCACCCGCCATGCGCAGGCCGAGCACAACGTAGACCTCGACTACAGCAGTATGTCTTCCATCGCAAATGCCTGTCTGATAGGGCGAGGCTGACCGTCTTCCAGTACCCGATGCCCCCCTCACGCCCCTCGGCAAGAAGCAGGCCGCATCATTGGCCCGGCTCATCCCCGAGCTCCAGCAGCAGGCCGATGTGGTGGTCTCGTCGCCCCTGAAGCGCACGCTGCAGACGACCAAGCTCGGATGGGGCCCGGCCGTGGAGCGTCTCGGCCTGGACAAGGTCGTGCTGCTCCCTCAGGCGCAGGAGTGCAACGCGCTGCCCTGCGACACGGGCTCGGCGCGCGAGACGCTCGAGGCCGACGCCGAGCTCGCCGGCTTCGACTTTGGCCCGCTGACGCCCGACTGGACCAGCAAGAAGGGCTTCTGGGCCGACGACCGCGTGTCCATCGCGAACCGTGCCAAGTGGGTGCGCCAGTGGCTGCGCGACCGCCCCGAGCAGAACATCGTGCTCGTCGCCCACGGCGACATCCTGCGCCAGATCACGGCCTCGCCCAAGGGGCCCAGCCAGTGGCAGTGGAAGAACGCCGAGGTGCGCATCTTCGAGTTCGACCCCGAGTACGTCGACAAGGACGAGTGCTTCCTGTACCAGAAGGAGGACGTCGCCGCCGCCGGCGGCTACGGGCCCACCAGCACCGAGCTGGAGATTAACGACGCCTTGATGAACATGTAGACGGGGAATAGAGCGACGGAAGATTGGCTGAATATAGAGATAGAGCACCCGGCACGCCGTCATGGCTCCGTGCTGTGGTAACGAATTGCTTTTCCATCCAGACCCGAGACGACTCCTTTGCGGACCAGGACGCGACGAGTGGGCAGATCTCCCCGATTGCCAGAGTGGGAGCCGCACCAGCAGGTCCGTACGCGAGGGCGGCAAGCTAGCCAGCACTGTCCTTTCCAAGCCGCCCCCCCGAGCCGCACCTGCGCCCAAAAAGGCCAGAAGGGGCCCGTTGTCAAGGACAGGCTGAGGGAGGACCCGCGCCGCCGCACAAAAGCCCGGTGAGGGCCCTGGGCCAGTAACACCAAGAATTTCGATATTGGAATCGACGGCGGGAATGCAAAGTGCCACCAGCAAGTTTTCTCGATGCCACTATCGCGGCGAGGCCCCAAGAGGTTCGCTCGCGGCCAACATGACTATGTGGCTTCGTGGCACAGCCATAGCGCCATCTGGTTGCCTTGTATCGCCCGTGGCTGTTAGGAAGGTCGCCGAGAAGACGGTCGGGGGCCGCTAGAAGACGCACAGAACATGGCATGACTGGCCTGTGGAGTATGGCAGTTTCAGCTTCATGAACCGGATCGAAGTCGCCAGCGTCGGCGCCACGGAGCGGTTCCTCTAGCCGTCTCGTGTTGACGACGCTCGGGCAGGGCGCCTCGGCTCGGTAGCGGGCACTCCCTATTGGTTCCGGGCCTCGCTTGGGGCGACGACCTTGGCAGGCAGCTCGGCCTCCATCCCAAGCGAAGGACGCGGCCGAGGGTCAACATTGACCCCCAGCCAATCCGCGAGTTTTCCGCCGCCCGTATGCACCCACCCATTCAGAGCAGGGCCGGGAGCCGACCGACTATCGACGGCATGCAGTTGGGCCCGCCCCGGTCGCCTTTTCGGCCATCGGGCCTGCAAGCTGAAGAAGACGGCTTGGCGTCCAATGAGGGGGCCGACGCTGCAGGTCATCGACACGTTGGGTCTTGGGGGGTGGCTTGCTGGCTGCGTGCTACTGCACTCCAGTGCTACCCACCTGCCCCAGCCTTCCGTGTGCCCCTTTCTCCGCCGTCGCCGTAGCACCACGGGGGCCTCGCGACCCGATCCCACGAGCCCCGTGGCCATCCCCTGCCTCGTAACATGCCCAAGCCGGCCCCGTCGAGCCTGTCCGGCCGCCGTCGGTTCACGTCATACAGGGTCGTCTGTTCCTGACAGGGTGGCTTGGGTCATTATCTAGCTCGTCGGAGTGCAAAGCCACGCGATCCCAGGTTGCGAACCACACGAGCCCGGGTGATCAGCCTTACCTGTATTGCCCCCCCTTGTTGCCGCCCCTGGGGTGGGGGTTCACGATGACGTGTCAGCCACATCGACAACAATTGTGTGAATCCCCCCCCCCCCTTTTCTGCGCCGCCCCCAAAAGGATCATGTCATGCTGTAAGTAAAGCAAGCCAAATGGCTGCTGTGCAGCATCGTCGAGTATGCTGTGATGCCAGCACCTCCCTCTTGGGGGGTGGGTGAATGCGGACAAGGGCAGGGAGGGAAACGTGCATCGCTCGCTGCGGCAGCAGGCGCATCGAAAGACTTATTCGATCAAGTGTTCTATACTTTGGTACTTTGTAGCCGGGGCTGGGACCGGCGCTCGGAGTGGCGTCTATTCTTGTTCTGGGATGGTACAAAGGCCGAATGACGCGCTCTATTTCCAGGGGACTCGGTCCTACGCGTTCGTGTCACTGGCATTATACCGACGCATGGAGTCCTGGACGCCCTGGGAAGAAGAAATTCCGAAAACCGGCTTCCTCAGCTTGCCTTGATCACAGGAAACAGTACCGGCTGTGACGATGCAGGCGGGAAAGGGTAAGTCTGCTGAGCCTGGAGTATAAATAGCCTCGCCGAGTGCGGATGGGCTTTGTGCAACAAACTAATTATACTCGAGATCATCTACGACCCACAGTCCTCTAAATGGACAACGCATCACTCAGAATATGGACCGGGCAAAGCTTGGGTGTTAGGGGCTCCGGAATAATACCTGCCCGCCGAGTGAAACAGCCAAACAGAGGCATGTTACGAAAAGCTACGGTGTCTTGGCTTAATCCTGGACTATCAGGGATACCAAACATTACCTTGGGTTGGCTATAAAAATCAGCTATGATGTTGATATCTGTAATTGTCGAGACCCAGCACATCGTTCCATGTGCCCCCACCTTCAGCTGCAATCCTTTGTTTGCCTGCAACCCCATTGCATACGCGAGAAGACTATCTGGGGGCGGAAGAAGAAGGGTCAGTTGATTTGCCCCTTTTGGCGTATGCCGAGACACCGGGTGCCAAACGACACCCGGGGGCCGTTCAGGCGGCAAGCGTCATCCTTTTCCAATTTACCCAGCCGAGCGTACAGAAATGGATGCGGTTGCGAAGAATATCCACCGCGGTCGATGGCGGCTGCTTTGCCATATATTACGGTTCTTGTCTCGAATTCTTCCCGGCCGAGGGTATGATACCATCGCCGCTGGGCTGTATCATCTAAGTTGGGATGATCTCGAGACGTTCAAGGCATTCCTGTATTATCACATCGCCGGCAGTACCCCAACCTCAGACAATCTTGTGGAGCGCCTCATTCATATGGCAAGTCGAGTATCCCGAGGCTCCCCTCAAGGAGGAATTTTCCCACAAGTTATACTACAAATGCTGAACAACGGGACAAATCCTCCCCAAGAGGAGACGGCCAACATCGCTCCTTCCCTCGCCGGAACCTTTCATCTGCCATTTCACCAGAAGGAGCTTTTGCTCTTGCACCAACCCAATTTGCCCCGCGCCGAGCGAGTTTTCGACCTGCTGATGGCCCGGGACGCGATGCAGCGGGAACACCAAAGTCAGCTTTCCAGCCTTCTGGTTCATTTCGCGAGCGTGATCGAGCTAGATGCCTTCGAGACGGTAAGACACCAGCCCCTGACTCCTTGGCCGCTCAGCTCATCATGCCAGGAATCTCCGGACGCTTGCCACGCTGCTTTCCAGCCTTCACTCGACCTGTCGCCCTTGTATGGCCGTGACGAGACCGCTCAGGCCTCCATGCGGCGATTTCGAGATGGTCTGCTCAAGACAGACTGCTTTGCCTCCCAACAGGCGGCGCTGTTGCCCCCGGGGGTCGGCGTGCTGCTGGTCATGTTCAACCGGTACCACAACTACGTTGCCACCCGCCTGCAAGCGTAAGCACTACCGGAGGTCCCTGAGATTGGGAGCAGTGCTCACCCGGGGCAGAATCAACGAATCAGGCCGCTTTGCCGTTCCCGAGGCGTCACGGCCGGGCACGCCCAGAGCCGACGCCCGGGCCAAGCAGGACGAGGCGCTTTTCCAGACCGCCCGACGCCTTACCTGTGGTCTTTACGGCAATATCATTGTGCATGACTACCTGAGGACCCTGCTGGGGCTCAACGAGTCGGGCTCGGACTACACTGTGGACCCACGCGTTCAGGGGCCCCCGAGCGAAGCACCCGTCTTGTCGTCGTCCTCGCTGCAGCCCCGCGTTCTTGGCTTCTGGAAGTCGATGGTATCGGAGAGGGACAATGAATGGATCGAGCGCCACTTTTGCGCGTCCGGGGGAGAGGTAGAAGCAGCAACGGCGACTTCGGCTCGGGCAGGGCAGGCCCATGGGAAAGAAAGACGCAGCCAACCGGAAACATGGCTATTTGGAGAACACGAACGCGGTGAGGACGGTGCCTTGCCCGAGGAGGCGCTGGCGGCGGAGCTGACGGCGTCGATCGGGGCCGTGGCCAGCGCGTACGGCAGCCGCCGCACCCCCTGGGCGTTTCGTGCAACGGAAGCGCGGGCCCTGGGGGACTGCCGCCCCCTGACGCTCAACGCGTACCGCGCCGGGCTGGGGCTCGGGCGCCACACAACATGGACAGCGATCCACGCCCCGGACAAAGTGGCGCGCGCGCTCCGGGCGCTGTACGAGGAACCCGCGGCCGTCGACCTGCAGGCAGGGCTCCAGGCCGAGCAGCAGGCGCCGCAGCGCTACGGCGCCAACGCGACCCCAGGCGGGCTCGCCGGCGGGCCCACGATAAATCGCGCGCTGCTGCGTGACACGGTGGCGCTGCTCAGGGGGAGCCCGCACCTGGCCGACGCCCTCGATCCCGCCGTCGTCACGCGTTGGGGGTACGTCAATCCCGGGGCTTTTGTGTCACGCGAGAGTGGTAGAGAAGAAAAGCTGACAGGCGGTGTGTTGCCAGGTCCCGCGAGGTCGCTTCGGACCCCCTGGTCGCCCACGGCGGCGTCATGCACAAGCTCATCCTCCGGGCCCTCCCGAGGAGCTTTGCGCCCCACAGCATCTACGTCCACTTCCCGCTCGTCGTGCCGGCCCGGAGCCGCGCGATCCTGGCCCGGCTGGCCGAGGACGGGCCCTATGATCTCGCCGTGCCCTATGATCTCGCCGTGCCCGTTCCGCCGCTCCTCACGCCCTTTGGGGCGGTCTTGCCCCAAAGTCCCGGACCCGGAACGTATTGCTTCGAGAAGCAGCACGCGCAGCTGGTCAACCGGCTGCCGGGGGACACCTACCACGACACCCAGAATCTCGTTGGGGGCCTGGTGCAGGACCTCGCCCAACAGCGGGGTTCCGGGACCGTCGATCTCGTCCGTGACGTGGCGCGCCCCGTGCTCAGCCGCTTGTACTGCCGTCTCTTCCATATCGAAATGGCCGAGAGGGCCCAGGCGCAGAACGGATCCATGACCGAGGCTGACGTTTGGGACGCGCTGTCGTCCGTATACGATGCCGAGGTCCACCACGAGCCCGCCAGGGCCTTCGGGCGAGAGAAAAGGGCGCACGACGCCGTTGAACTCCTTCGCAGCCGGATTCGGGAGGCACAAAGGAGCCAGGAGGAGGCGAGGTGGATAGACAGGGCCTGGGGACGGTGGGCGGACTCGCGAGACGTCGATCACAGCATATGCCCATTGATCCGAGCCATGGCGGTCCAAGTGGGCGCCATGTGCCACGTCCTCGCGGAGAGCCTCGAGTACTTTATCACGGACTTCGCCGCGCCGCGGCCCCGGTCCTGGAGCCGGTCATCGCGGGACGATAGGGCCGCGTCGGATCCCCAGGTCCTCGACGGCGTCCTCGGGTACATACTCGAGGGCTTCCGCCTGGCCGCTATGCGGAACGGTCGGTCGTATTGGCGCAGGAGCCATGGCGCCGCTCCGGCTCTGGTCGACATATCCACGACGGCCTCAGACCTGGTCGTCTTCCCCCAGGCGGGTCGTTTTCAGCCGAACCGCCCGCTTTCCGCCTACGCCACCCTTGGCCTCGGCGACCCGACCACGGCTTGTCCTGTCGTCCAGGCCACCCTCGGGATCTTCACGGCCGTCCTGTGCCTGCCCGGGCTGCGGCGGGACGCGGCACGGCCGGCCCCGCGACGCGTCACCCTGCCGTTTCCCCCGGGCCGGGGCGGAAGCGGCACCGGACCGCCGCGGGACGGCGGGCTCGGGGGGAAGGAGGCATTCCACGTCGTCGACGATGTGCGAGACGACGCCGGATCGGACTGGATGGTGGTCTGGGGCGACGATGCCGAGGTGGACGGGGCGAGGGGGGCCACCATGTACTTGTCCGACGACCAGGGCGAAGTGTGCGCCGTGCCCGGGAGCTTGCCTCTCGCATGGGACGTGGCATGTTCTTGATTGGACGCAGCCGGATAGGGGACGGCGTCGAAAGGGGAATGTGGGGATGGGATGCTCTTGACGAACATGGTCGGATAGACTGTACTGCTTGGGGACGTAGGGGGAAGGCTTTGCTGGTTTGGAGAGGCATTCTGAGATTAGTGCTGGGGACACACACACACACACACACACACACACACACACACACACACACACACACACCACGGGCGGCGGATTATACCCCTTTTATGTAGAACAAGGACTGGTCCTCTTTTTTTTCATGTCCATTTTGCCGCTTGCGGGGGAAACCCCAGGAAACCAAAGGGCGTGATGAAATTGGCACTGAGGCGTTCACTCCCACTGAGAACCCGCAAGGGGGCAGCTACTGCATGCCGCCCTTGAGGCCCCCGTGGCAGCAAACGATAGCTGTGTGTGAGTCTTCACCATGTGGAAAAGGGGAGATCAAGCACGGGGCCAGGGAAGTTGAGAAGCCTCTGGATTATTCTGTATTGGGTATCATACGCCACCTCGAAAACCGCCCCGCCAACGCCAGGTCATGGCCTAGCCATGCCCATAAAGTCATGTTCCGTGTTGTCCCGTAACCTCCCAACGCCTTGCCGATACGGCGCAGACGGAGTGCATCGCCGCCCTCTCCCGAGCCCGTACACCCTCGCATTATGCATCCTTGCCTTTACCACCCATGCCATCTGCCGGCCTTCCTTCCAGATTTTCTTTTACTTGAAGAGACGGCGCCCGCCAGCCCTCGGCGCGAATCTCTCGGCACCGTTGCGCGTCTGTTGGTTCCACACCATCAAGCTGCCGCCGGAGCCGCCGCCCGGGTTGGAGATGCGCCATCGCCGGTAGGCTTCCTGCAGATGATCCGGGCGCAGGGGGGCCTGGCGACGGTTCTTAGACTCCTCGCTGAGGTTTTCCTCGTTCTCCTTTTCGTCGGGGAGGTCGGTCTGCTTCTCGCCGGCGGCGATCCACTCTTGCTGGACGCGGCGGGCCTCCTCGACAATGTCGCCCACAAACAGCTTGCAGACGACCTGCATGGCCTGAGGAATGGAGGGCTGGACGGACTGCGAGGTCACCGAGTTGATGTACTTGCGGATACTTCCCAAGGTCAACTTGGACTGGTGCCAGACCTCGTAGCGGTGGAATTGGTGGTCCGTCATGCGTTGCTTGAGCAGGGCCCGGAGCCGGTCATCTTCCTTGATCTGTTCCTTGGAACGCGCCGCAGCCTTACTGGCCATGTTCTCAGGGATGTCGAAAGCGCCGGCGCCGCCGTCGTCGCGGTTGGCCTCGCCGTCCTCGTCGCCGCCTGGCTTGACGGCGCCGCTGCCGTTGCTGACGACGCTCGCGGCGGCGCCACCGGCCACACTGGGCGTGGCGCCGCGGGCGGCCTCTTCGGCGGCCTCGCGGGCGCGCTCCGCCTTGGACTTGCGGCCGCGCTTCTTCTTCACGGGCGCGGCGCTGACCTGGCTGCCGCTCACCAGGCTCATGTTGTCGATGCTGGGCGAGCGTCGGAACGAGGGCGAGAAGGCTTGGGTCTGGGACTCGTCGGGCGGAAAGGAGGTCTGGCGGAGGGGGTGCGTGGAGGAAGCCGACGCGATGGACATGACGGACTGCTTCCGCCGCTTGATCGAGGAGTGGCCCGACGACAAGTCGGCCGCCCCCGAGCCGCGCTTTTTGGAAGGCAAGGGCGAGTTGGCGGGGTAGGGAGGCGAGCCCGCGGGCGAGTGGGCTGGCGGCGAGGAAGCCATTGCGAAGGGAACACGGATACGGTCAGGAGAGGTGGACGAAAGACACTCGATTGTCTCGTGATCCCGTTTATCGTGGCAATGTAGCAGGGGCGGGAAGTCGCGAGGGGCGCGTGCCGTGCGGCTCTCGAAGGGCGCTTCGTAGCGGACGCTGGCGTGAAATTCCGCGACGCGGGAATATGGAACCCACGGGAGAAAGCGCGACAGTTGTTGGGACGACGTGGTGGTGACGGGATGGAGGGCGTGTTGCCGGCCGCAAGGTCGCGCGGTGAAGTTGAGCTTGGATTCTGCCGCGGCCCTGCGCACCTTAGGTCCTCACCGCTTGTCTTTCCGGGACCTTTGGGGAGTTGGAGGTGTCAATGTGGCTTGAACATGGGGCTGGTGTGTGGCTGACCGTAGCTCTTACTATACATGTACATAGTACTGTGCGGGGGGCCCACCAGTGCGGGACAGGAGGGTCGACGACGTGGGGTCGCCTCCCATGGATACCAAGTGCAAAAAGTAATGTAAGTACAAGGTAAAAGGATGTGTCAGTAGGTACGCAAGTACCCTTGACGTCAAATTCCATCGTGCAGTAGCGCAGGGTCTCGAGATCCCAGCTTCTTCCCTTCACTCCTTTGGCGTTAGCCCAGGAAATTCCGATAGCGGGGATTGGCATGAGTCGGGCCATTTCTGCGGTTTTCGGAAAGTCAAAAGAGATCCAAGAGTGTCATCTTTGGCTGCTGCACCGTTCGGGCCCAGTGGATTGAGAGAGTTTTGCCTGTTGTTTACCAGCGCGATTGTAAAAGCCTCTCGCCCAACTGCATAGCTTGAGGGCGATTGTTCGCCGTGTTTGCTGCCCACCACGGACCGGAGTCACGAAAAGCCAAACAAGGTCCCGTACGGTCCTGCTTCGCCGGGCATAAATCTGCTCACCTGCGCGGGCGCAAGTCTCTTGCTCCCAGGTCACACACACCCTCCCTCCCTCTCTCCCTCCTTGCTCGTCGACCGCAGCCCTCCGCCACCATGGCCCACGTTGCCGACGCAAGCCGCGAGGCGAAAAAGTCGAAACGGCACCATTCGCAAAGCCCCGACAGCTCGAGCTCCGCCTTGTCGGACGCCGAGGGCTCCGTCAACGGCAGCCTCCAGGCGGCGGGAGACGCCGCGGAGAAGAAGAAGAACAAGAAACGCAAGAGACGCGCCAGGGAGGGCGAGGCCGACGAGGCCAAGGACCGCGACGGCGAAATGAAGCGCAGGACCAGCATGAGCAAGGCGGCCCGGGACCCGCGCGACGAGCCCGAGGGCGGCAAGAAGCGCAAGAAGTCCAAGTTGGCCGAGGGCCAGGTCGTCACCCGCTCGCCAAGCCCCGTCATTGATTTCGACGGTCTCAGCCGTCCGAGTAAGCGCGCCCTTGACCCGCCTACGGTTGTGTGTGTGTGTGTGTGTGTGTGTCGCGGGATTGCTGACGGTGTGCTGTTCCCCCTCCCCTCCAGGCCGCGGAACGCGCGAACGACTCGAAGAAAGTGCCGAGCAGCGGGCGGCTCGGCTCGACAAGATGCGCGCGGCCGTCCGGACGCTGCTCGAGTGCGTGGGCGAAGACCCCGACCGCGAGGGGTTGCTGGCCACGCCCGACCGATACGCCAAAGCGATGCTGTCCTTTACCGAGGGCTACCAGAGCAACGTCAAGGACATTGTCAACAACGCCATCTTCCACGAGGGACACAACGAGATGGTCACCATCAAGGACATCGAGGTCTTTAGTCTTTGCGAGCACCACTTGGTGCCGTTCACGGGCAAGGTAAGGCAGGCCAGGCAGGGAGCCCGCGCGCTTTCGGAGGGGCGGCGGAAGACGATCAAGAGGCGACTAACACGCGGCACAGATGCACATTGGCTACATCCCCAAGGACAACGTGATTGGCCTGTCGAAGCTGCCGCGCATTGCCGACATGTTCAGCCGCCGGCTGCAGGTGCAGGAGCGCCTGACCAAGGAGGTGGCCAACGCCATCATGGAGGTGCTGAAGCCGCAGGGCGTGCAGGTCGTCATGGAGTCGAGCCACCTCTGCATGGTGATGCGCGGCGTGCAGAAGACGACGGCGTCGACCATCACCAGCTGCGTCCTGGGCTGTTTCGAGAAGAAGGAGAAGACGCGCAATGAGTTTTTGAGCCTGATCGGCTTCAACCGGAGGTGAAGGAAGCAAAGCATATACGTACTTGGGGGGGGGCTCATGCATTGTTTTTTTCTTTCTTTCTTTTTTTGGATGACTGCATTCGGGCTCGGAGTTGGGGCGCGGAGCATGAGATTTCAACATCGGCTCGGAGCCATGCATGGGGGGTGCGGGCGTGCGTTTGAATTTCCGTACGGGAGGGGAGGGGAGGGGAGGGGGCCAATTACCAGGAATGCCTCAACGCCGTGTTCCCCGGACAAAAAGCAGGGGAGGCTCTGGCTGGAAATAAACGGGACGGCGGTCCCTTCAACATGTCGCACCATAGATACCATCAACTGCATACAGATGCCGTGTCCGCAAGGATGGGGGAGGGGATCCGGTAGCATATCTCTTTTTTACATACCTTACATAGGTACAATCTTGGACATGCACACGCTGAGGGCTCCGTATGGCCACTGTTGGGAATCCCATGCTTTATTTTAGGTACTTAGCCACGCGTGGTGAAGCGGTCTCAAGGCTATCTTGCCGCCGCTCTCGACGGCCCGAGTGGAAAAGACCTCGCCCATCAACCTCCCCGGTTCCGTCTTACGACGGACGGGCTATGACCAATGACTTGACTGTGGTACACATCGGAAAGAGACTTACGAACGAATAAGGAAACGGTGTGTCGCCAGAGACCCTTCCTTTCCCTGCCGACTCCCACCCGATACCATCCCTGCCGACTCCCATCCGATGTCATCCCTGTCCGCTCGTGTGTGTGGAGCCCCGGGAAAATCTCTTCCGCCAGTCCCAAACCCTATACAAGGCCAAATATGACCCCATTCCAACACAACACAAGCGTCTCTCCTGATAGCTCAGTTGGCAGAGCGATGGACTGTAATTGTTACTATTAATAGTATACTACTATTATACTGGTATTCCAGCTTCATCCACAGGTCGCCGGTTCAAATCCGGCTCGGGAGACTTCACGATACCCTCATATGCCTTTCAGCGTATGTTTCTCTTTTTGCTGCTCATATATGGGATAACAAATCTATTATTACGGTGTGTGCTGCGATGTGTCGGCAACACGTGTGGTAGTTTTTGCAACGGCGTAATAGCCTGTGCTGCGGCGTAATCTTGTGTGTTTCGGTGTCGCGGTGACGCCGGTAGAGCAAGTAGCCTGTGCGCAAGCTGCTTACCTCGAGTAAAGGACCTGTTCTTTTACCGTGATAAAAGGAGCAGCCAGTCGCTTCTTAGACACTGTCGCTGGTTCGGATCTGGTCCGGGAGACTCAACTAGAGTACTCTCATGCCCGTCAGATGTACCCTTTTCTTTTTGTTTTAGTCGCGTTCAGTGCCTACGAATAGTGAGCAATCAGTCGCTTGCTAGACACTGCTTTCTGGGAAACAACCCAAACTACAATGTCGTTGTCCTCAATCCTGTCCGCCAATCGCTCTCAACGCTTGCCTGCTGATTGCGTCCGTAGCAGTGGTCTCCTGTTTGTTTTGCTTGCTTGCTTTCGGCCCAACAAGAGGTCACACGTGGCGCGGACAGCTTCAGGGCTGAGACTACGCTTTCCCTCTTTGCAGCTCACCCCCCAAAGTTGGTGTGATCCCGCGCTGTGGCGTCCGTCGCCTTGTTCCTCCACGGGAGCCCGAGCCAGCCGAGAGGCCCTGCGTGCTGTCATCCACTGTAGTACGTACGCATGTACCCCTAACTACTGAACTGACAGTTGCGTGACGTTGCGCCGCCTGTCAGCCTGGCTATCTCACGGGGCTGAGTCAAGTGCCAAAAGCCCCGGCCGAGTCAAGTCCTGCGCGGCGGTACCGGGCAGATGGATGATTGCCTCTGCTGCGGCTTTGGCCTTGTGTCGCACACGGCACCCGTAGGATCGCTGGGGCCGTAATCCATTTCATGCGACTCGTCGTGTTGCCGTATGGTCACGTCAAGGCCGAATATCCGGCCCGCCTAGCAGCTCTCCTTACTGGGCCACGGCCCGAAGCAGGGCGCTACTGGCTACCAAGGCCGATCTCACGTAAGACAAGAAACGCTTGTATGCTTATTACTAATTATAAAAAAAAAAGGGAAATAGAACTCGGCCGGACGGGCGTGCCGCCTCGCTACATCTCCTGGTCCAGCACATCGTCGGCCGCGGGCGCCTTCAAAAAGTCGGCGGGCAGGGAGTCGGGCGGCGGCGCCTGCAGCTGGACGGCCCAGTCGCGGATGGCGTCGAAGTTCTTGCACTTGTGGCGCGAGCGGAAGTCGGGGAAGGCCTCGGGCTCGGCGGGGTTGTGCCAGACCTGGCCCAGCACGCCCGTGTCGGCGTTGCACATGAGGACCTGGCGGACGGTGTCGAGGCAGTGCGAGACGTGCAGCCGGACGATGGGGTCCTCGTTCTGGAAGGCGTGCTCGCCCCGCGCCTTGTAGTAGTCGTAGTTGTAGTACAGCCCCTTGCGCACGAGGTTCAGGCAGTGCAGGTGGTGCATGGCCTCGACGTTGACAAAGTAGCCGCCGCCGTGCTTCTCGGCCACCTGCACGTGGTGCCGCGTGAGGCCCGACGCCGCGCCCTCGGAGAGGGGGATGATGCCGGCGCGGGCTAAACACACACACACAATATTAGCAACTTTCTCGTGTGGGAGGGGGGGGGGGGATGTCGCCGAAAAGGAAAGCCGTCACTTACAGTCGACGCCGAGAGCCTCCCAGGCGGCGTCTACCTCGGGTCCCGCGGCTTGCCGGTAGACATTCTCGGCCTTAAAGGAGCCGTTGAACGTCTTCATTTTATACTGGATGTCGACGTCCTTGAGCAGGGGGGCTTTGCGCACGAATTAGTTAGAGATGGCACCACCATTTCACCCTCGCCCCGGCGGATACTTACAGTACTGCGTCGTGTAGGCCGAACATAACTTGTCCAGGTTGATGGCGTGGTAGGTCCAGGCCGCACCCACGATGCCCGACAGGACGGCGGTCAGCACGAAGAGAAAGGCCAGACAGTAGCAACCCGGCCGCCATCCGGTTCGCCTGGGGACCGGGGGCCGCTCTGTGTTGACCGACTCGCAGTCGTCCGTCGAGTCTTCGTATGCACCCGTCAAGGGTTGGTTCTCTTGCTCGGCCTTCTGGTAGTGATGAGGCATGTTTGCGGGCTGGGAGGTGAAGCAAGAAAGAGCAACAGGGGAATGGTGAGCGGTGAAAGGACGAGAGGAGAGAGAGTGAGAGAAAGAGAAAGACGAGCCGGGACTGGGGAAGACTCCAAAGTTGTCGGCCGAACCGTGGAGTCGAGTGCAGAGGGCAGTCGGATAGATACTTTACCTACCTGACCTAAGGACCAGGAGTCCATCTAAGACTGGTCGACCTCGAGACCCCACGACATGAAAGCGGGAAAGGCATTCCGGCGGAAGACGGGCGAGAAGGATCGGCCGACTGCGGCCAGCCAGCTGAAAACCCGTCCGGACCTTTCGTCTTACGGGGCTTAGACACGACGCCATCGCATCAGCTCGTAGTCGCGAGGACGCCAGGACGATCCGGGCCAAGCGACACGCCGCCGTGTCGTGGGATTGGCACAGCGTGGCGGGTGGGGTCGGCAGTACCGGCTTACCGGCCCTATAGCGAAGCTCGGGATGCAACGTTGGGCTCTGTCGGGAGTCTAAACCTTGTCGCTGCCGCTCCGCCGTGAGGCTGACCACAGCCCGCCTATGAATTGATCGCCGTTGCTGATGCGGGGGTGGACATCCTCTGGGAGCCCGTAGGGAGAGAGCCCAGGGAGAGACAGAGCCAGCCTATGGGAGGTATGAAAAAAGAGTCTACGAGCAAGCAAGCTGACGAGCCCCATGGGATCTGACGACAGATTTGGGGGCAACACGGCAGCCAGCCACGTCGCGCTTCTTCCCATTCCTCCCGTCCCCGAATCCTCCGATACAAAACTCGAACGGCTGATCTCAGGCTGCACTGCGTATGTTTGCCCTCCCCACCATCTTGTTGGCTGCCATGGCCCTATCACGGTGGCTGCCCAGGATTCCCCGCATTCCACTCCGGCACCTGCGGCCGAGCAGGACCGGCAGCTCCCAGTTGGATGGGATGGAGAGCTTAAGCCCTCGCTCCCTCCCATACGATCAGATGGATGGGGGGGCTGGCTGATCCTGGCATTCCCGCCGGTTGGAGCGGCCGGACCGCGTGTCGTTGTCCGTCTGGTCCGACTCTCACCTCCTCCCCCCTCTCCCCGCCCGTTCATCCTATCACCATGGACCGTCCGGGTACGAGGCCACCCCCTCCTTTCTGCCGTGTTCTTTTTTTAGCCAGTCCGGCCTGGGGACCAGTCACTGACTCGGGGGACTCACTAGTCAAGGCGTAGCCGGCAGCTATACCGGCCGCTAAGCTCAGCTGGCCGCGCTAGCAGAACCAACATCGCGGGATCAATGTAGGCTCCCAACTGCCTGGGACGCGGAACCTCGGACGGTGCAGCTTGACATCGTGGGGTCGCGCGAGATAGCCTCGCGACAGGTCTGACCAGGGGGTCGGGAATCCGGCCGGGGGAGGGGGGCATGGCTTCGTTCGCCGAGGTCACGTTGCGGTATGTAGCGGCAGCGTTCGGGGGGTTAGCTCCCTGGTGACGTGCAAGCTCGCTCGTGTTGAGGGCATCGCAGTCAGCAGCAACCTGCACCCCGCTCAATGGCGTCTCCTACACAGCCGGGGGGAGGCGAGAGAGAAGCCCATGCCGCTAGTGCTTCTTTTCCTGGAAGGGCGGTGGCAGCACGAGGAGATGGGCGACGACTGGCCCGCGACGCCGCCAGCTCAGCTGCCCAGCGAGAGAGAGGCGTCGTGTCTCATCCTCCTCTGGCGTCAACCTCGGCCCCGTTCGCCATAGCCCCGGGGCCCACGCCTCCGTAGAGCGAACACCGCCGAGGCGGGGCCTTTCCCGTCTTTGCTGGTACGCCAGTTCGCCTGCTCGACCAGGGCCAGAGCCTTGGTGACCATCGACCCAGCCTGACGGGCAGAGATAGCCGTCAGGACGGACCTGGGACGACCCTCGGGCTCGGGTAGAGATGACTGTCGTGAAAGGGGTATAAGAGACAGCAGCCCCCTCTACCGGTTAAGGAAAGTCTCATCTGCATCCTCCCTCACCAGCCCAGCCTCCTGAACACTCATTCCCTTCCATCCCTTGATTCCTTTCCATCACTTGATCCGTTATCTGAACATCCCTCCCCCTTGCCCACCATGAAGGTCAACGCCGTCCTCGTGCTCGCCTCGGCCGCCTCGGTGCTGGCGGCGCCCGCACCCGTGGCTCAGCCGGCCGACGCCCCCGTCGAGACCAGGACCGATGACGGCTACGGAAAGTACTCCGACTACGGTAATACAACGCACGTCCAATGTTCCCTAGATCCGTTCACTGAGTAGATGGGGCAGGCAAATACGACTACAAGACTTACGGCGACTACGGCAAGTACAAGCGCAGCGACGATGCCGCCGTCGAGACCCGGACCGACGACGGGTACGGAAAGTACTCGAACTACGGTAAGAAACCCGAGATCCGATTCCTTTAGATTGGTTTCCTAACCCTGTACTGTAGGCAAGTACAACTACAAGACCTACGGCGACTACGGCAAGTACAAGCGCAGCGACGCGGCGTCCGAGGTCGAGGCCCGGACCGACGACGGGTACGGCAAGTACTCGGACTACGGTAAGAACCCTGAGATGCGACCCGGGGGGCTCTCGCTGACGGTGTCCCTTGCAGGCAAGTACAACTACAAGACCTACGGGGACTACGGCAAGTACAAGCGGAACGACGCGGCTTCCGAGGTCGAGACCCGAACCGATGACGGGTACGGAAAGTACTCCGACTACGGTATGTGATTTGCGGGCTCTGGGATTCGGTGAAGATGCTCATTCCTCCCCAGGCAAGTACAACTACAAGACCTACGGCGACTACGGCAAGTACAAGCGCGAGGCGGCTCCCGAGACTGCCTCGGACGTCGAGGCCCGAACCGACGACGGATACGGCAAGTACTCCGACTACGGTAAGCGACCCATGGACCCCCCTGGACGTGGTGAGGATGGATGCTCATACCCCGTAGGCAAGTACGACTACAAGACCTACGGCGACTACGGCAAGTACAAGCGCGAGGCGGCGCCCGAGACCCCGGAGCTCGAGGACCGCACCGACAAGGGGTACGGAAAGTACGCCGACTACGGTAAGCCCACTCCCCGTTCCATTGACGAGGCACACTTCGTCGTCTCCCGGCTCGGCTCGGGGCTGATATCCCTGCTTGTCCAGGCAAGTACGGCTACAAGACCTACGGCGACTACGGCAAGTACAAGCGCGAGGCCGCCCCCGAGGCCGCCCCCGAGGAGTAGGGTGGCGATCAGACGACGACGACGGCCACTATTGATCCCGGCCGACGACGGGGTCGAGACGGTCTCCGGGGCACATAGAATGGGGACCAAGGGACGGGAGTCGTGGGGAGGAAAGCAAGAGAAAGAGCGTTCCGACCACTTACACAGGCTCATCATTACGGCGTTCGGGCGGGGGGGCATTTCACGATAGCGATTAGCGTTTCCACAGACGATTAGATCTGGCATTCCTTTTGCACCTACACATAATACACAGTCCTTGCAGACCCCTTCTGTTTCTAAGCGATTCCCGGTTCGATCTGGGAGCGCTAAAAAGTGTAGAAATACGCAACTCGCTTTGGCATCCTTCCCGTGTCCCGAAGAGGGGGTCAACCGACTGCACCATCTCCGGGGTCCCCCCCCCCCCCCCCCCCCCCCCCATGGTTTTCGTCGCCTTTCGTACCGCCCTGACCCTCGTCGTCCCATTCACATCCAGACGTAAGTGCCGTCGGGGGTGTCGAGGTCGTAGGTGACGAGGTGGGGCATGTCCTCCTCGGAAGCCTGCGAGATCAGCTCCCAGGTGTCGTCCGGGCGCGCGTCCGGGCGCGTGCGGGCGGCGGCGGCGGCGGCGGGGGCGCTCTTCTCCGGGGCCGGTGGTGGTGGCGGCGGGGGTTCGTCGTCGTCGTCGTTGTTGTCGCCGCCGCCGCTGCCGCCCTGCTGCATTTGCGCCTCCACGTCGGCCTCGAGGCTCTCTTGGCGGCGGCGGGGAGCGCGCATGCGCCTATTTTCTTCCCTGGCCGCGCGGGCCCCCTCGCCGCCCTCGCGCCGCGACGCCGTCAGCGTCGAAAAGAACAGGGGCGGGCTGGTGGCGGAGGCGCTCTTCTCCGGGGCGGGCTGCGGCGGCACCAGCGGGGGCCCGCTACGGCCGCCGCCGCCGCGCCGGGTTTGGGCCTCTAGCTTGCTCATGAGGAACCCGTGGCGGAGGCGGGCGCCTGCGCGCCTATCCTCTTCCCTGGCCGCGCGGCCCCCCTCGCCGCCCTCGTCGCGCGACGGCGGCTTCGTCGTCGTCGGCGTCGGCGTCGTCGAAGGGCTCGGGGGCGAGCCGCGGCCGTAGTACCACGCCTCGTGCTGCCGGAAGGCGTCGAGGCCGCCGTCCAAGGGGAGCGGCTCTTTGTACTTTGGACCGCGGCGGTGGTCGCGCACACGCGGCGCCTCCGCCGACGAGGGGCTCGTGTTCGGGCGTGAGCTGTCGCGGCCGCCGGGACACGATCCCATCCGCGCGGCAACGCGGAGTGGGCGCGGGGAGTCGGAGGCGATGTCGACGGAGGAGAGACCCATCACTTCCGTTGACGTTTCCCCCGGTGCCGGCATCCAGTAGTCTTCGGGCGGGCTAGGAAGGACGCGGGATCTGTCGAGTGTCCAGACGGAGGGTTTGGTACTGTCCTGCTCGGTTGGCGGCGGACAAGACGTTGGCCTTTTCTGTGCAATGGTAGCCATGGTGAAGAATATGGGCGAAAGCCTTTCCGCGACGCGAGACCGGGTCGCTAAGTATTTAGGTATGGAGGAGAGGCCACGTCGAGGGGCCGCTTGTTCAACTAGTAACTCATCAGTTGGGGGGGACGTCCACCAGCGACTTATCACTGAATGTACAGAACCTACATTGACGCGATACCCAGCGTGGTTCCAAGCCGTGTCGCCACCAACTGATAGCGCCCCCAAGTCCAAAGTCAAGACGATGATAGTCATATATGTGGGAGCCGCCATGCCCAGCTTCTGAATCCTATTCTTTATTTTTCATTTCCTGTAGCCTGGGCTTTTAAGCTGTATCGCAGAAGGGCTATGCTAGGACCATCGCATCATTCGGCCCGCAGGCGTACCACGGGACTTGGAACTCGCCGCAGAACTCGGATTCATACAGGCAGCCAGTCGTCACCAAACAGGCCAGCACACCCCAAGGACCCTATATCCGCTTCTTGATCTAGCTCGGCCCCGTCCCAAGGCTCTTCGGCCAGGACCTGAGGTCCCAGTCCCGTGGGTGCGACCCCCAAAGGCAGGTGACGGTGTTCGGCGGGTGGCAGGTTCATGATTTCCGCCAAGACACCAGGTTCATTCTTTGCCCATGACTCAAAGTAGTCACTCTTGGTTTCGTCCGGTTCCGCCCCCGGGATCGACCGGGTAGACTGCCGTGACTTGAGCTTAGTATTTCTCTTCCCGGCACTCGAAGCTTCTGGCTTCTTCTTCGTGCGCTTGCTGACCCCCGCTTTCTTCTTCGGGGGCGTGGGCTTCGCGTCCCTGCAGCAGGGCCCGGGGGCCGGGGTATTAACACCAAAGACGCCCAGGACTTGGCCTCGTAGCCCATTCATCCAGGTCGCTTGTTGGCATTTCGGGCATAAAGGGGTCGCCTCGGTCGGCCCAGATGGGCTGCGGGCAAAGGTTCCGTTCGAGACAGCCTCGTCGATGCGGCTGTCCGTCACATACTCGGTCACCCACTGCGATTCCGAGGGGTCGCCGCGCTCCATGTCACCATTAGGGTTCTTATAGACAAGAAAGGTGGCATTCACCGCAATATGGTCCCACTCGGCGGTATCGACCTCCGGACCCCGATAGCAGTGGTCGAACGGGCGGGCGTCTCGGTTCTTGAGCCCCTTGATGAACTGGATAAAAAGAGCCGTGGCGTCGTGGCCGTTGCTTTCGGGAGGGTTAGGGTCGCGGAAGATGTTGTCCAACAAGCCGTCCCTCGTCAGCTTGCCACTCAATCTGACATCCATGGCGTAGTCGATACCTCCGAAGCCTAAGGGCCACCCCTCCCCGCCAGGGGGCCCTTTTGCTCCCACGGGCGGATTGGGTACATCACAAACGGGGTCTTGACGTGAACGGCGGCTGGTTGAGCGAGAGCTTGCTTGGGGCTCACGAAGAGGGATCCTCATCTTGCAGATGAACGTCGTGTGGAGCGCCCCTGCCGAACTGCAACGGGGGGGCTCGAGATGCACCCTTATATACCTGCACGCGAGACGGTTATTTCGGTCATCTTTGAACTAGGTCGTTGGCACGGAACCCGTGCTTGCCGCTCTGGCGAGGGCAATGGCACACGATGTGAGAGGTCGTGGTGGCACTCCTTTGTTCGCCCGTCGGTTGGCGGGAAACCCTGAGAGCTATTCTTTGTCCCGGGGACCTGCCTACGGCGCAGAGCTGACTTGCTGAGGTAAATGCTCGACGCGAGCATCCCGTTTTCGTAGAAATAGGTCTCATTGGGAACCAACGATGGGGAAGAGATACTCGACCAACCGACAGAGCTGAAGTTGGAAGATGGCAGAGTTGGGAGATCGTGCGAGTAAGCTTTCGGATGTCGTCATGACTACCTACACATAGGTTACCTGTACCACGGGAGATGTCACCGTGCGCGAGTCGCCAAGGGGGAAAAAAGGAAAGAGCAGAGGAGCCAACATCCAAGTCGTTTCTGGGGATTGGGGAAGGAAGGGTCCCATCCCCCGGTCGCTCTTTCCCCTCGCATCCGTTCCCCTCACCTCCACCTTTTTGTCATCCTCCGCATCACCAAAACCTCCCCCCAATTATGCCCCGCCCCAAACCCTCCAAGGCCGACAAGGCCGGGAAAGCCAAGGCCGATCCCGCGCCCGCGCCCGCGCCCAAGCCCGACGGGTGGCGGCGATACGACCTCATCGCCCGCGGCAGCGGCCGGCACTCGCCCGCCGGGACCGCCACCTTCGTCGGCCTGCGCCTGCTGGACCTGCCCCTGCAGTACCACCTCCTCGGCCGCGGCGCGGCCGAGCGCGCCGTGGCCTGGCTGGGGCTGGCGCCCGCGCTGGCGGGCCCGGCGGCGCGGACGGGGGCCGCCTGGCTGGACCGCCTGGGCCTGCCGCCGACGAAGCTGCTGCTGCTCGCGGCGGCGGCCGGGGCCGCGGCCAAGCAGCTGTTCTGGCTGGCGTACCTCAACGGCCAGGAGTTCCCGCCGGCCGCGGCGGCGCCCGTGGCCGCGTACAACACGGCCCTCAACGCCGGCAACGCGCTGCTGGTGGCGGCCGCCGCCACGTCGTCGGCGCGCGCGCCCGGCCCCCGCGTGCCGCTGCTCGGCGCCGAGGTCCCGCTCGCCGTCGCCGCCGGCGCCGCCGCCGTCGCCGCCGGCCTCGCCGTCGAGACCGTCGCCGAGTACCAGCGCCGGGCCTTCAAGGCCGACCCGCGCAACCGGGGCCGCCTCTGCACCGTCGGGCTCTGGCGCTACGCCCGCCACATCAACTACCTGGGCTACGCCCTCTGGCGCGGCGGCTACTGCATGATGGCGACGGGCTGGGTCGGCGGCTTGTTGTTCGGCCTCGTGCAGGGCTGGGACCTGGGCACCCGCGCCGCCGGCGTGCTCGACGAGTACTGCGGCGAAAAGTACGGGGAGCAGTGGACCCAGTTCAAGCAGGACGTACCCTATCGTCTCGTCCCTGGGCTGTACTGAATGTGACATGCTCCTTGCTGTCGAAAGGAGCGGTGTTCTTTGCCGTATGGGGTAACCAGATTGGACACGTTCTTGATGAGCCATACGGCAATAGCATTGACGTCAAAAACATTAAATTATGGCAGCTCGACTTCTGGAAACAGGTGAAATACAAAACTCATGACCAAAAGAGTGACAACGGTATAACATCCACATCATACCCCCCCGCTTCCTTACAGGATTCCAATGATACCGCTGAGCAGGTCTTTGACACCCTTGATAACTCCATTTACCAGGTTGACGGTCCAGCCCGCCAAGCTCTTGCCATCGTGAATGGCGTTGGACATCTTGGTCACCGCCGCCGACAAGCCCTTGCTGTTGAGCCACTTGTCGAAGTTGCCCTTGTCCGGGCTCTTGAACGAGCCCGTGGTCCTGGGCAGCACTTTGGTGCAGTCGGTGAGGCTGTTGATCTTGTTGACTCCGAGGAGACTCAGACGGATGTAACCTCGCGCGTAATCCTAACTCGAGGCGTCAGTACACAGGTATTCGGCCACTATGCACAGAGGGTTAGGACTCACCTCATTCCAGTCATCCTGGCCTCCAGGGCTGGCAAACTTCTTCCACTCGCCCGCCGTCTCCGAGTACTTGGACAGGGCAATGTCGCTCTGGAACATGAAGACACGCGGGGGCGCCGGCGTGGTCCCCAGGACCTGGCTGTAGAACAAGGTGTCCCACACACCGGGCGTGCTGTCCTGCGGGTCGCCGGCGCGCGAGGTGTCGACGAAGAACTGCTGGCTCGTGGTGTGGGCGCCCACCAGCGCCGTGAGGGCGTGCGGGCCGATCGTCTTGTCTCGGAACATGGCGACGAGGTCAGGGGCCGACTGCGAAGGGAGGGGCAGCAGGTTGGGCGGGTTCTGCTGGGCGACGTCGTTGCGGCCGACGTAGCTCTTGACCCGCGGGCCCAGGGGGCACACGACAGTCGCCACGTTGGCGCCCATCTGGATCAAATCGGCCATGGTGACGGACTTGTACCCCTTCTGCTTGTTCCACTTGTTGTACCAGCTGGTCGTCAGATCACAGGCGTCCTGGAGACCGTTGTTGTCGGACCTCTGAATCTCGGCCGTGAGGCAAATAGACCCGTCGGCACCCTGCCAGCACCGAGGTTAGCCACCGCTTTCCGAGAACGCTTCATCCGATCCGGGGAAGTATATACACTAGGCAACTTTTGCTCGGCCGTGGCCTTCGACCACACGCCGGCGTCATGAAAACCGAGGCGGACGGCGCGGCGGGCCAAGCCCGTGCAACGGCCGGACGGACCGCGGAACGAGTCGACCATCTCGTTGACGATGTACTGCCAAACGCAGCATGTGTCGGCCTTGCACGCCGAGGACCCCAGGCTGGGGGCGGACCACGTGACATCGGACTCGGGGTTGCCGCCCCCGGACAGAATAAGCTTGATGTCCTTGCCCGTCGGCGTGAGCTGGCTGTCGCTGACCGTCTTGAGGTCCCCGATCATCTCGGTCGAGTCCCAGTCGCCGCTATCCCGACTCACGATCTCGGCCAGTTGCTTGCCCATGCCCGGGTACCCCAAGGCGGCCGGGGCCGTGGCGAGGAGCGCCGCCGTAAGCACGGGGAGGGATCCCAACATGGTAACTTGGTGGCTGAGACAACTGGACCGTGGGGATGGCAGGTGAGGCTCGTCTGCTGGGAGACGTAAGGGAATGGGGGAAAGGGTTGCGGATGGGATGGGATTCTGGAGCTGCATTGAGAAAGTGAGACATCATGGTTCTTATAGAAATCTCGTCTTCATCGAAAGGGGGGGGGGGGAGGCAAGAGGCTTAACGGTACGCCGTGGTGGTATACGCCCTAGTCCCTGCCCGTGATGCCCGATACCCCTGCCACACACCCGGGACGGGTTTTGGCTCCCGCCATGGATCGAAGCGGCGGCCGGGGGTGGCGAGAGTAGACGTGAACTCCCAACGGGAACGTGGATAGCAACGTAAGACGCCCCTTCTCGTTCGTGGTCTCCAGTCGCCGCCATAATCCGTCACCGACGCTTATAATCCCATGATCCTCTCACCGGCCCTGAGGACGGCCCCAGCGTCACTATGGCTCCCGGTCAGGGGCGAACCCTCCTGCGATGAGAAGGAGGCGCTGGGAGCCTCGAACCCAGACACTGACCGGCGTGCTCTTCATACGCACATAGACGCTGGAGTTGCCGAGCTTTACCTAAGCGACTGGATCCGCTGGGTGGGCGCGTCCCAAGTTGGCACGCTGGCGCGTGGCTTGCAGGAGACAAGTCGATGGGGTTCAGCTCATCAGTTGCCGAGCTCGAGGCGGCCGCTGGGGTGGAAGGGTTGCTGCAAGGTGATGCCGCCCATCATTTCCCGAAAGGCAGACGTCAGTTTTCTTTTGGGATTTCGAGTGCACGAAGGAGGGGCCTTGGCACGCACGGCTGGCCGCCAGGCAGCCTGGAGGAATTCGCATGATGCTGCCCAGCGCGACGACTGAGGACATCAGCTAATGCGCGATACGGCGCCACCCTGACGGCTTTTGCCTAGTCGAGGCCTGGCGACCAGCGCAACAACGCCAAGCTAATGCACAGCAGGCGCGGCTCTGGCCCCTTTCGGGCGATCTAGGGCTGATGGGCTTGGGTACGATCGGCCGCCCCTTGGCGTTTCGATAGGAAGGGCATCTTTCCGCGCTGGCCGTTGATGGGATGAACCCTCCCGCCGCTTGGACGCTCCGCGTCAGGTACGAGCCGTCCGTATGGCCGGGCATGATCATGACCCCCCGATGTACCTCTGCAATGCAAGGGACGGGCATGAGCACGCCGTTCTTGGGAATACGAGAAATCGTGCGCGCCTTGCTCCAGCGTCGAGAGGGTTGGGCAAGCAAACAACTGCCGGTCGTACGATGTGACCTTTGACTGCCCGCCCTCGGAGTTTTTGGCACCCTTGCGGGCCGTGGCCACCGAAAACGCGGGCGCTGCGGCTGAAGCCCAGCCTCGATTGGACAGCTCCGAACGTCCAGCCTCTTCTTCACTGCCGTTGGGGTCTCATAAACAAGCACTCCCCACTGCTGAACCGGCCAGCCTGAGGCGCCTGCCCCCCCGGAAGAGAGGATTGGTTCACGCCCGCCAGCTGAGACAACCACGCCTCAGGATACGAGCGACGAACCGCCTCCCGGAATCCCGTCGCCATGTGCATGAACTATCCAGCTCGGAGCCGGGCTCCTAGCCGCTCGCTGTCTGCTGGCGCGAGTCCCGCCTGCACGCCTCATCGACGCGGGTGGCGACGCCCGGAAAAAGAAAGGGCGCTTGGCCATCACGAGCCTGCGAAAATGCAGAAAGCCGCAAGCCAGGATCGAACTTGGGAACGTTCCAGCCGCCACGGCGATCAGAGAAACAGCGCCACCTCCGACGGCCTACTTGTTCCCCTTGACTCGTTTCTCAAGTATATACCCGGGAGAGCAACGACAAACTGAACAATGTTGACCTTGCCCGGGCTGTTTCCAGCCGTACTACACCCCGTCTCGTGTCACGATGTGCTCTATGAGGGCAATTCTCGGCGAAGGACCACCCCGCAGCCGCAGGGGCGCAGCGGCTACTCCTTTTCCTCGACCATGACATCCTCTTTCTCGACCGTGGAGCCCGTTACCATGCATTGGTATCCTTTGAACTTTCTCGCGGGGACCCTTGCAGCAAACTGAACGCACAGAATCATGGTCAGCCAGCCATGGCACACGCCGACCACTCTCGGGATTTCCTAGGGCACGTACCATTTCGTCAATTTCCTCTAGCGTTCTTCCAAACACCTCTGGCAGGCAAAAGTACACCCAGACGGCGGCCACAATGCACGAAGGAAGCCAGATGTAGCCGTATCGGGGCCCCCAGTTCAGCGACTGGGGGTTAATGAAGTAGGGGGCGGTAAAAGTCGTCACCCACGCCCCCAGAAAGCCCACGGCGGCCGCTAGACCAAAGGTGTGGCTTCGGAGGCGCTGGGAGGGAATCTCGCCACCCGTGACCCAGGCATAGGGCGCAATCATGGCCTCGAGGTTGTGTCAGTCAAGGCCACGCCAAGGGGCGGGCGGGAACTCACATTGTAGCTCATGATGTAGAGGCACGATAAGGCAACGAGCACTTTACCGGTCACCAGGGCGCCCGGGTCCTTGTCATACACGACGGCCACGATGAGCTGCAGCAGCCCACAGAGGACCAGGCCACTCATGAGCATCACGCGACGCTGGCCGTATCGAACAACCACCAACGCGTTGACAAAAGTAGCCAGGATGCCCATGGTGCTCAACACGCAGCTCATCGCGAAGGGGTCGGCCACCCTAGCCATGGAAAAGAAATAGGCCTTGTACGCTGTCACGGGCGTGGTGAGTCAGCTTACCACGCGTTTCCCGGGCGGGGGCAGGTTCCATGAGACCTACCAATAATGAACATGGATCCCGAGGCGGCTTGGGTCGTGACACCGGCCACAGATATCATGGTTCGTCTGCGATCGATAGGGTTCCTGAACATGTCGAGAACACCCACGCTGCTGCCCATCTCCCTCTCCTTTTGGATGGCCGCTTCAATCTGATCCACCTCGGCGTCGACCGGCACTCCCGCTGGACGAAGCCACTGCAGCGCCTTGCGGCCCTCTTCCCGCCGTCCTTGCAGAATTAGCCAGCGCGGGGATTCGGGAATAAAGTACAGAGCGACGCTCATCGCCAAAGGCACCACATAGACGAGCCCGAGTGGAATCAGATATGAGGATCTGTCGGGTCGAGGAGCCGTGGCCCAGTCGACAACGGTGCCAATCAGGGTCCCCTGGGCGACGGAGGTAAGAATGCGCGCCGGGACGAAGGGAACACGGAGGATCGGGGACTCACAATCGATGTGCAAAATTGGAACGCCGTCAGGAAAAGACCGCGGTACTTGCTCGGGATCGTCTCCTGGATGTACAGCTGGGAGTAGGTCATAAAGTACCCGTTGGCGAGCCCGATGAGGAAACGACCGGCATAAAGGGCTTCGATGCTCGTTGTGGCCATCATAAGGACGGTGGACGCGCAGCAGAGCACCGACGCAAGCCACAGACACGTCTTCCGCCCCAGCTTGGCCGCCGTGAAGCCGGCCGTCGCGGAGCTGATGAAGGCGCCCAGGGTCATGAGCGACGAGATCAACTGCTGGCGCGTCGTCTCGATGTTCCAGCCGATCTCAGGCGAGTAATAGCCGTAAACCTGCACAGGGTGTAAGGCGCCAGAAGGACCCAGGCCGAGAGCCTAGCGAGAGGAGACGCCGAACCTTGAGAAATCCCGGCATGGCCTGGAGACCTCCTATCATCCCAAAGTCGATTCCATACTGAAACGGCGCAAGCACGGCGATGCCGCACGCCACGAAGCACTTCCAGTGGGCGCGAATTGTATCCTTCTCGCTGGCCGCCATGGCAACAAAGCTATATAACTTTGGGAGCGGACAAGAGGGCGGAACCTTGCGCCCGAGAACCTCTGGACTGCCCCGTTTATGTACATAGGGGCGTACGACAGTAGGACCGCCAAAACGCCTGGGTTTCCCCGCACATGATGATTGGAATCATGCAGGCAGGTGACGGTCGAGGGTAGCATGCATCTTGGCACTGACCATCCTCCCAATGAGTGCCGGCGATATGGAATATCCTGTCACTATATCCCATTGCCGTGGGGAAGAGAATGCGGAGGCAGTGATCCGAGTCTGGGGGGATCGGGGGAAGCACATGGGGGAGACGCTTCCGGTTCAGATGTCCCGGTGGCGACCTCGTCCACCCACTCATTACCCCGAAGGAGCATCCATGGCGAGCTTCCCGGGGTTCCAGGCGAGGCGCGGCGAATCATCGCCGATAAAGCAGCCATGGCGGCTTCCTGGGATTCCGGGTGTGACGAGCCCTTTTTGTCTCCGTGGCACCGAGGAATGGGCGGAATGTGTGGCCGGGAGCAGTGAGGCAGGGGCGCAGCGAAGGACTTGCCCGGGACCGCCGTTTTCCACGGGATCAGAGGGGAACGGTTGCCCACATAATCAACGCAGCCATTCCGGATAGTATCGCAAGATGTGGGATGGACCAAACCGAGTATGGTGCGAAGTCAGTTGCAGGAGCCAGAGTGTCAGTCGTGCATTGGATCGTGGTGTTGTGTGTAATTAAGAGCTGGTGCAGTCGCGGGAGATGTTGCCCCACCTCCACCAAGAAAGGAGCTATGGCCAGCCCCTCCTTCCACTTGCCGGCGCAGGTAAACATTTTGCGATACAATCCAACACCCGGGGCAGAATATCGGCGATACTCACGGCCCAGGCAGTCCTGACAATCCTGTCCTCCCCTCTTTTGACGAGCGATGACTTGAGGGTTGACCGGCAACAACCCCCCTCCCTCCCCCAAAATGTCGGCAGCAGGCACCCAAGCCGCTGCCTCTGGGTACGAACCCGACCCAGCCCCGTGGGCATCCCGTGCGCCTGACTGACCGCGAGCCCCCCGCGTAGTAGCAAAGAGGCCGGATCTACGAACCCGCGAGGCATCCCGGTCGCCCCCTTTGTCGACAAGGTTGAGGACTTTGTTCCCTCGAGAGAAGATGTCGAGGGAACGCTGCGGAACTTCCAGGAGTTGATCTCGTGCGTACACCGCCCGGTCCGGGGCCCGCCGAGCGACGACGCGCCGTACGGGCCGTCCGGCTGACGTTGCCGTCGCACCAGGAAATACCAGTTCATGGAGCTCAACCTGCAGCGCCGCGTGGCGGGTCTCAAGGACAAGATGCCCGACATCCAAAAGACCCTCGAGACAGTGCGCTTCCTGAAGACGCGAACGGTACGCCAGGGCTGCGCCCGCCGCTTCGGCTCCGGATGGTCACTGACAGCCACGATTTCGCGCAGGCCGAGTCGGACCCCGTCGAGACGACGTTCGAACTAAACGACACCCTGTACTGCAAGGCGTCGATCCCGCCGACCGAGGAGATCTATCTCTGGCTCGGGGTATGCCGAGAAACCCCGCGGGGCGCCCACCCGAGGAGAATACATGTCTAACTCGCGGTGCTTCTAGGCCAACGTGATGCTGTCATACCCCATCGACGAGGCGGAGGAGCTCTTGGCTACGAAGCTGTCGACGGCCAAGCAGAGCTGTTCCAACTGCGAGGAGGACCTGGACTTCCTACGCGAGCAGATCACGGTGAGTCGGGCCCCGTGGACACGGCACGAGGCGGCTACTGACCCGAGCTCCAGACCATGGAAGTCAATATTGCCCGCGTCTACAACTGGGACGTGGTGCAGAAGCGAAAGGAAAAGTCCGAGGAGGAGAGTAAGGGGAAGGACGCCGAGGGCAACAAGTCATAGCTGCCCAGCGTGCCATGCGCCTCCTCCTCCCCTCCCCGCCAATCCCCAGGGCGGGATCTCCCCTGCGCCAACGCACACCAGGGGAGCGCGCCCCTCCACTTTCTTCCCGCTGGTGGCATCGGCCCAACGTTGCGTGTGGTTCCCACGGTACGAACGGCTACAATTGACAGGGCGGAGCTGTAGGGGTCGAGCCGTGACACCCGTCGGCCCAAGCGCTCGGGACATGAGGATCGGTCACGATAGGCAGCGGTACATGTAGATGTATGGAACTTGGACAGCTGAATACGTGGCGGGTGGTCAGAGTCCCCGTCGGCGGGAACGAGATGCTACTGCGCACGCAGTTCGCAATTACAACCGGCGCCGTTACCAATGAAGCGACGTGCTTGTCGCGGCTGGCGTCTTGGGGGGTGACGTCAGAGAGACGGGGGCGTGAAGTGCGCGCGGGTGGTCTGGGTGGGAGGTCTCGCTCCATAGAACGGCTGGCACATGTGTTCTGTACTTGTCAGTAGACGTGTCTCGTCCAACCAAAAAGCCATGTGAACGAATGAGTCGGCCCGGCGGGGTCGAGTCGCGTCGAGTCGAGTCGTCCGGATATGAGCAGGTGTATTCAGGCGAGTCGCCGGACTGTCTCGTACCCATGCGTGTGCGTATAGCACACAAAACCGGTACGGTACTTAACCTCGTAACAGGAGGTGCACGCGCACGCACACGAGGAAC
Organism: Nigrospora osmanthi; assembly: GCA_029489945.1. NCBI lineage: Eukaryota > Fungi > Ascomycota > Sordariomycetes > Amphisphaeriales > Apiosporaceae > Nigrospora > Nigrospora osmanthi. The sequence continues at coordinate 2,334,362 of CP120503.1, read as the reverse complement.
AGCAGCAGGTACTGCAGGGACTTCCCAAGGCCGGGCACCCGGGATAGACGGCCGAGGGGGGGAAAGGAGGGACGGGTGGGGTCCAGATCCGTAGAGACGGAAGGATATTCTCCTTTCAAAAGAAAAAGACTTCCCCTTACGCCCAGATGGAGGGGAGCCGACGATGCGAGCAGACGAAGGTCCCCTGCGTTACGTAACCCCTGGCGGCGGGCCAGCGCGGCTGGGGCGCAGACTGCGCGTGCGGATATCAGCTGTACGTATTCATTCCATCTGGGCATCCATCCATATCATACCCCGTATCGAAGATGTAGGAGGTATGTAGCCCATATGCAGTACCTACAGCAGCAGCAGCAGCAGCAGCAGCAGCAGCAGCAGCAGCAGCAGCAGCAGCAGAGCAATTGCGAACCTGTCAAGTCCTCGCATAGATGTCATGACCCCCCCCATAACAAGGACCCCTCATGTTGAGGAGCTGGAGGGGACTGTCACTTTTTGCCGCCGCCACCGTCATCACTCTGTATTTGCCAGTCATTGGTTCCGTAGGTCGGTTGGTGTGTTCAAGTACGGGACGTCAGACGGACATGCCCTGAAGAAGGCAACGAAGACATTAGATAGTGTTTTATGTTGAGAGAAGGGACGCCCCTGTAGAAGAAACAGAGATGTAGTGTACCTGGGCACCTCAGGTACAACCCTCCCAGTTACACTGGGCAGTACAGTGCCAGTCGAGTTCCCCCCGCCGGCTCTCATTCTGCCGCCCGTGTTGCGTACTTGCGTACTGCTTGCGTCCCCCTGCCTGTGAGAGATAGGCACGAATAGTATGTACATTTACCTTAGGTATCCCGTCACCGTCTCTTCCCACTTTCCCAGGCAAGGAATTGCCAGCTCGCTCGGCCAGACGACGACCCAAGACCCGGGCTCCGCTGCACTAGCAACGCCCCAACGACCCTAATCATCGCGAACCAAATTGGGCTTGGGCCGGCTCGCGACCGCAAGAACACCGCAGGAGAGCAGCAGTATCCCTACACTGTCCTTGGCTCCCAGCGGCCGGATCTTCAGACCGTTCGGATCATCCCCTTTTCCCACCCCTGACCAGCCTGGCCTACCGCCTACCACCTGTCCCCGAGGCCGCATATCTATCATCGCCGGCCGCCCAAGTCTTTGCAACTCCCCAGGTCGTTGTCTCCTGTTTCCCAGCACCACCAACCGCACCCTCGCTTCCGCTCCCCATCGACAGCCCCCCCTCCCTCCCCGTAAGACCCCATTCAAGATGGCCGACAAGCAGCTGGGCATGGAGCTCCACCCCGTCTACGACAAGTACGACTTCCCCGTCACGGACCCCGAGAAGCGCGAGGGCTTCGCCGGCTTCCTCACCCCCGACCAGCAGACCAAGGTCAAGGAGCTGCGCGAGCAGCTCGAGGCGGCGGGATGCACCAAGCGTCTGGACACCCTGACCCTCGTACGTCCTGCACGCCCCTGACTCGGCCCACGATGCCGGAGCCTCCCCCTCCCCTCCCTCCCCTTGCTAACGCGGCACCATTCTACAGCTGCGTTTTCTGCGCGCCCGCAAGTGGGATGTTACGCAGGCCAAGGAAATGTACGTCGCTACTACGACCATCCCGGCAAGCATGCACTGACACGGCGCCCCCCCAGGTTCCTCAACACTGAGAAGTGGCGGAAAGAAACCAACCTCGACGAGATCGTGGACACATGGAGCGAAGGCTACAAGAAGGAGAAGGAGGCCCTGTTCAAGTACTACCCGCAGTACTACCACAAGACGGACAAGGTACGCCTCGGGCCCGACCCGGACCCGGCCCAGATGGCAGCTGACACGTGCTTCCCTTTCGCAGGATGGCCGACCGATCTACATTGAGAAAATGGGTGGCATCAACCTGACGGAGATGTACAAGATCACCACGGCGGAGCGCATGCTGACCAACCTGGCGGTCGAATACGAGAAGCTCGCGGACGACCGTCTGCCCGCGGCCTCGCGCAAGGCCGGCCACCTGCTCGAGACGTGCTGCACCATCATGGATCTCAAGGGCGTGGGCATCACCAAGGTGTCCCAGGTGTACTCGTACGTCAAGGAGGCCTCGGCCATGTCGCAGAACCACTACCCCGAGCGCCTCGGCAAGATGTACCTCATCAACGCCCCCTGGGGCTTCAGCGGTGTCTGGAACGCCGTCAAGGGCTGGCTCGACCCCGTGACGGTCAAAAAGATCCACATCCTCGGCTCCGGCTTCGTCTCGGACCTCGGCCAGCAGGTGGACATTGCCAACCTGCCCAAGGACGTCCTCCCCTCGTCGGAGCAGAAGAACGGCTGCGTGTGCCCCGGCCCCACCGACAGCCTCGAGAACTGCCACTTCAGCGACGCCGGTCCCTGGAACGAGCCCGAGTGGAAAAACAAGGAGAAGGCCGCGGCTCCCGCTGCGGCCCCGGCCCCGGCCCCGGCGGCCGAGGCCTCGGAGGACGCCCCCGCGGCAGCTCCTGCCCCCGCCGCTGCTTAAAAGAGCGTGCCGGGTGATTGCATGTAACAAGATGACTGGGAAGTTGGGATTGCTATACACAATAGACTCTATTCTCAGCTTGGGAGGTACGCAGCCGCCGAGGCTTGGATTGTGACATGAGCGCGCTAGCCTGGCGGCGCACCTTGTTGAACGGGTTTTAGGCAAGATGCTCGTGACTACCATAGCCCAGCGCGCTGGAATCATCAGGGGCGTGTGACGAGCCCGCGTATAAGACCTCCATTGGTATTGTAGGCATGACAGGCGGGAAAGATGCGAAGAAAACAAAAAACGCCCAGCAACGCCATGACCGTGCCGTAGTTGACGGCTCCACGCATACAAAGACGAAACAACTCAACGTTCGGTAACCACGTAGCCGCCGGCGCCGCGGGCCCTCTCGAGCCTCGCCACCACCGAGGGCATGTCCTTCTTGAGGCGCTCCAACCCGGCGACGGCGTCGGCGTAGCGCTTCTCCAGCTCGGCCTGGCGCTCGTGCTGCCGGATGGCCAGCCCGTCGGCGGCGGCGGCGCCAGCGGCGGCGTCGGCCTGCTTGGCGTGCTCGAGGGCCTCGTCGTCGGCGCGGAGGCCGGCCTGGAGGGTCTGGGCCCAGGCGGCGGCGGCGTGGGCGGGCGTGCTCTTCTTGAGCTTGGCGATGTCGCGCAGCAGGTCCTCCTCCTCGCGCGTCAGCTCCTCCACCCGCGCCCGCTTGCGCGCGTCGAAGGGCGCGTACACGACCTCGGGCTCGGTCGGGTGGCCGCCGCCGCCGCGGGGGTTCGTGATGATGGCCGGGTCGACGGCCAGGCCGTTGATGGATATGTTGGGCGCCGCGAGGTCGAACGTCTTGGTAATGTACTGGAAAGCCGCGGCGGCGGGAGGGGGAGGGGCCCCGGGCCAAGTGTCAGTCCAGCCTTGTTCTACTTCTGTTCGCGCCCCCTCCCCCGGATTGCTCTTGGTGGTTGGGCGGCAAGGGACAGGAAAAAAGACAAGGAGGATTGGAACAAAAACAAATACCAAAAAAAAGTTAAGAACGTTTCGCCCGGCGGCTGCGAAGGTTCCCGGTACCCCCCCTACCCCCCCTAAAAAGAAAACTCACCTCGTCGACGAGCGCCTCGATTTGCGTCCGGAGCTCGTCCTCATCCTGCGCGCCCTCCACGGGCGGGAAGGCCTCGTCGAGGTGCGCGGCGGCGGCGCGTCGCACGTTGGCGACCAGGTACGCGAGGTCGTCGGCCGACTGGAGCTCGATCTTGCGCTGGTGCGCCGAATCGCCCGCGTCCATGGCGGCTCGGGCGGGCGTCGGACCGAGGAGAGTAACGAAGCGAAGGGTGCGAGGCGGACCAGAGACGGCACGGTGGGGGGTTTTTGTTTTTTTTGGTTTTTTCCAATGGCCTTCCCGTTTGCTTTTGTTCGCATCAAGCAAATGTTCCAAGGTGATGCCCTTCAACTAGGTAGGTATGGGATCCCGAAGGGGGGCACTTCCAGGGTGACGCTTATCGGGCTTATCGGCCAGACGGCCATGGGGAAGTTGGTGGGGCTCCTCATCGTCGGTGTAGGTCCCGTCCAAAACAGCCTGGACGCTGGCGACGCATTCAGTGTGGCATCTCGTGTTGGCAGGCTCAGTGTTCTGGGTGTGTGCCAGTATGTAACGTACGGGATATTATCCGGATCCGATCCCATTCTGCAGTAACTTACCCGGCCGATCTTTGTTCTCGCCAAGGGGCTTTTTACGTTGTGAACGGCGATAATCCATGCCCATTTGGCGGGGCTTCCTCGTGGTCCGAAAACATTCAAGCTTCTAATTACCATACCTATTGCTTTCTTCACAGACTGCTTGCATTCCAGAGCCTTACTCGGAATGTAGACGTAGCAATTAGCCACACTTGCCGGCACAGCAACGTTCACCACGGCAAGTGCCATACGCCCCAAGCGGTCGCCAGTGAGCGCGTCCAGGCACTGATTCGGGAGGGCGCTGGTTGCGTTACCAACACGGCGCGTCGCGTCTTGTCCCCGTAGGCCCAGGGGCGCTATTGGCAGGAGTTCTGAGGCGCTGGACTGCTCAGGGGATATTTCGGTACTGTCGCCCAGCGGTGCTCTTACGGTCACATCGGCGGAACGACTGGATGGCGCATCCGGGACAGCATCGCTGCTTTGTTTACCCTGAACGCAGAACAGCAAACCATCTGTCTGGGTAGGTGCTTGCATTTGGCGAGGCACAGATTCCGCAGACTACCTGCAACGTATTCTCAGACACAAGTCAGCACTCGGCTGTCGCTGTCTGCATCCCATATTTTACCACGATAAGGCCGCCGGAATCAGACGTTGCCATTCTCCCCAGGCTCAACCCTGCCGTCTTCAGCCGCGAGGGGCAGGAAGAGGCCGGCTGAGCAGCTCGGCTTACCAGAAAAGAGGTGTATTCATCACGGCGCGGCGGCCTTCGAGCGGCACAATCAGAGTAGATGATGGCCTTACCTTGCAGAGGGGCTCAGACCTTCCAGGTGTTCCCCCCACCCTATGGTGGTCAGACAAGCCGGCGGGAAAATACGAAATGCGCGTCGGACACGCAGAGATACACACAAACACGTGTTTGCGATGGAGGCAGAAAATGTCCGGTCTTGCAGTAGGTCATCATCGGTTCATGGTAGCACCGCAATCAAGGGGCCCTCGTGACGATGGTTTTAAGCAATGGCTCTGAGAGGTCACTCTCGACCACATTCATCGGAATCGGCAGCAGCGTAGGAGGCAAAAAGGCAGGCTGTCGATGATTTGAGTTTGGTGGTCTTGGGTGAAGAAGAGAAGAAGAGAAATTTCCGAAAGCCTGCGAGAAACGGCCATGGTTCATATGGAGAGGTCCTGCCGAGCAAAAATTTTAGCCTCGGATTTGCCGGGGCTAGCGGAGCGGCGAGCGACGAGTGGGCGGTGGGTGATGATTGGAATTGGAAGCTGATGTAACTCCGGGGTGTCCAGGCAGCCCTGATGGTGACAAAAAAAAAAAAAAAGAGACGCCATAAGGTCGCAGCTCTACTGCGCTACAAGGCTACTGGGGCATTTATTTTGCTGTCCCATCCCCTTGCCAGGGTACACCTAACTTGGCCGCCTTCTCAGTTTGCGTTGCACGACGCTGTTAATGCGCACTGGCACACCGAGACGAATATACCGCATTCCTAGCGACCACGTCCTTGGCGGGAATAGACGGCTCTTATGGATTTCTAGAACTAGATACCTAGTAGGGTGATGCCATCACTCCCTAACCGGGTGTGGGTGAAGTAGGTACATGTACCTATGCACGTATGTACGTACGTTCAGGTTGGGGGGGCACAGGACTGCGGGGCAGTGGTGGCTGCAGAAAATAGGTGTAGGTACTTACCTACCTACCTACTTCCTACCGAACCCATGCATCCATCCTTTCCCAAGCCGGTATCGAAGCAGCCCCGGAGAGTGCTGGAGGCGTAGGTTCAACCCGAGGCGGTCGTGACAAAACGCACGTATCCACGGGCAGAGTTGCTTTGCCAGCAGTGGTGCTCTGTGCTGGCTGGTGATCACCGGGAGTGAGGTGGGCGGAATGACACGAGTTGGGCTGCATCAAGGGTCATACGCTCCACAGCAGCACGTCGGCACGCGAGAGCTTCCAGCAACACGATTCTGCTCCCCGGGCCGTTTGTAGTCTAGTGCAGCCTGTCCTCCCCTACCTCATAAAGTACCTAACCTCCTAATGTGAGATTGACTTGAGCATCGTGTAGGGAAATCAAATGTAGGATGGTATACTGTAGGTAAGCGGGATACGGAGCCAATGGGGTCGCATCCTGGCATCCGCCGCTGGAGGAAAGCGGTTATTTGCTGTTTACCTAGGTACGAAGGTCAACGGGAAGTGAGTACTTTATGAGGTAGGTATGTCCATACATACTTTATGTCCTTAAGTAAGGTGAAGAGGCCCTTGTGATGGTGATCTTCACCCACCACACCACCAGAGAGGTACCTTTTCCTCCCCTGGCTCATCAAGGCTGCCAGGGACAAATGGCTATGTACCTAACTTCCACACATAACCTCATACTGGTAACTGGCTCTGCTGTCGGGCTCGCTGGACCCGGGAAACTGCGCTAGAAAGAGGCTAGTTAGAGGCTAAAAGACAGAAGTTTGTATGGAGCCGCGCGCAGCATGGACGAAAATGAACATTTTGCGGTCGCCGCATTCGTTGTACACATGTAGGTTAGGTACGCTGTTGTTGCCGTTGCTGCTGCCGTAGGGTTGCTGCTGCCGCTGCTGCTACTGCTGCCGCTACTGCTGTCGCTGCCACTGCCGCTACTGCTGCTGCTGCTGCTGCTGCTACTGTTGCTGCTGCCGCTACCTCTGCGGCTCGAACTTGCTTGCATCCAAGTGATTTGATTGGAAAATCTCCAAATCGAACCATCGCCAACTCTTCAACCTCTTGTCCCATCCCAAACGCCCACCCCCAGCTCTACTGCTTCCCCCCTACCTCTTCCTACCAAGCCAAATTCTTCCTGCGCACTGCAACTGCCAGTTTCGTCGTCACTGCTGCCCGTCTCCCCTCTCGTCGCAATTCTCCCCGCCACACGTACCCTACCGGCTCTGATACCCTTGATACCATCCCGACCTTCCACTGTCACTGACATCACCGCACGCACCCGCTGCGCCCTCACCCGCCCTCTGCCGCCCTCTTTCCACCGCATCGCCACGCTCTGTGCCGCCTTCGCCGGGTGTTCCTTCCTCTCCTCCCCCGCCCATCCGCGACTGCTCCCGACGACGCCTGTGTGTTGGATACCCTGAGCCACGCCCCGCAGGTGCCTGAGCCCTGAGCCCCGAACTGCATTGAAGAAGATTTCCGTGGAGGGCCGCCCGGTACATTGACAAAAAGCACCTGGGGAAAGAGAAGGATCTACACTCGCTTGCCGCCACCACTCTCCCACACGAAAACCCCCTCGCCTCTCCCCGTGTCCATCTTTCCCCATGGATAACAAGAACAGCATTTGGAACCGCCGCCCCAAGTAAGTTCTCTTCGTGGTGGTGTGCCGTTGCGGGCCCCGTCCCGGGCGACCGGCCGGCGGCCGCCCTTTCGCTGTGACGAAGAACCGCGCTGACCCCGCGCTCCCTTTTGTAGCACCGGCACGCTCTCCTTATCCACCAGCCAGAACGATCCCGCCCCGAACACCCCGAGAGACTACTCGTCTCTCTCGCGCCGCAACGGCGGCGCGACCTCGTCTCATGGCCGGCAAAACCCCTTCTCAGCAACCACGCCGGGTGGCGGGTTGACCTCGCCCACGGCCGGGACGGCTGCGGCAGGCGGAGGGGCGTCGAGCGCCTTTGGCCTGGGCTCGGGGGCCTTTGCCTCCTTCGGCTCGGCCAAGACGCCCAAGACCCCCGGCAACCCCTTCGAGATGGCCATGGGCTCTGTGGGCAGCGGCAAGAAGACGCCTGCGGCGGAGAAGTCCGCATCCGACGCCATGAAAGCGGTCCCCGAGGCGGTCCATCCCCTCCGGTGCGCCTGGGTGTTCTGGACGCGGCCGCCCATCAGCAAGGCTAACGGCCGGGTCGAGTACGAGAAGACGCTTCACCCTATGGCGCGCGTCAAGACGGTCGAGGAGTTCTGGCAAATCTACAAGCACCTGAAGAAACCGTCCGAGCTGCCGGTGGTTACCGATTACCACTTCTTCAAAGAGGGCATCCGTCCGATATGGGAGGACGAGGAGAACAAGCGCGGTGGGAAGTGGACCCTGCGCCTCAAGAAGGGCATTGCGAACCTGTATTGGACCGAAACCATGCTGGCGCTGATCGGCGACCACCTCACCGACGGGACCAGCGAGATGAACAACGCCGTCAACGGCATGGTGCTGAGCGTGCGCAACGGCGAGGACATCCTCAGCATCTGGACCTCGGGCACCAGCGCCAACGGACTCAAGGTTCGCGACATGATCAAGGGCTGGCTGGAGTGCCCTCCCAACACCACATTTGAATGGAAGAGCCACGACGACAGCCTGAATCAGCGGGCTCAAATCGACGAGCAGCGCCGGGAGAAGGCCGCTGCGAACCACCACAACAACAATAACCACCCGGACAACAAGCGCGCAGCACGACCAAACAACGACGGCACCACCACCTCGCGGCAGTCACAGGAAGAACAACGGTCATAGTCTGGCGCGTGTTCACTTCTCCATCTCGGGGCGATCATGGCAGTGGCATTAGTGGTGACTTATTTTGCCCCCATGTACAGCTTGTGAGGGAATCCTTTCCGAGTTCGCCGGGTCCCGGCCTCAGCCCACCCGCGAGTCGTCGTCTCAATGCGTTGATGATGGTGGTCTCTCCCCGACCAGACGAGCACTCGGTTTATGCGCAAAGCAGGCAAGCCGGCAGGCGGGGTGGGCATGGCATGGACATTGATGATGCTTGTATGTGTAGTATGTATATGTACCAACGGACCGGACATCTGGGCGGACGGCAAGCGAAGGCCGGCGGGCAGGTATTGTTACCCACGCCTAGCGGTTTGATTTATTCTGCATTCCGCATTTGCGATTCCATTGCTCGGGGGAAGGAAAACCCACGAGGGAAATATGCCAGCGTCCTCGTGTCGGCGTCCTTCGGGTATTCTACTATTGCTAGTTGAATGCACAGCACCCGGCCAAAGAACCATCACAACCGTAGCCCCTTTCCCTGCCGTGAGGAGGTGCGTGCGAGGGGTCAAGGAGTCGTCATCGTGCCGGCATCCCGCCCGCCACACTAGAGGTGCGTCCGTCACAGCATTATGAGGGGCTTTGGATGAAATGTTCATTTTGTCTAGAGGCTTTGGCTGTCGGGATGACTCGCGTGGTTGCCCCTGGCACCGCAGCCGCTTTCCCGCGGACTGGCGCAAGGCTGCGAGTGCACCGGCATGCAGAATGCAGACGCGCTATGGATCTGTAGGGGGTATCGTACATCATAAATTGGCTCCCATCGGCAGCGGAGTAGTCGCGCCTGAGCCGGGTCTATAGTCATCAAGCACGTAGGACCGGCATCCACGAAACGCCTTGCGCCGGCTTGAGATGACCCATGCGTATCCGCCCCAGTGCTCCTTTCCCCTCCAACGCCGGTCCCAGCGTCCTTGGGCCGTCAGGACAAGACCGTGCCGTCCAGCCCCCGCTCCCATCGCGTGAGGTAGTAAATTCATACCGTATATAGCAACATAATGGCTGGAAAGCAACGCAGATTCGTTCAATGGACTTCGGCCGGGGAAATCATCGACCCACGTGCTCCCAGATGGTGCGAAGTGCATGCGCTTTCGGCCTCGAGCCAGCGGATTCACTTTTCCGGGCTCGTTTATTTGCTGAGCTCATGTTCGGGCAGTAAGGCCCAGAGCTTGTCCGACTTCTTGCCGTTGGCTGTGGGGACACGGTGGGCTACTATCTCCAACGTGTTCTTGACCTGGGCTTTGGTGCAATTCTTGAAGCGCTTGGATAGCATGTCTACCAAGGCCACCTTGGTCAGCATGCTGATATCCTCACTAATGATAGCACGCTTGAAGTTATCGAGTTCCGAGGCCGGAACCATGTCCTTCGGGTTGGCCGTGGCCGGCGCGGGAGGCGGTGCCATGGCGCTGGGCGCTGAGCTGGGCTTATCGAACGGCGTGGCCCAGACCGGTGCCGCCGCAGTCTCGGGCTTGGCGGGCTTAGGCTGCCAGTACTCCGTGGAAAAAGGGTTGATTCCGTGGTGGGGGGCGGTATCTGCAAGCGTCAGCGGAAGCGCACGCGGCGGTTAGCCGGATGCGGCTCAGGAGCTTACCGAGGAGAACCTCCATGCGGAATTTGTAAACGGCGGGCGAAGGACCCAGCCGGTTACAGTTCTCGAAACAGATACCCGTGCTCTTCGGCTCGACCTCAGGCAGGTATGCGGGGCGAACGGCAACATCGTCGGCGTCGTCGAGGAAATCGGCCATCTCTTCGTCCGGCTCATTCTCCTCATCCTCGTCGTCTACGTCGTCGAGATCCTCGCCCTCTTCCTCCTCCCACTCGGCCTCCGAGTCGTAGTCGTAATTCAGGCGCTGGAGGATCCTGCCGTTGGGCCGGCGAGACAAGCGACGGAGGTCGCTGGGGCTGGAAGACGTGACGGTACCCACGTAGGGTGGCCGCACATCATGGTAGAAAGACAATATTTTCACTGGGATCTTGCTCAATTGCCTGTCGACGTGAACGACAAGGGCCTGCTGCGAATCGGTACGCGTAATTGGGTCAATCGGATCTTCGAGTATATCGGCCATGATCTTCTTCACGGAGGGGTGGTGGATGCCGCGGGGGGGCTGGCGCCCGATCAACTGAAATGTCGCCACGGGGTCAAACGGCTTGGTGGCGCCGGCTTCGCGCTGGCCGGAAATGTATTCCTCGAGAATTCGGGACTTGGCTTCTTGCGCCTCGCGCGAAACCAAAGAAATTGGTGCCACCTTGACTCCTTCTTTCCGGTAGAAGCCTTGGAACATTCGCTCGTACGGTGTCTTCTCGGGCTTGGGCTGCTCCGCCGCGGAGCTCGACTGAGCCGGCGCACCCGTGCTATCACTCTCTGCGGCGTTGGCGGTTGTGGCTTTGGTCTTTGCGTCGTCTGATGTAGCCGGTTTCTTCATGAAGTTGAATAGGGTCATTTGTGATCGTTTCTTCTTCTCTTCCTCCCTCTCCTTTTGGAGGCGCTTTTCTTCTTTCTCGCGGTCGGCTTTTGCCTTCTCCGCGGCCTTTTCTGCGGCTTTGGCTTGTCGCTCGGCGGCTTTGGCTTCTCTGGCTTCCTTCTCAGCGGCCTTCTCAGCAGCTCTGGCATTTCGTTGCCTTTCCCTCTCGGCGGCCTCCTCTTCCTTCTTCTGCCGCTTTGCGGCACGCTCCTGCTCCTCCCGCTGCTTGTCGGCCGCTGACTTGCCCTTCTTCTTAGCTGAAGAGGTAGCTGTAGAGATAACATTGCGGGTTGGCAAGGTCTGGACCGGGGGCTTGGATGGCTGGGGTAGGGCAGTCGCCTTGCTGGGGGATGGTGATGGCTGCGGAGGCGTACTGCATGCAGCGTCCGTGAGGACCCCGGGACTACAACTTCGGGGTGACGATAGGGGCGAAGAGACAGTGGCGACTTCGGTTACGGTGACGTCGGGAATGTCTGCCACGGAGTATTAGCCAGTTCATCTGCAGGGGTGCGGGTAATGAGAAGCGCCCTGGTACTTACGAGTTGTCGGGGCTTCGACTGCCGCCAAAGGAGTGTCTGTTGTTGAAGATGCGGCGACGTTCTCCAGACCGGTGTCAGGGACATCTTTGCCCACAGGGACCACCACTGAGTCCTCGGCATATTCATCATGGGTTCGTTTCCGAGCAGCGGCATCGGGCATTTGGATGTTGGCGGACATGGTGAACAGCGGCATTGGAAGTTTTCCGGGAGAGCCGCTGGGCCCTGGGGGCGCGAGGCAGGCTGTGTGCTGGTTCTGGAGCTCGGGACAGGATGAAAGGTGCGCGATGTCGACTACACGGGAAGTTGGGGGCCACTGCCCGTCGCAGATGATGACAATGGATTTTGTTCGGTAGATAATGTCCGAGGGGGGCGCGGGGCAGACGTGTTTTGAATTGTATCACAGGCGCTCTCTCGCCGGCAATGGCATCACTTGCGTCTCAATGCTGCTGCTGCTTCGAAGAGGGCACGAGTACTTCGGGGCCGGATCGAGGTCACTAGGCAAGTGACTGGCAGTGCAGTGGAGGTCAAGCTCCCAGCGGTTCCTATAGTGGACGCGAATGGGGCCGGAAGGAGAACGCGGTCTATTTCTCGCGTGAGGGACGCGTTCTTGGTCTAAGAGGCGGCCCGTGCGTGGATGTCTGTCGGGAAACTGCATCTGCAGCACCTGCCTGCCTGTGGCGGTTGTGCTTGCCAGTTGAGGTCACGGCGAACCCAACTGTCTCATAGGTTGCTTGGGTCGATAGGTACCTACAAAAGGAGAGACAATGCCGGTGCAAGAACTTAGGGTCGTCATATGCACAAGCAGCGAGGCATCAACATGGAATTCCGAGCGAGGCAGGTATTCCGCCATGAACAACCATTGCCTACTTATGGACCCCTATGCTGCCCTTGTTAGCGCAGGAGGCAATGCTTGCTCCTTATCGGCTAGGTATGTACATCCGTACTGACGCTGGGAATTGAGCATCTATCTACACCAGGTACAGCTTTTCTATCTTGCGCCTGGGTTGGCACTTTCCATGTTGTCGTTAAGGTATACAAGTCGCATACACCTAGAGTAGGACCGGCTCAGGTATTTTCGCCAAGGATGGAAGCCTGGATGCTTGACAAAGTGAAAATAAACTCGTGCTACAGTGGAAGATGAGACAGGGACGGGTAGCTATTGCTGAGTGTATTGAATTCCCAGCCAGCCATTGGTTACCTGGTCCCTACTGCCTTCCGCAGTGACTCAGCTGCGGTGGATGCCTAGAACCCACAACTGTCCCCCACCCATGTCCGCCACCGGCTTACCCTGCCTAAAGAAGTATAAATATCTTGCTTCCCTCCCTCCCTTTACCAAAATTTTTCCTTTCTTCTTCATACTTACCTTGCGAGAGGAGGGTGCGCTCAAGCATGCACTCTCCTAGTGCGAGGAACCTGCATTGCACATCGTGGTGTTCCTCGTGCTCTACTATCCTTCGGGGTCGTAGCTGGCGGAATTTTTGATGTCCAACTCTCTTTTTCGTTATGGAGTGGTGCTTCGGCATCGCCATGAGGAAGAAGGTTTGTAAAGACAAGCTCCGTACACAGTAACAGCAATTGGATACCTCGTTGCTTGCGTATGGGTCGAGGGTACTGGTGGTACTGGCTTGACGGTGTACGATCATTCGCGCGAGAGGATGAGACGTTGCAAGACTGTACATACTTTCGAATAAAGTCAAGGGACTTGATGGTGCGCCGCGCTTGGATATTTGCTCAGTCGCTCATAGCCTGGTGCCTTCAGAAGCTTCGTGATGACGTTCTCTCATGGTCCTTTGGTCAACCTATGCAGGCGTGCCGCCATCGCCGTCCTGAGATGCTTGTCCGTTCGCGCTGGAATCGCGCCCATCTACGTCGCCTTGCGGCACCTACGAGCCGTCAGGCCAGATACGCTGGCGATGCTGCTGCGGATGCCAGCGACATGTATCCAAAGAAATTTGACGTTGCTGTAACTGCCGACTTTCGTTCCATTGTGACCTGTAGCCATCGCCAGCCCATCAAGTCCTGTACACAGTACGAAAGCACAGTGCGTTAGCAGCTGGGCACGTGGCACGAGCCGGCAGCGGCCGACCTCTTATGAAATTTTGGCAGCTTGGAGTTATCTTGGGCAGTTTGGAGCGGAATTGGGAACGACGCGACAAACGAGCCACCGTCGGAGCCCCACGAAGTCGCCATATCCATTCACCCTCGTCCGCTTTCCCCTCGTACGGCCGTTTGTCCCCCCGCCGTTCCATCGCCAGACAGCCCACGCCATGTCGCGACCACTCTGCCTGGCGGCGCCCGCCTTCCGGGCCGCCCTCGCCCGCCCCGCGACCACCACCAAGACGCAGGCTCTCCTCTCCTCCCGACGGTACGGCGTCCCCCCCCCCGCCGGGCCTCTCTCGTCGCTGGACCCTCCCGTCGGCTCGTCGTGACCCCTCCCCGCTGACCACCCAGGCTGCGCAGGACCTTCACATCGCTCCCGACGCTGCGCCCCAGCCTGGCGGCGCCGCGGCCCGTCGCGACCGTCTTCCGCTCCGGCCAGAGCGGCACGTCCGCCGGCCTGTACACGCCGGGCCCGGCGTCGTCGTCGTCGGCCGGCGCCGCCGCCGCGCTGGACGCCGAGGTCGTGGACGTCGTGCCCCGGACGGCCATCAGCGCGAGCCCCCTCTTCGGCGGCGTCCAGATCCGCTGCGGCCCCCGGCCGACCCTGGCGCGCTCGAGTCGCCTGATCCGCAAGCGGCGTCACGGCTTCCTCAGCCGCATACGCACGCGCAACGGCCGCAACACCCTGCAGAGACGCAAGTCCAAGTCGCGCCACCACTTGTCCATGTAGGGCCTCGCCCCGGACGGCCCGCCGGAGGCGGAAGGCGGGAAGAACGAAAGGCCCCCCTCTCCCCCCCCCCCCCCCAAGGGCCCGAGCCCTGCAAGGGACCATGAGGAGGACCACGATACAGCTCATAGATGAGAGCAGTGCATGACGGCCAATGCACTACGTGTACTATATGTCAACTCGCCCAGTTGGGTGAATAAAGAATTGTATATTGCCAAGAGCTTCATGGACGGTCCTACCAAGCCCGGCACGCAATTGTGCAGCCGGTTCAAGACGGAAAGATATCGAATCCGCCTGGGAATTTGTGGAAGCGCACCTCGCTCTGGTAGAAGAACTTCGACCGTGAGGCACGGCGGCACCGGCTGTCCTGGTGGAAAGACATGACTCTCTACCTTCTACTGCATCATGGCCCCTAACATCCACCATCATTGATCTAAGAGACCATCGAAGCTGTTGGCCACAACCTACTGCGGTGGGGATGAGGGCAAAGACATACAAGCAGGGCATCGCATTGACTGGAATGCTGGTGTTCTGTATTATGGCTATTGACGGTGCGTCGTCTCCCGCGGCTATCTTACTATGAGCTCTCGTTCCATGTAGCCATGTATGCCATGGATCTATCACATTTGGGATGCCCCTGGCATCCACCAGAGTGACCCTGCGTCGGAGCTATACCCTATTACTTGGCCTTGCCGGCATCGATGATCTTCTGGTTTGCCTTGAACAGCTTTTCTCTAGCCTTCTCATCAAGTAGGCCAAACCATTCTCGAAGGTACACGGCGTACATGCTTTCGGCTTCCCCGTACTCCACGGGCGGGCCTCGGATCTGCGGCGGCTCGCCTTCCTTGTCAAAGACAGCCCAGCTGGACACCTCGCTGGTTTGCAATCCGTAGCCTTTAGCCCTGAAAGAGGCCACCGTGAAATTACGAAGAAGCACAACGTCGCCCGCCTTGACTTTCGGCAGAGAATCCTTGTGGGGGCGGTAAATCTGCACCTCGGCAACACTCGCCGGCCCAATCGAGTAGTCCGTGACGGTGAAAGACATCAAGTACTCCCGTGGGCCGCCCTTAGCGCGCCGGGGTTCTGGAGGCGCCATCAGGGCTACCGCCATGACGTCGATGGATTGGCTAACGTGCTGGCGCAGAATCCCCAGCTTGGTACAGTCGGGAAGCCGATCGCGAATATGGCGCAGCAGCTTCATTTTCGCGTCTTTGACCGAGTTCGTGTCCTCATCCACCTTGGATGAAGCTGGCGAGGTCGAACGCGGCGTCGAGCGCGCCTTGGCCGTGAGTTTGGAGGGAGTGTTGAGAGAAGCTCGAGCAATCTGCACACTGTCGTCGACCAAGTCGGGAGACGAGCTCTTATGGGAGCTTCGTGTCTTGATGGAGGTGTGGGTGGGGTCGGGTGAAGCATCGCGTCTTCGGGTGCCTCTCCTTGACGCTATAGCTGCCCGCGCAAGTCGAACGCTGGGGTCCCCGCCCTGCTCGTCGTCGGTGTCCTCGCGGGTGCTGGTCTTCTGTCTAGAGGCTCGCGGCTTAGTAGGCGGTTGGGACGTGTAGCTGGTGGAGGCATCAGAGAATGCGTCGTATGGCGGCACAGATGATGGGCCTGGTCGGTCTCCGTGTTCTGATGTAGCATCTTCGCCGTGTTCTTGCATTTCCATCGCGTCGCTGAACTCGGGCTGTTCGGCGCTCGTGTCGTGGGCTTCGCTTCCGGAACCGGGACTCTCCGCCGCATGCTCGTGGACGGACGAGGTTGCCGATTGGAACTCCTGCGCATGCGCATCATCGCCGTACGGAGAAGAAGCAGCCACGATCTCCGCATCAGGGCTAGGCGTCGAAGCCTCCAGACGCGACGGCAACGGTTCGTCGTCGCCCTCATCGGCGATCTTCGAATGCTCTTCCCTAAGGAGCGCTTGTAAAGGATCGTCATAGTCCGACTGAGACGCAACGGAAACAGCGCCATAGTCATCTACCACGCGTTCATCCTCCGCGCTGGCCTGCGGCGGGGATAGTGATGACGCCGGGCCAGTACCCGCTTCGACTTCTTCTGGTCCCGACAGTGTCTTCAGGCCCGGCCCGGTGGTCACGGTTATGGAGGTCTCTAGAGCGGTTTCCACCTGTTCACCCGTAGATGAAGTGCGCCGTCTCGAACGGGGTTCCTCCGATACTAACACTTGCTCTTCCTTGTGGACCGCGGACTCCTTGAGGTGCACTTCAATGGCATCTGAACCGGCCTCGGCTGGCGCATCTGAGGAACCGTTTTCCCCAGTGGACATGGCCGTTCTGGCGATGGACGCATGGGATGTCGATATTTCTATTTGTTGGGTATCCATAGGTGTAGGGAGCTGCGTCTCGGTTTCTTCGCCCGTCGTTGAAGCATGTTGTACCACGACCTCACGCTTCTCGTCCACGACAGGCGATGTAAACGACTGAGTGAAGGGCGGAGGAGACGGTGCGGCGGGGGCGTCTGCCATATCATCATCCTCTTCCACACGTTCCACAGGTGCCGGTGAATCCGCTTGAACTTGGATCTCACCACCTTGAATGATAGTGTTTTCCTTGGATGGCTCACTGGCCTCCGCTTCCGTTGGCAATGGGGGATTGGCTCGCTCGAACTTGGCCGTGCTGTCTCCAAATATTCCCCTGGTCTCCTCAGCATCGATAGGATCAGAATCCCGCATTTCGTCGTCTTTGTCGGCTGGCGACCGGGCGGCGCTGTACTCGGTTTCGGTCTGGACATCCTTCATCTCCTCATCTGGTGCTTCCGAGGCAGATACGTGGGTTTCAGTCGGTATATCAGGTGATGTCGCCTGTTGCGATAGCTGTTGTTCCGCCGTCGCTTTGCCATCCGGCTCGACGACTTGTTCCGCGTGGGTAACGGCAGTGGTTTCCTTTGCAGCCGTCAGTGCTTTCCCACGCACGTTTTCAGCTCCGTCAGAATCCTCGGCAGAATCTTCGGGCCCAGAGCTGTCGCGGTACGATTGGCTCATATCCTCCGCTACTTCAGAATCGTCGCCATCGCTGCTGGCCTGTTCGTCGTCGTCGTCGTCGTCGTCGCCGCCGTCTTCGTCTTCGCCGTCGTCGTCATCCGCTCCCGGCACATCATCCTCAATCTCCTCGTCCTCTTCACTCTCCGGGCCGTACTCGGGGGATGTGCGGACGGGTGCGGGACGAGTGGGCACGGATCGAACATTGGACGAGACCGGCTTGGATGCCAAGGGTGTTTGTAGACTCTCGTCTTTGTCGTCTTCTTCATCGGATGATAACAGGTCGATCACGACCGGGGCAGATGATGCGAATGGAGGCGGCCGTTGTGGATTGGGTGAGCCATTACCCATCTCTTCATCGCTCTCGTACTCGTCCTCGCCGTCGTCTTCAGGCTCCTCTTCATCAACGTCTTCCTCTTCCTCCTCCTCTTCATCTTCACCGTCATCGAACGGCTCCTCTAATGAGTGGGACCGCAGGTCTTCATCGTGACTATCGTCCTCATCGTCGTCTGGCCCGATGTATTGACGCGTGTCGTAATCGCCAATGTCATCTTCGTCATACTCGGGCTCCTCGTCGGCAGAGTATTGCTGCACCTCCAACTCAGCCTCCACAGGCGCTTCCCCCAGGTTATCTTGCGAACCAACAGCGCCCGGGTCGTAGCCGCGATCGGCAAAAGATGTAACAACACTGGCATTAGGCATCCCGTTCTCGAGCTCACCATCAGGATCACTATTATCGACGACAAGAGCGGATTCGGGGGTGTGCCCATCTGCACTAGCAGAGTTCTCCACGGGAAACCGCGGTGCTGAGCGCAAGTCACTCTCAGCAGCTGGCCAGGCTGGAACACTGGCTTCCGCACCATGGAGATGCGCCTGCGTGTCTGGGTGGGGCTGGTTGGGTATCGAGGCGTTTTCGCGACCCAGCAGTGCGGTTGCTGTTAGTGACGGTGCTGCAAAGGGGTTTGCGTTCGATGGTTGCGCTACGTCCGCCAAGACAACTTTGCCATCGGCATCAAGTGGAGGATAGTCTGTGTTTGCCTGGGCGAAAGGCTGGTCTTGACTTCCGATAGGAGGGTATGTTTCGTGCGGCAGGCCATGAGCGTTCATGTCGTTGCCTGGAGGTGATAAGGACGTATCTCTGACATCGGAATCTCCAAATCCGAACCGGACGGCGGCAAGGTTGGAAGTGCTCTCCGAAGCGAATCCAGAGCCAAAACCCGGTTGCGGTGGCAGGGCCACAGTTGCCGCGGGCATCTCAGAATAGCCGTGAGAATGGTCGAAATAGTTGTCGTGGGACGTCCACGGCTGATGGAAATGGCCCCCTACAACCCCGAGCTGTAGGTCGGGGTTCAAACCCTGCGCGAATTTATCGGCGTCGGTAAAGGGCGGCATCGCCATCGTGGCATCGTCCGGCCAGGTACCAAAATCCATGGGTTGCTGGCTTTGGTCCAAAGAACCATCCTGGCTCTTCGCAGCAACGGGTACGTCAGGCGTTTGAGGGGGGTGTGCGGAGCCCCTGTCGTCTGCAGCATTGACGGTGTTTGGTGCCAAAGGGGTGGGCAGATCCATCTCCGTGGTTTGGCATGCCTCGTCAGTCATCTGCGGACGGGCCGGCGAGGTCGCTCGAAGTCCCTCCGACTCGGTCATCGGCGGGTCAGGATGGCTAGCCTCGTGGCCCGGCTTGACCGTTACCTCGGCCGGCCCGGCCATCTCCTCATCATCCTGCTCAGACGCAGAAACTTCCGGGTCCGGCTCGCGTTCCGGACTGGGTGACTGGCTGGTGTATCTCCAGGCGCCGCTCGGGCGACCAAAGCGAGCTCGTTTCCGACCTCGTCCCCTCGCCCCACCATCTTCATCAAAGATGTCGAACCCATCTTCGAAGAGCGAGCCATAGGAAACCCTAGCCCTCTTTACAAAGGCAGGCGACTCGAACTCGCCATCGACGAGAGTGCGCACGGGGCCAGATTTAGCAGGCGTAAAGTAGTTTGGGGCGGGCGGCGGCGGCGTCAGGTCTTTTGTGTCCGGAACCGTAGGAGTCGGGTCCTCGGGCAGGGCGTCTTCCCCCGGCTGGGTCTCCGTCGATAGCGATGGGTCGACCTGGACAGTTTTCGTCTCGCTCGTCTCCCCATCCGTGACCTAGAGGCGCATTACGTTAGCTGCAACCCACAGCGCGAGGGTGGCGTCATACCTGCAACAGGGTCTTGTTCGTGAACTTGAGTTGCCACTCCAAGCCAGCGCCCGATAGGCGGCGGTTGGCTTCGGCCGGTTCCCACTCCACGCCCTCCAAGCTGGCAAGTACTTGGTCACCACTGCTCAGGCCCGAGGCCACGACGGCTCTGGCGCTAGGGCCATAGAGGTTGACACGGACCTGCCCTTTCGGCCGGCGCAGGCGCAAGTCGGGCTCAGCGAGGATGAAGGCAAAAAGGTCGTTCACGGAGCTGTAGGGCCAGATAACAGTGACGATGCCGCGCACGGCGCTGGGGACGGGGGGCAGCTCCGGGCTGAGTTGCGCAATCGGCGTGGGCACTACGTCGGTGAAGGCGGCCATGTTCGTGTCATATCATGACGGCGCGGTCGCGTGCGGGCGATGGGACGACGAAGGCGTGTGGAACCGTCCCTCTTATGGCGATAGCGCGTTCAGCGTCGGTGTGCTGGGGGCCGCAAACGGAACGTGGCGATGGGATGAGACGAGTTGATACGGAGGCACTGGAATGAGGCTGGCACCGGGAACGGGAGAGGTTCAGACATGCGCGATTCCCAGCCGTCGTGCCGTCGGACGCAGCCGCGCTTGCAGAGAAGAGACAGTCTCGCGTGAAACTTGAAGTTCAGCCCCCCAAATGGAATCTGCGGCACGGGACTGGACGAAAGCGGCTTTGGCTTTACTGGTGTGGCCTGCTATGCTGAATCAGCTGGGAATGCTGTAGGGCAGAAATGAAGTACTGAAGGCGCAGAGCTGGAGGCAAGTACTACCTGTGCAGCTCCAGACCCTTGGGCTTTATCGATAAGAGGTCCCTTCCCGATGGCATTACGGAGTACATCAGTGGATAAGCCTTCCGCCTTCCGCCTTCCGCCTTCCCTGCTCTGCTTGGGCAGGTGCCATCCACCACGGAAGCCACAAATTACTTCTGTGAGCGATGAACTCTAATACCAGCACTAATCCTTGAACCCATGCCGGGAAGTCCTGACTCTGTCGACATGCCGTCCCGATACCACTCTCACTCTAAATCAACGTCATGCAAGATGCCCATTCTCTTTTCAAGCCCTCTGGTTTCCCATGGCCACCCGCGGGGGGTGGTGTTGGTACCATCCACTCATGCAGTCTAACTGGATGGATGCCGGACAGCGCCAGTGGAAGAGACGCACCCCATCCGCCAAGGAGAAAAGAGAGAGAAAAGAGACACCAACACCAGCGTGCGCCAATGGTCTCGGCATATTACAGGTTTGACGTGGCCCAACGCAGACCCAGACAGGAAACAATGCTTACGCCCAGACGGTTGCTAAACAATCAGCTCAACTTCGGCGCCCCGCGAACCTAACCCCCGCTCTATTTCCTGCACTACCGTAATACTGGAGATTCGTGAATGCTCACGCCCTCGGCCTCGCCCGCATCGATCCCCCACGTCTGTGTATTAGCCTACCTGCAAAGCAAGAATATCAGCCATGGCGGACGCTGAGGCCCCGCATGCCATGAGATCTCGGGACGGCCCGGCCGGTCGACCCCGAGAACAGTTCGAGGTCCTGCCCGCGGCAGACGCATCACCACGCCCGGACGAGACAGGAATCGAGTACCCGCAAGGGTTCCACCTCTGGACGACGACGGCTGCTGTGGCCGCCGCCTCGTTTCTCCACGGCCTGGACCTCACTATTGTGGCGGCCACCGTTCCGAGCTTGACCAACCAATTCCACACCGTGGAGGACATTGGGTGGTATTCCTCGGCTTACTCGGTCATGGCCGCAAGCTTCAGCTTCACCTATGGGAAATTATTCAGCATGGTCCCTGCCAAGCGCCTCTACCTCGTATCGCTCTCCATCTTCGTGACTGGCTCTCTGCTCTGCACCGTCGCCCCAACGTCTTGGGCCTTTATACTTGGACGCGCCCTGGCTGGCATAGGGGCCGCTGGTATATCCTCCGGCTCCGTTGTCATCGTATCACAATG
This sequence comes from Nigrospora osmanthi, assembly GCA_029489945.1. NCBI lineage: Eukaryota > Fungi > Ascomycota > Sordariomycetes > Amphisphaeriales > Apiosporaceae > Nigrospora > Nigrospora osmanthi. The sequence continues at coordinate 2,312,720 of CP120503.1, read as the reverse complement.
CTTTCCCCGGCACAAACTTCCCCTCTGGACCTCTCTCGTGGGAGCGACGCAACTCTTGGGCATCGTTAGCTCTCCCATTGTTGGTGGCGCCCTGATCGATCATTTTACGTGGCGCGCTTGTTTCGGCCTCAGTCTCCCCTTGGGTGCGGCAGCCATAATCTTGGTGGCCTTGGGGCTCCGCGACCTGCGCACCGTACCAGAGACGGAACGCACATGGTTCGAGGAGATCAAGGACTTCGACATCATTGGCACTGTACTCGTGATTCCGGCGCTAACGTGTCTGTTGTTGGCGCTGCAATGGGGAGGAATCCGCCATGGATGGGCTGACCCACGCATCGTGGTGCTTCTTGTCCTTTTCGCCGGGCTCGCCGCCGGCTTCGCATGGAGCCAATGGAGGATGCAAGAGAAGGCTACACTCCCGCCTCGGATTCTCCGGATGCGATCCGTGCTCGCGGGGGCCTGGTTTAATGCCTGCGCGAATGGGACGCTGGCCGTGACAGAGTACTACGTGACTCTGTACTTCCAGGGCGTCAAGGGCTTCAGCGCTACTCGCTCGGGGTTCCTGCTGTTGCCCATGCTGGTCGGGATCTTGATGGGCTTGCTACTGGGCGGCGCGGCCATCAACCGCGTAGGCTACTACCACCGTGAGTTGATTGCCTTGGAGTCCCTTAACCACTTACGCTGACTGGCGTGCGCAGCCTTCATGATAGCAACCACCATATTGGCACCAGTAGCATCCGGTCTCTTGACCACGGTTCGGTTGGATGACGCAGCTGTCAAGATACTCTGCCTTCTCGCGTTTCTGGGCCTTTCTGTCGGTATCGGCATCCAGACGCCCACCATTGCCCTCCAGACCGTAATGAAAGCGGATGATCTGCCCTTGGGCGTGGCCATGCTGGGCTTCGGCGCCACGATGGGCAACGCCATTTGGATTGTCGTCTCGGCAGCGTTGTTCCAAAACCGCCTGCTGGTCGAGGTCTCCACCCGCAGCCCTGCTGCCAACATGACTCTTTTCGAACACGTGGGACTCTCTGAGATCCGTGATCTTGTCGGGGATGACCGACTGAAGGATGTTCTGCTGGGCTATGACGCTGCCGTCACCCAGACACTCTATCTTCCTGTAGGGCTGACAGTCGCGACCATTATCGGCACCGTGTTCACGGACTGGCAAACGACGAAAAAGAAGGACCGGTGATATGCCGCCCGTTGAGACGTCCTGACGTTGAAAACGCCGGGCCCCGCGGGTCTTATGGATGATGGGCGCACGGGGTGGCAAGGACGGTCACGACGGTGACGACCATCCTAGCATCAGCTTCATCCTATCGATCTGCTTCGTCACGGCCGATCTGCTTCAGGTTGGCTCCGAAGCTCGCGGCAACGTGACAATCATCTGAGCACAGCTGTTTGGGCAGGAATTGGGGTCCCAACCGCACCTCCTGTGGAACCTTATGACATGCAGGGTCCAATGGATCGACAAGAGGGTGGGCGCTTATGTTTGCACACCTGATAGTTGGTCATCACCGGCTCTAACAAACAGCACCTGCACACCACGGAGCGCGGTGACAAATCGCGAAAACCTCGGTGGCTCGGTGTGGTTCTGCACCGAATGCGGCACATGACGCAAGCCCTCGGCCGGTGCGGGTTTTTGCTCGGCCGCTTTCCAACAAGGCATCATGGAGGGCCACCCCTTTTGCTGTTGCTTGAGAGTGGCTTGCCCTGCCAGCCCGCCAACCTCCTTGACTGTCTGGCCTCCTTTATTTCCGTCTCCAAAATACCCGTTCGGTCTGCATTAGACCGTTGGCCGGTCCGACTCAAGAGGTCCGATACGGGAAACTGGACCCCTATTGCCAGCGGCACGGTGTGTGTATGTGCCTTTATACCCGTGGTGCTGGTTCGCGCCGGCGGCCCTGCCCAGGCCAACCAGCCCCAGCTCCCCGGATTACACATTCAACGCATGGCACTGCCGATTGGGGTACGGCAGTGGTTCCGACAAGCCTGGAGCCTGCCTCCCCAGTTCGACAAAGGGCACCAGGACGCAGCCATGACTCACGGGGCCAAGCAGCCTGGAGGCCAGATTGCAGAGCAGCCGGCTGGATGGGCAGGGCGGATACTGAGTTTTCAACGGTTCCTCCGGTCGCCGCAAAAGGACCTCGGTCGAGCCGGGCAATTAGAGGGCGCCATCCTGGCTAGGGTGCGACGGCACGGGTCAATATGGTGGGTTTAGGGTGGATTTCCCCCCGCCGCCATAACGTAAAGCTTACCCAACAGCAAACTCTTTCCAACACGAGAACCTGGCCACGGGCAGCCATGCGTGCGTCTGGGGAATTGGCCATGGCCGCACGACGCAATGCGCCAGGGGCGGCCGATCCGGGCACCAATGAGCAGGTCGCGACGGGGGGGAGCCACGAGGTGAATTGAGTTCAGTCACGATTTGCTTCGAGGCGGTGGCGGGAGCTAAGCTGCCGCTAGGCGGCGGACGAGGGCTCTTGGGAGTGGCCGAGAGCGACGATGCGGCTCCTTTATGTTCGCATGTGGATTCCCGATGTGGCAAGAGGCCGTCAGCCAAGGCCGAGTTTTCCTGCGCCGAACAAGCTTAGTGTGCTTAGCTACCGTATGGTCGATTCTATACGGCGGGGCCAGAATACGCCACGAGTCGCACGAGATCGTCGGCCTGCCTGCCAAGCCCAGGGCTGCTCGGCTCGGCACCCTCGTACCCCTGCAGCAGTAGCTGGGTTGCCCATCTTGCCCTCCGTCGGCGCTGGTACGGCAGCTGGGGCAAAATGGGGTCGTCGGAAAGCCCATGGCAAGCTGGATTCCTAAGCTCCTAAGCTCTTTGGAGCTGGTGGGCAGGCCGATAGCGGAAGGTCGTTCCCATCCCTTTTGGTTAAAAAGTCGGCAGCGCGTCACTCGCACGATTGTTGCGTGGTCCTGCCCTTCTTCCCGTCCACTCCTTCCCATCCCTCCGCCGCCTTGAGACCCCGATCACTCCGTCTCCCGGACCCCCGTCGGACCCAAGCTGCCTGCCGCACGCACTGAGCGCCTTCCCCGGCCTTTGCTGCTGCGCTCCGCACGTTCTTCCGCTTGACTGCGCACGCACACGCCCTCCACGGTGACCATGGCATCCACTGTTCCGGCTGATATCGACACTCACGGCGACCCGGTTCCCGCATACTCGGAAGACGGCCGGGCCAAGAAGACTATGGCCGCGGGCGAGGAGGCACCGCCGAGCTCCGGCGAGGGCTCCCCGCCAAGCTTCGCCCAGGACGATGGGGCTGAAATCAACTACCGGAATCTCGAGTGGTGGTAAGTCCGCTCCCGCGGCGCAAGCGCCCAATTGGGTTGCGTGGTCCCGAAGCTGACCCCGACTAGGCAAGCCAGCATGGTTATGATCGCCGAGACCATTTCGCTGGGCATCCTTTCGCTCCCGGGCGTCTTGGCCACCGTCGGCCTCGTGCCCGGCATCGTGCTGATGCTGGTGATGGGTGCCATGTCCACATACTCGGGCCTCATCATGGGCGAGTTCCGCCAGGCCTACCCGTGGGTACAAAATTTTGGCGATGCGGCCGAGGTCATGGGCCGCCCGCTCGGCATGGGCCGGCTTTTCCAGGAGATTTTTGGCGCCGCGCAGACCATCTTCCAGATCTTTGTCATGGGCAGCCACATTCTGACCTGGACCATTTGCGTCAACACCCTGAGCGATGGCTCGACCTGCACCATCGCCTGGGCCTTCGTCGGCCTGGCCGTGTTCTGGGTCTTCAACGTTCCGCGCACGCTCCAGGGTGCCAGCTACCTGTCCATCGTCTCGTTCCTCTCCATCTTCACGGCCGTTCTCGTCACCATGTGTGACGTGGGTATCCAGCGACCCATTGGCAGCATGACGATTGACATCGCCCGCGAAATCCCCTTCACGTCGGCCTTCCTCGCCGTGACCAACATCGCCGTGGCCTTCAGTGGTCACTCCTGCTTCTTCAGCATCATGTCCGAGTTCAAAAAGCCCGAGGACTGGCCCAAGGCGCTCGCCCTGCTCCAGATCTGCGACACCACCATTTACCTCGTCGCCGCCGTCGTTATCTACGTCTTCGTCGGACCCAAGGTGCCCTCGCCGGCCCTCACCGCCGCCAGCTCGGTGGTGATGCGCAAGGCCATCTGGGGCATCGCCATCCCGACCATTGTCATCGCCGGCGTTATCTACGGCCACGTCGCGGCCAAGTACATCTTTGTCCGCATCTTTTCCAACACGAAGCACCTCCACAAGCGCACCTTCCTGGGCACAGCTGGCTGGATCGCCGTTACCGTAGGCATCTGGGTCATTGCCGTCGTCATTGCCGAGTCGATCCCCGTCTTCAGCAGTCTTCTGGGTCTCGTGTGCGCCCTGTTTGCCAGTTGGTTCTCGTACGGTATCCCCGGCTTCCTCTGGCTGTTCCTGCACAAGGGCCACTATTTCGACAACGGGAAGAAGATGTGCCAATTTGCCGCCAGCGTGACGCTGACCCTCGTGGGCTTCCTTCTCTGTGCACTGGGCCTGTGGGCCTCCGGCGAGGCGATAGCCAAGGAGTCAGGGACCGCCGCCTGGTCCTGCAAAAGCAATGCTGTCATATAGACGGCCTTTTGAGTTGCCATTCAAGTTATAGTTTATATATGTACCAATAGTACGTGTCCAACGGCACGATCTAACGATCCCTCGCCTTCATTCCGCTTTGAACCTTTGTGCACGTGGCCCTAGTACGGTACGGAGAGTCGAGCAATCTAGTTAATCATCGGACTCTAGTTCTAACCCCAGAAATCCCGGGTACCTTAAGACATTCGATGGGTGAAGTAAGTACTTATGTACTTCTATAATGATAGGGTGACACAACAGCTCCTGCAAAGATCTCAGTGCAAAGTGCACTCAAGTATAACGCGATCAAAAGTGTCGTTGGACTAATCGTGGCTAGAATAGGGATCATGTTATGATCTGCAGCCTTCACACCAAGGGAGCCATGCTTCCCGAGGTTAATGGAGCTGCCGAGCCAGCCCGACTGGGACCGTACAGGAGACCTGCCCAGGCTCGCTCAGTAGAAAGACGCCGTCGACGCCGCTAATCACGAGAAGCCCCAAGAATCCACTCTCCAGCTTCCCGAGCACTACGATGATGGGGAACGACAAAACCAGCAAGAATACTTTTTGTTTACTACGCCAAGGATTTGCGGGGCAACTGCCAGATAGGGGTCCTACGAGGTGGTGCCGTGGACTCCCGCGCGTTCGCCCTCGGCGAAACGACCTGGAAGGCTGATGGGGTTCGGCCGGCCGGCTCTCCTTGGGCCATGGGTATCAGTTGAGGGCTCTCATGTGGTCGGCCTGGCTACTACGAACGGATCCATTTCCCTTCCCCTCACCTTTCCCCCCCAGCTAGAAGCCGTAATGCTGCAAAAGCGCCGCGACCTCGTGGAAGCCGCTCTGGGTGGCCAAGTCCCGGGGCGTGCGTCCAAGCAGGTCCCGGATGTGGCCGTCCGCCCGGCAGGAGGCGAGAAGCTGGTCCGTGGTATACAGGTTCCCCAGGGTCGCCGCGACGTGCAGCGGCGTGCTGCCGAAGCGGTTGCGCGCGTTCACCGGGGCGCCCCGGGCGGCGAGCTGCGCGACGAGCACGGCGTTCCCGCTGCGGACGGCCTCGTGGAGGACCGTGTTGTCGAAGTTGTCGAGAAGCGTGAGCGACGCCGGCTCCGTCTCCGGCTGCGGGGCGGTGGCGGCGGCGGCGCCATTGTCGGCGGTGCGACGGGCGGTCACCAGGGCGGCGACGACTTGGACGTCGCCGCGCTGCGCCGCGTAGTGCAGGGCCGGTCGGCCGGTGTTGTCGCGGGCGTTCAGCCGCGCGCCCCAGCGGTCGGCCAGGAGGTGGCCGAGGGTGGCCATCTCGCCCCGGTGGACGGCGACGTGCAGAGCCGCCGCGTGGGCTTTGTTCAGGGCGTTGGGGCTGGCCCCCGCCTGCAGCAGGAGGAGAACCATGGCCGGGTGGCCCTGGACGGCGGCGTAGTGCAGCGGCGTGTCCCCCTGGTGGTCCCGCGCTGAGAGGAACGCGCGGGCGAGCCCCGTTTCCTCGCGGCCGAAGCGGCTCAGGGCCCGCACGATGACGACGCGGTTGTTGGCGTGGTCGCGCCGGGCCGCGTGGTGGGCGATGCCTCTCCCTTCGGCGTCCTTGGCGAGGACCAGGAGGAGGTTGAGTCCGAGTCTCTTGGTGGCGGCCAAAGTGGTGGCGACCTCCATCAGATCGTTGAATTGCCCGTCGTAAGCGTGTTGTAATAGGGGTTCTGACTCCTCCGGCGTCGGAGCCGGTCGTGTCGAGGAAGGCATATTCAAGCCCCGGATCACCTCGATCTGGACAAGGAACTGTAAAGGCTTTGCAGTGACTGCTTCTGGAGACGGCGATGACGGGATACGCCATCATGAGATTCAGGGGGGGGAGTATAAGTATATTGCCCATCGGGCAGTATCCAGGAGGTCGTCTTCTTGAATACATACGGGCTCCCAGTTGGATATTCTTGCTGCTTCACAAACGAATCGCGGTCCTTTGTCGATTCACTGAGGTCACGAATTTACTTGATCAGTATACTCAGTTAATCGCTGTTCCGCCATCGGGCCAGCCGAGCTAGTAGTTTCTTCGGGTGGTGTATACGACAATGGATGGGAAAACGGCCCAAGACCTCGCCATTGTCGCTTCGTTTGCCGGCCTGATGACTACGCAGGCGATGAACATTGTGCGCCTTTCAGGGCCATTTGTAACATGACGCTAGGACAAAGACCCGATATTCACCATTTAAGTAAACGGAGGTCGTCGGTTCGCACCCTAATGACGGGGAATGGAGACCCTGTGCAGTGCCTACGTATTGGCCCACACCACACGTGAAGAACTGTAGAGTTCTTTAACAGCCTGCGGGGGTTAGACGCCGGTGACCAAGTCCACAAGGCTTCTACATATGAGATTGATACCGTCGAGACGTGACACGGACTGATTGGGCGGTTGTTACGTTTTACGGCTTTGAGCCCGGCACCGAAGCGAACCACGATATTGCTGATAACTTACCCCCTTTGCAAGATTCCTCGGCAGGAGACGACGGACTGCAGCATCGGGTCTTGTCCACTCCCGTCGTTACCGAAAAACACATCCGTGGGTGGATCGCGGCGGACAGCAATGCCGGCGATGGGGTGCTTATTTTGTTTTCCGCCGCAGGCAAATTCCCATGTCACTGTCCAACCCCGCCGAATGGGAACAGGCCGGCAGGACGGATGAGGGGCATCGGGTCAAGCCGTCCCCCCCGGCCGGGGGCCAGGGTGTGCGAAATATCCGTTGTTTTTGCATCGGCTTTATCCCGTTCTGGCCGGCGCGCGATGGATCTCGCAGGCGGCACTTGTGCATACGCAGGCCCTTTTGCAGATCCGATGCCCGCATGACCACCAACCCCCCGCCCCCCTCTCCCCTTCGCGATATAGCTGGCCCTGCCGTGATATCGACGGCCAGGGGGAGGGGGGAAAGGCAAGCGCCCGCAGATCCCCCATGTTTCGTGTTTCACGCCCGGGTGGCCGCCCACGACAGCCCGGTCAGGCCATGGCCGCCGAATGGCAGATAGATAAATATCCGGTGATTCCGTGGCGCGCTCCGAGGCACGGACTCGCAATTCGCTCACAGTATCCGGCCGTTGCGCCGACGGTCAGACCCAAATCTGAGTTGTGGTCGAAGTGGCGCCTCGCGAGTGGAATCGACATGGATGGAGCCCGAGGCGAGAGAAAAAGCAAGGGGAGAAGGGGAGCAAAGCCACACACACACACACACACACACACTCGCACACACACACCCTCACTCACTCACTCACTCGGCCACTGGAGATTCGACAACCATCCATTGTCTTCGAGTGTAGGCGAGGCGTGATCAATTGAGCGAAGGGGTACGTCGGGGGATGGTGGTTTGGATCCAGCAGGTGGCCAGGCGCGTGGCTGATATGTGAAGCAACAACACCACAATTCTGCAGATCTCTCGAATCAGCGGGCGTCACGAGCAGGGGCAGGTCGAACGACAGAAGCAAAGCAGGACCCCATGCTGGCCATGGCTGAGGTCGCATCGTGGGCGAGAAACCTTGTCCGCACGTGGGGGGAAAACGAGGCTCCAGCTCTCGCTGACTGTGACTCGGTTTGCGACAGCTTTTTGGGATGACGAGGATACTTAGATGGGGAAGGCCATAGCTTGCCGAGCACGTACAGTACGTACGTCACTACCTAGGAAGTACTTACCTAGAGTATGGGAAGGCACTTAAATGCATGTAGATAGGTAGTAGATGATTACTAAAGTATGTACCTCTTTGGCGGACCTGGAGGCCCGATTACAGTTACAATGCCCCTACACAGGTACCTAACACAGTACTATACAGCCCGCGCGTCCCGTCCATGGATGGATGTTATGTAGCACGCAACGTCGCCATCACAGCCCGCCCCCCAGCCATGACCGCCCTTCCGCGGGCTGGCACGCCTACGGACGCGGCGAGTACGAAGGGTAGGATGGCATCAGCATTAGATGAAATCCATTGGGATGGGATGGGATGGGATGGGATGGCGCGAGTTGATGGGAATGATTGGACCGGGTCAAGTCCGCTACAGGCCATAGTTGGGGGAGCTGCTGCGCCCGGTTTCGATTGCGAAGTTCTCGAAGCTCGCTTCCCAGAGGCGCGATCCGTCGATCACATACCGAAATTACCTAGCCAGCCCGGTTGCCCTCGACAGCCCGCCAACGCTGCAGGATCGTTGGCCTCGGAGGTTTTTGCCTGCCTGTACAGCAAGGGGGGGTGGTAGGTTGCAGGAGATGCGTGCAGATTTTCCCTCGGCCCTGCCAGAAACAGTACGACTGGAGGCTGGATGCAACCTTGGTGGTGGGGAGGGTCCGAGAGCAGCTGGGCTCCCAACGCCGCTTACTTTCTGCCCGACTGCCCGACCGGCGACCAGCTCGGTGACCAGATCGGCATGGCAGGAGGGAAACACGGAAAGGATGGGCGAAGATGGAGGGAAAGAGGGGCGCGATTCCTCCCACCACCCCCCCCCCCTCCTCTCCTCCAGCAGAAGCACGAACATCACCGCAGGAGAGAGTACGAAAGAAACAGAGCATGGAGCGACGAGCGTTGCATTATCACCTCCCAGCGCACGCCGGCAGCGAGGCGAGCGGACATGCGCGGGCTATTGATTGGTACCTGGTGGGCGGCGCCCTGGCTGGGAGGGTGGGAATGCGACATGGGGCAGCAATGCGCACGCCTATCACGATGCATCCCGTCACTCCATGGCGCGCCAGCGGCTTCAGGGCCCCCGGTCCGTCCTACCTGCTACTGCATCTCTAGAGGCACCGAGCGAGGTTGTATCTGTAGACGGTGCCTGCACACCTTTTCTCTAGCGGTGGTGGGTCGCCTAAGATGACTTGCAATGTACGAACGGTGCGACGAGCAGCAGGCAGATGGACACCGGCACGCACACCAGCGGGGCCCCGTCCGCTCGGGGCATGGAAGGTGGAGGAGAGATGATGATGATATCAGACGAGCGAGCGAGCGAGCGCGAGGGCCGGCCGTCGCGATGAGGCCCCCATCCCTCCTGTCTCCCCGGGGACGGCGGGTGTCATGACAAGGCACAGTGGACCGCAGGAGGGCGAGAATGTCAGAGTGTGAGGGAGGAGGTGCGAGAGGCCACGCCCGGATCTGAGACGAAGGCGGCCCTTGGAACCAGACGTGGCGTCATCTTGGGCCCGGGGAGGGGGGGCAGGGGCGAGAAGAAGAAGCCCAGCGAGGGAGACGTAACCGGGCCGCGATGAACCGGGATGGAGGGCATCAACTGAGAGAGAGGGAGAGCTTCTCTTCTTCCCACGGTGCTGGAGCTTCCCATCCATGCGGACTGCCACGGTACTGGAACTGGCGCCCGGGGGGTCGAGCACATCGTCTCCAGTGCCACCCCTGCTCGCCGCCCACCCTCGATGGGACTTTATCAAACAACCACAGAAACATGATTAAAAGCAACTTTCCACTCTCCCACCCGACTCCAGGTCGCGCCGTCACCACCACCGTCATCTCCCATCCCCCGCGGCCCCGAGTGGTTTCCAGGATAGGTTTCCTGCCAGCCGTGTCAGACACACACACACACACACACACGGTCCTTTCCGGCGGTTATATCTGCTTCTTGCTTGCTTGCCCGTCCTTACCCGCTCCGCCTTCCATGTCAGCAGCGTCGGGACGTCCCATCCCATGAGACCGACTCAGCCTACACACACCACCGGCCACTACCTGCAGCGAACTGCCAGACCGAACCCTGGCACCGGCCGGCACTACTGTGTACCATCCCCCCCAGGTCCCGGTCCAGGCCCAGGTCAGGTCCCCATCTCGCAGGTCCAGAAGTCCAGGTCCAGCCCTCGAGGCTCAGGTCCCAGTCCCCGGTCCCAGTGCAGTTGGAAAGGCACCTTGACGAATTGCGCGACCCACCCACCAGCAACTGCAATCGAAGCACCCGCGCTAGGTGGGCAAGGAGCGCCTTCCGCTTTAGAAGAGCCAGCCCGCCCTCCATCCCCGTCCGCAACGGCGCTACCGAACGGACGAGGAGGACCCTGATTTTATTAGCATTGATTCCCTATTATTGCCTGCCGTTGTTGTTATTGCTTGAGACCTGCTTCTCCCGCCATCGCACTGCCGCTGTCATTTATTTAGCTCCGCCGCTAGTCGCTTCCTCCTCTGTTCGGCCAGCGACCCGGATCTCTCCTTTCTCGTGGTCTTGGTCGGCACCCGATTCTCCATCCCCGTCCTCCCCCACCACCACCACCACCACCAGCAGCCGACGTTTATACTCCTGAACCCCCCCATCCCTCGTCTGGAATTTGGGGAGGGGGTCGCCCCGGTGCTGGTTGCTCTTGTGGTTGCGCCATTGGGTTAACCGCCGCATTCTTGCCAGCGGATCTATCGCATTCCTGGTGCCGTCTTGCCCGCCGCCCCCAAGACATCGGCTGTCTCAGAGTCCACGACGACGTACAGGGCGCACGACGGACAGCCAGACGCGGTCCGCCCGCCCTGTCACCACCCCGCGAGAGACATCCGCTGCAAGCCTCGCGCGCCTCTTTTGTCAACTCTAACTCCTCGCGCCCGTGCCGTCACCGCCTCGGCTCCCCATCGACACCTTTGGCTCGGGTTTCAGGTTTCGCTTTCTCTGCACTCACCAGCCCGCGGCTTGACAACGTCTTGCCCTGCCGAGAGGTTGGCAAGCGCTTTGGCTTCCATTTCCCCCGCCCCCCTCGGCTGTCCCTTTCTTTCCCAACCCGCCTTCTCTCTACGGAACAATACCGCTATACCGCACACACACACATACGGACACACGCACACCATGCCTACGCCGTCGGACCCCCAACCGCCAGTGCCCATCTCCATCACCATCTGCGGCGATGGAGGGTGCGGCAAGTCATCCATCACGCTGCGTCTGGTGCGCTCGCAGTGGACCTCGGAATACGACCCCACCATCGAGGACAGCTACAGCATCACGCGGCGCATCGACGGCACCACCTATCACCTCTCCTTGACCGACACGGCGGGCCAGGAGGAGTACCGGGGAATGTGGGCTTCATCAAACTTGGGTGCCGACGCCTTCCTGCTGGTCTACGACATCACCTCCCAGGACAGTCTGGACTCTTTATCCTACTTCAACGATCTGATCGATATGGAGGCCGAGACGCGACTGGACAACGCGAGCAGGGCCCAACGGGCCGGTCTCCAGCCGTCGCAGACGGGCGGCGCCGACGCGGGCGGCCGCACCGTACCGCCCGTCAAGATCGTGGCCGGCAACAAGTGCGACTTGCAGGAGTCGCGGCACGTGCCTGCCGCCATGGGCCTGGATTGGGCGCGGAAGCGCGGCTGCGGCTTCATGGAGACGAGCGCGAGGCTGGAGGTGAACATCGAGGAGACCTTTGCCCTCATCGTGCGCCGCGTGGTCGAGGGCCGCCGTTTGGCCGCCATGGGCGTGCTGGACAACACCGAAATGGATCGGAGGGGCATGACGAAGCCCCTGACTCCGCTGGGCAGCGTCAGGGGCCCCGAAGGCGACGCGGAAAAGCACGACATTGGCTCCCGCGGACCACGACTCGACCAGGGCAGCCGCGTCGGGCACGGCAGAGGTTTTTGGAGGAGCTTGCGTTGTTGGTGAAGGTGCTGCGCGCTCTTGCTCCTTCGCCTGTCATGCCGATCCCACGGGACCCACACGGGCGGAGACGCGCGCATGGGAAAAGGGGGTGGGCTATCTGAAAGCGTTTGCGCGAACCAGCGCCTGGCTTATGAGCGACGACTTGTTGGTCCCTTTTCAGGGGCCGTTCCTCTTGGTTACCACACCCCTCGGCCCGCGCTGGCGGCCCGATGGGTTGAGATGCCCTTACGACTTTTCCTTTGTTGCTTCTGGAGGCAGCATATCCTGGTTACTATTATGCATGGCGTACAGGTTGGGCAGATGGATACCTACACAGCTTTTGGCTTTACGTCTGGCTTTTTGCTCCTTCCCGGTTTAGATTCTCTTAATGGCCCATACATGGACGTTTTCTGTTCTTACCCCGTTGGCTGTTGCCGTCCCGCACCGCGTCCTCTTGAACAAATCGCTACGACCCTTGACTCGCGGGCGAGCGCTCCCCGACGAGGCTACGGACTCTGGGGTAAAGACGGCCTCAATCTAATTTCCGAACTCACGTGTGGTTTTCTCATCAATGGCCCGTGGCCCGCGAACCGCCCGCGAAGATCCCGAGCCGAGCCAAACAGGAACTCCATTTGCACCATCTATCTAAAAGTACTTGTCCAGATACGCCTTGCCTTAGGTTCATCTACCCAAAGACCTTCCCTAACGCGGCACTCCTATCCCCGATTAAAAACCGCATCATGCTAACCCCATCGCGGCGCCTACCAGAACGGCGCCCAGCCCGACCGCCCAGGCCGTCGTCGTGCCCGTCCGTCCCGCCCCTGCTACCACCGCCATCCCGGTGACCGCGGCACCCCCACCCAGGCCCACCGCAGTGCCCGTCCCACGGACCATGTCCGAGGCCGCGGCCGGGAAAACGGCCACGACCGATGGGAAGTCGGTGGACTCGCTGTCGCCGCCCGCGATGCTGTCGCCCGTCTGTGTATCGGCGTCGGTCCCGGAGTCAGGGGTCTCTTCGGTGCCGCTCACCGTCGTGTCGTTGCCGTAGGGCACCCCCGACGGTGGGCCCGTCGCCGGCTCCCGGCCTGGGGCGGTGCCGACTTGTGCGACGGGCGGGAGCGCAGGGGCCCCGGCAGCGTCGTCGCTCCCCGTCGCCGTGGCGGCCGCAGCCGGGGCCGTCACAGTGCGGTACTGCGTGTACGTCGCCGTCGTCGTCATGCCAACGGTGCACGCGGTGCCGGCGTCGGGGGCGCACGACGTCACGGCGAAGGTGCTCGTGTGGCACTGCTCCTGGACGGTAACGACGACAGCCCCCTCATCATCCCCACCGACGACGGCGAGAGGGGCCCCCGCGGGCGCGGCACCGGGGGGCAAAGCGGGGCCGGAAGAGGAGGGTGTCGGTGGCGGAAGGGTCGTCCCCACCATCTCGGGGCAGAAGGTGGTGGTGCGGACGCTGGTGCTTGTGGCCAGCTGGCCCACGGTGCAGCCGGCATCGGACGAAGGGCAGGCCGTCACCGTATAGACGATCCGGTTGGTGATGGTGCTCGTGACGGTGCTCCGCGTGGTGACGCGCGCTACGCCACCACCATTGCTGCCGTCGGCCGGGACGGCGTTGCGGTCCACGCCCAGCGCCGAGGCCGACGCTGTCACGAGGCCGCTGGTGGAGGGGGAGGACATCAACGTGTTCATAGATGTGCTGGGTATGCCGGTAGTAGAGGAGAGGCTAGACCCCGAGGAGCCGCCCGTTGTCGACGAGGCGGAGGACGAGGCCGGCGACGAGGTCGAGAGAGAGCTCGTCACCGACACGGGGCCGGGTGGGTTCGCGCTCGGGTCCAGGGCGGTCACGGAGCTGGCAGGGGGGCCGCTCGCGAGGGAGGCGGAGGTGGTGGGGCCGGAGCCGCCGGCGCCGCCAGCACCGCCCGCCGGGACGCAGTTGCCGGGGATCTGGGCCGCCTGGTCTGGCCCGGCGGGGACGGGGGTGAGGTCGCTGGCGCCGTTGCCGCAGGGGACGTAGTCGGCCACGTAGAGGGCGTCGCTGTCCTGGTCGAAGACGACGTAGGCGCCGCGCAGGAAGGTGTCGCCGAGGATGTAGACGCCGACGGCCGGGTCGTGCCAGGCGCCCAGGTAGCAGTCGTTGCCCGAGTCCCAGATGAAGTCGGCGTAGGCCACGCGGACGGTGACGGGGGGGCCGCCGCCGCCGCCGCCGCCGCCGCCCGCCAAAGAAAAGACGACGGTCCCCGCCTGCGTTCGGTACGCGCACGGCACCCGGTACCCGCCCCGGCCGTCGCTGCTGGCGCCGGGGAACTGCGCCGCCAGCGCGTCGACGAGCTCCTGCGGCAGCAGCGACAGCGTCGTGCCGCTGTCCACGATGACGGACACCGGGTACGCGCCGGCCAGCGGTGTGGCGGCCTGCGCCGTGGGGGGACGGTGGGCAAGACCGGCCAGCTGCACCGTGTAATGCCTTTTGTCGCCGCACACAACCCTCATGTCAGTCGGGGGGTTTGCATGCGAGGAGAAGGCGACTTTGAACACGCTGGAGGGGGGGGGGGAAGGGGGCGAGTTTGGGGATGACTCACGCGTCATTCGGATCCGTGGGCACCTTGAGCAGGTTGCCGGCATACTTGTTCTTGTCCACGCCACCGAAAACCATCTCACCACTGATGACAGACCCGGCCGAGGCCCCCTGGGAACCGAGGTCGAGGCTGAACAACCTGCTGTTGGTGAAGCCCTGGGCGGCCAGGGAGTCGATCGTGGTATCGTAGTTGATGAAACCGTTGCCGCGGCCGTGGGCCAGCCCCATGACGCCGAACCAAAGAAGTTCCGACGCGTTGGCCACCCCGAATTGCTGGTTCGTAATCTTGGCACCTGGGGGCAAGCGAGCTCGTGAGTAGGCTGTACAGAAGAAGAGGGGGGAAGGCGAAAAAAGCACGTGGGTAGAGGAAGGGACCAACCGGAGATGAATACGTCGTCGGCGTAGTACGGCCCCGAGGCGCTGCCCGACCCGTACTGGATGTCGAAGGACCGGTTGAGGCCGAGCGCCGTGGACGACAGCGCGGGGTCGTAGCGGCCGAAGGACTGGCAGAACGACGGCACGTTGGACCGGGCACAGTCGGGGTTGACCCAAAGCTCAAAAGAGCCCGTGTCCAGCAGGACGTCGACCTTTTGGACGGTGCTGCTGGTCCCGATACTGACTGTGTTTTTCCCCTCGGACAGGTAAAGTCAGTCGGTGGGATCATGCCGACGGCGCGTGAAAAGAGGGGTTTGTTTGGGGGGGGGGATCGTGTCCTTACGTTCGGCCAGATAGGCGGCGCCGTAGACGCCGAGGACGTTGGCCTTGAAGAAGCGGCGCTGGATGGACGTGGTGGCGGTTTCTACGCGGGTCAGCGCTATGCTCAGGACCTTGTTCGGGTCCTTGTAGCTCTCGGAGACGGCCGTCGTCGGCGGGAGCGTCCCGTTGTTGAGCGTCGTTGCGTTCGACGGGCGCGCATTCAGGGCGGCGACGCCCGCGGCGAGCGTCGCCGCCATGGAAGACGCGAGGTATAGTTTCCTCAACGACATCGGGGGGGGAACGTGCGACCAACGGTCAAAAAAAAAAGGCGGGCCCGTGATAGGAGGAGGTTTTCCCCTCCCGAACCAGAGAAGCCATCGCCAGGGGGAAGCCGGCCAGAAGATATATAGAGTACGGGCCGGGCGTGATGGCGAGGAATTCGCGCCGGCATCCCCAGTGACTAGAGATATGCAGCGAGGCACTAGTCGGCGCGTCGCGGATGAATACGAGACACTCGATCGGTGAGACATAGATGTTCAGGCACCCAGGGCGAATATACGCATAGGGGCATTCCAGCATCTCTAGGGCTAGGAATCCGACTCCCTGGCCTCCTTGCTTCAGCAGCTTTAATGAAAGCCTCGGCCCGCCTCGCGTCGTCGTCGTCGCCGCAGCAGCAAAGTCACAAGTCAGGGGCGGAACAAATCGATCCCCGTTTCCAGGGATACGGTCTGCCGAGCGCGTGATTTGATCGCGAGGGTCGCGAATCGACAGACCAGTGGAAGGGCAAATATCAATTGGCGGAAACCTCATCTGCGGGATCGAGGGGCCGCTCTGGCTGTAGTAAAGCACCTAGTTCTGATCCCATAGCAACCCAAGCCTAGACGCCTCGGCTCATACACCCTAGCCTGTTCCATACCACATACGCCGGAAATCATCCCACCCTCGTCAGTTACGCCTTGGCTTGCCGGTCGACCCAGTCCTTCCACTGCTTGTAGTCCTGGTACCGCAGGGTCTTTTTCTTGCCCTGGTAGCGGACGACGCGGAGGGGGACGTCCTGCCACTTGTCCTTCTTGCCCGTCCAGCCGGCTTTCCGCATGAGGCTCACGAGGGTTTCCTCCTTGGTCCAGCCCTGCTCGGTGGCGACGTCGGGCAGGTAGGTGGAGCCGTAGCGCCGGCCGCGGTCGGTGAAGCTGATGCGCAGGCCGTGGGTGCCCAGCTCCCAGTCCATGGCGTCGTCGCAGTCCTCGAAGTCGGTGAGGAGGGTGACGGCCACCTCGAGCGAGGGCAGCTCGCTCTTGTCGACGGGGTCGAAGCGCGTGTCGTGCATGGCCGAGGTGATGGCGTAGGAAGCCAGGCCTTCGTCCAGCTCTTGGGCCTCAAAGGTGCCGATGCAGCCCCGCAGGCTGGTGTGGCCGCTCCGCGCCGACACGGTGTTCCAGGTGACGAAGAGGGGCGACTCGGTGACGAGCCCCCGCTCCGTGGAGAGCGACGAGGTCGAGGTTTCCGGGGTGTCGGTGGCCAGCGACATGCTCGAGCCCGACGAAGGGGTCGAGGCGGCGCTGGTCTCGGCCAGCCGGCGCAGAGCCGGGGTCTGCTTCTTCGCCTCGTCGTCGCCGCCACGCTCGTTGCTGGCGAGGTATTTGGCCCATAGCTTCTCGACGTCGGCCAGGTCCAGCGGCTTGCGGTCCTCGAGGTGGGCGGCCAGGGACTCGAAGCAGTACAGGCAGTGCTCCACGGAAGCCATGTCGGATCGGGGAAGCGGTCAGGAGGTATGACGTAGCCGGCGAGCACGCTCGAGACGAATCGAGGCGGGGAAGGGCGAGGCGACGGAAGGAGACGATGGCGGAAAGAGGTGGCACGAGGGAGTAAATGGCAGTTGGGATGGGGAGAGGTCGACGTCGCGGACGCTCGAGGACTGAGGGGCATTAAAGGTAGGGAAGGCAGCAGCTGCTCGGCAGCAAGCACCCCCGCCTATCGCCTACGTACAATGATATCCAATGTATGTACACCTCATCCCATACACTATGTACATTAAACCATGTACCTCACCAGCACCTTCCAGTCCACTCCCATACTAACCTCCAGTGAGTGTCACAACTTACCCCGCCAATCGGGACGCTCGGTCTCATGGGGCCGCCGCTGCATCCAGCAACTCCAGCTGGGCTGAACGCTGTTGGCGCTGGTCGACGTCTATCGCCTGATCGCCTCACTGCTTTCAGAGTCAGATGTGAGCTGAGGTCGAGTCAGACTCGATGGAATCTTCTCGAGCCGCTGCAAATCGGGCAGTGAGCCATTTCCAACTGCCTCCTGCCGCCCTGTCTTGCGGATTGTGTACAATACGTCTCAACTAGTCGAGCTACCTACCTACGGGTTACTTACATAAGTATTTATGTACCTGG
Organism: Nigrospora osmanthi; assembly: GCA_029489945.1. Taxonomy (NCBI): domain Eukaryota; kingdom Fungi; phylum Ascomycota; class Sordariomycetes; order Amphisphaeriales; family Apiosporaceae; genus Nigrospora; species Nigrospora osmanthi. The sequence continues at coordinate 2,294,900 of CP120503.1, read as the reverse complement.
TGAGCACCTTCCTTGTCTCCGAGGCAAGAGCCAAAGGCGCGCTTCCCCTGCATCACCGGCCGGTCGGTACTCGGTGGCTTCCAATAGTGGGGGAGCCCGGAAAGTCGCTAAGCGGGCGAGGCGTGGCGGGCTACCATTTTTTTAGCCGTGCATCTCCAAAGCCGGCAAAAAAAGCTTCCATACTATCTATTATGATCTGTTTTTGACCTCGCACTTGGCGCAGGACGCAACTCGTGGACCTGGCGACGAACCTTCGCGGTCGCTTCCACTCGCAGTTCCGGACTGCTTTCTCCCTTTGGGCGCTGGACGCAAGTCGACGACTTGCCCGAGGTCCTTTCCAAGTCACCCGGCAGGCCAACGTGCCCCTGCGTGCTACTGCGCTGCCTCATGGCCGCCGGTGTAGACCTGGGTCCGCTCGCGGACTTCACTCAGACGCGCTACACGGTGCATCTCTCGAGCGGAAAACGCCTGGTCCTCTTCCGCTTGCCGCGGATCGCGTCGTCCCCGCCGCGGCCACCCGCGGCCAACGAGTCGCCCGATGGATGGACGTACTTCTCCATGGAGGCCGAGTGCCCTCACGCCGGCGGCCCCATGGCCGACGCCCATGTGGATATTGAGGATTCGGCCTACGTCGCCTCGTGCCCGTGGCACGCGTACGACTTCAACGTAGAGACGGGCCAGTCCAGCTACGGTATCAAGGCCTGCACCTTCCCCGTCGTCATAGACGGCGACCGAGTAGCCCTGCAGTTACCAGACCCGGGTCTGCGTGTTGCCAGGCTCGAGCCTGTAAGTGAGAAGGTCAAGTTCAAGCATGGTCCGCGACCTCCCACCGGCGCCGGCCCCGTCTACCTCGGTGACGACGCCACCATGTGCGACTGGTGTGTGCACATCCTGAACACGTCGAATCCGGAGCACAAGATCGAACTCACCACCCACTTCTTTTCTCTTTTCGCGACCAAGGAGAAGTCTTCGTCCCCCATGGCGCTGGGCGCTGGCTCCATCAGTCCGCCGGAGGAGCCGCCAAGAGAGGCGCAAACACAAGTCACCCCCGGGGCCATGCCCAAGGCCGGCAAGGGCGGCACGCTGAAGAGCCGCATCGCCATGCTCCACGCTCTGGCCAACATAGAGCAGTGGGCCATCGACCTCGCCATTGACATCTGCGTGCGATTTGCAACCTTTCAGACCACGACGTCGGACCCCGCTGCCTCGCAGGCCCTGCCGCGCACATTCTATTACGACTGGCTGAAGGTCGCTAACGACGAGGCCAAGCACTTCTCCTTGTTGCGAGCCCGGCTTGAGGAGCTGGGCAGTTCTTTCGGCGCCCTGCCCGTCCACCACGGTCTTTGGGAGTCGGCCTCAAGAACGGCCCACGACCTTCGGTCACGCATCAGTATCATAGCGCTGGTCCACGAGGCCCGGGGGCTGGACGTCAACCCCATGACGATTGAGAAGTTCCAGAAAGCCAAGGACATGGACAGTGCCGACGTGCTGACCATCATCCACAACGACGAAATTACACATGTCACCACCGGCCACCGCTGGCTGACGTGGATCTGCGAGCAGGAGGGCCTGGATCCAGTCGAGGTGTTTCGATCCAACGTCCGCCAGTTTTTCTGGGGGGCGGTAAAGGGGCCTTTTAACAGCGAAGCCAGAGAGCAAGCGGGCATGCACAGGGGCTGGTATGAGGGCTTGGGCGGCAATACGGACTACAAGAACGAGGTCATTGCTGGCGGTTGAGGGGCGAAGAGACAGCTGGACGACCGGGCAACACGGCCGCTGCTGGAGGAGACGAAACACCTCAATGCCGGCTCCGATGTGGTTGTGTGTGTACAGAGTAGGGATCACCCAGCGCCGTTGCAATTGGTGTCGTCAGCGTCTCGTCGATCTTGCCTACTACGGAGAGAAACGGAACCGGAAAACTACGGGAGCGACATTTACAGTGGCCATTTTTTGGACCTGCTGGGGTTCGCCCGGTCTGCACCTGCCGGGGCTCGCCCGGTCTTCGCCTGTTGGGATTTGCCCGGCCTGCGCGGCTCCCGGATTCTCGTACGGCGCGTACGCTCATCATCCGTGGTGATTCCGGCGCCGCGTTGCCGGCCTTAGGTACTGGGCATGGCAGATTTATTCCCTCAGCCCTCGGTCCGGCCCACGAATTGCCTTCGCCCTGCGCAGAAAAAAATCGTCAAGCCAGCTGGTTTACCCTCTGGAGGCACAGTGAAAATTCGCGAGGCGCGTGAGGCATATTCAAGCCCCAACATTCAAACGCCCTGCCGATTTTCGTCTGAAACTATGGTTCACAGCGACACGGCCATACCAGGTTTCAATTACCTCAGCGGCTTCTGCTCTTGGCAGCAGTCGTGGCGGGGGGTGGCTCAGGACCCTCCTGGAACCGGAAGCCTGGCCAACCGACCAGGAGGAGGCTTCGTCCGATTGTCCGCCCGCAACGACCAAGAAACTGGAGACCAAACGTCCTCTCCGCCTGGCTTTGGGGTGCGTGGCAGCGCAATTTGCTGGGGGCGGCCTGGGGTGGGCTTCCAGACAAGCCTTTTAGCGGTCGCAGAAGCGTCTCAAACCCCTGTCGTCGCCCGCATCCCCACGTCGGATTACGAGCCCCAAATGAGCCCCAAAGACTCCTCCCATTAAGCTCCCCTGGCCCCGAAACCGTCAACCGAGCTCTCGTCTTCTCCAGGGCTCCAGTGAAAAAAGCTTGGCCTGTTTGATCCCTCGTTGTTTCTTGCTTTATTCGACGGGTTGCGGTCTGGAACCAGCCATTGCCGGGCGCGGCCTTACGCGGCCTTCCTGCCATGCCTCATTGGGCCCTCCTGACGTGGTCTAGATGTGCGCGGCCGCGGCCCGGCCTCCTGTGTGTGAGCCGCACCGGCTACGAGTCAAGCGCCGTGGGATCCGCGTGCAAGATCAGCCAGCCGCAACCATCAGATGGGCTGGGTTCCTTGTCCGATCAGCCCCTGGCCAGGAGCTTCCTGGCAGTCTGAGACGCGCGCGCCCTGGAGGGAGCGATAGGAGACGGCGGCTATGGCACCGAAGTAAGCGATAGGAGACGGCGGCTATGACACCGAAGGCCGATTTGTATAAAGTCCTGGCAATTCAGCCGGCCTCTTGCAGCTGGAATTTTGACCCTCATCCTCTACCAGTTCATCACTTGCAGTTGATCGTTTCTACTTCGTATCTTGCTTGACTATCTGCTCGTCGCCGGCCGACCTTTTACCACTCCTTCCAACCCACGAGTCTCTTTCGCTCCCGCAACTCCACAACCCAACGTCAAAATGAAGGTCACTTTCGCTGCCATCTTTGCCCTCTGCGCCCTGGCCTCGGCCGAGCTGCGTACGTCATGTCCCTTTCCTCAGTTCCCAAAGGGGCCGAGATGCTAACCGGCACCTTCACAGGCAAGGTTCCTCGCCAGGCCCCTACCCAGCCCGACACCAGCGTGCCCGCCATGACGGACAAGGACGGCAACGTCGTCAACTTTGACTCGACCAAGGTCTACAAGGCTGCTTCTGATGCCGGCTTGTAAAGCCTGTCTGCACTTGCGGATAAACATCTGAACCCCCCGGGGACGACTAGCGAGTTGGATCTCGCTGCCAGAGAACGGGCCCTGTTGTCAATCGCACGGGCACCGGTCTGGAGTGACGATCGTCGATTTCATGAGCGTTGAATTTTGATCCGAAACACAATGCGAGGGAAGAGCTCCGTGGATGGATGGTACTTGCCGATTTGGGAGCCCATCTTTCTAGACGCATAGACCAAGATACCTGGGACTGAACCCACCAGCCTTTTTCTAATAATTATTTTTTTCACCGCCAATTATTCGTGTGAGCGGCTCTTGAAGGCGTTGCCATGGAGCCTTTATTCTAGTATGCCGCTGTTGTGACTATCTCCGGGGATAAAGTTGTATCGATCGTGCCTTGCAACCGTGTGTGATGATGAGTATGCCTCGTAGTTGGGTGGGGCCGCTGCTCGGTGGTTTCGGTTGCTGATCCGCAAAACTTGGTGCATATGGCAGAATGGACAGTCCTGTGGCGTATGCACTTGCTAAATCATTAGATTGCCTAGTATCTGGGATGTGTACGGCATCAATGCTGCATGAGATCTCCCTATGCTCTGTTTTCTTTTAGTCAAAACGCCTTTAGACGTGGTAACGATCCATGACTAGCATACAATACCTGCTGCCTTTCTCTTACCATGCCTACGTATCAGAACAGTATCAAGAGAATTATGCGGCTATGTTGTTGTTATTTTTGTTATTGTCTAACGCCATAGCTAGCCCGCGTAAGCGGTGCCAGGCAGTACGTCCCTACAAGGGCACTGGGGCGGACTATCGATGTAGATACATGTAGCCATTTCCATTCCCGAAGGAGGCTCCGCTCCCAGCGTTCCAAGCTGTTTCCCGCTACGGCCGACTAAGCAAGTCCCCAGCGCTTTCATGGTATTTCGGGCTGCGTGCCCGGGTGTCAAGGAGGTGTTGAATCTCCAGAGGTTCGTGCCGCCTTTCAGTGGGCAGTAATCGGTCTTAGAGGCAGCGCCAGCCCCTCCAAGCCCGCGTAAAGTACCAGTGACAAGAATTACGTGGCAAAAACTGGCGATAGGTATATATTTGACATTAGCAAGGGGGGAAATGCCTGGCCCGATGCCAGGTATATAAAACTGTGGCAAAGCCCCTACTAGGCGGGGTTTTTTATTGTTTAGTGCCTGGGTATAGCGAGTATGTGTTACCTAATGCGGTTTTAACTTTAAAACGACGGGGAGTAAAACCCCATTCGTGGCTAAGCAAAGGCGAAGGCTTTCTACGCGGTCTCTAAGACACACGCACACACACACACACAAATATATATGTATATAATTTAAAACAGACAAACCGTGAGAGGTAGGGAGTCTGGTGGAGAAGCTTAACTTCGGGGTTATTCGAAGATGGATTCCCTTAATTAAGGTAAGAAACAAGCAGGCGACAGGAAACGAGGTCTGAATATGTGCTAGAAAGTAAGTCACATCGTGTGTAGCTGGTATATTTAAGTGCGGAGAAGATGGCATGATTCCTGTTGTTGCTTAGATATGGAAACAAGCGTGTACTACCCTGGTATAGAACCCTGGCCTTGTCTTAATATATCGTGTTTTCTATACTTTTGGAATTGGGAAAGTGTGAAGCTTTTTCTCGAGTCACTCAGCGCTGTATGCATAGTAGTCAATTATAGCGTCCAGCATGTCGAGGAGAGCGTGACTACAACAATGTGCCGCATTGCAATAGCAACAGTGTGGCGATATTGCGCCACGCTGAGGCTGATACGCCAGTACACGTGAGAAAAGCCCCAATAACGAATCAGACTCAAGACCAGCTGATACACCCCATCTCGCACTGGCTATTCCTAGAACGTCAAGCGGCACAGAAACCCATGAAAGTGATAGCGGATGAGTCAGTGGCCGCTTCTAATGGGCCCCAAGGTTGAACGAGGGGAAAACCATGGCAGCTGGAGCTTGCTATATAGCGTTACGGACCAACCAGCGGCACGGAAATTGACACGCAGGAATTCCACACCAGCCCCAATGGCGTCGGGACCGGCGCTTGCGTACTGCTGACCAGCTCGCCAGCCCGCCAGCCTGCATCGGAGGCGCGCGAGATGCGCCACGGTCCCCATTCAACAGGCAGATCGTGGGCTCGTCCGGGCGTCGACGGGAGGGGCCAAGGGGACCGGCGCGTACGAGCAGGCAAATAGCGTCCCGACGGGCTGCACGTAACCCTCGGCACTAACCAAATTACTGGTTTCCTCCAGAGTAAAACGGCGGGGCCAAGTCCGACAGTCTGCCTCCCCATTGTTGTGGAGGGGCAGTCGAGCTTGGGCGTACTTAAAAATAGCAGCAAACAAGGCCACCGGGGCGGTGATGGCCTCCTCTCCGCTCCCCCCCTCGTTCGCAACCTGTGGTTTGCCCAGCAGCCCGTGCTATGACAGGGGAGGAGGGGGGCCAGGTGCTGAACTCCTTTTCCCCTTTCCCGCCAGAAAATGGCCCGTTGCCGGCCGGCGGGACGAGCAGACGATGGGCCGACGAGCTGTCTTTTTGAAATCGAGGCAGGTGGGGATGACGGGCTGTGCGAAGATGGGCCCCCCTTTGGAATCCTTCGGTAGCGGGCCCCTAGAGGGAAAAAAAAAATTGTTTCAGTACATAAACAGAACTGGTATGCGTCGAAGGACACACCGCATTCGCTGGCGTCGCCCTGGGGTCCATCTGGTGTGGACGGAAGGATCATCCCCGCCGCAGACGCGCAGACGCCGAGGGCCCTCAAACATGTTGCCGCCTCAGGCCCTCGCTGGTTTTCGGGGTTTTCCTTTTGTTTTTTATTGTTTATTTTTCGGGCGAGTCTTCGGGCTTACGTGTTGTCGTTTTGACGGGCAGCCGACCGGCGTAACCCTGTCTCGCGTAGCCGTGTCCTGGATGGCAGGCCCTGTTCTGACAGTTACGGGGGTGGTGGTGCAGGTGCTGCTGGTTGGCCCGCCTACGGCTGTTTTCTAGAAGGTTACTTACTTCGAGGTAGTTTTCCCCAGGTTTGCCGGGGTCGTATGTAGCATAGGACAACGCAGGTAACATGGGATACGAACGCGCGACGCGACATTGGATGGTGACTTTAGAGCGTGGATCGCCAGGGTCCGACTGCATGGGTGCCCAAATGAGAGAGACCTACATAGTAGAGAGAGAGAGCCGCTTGGGGAGGGGAAATAAGCGACAGCACAGCCTCAGAAGGATGCCAAATTTAGCGAAAGACATCCATGGATCCCATGGATGCACTTTGCGGATGGATAATGTAGGTAGATCTGATGGAAAGACAGCCCGCACAGGGCAATCGCTACCCAGGGACTCCACCCAGGACTTGGGCACGTACCCGTCACCCCGTCAATCGAAGGATTACCGTTACCAACCTACCTCATCCAATCCTGGCACCCCGACCAGATCATGCAGGATCTCCTCATGCCCTCCCTCCCTCATGGATTCCATTCCCACTCCCACTTCCCATCTGCCGAGCGCGCCGAGCTTCTGTTCCTATGCATGCACGTCGTTCGGGCTCCCTGCCATCCATGCCCTGTCCGACTTGCCGAAATGGGGATTTGCCCACGGAAGAGAGAAGCAAAGAGGCGCGCGCGCTCGCGACGGCGGAACGGAATGGCCAGCCAGCCAGCCAGCCAGCCAGCCGCGCAGGGCTGCATCGTTTGGGCTAGTCTTGGATGACGGGGGAAATGATGGATCGACTAGGGCACCGCTCGCGCGGGCGCCAGCCAGTCAGGCGAGTCTTTGCTTCCAGCTCCTTGGGACCCCCCGCCCTCTCTCTCTCTCTCTGTAAGTATGTGTTGGTGCTGGCTCCAGTCCAGAAGTCCCAAGCATAGAGACAACATGGGGATCCCCGTCAACGCCCCATTTCACACCGACTGGGCCGCGTCCCGGCGCCCGCAAACGGACACGGGCAGCAGAGTGCAAAATTCTTTTCTGCTGTTGGGAGGGGCTGCTCCGATGAAGACGAAGCGGCTGCGCCCTAGGAGAAGCGAGATTGTCGAGGACCCGGCGCGCGAATCCCTCGAAGGGGCGACCAACCAACAAGCTCGGCCGCGCTGGATGTCATCCCATCCTCCTGCCACCCCATCGAGCCCATCCTGGTCGGCTCCCCGGCAGCACATGCAGCCTGGCAGGAAACCAACATCCATCGGCCCAGCCCACCGGATGACGTCTCAGACAGAGAGGGCCTGCGTGTTGCTGCAAGGGATGGACTGCCAGCGCATCGGCGTGGAGGGGACTGGCTGGCCACCTGGTGAATCCGACTCAGCCGCAGCCCGTTCACACCACTCTGCCTTGACTGCCCCAAAACGCCAGACCGACAGTGCGGCACAGGGCACTACCGCCCATGTCCATGGCCGTCTGCCGTGAACTGCCCGGCGGTGCGTCGTTTGCCAGGGTGCGTGTCGATAGCGCAGCCCAAAGGCGGCCCGGGGCTCGTTGAGGCTGGCGCTAGCAGCAGTTCCCAAGTCTCCGCACATCCAGTCTTACCAGGACCACGATCGAAGAAGGAACCCCTGCCACCTTGCGGCTGGAGGCGAAGAAACACTGGGCTGAGCCGATGGCTTCCAAAGCCTCCTGTCCTCGGCCTTCGTACCTTATGCGCCCCGCTCGGCTCCGTCCTGCGCTTGCCGGCCTGGCTCCCGGCCAAACGGTATGCGTATCTATATAGGCTGGCCCTCCCGCTGCTGTGACGTGTAAGCAGCGGTTGAACCCCATGACCACACTGCCGCCTAGAGCCTCAACTCGCCACCTCTTCTGTCCCGATATAGCAACATGCTCCCACTGCTGGGTTGACCTCGACCACCATAAACTACCCAACCACCACCGATCAGCACTACATAAGCTAGCCACCACATACCCGTGCCTCCAGTAACCGTAGACACTCAAGACGGCCGCGCCAGACATTTCCTAGCGAGTCGGCTTTATCCCCGCCACCATGCCCGGGTTTCACAGAGACCAAGCCCACTTCGGCTTTGCCAACTGGCGGAAGAGGATTCTGTTGCCCTGCTGGATCATCCAGATACCCATTCAAATCAGTCTTATGGGTGTCTTCTCCTACCGCCTTTCCAACACCATCAGCACGTACGACGACGATGAGAAGAACGGCCAGGTCCCGACGGTCGAGTTCGTGTAAGTCGCCGGCTCGGCACCCACGCGTGTATGCTGCCTACCCATGGCCTCGACTGACAAGCATCTGCAGATGGGAGGTGATCAACATTGCCTTCTCCCTGTTCGCCTTCATCGTCAACGCCATTCAGATCTCCAAATTTATCGCCGAAGCTCTGACTCCGTTCGGCATGATGGTCGGAAACATCCTCTGTGTCACTTTGTCGATTGCCATTCTCGTTTTGGATGTGGTCGTCTATACCCAGCGCACCGACAGACAGTACTCCATCATCGCGCTTGGACTGGATTGCGTCTTACTGTAAGCTCCCGCTTTCTTGGTGGTCCTGTTTTCCCCATGCTCGCCAGTCACCGCGGTGGGCGCGAGCTTTGGGCCTGCGACCCGTGGCGACTGGGGTTCTGCTACGGCGCGATGCCACGGACTCGAGAGCTGACAGCGCCCAGTTTCTTCACCCTGATACCTGCCATCTACGGCATCGTGGTGTACCGCCGAATGCTCATGTACGACGAGTACCACACCCCTCACCACAACGTCAAGCACTTCGGCTTCGCCAAGCCCGAGGAGACGGCCTACGACCCCCAGAGAGGTGGTCTCAATGTGGGACCGGAGGCCATGTACGACGCCGGGGCCGAACGCCCGGCTCGTTCCCGGGGAGGATCTTTCACTTCGATCCGCCGGAGTCTCTCGTTCAACCCCACCCCGCCCGAACCCGCCTCGCCCCCGGCCCGGCCCGAACTATCCCGCCCGTCGAGTTACGATCATAAGAGAGACACGCAATTCGAGGACTACGTCAAGCGCAAGTCGAGCACCACGCTGCATGAGGACGTGGAGCGGGCTCTGAGCACCGAGTTCTGGGGAAGAGACAACCAGTCGGAAAGCAGCGTGCTCGCGAGCGGCAGCGTGCCGACGGCCCAAGCCCGACCTCGGGCGGACTCGCGGGGTCGCGCGTCTAGCTGGACCATCAACTTTGGCGACGAAGATGCCAGTGCGGGTGTGGCGCGGGGCCACAGCCTGAAACCCGTGGCCGAAGGCGGCGAGGACGAGGACGATACGCCGGCGGCTCTGCGAGTACCCAACCGCCAAGTCAGCGATGACCGACAGGGGCTTCTCCGCGCCCACATGGCCGACCGCCGCATCTCGGGCTTGAGCGTAGGCAGCTACGCGAGCCCCGCTGGGCGTACCGATGCCACGCCGGGCTTCGAGGTTGTGGAGCTAAATGTTGACAGGAGATGATGTGAAATGATACCCCCCCCTTTCCCGAAAGGACGGCAGTGCGAGCGAATTGATTACCATAAAGGGACTAATGCTACTATGTGCCCTTTCTACTTTCTGAGTTCTTCTCTTTTCGTGACTTTCTTTTGCCCTTTCCTCCCACCTATGCTGGTAGAGATTTGACAGGCGCGTACAGCGAGCACATGCGATCGAGTACTTGGCGTGGCGATGATGAAGAAGGGGTCCGACCCAATGGTCAAGGCATCACCATGACGCACTTCGAGGTCATATGTGGTTCCTTCCATTGGGGTATTCCTATTCCATCCCGCCACAGTCTGCCCTGTTTTCACGGGCGCGTTGCAAAGCCTCTGCGCCCCGGGGGCAGGAACCGGGGGGATGCATGTTGGGCCCGAAAGAAGCAAAGTGCTTCTCGGCGCCATGGGCCGAACACGAGCTCCGCGCGGGCAGTGGCACCGACTAACGAGCCCGGGAGCAGCCTCGGCACCTCCCCATGCCTTCTTCGCCACTCGGGCCGGGATGGTACCCACCACCCGGGACGGACGGCATAGGAGCTTGGTACGCATCGGATCGCCGATGGCCGCCTCCCCCCCATGTGCATCTCTCTCTCTCTCACTCTCTCCTCTTCTTCGCCACGGTAGGAAGTCAAGGGTGAACAGGCAAAGTTGCCCCCCACCCCTCCCACGTGCGTACTTGGGACATTTACCTCCGGCCGCCGTGCCCACCACGGGAGATCGGCACGCTCTCTCTTTCGACCGAGGTTTCGCCCGGGTCGGTGCCGACCCCACAAACAGGCTGGTAAGAGCCCGGGTATGTGGGTCGTTTCTTGCGATGCCGCTTCAGTGGGATATCTTGAGATTATTGACAACAACTGCGGTGCAAAAGAATTAGCTATATATAGCCTAAAAACGTTTCATTCTATCACATACGACCATAGCTTCCAGAAAACTCGGGATCCCGTCCGCTCTCCCATAGATAAGCTGGAAAGCGCCGAATTAGTACTAGGGTCGGTGACGACCTGGGAATCCTCGGTGTTGTATGTTTTTTGCTTTTCTTATCCTTTTGCTCCCGTACCGCTTCTTTTCCACTATCGTGATTCTTCTTTTCTGTCTCACAATATGGGCAGAGTAGTTCATAGGAGTATAAGAAAATCGTGTAGTCATACGCTCGTTAATAAAGCCTGGAGGGGAGGGAGCTGCTTTAAAAACCACTTTAATCTCGCCTAGCAGCTTAAGGTTGCCTGGACATCTGCGTGCTTTTCTCAAGGCCCTTGGCGGTTCCGACACCGTCCATGATGTTGAAAATACCATGATTAATAGTCCCGTGGCCCGTTTGGGCGAAGATTCTCCCTTGGAAATTTTCCTTCGCCTTGGGCTTCTGGGCCTTGTTTGCTCTGCAGGACTTTGTTGGTCTGACTGCCAGGACCAGGACACTAGGAGCAAAATTCGTACCCCGGATAGCACATGTGTTTTATATTATTCTCAGGATTGCTAAGGCCGGGAATGGTGGCCTCATCAGCAGCGTTCGTATACGCTTTGTATACACATCATTTCTCATTTCCACTTTATGAAGTACACACCATATCCGTATCTGCCCAGGTCTTATAATTTTATCCTTCCGCTATCAACATAAGGCGGGACTCCTCCAATTCTGATGGTCAAATGCAAGGGCGAGCCTGTACTACACCTAGTTGTACGACTGAAAACTTCACCGCCAGTGTCATTAATCCCAAGCCAGCCATCCTTCCTGATTGGATATCGTGCAGCTACGTGTTTGATTGCCCCCTGACACGAAAACACCGCAAACCCCCAGACCGATGATGATTATTCATAAATGTACATGGGTCTTCCAAACACCACTGGCACTTTGTGCTGCGTCCTAAGGGAGGTGGTCGGGAAGCTCGGGGAGGCCGCGGCCCGATACGTAAGTACTTGGCATAGAACTCTGGATCGCGACATTGAGGGCCATGAGCAACTCAACCCAGTCTAGCTTCTTTAGGTAAAAACACCCCCATCTGCATGCTTGCGTCTCTCCAACAGGCCTTCAAGAACCCACGGAGTTGTTGCTCTCGGGGATAGTGTGCCATGTCGAGTCCGTCGGAGGTGGACAGGTGTGGAGAATCGTCGGGATTCTGTCCGAGCCGCGGGGGACTTCCCACGGCTGCGGAGAGGCGGGATGCCTTTTGCCAAGTGTCCCCGCACGCGACCTTAATCAGGCCGGATGGGTCGGCTGCAACATCCGCGGCCGAAAGACATGGCTCCGGCATCGCTCTTGACGTGGAGGGACAAGAGGGGTAGACATGCTGGGCGGGGGAGCAGAAACAGAAAAGGACCTTTCCGCCTGTTCCCCTGTGTTTGTGAAACCCCGAAAACCAGGCTTCGCGTTGAACCCTACGTACCGCTCTCCCCTTCCGTTCCCGTGGCTTGTCGATAGGGTCACATCACACAAAACATGGCGACCGGCATCCTCGAATCCCAGGCGGCGTTTCTTGAGCCGGCGCCGGCTGACACATCGATTTTTCCCGATGGCTTCAAGACGTCGGGGCAGATGGATCCCATTTACTCTCTCATTCAGCCCTACGAGAATTTTCCCCAGGAAATCACGGGGCCTACCGTTTGGAAAGCCGACGAGTTCCGACAGAACCGCGAGAAATGGACCTACCATTTCACCGAAAACGAGATCGCGGAGATAGGAGCTGTCGCCGACAGTTTCATTGCGGCAGGTACACCTCTGACGGGGATTACCAAGGTGAGTGTGTTGACCCCCCGGAATGAAGAAATTAACATCCATGTGTGTGTGGCACCTACTGACTGTGTCTCTAGGAGAGCTTTCCACTACTACCCACATTGGAGGATCGCATGCGGCATCTCAAAAAACTCCTGCTTGATGGCCAGGGATTCTGGCTCTTCAAGGGCCTCCCGGTCCAGCAATGGGGACTCCAGAAGTCGGCGACGGCGTACATGGGTCTCGGCACCCATCTGGGCTACTTCACCAGCCAGAACGGCAAGGGGCATGTGCTAGGTCACGTTAAGGACCTGGGGGAGGATCCTACCCAAACGGACCGCGTGCGCATTTACCGGACCAATGCCCGGTACGGCCCCCCCCCCCCCCCCCCCTTTTTTCTCCTGTTCCTCCGGTTCCATCCAGTGGGTGCTGACATGCTGTGTGTGTGTGTACAGGCAGTACTTCCACACCGACTCCTCCGACATCGTCGGGCTCCTGTGCATGGCCAAGGCCCAGGAGGGCGGCGAGTCCGACATCGTGTCGACCCACCGCGTCTTCAACGTCCTGCAGCGGGAGCACCCCGACGTCGCCCGCACGCTCTGCGAGCCCATCTGGTACTTTGACCGCAAGGGCGAGGTGTCGCGGGGCCAGGGCGAGTGGATGCGCGTGAGCGTCTTCTACCTCGAGCCCGTCGTCGCCGCCGCCACCACCGCCGCCGACGACGAAAGCGCCCCCCCGCCCGCGCGCCTCTACGCCAAGTTCGACCCCAACAACGTGACCTCGCTGGCGCGCTTCAGCGCGGGGCCCGACGCGCGGGTGCCGCCGCTCTCGGCGGCGCAGCGGCGCGCCGTCGCCGTGCTCGACGAGGTCTGCCGGCGCGAGGCGCTGCCCATGGTCCTCGGCCCCGGCGACGTCCAGTTCCTCGCCAACTCGCACGTCCTCCACGCCCGCACCGCCTACCGCGACTTCGCCCCCGGCACGCCCGACCCGGCCACAGGTCGCCCCCGCCCCCAGCGCCACCTCCTGCGCCTCTGGCTCTCGGTGCCCCTCGACGAGGGCGGCTGGCGCCTGCCGTACCCGGACGCCCGGCTGAAGAAGCGCGGCGGCATCCAGGTCGACGACACGCCGCCCGTGTGTCCGTTGGACGCTGAGTAAAATAGAGGCGATGGAAATGAAACGACTTCTTATTCTTGACCGTGGTCCAGGCTGTTTCGTGGCTGTATACTTTTGCTCCTAGTGACGTCGCCTATGGCATAGATCGCCACAGAAGCGTGCTTTTCATTTACGGACGGGCATCTCACTCTGGATTCCAACCATGTTGGTACCCGCAGGGGATGAGAAAAACTTCCTATCCCCGGCGTTGGACGAAAAACAGTATATGTTCAGTACAGTCTCTAATTGTCTGAACTTGTATATCCTCCGGTTGTAAAAAGAGTACCGTCTCTTAATCCGAGGCTCGTGACTTTTTAAGAATTTTGAAAGAGGCATACTGAGAAAAAGGCATACAATACAAAAAAGGCACGAGGTGGATCAAGGGCGGTCTCTTCAGAGAATCGTTCATATGGGACGCCAAAAGGATGGTTTCACAACGCAGTTCCACATTATCCTACCACGGTAGGCATATTCCGAGACATCGCGATTCATTTCTGTCATATCCACAATGAGCTAAGCTAAGTAGGTACTCATATTACTGGCCGTTCCGTTGTGCTGAGCTGCAGACCATTCGGAGTGTCCCATCCTGGTGGCTCCATTTGGACTCTCCACGCCCTGCCGTCCCTTGTTGAGCCCATTGCGTTGCATCATCATGATTGCATTCCATTCCGAGGCAATTTGGAGCTTCGGATTGCCAAAGTTGGTTCCATGATTCCACTCTAGTCCGAGGCGATGCCCAGCCTCAGATCGCCAAACTTGCATCCCTTGTACCAGTGAGACATGTCCAGCGAAGCCCCCGAAACATTCATTCGTGTCTCGAAATCGAATGATCGGTATCTATGGTGGTAGTTCCTTTTGAGCGGAAGTGTCTCTACCTTGACTGGAATTTGGATTTCCTTGGTCGACAGTGGTTCGCAGTTAGGCCCCAATCGGCTCGGGGGCAGCGAGCTAGCATTCGTATAAATTGTTCTTTCGAATGCTTCATAGCCTTCCTCGTCGTGGTCGAAACAAAAATTGTACTCAAAGGTCTTGGCAGTTCCTGTGTCAATATCATCACCCTGCCTTCCATCAGCTCATTATTCATAGTTCATGGGAGACCAGGGATGGCGTACCCTCTTGATGCCCCACTCCATTTGATTGTAGGCCCTGAACTCCTGTGTGACATCGTCCCAGCATTCGTCGCGCGAATCATGACAATCCGGGTCGAAAATGGGACTAAATGTCCAGCCGTAGTTGAGCCGCGAGATGCGCGATCGCACTTCGACAGCCTTTTTGATCAAGCCGCGACCCATGGCTCCATAAAGAACAGCCCCACGGCAGATGGCAGTCCAACTATGGAGAATGAGCATTGCTTCATATCATGTCCTATTCCAGCAGCAGGTCCTCACGGCTTCTCTCCATCGGTCTGGAGTATATCAATCTGCTGGCCGAAACGCTCGCTGACGACGTTGAAGAGGAATAGACAACGACCGAAACCACCCACGAGGATGATGAACTTTGGGGATTAGTAAATGCTATGTGCGAAAAGGGATTCGTGACATGCTTACCTTGGGCGCAACGCCAGTCTTGTTCCTGATGGCTGTAACTTGGCCCTGTATGAGTTTAGTGATCCCCGAAGTGCTGTGATGGAACATCATCTTGATGTCGGATCTGTCCGCTTGGCAGTCAGCTCCGCATCCCGAATCGACTGGGTTCGATGCACTTGCATTTTCGGCTCGGCTTTCCGCCGCTTCCCGTTTTTCGTGTAGAAATCGACAGACCACAATTTCTCTTCGCCGTCGAAGTCGACTTTGATGCCATGCTGCCACTCATCATTCAGCATCTTTTCGATGACAGCGGGCTCCATTTCGTTCCAATGCTTCTGGCCAATCCTCAGTTTCATGTATGCTTCGAAGCCCTCATCTGGATAGATGCCACCACAGAGAGCACCGTCGCCCTCAACACATTCCTTCACCGTCAGTGGGTCTTTTTTGTCAACTTGATAGCTGATGACGTCCACTGTGCCGCCACCGCAGTCACAAACGACAAACGAGTCGCCGGCGTTCAAGTCCCCGCGGTCGCCGAGCTCGGGAATTGTAGACAAGGCGGCGGCTTCGGGCTCCGAGACCAGATCCAGAGTGGTTGGTGCTCTCATGCGCTCGTCCAGGATTCCAGCTAGCTTGACGGCTGTTCTCATGCGGTCCCGGGCGTAATCTTTCCATATGGCAGGGACGGTGAGCACCACATGGATTGGCGTGCCTTCAACCAGCCATCGGCCCTTGGCTCTCGTGATCGCTCCGAGGCTATGCTGCCAAAGGTTTCGAAGGTAGTCCGTAGTCACCTGTACAGCTGTCTTGTCGAGCTCCACTAGTAAGTGCCTGGCGTTTTTGACGTGCGCAGATTTCCTTTGATCTTCCTGCAGGTCCGACGTCTCGAGCAGGAGAAGCTTGAACCATTGGAGAGGTTCAACCCCGATGGGAACATTGTAACCCCAGGCGATTTCGCCAGTGCTCTTGTAGAATATTCTGGACGGAACTTTGGGTTGTTCACTGTTTTTCGACAAAACAGATGGCCACCTGCGGACAATCTCGGGTTGGTCGGTGACAGTTCCCCTCGTGCAGAACAGCCAAGAAACTCCGGAGAATGTAGTGCCGAAGTCTATGCCGATGACCAGCTTTCTATTCGCCGGGGAAGACATGTTGAGATCAGTGGATGGGAAAGGATAAGGTGTGTTGGGTTTCGTGAGTATGGTATGGCAAGAGGGAAAAGGGCCGAGGAAACTCGCGTGGGTTGGAGAATGGGATGGACGGAAAGTCTTGTTCCCAGTCTGGTGGTGAAGAGGAAGAGAAGTTTTGGACCAAGCGCGCGTGGGAGATTGGAGGCGGAATAGTAACCGAGTTGGAGGGAAGGTGTCGTGAAAGGATGGAGCGGGCAGAAAAGGGAATACGAAAATTAGGTATGCAAAGGCGCGTGCCTAAAACATATTCCACTGCAACTTCAAGGGATGGGACTGTTGGTTTCATCATGTAGGTACTTCTGGACCCAAGGCAGCCACGAAATGATTTTTCTTCCTAATTAAAGGTAGGCACACAGTTTGTTTGATTTTGGCCCAGGAATCGAATATATTAGGTACCTTAAAAACGCTACGTTCAACATCACCAAACACGCCGCTCCCACTTTTCGAACCCAAATGAACTTACCGCCCGGGCAAAAAGCGAGAGGGCCCTCCCAAACAATCATTCCGAGAAAAATTCAGTTTTCTTTTTACCATCATAAAAAGACATTCAATATTCAAGCTACGCTCGTTGCCGTCAACGCTGGAGAGCGGTTCATACCATCACAATTTCGCGGTAATATTGCACAGTGAAATATGAAACCTCTCAGCACCCGAACTGATCACTATGCCATCCAGTTATATGGTCAAAATATCCGACCACAAGAAGTTCTTGGCCAGAAAGAAGCGCAAGATGGAGGGGCCGCAAACTCCAAGCAGCCACACAGTGGCCGACTCGCAGGACGATTCTCCTCTCAGCAGCCAAGAAGTAGCCGACTCGGAGGAAGGTTATCCTCTCAGCATATGGGATCTTTCCGTGGCGCTCGAAACCGAGAAATTTCATCAGCTCCGTGACCATGACAAAACCTCCGAGCTGGAAAATGAGCTTGCGCAGGTCAGCCGGCAGATAGCCATTCACAATGAGCGTATAAACCACTCGGAAGACAGAGTTGATTCTCTACATGTTTACATTGGCCACATATACGAAACGTATAGAAACATGAAAGCGGCTTTGCATCAGCAAGACGAAAAGATCAAGTGGTACGAATCGTGCTACGAAGAGGAAAAAGCCAAAGAAGCAAAGCGAGAAGAGTTGCAAATCGCCTTCACAAAACAGTCACAAAAGCTTGAAGACGCCTGGAAATTCAACGACGAGATCTTGGAGGAGCTTGAAAAGGCCAAGAACTCCGATAAGCATTTCCTGCTCGGCGACGATACGATAACGTCGAAATGGAAGTCGTTGTGCTACTCGATCCGTAACACGGCATACCACGCCTTCAACGAACCCGTTGATCCACGTTGCCCGATGCCCGACATGCCTTTATTCGAAGAAACATCTTCGAGGTGGGAACAGTACCTGCGGTCGAAGGAAGACGTCCCACTCATCGTCGGCGCCGTTATCTGGCGGTGCATCAACTCTCAGTATCTACGGCTTCCCTTGAACGCATACGGTACCAATGCGGGCCAGGCCCTCCGTGAGCTACAAACCAAAATGCGGGGTAGGTACTTTATCCAGAGTGTGGCGATTTTACTAATAGGTGCAACCAGCAGACAGCAAAGAAGAACTCCGCAAGCTCCACGAGTGGCGCTCGTCCACCGGCGAAACATTCCATACCATGATCGGGGCCGACGAGAAGTACAAGAAATCTGTCTCCAGAGAGTTATCGAGCTTATTGGTACAATGCTCTAGTATCGACAAAAGAGAGTGCCGCCGAGCCTTGGAAGAAACTGTGGCCAAGGCACAGGACCTGGCCTGCATTTTTGCCCGATCCAGAGCATGTTATCAGGTTTGGGACGGGCCCCTAGAGGAGGGGGATGATTTCACGGCAGACGGGTTCCCCCTTGATGCTGAATTCATGGAAGAGTGCGGAGGAGATGGCAGTGGAAGGGTTGTCGACATGGTACTATCGCCTGCCTTGATCAAGTTTGGCAATGCGGAGGGTCAAGACTACGACGAGTCTCTGGTTCTGGCTAAGGCGGAGGTCATCAGCCGCCGCTGAAGGGAACGATCGACACAGACATGATCAGACATTGCTAAGGCTCTTTGGTACACTCCGGAATTCTTTCGGACGCGATGATTCAGCCCCGAGGGGGATATGGCAAATGGACGAGCAAACGAGTAAAACCAGGTTAATCGTCCATATGGCGGGTAACACGCAATGCTTTGTAACAAACGTTTCCTGAATTCAACCGTGAATAGCTGGCAGGATTCCATCGCCCTTCCCGCGCACTGAGCGCCTTTGACCCGGATGCCGGTACTCCGCGCAGTAAAAAAAAAAAGGCAAAATTGCATGTGGCTTTCTCGGGGAATACATCGCGACCAAGAAACCCGCCCCTCGTAGCACACGGGGGTGGTAGTAAGTTGTGTAGATACTGGGGCCTCGAGGTTGCATCCCAATCATCATTTCTCCCGGGTTCACGGATGTTGGCTCCCGCCGCCCCGTGGTTAACAGACTACATCGGCCTTGACCAGAAGTGCGTAGTCGCCACCGTCCCATCGCAACAGGCACGGCGTGACCATTAGGTCGACAACGCCGTCCTTGAACAACTTGCCCTTCATATCCATCGTCCGCTCGTTGAGCTCGAACCCGTTGGTGAGCTTGCTGTTCGGCTCGTTCGACATCAGGGAAATGGCTTTGGTGCGGGCAAACACCGAATTCATTTCGGCCGCGAGCCTCACAATGTCCCGGATGCTGTTCTTCAGGGCCCCCGTGTCCCCGTTGCTTGCGAAGCGGATCATAACATTGTAAATCTTGGTCGTTGTGTTTTCCACCACCGTCTCGTCAATGGAGAAAGCGGTGTGGACGGCCCGGCCCGTGTGCACCCGCCAGTCCAGGTATTGGGTGTGGCCGAGTTGGCCCGTCATGTTGAGCGTGTCGCTCATTCTGGTGAAGGAATCGCGAACTTGTTCACCCCACGCCAGCCCGAGGTCGTTGAACAAATGGTCGTATAGCTGACGCCAGATCATCGCTCGGAACAAGTAGCAGGGCGTCTGCTCTGTGGTGAGGTATGTGTAGTAGTTGGTGGACAAGTGCGCGAGCTTTTCTTGGTCCTCGGCCGGGAAGTCCCTGGAAGACGGCAGGGTCTCGTTGAAACGCTCCAGCGTGAGCAGCCGCACGGCGCTGCGCAACGAGTCCCACAGGTTGACAACGGCGTTGTCCGAAAGAACCTGGGCCCCGGGCTGGAGGTCTTTGACCCGCGCCGACAGCTCCTCGTTTTCCACCTTCTTGCGTAGCAATTCATCCTTCAGCTGCTGGTAGCGGCGTTCGCCGTTTTCGACCATGCTGCGCGTCAGGACGACCTTGCCGTCGTCGGTCTTACCGGCGGATTCCGGCGTCGTGGGGACCGTCGGCGTGTGGGTCGACGAGGGGCTGGCGACGGGCGGAGTGCCACCCAGCTGCCGGACCTCGTCTTCCAGCTGCCTGATCTGCGCTTCCAGCTTCTTGATCTTTTCCGCGGCGTCTCGGCGGCTCTGGTCCCGCTCATTCTTGACCTGGCGGATGATCTTGTCCGAGGTCGCTTGCATGCGGCGCATCTCGCTCTCCATGTCGGCGGCGCGCCCACCCGCGGCCGAGTTGCGGAGGGCCGCCTCGAGATGGCGGATGTGAGCGTCCTTCTCGGCCAGCTGGGCCGCCACCTCCTGGGGATCCATGACGGTGGCGCGGTTTGGGCGAGAGAATATCAGAGGACGGGAGGGGCAGAGGGAGGGGGAGGGGAAACGTCGAAATCGAATGTGAGATAGGAAATTGCGACGGTGTGGCCCTGCATTGTCCGACGTGTGGCTGGTGGCGACGGTGTGCTTGGTGAAGCGGCAGAGAAGCAGGTTTGGCGTGTCTTTATGTCAATGTCTCGCTGGACCATGGCTTGCCGACACGGTGATGCTGCCAGCGGCACCTCAGGTCGGGACTGCGGCCTGGCGGTTCGTCCTGAGGAGGTGCCCGCAGGGTTGCATCCGGCTGGCACTGGTGCGGAATGCTCAGGGCAAATCAAGATTCAGGCCGTCAATCCCGCCGTCCAGTAGTCAACCCGAGCAGACTAAACCGAGGTACGCATGCATGTACTATGTACGGAGTACATGGGAAGAGAAGGGAAGGGAATGGAGAACGAGACGTTTGAATTAAGTTTGCAATCACGTGCGCTGGGTTGCTTAGGTATCCAGGACGCCTGGTCGTCCCTGCCTCCGCTGGAAAGACGAGGGTCGAGCCCGAAAACCAACAAGCTTATGATGCGGAAATGGGATGCGTATTTTTCGAAATTGCAGCCCAAGGCTCCACGGCGATAAATAAGATGGTGGATGTGTGCGTGCGTGCCAATGGATGTCCACACTGCTGCGCGACGACGCGCCCACATCTATGGCTAGCGAGTCGTTGCCGCGACCGCAGAAACGAGGAGTCGAGAGGCTTTCGTGGCCGCATCGTCGCACGCCTTTGCATCCCACGCGGCCCGGAAATCCTGGCAACCCCATGTGCGCGTGGTGCTCGTGCCTGTACGTTCCGTGGTTCCCTCCCAAGATCGGCGAGGGTTCTTGCACGAACAGCACACCGTCTTTCTCGGTGGAAATGGGCGAATCTTCGGCAACCTCGATTTCCCACTAGCTCCGCCACGCTCCACTGATGGTTTTCCCTCCCCTCACTGTTCCGCCCCCCCCCCCCCCCCCCCCTCCAAACCATGGAAACCTCCTAAACCAACTGACGGCACTGACGAATGGGCTGATGGGCATCTTGCCAGTCATTATTACGAACCGCGCTCTGGGTTCTCTTTTGATCCCGCCAGACGCACCCCGTCATCCATTTCTTGTCAATTGCAAGAACTAGCCATCAGCATATTACCACGTAAAGGAACCCATCGCTGCCTCCGAGCTCGATCTCGAGTCATCGAGGGTGATGTTCCTACGAAGAGCCACCCGATCACGAGATCCTGACCAGCAAGACAACTAGAGCCAGCAGATATAACTGTGCCCCCTGGGTGACCAGGCCTGGCCCCGGCGAGGCTGAACTATCTTTGGGGGCTACTGTCATTAGAGTCCCGTTTGTCCCCGTCATTTCTTCGGCCTGCATAGGCACAGCTTCACTCGACGAACCTCCACCCGGCGCGACAAGGTTGACTGAAGCTGGCGTTGCCATCTTCTCAATGGCAATCATCATCTGTGAAGATTGTCAGTCGCAGTCTAGCCAACCCATAGGGTAGCGCTTTCCGAGCCAGGCCGCATTCCCCGCCCACGACCGAGGGAGACTTACCGGGTCAAGCATGTCACACCTAGCATTCTGGGTGGCATTCATGGCCTCCATGCCCATGTCCCCCGTCTGGAATCGCAACCGCTGTCGCCCCTCGATGGTCCAGGGTTGCCAGTCGGGCGTGTCGGCGAGCTTCATCTTGTTCGGATCCAGTGACTTGACGAAACTGGACCAGTAGGCCATGGTGATGGGCACGATGGGTGCGTTGGTGGTCCGGTAACTTTTGGGCGGGGCGCCATCCGTGTTGTTTGGACCGAACACGCCGTTCAGCTCGACGGTGTGGTAGGCACCGAAACCCAACTCCTCCTGCTCGGGGTCGAGGACGTTGTAGCGGTAGTTCCACGTCGGAGCCCCCGCCTTCACAATGCCGTTCTGCACACGCGCCGTGATGCAGTGGGCCCGGAAGTCGCCCATGGCATTCGCCAACTGCCGCCACATTTTGCCGCTCTTAGGAAAGACGGGCTGGGGGGTGTCGAGGTACGTCCTTGTCAGCACATCCAAAGAAGCGTTGCTCAGGGCGCCCTGGGCTTGGCTATTCATAAACTCGAGGGCCTGCGTCACGTTGTCGGTGTTCTGCGGCACGTTCTTGGTGCCCTCGTCGGTGCAAGTACCGGCGATGGTGGGCACCTTGAGCACGCGGCCGGCTTTGAAGGCATCGAACATGGTCATCTTGACCAAGTCGTCGTCGAAATGCGGGTTGAACTGACACTCCTCCGTCTGGAGGGCGGACGCGTTCACAGAACGCAGGCAGGCCAATGTGTCGGCCGAGCCGCTGCAGCCCGCCGCCTTGGTGAGACAGTCGTACTGCTCTTGGCCTTGCTCCATGGTACGCAGGGTCGGCTCGGAGACCGACTCGAGAATGATGCCCTTGAACAAGCCCGGGTCTTTATCGGCGAAGGCCGCCATCAGCAGTGCCGCCGACGTCGCGCCAGCCGAATCGCCCATCATGACCACCTGGTCTGGGTTACCTCCAAACTAGACGCAACCGGGGTGAGCATTATCTCCCACAGTTACGCTTTGCGGCATGGGGTGGAGATCGACTCGGCCTTCTTACCATGTTGATGTTCTTCTTCACCCACTCAAGACCCCTCACCACATCTTTGAGGCCGTTGTTCAGGCTCCCCTGGGCTTGGATCTCCTTGCTTTGCGCGTAACCGAAGGGCCCAACTCGGTAGTTGATTTGCACCACGACCATGTTGGCGAACGCCGCAAGATCGGTGCCGTTGAAGTTGGCGTTGGAGTTGGATTGGAACCCGCCGCCCTGGACCATGTAGAACACTCCCAGTTGCGAGCCGGCCGTCGCGTTCGAGGGGGCGAAGATGTTGAGAAACAGACAATCCTCGGACACGGTGAAGCGCTTGTTGGGCTGCATGGTGAAGTCGGACGGCTGGCGTGGCAGACAGATGGGCCGGAACTTGGAGCAGTCCAGCGTGGCATCTGACGGGGGCGGCGGCTCCGGCGCTGCGAACCGAAGACGTCCCACCGGCGCCACGGCAAACGGCACGCCCAGCCATTGGGTCACGCCGCTCGAAAGTGCCGTGCCGCGCATGGAGCCCTGAGGCAACTTCACCAAAGGATCCACGGCCACCGCCAGGGTGGCCAGGACGGGCACGAAAGTAAGTAACATAGTCGCGAGCCGTAAAGAGAGACGGAACGAAAGATGGAAAAGAATAGTAATGGTGCCCAGAAGATTGCCAGTGGCAGACTGGTATGTAGGAAAAGTGAGCAGCTCACCGGGGGTTTTTGGGTAGCGAGCGCCCATGCTTGTATGTATGTTCACCAAGGCAGGCCCTGGCCATGCGGCACTGAGAGCGCCCCTTGCCCCTTCCCTATCCCCAACTTGGTCACTGGGGTTACATCGTGAAGATCGCAGTAATCTAAAGTCTCGGAAGGTGAGGCTCCTTGGACAGAGAACGCAGCTCACGGCGAGGGCGCGGGCCTCGCCGTTGAATAAAGTTTCGGACAGGGGAATCGAGGTGGGGGGCGCCGGGCATCGTGAACCCCGAACTCAATCATCATGGTGCGACGGACTGTGGTTACCTCTTGGCATTTCATGTCGATTTGAGCAAAAGCACTTGTATAGACCAGCGTCTTCTATCGCATGGGGGTTTAGGTCGAACGCAAGGCCTGGACCCAGCCTTGATTGCCATCAAGATCTAGATCCTGTGGTTGTTGAAAAGCCTCATACCAGCATGGCTTGGCCAACGCTCGGCATTCCGTGGCTTCGGGGAGCTCATCAGCCTTCCAGTGTGTGCCACATACACACAGCTGGGGCCCAGAAACGAGTCGTGATAGCGCCGGATAGATCCGGTCCTCCCCCTGCCAGCCCATCTTCTCTTGTTTCAGTCCCATGTCCACCGGCTGGACGAACCTATCGGGTGTCAATCAGAAACAAGAACCATAAGGGGCCTTGAAACCAAGATGGGACGAATTGTCAATTCTCTCTTGCTTGGGGGCGAATTCGCACGGGAGACTTGTTCTTGCGAGTGGCGAACGGCACACTGGCGTGAGCGAGACCAAGTATGAATGGTTATCATCTTGATGTTGATTCGCCCCGCGCGCGTGCGTGTCATTGGGTGCATCCGCCCAAGATCTGGTTTGGCTGCTGCACGCCTGGCAGAAATGAAGTTGGGTTGAAATTTGGGATCGGATTGGAGCTGAACCTACTGGTACTCACATGTACTGGCCCTCTGAGAGACCCGTCAGGTCGGGGGGTTTTCCCTACAACTGTCGTCCTTTCTTTGCTCTTTCAGGACGGGCTGGGAAGTAAGCCAGGAGAAGAGGAAGCCTGGCCAAACCCGGGCCGTCAAGGATGTACCCTCGGGTATTAGGAACGGCAAATTGGGCGATGGTATGTACTGAGTTGTCGACTTCCCCCGCCGCTCCACCCACGCGACAATTACGACGAACAAGGTTCACGAAATGCCATATCGGAGGGGAAGGAGAGGGGGGCCAGCCTGTTTCCGGGGCGCCCGGCTGCCATGGACGCCGAGGTAGATCTTTGAAGTTTTTAATTTGCTGACCAGGGTTCCCGTTGTGAGACATTTCTGCCAAAAGACTACGAAGGCCCCCCCATGTCCCGATTGGGAATGACGGAAGGGATCATCATGTAAGAGGCATCCCATGTAGTAGTGGTGGCGCTTTGGGGGCCAGCGACAGGCGAGTGTGCACCTGCACTGATTGGAGCCCACAAATGGGGCGCATAGTAGCCAGTGCAGCAGCAGTACACCCTCTCGCCCTTTTTCTCCGCACTCCTGGTTCTCTCTCCACCTGTTCCGCTGCTCCACCCCCGCATATGCTGTGTTTCCATTCTTGTCCTTCCCCATCCGACAGCACTGGGCAGGCAAAAATGGCATAGACTGTCATCGGTCTTTTCGGCTTGTCTCCCGGTCAATTTACCCCCGAAGCGCACCTCCCGCACCTGTTTGGCCCGTTGCTCGTCCTGGGCGGGGAGCATGGTGCCTTGGTTTGTTTGGCAGTTTGACCTCTCACGCGCTCCAGTCTCAAGAAGCCCAGAGAGCCCAGGGAGCCCAGGGAGCCCAGACGCATACGGGCTACATGAGATAAAGTACTTACCTAGGAGGTAGGCAGGTACCTACTGACCTACATGGATACCTAGGTAGCCACCCGTTGCCCAACTCGTACAGCCGTCGTTCGATGGGGAGGGGAAGGTGGACAAGGGTTGCCCCTCAAGGCCCTCTCTCAACGCCCCGGGCAGTATCATCTGCTTCCTCTCGGCCCTCATCACCCATTTCCATGCCACCAAGATTCTTCCATTCGCCATAGAGCAGCGGTTACGGATGACGGATGAGCGCCTCTCCTGGGCTCGCCTGGCAGATCGCTCTCGCGTTCCGGAAACATGATATCGCACAACCTCTTCCGGCCGGCCTTGGCCGCGACTTCCGGCTCCACGCGGGCGGCGCTGGACCGTGTCGCCCAGCGTACGACGCAACGCGTCCTAGGTGCGTCTTCCTACCAAACTCTACAGGACCCCCAAAGCTGCCATACGAGAGCTTGATGCTGAAGCCGCACTGTCGCAGACCTTCACCACGCCGGGCTTGCCGCGTCCTGCCCGAGACGCTGGAGTAGCATCCACGCCAAGAAGCCTGTCGTTCTCCCCGCCCTGCCGAAGCGCGATGGAGTCCGCAGTGGGACGCCCCGCCCCATTCCGACGACGGCGTATTCGACCGTGGTTGAACCCCCCACGACGCCTTATGCCGAGCTGACGGTCGGCGTCCCGCGTGAAACTTATACCAACGAGCGCCGTGTGGCCATTACGCCCCAGAACGTCGCCCTCTTGAGAAAGAAGGGCTTCGGAAACGTGCTCGTGGAACGCGGCGCCGGCGCACAGGCCGACTTCCTCGATGAGGCATACGAAAGTGCCGGCGCGACCCTGGTCGACCCCGACGCCGTGTGGTCGTCCGCTGACATTGTCCTCAAGGTCCGCGGGCCTGCTATCGCCGAGATCGACCGTCTGAAAGAGGGTGCCACGGTTATTTCGATGCTGCACCCCTCGCAGAACAGGAATCTGGTCGAGAAGCTTGCGGCTCGCAAGGTCACGGCATTTGCCATGGACATGATACCCCGCATCTCGCGCGCACAGGTATTCGATGCCCTGAGTTCCATGGCGAACATCGCGGGCTACAAGGCCGTGCTGGAGGCATCCAACACGTTTGGACGCTTCCTCACGGGCCAAGTAACGGCGGCGGGCAAGATTCCTCCCTGCAAGGTTTTGGTCATTGGTGCCGGTGTTGCTGGCTTGAGCGCCATCGCTACCGCCCGCAGAATGGGCGCTATCGTCCGCGGCTTCGATACCCGCTCCGCTGCTCGTGAACAAGTCCAGTCGCTGGGAGCCGAGTTCGTCGAGGTCGAGATCCAGGAAGATGGCTCCGGTGCCGGCGGATACGCCAAGGAGATGTCCCCCGAGTTCATCGCGGCCGAGATGAAGCTGTTCACCGAGCAAGCCCGCGAGGTAGACATCATCATCACCACGGCTCTGATCCCAGGCAAGCCGGCACCCAAGCTGATTACCAAGGCCATGGTTGAAATCATGAAGCCGGGATCTGTCATCGTGGACTTGGCCGCAGAAGCTGGCGGCAATTGCGAGAAAACGGAGCCTGGAAAGCTTGTCACGCACAATGGTGTGAAAATCATTGGTATGTTCGATACGACTCGCTGCGCGCGATGAAGCGACTAACACTCGGCAGGGTATACCGATCTTCCGTCCCGGCTCCCGACGCAGTCGTCCACCCTTTACTCCAACAACATCACCAAATTCCTCTTGTCCATGG
This sequence comes from Nigrospora osmanthi, assembly GCA_029489945.1. Lineage (NCBI taxonomy): Eukaryota > Fungi > Ascomycota > Sordariomycetes > Amphisphaeriales > Apiosporaceae > Nigrospora > Nigrospora osmanthi. The sequence continues at coordinate 2,267,840 of CP120503.1, read as the reverse complement.
CCCCCAAGGAGAAGAGCTACGGTATTGATTTGAGCGACGAGGTTGTGCGTGGCTCTATTGTTACACTCAACGGCAATATCTTACCTCCGGCTCCCCGTCCGGCACCTCCGCCCGCCCCGGCTGCCAAGCCGGCTGCCCAGGTCGAAGAGACTGTCGCCATTACGCCCTTCCAAAAGACTTCGCGTGAGGTTGCCACTGTCACGGCAGGTATGGGTACGGCGCTTGCACTCGGAAAACTCACTGGGCCCATGTTCATGGGAAATGTCTTTACTTTCGCCCTGGCTTCTCTCATCGGGTATCGTGTAGTCTGGGGAGTCGCTCCCGCGCTGCATTCTCCCCTGATGAGTGTCACCAACGCCATCTCTGGTACGTTTCAGTAGAGCCGGCCCTGGAATGGCGTAACAACTGACACAGGATAGGAATGGTGGGCATCGGAGGTTTCTTCGTCATGGGTGGAGGCTATCTGCCCGAGACCTTCCCCCAAGCCCTCGGCGCGGCTTCTGTCTTACTCGCCTTTGTCAATGTTTCGGGTGGCTTTGTTATCACCAAGCGGATGCTGGATATGTTTAAGCGTAAGCAACCTGGACCTGCATGACGGTATTGGGCTGACAGCGCGCAAAGGCCCTACGGACCCTCCCGAATACCCTTGGCTATATGCAATTCCTGGTGTTCTATTCGGAGGTGGTTTCATCGCCGCGGCCTCGACTGGCGCGGCTGGACTCGTGCAGGCCGGTTACATGGTCAGCTCCGTACTGTGCATCAGCTCCCTTTCGGGTCTAGCTACCCAAGCCACTGCACGCATGGGTAACTTGCTCGGCATCCTCGGGGTTGGCTCTGGCGTTTTGGCGTCACTCCTGGCTGTTGGGTTCTCCCCCGAAGTACTCGTCCAGTTCGGTGCGCTTGCGACCGTCGGTAGCCTCGCTGGCCTGCTGATCGGCAAGCGTATTACACCCACGGATCTGCCCCAAACGGTAGCAGCTCTGCACTCGGTTGTCGGTCTGGCCGCCGTGCTTACGAGCATCGGTAGTGTCATGGGTGACCTGTCGCATGCCTCGACCTTGCACCTGGTCACGGCGTACTTGGGTGTACTGATCGGAGGCGTCACCTTCACTGGCTCCATCGTCGCGTTCATGAAGTTGGCAGGAAAGGTGTCAAGTCGACCGCTCATGCTCCCGGGACGGCACTGGATCAACTCGGGAATGCTTGCCACCAACGTGGGGGCGATGGGCGCCTTTGTCACTATGGCCCCGGGAAGCCCCATGATTGCCGCTGCCGCTCTGGGCGCCAACACCATTCTCTCGTTTGCTAAAGGGTACACGACAACCTCGGCCATTGGCGGCGCCGACATGCCCGTTGTGATCACGGTCCTGAATGCTTACAGCGGCTTTGCCCTGGTGGCTGAAGGCTTCATGTTGGAAAACCCCCTCCTGACCTCAGTGGGCGCGCTGATCGGTGTCTCGGGTTCGATTCTCTCGTATATCATGTGCGTGGCCATGAACCGCTCTTTGACCAACGTTCTCTTCGGTGGCATATCCGCGCCCGCGGCCAGTGAGTACAAGGTCGAAGGCACGGTGACGCAGACCAACATCGAAGAAACGGCCGAGGCGTTGACAAACGCCGAAAGTGTCATCATCGTCGTGGGCTACGGGATGGCGGTGGCCAAGGCGCAGTATGCCATTAGCGAGATCACCAGCATGCTGCGGGCCAAGGGCATCAACGTGCGCTTCGCCATCCACCCCGTCGCGGGTCGGATGCCGGGGCAGTGCAATGTGCTCCTGGCTGAAGCCAGCGTTCCGTACGACGTGGTACTGGAAATGGACGAGATTAACGACGACTTCCCCGAGACGGACCTTGTCCTGGTCATCGGCGCCAACGACACGGTAAACCCGATTGCATTGGAGCCCGGCTCGCCGATCGCCGGCATGCCGGTCTTGCATGCATGGAAGGCCAAGCAGGTGATTGTCATGAAGCGCGGCATGTCCAGTGGTTATGGTGAGCTGAATCCTGTGGACCAACTGGAACGCCTGATTGACCGTACTGACCCTTTCCTGTAGCCGATGTTCCGAACCCAATGTTCTACATGCCCGGCACCAAGATGCTGTTTGGAGATGCCAAGGTGACGTGCGACGGTGAGTACAGCTGGTCGCTTTTGGTTGTGTACGGTTACTGACGACGTTTTCCAGCGATCAAATCCGCGGTGGAGTCTCGAACCTAGAGTTGCCGAGCGGGAGTCTCTTTATAGATCTCACCTGGCGCCATTGTGCGCATGGAGGCGGCCCTCTGGCATTTTCGCAGCATTTTCGTTTTCTTCACAATTGTTGATTTCGGTTCTCTGCCCATGTACATGGCTGGGCGCCTTGTTTTTCTTCTCTTTATTGGTGAGATGCGAACTCGAGTCGTCCTTCTTCCCTTGTGTATGTCCTGTTTGTAAGAGGCCTTCAGCTGCCTTGACTACTTCCCTGCCCTAGCTACCTGGCCGTCTTTAGTGCCAGCGCTCACGAATGGACTCTTAACGGGAGTGGATCAAATTGCCTTGTGATGCGCGCCAAGCAGGGATGGCCCCAGGGCCCACGATCTACGGACCCTTGATGCATGCGGCGTGACGGCATGGCGCCGTCCCATCGCGTCATCTGCAATTAATCCCCCGATGATGCGGGAAAAGCAATTATCGCATCGGGACTTGAGGCGCCAGCGCATATGCACGCTGACCGAAGCGTCCCCTTCCCCAACGGTACGCTTCTGCCCGAGTGTTCGGTGTTACACGATGATGAGGGGGTTACCTCACGCCACCTCTCATGGTTGCATCCCGTTTGTGTGCGTGTATTTTTTGTTGTGGTTGTGCAAGGTATCATATTACTTGTGTTGATTATATAGGAACTGGTTTCGTATCGCGTGGCCAGTTCTCGTTGTTTCCAAGCCCTGCTGTCCCAAAAGCAAGGCGGTTAAGAGAGCCCGGCATCCTAGTCGACACGCCAAAAGCGGTGATGTGGGCGTGTGTATCGACCCGTCTAAGAAAAAACTCCAAGAACACCTTCATCATAAAGAAACCCAAACGCGACGTTGGGTCAAGTTGTCGTCATAGCTTTTCTTTCCCTACGTCTTTGCGGGGACGGGGGGGAAAAAAGGGAGCTTCTAGCCCAGACCGGGCACCTTGGGCAGGCTCGAGGGCAGGAAGCCGCCCTTGTCGTCCTTGCCGCCGCGCTCGGCGCGGTTGAGGCCCTCCTTGGAGAGCAGGTCGCCGACGGGCTGCAGGAGGCCGCCCTGGCCGACCTGGCCGGCGACGACGTTGTGGACGCCGTCCTGCAGCGTGTCGACCTGCTCGACGCCCGTCACCTTGGTCTTGTTGAGCTGGTCTGCGGGCCGGGGAGGCGGCGTCAGCGGGGGTTCGGCGGCGGCCGGGGGGGCGGACGCTGGCTCGGCCGGGCCCGGGGCGGCGGGGGACGAGGAAGAAGAAGTAGGGGGAGGGGGGGACGGGGAAGGGGAAGAAGTAGTAGTAGGAGGGGGAGGGGCGGAAGCGGACAGAGGAGTAGGAGGGGCAGGAGGGGAAGACGGCGTCTTACCCTTGGTGGCGTAGCTGGCCTTGTTGTCCTTGGTGAAGTACTTGAGGAAGGTGTCCTCGATCCACGGCATCCAGATCTCGTACTGCTCGTTGTACTTTTGCTTGGCCCACTCGGCGTACGTCTGCTGCTTTTCCTGGTCGGACATCTGGTTGAAGTTGGCGGGCGGCTTAAAGGTGTCGCCGGCCTTGGATTGCTGCTGTTCCGCGGACATTGTGGTGGTGGTGGTGGTGGTGGTTACTAGGTTGGTACTCGAGAGGGGAGGGGGGGGGGGAACCGTAGGGAGGCGGAATAAGAAGCACACAACGGAGGCGGCCTTGATATATATAAGTTCCAGTTGATGATGAGAGGAAGAAGTTAGTGGAATGACAAGAGAGGGTTTGCGGAAATCCCGTTCCGATGGTTTCTGGCCCAACCTTTTTATTATATCACACTGCCGTGTCGACGACTGCATAACCGGTTTCTCGCGCGGCGTCTAATGACCCTAGAGAGATGATGCGATCGGGTTCCAGACCGGATGCCCATGTGCTGCTGCTGGCGTGGCTGCCCGCCCCCCCTACGTCATGCCGACCCCCGCTGATTGGCTACCATCATCTGAAACGCCCCCCCAAACCGGGCAGGTCAGCCACACACACGTACACACCAACCAGCTCAGCCAACGGCTTTTTCGACGGCGCATGGAAGTTGCACGTCCAGTCAGCAGCCCGGGGGGGGGGGGGGGGGGGGCGGCCAGATGATCCAAAAGAGAGCTGCCCGGGATAACAATAAATAAGAATAATAATAACTGAGGCCTCTTGTATGGGCGGGGGTGACACTCTTGGGTGGATGCGGAAGCTCCGGTATGATGGGCCGGGAACGGACGGGCATGGCCTATCCCGGGCAGTTTGTACCTGCCGGACCTGCGCTGGCCTAACGCATCCCTTGGAGATGCCAACGCGGCACAACGGCAGTGGTGAAGGGGCCCTCCCCCCGTCTTGTGGCTGGCTCTTCGCTGGCGAGGCACGCCAGCTGGCCGCACATTCGGATGGAGGGTTGGTCGCAATTATGTCAGAGACTCTCTCCAGGTGCCCTGGTACGACCCGATCCCCAGGAAGCATGCACGCGAAAGCCCGCCCGGGGACGCGGTTTACTCATAGGCGGCCAAGCGGCACATAGCCACGGCCACGCGCTTCCCTGCCCCACTACGCACTTACCCGTACCCTAAGAGCCTCCCATACGTATAGGTCTCGTCATCAGGGCTCAGGTGCTCCGTGCCGTTTTCACATGCGCTCAAGGTTCTTCTGCTGCCTGCGCGTGCGCCCTCCCCCCCCCCCGGACGGCCGGCGCTGCGGTCCACGTTCAGAACTCAGGAGACGGCCGTTTCCGAGACATTGCGACGCCTGGCACCGTTGGGAACAAAGTGAAGCTAAACCAGCAAGGCTACCGATGGTACCTACGGTCTTCTATGAGCACTGGTCTGCCCCCTGCATGCGCTGCACTGCCGTGCACGCTGTGTTACCATTCCCTGGGTCACCCGTGCCCACTCGGGCCGTCAAGACCTGAAGCATCCGCGGCGTCGCTTTTTCTTAGCCTCGGGCGGCGGCATGAAGCGGAGGACGTGGTAAGAACAGTACCCCATGCCGTAGCCAAAGGTGGCGTCGGGCGGCACGACGCCGACGTAGCACCCCGGTTCGCGGCACTCGTGTTCGCCGCAAAAGTAGGCGAAGAAGGTCCGCTCCGCGCCGCCGGCCTCGTCGGGGGTACCGCCGGCGGCGGCAGCGGCAGCGGCGGCGGCGGTGGGCCGCTCGGTGTGCCGCTTGCGGGGACGGGGGCAGCCGAGGTTGAGGCACTCGTGCGCGGCGCAGTACAGCGGGGCCCCGGGGACCAGCGGGCGCGGCTCGTAGCCGTGGCGGCAGCCGGGCATCTGGCACGCGTGCGCGGCGCAGTAGGGCGTCTCGCCCCGGCGCGCGCCGCGGCACCCGGGACGCCGGCACTGGTGCGCCAGGCAGTAGGACGCGAGCCGCCCGCGCCCGAAGGCCGCGTCGGCCCGCGCCCGAACGCACGGCCCGGCCGCCCCCGGCGGCGCCGCCCACTGGCACCGGTGCGCGCGGCAGTACCGGGTCCCCTGCTCGCCCTCGGCGGGGCACCGGGGGAACTCGCAGTGGAAGGGCGGCCCGGGGCGGCCCTGGGCCCTCTCCTGGTCGTTGAGCATCTTACCCGGGGTGTCGGTGGAGGCGTCCATGTTGGGAGAGGTTTTATGTGAGTATCGTATTGGGTAGTTAGCTTGGTCCAACTTCGTGTCGCGGATTCTATCGGGCGTGTCCCGCCGATGCGTAGAAGACACCTGTTGGTCGGTAGTAAGGAGTCCCTGCTGGGACACCGAATCTGGCTACACCCGCTAAATATTCGCTTCGTGGATGAATGCCTTTCACGCGTGCGCGCGGCTCAAGTGAGGTGACTGCTACGTTAAATGCTTCTCATGGTATTAAGTTACAAAGCCAGTGACGGGCACGGTCACTTAGTAAGTCAGCTGCAGTAAAGACAGCCCGGGCCGACTCACCGATTCCCTGGGCACGTTTTCAAGCAAGCATCACCGATTCACGTCATGGACTTTCAAATGGGTATTGAATAAGATTTATCATTGATCACCACCGTGTATTAATGGTGGCGATGGTAGTTGTCTGGTCGTCGGCTAGGAGTATGGCGGAAGGCTGCGTGGCCTTGGTGACCAAACCCCTGCGAAGGAGCCGCCGCGAGCGGCCTCCACGCGCCCTGTTGACCGTTTGGGCTGGAATGACGTCCCCGCATCCAGTCCTTTAGAAACCCTGCTTCTTGCTCTGGGCCTGGGCGTCGGCGATGTTCTGGTCGGCGTTGGGGTCCTCGAAGCCGCAGCCCGTCTTGCCCTTCTGGAACTCGGCGCCGATGCCGGAGCAGATGCCGGCGGCCTTGCCGGTGCTCGAGGTGGCGCCGCCGGCGCAGCAGCCCTCCTGGCAGTCGGCGTCGGAGACGCAGCCGCCCGTGGTGAACTGCTGGCCGTTGCCGTTGCCCACGTCGCGGGCGCCGGCCGGGTTGGGGGTGAGACCCTGCGCCATGGCGACGGCGGCGACTGGAGGGGGGGGAAAGGGGGTTAGTACAAGCTCTCTCCGAGAGGGAACTGTGGCTCACACGGCCACGGCGAGGGGCGGGGCTTACAGGTGAGGAGAGTAGCGATGCTGATCTTAACCATTTTGACGGATTGGGAGTGGGTGAAGGAAAACTGTCAAAGTTTCGAGTGAATGAATTAGGAGTGGAAGAACGAAAGACGACACCGGGTCGTGTAGTGAATGGATAAAATGGTAAGAGGCGAGGATCAAAGACTGGATGGGATGGGGAAGAAGAAAAAGAGAGAGAGTTCTTTGGGCAGAACGGTCGACATTCTTATACACATGGACAATGTTGGAGCCGTGAGGGCGTTGACAAGCGGAACGGAGGGTGTTGTTCAGGGTATGGACTGCGTAGCTTGTGTCTGATTGGCTGGCCAGGTCGCCGCGCCGTTGTGACCCATTTGGTTGGCGGGTATTATCGTGGCCCCCCCCCCCCGTAACGGGTGGCCACCACTGCCAGCCCCGAACGGGACGGTGAAACGTCGCATCAGACGAAAGCCCAGCCAGGGGGGGAACGACAGCAAACACAGGCCGTCGCAGATCACGGCTCGTCGGGCGAAGCCATCCCTCCAGACAGCCCGCCTGCCTCCCTGCCGCCTGGCGTTTCTTGCCTGGGTCCCCCAATCTGCGAAACTCGCTTGGCCCGAGATCTGCCTCAATGACGGACGGTCCCCCCGCCATGGCATTGACTGGCGTGCAGCAGCTAGTAGCTCGCGGATGGACGACCGTCTCAACGCGACGCGCCCGATAGGGGCCGATCGGGCGGCCAGCTTTGCCGAATGGACGGCATCCCATATGGCCATCGAAAACCAGATCTCGCTACCAGGACGAGGGTTCGGCCCAGGATCCCCCCTCCCCCAGCGGAGCCGCAAGGAACCACCAACCCATCGCCTCTTCCGCCCTGCACCCGCACACACGCACGCACGCACGCACGCACGCAGTACTCGGGTCGGGTCAGCCCCAAGGCCAGGGTTGGCCGGCTTTCAGCCCGCCAGAAAACAGCGGCTCGGGCCAGCGCCGTCGCGCGTGTGTGCCGCACGTCGTTATTCCGGTGCCACGGTCGGACAGGCCAGGGGGGGAGGGGGCCAAGGCAGCGAGGGCAGCCTGGAAGTCCCCTGGTCCTTCTCTGGCAAGCCGGGACCGGGACCAGGGTGGCTCCCCCTTCCCAACCTCGTCGCCTCGGCCGTTATGCGACGACAGGGGCCAAGAAACCTGCGGACGCGATGCTGATCGCGTGTTGACGTGCCGAGGCCGTGTCTCCGAGTACTGTGTATGTACGACTGGAAACAGCAACTCGACCCTAAACGGGGCGGCGGCTTGGGGACGACGACGACGACGACGCCCTCCCCACAATGCCAAGTCTCTTCGTTGCAATGCAGCGGGGTCAGGGCCCCGCCAAGTGCTCCTGCGGGCGACACGCGTGCCGCCTCGGGTCCCCTGAGGTAACAATCTTGGGTCGCCTCTGCGTTTGACAATGCTGGGGCGTGTCTTGCAGAGCCGCAGCCCGCGCTTTTGCGACCTACGCTTACACTTACGCTTACCGTCTTGTGTGGGGAGGGGCTGGGGGTGCTACCAAGATGGACCCAAATATGGCTTCCGGCCTGGCTCGCCTGGTCAAAGCCGCTCCCGCCCACAGGGCCACGCGATGCAGTGGTAGCCGTTGCCCCATCGGCATCTCCAGGTCGGATGAAGGCATGCGATGGCAATCAAACAGCGAACGGCCGGCGGGCGAGATGAGAAGGCCCGGACAGGCCGTCTCATCCGATGTGCCTTGGACGGATCGTCTCGCATCCAGCAAGGCCGTCGCCCATCACTCCCGTCAGGACCATCCGTCTGGGATTTCCCTCCCTGCCCAGCCTCGGAACCTCGGGTCCCCCTTCTGTTGCCACCGCCTCGGCTATCATGCGACGACGTTTCCCTTCAGCCGTCATGCCATGGCTAGATGACACCATCTGCCGATTGCGGGAGACAGGATGATGAATTCGGCCGTGAGCCGGTCGCGTCGGATCCTTCGACTTAACTCCCCCCTTTGCCGTCGATGGCTATGGCAAAGCTGCAAATATGCCGGCGACGGTGACCTATCCTCCGTCGGGGCCGTTCTTTTCCATTTCCACCCTCTTTTTGTCATCCCTGGTCTTTACCGGTTTGCCGCCGTCTTTTTTTTTTTTTTTCCCACTCGAGGCCGCTTTGACACCCCACACTCACTGTCAAGGCGGTCTTCAGACGAGCATAGGATCTCCTGCTTGATATCGCCCCAGGCGCCGGCCTTTCGAGGTACCAAAGCTGCCAGTCACTATGGTTACTTTACACATGTTGTGCTAGTCAAACCCGCCCCTGGTAGGCTACGGTCGTCAACGCACTACTCTACGGCCGCCGGTGGACACCATGAAAGACAGTCGATATATTGATATCGGACCCATGGCCTGGGGCGAGAAGTGGGTGGCGAGCCTGTTTAGCACTCGGCGGTGCGTATATCCAATCTCCATGCGAGATGAAGCCAATGGTACATAAGCCGGGGGCTGCGGGATGGTACCCTGCCTCGTGTTCTACACTTCTACCCGCAGGATGCAGACCGCTCCCTAAGCTCTCTCTAGTCACGTTAGACCCCGCGGGCGACCGTGACACTGGTCATAAGCGAGACGGGGTATAGTAGCATCGGCCCCATACGGGTGCACGTGTTGCACTTCACGATAAACAGCTCGTTGGGGTTTGAGGCATAGGTAAAGGGGTCTTACGGGGTAAAAAGGCTGAAGGGTCTGACTCACGAATGGCTGGCTGGCTGAAGACCAGTGCAGTGCCCATTCGTGTCCAAGATCATACCAAAACCTGGCAAGGCGGCAGAGGTTCCCTGCAAGCAGTAATAGGAAACAAGATCGATTCCGCTCCTCCATTCTCAGGCTGCTCCAGCTTGGGTGACAAGAGTCGCTTAGCTTTTCCGGAGTAGCGTTTCCTTTTGCCGGTGATCCTGTGCGACATTGCTGTACCGTTCTCATCATTGGAGTACATTCGCCTCTGAATTCGAGCCGCAAGTGCAACCGATGCTAGCAGAATAGGCCCGGGATGCCGATAGGCTAGGAACGCGGAAAAACCGAACGCAGTGCCCGAAAGCGACTCGCTCGCCGTTGTTGACCCAAATGCTTGGGACTTGCCTCACCGAACGGCGGCCCTTTCTGCTGAACCGACAAGACCGTTGTACTGTACCGTATGCAGCCTTTGGTGGCATAACAGCTACGGTACGGGGGTGCTTCAGCTACTTAGATACCTCTTAGAAAATGTGAATGGGTGGTTTTGTATCCCGGGGCCGTGATTAGACGGATGCGTACGATCCCTGTGTGCATGTGAAGCTCAGCTACCGGCTCCGAAGCGGCTATGGCTACCCGCATCGGGCCCGGCGCGCCGCCAGTCCAACCTGTCCTAGTAAGGGCCATGATCTTACGTCCGTCCGAACCGGTCCTTATCTCCGCCTGCTCGTCCACCGGTGCGGCCTCCACGGCAAACGCCGGCGAGTGTTGGTGTATTTGAGGGCACTCGCCGTTTCCGATTGACGAGAAGACTCGGTGCATCCAGTTCTAAATCATCCAAACAACTTTTCTCCAGAGCCCTCCCTTCAAAATGGCCAGCGAAGCCTGTTGCAAGCGACCACCCGCCACCGCGGATTACAGCCCCATAGGAAAGTGGGACACCATCGCGGACTTGAAGACGTGTAAGTCCCGTCCCGTCCCGTCCCGTCATACTTGGGCGTCATGCCTTTTCGTATGGGCCGGTGCCAAGTGCGTACCTCTGCCGAGGGCCTGGCCGAGACTAAAGCCTACCTACTTCCTACATACAGATGTCGTGTCTCCGGCCAACCCGTCACGGGCCGTCGTCCTCGTCTACGACGTGTTCGGGCTGGCGCCCCAGACGCTGCAGGGCGCCGACCGCCTGTCGGCCGCCCTCGACGCGCTGGTGCTGGTCCCCGACCTCCTGAAGGGGGCCTACTTCGACCCCGCCAACATCCCCCCGGACACGGACGAGAAGAAGGCGGCCGTGGCCGCCTACATGGCGGGGCCGGCCAACATGGCCCGCGGCGTCGCCCATCTCCTCCAGGTCCGCCGGGAGGCGGGCGCGCGCTGGGCGCACGTCGACGACGACAAGTGGGCCGTCTTCGGGCTCTGCTGGGGCGGCAAGGCCGCCGTGCTGGCCACCGGCGCAGGCAACGAGGGGCGGGGCAGGCGGTTTGCCGCCAGTGGCACGGCACATCCCGGGTACGTTCATCTGTCCCGTCCGCGACTCAGTCCCCCGCCCTCTGGGGTTTTTGGGTTTTTGGGGTTTTTTTTCCCCTGGGCTAACAGACAGACACCAGCCGACTGGCCGCCGAGGATGCCGAGGCCTTGACGGTCCCGCATATCCTCCTGGCCTCGCCGGAAGAGCCGGCCGACGTCGTGGCCCAGTACCAAGACATCCTGGCGCGGCCGGGCAAGACCGGGGTCGTCGAGACGTACGCGGACATGTTCCACGGCTGGATGGGCGCACGGGCGAAGCTGGAGGACGAAAAGAACCGCACCGAGTACGAAAGGGGCTACCAGCAGGTCGCCGACTTCTTCGCCAAGTATCTTTGAGTTAACTGGACAATGGCGGGGGGACGGGGGCGGGTTGCTGATTGTGTTTGCTGGCGGGACTTCTTCTTATGCAAGGGTGGAGGGTCGCGCCCAACGCACCAGGTCTCCCATGTTTCCGCGATGCACATCGTGCAAGGCCCCGTTATCTCAGTACCTCCATATCGTGCAACATCGACGCTCAACACTTGCTCTTGTGCCACGGGGGAAACGCCAGGTATATGGAAGTCTCGCCTTAACCGTCCTATCCTACATACCTATATATCTCCTCACCCATCCAGCCATGGGGGCACACGAACCTGGAGCTCCGAAAGTCCATGCATCATCATCCATGATGGATTTATGTACATATACAGACCTGTATGGGACGTACCTACATAGCATCCAGGACCCCGCCAGTGGAGCGGGTCCAGCCCTGTGGCATGGGAATCCATTGGATCCAGTGTACGTACTTCCTGGGGGAGGGGAAGTTACGAGTACCCTCCCATGCTTGCGTCATTGGCCGGCGCCCGTCATGTAAACTTACAACTCCCGTGGCAGGCACGAGCAACAACTTAGGCAACAACGACTGGAGTTGTATTAAACCGCAACCGCCAATTAACATCGAAACTGCAGTAAGGAGGAGCTGTAGTAGCCCTGCTGTTGCCTAGATACTCCTCACGATGCCCAGCCTCGTGACACTCTGCCATTAAATACATGTCCCCGCTTGCGCCAGGTAGGTTTCCCCCGCTCGTCCCATTCATATGGTTCATTAGCTTTGACCCCGTAACTAAGCATCGGGTAGTGTCAAAAGATAAACACTCGTCACCGCACGCCAACGCCTCCGTGACCGACTATGCCGCTTCCACGCCCCCAGACGGACATTGCCGAGTTTCAGCAGCTGCTGAAGGGAGCCAACCGCATCCTTGCGCTCTGCGGTGCCGGCCTGTCCGCGTCGTCGGGCCTTCCCACCTTTCGAGGGGCCGGTGGACTATGGAGAAACCATGAGTCCACGTCCCTGGCCACTCCCGAGGCCTTCGCCGCCGATCCGGGCCTCGTCTGGCTCTTCTACGCCTGGCGTAGACACATGGCGCTCAAGGCCAGGCCCAACGCTGCCCATTACGCGCTTGCCGAACTAGCGAGAGTGAACCCAAACTTCTTGTGCTTGACCCAAAATGTCGACGGTATGTGCCGCCCTCCAAATATCGGATGGCCATGTTTGACCCGCACCCGCTCCAGGCCTCTCCGCACGCGCCAAGCACCCGTCTTCCTCTCTACGGATGTTGCACGGAAACCTTCTCGACATCAAGTGCTTCAGCGAGTGTGGCTACGTCGAGCCCAATGTGACTCGGGACCCGGTGTGCCCTGCCTTGGCGCCCGCCTCGGTGGACTACCCGGCCGACCAGACGATGCCTCTCCTCGATCCTGCCATCCCCCCTCCTGCCATCAAGGTTGAGGACTTGCCCCACTGCCCCAGATGTGCGGAGTCCGGGAAAACGTCCTTGCTCCGACCTGGCGTCGTGTGGTTCGGAGAGCCTCTGCCTGCCGGTGTGCTGGAGGAGGCTGACAATTGGGTGGAGAGCGGCGACATTGATATCATGCTCGTCATTGGCACGGCCGCTGCTGTCTATCCAGCGGCCGGGTACACAAATCGTGCGCAACGCCAGGGCGCCACCGTGGTCGTGATCAACCCCGACCCCAAGTCGAAGAGAGGCTTGAGGAACAGGGATTTCTTCTTCCAGGGCGACGCCGCTGAAATTTTGCCTCGTCTCCTGGAAGGCGTCATTGGCAAAATACAGATACCCGACTCCGAGTAACAGTTGTTGGATAAGTTCGCGGTCTCGGATGGCTGATGGGGCTCGGAAAACAGGGTGACACTTTCGCCAACGATTCTCTGGTCACAGCCACACCGCAGCCAAATATGGAACGATACGGCAATTCTCTTTTCGCCGGACTCGAATCCCGATGAGTAAACAATCAGATTGCACACCAGCTAGAAATCAAAGCGATACGGCAAATACAAACACGATGCAAACACCAGGACCGCCCTCATGCTAGATGGAGCAGGTCAGTCCAGCTCGGCCCTGGCGACTCCAAATCTCTGGCCAATCGTCACCAGGCACCCTGCCGTTATGCACTGACGGAAAGCGACCCGATCCGCATTCTCGCCGAACCCCGTGTTCAAAAACTCCTCGACGACAGGCCAGTCCAGGAAGCCCAGTGCGTCCACGTTCTCTTTGGTCAGGAGGCGGGCAAACAACTGATGCAGGGGACCCCCCTTCGCGTAAACCACCGGGGCCGTGTACGGATGCTTCCTTCGTCGATATACTTCGTCGGTCAGGAATGGCTTTGCTGCCTCACGCAGAATCCATTTCTCCGAGAACCTGCTGTGTACCGTTTCGACAGTTTTGTCCCACCAGATGCTGGAGCCGCTGTCCAGAGACTCGCCTCCCGACTCGTAATGCAGTTTGACGCTGGGCGGCATGTTGGCCACCAGCTCGAAAAGCTCATGGTCCAGGAAAGGAGGGCGACCCTCAATGCTGTGCGCCATCTCGGTGCGATCACCAAGGACCGTCAAGATGAAATTGGCCAACTCTTTCTGGCACCAGGTATACATGGAGGTGTGCAGGGGGTGCCAGCTGTTCTTCACCTTCTCTCTCGCGGTGGCGCTCCAGTACCTCTGAATCATTTCGGACGCACGCTGGTTGGGGCTTGTGATTTTTTTAAGCCTGGGATCGAAAATGTCCCTCCCTATGACCCGGGATAGAAGATGGTGGCCCTGGGTGTGATTCATTTGTTCATGGACCTCCGGCTCCACCGCGAAGTTGGCGTCCTTGGAATTTGCACCCACGTTGCTCAACATTGCCTGGGTGTCGGCGAAGGCCTTATCCCGAAATCTCTCGTACAGTTTCCTGTCCTTGTTGAGAGGGGATTCTGGCATTGCACCGTCTGGCTCGAGCAGGTAGTCAGGCACAAACCAAGAGTAACCGGCGAAAACCTCATCGGCGCCCTCGCCACTCAGTATGACCTTGAAGCCGCGGTCCCGGGGCAGCTGCGACAGGGCGTACTTCCCAACGGTATTCAAGTCAAATGTATGTTGCTCATTGTGCCACGTCGAGTCTTCGAAATGCTGGGCTAACGCGGCTTCGTTCATGTCCATGGTGTGCATTTGCACGCCGAGATGCTCCGATGTTCTTGCCGCAATGTCTGACATGCCGTTAACGAGGGCCCGAGAACACGAATGGCCGGTGGACTTACCCGACTCGTCGAATCCGGACTCCTTGTCGAACTGAATGCAGAAGCAGGCAATCCTGTCCGACGCTTTCTGGCTACCCATGTGTACACCCTCGGATTCTACCAGGTGTTTGGCGATGCCCGCTACGGTCGAGGAGTCGAGGCCCCCCGATAAGTAGATACCGACGGGTACATCGGCGCGCAAGCGCAAGCGCACCGCCTCGATCATCTTTTCCCGCACCTGTGCGATCATCTCTTCGGTGGTCCGAGTTTCGACCTTGGTCTGCCGGGCATTGTCAGTCGTTACGCTTTTCGCCGTTTCGAGCCGTGTCATGTCTTCTTCACCTTTTCGGGATACTGAAACTCCCAGTATTGGTCATGGGTGATCACCCCTTCACGAGATACCGTCATGTAGTAACCCGGCCGGATCTGTCCCATGAACCAGTCAGCTTTCATTAAGGGCCAAAAAGATGCCAAGAGACGACGAGGATACAGAACCTTCTGGACATCCCGAAAGATGGTCGTTTCACCTAGGAAACACCCATCCGTGACGATGGCGCGAGTGTCCCACTCGGGCCGCCAGCCAAGAGCCAGAAAGGCCTTGGTCTCGGCGGCTATGAAGAGTTCATGGCCCACCACGGTCCAAAACAAAGGTTTGATGCCGAAACGGTCGCGGGCCGCAAACACTTGACCAGTGCGATCGTCATAGATGACCAGCGAGAATTCGCCGCGCATGTACTCCAAGAAACGGGGCGCGCCATAGTGCTTATACAAGGCGACGACGGTCTCCGAGTCGCTGTGACCCTTGAACTTATACCCAAACTCCCGGACGCACTGCTCGCGGAGACGTTCGTTATCGTATATCTCACCATTCACCACAGCATGGATGTGGCCCTCGTCATCATGCAGAGGCTGAACGCCGTCGGGAGAGAGATCGATGATGGACAGGCGGCAGTGCCCCAAGCCTGCGAGACTCCTGTGAGTAGACGCCACGTGCCGGAGCCAGGTCAAGCTCACCGAGTGTCTTTGTAGGATCTGTCCAGATGCCCTGGGCATCTGGGCCACGATGGGCGATGAGATCGAGGCTCGATGCGAGCCTCTTTTCAAGAGAGGTGCTGTTTCCGTTGACCCCGTTGACCCCGTTGACTCCAGTACCATTGATGCCGTTGGAATGATTTCCTGGCGAGACAACCCGCCTCAACGGCACAACGACACTGATACCGCACATGGTGAAGAGGGCGAAGAGCTCAGGCTGTAGGTGAATTTGATGATTAACGTGTGGACCTCACAGATGTTTATGGGCCTTATATACCATGGCTACAGGTGAAAGGCACCCGAATAACGGGTTTAACGACGCGTGTTCTTCCTCCTCATACCGGTTTGAACGGATCACCCGCTAGATCCGAATACCCATCAGACGGGGCGCCACGAGCTAGCTAGTGCCGTCATTATGCGCTTTGGCTACTTTCTTTCGTGAGCACCAACGTCTAGGATCGCTAGCGACGACATACTAAGTTCGTCTGACCAAGCCGGGCAACGGATTCCTATTGGAAACTCTATGCTACCGAGAGGCCGGGGACCAGGATTAGGCGCGCCCGACGCGAGGCACGGCAGTGAAGTCCGAACGCCCCCTTTCGCTGACTGGCTGTGGATGGGGTCAAGCGACTGCAAGCCTGCTCGGGCTTTGCGAGGGACCGCGAGACGAATAGCCATCCGATGCGCATGTACAAATACGATGGCATCATAACACCTATTGGTCCGAGGGCCCCGAACGCGTCGCAATCTCCTCCCGAGGCCCCCATCCGGCGGAAAAGCCGGAAGCCGTGATGACAGAGTTTCGATGTCGACAGGACGAGCCTGTCGGTCTATTAATATATGTTGTCGCTTTGTCATCGGCCTGCTTACGCGAAGCCGTCAGGCCGTCACGAAGCCAGCATTCCAACCACCGTGATCAGCTCCATGGCCGTCGCACAGGTCAGATCTAGGGAATAAGCCGGCTACGTGGTGCGACAACGCTGCGTGCGCTAAGAGAAGGGTGTGCATCGCGTCCGGGTCGCGCGATACGTCGGCGATTCATGCCGTCAGGCGTTATGCCCTGTCCCCCCTCATACCCCACCTTTCACCGGACCCGGACGCCGCTAGAACACGGGGTTGCATCGGACGCCCGGCTGCTGGCGGTGGCACAACTGCTCGGTACCCCGCGCGAGAAGGGATGGAATCCAGGGTCTCATCCGGCGCGGCTGTACCACCCTGTTAGTCCTGGGTATTACTCACCAGAACAGTAAGCCCCCTTATTACACCGCCTTGGGTGTTGCATCTCCTCCACTCCCCCGGCCACGGCAGTCTGTCTCTCTTGGCGAGGCCCGGGCTCCTGCCGAGGCCGGTGCCGGTGCTGGCGCCCCGGGGATGGGGCATCGTCGAGTCCAGGCCCGCGGGGTAGCAACTAGGCGACATATAGAAATCTCGGGGCAGCGAATCCGTGATATCAACCGGCTTATTAAATGGGGCACCGTATAGTAGGGGCTCGGCATCTCGCCTTCCCATTCGTCCTGGCCAGGGGAGAGCCCGCCAAGGCCTACCCATGACACCTACTAGCTACATTGCGCAACTGCACCGTACCGCGATGTCGCATTGGGGGAGGGGCATAGCCGCCCGACGCGTCGTTCGAGGGTCTTTCGCGGTGCTTAAGAGCCAGAGGGTTTCTGTTTCGACAGAATCCGCCGACGAGCTCTGGCGCTACACTCGGGGCCTCGTTGTCTGATACCTCGGATCAAGATGCTTTCAGACTCGACGCTCGCGCGCCTTGGCGGCCTCGTCCTTTTAGGCATGTCATGGGCGCAGTCTGCCTCGGCACAGCGTCTGCGCGGTCGTGATGATATCCAGCCAGCCTACGACTATATCATTGTCGGGGGCGGCACGTCGGGTCTTACGGTAGCGGACCGCCTGACGGAGGATGGCAAAAGTACGTCTTACGCCCTACGCCACTCAGTTATTTATACTCATCATGTCCGCTAGCCACTGTCCTGGTCATCGAAAACGGTCCAATCGGTACGTTGCCCACCCCTTGCCGAACATGCGCCTTTTTGCGTGGTCGCTGAACCAAAGCAGTGGACTCGCCTATCATCGACGAGGTCGGCGGTGGCCTGTTGGCCGTCGCCGGGCCCTACCTATACAACATCACCTCGGCCCCCCAGAAGCACCTGCTCAATCGCTCCTTTGGCGTGCGGGCCGGCAATGTCTTGGGCGGGAGCTCGGCGGTCAACGCCATGATGGTGCTTCGCGGCACCACCGAGGACTACGATCGCTGGGGCGGCTTCTTCGGCGACAAGTCGGAATGGAGCTGGACAGGCCTGCTGCCGTACTTCAAAAAGGTGAGTCGGGACGGGACTGTAGTTTCATGAACCGGGCCCCTCCCCGCTCACAACGCGAAGGCCTTGACTTTCACGCCGCCCGACGCCGCCGTGGCCGAGTCCGTCAATATGACCGTCGATGCATCCTACTGGGGCGACACATCGGGTGTCAAAGTTGGGTTTCCGTCATATCAATACCCAGCTGTCGGTAGGACTAAGCTCGCCGCCACCAGGAAACCGCTGGCTAACACCACTACTCAGTGCCCTTTGTCGAAGCGTTCCGGGAGATCCCCGGTGTCGAGTTCCAGCCCGACAGCGGCGCCGGTCGCGCGGGAGTCTACTGGTACCCGACCTTTATGGACCCCCAGCGTGTAAAGCGTTCGTATGCGCGGACGGGGCATTACGACGGGATCGAGCGTGCCAACTATGAGGTGGTGACGAATTCCAAGGTGACCCGGGTCGCCTTTGACGAGCTCCGGGCTACAGGCGTCGTCTTCAAGTCGACAGCACGCAACGCGACGGAGCGCATCACCGTCCAGGCGAACAAGGAGGTCATCCTGGCCGCCGGTGCCATCCACACGCCGCAGCTGTTGCAGTTGAGCGGCATCGGGCCCAAGAAGCTCCTCGACGCCGCCGGTATCGACACAGTAGTCGACCTGCCCGGCGTCGGACAGAACTTCCAGGACCACCCCGTGCTGTCCCCCCTGTTCATCCGTAAGCCCCTGTCCCGAGCTGTCGGGTGGATGACCAGCCCCAAGCTGACAGCTCAGTGCAAAACTTCACCGTCCACCCGAACCAAATGGATCTGACGCAGCCCAACAGCACCTTTGCCGATTGGGTGAAGGAGGTCTGGGCTGCTAACCGCACAGGTTCGTATAGCACTCGCGTCGTGTGCGTTGTCCAGGCGCTCTCTACTAACGACGGCGCGCAGGCCCCTATTCCATGGGTATAGGGAACGCTGCCGCGTGGCTCGGGCTTCCCGTCATTGCGCCGGAAAAGTACGAAGACATTGCCTCGAGCCTTGACGCCCAAGACCCGGCCGCATATCTGCCAGCGGACACTCACCCCACCGTCATTGCTGTACGAAAACCTTGTCCCCCGCCCTATGCCCCTTGATTCATGCCTTTGCCCCCAAGCACACCGCTCGGACTAACGTCGGAATCCAGGGTTACCGAGCGCAAATGGAGGCGCTGTCGCAGGGTCTCCGGTCCGTCAACACGGCCATCTACGGGCTGCCGATCTACTCGACCCCGACGCCGGCCACCTCGACGGTGCTCCTGCACCCGCTCAGCCGGGGCACGGTGGGCCTGGACCTGACGGTGGCGTCGCCCGCGGACGCGGAGCCGCGGGTCGACTACCGGACGCTCAGCAACCCGGTCGACGAGGCGGTGCTGGTCGAGTTCGTGCGGTTCGCGCGGCGCTACTTTGGCGAGACGTCGCTGGCCCGGTACGGGCCGGTCGAGGTCGGGCCCGGCGCCCACGCGACGAGCGACGCCGACCTCGCCGCCTTCGTGCGCGCCGTGCTGGCGCCCACGCAGCACCACCCCGCCGGCACCGCCGCCATGCTGCCGCGCGGGCTGGGCGGCGTCGTCGACGCCCGCCTGCGCGTATACGGCGTCGCCGGCCTGCGCGTCGTCGACGCCAGTATCATGCCCACCCTCCCCGGCGCCAACACCTGCCAGACCGTCTACGCCGTGGCCGAGAAGGTGAGAACCACCCCCTTCCTATTCGTGGAAAATCCGCCGTCGCTTCGGGGGCTGCCCGACTAACCAATCCGTGTCTTAGGCTGCGGACATGATCCGAGCAGACATGTAGCTCATATGGGGAATCCATCATGGATTGTATGATCCTTCGCCGCCGCTGCGCTAGAGCATATTATGAACCATGGGCTACCGAGAACAACAGGCATGGTCCAATGTCAAAGAAAATATGTCCGCTCATCCCGTGGTACTCCTCGAATCGCTTACACATTATCCCAAAATGGAGAGTTCCCCTCGATTTATCATGATATTTCCGTGATCCTCTCCCGTGCCTCATGAGTCGCCCCCTGCGGCCGTTTGCCGTGCCATCTCCCTCTTGTGAAACTCTAAGGCCTGCGTTTCCGCGGGGGGCACATCACCCGCCTGGGTGGCGCTCCCGAGGCCGAGCGCCATCAACTTGCTGTCGTAGACGTCCTGGGAAACGTACGCCCCCTTGAGCCAGCGCTGGCCCTTGGCGGTGTTGAAGGCGCGTCGCCCGTGCATGATGCGCAGGTTGTCGAAGATGACGCACTCGCCCTCGCGCATCTTGTACTCGTAGAGGAACTGCTCCTGCTCGAGGAGCTCGCGGAACCGGGTGGCGGCCTTGACCCAGTCGGCCCAGCGGGCGTCGGGGCCCTCGAGGCCCTCGTCCCGGTAAGGGCGCGGCCCCTGGAACGGCGGGGACCACCACACCCGGGCGGGGGCCTGGCTCTCGATGACGGGGCGGTACCGCTCGTACCACTGCCCGTGCTTCTTGTACTGGTACTTGATCTTCCGGCGGCGGAGGACGCGCTCCCACTCGGGGTGGCCCACGCGCAGCATGGCGGCGGCGCGGTGGGCGTCGCTGAACAGGGACTCGCCGCCGGCGCACGAGTTCTCGAGGCAGTGCAGCAGCTGCAGGCGCGGGGGCTGGTGCAGGTAGAGCAGGTCCTGGTGCAGCCCCAGGAAGGAGCTGGTGTAGGCGATGTTCTCGGCCTGGGGCTTGGAGCGGACGTCCCAGGTCCGGCCGTAGAGGGTCTCCTGCAGGTTGCCGATGCGGCCGGCCACGGCGACGACCGCCTCCTCCGACTTGGGCACGCCCTGGAGGAAGATGAGCCCGTGGGTCTTGAGCCGCCGGAGCGCGGCCGTGAGCGTCTCGCCGTCGTCGTCGCCCATCCAGCCGCGGTAGGGGAAGAACATGCCGCCAGCGCCGCCGGCGTCCCGGTCCCAGAGGACGTCGTGCAGGCCCGGCGTGACGTTCCCGGCGTTGGCCGCGGCGATGCGCCCGTCGGCGCGGGCCTCCCAGATGCGCGGGTAGACGGACGTGTGGTTCTCCCGGCCGCCGGACAGGAAGTCGGCCTCCCAGACCACCTTGAGGCCGCCCGTCGCCTCGCACCGCCCGGCCGAGTGGACGCGCTGCGCCAGCGGCACCTCGGTCGAGCCGAAGTTCTTCTGGCCCGAGTGCGGGTTGACGCACAGCTCGCACTCGCAGCTGTCCCGCAGCCAGTGCCGGTCCAGCGGCAGGGCCCCGTGCTCCTCGCACCAGAGCGTGATGGGATGGCCGCCCTCGTCCCCGGCGCCGCTGTCCAGGACCGTCCACGAAAGCGGCTCCCTCTCGGGGCCCCCGCCCTCCAGTGGGCTGGGGAGAAACTGGCCGTTCAGGATGAGGTCGTCGACCCGCGGTTTCGATGGCCGGGACCCGGGGGCACCCTTCCGCCCGCCGAGCGCCTGCGTCTCGCCGAGCGCCGGTTCGGATGAGAGCCACCGGGACGCCGACGGCCAAGGTCGCACAACAGGCGCTATGCCACGGATGGCGGAGATGGGGCCCGGGACCGACAGGCCGCACCTCCTTAGCGACATGGCCACCGTGGAAACCATGTTGAGGGGGCTATAAAGAAGCGGACCGACGGAGGGGCCAGAGGGAAAGGGGGGAAGAGAGAGAATGCAGGTTGCGGCCAGGGAGAGAGAGGGACGCAAGAAAGCAGAAGGCAAAGACGTCGTCGCTGGCGGTTGCGGCGAGAAGACGCGGGGCTGTCATAAGCCGATGGGATGGGATAGATCTAGTATTGTATGTACCCCCCCTGCGCCAGATGCGGGCACGGAGGGCCGAGAGTTGGCCTGCGGGCCGTCCAGCCTCGGAATCGAACGACTGACCGACTGGCTATAGCCGAGCTGATCCATCCGGCCATCCATCTAGCCGGCGATACCCCAGCTGACCAGCAACACGATGGAGGAGGGGAGGGTGGAACGGGATGGGATGCGAAGTAGACAAGTACCATGTGGGTCAGTCGAGAAGTACTTCAGTACCTAAGTACCAAAAGGTGGGCCTTTGCGTATCGCTAGGTTGTGGGTCGCGCGGATCGAGCATTGCAGCCAATCAAAAGCCGCGATAAGCCTCCCCGCCAGGAACTTTTTTCTGGTAATCGCTTCTGGATGGGATGGACACTTCGAGTTCAGAGGAACGAGTCGGCCATTCATTCGACTTTCTGCACCTTTCGCCAACGTACGCAGCCAATCCCTCATCATGGCCGGCCCCAATGCGAAAAAGCGCAGTCACCAGGAGTTCTCGGTCAAGAACAGACTCAAGGCCCAGCGGCCGCTGAAAAAGAAGAAGCAGAAGGCGTACCACAGCGATTCCGACGAGGACGAGACCGACAATGCCAACTTCAAGCCCGTCAACCTGCAGGACTCGGACGAGGAAGAGGTCAGCCGCGCCGCGGTCGCTCGTGATGACTCCTCGTCCGACTCCAACTCCGACTCCGACCTGGGCGCCGACTCGGACGGCGAAGCCTCGGGTCGCCAAAAACTGAAACCGAAGCGACAGAAGCCGGCCGCAAAAGCCCAGCCCAAGCCGAAAGCGACCAAGAAGGTGGAAAAAGAGGAGGAAAAAGAGGCAGCGTCCAACTCGGGGGAAGACGATGACGACGATGACGACGACGACTTGGACGAGAACGACGAGTTTGACATCAGCGCCGGCGACGATTCGGACGCCGAGGCCGAGGCCGGCGGCAAGAAGGCCAAGAGCAAGCGCAACGACCCTTCGGCTTTCAGCAACTCGCTACACAAGATCCTGTCGACCAAGCTCGCCACCACCCGGCGCGCCGACCCTTTGCTGTCGCGGTCCGCCGACGCCCACAAGGCGGCGCAGGCCATTACCGACGAACAGCTGGAGTCCAAGGCCAAGAGGAAGCTGCGGCAAGAGCGTCTGGCGGCGCTGGAGAAGGGCCGCGTGCGCGACGTTCTCGTCGCGCCCACCAACGACCAGGGGCAGACCGAAGGTGAGTACACACAAGTTTCCCGATCTGCCCGCTATGCGGCAGCCCCCCCCCCCCCCGGGGGGGGCAATGACGCACGGCTAACCATGGGGAAACAGCGAGCACCGGCCAGATCCTCGAGAAGGAGAAGCAGCTGCGCAAAGTGGCCCAGCGGGGTGTCATCAAACTGTTCAACGCCGTCCGGGCCGCCCAGATCAAGAGTACCGAGGCCGAGAGGGAGACGCGCCGGCAAGGCTTCGTCGGCGTCAAGAACCGCGAGGAGAAGGTGACGGAGATGAGCCGGAAGGGCTTCCTGGATTTAATCGCCAACAGCGGCGGAGGGCTCAAAAAGGGACCGGTCGAGGAGGCGTGAAGAGGCGCAAAGGGAGGCGGGAAGGCGGTCGCCGCTGTGCTCAAGCATGGAGGCCCTTGGTGTGGCGGATCATGATCAACTACCTAGATACCAATTTTCAGCGTTCGAGGGCGCAAAGCGGCGCCTCAGGTCTCACATGTCAGGCGTAGTGACATGCCGGAGTTGGGTCTCTATGTCTCTTGTAATTTACAGGTCCAGTCGATCCATGCCCCCTATATCGTACACACGAGGGGCGCGCGGGTGTTCCCCACCCGCCCCTCTGTTGCCATGTTTCGCCGCGACATGACGGTCGGTATGGGTTCCTGCTGTGTATTCCGTTTTCTTTTTCCCCACACGGCGCGGACCCTACATGGCTCGGCCTCCCTCTGTCTGCTTCCGACCGCCGGGAGGGCACGGTCAATAGGGCGCCACGAAGTGCCCGGGGCGGTTCGGGGCCCCCCCTCCCACGGTCCCCTTTATTCTTTTTTTTCCCTTTTTTTTACTTGCTGCCGAAGTCGCTCGCCTGCAGATTCCTCGTCATGCTGGGCAGCTTGACGCGGAGGCCGTCGAGCTCCTTGGTCATGGGGACCTGGCAGCCGAGGCGGCTCGTCTCGGTGAGGCCGAAGGCGAGGTCCAGCATGTCGTTCTCGTCGTCCTCGGGCTCGGGCATCCGGTCGTACATGGCCTCGTCGAGCACGATGACGTGGCAGGTCGAGCAGGCGCAGGAGCCGCCGCAGGCGCCCTCCATCTCGAGGTCGTGGGCCTGGGCCACGTCGAGCAGGTTGGCGCCGACGGCCACCTCGCACGTGTGCTCGCGGTCGTCCTTGTCGACGAAGGTCACGCGCACGCCCTCGCCGGGCTTCGGCGGCGTGAGGTGCCCGTGCCCCCGGGCCGCCGTGCCGCCGAAGCCGCGCCGCGCTATCCGCGGGGCCGGCCGGCCGCCGGCCCAGGCGGCGCGCGGGCTGGGAACGGACGACGGCGCAAGGCCGGACGACGACGACGACGACCGGCTGGCCCCGAGCTGGCGGAGACCTCGCATGAGGCTGCGCGGGGCGGCCATGGCTGTTTGGGGTGGCGGAGGCGACGCTGGCGGGCGCTGGAGGTTGGTGGTTATGTGGGTGGTTTGTTGAGGGAGGCAGGAAGGGTGGTTTTCTCGGGCGAAGGATTATGGCGGCCCGTGTATATGCGAGGGCGGCGACGGCGCAACTCTTTTAAGAGGCGGCTTCTGCGTGGGACTCGGGGGCGGCCAGAGCAAGGGCTGTATGAGGTGCAGTGACGATGCAACAGGCGCGAGAATAGGACCGGACCGGGCTCGCAGGGCAACGGGGACAGGCCGGGGGGGGAGGGAAGTGGGCTAATAATGGATGCGGGCGTGCTTACCACCCAAGGCGAAAGGGTCACTACTAGGAAAGAGAAAAAAAAAATTATATCACGGCTCGCCATCACCCGCAGCCCCCAGAGCGGCATGGGAAACCCAACAGCGGCCCCTCGTTAGCCCCGAAGGGGTGGATCGTTGGCCCGATCTGAGAGACCGCTGAATAGCCTATCACCGAGCCTGGAAAACAACCAACCGAAGGAGGGGTAGTAGGTATGTAGAACAGGAAACTGGAAATAGTGGACGTTGTTTTCGTCACAAGGCACGCCTTCCATTACGAACTGGATACACCTACCGTGATCCCATACATCTTACATCCAGTTGGTGTACGTATATAATACGTATGAAGCCTGGCATACCTACTGTACACTAGGTACGTTAGGAATATATCGGCGAGGTAGGCAGGTACAACAAATCCATGTGCTCTTGGTCACCAACAGTGAGGGCGTCGAGAGGACAGACCCCCGCTAGGGCGGTCTCGTAGTACGTGCACGCACAGATGGGCATGGAGGCAAGAAGAGTCGCCCAGTGACGATCCTTGCCTACAGACAGGATCAATTGCATCTGTAGTTACCTATTCTATATATACATTATAATACCTACTATTTAGTAAGCAGTGGTCACATCCCCCCAGTAACGGGGCCATTTCGTGATGCCCTCGCCCGAGGGGGTCTCAATATGGGCTGATGGGCCTGACGAGCGTTTCTCGTTGGTAAGCTGCATAGACGCTAACACCCAAGCTAGCCCGCGCTGCGCTGTCCCTCCCTGTGTGCGTGTGTGTGCGTATGTGTGTTTTTCGTTTATGCACGGCAAAATCCCGCCCGTTTTTTTGGTCTTATCGCTCCCGGCGCTTGGAACGGGCGGACAAGCTCAAGCTCTCGTCCTGCATCGCCATTCTCACCGTCATCTCCCCCCCCTCCCCCCCGGACCCTGACGGCTGAAGAATGTGAACACAGCCGGACCGGACAGCAGCAGCAACAGCAGCAGCAAAACCCTTCCCCCCCCCCCCCCCCCCCCCCCCTCGTCACCATGGCTTCGACCTCCCGCGATGCCGTGAACCCCCTGCGCCCGTACTACAAGCCGCCCACCATCGGCGAGCGGACAGAGGCTTTTTCACGTGCCAGCCAGTCGCCGCCCAACGCCGCGGGCCACGGCAGCAGCGGCGGCGGCAGCGGCGGCGGCACCCAGTACGCGTCCAAGGCGCGCGACATCTTCCCCGACCTGAACTACCGGGACTACGTCAACGACCCCTCCCCCTCCACCGTCCAGAGCATCAAGGAGCTGGTCGACGAGCTGCTATGGAAGTACACGAGCGTGCTGATGGCCCAGCCCTTCGAGGTGGCCAAGACGGTCCTGCAAGTCCGCATGCAGGACGACGTCGAGCGACTGGCCGCCGCCGCCGCCGCCCCGGCCGCCGTGGCCGCTGAGGCGAGCCCGTCCAAGAACCCCT
The DNA here is from genome assembly GCA_029489945.1 of Nigrospora osmanthi. Classification (NCBI taxonomy): domain Eukaryota; kingdom Fungi; phylum Ascomycota; class Sordariomycetes; order Amphisphaeriales; family Apiosporaceae; genus Nigrospora; species Nigrospora osmanthi. The sequence continues at coordinate 2,241,854 of CP120503.1, read as the reverse complement.
TCGACGAGGTAGGTTCTTTTTCCCACCCCCTCCCGCCCCTCCGTGACCTTCCCCGCGGGGTGCGCACGTGCTCGGCCGAGGGGACTCTCGACATCAAAGTTGGCTGACCTCGCCCTTTTCCGCCCCCCAGTACTCGCCCGATTCCGACGAGTCCGACGACGAGACGTCGTACTTCGGCTCCAGCAATGCCAACCTCCACACGCCGACGCCGTCTTCGCGGTCGTCGAGGTCGAGGCGGAGGGAGCAGTCGCCGTTCGAATCCCTGGGCGCCCCCCCGCCCCCCAAGAGCGAGCTGCCGCCGCACGTGCTGAACCTGCGGCGGCCCGACTCCATCCTCGAGGCCATGTCGCAGCTCTGGGCCAAGGAGGGGGCCTGGGGCGTGTGGAAGGGCTCCAACGCCACCTTCCTCTACACCGTGCTGCAGTCGCTGCTGGAGAACTGGTCCCGCAGCCTCCTGAGCGCCCTGTTCAACGTGCCCGACCTCGGCGTCAAGGACGACGTCCAGCGCCTCGTCGAGATCGCCTCGCCGTACCCCTGGGCCTCGCTCTGCGTCGCCGCCGCCGCCGCCGTGGCCACGGGCCTCATCCTGGCCCCCCTGGACATCGTCCGCACGCGCTTGATCCTGACCCCGACGGGCCGCGGCTCCCGCCGCACCATCTCCACCCTGCGCTCGCTGCCCTCGTGGCTCTGCCCGGGCGCCCTCTTCGTCCCGACCATCCTCCACTCCCTCATCCACCCCGTGCTGACGCTCTCGACCCCGCTCGTCCTGCGCTCCCAGTTCCTGATCGACAAGGAGCTCTCGCCCACCACCTTCTCCGTGGCCAAGTTCTGCACCTCCTTCGTCTCGCTCTTCGTCAAGCTGCCGCTGGAGACGGTCCTGCGCCGCGGCCAGGCCGCCGTCCTCCAGGACCCCGCCTACATGCAGGCCCTCGACCAGACGGGCACCCTCGAGACCATCGTCGCGCCCGGCCCCTACTACGGCGTGCTGGGCACCATGTACTGCATTTCCAGCGAGGAGGGCTCGCGGGCCGAGCCCGTCGAGGCCAAGGGCTCCAAGGCCAAGAAGGCCAAGGTGGCCGCCGTGGTGTACAAGAGGGGCCAGGGGATGCAAGGGCTCTGGCGAGGCTGGAAAGTCAGCAGCTACGGTCTGATTGGTCTTTGGGCGGCCGGCATGTTTGGGGGCGGCGGTGAAGGCGAATTTTAAAAGGCTCGAAACCAGCCACTACCACTCTTTGGCCCCTCCACGCGGCCTGGGGCCTCCGTCTCGGTGCTTTTTTTTTTTTTTTGTTCGGGTCGAATTAGACACAAAGGACGTTCCGAGCGACTCTGTGTGATGAGATACGTATGATATCCCCCTCTATTGATTATGTCCCACTCCCCCTAAATATGTATTTGTCCGGCATTCCCCTGGTCCTCTCGAGGTGCGGTGAGATGGGTTGGCCAAGGCGTGGGCACACGGAAGCAGTAAATCGATTGGGCCCTAGGCGTCGCGTAAGACAAGCGCCGATACCGCGCCTGCGGGAGTTGGGAACGCTGTGGCGTTTATGCGCACGAGGCTCCCCAAGGTTTACGGGCCCTCCCGCCCTCGAGTCACGCGGCATTGGTGACTTTTACCCATTCCTCGGGGGTTTCCGATTGCCTCGCTCAAGTTGCCCCCAACGCGAACAGTATACACGATCGTTTGCCCTGGTCGAAGTTTACGTCCCTCGCGGTAAAAAAAAAAAAAAAAAACCATTCCGGGCGGGTTGCGCGAGGGTGCCGCATCTTTCTCTCCTTAGCCCCTGAATGTGTTTTTGTTTTTTCTTTAAACCCTCTTCGTCAACACTTGTTAAACCCGGCGCGCCCTGCCGGACCTCTGCGTGCATCCCCTACCATAGCCTTTCTCCTTCATCCACAAGTTTAACCCCCTCCCCCTTCTTTCGCATCTGCTGTCTCTGTGCCACGTCTCGTCCGCACGACGTCGGCTCCCCGCGCCCCGGGCGCTAGCTATAACCCGCCCGGGCACCGACGGAGTACGGATGCGTTGACCCGCGCGGGCTTCGGGGCACAACCTGGAGACGTTATCTCTTCCGTATTTTGGCCGGTCGTTTCCATAAGGGCAGCCGGGGTAGGCTCGCCGGAACTGCGATGCCGCGTCTTCGGCTCCGACGGCGGCCTAGCCCGCATCCGCGGCTCATGGTATCCGATTCTGGACCCATCGTCGACGGACACTGCCTAGGGCGCCGCCTGGATGGGTGGCAGATGCACAGCCGACTTGATGGTCGGTTGCCTACCTGGCTACCTCTGGCTATGGATCCAGTACAAGCCTACAAGTCTTCACCAGGCTGTGGGAGTCGATCCCGGTTGGGCACTGTCGTGGCAAGAGGGAAAGGTTCAGGAATAACTGGATGCCCTAATTCGGAGCCATCCGGGGTATCTGGGCGCTTCGGCCATAACTCTAAACACAACACCCATTTGTCCGCCTCTTACAAGAACCACCGGAACTCGGGCACCTTGGGCCCATCGCGGAGCTTGTGGGTGGGAACGTCGGCCGCCGACAGAGTGACGCCCTGGGCGCGGTTGCGGCGCTTGTTGTCGTAGTACATGTAGAGTCCAAGCATGGAGGCAGACAGGCAGCCGAGGCCGCCGAAGCAGGCAGTGGTGATGATGGCCGGCTCGTACTTGGGCGCGTCGCGCGTCTGGAACACGTTGCTAGCGACAAGGCCCATCAGGTTGGCTAGCGGCACGGCGACGGCCGTGAGGCTGAGCCGCTCGCCCTCGTGGGCCACGTTGTTGTTGTACCACGTGCTCAGGAGGACCGAGGGGGCCGAGGTGCCCCAGCACATCATGAAGGTCGAAAAGTAGGCCACCCGGATCTGCGTTTGCACGTCCTGAATCGAGGCATACACCACCATGCCTATGAAAGTGAATGCGAAGCCCAGGCTGATGAAGGGGAATCGGATGCGCATCAAATCGGAGCTGAAAGCCAGGATCAGAAGCATGACGGCGCCCTGGTATATGTCAGTTAGCGATTCCCGAGATATCAGACAAGCTAGCGGAGCTTACGGTGATATTTGGGGCCACTGTGGACAAATTCGTCTTGACACTGTCGTAGCCGAGCCTTTGCACAATCTGGGGAAGGAACAACGAGACGCCCTGGAGAGGAACACCGAGGCACACTTCGATGAGCAGGAAGCCGTAGGTGGTGGGTCGGGTGAAGATCTTGAGTGACTCCCTCAAGCTGAACTCCTCGTTGACCACTGACGAACTGTCAATCATGATGCGGTGGTATGCCAGGGCCTTCTCATCTTCGTTCAGGAACTGGGCTTCGGCCGCACTCCGCGGCAGGTACCAGAAGGCAAAGAAGGCAAACATGACGGTTAGGCTGCCCTCGATGATGAACAACCACCGCCAGGCGAAATCCACCAGGTCCGACTCAATCTGGAAAACCCCAAAGGCCAAGAGGCCACTGAAGGCGTTGGCAATGTTCGACGCGGCGTAGAAGATGGCGAGGCGTCGGGCGAGCTCGCCGCGGCGGTAGAAGGTCGTCAGGTAGTAGATCACCAACGGGAAGAAGGCGGCCTCGGCCATGCCGAGGAACCACCTGAGCGCGAAGATGGCACTGAAGTTCTTGGCGGCGGCCGTGAGCAGTGTCATGGAACCGAAACAGACCATCAATACGGGAAGGACGCGCGCCGGTCCGAATTTCTTGCCCAGCATCGCAATGGGAAGAGCAAAAAGCACGTAGGGGACAAAGAAGATGCTGATAATGAGGTTGTACTGTCCGTCTTTGAAGCCGAGGTCTGATGCCGGTCAGTTGGGTGACCCTGGGGCCGGTATCTCGGGGAACTCACTCTTGGACAATCCATCGGTCTGGGCGTTGCCGAGGTTGCCTTTGTCGAGGGCGTTGAACAGATACTGTAATGGTACGCGATCAGTGACCGGAACGGGGGGCAGCACACGATGCTTATCAGGTGAGAATGCACATACCATGGTGGCCAAGACGGGCAACAGGCGGAAATCCAACTTGCGACACAATGCCCTCTCGGACTGTCTGTCGATGACGCGCGCCGTCTCTCCATCTAGGACGTCGCGCGTACTCTCAATGTCGGTGGTCTTGTCCATGTCCTTCAGCGAGGCGGTGTTCGTGGGTTTAGACCCCTCGTGGGATTGACGGTCGCCCATGTTTCCGAATGGGGAGTGAGGGGTCGGCGAGTGTGTAAGCCAGGAGTAGATGCGGGCCGAAGCAGGTCGAGGTAGCGTAGGCGCTGGCCGGCGAAGTATCGTCGTCGTCGTACGTGTACGCAGCAAGAAAAGAAAAAAGGACCGGTAGCCGACCCTTTTGACCAAGTTGTTGGCTGGCACAATCACGGAAGCGATAGCCAGCTCCCATTCTTTTGCTATCGCTCGTTCGCTCGCTCGCTCAAGGAGCCGACCAGGACCCCGAGACCCAATCCGGTTATCGTGCCTGTAACGTTCCGTCGGCATTGGCGGTCTCCGCCTTGGGATAGAACGACTGATAAGGTCCGCAGAGTCGGTAGCGGCCGACCGGGTGACCCTGGCCTCGCCCTATCGCGCTCCCATGTCGGTGGGTTACATACTACAATGGCCTAATTGTGCCTCCTTTCGACCGCGGAGAGCAGTCGCATAGGGCTGCTGGGGCGTGTCAACGAGGCTATCTCCGAGACGTGCCTACCATCTTCTTACCTCACTATCAGTGCAGAGCCGATACCAGCCCTCCAGCCTTCCACGCTGGGCTGCTGGGCTGACGGCATGGCGTCGCAACGTTTGGACTCGGTCCCTGGCACCCGTTGAGGGGGAAACCAATGGGTTAAGTGGCCGGTCGGTGGCGGAGGTGTCCCCCTGACTCGGTCCAGTGCATGCTGAATTGGAGAGCGATCATGCAGAGTCGACCTGGTCGTGAGGCTGGCTCCAAACCTACCTACCTACCCAGTTCCAGAGAATGACTGCCGACGCATGGGAAAGAGTGGGAGGAGTCGCTGCAGGTAAGCCTCATTGGCAAACCACCGTCTCTTCGGCCGGGGGCAAACCTAAAGGACGGGCTGGAGGCTTCCCGTGCAATGGAAGAAAGGTTCCATGACGGGGCCTATTGGGATCCCCCCAATAATTTCCATGGGGAGGAGGAGGGGCAACTACTGGGTGAATCGGGGGATGGGATGGGATCCCATGGAAACTGGGGTGGAACCTTCCTTGCTCAGGTAAGCAAGCACCTGCTTAATCGGGTAGAACCTGGGGAAGCGGCAACTCTAGTGATCCATCACCGGCGGACATCGGCACTTTTTGTTCAGAGCGCCAACTACCTCTTTTGATACAGTAATCAAGACCCCGGACTTGGCTTGACATGACAGTGTGACGTACTTCCAACACACATACACCACAACCGACTTCCAAACAGACGATTCTCCTCCAGGCTTTCTCTGCTCATGGAGCTCAATTACTCATACCCTACCTACCCCACCGGCCTGCGTGCTTCCATCACCACCACCACACGAGACCAACTGCCGCGCGGCCCAGGAAACATCCTTCCTGCATCTCTGCAATCCGTGAGATCACCACATGTCGTCGGTCCTTCGGTGTTCCCCCTCATGTGCCCCTGTCCATACGAGGCTCGCAATCTGTTGCCGCGGCCGGTCCGACTCTGTATCGCCCCTTGGCCGCGTCGCAGGAACGTCGTCGCCTCGTGGCCGCTCTGGCGTGAGGTCTCCCTGCATGACAAAGCTGACCAGTCCGTCGCCGTTGTGACAGCATTCCCGGTGACCTTGCGCCTATCTCGTTGTTTCCTCGACTCCGCTGCCCCAAGCGATAAGAGCCCAGCAGTCCCACCGGTGCTTGTCGATCTGCCTCCACATGGCCTGGTCGTAAAACTGGAGCTTTCGTCAACCTCGTCAGACCGGTCCATATCCCGCCGAGCCCGCTGCGAATCCTTTCGTTGCTCTCGAGTGAAACAGCCTCAGCTGAGGCAACAGACAGGCAGACAGACACCCCCTCTGAAGGTGCCGCCGGCCTTCAGCTTTCCGGGGTTCAGAGCCGGTAGGAGGGTGGGTCTTGGGGGGGGGGGGGTCAAGCCACCTCCAGATCTTGCCACAAACCCCAGCAGCGTCCCCAGCATTCCTGAACTCCAAGGCGAAGCGTGGCCCGCTATCGACCTTCCTTCCTATCTGCCGAGTTACCAACCTGCTATTACAGCATTCGATTTTTCAATTACGATGATGGTCGCGGATGGCAATTCGAAGGCTGCCAGGCAGACGGATGTGGCCTAAGGACGCGGCGTCGAGCACACCGGGACAAGCACCATGTCATTCATCGCCTCATGCCGTGTCCTTTGCCGCGTTGTTTTCCGCATCGGTTGCACTCGATCCCGCGGTCGAGAGAACAACAACTACGTATCCGCGCGAGCACCGTTGCAAGAAGGTAGGAGCGACCTCGTATTCACGAGTTGCCACAACCAGCCGTGGACGAATAACCCAGGCCCACCACTTGCGCCTGTGATAAACCCACGCCTCCGCTGAGTTAAGTGCCAAACGATGAGATGCCGGAAAGATTAGGGCCGATTCCGCATATTTCCAAGTGCAATCCCGGGCAAAGCCGTGGCTCACGCCGGCCGGCGACTCCCATTCGCGTCCCCTTACGATCCAGGATGGTACACCCGGCAGCCAATCCCGTCCGCCGGTCGTTTCTCCGAAGACATAAGGGTAAGCAGAATCAAGGCGGCTGGGTTGGCAGTGCCAAGCTGCTTCACACGCTCAGTGCATAAGCGAAATGCAGCATGGTATGACGCTTGCTAAGCAGATTTGCCGGCGCTGCCCAGCAGTGCCAGCGGTCCTATGGGTGTGTGGCATAGCCCTGTCTGTCACCGCCGCTGTTAACTGCCGTTTCCACCCCCAGGTCTACTATTCGGCACCGAGAGGCGTTAAGCGGATGTTGAGGCACCCACAGAAGCTGCCAGCTGCCCCAAAGGTGATTGCACATTGATCCTGAGACCCGGGCAGCTATGCACGAATGGGAGTGGCAGCGGCCAGATTGAGACTTGTCCACATCGGTCAGGATATTTGGGAGAAGACGAAGCTCCTTATTCACCGGAGCCATTGACGTTGATCGACTAACGCTGGTGCTAACGGTGACTGGTATCCACCAAACAGCGGCAAAAGATGGCCCAGCAGACGCTCCCACGCGGTCGCTATGCGCTCATCCAAGGGTTTTCTCCAAGTCCACCAGCTCCCGAAAGTCGTCGGCAATCTTTTGCCTCTCCTCGCCCACGGGCCTTGGTAATGGCTTACGCGCCCAGCCTCCATAACCGTTGTACTCTTGCAACGCCACCTTGGTACCGACGAGGCCGGTCCGAATGGCTGCCCAGTCGCCACGGGCAAGTACCTCCTGGTACTTCTGCGCGGCCTTGAGGTTGCCCTCGTCATACGCCTTTGTGATTTCGGTGCACACTTTCGGGGCAATGTTGGCGATTCCACCAATGATGCCGCTTCCTCCGCTGACTAGTGTCTGCAGGAGAAAGTCACCTGAGCCACCAAAGCAGAAGAAGTGTTTGGAGTGGGCAGCCGGCGCTTTGGGCCTCGAGCTGAAGGCGGCCGCCACTCGGGCCAGCTTGCCCGTGTTCCCGCAGGTGAATTTGCAGCCGATGATGTTGGGGTGCTTTCCTAGCTCGATCAGGGCGTCACTGGTCAGGTCCAGGCCGCTCACGGCGCCCGGGTAGTTGTATATCAGCACCGGGATGGGAGAGGCATCGGCCACGTCGGTGAAAAACTGGCGGATGGTGTCGGGCTTGAAGAGGCCTTGGTAGTACGATGGCGGGAGAATAAGGGCGTAATCTCCGCCGGCGGCCGCCGCTTCTTTGCAGAGTTTGATAGCCTCTCGCGTGGCTTGGGCGCCACAGCCGACAATGACAGGAATATGGGTGTAGCCAGCGCCGTCCAGCGCCCGGCGCGTGGTCCACGTCACCAGGTCGCGCTCCTCGGAGGTTAGGTTCACGGCCTCGCCATTGGAGCCCTGGACCGCGAGACCGGCCACACCGGACTTGGCGAGCCAGACGGCATGGCGACTGACAGTGTCGACGTCGATGTCCTCCTCGCTGTCAAAGAAGAGAACAGTGGGGACGTAGATGCCCGGGACGAGGGGGCGGGCGTTGGCAGACATGTGGGCGTGTTGATCGTGTCCGTTGGCGTGGCCGTTAGAAGGTTCTAAATCGAGGGCAGGAGACATGACGAAGGCAGCCTGGGGTAGTACTATCAATGGGCAGGACGAGCAACGGGAGATACGGAAGGAGCACGAGAGGGGCACGATGGAGTCGTGGGAAAAGTTTGAGCAAAGCTCCGAGGGGTGATCCTTGTGGCAGCTCAGTTTGGGTTCAGCGAGGTCTTGCTCGTCTGATGAGAGGGCTACTTATATGACAACCGCAACGGTCGGGTGAGACCCCAGCGGAATCTACCTACTCTGGAAGGAAGCCAGACGAGCCAGAAGCGGCGCCTATACCCCTACCCCCCCCTGTCCGTCCTCGACACGCGGCGGTGCAAACCATGTCGTCGGGAGCGTGGGGGGCTTGGGAGGGCCGGGGGCGCTTGGAGAGTCGAGCGGACGCCGCCAGACTGTGTACCCCCCCGTCCCGCTTCTTCAGTCAGTCCCACGCGCGGGATGTGCTGTTCAAGCCTGTGTGACCTTAGCGGCCCAACAACCTGGCCGCGGTCGACCAATGCCGAGCGGTGATTTCCAATACCCAATGCAAGCTGAGTGACGAAACTCTGACACAGTGAATCCCTCGGGGAAGTCATGAGGTGTGCAAGGGGCTCCACCGTCTCGTTGGACCGACGTGTCGCCCGGTCTTGTCCAGGGGTCGACGCACGGATTTGGGGTCGATGCGGCGCCGGGTGAAGGAAGGGGGGGGGGGCGGAGGGGGAGGCGGTGTCGGCGTGGGCAGCAAGCACACGGGATGCCGAGAGACTGTACTCAAAAAGACAAGGGCCGAGCGACTACGGGTGGGCGCTGGCTTGAAGTTGCCTATGCGGCTCTCCTGCAAGTGTTTCGAGGCCAAGGCTTCGTAGCCCCCAGACCCCAAGAGCGGTCCAAGACCGCCTCTCCCAAGACACCCTCTGGCCCTGCCGCGTGGGGTGGGAAAGCAGCAAAGGAGGGTGGCATGCGTTGACTTTCACCGGGATAGTTGCAGATCTGGGATGGAGATCAGGGCCGGGTGATTTTTGGAGGGGGGGGCGACTATGAGACACGGGGGAGGGGCAGCCTCCCATCCTTTGTCCTTTTTCTTTTTTTTTTCCTCCCCTCCCCCACGCAGCAGCCCATTCTGGAAAGCCCAGCAGCCCGGCCAGCCAGCCAGCCCTGCACAGGCTGCACGGGGGGGACAAACCGTGTTCCTTGCATCGCGGCGGGCAAATGTGAGGTGCGACAGGTCAATTTGGGGGTCACGGTGCGTCGTGGGATCCATGGATGGCGTGATGCGCGGGGCCGCCTGAGCGTGAGGGCGCTCTCTCTCTCTCACTGACGCCGCAGTGCGAGTGCACGCAGCAGCGGCAAGCCGCAGCGACCACGTCCGACGCTGCCGGGGGAACAGCGACGGGAATAAGGGAACCTTACGCAGCAAAGCGTTACCGGTCTCGGGCGGGCACCGGCCGCCAAGACCGTCTGGGCCACGATGGGGCAAAAAGGGCCAGCCCGACGCGGGTCGAGTCCTTTTTCCCCCTCCCCCCTCTTCCTCCGGGACAATGTTCGCTATCCAGCGGCGTCGGACGTGTTGCCGTCTCCAGGCCCCTCAATCCCCCTCCTCCATCACCCCCCCCTCCTCTTGCCTTCCTTGGTGGCCACACACGCACACACACCGCATAATCTCCAACAGCTGAGGGGTGTGAGACACTGCGAGCGCCGGCCGCGCCTTGGACCAGCGCCTTCCGCTAGCGCCCGAGGGCGTCATATCATATTTGTCCGTGTCTGTCATCCGGCCTGGGGAAAGTTCGGCAGAAGGGGGGAGGGGGGGCAACCCTGCGGCAAAGGGGTTAGGTAGGAGACGGAGAGGCTGGTCAGCGAATCTAGCAGCCCGTGGGGGGTTCGGTCACCTTGACGCCGTTCGGCTTTCTCACCTGGCGCTCTCCGCTCTCCACACACGCGTCGTCGTATGGGGTGGGATGATTCTCCATGACCCAGGGAGTTTTGTATACCGTCATCATCATCACCACTACCACCACCACTACTACCTACTATACGGTTCGTATAAGCGACGGGCCACCCTCGCCGATCCCTTAACGAGAGAGTGAAAGAGCGCGTCTGTCCACGCCGAGACTACTACTACGGGCGGGCCCTGCGGCAGTGCGGGTGGGCGGCAGCCACGGCCAGTCACACGACCTGGCACCACATGTCCATATATTGTGTACATTTGTGGGTATATGCTGGTAGCCGGTCTCTTTTTTTTTTTTTACCCTCACCCGCGAGGCGCCACATTAGAGTTTGACCCCCACGCCCGCCTGTGTGTGTGCCGGTTTTAAAACAGCGAGATCGCGGTCGTGGTACTCCAGTCTCATTATTCCCAGCCGGCCAATCCAAGAGCGGGGGGGGGGGCGGCGGAGGGTCGGAGAGGGCAGGGAGTGAAGCCCCAAAAGGCGGGGGAAAAGACCGACCCAACCGGCCAAGCCCCCCGGTCCGCCTACTAAATACCAAAGTACCGCCTACGATTTCCTAAAGCACCGAAAGAGGTACCTATCCATACCTTGGGGGGCTGCCTCGGCTCCCCTCAGCTCCCGCTGGCTACCCCCCCTGCCCCCCTCGAGCGGCAAATAACGAACGTTGCATGCCCCCCTCAACCGCGAGGTGTGCGCCTGCCAATACGTTACACCAACGTGACGGCCCTGGCATCGGCTGTGGTGCCTGCGGGGGGGGGGGGGGGGGGGGGGGGGGGGGGAATGCATAGGGGCGCACAGCCAGCACAGCGAGAAGCACGGCATGATGACGGTGGCGGATCGTGTCTCTCGTGGCCGGGACGTTCGAGGGGGTGCCGAGCCTTGGGACCGCATGGAGCTGAGGTGCTCCCCCATGCAAGTAAACGTTTGTTTTTTCATTCTGCGGGGACGACAAGGCAGAGAAAGGTCGCTATACGAACAGAACATGGGCCAGAACAACACCGCCCTCGTCTAGTGCTCACATGGTCTAGAGAGGGATGCGAGGGAGGGGGCACGTTCAACGCGGCCCCCTCCCTCCCTTCCCCCACGTTCGGGACCGGTGACAGTTCGTCCGGGCTAGAGTACCGCCGAACCAGCCAGACGCATCGAGGGGGTTGGAGGCAAATATGTTGGAAGCCGTGGGGGCCAGGGATAAAAACAAAATAAACTAGGATTCTACCTAGCCTCTGGCGTCACGGGCTAGCAGCTTGGGCTTCCCTCCAATGAAGAGGAAGGAGGCAATCGCCGTGATCCCCGCCGCGGCCGCGAATACGGCGTTCATATTGCCATAGCCAATCGTGTCCCGCAGCGTGCCGGCTACGACGGGGCCGACGGTGAGTCCCGCACAGAAGAAGACGGAATTAAACCCATACAGCTGCGCGTAGGGGCCGTTGTCCCCGAAGAAGCCCGGGTTGGCCTTGTCGTACCGTTGTACGACGTCGCTAGCCTCGACGAAGCTCGGCGACCCGATGACGGCCATGCCGACGCCGTTCAGGCCGAGCATGGCGCAGTAGAGCACCACGTTGTCCGTCCCGCCCAGCAGCTTCTCCGAGGGCAGCCGGAGCAGCACGAGGGCGGGCACCAGGTAGCCGAAGCCCACGACGGCCGCGGGCTTGGTCCCGTAGCGGTCGACGGCCCAGCCCGCCAGCGGCCCCAGCACCAGGTACGGGATGTCGAGGGCGATGAAGAGGAGCCCGGCCTGGAGAGCGGTGAAGCCGAACACGTCGTTCGCCTCGGTGGGGATGGTGGCGTCGAACGTGGCGAGCAAGGAGGCTTGCACGAAGGCCAGCAGGAAGGCCACCCAGAGCCGGGGGTTCCGAAAGCAGTACAGGATGGGGAAGACGCGGAGCACGCGTCCCGGCTCGCCCTTGACCTCGTACTCCTCGCCGTCTGGCTTGGGCAGGAGCGCGTCGTCTTCGCTGGCCTCGGCGTCGGCCCCCCCCTCCCCTCGGGACGCAAAGTCGCGGGCGTTGGCGCCCTCGGCCAGCGAGGGGTCGAACCTGGCGGCGGCCTTCTTCTCGATGACGAGCAAACGCATGAGGAAGTCCAGGACCAGGATGGCCGCCCCGACGCCAAAGACCCCGATGTAGCCCGTCTTGTCGTAAAGTATGCCACCCAGTACGGGGGCAACCAACTCCCCCACCGAGATGAAGGAGAAGATCTGGCGTCGTTAGCGGCAACCGTGAACGGGGCCGGGGAGGGGTTTTTTGGGGGGGTGTTCTTACCGTGCCTACGACCTTGCCGATGTTCCGGGGGCCCACCGTGTCCATGACCATGGCCAGGCCGATGGTCCAGACCACGGCGGCGCTCGCACCCTGCAGCAGGCGGGCGGCGACGAGGGCGGCGAGGGTCCGGCCGGCGGCCAGCAGGACGGTGCCGGCGAGAAGGGCGGCCAGGCCGCACAGGAAGGGCAGGCGGCGCGAGGCGGCGCGGTCGGCGGCCCAGCCGACGGGCACGGCGCAGAGCAGCTGCACGCCGGCGTAGGCGGCGAGGAGGCCCGACACGTGCGCCTGGACCGCCCCGGCCGGCACCCGCACGCGGTCCCGCAGCACGAAGGGCAGCACCGGCACCGCCAGCCCGTACAGGAACAGGTCGGTGAACATGCCGAGGCCCACCGTCGCGAGGATGAAGACGCTGTGGGAGCGCCAGCGCAGACCGCGCGGCGGCGGCGGGGGCGGCGCCGGTTGGGCGTTGGTGCCGGTCATCGTGATGCCGCCAGGGGTTTTTTTTTGTTTTGTTCTTCTTTCTGGTTCCCCGACTGAGAGGTCTTTCAAGCTAGGGACATAGCTCACCCACGGGAAAAAACGAAGATGAAGATGAAACCGAGGGAGGGAGGGGATTTCGGCGGCGGACACAGAGTGTGTGAGCTTTGGGCTGAAAGTTCAATGCGGCCGGCCGGAGGTGTAGCACACACTGCACAAGCAATGACCCTATCCCGATGATCTCATCGCTACCAGCCACATGCACATCACGACTCAGCCACACGCATGTACTATAGGTATACGCGTGCGGGCATGGCCCGGCCAGACGAGCCCTTAAGACCACGAGCTACCATTACGGAGACGACGTGAATTGTCGTGATGGCACGGCGTCGGCCACGAACCCCTTCGTACGGTTTGCATTCCATCAGGCACCTCTGGTTTTCCATTGGACGCCGGGGAGGCGTCTCCGGCCGGGTTGGACCCTCCAGACCAGCAAGTCACGAACCTAAATAATCAACCTTGCTAGAAACATTCCGAGGGGCATTGGAGGGGCAGTGCAAATAAACCAACGCGAGTCTGGGTCTTCCGTGGCACATGGGGGAACCGTCCGTCTGTCTACCCTGGCCTAAGTATCCATTCCATAGTTCCCTTACAGTCGTACCAAGATGGATCTCACCCCAAGTCGTATCCCGGGCCGTATAAACGACCGAGTCTGGCCAGGGAGGCGCGCCTGGGTCGTGATGCACGCCCGTCTCTCATTTCCACCTCTACCCCCTTCTCTCTCTCTCGAAACGATGGTTCATCAATGGGCTGGGCCTTCTACTTGAAAGTGGCCTGACTCTTTGTGAACGTGACACCAGCCCCGGCCTCCTACCTGTAACCCACCGCAAGGGGGCACGAATCGAGACTCGGTATCTTGGACAAAACAAATCTCGCCTTGTCCAACTACCTAGGTACTTTCCCCCGGAGAACCCTACTTTCTTGAGTGCTGGTTTCCAAGCGATCCGTGCCGCTCGGCATGCCGGGCCAGTCGGCGTATACATGCCACACTCCCAAGGTCAGGCAAGCCCTGTTCGCAGCGCCTTCACGGGCCCAACCTGGCTTCCAGCCGGGGCGGGAATAAAACATCCGTCCCCAACGGACCATGACGGACGCCGGGTGCCGAGCCGGCCGGTGGGCGGTGGTGGTGGTGGGAAGGCTTGGCCCGAAGAGGGCATCTCGGGTCCGAACGGAACCGGCCGCCCTGCCGTCATTGGCTCGCTCGTCTCGAAGGGGGAATTAATTCTGAGCCGCCATACGCCCCTTGTCCCTCCGCAAATTTGCGATGCAACACAAAAGCTCCCTCCCCCCACGGGCAGGCAGGGGCAATAGCCACGGATGATCGTCTGCAGGCGCGCGAAGCATGACATCACCAACCGGGGCGGGGCTGCTCTGCGGTTTCCCTTGACCGACAAGTGATATAGGCGTGTCTGCGGCTTGCAGTCAATTCGTCTTCTTCTTCTTCTTCTTCTACTTCTTCTTCCCTTCTCTCTCGCCGATTCCCCCCGCACAGCTTCCTCCGACGAAGCAAGCACACGCACCTACATCACACGATGGCGCGACTTCAAGGCATTTGCTTGGCGACCCTGGCACTCGGTGGCGCTTCGCTGGTCTCGGCCCTGCCTGCTGACCAGGCCGTCCTGGCTCCCGTGGCCGAGGCTCGCCCGGGCTCGGATGTCGGCAAAGTGCAGCGCAGGTAGGACGCGTCCCCGATGTATCATACCTTGGCGGCTGCGGATCGCTTACCAGCTGCCAGACTGAGAGAGGCCGAGATCTTTCCCACCGGCAAGTCTCCCGCGGGCACAGGGCAGCACTCCAGACTGACCGAACCCGTCCAGTGATTGACGAGTTCGCGCCCGGCTTCCTGCTGGAGGCACAGTGGTCGTCGGACGCGCACGCATCCCTGGGCAACACGCTCAAGGTCAAGAAGCTCCAGGAGAAGCCGGATTTCTCCCTGACGCCGGCGGCGGGCTCCTCGGCGTCGTGGCTGTGCGATAGCGGCATGCCGTACACGGTGGCATTGACGGACCCGGACGCGCCGTCTCGCGACGACCCCGAATGGTCCGAGGTTTGCCATTACATCGGCACCGGCCTCGCGGCGGCCTCGTCTGTGGACGAGAAGGGCGCTTGCTCCGCCGCTCGTCTCACGGCCTTGGAGGACATCATGCCGTACAAGCCGCCCGGCCCGCCGCCCAAGACGGGCAAGCACCGCTACGTCTTCCTGGTCTTTGCGCCCGCGAACGGCACGACGGATCCGCTGCATTTGAGCAAGCCCGGGGACCGCAAGCATTGGGGCTCCGACAAAGAAGGTTATGGTGTCCGGGAGTGGGCGCACGCGAACGGCCTGAAGCCAGTCGGTAGGTCGACCCGTAACCCAAGGTGCCTGGCCATCAGAAGAGGCTGACCAAGCAGCGGCCAATTTCATCTATGCCCAGAACAAGGAGCAGTAGGAGTGGGGGGGGGCAGCAGACGTCCTTGCCAAGAACCGTGTTGATGGCTTCTTGGATGGCAGCCCCTTTTCGGCCAGAAGAGCATTGCCAGGGCTGAAGCTACCATGTGTCACGCTTCCAACCAACAGATGGAAAACTCGTCATTAAAGACCAGAATGGGCAGAAAATTGGTTCTAATTCAGAGTGATTAGAGCCCGGCAAACGGTATGGACTTCTCGGATCCGCTCCCGATTCGTCCTTAACGCAGTCTTGCCTGCCTCAAGTACCATACGCCAGCAGCAACGAGCGGGGCAGCGACGGCAGTGGCGAGTGTGAACAGCTTGACTTGTCCCAGCTTGTGGAACACCGCAGTGTGCTGGTGGAACTCATCGGGGGTATTGCGTCCCGGCCACTCCTGATCCGGCACAGGGATCTCCATGTAGGAGCAGATCTCTTCCCACCCGAAGCCATCCTCCAGTCTGCAAACCTTGAGCTGGTCGGCAGGGATAAGGCGCTTGACTTTGTCAATGCTGAAATATGCCCGCGTTAGCCACTGGGTGATGGTGAGGCAGGACGGGGGAGCACTTACTAGGACGTGTAATGGTTCACCAAGTTCTTCTTGGCCACTTCGTCGTTCTTGTCGGACTTGAAGTAGAGCTCGCGGCCCAGGTCCGAAAACAGAGCCATGTTGTCTGTCATGGAGTCGATCTTGCGTATCAAATTGAAGGGGAAGTACCGCATATTTAATGACACGGCGCCGATGGTGTTCAGCCACGAGTTTGCCCACTTCTCGGGGTTGCGCTCCTGAAGCAGGAACTTGGCGTCGGGATAGGCCTCATAGACCTGCTCGAGCATGAAAAAGGGCATCTCGATGATAATGCTGGCACCCAGGAAGGTTAACAATGGGAGGGGTACAGGCGGGCCGCCGGGCAACTCACTCGAAGTCGGCGAACCACTTGTCAAACTCGGCACGTCCGTCTACCGTGGCGTGTCATCAGTACGAGGTCGAACGAAATCATGGGGCGAGCGAGACTCAGCCGAAGCAAGCTGCAACCTACAAGGCTTGTATTCGCCCTTGGCGTTGGCCGCCGCCATTCCTTCGTAAAGGTAGCGGGCATGGTCGGGGCCATTGGCAAAGACTTCGAGCATGTGGTACGGCTTGAAGCCGAGTATCTGCAGGGCTTGGTACAAGCCAAGCGTGCCGGTGCTTTCGAGTTCACGTCAGTCGGCCCGTGTCACTTACGCCTCCTCCTCCTCCTCCCCCCGGGGAGGCCGCCTTTGGAAAGACATACCGCGGGGCACTCAGGACGATCAGCTTCTTCGGCTTGGGATGGGCCGGGACGGGGGCCTTGTCGATATGGCGGGACATGATGAGGCGGCGGCGGTGGAAAACACAGTGAAAGAGGTTCTGAGAGAAGCGATAACGGCGCCTTCCCGCGACATGAAGGTGAGGGAGAGGGCAGACGCCGGCTTATTTGCATGCACACGGCCGCCCCCTGGCTCGCTAGTGGGACGATGACGCCCACGCAAGGGGGGGTTGACAGACACCGGCTTTGGACCTCGTCGCCCTGGGCCCATATTTCCTCCCTGCGGTCCCACCCGCGAACGGAAGGAAACTCAAGCCCGCTTGGCCCTGCTCGGCAGACGGGGGGGGGGAGGGAGATAACGTGTCGTCGTGGGAAGGGGGAGAGAGAGAGAGAGAGAGGGGCAAAAAGGACCGGAAGACGGCAGCGAGGGAGTGAATTCGCCCCCCCAGGTCGTACCGGCAGACGTTCCGTCCGTCTCACACACACGCGGGTCGCCTCCAGGCCCTCTCTTGGATGCAACCGTCCGCGGTCGGTGGGAATGCCGTCATGCCGACGTAGTGGAGACCGGCAGACAGGCCGGTGTGAAGGGCACACACACACACACACACACACGCACACACAGAGAGAGAGACCTCCTTACGTTGGGGATTTCGGGGGGGGTGGGGGGTTGGGTTTCGGGTATAGCCCCTTCCCTAAAGAAAGGGAGAGTTAAAAAAAAAAAAAGGAGCAAACGCCGGTAGACTGGGGGGGAGGGGAGGCCTGCGAGAAGGCGACGGACTGGCGACGGACAATTGGCGGGGCCCGAAGACCGAAACCTCAAGTTGTAGCGGTTTTTTTTTCTTGTCTCTCTCTCTCTTCTGGGGTTGGGAGTAACGGCGGTGTCGTTAACAATTGTGGGTGCCCAGGGTATCTCACGGGGAGCCACTTCCGGGCGTAGGAACAGGAGATGGAAGAACCTTAGCTAACATATTCATTAGTACTAACAAACTCCCGCGCATGACATGGGGGCATGCACATTGTACCAAGGCAACCAATAAACACCAGACCACCACCATTACTAATACTACTACCACCACCACCACCCACCACCACTCATAGGTTGCGTATGCGCTGACCGGCAACACCCCCCCCCCCCCCCCCGGGCGCGCGTTCTGTTTCCCCATTCGTAATCTTCCCGTCTCTTTTGTGAACTCTCCCCCTCCTCCCGCCCCCTCCCTCCACCGCTCATGCTGAACGGGGGAAACGGCAGGAGAGCGCATCCGGCACATGAGACGCCAAGCCGGGTATACCGCGCACGCCATCGGCGGCAACCATGGCAACATCAGTATAAACCCCCTCCCCCCCCCCAAACTCGTCACAAAACCCCAGAAAACACCCCCCCCCCCCCCCCCCCCCCCCCCCCCCTCCTTCTCCTTCGTCGGGGTGAAAAGACACGCCGACTCCCCGGGGCTGCGGCCCTTCGGCTTTTCTCGCTCTTCGGAGAGGTCGCCGTGCTCGCCCTTTTCTCCCTGGTCCCCGATCCACCAATGGCGGCGGCTCAAACCAGTAACACACACAACATGGTAGTTAGCGCCTTAATTGGCAATTCGGTGGCCGTCCCTCGAGGGGGGGCCAAGACAAAGCGAGTTTGCTAACGGCTCTTGCATTAAAGTAGGGAAAAAGTTACAAGAAAACAATATACAGCCGAATTCTACCTATATACAAGGTGCTTGATTGTATGACCCCATGGACGTCGTTCCGCCCTCCCCGAGTCCTTTTCACCAGTGGTCCTTTTTGGGGGGTGTTCACGTCGTGGCGTTGTAAGCCACGCAAGCCCACGAGTCGGCGCTGTTGGGGTCGCCGCCCTGGAACTTGTTCATGGTGGGCCAGCGGCAGTGGCGCTTCTCGAAGGCGACGCCGCCGGCGCGGGTGCCGTTGACGAAGGCGGTGCCGGCGATGGTCTCGGGGGCGCGGTCCTCCTCGACCCAGCGCACGAGGTCCATGAGCAGGTTGGCGTCGGGGCGGTCCGGGGCGGCGACCGACTTGCGCTGGTTGCCGATGAAGGTGGCGCCGGGCCCGCCCGAGCAGTGCGACATGCCCGAGATGCGGAAGTAGCGGTAGAAGGCGTCGAGCTCCGCCGGCGTCTGGCCCAGCGCCGCCTGCACCGTCGCGTAGTACCGCGCCGACATGTCGCTGCTGATGACGGGGTCCATGGTGCCGTGGTAGTGCAGCAGCTTGCCGCCGCGCGCCCGGAACGCCCCGATGTCGCCCTTCATGGTGGCGATGTTGCTGGGGTTCAGCGCGTCGCTCCGCGCCCACAGGTCGGGCGTGAAGCGCGTCAGGTCGAAGTTGGGGTCCGCCATGACGACGTACTTGATCCAGTCGGCCTTGTCGCTCGCCTGCCCGTTGTAGTAGATGTTGAAGGCGCCGACGGCCTCGCTACCCGGCTGCATGCGCGGGTACAGCGAGGTGCCGTTGGGCGCCCGGAGGTCGCTGAAGACGGTGTTGACCGTGGCCACCTGCTTCGCCGTCAGGCAGTCCGCCGTCTGGCCGGGCCCGCACAGGAGCCCGTCGGCCTGGTACCGGCACAGGTCGGGCGCCTCGAGGATGCCGTCGGCGCGGCCGTCGAGGTCGTCGCACTGGCGCAGCATGTCGGCGTGCACCGTGGCCCACAGCGCCTCGCTCACAAAGGTGTCGCTGGTGTTGGAGCCCGTCACGGGCAGGAAGTGGGCGCTCCAGGTGTTGAGGTTGTTGAAGTTGAGCGCCGGCGCGCCCACGGCCACGCCGTCAAAGAGCTCGGGGAAGTCCTGCACCATCTTCATGCCCTGGCGGCCGCCGGTCGAGCAGCCCAGGTAGTAGCTCTTGGCGGCCGGGCGGCCGTACAGCGCCGCCGCGACGTCCTTGCCCGTCAGGATGCCGGTGCGCACGGCGCGGTAGGCGAAGTCCTCGAGCACCTCGGGCTTCTCGAAGAAGGGGCGCCCCGACATGCCGTCGTGGCCGTTGTTGGTGCCCACGGCGGCGAAGCCCAGCGACGCCGCCCACTCGACGTCCTCGTACTGGAGGCAGCCGCCGAGTCCGCCGTTGCCGGTGCTGAGGAAGCGGCCCGTCCAGGTCTCGGGCAGCCACGCCTCGAAGTGCAGGCCCGACGCCGCCGAGGTGGTGATGTTGGCCTGCACCCGGCACAGCGCCGCCTCGACGCGCTGCGACGGCCGCGTGCACGACGGGTCGGCGTTGGGAAACTCGAGCGTCGTGCCGGCCGCCACGTAGTCGGTCGTGATGAAGGTGCTGTTGGGGATCTGCAGCGTGTTGGCGAGCGCCGCGCACGCCTCGGGGAACGGCGCCGGGGCGGGCACGGCCGTGGCGACGGCGGCGATGCCGGTGCCGGCGGCCGAGAGTGCGCACGGTCTCATCGCGAGGGAGGATTGGGGAGGGGGGCTTGCCGATGGCCGCGTCGACGATGGATAGAAACCGTTCAGGCGGCGGTCAGCGACTCGAGAAGAGGAGGCTGTAGACAACACAGGGAAGGCGCTGTACCTCTCCTCCCATAAGGGCCTCGATCGTCGGGCAGGCACTTTTTTATACTACCCCCCGGGTAATCACACAAGCTCATCGGCTCCGGCTATAGCGATCCTATCCCTCCCCCATCGGCATGAAACCCCAGAGGGGGCTGACTAGCCGACCCCTGGGACAACAGGGGCTGACGAGCTGAACCCCATGAAGAACAGGGGCCTGGGCAAGCTGAAGGCCCTGAACAACGCCCCAGCGCAAGTCTTGGCCACGCGGACGGTGACAAGGGTCCGGGTTATTGCACACCCGCGGGCGGCAGATTGGGTTCGATTTCGAGCGGCCCGTCAACTTGGGCCAAACTTACCCCGGGTCTCCAGGTCCCGCCCCCGTGTAATCGTATAGCCGTGGCCAGGGCCCAGTACTATGTAGACGTGCTGACATGCAGTGCGTAGGGGCACCCCAGACTGGCCGTGGCTGACTCGGGGGGGTGGGCGCTACTATGTATGTACTTTTGTCTCCGTCCGTCGTGGCCGCCCCTCCTCCTCTCGGGGGACAAACAGCACTGAGGTACGGAGTAGGTGCTTGCTGTTGCTGCTGCTGCTGGACTCGGGAGTGATCAGACTTGCTGGTGTGTTTCATTGAGAGATCGGGCCGAAGATGGAAGAAGAAGGGGAGGGGCGGAGGAGACGGAAGGGTTACATAGCATTGGAAAGAATATCAGAAGGGTTACATGGCATTGGAAAGAATGTTACAAGGGTTCCATAGTTGGAAGGAAAGTCGAAGCGGGAAGAGGGGCGGGGAGACGTGGTTTCCAGATGGTTTCCTATGCGTCGGCGAACGATGGATGGATGGTCTGATGACCGGTTCCACGTGGTGCAGGCACATTATTCGTGCGCACGATGATCCCAAACCCACACCTCGTCCTGGCTTTTCCGCCTCCAGCTTGGCAACCTTACCTAGCACGCTTTCCTACCTAAGTAAAAAAGGGCAGAGAGGGTGCCTACCAAAACAAAACCATTGACATTACGTCATCCCCTCCCCCTGCCTTCTTACCGACAAGCCGGGGCATATTCATTATTACCTCGGCCGGCATTCGTTCGCTAGTGTATGCGTGTGCGGGCGGGTTTCGTACGAGGCCACTCTGCCGGGGCCGTTCAGCTCAGCTCCCGCCGGACGATGGGCGTTACAAAGATCGCCTTCCCCCCCCCCCCCCCAGGGGCAATGGACTGAATGTCTTAGGGGAGTAGTGGGGGGTTGGGCAGCCCGTCGGTCGGTTCTTCACGTCGAAACGAGTCGTCGAGACGTCCTTCTCTCGTGAAAAGTCCCCTGGGAGGAAAGACCAAAAAAGAAAGAAAGGGAACTTCACCAAGTCGTCCCTGTATTATTGATAGCCGGCGGGATGGGCAAGAGGGCCCAGTCCCCCCATCCATCGTCCCGTTTCCCGGCCGGTTCCCTCCCGTTCTCTTCCTTGCACGGCTACCTGATATTCCAAGCCCTCCCCCTCCACCCCGTACGTATGCAGAACCTTCCATCCCCTCGGTCTGCCAGCCATCCACTTGTATGGAAGCAGCGCGTGACGTTTTCTCCCTCTCGGATGGGGGCAGGGAGGAAGGGTTATTGGAATCGCCTGATGATGAGCCGTTTGGCAGGGCCGGCTCCGACCCGCAAAGCCTTACACCCGCCCGCCCGCGCCCTGCAAAACGAGTTTGGTTGGGGCGTTTCGTGATGTGTCCTTCTCGCCCGGGGGAGGAGGAACTTGCCGGCAAGGTTTTTTTTTTTTTTTTTTCTTGGTTTGCTTCTGCCCGGGAGGCAAGGCCGGGCGGCCGATCAAGCAAGCATCTGAACCAGAAGGGATAAAACAAACGCCGACGAGACACCAAAAAGCTCCCGCCCCGCCGTTCATTTCCCCACCGGCATCTTCCACGCATAAGTCGGTCCGAGCGGTCGGTACAAGTACGGAGTACAAGTAACTATAAGCCTGGGCAGCCCAACCCGGATGCTTTTTGTCCTGCGGGATGGCGACCAGTGGGGACCGGGGGGGTTGGTCGACTCACTCTCCCCCGTCGCCATCCCGGACGACATCGTGAGCCTCGCGGGCAGTTATGAGGCCATGGCCGTTCGCCCCCATGGCGAGACCACGCGAGCCGGACCCCTCGGGATCATCTTTGTCCATGAGTTCTGGGTCTGTCTGCTCAACATACTATGTACATGCCTTGCTTGCCGGCCCCCACCCCCGGACCACCCGGGGCGCGTCAACCGAATCGTGACATCATGGAGGGCCAAAGTCCGGGCTGGCTAGAAGCGTCCGTCCCGGGCCCTACGGTCGCCGGCGACGCAGTCTCGCGTATATAAAGGACGACGCCCTAGGCGGGGGCCGAACCGCTTTGTCTGGGCTACCGCCGCCTCTTTCGTAGCTCTCTCCGCATAATATACCACCACGCCGTCAGTCCGACTACACTTATATACATATCTCTTTTTGCTACAGGGGAAGAACCTTGAACCAAACTCAACACCCCCTCCTCCCCCCCCCCCCCCCACAAGACACCCCCACCATGCCGTTCGCCGGGATCGAGTCGACGGCGAGCTTCGAGGCCGACCTCGGGGACCGGCACCTGGTGTACGAGTACGCGGTGCCGGCGGCGCAGACGGCGTCGGGGCGGGCCGAGGCGTGGCGGTACGAGATGTGGTTCTGCAACGCGGACCGCGTCGTCTACGCCATCCACGGCGGGCCCATGGCGGGCCGGCGGGCCTACCAGGCGGCCACGTACCAGTGCCTGCGGCCGGGCGAGCTCTGGCAGGTCAGCTGGCTCGAGGAGACGGGCACCGTCGTGAGCGCCGTCTTCGACCTGCCGCGCCGCCGCGTCTCCACCACCCTCGCCTTCTCCCCCGGCCACTGGCGCCGCGCCCCCGACGCCCACGGCGACAAGCGCAACCCCGCCGACCTCGCCCGCTGGCGCCGCCTCGCCCACGAAGGCGCCTCCCAGGCCGACCGCGTCGTCCTCGTCGAGCAGGCCGCCGTCGTCGCCGACTTCCGCGGCCCCGGCGACCTCGAGCCCATCCAGATGGACTGGCCCTGTCTTTGATCCCCCGCCCTCGTACATCTGGAGGCCATGGACCCGGAGGGGTGATTTTCGTACCAAGAGGGGATAGACCGCGTTCGGAGGGTGGGTTGATACACACTTGTTAAAAACAACAATAGTAGGAGGCAATAGATAGACTATAATCTAATATCATCACGCTGGACACGCAAAAACATGCTTCGACCCTTTTGGGGGGTGAAATGTAGACTCTTTTTTACAGCTCACATAGAGCTCTGAAGTCAACATCCCCGTCGCCCTGGCGCGTAGCCAGTTCGTAGGCATATTACTACTACTAAACAGAACCGAGGGGGAATGCCGGCAGCCTCCGGCGTCAGAGCCCCGATCCCTCGCCTCCATCCCTGTGTGTACAAGTCTACTACGAGCCCGGGGCCAGCGCGCTAACAAAGAAACAACCAAACCAAGGCCCCCCCTCTTTGACACTGCAAGAGCTGGCTGCCCCATGGTGAAACCTCGCGACATTGGTATCGCCTCGTAAATCAAAACGCCCATAACGCCATGTCCGTCCGTTCCTTGACAAGGCTCTAAGCGGTGCCACACCTTCTCGCCGTTCCTCGGCGTCGACTGGCCCGCTCGGTTCGCAAATCTCGACATCTCTGTCGTCTCCCGGTACTACCACGTGCCACCCCAGCACAAGCCTTGTATGCCCGTCTGGAATGAGCGATTCCCGCCAAAAACACTTCGTACCGTGGATCCATCTTAGGCGGATCGCGTCGTGGCCCACTCCGATGCTCGTCGCCCAGTCCGCATCTCAACTCCGTCGGCGATATCAGCTCGCCGTCGCATGGGTAGATAGCGTGGGAGGGGCATGCCGAGGGGTTTCGGATGGGCAACACGTCCGGGTCGCCTCACAAGCCTACAAATTGCGGGCTTCCCGGCATGACGCCGTAACTGCTCGTCCCGTTGGTGGATTTGTGGAAAGCCTCGCGTTCGGCCTTTTCCTTGACCATCTGCTCCTTATCGGCCTTGGTCATGCGGGGCTTTCTGACAATGCCACCGCGCGAGCCGGGACCGCCGCCACGCCCAGTGCCACGCGTGGTTCCAGCAGCCCGGCCGGCGCGTCCGCCGCGCGAGCCACGTCCCCGTTTGGGCAGACCGTCGCCACTACGAGTAAAACGTCAGTACGGGGCGCAAAGTGAAAGAAAGTAGGGGCAAACATACCGTCCGGGTGCGGGCTTCTCGGCCTCGGGAACCAAGGGTCCCGAGTAAACGAAGAAGCCATCTTTGCTCGCCGCGGCCTGCTCCTCCCAGAGCATCTCCGAGTCGTCGACAAAGTCGTCCGACTTGTCGTACTCGTCTTCCTTGAAGTGGCGCTTCTTCTTCTTGGGGCCAGGCTTCTCGGCCCCGCTCATGCCGCCCATCTCCATGTTGCTGTCTTCGTTCTCCGACTCGTCGACGCTCATCTCGTCGACCTCGCGGGTCGAGTCGGCTTGGGCCAGGGCCGCCGACGCCGCCGCAATGCGTGCCTTGCGGGCCCGGTGCTCCGCCTGGCGGGGGTGGAGAGCCTCCCAGCCGTAGCGCTCCTCGGCGACGCGCATGAAGTTGACATACTTGTTCGTTTCTCCGTTGAGGGGGATGTGCAGGACAATGGACGGCGTCGTCAGCTCGTTGCCGGGCTCGGCCTTGCCAAAGTCCAGGATGGATCGCTCGGCACCGCCCACCACCGTCAGCGCTGTATCTTTCTGAGGGGCCATGCGGGGCGACGACGAGGCCACGCTTTGGTTCTTGGGGGGAGTGCGTCTCGAGCCTGCGCCGATGGTGGTAATAGAGGTGGGGCGGATCTCGATTGCTGATCTGGCCGAAAACGAAGGCGTCGGCGCAGGCTTCTTTATCTCGGCGACCTTCTTTGTCTCGCTCATGGGGGGTTTGGGGGTGGAAGCGGGGGGCGGGGCAATGAGTTCCTGCCGGAGGGGATTCGGCGACTCGCTCACCGCACCGTTTTCCTTGGGCGGACGCGGTGACTGCGTGCTTGTGGTCTGGGAAAAGTTGGTGCGGGAGGGAAGAGGCGAGACGAGGTTCTGGGTCTGAGGGGCGGGGTCGACGAGGCTGGCGATGGACGGCGATGCGCTCGCGCGGTTGATCATAGTGGACGCGGGGCCGCGCGGGGAGCCCATGTTGCTGGAGAAACTGTGGTTGGAATGCGTGACCATGGTCTCCCGGACGGGGTCGTAGTTGGAGCGGATGGGATCGTAGTTGGTACCGCTCGTGCGGGAAGGCGGAGCGCTGGGCCGCGGCGGCTCCGGTTCGGCGTTGAGAATGCTGGACATACTCGAGACGCGAGGCGTTTGGCTGGTCGAGACCTCGCGCTTGAGTCCGCTGGTGGGCTGGGCCATGGGCTCCAGTCTGTTGATGGTTGATCCGGGCAGCGGCGACAGGCCGGCAAAGGCTGGCCCGTGGGAGGAAGCGGCTCCGTTGACGGAAGCGGCTCGCGGCTCCATGTGCAGGTCGGACGAGTCAGGGTCGTTGGAGAGCTGCTTTCTCTTGCGCACCATGGGGGGCGCGTTGGGATCCTTGGGCTTGCGCGGTCGCTTCGGCTTGGGATCGACCGGAGAGCCATCGGGGTTGGTGTTGTTGGTGCTGTTACGCTTGAGTTTGGTGCCGGGCTTGGGACCGGGCTTTCTCCGGGGCACGCCGTCCTTAGTGAGGACGGGCTGGCCGGACACGTCAAAACGGTACTCGGAGTGGTTGACGTGATGGTTCACATGGTTGACGACGATCTCGTCCATCTCGTTGGTGCGGCCCTTGGAGAGAGCGTGGTTGGCCGGCAAGTGGTTCTCGGAGAGGCCTGAAGGCGGATCGGACAAGTCTGGAGAGGAGCTGTACCGCATCTGAGCGTCGCGGGATGACGCCATCATGGTTCGTGAGATGGGGAAGTGTCTTTCCAGGGAGGCAAAGCACCTGAGTTGGGGTTGGACCAGGCTGGGATGCGGTCAAGGGTTGTGTTACAGCATCCGATACGACGGGAAACTGGCCGGGGGGGAGGGGGTACTGGGAAGGGAAATGCCTTTTCGGGCTGTTTCTCTTTATGGTTTCGACGGCGGTGAGTAAGTAATATGAGGGCGATTGTTGGAACCTGCTCCACGGACGGTGCACGCCCAATAGAACAATATGGCGTAGGGGATGCTGGGTTGAATTGCTGGCTGCGCTGAACTGTAAACTGCCGAGGCTGCTGCTGCTCCGTATAGGCGACAAGACCATCAACAACTAGGCGTATGTACGTATGCGCGGGATGGGCATCCAATCGGCCAATGGAGGGATGGACCAAGCGGAAATAGCCCCGCTGCAGCAATTGGCGGCTGGGCTGGGCTCAAGCAGCCCTTTATTTTTTTTTCGGAGTTTAGCGACTAGCCGGGTTGGGCGGTGGTGGTGGTCGAGTAACGTGACCAGTGCGCTGCTCTCCTTTGCCCGGAAACCTTGGCGGGCTGACTTGGTCGGTGGGGCGGTTGCTGCTGGTACTGGGGCTGCGAATAGCCTCAGGTGGCCGACGATGCAATCGCGCCCAGCAGCGCGGCCGTAGCGGCTCTCGGGGCGAAAAACGACGGGGCCGGTGCCGACACCACGACGATGGGCGCGGAAACCGGTGCAGCGCGGCCGGGCGAACAAAATGCCGTCAAAAAACGAATAGAAAGCCCGCGGCGACGGATGCGTTTTGATGAATCAAGCGACTCGACGTGGGCGGTTGGGGGGTTGGTGGTTGAGGAGAGTGGAAGGAAAAGGGTGGATTGGGGGGAGTTGGGGATGGCTACGTGGTTTTGGAAAATGAACAATTATCAAACAGGGCGGCAGACGGCGTTGAATGCAGATGGGAATGGGAAAAAAACGGGGCCTGGACCACCATCTGACAATTGTCAAGAGAGTTGCGTGGGAAATTTAATTATTAGAAAAACGAATTAGAGATCGGACTAGGCTGGGGGGGAAGGGGAGAGGGAGGAGGGGGGGGTGGGAGGAGGGGGGGTGGGAAGGGAATGGACTCTGGCATCAGATCGCGAAGAGGGATTGGAATGGCAGTCCGAGAGGATCCGAGCTTGGGAGGGGGGAGGTAGGAGGTGGGTGGATGGGACCTATGGGATGGGGGGGGAGGGCGGGCGGACGGATGAACAGAGAACGGAAGAGAGAGAGGGAACGCGCGAGGGAACATGGATGGGAGCCAACATGAACACCGGAGATGGCCCAAGAGATGGGGCTATGGTAGGTTCAATGACACCTCACCCGCCCGCTAGAGAGAGAGACGGGGAGAGAGAGAGAGACAGAGAGACCAGACGGTCACGCCAGGACCGGTATGGGAGGTCGCAAGGGAGGGGCAGTCAGTCAAAACCACCAGAGACGGAACAGGCAGCTGAGGGGAGTGACCAAGTCGCCAGCCTCTTTGGGGAAGCAGGTCGATCATCAGACCGATGACCAAGCCCTCCAGCTGTGGGAAGGGGACCGACCAGCAGCCCCAAAGGGGGGGCATGACTAGTAGGCAAACATTCAGCGCCTCACGGGGAAGCCAGGGCCGGCCGGGGGGGTACCTACAGTATGGGATGGACTCGATAGGGAGACAGAGCGGTCGTGTCGTGTCGTGTCGTGTCTGGCCTGCCGGGCCTGTGTGCACTGCGCGGCACTGCAAATGCGTATGCGCAACGTCTGATAGGCCTCCGCCCAGCCGCGTGCGTGGGAAAAGATGAGGGAACTATTTCCTCATGCAACCAATTCCCTGCGGGCATGCGAGGTACCTGTAGCCTCGTACCGCGCTAGAGGCCAGCCCCGGCTAACGCACGATAGCCGCGTGCATCTGACAGGGGGCGGAGCCACTCACACAGACTGGGATGGATCTTTTCCCCAGACCGGCCGTGCCGACGGCCACTGACTACGGGCTCCGACATCCATCCCATGGCCTGGGGGGGCCCGATGCAGAATGACGCCAGGCACGCGACGGCGAGTAAAGGCGTCCTTCTATTGACAACACCACCGCCGTGCCTCCTGTTAGCAGGCGCCCCCGTCGTGCGCCGGTGCCCATCATTTGGATGGGGTTGTCGGTGATTTTTGCTCGTAACGGAACGCGCAGGGCGCTCGGCCGGCCAGCGTCTATAGTACGAGCGTACGTACCCATGACACCCGCGCCGCAGGACCGCCCTGGTGAGAAACGGTCAGCCACCGACCGGACACCGAAAAGGCACAGCGACGGAACCGTGTCAAATTGAAACACACCGAGCCCTGAACAATTACGGCGCAGAGAGACACAGTCCAGGTACCGGCGGTGCCCAGCGGTACCGGCGGATGTTTCAGCCCAATTCTCCATTGGGAGAGCCGAAGCGTGCGGAGGATTATTGCTGATTGGCCCACTAAGCGGGCAGCCGCGCTGTCCCTTCTGTTTCTGGAACACAGGGACACGCGAGGGAGGCGTCGTTCCGGAGTGGATCGCCGCTAATGCACTGCTCCCATTACGGCCTAGCGCGGGAGCTCGGGCGACAACTCTATCTTTCCCGAACAGAGAGTCGGGATTGGGTGAGGCTGCAGAATTGGGCAGACCCTCGCGCGGGCGGCCCTGCTGCCAGCTGCACGGCGGGAGACGCCCCCAAGAGTGGCGGCCGTGGCGGTCGTGGCGGCCTTCGTGGCCGCGGGGCTGGAAGAGGGCCGGCGGCGGTGTTGCTGGTGGAGAGGGCGTGTCCCCCAGCGCGGCGCGATGCAGCCGCAGCGCTGTTCCTGGCTGCCCGGGTCTGACAACCGCCCGCAGCCGTTGAGGCTATCTTTTTTGGCCCCGGGGGGCCTGTGCGTACGACGGTGGCCACACTGTGCGCGTGCTCGCGGGCGCGTGTCTCGCAAAATCCCAGGCGGGCGGGATGCCGAGCGTGCACGCTAGGTCGGCGCCGCGGGCGGTGACAGAGCCTGCTCTCGGCTGCGACATCGTAGTGCCATGTTTCGTCGATCCCCAACAATCGCACTATGTCGGTGTGGCCGTCGGCTCGAAACAATGGGCGAAACGGGACCGTCAAGAACGGGGGAGCTCTATTTTGGGTTGGGGGGGCTGATTACGCCGTACCTTAGCTAAGGTACCTGACCCCAAGTACCTGCCTGGCGGATGGGAAGGGCCTCTGCCTTGCCCCACATAAATTTCGGCGTCGGCCCGCCGCTTGCGGTTGCATCATTTGGTTTTTTGAGCCTTGTCCACCTTCGCGACCGTTGTGACGATCCGCAAACTATTCTTGCTGCCCTGCACACCTTGCGGCACCCTGCCCATTTCCGCCCTCCGCGAACACGGCATTCTTGATACTCCTACCCGTCCCACAAAGCACAGGCCCAGTCTACCTGCTGCTGTCTCGACCATGGACCCTCTCATGATCCTCGACGTCAAAGAGAAGGAGACCACCACCCCGCAAGCCCCGAGTTTTCCCCAGGTCAAGTCCACCACCACGGGCTTTCCTGAGCACAAGAAACGCTCGCGCTTTTCGTCTCTCAAGCAGAAGCGACAAGGTGCAGAACCGCCCCAGACACAGCCGAATACAGCCACCCTCTCCCAGAACCCAGCCGGTGCGCCTGGCCCAGATGCCCCGAAACGAGGTGCTGGCCCGATCGGGCAGAGCAGCAAGGCAGACGAGAAGCGGAGCATAGACCGCGAAAACCAGGAAATCATGGCGGGCATGTCCCCAGAGGAGATCGAGGCGGCCAGAAAGGAACTGTTCAACGGACTCGATCCATCCGTGCTAGAGATGCTCCTGAAGCGGGCGACCCTGGACCAGAAGCCCGACGGCCCCACGGTCTTTCCGGAAGACGAGCCGACCGCACCGCCGGAAGCACCACCAGTGGAGGAGGACAACAAAGCAGGGAAGGCACCGGGGAAGAAGGTCAAGTTTGACGATGAAAGCACGTTGGCCCCCGAGGCCTTGCCGGGACAAGCGCAGCCTTCGTCGGAACAGACGACATCACCACCCTTCCCGACATCCAGCGTACCCGCGGCCGCCGACCAACCGACGCCACCTTCGACCGTCCCGGGTACGCGGCCGGCCGAGGACGACGTCGTCGCGCCCTCCCACACCCACTGGCCAGCGCAACCCGACCAGCCCGACCTCGACCCCGCCGATCCCAACTTTCTCGAGTCCCTGCACAAGAAATACTTCCCCTCGCTGCCCGCCGACCCGAGCAAGCTCGCCTGGATGGCGCCCGTGCCGACGCCCCACTCGCCCGCCGACTGCGAGAGCCCCTACTACCCGGGCCAGCCCTCGCTGTCCGTGACGGCGCTGCGCTTCGACTTCCGCGGCACCCTGCTGCCGCCGCGCATCAGCCGCGCCATCCCCGTGTCCAAGGGACTGCACCACCACGGCGAGGCCCCCGAGGCGGCGGGCTACACCATCAACGAGCTGGGCCGCCTGGCGCGGAGCGCGGTGCCGGGCCAGCGGTGCATCGCCTACCAGACCCTGGGCCGCGTCCTGTTCCGACTGGGCCGCGGCGAGTTCGGCGGCGTCGCCGACGGCGTCTGGGCCGCCGTCCAGGAGGGCCGCATCATGGAGAGCATCTACGAGGAGGCCGGCATGGACCCCGATAACGTGGCCCGCGGCAACGTGGCCGGCGACGGCAAGGGCCGCGGCCACCGGAGCGCCTACGCCTTCGCCGTCGAGGCCGTCTGGCTGTTCGAGAAGGGCGGCTGGCGCGAGCGGCTGCGACGCGGCAAATGAGCCGACGACAGACGCGCCCCCCCCCCCCAATCGGACGCGAAGGAGGGGGCCCGGGCCAACTCGAGGGAGCAGTAAAGCAGAAGAAGTCGCTTCTTGATGGGAGGGAAGATTACGCCAGGGCGAGGATGCCTTGCCTGGTTGCTCACTGGATCGAGTTGCATGCTGTCTCAGAGTGGTCATGTACCAGGGATAAAACCTATCTACCCCTACCGCAAGCTCCCCTGTCCCTCCCTGCACAACTATCCGGGTCGTATCGGGTGGTTTTCCCATTGCCATCATTTCCGGCCGGCGAAGCCTCGCAGCCAGCGTTTCACCCAGACGCGATTAGTCGTGATGGGGGGGGGGGGAGGGCTGCGACACGGGCTTTTTTTGGGCAAGGTGGCTCCGGCGGAATTAAAGAGAGAGAGAGAAGCTTTGCCGCAGGTGCAAAAGCCAGCCACAGTCGGCCCTGTCCCTCCCGTTCCATGCACCCGCGACCCGGCTCCTACGAATCGGCTAGCTGGACCACCGTGGAGGGAGGGGCACGCACGTGTCCTCCCTCCAATTTGGTTCCGTAGCCGCACGTCAGAGCTTGCCTGCTCCCGCCCAACCCCTGCCTTGTCCACGGGGAGCGCAGAGGCCACGGCGGATCGGGGAGACGAAAAGACAACGCTGACGTGATCATGACGACGCGAAGGGGGAGGAAGATATCAATGAGGGGGGTATACAAATACATGAGGGGGCCATCCGATGGGAAGTGAAGGAGATTTGAAAGAAATGTATAAACTTTGACTAGAACAGGGCCGAAGGAATGACATCAACCTTGAGCATTTTTGCAACCAGAGAGCGGCAGGCAGCCCCCCCAAAAAATCGTCCACGTGGCCGGCTCGCTCCCGTAATTTTTTGTGTTCCCCCCTTCCGTCCGTACAGACATGCCTTCCCGGGATATATGACCCTACGGCAGCGCCATGCCCCCCTCCAAGCCCCTTCCAGCTCGACCTTTCTCCTCCGTCCAGTTACTTGTTGGCTCCACGCGTCCTCTTGCTGGGGCCCGGTGCCCCGATCGCGTGGTCCGCGTGCGTGCGTCCCGCCTTTCTTCCTTCTTCCGTGTGTAAAAAGCCCGCCTAGCCATCACACGCGTTCGGCGCGTTCCCCTTTTTTCCCGCGTGGGCGAGGCGGTGGGTAGTCGGGGTCGAGTATTAG
This sequence comes from Nigrospora osmanthi, assembly GCA_029489945.1. Taxonomy (NCBI): domain Eukaryota; kingdom Fungi; phylum Ascomycota; class Sordariomycetes; order Amphisphaeriales; family Apiosporaceae; genus Nigrospora; species Nigrospora osmanthi. The sequence goes on along the minus strand of CP120503.1, from coordinate 2,209,796 downwards.
GGAGCCCCCCGCCGAGCTCCCGCGTAGTTTTTTGTCGGTGGGGTGCAGTATTATGAGATTTATAGCAGAGAGTCGAGGCGGGTGAAGACGCTCAGGCAGGCGGCAACAACCTCGAGCTGAAGGTCCTTGTCCTTACCAGAGCACTCCTATAAATTGGGGGGGAGGAAAGATCCCCACGTCAGCACCGTAGTCGCAACTGTGCGCCAAGAAGGGGGAAGGGGTGGGGGAGAGCAATTGGGCCTTACCTCGGCGATGACATGGGGTATGTTGGCGCCGATGCCCTGGGAGCCCAGCTTCTTGCCAAAGGGCCACTGGCTGTACTCGGCGAGCAACTCGTCGGTCTGGGTGAAGGCGCGCTCGCGCGCCTCGTGGCCCAGGGTGCTCAAAGCGTTCTCCAGGACGTTGGCGGCGTAGGCGGCGCACACCATGGCGATGGTGCGCGTGTAGCGGAACTCGAGGTTCTCGGGCAGGAACTGCGAAGGGGCCAGGACCACGGTGCGCTGGGTCAGCACGTTCCTAACACGCCGGCGAATCTCCTCCTTGGCGCCCCCGTCGGCCAGGGGGTGCGTGGCCATGTCGAAGAGCAGGAAGTTGCGCTTCTCGGTGCGCAGGATGCCCTTGTCGACGAGGCCCTTGCACAGCCGCTCGCGGACTTGCTTCAATTGGTAGCCAATCTTCATCAGGTTCCAGGTCTCGCCTGCGGGCGGGAGGGAAAGGGGAGAAAGCTGTTAGTCGCGCAATCTAGCGAAGCCACGGGGGGGGGCCGTCGGGTTTTCTGGGGGCGGGGAGGAAAGAGACGTACCGCTCATCAGATCAATCCAGGAGCTGACGCTCATCTTCTCGCTGGCCTTCATCATCTTGAGCGCCTCGTCCAGCAGCACTTCGCCCGTCAGCGTGTCGTCAACGACCTCGATCAGGCGCTCGGCCAGGGGGAAGCGTCGCCGCGCGGGGTCCTTCTGCATGCTGACGCGCCCGCGGAAGGCCAGCTCGAGGACGATGCAACCGCGAAGTGCATAGCTGATGTTATCGTTCCAGAAGGAGAGGTAGCCCTGGGAGGGGGGGAGGCGTGGGCCGAGAGATCAGCGTTGCGTCCGGCCGACGACGACGACGACGACGACGACGACGACGACGACGACGAGGCGGGTCGGGCGGATTGGGCCAGCACGTACCTGCTTGTCCTTGATGCCCAGCAATATCACCTCCTCCATCAGGGTCAGCTTGGGCTGTTTGCTCCGCTCGGCGCTCTCGCTGATGTCGCGGGGGTCGAAGGCGATCTTGTGGCCGTTCTCGCCGGCCTCGTAGCTCGTCTCGGGCGCGCTGTCCCGTACGTTGGTGGTGGAGGCGGTGCGGCTGGGGCCGTTGCTGGCCTCGCCGTCGGCAGCAGCGCCGCCGCCGGCGCCGCGACGTCTCGTGAGGCCTGATGACATGGTTGGGCGGGCGTGTCGGCGTCGATGGGGGGGCACGGGATGGGGGGAGGAAGGGGAGTAGTAGGTAAAGGCGTCAGAGGACGATGGGGTGCGTAGCGTCGGGCGGTGCCGGTGCGTCGTGTCCCGCTAGGGCGCTGGGGCAGCAGCAGCAGCGGCGGCGGCGGCGGCAGCGGCAGCGGCAGCCGTCAATGGAGGTGACAGAGGATGGACGTCGGGTCGGGGTCTCTCGGGCTGTGTCGCCGTGATGGCTGGCACGCTTTAGGGGGGTGGAGGCGTTGCTGTGCAGCTCGTGTCAACAGGCGCCGGAGTAGATGGATGCTAATCGCACGAGAGCGCGGGCGAGAGCAGGTTTTCGCAAGTGTCCAAACTGTCCAGGCAGGGATGCGGTGGCTTCTATTTTTTGGGTTGCGCCCTCTCTGTCTTTCTCGGTCTCTCTCTCTCGTCGGTGACAATGAGAGCTAGTAGGTATTGGTTGGGCCAGGCCAGGCCAGCCAGGCCAGGAGCGCTCGGGTCCCTTATCAGCAGGCCGACGGGCAATCGCAGCAGCAAAGCACACACACACACACACACAGAGAGAGAGAGTTCTGGGCCTGTAGTTACAAGCCCAACCCGTTGTCGTTGTCGTCTTAGGTCAGGTTAGGCACCTGCATCTTCCACGGCATCCTGAATCTCCCTGTCTGTCGGCCTCCTCTTTCTCTCGTCGACATCGAGACTGCGCGGATGAGACTCTGGAGGGGCTCCAATCCCAGCGAGGTGGACCGTGAGCGGGAATTGAGTGCAGCGCCAGACGGGCCCAGCCTGGACTTTTAATTTCCATCTTGTACGGTGAATGCCAGCCCTGTGAGCCGGGGCTGTCACTGTCCACCCGGTTACGCGTGTACGGAGTACCTACTCTACTCCGCCATCGAAACGACCTTTGGTACCTCAGCACATGGGATGCCTCAAATAATGAACATCTTGCGAATTATTATCCTTCATCGCGAAGCCCCTCTTCCCAGGATCGGCAGCCGGGCTGGTCGAGCAGGGAAGGATGACCAGCAACACAGCAACGCTCTGAGCACCTACCTATGTACATTCAATTACCCTAGTAACTTCCCATAGTAAAGTACCATAACTACACAGGTACATGATGTACCTGGGATACTTTTTCTAGGTCCCTAGCAAATCCCCCCTCCCTCCCCAAGGGTCCAGTAGGTTGGCCCAAGTTCAGCGCCGCGTGGGGGTGCCGCAGCCGAACATAGAAGGGTGACTTCGCCATGACCCATGACATGGATTGTTTTCACCTTGAGTGCATAGAAGTACTTACCTAAGTACCTACCTACCTAGGTACCTAAAGTAATAAGGTAGATCATGTCTATTAGTACATATCACGGGCAGCATATGCCACCCAGTAGGTGCGGTATGGGATGCGTATAGGCCGGCCCTAACGAGTCCAACTCGGGGAAGCGACACCTGGATATTACGCACACGTCTATTTGATAAGCATCGCCTCGCTAATCGTCGCGCGCTCGCAGGGCCCGGCTCTCCCATACACCTCCCATACGAAGATGTACCTACATACCCCCTTAGGTACCTGGGGTGTCTTGGTGCCGCTGCTCCCGAAGACCGGGTGGGTTCACTACTTGGCAGTCAGTCGGCCTTTCATCCGTCGCGGTCGCGCGGGTCGTCTCCAACACCGGCCGTCGCCCGTCGTACCTTTACCGTCGTTGCTACCACATGGAGCCCACGGCCTCACGGACACACAGTCAAGCCAGGGTTCTCAACCAAAGACGCGGAAGAGGCGGTTCCAGGTACGGCATTCCGTACCAAACCGCGGTTCTCGAAAGAAGGGCGTGCGGACGTACCCAAATTATCATGGCCATGGGAGGGATCCATTCATTGCCCGATCCCGCCCCTGGAGTGGGCCCCGGAATTGACCTTCCCACCGGATAGCCAGGGCCCAGCGATGCATACAGGTACTGAGCACGATGGTATTGGAAGTAAGTACAGTATGTAGTTACCCAAGGTTGGAACCCAAATCATCCCCCGGGATTCCCTATTCTGTACTGTGGACAGGGCCGTAGGTGAGGTAGTGCGTATTCACCTATCTTGGAGCTAGGGGAAGGACCCGGTACGCGGCATAGCCTGATCGACACACGACATCACCAGCGGCCTCAGGTAATGGGAAGGAAGTATTGCTTACCTAGTTCACGGTCAGACCAAGACATATTGATCTTTGGCACTTATTGACACACGTCACTGTAGGCATCCCTCGCGGTCCGGCCGTCCATGTCTTCCCATCCTTTCGGCCCCGTGTTTCCTTTCCGCTCACGCCATCCTGACACCTACGGGCCTGTGTTTCCTTCAGCTTTCTGGCAGAGCGGGCGCACCCCAAAACCAACCAACCGCCTACCGCGCCTGCCATGTTGCGACCCGTCATGGACATCGTGCCGCCTTTGATCCCGTGTCATAAAGACACCACGCCCACGGTACCTCCGATTGGTAGCCTACGGCTGTCTTTCATCACCTGCACAATGGCCCTTGTTCAACGCTTCCTTGACCCGGGCGCGCCACGTTCCACGCGGACGTCTGAAGGGCATGAGGGTCTGGATATCGAGGCCGTTCTTTCAAGGCGCGTGCTATATGAGTTGCGCCGGCCGAGCGAAACCTGCGTGGATGGACTTGGGCTGAACTGTGCACATTGCATGCCCAAGACATCGACGATCCAAACATACCCGCCTCAACACCATCCGCTATGACGATCACCCCCTATACAATCCGGCCCAATGAGCTGGACCAGTACCACCAGAAAATCTTGCGCCAAGGGCTCACCAATCAAAGGTTCCCAGAGCATGAATTTAACCAACTAACCCAGGAGATGCGAGATCACCTGTCCCGGGACAGATGCTTGCCCGCCGGCGCCGGCCAGATGACGACGTCGTCGGCCCCGAGTATAGCCATGAAAATCCTCACCAGTCTCTGTCGCATCATTGACAAGAGCCAGCTTCCTGGTGGTCCGGGACGGGCGGTGCCGGGCTTGCGCCATCACGGTAAGCCGACGCCCGGGGAGGAAGCACAAGACATCCATCCGGCTCTGCGGAGCTCTCCCGTCCTCAAACTCACTCGAAGCACCTTGCTGACCGAGTTGAATCAAGGGCAAACCCGAAGCACTGCCTTGTCGGCCGAGTTGAAGCCCGGGCCAGCCGAAAAGAGTACCCAGGTAAACCGCGCGGAGCGTCACGATTCCATGGCCGCGGGCGAGCGGGACAGGGTGCTTGGCCTGATCAGTAATCCCCATCCGGGGCGGGGGCCGCCTCATATACTCACGTCCCGCAATGTAGAAAGTCAAAGATACGACTGGTCCAAGCACAACCCGGACGCACCGGACGATGATATCAACGTATGGAAGATGGCTGACCTGACAGCGGCCACGAAGTCGGAAAGCGAGGTAAGCTGGGAGCCATGCACGCAGTACAGCGACTCGCCGAGTGACCCGATCCCGCCTTTCTTCCTCTCGATGGATTCGGTCGTCTTCGACGATGACGGGGAGCCCATTGCCTACGGCAAAAGGCAAGACCCAACGATCCAGGGGGCCGACGAGGACTCGCTCATTCACAGCGCTGACGAGACCCCGGTCAACCACAGCGACAAAGGGTCAGTTGTCAGAGGTCATGAGTATGAGACCGTACTTTTCGACGACGAGGAGGAGGAGGTGCAGGAGGAGGTGCAGGAGGAGGAGGAGGAGGTGCAGCAGGAGGAGGAGGAGGTGCAGCAGGAGGAGAAGGAGGAGGAGGAGGTGCAGGAAGAGGAGTCTGACCCTGAGGACGCGGCTTGTCCAGAGGAGGAGGAGACTGGTTGCAGAGATGCCGGCGAGGGCATCCTGGAAGGCAAGGAGGCAGGAGGGGCTGATGAAGACTGGGACACGTCCTCCGAGTCCAGCTTTGCCTCGACGGTGCACCCATCCAGTAGCATATCCGTCGCCGGGTCCGACTACGGCCCTGTGCCGGGCGACGGGGTGGACGCGCACGACGGACCGAGGCCAGGCGTTGGTGGCGGTGGCGGGCGGGCGGGCACCCTGAGGAGAAAGAAGCTTCGCATCTCTCCGTTTTCGCGTCCGCTCGACCCCCCCGACCTGCTCTTTTCGGGGCCCAACTTGCCGCCTTCGCCGCCGCCGCCGTCGCCGCCGCCGCCTCGCATAGGCTTCGCGTCGCACCCGCCCCTGTCCCGCAGCGCGTACCGGGGCGGGCGAAACCACTGCGCCTGCGGTGCCCGCGGCTGCGGTGAGTGTGTCGAGACGACCACCTCCACGCCCTATTTTCCGTACGAAGCCTCCCATGCGCCCCCGGCCCGCCGGGGGGAGGCTCGGCGGAACAGCCTCAAGTCCAAGTACTTTACTTGATCAGGTAAGACCGTACGATGGGAGGTTCGCCAGCTGTAGTTTAGGGGTGGCGTCGCTCTTGGAGGGAGGGGGTGAGGTTGCCAAAATAAGTAGCTTTTTTCCCACCCGGCTCTCGGCACGCGGTCGGTCCCGGTGTTGGGTTGGCAGCGTTCCTTGTTCGTCGCGCTTTGTGTGTGTGACATAGCCATATAGTTGGATTAGAATTTGAACACCGGCCCGTCTCCCTGGCTCGGTGGCGCGCGCGCCATCCCTCGCCCGCTCGTGCCGGTGTTTGCCATCAACCAAAGTTATTCCCGATAGAAACTGAAAGAAGCGGCCGAGTTCCGGGGGGCCTGCGTGACGCAGGGTTGATGTTAAACCGCAGGTCCTTCTTCCCCTTCGCCCCCTCCCCTCTCTCCCCCCCGGCTCTTCTCCTGCGGGCCAGACTGGTCGACACGAAAGCCACGGACGGGCGTAACGTGCCACGAAAACCACCACACACACACGCATCTCCCATCACAAAACCCGCCCCCCCCCAAAGACATTGGTTCCCCTGGCGGCCCGCCCATTTTCGGTTCACAGGCCCTCCGCGGCGCGGGCATCGTCGCCGTCGTCTTCTTCTCTCCCTCCGGTGGCCTCTCACCCTTCCGTTCCCTCTTCCGCCGCCGGCGCCAGCATCGCCATGGACTCCCCCCCCGGGTCCGCGTCCGCGTCCGACGACGAGTCGCCGCTTCGACCGCCGCCGGAGCCGCCCAGGTCGCCCGGCCACCGCTCCCGCAGGACGAGCGCCTCGGCCCGCCGCTGCTCCTTTGGGAGACGGAGGCGGATGATGACGACACAGACACTGATGGGCAGCAGCTATGTACGTGCTCGCAGTTCCCCCTTCCCACCCCCCTTCTCTCTTTTTCTCACCTTCTCCCTCTCCCGTCCCGAGGGATGGGGAGGGGTCGAGGGGTCGAGCGGCCCCTTGGGTCAGTCAGACAACAGTGACTAACGCAAGCCGGGCCTTCGAAAAAAAGGCGTCGCCCACTCCGGCCAGCCCGGCCCCCCTCCATCACCAGCTGCACTACCAGACCTTCCAGGACATCCCTGCGCCCTACGCCGATGGCCAGACGGACTCGGAGGACGGCAACAGCGGCCTGGCGGTCTGGGCCAGGGTGGTACAGATCCTGTTTGCTCTGTTCGCCCTGGTGGGGTTGGGCTGGGTTCTGGCGCGTTTGCTGTTGCTTGGGTCCGGCTTGTAACGACCGGCATCGGGGAAACCGACGGGCGGGCACACCACGGCGCTCAGGACCTTGTACAAATTGCAATTTCTCGGGACTAATCGTGGTGGGCGGTAATTTGATATTCTGTCCCGCAGGGCAGAGTCACCAACGTTGTTAACCAGTTTTTATACTAGTGTTTACTGTCTTTCTTATAGTAATGTTTACTGTCTTATACACCAATCGACGACAGACCACCCAAGTAAATATCCGCGAACCTGGGTCCCATTTTCGTAGACTGTTTCTTACAAGTGAGGCGTGGGCGAGTCTCGCCGTATCTAGGGATGTGACAGGGGGGTTGCCCGAAAAAAAGCAAAGAAAAAGCAAGGGAGAAAAAAAAAAAACCTTGTCTAATCAAACTTTCTGCGCTTCAGTCTCACGCGCATCTCCTTGGCGGGCTGCTTGGAGCCCGTGCCCGGGAGCATGGCGGGAATGTCCCACTCGGGCCCCACGGGGCTGACGTCCCACAGGCTGATGACGGCGGCGGCGACGGCGAGCAGCTCCTTCTCGGCGAAGGCGCGGCCCTTGCACATGCCGGGGCCGCCGCCCCAGGGCCGCAGGCGGCCGTAGCGCGCGACGCGCCGGGGGCCGCCGGGGTCGGCCGGGTCGGGCGCGAGGAAGCGCGCCGGGTCGAAGCGGCCGGGGTCCGGGTAGGCGGCGGGGCTGTACTGGGTGGCGGCGTGGGCGACGGAGACGAAGGTGCCGGGCGGGAGGAGGGTCTCCCGCGCGCCGGCGCCGTCGCCGTCGGGCACGCGGACGGGCCGCGCCACGCAGCGGATCGACGTCGCCTCGTTGGCCAGGCGGAACGTCTCGAGCATGGCGGCCCGGAGGAGCGGGCAGTCGCGCGTCACGCCGCGGTAGTCCATGGCGCCGAGGGCCGGGGCGGCGCCGGCGGCGGCGACGACGACGTCGACGTGGGGCGCCACCTCGCGGCGCAGCTCCGCCAGCAGGCCGGGCGTCGAGTAGACAAAGGCCAGCATCCAGAAGACCAGCGGCTGCGTGTTGGCGTTGAGGGCCCAGAGGACGCCGTACTCGTACCCGCGGTACGCGGCGGAGAAGCCGTTCTCGTCGTAGACGCGGTTCCGCTCGAGCGTGAAGGCGCCGACGTCGGACATGTCGGCGCCGAAGTCGACGGCGTCGCCGCGCTGGTGCTGGCCGACGCGGCGGTACAGCGCCGCGAAGGCGGCGACGAGGCGGGACCGCGCGGCCAGGCCGGCCCGCATCCGCGGCAGGGGCGTCCAGGTGGGCAGGCCGAGCATGAGGAAGGGGAACAGGTCGCGGTCGAACTGCCAGAGGTCGTCGAGGAGCCCGGGGCAGCGCTGCAGGAGGTCGCGGCCGAAGGCCAGGTCCGTGGCGATGCAGCCGCCGAAGTCGCGCAGCAGCCGGTGGAAGTCAACCTCCACCGTGTCGGGCCCGACGACGCCGACGTTGGCCGACCGCTCCCAGGGCGCCCGGTCCTCGGCGCGGGCGGCGAAGGTGACGAGCGAGGCGGCTTTGACGTGGACCCGGCCCCTCTCGATGGTCGCCAGGGCCGCCGTCTCGTTCAGCATCATGCGCTCCACCGGCCCGTCGAGCTTCCTCTCCAGGTCCTCCAGCGCGCCGTGGCCGTCCGGGGCGCCGGAGAGCGGCCACCCGAAGATGTGGCTGTTGATGTGGTGCTTGACGGGCGCGGTGCTCAGCGTGTGGTACGGCTGGGACAGGAACTTGTCGGCGTTGGGCAGGTCAATCAAGACCTGGTGGGCCGAGCCGAGGCCCCAGAGGGAGCCCTCGTAGCGGCGCAAGGCCGAGCTGCGGGACGGACGCGGGGACTTGTCAACGGGCCGGTCGGCGCCGACACGGGGGGGGGAGGAGAGCGGGCACACGTACTAGATCCGGCGGGTCCAGCCCCCGGTGGCGACGGCGTACCTCGCCAGGGCGATCTCGATGGGGAGCCAGATGGGGAACTTGGGCCCGCTGGGCGTCTTCCGGCGGAGGGCGAAGAGCAGGACGGCGGTCGGAACCAGAGCCAGCAGGAGATACAAGGTGGCGCGTTCGGCGTCGGCGGAGAGCCGGGGCACGCCCGAGGCCAGACGAACTGCCGTTCCGTTCACCATTGTCGACTGCATATCACCGCGAAGTCTAGGTACGCAGGCAACGCGACTGGGAGCAAGCAGGTCGCGGGTGTTCTTCCCGCTTTTCGAGAGTGATGAGTGGGACACGAGTCGTTGGGTACTTATTCAGCAGGCAACCCACCCGCCGCGCCGTCCGTCCCCGTCCGTCCCCTGTGCCGCCTGTGCCACCCAGGCCAGGGCACAAGTTACTGTGTACTTTTTAGTGACTGGCTCCATTCCTTGAGAAGACGTACTATGACCGACTGCAGGGAGGACAGGCAGGGGCAATAAGCCGGGATCTCGGCTGGATACTACTGGCAGACCGGCCCCAGAATCGCTGCTCCGTTAGTGCCAACGCCCTGGCTTGAACGAGGCTAACCAGTGAGAAGCAGTTTCGAGGTCGTACAGTTTGCGTCTCTATGGGTATCATCATCCCTAGCCAGCCCCGGAAAAATGGGCTCGATGGGTGGGATCCAGGAACGGGGGCCCCTCGCACTGGATTACTGTGTATGTTTGTTTCATCGCGTACGAAGCCGTCGGTCGTACGAGGACAGTTCACACCGCATGGCAATTGTAGTAAGCACCCACGTACAAGGTTAGCTGGACGCGACTCGTTATTTGCTACTGTGGGCTTATAATACAAACATAGGTACCCAGGGGTCCACTGCCAGGGGGGGCCAATACTACTGTACACTGCGCGCGGCGGTTGAGCGTGCATTAGCGAGGACGGTCGCGTGTGATGCCGCTGACCAGGGGGCAGATCCCACAGGTCGCCAAGCCGGCGTGCCGGTTATGCCCCCCAAGGTTTATGGGGCCCCTCACTCATCATTCCTATGCAGACTGACACACATGAACAAATAATAGCGGTGCGTACTCACGACCGAGCTGTTGGCATGACTACTTACCTACCTCTTACTTAATTTCCCATATCCTCATCTTCCTCGGGTGGCAGTCCGTGAATTGCCACCATTGGGGAGGGGGGGAGTCCTCCTTTTTATTCACGCAACGACGCGACAGCATTGCGACGGCGGTGCCGTTGCCGCACGCCGGCCATGGCGGCGCCGGACGGCCCGCCGCCGCCGCCGCCGCCGCCCACCGGGAGCAGTTGCGACGGAAAGCGAGGGGCGGGCCCGTCCCGGCGGGCCAGGAAGGCCCGCGCCTCGGCCCGCGACCGCGGCGGCCACCTCGGGACCCGCAGCCGGCGGGGGGGCCGGTCCGGGTCGTGCGCGGGGGCGCGGGGTCGGACGGGCGCGGGGGCCGTCCGGCGCGCCGGGGGCGGTCGGCTGCCGACGGGGTTCGGGGGGGTCGTGGTGGCGGCGGCGGCGGCGGCGGCGACGCCGGTGGTGTCCAGCTCCACGTCGGAAGCCCGGCGGTGCCGACGGGGGACGCGGGCGGGGCCCCGGAACATCCAGACCCCGCCCAAGCCCAAGAGACAGAACAGGACGATGGAGAAGACGCCCGCTAGCAGGTACGTCCCCGCGTCGTTTGCGGTGGCGTCGCGGGCCCGGGTGAACATGAGGGGCCGGGGGGGTGACGGGCTTGCGATGGGGGGCATGTTGGTGCTTCGGCCAAGTGCTCTGGGGGTTCCAGGCTTCGCAGGGAGGGGGAGGACGCGGGACTGTTATATGTCCATCGTTTCCCGATATTCTTGCGTTTCCGTCGTTGCCTTGCGGCATCCCTATGTTACAGCCCCGGTGAGGCACAAGGTCAAACAAAGGACCAGCGGGGCCTGGGACGCCCTTTGGGCCCCAAAAGGCAGAGGGTAATAGGCCAGCAGGCGTTTGCGCGACCAATGGGGTTGTTCTTGCGATATTGAGGGTTCCTTGAGTTGCCTTTGTTCCTCACTTCTTGGCAAACACAACTTCCATGGACAGGGTATAGGACATCTTGGGTGGCAGTTAGATTCCTCCGGTCCCCATGCCATTTGTTTTTGCTCAAAGACAACCAAAGCATTACGCCAATACTTTTTCACACGATCTCCTGGTAAGAAACCGTCTCTACACCCAGCAGTAGAGATGGGAGACAGGGCCACCAAGAGCTCTCTACCCAGAATCCTCCCGCCACACTTGTACCCCCTCTCTAACCGTGGTCCAGAGCGCGACCCAGCCGGGTTTACATGTTCGCCTTGAGGGACTTGAAGGCATCCTCGCGGGGGCCGAGGAAGCGGGTCTCGGCCGTCTTCCAGTTGATGACGGCCCAGATGTTTTCGACGTAGGCGGCCTTGCCGTTGAGGTACTGCAGATAGTAGCTGGAAGAACCCCCCTCCTCGGTTCCTTGCATTAGCCAATACCGCTCTTGAAGGGGGGGGAGGGGACCCGGGCCCGTTACTAACGCGTGCTCCCACATGTCGACGCCGAAGATGGGGGTGTCGCCGACGACGACGGCCTCCTGGTTGGGGAGGGTGACGATGCGCAGCTGGCCGGTGGCGGCGTCCTTGACGAGCCAGCCCCAGCCGCTGCCCTGGATGCTGAGGAGTTCGGCGGCGAAGGCCTCGCGGAAGCGGGCGAGGCTGCCCCAGGCGGCCTCGAGGGCGGCCACGAGCCGCGGGGCCGCCGTCGCCGGCCGCGCCTCGGCCGACGCGGCCGGCGCCAGGTTCTCCCAGAACAGGCTGTGGTTGATGTGCCCGCCGCCGTTGAAGCGGATGGCCGGCAGCTGCGCCGCCGCGTCCACGAGGCCGCCGCGCGCCTGCGCCGCCGCGCTGGCCTCGAGCGCCTTGTTCAGGTTCGCGACGTAGGTCTGGTGGTGCTTGCCGTGGTGCAGCTCCATGATCTGCCGCGAGATGCTGGGCTCGAGCGCCTTTGGTACTCGCCCTCCTCGTCAGTCTTCGTTCTCGTTCCCCCTCCCCTCCCCTCCGGGCCCGGGTCGGAACGGCTAACATACATCGTACGCGTACGGAAGCTTCGGGAGCTGGTACGTTCCGGCCGACATCTTGTGTGCGTGGCTACAGTCTCGAACGGGAGGCGAGTATAAGACGCTGGCAAGTGGCAGGTGTGGTGAGGAAGATAACAGTGAGACAAGCAGTAAAACAGCGAGGTGCAGACTTTGGACAACTGTGCAAGTTCGGAAGGGCGGGGTAGAGAAGAGGCAATAAAGGGGACCTTGATGGCCAGCGAGTTAGTTGTATGGAAAGCGTGTGCTTCCGTAAACTCTTGGTGTGCCGTCTGCCTACCATCAAGGTCCGCAACCCCCCCGGGCCCCTCTCTCTCTCTCCCTCATCACCATACAAAACCACCACGCGAAGGGAGACCACACCCAAATCCCCTTCGGTCTCTCCTTGTTTCTTCTACGTGCTCAGTTTGACCCCCCAATCCCCTGATGATCGTTCCCCGGTCGATTCGCTTCTTTGTCACCAGACCCAGCGGGGGAAAATGCGCAAACTTGCTCACGGCACCCACATGACTAAAACAACCTGCTCAACCCGGCCGTTACCCACGGCGCGACGTTGCAAAGACGGCTGTCCCACGTTGGGAACTAGGTTCCGTTAGAGAAATAAGCTCTACGTTTCTGTTTGTTCATTTCCGTCCGCGTGGCCCCCGGCCCGCCAAACGGTCACCCGGCCGCTTTGGTGCCGCTATTCGGACAGTGCTCTCTCCCCTTATAACTGTACGACTATTCCCTTGAAAAAAACCACTGCCTTCGACAGCCACTGACGGGTTTCCAGACAAAGCCTATCCGAGCCCTTCTGAGTATTGATCTAAAAGAAGCACCATCTCTCCTTCTCCCGTACTGATAGACGGGCCCCTGCTGTTTGGCACATACCACACGTTGACTCCGCCGTGCCTCTTCATCCTATCTTTCGGCCATGTGCGGCAACAGCTCGAGGCCGGCCTGCGGCGGCGCCATCGCCGTCCTCCGGAGCCCCGGGCGGGCCTGCGGTTCCGGCCCGGGCGGCGGCTGCGACGCCCTGTCCGGCCGTCTTCTCTTCCAGACCGACCGGCAAGGCGGGCCCGCGACCCACGCCACCTTTGCGCGGGACGCGGAGGGCCACCACCCCGACATCTCGTCGTCCTACACCGTGGGCATCCAGTGGGCTCCCCTCCTCCCGTTCTTTTTTTTTTTTTCCCGTATCCGCGCGCGCGTCCCGTACTGACGAAAAGGCCGTAGCCGGACCGGGGATTTGACCACGTCGGCCTTCGTCAGCCCGTTGATGCACAAGTTCAGGATAGGAGGAGGAGGAGGAGGAGGCGGCGCCCCGACCCCGCGCGGCGGCCGGGAAGAGCCGCCCGACCTCAGCACTCGCCTCGCGCACCCTATGAAAGTAGAGGTCGGAAACGACGGCATCATCGGCCGGCGCGTGACGATTTGGAGAGAGGGCGTTCCACATCCCCTTGCCGAGGGCATTATAGGGTATAATTAATTAGTGGCGATTCCAAGCGAACCCATACAGCACACTTAATGAGCCATCTTGAACTTCAGCCTCAATGAAGCCCACGAGTTGAAACCAGAAGTAGTCCCAGCAATGTGTTCCGACCGGGGCCACATAATGCTCGTCTAAGAGGGCGACGGGGCCTTATTACTGGCTGCATAGGTCTTCACGAAGCAATTAACGATACTTAAACGGACCTGCTTGTCCTCTACCACCCCTTCACAGGACAGGAAAGTGCAATGATGAACAAACCTCACGTGTTTCGTTGGCTTCATCACTCAGGTTGCAGATTCTACTGCCCAATACCTGAGAACTTCTGGTCTCTCGCCCCTTCAAAAAGACCAATGGGGTATAACATGAAAAACACGAGACCTGGTGATTCATACTCGTACACATTTCTCCCCCCCCCCCCCCCCCCCCCGGCCACCCTCCCCCTTTACTCGGCCTCGGAGGCGGCGCCCTTGGTCTTTCCAAAGGGCAAGGCGCCTCGGAGCGACTCCCAGGCCGCGGCGTAGTCCGCGCCGAGGACCGGACCGCCCTCGGCCGCCTTGGCCTCCTTCCTGGCGTCTCGCAGGGCCCGGTCCGAGGCCTTCTTCTGGAGCTTCAGCTCCTTGCGGGCGCGCTCCTTCTCCCGGTGGGCGCGGCGCGCCTCCTCCTGCTCGGCGAGGCGAGCGGCGCGGTCCTCCTCCGTCTCGGGGGTGGCCTCGTAGAACCAGGCCGTCGCCAGCATGCCGTGGCCCGCCGCCGGGGGCGACGGGCCGCGGCTGCGGGTCGAGGCGGCTGCCGACTTGGCCGACTTGGCCGTCTTGGTGCTGCGCACGCTCTTGCGCGTCTTGCGCGACTTGTCGCTGCCCTTGGAGCTCGACTTGCTGGCCGACTCGGGGTCCACCGCCCGGGTGCGGCGGGGGGTGCTTGAGGCGATCACCTCGCCCGGAACGATGGACGCCATGGTCGAGTCGTCGAATTCGGCCTCGGTGGTCTCGGCCGGGCAAGGAGGAGGGGGCGGAGGTTGCGTGGGGGGGAGGGGCAGGTAGATGGGCTCACGGCTGCGGGCACCGCGACCGCGCAACTCATCGTCCGCGAAGGAACTGCTATAGGAGTTGCCTTCACGTGCCAAGGACTCTCCACCCTGACGGGCACCCTCGCCTGTCGAAGGACGAAGGCCCGCTCGCATGTGCTGCTCTCGGTCGCGATCCTTGCTGGCATGGCCCGTGGTTGGAGTGAGAAGAAGGCCGTTGTCTCTGGCGCGGGAACGAAGGGGGATGGGAATCGGAGCCGATCTGGGAGGGGAACCAGGGGGCGAACGGGAAGGGGAGCGGGCTGGGCCTTGAGGGGCCGCGGGAGTGGCAGGCCGGTCGTTGACTGCGGGCAAGACGTGCTCCTCCTCATCGCGCTCGCCGCAGCACTTGGAGAGGTACTGACCCATCTCGTCGTTTATATGGAGATGCGGCGTCGTTGGGTGTGCTTCCTGCGAGAACGATTTAACCGTGGGGCTAGACGAGTACTGGGACGGAGGTGGGATGTTCGCACGTGTGTGACTCCCGGCTGACGCTGCAGATCTGCCAGACTGATCAAACGCCTTGGGTGTTCCCGTGAAAGCGGCCTCGGTGTGAGATGGCGAGAGTGCACTGCTTCTGGTTGCAATAGAGTGAGGCAAGTCGCCAGAGGACTTGGTGCTTTTTAAGGCAGGTATAGTGAGGGGCGCCTCGCTCGCAGAAGATGTGGTGTGATGCTGCAAAGACGAATATTCGGGCGTGTGGGTGGTTTGTGGTATAGATTGCTCCCCAGATACAGCGCCGTGGGAAAAGGAGCGTATTTTCTGCGCGGATTGCCCTTGTCTTGTGAGCTCCGCCTCGACACCGTATGTCGTAGCACACTCTTGAAGCTCACTATTGATCTCTTCGGTGACGGTACTGAGGGAAGTAGGGGTGAAACGACGTCTCCGTCCGGGACGGCCGTCCTGGTTCCCTGGTGCGGCGTTCTGCTGGTCGCGGCACGAGGCAATAATATTGAGGCTGTGGGTGGCGGCCTCTACGCTCTGGTACTGCGGTAGCTTGACACCCAGTTGCTCTGCCGGTTGGTGATCTCTGGGTCTGGGAACAGTACCTTGCAGTAGGTTAGTTTTCAAGGTGCTTGGATGCGTATTTGGTGAGCCACTCCTGCTGGGGGGACGTATGGTGGGATCTGATATAAACGAAGGTGCAGATGACGCTGGCAGTATACTGGGAAAGGCGAGTGAATAATTACCTTGGTTGGCTTCCTTTGCCTCCTTGATAGGCGAGCGCTCCTCGATAGTGGGAAGCTGCTCAAAAAATCGCCTCTTGGCTACGACCTTGGATGCGGTCGGCGCGGGGGCAAGGGGCTTGGTCTGCGTAGGTTGTCTGGCAGAGGTGGGCGTCGGAAGCGATACCTGTCGGGGCTTGGAAGATATAACAGCTTCGAGTCCGGCTGAAGTGGGTGTTCGCGGGGGAGTAGCAGAAGAGGAACGTGGAGCTGGGGTCCCAGGCAGAAGCTCAGTAGCAGGAGCAGTGAGGGGTGTGTCCAGTCTTGCCTTGAGAGATGTGGGAGAAAAGGTGTCGGTACTGGGGGACGGAAATGCCGAGTACGTGGCCGGAGAAGGTGACCGCAAGGAGAAAGGTGTTCTTGGTGATATGGAGGGTTCAGAATGTTGTTCCAAACAGGGCGAGTGGACTGGGGTTTTATGGGAAGAAGGTGATTGCGCTGGAGACCTCTGCTTTAGGCTGCGATAGTGCTCCTGCCATTGTTCCAAGGTAAGAGGAGCAGGACTGGTGCCTGTCTTGGAAGCTTCCGGACAGGTACCTGGGGTTTGTACCTTAGACTCCGCGATGTCACCCGCGGTGTCACCGGCGGGGCCGGAGGCAGCGGTGTGAGCTGTACCGGTGTTCTCCTTGGAAACTTCCGGTAGGTAACCCTTTGGCTTTCCGGTGGCCAGTACAGCTTCAGCAGGCTTCTCACTTGCAGGCCGACCTAGGCCATGTCCTGGGAGTTTGCTGGAACTGGACGCAGCTGCACTTGATTCCCGTCCCTCCCCTGTCAATCCATATGCTGGGCCAGGGTGGCTTTCATCCTCTAGCGATACGTTGCCTGAGCTGTCGCTGTCCTTGACAGCTTCCATACTGGAAGAGCTCAAAGTACGCTCGGGGAGTTGACCACTGTAAGGAGGAAATGCGCTGCTAGGTGCCGACCAGGACTTGATATCTTCCTCGGGGTTGCTTGTTGCAGAAAGCTGCGACTTCACAGTATTTGGTTTTCCTTGCAACTTCGGGTGAATTCTTCCAAGCTGGCAGGTTTGATTTCCTTGAATCTCCCTGGAACTTGCGTCACCAGCCGGCTCAAGCCCCTTGCGCTCAAGTGACGTGTCTCCTTTGGTCTTCCTTAAAAGGGATCGGGATGAAGCTGCTGACTCTTCCATCACCGTCTGATTTGTCTGTTCAACCAAGACAAGCTTGGACTCGTCGACAAGATCGAGGACTTCAGAGAAGTCGTCCATGCTCAGGCTGAATTCCAGCTCAGGCAGAAATGGTCCAACACCTTGGTCCTTGGCGCCCTGCTCATCCGAACGCCGCCCTCCGGACTCATCTGAGACCTGGTCTCTCTGGGAACTTGACGAGACTGGCGAGGGTGATTCACCACTGAGTGAATAGACGCTAGAAGTTGGCCGAGGAGCATCACTGGGTGCCTCAAAGAAAGGGTTGGGATTGTCCTCGGACATTGCATTCTCCAGCAGTGTCGTGGATGCAGTGGCCTCATTGGCACTCAGCTGGTCATGCAGGGCTGGATGTACTCCAACCTTGAATCTCAGCAGCGCTTCGGGTGACATACTGTTTCTGTCTTTGTCACTAAGGACATTGGATGGGACATTCTTCGCTGCGACTGTAATGTAGGCCGAACTGGCTGATGGCTGGGATTGGTTGGACTTGTCAGAAGCCTGTCCATCTTTGTCACCACCGTGTACTTCAGCACTAGTGGCTTCACTAGACTCAGCGAGAGGATTGGCCAGGGCCTGAGATCCGTCTTTCCCCGTAAGAAAACGGTATAGACGTTTCTTGAAAGAAGTCTTTGGGGCTGACTTCAAGCCTTGGTCACCTGCTGTTCTTTGGGTCAGCTTATGAATAGCAAGAATTATCATCTGCATCCACACTTACCTGAAGCCTCCATGATGGCAATCTGCTACCTTCTTGTGGCGTAAGTGCTTTGCTCAAGTGACTGGCGAAAGGACCCGGCCAGTAAACAACTGCTGTTGGGGAGTGACACCTGGGTTCCCTTTGCAGCTTTTCTGGATATCCGGCGGTAGAAAGAACTGGGGAAAAATTAAGAAAAGAAAGCGTGTGGTGTACTGGGTGTGTCGCAGATATCCAAGTCTTGTTGGAAAGGAAAAATTGGTGGCAAACAAAAGGTGGGCGCAGGCACCTAGATACCCTAAGTACTTTTGTTAAGATCGCGGGGTATTGGGAGGAGAAAAGACGAGAAAAACCAACCCTAGAGAACAAGCTGTGAGCTTGTATGGGGGGGAAAATGAACCAAGACTGTCCAAAAACAGTCCAAGTCAAAGTCGGGATTGCACACACGTGCAGGATCAACGGGCTTGCTCTGGCGTGATCATGCAGGCTGCACGCTTTTTAGGGATGCAGCAGGTCTGACTGCGGGCAGGGTCGATGCTTTCGTAGGTGATGTGTGGGTGTGATGCTGTATATAGATTCCAGCGAGGGAGAAACAGAATTTACGAAGTCAGCCAACTGGGGCGAAGTCGTCTGAAAATCGTGGCTTCCGCGGATGTGATGGTTGGACTACCCTGGGCAACGCGCTTGCCTTGGAAGTCGATTTTGATGAGCGGCAGGTGAAGTCGCAGGAATATTGAAGAGCATGTAGCCTTGGGATGGGAACAGGAGAAGTAGAAGGATGACAGGAGTCGCTGGATATGGTGACAGGAGCTCTGAGATGAGTTGGACCAGGTGGAGGTCTGGAAGATGGCGTGAATGGACTGCAAGCAGGAGTCGTGAGTGGAAATCCCGAGTGGACTGAGCCCAACTGCGATTTCTTGATAAAGTTGCAGCCTGGTCAGGTATTGGTGCTGGAAACGCGGTTTGTAGGGCACGCGTGGGAAAGGAGCTTCTTCGGGAAAACATGGATGCTGGGAAAATATCGGCAACGCGTGTTGTTTCCGCAAAGAGTCGAAGACGCGACCGCGTTGAGGGGTTGCGGGGGATTTGTTCAAATCCATTGTAAAGATATGAGCAATAGGCAACCAAGGAAAAAGAATTCCATGCCAATAGCACCGAGGCTACTAGCCGTCTTCTATTGGGAAGGGAACTGAGAGGTGCTCGACAGGTCTTGATGGAAAGAGGACCTGATGATGCTGGACAAAGACTATATATGTGTGTGTGTGTGCGTGTATGTAATATGTACATATCATTACATGCAGTGCTGAGGAGAAGGTAGATGAAGCATCTTATCTACTATTCACAACTACTCAAAGATGAAAAAGGAGGAATGGAAAAGATAATGGGGAACTTCACAAACTGGCAAAGCATCTAACACGCTTGGTTCTCCTGTCTGTGAATCATGGGTTTGCTTGACCTCCGAATGATTTATAAAATCAACACATCCATAAGGGGTAAACCATTCGAATACCTCCAGAACACGCGCCATGTGTGCTTCTGTTATCCCTATGAATGCATGAAATTTGAATCACAGCAAGCTTCTTGGTGACCCATGGCCTTGGGTCAGTCACTTGGGCACATAGCTGTGCTGGGAAGGTTTGTGGTCCAGCAATGAGGCTGATGATATATATCTATAGGGCTTGACGTACCACCAAATGTTCTTGTAGATAAGTGCAGAAGATAAGCCTCTACTCTAGTAGAATGGGATGTTGATTTATACGGCAATACCTCGGAGGAGGTTATTAAGCCTGAGGTACATCCATAGGTGGAGGGGGGGCAGAGCCCCTGCCGATCGAGACCCACAAAATATCAATGAAGTACCGAACTGCCAAGAGACTAGCGCCCTTGACCGTTACAACTGGCTCGTGTTTAGGCGTGCCAGCGAACACAAAAGACATGACTGGGAATTGTCCAAGCTCCTGAGGCCTCCGTGGCCTGAAACGAACCAATTCGAGGGGCGAGGGAGAGAGAAAGAGAGAGAGAGAGAGCCGTTGGTCTCCATTGTTGCACACCAATTACACGTTTGGGGGGGAGTCGTATGCTTCTACACCATCCCAAGTTACCATCCATGCCAATTCCGACGATGTTGGCGAGGCCGGGCCGGTTGGGTGCCCGCATTGGCGCTGCTGGTCTGGTGGGACGACGTGCAGCTGGAGGAGGCGCCTTGGGTGTCATCATCCTGCGGCAGCCGAATCCCGCCCCTATTGGCCCCTCTCGGCACCGCCCATTCTCCAGCACCCGCACGGCGCGAAGAGCGCAACAGGAATCTCGTGATGGCGAGGGCGCGAGGGCGCGTGAGGCCGAGCCGGGCCTGCGCTCCAAGATGGTCGAGTCGGCGGCCACGACCCTGGCCTCGGTCCTGGTGCTGGGCTTCGGCTTCGCCTTTGCCGGCTACGCGTACCATAAGTTCTACAAGTACATGCAGCTGCTCAAGATGAAGAACGCCTTCGAGCCCGGCGACCCCGTGTTGGCTCTGGCCGCCATCGCTAAGGACGTCCCCGAGCCCGACGCCGAGCACTGGATCGTGCGCCAGGAACAGGCGCGGATTGACGGCATCATCAGCGGCGAGGAGCAAGGCCACTACTTCCTCATCATGGGCGAGAAGGGCAGCGGCAAGAGCAGCAGTAAGCGAACCTCCCCTGCCGGCTCGCCAGCCACGACCGGCACTAACTGGCGGCACCCCCGCGTAGTGATTCTGGAAGCGATGCACAAGGTCAAGGCCGGCGACGGCTGCTCCATGTTTGAGGCACACTCGGACCAGGAAATCTTCCGCATTCGCTTGGGCAAGGCGCTGGACTACGAGTTCCACGAGGACTACATAGGTGGGTACTTCAGCGAGCGCGGCCCCCGGGATACGACGGCGCTTCTGGATATCGAGAGGGCCTTTAACAAGATGGAGAAGGTGGCGTTGCAACATCGTGACCAGCACGGCAAGCCCTTGGTCCTGATCATCAACCAACTCCACCTCATCCGCGATGATTCCGACGGGAGAGACCTTCTCGAACTGCTGCAGCAAAGAGCGGAACAGGTAAGTCCCATGCGCGGCGCCCTTGCGGGGGCCGGTTACTGATGCACGTGGTGGCGCTTCAGTGGGCGGCTACCAATCTTGTCACCATGGTCTTCACCAGTGACGACTATTGGGTGTACGAGAGGTTCAAGCAGCTGGCGACCCGCATGGAGGTCATTTCGGTCGACGAGCTCCCCAAAGCGCAGGCGGTGGCCGCTCTGCGAAAGTACCGCCGCCGTTACTTCGCCGAGAACGTGACCACGAGCATGCTGGAGCAGGTGTACGACCGTGTCGGCGGCCGGCTGAACTTCTTGAACCGGGTCGCCAAGTCGCACAACATGCTGGAGACATGCGACGAGATCAAGCAGATCGAAAAGACGTGGTTTCTGAACCAATGCTGGATCCTGGGCTCGGAGATGGACGACGATGTCATGGATCAGCAGAAGTGGGCGGTGAGTACCCCCTTCCGGCCAGCTTCGCGCGTGGAAACAGCCGCTAACGACATGGCAGTCGGCAGCCATGGTTCTGGCGTTGGCCCTGGTCGACAAGGAGGACGAGATGGAAACGACCTACGACGAGGTGCACGGGCACATGCTTCCCTGGTTTCCGTTACACAAGGCCCAGCAGGTCATGACCCGAAGCGACTTCATTCGCGAAATGGACCGCCTGAAACTCTTCAGCATCAACAGCCATGCCGAGGTGCGCGCCAGTTCCGTGCCCATGCACCGCGCGTTCCAGGAGATCTGCGCAGAGCCGGGGTTCCGACAGTTCTTGGAAGACACGCTGGAGCGAATCGGTGACATTGAGAGTTTGGGCCGCACAAGAGAGCTTGTGGCCAAGGATCTTGTTCTGGGGGGCCAGTACGAGATCTCCAAGGGCTGGTCGGGCAAGCTGCGGGTTGATCTCAAGGAAAAACCAGAGGAGAAGAGCAAAGACGACTAACGGCACATGACGGGCTCGACGCCGTCGAGTCGGAGCGCCCCGAAAGGAGACACTGTGGGATCACAGCACACCACAGCAACGGCAGCAGGTGACGAAGACGATGCATACAGGAATTCCCCTGCTGTATTATTCGATACGCATCGACAGTGCCCGGGGTCAGAGGAATATTGACCCAACGAACGCAAGAACTCGCGCGAGGCGGGACTTGACTTCCAGGAGCACCGTCCATGAGCCTGCAACCGACAGGGTGTGCAGAAGCGGACGCGCCGTCTGCTCGTGGTTGTGAAGCCTTCCCGGTTCAAGCTGTTCCCACGTACGATACGGGCGTGCTTCTGTTGAACAAGTCCACCAAAGATGGGGGCGCAGGGAATGGTCGGGTAAAATGTACACTACTATGCATTCACATGCTTTTAATATAATCCAGAAACGATGCGAAGCGATATCGAATGGGCCACGGGCTTGTGCGAAAGGAAGACATCGTCAACCAGCTTAGATCAGAGGTCTCTCCCCAAAGAACGGGGCGTAGGCCTTACCGACCGCTGAAATGGCCTTGTAAGACGAGATGCAGGGCACCAGGGCTAGGTAGCCATCCATCGGGTTTCCAGGATCCAGAGAACTCCGCCAGGGGGTCGCGTTGCTCCCCGGTTAAGCATTGAGGAGAAGCTGGAGCGTCACTGCCATAGATCACTTGGCGTAAGATTTGTTTCGCCGTGGGTGCATATGCAATGGGAATCCGGAGAGCATTGTCTGTCGCCCCCCCTGTACGGGCTTACTTATTTTCAAGGTAATACGTAATAGTATGTAGTTCATCGCTTGGTGATGGTTGCTGCTACACTACTGTTCCAATGAAAGCATTGTAGCAGGCAAGACACCGCCATCCCCTACCAACATTGCTGTTGGTACATAAGGACCTGTCTCACAAGCCGCCGTCTGGGTACATGTACTTACTATAGGTTGTGTGATGGGGTGGATAAGTTAGTAGTAGGTAATACTTTTGCTGCCGGTGCGGGCGAGCGATTGCGCGATAGTCAAATTTTGGGGCGTGCTCGGCTCCCATCCCCACCTCATTTATACCTGACATCAGAAGCAGATCCACTTGCGCCTGTCCGCTCTCGGAATTCATGGATCGCATCGTCGAAGCTCGACTTTCTGTCCAGCCCGACTTCAGCCCGGGACCACAAAGTAAATCATCTGCTTTCCTGGGCCAATCGAGGTGCGACCGCGTCCAGCAGCCCATTGACTTCCCCGTCGCTGTGTAGGAAGACGCGTACCTGGTCCGTCCTTCCCAGTCTCTTTGCCGATCCCGAGCCTCTCCATCGCTTAGAGTCGGGCCAGCAGCCCACCCAGTCTCTCGCTTCCAGCAGCTCAGCTCCCTCCGTCGTGCCCCTCGACACCCTCCGAACGACGCCTGCACCTTCGACGGCCCGACGATGACCGCTCGTGAAACCAGCGCGAAATGATTCTGAGGAGTATTGTGAGGGCCCCCGTCTGCCGCCCGCCATGTCTGGCCTCGTCCTCGCTCGGTCGTAGCGGCCGCCGGCCCTGCCCGCCCCGGGCCCGGCCCGGGCCTGCGTCCGTCCTGGCGACGTCGCAACGCCTGCCTTTCGGCCACTACGCGAACTCCCCCCCGCCGAACGGCCCGACGCCCAAGGAGGCAGCCAAGGCCCCCGCGCCGGCGACGGCCGCCCCCAAGCCCGCCGGCTCCCCCCCCGACCCGCTGGCCACCCCGGACAAAAACGCGCAAGAACAGCGGAAGGCGGACTGGGCCATCATGAAGGAGATGGCCCACTACTTGTGGCCCAAGGACAGCCTGAGCACGAAGCTGCGCGTGAGCCTGGCCGTCTCCCTGCTGGTGGGGGCCAAGGTCTTGAACGTGCAGGTTCCCTTCTACTTCAAGAGCATCGTGGACGCTATGAACGTCGACGTCGGCGCCGTGGGCGGGAACGCCACCGTCATCGCCGGCAGCATGATTCTGGCCTACGGTGCGACGCGCATCGGTGCGACGCTGTTCCAGGAGCTGCGCAACGCCGTGTTCGCGAGCGTGGCCCAGAAGGCCATTCGAAAGGTCGCCGGCAACGTCTTCGACCACCTGCTGCGCCTCGACCTCAATTTCCACCTCAGCAAGCAGACGGGCGGCCTGACGCGCGCCATGGACCGCGGAACCAAAGGCATCAGCTTCCTGCTGACCAGCATGGTCTTCCACATCCTGCCCACCGCCCTCGAGATCTCCATGGTGTGCGGCATCCTGACCTGGCAGTACGGCGCCAAGTTCGCGGCCATCACCGTGCTCACCATGTCGGCCTACTCCGCTTTCACCATCTGGACGACGGCGTGGCGTACCAAGTTCCGCCGCCAGGCCAACGCCGCCGACAACAAGGCCTCCACCGTCGCCGTCGACTCGCTCATCAACTACGAGGCTGTCAAATACTTCAACAACGAGAAGTTCGAGGTCGCCCGCTACGACAAGTCCCTGCTCGACTACGAAAAGAGCTCCATCAAGGTGGCCACCTCCCTGGCCTTCCTGAACAGCGGGCAGAACCTCATCTTCTCGAGCGCTTTGACCGGCATGATGTACCTCGCGGCCAATGGAGTGGCTGCGGGGTCGCTGACCGTCGGGGACTTGGTCATGGTCAACCAGCTCGTCTTTCAGCTGTCGGTCCCTCTGAATTTCCTGGGCTCCGTCTACCGGGAGCTGAGGCAATCGTTGCTGGACATGGAGACGCTCTTCAACCTCCAAAAGGTCAATGTGGCCATCAAGGAAAAGCCCGAGGCCAAGGCGCTGCAACTCTCCAAGGGCGGCGAAATGCGGTTCGAGAACGTCACTTTTGGTTACCTCCCGGAGCGGCCCATCCTCAAGAACCTCAGTGTCACGATTCCCGCCGGGAAGAAGGTCGCCATCGTCGGCCCGAGCGGGTGCGGGAAGTCGACGCTGTTGCGTCTCCTGTTCCGCTTCTACGACGTCGAGTCGGGCAAGATCTTCATCGACGGGCAAAACATCCAGGACGTCACGGTGGACTCGCTGCGCCGGTCCATCGGGGTCGTTCCTCAGGAAACGCCGCTGTTCAACGACACCGTGGGCCACAACATCAAGTACGGCAACCTGGCGGCGTCGGAGTCGCAAGTCGTCGCCGCGGCCAAGCGGGCCCGGATCCACGACATCATCTCGGGCTGGCCCGCCGGCTACGAGACCAAGGTGGGCGAGCGCGGCCTGATGATCAGTGGCGGGGAGAAGCAGCGCTTGGCCGTGTCCCGGCTCCTGCTGAAGGACCCCCCGCTGCTTTTCTTCGACGAGGCCACCAGCGCGCTCGACACGCACACGGAGCAGGCTCTCATGCAGAACATCAACAGCATCTTGAAAGAGAAGTCCCGGACCAGCGTCTTTGTGGCCCACCGGCTGCGGACCATCTACGACGCCGACCTGATTATTGTGCTCCGGGAGGGCAGCGTCGCCGAGATGGGAACGCACCAGGAGCTCATCGACCGCGACGGGCTCTACTCCGAGCTCTGGACGGGTATGTGTTCCCTTGTCGGAGATTCGCGGCCCCTTGCGTTTGCTAATATCATTCTCTCACTAGCCCAGGAAACGCTCTTCAACACCGAAGGCAGCAAGGAAGAGACCGAGCGCAAATGATGCGATGTTGTTCTTCCCGACAGTCTCCGAAATAGCCACCCACCATGTAAACAGAAATTTAGATGCCTAGATGATGGTTGGGCATGATGACTTGCAGTGCCCAGACCGTAGAGGCGGCCTTGAATTCCGGACCGCCTTGAATGCCAGACAGCCTTAAATACTCTGGGGGATAGGTACCTACCTCCTTTAGCGGGAAAATGGGTAGGACAAGAACGGCTCTTTAGGCCCAAGAAAGGTTGGATCTTTGGCCAGAGAATGGATGTACTTCGAGAATGTATGCTCGGCAGAGGCATCATAGTTTCCCAGTGCATTCTTTCTCTCGCCGAAGATCCGTTCCTCTGCCCCTGCCCCACGCCACCGCTGCCATGCTTACCGTGTACCTCGTTCCCAGGACCGTTTCTTGACCAATTTGCCGCAGCCTTGGGGCAGGGTTGCGCAGGACGATGATCCTACGGACGACAGGTAATAGGGCCTCCTGAATTTCCATCGTCCTTTACTGCGCCATATACGTACGCATCTTACCGTCAGTAAACCGCATTGAACGAGAGACCCTGCTTCGCGCTGTGTTGAACCTTCGCGACTGCGCTCGAGGTCATACCCAACCCCAGCGGGACCCCTCGAGCTTCGTTTCGTTGCCTTGCCCCCGGTGCGGGACACGCCGCCATGGGTCGCCCAAAACGACCAGCGAGGGGCCGGGTGCGCTTGGGTTACAGCAAGCCGCGGGAAAGGGGGGCCCGTCTAGCATATTCGACCGAGGAGGACATGAAGTCGGTCAGATGGGCTTGGGTACGGCAGACCTTCAAAAAGGGACTCCTTACCCTATTCGACCGAGAACGGTGAGTTTCCCCGAGTGTGTCTCTTTTCTTTCTGTAAATGGGCATGAGCTTGCTTTCGCACTTGGCAAACCCGCGGCCGCCACGCACAAAGCCGAGATGTGCCCCAAACAAGGCGAACAAAACCGCCACCCCCCCCCCCCCCCTTAGACCACCGGTCCTGCCAAGCCCTGTGGACAAAGGACGCATAGCGGCGTCGATGGGCTTTATGAAGAAACAACTGGCTTTCTCGCGCCAACACGAGATGTAGACCCAGCTTCTGGCCTTGTTTGGACCAGGCATATCTTGTGACGATCCGGGGATAGGTAGAAATAGGGACTGCTAACGAGAAAGCACATTGCACTACGCCGAACCGCTAGACTCTCGGCCTTTTCCACCACAAGCAGCCCTTTGCTGCCCATCCGAGCCGTTGGTAGTTCTCCGTGGCCACCACTTGATACGAGCAAACACAGCCTTCGCTGTCCCCCCCCCCCCCCCCCATTACAAGCACACATACACACATTCTCACCATCGCCCCAACTGAGCCCTACCTCCCGGTAGGAGCAAGACATACCTTTCACACTACCACCACGGAACCACGAAAGGCATGGCATCGCCCGACCGCGGCGGCCGTCGAAGCCAAGACGACAGGGCCCCCCGGCGGGGCGCGCCGCCCGAGGAGCTGGGAAGCGGCGCCGGTGCGGACGGCTCGACCGTTTCGAGCATCCTCGCGACGGCCTGCGCCGCGCTGGACCCGCCCACATCGGCCAGCGCTGCCGATCCCGCCGATCTGGCTGACAGCGACCCTGGCGCTGCTGACATGGGCCCCCAGGGGGCGACTGACTCGGTGGTCACGGGCGACGACCAGGTCTTCCCCGGCCCCCGGCCCGGAGGGGGCGCCAACGCCCCGATTCAGAGCGGCCAGGAATACCTGAGCGACGCTGACAGCGACGACGACGACAATGTTTTGTTCACCAACGACGCCGAGGCGTGGGGGTGGACTTCACAGTACCCCGAGATTGTCGGTTCCGCCCGGTATGCCCGCGACCAATACGCCATCCCCAGCACCGAGGAGCACGAGCGGCTCGTCCTCCACGACGGCACCCCCCTGTATCGCGCCTCCAACGAGAGCGCCGGGGGCGGCTATTTCGAGGAGAGTTTCGCCTGGCACGGAACCCGCGGGTGGGTTTCGCCGGCGGCTTCGGCGTCCGATTCAGATTTGGACAATGTGGTTGTGCTGCGGGTGGGGCAGGTCCCGACGCCGTCCCAGGCCTCGCCACCCAACGCGGGGGCGCGGGGCGCCTCTCCTCCCCCGGACCTGGGCGAGAGACGCAATGAGGTGGTGGCCCTCGACTGGGACCCCCCGGCTTCGGCCTGGGGTAGTCGAGAGGCATCGTCGTCGTCGACGTCGTCGGGACCATCGTCACCTCCATCGCCGCGCACCACGCCAGCGACGCAGCCGCCGTTGGCGCCGGCCCATGTCCCTGGCGACGACGTGCCCGGAGGCCCCAGCCCCGGGGGAGAGCGCAGCCAGAAGAAGGGCTTCTGGACCCTGGCGCTCGGCGTTCTCCTCTTCGCCGTCAGCCTCGGCGTCCTGATGGGGGCGAGCCTGGGGGGGCCGGCTGGTAGGACGCCGCCCAACCCGTGGGACGATTTCCCGCCTCTTCCGGTCCCCCCTGGACACACGTACTACGACGTGCTAGAGGTCCCCGTCAACGCGACCGACGAGCAGATCCGCGCGCAGTACCGCAGGCTCGTCCGCGCCCACCATCCGGACAAGCTGCGCGTGTCCGCCACAGATCCCCGGCGAGCCGCTCTCGAGGCGGAGGCGAACGCCAAGCTGCGCGAGATCACCACGGCGTACCAAGGCCTGTCGGGCATCGAACGGTGCAACTATGACTACTTCGACCTCTACCTCACCTCGGCCCTGGCGTATCTCGAATGCAAGATGCACTGGTGGGCCGAGGACGCAAAACAGTACGCCGAGAACAGCGAAGAGGCGTACTTCGAGGAGAGGGTCGAGGAGGACGGGGAGGAAGAGGACCCTTTCCGCGCTACCGTCCCAGAGCGCGTTGCCGAGCTCCTCCGGCCCGTGGCGCAGCGTGCCGCAGACGTGGCTGTCATCGGCCACGGCTGGTGGCGGTCCTGGACTCTCGAGGCGTTGATGTCGAAGCTCGCTGGCGCTATCGGGGTGGCGGCAAGGGTGGGATCTTGGCTGTATACTTTGCCGCCTCCTAGTAACGGAAGCTAAGGCGGTGACACATAGCCCGCAAATGAAGCACCTGCGGCCGTCAGCTTCTTACGTAGGCAAATAGGTAGGGAAGCCGAATTGGATGCATGTCAATCAAGGGGACAAAATGGCGCCAATGGTGTAGTGGATGTGGGGGTGTGTGTGTAAAAGATGCCAATACTGGCTGGTTCGTTTCCCATTCCAAAAGTAGGTATATACAGTGGTAAAGAACATCGACGGCGTGTTGTCGGCGCTGCGCGACATCGACAAACGCTCGAGAGTCCCTCCCCTCCAAAACTGGTATCTGCCAAGCGGCTCACCACACACACCTCGACGCTGACCCCGTCCCGGCATACGCTCGTGGACCCCAATGTGTCGGTGTTGCGGATGCGGTCCCGAGACCGCTTTTTCTCCGGGTGTATCTTGAAGCAACGTAAAATGCCATCATCAAAGCGTAAAGAAAAAGAAAAGCGGCGTGGTCCGGATATCGTCGCAAGCCCGTGCCTCTCGGAGGGGACATGCGCACTTTTGCCACGACCGGGAAGGTATAAAGGTAATATGTCCAAAATCATGGTCCTCTCTGGTTTATGTGCCGACCGCTTGTCGGCAAGTGTTCGACTGAAAGACGGACGAGACGGCTGAAAAAAACAAGGCGCCGTTCTACCGCACTTCGCGAACATCGACTGTGGAACGCCATTCCTCGGCATGGGCTTTGGAGAGGGAGCCGAAGTTCGCCATGGCCGAGAAACGGTTCTGGCGCTTCTTCTGGGCCGGCGTCGGGGTAACCATCTCGGTGGGCGACCGGGGGTCCTCCAAGCTGCGGCGGTGGTATTCTTGGTGGGCCGAGGGCGAGGAGGCAGCCGAGCTCTTGGACGAGCCGGTGGTGTTGGGGGTGTTGTAGACGTACTCGCCGTCGACGTAGACAGCGTTGCTGATGAAGGTGGAGCGACGGTTGCGGTTGCGCGTGTAGCGCTGCTCGAGGCGGTAAAGCTCAAGCTTGGCCTGGATCTTCTGGAAGATGGAAGGCATGGTGCGGGTACCGTCGGGGTGACGGTCGTGTCGCTCTGGTGCGGTGCGAGGTGACGGACGTGGTGAAGTGTTGCTGTCGACCTGTTTATAGCCAACAAGCGCCGAGGACAATACCAGCGGAAGCGAGCAATGGGGGGATTTAAGAAGAGCAGCGGCGAGAGACGGGCTTGGCCAGCTGGATGTGCGTCGGACGGATGGACGCGGCCGGGAGTTTCGAGACGGGTACAGGGTGGGTGCCGGGGACGATACGTCTAGATATATAGGCTATAGGGCATAGACTATAGATCGGCCGGAGCAGTGTTTCGAGGGCCCGGTGTCTGCTTGGACGGGTGCAACGGTCCGAAGAGTATGGGAGGAGGAGTTGCGTATGCGTGATGAAAGAGGCGGCGACGGATTTGGAACGAGTGGCTTCGGGCTGTCTAAAGTATGGGCTACCGGGCTGGGAGCAGAGAGCAACCTAATAAGTTAAGGAACGACGGGGTCAAGGCAAGGAGTGAATGGGAAAGGAATGGTTGGGAAGACCTGGTCGGGACGGGAAAGAGTGGAAGGGCTAAAAGCCAAGCAAGCAAGCGAGTGGATGGGACGAGAAACGAGCGAGGGGAAGGAGGGGAAGGCGCCGAATTGTTTGGCTGGCCGGGACGGAGAGACGGATGGCTGACCAGTGGGATGGGATGAGATGGGGGGTGGGAGTGAAGCCAAGAAGAGGGAGAGCGAGAGAAGCGATTCTGGCTGATGGTCGTCGGGTCGGGTGCTGATGGATGTCTCTGGGACTGGCACTGCTAACCGCGTCTTGACTTCTGCACGGCTAGTCAGACCGGGGGTGGAGTGGATATGACTTCGATTGGTTGACCGGCCCACTCAGACGACTCGGGCCCCAGTTGGCCGCTCCCCGTCGTTCCTCCCTGTATCTCCGTACCTGGTGCCTTCCTTCCAATCCAATCGCAGGGGATGGGATGGGATGGGATGGGATAGGATGGGATGGGGGTCGGGTGTTCGGGGAACAACTTCCAACATCCATTTCCACCTTTACTACCTAGTACCTACTACTATGTACCCAACTATACACAGCCATGCCGCCGTGCCCGTATGAATGTATTAGTATCTCTTCTCTCCATGTCAGGTCGGGACCCCGTCATGGATCGCTAGGTTTTTTCTTATCTGGAGGCCCAGACGAGCGGAGGGGAGAGGGGGGCAGAGAGTGGCACACACGCACGCCCTGCGGTGGCACTCCTCGCCCTTCTCGTCCGCAATGGGTATCCGCCTCCACACCTTGCGCCGCCAGAATCATGCACGCGACCCTGTCCCTGTTTGTCCGTCCGTCCGTCCACACCTGCGAAATGTACCCGCCGCTTTGGCGGTCCTGGCCAGAGCCAGACGAGCTTCCAAGTCTGTCAATCGCACACTGGCGGACCGACTGGCAAGACCGGCACCAACCGAGACGGGCACGAATCAATTCCCTAAGGTTCCCCGGGGCCTGCGTGCCCGTCTTTGGCGACGCCCTTTCCCCCCGGCCGCCAGCTCTGGCCTTCGTCTGGCCTTGGAACCCCCAGTCCGACTGGCCATGGGATGAGGTCCCAAATACGACTTGGCCGCCCGCTGGCTGGCTAGGTACTTAAGTAAGTAGGTTCAATTACCTTACCGGCCCGGCTACTTACCTAGAAGTACTTTATTAGCACTACACACACGCACACCCTGGCACCCCCGCCCGCGGCGGCGATTCTTACGACTGCGGGCATGTACCCGGTAATGTTAGTGCATGAGCCGGCCAGAATGGCCGGGCCTCAAGCAGGACCAAGCAGGGGACCCACGTCTGAGAGGTTTGCCTGATCGAGCTCTAGTCGACTCGAGGGCGGCAGCGCAGGACGCAGGGGTGGGCAGGGGACGCTGGTGAGCGCGAGAGCTTCCAGCTTCCAGTTTGCTTCCTCACCAAGGGCTGCAACTATGTACTAGCCATTGATGCCACGAGGGATTTTCCACGCCGCGCAAGCCTTCCGGCCCTTAGAACGGGGGAAAAGGCGCTGGCGCTAGGCGCTCCCAAGACGCGGTGGCGGGGAGCCGGTCGAGCGGTTCATCATCTCGATGGCCATCCTCCCGTCTTGGTTGGCTGTGACAGCCTGTTGTGCGATATCACTCATATCCACAAAGCCACGCCGAGCCCAACGACCTACCTACCTGGGCTTTCATGCTTCCAGCCTCCATGTCTCCTCCTCTCCCCCGTCTTATCGCCTGCCCGGTGAAAGCTGACAGACAGCTCGACAGGCTGGCTTGGCTGGCAGACGGGCGACGCGTGGTGTCTGCACATGCATACGCACAGCACGGCGGGTGCGCTGGGCTGACGAGGGCGGCCCTGCGATGGACGACAGCACAGCACAGTCCGGCTATCAGACTTTGCGTCAACGCGCAATTCAACTCTGAAGCCGCACATATTGGGATACCCGCACAACATCGACCTCCGAAGTATGAGATTGAAACCTTTGTTGGGCCACACCCACCCCCCAAGACTGGTGGCCCCCCAATGCGCCCGACCGACCACGAATTGGTTTGGACGTACGAAACGACACGACACGAGACATGGGATGTCAGCCCGAGACAGTCGCCCTTCTGGAAAATCGCAGGACGCCATGTAATCAAAAAGAGGGATCGGCAGCCCGTTGCGCTGTCTCCATCCAGCCTGCTCCTCCTCCGGTCCTCAATGCCACTGCGTACCCTGTCGTGCCCTGTTCACCCGTGTCCAGCTCCGGGGGCCACCACGACACGAACTGGAGAACGGGCCCTCCCCTCTCTCATGGTGATCCATGGACCCCCCTGTCGCTCCCACGCGAGACCCGGGCCGCTGGCTTTTGGGGGGCCTCGCTGCAATTCGTGCTTCAAGAGCCTCACAGCCACGGTTGGCGCTCATGCCCGCTCCAGCAAGGACACGCCCGCCCGCGCCCCCCGTTGTCGCAATCCGTCCCCTGTCCGGCCATGCATGTCATGCCGCCGCCCTCTGAGCCTCTCTCCTCGAGACGAAGGAAGCACGGCTGGGCAACGCATGGCGACCCTGCGCCGTCCTGCCGTGGTGTGAGATTGCTGTGGTCTGATGCGGCACCTGCGCAGACCTTTTCTCAGCGCCTCGCGGGCGATCTTGTAATAGCGTAGGCCACACAGCGTGCCTCTATTGATTTCCAGACCGAGGCGCCAATTTCCCGTCGCGCAGGAACCCAGGGTCTGTGCTTGGCCTGCCGTCATTTGTGGTGATCCTCTCCCGCCAGCCCGCGCGCCGCCTTCGCGTCAGAAGTGAATGGTCGACGCTTCACACGCGACGTCTCGCGGGCCATGCATCGCGGCAGGCTGAATGAGCGAGCGACGTGGCGGGTGCCACGACGGTAGGTGTCTCGCTTGTTGTCGTGGGGGTGTTGTGGGTGCCGTGGGCGTCTTGTCTTTCCCGTTTCTTGGTCAATTCGCATTGACTGCCGTGTTTCTCCATGCCCATAGACAGAGGCCCCTTTCCGGGCTTTCCATGCACCTCGAGAGCGTATTCGCTTCGGTATCCGAGCTTGGTCGGAGACGATTCTTAGCTGCGTATCAGCCCTCGGCCCTGCGTATGCATCCCCTCGAAGTGCGTCAACCGCGCCCAGTGCCGACACCACGCATCCCCGGGTATTCGTGGCCCCGGGGCCCAGTTGGTCCCTTCGATTCTGGGTGACGGGTGCGGCTTTTGCCTTTTTTTCCCCCCGTTTGTACGAAATGCTCTACACCACGCCACGCCGCACGGCACCGGACATGCATTCACGTACCTAGGCAAGGTGCTGTGGCGGACGCATAGGTCTGCCGGCAAGTATATTTCTGACAGCTTGGTCTGCCCCAATGGCACCCCGCGATCGTCGGGAAGCGAAATCAGCCCGAGCGGGCGTCCGTGGGCCCCAGATGGACGGCGTCCAACAGACAACACAGAAAGGGCCCATGGACGATCATGACGCGCCACGGACTCCCCGCAATCTTCTGCACATTACCACCGCCACAAGACCGGTCCGGCCCTCCAGCTGGTACGGCCAACAGCCGGGGTGATCACGCAGCCCGGGCTCCTGCTCGTCTGCATCCATCCAGTCTCTGGGGTAAAAAAGAAATCGGTAGGGCTTGTACAGAAAGGAGTCGTCCATGCCCCTGACGCCCCGACGTGGACAAGTCGTCGCCTATCATGTGGCCTGTGCGCAGTGACGCGGGGTGCTGCAGTGTAGCGCGTCCCGGCAACACCACATGCAAGATGTTGGAGCCGGCGAGAACAAGGGCCGCCTCGGAGAGGCCATGCCCCCGACGCGTCCTGTAACTCAGTCGTGCATATCCTCGTTGAGAAATCCCATACAATCCCACCCGTGCGGTCGACGCGTCCTTCTCTCTCTCCCGGATACGCATGATGGCGCAGGTGTTCCAGCTGCAGCAGCAGCCCGCAGCCGGGGGGAAGGCTATTTCGGAAGACACCTTTCACATCCTCCACGACTACTTCGGCACTGCTGGCAACACCGCCGCGGCTGCACGGGCTGCACGGGCTGTGGCGGACCGTGTGCCCGAGGACACGGACGACGCCGTGGAAGGCTTCCTGTGGACTTTCTGGGCAGATGTGACGGAGGTGGCCAAGCAGATCCCCCATGACGACCCCGCACAGGATAAGCTGGTCGCGGTCGTGAGAGAACTCAGGCTGCTCCCGGATACCGGTGTCAGAGTCTGGAATGTGAGACGAGCATTGCCCCCCTCCCCCTGGCACCGCGACAGAAGACTGACCGTTCGGCAGGAGCAGCTATGGACCGACCTGCCCGTGCTGGGGGCGCAGTTCCGCGAGGCGCTCAACGGCCCGGAGACGTCCGAAGACGAGGCCCGGCAGGCGGCGCTGGCGCAGGCCTGGGTCAACTTCCACGCCTTCGCGGCGCGGCTGAACGGCGCGGGCGTCACGCGCTTCGAGACCACGCCCATCTGGATGCTGCGCGCCGCGCTGGAAGAGGACCTGGCCGGCCTGCCGCCGGCGCTGCACGACTGCCACGTCATGACGGCGGCCCAGATCGCCGTGCACAACGGCCGCCTCCTGGCGACGGCGCTCGCCTCGGCCCGGACGCTGAGCCCCCAGGAGGCCCGCATGTACAAGGGCGGCGCGCTCTTCACCGGCCCGCCCGGCGTCACCGCCGACCGCTGGGCCTTTTGGGTCCGCCGCCTCCGCGACGAGGCCGACAAGTCGGCCCCCGACGTCCGGGACGCCGCCCTGCGCGCCGCCAAGCTGATGGAGATCTGGGCCCAGTGGGAGACGAACAATTAGCACGGCTGGACGCGGACGAGCGCGTCCGCCTGCCGCCCCGGGGAGGAGGTCTAGTAGGGGTCCCCCAGGGTCTTCCAGCTACATGAACTAGCGAGGCGTCGCGCCGTGACGGTGTTGCCCCTAAAGGAAAAAAATCCCCGAGTCATAGGCCCTCGGCCCTTGGTTGCTCATTACGGAGATCCATCTTTCTCTAGGTAATAAAGTGCTTTTCCGAGGCGAACTACCAGGCTCCGGCTGAAAAACCTTCCGACCGAAGCGAAACCATCACCCTAGATGCCTGGGCTAATGCTGGTCCCACGTGCACTTTCAACTGTCTGTTTGCTTCCATGATGGAAGCTTGGTAGGTCGCGGTGGAAAGACGTCGTTAGGAGGGCGGGCAGGCACTCAGGCCTGCCTATACTACGTATGCACTTCTCGATCAGGGGAGTGTCCCCAACTTGCCCCCCGCCCCCCCTTTAACCGCGTGTTCGCAGAAGCCAAGACGACTTCGGCGGCCTCTGCTGACTGCTCCGGGATCGTCTCGCCATCGGTTCCCCTCTCCATCGCCGTCAGCTCATGGGATGTCCATGGCCCGCACGGCGTCGCGAGGGACCGTTGCAGGCTGGCCGGGCGCGAGACCCTATGCCTCCGGGGAGGGCGGGGTTCGCCACCTATGCCCCGACGGGCCCCGTGGTGGAGCCTGGCGGTCCGGGCGCCCTTGAGCGCCCGGAGGGAGAGGAAAGAACCGGTGCGGCTTGGGGATCCTCGCCCCGTCCCCGGACCGGTGGGTAGCTGGCAAACCTCGCGCGCAACGGCCCCCCGTCTTCCCCGGGAGGCGTCGGCCCCCGGCCCGCTGAAACGGCGGGGATCCCGGCCGGGCGGCGACGCATTGTAACGTTATTTCTTTTTTTCTTTTTTGCTACCGTAAACGGAGATTGCCAGTAGAGCCAAGCGCGGGTGCCTCAAAGGTGGCCTGGAGTTTGTAGACCAGGCACCTCGCGGCTTCGCCGACACCGTACGGAGGAGAGTGGAAGAATTGGGAGATGCTTGCTGGGATTCGGAGACGTAGGGCTGGGTACAGTCTCTCCCAGTGGAACGTCTTCTTTCTCGGGTTCTTTTCCTTTTTTTTTCCCCCGTGCAGATCGTCGTCACTGGTCTCGATGCATGCGTAGCCTGTCCGTCGACGGGGGTTGTCCATCGAAGGTGGTCGGTTTGGCAAAGCAGGCGGCAGCGCTGTTGCCTCTGTGCATTTCCTCGAGTGCGGTTACGGCCCTCTTCGGCGCGACCACTGCATGGGCTTAAGGACATTTCGAACAAACCCCCCTCAGGAAGTACGCGGCTGCGCATGGCTGTCCAACGCTGACGACAGCGCCTGGCTTATTTTTAGTGTCGCCCATTGCCCTTTCTTCCGTCTCGAGGACAGCAGACAACAGTCAAACTCTTGTCGCCGAGGCTCATATCGCGCTTCGTTCCCTCCTGTCCTACTTCTGTCGATTATGCCCACAGAGGGGACCCGGGCACAGAAGGGGATGCCATCCAAGATGGTGTTCTCCAGCCGATCGGCGAGGGCCATCGATGGACGGAAGTTGTGGGCAAGAGCAACAAAAAGGTACAGACACAGGAGTAGATTCAGTGAAGCTCGCGGCTCGCCGCATCTTTGCGCATCACAAAAAGGAAAACACCGCATGCCAAATTCCCGTGGCTAGAGATGAAAGAGGCCTGTCAGGGAGAATGCCACAGAGAAAGATACCGTCCATGGCGATGTGGTGTTTGTGGCCACATCGCACCTGGTGCCGCTGGCCCTTCCGTCGCCGTCTCAACCACAATGATGTAGGTGTTCGCCTCGGTTCGCCCCATCCCGAATCTCAGTTGCTTGCTTCGCGGTACGACGGACACTGCTATTGCTATCTCCGCTATAACAACTTACGGTTGCGCAGTATCGGTTAAATCAGCACTGGGAGCCTTACTCGTGAACGTGCATACCAGCTTGCGTCCTGATGTGCCACGAGCACTCTATAAGCAACCTATCCATAGGGCTGGGCCAAACACGTCCTCTACCAATACCTGCCGCATAAGGATTGCTTGCGTGGGCTGGGGGGGGGGGGGGGGGGGGGGGGGGGGGGGGCCTCGGATAGGTGGTAAATTGCCAACAAAAGTAAGGGATGCCATGTTGTCTCCCAACCCGGCGATCGGTGCAAAGAGATGCGCTTGCTCGTACGAGTCTTGCAATTCCTGCGAGGCAAGTTTGACAAGTACACCAAGCTCTCCGGACGGACACGTCAATTGGAGATGCGGCGCGGCAACAGTCGTCGTCATTGCAGATCCGTCCGCGTCCGCAGGCATGAAGAAAGGGCCACAAGGTTTGTAAAAAGCTCAGCGGGCCAGGCCTAGGGGGACGCTGCTTTGAGTACGACTTGCGGGGAGCGGCGAGAAGGGTTGCGCGGCTTTGATCTACAGGACACCAACAAGATAGGGTTTGCAGGTGTACTATGTACGTGTAGGGGGGGGGGTCGACGGCGGACGCGTACTGTTAGTCAGGTAGGGCAGAAAGATGACCTCTGGCGTGCAGAAACGG
The DNA here is from genome assembly GCA_029489945.1 of Nigrospora osmanthi. Taxonomy (NCBI): domain Eukaryota; kingdom Fungi; phylum Ascomycota; class Sordariomycetes; order Amphisphaeriales; family Apiosporaceae; genus Nigrospora; species Nigrospora osmanthi. Next base: position 2,172,624 of record CP120503.1, on the reverse strand, counting down.
CAGATCGTGACATGATATACCAGGTCGCGTTGTCTTTCGCCGCAGCGTGGCATCATAGCGGAGAAAATATTGGTGCAGATCATCCTTATCAGCATTGGTGAGCAGGAATGCAGCGGTCGACGAACGAGCTTGTGCAGTCAAGATCAACTTCCCTCGCCCCTGACGCGACGATCCCGGCCCGCCGGGGTTGACTGGCCCGTGGGTAACAAATAGGCTCGGTGCGGATGCGGATCCGCCGATGGTCTCTCCCGACCCCATCTGCGTGCAATTTGGGCCCCGCGGAGGATTTGCACTTGGTACGATGTAAGTAGCAGAGCGATGGGGCTGTGCGGATTATCGACTCAGGAAAGACGGTGCGCGCTTGTCACCTGGAATGTTCTCGACCCAGCTTCTTGCCGTAGTCAGGAGGACAGCGGCGGGGGAGAGAGGACGAGAGCTGGTGCCGTGTCTGCCGTCTGGAATTCGCGATGATGATGACTGGGCTTCGCACATGACGACAAGATGGCCCGAAATCCTGCTATTGCGAGCCACGGCGATGATGGCCGGCTCCTGCATCAGCGACCAAGGACCAACCGTTGGCGCTAGCCTGCGTTGCCCAGAGAGAGCTCCCATCCGAACAGCCGGCCTGGCGGGCGGCACACCTGGTCGGCTTCTCTGTAAACCCGATGCTCCGCCATAGGAGGCACCCACGGAGCGGGCGCTGGCTTGTTGGCCGATGTCATCGGACAGTCGGGCTGCACGTCCGTCCTGGGCGTGTCGACCAATGCGGACTAGAGGGCGCTTTAGCGGTATTGGCAGTAGAAAGCTTGGTGTTTGTTCGGCAGTGCCACATCCAGGTTTTCGGACGCCGAGCAACGGTATGGGATAGATCCATGGGATGTTGGGACGGGGTGAGATGGGGGATCATGGCGCACTCTGGGTGTCCGGACTATTCCTGTCTACGGAGGCGCCGTGTACGCAGCGGCCACGGCTGGCGGGAAATGAGAGCTCGTAAAAATTGAGCTGCCGGCGTGGAGCCTGTGTCGAGCGGCTTGCTGAGCATCGTGGGTACCGGCTTGACGGCACCAACCGAGGCTTCAGCCCCCCCCCACGGCTGTTATGGGGGCTCTGGCCAAGCAGTAACAGCTCGCTGGCGTCGTGGTCGGCTGAGCTAGGGCGTGGGCGTATGGGCGGCTCGATCGTGATACGTCGCCCGCTGGCCGATGGCGGGTTGTTGTGCTTCGCTCATTGCATGCGCGCTTACACTGGGATGCATTGGTTCGCGCGACTTATGGTGGTGCTATCCCTGGATAGTAGATGCAACCCGCAGGCGTTCAATAGGGAGTTCGGTAGGTACCCATGGTACTCGTGGGTAATAGATTCACTGCTCGTTCGTGCCTTCCCTGTCCGTAGGGTATCCGCTTGCCGTGGTGCCGAAAGCCTGAAGGAGGTGCAGGTGCGTTTTTGGCAAACGAAGAGGCAGTTGCAGGGGGTCCGACGCATGGGTTGGATGGGATGGGATTCACCGCAGGCGGTAGGCACGGTCGACGCATGGAATAAAACACACGATGGAAGGAAAGAACTGGAGGCAGGGAAAGGCACAAGCGCTCCCCCAAAATGGTGTCCATGCATCTCTCCTGAAGCCTGGATGGGCTCTCGGCCGACCCAGCCCCATCGTGATCCCAAAACGAGAAGACCAAAATATCGATGCGGCCAGATTCGGGCCTTCGAAAACTTGTGGTTCCTGTCTGCCTGTCTGTCTGCTCCTCACGCTCCCGCGCGCGTGTTTGACGATGTTCTGAGACAGGCCCCTACCCAAAGGGCCAGAGAGCCACGCCAACGATTCGATCTCCGACGTCAGCTGCGTGACCAGGATGGGGGCAAGGGACGCCGAAAAAGCCGCTTGCCGTGGAGCCGTCGCGCCGCCCCTTGCCTTTTGCGGGCGGGCGGCGACGGGACGCCCAATGGCAAGCCGGGACCTCGTCGTCTCGTGTCGCCCAGCGCGCTTTGGCGGCTTTCTGGCCTGTGACCCCGGACCCTGGAATGGACTCTTTGTCGCGGATGAATGACGACGGGGCTCGCTTCCCATCCAGGCGAGCCAGGCTACCTACCCATTTGCTGAGGCCCCGTCCCCCCCCCCCCCCTCCGCAGCGTATGCGGCTGAGTACTCTGTACGCATCGGCCTGTCCTTGTCCTGTCCTCCCGTACCGCCCTCATCGTCTTTTCGTCACCGCACAGCCGCGCAGAGCTTGGCAGCCGTGCCATCCGTCGACGAAAAGGAACGCCGGTGGTCCGGCTTCGCGACAGCCCGGGCGGCCCTGCCTCGCTGGACAGGAGCAGTACCCCCTCGGTTGTTCCCTCCTGCGGCAAAACCCTCGTCCGCCTGGGCTCTCTCGTCAAGCGCCTCAGGAGGCACAAGATTAATGAAGGCTGTGTCAAGGCCCGTCGCGGCCCCCGTTTGTGCGCCCACGCCGGCCGGCCCTCGCCTCGTACCGCCCGTCGACGGTGCTCTGGCTGTGGGCGGCTGGCTTGGCTTGTCGTGGACTGATGGGCCTCGATCTATTGGCGTGACGCCGCTGAGCGCAAGACCCTGGTTCGCTGGTGGCCCCGCTGGCCGGCTCACCGGCGATTAGCGCCCAGGCGCTGGGGAGAACCCGTGAACGATGACCAGACGATGAATTGGGCCGGCTCTTGGCCACACCAACCCTGACAGCCCTGACTATGTACCCAGCTTGCGCGGCAGCACCGGAGCACGCAACACGCACGCACGAGTAGCCGATCGTCTCTCCGGCTCGTAGTCCCTCCCATCCTCCTTTCTGGGGATGACGTCGGGGCCTGAAACATCAGGTCCTGCTCAGGGTTTTTCTATGTATAAATCTGATACCCGACATGGTCCTCCCCCCCAACCGATGGCACCCCGCCGCGTCTGTTTGGATTTCAAGAGTGTGGGAACCCGCTTCTACTTACAAGGACCCTGAGCCTTGGCCCCGGTAACCATTGTATATCATCACGATATCTGCCCTACACCTTACCGCTGGGTTTTGCGAATACTATCCACCGCTCGCCATCGCCAATACCAATAACCCCAAAAACACCCACCGAAAATAACCTACTCAACCCGCTTGACGGCTTCAATTTCATCGGTTCCTCCATACACACCACTACCGTTCCTGTGACCGAACAATACACCCACCGCAACCATGAGCGACCTTATTACGACGATTGTTGCGACAGTCGTTCTCGTCATCGTCATCGGCGGTATCATTCTTGTAACCGCCCTGTACTGGACACAGATTGCGGCGCGCCTACGGGGCAAGAAACAAGAGGACAGCCGCTTCGCCACCGACAGTGAAAAGCAGCAGTGGCCGCAACCCAAGAGCTCGACAGACATTTCGCCCGTCTCGACACCGCCGATATCACCGCGGTCATCTCAGTTCAGCGAGGCCTCGCAAATCGCCGCCCCGCCACCGACGCAGCAGCCCAACGGCCAATCCATGCAGCGGTGGCAGTAAGACTCACTCATTAGCATCTTCGGCGGCGGTGCGACCTCGACGGTCTGGCCCGAATCATGGTCGGACATGGCCTTGGCAACACATTACGACATTTACGAGTTTTACGATACACACAAGGGACCATTACCGGATGTAATAGGACCCTGTACACCCCGGTCCGGGATCCAAGTCTCGGGGGCGGGCGCTAGTGCAGATCCCTCAACGAAGCGACATTCATTCATTTACGCATGGCATGGAAGCGAGGTGGTTGCACCTCGCGGGCGACGGCACCGCCTAGACGGCATTTCTCAGCATATTGACCAGGCGACTTGGTCATGGTTATGGGGGTTCGCGTGGCGTTTCTGGCGCCTATTCTGGTTTTTTGAGAGTTGCATTGCTTTGATTGCGTCACACGTGGCGAAAGATGCATTTACACAAGGGCGAGCAATCGTGCCGGTAGCTATTGGGAAAATACCCCGGTTCTGAGCAATAAAACAAGCACATTATGCATATCACTACATTCTTTTCTGGCCGCCACGCCGCCCTCGCGCCTCTATGACGTGGGGCGTGAATCATAGCGCCCGATGTTAAGACAGGGACCATCTACTTCCTGCGCCGCGATGTTCTCGACCAGCGCGCCGCCGGGCACGGCAAACCGAACCATGGCGGTTCCCGCGGGGTTCTGCGACGTGTCGTCGGGCGCCCAGCCCCGGTTCCGGAGGCCGTTCACCGGGTCCTGGAGGAAGGCCAAGACGTAGTCCTGCATGACGGCGGCGACGCGCCGCTCGGCGTCGGTGGCGCGCCCGGTCAAGTTCCAGGTCCCGAAGAGCAGGGGCACGTCGCTCGCGTGCGCGGCGCCCATCCACCACAGCGGCGCGATGCTCGAGAAGTTGCCGGCGTACTGGAAGCGGTACGCCGGGAGGCCGTTGGCGTTGCGGGCGCTGGTGCCGTTGAGGGCGGCGCACACAAAGGCCAGCGTGCCCTCGTCGACCTCGGTCTGGTTGGGCCCGGCCGCCGGGTCCCGGGGGTAGGCGACGAGGCTGGCCATCTCGTTGGCCGTGGTGCCGACGAGGACGGGGGCGCGCGCGAGGCGGCCGGCGGCGGCGCGGGCCGCGAGGTCCTCGAAGACGACGCGGTCGTCGACGACGCCGCGGAACAGCAGCGGCGGCGGCAGCGGCGGCGGCTCGGGCGTCTCGTCATCGTCATCGTCATCGTCGTCGGCGGCCTCGGCGCGGGTCCGGTCGTCGGTGTGGCGGCCCACGAAGTTGGCGAGCCGGCCCGCGGGCACCTGGCGCATGCAGTCGAGCTCGGCGGCGGCGTCGGCGGGGAAGTCGCAGCCGACGCCGCGGGCGACGAAGGTGAAGTTGGCGGCGGCGTCGGCGCGGGTGCCGAAGAAGCCGGAGCCGACGGGGTCGCGGCGCACGGCGAGGCCCGAGTGCAGGATGAAGCCGGCGGCGCGCGGCGCGCCCTCGCCCTCGCCCTCGTCGTTTTCGTCGGGGTCGGCGAAGGCGAGCAGGTCGGCGACGACGCCGCCGGCCGAGTGGCCCCAGACGACGACGCGGTCCGGGTCGCCGCCGAAGGCGGCGATGTTGGCGCGCACCCAGGCGAGCGCGAGCCGCGCGTCCAGCACCCCGAGGTTGTGCCCGTCGGCCGCGAGCCCCGCCGCCCCCGGGAACCCGAAGAGCCCGACGCGCCAGTTGAGCGTCACCATGACGTGCGCCTGCGTGCGGTTGACGAACCCCGCCGGCTTCTGGTACGGCGTGTCGACGCCGCCGCGCACGAAGGACTGCCCGCGCGTTCCCCCATCCCCTCACCCTCCGAGTCAGTCAGGGGGACCTCCTTGAAAAAGGGGTTAACGAGATGGGGGGGGGGGGGGGGGAAGGGGGGTTTGCTTACGCCGCCCGGTACGAAAAGCGCGACGGGCAGGCCGTCGCCGGGGCGGGCGCGCCGGGGCGTCCACACGGCGAGGCTCAGGCAGTCCTCGGCGCTCGTCTGGGCGACCCAGCCGGCGTCGGGGGCCTGGCCGTCGAGGTTGATCATGAAGCCGGGGGTGTGGGCGTTCCAGAGCGAGGGCGGGCCGGCCATGTACTGCGTGCACGAGGGCGGGAAGCGGTAGGCGTAGTGGTGCGCCCGCGAGGGGCGCCGCGGGCGCGGCGGCGCCCACCGCCACGGCCCCAGCGGCGGCTCGGCGTAGGGGATGCTGCGGAACTCGCGCACGCCGCTGTACCCGGGGCTCTGGAGCCCCGTGTACCGCCCCGTCCGCGTGCTCACCGTCAGTCCGTCGTGGTCGTCGTGGTCGTTGCCGGGCGGGCCGGGGGCCTCGCGGCCGCGTCCCGGCAGCACGGCCAGCACCCACGCCAGGAAGTTGCCCAGATGCATTGCTCGGCCTCTTTTTTTTTTTTTTCTCTTTTGAGGGAGGGCGATGGGGAGGGGTCCAGGCAGGCCAAAGAGGAGGTTTAGGGAACGATTCGTGCCGAGGATGATGACCCTCGTCGAAGCTCGCCAAACAAACTTCTCCTGCCTGTATATGTATATAGCCCTGGCCCCTTGGGCTCAGTCAGCAAACCACCCACCCAGTTCTTTGCTTCTTGCGTGGCCTTCTCTGGTGCGTCAAGAGGCGGGTGTACGACACGGGGGTCCCTGAATAGGTACGGCAGGGCTGCGCGAGCCCCCCCCCCCCCCCTTCCATCCGTCGTGCGGGCGGCGCCGATGGCTAGTGGGAAACACGAGGCCATTGGCTGCCATCGGCTGCCATCGGCCGAGGTGCATTTGCCAGTCTGCAGGCCGGGGTGGGTGGCGTGAGAATTTATTAGCCTAAACACAGCGCAGGCGCTCTCGTGACGCCCGGAAAGAGTCGCGGCAGGCGCGCCGGGGAAGCCAAGGGCTGGTGGTGGTGGTGGTGCCTGGGCAACCCTCCCGACCCCGGCCTGCCACGAGTGAGCATCGTGCCGCCGGCCGCGAGAATAAGCATATGACTTCGGGGGGGCGTGTTTGTTAGTGCTGAGGGGCTCGTCGGGGGATAATCTGTCATCGAGATGCGGATGGAGGGGGATGGACCCGGGCCGCCCTGACTCAGACCGCGAGCGGCGAGGGGAAACCAGGTGAGCAAAAGTTCACGCGATGAGAGATGAGCTGCCTTTGACTCTTCTGGCAGTCATGTTATTGTCCGGTATACGCAGTAGTCCAGCGCAAGAGGACAGCCCCGCCCTCCCCCCCCCGCGGCGGCCCATGATCACGGCGTAAGTATCCACGGAATCGTGGCCGGGCCGGCCAAAGTCTCCCAAGAACGTAGACCTCAGTCCAGTTCCAACCTCCCCGGCTACATCAGTACGCGGCCCTCACCGATATCACGATACGTCGCACCGGGCGTGCTGCCCAAGGGACGCGCAAGGAAAGAGCGGGAATAGAAAGAAGGGGTCACATGTTGATGCTGCCAAGCCCGCAATTGCTCCCGTAACGTCGAGAGCATCATCACCCGCCCGGCCGATCGGTCGCAGCGCGCCTGGCCATGGATTGGGCACTGCTATTACTCATCAAATTTCCTCTCATTGTCTTCCAATACTAGTTGGACTGCATGAAATCTCCCGCGCGTGAACTAGATTCTGTGGGGAGGCCTAGATTGCTAGCCGGCGACAGTGAGCCGAGCGACAACCCGGTCCCGGGATCGCCTCTGGAACCTGTCATACTTCCTCTCCCTTCCGCCACCAACTGAAGTTGATCTCCCTGGCAATATCTACCAGATGCCATGCGGTTCGGGCGTGGTGGTTTGCCGAATCTTCTGCAAGTGCCGGCTCGTAAGTCAGGAGACCCCCCAGCAAAACGACACATGGTGAAAAGCAGCCAAATCCATCTGTCGGGATCTCTTGTCCCATCTTATCGTACACTTCGATTCCCAATCCTCTTTGCCGTCTCAGACCTTCGCTTCCCCGCTTATTCGTCCGGCGCTGGTCTACCCCGATACACCAGGAACTTGAACTGGACATGGCTCCAGTTCGCTGGATACCCAAGGGGTTGGGCACCCTGTTGCCATGCCTCTGTGAGCTTTCTCATCAAACGCTGGTGGTCTTCGTAGTATTTGAGCAGCTGCATCCCGCTGCCGTCGACCTCGTAGTAGGTCGTCTTGCGGTCCCGGAAAACAGACAAGCCCCTCTCCCGCGCCAGCACTGAGGCAACGAACGACCTGTCAGCATGTCTCGTACTAGGGTAGATGGGGAAAAAAGACGTCCTCGGTACCTTTGAACTTGTCCATGGCCTCGGTGACGAGTTCCGTGCCGGTTTTTTGGACCGCCTGGCGCCCGCGCGTTCTCTTGCTACCGCCGGCCGGACCCTCGCCGGCCACATCCCGGGCGACTCGGTGGGCCACAACCGGGACCAAGAAGTAGAAGCTTCGGAGGTTCTCAAAAATTCGCAAAAACTGGGCTATAGCCCGGCCGCAGATTTCGGGCTGGTGGGGAAAATAACAGTTGTGTAAGCAATTACACTCAAAGGGCCGTGAAATCCAGTTCTGGAGCCGGATGTCGGGATTGAAGTAGTTGAAGGCCACGTGGGCAAGGTGACTAAAGCGCTGGCGATTGTTGTCCCAGTTGAGCCAGCCGAAGTCGAAGTCGGTGCCGACGACGGTGAAACAAACAATGTCCGTGTCGCCGTTGATGAAGGCTTTGGTCGGCTTCGTCCACTTGGCGCCGGGCTCGCCTCCGGATTTGCCCAACACCTCCTTCGGTGGCTTGTCCTCGACTTTGGGCAAGTTGGGCCCCGAGGCGGCCTCGCTCTTCTCCTTTACGGACAACTTCCGCCAGAAGAGCACCCGGTCGGCATTCGCCGACTTCTCCACCAGGTCCCAAGACATGCGAGAGGCGACCGAAAGGTTCCAAAGGTCCACCCAGCTCGACGGGTCGTCCTTGGCGTCTCTTTGGGGCTGGACCAGCAGCGTCTGGTAGTATTCCCTCGGTCGGTCGACCCCGATCTTGAAGTGGTGGACGACGCCGTGCTCCGGGGCGATGGCCTCCTCCCAAATCTTGAGCTTCAGCTCATCCGGGAGTCGGGGGTAGAAAGACATGGCGAGAAGAACTGCCGACGAGATTGCTCGTCGTCGACTTGCCACTGCGAGCTGTCAGTGTTTGCAGTGGGAACGGAGCTTTCGGCAGGCGCTTGTACCCAGACTCGTTTGATGGATGGGACAGGACCGCAAACGGCAGGTGACCCGGGGGCAACCACTTCGGAATCGGAAACGAAGATGCAAGTATTGGATCTGCGGACTACTCCCACCGCGTTACGGGTGTGAAAAAGAAGTATCGCCTCGAGAGCGGCGGTAGTGTTTATGAGTGGCAATGGGGGACGCGTTGTGGTGTTGCTTGGTGGAAACTCCAGGGAGGCAAGTGTGAAATTGGAAAGAGCCTGGTCCTAGGTGAATAACATCAAACGGGAGAAACTCGGGCAACAGAGAGGTAAATGGTTGCCTAGCAGTGCTTCCTACGACTCACTTGACCTGCCTGATCTTGTTTGGCCATCTCAAGAGAATTACATGAAGGCGGTACTTGCCCACCATAACGAATGCTGACCCTTGAGACTCGGTGCTGCCAGCGGATAGCCAGCAATACATGTCTGGTAAGGGGGAAAACCCGATATACAAGTCTTTGGTGAGTGTTTTCCAACAAGTCCGCCCCCATAGCCTCTGTATGGGTATATATAGAGTACCTAGCTATATAGGCATGTATCGTGGAAACAGTACAAACCCGAGTCCTTGACATTGTGCAAGCTCTGCGAGGACGTCGCACTCCTCCGCCACTGCCGAGATGGCGAGTCGTCAGCTGCGACTCGCCGAAAAGGACCTTTTGGTCAGAATTCTTTGCGCGTTCCTCTTCTCGCTCTCATCGGCCACCAGCGGACAGCTAGCTACGAAATGTTTCCATCAAAGGTGGTATCCCCTATGTCAAGTCAGGTGGAAGTGCCGCGGGCAGGGAGTTTCTACGCGTGGGTTTTGCTGCACCGAACCCTGGGGGAAACCGCCTCAGGGTCACAAGACCGGACATGTCATCCAGCCTCAACCTCCACGCGCTCGTAGCCTGCAGTGAAGGTATTGCGGTGTCCCCTAGCATGATAATTTCGTAATTCGACGTAGGAATTCAATACTGGCGCCGTTTTACCACCAGTCACCCGAAACTGCAACGCTGTGTGTCCTCGGGCTTCCAGCAGTCGATGATGGCCGAGGCGGATCAGAAACCACAGAGAAACCCTTTACCTACCACTGTCCGTCACTAAAAGCAATGACAATGGACTTTAAAAACATCACAAACCATGAAGTTACTAGAAACAATAGCCCGTTGGCGCGCTGAGGACTCATCAGGTACGTGGAACGATGGTAGTAGCATCTTGGGCTTCTATCGCGCGAATTGAATGCTGAAGTACCACGCAATGGCCCGTCGCTTTTCGCAGGAGTAGAGATTGAGCGACTTTGGACTGACGCGCAGGATCCCCCATGTCTCTCTCACGCTGACAAGTCAACCATCAAAACTTAGGAGTCATTGCAGACGATATCAAATGTTCAATTAGTAACGGAGAGCGGGGAAAAGCGGCAAAAAAGCAAAACATACAACACCGAGGATTCCCAGGTCGTCACCGACCCTAGTACTAATTCGGCGCTTTCCAGCTTATCTATGGGAGAGCGGACGGGATCCCGAGTTTTCTGGAAGCTATGGTCGTATGTGCAAGATAGAGGCTCTTTTACAATCTATATTACACAACTACTAGCTTGTCGTCTAGGTCGATTACCCCCCTCAACTAGTCGTTCGCATGCAGCCTTGCTAAGCCGCCGTACTGCATCACGACCGGCTCACTTCACGTCAAGGACGAAAAGGCGACAGCGTGTGGCGGTCTATGAGGTGTCGGCACCGGGACACACAAGGCGGCCAGACTCCTCCGGTCGCCTCATTTCCCAACTGTCGGTTGGCCGGTTCATCACACCTGGTGACCGGAATGAATGGTGGTACCAACGGGCTGGGCTGACGGCGCGCACTGTATGCCCTAACATGAGCCATCCTGGGCCTGGCGAGGCCCGGCTTCCCGACACCAGGGGCCAAGGCGGCTCCGGGGCACCCCGACCAAACACAGACGCGCGTATGGACGGTCCATACGGATGCAGTCCAGAGATGGAGCTGCGAGGGAGCGGCTTGCCAAGGCTTCGGGGCGGGCAGCCCTTCGAGGTCGGCCGACATGAAGATGTCATGCACATGCGCGCGGCTGTCATGGGCGGCCATCGCAAGGTGACCGGCCATCGATGGCTTCCTCGTCAACGCCAGGCCCGAAAACGCTACCCTGCAGGCCTCGCGCCCCCTCCCCCCCCCCCCCCCCCGTGCATTCGCTTTTGGAATTCGCATGTGATGCCGCTGCTGCTGCTGCTGCTGGGGGCGCGACCGCATCGCAAAGAGCCACGGCCTCAGATCGGGCCGGTGGGTCCAGGGTATCGATCCCGGGTGCGGGCACTACTGCCCGCCTGAGCAACAGTGCCGGCGCAAGGCGCAACCTGTGGATATTGTCCTGGCTTGTTTGGCAACTTGGATCATCACATTGAATTACGTCGTGGAGCAAACAGCTTCGAGGATGGCCCCCCCTGGCGGTAAGCCATTGAGACTTCATGAATGGCCACGACACGGACATCGCAGCCCCTTACGCGCAAAGTGGCACGGTGGATGCTCGTATAGCAAAGGAAGTCCGCCCAATCCCGTGCTTGCAACCGTTTCCCTGGTTTCCGTCTCCCCGGGTAAATGGACGACACCATCTCTCAAGGGTTGATATGTAGGCGGGACGTTCGATGGAAGCCCCCTGCCGCCAGATGGTTCGGCTGCTTGGATCTGCACAGCAGTCTCGTGGTGTCGTGGTTTCCATGGCCCTGTCCCGTGGTTACACAGACCTGGTGATCCAGAATCATCGAGGGCGTCCTGGGCTCAAGAGGTATCGCACTCCAGCTGGCTGGGCAGCCAGCCAGAAGATGTATAGTCCGCCGTGGGTGATGAAGACGTGGGCCCCAGGCGGCATATCGAAGAAACCACCTCCACCAACTCGAGCTGATCCGGTCGCAGACACACCCCGTCGACGTTGCTCAACCCCACCGGCCAACCCCAGGAATCCGTGTTCCATCCCAGACCGGCGGTTCGTGCGACAGCAGTGGCAACACGCCCCCCCAGGTCCTAGACGACAGGGTGCAAGTGGCCAGGGTGTAAGTGGGTAACAAGGATGCCACCCCCTAGTCAGCTCGGAGGTGGGTTTGGCCCCCAAAACTCCATGGGGGGGAAGGGTATTCAGATCATGTCTGGTCCTTTCGTATGCAGCATTGTCTGCCATTCCGCCTATTAGTAGCTTCCTGGGCGGCAACGATGCCCTAGTCTGTGGAGTAGCAGTGGCTCTGTGGTAAGTCACCCGGACTTCAAGCATGGCAAACAAACAACTTATGTGACAGCAGGAGACACATATTGACCTGATTCAGGACGGGCCCGGGGGGCTACCGCCAAAGAGACTCATTGTCCTCCACCGGCTGGCGGTCCCGGCATACGATATAGGATGGCCAGTGTTGGCGTGTGACCACCGCCCGCTCGCTGCCACGTCGCAATCTGGCACACACAAGCACCCCGGCCAAGCAAATGTGTACGACTTGAGGCCGAGACACCATCGGCACAGCTGGTAGTGCCAAATCATCACGCGTCAAGCCGACCACCGAAGTGCCTGCTTACCATCGGGGCCCAGGTGACAGACGCCATGCTGACTTGGCCATGTCTTTGGGGGCCACAAATTGGCGCCATGCTGGGATGGACCCGAACTCACGGTAGCTTCGAGACAGGCCGCTGAAAGCCAGCCAATGGGATTTGATCCGAGACTACCCTTGTAGAGCTGGCTGGGTTAGGCAAGTGCTTGGTCGACTGGAGAACCGGCATACATCGAGTACTCCCATACGTGACGTGAAGTGCTCTTATCAATTCAACACTTCTCCGGGATTTGTGACAGTCGGGGAATCTAGTCTTGCGTTGGCAGCGTTGGTTCGAGAGTCAGGCGATTCCAGGCGGTTCACTGTAGGCTTTTCCACCCAGCACATCTCAAGACTGCTTTAGAGCCGCGGAGGTTAGCATCCACTCCATCGACGACGCTGTTATGCTGGTGTTGAGCCCAAAACGGCATCGCCGGGTCGCGCTATTGGCTCGGACTTGGGCCCTGGCAGTGCAAAGAGGACTGCTCTGCCATGGCGTCGTAAATTTCTGCTTCTCGCTAAGCCAAACTGTCCACAAACCGAGGATCTTCGTTCGAAGGTTCTTGGCAAGTGTATCTCGCCTTCTTGTTAGGTCAGGAAACAAGGGACTGATAGCAAGCAGCGTAAGCCCCCACTGGCAATGCAGAATGCTGTTACTGACTTTCATTTGCGTTAGCCATTTACAAGCTGCCCAGGGAGCGACAACGGAGCAGAGCGCAGCCGGTCGAGTCCACGACCAGTCGCATATCAATATCCATCATCAGGTTTTTTGCCCAGGGCACACACTGAAGTGTCCATTTGGAGGATAGATGCGAAGGTTTCGTTTCAGGGCTCGGTGGAGCTTGGCTACCCCAGGGCCATCACGCCAGGTTTGATTGCGGAAGGGTATTCGGTTATGCAGAACGAAACGTCGGGCTGCTAACTCAAGTTCGGGTAAACATTTGGTCGCTTGATCTTGGCCCTAAACATCGATCACGTCAATGATAAGCAGGGTGATCCGCGGCACGACGGGTCGGCACCACCCCCCAACCTACCCGCGGTGTCGTGGCGACAGTTGATTGAAGCGTGGTAGGTGCTATTGCACCTTCATGTAATATGCGGTGTACTTTAGTATCATGAACTATTGTCAGTTCGTCGCGGCGGGAGAGGTGTTCGGGACCGTGACACCATCGGTATGTGTACCTAAGTACCAACCCGAACAAGGCTGGACGCTGATCCTCGCGTGCCCGGGCACGACCACATGCGAAGGGGTACTCTTGCATAGATGGCGACGTCGGCTGTAGAACCCAGGGAATGGGTGTCGTCGGGGCGTGGATGAGAGGGGGGGGCTTGCTCGCTGCGTTCCAGGCCCGGTTGGTTGCTGTCGCCGTGCTGCTGCAAGTGTGTCCCTGGGAGGTATCGAAAAGGGAACATCTGGTTTACCAGAGCCAACCCAAAGCGTCTTGTTTTCCCTGCCGCTCGCCTGCTGAGACATGCGACGGAGCAGATCATGGCAACGTGCTGAGACCAACGGCTGTCGTTGCCCGTTCCCGATCCGATCCAGACGGTGGTGGTGCTGCTTCCGTCTGCCGGGCCGTGCTTTCCTGAATCTGGCCCCAGTGCTTTCCGATTCGGCAGGTGCATCTGCTGCGACTACTACAGGGAAGGTGCAAGTGACGTTTGACATCGGTGGGTTGGGTCACGATCAAAGTCGAGCCCGGAGACCTGACGTCCTCGGCGTCGGCCCGCATCGGTTGGGCCGACTCGGCCAGTATGTACAAGGTACTTATTAAAATTATGCACCTGGTGCTTGGCGAGGTCGACTCGGAGTTCTTTGGGTCGTTGGGCAATATATCCTGTGGCTCTTGGGACTCCCGGTCCAGGCAAGTAGGCGGCAGCCGCCCGCATCGCAGGGGGTGGGCGGCATCGCAAGACTGCATGATCTGTCTCTGAATTTCCCAATGGCGGCCACCGCGAAAGCTGTATGATATGTCAAAATGAACGTAGCAAACAGTGTCTTGGTCGCCGGTGCCCGTCGCTGAGACACGCGTGTGGGAGAGGACCGGGGAAAGCGGTGAAGATGCAGCCGGGCGGCTTGATGATGACCTGCATGCGGCATGGCCTGGGCAATGGAACGAGGCCGGCCGGGCAAAGGAGAGGGTCGAGCTTGCCGTCCATTCTCTAGGCATGTTCCTCTCCTAATACGATGCCCATAGTTTGGATGGCGATGGGGGTGACTCGGGTCGGCCGAGGGTTGATGATGTCGGGCGCGCCAAAAGTTGATGTCTCGCTTGCCTCCCCCATCCTACCTCATCCCATCCCCATCTCCTAGGAACCCGGGGGACGGGTAGCCACAGGCCGCCCAGTTGCAAGCCTCTCTACGGGAGTGTACCTGAGTATTGGCAGCCTTGTCGGGTCGCGACATTCACAGATAAGATACAGGTGGGTTCTGAAAGTAGGGCTTCGACCGGGTACGGACGAACGCATGTACACACTGAACTCGATTGCTCTCGCACCGCCATGACGACTTCGTTGGCAATATGCCGTACATCCAGGCCTAAGTTCGACGACAGATTGCCAACCCCCTTGAAAGCCGCCAACGCCGTCTATTCACCGGCTGTGGCCCCTAGCAATCCCGGCATCCGCCTTCATCCTCAGCAATCATACGTGCTTCTCGGGGGCGGAAATCCCGCCAGGGCCAGCTCGGGAAACGTTGGGGGTTCTGCGGTTGCACCGATCAAAGCAGGCTGAGATACTCAGTGCTCGTGACGAAGTGTTCTTGGCACCTTGGGGAATATCGTACATGCCTGGCCCTCGGAACAGGTGCATGGCCCAAGGGACCATGCATCTTCATCTCACAGCAGGGGGCCAGCAGCTGTTACCGAGAGCGCCTTCGATGCCCCTGTCAGGGCTGGCTATTGCTGAGGTTACTTGGTCACATACCGGGCGCCTGCATAAGGCCCTGTAGACGAGCCTGTGGGGGGTGCATTCGTTCCTACACCGGTTGTAATGTCCGCAGGCCACCGAAGGTTTCTCTTTTTGCACGCATATGCCTGTATACCTACGTAGCTTACCACCACAAGGCCGGAGGACGCGCTGCATTGCCTTGCGCATCTCGATGGCTGCCTCATCCGCTGCTCTTGTTATGCTTATTGGTCCGCCTCGACCACCAAACCTTTACCTGCATACGAGCATCTGCCCAAGTGTGTGCCCGCTTGTGTCTCTCATATCCCTCGTTATGAGGGGGGCCTGGAGGGAGATCGTATGTTTCCTGGGCGTAGGCAGCCTCCATCTCGCCCCTTGGGGTAGCCGTCCGCTGCTTGCCGGCACAAGACTGTGAGGCCAATCGGCTGTGCATGTCCAAGTCCAGAGCAACAACGTAGAGCTGGCAAACACGGCTCGCAAGCACGTGTTCCTTCGTCGGCCTTGATGCGGGACCTGCCCCATGGGTCCATGTGCGAGTGTGCGTGCGTGAGAATGTGTGTGACCAGACGCTTGGGCTTGGGATTGCACCATGTTGATTACTTGATAGCAAGATTGTGTGCGACCCGGCGTGCCCCCCGATCAACCTGACCGACGCAGCCCAACAAATCCAGCCTGTTGGCATTAGGGTCAGTGCGAAAACAAAACCGAAAAAAAAAACCCAAGTACGACCAGCCATTGCGACCCAACGACCATGACGAGTCTTACGAGTCGACGAGAACAATCATGACAATACCTCCGCAAAGACAAAACGCCCGAGCCCGGCCCAATCTGCAGAAATCAAGTTTCAGCCATGCCAAACGCCATATGCTCGACAATACAACCGTAGCCTGCACAGCGTATGCTGCAGCCACCGCCCTCTCGACGCCCCCTGAACCGAACCCCTGATGCTTAAGAGGTGAGCATCGAGATGTTGCACCGCGGATCAGGGCGGGCGAGAACGCTCTGTATCGTCGACTCGTCAAAAACGCTTCGGAAGATATCGAAGTCGCTGGGGGTGGCGCTCGTCGGTACCGAGCTGGAACTGGAGCTGTGGGACTTGGATTTGCTCTTGGAGGCCGAGCTGCTTCCCTTGCTCTTCTTCGCAATGTCCTCCATGATGAGGCGTGTCGTGCTCTGGTAACTGTCCTCGAAGACAAAGGCAACCTGAATGGCAGGGTCAGTCCTCGCCCCTTCTTTCGCCTGCCCCCATGGCAGCCCCGTATAGTAGCTGACAGAAAAGTGGGGACACGCAGGCCTCCTTTTATAGTCGACCACGAACATCAGACAACTTACATAGTCGAATCGGCCACGGAAGTCGGGGTCCCATAAGAAAACCTCCCTCCACAGCTCAGCTAATTCCACCGGCGGGTTCCGATAGCTGTTGCCGAGCCCCAAGTCGCCTATCACCAGGTCCCTATAGCCGTAATACGCGCAAACCGTGAGAGCGGCCCGGATCTTATTGCGCACCATGGAGCGTTCCACATCGAAGGCGTACTTTGTGCCCATATTGCTGAGCTTCGGCCACCGGGCGGCGGGCACCGAGACAACGGGCAGATCATACCACTGCTCGAGCTTTTTATACTGCTCGTGGGGCCCCCGGAACACAACCACGCATTCGGAGAAGATGCAGCCTTCGGAGGGGATGGGATAGTTGCAATCCACTTCCGAGCTGGGGCCCGGGGTAGCCAACGTGGCTGAGAGTGTGCTGCGACGACATAGTCGCTCCTCGTAGCCTGAAAAGGGGGGTTAGTATAGAGCATCGATGGGAGGGCGGGGCGCATAGCTTACCAACAACCCCCGTTTCCCAATCACCGCCCGGTCTCTTGTCGTTCGCAGCGCATATAAAAGGAATACGGATTTGCCGAGCCAGCTCCCACTCGATGGTCAGGTCGACGGGGTCACCCGTCCTCACGGCTGATCTTGGTCAGGCATGCAGGTCTCGGAACGTGCACACTATACTCACAGAAGGCAGGTGGGGTCAGATCGTGCAGGCAGCGGCCTAGCGGGATCTGCTGCGCGGGATGGGGGAACAGGTACGAGTGCGTCGGCCAGTGGTCGGCGTATTGCTCTCGGATTAGGGGGATGTAGTGTCTCTTGGTCTCCTGGGCCACCTCGGAGGGGCGCGGCTTGGAGGAAGTCGGCATGGGGGCTGGCAGTCCGGGGGCGGAAGAGAGGCTGGAGGGGAGGAGTAGATGCGGGATGGTCTGTCTGCGGGCTATCCCGATCGAGAGATGGATCGCATGGCATGGGCAGGCGAGATATACATACTTATAAGCCGGGGGACTTATACACACCAATGGCCGACGACGAGGGAGGCGACCCATCAGGCTCGACCAGTTGGGCAGCCAGCCCCGGCACCCCTCGACTGCAGGGCGAAGAAGCGAGGCCGGGGCCGCTGTGCAACGGCCAATATGAAAACGCAATGATACTGCCGACCCTGTCTAGGACATTTGGGGGGGAGACCACCAGACACCAGACAATGACTTGGGGAGGGCCCTCGGCCAGAAAGAAACAGGGAAAGAAAAGAGATGGCCTCGCATGCAGAAAATATGACAGTATGCCAGACACTATTTGGGCTTGTGCGACGGTTCTGTTTCCCAAGTTTCTGGAAATAACAATTCAACTGGAGATCGAGTGAGACCGCAGCCGTGGTGTGGTACGAGATCTTTGTGTGACGGCAGTTGAGACATCGGATCACTTCGTATGCGCTCGGGGTCGGGACGAGTTTGCTTGGGAGGGGGGGCCTGCAAGGTGAACGCGTCCCGGGGAAGCAATACGTACGAAACGATGCAGACCGCTTCGATGGGATGCGACAGGCGGGCGGGCGGACGGCCGGGCTGAGACTCGGCTCGTCCGAACAGAGGAGAGAGAAGAGAAGACGGGGAAGGGGAGGGAGGAGAAAAGGCCAGGAAGGCGTCCCCGTTGACGCCCATGCTCGGTTCAGGGCAGCCCACAAGCCCACACGGGCCTGGACTGTCGCCCGTCGGCTATTTGGGGAGGGGGCAGAGAAGAAAACGACGAGTCGATCGATCATGAGGTATGGAGGGGGCGGCGGGCCGGGTCCGCGGCCAGCATGCGGGACGGGCAGATCTCAGACAAGGCGTCTCCGTGGCGGTTGGCGTGCTGCTGGACAAGAGATGGTAGCTTCGCACAAGCCGATTAGGTTGCATAAAAGTAACCAAGCCGAACCGCTGCAGGGCAGGGGGAGGGGAGGCTCATGCAAGATGGACAGACACATCGTGGATGGGATCACGGCGCCGTTCGTTCGACAAGGCTGAGTGAGGCTGGAGGACGAGGACGGAAGGGCGAACCACGGCCGAGGATCCACGGACCAAGGCGTGGCCACGGAGCACGACGACGGGCCGTCCTGGGGAGAAGGAAAGACGTGAGCGGATGAGGAGGCCCTGGGAGCTCGAGGCCCGTCCCTGGATGCCACCCTCGGTCTCCTCCTCTACCCAAGAGGTACCTACTTACCGACCTTCCAGCCTGCTCAGTTGCCTGCACGCATGCTTACTTACTCCGGTACTTCGACGGCAGCACTCAAGCCGCCCTGCAGGCACTCTTTCACTTGCCGAGGGACACAAAGTCACGCATGTTGCAACTTTCTGCGGCACTGGAAGACAGCCTTCGTGGTCTCGTGCCCATTCACCCATCCATGTGCCGAAGGAAGGGAGCGTCTCTGAACAGCAGGTACGAGATGTGGTGTCTGTCGCTTCGCATGGATGTTGCAGGAGGTAAGGTCGGCGTTTAGACACACAGTCACCAGCACACTGTGTGCAGGGGTTCAAGGGTCGGTTTCCGGCGGGCTGGTTCCGGCTAAGGGAAGCCAGATTGTCGACTGGGTGCGCGATGCTGACCCTGGGTGAAAAGTATTGGAGGTTAGGTTCTCATGCAATCCCATCCGTTTGGCCCTGGTCGACCTCGTTTGCGTGCTGATCCTGAGTCCGCTTGCGGTGCAGGACGCGCGACATGGGGCGCGTGGCAGGGCGGAGACGGACGCGGCTTCTCAAAATAAATCCTGGAGCTCCCGTGCGTGCGGAGGTCGCAGCTACCGATTGTCTGCACCTGCGCCTGCACTGCACGCGTCTGTGCTGGCTACGGAAGTACAAGGTGTTATATGTCTTACGTACCAAAGGTAAAGTACTCTGATCCCATGGGGTTAGCGGGCGGCGGAAAAATGATCTGCCCTGCCAAAGGCGAGCGGCGATACAGGTTATCCATCCCCACTATCTATCTCACAGCCGCATCAATGGGTAGGTGGATGTCCAGGTGGGCATAGTCCGAGTCCGGTCGAGACGGGACTCGCGATACCTCTCAGGTTCCCGGCAAGCGTGCCTCTGATTCCGGCCGACCACATTCCGTCCTTGTGTACGACGGCCTGCCCCTGCCCCCCACCCCGAGCTGCCACTCATCCTGACGTGTGTGGTGAGCGGCGTTGGAGTGGTTGGCCCGCCATGTCTTCAATCCTCACAACGTCGCGACGCCCACTGGCGCATCTTCTCGCGAGCCGCTTTGCACCCGCAAGCCCGCGCGCTCTCCTCTCCACCGCCCCCAAGTCGATTTCCGGCCTTCTGCAGTGGAAGCCCGAGGACGCCGTCGACCATGTCCAGGTACATGGCTACGTCCGGTCCGTCCGCGCCATGAAGCGGGCCCATTTTGTTTCTTTAGGCGACGGCTCCTCGCTGGACGGAGTGCAGGCCGTAGTGCCGGCCGACCAGGCCGAAGGGTGGGATAAATGAGACCGACTCACTCGTGACGTGCCTCGTCGCTAACTCTGTGTAATTATAGTATGTCCGTGGGGGCGGCTGTCCGACTCCACGGCTCTTGGACCCCTTCCCAAGGCCGTGGCCAGAGCCACGAACTGCAGGTGCAGCGCGCAGAGATACTCGGCGCCTCGGATGCCAAGGTGTGTCTATATAACGGATTTCCAATATCGTTTGACACCGGGTCCCCGTAGTTCTGACACTGTCGCAGACATTCCCTCTCCAGAAGAAATACCAGACGCCCGAATACTTGAGGACCATGCCTCACATGCGTCCCAGGATACCCCACAACTCTGCTCTGCTGCGGTTCCGCTCCGAGATCATCGCCTCGCTTAACTCCTTCTTCAACGGTCGTCAGTTCGTGCAGACGCACACCCCCATCCTGACGGCCTCAGACTGCGAAGGGGCCGGCGAGGTGTTCGATGTGGCCCCCTCGGCCGACCAGGGGGCCCAAGCCCCCGGCGAGAAACCAAAGACCTTCTTCCGGCGTCCGGTATACGCCACTGTATCGGCACAGCTTCACCTTGAGGCTCTGGCCCAAGCTGTCGGTAATGTGTGGACGCTGTCGCCGACCTTCCGCGCCGAGCAAAGCGAGACCCCTCGCCACCTCAGCGAATTTTATATGCTCGAGGCTGAAATGACCTTTACTGAGAGCCTCGATTCCATCATGGACTTGGTGGAGGATATGCTGAGGCATATTGGCCATGATCTGTCTGGGTCCAAGGTTGTCACGGAGCTGTCTGCCCGAACCTCGGGAGGCGAGGAGGACCTGGCCCCCATTGACCAAGTCCAAGCCCGCTGGAGAGGCCTGGTGCAGGACTCCTGGCCGCGGATTACATACACGGAAGCCATCAGCATCTTGCAAGCCGCGGGCCACCGCTTTGCCAACCAGCCCGAATGGGGCCTGGACCTCCAGACAGAGCATGAAAAGTACCTCGCAGCCGAGGTTGGGGGCGGGGAAAAGCCGGTTTTTGTGACAAACTACCCCCGCGCCATCAAAGCTTTCTATATGAAAGCGAACGGCGAGCCAGCCGGCGACTCCGTGCCGGGCGAGACAGTCGAGTGCTTCGACCTGCTCGTTCCGGATTTCTGCGAAGTTGCCGGCGGCTCGATGCGTGAACACCGCCTGGAGCCCCTGCTGGAGTCGATGCGAAGTCGCGGCATGGATGTCAGTGAGGCCAACAACCTGGCTTGGTACCTTGACCTGCGCCGTTGGGGCAGCCCTCCGCATGGCGGTTTCGGCTTGGGCTTTGATCGGTTGATTTGCTACCTCACCGGAGTCCAATCGATCCGGGATACTACAGCATTTCCCCGTTGGTACGGCCGATGCGACTGCTAGACCCGGCGGTGCCATCTGCCCAGGTCGGATGGGTTCGTTACGGCTTTCTCGTCTCGGCCGTGGGGTTGTCTTGTCCTACGCTTACACGACTTGGAACCGTATCATGAGGGTCTTATTCGGCATCTGCCGAGGTCTCCGCCGAGGTCTCCCCAGGAGGTCGGGTTGCCCAACATGCAGCCTACCATGGGGAACCGAGACATCCCATGAGACTTGCTTTGACAGGTTTGAGCTGCGGCAGCGGCTGCTCGTGTCGCCTGCCTCTTACCGCTCCAAGACCAGAACGGGTGGGATTTGCGAGGTCAAGGAGTCACCGTCTTAAGCGGCGGGCTCACTAAGAGCGAGAGAGGAAACGCGCCATTGCGGTACATGGCTTTGGTATTCTCGAGTCTCGGAAAAGCGATGAGGCGTTCAAACGCGTCTGCCTCGGGAGATATGTATGATCTCAAGGATAGTAGGCGACAACTAGCACGATACCCATATGTTGAAACTACATACATGTACAATTTCGACTCATGAAGACCGGGACGATGGTATCCATTCCGCCTATGTTCGTCTGTCGGCCTCACTCTGTGCTCACAGTCAAGCTCCTGGGGCCGCGACGTTTCGTAGTGGGAGGACAACAGCAGGTGTGATAGCGTCACCTCCCATCTTGGTTATGAGCGCGGTTTGCCATTACGTACCACAGCACAAGGCCAAACGCAGAGGAGAGGCTGTTCATCCCCAGAGCATGACGGCCCGTCGAGGTCCTAGGACGAGGGTCATGCATCATCGGACTGCCGCAGGGCCGGCCCACGGGGCCCTCCAACTCCCGGCAGTTATCGCCTTACGCGGAAGCAGTCACCAGGCCCCCGTCGATCCGAACAGCTCATGATGCCGAGCATGGCGTATCACACCTGCTCATGGGCGCACCAGCGAAGCCGCGAGATGCGGCCAGGGTATTGGTCCACGGGGGGGAGGGAGGGCGAGAGGTCGGCAGACCGGCAGGGCCACGAGAGGCAAGCCAGCCCTCCTCCTCCTCCCACGGAGAACCTTATTTCCCCCGTCTCGTTCGTCCGGGGGGGCGGCGGCCGCTGCCTCGCGCATTCTGACGTGGTGCTGGTCTCCGAGGCGAAGCAAACCGCGCCCGTACGGGCGCGAGCGCGCCCGCCCAAAGCTAAGGCGGGATCTCTTTACCGCATGCTGATGGGCGGCCACCGATCCCACTAGACGGATCTGGTCGCTTCCCCCCCCTTCCGTCTCTCTGTCTGTCTACCATCGCCCGCCGGCACTCTCCCCTCTGGTCCCGACGGTGGCCCTGCCGTCCACGCCCGCAAGCCCGCGCGTGCCTTACCACCTGGGAGCAGGGGTGGAAGGGACGAGGTAGAGAGAGAGCGTGTGTGTGTGTGTGTGTGTGTGTGCGAGAGCCGGTGGATCGGTCAGGAGACCTGCCTCACCTCTGCCTGCCTGTGTGTGTGCTACGAGGTTGGCCGGATCGACGGTCCAGCAGGGGCGCTTCGTTCTCCCTTCCACTTCATCCCCCCTTCCCTCTCCCTTCAGCCACGGTCTTTCGTTCATGACCCCGAGAAAAAAAGCCCACACGCTACGCCGCGGGCGAACGGGCGGCCGGCGTTGGCAAAGCGCCCACCACCCCCTTTGCGTGCCGTGAGCCGTGCCGAGAGGCCCAGGAGGGCCGTGGGGTCTTCTTGGCCGAGGTGCGGCGCGTGGTCCGCCAGCGCTTGGCACTCATCACTCTCGTCTCGGGCTTGCATTGGCCTGGCCCGCCGCCTGGCCCTTCGGGTCCCTCTCCCCTGCTGCCCTCTCCTCCTCCTCCTCCCTCTCCTTGTGTGTCTACATACCTTCTACAGTGGAGCTCATTCCCCCCCAGCGCGGCTCCGGGAGGCCTGCCGTTGGGAATACACACGCACACACACACACACACCGGACGGGGGGGCGAGGTGGGCGGCTTGGGGAAAAACCATGGTACCATGTCGTTCGATTCCCGGCTTGCCCTCTACCGCTGGAGGGCACCCCTCCGTTTGATGAGATGTCTCAAGGCACGGCGCCGTCTCGGGCACGGGGCGCACCGGATCACGGGGCTTTTCGTGTGGTAGCGAAATGACCGCGGCGGAGGATCCATCGTCACTCACACACACACACACTCTCTCTCTCTCTCTCCTTTGGGGCCCTTTCTTCGGCGCGCGGCCTGGATGCCATGCATATCTGCCCTAAGGGGGCGGGCGAATGGGGACGTACATTTGGCCGCGGTGACACCATGTGGAGGCCCCCCCCCCGGGGGGGAAACTCTTGACCATGCTTGGCAAACTCTGGACACATTGCACATTCGATAGCAGGCAGGGCCACGGCGGGCAACATTGGCGCGCGCGCAGACGACGAAATCCCACAAAGCTTGGCTTTTTCCCACCCCCCTCCTCCCTCTCGGGGGAACCTGGCTTGGCCCCCTCCTCGGTGACCACTGGAGCCTGAGCGGCCCAGGCCCGACGCTGCTCTTCCCCACGGCCTGTAGGATTAGGTACCTGCGTGTACCGCCGTAGTGACCGCCACAAGGGGCTTTGTAGATCAACTGCAACCCCGGGCGGCCGGCTTCTATTCGTCCGGAACAGGAAGGTCGAGTGCTTTGTGGGAGGGCTCGAAGGGGGGAGGGAAGGGGGAGCCCGTCTTATCAATCCAGCCCAGGCAACATTTTTTTTTCTTTGACGAGCAGGCAGACAAGATATCGCCTGCCTGGGCTGGGGAGGGGAGGGGCAATATGCCGTTCCAGGCAGAGAGAGAAGAAGGGCGGTTCGGAATGTGGTGGTTTTTTCTTGGGTATGTACATACATACGTCAGAGTAGGCTGATGGGTACCCTAACTCAAGTGCCCAGGCAGGGAGGGTACTTTCGGGAGGGAGAGGCTGCACGACCGTTGAGCTTTCGCCCGGGCAAAGACTCCATTGGTGTAGCCGAGCCTGCCGATCCCATGAAGCTTGACAGGTTTATTTCCATCCCCAACCACGAGGTGGCTCCCTCCCAAAGCCGCCCCCTCCCCCATTTCTCCCTCCTCCGGGTGGCCGCGTCACACTGTGTGTCAGCACGAGGAATAAGGACGGGCAGTGTGTGGTTCTGCGTGGCGGGCGCGTGTTGTGGTGCAGTGGGGCCTCGACAGCAGGTGCATTCCGTTGCGTCCTCTTGGCTGCTGCTTTGGGTCGGGGGGGGGGGGGGGGGGGGGGTTCCTGGGCGCGGGCTTGACTTTTTGGTTTTTGGTTTTTTTTTTATATATATAAGTATACCAAGATCCTTGGCGCTTGGGTGGTATCCCAAGCCCGGTAGCTTGGCGGCCTGGCAGGCTGGGCAGGCTCTTGGTACGGAGGGCCAGAACGGGTTCGCCTCTAGCTGGCGCGCCAGGCCCCAAAGGCGTCTGGCATTCTGGGTACACACGACAGAAGCAAGCAACCTGCTTGCACCGGTGATGGGCGGCAAAAGTGGCCAGAGGCCCTCGCTCTATCCGGAGAATGGACCAAAAAAGAGCGAGACGGCGACCTTTTGGTTGGGGGGGGAAGCGAACCCGCATCCATGCCCTACCAGCAGCAGCAGCAGCAGCAGCAGCAGCAGCAGCGCGCACCCTCACTATTCCCGGCTGCTCGCGCAGGCCCTCGATCCCATGCCAAGCGGCCAAGCGGCCCCCTCGAGGACGGATATACGGAGTTTGTGTACCCCATGGCCGGGCTCGGCGTCTCTTCATCCCTGACGCGCGGGCGGGGATGCGAGTGGGGAGGAATTGCAGGCGTGGCGTGGATGGATGGGGCCCAGGATCTCTCTTGATTTGATTACGGTTATGCCGCCAAATTAAGCTTAAGCTGGCATGGTCATCTCTGCTCGCCCCTCTCGGGACTTGGACTTGGACGAGGAGACGGGAAGGGATGGGGGGGGGGGGAGGGAAAAAAGGAAACGAAGAAGACGTCGAAACCAAGACGGAATCCTCCCCCCTCCCTCTTCTCTAGAACAATTCCATGG
Organism: Nigrospora osmanthi; assembly: GCA_029489945.1. Taxonomy (NCBI): domain Eukaryota; kingdom Fungi; phylum Ascomycota; class Sordariomycetes; order Amphisphaeriales; family Apiosporaceae; genus Nigrospora; species Nigrospora osmanthi. The sequence goes on along the minus strand of CP120503.1, from coordinate 2,147,386 downwards.
GTGGCCGGGGCCCCGACAAAACCAGACTCGCTCCCTCAGCCCGGGTTCCCGGCTCGACTTGCCTGCTCCTCCTCCCCTTCGACGGCCCTGGCCGTGTTGCAAGCCCACCGTGGTGGGTAAGTAAGTACCTAGGTAGATACATGGAAAATCATTTGCGGAAAACGAGCACATGATGAATGCCCAGGCGGCTTGGAGGCACCGACAAGAAAAGACGGCGCCATGTTTCTTTTTCTTCGTTTCGGCGACGAATTCCGCCGGAGAAAGCCAAGACGAAAGGGCGCTCCTCTCCCTAGGTTTGATGACATTATTTTTTTTATTCTTGACCTACCATACTTGCCAACCCCATCCTGCAGGCGCGGCACGGGCTCCGAGGGACCTCGCCAGTGCTCTCGCGCCGGCATGTCGGCTCCGTGCCCCAGGCACCTCGAGTGTGGGAAGTTGGACAAATCTCATTCATGTGGTCATGTGCCGTAGAGATGCGGCAATCATTCATTGATCGCACTTCCCCTCCAACCCACCCCCTTCCTCTTCACGGGCGGCGCCGCCTCCACCGGGTTTTTCTGCAAGTAGGCCCTGTCGTCCAACCAACCAACCAACCAACCAACTGCCGCCGCCGCCGTCGTCTCTCCTGCTGCTGCATGGGACGGCCGGAGTACTCCCGTACGCAAAGGGCAAGCCAGTCATTCATGCATTGCATTTTCCGTACATGTTCAAAACGTAGCCAGCTCCATCCGGAGGGGGAGGGGTGCTGGATCTCGTGGCTTGGCCTTACGGATCGGTTGGCCAGCTTCGGCACCCATTCCCCCCCCCGCCACCGTCACATTTCCAGCCCAGGCCCCAGCAAAGTACACAACGTACTATGCATCCAACTAGTTTCGGTGTACGTACGTGCGTACATGGGGAGTCTTGTGCTTACGGGCTACTACATAGAACAAATAGTTACATATACACAGTACTAATAGTGGCCCCCCGACTGGGCCTCAGTGCCTGCCGGCCACAGCCGCCAGCATAAGACGAAGCTGACGGAGGCGCTGGACGAACGACCCGTTATTTTCCTCTGGGTACACGCCGTCTCGTCTTTCGCTGCCGCGCATCAATGCCGACGCGGCCAGATGGCGGCACGCCAGGGCCTTTTCTTATTCCCACCGCGGAGCCGCCGCGAGCCCGGATTCCCAGGTAGCCAAGCACCGCCAAGCGGAGAATCAGTTCATTCCTTGGGGGAAGGAAAAAATGCCAGCGGGCAAGCGGCTGAGCGAGGAGCTCCACCCCGTGGGCGAGCCATGGGAAAGAAGAATTGAATAGCCCAGCTCGCCCAGCCGCCGCCCAGCAGAGTTCAAGAAAGTACTTGTAGCCCTCACTCGCTAGGGTGCTAGGGTCCAGAACTACTAGCGAGGGCCCTGTCCTGAACAAATAGAGGCGGCGTATTTGCAGCCCTCCCCCCGAGAAGCACCGCCCTCGGATCCTGCTGCGTACTATCACAACCAACTACTTCCCACCCCGACGTGGTTGCGTTCTGGGAAACAAGTCCGACGTGGCACGGGCGGGTGGGCTAGGTTGCCAGGGCTTGCCACAGTATTTTCTGCCCATTTTTGCCCTTGCCTGCGTCAGTTCAGAACGACAAGGGACACGATGACATGATGGTGCGCGAGCCAAGCGCCCGCTGGCTTGCCGATTTTCCCGAAGATTTACGCAGCCGACAGGCTCGGTTCTTATTTGCTGGGTCCCCTCCCCTTCCCCCCCCCCCCTTTATTTTTTTTCTTGCGCGCAACAATTGCGAGAGGGCTTCCGTCCCGCCCTGCCTGCTTTCGAGGGAGGTGATTGTGTACTTAGATCTTTCTCCGCGGGTGGTCGCACAACCTGGTGCTGGTCCTCCTCGGAGTAACCGGAAGAGGCAATTTCCGGGAGGCGTCTACGTTTTGCACGGGTGGGTGTGGGCAGGGTCCTGGGCTGGGACTCGGGCACCCCTCCCGTCCGGCGTCTGTGCCCTCGGACGCCGAGGCCGCGGCGCTGCCTCGCGCGCGCGTTTGTATATACTACGGATATACCAACCCGTGGGGCATATGCTGGGGGGGGGACCGGGGGCCACGGTTGGTGATGACGCTGCCCCGTCGTACATACTCGAGAGGCCGCCCTGCAAAGCCATACCAAGCCGGGCAGCGAGAGGCGAGGTTTTCGACCCCGATAGAGTTTGCTTTCTCTCTGGCCCTCGAACCTCGGGACTTGTCGCACGGCAGCGATGTGGGCTGGTTTCACGCCGGGCATGGTGTTACTATTTGGCAGCCCGGCGGCAGAGAAAGAATCAGTCGGTCTCGCGGGGCTGCAGGCAAGAGCACTGCCCAGTCGAGATCCCTGGCCGGATACTCGCGGACATACAGGGTGTGCAACCGTTCGCCGAGCGAAGGGTCGGACCCTGACTGTACCCAAGTAAAGTAAGTAAGTACCTTTGGCCTCGAGTCCAGTCATCCGCCAGCCCCGTCAGAATGCATCCCGGGGGGAGGATGGGGGGGCAGGAGATGATTCGGTGTAGGTACGGGGCAAGTACGTCGCAGACAAAGTGACCGAGTCCTGGGGGGGCGACACAGTCATCCATAGGTAAGTAAGTATGTGAGTACGATGCGTGTACGTGGTGGACGGATTCGCGTCGCGGCGGGGAAGACAAGACGTGGACGGAAAACGCGCTCGGGGAGGAGGACCAGATGGCCGTCCTCCCGCAGACTGGCGCCGGAGACCCGAGGGAAGGGTACCGCCCGCCTAAAAGCACGGAGCCTACCCGTCCATCCGCTTGGACGAAACAAACAACTTCAGAAGAAAGTGTGGCGCACTTAAGCTTCTGTGACGGTGTGACCTGACCTTCCCCCCCCCCGCCCATTTCTCGATGATGCTGTGTCATCCGCGTCGCCTCTGGCTTTCGCGCGCGCGCCCGTGGTCGGGGATCCATGCTTTGTCGGATCGTCTCGCGTGTGACCTGGCGTAACAAGAGCGACGAACTAGTATGCGCGCTGTACTTCCTTGCATATCGGGGCAGCCTGGCCTGGCGACCTGATGCTGCAAGTCGCAGCTCTGTTGCCGTCGTCTTCCCCCCCCCCCCCCCCCCTTCCCCCGTCTGCGTGGTGCGAAATGGCTTTATTGCCTCCGTCCGTGCCTTGTGGAATGTGACGCAGCCCTCAGTTCGAGACGGCAGCCGCCTGCACGCCCGCGCTCCTGTATTCCCGTGACCCTGCGGGGCCCGTCTCGAACGCCTCTCACCTGCCCTTCCTTCGCCGCGACTCTCTCTCTCTCTCTCTCACGAAACGGGGGCGGCAGTTGGAAGCTCGCGTGAGAAACCTTGGTCCTACCGGGAATACGACGGCGGCGCCAAGATTAGCTGCGTGTGTGTGCGTGTGTGTCTGTGTGTGTGTGCCGCAAGGAGAGCGATAGAAGTGGCTCGCGTCCCGTCGGGTATGCAGTGGGTGAAATGCATGGGCCGCCTCGGCCGGTTTCTTCTCTGAGCTGTCTACCTTCCTCCTCCCTTTAGGGATGGGATCCCCCAAGACGGATGCACGACCGCGCCACCTCTTCTCTGAAGCCCGCGCGTGATACGTCCTCCGTCTTCGTTTTCGGCTGCGGCTAGAACTCCGACGGCGGTAGGATGCCCACCACAAACGGAGGACATCCGTACATAACGACCGCCCGAAAAACAAGGGTTGGCTGAGAGGAAGGAAGAGGGGGGGCGGAGGGAGTCGTCCTCCACATCCAGATCTAGATTTAGGCCGCGTTAACCGTCCAGTGATCGGGCCCCGACGAGGCTGCTGAGAAAACCGTTGCCTGTCGGGAGGGCCTCCCTAGCGCCCAGTTGGGAAGGCGAGTCGAGTCGGCCGACCAGAGTTTTTTCAGCTCTGTTGGGCAGCTGGTGCAGCGTAGCGCAGCCACGGCGCTCACGTAGCAGGCAAACAACAAACGCCGGCCTGTCATTGGGTTCCGGCCAGGTGGACCAAGCAAGCGATGGCGCTATCGTTGGTGCATCGTGGTCGGCAAACCCAGACATGAGGAAAAGGTCCCGGAAGTCCGCCGCCCAGGCAGAAAAAAAAAAAACAAGCCAGCTTCGTGATCAGTCGGTCGTGGCCGTGGTACGGGATGCGCTGCCGCTCACTAAAAACACGCCGGGTCCAGTTTGCGGTGCGAATGACATGATCCGGGCCCCCCCCTCACACCCCCCATGGGCGCGGATGACCAATGCTATCGTCAGCCCGCCAAGAAGCGCAGCCTTATTCAGCTCGACCCCGCGAGAGAGCCCAAAAAGAAAGTCCGCAAGTACTTCCAATATCCCACACTACTGCTCTACTAGCTACGTATGCGGAATACTCCGTACACGGCCACCCGGAGCGTGGCCGGCACTAACAAAAGGCGCCAGAGCCGGCCTGCCTCACTTTGACGCCAGTCCCCTGCGGGTCGCAAGGGCGGTCGACCACCAGAGCGAGGTTTGCCCCAGTCGACCGGTGTCGTGTCGTGTCGCGTGTGACGCTGGGAGCCGGCCCGGTCGGGGGGTAGTCGCAGGCGAATGTTGCGGGAAGTACGATATGCCGGGTACTTCGTCCTCAGGGAGGAACCGGTGTAGTCGCGGGCTTACATTGGATTTCGTACTTGCAAACGTACATGCAGTAGATACAAGATGAATGGGCTCGATCGGGGGGAGGCCCCAAATCTTAGGTCTAGTGCAACTATGGTTCGTTGTAAGTAGCACACGGACAGCCCCAATGAGGAAGGAAGCTGACAAGTTTGAGGGAAGAGAATTGGGGGGGTGGGTGGACAAGGGGGGCTCCAGGGGAGAGACCCGATGAAAGACATGGATTTGGCGCCCACGACATTTTGATGCTTTGCCTACCGACCGCCCTCACGTCAGGTTGCCCTCCCCAAGTGCCCCCGGCATGCATGGTACACTTGGGGGTATCAACAGCCCTCCCTTTATGTCATTCCCGTCGTCCGTCGTACAAATACACACGCGCTACCGTGCTGACTGCAGGCGCCCAGGGAAGCCGGCCCTTGGCTCGGTTTCCTTTGACGAGACGCCGAGAGGCCAGGACGGAGAGACGCCGAGAGGTGAGCAAGCATTTCGCTCACCGGCTCGCCGCCGTGCCTGGGGTCGAATTGTGTGTGTGGACGGGCGGTGTTTCGGGAATCAGCCAGATACCGATGGACCGACGGTCGCCGGAGCCGCTGCGGGCATTTTGGGTAAGCCCTCCCCCCTAAAGTACTTACTCTGTCCGGGCCTTTTTTTATGTTCTGGCCATCGTGACCAGGATCGGCCTGTCGATCCGCATAGAGTTACAGCCAAGCCAGCCAAGATTGGGCTAAAGCCAACTAAATCCGGTGGCTATCAACGCTTAAATGTATGCTTAAACAGGATGGGGTGAGATTTCCTCGTGGCGCCAAGACTCCAGGGATGGGTCCCATGCATAAGCCCTCCCTAGGAAGCTGGGCAGTGCAAAGCAACCGAGCCCGGGGCTCCTCCCTTTTCGCTTCATCTTCGGCTATCCGGTCTGGAGGTTTTCTTGGGGGAGGGGAGGCATGAAGCAGGCAACCGGACCTTCGGGCTTTTCGGCACTATTACGATATCGTATGCAAGCCATGCCGCCGGTCAGCTTTGCGTCGAGGGGGGACAGGGAGGGGTAGCGGCATCATCCGATTAAGGAAAGGAAAAAAACAAAAAGAGGAGAGGAAAAAGGACAGGAGGCCAAAAACGAAACAAAGGCCGGCGGCAGATGCCCAGAATCGATCTCTCACTCTCTCTACCGGGCATCAGCCTTTCCTTCGTCTTCCCCAAGGGCATTGCCAGACACGAGTGCCGAGTCTTCCGGAGGATGAGAAGCTCACAGTCAATCAGTCCAGAAATGGGGCTGTCGATCTCCTGACGCTGGCTCTCGTCTGCATCGAGACACACACAATGGTGGCCTATGACTCTTTCCCATCGTGGACATTTCCTAGGGGGGGCGCAAACATTCCCGACCAACCCGGTGTTCGGCACCGATAATTGTGGCGCCAAGAGGGGCCTTGGCCACTAGCTTCTCGATCCGCGCTATCAATCGTGTGTTTTTTTTTTTCTCTACCTATTGTATGAAACTCGAAAGACGGCCCCGGCACGGTACGTACACTGGGAAGAAACGCTGCGGCGGTGGGTAGGGAATTTGGGCTTGCAGCATCGTCATCATATTACACGAATGACCGAGGGGGCTTTCGTAAACCACCATGCGCGCGAACACACACACACGCTGTTTGGCCCAAGGGGGAAGGGCAAACGGTGACTCGCCAAGCGGGGAGGGTGTGTGCGGGCACACGGCACGTTGTGCCCAGGGTCAGCAATCAGCCCTCTCTTTCTCTCTCTCTCTCTCTCTCTCTCTTCCTGTTCTGACAGGAACAGCTGTGTGTCCTCGGACTCTTCCCGCCCAAGCCACGAGGCTGTTACACGTAAAAATAGCCCTCGCCCAAGGAGGTCCCTCGCGTTGCGGTGGGACCGTCCTGGCCGTCAGTTCGGATCCACAAGACATGATCCCAGAGGAGGGCAGGTCACGGGCGAATGACAGGCTCCAGCCGCTCGCACAGCCAATACCGGCTGGCTGACTGCATTGGATCTTATTTCGTGCGTCCCCGATCCGGGTGTTCTGTGTAGCCTCGCCGCCTGTCCTCCTGTCACCGTACGCCAGAACGGTCATTCTGGGACACGAAGCCCTTATCACCCATCGCTCCTCCCTCCCAGGCCCCCCCCCCCCCGTGGGATCCAAGGGGGTTGAGATGAGTCAGGTATCACGGGGATGCGGGACGTGGCAAGGCTGGCCCTTCCGTCCTGTTCTTCCAATATTTCGCTATCGTCTCTCCTGCGCCTGCTGTGCATCCTGTCCCTCGCTCAGCGTCGACGGAACGGGCAAAGCAAAGCATGCCAATGTGGGCGCGACGACGAGAGCAACACCGCACAAACATGCCAATATGGCAACCAGGGGGGGTGGGGGGAGGGGCGAGCGGGTGCGTGACCCTCGGCAGGCGATACAAGGCCCTGCGATGCCGAAATCTTAGAGTTTTCGGGGACCCTGGGTGGGGTTTCCTACACGATAGTTCTTCTTTGTTTCGTACGGAATCGTATTCGAGTCCATGCAGGGCCAAGCATACGACTACATACGCACCGTCTGCCACCCATTGGGGCCCATGGAGAGAGGGACAAAAAGGCGCAGGCACATGTCGGCGGTGGCTCCCCAGCGAAATCCAGCCGCCCGTGAACTCTCGAGAGAAAATTCAGAAGGGGGAAGGAAAAGCAAGAATCAGCGGGCGGCTATTGTATTACGGGGCATGGATGGGACGCGCTGCTGACAATGCGATGTAGCATGCAACGCCGCCTGCGTGCCGTGGCGGCGCACAGCATGCATGCTCTGGGCCTACTTGTCCGCTCTCCCTTCCTCCCTCTCGAGACCAGGGCTCTCTCTCTCTCTCTCCCCATGCACCGATATCGACGATCGGCCTCTGCCCGGCGGTAGGAAAGCCGCCCGGTGGATATCAGCCCGCCCCGGGAATGTGGGGAGGAATGAGGGCGACGATAGCTGCCCAATTGGTGCAAATGTCCGTTCAGCATCATGCCCCCGTGGCGTGGCCAAGACAGACGGCTAATGAGCTAGAGAGGCTTGGCTCAGCTTACACGCACTGCCGCCGGGGGGGCTCTCTGACGGTACATGTTGTACCAATTACGGTACTTTTGTCGCTGTACGTAGCGCCCCCGCGCGCGCTGAAGCGCTTTTCCCTTAGGGGAAGGAAGACTGTCGTCTCAACTAGTACCACCTTGGTCTGGAACGGTTCAGAAGTAAAAGAGGTAGATGGCGTCGAGCCAGGGCTGCTCGAGATAGGGTCGGCGGTCCTATCCTTTTTGTGTCCCCCCCCCCCCTGCGCTCCCGACAAGCTGGATACCCGTCCGCACCCATGATGGCAGGCAGACTAGGTGGACAGACGCCAGCCCAAGAAAAGACCTGTGATGTACTTCCCAACCTCCTTCCCCCCTAGTGTACATACACGGCCTACCTCAGCCCAGACTTTCAGCGACACCCCCCCGGTGACAGTCGGGACTCCACCGGGGTACAGGTACCTCGGTGGACGCCTCCCGCTCCAGCCTGTGCCGGCATGCCGTTTGGTCTCAGGAGGAAGACTCGTCCTGCTGTCCACCCCTTCACGCCTTGGCCCTTGGGCCCGCGCAGTGCGCTGGCCCCGCCGGCTTCGTTCTTGGCCGGCGTCCCAGGAACCCTAAGCACACACGATGGTCGTCACGGATGACGGGGTCACGGATGGCGGCACACAGACGTATCCGTACACGGGGGGAATACACGGGGCGCAACACAAAGCCTTCACGAGGGAGGGTCTGGGGGGAGGGGGCTTGGAAGTGCCTCAGGAGCAGCCGGCAGGAGGGTTGCCCAGTCGGGCACGGGAGGTTCCAGTGTCCTCATGTCGCATGTGGTTACGATAGCGTTTACTGGAAGGCGGGCTTGGGAGTGCTTGGCTTTTGCTTGGCCCCATGAGTCGTATGGACCCTGTTGGCTGCGCAGGCTGCCAAATGAGGGGTGGGGTGGGAGCCATGGGATGGGATAGGACGGGAGGGATGGGATGAGAGGGAATGCGAGCCTGTCCAGCCCGTTGATAGGCAAGACAGCCCGGCCTGGACGGGCCCCCCGGACCCCTGTAGGGGCCGCCTGTCGCTGCGAATTAAGCTTGAAATGCTTTAGGAAGTTTATATCCGCAGGATCCCCAGCGAGCCCGCCGTCCCGCTTCCCCCCTCCCCCCATGGAAGGCAGAGAGGGAGAGAGCGAAAGACAGAGAGAGAGAAGAGAGATCCCCCCCTCGCATCGCCACCACGCATCGCATCGCCCTGCATCAGACCGGAGGATTCCTACTGTGTGCCCGTGTGTACGCGCGTGCGGGTGCATCTTCAAATAAAAAGCTTGCGGTCCGAATGGGCGTTGCCGTGGGTTGACCCTGCCCTGGATTCCACCCTACATACAATTGCCCTCGACGGCTGGCTACACCACGTCCCTCCTTGGATCACCCTCATTTACGGCGGTGGAATCCGAGAGTAACGAGAAACCCAGCCCTCTCCGGTCTCGTCTCGTCTCGTCTGGTCCTTTCCGTCAGCGTCATCAGGCTCGGCAAGGCACGTCGCATCACGAGCCGGTCCCCCGTGCAGTCAAGTGCCAGCCAGGGCGTCTTGTCTGTAAACAAAAAAGCGAGGGGGAGAGGGGAAAAAACAAGGCCCCTGCCGTACGCCCTCGTCCCAACCTAAAATCAACAACTGCAGCAGCGCGGATCCCGGGTCGAGCCAAGCACGGTCGAGGCAGGACAGCTCATCCGCCTTCACATTGCATCGCCTCGCATCCGGGCGACGCGCACGACTCTAATCTGATCGCGCTCCGCATCCGCCCACAGATTCCCAAACACGCCACGGCAGGAGGGAGAGAGAGTTGACTTTTGCCCTACGGCACTTGCAGCAGCAGCACGGCATAGCCCTATACTATACGTACCTCATACCTGCGGAGCCTGGCAGCCAACAATTCCTAGGCACCCCCCAGGTCAAAGGAGGTACACAGTGCCCCTCGAGCCAGTACCAACGCTTCCGTCGGCAACGGCTTTCCAGGGCATCCTCCTCCACCACTCCTAATCTCCCGCCTGGCAACGGGGGGCTTGTCCTATTGGCACTGCCTGCCTCTAGCTGCGAATCGGCCTGTCTGTCTATGTACCTACTAGTACGCTGGGCAGCGTCAACTCATTGAGTCAAACACGTGTCCATCGACATTCACCCGGTCTGGATCTGCGCCATCGCGGCAACCATCGTCAGCGCACCTCCACACAGCCTATAATCTTAAATCTACGCAGTCTGCACCCTATATCCGCTAGCGACCTAGCGACCTCGCGACCGTGCAACCAGTCCAGGCAGGCCGGAGCTGACCCGCGGGAATAGGAACCGCTTTCAGAAAACAAAAATCTCGCTTCTCGCCCTTCCCTCCCACCCCCCCCCCCCTTTGCACTTACATCAGCAGCACGGCTCCAAAGCTTATTACGAGTTCCCTCACGACTCTAATTCTCCTGGCAATTAGACTTCCAGCTCGCATTTCCGTGTGCGCCGTCGGAAGCGACTTAGCCTTGTCTCACTGCGGAGAACCTTCCCATCATCCAGAATAACATCGACCGTCGTCTCGTCGCCTCGCCTCCTACCGCAAGCGGCACCCCGATATACTCGGGTGGCTGGCGATCCTCGTCCCAATCGCCACGTTCATCTGCCGGCAGCCCGACCCTTGACAGCCTACATCATCGGCCATCGTCCGGAAACAACCAACAGAATCATCGCTACGTCCCACCAGCCAGCGCAGGCCTGTGAGCATCCGGCGCCATCTGCCGCGGCCATACTCACTACGATATCCGGTATGTGCATCGTCATGTTTTCTTGGTCTTCTTGCTGTGCTGCCTTGGCGGCCAATCCCCGGCGCCTCTTCCATCATGGGGCGGAGGCGCCATGAGGAGCGAAAAGGCCATGGCCTTCTGCAGACTGGAGGATACGGCCCGTTTGGTAGCCTGCCTGCCTGCCCTCAGCGGCCTCAAGGGCCCGCCCGCTCCGTACCTGCAACCCACCGCTTCCCCGGTGTGCGGAAGGTTCATGCCACCTCGCGGCTGCATCGCTAACCCCCCCTCTGCGGACCTTCTCATCTGATGACCCCGAAGCCGCGGCACAACTATGGCAGCTTTAGTCGAGCCAAGCTCAAGGGATCGCTTTCGGTAGTCTCGAGTGAGAGCCGCGATTGGTCCCGAGCGCGTCCGTCACCTCCACAAGAAGCTTGTCGTGTATCAGGATGTATAAATAAGCGGCATGTGGTGCCCTGGGGGCATGGGACGTCCGTCAGCTCCAGTTTGCCGTCTGCCACCCCGACTCTCACACCCTGCACGTCTCGCAGGCCTGCTAAAACTTGCCCTTTCTCCCCCCCCTCCTCCGGCCCCACCTTGTTGATCTCGCAGGTCGTGCCATCGTGGTCGACAGGCGACAGGGCTGTTGGCGGATAGACGCACAAGCTTCCGCCAGTGCGAGAAGACAGTTCGGATCGCCTCGAAACATCGCTCGTGTCCGCTTCCCGCGCATGGCCCTGACACGATAGGCTAATTTCATGGGTACCCAGGGGGCTTCACCAGCTGGCCGGGGCTGTCTCTTGGCTTTTCTCGCATAAGAAGCGCCAAGGGCCGCCTTTCTCATAAACCCAGTTCTGCGGGGCCGACGTTGCCCACTCCCATATCCATTCGGGGGGGTTCTTTTCGTGGGTGCGCACTCACAGTCACCAACCCTGGTGCATGATCCACAACACAGTTTGGATGTGGATCTGACTTGTGGATGGCTCCCGGACCCAGCAAAGAAAGGAAAGTCGGTTACTTATTAAGACGAGGTCCCTACTGTGAAGCCTAGCCCGGTCCTCTTGGTCCGGAACATCGAGAGACAGCACACAACCCTCCCTGTTCCTACACCACACCACCATGGAAACCTATCACGGCTACGTGCGGACGCCCGCCGATGCCATCAAGCTCTTCGAGGCTTGCCGACTGGGCCTGCTGCCCCGCGTACAAAGGCGCCTGTCGGAGAAGGAGCGCCAGTCCATCAGCTCCGGTTCCGTCTTCGTATGGGACGAGCGCGAGGCCGGCATGCGCAGATGGACCGACGGAAAGTCGTGGAGCGCCAGCAGGGTCTCGGGCAGTTTCCTCACCTACCGCGAGATGGAGGGCAAGCGAGGCAGTGGTTTCGGCAACTCGCGCCGCGGTAACGCCAGGACGCCGGACGGTGGCCGTATCAGTGACGAAGACCCCGACGGCGAGCCCGAGGGCTACCGCTACAAAGCCGACGGACTTATGAAGCAGTCGTTCAGCATCACCACCTCGCAGGGCCAGCATCTACACCTCATCTCTTACTACTCAAGACCACACCCCGGAGCCCCCGAGATGCCGCAGCCCAGCTCGGATCCGCAGCTGAGGCATATTGTGCCCGCCAAGGGCATGTACCCCGAGTCGAGCCTGCACGATGCGAACCCTCCTGCTCTTACGCGAACCCCCATGCCGCCCTACAACCAGGGCCCGCCGCCAGAACCGGCGGCCTACGGTTATACCTGGGGCGCGCCCGCCCCCGCTTGGATGAGCCCTTGGCCGCCCTCGCCATCGGGGACTCCGCCATGGCTTCAAAACAAGATGTCCCCCGAGGTGAAGCCGCAGCAACCGCCGCCCCCACCGCATCACATGCGGCCCGTCCTCATCGGCCCAATTCACGCCGGTCACCACCCGGGACACCATCCCGCCCATCCACTGGCGCATCCTCCCCCGCGACCCTCGGGAAGCCCGCATGCGCACCCGATCTACCCCAAGACATTGCACCCGTACGAGGGCGAGCGCCTGCCGCCCCCGTCGGCGGCGCGAGCCTACCACCAGCAGCCGAGCCCCGCGGCCTCATCGCCGCGTCTGCAGCAGCTCCAGAGCCAGGCCGCCCAGGCCGTCATGATCGACCCCCGGTTGGCCGCGACGAGCGCCCGCAACCCGCAGGGCCCTCTCCCTGCCATGTCGGTAGCGCGTGGCCTCACTCCGCCACGCACGCACTCGGTTTCCCCGCCCCGCGCTACGGGTCCGGATCCGCCGCACGCTGCTTCGAAACAGTCCAGTATCTCGGCCATTCTCCTCCACCCCACGCCCTCCAACTCGGAGCCCAACAGCGCGAACCCGGCGAGCAGCAATAGTGCCAACAGCTCCCCGAGAGGCCTGAACGCGGGCAGCTCCGTGCCCCCGGTTGCCCCTGACATGTTTACGGAGGATGCCAGAGCCATTCGCTCTCTGGACCGCAAATTCTGCATTTAGGAAGCACCACACAATTTCACTTCGAAACTGGCGCGCGTGCGTGTCTACCCACGCACGCGCACGGCATACGTTTTTCCAAGCGCTGCATTGAATCGGGGGGCGGGGGGCGTTATGAATCCAAAAGGGTCTGGGAGCGAATTCGCTATTCTCACATGTTCAAACTTGGGTTGGTCAGAGCGTGCATTTACATTGGGGGGAACCACACGATCCTCAACAACACGGAGTTCGGAGGTGCGCATATCACACACACGGTACTGGGCGGGCAGGCAAAGCCGACTCGGCGCTGGCCGGAGCCCAGTGCTGCTGTTCGTTTTCGTGTAATTAGTTACGATGTACATAAGGTGTACCAGTTACGACTCAAGGTCGCAACGACGGGCTGCCCAAAGGGCAGCCAGCGCGCGGAGACGGCAATACGAAACACGAGCTGATAATCACCACTATCAATCATGATGTCGTCAAGGAACGGGAGTGACTAAGAGACGACACGTGCTGGGCCGTCAAGGTTCGTTAGCCTAGGACGCCAGCTCATCAGGATTCCGACCCCGTGGATGGCCGGCAGGCCTGTACGTATGCGAGGTACGAAACAGGCGAGACGACTGGCGTGCGCAGGGGCGGAGTCTGGCCGATGGTGTCTCGTTTCGGTCCAGTCGTGCCCCCCCCCCCCCCCCCCCCGCGCGCCTCTGGAAGGCCATCTGAAGGGGGGCGAGGGGGCCTTATTACCGGCCACATCCATGCCAAGCTTAAATTATTTTCGTCTCGTCTCATATTTCGGCGGCGGCCCATCACCCCCAGGCAGGCCGAGGAGGCCGAAGGGGGGCGAGATTCCAGACAGCTGAAGAGCGGCGCCGACTCCACCGCGAGGGAGGGGGGGGGGCCCGCGGGCTGGGGACAGTGGCGATCGGATCAACTGCCGTTTGGGGGTTGTCGATACCGTATCTGGGCTCGGCCGGTACGCGGTACCCAGTATCCCTGAAGCCTGCCGACGACAACGGTCCCCAGGAGAACAAAAGAGGGAAGAGAAAGAATAGACGAAGGGATCCCCCCTGTTCACCAGGGATTCAACATCCCCCCCCCCGGGCGGCTCGCCGTCGGTAATCGCCTAGCGAGACCTAACCGTGGGTGGAGGAGGAGGGAGGGAAACATGGCCCATGGAAAGCGGGCTTGACAGACGAGGGAACAGGGAACAATAAAAGTTCAAACGATGCCGCGACTAAAAAACCCATCGGACCTACGATTGCATCAGCATGGGCCCCAAGTTGGAGCCCATGGCCTTTTTGTTTTTCCTTTATCATTTAGGGATCTCCTCATCATTGCCATGCGCCATGCGCACTATGAGCACCCGCGGGGCCATTCCGTATTGGATTAATAAACACGGGGATATCCTCCCCCCCCCCCCCCTCGGGGCCTGGGTGCGTATCGCTTCGATTCAACGGGGCGACGACGCAACCTAAAAAAGAAGTATGTAACAAGGCAAAGGGCCACGCGCCAATGAGTATTTTGGATTTTGTCATTAAGGGGGGCCATTGAAGGGGGGTGGGGGTGGGGAAAAACGGGCGGATGAGAGAGAGAGAGAGAGAGAGAGAGAGAGAGAGAACAGAGGCAGGAACGTTTGGCTGGCTCGAACTCTGTCGCCTTTTCCCGCGCGGATCAACCAGCAAAAAAAAAGGGCGCGCGCGCGCGCACATGAAGAAAACGTGCTGCTGCGTGAAGATGATGTTGACGGGTTAACACTAGGAGGGGGGAGGGAGGGAGGGACCGGATCTATGGGTCAATCGACGCCCTTTTGCCCGAGTCGCGGACAGCCGGCCGGGAACGTGGCGTCTCTACTTATCATCGCATTCTAATAGTCCTTAGCCTAGAGCGAGGATGCGGTAGCTCCCCTCGTGTTGGGGGTTGGTGGAAAATGTGTGTGTGTGGTGGTGTTGTTAGCAGCCGAGAGCGATTAGGAAGGGGGGGAGCGAAAGGCAGGAAGTATGTAACAGCTTACGACCCTTTTCTGTCATAGATTGCTCGTAGCCACGTTGATCGTTGTGGCCTTCTTTTTGCACGTGTACGTTGAAGCACGGCGCGATCTTATTTTATGCTTCTTTTCTAGCCCGACTATCTGGGGCCGGCGGTAGGGGGGACCGGGGGCAGCTCTCACACACGCATACACACAGCCACACACACTCTCTCTCTCCCCGTGTCCCTCTTTCTCTCCCTCTCCCTCCCTCACTCTATTCCTGACCCTTCCTCGCGTACCGTAACGGGATATGAAGAAGGGAATTCGCATGCGTCGCGTCTCCCGTCAACTGGCCTTCTCTTTTCCCCCAACCTGGCGACCCGGGATGGGAAAAGTGTCGTCGTCGTCCCCCCCCCCCCCGGTCGCCTTCTAGAAAGCGGGTTAGAGCTGGCCACCATAAATTTAAGCACGTTGCGTAGGTTCCGACCGTGTTTCTGGGACGACGCTCCCGACGATGGGAGGGGAGGGGGGGGGGGGGCCGTAACGGTGGGCCGGGGATACATACGACGGAGGGCCAGGACGAGGATTTCCGGATGTGCTGGCTCCATCCCGGTCGGGGGGGGAGGGAGACCCAATGAAGGGGAGGGAAAGGGAAGAGAGTTTGCCGCTTTTGGGTTTTGCTGGATTCAGCCGAGGTCCACCGCGTTGGGTCTGCCATCCTGGGAATCCAGCTTTCTATACTTTTGACCACACACTCTCTTTAGTCGTTAGAGCTCTCTCTCTCGTCTATCCCTCTCCTGTTTTGGGGGGGTTCCCGGCGCGCGTGTCCCCCTTGTCAGGTACACATACACACCCACGCCGGGCGCACGCTGACTGATGGATGACAACCTTCCTGGGTCACAAATGCCAAACCACACGCGATCCATCCGCGCCGGCGCCCTGACGGCCCCCAAATCACGATCCAACCGCTTTTTCTTACTCATTGGCCGTTTTTCCTTCTCCGAGGGGGGGGCTCTTCTCTCCCTGCCTGACCCGCCGGTCGCGCCCTGGGACACGCCAGATCCATGAGCCATCGTCCCCCCCCCCCCCCTTTTTCCCTCCTGTCCCCGCGGGCTCTCGTGCTCCTGACGGCCCCGATACTCCGTCAGCACGAGTTGGCCGGACTCCCTGACCACGCTGCCGTTCCCCCCCCCCCGCCGGCAGGGCGTAGTCCGGGTTTGGCCGCGTCGTGGACACGGCCATCCATCCCCGATACCCAAGGTGCCTGCCTCTACCATGCCAGCGTTTCAGGTCTCGCTTTCCTTCTTGACTCTGCCGCCCCGGTGAAGCTTTTCCCCGGCGCGGGCCCCACGAGAGGCGGATCGCGACGGGCGACCACCCCCACCGGGTCGGTTTTGGGATGACACGATATGCTTAAAATTACCTGTTACCAAAGTTGCAATACGTTCCCTTTTTTTGTTAACTGCAAACCCCCCCCCCCCCCCCCCCCCCATTTATCTCCTGACGGCTGTCTTTCTTTATTGCCTCGGCCATAGTTGCGGGGCCGACGCGCCCGCGGAGAATACCACGCTGTGCGGGAGATTCCCCCCCCCAATCCCACGCCGCACGCGCACACGCGCGCGCCTGGCTTTTTTTCTTTATCATATATATGAGACTGCCGGGACCCGGCGCCCCCCCCCCCCCCATGGCCTGCATGTCCTCTCCCACGGGCGCTAATCTGGCGGGCGTGCCGTACGGACGGCCCCTCCCCCCCGGTGCGTCTGGTGTGTGAACGACGCTGTTTCTTTCGGGGCGGAACCTGCGACGGAAAGGAAGTCATTCCCCCAGGAGAGGGCGGCTACAGGCCCGCCCCGCTAAGCACGGGTCCCTACTATAGGGTTCCCAGTGGACTGGTATGGGAGGCCCTGTTCGGGCAAGCAGTACCTACTACTACACATGTATGTAAACTGCAACTGAGACGGTCGTAGCCGCGTTGTCTGCATCTTGACGCGGAAGCCCCCACTGGGAAGACGGGTCTGATCGAGGTTTGACTGCAACGGTTTCATGAGGTGTGGGGTGTGTAAATTCGTATGTACTACCTATTCCATGGCTTCCATCCTACCGCCGTGGGGATAGATGGCCCTACCAATGCCGCCCCCCCCCCCCCCCCCCCCCCAAACCACGGCCCTGCTTCCCACGGAACTGTGGCTCGGTGAATCGGCCCCCTCCCCAGCGAGCCCGAGAGATCCGAGCCTCCGACCCGGAGCAGATCCCAGGGGCCACGAGTGGCTGCGGCTTGTTTTCCTTCGTCCGCCCCTCTGCGACGCCGGCGCCCTGCGTGCATGACCCGGGTTGCATCACGGCTGCCATGACGATCCTGCTGCGACAGGCGAACGAACACCCCCCCCCCACCCCGGACAAAGGACCGACGGTAGAGTAAAGACCGCGGGCCCTACAACCTTCGCCCGGTCACGGTTACCCGGAACCTCCCCCTTACCCTACGCCCCCCCGTTGACAAACTGCCCATCACGTCCCATGAGGCCACACGGCAAAAGGGGTGATGAGGCCGGGGTGGGGTTGGTCTTCCCCCTTCCCCGCCGAGCTTGCCATGGCAATGCCGGCAACCCGTGTTAGACGGACGTAAAGCCTGAGAACATGCAGCTCCCAAGCCCGCGCGCGCCGAGATCAGGGGTTTCGAGCCTCCCCCTCGTATTGTGGTCTTTCTGACTTCATTCTCCCACTTGGGGGTCCCATCTACCCAGAGAAAACCGCCGTGCCTCCCGCAAGCCAGAAGTGGAAGCTACAAAGATGTACGGCTCCAGTAAAAGCTCATGGTCATATTACAACATAAGTAATCTACGTGGAATACCAGCAGGCATGGGATTTTATGTCGTGTTCGCTGGAGCTTGGTTGGCTCGCCCAGAGGTGGCGTGGCCTCAACCAGGTAGATGTATGCTAGATGGAGAAGACGGCGGCCGCTTCCCAGACTTTGTACCTGGAATGCTGACAGATTTCTTATAGGTCCTCGTGCATATGGATTACCTAAGTGGGGATGCCGTACGTATTTGACATGAAGGAAGCACGCCCCTGACTTTGTGAGTTGAGAGACCGTTTGTTTCGTGCGGTTTATCGCCTGTTACGCTGTCGTTTCTTCAAATATATACTTGGGTATACACTTACATATACACATAAACAGGTATAGATAAATATATATATATATATATATATGTGTGTGTGTGTGTGTGTGTGTGTGTTCGTATATAAGTATGTATATATGTATGTATATTTGTATATATAAAGGCCTCTTCTTTTACAACTTCGTATTTCTCATACTTAAATGTTAGCACCCGGTCTAAACTCTGGGCCGGGGCCTTACAAAACTCCACTCGGAAAACCCTAGCACGATCAGTCTATGTTGTGCTTTATGAGAGGCCGCTATTTGCAATCATGTTATTTATCCCCTTCGCCGCCGCAGTCCCGACACAGTTGCCAACCTCCACTTCGAATAGACGAGTACGGTTGTATACACGTATTCCTAGTGTGTTCAAGATAAATTGTCCATCAATTCGACCCACTGAAAGCGCTAGGAGAATGTCCTAGGATACTGGCATGGAGTGAGTACATACGGGCGTGTTTCTAGCACGGTAGAATAGCACCGTGATCAGAGCAAAGGGGGGGGTTCACCCACCCAAACTAAATACCCTTGAGGACCCTCTCGTCCGCACTCGGTCGCGTGGTGAGCCGTCTTCCCGTCTCCTCGGGGGCAAGAAAGCCCCCATAGGCCGTTTGGGCGGAGGCAAGGTCTGCGTGTCTAGGGCCCCCCCTTACGAAGAAGCCAGCGGCGCGGTCCTTCCCCCGCGGCACTGGAACCCTACGGCCAGCCACGCATTAGTAGTAGCTGGACTCGATGGAAAGGCAACGGGGGAGGGCAATCCAAGGTATATATTTATACAGGTAGGGGCATCCGGGGTGCTCAAATGGGTTATGGTCGTTGTTCACCATCCACACCCGCGTCTCTGTGTGGCAAAGAGACAGGACGCCAAAGCGAGGACGCAATGACAGGCAGGCATGGAAGTCGAAATTTTCCAGGCACAAGACACTCCGCACACTGTCTGCCTTGGGCTGGTGGCTGTAGGCCGCCAGAGCATGAAGGGTCCGGGGAGCCCCGAGTAGAAGTGCTCGCAACTTTCAGAGAACAAGACAAAATATCTAGATACCCCCGTGGCCTTCGTAAGAAACCACTAGAAAATCAAGTAGTCATGAACAGGGACGCAGCCAACCAAACCCCCTTAGTACGCTCGTAATCATTTTCATTGATATATCTTTCCTCTCATCGCAATCTTGTTTGTTGCCCTCGTGCGAAAGAGCTGTGAGAGACTCCCGGCATCATCACTCAGGACGCATATTTTGCCGGTCCGTCGGGCTGGGTTGCCGACCTGGCACTCTGCAACCGCCCCTTTTCTTGTGAATGAGTCTTACTTACCTCACTTCCACACAAGCCGACGGCAGTTGACAAAGTTATCGTCAATCCGAACATCCGACCAGATCCCCTCAAAAAGAACGTGCTTAACGTGGCGGACTTGGATGATGTATCAACTGGGGCGGTTCATTTCCTTCAGTGCAGATCATCACACCGCTACGGTCGCCTTCTGCCACGCGGGCTGGACGTACACACCAAGTGCTTATGTTTGATCGTTCAACCTCTACGTTTCTGGGAGCCGGGCATGGACTTGGAGTCGAGTCCGGAAGGCCAGGCAGTCAATCCCGTCTGGTGCTGCAGGCGCCATGGCAAATCTTCCGGTCGTGCACGGGGGACAATAGGGGAATCTAGTCGGACTACCAGCCGTCCAATGCACACGTCCCTGAATGCACGAGTGCGCTGGTTGAAGTGAGGACTTCGACTACAACTGGGTTAAGAGGGCACTTCGTACCGACCTACGTTACTGCGTGGATTTGAAAATCCAGCAAGGCCCATCTAGATCCAGTAACCAGATGAGACCTGGCATGCTTGGCGCCTCAAACGAGGGCTAAAAGCACCTGGCGCAGGGTTCGGATGATACCGCAAGAGCCGGAGGGTTTACTCATGATTGCACCACTGACGGGCCAACTCGTTTCAGAGTAACCTTTCGAGGTGGCGGAAGGCCAGTGACTGCAAAGCCTTATGAGGGCCGACCGACCTACCTTGGATGGCTTGTTGAAAGGACTGGCGTCTGCGCGGAAGACGCTGCCAACCGGTGAAGGGCTTGATTCCAAGCACTCGTGCTGATCTCGGGCGGTCGGGATTCGGATGGGAGCTGAGATTCGGCGGCGCCAATGTGAGACAGACGGGCGGCCGCCCTCGAGCCGCATCGGGGAAGGTACCGAGAGCAGCGAGCGGAAGACGGGCGCGAATCTGGGCATCCCGCACTCCCCAGCGGGCTTGCGTCGATTGAACAGCGGTGTGTCGCGAAGCTAGCAGCAGTACCGTCGAACAATGGCGTGACAAGTGGGAAGACGCACGCTGGCATACCCATGACCAGCCCGGCAGTCAGGAAAAAGCAAACCACCGACAGGGACACAATGACCTTGTGTTGACAGTTGAAGGAGGCCATGTCCGAGGTGCGGTGCTGGGGCTTCGCCTAAGGTGGCGGGAGATGCGGCGGGGGTGCGATAGCCGCGGATGGGGCGGTTGCGCACGCCTTCGTGCCTGAGATGCTTTCTGCAAAGCGCGTGTGTCTCCGGGACGTAGGAGCCGAAGCGGGAACAAGAACACGTCGCAGGCGACCGGGCCCCGAGTGCACGAGAAACCGGTTGTCATCCGCACATTGCGTCCTCCAGTGGCCCAGCCTGCTTCGCGTGACGTGTAGCTACCTGACTGGACCTGTGATGAGATGAGAGCGGCCGCAAACCGCACCGGCTGGACCGGGACATGTTGAGATAGCAGGTCAAGCAATGTAAGCCTTCGGAGAGAGAGAGAGAATTGGAGGACGAGGGCAATCCCGCCTCTTGGCGGAGGGGCGGTGGCCGCGTTCGCGGCGTTGGCATCTTCTCCACGGTCGGCGTGTCCGAGGGGGGGGGGCAAGGCGCACAGATTTCCATACAAACGGCGCTCACGGACGCGAAGCACTTGCTTTGCGCGGTTGAGTCTTAGTTGCTGGTACGAAACTCCGAAAACTCCAAAAGAACCTGAAATAAACGGCCTCGTCTACCTGAATATCCGAGCGGCTTATCTGCGAGACAGAGGGCTGGGCTGGGATGCAAGATGGTGACGTGTGTTGGGGGTTGGGGTGCGAACACGCGACTCAAAACAAAAACAGCACGCGTCGGGCGCTGCACGGCGCTCGGGGGGCCGGGGAGCCGGTGAAAAATCACAAAAAAAATCCAGGGCGACGCCGAGAGCCGTTGGCTCGGGTGGGTGGAGAAGAAACAATCGTAAAACCCTCAGCCAGGCGTTGGGTGACGGACGGGCGAAAAGGTGCGGATAGCTTCAACCACGCGGGGGCGCATTGGCGGCCAGAGACAAAGGGGGGAGTAGAAGAGGGGGGGTATTGGGGGGAGGGGAGGGGAGGGGGAGCCCGGAACAAAGTCGTGGCAGACGAGCCATCAGTTGGGATGACGTGTGCAGATCAGTCAAAAAGGCAAATCGGTCAAACAATAACAGAAGCAGTCGCAAGGGTTGGGCGGCAATGAATCCCGATGCGCCCGGAGAGCACGACGGACGGAAGGGTCGAAAACATGCGATATCACGGGGATGGGGGGGGGGGGGGGCGTTGAGCCGTCGACGATGGGGAATGGCTAACCCGAAGCAGCGGCCACGTCGCACGGGATGGCCAGACGCCCTTTGGGATCCCCGTGACGCACAGGACCCCGGAAAGACTAAAATGACTCAGCCCAGGGGACGCGGGCGAGGGGGCGATGGGAAAGAAGCGAGAGAAGACGAGAACGAAGGGCGATCCGGATCGGGGGCATGGTCGACGGGTTTGGTGAGAGTTGAGGGGGGCGGGCGGGCGGGCGGGCGGGCGTGGACGGACTGGCCGGGGGAGGTATTGCCGCCAAGGGCCAGACAGACGTCCATGCCCCTCCCAAGAGAAAAGGGAAAGGGAGATAGAGAGAGAGAGAGAGACAGCACTGAGTGGGAGTGAGGAGGGTATGTGGAAGGGGGGGGGGGGGGCGTGCATGGATCCCATTGGAGTTGGCATAGCCCGGGACGAGAAATGGAAAGATAGAAAGTCATAAATGGGAATTGTATTGGACCAATCAAAAAAATAGATGCAGCCCCACCCGGCCTAT
Organism: Nigrospora osmanthi; assembly: GCA_029489945.1. Taxonomy (NCBI): domain Eukaryota; kingdom Fungi; phylum Ascomycota; class Sordariomycetes; order Amphisphaeriales; family Apiosporaceae; genus Nigrospora; species Nigrospora osmanthi. Next base: position 2,125,323 of record CP120503.1, on the reverse strand, counting down.
TTTATTCTCGAGAGCCACCATCCATGGACGTGGAGAGAATGGGCGGGACCCATGGATGGACGGAGGGATGGACTCCATGCACAGGCTCGACAGGTTGCCCGTTAAGTATGTACTTACCGATGAGCGGCGGCTTGCTGTCAGCGAACCCGCCTCGCCTACCCACACCACCCGACCTGCTGCTGTGCCGAGCCTGGGCGGCCAGGGCCGGCGGCGGCGGAGGAGGAGGAGGAGAGCGAGACCCGGAGAGCATGACCTTGCGAGAGGGGCGATGCGATCTCGTGTTGTGATTATCATCCATGGTCGCCGCCGTCCGGGCCGACCGTCTTGGTCCCGTCGTCCACCTACATACCAACCTGCTTACCACCCGTGGGTAGGGGTGCTACTGTAAAGCAAGAGCCGTGGCGCCTGTCTGGGCTGTCCATGGGATGAGAAGCGTGACCAAACAAAGCCAGTTTCATGTGGGCGTTGTGGTATAGGCTGTCGGTATCAAGAGTTGGGTGTTTTGGGTTTGGATTGGGGATCGGACCGGGGTTGAGGGGGGAGGAGGAAACCGGCGGGCGGGCTCGCAGACTCTGGCATCCCATACCTACCTTACTACTTAAGCTGCAATACTACGACCAGGTCGGGCAAGGAGTGTATGCGAGCGACAAATCGGGTGTTGCAGCACAGGGTAGGGCAGTTCAGTGGAGAGAGCGGGCGGACGGGATGGATGGCATGGGTGCGGTTGGTGTGGTTGGGCTGGGCTAGGATGAGATGGGACCCGACCTGTCCCACGGGACGGATGGATGGATGGAGAAGTGCTTGTTGCACCACGAGATTCCCGCCGTCCATGCCCCTTTCCTTTACGGGCAATGAGGAGGTTCCCAAGGTGTTCATGATGCCCACTCCAATCTCTGCTTTCTATACCGGGCGTTTGCCCATTGTGCATGTCATCCATCTCTTCCCCCGTTCTGTATACTAGACAGCGGGAGATATCTAGTACATAATAACAAGGGGATGTGTGTTTACTAGGTATTCAAGTCCCCGATGGATGCATGCACACACGCACCCACAGTACTTAGGCATATACGGGCCGGTCAAAGGGAGAGAGACGAGAGAATCGGGAAGAGAGCGGGAGGGGGAGGGGGAGGGGGGGAGGCAAAGAACAAAAGATAGAACGACGGGAGTTGACGAGAGAGAGAGAGAGAGAGAGAGCGAGGGGGGAGAAACAGGGGAGAGAGGGGAGGGGGGGCCGCTAGTGCCGTAGCTAAAGGACCCTACTGATCTGACGACACTCGCGGGCAACCTACCCAGGGCCCAGCGATGAGGTATACCGGAAGATCCATGCATGGGGACCGTGGCTAGGGCAGGTAGAGAGAGAGAGAGAGCGGGAGAGAGAGAGAAAAAGAGGGAGAGAGAAAGAGAGCACTGGAGTAGGTATGGATGGGGAGATGGGATACCTCCTACCCAGGCTAGTTAGTTAGTGGTGGGTTCTCTCTCTCTCTCTCTCCCCTACCTTACTACATACGCTCCCACCTGCTCCCACACCTCCCGCACCCCTCTAGCTTCCATACCTAGAACAGGCCCCCCCCCAAAATGGCCCGCCCGCGCTCTCGTGCTCCCTCCCATCCCACCTTCCAAGCCCAGCTTTGGCAATCCAGCTACTGATTGTGCGAGCCCCCCCGCAACTATATAAACACGCGTGACATTCTCCCTCCGCGCCCCGACCGTGACCTTCCCCCCTCCTCTCGATTTTTATCGCCATCCCGTCGCCTTTCGCCCACTCGACTCCCGCCTCGTCAAGTCAATCAACGACCGCTGAATCAATCGATTCCATCCTTTGCCTGCTTTTCCCACCCCAATCACCCACCCACTTACACCAAACTTCCACCATTCGCAATGGCTCCTAAGAAGACCGATGGCGCTGCCGCCCCCAAGGCCAAGGCCACCCACGCTTCCTACCAGGTATGCCCGGCCCTGACTCCTGTGGGAGTTCCCTCTACAGCGTGTCTGTATACTGATTCATTGCAGGACATGATCACCGAGGGCATTGTTACTGTAAATGCGCCCTCCCCTTGCCGACGCTGCGTCGAGTCACGCCGTAATGGCGGTGCGACCTAGAGCCGGGCTGCCTTCGGGCACCTGACCTTGTGGAGCTCCTCACTACCGGGCCTCGTGGCCGCGTCACATTGCGATTATGTGTGCTGATTTGTTTTTCCCCATCAAATAGCTCAAGGAGCGCAACGGTTCTAGGTAGGCACCTCTTCCCCCATTGCCCATGGCGCGCCTGTCACTGGCGCCGCTCGTCGGGCCCCATCCGCCTGGATCGTGTCGCTAACCCTTCTCACAGCCGCCAGTCTCTGAAGAAGTATGTTAAGGCCAACAACAACATCAACGCCACCGACAACATGTTCGACTCTCTGTTCAACAAGGCCCTGAAGGCCGGTGTTGACAAGGGTGTCTTTGAGCAGCCCAAGGGTACGCCCTCGCCGGCCCGCCACCGTTAGGTTGTTTGTGCTTGCTGACCCAACGCAGGTCCCTCTGGCCCCGTCAAGCTGTCCAAGAAGCCCAAGGCTGCTGCCGCCCCCAAGAAGGACGGTGAGAAGGCCGCCGCTCCTAAGAAGGCTGCCCCCAAGAAGGAGACGGCCAAGAAGGCCGCCGCTCCTAAGAAGGCCGCCGCCCCTAAGGAGAAGAAGGAGAAGGAGACGACCGAGAAGAAGCCCGCTGCTGCTAAGAAGGCTGCTGCGCCCAAGAAGGCCGCCGCGCCTAAGAAGGCTGCCGCGCCCAAGGAGAAGAAGGAGACTGCCGACAAGAAGGATGCCGCCTCCAAGACCAAGACTGGCCGTGTCACCAAGGCCAAGGCCCCCGCCACCAAGAAGGCCGCGGCGCCGAAAAAGGCCGCCGCGCCTAAGAAGGAGAAGGCGGCGCCCAAGGCTGAGGCTGCCGCGTGAGCGCGGCCTCGACCTGGTGCTTCTTGTCGTTTTTCCGTCTTGTATTGGGCTGGCTGCTTGGCGTTCCGGAGAAGGGTACAAGGACGCGTCTGTTTGACACGCGAGGGATGGAATTTTTACAACATTGCTATTAGCTGGGTTGGATGGGAACTGGATTTAGCGACGCGTCGGACGTGCTTGCCCTCTGGTCGAGGCCGCGTCAGCATGTCTTTTACCCGTGTATGTCTACCGTCGGGGAGGGTATCGGAGGCGGGCATTATGACGATGTGACGAGATTACACCTGTAATATACCTACCATCGAAGGCAGCGCATTGCTCCGACTACCACCAGGGCTTTGGCTACTTTACCCGTGACCAGATATGGTGAGAAGGAGAGCGTGACTGGGTCGGCGGATGGGGTGACGCGTCTCCCTGGCTGTGTTGTTGTTTATCTCGCCACAGTCCGGTGGGCAGCGGGTGGGGTTTTTTTTTCCACTGCGGCGCTCCCGCTCAAGGACGCGACCAAAAAAAGGGCGTCACGTGTGCTCACGACCGGGCACGTTGGAAACACCCCATCCCAAAAAGTCCATCTTTTGAGGCAAATATGCGCTCTGCTCTGGGCGCATCTCGTTATATCTGCATTTGGGGGCTTCGGGTCACTTTTTATGAACTTTTTTTTCCTGCATAGGTTTCTCGGGGTCTTATTATCTAGCATTCCCTGCCTTCCGTGGCTTTCCAGGGCGCACGCCTGTCAGCCCAGTTGACTTGCCGCCGCTGCTACTGCTACCGCATATGTCGCATCATCTGTCAAGTGGCGTTGACAGGCAACAACAGCATGGAAGCATGTTGAATCTGCACACACATACTCTCTCAGACTCGTAGTTCTGGGGGGCCGCCCGTGGCCGTCCGCGCTGCTACAAGTAGATTTCTTCCCTCCCGAGGAGCAGGGGGGGGGGGAGAGGTAAAAGGCGAGAAGGGAAAGTCAGGCTTTACCCAGAGGGCAGGGTGCCCCTGGTTTGACGTCCTGAAAGCGGGAGCTCCAGCATCTAGGATGTAAGCATCTTCGGGAGCTGGAGCTAATAACACGGGGCCACAACGACTGGCCGACCGACTTGTGCGTTGCCGACCCGGGGTGGAGGGGGCATCTGATGCCTGAACCTAGGCGATTCATGCACAACTTCAGATTAGAGGTAGCAGCTTGCTCTGGGGGGCCGGGGGGTTGAACCGACGGATACTGCGGGATGTTGTACCGAAGTAGGAAACGTTTCTCCCATGTACGACGACCACTTACACATCCATAACATTTGGCCTCTTTATTATTCTTCATTCTTCATTACCGCCGGTCCTGTGATTCCCTACCTACTTACCTTGGGTACTTTACTCACCCCACGAGCAGGCTGTGTCTCAGAGTAGGCGCTCGCTCTCCTAGGCCTCTCGTAGGCACGCTCGGTAGCTGCATGACCATGCAGAGCATCGTCGAAACCTTGTTTCGGGTTACTTCGAATCTTTGGTACTTGGCAGTTAGGCGGCTTGCCGGCCTCGGTGCAGCAGGTCGCGCAGACTCCCCGATGTACCGGAGGAGCCATCAAGTCTGCAACGGCCACGGGTCATGGAAGATAAGAAGTACTTGAAGATGTACATATGTCGTGTAACCGTCCATCCCACTGCCCGGTGCAATTGTCAGGTACGTCGCCCCCCCCAATGAGTAGTTCTCGGCGACGCCAGGAGTCGGCGTGTACAATATCAGTGACTGCACGGCATGGAGACTGTGCTGCCCCTCCTAACGGGCTACACACTTACCTAGGTACCTACATAGGTACCTCATACCTAGGCATGGACTTACTTACCCTTCCTTGCGCCGTGGGACTGTCACCCCCATTCCAGCCTGGATTTTCATGTGGCCCAGCGGCTGCCCAGCTCGTGCATGCTTTCCGCCCCAACGACATGCACGCCGCCGGAACCGCTTATCTGCCAACGATGGGTGTTCGTCCCTCCGTCACGCCATTCTCGGTGTCCGGTCGCTCCGGGGCAGCTCGGACGGGTGGGAGTCGTGGGCGCGAGATTGAACGGGAACGAGAAGACGAGGTGGAAGGAGGGAAGGGGGAGGGAAGACGCAAAGAAAGGAACCTTAGGGGGGAGAAGCAGTTGGAAACGGGAACAACCTCGAGTGGCGGAGGCAGAGGCGCCTAGCTCAGCTCGTGGAAGCGCATCAACATTTCTCTGCGACCAGACCAGACCATATAGACACGCCGGATTCATTCCTATCCGTTGCCGGGTACATACCTACCTACCCTCCCATGACACCTCCCATACTAATACCTCTCTGTCCCGCTACTTCCCCTACTACCTCTCCTAGGTGCCTGCCGAAGTACTTACCTTAGCACCTCAGGTAGTTTCCCCCCTCCCCCGCCCCATCTGAATGAACGTGGTTGCCCGCCAATCCACCACCACCGAAACCAAGCCATCCATCCCATCCGCCTCCTCCACCATCCACCACGAACGGGCTGCCTACACTAACGGGCGCCCTCTATCCGTACTCCGTACATCCGCCCCATATACCACTACGCACTGGCTGCCCACGACCTACCGGCCCTCGATCCACACCGTTGCGGCCATTGGAACCCTCGAACCAGGCCGCTGGGTACTTCTGCCAAGGGCTTGTCGACCTACTGCTTCCTTGGGTACCACCTACACACCTTCCATTGCTAGGGCGATACTGGCTTACCCCACGGGCGACGGGACGAGCGAGGCGGGGAGACAAGAGAGAGGAGGTTAGCACCAAGAAGCGAACCGAAGCAACGACGCACCCCCAACTGCGTTGCCGCCCGCGCCCTCTGGAGCCTAGAACCCGGACGGCTGGAGCTGCGCGAGCTGGGCTGCTCACCACGGCTGCCATCCCGCCCGTTCTGCGGCTGCGCCGGCCTTTCTGGCTTCTCTTCCACCTCCGATTTGCCCGCCATTGCTTACCTCGAGGGGGGGAGAGATCGCCGGCTAGCCCACCCGCTTCTCATCCCATCTCCTGCCCCTTCGTCCTCCCTGGGCTCCACGACGAACCCGACCCAAATCGCCCCCGCGGCCTGGTCATGGCCGGCCGATATCACACCCACCACTCATCTGCTTGCTCGTAAAACACCACCGCCCGCGCCTCCTCCGCGCAATTGCCCGCCATGGCCTCGGCATCACCGGCCTTTGGCACCAATAACCCCTTCCGTCGGAAATCCGGGAGCCCCTCTTTCTCTGCTGCCGCTACCACCACCACGGCCCTTCCTGGCGGGTCGCCTGTCCCAAGCGCCAGCTTAGAGCATAGGGATGGCCCATTTGCTCCTACCGCCCCACGACCGCCGCTCACGACCTTCAGGTCCGCTTCATATGACGACTACCATGGTCGCGACGACGGACCGGTGCAGCCGAAACCGAAGAAGATCGTCAAGAAGGTGCGCGTACAGTCGCCGCCGCCCTCCTCTCCCGAAGACGCCGTGCCCGTGACGAGTCGCTATCCGCCCATCGACTACGACGACGCGAGCAGCGTCTCGTCGGCCTCGAGGGACGACAACGACGATGACGACGGCGACGGCAGGGCCGATCCCTTCAACGCCGAGCTCGCCGACGGGGATGCGGAACACTACATCGCAGGCGAGCCGCCTTTGTCACGGCCGCCACCGAACCCCTTCTCCAAGACCCTCGGGCACGTGGAAAACGGTGCACCTGACCAGGAGAGCGGCTCGGCGTCCGGTGCCAGGGGCGCCCTCGACGTAGACTCTTTCAAGAGGCTGCTGCTGACGGGCCATGCGAATACGCCCGGTTCCGGCGGGCAATGGGGCAACACGGGGGCGACAACAGGCCCAGGGGCGGCTCTTGGCCCGCTGCCGACGCAGGGCCACGACGGGGCGAGCATCACCGATGCCAGCACCGTATCCCGCCAGTCCACCGTCGATGCCACGCAGGAAACACCACGGACGTCTCATGAGATATCGGAGGCCGAGGAGAGTGGCGAACGCCGCGGCATCCACCCATCCTCGCCCTTATCCACTGTCCAGTCGGCGTCCGGACGCAAGAAGCCACCGCCTCCTAGCTCCAGACATGGAAAGCTCATCAAGATTGAGCTGGGCGCTGAGGCGGCTCCGGGCGGCGCCGCCAGGGATCCCAGGCGGCCGACATCCATTGACACGACCCAACCTCTCGCCCGGCAAAGTACGCCACCATCGGCTTCCGATGTCAACAAACCACTGCCACTTCCCCCAAACCGCCGTGCGGAGGATGGCACCGAATCTCCGTTTGACCATGAGGCCGCCGGTAAACTGCCGGAGGCTTTCGCAGACCTCAACATGAACCCGCGTTCACCAACCCCCCCTGCTGGGACTAGAAGCCGGTCCGAGTCCCAAGTCAGCACAGGCACGGCATCCAGTATTCGCAAGCCCGCAGCTCCTCCACCACGCCGCCTGGGGCTTGGGCAAGGCCGCACCGAAGCGCAAACATCGCCCCAAGTGGCGTCGCCCGGCGAGGAAGACCCGCCGCGCGGCTCCATGGACTCGAGCCGTTCGCGCGCCGAGAGTTTGCGCGGTGTTGCGGCGCCGGCTCCTCCTCCCCCAAGGCGGCCGGCCCATGGTAGATCCGCCAGCTCCGTGATGAGCCCCAGCGGATCCAGCTTTGTTTCTCTCTCCAGCCTAGCCGGCAGTGACGGTACCAACTCACCCAAGGGGGCGGCACCGGACCAAACCCATATAGGCGGTGCCATGGCCACCGTGACCACGTCGAAAGACGGCCTGCCCAAATTGTCGCCTCCACCTCCGCCGCCGGCTCGGCATTCCAGCACACGAAGGCCTCCAAGTATTAGCTCCTCGGAGATGGGAAGCAGGAGAGTCAGCAAGGAAAAGGAGGGGGGCGGAATTCCGCCACCACCACCGCCGCCCAGAGGCCGAGGGGGCAGTAGGGGTAATGCGGGTAAGCCGGCGGTAGCTGATCCTGCCGATTTTGGAACCCCCACGGGGGCGGGCGCCGATATATTGAAAGATCTGGAGACGCTGCAGAGGGAGCTGAATGCTGCTATGGGGGGCAAGACGTGAGGCTCTCGGCTCTGCACCATGACCACGAGGCGGGCACCACGGCTCTTATTTTTTTTTAACTCCGAGTAATTTTCGGGATGGGGGGCCTGCATGAGCCAGCCCTGCGCGACCGGGCTTGGGGTCGCGATGACTGCTGAAGAACGACACCGCATGTGCATACAAGGGTGCGGGGGATATCGATACGGTGCAGATGCTACAGGTCGATCGGGAGGCAGAGAGGGGCTACAGAACTACTTGGTTTCGCGTTCACCGGGGCTTTGGCCACCAGGGGCACGCCGACATTATGCGCATCATTATCCCCAAAAAGAAAAGAATCCCCCGCTGCCAGTGTATGGACTGCGGGAGTGCCTTGCTGGATGGGCAGTAGTATCCTTGTATACCGACCTGGTTGTGCTCGGCCGCTCCCCACGAGGTGCTGATTTGTCCACTGCTCATCGCGCGCTGCCTGGCGAAGATATACATCACGGGCGCTCATCATCATCATCATCATGGAGAAGTTTTTTGTTGGCCGCCTGGCTCTCGGCCAAGTTCCCTTGCCTTCCTAAATCGGATGGTGATGTATTCTTTCTATTTCGAAATCCCACATCCAGGACCCATCGTAAATCCCTTTCGGCTCCATGCCGCTGTCCCTTCGTCACCAGTACTGCGGCCGCAGCCCGGCGAAATTGGACATGACGCCGGAGCTCTCCTCGATTTCCTTCTTCCGTTGGCCCACGAGCTAGGAGAGAACAGCGTCAGCAAAGCGAAACATGCAAAAGGTGCCTTCTACCAACTGAAGGGCGAGTGGGAAAGCATGGCGCTGCTCACCTCCAGCTGCACGCCCTTGTGGATGTGCACGAGCCAGTCCACGTAGCTCTGGGCCTCGTTGTTGCGGTCCTCGACCAGCATGCGCGCGAACTCGTACTCGGAGCCATCCATTCCCTGGCGGGCCAGCTGGATGGTGAGCGCCTTGGAGCCGCGCATCGTCTTCAGGAACTCGAGGATGTTGCGCACCTGCGCGTTGAGGTGGGTCTCGAGGACGGGGAGGCTCGAGCTGTAGGGGTCGAGGGCCTGGAGGCTGTCCTTGCCCTCGCCGAAGAGGTCGACGAGCAGGTTGGGCGACGTCTGGCTGTGCAGCCACAGCAGGCACTGCTGGCCGTTGTCCACCAGGTACACGCCGCCCGGCTCGACGCGGGCGAACGACAGGCGCATGGCGGGCGGCACCTTCAAGTGGCCGTTCTCGTCCGCGAAGCCGTCCTCGGGGGCCATGTTGTGAATGGGAATCATGCGGGGGTACAGGTACAGACTGAGCTCGGCCGGGCCCATGGAGCGGATCATGCGCATCTCGTGAACTCTCCGGTCCGACGTCTCGCTACCGCCCTTGAAAGCACGGCACTTGACGAGGCCAAGCATGAACATGGAGAATTCCTTAAGCCTCTCGGGCATCACAAGCTGGCCCGGCGGATGCCCGGAAGCCGCAAAGTTCTTCTTGTAGCATGCCAGGACATCGATGGTCTTCTCTGTCAGCCACAGACGGATGTCCTTCTGCGAGCTGGACGTCGTAGCCAGCTTGGTGGCCGCTTCCTTGGCCAGAATTGTGTAGACGCTGTCCTGGTCCACAAACTTCATGCACTCTCTCGCCACGTCGCTGACGCTAGCGATGATGTTCTGGCACCGGACGCGCCGCTGGCCCGAGGCCGTCGTGTAGAGGAGGGCCACCTGGAAGTGGGCATCGAGCTTGGAGTCGAGCTTGCCGTCGTAACCAAAGGTCACACCCACGCTCTTGTCCGCATCGATGACGCCGATCTCGAGGTCCGCCCCAAACGTGTGCTGGATAAAGTTGCCGTGATAGCCCGAGATCTGGAGGCCGTTCGAGCACCGTACCTTCATCAGCGCCTGGTAGCCCGTCTCTCGTGTCACGGTGTGCTTGATCTCCAACGAGAGCTTGGCATTGTCTCGGCCTGCCACGAAGTTAGGGTAGTAAAACGTCTCTCCGCCAGTCGTTGCGGCAACGTGACCAACGGTGGCAATGTCGAGGTACCCGCCGGCGGGGGCAGCCAAGAAGAAATCGATTCCCACACCGGCCGCCGTCATTTTCTCGGCCACCTTCTTCCATTCGGGGTGCTCGGTGTTGAAGAGCTTCTTGTCAATCTCGCCACCCAGGTGTTTGCCGTCGTCCCTCATAAAGAGTCTTCCGGGACCCCACGTTGGCAGGGCCGATAGCGAGCAGATGACTTTGCCGCCTGTCTTCTCCAACGCAGCCACGGCCGATTTCAACGTTGGCAGCAGAGCAGGTTCGGGGGACTTAATGTTGGCAAAGAGGGTTGGTAGTCTGGTGAGGAGACTCGTGATGACAGCTCTCGACTCGTAGGGATCGACGAACAGGCCATCGCTAAGCGGCAAAAAGGGATCCTCGATATCGGGCATGATCAACATCTGTGCCTGTTCCAGAGCCGGGTTGCAGTTGTAGAAGTGAATATCCTTGTCGTACGTCACGAAGCCCACCTTGGAGCCGGCAGGTAACCTGCGTTTGGGCTCTCCATCCTCCCCAAAGTCGTCGGCGCTGCCGTCGGGCGCGTAGAGAGCAGCCAGGATACCTTCACAGAAAGCCTCCAAAAAGCCCCGGTTGTACGCCTCCTGCGTCACGTCGATAGCGAAGAGCCAGTTCAGGCCGACGGGCTCCTTGGTCCAGTACTCCTTGGGGACCAGGTACTCGACCGTGCCACGGCACAGTTCCGGGCGCTGGTCTCGGTCCACTCGCACGCCTTGCGGGGTGGTGGCGCAGAAGTACTCGGAAGGGGTATCATTGGGGTAGGTGCACAAGTTGCAAACGAACTTGCTGCCGCCTGAACGGAACATCATAAAGGGGTTGATGTAAGCCCTGCAACGTCGGCACCTCGGCGGCCCCACATCGCCAAAGTCCAGTACGGGCACTTCCATTTCGCCGGGTTGGAGTTTCGCCAGGGGTTGGAGTACGAGGCCCAGGGGGAGCCCGGTACTACTCAGACCTTCGGCGCTCGAGGGAATGTTGTTCATCGTCAACCGCGTGTATTTGGGCGACGAGTTACCCTGGTCGTGCGCCACAAACGCGACGGTGGCGGGCGGGGGCACATGGCGCTCGAATGTGGGGTATACGTTGCTGAGGTAGAATTGCTGTGGTATGTCTCTCGAGATGGGAACGCTGGGAATGTCGTCGGGCGAGACCTGGCCCCCGCCGGAAGATTGCACAAAGGACGACTGCTGGGCCGAGTCGGCGCTCTGTCGCGCAGCAAACTCAGCAGCCGTGGCAGCCGTGGGGTCGAAGGGCCCGCTGACAGACGCTGGAAACTGGCCTTGCGAGAACGGGTTCGGGGTCATGGGCGAGCCAGCGAACTGGCCGCCGGCCGAGGCGGCGGGGTCGGCATTGAGGAAGGCGGTAGACGGGGTGCCGGCAGGTGGGATCCCGTTGTAGGCTTGCGAGGAGCCGCTGGGAGCCTCCACGTTGTGGAAGGCATGGCGGTCCTTCTTCTTCTTCCGCGCCGCTTGGTGTCCGTCGGCGATGCCCAGGCCGGCCATTTGCGATGCTAGGTCCTGCGCTGGCGGCGCCTGGCCGCCGTACATGTCCTGGCCGTAAGGAGGCGCGTACCCCGGGGCGGCAGCGGGCGAGGGAGCACCCATGGGCGGCGGCGCGCCGCCCTGATAGAACTGCTGGCCAGGCTGAGGAGAGGGCGCCCCTTGCTGATACTGCTGCGCAACCGGTGGGACGAACTGCGGAGGCGCAGGCTGGCTGGTGCGATTGGGATCATTGGGATCGAGCTGCTCGCCCTGCCCGAGGGCATGGTACATGCTGTAGTCGGCCATGGGCGCGACGGGGTCGTGGAGTCGTGAGTCGTGGGTGTGATGGCGGCCGTGAAGGCGCGGTGTGGCGGGTGGTGGTGGGGAGCTGGAGATGGCAGAGACACTACCGAGGGGGCGCGTAGAGTCGAGGGCAGGCTCGTGGCAATTGGCAAGGCCGGAGATCTGCGCGAGCGATCAGTGTTTCGGCATGCCGGCTCTGGTGAGAAGGAGATCCAGCGGCATCAGCAGCGTCTGCAGCGGCGGGTTGGTCTTCATGGGATACGAGGAGGAACATGGGCTTTATTGTCAGAGGCCCATATGTGTGGTTCTGGCCACCCTGGCGAGTTGAGAGCGCAGGACCCCCGGTCTGTATAGATGGAGGTAGCGGGAGCTCTTTCCTGCACTAGTCGTGCATAGCTCCAGGGAAGGAGGTACCGAAGCTCGCGGTTGACATCAGAAAAGTCAATCAGGCGCTGTACTGTCCTAACAGCAGTCAGATAATCCACAAGGAGTGGCCAATGGGATGTGCTGAATTACCTTTGTTTGTGAATTAATGGGACAAGCTCTGTTAAGTACAGGGTAATAGGGTACACACCAAGATGACTTTTCTGATGTCAAGAGAGTTAGAAGTATGTAGATACATATGTACCTACGTACGCTATGAATTCAAGTGTACTTAAGTAGGTAAGTACTCTATCCGCATGGGTATAGTGCATTGGTACTCTTCCCGTCCGAACGCCTTTTTCCGGCCGCGCCCCACGTAGCTTAAACAGATAAAACGGGAAGCTGCGCCTGCTCGACTGCTGTGCTGCCAACAGGGATTAGTGATCGATGGCCCGGAGGAATGACGGGAACAGCGCTAACTTTTGTCGTCTGGAACGCGATCCTGTAGCTTCATTCCGCTCGCTCACCACAGCCAATCGTCGCCGACACAGACGGGGAAGCGGCCTGTCGCACTCGATTCCTGTGCTGGCCACCATACACGACGCACCACTTCACAACACCCATCGTGCTCGGTTCAATTGCCCTGCGACGCCGGTGGACGTACTTGCTCCAGTGAATGCCGTCTCGTTGACCGCGTGTCAGTGCCCGTGGGCACAGGGATGCCACCGTCGCGTCGCGGAACCCCATCTGCAGCACCCCGAGTGAAGTCTCCCGCAGCTTCCAGCTCATCACCCATCGCCATCGCGTGCGCGAGCCTCCGCAGCCCGCCAGCATGTTCACCTTCACTTCCCTGCAGGGAGCGCGGTCCGAGTCGGCAGCCGTCCAGTCCATCCTGGAGCTCGACGGCGGCATCAAGGTGCTAGTCGACGTTGGCTGGGATGACACCTTTGATCCCCAGAAGCTCAAGGAGCTCGAGAAGTAGGTGAAGCGCGTGCCGTGGCCACACGTCCAAGCTAAACATTGCCGTCCACAGGCAGGTCCCGACGCTCTCGCTCGTCCTCCTCACCCACGCGACCATATCACACCTGGGCGCATTCGCCCACTGCTGCAAGCACATCCCGCAGTTCACGCACATACCCGTATACGCGACCACGCCCGTCATCTCTCTCGGCCGCACCCTCATACAGGAGCTGTATGCCTCTACCCCGGCCGCCGCGACCACCATCCCCAAGGGCTCGCTCAATGAATTGTCCTACTCGTACAACTCCCAGGCTCCTTCCTCCGAATCCAACATCCTTCTGCAGCCCCCCACACATCCCGAGATTGCCACCTACTTCTCTCTTATCCACGCCCTCAAATACTCTCAACCTCACCAGCCGCTGGCTTCGCCCTTCTCGCCTCCGCTGAATGGCCTGACCATAACCGCCCACAACTCGGGCAGCACGCTGGGAGGCACCATTTGGCACATACAACACGGATTGGAGTCCATCGTGTATGCCGTGGATTGGAATCAAGGAAGGGAGAATGTCTACGCCGGCGCTGCCTGGCTGGGCGGTGCGGGAGGCGGCGGCGCCGAAGTTATCGAACAGCTGCGAAAGCCGACGGCGCTCGTGTGCAGCAGCAAGGGCGCGACGAAGCCCGCTCTGCCGAGAGCCAAAAGAGACGATCCTCTTCTCGAGACGGTCCAAGCATGTGTTGCTCAGGGCGGGACTGTCTTGATCCCAGTCGATTCAAGCGCGCGGGTGCTAGAGCTCGCCTACCTGATGGAGCACGCATGGCGCCGACACGCTTCGACAAACGGCCAGCTTCACTCCGCTGGCCTTTATTTGGCCGGGCGCAGCATCCATAGCACCATGAGATATGCTCGGAGCATGCTCGAGTGGATGGACGAGCGCATTGTACAAGAGTTTGAGGACGTGGCTGATGGGTCCAAACGAACCAACGGCCCGGGAGACGGCGCCAACGCGTCCAAACAAGGCGGACCTTTCGATTTCAAGTTCCTGAAGCTGCTTGACCGGAAGGGCCAGGTCGACAGGCTCCTCGCGAGCACCTCGGAGAGCGCCAGCCCCGTGGGCAAGGTCATTCTGGCCAGCGACTCGAGTCTGGAGTGGGGATTTTCTAAGGATACCTTTCGGGCGCTCGTGCACGACCCAAAGAACCTCGTCATCCTCACAGGACTCCCTGCGCCGCCACCCGATGGAAACACTGCGCTCGCCAGCACTTTTTACCGATGGTGGCGCGACGCCGTCGCCGAGAGAGAACGGGAGGGGTCCGATACCGTCAAGACGGGCGTGGGCGCCGACGGCGTGCTCGTCCAGGTGCCGGGCGAGGGACGAGAAGCCGAGGTCCGCAATGCGCTGCGGCAGCCGCTGGAGGGGGACGACCTCGCCGTTTACCGGTTCTGGCTGGCTCAGCAGCGCCAGCTCCAAGACACGGTGCAAAGCGGCGGCAGTGCTGCCTTGGAGACGACGCTAGACGACGACGATGTCTCGTCGGAATCCTCGTCGGACTCGGAAGATTCCGAGACACATCAGCAAGGAAAAGCGCTGAACGTGGCGACCACACTGGGAAGAGCAACGCGGAAAAAGGCGGTGCTGGCCGACGAGGACTTGGGCCCTAATGTTCTCCTGAAAAAAAGAGGAGTCTATGACTACGATGTCCGCGGTAAATCGGGGCGAGACGCCATGTTCCCGGTGCCGGTGCAGCGGAGACGTGCCGACGAGTATGGCGAGCTTATTCGGCTCGAAGACTTCGTCAAGGCCGAAGAGCGTGACGAGGATGGACAAGACGGCGAAGTGGCAGGCAAAGACGAGGCCGAGACTCACCTGGGCAAGAAACGGAAATGGGCCGACTCGGCCCCTCACAAGGGCCACCAAGGCTCGGGACCCGACAAGCGGCCCAAGCTCGAAGGCAACGCCGCGGACGAACAAGAGGTGGCTGTTACGGACGGCCCCAAAATCAGCGAATTAGACGATGTCCCGGACGAGGAGGAGGACACCACGAGCGGTCCGTACAAACTCGCCATCACGACAGATACCATCACGGTGAATCTGAAGATCGCCTTCATCGACTTTAGCGGCATCCACGACAAGCGCAGCTTGCACATGCTGATACCCCTCATCCAACCACGGAAGCTGGTTCTCACGGGCGGGACTCCCGAAGACACGGACGAACTCGCAGCCGATCTCCCGCAGCTTACGGCGCAGAACCCCATCGACATCTTCAAGCCGGACATGGGCACTTCGGTGGATGCCTCGGCCGACACCAACGCCTACAATGTGAAGCTGGCGCCGACGCTGGTCAAGGGTCTCCGGTGGCAGGAAGTCGGCGGTGTCCGGATTGCGACGCTGATCGGCCGCCTCACGGTGGGGGAGAACACGTTCCTTCTCGACACGCCGGCGGCCCTGGCCGGCATGGCTGCGTCGCACACGGTGACGCCATTCCACGTGGGCGATCTCCGTCTGGCCAACCTCCGCAAGGACCTGCGCGACAGCGGCTACTCAACCGAGTTCATGGGCGAGGGAACCCTGTTGGTGCAGAACTCGGTCATCGTCCGGAAGGCGGCCACGGCGGGCCGCATCAGTGTCGAGGCGGCCGGCTGGGAGACGGACACTGTGCAAATGGTCCGACGAATGGTGTACGAGAAACTAGCCGTCGTGGGTCACTAGGAACGTCGAGTGCGCATGTACAAGAGGGGCGCGGTGCCAGGGGTGTGGCATAGGGGGTCGGCCATGTACAAAGGGGGAGTGTATATTGATTCAGGCGGCTTGGCTTGGCGAGCATCTCTCGGGTTATTATAGCTTCGGGTTTCGGGAGCTGCATGCCGCCTGGCGCACTGTACTGGCTTGCTCGGGCCGCCTCGGGACGTGGTCCTGATTCCCTGGTTACTTTGTTTGGTTTGCAAGACTCCCGTGTATTGATGGAGCCAATCATAAGCAGAAACCTATTATACAGGCCCAATGCGTTCTCCCCCCTCCCTTCTCCCTCTCTGTGTGTCTGTCTGGGTGTGCGTCTCTCTCTGTCTATGCCATTGACAACACCGGCCGCATCACCTAAAGTGTAAGTGAGTGACGGGGGCCGTTCTGCCGCTCTCCCTGTTCACCAGTATTTTTCGCCTTCACCGACTTAGCTGTGCGCCGAGATCCATGGTCTAGAGATAAGCAGTATCTGGCAGGCTTTTTGTCTGCAGGTAAGTCGTCGTTCGCTGGGTTGACTGTACCCTCCTGACGTACGCCAACCCCACGAAGCGAGGCCCCCCCCCCCCCCCCCCCCCCCCAACCCCAACCCCGCATGACCAACCTGGGTTCCCCCGGGGGAGGGGCGAGGGGGGGAAATCTATAAGCGACCATGCGGAGAAATCGTCCTGAAGCGGAGTCGCGGGGACCATTGTCACGAAGTCCCGGCGAGAACAAGCGTGCCGAACCCCTGTTCGCGTCCGGGGAAAGGCGGACAAATGGATTGCCAATTGTGGGTGTATGCCCGTTCGACATACACAACCCACCCCTCCTCCGGCCTGGGGTGGCAATGATGGGAAAAGAGAGTATATAAGAAGGGGGGAGGGAGGTGGGAGATGTCCTCCAGTACGTGTTTAACCGTCGCCCGTCGTGTTTCTTCTGGTGCTGTTTACAGGCTGTTATTTGCGGAAAACAACGACGCCGGACTCGTGACGACGACATCGGCCGCCTCCGGACGCCTACTTTCCCCTTCCTCTTCGCTTGACGCCCCCCTTGGCCAGCCATGCGACTCTCGCCCGTTCTCGCGGCGGCGTGGGCCGTCGCGGTCGCGGGGCGGTACATTGTGCCCGGGGCCC
Organism: Nigrospora osmanthi; assembly: GCA_029489945.1. Classification (NCBI taxonomy): domain Eukaryota; kingdom Fungi; phylum Ascomycota; class Sordariomycetes; order Amphisphaeriales; family Apiosporaceae; genus Nigrospora; species Nigrospora osmanthi. Next base: position 2,108,362 of record CP120503.1, on the reverse strand, counting down.
GGTGGCGCGACACCGACGGCCGCCTCGTCAACGCCCACGCCGGCAGCGTCAGCTTCGACGAGGCCAGCGCCAAGTTCTGGTGGTTCGGCGAGTACAAGGTGGAGGGGCAGGAGGAGGGCGGCGGCGTCAGCGTCTACAGCTCCGAGGACCTGGCCACCTGGGAGCATCATGGATTGGCGCTGGGTAAGCGAGTTGAGCCGATGTCGTCGTCGTCATCGTCGTCGTCGTCGTCGTCATCATCATCATCACGGCGACGGATAATGAGGATCCAAAGGCCTGCGGCTAACGCGAGGCACAGAACCTGTGGAAGACCACCCGTACATCTCCCCCGAGATGATCATCCAGCGCCCCAAGGTCGTGTACAGCGAGGGAACCGGCCTTTATCACGTATGTGCTCTTGGCCCGCCCATTTATACCTCGTCGCCAGTTTGGTACTCACATCCATGCTCCAGATGTGGTGGCACGCCGACAACTCGACGTACGGCCTTTTGCTGCAAGGCCTGGCCACAAGTCCCACCATCGCAGGGCCTTATACGTTCGTCAATGCCACGGCGCCGCTCGGCAACTGGTCGCAGGACTTCGGGCTCTTCACCGACTACAAGGACGGCCGTTCCTACGCCCTCTACAGCAACGGAGACCGGAAAGAGGGCCGTGACGTCTATCTGACCTCCTTCGATGAGGATGTCACGGCGTTGGACGCGGTGGTGCACCGCTTTGACAAGTACGACTTGGAAGCCCCGTGCATCATTCAGACGGAGAAGAGCTACTACGCTCTCATGAGCCACAAGACGGGCTACCGTCCCAACAGTAAGGTTTCAGGTGTAGCCAAGGGTGGGCGGAAGGAACACTAACATGAGAAATTGGTAGATGTCGTGGCCTTCCGCGCCGACTCGCTCGAAGGGCCATGGTCCCAGCCTTGGATCGCGGCCCCTTTGAACACGAGGACCTTCAACTCCCAGTCGGGCTGGACACTCCGAATCAAAGGCGAGAAGACCACAACCAACCTGTACATGGGTGATCAGGTGAGATGAGGTCTCCAGGCGCTCCCCCGGTACCTACGCCACTGACGCGACGCATGGTAGTGGGATTCCAACTCCCTATGGGAAAGCCGGTATATCTGGCTCCCTATGGCCATTGATGATGACAAGAAGGACCTGGGCATAGTGTGGCACGACGTGTATGATCTCGATGTGTCAGTGTCCCCCACCGCCTCTCGCCCGCCTCTGCAGCGCAGAACTAACCGATCCATCGACGCAGTAAATCGGGAGAATGGAAGCCCATCGAAGGCAAGACATACCATGGAAAAGACGCTACGACATCGGGGGATGCCTTCAAACAAGAGGCTGTATGTGCAAGACGTATCATTCGCAAAGATGCATGCTGACGAGTATGATCAGAACTTCGCGAGCCACGGCGTCATCCTCACTGGCATTTATGGCAACGATAGCACCGTCACCTTTGAAGGAATCGAAGGCACCGGAAAGCCTCAGTGGGTTTCCTTTTACTACCAGAGTAAGTGCCCCCAGGCTTGATGTCAGAGGCAGGCAAATAGAGCAGTATTGACCTTATTTCAGACACCGATGACATGGGTTTCGGCGACCAACGTAAGTACTTACAAGCTTGTCTTTCGCCTGGTTGAGCCCGTGACAGCGCTGACAGATTCACCCGACAACAGCTGGAGGCTCGCCCGACCGCATCAAGGGCCCTTGGCAACTGCGCCGGATTAGCAGTGTGGTCGTCAATGGGGACGTCGAGAACCTCGAGACTCTCTACCAGCGCGATACCCACAAGGGCATCATTCTTTCGACGCCCCTGCTGTTGACTCTGGAGAAAGGGGCCGAAAACACCATCACAGTGGGCGGGTTGAGCAACGGGGTGGACTTCAAGGGGGCCGACCTTGATCGAATCGTCGTGTATCCTCCGGAGGAATAACAGGAGCCCGTGAACGTAGTGGCGTTCCAAAAATACCGATTCGGAACATGAAATCCGCATATGATAGAATAGACCAGCCATGTCCATTCGAACGTACGGCTGAACCAACAGGTTCTGTTAGCGTCAGCCTGGCTGATGGTCCCTTGTCGAGGCGCGGCATCGATTTAAGGAACTAAAATAATGGGATGGGCAATGTTCTCCGACAGCTCAAAAGCATGGATCCCATACCTTATGACCTGACGGAGAAGGTCGTACTACCCAGACGCTTGATGCGAGGACGCGACTGCCTCCGAGCCATGAAATGGGTGATGGATGGACTTTCTTGTCAATACCATGCGGTCGGCAGGAAGGCGCAATTCTATTGGCATCTAATTTGGAAGAGAGATAGTAGGAGCACAGGTAAGCCTTCCATGTCCGCCATACATGAAGACGCACCTCGGCCATCTCAAGTGGCTCAAACTATATTACGACTACGGAATTCCCACCGTGGTTCTCGCCCACCAGGGTACTTACTACCCAACCGTTTGAGACTTGGAAAGGCTTTCCAGGAAAATGCACTCGAGGCGCTTCCTACTGGTCAAAGAACCTATGTGGTTAAAACGTGGACAGCATCCGAGCCGTGCAGTCCGTGGTGGCTGGAGAGGTCGGGATGGGCGAGCATACACCATGTCGCTCAGGAAATCGATCCAAAAAGCCGATGACGACGTCACCAGAGGGTCTGTTTTTCTCGAATCCGGTTCCCGGATGGTTAGGGGGGGGGTGGGCCTCGGACCGCAGGGACGGGAGGGATGGCGAAGCTTTGGACGATGGACTAGAAGCCTCTGCGTCGCCATGTCAGCCGAAATTTGCCGTCTTGGCTTCCTTACAGTGGCTCAAATGCTCCGGTGCCAGACCCAGTTTTGCGGCCCATTCCCGGCGGTTTGAGGTAATACAGCCTATCCACCAGAGTATTCGTCACGGAAGACGGTCCAGTTACTAGGTATTAGCTGTTGCTCGATCCCTCCCGGTTTTCTTCAAACCGGTAGCCCGATACAGGGAGGACCGAATGCCATCATGGCCCTGGGCTCGGGCCATGAACATCCCACCTGCTGCTGCTGCTGCTGCTGCCCTCAAATAGCAGCCCTCCCGATGGTCGCCCGCCTACCCGGCCTACGCCGCTCGATGCACCCCAGCCAGCAACAACTTGTGAGATATATCACCCCCACGGCCTAGCAAGCTCGACGACCTCGGCCCCCGAACCCGACGACCACGGCCGACTTGGATCCAGCTACACTGCGGCGCCCGAGTCATGTCGCCGCGCCCCCAAAGCCATCGGGGCTCGAGCGACCGGGATGGAAGCTCGACGAAGGTAAAGAAGCCCGCTGACGGCCCCGAGGCCCAAGGCGGCGGCAGCGGCGGCGGTGGTCTCATGGACCGTCTGGAACATTTTACCTGGGCCAATTACACCTTCACCATGTCCACCGGCGGCCTGGCCCTGCTCCTGTCCGAGAAGACGCAGGCCTTCAACTTCACGGGGCTCCAGACCATCGGCAAGGTCGTGTACATCTTCGACCTCGTCGCCTTCGCCGCCATCACCCTCGCCATGGCCGCCCGCTTCGCCAAGTTCCCCGGCGCGCTCCGGTCCTCGCTGGCGCACCCGACCGAGGGCCTGTTCCTGGCCACGGCGCAGCTGAGCCTGGCCTCCATCTTCGCCGGCATCGCGCGCTACGGCATCCCCGAGTGCGGCCCGTGGCTCGTCGTCGCCTACCGCGTGCTGTTCTGGCTCTACTTCGCCGTCGGCTTCCTCGTCGCCGTGGGCCAGTACACGCTGCTCTTCACCTCGCCGCAGCTGCGCGAGGCCGACATGACGCCGGCCTGGGACCTCCCCGTCTTCCCCTTCATGCTGTCGGGCACCCTCGCCTCGACCGGCGCCGGCCACCAGCCGCCCGAGCACGCCCTGCCCATGATCGTCGCCGGCCTCACCGCCCAGGGGCTCGGCATGCTGGTCTCGCTCTGCATGTACGCCTGCTACTGCCGCCGCATGATCGAGTTCGGCTTCCCGCGCCCCGGCGCCCGCCCCGCCATGTTCATCGCCGTCGGCCCGCCGGCCTTCACCTCCCTCGCCATCATCGGCATGGCCGAGAACTTCCCCACCGTCTACCGCTACTGGGGGGCCAGCGACGTGACGGTGCAGATCCTCGAGGTCATGGCCGTCATGACCTCCATCTTCATCTGGTCGCTGAGCCTCTGGTTCTTTTGCATCGCCGTCATCGCCTGCCTCCAGGTCCGGAGGGACTTGACCTTCCAGCTCAACTGGTGGGCCTTTGTGTTCCCGAACGTGGGCTTCACCATCTCGGTCCTCTCCATCGGCAAGAGCTTGGAAAGCCCCGGCGTCAAGTGGGTGGGCACCATCATGAGCATCCTGATCGTCTGCGTCTGGCTGTTCGTCTTTTATCACTACGTGCGCGCCGTGATGCGCAAAGCCATCTGGACCCTGGGCCGAGACGAAGACGTCTACGTCGACCAGACAGATCACAAGTGGTCAAAGGCGGCCAGGATGAAACGCGAGGGGGATATGGAGAAGCAGGCGTAGGCGGCATGTATACGGCCAGGGGGGCGAGGTTGGCTGGCAACACTTTGCTCTAAAAAATATCAACAGCCACCCCAAAAGCAGATGCATCCCCTGCAACTTTCATCAATTCTGTCGCACCGTTCAGGCTTCAAGGCTCTCTCGCGTAGTGTTCTCAGAAACGAACGACATGGGATGGTAGCAGTTACTTCATTTCCGAGTGACACTGGACCTGGATATTAGGCTATCAGTGCTGTCCGTAGACCTGAATGGTTAGCAGTATCTAACCGTATTTCCGTGCGTGTATAGCTCAGTCCTCATCGGCGAGAGTCCCGTTCGCTAACTGAGTACAGTCAGCTTAACGTCTCCAACGAACACGAAGTAGTCCCCGACACTACCCAGAACATGGAGCACCGGAGTAAGCTTGTCAAATCGTGGCGCTCCCAATACCCACCTCGTGTGGTGGTGCAAGCAAAACTCATATACAGTGGCGTGCGGCACTTCGGCTAACACGATCACGTTCAGTCCCAAGCTTTGGACGTCTCCCCTTCCGCATCTTGAGAGTGCGGTTTGGGGCTTCGGAGCACCGCCACGGAATCCCGCCCGCCTCTGTCTTTCAGAGGCCATAAAGAGACAGCGTAACCCGCCTTCATCCAGAAAACGGTAGCTCCACGGCCACTTGTGTTCCTTAATCATCGACGTTGTGATGGGATACGGCGGCGCCCGAGTTTCGATTCGTCTTCGCGCCGGCATCGATTATCGTCGCGTTCCTTACACTCGTGCTGAGGCCTCGCTCCCTCACTGCGCAAGGGTGGCTACATCTGTCGGAACTAGCCGAGTTGCAATTTGCTTGGAACAGCTGTTTCTGAAAACCGACTCATGCCGCATCATGGGTCGTCTGCTGCAAGAGGTCTGAGGAGACGAGATGCAAAAAGGATCAGGAACAAACGTGTAGGATCCAAATATTCACCCTAGGAAAAGATTGAGAAAGGGGTGATGGGAAGGCGGTCACCCCAAAAGAACTAGCAAGGGGTCATCGTGGTCTCGTTGTTGGGAACGGTGTGGCTTGAGGTGGTGCGATAGGAGCCGCAACACCTTCTTGCACAAGAGCAGCCGCGGTGAACAATAGGTTCCGTTGGCGTCATAGTGATGGATAGGTTGCGGCATGCCTTTGTCGATCAGTCTGGATCACCAACCAGTACTTACAGGTATTTTGCGACCGTGGGGAGGGGAGCTGCCATCTGGACAATGATATACATAGTACAAGGAATTGGTGACCTCTGATCAACCAACCTGATGCTCCTGATGGTTGCCAGCCAACATGCCCCTTGGCCAAGACGGTGATGTAAACATACACGGGCGCGGAGTGGCTGTTGCAATTGTTTCGTCGAAGCTGCCCTCGAAGAGAAGTGATTATCTTCCCGCCACGGTCTGGCAACCAGGTTATGGTGGCTATCAAGAAGGGACCAGAACATCCTAGGATGGCGTCGGCAGGGCCGGAGTAGGATCAACGTTGAGAGCGCGTGCGAGGCATATGCAGATCGGGCCCTGTCTGCCTGTCCCGGGCACGCACCGGACGAAGGGAGAGGCTCGGTTCACGTTCGGGAAACGTGGGCCGGTCTGCATGGCGGTTCCGCGCAGGGCAATTTCGCTGTCGATACTCGCTCGCCCCAAGAGTAGAAGTGCAATCGGATAAGACTGGGCCAAGCTTCCTTGACCGGACTGCCAAGAAGTCGTAGTGGAGATGGCCACACGGGCACACAAATCCATCCTCAACCTACGCTCGCCATCGCCGCGCAAGCAGCAAACCCACGAGGCCCACGTCCCAGATCGACGGGACGACCGGTTGCGCGCTCGGCCGAACGAAGACGACAAGGGCATGTTTCTCACTTGATAGAGTTCCCGGATAGCTGTTCCTACGGAAACATCTCGCTCGTCGGAGGAAGTGAGGTTTCGGACTCGAGTGTGTCGACCCCAGTGGGTGAGTGAGTATGAATGATGTCGAGGGCTGGAATCAGCCGTGAGGTGGACAGGCGGACCCATACTAGTCGGGCCGCGTGCGCTAACCCTAAGGCGGCCTGGCTACCTACATTTGGAAGTAGCGATGGGACGGTACTTGGGTACATGCACTCAACGTATGGGATGTAAAGGTTATTAGGAGGCAGGCACGTAGGGTCTTCCCAGGCAAGTACCTCTTACGCATAAACCTGGCAGGCACATTCGGACCAGGCCAGACCACCAGACCCAGGGCGGGCCCCAGAGTCGGCAGGGTTCGGTATTGATATCGGCGAGCCCAATGTAAGGATTGAAAAACTTCTTCACGCCATGTTACGATCCCCTTCCCTCGATCTCCTTCCCCCGTTTGCGCGTCGGTTGCCCAGCAAGAGCCTTGATGCCGGACTGCGTGCCCTGCCTCCCACGGCGCCGGGCGAGAGGGTGATCGGACTGGGGGAGGGCCAGACCTCCGTCCGGGGCCGCGAGGGCGCCACCACCGAGGCGAACAGCACCGTCGGCCGAGACGATGGAACGAAAACACGGCGCCCAGCCCCCAGGAGCCAGGCTGACCGGCCTGCCTGCCACTTTGACCGCGCCCTGACAGGACCATGCCTTTCGGTCCAGCGGTGCGGTCTTGGCTGCTTGTTTTGTGGGACTTGCCTCCTTCGCTCATCCCTCCTCCTCGCTCATGACTTGACCTTGACGAAAGCGCGAAGCCGCGAGACACCGAGCGATCCCCGCGCGTCACCCTGGCCATGCGCCTTTTGAGGCCATCACGCTTGACTGCTTTGTCGTCGTGTTGCTCCCGTATCGTGTGATTCGCCTGCCCTCGCCGTGATCGGCCCCCGTGCTATTCCCGTTCAACCTCCGGACACCGTCTCCACGGGATCCCCCTTGCTGCGGATGTCCGGTCTTATAAGAAGGGGACGGCACCCCTTTGCGCCGTTTTCTTGTCGACGCTGGGCCCGTGGAATAGAGAAGTCTCGGTCTTTTCCTCTTTTTGTCCTTCTTTCTTTCCTTTGCTTCCCTTTCGGCGCACGTCGAGCTGCTGGCACTTTGCCACCATGGAGCACGTACAGATCCCCGAGAACGCCCCCCGTGCGGGTGACGGCTCGAGCGCAAGCACCGTCGCCGTGGATTCCTCCGGGCAACACCCTGCCAAACCCGTCGTCGATCCTGCCGACGACATCAACCTTCCTTACCGGACCTTGAGCCCCAACGCCAACCTCGACGAATACAGGACCGAGACGGCTGCCGGCACCATCGAGGGCCCCCTGGAGCCGGATGGACAGCACCACTGGAAACTCGTCACCTTCCACAAGGATGATCCCGAGAACCCCAAGAACTGGTCCAAAGCGTATGTCCGCCCCGCATGGCCGACACAGGGGGGAGGCTGCTGACATGAAATGCAGGTACAAATGGTACTGCACCATGGTGGTAGCTGCCACATGCTTCGTGGTGGCTCTCGCCTCCAGTGTTGTTACCGCGGACATCGCGGGCGTGGCCGAGGAGTTCGATGTGAGCGAAGAGGTTGCACTCCTCACCATCACGCTCTTCGTGGTGGGATTCGGCGTGGGTGAGTAACCTGTTCCATCCGCCGCCCTCGTGAACGGCAATGCTGACTCTTTCTCCAGGACCCATGGCATTCGCCCCCCTTTCCGAAATTTACGGCCGCCAAATCATCTATGCCACCACCATGTTCCTGGCCGTCGTGTTTATCATCCCTTGCGCCGTGACCGACAGCGTGGCCGTGCTGCTTGTCTTCCGCGCCCTCGATGGCATCGCTTTTTCGGCCCCCATGACGCTCGTGGGCGGCACCCTGGCCGATATGTGGAAGGCGGAAGAGCGAGGTATCCCCATGGCTGCTTTCTCGGCAGCACCATTCATCGGACCGGCAATCGGACCCCTCATTGGAGGCTTCCTCAGCGATGCCACAGGCTGGCGCTGGCTCTACTGGATCCAACTCATCTTGGCTTTCGTGGTCTGGATCCTGATTGGCTTCACCGTGCCCGAGACATACGCCCCGATTCTCTTGCAGCGACGGGCCAAGAAGATGCGCAAGGAGACCAAGGTGCAGGAATACGTCACGGAGCAGGAGTTGGATAAGCGGCCTGTGTCGGAGCGTCTTCGCATCTTTTTGATCCGGCCCTTCCAGCTCCTTTTCGGCGAGCTGATCGTGTTCCTGATCAGCCTGTACATGTCGGTGCTGTACGGACTGCTGTACATGTTCTTCGTGGCCTACCCCATCATCTTCCAGAAGGGCAAGGGCTATTCAGCGAGCACGACGGGCCTTATGTTGTAAGTTACCCCCCCCCGCTCGCGCATCGGTCCGGGAGCGACAGAACTAACCATGGTCTCAGCATTCCGGTCGCCGTTGGTGTCATCATGTCGGCCATGTGCGCTCCGTGGGTCAACAAGCACTACCTCAACATCATCAAGCCGTACGCTGGTCGAATCCCGCCCGCTGAGCTGCGACTTATTCCCATGATGTTCTCCTGCTGGTTCATCCCCATCGGCCTCATCATTTTCGCATGGAGCTCGTATCCCGACGTGAGCTGGGCGGGCCCAGCCATGGGTGGCTTCCCCGTCGGCTTCGGCTTCATTTTCCTGTACAACTCGGCCAACAACTACCTGGTCGACACGTACCAGCACCAGGCCGCCTCGGCGCTCGCCGCCAAGACGTTCATCCGGTCCTTCTGGGGCGCGGCCGTGGTCCTGTTCACCGAGCAGATGTACGCCCGGCTAGGCGACCAGTGGGCGAGCACTTTGCTTTTCTTCATCGCTCTCGCCTGCTGCGGCATCCCGTTCCTCTTCTGGAAGTATGGAGAGAGAATTCGCAGGAGGAGCAAGTACGCCTACTCGGGGGATGACGACGACGAAAAGACGGCGGGCTTGAGCGGTCCCGAGAATCCTATCGTGAGAGACGACGAGTCGGACGACCCGGACCTGAGGAGAGCACGAAGCTATGTCAGCAACCCCTAAGCGCCAACCGCACAAAACAGTACTCGTTCACGGGAGAGGGGAGAACGGGTCGGCGCCGCCCCTGCAATGGCGGAAAATTCCGCCGCGCGCTTGATAGAAGTGGGTGATCGCCGAGGGGCTGGGATCCAAACCCTCCCCTACGCAGGTAGGTATAGATTACTTAGACACGTTAGAGAACCGGTAAATGGCCGGCGCATCTGCGATGACGGTTAGACATACTGCTATATGTCATCTTAATAATGGAAGAATACAGCAATGGAGATACAGCCACGGGAACAACTGACTATGGCGACCAAGATTGCGCTTGCGGGTGGTCCATTGTCGTTGGCGCCAGATCCAGGGTATCTGCAGGTCCACGTGGAACGACAGGGGCTGTGGCGCGCGCCAGAGGCACGAAACGAGTTTTTCCCCTGCACCAGTTGGGCTGGCTTCACTGGCTTCTAGGGATCGGGGTCCTTTTCCCAGCTCGTCGGGCCTGGCGTCTTCAGCAAGCCCCCGCAAACGGGGCCGGCGACCTGGCGGGCTCGCTGGCGGTGTGTCGGCGGCTCGCTGGCCGTTGTCCAACGGTGCCTTGGCAGATATCACCAGGGTGCCCATGACGTCACACCCCTGTCTCTCCGTCTCTCGGGATGATGCGATTCCAAGGCTTGGAGGCCGAAAAGCAAGCCCGGCCGGGGAAGCAGGCGCAGGATGAGCAGAATGGGCGCGATGGGAAGCGACCGGGATAGAGACACATATCTACTGGCCTGCTGCATGTGTCCTCGTTCCCGCCGGCCTGGTTCGTCTGGTCGCATCAGCCAAACCCATCACGGCAACCCAGCACGCCTTACCCGCCGCCCAACATGCGCTCACGTACCCTCTTAACACCACTCTTATACTCCCTGGCGCTGGCCGACGAGGCCAAGTCCAAGCGCGGGCTGGCCTACATCGGCGACTCGCACGCGTCCGACAACGACCTTCTCAGCTCGGCCGAGTCGCCCATCTCGTGGTACTACACGTGGTCCCTGTGGCCGGCGCCCGTGGTCGAGGACCGCATCACCTTCGTGCCGCTGGTGCCGAGCCCCAAGGACGCGGCCGACGACGGCTTCGGCGACCGCCTGGCCGCGCTGCCGGCGTCGTCGACCCACCTGCTCACCTTCAACGAGCCCGACGGCACGACCGAGTCGGGCGGCAGCTCGCTGACCCCCGAGGACGCCGCGCGCGCCTACGTCGAGCACATCGCGCCGCTGCGCGACGCCGGCGGCCGCGCCTGGAAGATCAGCCACCCGTCGGTGACGGGGTCGCCGCGCGGCCTCGACTGGCTGCGCGACTTCAACGCGTCGTGCTGGGACCTCGACGGGGACCGCGGCTGCCCCGCCGACTTCGTGGCCGTGCACTGGTACGGCAACTTCGAGGGCCTCGCGGGCTGGCTCGACCAGCTGCGCGACTTCTACCACGACGGCGGCGAGGCGTCGCCCGCGTTCTGGGTGACCGAGGTGGCGCTGGCCCAGCAGGACGAGGCGGCCACCAAGGCCATGATGAACCAGACGCTCACGCACCTCGACGCCGCCGACGACGTCGAGGGCTACGCGTGGTTCGGCGCCTTCCGCCGCGACGAGGCCAACGCCTGGACGGGCGACGCCGTCTCGCTCTTCGACGACGACGGCGGCCTCACCGACCTCGGCGCCCTCTACCTCGGCGGCGCCGGCCGGGGCTTCGACGAGGGCCAGAAGGGCCCCGGCGCCGACGACGACGAGAACGACGCCGCGAGCCTCCTGGCCCTGTCCCGCTGGGGCGCCGCCGCCGCCGGCCTGGCCGCCGCCTGGGTGGTGCTGCTGTAAGAGGAAAGGGGGGGGGGGGGGGGTGTACCTGTACCGATGGCGTGTTTTACGAGAATGACGGACAACGAGTTACCACGAGATAGAACGGGTTACAGCGTGTGTTGATTTTTTTTTTTTTGTTTTATCATACCCAGGCATTTTTGGCCGACCTGTATGTACAATTTGGATATACCTGCAATCCTCCTATATATAAACTCCCGAGCTATATACGCGTTCGCCTCCTAGAAGTCGCATTAATTGTCCCACCGGGTCAGCAACTTCTGCTCATCTCTTGATCTATGCTATCCGGGGGACCTGCATCTGATGCCATGCCCCCCCCCCCCCCCTAGGCAATTTGTGTTACCCTACATGTATTTCTGAATCATCCATGTGCCCTTTGTTGATTGACTTCTCTCGCGACGATAGCCCCGTCTCTGCTACGCAGCCCTCCCCCACCCCCTTCCCCGAAAGCTCGTAGCGATAAGCGGCCCTAAGGAGTCAGAAAATAGATCAGTGAGGTAGTGGCGGCGCCGTCCGAGGACAGCTACGCGACCCGGCCCAGCCCCCGTCTCCCGCCGCCCTCCACTCCACGAAGGGGCGTCGGCAAGAATGCGGTCCCTGTCGAGTACGAGAGCATCGACTGACTGCGTCTGCCACATAACTCTCCGCTACTGGAGACCGGCGCATTTGCAAGACTGTGGAGGTCACGGTAAAACGACCGTAAGCAAGGCAGGGCACCTAAAGGACAGATGAACGGCGTGAACAAAAATAAAAGCGTTCTTCATTGCAACATCAGGTTGCCAATCTCCCCAAGTACAGATGCTTGCCGTAATATACATGTAGCATTAATTCCTCCTTCGGGGCGCCTACTTTGGCAGGTATATGCAACATTCCCCTCATGCTTGCTTGACTTGTGAGAACCACGCCGGCGGCACGATTCCGTTTCGGGGCGCCCCGGTGGCGATCTGGTCATCCTTGATGGTGACACGTTCCCCGGCGGGGCCAGGCCTGGCTTAAGCATCATCGCCTCCTCCGCGAACTCGTAACCGGCGTGGAGTGGGGGGGGGGGGGGGGGGGGGGGGCGGGCCTCGCCATTCGCGCCGCGCAGCGAAAGTTGGAAGGCGGAGGGGGGCAGTTACAGGGCCAGGTTGTACGAGTACTCGTCCTCCATGTTCTGGCTCAGCCAGAGCACGACGCTGCTGAGCATGACGAGGCCGTTGGCGACGACGTTCTCGACGCCCATGCCGAGGCCGGGCCAGGGGACGCCGGGCACGACGAACTTGAGGACGAAGACGGTGACGCCGCCGGCCATGCCGCCGGCGAGGGCGGCGAAGCCGAGGAAGAGCACGACGCGCGCCTTCCAGGCGACGCCGCTGCCGCTGTAGCTGAACGAGTCGGCCGAGAGCCGCGCCTTCTCGACGCTGTTGATGATGAGCATGCCCAGCGCGCTGAAGATGAGCGGCAGCCAGTCCACAAACGTCACGTGCACCGTCGACCCGTTGAGCGGCGACTTGGACCACACGGCCGCGTCGAGGAGGACGTAGAAGGCGAGCGAGAACTACGGCGGGGGCACAGCGGTTAGTTTGGGGTGTGCGAGAGGGGCCTTGACGACGCGGTCGGCCGCGGCCTGGCGCCGGGTTCCGGGAAGGGCGAGCAGTACGCCCGGCATCCGACGTACCAAACCTCCGGCGCTATAGACGCCGGCATTGCGCACCGCGACGCTGTTCATCCATTGCGGCTTGCGGAACTTCCACAGGCGGTCCTCGCCGTCCATGGTGCCGGTCGTGTCGATAAGAGAAAAGGTCGCGAAGCTGGGGAGGCCAAGGCGGTGCCTCCAGAAGGGGATGATGGGGGAGGCGGCGTCGGGATGGGGGACGGATGGATCGCGGCGGGTGCGGAGCCGAGGGAAGTCGAGGTCGGTCGTGGCGGATTGATTTGATGGATGGATGATGATGGTCTTGGGGAGGCCAGGCTGAAGCTTTGGCGGGAAAGACGAGCTGCGTGAGGCTGATGACGAACGAACAGGCGGGTCTCGGGCGCTAAGATGCTGGAGGTAGGGCGTTAACGCATTTACAGCTGGAGCCCCGGGCACCGCCAGTGTCACGTGGGCCTAAACAGAACCGCTGAACCCGCTGATTGTATGGCAGGGACCACTGTGTTTCGCCGTGAAAACATCATCCCACTCACTGGAGACCGGAGCTTTGCATATCTGGGTACGAGTAGAAATTGGATTACAAGGCAGACAAGACAGTAAGTCCCTTGGATCTAGGATTTCCTTCGGATCCGAATGTCGATATCGCCAAGCAAGCGTGGGCGATGGTTTCCGTCCCTTCATAAATTAGTCGGGATTCTCAACATCCCGCCCCCCATGACCTAGAGTAAGGAAGAAGTACCTACCTAGTCTTGATCACCCGCTGTGGACTTGGTCCAGGATGCCACCGGGGAGGATCGGACGAGCATCGCATGACAGTCACACGCTCGACCGATGCGAGAGGCCATAGATAAGTAGCCAGTGTTCGCACGTCATTGCACGAACTGTGAAGTGATGCCGGACTAGGTCCGATGCCATGCCCGCCTTCTCCGCTGTTGCTGTTTTTGATCCGGCCCCTCCGGATTTCGCCGGCGGGAATGGCGCCATCCCCTCCCCCGGTTGGAAAGGTCCACACTCATGCCGTCAACCTACCTATTGGAGATATCCAAGTACCTAGGTAAGTTAGTCAATGGCTACTACTTACTGCCTCTCCCCCATCTCAACCTCGCATCGCGAAGCATGAATGATTTTACTCTCTTCCCAACATGATCTTATGACGGGCCGCCGCTGCTACCAGCCGTAGTCCAAAACCCCATATACCACTCCACTTCTTCTTCGTCGCTGCCGCTGCCGCCACGTCCGTGACAACCCGGCCCTCAGCCATCATGGGTTCCGTCCCCGCGCCGCCGCCGCCGCCGCCGCCGCCGTTCTCCGTCTCGTCCATCGCCATCATCGGCGCGGGGCCCACGGGCCTCGCGTGCGCCCGCTACCTCGCAGCGCAGGCGAGCTTCCCGCGGCAGCACATCGTGGTCTTCGAGCAGCAGGCCGAGGTCGGCGGCGTGTGGAACTACAGCGCGCGCCCCGCGCGCGCCCTGGCCGCCGTCCCGCAGACGGACGCCCACGGCGGCCCGGAGCCGGCGCTGCCCCGGGAGGAGGGGGATCAAGAGGCCGGCGGCCCGCCCGTGTTCCCGAGCCCCATGTACGAGAGGCTGTACGCCAACATCCCCGCCCCGCTCATGCAGTACTCGGACCGCGGGTTCGGCGACGACGACGTCATCTTCCCGCCCCGGGAGAGGATCCAGCGCTACCTGGTCGACGCGGCGGCGGACCTCCGGGACCGCATCCGCCTCAGCACCGCCGTCGAGGACGTGCGGCTCGCCGCGGACGCGTCGGCCGCGGCGCCGGGGCCGGGGACGCGGGAGCGGTGGACGGTCCGGAGCCGGGACCTGGTGACGGGCGCGACGGCGGCCGAGGTCTTCGACGCCGTGGTGGTGGCCAACGGGCACTACAGCACGCCGTACGTGCCGGACGTGCCGGGGCTGCGCGAGTTCGCGCGGCGGCACCCGGGGCGCGTGCGGCACTCCAAGCAGTACCGCACGCCCGCGCCGTACCGGGGCCGGCGGGTGCTGCTCGTCGGCAACTCGGCGTCGGGCCTGGACCTGGCGGCCCAGATCGGCCCGCACTGCGCGCCGCCGCTGCACGTGTCGGTGCGCACGGCGACGCCCGCCGCCCAGCGCGCCGCCGCGGGCGGCTTCGCCGAGGTGCCCGAGGTGGCGCGCTTCCTGCCGGCGGCGCGCGGCGTCGAGCTCGCCGACGGCCGGCGCCTCGAGGACCTCGACGCCGTGCTCTTCTGCACCGGCTACCTGTACACCTTCCCCTTCCTCGAGGCCCAGATGGCGGCCGACGCCGCCCTCGCGCGCCCCGACGCCGACGATGACGACGACGGCGCGCCCGCGCCCGCGCCCCCGCTCGTCACCGACGGCCGCCGCGTCCACGGCCTGTACCGGCACCTCGTGCACATCCGGCACCCGACGCTCGCCTTCGCCGGCCTGCCGGTCAAGGTGATCCCGTTCCCGCTGGCCGAGGCGCAGGCGGCCCTGCTCGCGCGCGTGTGGGCCAACGAGGTCGCGCTGCCGCCGGCCGCCGCTATGGCGGCCTGGGAGCGCGACGAGGCCGCGGCCCGCGGCGGCGACGCCGCCGCCTTCCACGTCTTCCCCAAGGGCGCCGACGGCGCCTACATCAACGCCCTGCACGACTGGGTCCGGGGCGCCGCGGCCCGCGGCACCGGCAAGGCGCCGCCGCGCTGGGGCCCCGAGGCGCTGTGGATGCGCGCCATCACCCCCGCGGCCAAGCTCGAGTTCGAGAGGACGGGCCGCACGGCCACCTCCCTCGCCGCCCTCGGCTTCGTGTACCGGCCCGACGAGGAGGTCGCCGCCGACGCGACGGGGCCGCCCCAAGCGGGCGAGAATGTCGCTGGGTAGACGACGGCACGGGCGCACACGTGGCAACCGCAATGGATAGACAGAACCGCTTCGCAAAAAAGGGAAAGAAAGACCTCCTTAGATTCCGTACCGAAAGACCATGGCTATCGTCGTCCTCC
The DNA here is from genome assembly GCA_029489945.1 of Nigrospora osmanthi. Taxonomy (NCBI): domain Eukaryota; kingdom Fungi; phylum Ascomycota; class Sordariomycetes; order Amphisphaeriales; family Apiosporaceae; genus Nigrospora; species Nigrospora osmanthi. Next base: position 2,092,475 of record CP120503.1, on the reverse strand, counting down.
GTCGTCGGCGCATTGTGACCAACTGTTCGGCAAACCCGACACCCTTCTGCTCGTGCTTTTACACCACTGCGAACCAACGTTTCAAACTGCTGATGGAAGCTTGGGTCAGTGAATGAAACGGCGTCGGCTGTCTGTAATGCAGCATCGAGACGAACCACGACCTCCACAGGCATTCCTGGGCGGGCGCCACAAATGGACCGTGCGATACTACTCCCACCCTGCGTACGGGGCTCGCGGGGCACGGTATAAGAGGCAGAAGGGGGGGCGGCATATAGGTAGATCTGAAATGGGGGCCCCCGATGGCCCCCCTATGGATGGCAATACGCAACGTTGACCCAGAAGAAGTACGTACGGCCCCCGTCTCCCCCCGTGCAGGGCGCGCGACGTTTCACAAGCGGTCGGCTGCCGTTAGCTCCACCACCCATCGGAGGCACATACATGGGGCGATCAGAGCAATTGGACCAGAGGGGGAAAAAAAATGCAACATTTATGGCGGCCACTTAAGACGATCCTCGGCCTCGTCGCCACGCCCAACGACGTCACGCTACCGTGGTTGTGCGACTTAACGTACACGCCTCCCGAAACGCCGGCCCGCTGGTATATCCCAAACTTCTTACACCATTGGTGTGCATTGTCGCGCACGCCCATCGTCATCTCGTAATTTGCCGCCACACCCCTCCTCCTCCCCAGGGCATCTTCGCCCCGCCACCCCCCCCTCCTTTTCTCATTAGGCCCAGACGTCGTTGCCCAGGGCGGACACGGCAGCGATATCCTGCTGCACGTAGTCGTTGAGGGTGGCCTCGAGCTCCGCGTCGGTCATGTCGGCGTCGGCGGCGGCGGAGCGCTTCCAGGGGAGGCCGTCGGGGCTGCAGGCGGCGATGGGGGCCAGGTAGTAGCTGTGGGCGTCGATGTCGAGGCCGAGCTGGCCGGCGTTGCACTTGAGGTTGGCGTAGCCCTCGCAGACGGTGGTGTCGGCGGCCGTGTAGTCGACCTTGGTCGAGGCGCCGCCGTCGAGCCAGTACTCGGGCGAGGTGTGGCGGTAGTTGGTGAAGATGGGCGGCAGGCGCGGCACGGGGTCGCTCGAGTGCGTCACGCGGTTCTCGCTGCCCGCCTGCTTGGTGACGTGGTCGACGAAGGCGCGGTTGCCCACGCGCGGGCTGCCGTAGCCGAAGATGTCGATGGCGAAGCCCTCGGCGCGCACGTAGGCCGCCGCCAGCGTCGCGAGCGCCGCGCCGAGCGAGTGGCCGGTGAAGACGATCTTGTAGTCGGGGTGGGCCGTCCGGGCCGCCGTCACCGCCGCGATCAGGTCCCCGGCGATCTCCTGGTAGGCCGTGTTGAAGCCCGTGTGGACCAGGCAGCCGTCCACCAGGTCGCATGGCTCCTGCAGAAACACGAGGCTGCGTCACGGCGTTAGCCCCCTAGAACCGGAATCTGCCGTCACCGTACCGCCGCCACTTACTTGGTGATCCAGTTACGGACCGAGTGCGAGCCCCGGAAGGACACGACAATGAGCTGGGCCGTGGGGTCGACGCCCACATAGCCCTGAATGTCGGTAGTCTTGCCACTGCTCGGTTGTTAGGCACGGCCGAACACTCCGGTAGCAAGACGAGAGAGCAGACTCACCTGAAGGTGGCGGACACGGTGGCGCCGTTCTTTTCAACCAGCGGGCAGACGCCCCCGGAGCACTTCACGGCGCTGCCGACAGCAACATCGCTGTTGCAGTAGGCCGATCCGGCGTACTCGGCGTAGAAGTCCAGCTGGCTGAATTCCTCGGTTGAGACCGTCGCTACTCCTCCGGTTAGTAACCCGGGGACGCAGGAACCACACGGAGGCCACATGGGGCTTACCTCGGCGGTTCAGGTACATGAGCATGCTGTCCGGGATGGGGCCGGCGGCAGCGGACAGAGCCAGGCTCGAGATGAAAGTCCAAGTGAATGGCTTCATCTTGGCGGTCGGAGGAGGGGAAGGGCGAAGCTAGCGAAGAAGAGGAGGGGTGGAACGGACAAAGCTAGAGGCGCCGGGACGAGACAAGACAGCCACGGGAGGACCGAAGGTATGTATACTATGCGCCAAACGGACCGAGCCTGGTCTGATGTGATCAGCATCTGCACCCCGACCGGCCTCGGGCCAGCAGAACTTATAGTTCGCAACGACGAGCCTAGCCGTCGCAGATCCATTGTGCACCTGCTAAATCCGTCGAGGTTGAGAAAGGATGCCCCTCCCTCCCTCCCCACGATCCGAATCTCTCTCTCTGACTACAGGGTTCATGGCCAGCAGGCAATAATAGCTGGGAGGCTCCACGCACACGCGATATGGGGGGGGAGGGGGGGGGGGGGCTATGCGGCTCTCTGATTGGACGTAGCCGAGCGATCATTGGCCTGGGGGGGGACTTCAGCGCGCCAGGGTTGTCTCTTCAGCGCGCGCGATCCCGTCGGTCTTGGGAGAGGCTGGCTCGCTTCGGGTTGCGCATGATCAGGCTGGACGATTCGGGGCATTGTTCCTCACGTGCATGTGCAGGCGGTGGTTCAGCCACCCGAATGCGACGGGCCTCAGGGCGCGAAAGAGGAAAGGGAGGGAAGGGGAGGGCGAGGGGAGGGAGGGTGTGTGTGTGTGGAATGGGGATGGGGATGGGCGGCTCTGATTTGTGATTTGACGGGGCCACGCGGGCCCCCGGGGGTGGGCTCAGGTGACAAAGGACGGCGGCCGGGACTGCGACAGGGACCAGCGGCTGAGCCAGACACGCCCCCGGCTCGTCGACGCGTTCCGGGAAGGTGGCTAAACCCGCGACGCCTCTCTACTATCTCGCCTGGCCACATGCGAGCCCGTCGGGTCTTTGGATGATGCCTTCCCCCTCCCCAAGTACCGGCGCAGGTGACGTTGGGGGCGCAAATGAGAGTGAGAGAGAGAGGGAGGGAGAGGGCATGAACGCCTTCAGCAGAAGCAAAGTATTGCTTTTCCGCCCCGCCACGATACAGCCACCCGTCACCCTTCTGTCTATCCATCACCCGGTCCAGGGGCGCCGACCACTCGGGCACTTACCTCCCTCCCTCTCTCTCTCTCTCTCCCCCTTCAATCTTGTCACACCCTGCTCCCCCCGGCACGCGGGTGTGGCACCCAAAGGGAAAAAGCCGTATCCCCGGCCTCTCGTCGCGCCAGACGAGCCCAAGTGGACTCGGCGTTTGCCCTGGCTGTTGAGGCCCCAGTCCGCACTTTAGGGGGGGGTCCAGGCCGCTCGGAAAAGTCAACAATACGAGCGGGCGGGTGGCATGAATGGGGGTGAAAAGAGTCATATTTCATACACATTCGGGCCGGGAGACGGCCAACATGTGTCGTGTGCTCCGGTAGCAACAAAGGCCAGAGCAATAACAATAAGCAATGGTATCCCACAGCGCTCGCGCCCGCTGGCATCATCGCGGCACTTGGGCGCCCTAAAACACAGGTACCGGCCCTTCGTGAAACGGCATTATTCAGCCCTAGGGGTCCTGGAGAGCAACCACGGGGCTCCGTGCTTAATCCGGTCGGGGAGGCCCGCAACAAAACCACGGGTCGGTTGGTTTTTTTTTTTTTTTTTGGCCCCTCCTACGAGACTTGGACAGAGCGTTGCCCGTACCCAGACACGCTGACTCAACAAACCAGAAAAAAAATAAGAGGCGCGACTCCATCCGGAGCTGTCAGCCATGGGGTCAAACCGGATGTTCGGTGGTTTTGGAGGCCCCCCCCCCCCCCCCCCCCTCGTTGGGCGATCGCGGCGCCAACTGATTCAGTCGGCGCCAGCGTGGCCGGGGGAAATAACCGTCTTGGAATAGGTCGGTCTTTAATTCTTGCGACATCTCCTGCCCGATCCAGCCGCCGTGGCCGCTGCCTGCCCATCTGTACGGTTTCCCGTTATCAGCCCGTGGTTCTAAACATGGGTAGGGGGCCAACACGTTTGAGAGTTCGATCAATTATCGTATCGATGAGAACCCCCTCCCTCGGCAAGAGGTCCCGAATGCTCTTGGCTCCCGTCCATAAGCCTGTTTATTATCATTCATCACGTCCATAAATATGCCCTATGCTTGAATTTAATCTTATTAGGGTTGCCGTGTGTGGTTGCATATGCTCATAAAAGGCTGTCTCGTCATCGGTGGCCTCTCATACGTCGGTGATGGCTAGGGGGGGACAAAAAGGACACAAGTGACAGACAGCCTCATACCCGGAGGTGATTGATAAACCAGGCACGCCCGTCCATGCGCCACGGGGGATAAGATTGCGAAACCCCCCAAAACCCAGCCAGGGCTCTTCGCACGCGTGTGTGTGTGCGCGCCGGCGATTGGGGAGGTGTGTGATGCCAATGCTGGCCTTGCATCCCGCATCCCATGCGGCCGCCGGCCTATTGCCAAGAGGTTTTGCGGCTGGCCGTTTCCCGCCTACGCAAGGGGGCACCGGAACAGGAAGGATTCTTTTGCGGCCTCTCTCGCCGTATTCCGAAGGGGGGGGCACTGGACTTTTTTTTTTGGACGGCCCACGTGGAAGGAGAGTTTGCGAAAGCCCCCCCCTGGTCTCGGACGACGTTACTTAGTCGCAAAGGTGATGCCGGGACATCCCGTGCGCTTCGCACCCCTCCTCCCCGGTAGACAGAGAAGTAAGTAATACCTATAGTAGGTCGCGCAAGATACGCTCGGCGCGGTTGTCGGGAGGAGAAACTTGTAACATCGCGGTGCTGCTCATCCCGCGCCGCATCGAGTAAGTAAATCCATCCCCCTCTCCATATGGTTCCATACTTGGGTTGCTCTGCTCCCCCCCGGTGCGAATCGTCACGCTCCACGATGCTGCACCACCTGGTGTTCCGGCCCTGGGACATTCCCGCCCGTGCCGCTGGATTCGCCATCCCCGTAAAAAGTACCGGCAAGGTTCTCGGTGGCTGCACGACATCCCATATCACACTCGCCCGTGCAAGCCCAAGGGGCTGGGCAGGCAGCCGCTTCTCTATACCATAAGTACGAGCTGCGCCTGGGTCGGCGGTCGAGCTGAGAAGCCCCCCCCCCCCCCCGGCGCGACGACCGCATCCTGCCGTCGTCGTTCTTTGCTGTACTGGGTAAAAAGCAGTATGTATATATATGTAGGCAAGCGGGTTCGTCGGTGGGAAACGGGCGGCCACGTATAGTACCCATGCAGGCAGGGAGGCAGGCAGGCAGGCAAGCTCCAGGCAGGCCAAACTAACGACGGCGTACATACATACATGGCGTGTAAGGTGGCCCGGCCGGCCGGCCGTAGATTTGCAGAAACGGAAGAGAGACTGCGGGAGAAACCGCACGGAGAATTCGTCTGCGTCGAGTCCACCAGTCTCGTTACTCTGGTCGGGCGGGCACCCCAGGCGATCGTCACTCCGAGGACGATGCACAGCTGACCGTCAGCCGCTGCAGGAAAACCAAGGCAAGCGATCCGCCTGCCTTGCTACCCTTGTCTCTTCAGGACGACCTACCTACCTATGTATCTCTGCCACATGCATAGTACGTACGGTATATAGCTCACGTCTGCGACTCGTATGGATTCCGGCCGTCACCTGGGTGGTAATGGTCCAATGTAGCAGTGCTATGGAGGGGGGAGCACGTCGCGTGACATACGTAGTATGGGGGAGGGTATAACCACCTGCCCGTACGTCCATACCGCCCGCTTCAGGTACCCGACTCCGTACTGAGCAAGATCGTCGGCGCAGAGACGGGCTCAGCCACGTTCCGGATCAGCACAGGCACGGACAGGCACAGGCACAGGCACAGGCACAGGCACAGTCGGGTACTCGTCAGCTCGTGAACGTCAACTCAGCTTGGCCTTAGCCGCCGAAGCCATTCACCCCCTCCCCCCCCCACTCCCTCCTCCTCATCCTTCAACAGCCTCAGTCAGGCCAAGGCCGGATGTCCCCCTGTCGACCATGCTGTGCATTCCTAAAACCGTCTAGCGGCAGCATGGAGAAGAACTGGAGAACATCCATGCTCCTCCACCCCCTGACCCCGGCTGGATGGAGGTCGGCAACTGACAGCAGCTCTACCGAACGAGTCCAGCTCTACCGTACCGCGTATCGGTACTTGGTAGGAGGTAGGTATGTACTTTCCAGAAGTATGGGACAGCATACTTACATAGGTCCAATCTTCCATGACAACAATATCCCTGAGACGGAACGCCAATTGGCTATGACCCGATGCAGCCGGCTGCTTTTTTTTTCTGGCTCCAATCTCGGGTAGGCATAAGCAACGGGAGCTTAAGTGCGAGCTAATATCCATCCATATACTTCTATATATGTATGCAGCAGAGCACTCGGACGCGGTGCATTACGGCCTGGCTCCTAGAACTCTTAGGGCCACCCATCAGATTCACCATCGTGGACGTTCACGGTAAGCGAAAAGCTCGCTTAGCCGAAGGGCTGAGACGAACCCGGTTGTTCGGCCCATGAGCAGCCGGGGGGGTCCGATGTCACTTCACCTCACTATCAAAATTACGTGGGGCGGGGGCATGGCGTCCCTCCTCAATCCTCTCTCCGCCCTCCAGTCCATCCATACTGTGCATCCCATACCCCTCTCCCCGGGGCATCAATCCATGAATGATGGGTGGGAGGAGAGGATGCGCGCCATAGTAAAGTCTGCACTACACCCGGACGACTTCCCTTTTCGTCCACACCCTCCTCTTATCCTCTCAACCTCCCCCCTCCCCCCTCCTACCTGATTTCCACATTGAGCCTAGTGGCCGCTCACGTCGGACGGGCAGGGGGGGAGCAACACGAGGCGAGGAGAAAAAAAAGAAAAACATTGAGAAGCGAGGGGGGGGGCCGGCGCGGGAGGATCGCTATGACGAAGGCGGTGCCAAAGCGACACGGAGCCAAGATGGAAGAAGCGTCCGTCGTATGTTTTCTCAAGAGAGCCGTGGAGAAGTACACGTAGTAAGTATGTGCATGTATGTAAGTATGTATGGAGGATTAACTAAGACGCACGAGAAAAAATCCGGAAGGGGAGTGGGCCATTCCACCCACCGACGGAGCTGACAAGCTGGGCAGCAGCAGCTATTATTGAACGACGACCTGACGTTTAATATGCGGGTAGGAGGAAGAAGGGGGGGGGGGGGGACAGCATCATCAGATGACTGACGCTCGATCCAGCGTTGCAGCTGAAGCCAGCGGCCCCGCGGAGCGCAGATTTCCCGTCCTGCACATGCACACATGTCGGGAACCTGGCACCCGCATACCCTGCGGCAGGAAAGACCTTTGCAGAGGCCAACCAAACCCAGGGGCGGCGGCGCCTGGGGCTTCCGACGTGCGTACACATCACGGCGACTATCAGGCCACAACGAGGGACGGGCCGGCTGTTGGACGGGGAGGGGGGGGGGGGGGGGGGGGCCGACAGACAGACTAACTGACCACTTGACCGCGTCCCCGCGGGCGCGTACAGAGAAACGACGATTGGGAGGGAGAGGGGAGTGCTTACCGGGTCGCGCGAGACGAATCTACGATGTCTTCCCTGCATGGTTGTACTATAGATTCAACCTTCGATAGAAGTAGGTAGTGTGATTTACATACCCAGCCTACCCACCACTTTGCTACACCGATGGGAAAAAGGAAAGGGCAGTCCGGCAAAGACATGCAAGTCGCAAAAAAGAAGTGGCTCGACACGGGCTATTACCGGTCGCCTGGCACCCTGAACGCTAGCCCGAGAACTCCGCATCAGGAAATAGGGGCGGGGCCGTGCTACCCAGGAGAGGGTTGCATCATGACATACATGGCACACCACCGTTTTCCCCCCTTCGCATGGGCTGCGTCGTTTTTTCGCTCTTGGGGCCCCAGCGACCCTTTGCCTTTCCGGGCGGCTGCTGAAGATCGAAATCTTGCTTCTTCGACGGGAAAAACCTATGCGGGTGACCACCGTTTCCCCCCCCCCATCCGCCTCGCCGTTGAGCGCGTCCGTGAGGTTGCATCGGGTCGTCCTCCCCCCCCTCCCCCTCTTCATTGGCAATCCCCCCCCCCCATATGGCACATGCCGAGAAGCCCATGAGCCGTTGCATGCTCTGGGGAGGGGGGCGGAGCATTCGGCTCAGGGACCGCTCTACTACTGGTTGGCCCCCTTCTCGATGCCCATCCCCGCCGGCATGTGGGAAGCACGGTGCATCATCACCTTTGGGAAGGGGGGGAGGGGGAACCATTCCTTATGCGAGGGATCCGGGCGGCATGATGCGCGCGCCGGCGTGGAAGGAGGTCTCGCGGTGGAGAAGCGGTGCCTGACGGAACAGCCCTCCGTGTTCACCCCCCTCCTCCTCCTCCTCCACCACAGGCTTGGTATGCGGATCGCCTCTATATAGATGGCCTCCCACCGCGGCTCTGTCATGCCGGCCCAGACGATCGGCCAGCACGCGCTCTACCGTGGCGTCCGTGTCTTCCTCCCGCTCTCTCTACTACACCTGCTCGCCTGGTCTCCTCGTGCGTGTAGCGCTGTAACCTCGCCCATAATATAACCTCCCCTCCCCCCTGGGTGTGGAGAAAAAGAGAGAGAGAGAGAGAAAGAGAGAAACAGAGAAACAGAGAGAGACAGAGAGAGTCTAGTCCCCCTCTCTTCCTTCCCGCCCACCATGGCGTCGTCCTCGGGCTTCGACACCACTTCCCCTTCGGCGCTCCGTCGCCTCTCGTTCCTCGCCCTGCTCGGTCTCGCCGGCACCGCCCCCGCCGCCGTCCTGCCCCGAGCCGACGTCCCCGCCCCCTATGTGGCCGCGCCCTTCTACCCCACCCCGCTCGGCGGCTGGGCCGATGAGTCGGACCCCTGGGCCGCGGCGTACGCCAAGGCCGTCGAGTTGGTGGGCAGCATGACGCTCGCTGAGAAGACCAACATCACGGCCGGAACGGGTTTCTTCATGGGTACGTCCATCCCCCACTCACCACCGTGGTGGTCTCTCCGACTGTGACGTCCACTGAGCTAACGAATTCCACAGGGTAAGTGATACAGTCCCGATGGTTAGGGGGAATAGGGGGTCCGAAGTGGAAAACAGCTCCTAACTGACCCATCTCCTTTTTTTCGCCAGACCCTGCGTGGGCAACACGGGCAGCGCGGAGCGCGTGGGCTTCCCGCAGCTCTGCCTCCAGGACGGGCCGCTGGGGGTGCGCAGCACGGACAACGTCACGGCGTTCCCGGCCGGCATCACGACGGGGGCCACGTTCGACAAGAAGCTCATGTACGCGCGCGGCGTGGCCCTCGGCCAGGAGTTCCGGGGCAAGGGCGCCAACATGTACCTGGGGCCGTCGGTGGGCGCCCTGGGCCGCAAGCCCCGCGGCGGCCGCAACTGGGAGGGCTTCGGCGCCGACCCCGTGCTGCAGGCCTTCGCCGGCGCCGAGACGGTGCGCGGCGTGCAGGAGCAGGGCGTCATCGCCGTCACCAAGCACCTCGTCGGCAACGAGCAGGAGATCCAGCGCATGTACAACGTGTTCCAGCAGGGCATCAGCGCCAACATCGGTACGTCCTCCTCCCTCCCGGTGTCCTTGGGGAAGAAAGAGAGATAGGGGGGTTCTCCACCGTACTATCCTTCACACGACTGTGTCTATCTTGACTAACGGGGGCCGCAGATGACCGCACCATGCACGAAATCTACCTGTGGCCGTTCGCCGAGTCGGTGCACACGGGCACGGGGGCGGTCATGACGGCGTACAACGCGGTCAACGGGTCGGCGGCGTCGCAGCAGTCGATGCTCATCAACGGGCTGCTCAAGAACGAGCTCGGCTTCCAGGGCCTCGTCATGACGGACTGGCTGGCGCAGATGTCGGGGGTGGCGGGGGCGCTCGCGGGCAACGACATGGGCATGCCGGGCGACACCAACGTGCCCATCGTGCTCGGCACCGCCTACTACATGTACGAGCTGACGCGCGCGGCGCTCAACGGCACCGTGCCCATGGCGCGCGTCAACGACATGGCCACGCGCGTCGCCGCCGCCTGGTACCGGATGGGCCAGGACGCGCCCGACTACCCGCGGCGGCCCAACTTCTCGGCCAACACGCGCGACCGCGAGGGGCCGCTCTACCCGGCCGCCGTCTTCTCGCCGCGCGGCGTCGTCAACCAGTACGTCGACGTGCAGGCCGACCACGCCGTCGTGGCCAAGCAGGTGGCCCAGGACGCCGTCACGCTGCTCAAGAACGACGGCGGCCTGCTGCCCCTGGCCCGCGACGCGCCCCTCAAGGTCTTCGGCACCGACGCCCAGGCCAACCCCGACGGCATCAACGCCTGCCCCGACAAGAGCTGCAACAAGGGCACCCTCGGCATGGGCTGGGGCTCGGGCGCCGCCGACTACCCCTACCTCGACGACCCCATCGGCTCGCTGCGCCGCAAGGCCGCCGACGTGCAGTACTTCGCCACGGACAAGTTCCCGGGCAACGCGCCGGCGCCGACGCCCGACGACGTGGCCATCGTCTTCATCAGCTCCGACGCCGGCGAGAACTCGTACACGGTCGAGGGCAACCACGGCGACCGCGACGCCTCGGGGCTGGCGGCCTGGCACGGCGGCGACGAGCTGGTGCGCCAGGCGGCCGCGCGGTACCGGCGCGTCGTCGTGGTCGCGCACACGGTCGGGCCCCTGGTCATGGAGCCGTGGATCGGGCTGCCGGCGGTGCAGGCGGTGCTGGTGGCGCACCTGCCGGGCCAGGAGGCGGGCGACTCGCTGACGGAGCTGCTGTTCGGCGAGGCCTCGCCCAGCGGCCACCTGCCCTACACCATCCCCGTGGCCGAGGCCGACTACGCGCCGTCGACGCGCCTCGTGCCCGACGGGCTCGGCCAGCCGCAGGACACCTTCGCCGACGGCCTCTACGTCGACTACCGCCACTTCCAGGCGCGCAACGTGACGCCGCGCTACGCCTTCGGCCACGGCCTCACCTACACCACCTTCCGGCTGGGCGGCGTGACGCGCGCCGCCGGCGTCGCCCGCAGCGCCGTGCCGCCCGCGCGCCCCGCGCCGCCCGCGCCCGCCGTCGCCGCCCTCAACGCCACCATCCCCGCCGCCGCCGAGGCCTACCTGCCGCGCGGCTTCGGCAAGGTCTGGCGCTACCTCTACTCGTGGCTCGAGGTGGGCGAGGCCGACCGCGCCTACGCCGTCGGCGCCGCCGGCGAGAGCACCTACGCCTACCCGGCCGGCTACAGCACCGAGCCCAAGCCCCTGGCCCGCGCCGGCGGCGCCAACGGCGGCAACCCCGCCCTCTGGGACCGCGCCTTCACCCTGCGCGCCACCGTCGCCAACACGGGCGCCGTCCACGCCGCCAAGGCCAGCGTCCAGCTCTACGTCCAGTTCCCCGCCTCGCCCCGCTACGACACCCCGCCCCTGCAGCTGCGCGACTTCGCCAAGACGGCCGCCCTCGCCCCCGGCGCCTCCGAGACGGTCGAGCTCCGCCTCACCCGCAAGGACCTGAGCGTCTGGGACTCGGAGCTGCAGGACTGGGTCTGGCCCGAGGGCCGCTTCGCCTTCTGGCTCGGCGACGCGAGCGACAACTTCTCCGCCGTCTGCTACAGCGACGCCGACGCCTGCGAGACCGACGTGCCCGCGCGCGGTCCCTTGTAAGAGGAAATGCCTCATGGCAAAGGACAGGGTAGTCAATACCAACCTATCGATATACGAGGGATTGCCGGTTCCGTAGTTGTTACTGTCTGCCTGTTTAATTCATAATGCCTAACCCCTACTGACGTACGACCATGGTCATCCATTCCGTGCACCGCGTATCGGTACTGTACTCCCTATCCTGAGTTATCGGCCGCTGGCGTCCCCATGTGATGCAGCCCTAAAAGCAACGCGTGTCCAGCATGCGTTACGAGCGGGCCGAGAAATAAGTAGAGCCATGGACAACAACTGCCCTGGGTATTCCAGAAACTTGCTAAGCCGCGGAGCCATACTACCGCGATATGCCCTCTTTCTCCCATCTCAGCGTCGACGGCGACGGCTTGGGTAGTGATTGTGTTGTGTTGTCTTCGTCTAGGCCTGCAGATGCCCATGTTCGTCCCGTCGAGGCAGCTGACAGACCTACGGCAGCCCCAAAATGGTCTTCTTCGTGGCATCATCATGTACCCACGAGAGGATCATGTCGCCCACGTCACCCACCAGCTTCTCGTAATGGGCCCCCGGGAAGAACAAGCCCGTGTGCGCACCAACCTCGTCTGTATCCTTCATGAAGATCTTGACCCATTTGGGGTCGATCTGGCCGTTTACCTTGCTGGGCAAGTTGATAAACTTGCGCTCCTTGGGTGGCTTGGCCGCCTTCTCCGCCTTCTTCTTGTTCGTCTCTTCCGAAGACGACGAGGGCATGGCAGCAGTATTTGGGTCTGTCGGCGCCGAGGAAGGCTCGGGGGGCGGCGTGGGAGCGGCCGCCGCACCGGCATCCGCGAGGGAATTTTGGGCTTCCACGGCCCTTTCCACGGCCCCTGCTTCCAGGCTGGCCCCGTCTTCCTCGCCCTTCTGCCGCTTCTCCTGCTCAGCCTTTTTCTCGGCCTTTTGCTCCGCCTTCTGCCGCTTCTGCTCCTCTTTTTCCCTCTTCTCGGCCTCTGATGCTGCCTTCTTCTTCCGCTTCTCGACTATCTTCTGCCGCTCCTTCAAGGTTTTATCTCGATTCTTCACGGCCTGATCATAGGCCTTTTGTGCCCGCTTGGCCTCCTTCTCGGCTTGCTTACGTGAGTCCTTGTCCGGAAACTTCTCGGGCTCGAAGGGAGCAGGCTTCTCCGGCAGGTCCGGTACCGCGGGTAGGTTCGCCTCAAACGCGTCGGCTTCTTCCTGGGTGGGCCCGCCGTCGGGACTCGTCTGCGGCCGCAAGTCCGACTTCTGTTCGACGTCCATTTCCACACTTTCCTTCTTCTCCTCGTCGGTTTGGGCGTCGGCCGTCGCTGGTTCTGCAGCCTGGGAAATTTGGCGGGGGGGTAGGGCAGGTGGCTCTTTAGAGTCTTTCACGGCACCGCCTTGGTCATCGTCTTCGTCCTCGATAGGCTCCGGTTCAACTAGCTCCAGACTGGATGCCGACCGACTACCATCAGAGCCGTCCAAAGCCAAAGTGTCTTTGTTCGGTACGTCGAGAAGCGCACTGGATCGCTGTTCCCCCTCCTGCTCACGGGGGCCTCCGGTCGACCCTGCCGAGAGGGACACTCTCGATTTACCGTCGCCATGTAGTGCAGTGGACGATCCTGATGCGTCTGCAGGTTTCTCCTGCGATGGCGTCTTGGGCTTCTTGGGGAAGCCGTGGCACACGGTATAGTACTGGACGAAGCGGACCTGAGAAGGTACTTGGGGAACCCCGTGATTCTTCACATCGTCCACATCCTCGAGCTTGCGGAGGTTTTCATAGCGGACTTTGAGGCAGTTGAACTCCATCAAAACGCTACCAAACTCCAAGTGGGACATGATGTGGCTCGTGGCGGCGTCAACCAGGCCCTCCGAGTTGTGTTTCTTGACGAAGTGGACGACATTCTTCCACCAGCCTCGGTCCTGAAGCCGCACATCATTCGGGAACTCGGGGTTGAAATTGGGGTCCAGAGTGACGGTGTGCGGCAGAGCGGGAGAGGACGGCCCGGGGGCCACGCCCGGGCTGGAGGGGTCCGAGTAGAGAGAGGCTGCCTCAGACGCAGGCGCGCCGGCGGCCGTCTGAGAAGAGCCAGCAGGGCCTTCCTGCGGCGTGGGACCATCCGGCTTGGGTCGGAAGAGACTGGAGATACCGGACACCACAATGCCCGGGTGAAGCCCAAGCAGGGGCGCATCCAGATGCACGGTGCCGAGGATCCTGTGCTGGAAGAACCTCGGGTCACGCGAATTCCAGGTGGGCTTAAAAGGGGGCTCGTCAGCACGCGAGTTGGGGGTCGGCTCGGGGGAGACGGATACAGTCAAAAGAGGGAGGGGGGGGGGGGCGCGGGCCTCACCATCAGGGCGACCTCGGCAGCCAGCAGACCGCCCATGGAGTGTCCGACGAGAACGACGTCGGTGTTGGCCGACTCGTGCGGCTCCAGCCACCGGCTGAAGTTGTCGCGGGCGACCTCGAGGGCCTTGTAGGTCTTGTACCGGGGGTAGATCTTGGAATGGATGACATGGGTCTCGGCCAGCGCGTCCCGCAGGAAGCGGTGCACGTGGGCCGGGAAGGACTGAAAGGACGTGTCGTTGCCCATGAACCCGTGGATGTAGACAACCAGCAGCGTGCGCCTCGCTACCTCTTCATACTCGGGCAGGGACGGGACGAGCGACTGCGCCGACGAGGTCCGGGGATCATTCGAGGCCATGCCCCCGTAGCCGTAGGCCGGCGGGAGGAAGTAGGCCGCCTCGGCGCCCGGGTCCGGCCGAGATACGCCGGCGGCTGTGCGGTCGGGCACGTCTGACTTCCAATTCATCATCACGACCTCAGCGCCCTCCTTAGTCTTTCCTTCGGGGAGGGGGGAAGGGGGGGGATATGCCGTGTACTATAAGTCGAAGGAGAGGAGGGGCTGGCGGGGGGGGGGGGGACCGTCCAGCCAGCACTGGCTCACTGAAAGTATAGAGGTGGTGGCTGTAGTACCCGACCTTAGATATGAGGTATGTGCGATACTTCACGCGCGCGCAGCCTTGGAGGTGGATCACATCCAAAAACCTGGGGGGGCAAAAGCATGGAACGGTGGGGCCGGGGGACCAGCAAACGGCGGCAGGTTTGACGTCAGGCACAGTTGAAAGGCAGGCGCGCCCGTTACCACATGCATAGGTACATCCAAATCCTGTAAATGGGGTGGTGCAAGGGCCACGAGAAAACCGGCACTGGGCGGGCAGTCGGGCGACACTGGGCCATTCATGTGTCGCCGTCGCAAGGAATGGAAGAGAGTGCCTAGTATAAGGTGTATAATGTTATGTACACTTACGATTGGCTACCTAGCATAGGAGTGAAATGGTGAGGGGAGGAGAGCCGAATCCAGTGTCGATGGCAGAGCCGGAGAGAGGAGGACGACATTGGCCGGACGGGATCCCACGAGACGGAACAGGAGGCAACCCAGTATTGCCCTTTTTTTTGGTCTTTCTTCTTCTCTTCTCCTGTCTCTCCCCTCCCTCTTCCCCCCTCTTCTCCCACCGTGCTGGCCGGTTAGCCGTGCTATGGGATTATACCCCAGCACCTGGGCCTCTCTGGTTGGGAAGTGGGCTCGGCATGGGAACCTCTGTTGGCTGCCCGGTTGGCAGGTGGAACCACTACCCACGGCGCTGGACCCCAACGCCCACCATCAAGAAACGCGACGGACCGTCTCTCTTTTGGTGACACGGCGCTTGGGGACGTCGTCGATTGGGGTGATGGACTCGCCAGTAGTGCCATCGAGTAGACCGATCATGGCCCGCGGCTAAGAGTCATGGAAACGTCGTGCGTCCGGACTCGGTTCCCAGGGCCACGGCTCAACGTGTGACCATCACATGGGACGGGGCACAGAGCGCGCGCCGTCTCGGATCTTGCTTGACTGCACCCTGGTGAGCTACATATCCCGGCAGACGGGCACCCACTGCTGCGTCCCGAGTTCAGGACTTGGCTCCTTCGGGGCCCCCCAGATGTCGAGAATATTGTCTTTATTGTCTGCCTGAAGCAATATTTACTGTACAACACGACCGGGGAGATGCCGCCGGCCTTACCACGTCTCTGCCGAGACTTCTCAGCAAGAGACTTGACTGCCCTGGCTCGCCGTCTGGCCCGGAATCTGTTGTAGCTTTTTTGTGGCCGCGAAAGTCATGACCATGGTTTCCCTCGAACGCCTTGCTAAAAATCTCGTCATGGCAAATGCAAACACTCGTCTCGTCGGTCCAACCCTGCTCGTAGGCGTGCCATCGTTCTGCCCCGGGGAGGGGGGGACCAGAAGCCAGGCCGCTGTACTCATTAACGCAGCAGAGGCCCAAGGGGCGAAAATAAAAAAAACAACCAAGCTGCCGTCCTGTCCAGATCTGGGTATCATGTTCCTATGCCGCTGCCATTGTAGGCCTGTCGTACACTTCCGCCGAAGGACGCACCTGCACCGGGGTTCTGTCAAAAGACGTCAGCGAAGAGGCCCAGGGCGACAGATTACAATGCATCTGTAGTCACCTGTTTTCTCCTCTTCAGCTTCGACGACCGCTCGTCACCCTCGGTCGTCGAGTAGCCAGATCCGGCATCGTCGGGGAAACCGTCACCGTATCCCTCGAAACTGCTGTCCTGGTAGCTGCGCTTCTTGCCAAATCGCTTAGTGCGGTCAATTTGCGCGGCATGCAGCTTGCTGGCATTGCTGCCCATCCCGCCGATGGTGGGCGCCGTCAGCGGTGTGCCGGGCGTGCCCTTCTTGGACTCGTCCTTGGACTTCTTGGCCATGTTGCCCGGCGCCAGGTCGCCGAGCACGGAGCTGTCCCAAATCTCCTTAGGAATCGGGCCCTTGGCCATGGTCATGGCGCGCAGGAGACTCGACTGCGCCGTCGAGTCCAGGCCCTTGTCGATCTCCTTGCCGCTGACTTCGTGCACGAACCAGTCCTGCTCGGGGAAACCACACATGGCAATAAAGCCGTCGGGGTCGAATGCGTCCTTTTCGACCTTATCGAAATGACCATTGACGCCGAGCGACTTGATGTGTCCCTTGTACGTCTTGCGCAGCGCATTCTTCTCACCATTTGGCTTTGTACGTGCGACCTCGGCAGCAATGCCGGTCAGACCGAAGACCTCAAAGAGGTCCTCAGTCACACGATGCAGGGGCCGAGAATGGGCTAGAGAAGAGAGCAGTGTCAACCAGACGTTCCTGTGGGGACGGCTGCAACCGCGGCTGGGGAGGATGGGACGGGCGACCCGTTAGTGCAATCATGGTGGAGGGAGAGCCTTACGAGTTCTGCAAAGAAGGTACTTTTCGCCCACATCCATGTGAAGGTCCTCAATACCCAGTCTGCGAGGATCCTCGAGGTGGGCTTTCTTGTGGCCGTGGTCGCCCATGTCCTCGGGCACGCGTTTCCGCTTGTGCGGCGAGTCGGCGTCCGACATGGCGACGTCGTGGACGTTTTCACCGTGCTGCACCGAGCCGTTGACGCTGTGGGCGGGGGTCGGCAGTGTGGTGACAGTGGAAGTCATGGACGAGTTCATGCTCGATAACGGGTCCGCGGTACTCGGTGACAATTGCGACGGACTCTGAGGCGTTTGAGGATTGAAGGACATTGTCGCCATTGAGAACCAGTGGCCAGGATCGGCAGCGGCGTCGACGTTGGGGAATGAGCACGGCGGCGGCTGGCTGGTCGCTGGGGAAAAGCCGGACGACGCGCGGGCCGATGAAGAAAAGGATGATGCAGCGAGGTCGTCAATACGGGGTCGCGACGACGACGGGGAGGGGGGGGGCTGCGTTCGTGGTCGGGGGTGGAGAGTGAGAGGAGGTCGGAAAAACCAGGACGCTAGGCCGACCGACGCAGGCTGGGCTGGGCTGGGGGGGGGGGTTCAAAATGGGCCGTGTCGTGGAAAGAAAGCGAGGGTGGTCAAAGAAGGCGCGGTGCCGTTTGTTCGCTCGGCCGCGTCACTCTCGCTCTCCTTTTTTGCGATTCGAAGTGAGCGACGATGGGCGAGATGAAGAGTATTCGGGTCGGGTCGGACGGGATGGCCGTCGTGTTGCGGGCGGCGTCGCGCGGGAAGAGGCGAAAAACCGTCGTCACGACCGGTTGGGGTCGTGGGAAAGACCCGGCGTAGCGGACTGCATGCACAAAATGAATTGGCCGCAATCGGGGTACGGGGTCGTTCGCGGTGGTGAATGTCGGATCGGCAACGGACGCGATGCTGGGCGATGGCGCGGGGGTCGTTGCAGGCCGGCGCTCGTCGGTGGTTGAGGTCGGAAGGGTGGTGAGATGTTGATGTTGGATGGGAACAGCAGCCGGGCTGGCAGGCGACTGAAGGGCGGCGGCGAGCGAGAATGGTGCTGGCGCTGGGCGCTGGGCACGCCGGGGCTGGTCCAAGTGCTGCTGGTCGCTCGCTCAATGGGCTGGACCGGGGCTGCAGGCGCGCGGGCGAGCGGGCCACACACCACACACTGGACGCACAGCAAAACACACAGTACCTACCGTTTGTACCTCGCCGTTGTACCCTCCGGACGGCGTACGGTGCCCTGGGCAGAGCCTAAGCCCCCAGCCGCTAGGACCAGAACGGGCAGTCTACTGTGTACATGTACTGTAGCTCAGCGTAGGCGTGCCCGAGCCACGGTGTGGGCAGCCCGGCCAACCACCACACCCCCCCCGTGATGCCGACTTTCAGGGTACATACTTTCAGGTACCCCCGGTATCCAGGGCTTGTCAGCCAGCGAGCCAGCGCAGCACTCAGCTCCCAGACCGCTAGCCCCACTCCATACACACCCCCTGTTTCGCGCGTCTGTCTGCCCCGCTTTACTGCTATCCACCCCCGTCCTTTCCATCCGTGGATTCTTCCGTCTCTCCGTGCGGGCTTCAACGGACGGATGCGTTGCTATGGGAGGGCACTACGGCCACACCCTGCGCCTCCCAGGGCTCTCTGTAAAGCAGGGTAGGTACCTATGTATGTAGGTACCTACCTCTCTTTCCGGCGTTCTCCAGGTCGTCGACGTGTAGGGTACCGTGTATCGCTCTTATAGTCAAACACTGTATACCGGTGGCTTGTACAAACAGCCCTCACTAGCCGGGCAGCTTTCTTAGAGGTCCCTGTCCATCCCCCTCGCTGGATGTCACCACAAGACGACGACGCATGGGAACCGAAAGGCTCGTCGTGTCACGTTCCGTCGGATCGGACCACAGGAGCCGTCCAGTTCCTTTTTGCTCCGTTGCGCTCCCTGCGCCCAACCGCCGTCCTTGCTGCCCGCCGCAGCCGAACCTCAGACGGGTTTGAATGGCGGCTGCACCAACCGGGGCGCGTCGGCTTGGAAGGGCTTCTTCCCTCATCTTCCATCGCTTCTGACGGATAGTGCAGTGCCTCCCGCAATTTACCGTGAGACAAGCAGACCAGCGCCTCTCTGACGGCATCTACTGGAGCTTTCATCTCATCGATCGATCGCCGCCTCCCCCGAACCTGCCACTAGGCCGCCCGCATGAACCTGTGTTGTATTACTAACTTACCTAACCATCGCCCGCTTTCTGGTTAGCCGCCGTCTTTCAATCAACGAGTGGGCAAGCAGAGGAGGAGGGACTCTGGCGGTACGGGCACGCCTGACCTCCCCCCTCCCCATATTCTTGGAACCATCCGCATACACGCACCACGCACACGCCCCACGTTAAACAAAGCTGAGCGGGCCCTGCGCTGTCGTTGTGTGGGTTCCGTCAGATTGGAACCCTCCGTTCATTAGCCAGCCCGAGCCTCGCCGTCGCCAACGTCTGACCGCGGCCGTCGCCGACTCGAGGGCGCGGGCATCTCCAGATCGCCCGCTCTGGCAGGCTCGTAGGATCAGAGCTAGATATGTGCCGCCCAGGAGATCCGACTCTCTAAAGCCTGCATGCAGTTGGTTCTCTCCAGTGTCTGGGGGCTTCTCAGCGACTGACGGGCCATTCAACCCGGTATCTGTTCCTATCGATGCATTTTACTGCATCGATTCCAGCCCCGGCTGGAATGATCGCCTCTTTCTGGTCAATAGAGAGGTGGTCAAGGTAAGTGCCTATTTATAAGTATAGGTCGGCAGATAGCTATTGCCGGGGTGCGCAGACGAAGCATAATCGACGAAACCCCTGGCGAAAAGATGCGACCCTGTGAAGAGCTACAAATAACTTGAGGACTACCGGCAGCAGTTTGGCAGTGCTCGTATACGCTATATATCACGATCCTCGACAGCGTACTTAATGTAGGCATCTTATTATGCCTTTACATTTCTAGGTAGCCTCCGAACTATATACTGGTATCGCAGTCGCCTATCGGAAGCTTTGCGCTGCTTCCTCTGACTCTAGTTACCTAGGTAGGTACTTACTCTACCCTACTAAAACCCGCCCGCGCAACGAGATATGCTGTACGTCGCAGAGCCCTCGCACCCTCACCTCAAGCACTTGATGTGACAATAGACAAAGTGGTGGAGGGAGACCTGCCGGGGGGTCCCTTACCTTGGCTCTGTACCACTAGTAGGGTGGCCGTGTCACAAAGGATGAGATGCGACTGTGAAGCTCCCTAGCGCTCCCAGGCGCAACGTAATAAGACACAAGCGCGCGCCCGTTCATACTGCCCCAACTTGGACATCAAACCATCATGGTTTGCATTGGCAGGACCGAAGGCGCCGAGAAGCCTTGGACCGACGCAGCTGGCTTGGGATGGCATCGAAGCATCACGATTTACGCCGAAGCGTGGCGAGCGGGAGAAGCCCTGGCATTCCGACAGACAACTCTGGGGGGGGGGGGGGTGGCAAATGGGTATCTCCCAGGGGGTTTGTGTATTCGTATAGGAAGCATATGTATGCTGGAAGGGTGCGCGCGTGTCCAGCATCTTGTCTGGATCACTTTCTCCCTCAATATTTCCCTTGAGGTCGGCCTTTCAGGGAGGGAGAAAAAAAAAGGGCACTCCAGAGGTGGGTGACGGCAGGTGGTCTAGAGGTGAAAAAGAAAAGCGCGCCATGGCCCTGACTTGCGCTGCCTTGCCTGCAGGAACGCGAGCCCGACAAGATTTCGTGAGGATCCATGCACGTACCTCCATACCTACGGACTCTGTACGAAATGCGTGGGCGTTGCCCGGCCTGCCTAAGGCAGGAGGGTACTTAAAAGGCATTGGCGTTGGTGTAGGTAGTTTGTCGCCGGAGGCTCCGTGTTGTTGCATCCTCCGACATCTCAGTTCAAAGGGCTGGGCGGGCTGGCGGCTCCGGCAGGACATGCCTGCTGTTGGGGGGAGGGGGGCTGCCCAGCTGGGCTGACGAGTCCGGGCGCAGGTTGTTCCCATGCCATCCATACGGTCCCAGGCTGCCGTGCGGCTGGTCATGATGACGCTTTTTTGCGAGTCGCTGGTTTCCAGGCTGTGGCGGCGTGGAAACGGGGCAGCCTCCATGGATCCCGGGGACGAGTCAGCAGAGGCCCGCCACGAGCTGGGTACCTCAGCTCAGGTGCTCGCCCGTCAGGGTACCTGTTCCAATGGGATGGGATGGGATGAGATGGATGGCTGGCTCATGGATGGTGAGTGAGGGTGGGTGGTGTCGGCAGGTCGGCTGCCAATGATGCCGGTGCTTCTGCAGGCCCAGTGGACCTTGCTGTTGTTCCCGTCCCATGGGATCCCATGGGATCCCATGGACGCCAGGATGGAGCCCCTGGGTCGGGGCCTATCGGCTACCCGACGCATCCATGCCTGGGCGCCACAGATGGATCGTCTTCCATCCATGATGGTGTCACACTCGACTTTCAAACCCAAGTCCCCGCCGTTCCTTGGAAGCGCTGTTGCGATCTTTAAATCCAGTCTCCCCCGGACGCCCGCAGAGAGAGCGACTGCTTGCGAAAGAGAGCAAAGCGTACGTGCAAGTAAGCGTGAGAGCGAGCGAGAAAGTGCGGCCTAGCGTTGCTTGTTCTGCCGTGCTTTTTTTGGTCTTGTCTGCCTCGGGGGGAAGTTAAAGACGGAGAGCCGTTTTCGCTCAAACGTGGCGCGAGTCAAAAGTCCACACTTCCCTACTACTTACCTTTCCTTTGGTGCCTCTTTCGCCCTCAACTTCCCGCCTCGTCCCTCCACTCCCCGGCCTTGCGTGATCGCGCCCATCACCAACAGGCAGCCCTCCGACGCCGGCGTTGGCTCGGAATTCCCTTCCACTCTTTAAGTAGTACCCAAGCCATCCTCTGCCGGCCACGACTCTTTATTTAGAGCCACGCTGGTTTGGCCACCCTGCGGCACGCGACCTGGTTTTTTTCGGGGCTCAAATCAACCCCTCGACGTCTCCTGCCTCATCCACCACTTTACCAACCTTCACACCGCCTCGACCTTCGTTCCCATCTCCTCTGCGCCTGCGCCCGACACCTCTGCCCCGGCATCACCACATTCGCAGCACCTCATCAACCCACCATGGCATTCTCCAAGGGTTCTTCTGCCACTGCCGGTGCCAAGCACCGTCTTATGTCGGAACTGGCCGAGTTGGGTAAAGAGAAATGGGTTAAGATTGATGTAAGTGCCATCGCGCCTCTTTGGACTGCACCTGCTTGGACGCGTGGAGGAGGGAAGGGACCCTTTCAATGCTGCAAGCCGAGCACGCAGCCAAGGGAAACACCATTTGGCTTACTAACTTGTCGCAGCTGGCTCACGACAACATCTACCGCTGGAGGCTGGGTCTTATGGTGATCAACTCCGAGAGCGCCTTCAACGGCGGCTATTTCAAGGTCGGTGAACTCAAAAATGCGTCTAAACGACCCCCCTCAACCCTTTTACTGACAAGTGAGCTGTGCAGGCGGAGATGACCTTCAGCGAAGACTATCCCTACCAGCCTCCGACGTTCAAGTTCCAGGTGCCAATCTACCACCCCAACGTCTACCCCGACGGCAAGCTCTGCATTTCCATCCTCCACAACCCCGGCGAGGATATCATGTCGGGCGAGCATGCGAGTGAGCGGTGGTCTCCTCTGCAGGGCGTGGAGTCGGTCCTTCGCTCGGTGCTGCTCCTCCTGGACGATCCCGAGATCAACTCGCCCGCCAACGTCGATGCCGGCGTCATGTATCGAGATGACCGCGCGGCCTACAACAAGCGAGCCGCCGAGATCGTCGAGAAATCCAAGTCGGACATTCCGGCCGGCTTCGTTATGCCTACCACCCTGGTGGAGGCACCGCCCAAATCGATCGACGACGAGGCCGCGTTCTGGGCTGAGAGCGACGAAGAGCTCGACTTCGGCGGCAGTGACACCGGAAGCGAAGACGAGATGGCCGATTTCGGAGACGACGGCGACGAAGAGGACGAAGCCAGCGAGGAGGAGAACACAAGAACAGGGGGAGGCTCCCGGCCATGATGGGGTCCCCGCTCGCCGGCCGTTGGTGACAAGAGGAACCGGGCTGCTCTTCGTCACATCACGATACAATTGCATAGCGTTGGTTCAGGCGTTTTAGGGATCTTGAAGCCTCCGGGTGGGCACGTCACGTTGTGAACTATGGTTCGCCTGGATCATTGGTGTTTTTTTTTCCTTCAGCTTTCGGTTGCCGGTTCTCGATATAGGCGATAGAGGAGTTGCAAACGGCAAACGTTCGGCAGAAGCCTTGGTTAATGCCTGTCAACAGGCAAATAAGGTCGAGACCGTTAGAGGCACATTTGCACACAAATAAATACGCCCTTCCCTAACCGTCTCCTCCCAATATCTTTCAGGCACGCTATTCGGGCCTTCTATCCCCAACAGGTAACATTGGTATACGCCTGCAATAATAAGGGCAGTGACTTCATGTTTGTACCTTGCTAATCTAGAAATCAAGAATGGGGGTGAAGAGATTGGTACTAGAAAGCTTGAGCCATTGACAAACGAGGCGCTGTATAGTGCCGTGATAGATCATGGGCTTCGGGCTTGATCGCCTCAACAGGGCAGGGTAGTACATACTGTAAATATACGCTACCTACCTATAGTCCGCAACGCTTCGGAATGGATGATGGGTACCTCAACATACATAGGTACCTAAGAAAAGAGCAGCCTTTGATACAAGAGCCTTCCAATATTCTGTTTTGGGGATCGAATACGATAGGATCCATGGCCTGTATGTAGATGTCACCCGCCTAGGCACGTCTTTTTCTAGGGACCTACTGAAGATGGATGGATGGAAAATGTCTACGTAGGTACATACATAATGTACATTACGTATGTAGCTGAACAGATCAGGCAGGCAGGCAAGGAACACGCGGGTCCTTTCCTTGCACCTACTACATTGTACAAGTACATACTATCGGACAAGCTGCGAATGCATCCACCAGCCAGCCCCGTGTCACTTCAGCCTGCCACTCGAGTCCCAACCCTTAGCATGTGGATAGATGGAAGGTACTACGCATCGCAGGAATGATGACATCCAAAGCGGCCCGACACCGAGGCTCACGAGCATTCACGGATCCTATCAAACAGCCCTGGACTCCAGATTGTTCTATAGTAGCGGCAGCAGCTCTTCTCGGCACTAGTGCGGGGCAGAGGGGAGGACATGCAGGTCGGTTGGGGAGGGGGAAACGCATACCCGGTGTCCGAACCAGGTGCCCAGGAAGCCATGGCAGCAAATCTATCCGGACACAGTCAAAAGCCCACTCTGAACTACTCCGCCCCAGAATCCATCCCATGTCATCCCTCCATCCACCCTGGAAGCAAACAGTAAAGGCAAGGGGGCTGCTAAAGCGAGCTTCCCTGTCCTCCTTGGGTAGGAGAGAAGACCTCCAGTAATAAGCGTCACTGCTTTCCCATCCCGTCCCACCGCGGCGAGCTCACGATCCGAACCGCAGAAGCACCTATTGTCCCGAGGAGTCTCCCCCGGTCTCAAAAGAGGTAATGCGGCGGTGATGCTGGCCTGCTTTTTATCACATATCATCATTCCTTACTCCCTATCCTGTACCCCGGCCGTTGCCGGCAGCTCTTTGGTGGTGGAAGCCGACCGTCATTTGCTTGCATCATCCCGTATTCCTGGCCAGGGCTCCTCCTTCCGCCCCTCGGTCGCTTTGCGCAACTGCGCACGAGAGCTCCCCCCCCCCAGCCCCCCCCCCCCCCCCCAGCCCAGCCCGGCACCGAATCCAACCGGCAACGACACCCCCATTCCACCTCCGGCCCCGTCCCGCCGCTGGTAGCCAGTCAGCCTTCGTCGCACGGTTGCGACCATGGCTGCCTCCGACGAGCCCGCCGACGATGTCATCGACAATGTGTGTAGTCTGACGGGCCTTACGAGGGCTCAGGCCGTCTTGCGTCTCAAGGTCAGTCGGAGTGCCTGCCCATGCCCGCCGCCGGGCCCTCCCCCGTTCAACAAACCACGCCGCGCAGAGCCCAGGTACTGATGATCGCTTCGCCCAGGCCAACAGCAACGATCCCGACCGTGTGGTATCCGAGTTCTTCGACGACCCAGACAGCACAAAGTACACCTGGGACGAGTCGGTCTTCGACAGCGGCCGTGATGGCGACCAGTCTAACAATGCTGGGATTGGTAGGGCGTCCCGGCTGTCCCTGGCGGGCGACACGACAGCATGGCTTACTGGGACCTTGTAGCGTTCAATATCCAGGGCCCGGATGCCTTGCCGCAGCTGAGCCACCACAACAGTGCTGCTCCGACTCGTCCTCCATCCCGAACGAACAACCGATCGCCCATGGGTATGCTTGTGGATTCGACGTATCGCGAGGCAACAGGTATAGCCCCTGTTGGTCTCGACGCGCAGAACTGACCACCTTGTCCCCTCCAGGCGCTCCGACCACTGCCGCGGACGAAGCTGCTGATCTTCAGCGTGCCCTCGCCGAATCGGCTGCAGAATCGGGCCTTCCGCCCCAGGAAGCCGGCGTCGTCGACAACGACACCAGCGTCAAGCACTTTGGGCCCGCCAACCGATCCGAGTACGACCAGGAACAGTGGGCTTTGGTGCCTACCAAGGCCGACGAGGCAGTGAAGCCGGAACCCACGCCCTCGGCTCGGCAGAGAGCCCCCGGAACCCCTGCCTTCCTCCGCTCGGTCAAGGGACGCACCAACCGCCACCGCACGGGCGGCTTGGTATCCATCTTCCACACGATCCCGGCCACCAGAAACATCATGCTGCTCTGCGGTCCCCTTGCTAATAACTACGGCAACCACCTGGACTGGTGGAAAGGCGCCCCTATCACGAAATCGGCGCAGTACGGCGCCAACGTGTCTGGGGATGAGGACCGGCCTGAGTTTGCCGAGGAATTACAGCGCCTCGTAGCCTTTCTCGACGGTACGGAGCGAGCCTATGGGACTGTCGATGTATTGGCCGAGACCAAGGTTGTTGACCCGAGCCTCGGCGAATGGAGGCCTCAACACCTCGAGGCCGGTTTCCTTGACGCTCTGTTGGATGCCGGCACCAACTGCGCTCCCGAGCACATCGATGCCATGATATCCGCAGCCGGGGTCGAGCCTGCTCTCCCTGAACTAGGCCTTGAGGCTGGATCGGCCGAACGGTTCTCCTTCCTTGACCTCAAGCTGGACGGTGAAGCCTGCAGCCAGGTCAACACTCTCTACGACGCGTTCGACCGGTTGTTCTGGAATCAGGCCTTTTCGGACAGCTCCCAAGTCATGGGTGAACCTGTTTCTGCCTACTTGGAAAAAGCGAGTGATGTGTTCACCGTCAAGTTCGGTGGTGATGGGATCAGTAAGGCGATTGACATTCCGGCCGTTCTCTACCTGGACCGCTACAGCGCTACGCGCAAGGATCTGGGCAAGCTCCTGCAAAGCCGGATTCGCAAAACACGGGAAATGGGCCTGGCAACCATCAAAAGGTGGGAAGAAAGCGCCTTGGCCTGTCATGGCGAGTCTGGCTGCCGGCAAATGCCGGACTGGCTCGGCAGCCCACACAACAGTCGCGACTGCTGGCAGAAGATGATCGTAACTTGCGAGGGGTTGCTTGAACGGCAACGCAAGAATGCGCAGTGGCGAAGCATGCAAAGCCGAATGGACGAGGGCGCCGTCCCCACCTTACGGGACCTCTACGACCTCACCACCTGGTCACTGCCTTACGAGCTCACTGACGAGGAGAGGAAAAAGCAGCAGAAATGGGAGCAATGCATAAAAACGGCCAGAGAGAGGCTCGAGGGCATTAATGAACAGTTCACCCGTATGTGGTTTTGCCCCTATCGGGCCGCGGCTTGGAGGGCATTGCTGACTGCCCGCAGTGATCGAGGCACGGAGACGCCAGTGCACCGAAGCGCTGGACAAGTACTCGAAAGTACTGACCTGTCGAGAGGAAGAAGCCGATGCCGAGTTTCACGCCAAGTACATCCACAAAGACGACCCTGAACACTACGAACCCCAACTATGGAACCCAAGCCTCCGGTACGAGCTGCGTGGCGTAGCTACTGACCCTGACATCGCATACTTGTGTGTCCGGAGAGAAGACGACCTTATCGATTTGGAGGGACAAGCCGCGGCGCCCCGAGATCAGTGGTGGAAGGTTGGCTACTCGGCCAACGACGCCAACCCTATCACGGTCGAGGTAAAGGCCCCTCACTCCTTGGTACCGACGAGCGGTGTTGATGAATATTGCAGAAAACAAACCTGAACGACGTCCTTGTGGCGGCCGGGTCCGAGTCCAAGTACCCAATTCTGGTTTATGCGACGGAGGCAGCCATGCAGCAGGAAGTTGTTCCATTGCCCCCGGCGCTGCGAGTAAGTTGCTTCTGTGTGAGATGCGTGTTGCCTTGGGCAACTGCTAATAGCGACAGCGATTCGTACAATCCGACAACCGGTCCTTTCAACAGGAGATTGCTCAGGAAAAAGAGCAGGACGAAGGTGCCCCGGCACCGCAAGTTCCCATGTACCCTGGAGCCAACTCGTTCGCCTCACCAGCGAAACGGAAGCACAGTCGAAGTTCGTCCCTGGCCACGCTTGGCAGTTCATGTGGTGGCTCGGACAGAAACGCGGACTTTTCGCAGGAGGCAGATCCGTTCGGCGACAGCTTTGGGAACGACAAGGTGGATGTCTCCCACCGGGAATTCGCGCGAGCAAACTCACCCAATAGTCTGGGTGGTCTTGTCGAGAATTTGGAGGAGTGCAAGACCACGGAGCTGTCACCCCAGCACGGTGAGGCCCCCATGACCAAGGTGCCAGAGATGCAAGAGCGATCAGGGCGGCCCATCTCTCTGATGGCCCGCCCACCTGGTAGCGCAGGAGCGACCAAGCCCAGCATTGACTTGATGGACATGGATCTAGACGACGAGATGGAGCGGCATACATAAGCAAACGGCGCTGGCTCAAGCGGATTTCCGAGCCTTCATGTAGATATGATTGATACCCAAAGCGAACGGGAGAAGTGGGCGTGCTGCGATGTCCCTGCCCACCTCATCCGGGCTGACTGCGATGTGCGAATCAATATAGGGGGGCGGTTAAGGGGTGGGTGTGAGTTTGGGTCCGGCACCTTATACTTCGAGGCAGCTGCGCCCAGCTGGCGCGCGCCGTTAGGGCGCCGAGGCCTGAATGCTTTTTCAAATTGGCGGGGCCGAACACGGCGAGGAAGTTTGCCAAAAAAAAAAAATATACCGAGTCTACGATGCAGGAGCCCGCCGAGCACACGCCCCCGGAAGAGGCGCCGGGAGGCCCGGAGGCGCCGGGCCCCATCACGGCGGCGGACCTGGTCTTCTCGACGCAAGCCAACCACAACTTCTCGCGCATCCTCACGGACCTCAAGCGGGCCAACCTGTCCATGGGCAACCGGCTGCGGTCCATCGTGGAAGATGCCGAGTTCGTGGCGACGGTGGCGGCAGCGCTGCGGCGGCCCCTGGTGGCCAACGAGCGCTGCGGCAGCTGGTACATGGCGCCCGAGGCCAAAGGCGGCTCGGCCTACTTCAAGAGCACCGACGGCCACGCCGGCCAGTGGCGCTTCAGCACGCGCCGGCTCAACCTGCACCTGCTGCCGCTCGTGGGCCGCCACGACGGCGTCGTCGTCGTCGACTCGACCCGCCGCGGCAAGCGCATGCCCGACGCCCTCAGCAAGACGGTGCCCGTCTGGTGCTGCGTGCTCAACCGCGTGCTGTTCCCGGCCGACGGCAACGACGACGCCGCCGCCGCCGCCGTCGCTGCCCGCCACGCCCTCTACACGCCCCCGCACGTCGTCGCCGCCTCGGAGCACGCCCAGATGCTCGCCCGCATCCCGGCCTTCGTCGACGCCTTTTGCGCCCTCGGCCCCGACCTGGCGGCCCTGCGCGCCCAGGTCGCCAAGCCGCTGCGGCCGTTCTGGATCACGCGCGAGTCTCCCTTGGCGGCGGCGGCGGACGCGGACGCGGACGCGGACGGCGGGGGGGACGCCGCCCCCCGGCCGCCGCCCGTCCTCTTCGACGACTTCCACCCCGTCGTCTGCTGCACGAGCTCGCGGCGCGTGCCCGGCGGCGAGATGAGCGAGGCGGGCTACATCCAGGGCGCCGGCGACGACACGGAGAACTGGGCGCTCGGGCTCGAGCCCGCCCTCTTCTGGCGCCACCGCGCCGCCCTGCTCGCCGCCCCCGAACCCGCCCTGCCGGGCCTCGTGCGGGCCCTCGTCGCCGACGCCAAGGCCGCCGCCGTCGTCGTCGGGGAAGGAGAAGGAGGACATGGGGGCGAAGAAGCCGAGGGCGCTGCCGTCCATGCGCTCGGCGACCGCCTGCTCGTCGGGCCCCTGGCCGCCGCCGCCCCGCCCGGCGCCGCCGTCGTCACCGTGGTGCCCCGGGCCACCGACGCCGAGACGTGGGTGCGCGGCCCCGACCGCATGGACGTCGGCCTCGGCAAGCAGGCCAAGCTGGCGGGCCGCGGCCTGCGGGCGGCGCTGCCGCGCATCTGTGACTTCGCGGCGCACTTTTTATCTTCTTCTTCTTCGTCCTCTTCTTCAGCTGCCGAGTCGTCACTATCGCCCTCATCACCACCGCCGCCACCGTCCGGGCGTCGCCTCCTGATCCGCTGCGAGACGGGCCGCGACCTCTCGGTCGGCATCGCCCTGGCGCTGACGTGCCGGCTGTTCGACGACGCCGGCCGGTTCGACGCCGACGACAACCAGCAGCAGCAGCAGCGCGTCGTCAACAAGGCCGTCATCAAGGTTCGTCTCGGCCGCATCATGACGCTCTTCCCCGAGGCCAACCCCAGCCGCGCCACGCTGCAGAGCGTGAACAGCTTCTTGATGGGGTGAGGCTTTCGCGGGAAGAAGTGTCGGGGTAAAATCCGTGGAATCCGACCACACACACACACACACACACACACATATATATATATATACCCATCACCTCAAGTACTTTTTTTTTTTTTTTTTAAATATTCATGCACTTTATGCAGATGTACACCCAAGACCCCTTTGTAGTTGGCGGGTTGTACAACATATTTGGCGGCGTGTTTTTTTTCTCTGTTGCTTGCTGGATCCCGAACATTTACTCGTTGTGCTTCCTCCCCCAGGCGCACATCCGCTTTGCGTACTTCCCCGCTTACGAAGACCTGGCTAGGGTTATCGCGATATCCCCCCGACGAACCGGCGAAACTTCGTGCCCTCTGCGTCGAATTTCCTTTCTCGGGTACATACACCAGGGACGACGCTATTTGGCCCCCCCCCCGCGGACCCCCCACACGACGAGTCCGAAGCCATCGAGGCACCTTGACACAAGACGAAACGACGGACCGGACGAGGGAGAGGCATGCATGCTGGGCCCCGGGAGACACGAAGTACTTTGCCTGGATGTTGCTGGCTGTTGTGGTTCTATTTCGGCACAGGTATGCTATAGGTGTCTCGGCGGGGAGTGGCAATGGCCACGTCGACAAGCTTGCCTCTTGGCTGGACGCGCGGTTTGCCAGCGTTGCAGCAAACCTTACAGTCTTGATAAGCAGAGAGGGTTCCCGCTGTCTATCCTGTTCGAATAGCCACCGGAGGCCGTGTTCGCGGCCTCGGCCAGCGGCGGCATGTTAGGGGACTCTTGGGCGTGTTCTAATCGTGAATGCTGCTTTGTCTCCAAGTTGCCAAGTAGTACCTCGCCCCGCCCCAATAAGTATACTCCTCAGGCCCCATCCAAAGAAACCCGCGGATCAATGATCGTTACGAAGGAATAACCTCCCCGAGCTCGAGCATCTGGTATACGCCAACCCCAAGCCCCGGGGGGGACGCAGAGTACTGCGTGTTTGTCCCGACGGCGCTGCTCCGTGCCCAATACAACGCCTTCTAGTAGAGAGATCATGCTGGGATAGGGGATCTAGCAGGAGCATCCATCCCTGTCGTTGTCAATGTGGATGTTGATAGGGTCCTGGAAATCACCGCTGAACTCCTCCGACTCTTCCTGGGCCAGTGCGTTCCGCGCAATGACTGTGGCGAGTGTAAGCGTCCGGGGGGCCAGGTGGGTGGATCGTGTCCCCAAGACTTACCTTCGAAAGCCTGCTCGACGTTGATAGCCTCCTTGGCGCTCGTCTCAAAGTAGGGAATATCGCCCTTGGAGGCGCAGAAGGTCGCCGCTCGCTTACTCGAGATCTACCACGGGTTTAGCAGACGAGAGATAGATCCGGGGGAGGGTTTTCCGGGTACGCACAACTCTCTTGCTCTCCTCGACGTCGATCTTGTTCCCCAGCACGACCTGGCCACCGGGTTAGCGCCTCGATTCCTCCCGTGTGTGGGCTTGGTGTGTTCGCTCACGAATGGGAAGTTCTCGGGGTCCCGCGGCGAAGCCTGGATCAGGAACTCGTCACGCCAGCTGTCGAGGGCGTCGAAGCTCTTGGAGTTGTTGACGTCGAAGACCAGCACACAGCAGTCGGCACCTCTGTAGAATGCCACGCCCAGCGACTGGAAGCGCTCTTGGCCGGCCGTGTCCCACAGCTGCGCAAACGTCAGTTTCCTGGCATGGGGGGGGGGGGGGCTGCTGGTTCGGGGCGCGGGCGCGTGGTTGCGTACCTGCATGGTGACCTGCCTGTCGTCGACCAGAACCTCGCGGGTCAGGAAGTCGGCGCCGATGGTGGCCTTGTAGCTTGCGCTGAACTTCTTGTTGACCTGTGCAGAGAGAGAGAGAGAGAGAGGCAAGCATCAGCAGTGGTTCGGGGGCGGAAGCGAAGCCAGCGGCGGCGGCGGGCGTGCGGGCGCGGGAGCGGAGAGGCGAACATATTGGTTCATCAGGCTGGTCTTGCCGACGCCGCTATCACCAAGGATGATGACCTAGATAGACGCACCGACGTTAGCAGGTGACACGGGAGGATAGGGCGTGGCCAAGAGGGCGGGGCGCCGCAGGGCGACGGACCTTCAAGAGGACCTTCTTCCGGGAAGACATGACGAAGGTGCGGTGTTGCTCGCTGCGCGGCGGCGGGCTCAGAGCGAGTGCAGGGCAGCACCGGCGGGCGGGCGGTCTCGAGAGCGGCGAAAGGGTGCGCGGGAATGGGAAGCGCCCGTGGTGGATGGGGACTCTCGAGCTGGACGTCAGGCAAATTCGGCAAGGCGGTGGTGTCGGTGGAATCGACTGGATGATGAAGCGTCGATGTCGCGGGCGCTCGCTGGATTAAAGCTGGAGCGGATGGGTGGTAGGCAAGCGGTAGGTCACTACATATGTACATATGTATGCAAAGTAGCATTCCCCAGCCCGTCTGATACACACACACACACGGATGGATCGAACTAGAACAAATGGGATGCGGTCAGTTCGCACTTCCGCCCTGGAAACCAGCAGCAGCGCAGCAACAGCAGCCTTGGAAGTAAGTAGTACCTACATAAGAGGTACCTTACTTACATACCTACATGTACATGTTAGTAGTCACCTAGCGCCGGCCCCCCGTGCGGCATGGGATGGGATCCAATGCACTCGATGCATGTGGGTGATGCCCGCCTCCCTGGTTGATCTGGGAAGGGATGTGGCGGCTCGTGGTTATCGCCGGTCCGCACTCGGTTTACCTGGCCTGGGGGCTTCCATCTTTCTTTGCCGCCCGTCATCGTCACCCTGGGCTAGTACAGAAGTACAGTACCTACATACTATGTATGTATGTACCGGATCTCCCGCTGCGTCACTCTGTCACCAGGTCACTGGCCCGAGCACCGGGAACCGCTCAATATGGGCCTCATGCCCCAATACTGCTATCCGTTTGTTGTCCCGACTCCTGTTGTAATGCCTCCATACCGCCAGCGGATTCCCGTATGCGCCCCAGAGGAACAGATAGCTGGTCGAATGCTATAGGCGGGAGAGCTCTCTCTGGTTGCGGCCCATCCAACCCACCCTCTCCCTCTCAACCAGTGCAGATTTACACATATGCACATGCCTGTACACTGGAGTACACAAGTACCTTTTCACCTGCTCAACTTACACAAGTAGGACCATACTTTAGTCGCCTGCCTCGCGGTATCGTCATCCACCCGGCCGACTCGGAAATCGGCCCCGGACCTCGTTCCATCTCTAGGTACCTACATATAGCACACACCTGCTTCCTCCCGTTCTCTCGCCAGACTGGAATATGCAGGCACCAGATGTGGTACTGAGCGGAAGCAAAGAAGAGAGGATCCATTCTAGAAACGTCCGCCGGCTTCCCGCCTAGCTCGACGCATGAACTCTTACAGTAGGGGTGGCCGCTTCAGGCGGGCAAAGCGCTGCCGTGGTCTGTCTGTCTGTCCTTACACCGCAGAATGACGAGAGCTAGCCTGGATTGGGATTCGGTACACAGGCTTAAGGTCGCTATGGGAGCGAGGGGGAGGGCAAACAAAGTGACTCAACCATACAGGTAAACTGGCTCACCACACTAAGAAGAAACACCCTTAGGTTGAGTCGGTCTTTTTTTTTTTTTTCTCTCCCCTCGCAAATCCCTTCAGGGAGGCAGGTAGGTTCCCGTGGAACCCCGTCTCCTCTTATGCCTCAACCCGGCAGCCCAGCCGCAGGGATCAGCAGAGGTTGGGGGGTGTCTCTAGCTGCAAGTAGCCCGCGGGCTTGCATCATTAAAGTGCTTTGCTTGAGCTTTCACAAGACCGTTTCCCCTATGCTGAGATACTCGGACACATCAGCAGCCACCTCATCAGCCCCCCCATCGTTCTGGGTACATTCCCATCTTGTATGGAATAGGCCGTCAGCCAGCTTTTGCCGCTTGCAAAGCTACCGGCTCCACCGTCATTCTGACCTCCAGTCCTAGCATATATCCCACAATGAGCCAAGCCCCGGCCCAGGAACATCTTGCTGCTGCGATACCGCAGACCAAACGCAAGCCAACATCCATCCTCAACACGCCGCATTCCCGCTTCCCCCTGATCCACACCCTGGGAATCAGGTGACCTCCGTCATACTTTCATGCCCGCTAGCTTCTCACTGGAAGCAGAAAACCTGCCCAAGACCGGGTTTCTTTGACTCCTGCTCGGCGGCGCCGCCGTCTTGAAGCGACAAGACGAGGCGAATGCTGTCCTCGAAGACTTTTTCTACCCCTTGGCCCGTCTTGGCGGAGCATTCAGCGTACTTGATGGCGCGTATCGTATGCGCTGCCATGTTGCCCTGGTGCGCATCGTTAGCCCGAGGTCCTCTCGGGTCTTGTCCTTCCGCGGTAGTTGGGGGAGGGGGTGTCGGGATGCATCCACTTACTTCGGCCGCGCTCACGCGCGTGTCCATCTGATATCGGAAGAGATCATACCAGCGGCCCGAGCCGATCCGCGTGTCCGTCTTCAGGCCGAGCAGGATGATGGGAGCGTTGCGGCAATACTTGTGGATTTCCCTGATCCACTACACCCGGGTTCGCCCCCGTCAGCAGTCGGGCCTGTGAGCTCTCGGGGGGGGGGGGGGGGGGGGGGTTCCCGGGGCCGACTTACCTTCAACTGACAATTCGCGTAGTTCTTGTCGCTGTTGACCGAATAGCACAGAAACACGGCATCCCACGATAGGTAGGAGAGCAGGCCCAGCTGGTGCTTGTGGATGTTCCCCGAAGTATCCCAGAGCTCGCAGTCGAGCTGCTGGCCGTCGATCTCGATGAACTCGTTGAAGAGCTCGTACTGGGTGGGGCTATAGGTCGGCGAGAAGGTATTGCGGTGGAAGCGGCTGTTTCCGTCAGCGGGCTGCGGCGCTTCTGGCAGGGCGCGAGGCAGCAGGGGGGGGGGGGGGGCGCGCCGGGGCCGATACAACTTACAGCAGGAAGCTCGACTTGCCGCACTGCCGGTCTCCCACGAACACGAAGCGCAGCTTTCGGCGTGGGCTCCCGGACATGACGGGGGTCCCGGGGGTTGTGGCGGAGACGGAGGGCGTGCCGCAGGGCGTGCCCGGGGACGACTCGCTGCCGTGGATGGTGGTGCCGTCAAGCGAGGCGGGACGGATGGTGTTGATGGCACGGTTAATGCTGCTGGACACGCTGTTGGCCGCGTGCAGGGTGGTCTCCAGGATCCGGCTCCGGCGGCTCCGCGAAGGATCGCTACAGAAGTCTCGGAAGGAACGGCGCTTGGCCCGCTTGTCGCGATGCTCGTCCTTGTCATGGACGTTCGTGGACGGATCGGCATCCTGTCCCATGTGTGTCAGCCACCAGTCGTTGGCCGCCTAAGACATCCGCAAACACACACCAGGTCATGCTTCAGGCCGCGCGGGGCCGGCGGCAGCAGGGGCTCCATGGGCTCGTCGCGCTGCTGCTCGACGTCGGCGATCCATGTCATCATGTTGTTCTTGGACTGCCAGAGCGCGGGGGTGGAGAAGGTGAAGTCCTTGGAGATGGGCGGGTGGTACTGCATGGTCCGCCGTGTGCTCGGGGTGCGGTTTGGCAGCCGCACCGTCGCATCGTCAAACGAAGACATTTGCGAGCTGGCCATGGTATCGAGATGATGGGCTGCGCAGCAAAGGAGAATGCGAGGCGCCGGGCCGAAGAAGGCGAGGAGGGCGAGGAAGTGCAAGAGCCTCGGATCCCTAGGCGTGGAAAAGAAAGCCGCTGGCTTCCTCTCCCTCTCTCTCTCTCGCTGCGTTTGTAAATATTGACGTGACGCGCATCCAAGGCAACCCCATTAGGGATGAACACGGGAGGAGCTGAAGGCGGCAACAAACGGCTTGTCCGTGGTCGAGGTGTTGCTTGCTTGCACTACCACCCGCGCTCCCTACCTTAGTACTTACTTTACCTACGTACCTACCATCTGACCGTGGAAGCTCAAGGAGTGGAAGGTTCTTATAAAAAATCTAGGAGAGGGTTCGCCTGGCTGGACGAGCGATACAAACGGGCAGCTCGGCCATGGATGCACCTCTTGACAGAACTCCAGCGGTGCCGGGCATGTAACCAGAGTCCCAAAGGGTTTCACGTTTATGAGTGTCTGCTCAGCGGTAGTTTCCTTTCTTTTTTTTGCTTCTGCATTTTTCATTTTCTTGGCTACCACCCCGCGTTGGATCTCGGAACACTAATATAACCCGTTACGCGAACCAGATCTCGTCATTAGTACAGGACAACAACGCCTGCTGGGTTGCCTTGAAGAAAGGTGATGAAGGCCGGGGCGTTGCTTGGTCGGAGGCATGGCGTATCCCGACTGCGCTTACACAGCCCCCGCCGGATGCCCACTCGCGAAAGTGTGGTTGCCTGTCTTCAGTTTACATTAAAAGAGCAGGGAGGACACTATAGTGCCTGTCTTTGCATGTGTGCCCATATTAGAAAAGGCAGTGTCCATACGATGCAGATAGGGTACTGACTTAGGCATGTTCCGAACCGGCGGACAAAACCTATCGCAAGTGGCGATTCCAGGAGAGATGTCCCGCAGCATCCGACCGGCAGTTCTTTGCCCGGGCACATTGCATCAAGGTCCGCCAATATGCTACCATCGTTGAGGGTCGGTCTGCGTTCATGGGCAGGGCGAGGAAGCATCTTTTTGCCAAACTCAATGATTCCGCCCGGGGCCGCGGACGCACACCACTTACCAACTGGCGATGTGTCGGTTCATGTGAAGAAGCACTTCAGTATATGCTGCCTGGCAACTGGCTGGCCATGCCCGTCGCAAAGCTCCCGCGTATCTAAGTGGAAGCTCTAACTTGGGCCAGAATATGTAACCAAAGACCCAACCGCCACGGAAATTCGACTCGCGCCGGTAGGGAAATGAAGGCAAATTTCGGGGTAATGAGACGTCGGCGCCCAAGTGAGGGCTCCCAACCCACAGTTTGGATTCGGTCTGTAGATCGGGGTCCAAATGCTACATAGCAGTATGCGCACGCTTTGGAAAGTCCCGTCCAGGCGTGCCGATTGGAGGATTGCCTGGGATGCTACCCGCGGAAGCCGCAAGCAGCCGACGAAAGGGTGACAGAGGCATCCCTGGATGATAGAGATGTGCTCGACCAGTAGAGGCTTGGCGATGCCAAGTGCTGGGCAGCCGCCAGAGACATGGCCCATGGTCGTCCGTCGTCTGAAGGATACGGACGGCTCTCAGACATGCCGACCGGGCCATGATGCATATAGGGCGATATCACAACACCGGGCCGTGGCCTGGTACATATCAAGAAGCCAGGATGACCCGCCAGGCACGGAGGTGACGTCCCATAGGAAGAGAAGAGCCCAGGTGGAGCCGGTGGGCAGCACTCGCATCAGGCGAGAGAGACTGGACGACGGGGTGGTTTCGGCGGCGCCAATGCGCCCGCGCCTAGCATGTGTACTTCGTGCGCGAGCGAGCGAGCGTGTGTGTTTGTGTGTGTGTGTTTGTGTGTCGGCCAACCGGACGGGAGGGATCCCATGGCAGCTCTCGCTTCCCCCCATTCATGCCCGTTGGGGCGGCGGGGGAGGGAGAGCGCGCGCGCTCGCGCGCAGGGTCTTGAAAGTTGATGTCGAGCGTGCGCGGGCGGGCGTCTGCACATAGCGAGCGGCACTATTAAGGCGGCGGCCGGACTGCCGGACTGCCGGGTCATCCCAGTTGGCAGGAGGAGGTAGGTCATGATCCATCACTGGGCAAGCTTCACCGATCTGGTCTAACTGAAGTAGGGTTTCGTATGGCAATTGTTCCAAACAATGGGCGCGGCAGCAGGGAAAAAGCAGGCCGGATGCAGCCACGAAACAGGGATGCCGACGCCGAGAGCAGCAGCTAGCGACGGGCTGGGCGGCGCTGGGCCACGCTGAACGGGGCCACGTCCCCTGGCTTGGGGGGGGCCGACTGCCAGTGATATCCCTTCATGACATCCCATGTAGTAGTAATAGAGACAGTACTAGCCTGTACTATATCATATGCCCGGCACGCGCGTGTGGACATGACACATGGATGGGGCACCAGGCGACGGACGGGGCTAGCCGGGATATAGGTAAAGTACCTATGTAGGCAGTAGGGTAAGGTAGGTAGAGGTCGGATTGGAAAGAAATGGATGGAGGGGACTGGACCATCACAGAATGCCCGAAGCCAGACGACGCCCGCCCCACGTCCGGTGGGATTGTTTACGTCGTTGGTCTTGCGCGCGCCAAGTCGAGGGGCCCGTTACTAGGGCATCGACGAGACGAGACGAGAGGTCTCCAGTGGACGACGCTTTTTTAGGTCGCCCGCGCGCTCGTAGGTCGAATGGGAAGTCATCAATCAGCCCGGCAAGAAGCTCCCCCCCCGACGGATGCGTCGCCGTTGACGACCTGAAGCCCGCACCTCCGCGACTCCAAACTATGCATTTCGATACACGCCCATCCAGTCCACGTAGATGCACCCAGGACCGCCCGAGCAGGCCGAGTGGCACAGCGTCCAACTAGACGCAACACCGACGCCGAATATTGGATCCAGATCGCGGGTGGCACGCAATCGGCCTGCTTTGGTCCGCTCTCCTTTCTGCCCTCGCCTGCGCCTGCGCCTGCGTCGGATCTCGCTTTGCTGTTTACCACCTCCCGTACCTCATACCCAAGCGCCAGCTGCTGCTGCTGCTGCTGCCCAGCTTTGCTCCCCTCGAATAGCTGCTCCTTTCGTCTGCTTCGAGTCCAAACCAACCAGCGCCCACGGAACAGCCCGTACCTATGAATGAGCATACGCGAGCCGCATCTTCGCCAGTCCGGTTCCGTGCCTTTCCGGCGACACCTGCGTACCCACCACCACCACCACCACCCGCCGACAGCATGAAATCTAGGTAGTACACAAGAGGTGAGCCCTGCACCCAACACCTACCGACTGCACCTCTCCTCCCACCGCTCTCCATGCCGAGGCCAGGAATGCGGCTGTCGTAGACCAGCCGCCCTTTTGGTCCAGCCGGCCTGCCGATCGGCCATCAGCATATGAGCACACCAGCGCGCTTCCCACTTCTCCCCCCCTCCCCCGCGAGTCCTGGCATGCAGCTCAAGCTTACCCAACCCCGTCGCCGCAGACCATGACGACCGAAGAAGACCAAGACAAACCCGCGACCCCCACATCTCCGCGCCCGGCGACTGCCCCCAAATCACCAAATCCTGATGTTGGCCCCAAAGACCAGGCAACGGCGCCCGCCGCCGCCGCCACCGGCAGTGGTGGTGGCGGCGGCGGCGGCGGCGGCGGCGAGTCCTCCAAGAGGCCGCATTCCGCCGGTGTGCGTCCGAGGTCTGCCACCATGAGGCCGCCCCCCACGCTGCT
Source organism: Nigrospora osmanthi (assembly GCA_029489945.1). Classification (NCBI taxonomy): domain Eukaryota; kingdom Fungi; phylum Ascomycota; class Sordariomycetes; order Amphisphaeriales; family Apiosporaceae; genus Nigrospora; species Nigrospora osmanthi. The sequence goes on along the minus strand of CP120503.1, from coordinate 2,053,507 downwards.
TGGCGACTTTCTGCTGGGCCGGCCCTCGCCCGCCCGTTTGGCCGCCGACAGGGAGGCCGCCCGCCAGCGGCGAATGACGCTGGAGCAGGTCAAACAAGAGATGCGCGAGGCCAACATGCGCAAAGTGCAGGCGCCCGGCGGTGTCCACGACCGGGTCAAGCAGTGGCAGAAGAAGAACGCCGCCGCTATGGCTGCCGCCGATCCGTACGCCGCGCCAAGTGAGCCCAGCGAGATCAACATCCAGGTCGACGAAGAGAGTGTCACCGAGGAGGACCGCGAAAGGATCAAGAAGCGCCAAAACCGCAAGTCGGCCCCTGCGCGCGCACCCTCGAGGCCTGTCATTGTGGTAGAGCAAGAGAAGGCCGCCGACGAGCCGGAAAAGGAACACCGTGCGGAGCCACCCGTGAACCAGCCGCCCAAGAAACGTGTTGTCAGTGACACCAACTGGATGAAGAATAGGAAGGGCAAATCGCCAAAGAAGCCCGAAGCGAGCAAAGGCCCCGCGCCAGGCAGGGACATGCTGGCACGGACGACGGTGAATCCTGCGATGAAGAAGAAAATCAAGGCCTGGGCCGAGCGAGTCGAGATACCAGACCCACCGTCCGTCAAGCGCTACAGCGACTCGAGGTCCGTGGGCAGCCGCAGCCGCGAACGCTCCCGCTTCAGGGGTGCGAGATCGGAAGGCGGCGGCGATAGAGAGAGCACCTTGTCAGAGGAGGTGGAAGTCATTGTTGAGGACAAGCCGCGCGGGCCCAGGCCAAAAACCAGCGGCGACGACGGCATACGAGTTTCGGCCCGTAAAAAGACCATTGAAGACGACGGCATTAGGATACGGCCGTCGAGGTCAACATTGCCGGATGACGGTATCAGGGTCCGACCATGGAGGTCAACTTTGCCGGATGACGGTATCAGGATACGACCTTCCAAGTCAGCGCATCCGGATGACAGAAATCGAACGTCCACCGAAAAGAAAGCTACTGAAGACGACGGCATCAGGGTACGGCCTTCGAGATCAACGCTGCCGGATGACGGCGCGCGTGGTCATTCTCGCGGTAGCCCGAGGTCAGAAAGCGTTAGCACTGTACGTGCTTCTGCACGCCACAAGTCTCGAGAACGAAGCGACAGCAGTCGCCGGGATGCGTCGCCTTCAGAGATCATTGAGGTGTTTGAGGATGCGGAATCAGAGATGCCCAATACGCCCACGCGGCGAAGCAGCGGTCAAAAGTCGACAAAGCTGTCAGGGAAGTCTCCCGCCAAAACTCGCACCGACCTGACCGAGGACGTCTCCGACGATGACTCTTGGACTAGCGGATCCGAAGAGTCCGATGGAGAGTCAGACCGGCCACCCAGCCTGCCGTCGAAGCTGGCAGAAATACCCGTGGGGTACTCGGCATTCAGCGAACTGGACCTGCCGGCGCGAGGCAGCTCCTCCAAACGGCCCAAGACAAAGAGGAACCCGAGCTTCCGAGATGCTACTAACGTCTTGAAGCAAGCTCTGACCCAGGGCAGGAAAATCATAACCGAAAGGGTTGAGCCTCCGCCCAGGCCTGTGGCTAATCAGCCGAGGAGTATCGAATCCTGGCTGAACAAAACAGTCGACCCCTTCATGGAAGCTGAACCGGCTCCTGCGCGTGAGTCGCAAAAACGACCTGCTGAAAGGATTCGGCCGAGTGAGATCCGGACGAAACGCTCTACTTCTACGCAACAAAGCCAATCTAGAGAGCCAAACAAGTCGGAGCAGGCTTCGGAGCTGACGTCTTCTGACTTGACCGCTTCTAATCAGACAGCCTCTGATTTGACTGCCTCCGAGTTGACTGCCTCCGAGTTGACTGCTTCTGAGTTGACTGCTTCCGAGTTGACGGCGTCGGAATTGACGGCCTCCGAGTTGACTGCCTCCGAGCTCCCATCTGTCCTTACCTCGCGGATAGGCGAGGATGGTACGATCACCAAAGCCACCGAGCCCGAAGAATCGGTCATATCTTCCGAAGACTCTGCAGTGACTGGCGAGCGCAGTATTACACCCACCGGACTTCGGCGGAGCAGAGCGACGAGGAATACATCATCCAAGTCCAGTTTGAAGAAGGGATTCAAGGATCGATTCATGGAGGCATTCCGCGGCGAATCAGCACCGCCCAGGCCTATACCCACGACCTATCCGAGCTGTTCGGAAGAGATCCAAATTGATGACCGCCCTGAAGAAGACGACCACCACATACGGCGCAGATCGTCCGGATCAAAAGCGAGCCGCTCGTCTCGCGACGACGAGTCTCTGACAGACTCGAGCCGCTCAGCCCCGTCCTATACGCATTCGAGACGGCGGCCACCTACGACCGGCAGGCATGAGCTATCCACCATTCTATCCGATGAGACTGGCAGTGTGCGTGATTCGGATATGGTCTCGGTGGTATCCGACTCGACCGTGACCAAGCTTACGAGGGGCACTGGGTCGACTCTGTCTCGCAACAGGAGTAACAAGTGCGGCGTCAAGCGACGGCTCACGAGGCATTCGGACCTGGTCTCGGCCCTTTCGCTTCCGGATGAGAGTCCCCGGCCTGGTAGAAGCGGCAGCCTGAAGTCCGCCCGCAGCGTGCACCGCACCTCGAGCCATCTGCGTAATGCCACCCTCGATGGCCTTCTGAAAGACTTCGTTCGCGACGAGAATCTCTTCCAAAGGGAGCTCAAGACGCTGGTTGACGGTGTCATTCCTGTCTTGCTGACTCAGGTCGTCAACGGGAATGACTCGCCTCCCAGGGATCCCTTGATCCCAGCCCCCTTGAGCAAGTCGAGGGAGGGCGGTATGGGCAAATCAGTTGTGCAGATGGGTGTCGTTCTGGAGAAGCTCAGAAACGCCCACAGACGATGCCCTCTGTCGGATGCCCGTCGCCTGCCCCAGTGGCTTGAGTCGGCCTACCCCATTTACAACCACTACATCGATGTCTGGCGGTTGGGCTTTGAGGACCTGATCGTCAACCTTGCGCCCCTCAGCCCCGACGACGAAGACTCCCTCATTGGCGCCCTGCCTCGCAATGAGCAGGGTGATGTGCTGAACGAAGACGGGCAACGCATTGACGTGGCCCACCTCCTCAAGAGACCCCTGGTCCGTGTCAAATATATCTCCAAGTTCATTAAGGTAAGCCATATTCCGGGTGCTCACATTCATCGCATGATTGCCGGCACGCATTTACTAACCGTGTCTAGGGTTATCGAGCCACGACGAGAACAGAGAGATACCACGGCCTTGAGGAGGACTGGGAAAAGTTGCAAGACAAGTCCCGCCGCAAACACAAAGAAGAGAGAGCCCGCGTGGTCGACGAAGATGCCACAAACACCGATGTATCTCGCGTCCGAGATCTGGAGACGCTGGCGGCTCTTGACAACGTCAAAATAGACCGCTTCCGGCAAGTCTACGCAAAGGACTCGTTCTCGCTGAGCCTGCGTCACAGCAACGGGCAGCGACTCGAATGCCAGGTCGAGCTTATATACCGAGACAATCAGCGCTTCAAGTCAGACCCCTGCGATCTTTTGATCCGAGAGACGGGCAGTGGTGGCCGGTCCTGGCTCCTTTTCGCGCCGGTCGTCAGTGGTCAATTCTCCGCACGGAGAGGAGACAGAAGGCATGAGCTTGTCGTCATGATCAGGGGCCCAAGGGACGAGTGGTACGAACTGCTTACCCTGACCACCGATAATGAGGAGCAGGTTATGGAATGGATAGACATTCTTGGCACCAACCCCATCCCCCCTGAGGTGATCAAGGTCGAGGCCTCAGGACCCCAATCGCTCATCCTCCACCCGCACCCGACAACGGACGACGCACCTCTCGGAGAAAGAAAGCATATGCGGCTTTCGGCCATCTCGCAGTCGCACCTTCGCTCTGACTCGAGCCCCGATCTTCAGACGACGCCGAGCCGGCACCACGCGCGCACTAGCAGTGCCCCGGATGCCCGCAATGCGCCATCTGAAAGGACGGCCAGCCCCTCCCCCGAAACAACGCCGACTCACGATGAATACCCAAGATCACGATACACAGACTCGTTTTCGGCTAGAGACAATGACAGGTCTCACCCTCTCCGGGAGCATATGCGACCGGATTTCTCGTCCCGGGATGACGATAGCTTGCATGAGCAAATGCGACCAGAGCCGCTCGACCTGCGAAAATCTGCCTCCAGAAATACGGAAAGCCCCCAGGAGGAAGCACCTCCACCCCCGGCTCATCGAACTCCCTTGTCACAGAAAGCACCCACCTTGTCGCCCCCCGAACCAACCTCGGGTAGGATCAGACGGCGCACCTCGTCTCCGCTGAAGCACGAGTACCATCCATCGGACATCTCTTCCGAGGAATCGGCATCCTCATCATCATCAGAGTACGACGAGGACGAGGACGAGGATGAGTCGTCGGATGCTTATTCTTCCGACGACGAGCTGGAGGCCGCCGATATACCGGATACCACGCCAGCCATTAGTATCAGGCAGTCGAATGAGCCGTCCTCCGATTGGGAAAGTTCTGATCGTATGGATAGCATCCCACCGTCAGCGTCGATTTCCCAGGCGCGCCTCCCAAGGTTCGGAACTGAAACGCCGGGCTATTCTTTCCAATCTACCGCCTCTATATCGTTTTGGAACAACCGCCGAGGATGCTGGCGGGACCTGTGGCCCGAGCAATGCTCTGTCACCACTACGCCCGGGTTGATAGAGGTATACCCGCTACGTGATGGCCCGCCGCCCGAAGACGAGCGACCCCTTCTTGCCATGGACCTCACCCCTCTGGTGATGCTCCGGAACAGCACCGTTGTGGATCTCGAGATAAGATCCCCAGTCCTCAGCTACGCGCGTTTCTACACCAAGATGGCCCGGGTCGAGTCGTCGTTTTTCCGTTTCCGCACTGCCTCCTACAACGACTGCGAGGCGCTCTACATGGCGGTGCACCGCGCTCGCATGGACAATGCGAAGTACAAAGCGCTCGAGGAAGAGGCCCGAGTGCGTGCCTTTGGCCAGCACCATGCGCCACCAGCCGACGACGAGGAGGGCGACGGTTCCTCTCGTCGCCGCAGCTGGTTTGGCCGCAAGAACAGCTACCGCGCGTCGACTCGTGCTCCTTCACAGTCGGCGCCCAGTATCTCTCACGCGTCAACGCAGTCGGCGTCGTCGTTCCTGAAGCGACTTATGGGCGGCGGCAACAAGTCGTTTAATATTGCTATGTCGTCGGTCGGCAAGCAGAACAACAGCCAGGAGGCGAGCCTCTACGCACCGTCGTCAGGATCGGGCACGCCTCCGCGCTCGCCGTCCATCAGCGCGGCCAACAGCAGCCGTGCGAAGCAGCAGTCCCTGGCGACCAACAACCTGAAGATCCGGCTGCACCTCATGATCACGGCCAGCAAGTGGGAGGATCACGGCAACTGCATGCTCGAGGTGACGCGGCCGGACCAGGGGACACGCCAGGGCCTGCGCAAATACCAGGGCCTCGAGAAGCGTATTGTGGTCACCACCATTCCTAAGAAGTCGGCCAAGGACCAGACGCCCGTCGTGCGCCTCGATGTCGTCCTCGGCAGCCGCTGCTTCAGCCGCCTTGGCAGCCGCGGTATCCTCCTCAACGTCTGGGAGGAGGTCCGCGACGAGTCGGGCGAGCACGGCGTTGCCGATAAGGGCGGCACCAACATCGGCCAGGTCAACAAGTGGTGTTTCCAGTGCGCCAGCGTCTCCGAGGCCGCCTGGATCTACGGACTGGTCACCCAGGAGGTGGTGATCGGTAGCGTTGGCATTTAGGGGAGGATTTGCCTTTATACGTGAGCAACAGAAAGAGAGAGTGTGTAGGAGGGAGAGAGAGAGAGGAGAGGAGAGAGAGAGAGAGAGAGAGAGAGAGAGAGCAGAGGGAGCAGAGAGGAGAGGAAAGGGTGGCAAGAGGTCGAGGACGTCCCCCAGAGCGACGAGATGATACCCAAGGCGTCGTTGGACTTTTTATTTCTTTTTAGAATTCAGGGAATATTTTCTTTCATTTTCTTTGTCGTTAATCACGCCGTCGTACCCCATTGTTGACGGCAAGGCGGCGTTCTCAGCGAGCATTCAGCAACCTTCTTCCCCTTCGCTCTTGTCGTTTTTTTTTCCATCTTCCATACGGGTCCTCTCTCACACTCTTGGCACACGAGGATACCATCCGGCTGGCGGGGGCGGGTTTCTTTCATTGGCTTTTTAAGCATATGGACGGGTTTTCGTTTTTGCTGAAGCATCGGCGCTGGAGGATATACCCACCCGGGGTCTGTATCATCATCATCATCATCATCATCATCATCACCGACGCCCGGTCTATGAAGAGTGGCGCGGACCGGGGGGAACGTGTGGTTTTCTTTGTTTTACACCGACATAGAAAGAGAAAGGGAGGGGGGTTTTACACGGGATACAGTGGGCGGTGACGGCGGCGGCGGCGGCCGTGGTAGCAGCATCTTGGATCGCTCTTTTGGCCCGTAACGTGGATATACCATCATCCCATCTCTTGACATTGAGCATCTACGATTCATTCGTTCTTCCACGTTCCATACCCCCAACCTTGCAATGACAGCCTCAGTGCGTGCGTGCCCGGGGTACCCACGTGGTCCCCAGGCGGCGGCTTCTTGAAAACTTTATACACGAGCCCGGGCGTGGAAGTTTTCCGCACCTGACCCCTGACTGTCAGCCGCCAGCCCAGCCCTCGGGGGGCCAAATTTGGGCGGTTGTTATCTCCCCAATGATGCGGCGGCGTCGTTTCGTGGTACCGACGCCGCCGGCGTCACCGGTGCTACTCGAAAGCCACGCCGATCATCGTCGGCGTTTGGGCCTCGTCCGGCTCGGTGATCAAATACCCACACGAGCGCCCTGTCCAGAGGGGGGGAGGATGCGGCTCAAGGCCCCTGAGAGCTCTTGCCTGGGATGTGTGCCCTCGCATAGCATAGAGGGAGGGGGGGGGGGGGGGGGGGGGGGGGGAAGGGTAACGCCGGCGCTGCACTTCCATGCCCAAATGCAGGCGGCCGAACAAGGGCCGCGGGGCATTTGACAGGACGGACGAGCCCGCCGGAGGCTCTGGCCTGAGTCGGAGACGGTGGGACAAAAGCCGAGATTTTTCTTGGGGGGTGGGGGGGGAGAATGGAGGTCTCACAAGGGCTCCGTGGACGCGCGACGGCTATCGCCAGAGACGACCATGGGCAATGTGGCTCGCGGGCGTCGATTTTTTTCCTCTTTGGCGGGCGGGCAGACTAGGAGGCTGACCCTCCCCCTTCCCCTCCCCCTCCCCCTCCCGGGCTATAGCATTATGCTTTACCACGTCCGGGCGGGCGGGCGGGCGAACGCACACAAAACCCACCACACAGCGGGCGGAGCGAGTGGGCTCTCCCGCTCTGCACGCACGCATGGCATCCGGCCTTTTCTATTTCGGTCTCTGGCCGTGATGAGAGCGCCGTGCTGGTTGCCTCGTTGGGCCGACGGGCGGGCGGATAGAGAGAAAAGTCGGCACCCACTTCATAGAGGCCCCGGTTTTCGCGGAAAGTTACATACCTTCTCTGTTGCATCCCTGTCCCTGTTTTTTCTTGGTTTCTTTTCCAACTCTTGGTCGTTTTCTCCATTCGGACCTGGCATGCAAGGCCGGCTGAGCCCGAAACTGAACTCTGGGAGTCGCCCGAACGCTGCGCCTGCTTGCAAGCGCAGCGCATGAGATGTCGCAATTCGTCTATACTGTCAGGGCCGCGCCGATGCCAAGGAGTGGTGTGGGGGTTACGAGGGGGGGGCCAGAACCAAAAGCCTGCCTGGCCGGCCCGTGAAGGGCCGACCGGTAGGGGACGCTGGTTGCACAGCAGGTTGGGAGAGAAGGGGGAGTGCGCGGCACCACCCAGTGCAGGCTCGGGCTACGGTGAATCCGAACGGCCGACTCGGCGGTAGCGGTACACAGTCCGCTGGTCCGCCGCTTCCCGCGGGAAGCGGGAACACGAGGACGAATGGGGGTGAGCAGCTTCGGTGGCGACGGCAGCATTCGAGACGCAAGAGTCAGGGCGGTAGTTCGAGAAGTAGTCGAGCAGTCGAGCGGTCGAGCAGTCGAGCAAGCGAGCAAGCAAGCAAGCAAGCAGGCGACCAAGGAAAACAAACACGGCGGTGCCTCGGTAGGCGCTGCCGTGCCGGTAAATGGTTGGTGGCCGCACGAGGGCCTTGCCGTGCCACACGGTAGGGGATTGGGGACAAAAGCAAGTCGTCCAAGACAAGAGACGGCCCGGCATGCCCACGCTCGCCCACGGGAGGCCCACGCCCTCCACTCGGGGCGAGGGTTGGGGCACAGGGGCATGGCCAACCGGTATCGAGCCATGACGGATGAGTAGTAGTAAATTAAAGCAGCTGTGGCCAATGAGGTGGAGGAAGCGGTCCCGATGCAAGCTATGGCGCCGCGTGCGCGATAAGCCGAGGACTTCGCGTCATTCCAGAGGATACCAGTCATATTATGCTGGTGAAGGCATTGCCGCTCCAGCACGTATCGTGTCAAGCTCGTGGCTGACTGTTGCATCATAACGCAAAGCGTCAGGAACACGATTGCTGTGAATATACCGTCCGAGTGCGTGTGGCCATCGTAAGCGTGGGGGAGCGAATAGCGCCGGCGTGGCCTGTGAGCAACAAGCCATCTTTTCTTGCCAGGTGGTGTATGTATATACGACGGCGCCCAACACCGTGAGTGCCTTTGCAGTGGTCCAGGAATAATCGCGTGTCGGGCCTTCTTTGGCTTGTCGGTCTCGCTGGATTGGCGGGACCGCGATCGCCCCCACCCACTTGTATCGTAACCGTCAGCCGGACGATGCAGTGCGACCGGACGGGTCTACTCGTCGCCTTTACATAGTATGGCTATGTGAGGAGCGGTCAGAGGCGGGGGCTGAGCGGCCCCTCGAGGGTGAATCCGCCGTGTTCACGGCGTGGAATCGAGATGTCGGGCCAGTATCTCGGCCCCGCAGGTTCGTGTGTATGGGCGCTTGCGCAAGAACCACTACTCATGGCACGAGCAGCATCGTGACAACCGGGGCGGGCAGAGAGTCTCGGTGTGCGTTGGCACCGGCTGGCAGGCTGGACCTGGAAGCCATGGATCGACCCATGGAAGTCGATAGGCCACGCCCCACCCTCTCGTCAGAAACCCTCACTGTCTTTGGTGGACGCTCATTGGGAGGCTGCCTTCGCCCCTGCACTGCAACGTTGCCAGCCTCTTAGCTCGTGGATAGGTCGCCGGCTCCCTACATGCCATGCACACAGCCTGGAAATAGGTTAGCAGGTGCGTAGGGTAGTGTGCTTCGTAGCGCCAGCAGCCTCGAGCTGCGGTACCTTGGGTCTACCTGGCAGCCTGGACCCGGTAGTCGACTTGTCGGCCTGGCATCCATACCAGCAGAGAATCACGCTAGTCAGAGCGAACTAGACGCGTGTGACGAGCCCGGAGACGGGCAGAGGACAGAGAGACGGCCATGGTGTCGTTGGCCCCCCGGGGCACAGCTAGAGCGCTCGCCGGTGCCCTTGGCGGCAAGGTTTGAGGCGTCGTTGTGTGTGTGCCGGCTAGCAAACTAGTCGCCGTAGTCGCCGCATCTTGCATCCCGAGCGTTCGCGCGTGTGTGGCGTTGCTTCGTAGCACCACCACCCGGCAAAGGATTGCTGATAGCGCGCGCACAAGAGGCCCGAATAGTACTTGTATTCCATGCGGAGGGTGTGGGTGGGCATGTATGTGTGTCTGCCAGCGGTTAACGAAGGCATAACCACGAGCTCTCCCACCCTGCCAACCCCCGTCTCTCAGTTCCGAGGCAAGCCAAGCCCGACCCTACCTACCTAAGCCGGTACGTTATGAGGTAGGCGTCTGTAATAATGGTAAGGGCTCACTCTCCTCGGTGACGGGCTCTCGTGCTCGACTGCGGCTGTACGGCGTCCCCGGTACTGAAACAGAGGCGCGAAGCCGTTCCGGCGACATGGGCCCGGGTCCATGGGGACTAGACCTTCCCACATTGCCCTGCGTGTATCTATTCTGGTGTATACAGCAGATGATCCCCATGGCGGGGTTGAGAGGCGGAGAGGCTCACTGGGCAGCTCTACGCAGATCGCACTGTTCCTTTGTTGGCTGGGGCTGGCCTGTCCTGCCTCCTGGTTGGCTATCGCCGACCACGCGTGAAATTCGGGGATGAGGGGGGTCGATGGGAGCCTCGCCCAATCAGAACCCAAGCTCCCCGATAGACTTCTTGGGGGCGGGTAGACGCCATTCTAGTGGTCTTGGTCAAGGATGCAAAGTCATGTTCCTGTCCTTGAATGAAGCCCCCCCTCCCCCCAACACGGGAGAGGCTGAGGATGGCTGGCCTGGGTTTAGCGGTCCGAATTAGCCTTCTTCGGTGCAGCTTTCTCCCATCCTTCTAGTGGCCTTTTCCGCACCCACTGATGTGACCCTCGAAGGCCGCTGTTGTCCTCCTGGCCCAGTGTGTGTGTGTGTGCAATGATTTCAGGTGGTCTGGCAATGTGTCCCGTGAGACACCACTCCATGCACCATCGCTAGACGAGAGAAACGGCGCGGCCCCCAGGGTGCTATCTACCCCATCATTCCTGGGACTGTCGCCAGCGAACGCCAAGTCTGGGGGAAACTGGGGAAGGTGATAATGGTTGAGTAATGAAAACATGGCGACGAGTCCCTTAATCCGGGGGGCGGTAGCACGGGCGAGGCTAGGCGCCCTCAGGCCCTCTCATCTCCGCAAAGTTGCGTAATACTTAGCAGCGGCGGGGAGGCGACAGGGAAGCAAGCGCGCCTGTCAGAGGCGCCCGATGACTGACGAGGGCTAAGGCTGTTGACCGCCCTCGAAGATTGGTGATTCTCGGGTATCAAGGGATCGGATTCTTCCAGCCCCTGCCAGGCAGCCCTGGCAGGGCCATGCGATGCAACGCAGCAGCAGGCAAACCACGCTGCGTACGACTTGGAGTACAGGTTGAGCAAGCCAAAAGCCGCATCTTGTACGCCGGACATGGCCCGCCTGCTCTGACCGTCGCAGGGCTCGTCAACAGACAAAGCAGAGTGGCAGAGCCATGACGCCAGGCTCTCGCCGCCGGGGCCCCAGCTGCCTCCGTCTCCCCGTGCCCCATGGCAATCCCTCGCGCTCACCCTGCCTTGAAGCAGCACGGCGGAGTGGTGGACTGCGGCACGCATCGAACGCAGTAACGTAATTTTAGCTCGTAACTTGCCTGCTTTTGCTGCTTGTCAGCGCGTGGATGGACGGGGCCGGGGACGCCTCCCCCCCCTCTCTCATGTACAGTACGGAGCTCATCGAGGGTGGAGACGTCCGCTCCATACGCACCTGGCGCGCCCCTTGGCCTGGTGTGTGGGCTTAGCAGGTATATGCCGTACCGCACCCCGTATTGGGCGCAACCCGAGCTGTCAAGCCGAGGTCCATCGATTTAAGAAAGCGGCCGGGAGGGCGGAAGTCGCCAGTAAGCGCACGCTTGACGAGTGTGGCGCATAAGCCGCTTCGGCCGTTGCCAGACTTGGTGATATGTCCTGATTGCACTCCTTAGCCGGTGAAACCTGCAGTAGCTGGTGCAGCAGCGGGCGGCGGCGACGACTGCTTAGCTCTGGTCAGGCCGGCCAGGCTCTCTTGGACACCATCACCACAGGCACTGCTGGCGCTGGGAGAGCGTGTCACGCGTGCACAGAGGGTTGGCCTAGTTTACTTTTCTGCCTTGGGGGAAAGGGAGGCGGCACAGTGGCCGGTGAGGGCGGAGGGCCACCCACACGCACCGAGTCACCACCCACCCTCCCCCCCCAGATCGCGGGCGCCGTCTCCATGGAGATAGATGGCAACACTCTGTCCACGGCATGCGTGGCACGGCCCGGCAAACGGCATCTGCATCCGCGCGCACTTGTCGTCTCAAATCTCCGAACGGGCTGGGGGGGCTGCGTACGGGGCACGGCGGTCGAGGGATGACGACGATGAGGCAAATGCGATGGGGCCGGGAGGCAAGCGTGCCGTGGAAGAGGCAAGCAGGCGCGTGGACGACCGAACAAAAAGAAGCGGGCGGACCAGGGCCGGCGGCATTGGCGACACGTGCAAGACAGCATCCATGGGCAAACGTGATGTCGACAGCCTGGTGGTGTGCATCGTCTGGGATCCCGTTCTCCATCGCACCCGCCGGCGAGGCTTCCATGGGAGAGAGCGGGTATAGCGAGCCGTGCAACGAAGATGGGGGGCGGGTATGGATGATGGACGGGCGGGATGGGCACAGAAACAGAGTATCCCATGTACTTTACTTACTTCAAGTACCTACGTCTTAGGTAGGTAACCCAGAGACAAAGGTGGGATGTAAGCCTGTACTGGGGGTAAGTTTGACCGTGGTAATGTACCTGACCTACTTGAACTACCTCAGGAAGTACTTAATAGTTAAGCAATTACTCCGTAGGTGGGATGGGATCCCATGGGAAAGAGCCACTCGTCCGTCCACAAAAGTTACTTCCATTTTAGAATGGGATGGAGAGCACAGGGCTCTGCCTTGTTGATGTCCGATAACGAGAAAAAAAAAAGGGCCCTGTTTCGAAGTGAACGACACGTCAAAATAGGTACTGTAATAAATTAATAGCGGAGTTGGGAGATAAGGCCGGGGCGGATTGAGGCTCGACGGAAACCTCGTCAACCGCAACCGCCAGCTTCGGCATCTTGACTCGACCATGGGGAATTGTCTGTTTATTGCAACCCAGCGAAAGGGGGGGGGGCGCATACGAGATGCGCCATATGCGCCATGCTCTTCGACCTGCATTCGAGAGCTGCACGACGCATCACAGGCCACCGCGCCCGAGTGCAACGCCATCCGCTTCGGGCGGGCCGCTATTTTTGGTCCTACCTACTTACCTACCTTATGTACTGGGAGAGACTGTCCCGGGGCTTGCTCGCTGAAGAGAAGTGCGCAAAAGCAACCCACGACGCTCCCACGGCTGCCACGTTAGGGTACTTGCGGATCCGTGCTTTTACGCGACCACGGCCGTACGGGGCTGCCGGCCAGCATCACAGAGTTGACCTGTCGATATCTTGAACCAGGCCGTGGGTCTCCCCATCACGTCGCTGTGAGATATGGGAAACTGGGACCCCCCGCTGCCCCGCCGCTAGCAGCTCGGTTCGTTTCTTTCGATGCCGTAGGCTCACGAGCTCTCGGGTGGTAGATAGCGAGATGCCCCATGCCCGCCCGATCTTGTCTACTTCTTACCTACCCAGGTACTTACTAACACGTACATGTCTAATTACTTCTGGCTTGTATATCAACAGGTCTCTACCATGCAGAAATCCAACAGATTGGGGCCAGCAGGAGAGAAAACGCCGTGTGGAGAGTGCTGGAGAAGGAGTAGAGAGATGGGGGGAAAGAGAGACACAGAGAGAGACCGAGAAAGAGAGAGTGAGAGAGAGAGAGAGGCAGGGAGGGAGGAAGGGAGACAGCCCGCCCGGCGCGGCGAACAAGCGAGCGACGAGTGCCGACCGAAGCGGTTGTGTGCCCCGTTTCCTCCATTTCTGCCATGTGTCAGTGGTCTCCTGGTTGCGTCCCCTCGATTGGCCGGCGTGCGGACGTGGAATTGCGTCCGCCAGAGGGCCGAATGCCCCCCCTCCCCTGCCCCTCCCCCCCGGATGGCCTCCCAGCCGCCCAGGTTCCAAGGGCGGTCCGATGGCAGGCAGACTACGATAACCCCCATCGCGTCCCGTGGCCTGTGCCTCTGGGCCGTCGCCGACGGGATACGCTGGACTTGGCTTTCTCACGTGCCCCAGCCATGGGGGGGGGGACCACCCTGACTAGGCCCCTCACACCCGTCAGCCAGCGCCCGGTTTCACTTGGACGACGTCGTGGGAGCCTTTCTCTATCGCCGAGCCCCCCCCCCCTCCCCCCAGCAAGGGCCCTGCAGAGTCCTAGCCTGGAGGCTGCTTAGGCCCGGCCCCATCTCCAAAGGCCGATCGGCGCCCTGCTGTGTACTGGGAGAGAGGGTGCGGCCGTACCGATTCGGATAATGTTCCGATCCCATCTGCCATCTGTTTGGACCCAGGCTCGGACCAGGGCCCTGCTGGCCGCGCCCGGCTGTATCAGACGATATATGTAGGGGACGCCATTATGGTTCCGGGATGGACGCCCACCGAAACCATCACGCACCGGCACCCGCTCCCCTCGTCCAGCAAAACTCAGTTAAGATGAAGGATTAAGCATGATGGTGGCCGGGCACGCCCATTCTCGGAGGGCTTCGGCCTCGGAGGCCTGGCTAGGTAGGTCCCGCGCGGCGAGGCGGTGCAGCGCAGGAGGAGGAGGAGGAGTATGCAGTCCGGGTCCCCAAGAACGACCCAACGCTCCTGTAGAGGTTGTCAGCAGTGGCAGGGCCGCCGTGGACCACAGCTTTGCCGTTCCAACCATGGGGGGTGTCTGGTCTGGTCTGGCCATGAACCGCCGTCTGTCCTCTGCTGGGCAACCGGGCTGGAATGGGCGGCCGGCGGCTGGGGGAGCTGGTACTGGACACTACCGCTGTGTCGGCATCTAATTTTCCACGCCAAGACCGCCGCCAGATCGACAAGTACAGGGTGGACGATAGGGTAGACATCGGCTGCTAGCAGCCGCAGCCACGCAGACTCTGGTAGCCTCGTCGTGGGTGAAACCGCGCCCGCCGGCCCCGCGTCGGCGCATCTGAGACGCGTTGGCCACTATAAGCCGCTCGGAGGAGGCTGACTGGGTATAGAGAGGCAAGGAGGCAAGTGATGGAGGTATGTTAAGGAGGTATAGATGCATGTAGTATTCCATATTGGGTAACTGGGTACCTATACTGCGGGCGGCGCCCCCGCAGCCAGTTGTTCGCTGCTAATGTCGGAGCTCGAGGGGAGTCCGTGGGTGGTGACCCAGGCGCCGAGCAGAGTAGGGAGCTTGGGCAGGTCGGTCGAGGTCCTGGTGCTATGGGATCCCATGGGAAGGGTATCACGGCCCTGGCGGCCCTGGAATCCATGGATCGCCGTCTCTGGCAGTGGAACCCCGGTCGAGGAAACCTGGTCGTGGAGCTAATCCGCGACAGGCATCAAGGTCGCGCGCCTTTGCAAGCTTGTGATAGCGCCGCGACTTCCCCGCCAATATTCCATCCTTGCCCGCAAAGGAATCGATCCCATTCACATCCCCATCCCCATCCCCCTCGCTCCCCGTCTGCTGGTGGACGACGGTCCCTGAGGGGGCACGGAGCGTGTACTCGGGTTTCCGTACAAACCTCTCCTTGCTCGAAGCCGCCCAGGGCCGCGCCGGAGGAGGGGGGGCAAGGCAAGGAGTCATTTCATCAGGCCTCGAGTGTAGGAGCTGCGCTGCTAATCACGGAGGCAGGGGCAGCGGGCGGTCGCGGGCGCCGGACTGCCTGTGCACCAACCGTCTGGCATCGGCTACCGGGGATAGTTCCTATTTTTGTGGGCGTGTATGGATGCTACATACATCCATCCATCTGGCTCCCACTACGACCTTGTCCGTCCGCCAGGGCATTTGTGTCCGGACATTTCGACGAGCGCGATGGGACTGCTCCGGCAGGCGGTAGGTACCTGAACCCCTCCTCTGTCTGGGGTTTGCGAGTTGACGATGATTATGATGATGGCGGCCGGGGGACCAAGAGCTTAACTGGGTAAGTACATACTTATGTAGGTACCTACTTCTTCACTTGTACCTCTTTCGTAAGGTGCAATAAATGGTTTCATTGGGTTTTCTTAAGTACCTACTTACCTCAATACTTACCTGCGGGCCTCTTACCTACGGGGCTACCAACGAACGGGCTAATAGACATCCAGGCTAGCCAACTACTCTGCTTTCCATACATACAATTGCAATTGAAACTAGCTCTGTACCTACTTATATACAGCTCTGAATAAGTAGTCCTCGTCAAATGACAAGAGAGGGAGAGAGAAAAAGAGGTCTCCCTGCAGTCAACCAGACTCGTTCAGTCTGAGTGTGTGTCTGTGTGTTTGCGCGTGCGTGCGTGTGAGTCTGGTGTGTGTGGTGTGTGTGTGTTGTGAGTGTGTGTGTGTGTGGGTGACGCGCAGCGGCTGGTCCTTGCAGTTCTGGAGCAAAAGCTCTGCCCCCTTCGGATCAGTCTGGCCTTTCTCTCCTCCTCATTCGACCGTCCGGGCAAGCCACGTCTTCCTCATGGTTTCTCGAATAATACCACCCACACCCTCTCCCTCCCTCTCCCTCTCCTCCGTCCCTCCGCCAGCGTCGCTGGCGCCGGGCGGGCTGTCCGCACACGAACCGCATCTCGTCAAGGCGGCAGACGGCCAACGGGGGGGGCGCCATCGCATCGGCCCTCCAGGGGCCCCATTGGCCTCGCCCGCCTCGACCCCTGTTCCACGCCCACCAGGAGGCCTTCCGCATGCTCTAGTTCCCCCCCCCCCCCCCCGGTCGCCTCTATAGAGGTACGTAGAACTGCCTGTACTGTACCTGCGAGTGGATGACCCCCCCCTTTCTGCAGGCCTCCCCCCCCGTCATCTCAACGCCCTTGACCTCCTACAAGGGTATATCCCGCTGATCAACCAAGGCCAGTCCACTCGCCTGGGCGAATCAAGGCCCAGGGCCTTGTCCATGGTCCCCCATCTTGTACCACGCCTGACCGTCGCCCTTCACTCACCAACGTCAGTACGCCGGCCATTCGCTCCCCTCCGCTGCCCTCCCTCGCCCAGCATGGGATGCTACACTATCGCCTCCCACCTGGCGGCGAGCGAGAAGCGGCAGACCCGCCAGCGCCGAGGGTCCTGTCCTGCATGCGAGGTACTCGCCCAGTACCCTCCTCCAGTAGCCTGGGCCTTCCTTGCCTGTTGCTGCGTCCATGTACGTCCCGGAGCGTGAGGGCGCTCCGGCAGCATGACCGCGCCGCAACTTATATCAGCTAGTTCCCATTCGCTCTGCCCTTTGCCCGTACCCCGTGTTCCAGCGACTTCGTGTTTTGGCATACAGTCTTTTCCATATTAATTCTACTTACCCACGCCAGCCGTTGAGGGAAGGCCAGGCGTTTTAAACTGTACCCAGCTCAGTCGCCGCCGCCTTTCACCTTCGGATCGACTCAGCCTCCTGGTTGTGCTTGTGTGTGCGTGTGTGTGTTTGTGTGCGCGCGCGCGCCTGTGTGTGGTGAACCGAGAGCTTGCCTTATACACTTGCTTCTACCCTTTCCGCTGCCGCCTCCCTACACGGCACTATGACGGTTTCGCTCCCCCCACAGCCCAACTCGTCGTCCAAGGACGCACAGGCGGCCCGCAAACGGCGGAGACGGGCACCTGCTGGAGGGGCGGCCGATGACTGCTTTGCCTGCATCAAGCGGAACGCAAAGTGCGATCGGCGGCGTCCCTACTGCTCGCCGTGCCTGGAGATCGGGAACGAGTGCTCGGGGTACAAGACGCAGTTGACATGGGGCGTCGGCGTCGCCAGCCGGGGCAAACTCCGGGGCCTCTCGCTGCCCATCGCCAAAGCTCCGCCGGTGGCCCCGGCCGGCGTGGGAAAGAAGGCCTCGCCACGGGCCCGGGCAAACTCGACCTTTGTCGCGAGCCAATGGGCCGACCACGACGAGAGGCTGATGCCGCGAGACGACATCGACTTTCACACTGATCACCCCGGCTCCATCCCCGCCACCCCTTCCTACGCCGCATATCACGACTTCGCTCGCTTCTCCCAGGGCGGCGAGACCGCGCCCTCCGTAGCCCCCTCCGGCTGGGCCAGCATGCCCTACAGCGGTCACCACGCCGGCCACGAGCTTCCCAGGATACACAAACTCAACACCTCCCTGGGCCACTTCTCTCTGGGTGCCGATAACCTCTCCTCCTCCGTCGACTCCCTCAGTGATATCGAATATGCCATCTCGCCCCTGAGCCACTCCTTCCCCCGCGAAGAAATGCCCTTCATGAACAACTCGGGCCTTTTATACGAAAGCTATAACCACCACCACCACCAACAACAACAACAACAACAACAACAACAACAACAACAACACCACCACCACCACCAATCGCCCGTGCCTGTGTCCCGGAGCCCGGCGTCGGCCATCCTGATCGACCAGCGCGGCGCCCCCACGTCATGTCCCAGTCTTATCTACGCGCTCTCGGAGCACGGCTCGAGCCTGAGCTCCCACCAGGACGGATTCGAGCGACACGCGGGCAGCTCGAAGCTTCTTGCCGACAGCGATGCGCTGAGTGAGATTCCTTTCCAACCTGCGGACGAATCGCGCTTACATTGACTACAAGGTGTGCCGGACAACGAGAGCTACAGCACGAGCCCACACTCGGCTGCTGGGTTCTGGGCCCCCATGTTCTCACGAGAAGACGACGCCACGCCCCAGGGCATCGAGCAGTCTCCCCAAGCTCCCTCGGCGGCCTCGCTGCAAGTGAGCCCGGATCTCATCACCAAGATGCCCTTCTTTATGGACTACTACGAAAACATCATGTGCCCCTCCATGGTTCTCATCGACGGCCCCCACAACCCCTTCCGCGACCATGTCTTGCGCCTCGCCGCGAGCAGTCGGAGCTTGCAGCACGCCATCTGCGCCTTGTCGGCGTGCAACCTGCGGATGAAGAGGAGGCTCAGCCTCGGCCACGACACCAGGGAATCGCCCGAGCGGTTCGTGTCGGAGACGTCCGAGGCCCAGCCCGACGACCTGGCCCTGTCCGAGGAGTATCAGCACCGCAACCTGGCCGTCCACCTTCTCAACGAGCAGCTCAACGACCACTCCAAGTCGTGCCACGACTCCGTCCTGGCCACCATCCTCTTGCTTTGCCACTACCGCATGGTGGAGTCGGGCATCGCTAAATTCCAAACCCAGTTCGCTGGGGTGCGGAAAATCCTCAGCATGAGGAACTCGGCGCCTTATCACGCCTCCAGTGACTCGGCCTGGATGGAGGGCCTCTTCACCTACTTCGACGCCATTTCGGCCAGTGTCAATGACCGGGAAGCGCAGCTCGACTTCACCTTCTACGGCGCCTCGCCCGACTCGAACCTCCTGCCTCCCGGGGCCGAGAATCTGGTGGGATGCGACCGCGAGCTCTTCAAGACCATCAGCAAGCTCGGCCGCCTAAACCTCCTGTCCCAGCACCGGCTGGTGGGCAGCCACGCTTCCACGCCCAATGTGCGCGTCCCGACGCCGTCGTCGCCGCTGAGCTCGCCCCAGGCTCACGCCTACAAGCAGGCGCACGTGGGCGACTTCTTCAGCCTCGGCGGACCGTCGCAACGCTTCGACGGGAACGGCTTTGCTTCGCAGCTCGACGACGAGGAGATGCTGGCGTCCGGGCTCTGCTCCTCGCCGTCCTACGACGACCACCGCTCCAACTTCTGGCGCGAGTGGAAAGAGGCGCGCACGGCGCTCCAGACGTGGGAGTTCGACTCGCACCGGCTGGCGGCCTCGCTGCCCGGCACGCCCACGCCGAGCCAGGTCCGCGACGTGGGCTCGCTCTCCGAGGCTTTCCGCTACGCGGCGCTCCTGTACATCGAGCGCCTGGCCTCGCCCAACATGTCGTCGAGCCACAACACCTTCCGCAACCTGGTGAGCCAGGTCGTCTACTACGCCACCTCCCTCGAGCCGGGCAGCAGCGCCGAGAAGTTCCTGCTGTGGCCTCTCTTCGTGGCCGGGAGCGAGTGCGTCAACGAGCTGCAGCAGAACATCGTGCGCAACAAGTGCCGCGAGATCATGTCCCGCAGCGGCTACATGAACAACCTGTCGGCCATCGACGTCCTCGAGCGCCTGTGGGCGGGCGAGTACCGCGACAACGGCCCCAGCGACAGGATGGCCGGGCCCTTCCGGCGAGGCCCCTTCCCCTGGGCCCGGTGCATCGGCGGCCCGGGGATCGAAGTGGAGTGGATGATGTTTTAGAAACAGTACCTATCCCCCCTTCCACCAAGTGCGTTCCTGCGGGAACACACACTGTATGTGCATTGTAACGGAGTATCTTTTTTTTTGTTGGATCCCCAGAGGGCGAAGCGCGGCCTTTCCCCTGGCTTTGTACACTTATCTACGGCATGACAGATGATGGCTTACGGACATGACTGGGACATGGAGGCTTTCCTCGTCGACTGGCGGTGACGATCTTCTACCAGAGACGAGCGGAAAAGGAGCCACGAGGCCACATTCGGGAGGACTTGGGGGGAAGGGAAACGGGTGCGCGGGATATGACGCCGGTGTCTTTTTTGCCTACACAAAAAAAAAAAGTACACTTTGGGGGGAGGGAGCGTGAAACGAGCTCCCATGCGCCGACGGAAACGCGCACGAACCTGTATACACACAAATAAAATTACCCGGAAACCCACCCCCACCATCCCATTGATTTTACCACGGCCATCATTCTTCTCATGCCTTCATGTCCTCCTACTCGCCCGTCCCCCCACCCCCCCAAAGGCCGAAGACCAGTGCCCTATTATGACCTCAGCCCTGGCCACCCGGTCTTATCTTGCACCACGATGGCCAACGTGGACCGAGATCACGGCGGACACAAGGATGATGGCGTGGTCCACGGCGAAGACGTCACCCCCCCAGTCCGCACACGTTTGGGACTGGTTGGGCCCGGGCCCGGGATGGAGGGGGGGGAAGGGGATAAATTGAGACACGCCCGACAAGTGACCACTGCTGTACCACCACCACCCCTCGCTTGAGTACCTACATAGATATTCTCATTGTCCACCACAGGGTCAGTGGGGGGTGGTTGGTGCGTGCTGAAGAAAAGAAAGCTGCGAAGGGGAGGGGGAGGGGGGGGTGGGAAAGAGGCAAAGAGAGGGTTGCGACCGACAGCCGGTCGGTCCACGATGAGCACCCTCCTTACCGAGCGGGATGACGCAGATTCGGGCTCTCTCGCTTTCTCTCCTTCTCTCACTCTCCCCCCTCTCTCTCTCTCTCTGTCGCACGGGCGTGGAGGATCCTCACGCAAAATGAGTGGGCCGTGGTAGACGGTGACGGCGAACAGGGTTTCCTTGCCTTTTTTTTTTTCCTTTGCTCTTCTCTCTTCTGTTTCTCTCTTGCCCTCTCAACCCTCCCCTCATACATATCCCACTTTCCACGGCGGCCGGTGCAAAAAAGCGCGCCGAGTGGGGGGAGGCGGGCAAAACGGGCTGGGCTGGGCGCTTCGCTATAGATCCCTGCTCGCATCGTGTGGGTAAGTAAAAAAGCCCATAGGCGTTGGCAGCAGCGGGGGGGGGGGCCTGCTTGTGCATAATAGAGGGGAAAGAAAAAAAAGATACAAGCACGATACCTGGGAGGGGGAGGGGAGAAGGGAGAGCCGCCTCCCACGCTCACCGCGGCGGCTGGACTGGCGGAGAGGGAGAGAGACACAGAGAGAGAGACCTTTGCTGGAGGGGCAGGCCTCTGGACCCTGGAACTAACTCGGGAAAAGATAACGCCCATCTCGTCCTGCGGTTATGAGCCCATGCCCGCCCGCATCCACAAAAAACCCCATGTCCCATAGTAGTGGATGCCACACACGTACATGATGATGGGCGGTACCAAAACACTACGACTCTGGAAGAGGCCGAAGGAGGGTCCTCTTTTTTTCTCCCCCTCGACCTTTTCATCCCTCCCCCCCCCTCTCTCTCTCTGTCCCCCCCCTTCACTCCCCACTCTCCACACCTCTCGCGCAGTTTCCCAACGTGCAGCCGACGGGAGGGGGGGGGGATGGGGATGGGCGGTCTCTGGTTCGAGAGCTTGACTTTGCATCGGCACCAAGTTGGGGCCCCTTGTCTCCGTACGCACGCATGCCACGCCGTCACGGCTCCGTCTCACCCGCGTGTAGTAGACAGATGGACAGACAAGGCAGTCAAAACAGTCAGAGAGTCGTCCTCCGCCCACCTCCCGGCTTTCCATGCAGATATGTACTTGGCCAAGTATGTACCTTTCATCCCGCCGTACGTGCTTACTGTACATACCTACCTAGGTAAGTAGATACGCATACCGGCAAAAGGGAGCAGCAGAAGCCCAACGTGCTCAACTACCTGTATACTGCGGCTTTGTTCGTCCAGGAAGGCCTATGCAGGTCTGTCGCCGGGTCGCCGAGGAAGCTCCTTCGCCCTTGGCCAGAGAGGAAAGAACCCCCCCCTCCAGCCATCCCACGCAATCTGCCTCCCTCTCGTCCCACCCCCTTCACGCGAAACGGTACTCGCGCGTACAGCACAGGCCCTGCACGTCCGGAACTTTGGTGTCACCCGAGTGCTTCCTCTCTGCCTGCCAGCTCTCTGGCGCCCGCTCTCAACTTTGCCCCCTCTGTCCGCGTTCGATTCACAGCATGCCACGCCAGAGATGGCGGCGATGGTCCACATGCTGCCCCAGCTGTCCTTGCCGTGGGCCTGTCCTTGCGCCTGGCAGCCCCTCCCCGTCGGTATCCAAACCAGGCTGGACTGCGGTTCTCGGTGCTGCAGTGTAAGGCCGGTAGGTGGTTTGCAGTGGGAAATGGGCAAACCGGGGCCGGAATGGATATCACTCACGCGATCCTACTACTACCCTGTGATAAGACGGGATCCTGTCATCGTGTTCTGCTGACAACTGGTTGACTGGGCTGTCGCCCGCCCCCCCGTATATCCTCGAGGGTCCCTGGCCTGGCAACTGGGTTTTGCCTGGGCCGCTGCATCCCGAGGGCGATCCCTTCCGGAGCATTGTGGGCGAAGATCAGTTAGTTCCCAGTCCTGGCCCCGCGGTCTTTGTTGCCGAACCGGAAGCGTAGACGCTACACGCGCGACAGACACGCTGTCCACAACCTGCTCACCTATAGTATGAGGAGTCGGGGAACCGGTGAGTGAGAGGAACGAGGGGGTTTGGCCCCGGCCTGTCTGCCCACGTTTGCCACCATGGTGACGCGGATTCTGCATGGGAATGACGGAAGCAGGCGGTCCCTGTTGAGGGCGGCTCGCCTGGTAACGGGGAGAGTGCTTGCGCGCGTCCGCGTGTCTCTGCGCCCTGGCCTGACCAGCGGCGGCGCAGTGCCATGTCCGGAGCCCCCTCGCCAGGCGGGCAAAAGCGGACACTCCAACAGCCAAGCTCGCTCCTGAGGGGGGAGGGGTGGCCTCGTAACGCGTGGGAAGCGCCCATCCGCACATTCGCACTCACGGACTCGGGCCTGTCTGTCCCAGAGGGGCGCCGGCGAGGGCGGAGCTGGCGACAGGGCACGGAGCGATCAAACCATGTGAAGACGGGGTTGGTGGCAGAAACGGCACACGGCGCCCAGCCCGGCGAGGTGCGAATTGCTTGCAGGCCCGAATACCCTTCTTCAGCTGACCCTCCACGTCGCGTCCGTGGGCAGGCCAGTGGGGTTCTGGGGCCTGGGCTGCGTTGCCTTGCAGCATCTCAAACCCCCCCTGTTCGGACGAAGAGCCTGGCAGTGCTGGCGAGGCCCCTCGCGGCCCCTGTAAGTACGTACATACTCTGTACATACTCAGTTGGGAACGGCCGTGGAATGGGAGAAAAACAGAGGGCAGAACAACAGAACCGAGGAATCGGCGGCTGGAAAGGGAAGGTGACCAGGGTCGCTTTGGCGACGGCCCTGGTCGTTGGGATAAGCTTCTTGGCGCTCACACGTGCCCGGCGAGTTGAAGTTACGTAAAACCCCAGATGGACGGACAGCTCGCGTGCTTGGGGGGGGGGGGGGGGGGGGGCTTTGTACTGTACATGTGTGTCCGATGGCTCGTGTCCGTGCTCATACTCGATCCATCGCCATCCTTGATCTCACGGGGGTGAAGATCCCAGCCAGTACCCTAGTACATACACAGAGCACACAGAGGTACTCCGTACTGCCTGTGCGTATAGTATGTGCCAGGCAGCCAGGGCCGGCGGGACGATTGCATCTTGGACACCGGCTTACTTACTTACAGTCGACGATGCATGAATGACGGTTGAATGATGGATCCGCGACGGTGAGACGCTGTACGACATTCACCCCGTACATCCGTACCGCCAGTGACGAATTCGGGCAGATCTACGACTGTCTGTATGAAATAGCCCCACTGAGATGACTCAGCAAAGATTGGTCTAGGTACTTATCTAATCTAATCGATAACATCCAGCGCCCAAAAGTTTTGTCTGGCAAAAAAGTCGATGCGCTCGCTTGGCTGGAGGGCGGGCGAAAGCAGCGCAGCGCAGTAACAGCCCGACGACCGTCATCCCATTGAACACCCACCCAGGCAGAACTCGGCATTGATTCACCATGGGTCGCGATCTCCAGAAGAAGAAGAAGCGCTCTTCGCGCTCGACCATCCGCCAGCCCTCGTCGCGCAAGTCGGCGAAGCTCCTCAACCCCCTGGGCAACAGCATCATCGCCCGGAACTGGAACAAGGACGAGACGACGACGGAGAACTACAAGCGTCTGGGCCTCGTGGGCCGCCTACAGGCCCCGACCGGCGGCGTCGCCCCGGACCTCAAGTCCAAGTCCGCCACGGGCAAGCTGGCCAAGCCCGTCGACCCCTTTGCCATCAACCCGAACGGCACCGTCGACGTCGTCAGCGAGGCGCGGGTCGAGCGGGACGAGAAGGGCAACATCGTCCGCGTGCTCGGCAACAGCACCAAGCCGAACCCGCTGAACGACCCGCTGAATGACCTGGACACGGACTCGGAGGACGAGGGCATGCAGGACGACGGCGAGACCTGGGGCGGCATCGCCGACGCCCGCAAGCCGGGCAGGAAGAACAAGGGCGGCCCGGCCGCCGCCGACGACCGGACCGAGGTCTTCAAGGCCCTCGAGGCCGAGGCCAACCGCCCGCGCGAGAAGAAGGTCCGCACCGCCAGCCAGCGCGAGCGCGAGTGGCTGCAGGCCCTGGTCGACCGCCACGGCGACGACACCAAGGCCATGGCGCGCGACCACAAGCTCAACCCCATGCAGCAGACGGCCTCGGACATTTCCAGGCGGCTGAAGAAAATGCGGAGCGAGGCGTGAGGAGTGACGGGCGAGACCGTGGCATAGAAAAGCCGGCATTGCATTGATTGGCGTTTGGGAGTTTGGATCGGGCGGAAGACGAGTAAAGTGGCACCACGCGGCACTTTGGGTGCCCCGACCTCCCAACTACTTTACTCAATGACGGACATATCTCGTCAAGAACGATTCGAACTTTATTCCCGGGGCTACGAACAACGCGGTCGGGGGGGGGGGGGGGGGGGGCTTTCGCGTGGCCTCTTATAAGGACGGCAAAAGACCCGAGACGTACTGCCAGTCGTCAGCAGCTTGCCCCTTAGTCAGCGACGAGGCGAAGAAGGGGGGGATTCGGAATTGCTGTGGCGGGGCCCAGAGCTTTGAACCACCTCGCTCTCCTGGCCCTGCATCCGAGCCTCGAATCTTGATGCCTACAAAGGCATCATCTCACGGACATGGCCAACTGCCCTCTCCGATCGGAGGGTTGGCCTGGACTTGGTAAGCCCAGTCCATTTTCACCACCGCCAAAGCAAAGGGACTTGTGTAATACGGGTTCAAGGACAGATGTACATAGCTGCCATGGCCCTGGCCTAAAATCACAAATATATACACCTACGGGACCCCTTTTAAGACTTTGCCCCATCAACTGAGCCAGCACGACTGCCACTTAACAACAAGCAAGTCTCTGCTCACTTGGTCCTCTTTTCTTGGCACCAATCCGACTCGTCTTGGGCGAGAGATACACGCAGAAATTCTTCAGTCCCCAGCGCTGCTGGGTTGAACTCGATGCCCAGGAGCATCTTCCTACACGAAAGCCCAGGTACGTCTGACTTTTCGACGTTTCGTAAAAAGGCTCCCCCCCCCCCTATTCACCGAATCACCGCCAGCGACTTCCCTCGCGTCCTGGCGCCTAGTGGCTTTGTCACTACTACTGAAAGAAACGCGGGGCCAAATGGCGAAGTGGTGGTATTAGGGCTCTCTCTCGCATCTGTTTCGTGAAGGCGAAAAAAAATGATCAAATGGCTTCGATCTCCAGCGCCTCATGGGAACTTGGGGCCCCCCGATCGTCGTGGCTGGCTTTCTGGAAAACAGCCAGACGGCCCAAGCATCCCTCCCCTCGAACCATGACTTCCATTGGCCGTGTGCAAATGGGTGGTGACTCCGACAAGGTCCTGTCTGGGAACGGAGATATCCGGCTGGTCTGGGACGGGGCGGGTTTCTGGTTCCGGGCAAAGACCATCGTGGCTACCGCATGAGGCTGGGAAACGGCATCACAACCGGCCCATGCGGACGAGTGCTCTCTGCGTATGGCGGCCTCCTCGTGACTAGTCGTCTTTCTCACCGGCTCGAGATGCCAGTCTACCGTGGAGACCTCCGCGTACATGATGCTACGCCGGCATGACTCCCCGGCCGGAATCGACGCTTTGTCTCGGCGAGTTCGAGACCGGACCACCCCCTCCGTTCTTACAGGAGGGCTTTTTGTCCCCCCGGGCTTGCCTCCTCCCAGTCGAAAGCAGCCGTGGGGAGTGTATGCTGTATCTAGGCGACGCTTCCGCCGGCTTCCTCTTCCAGAAACCGCCGACTCCGACCGCGTTTGCGTCTCCCCGCAGTGGCCCGCACATCACGAAGGGGGGGGCCCCAATCTGCCGAGACGTCAGGGGCATGTACCGACAGAAACAGCGGACCTCTTGCCCGTCAACCCCTGCCCCAAGGATACGAGGCCGCAGCGGCTGTCTTGATCGGACGCGGCCAGACCGCGGGTGCCACTCCCCCTTCTCTCTTCTTTTCTCTCTCCCCGCTCGGAAAGCCGATGGTGGCCGGGCGTCTCTAATTCCGCACGCCGTCCTCTGAACCTTCTTTTCTTCCGCCCCCTCGATCGGGGGGCGGCAGGGCTACCCGGTCCGGTGATCGAGATGCTGTGGTTTTCCATGGGGGGGGGCCGAGAGAAGTAGCCAACAAAACACAGCCCCCTTCCCCCCTCCCTCCCCGATGAATGCCGTGTCCATCCGATCCGAGAACGACGAACCCGCTTCCGGTAACTGCTGTGTATCTGATGGTGTGGGGGGGGGGGGGGGGGGGGGGGGGGGCTGCGGTGTCACGGCGTCCTGCAGCCTTAAGCTATCTATACCCGCCAAGACAGGGGGGCTATAGCGAGGCCCGCTATCCGGATCGAGAAGGTTGAATTTGGCCCGCAATGCCGGCGGCAACCACCACGTTCGCAGAAAAACGCAATGCAGACCCCGTCAGTCTCCCCCCCCCTTTCTCCCGTGCCGCCGCCCGGCCCACCCCGAGAAGGGGAGGTCGCAGTCCAAGCCAGACTGGGAGGGGTGCGTTATCTATCGGGTGCGTGTAATGCAAGTAGGTTTCCGTTGGGGGGGGGGGGGGACAGGGGGGCCCTCCCCTAGACTGGACGAACAAAAGACAAGCGGCGCGATCCCTGTGTCACATCATATCATCCAGGGGTGGGATCCTCGGGTACAACACCGCACACACTCACACATACATACACACACCCGCTAACTGTTAAAGCCCCGAGAATGCAAACTACGCCAACACGGCGCTGCTATTGATGGGGAGGGGGGGCAGCCACATCGGACGTGGCACCCCAAATCTCCCCAATCTCCGGAGGTAGACCGTTCTCGAGTGGGACATCAGCCCCGAGGCAGAGAGAGCGTGACGGATGCGACCCTCTCGTGCATGCGTCCGCTCACACTCCCCCTTTCGCGACGGGTGGAGAGGCTGGCACATGAAAGACGCGTGGGCGGCCGAGGGCGCTTCGGTTTGGCCAAGAACGGGCAGGGACCTGGCTTCAATGGCACCCTACGGCGCCTTGGGCCACCCACCCTCTCTCT
The DNA here is from genome assembly GCA_029489945.1 of Nigrospora osmanthi. Lineage (NCBI taxonomy): Eukaryota > Fungi > Ascomycota > Sordariomycetes > Amphisphaeriales > Apiosporaceae > Nigrospora > Nigrospora osmanthi. Next base: position 2,025,816 of record CP120503.1, on the reverse strand, counting down.
CTCTTACACCGGGCCATGGGATACGAAAGGGGGAAAAGGCCAAGAAGGGAGGGGGGGGGGGGCAGGGCTTCGAGAATGATTCCGGTGGCATTCTAGAAAAGACGCTTGCTTCAACCGGCGAGGCCCGTATAAAAGAGTATATGCACATGCAGGCAGCGGAGAGGCGTAGCCAGTACCGGTGTGACACAGTGAACAGGACGCACTTCCAAGCCCCTCCCCCTTCCCTCCCCCAAAACCGCTGCTTGACAACAAGGCCAATACGACGGCAGGAACTCGCCGCGGTCCAACCCTCAGCCGGTAACCACAGGCATTGATACCAAGCCTCACATGATGGGGGAAAATCCGTCGGTGATTTGTAATCCAGTGCAGGCCCCGAACCCGCCCGCATAGTACCAGAGACGCGCAGACGACGGGCCTTCCCCCGGCGGGGCGGGTGCGGCTCGTTTCTCATGATCTCTCACTCCTTTTAAGCGTCGAGTGCAAAGTGTGCTGCTTCATCAGGCTGACACTGATGAGTCCGAGGAGAACCAAGCCCAGCATCGTGAGCCAGACGCCTCGGAAGGCCTCCATGAAGGCGGCGAGGACAGAGTCAGCGCTCCAGCCCTCAGGAAGGTGCTGGATCTCGCTCAGGTCGTCCCGGATCCTGTGGATCTCTTCGGCCGCGCCGGGTAGGCCACCGAACCGGTCCCATAGCTGATGTTTCAGTATGTTTTGATAGACGGCCGAGGCCAAGGTGATGCCGACGGTGCCGCCCACCGATCGGAAGGCGTAGGTGGCCGAGGTGATGACGGCTTGCTGTGAGTGGTCCACGGCTGCCAGGCAGGCCAGGAGGGTGATGGTGAGCATGGCTCCGTAGCCGGCGCCTGAGAGCAGGAACGCCACGATGAGCTGCCATCGGGGCGAGTCCGCGTTCAAGGTGGTGAGGATAATCGCGTGCGCCGTCTGCAGTGACACGGCAAGGATACCCAAGCCCACGTAGCGGCCCGTCCTCTTCATCACGATGCCCGCTCCGACAGAGGAGCAGCAGAGGCCGACGGGGGAGAAAAGAAGTACCAGGCCGGCCGACGTCGCCGAGCCGCCCCGTGCCTGGACATAGAGTGGGATGAAGAAGATGGCCATCAAATTGACCATGGTACATGCCAGGTTCGTCATGCATGCCGCAAAGACAGTGCGGTGCAAGAGCAGTCGCACAGGGATGATGGGCTGGGTGGCGCGCGACTCCCAAAGAATGAAGCCGACCAGTGCGACGAAGGATAGGGGAAGCGTCGTGAGCGGCAACGGGTGTACCCAGGGCACCAGATTGCCTCCAGCATTGAGTCCCAGAAGCAGCAGCACGAGGAAAACGATGATGAGGAAGGCGCCCATGAAGTCGATGCGCGCCAGGTACGACTTCTGGGAGACCTTGGGTGGGATGCGCACGAGGTATGCCACCAAGCAAGCGGATAGAAGCACGGGGGGCACTTGGATCAAGAAGGCGAGCCGCCATCCACGATCGGTGTAATCGTTCAAGAACCCGCCAAAGACGCCGCCCAACATGGCCCCCGAGCCGTAGGCGATATTACCGATGCCTTGGATCACGCCGCGTTTCCGCAGGGGCACCAAATCGGTAGCCAAGAAGGTCGTGATGGACATGAGGCCTCCGCCCCCGATGCCAGCAACGACGCGGCCCAGGATCATGACATTCTCGTTCTGGGCCAGCCCGCAAATGAGGTTGCCGGCGGCGAAGAAGAGGTTGCTGAAAACAAGACCCGGCCCGCGGCCGAAGATGTCGGTCAACCGGCCCGATATGGGCTGGCAGGCGGCATTGGCAATCAGATACGCCGTTGCCAGCCACGACATGAGACTCAGCGATTTGAACTCGCTCGCGATAGGGGCTGAGAGGGTGGCGATGATGGAGGCATCGACGGCGCCTAGGAAAACGCCGACCCAACCGCTGCAGAGGATGATCCAGAGCTTGAAGCCTGTCACCTCGTCAGCCACAACCGTCTGCTCCTCGTCTTCGCCCGGCACCTGGGGCCGTTCGGCCGGCACACGATCCCGGCCCCGGGCCCGGCCCTGCAACAATGGTGTATTCTCGTTGCTGCCGCTGGGAGTCGTCACCACGATGGTGGGCTGAGCACCGCCAGCGCGGTCTCCGTGGGCACTGCCAGCGCGATCCCCCTTCTTCACCTTCTTCCCCTTCTTGGCCGGCATGGCGCCGCGACTGGCAATGGCGTCAAACAGACCCTTCTTTCCCTTCTTCCCCGGCATGGTGACCCGGCTAGCAGTGGCGTCGGGCCAACACTTCTACGCCGAGTCTCGCGGTCACTGTGGGCAGCCTTCTGGGGGCCCGAATGGATGCTGCTTGTCAAGCTTTGCTCGCCTCTCCCAATCACACCCCGAAATTGCAGCGGCCGGTCAAGCGCTGTCGGCAGAAACGAGGCGCATTACCCGCAATGGCAAAGACACGATGCAGGCACGGGCGTAGATGCAGAGAAGCACAGTCCAGAGGGGAAGCAACGTTGATGAGTCGGAAGCCGGAGCGGTGCGATGGCGGCGCTGACAAATCCAAAAACCGGCGGCCATCACGCGCGATAGCGAAAGCGGCGCCTTGCTCGCATCGGGTGGGGGGGCTCTGCATTGCCATGCGGGCTGCTGAGCAGTAGCCGATAACCGGATCGGCCCTAGAGAGAAACCCCCAGAAGAGCGACAGACAGACGCCGATCCGCAAGGACGCAGGGCGCGGGACGCGTCATTCGCGATGTTCGATGCCCAACGCCGGGACGTCGATGCCACTGCGAGCACTTGGTCCAGCAGAGGCCGATGCGCAGAGGCGCTCTGCTGCGCTCGCTGTGGGTTCAGTGCCGAAGCATGGGAATTCGTGAACCCTCGACGCCAGAGGTGCCGACGGCGTGCGCTAAAAGGGTGACGGGAGCTGAACACTGGCGCTCCCCTGCCCAGCGAGACGGACTGACGTAGTGCCAGTTCAGGCCGACCTAGAACACGTCCAGAAAACTTTGTCCCTTCTATAGTGGGCGGTAAGGTCCGTGGATTATAACCTACATACTCGCAGGCTGGAAGGAACAAAGTCCACACGTGCAGAAAGGAACGGTGGGCAACAAATGGCGAACTGTCTGCGAGGCGGGCAGTCAGCGGGTGTAGCGGGCCCAACCTTAGCCGTCTCACAGCCACCCGACCCCAGGCCAAGTCGTCGATGGCAACGGAGGGAAACACAGTCGCGAGGGTCCATGGTGTTGACTATGGATGGATGGATTAGGTTGCCTGCATCTGTCGCTGTACGGGCAACCGAGGGGGCCAATCAATACGAGACGTCAGAGGCCATTCGCTGGGGCGTCGCTCTGGCTACACAGTAGCGAGCCAGGCCGCCACCAACTACCCTACCTCACCTACGGGGTGGGTATTGGTTCAGGAATTCGGTAGCCTGTTCAGCCACCGGGCCCATCGAGAGGGTACTAACTACAGGCACAGCCTGGATGATTGATGCCAGGCAGCAGAAAGGGACTTGAATCTGCCGAAGGATGATGAATGGCGGCTTGGATTGGAGGCTTTGCGTCCTTCCAGCTCTCTCTCCAGCCCTGGCACAGTGGCTCTACTCGGTGCTACCGCCTGCCGCCCAGGCGAACAGGGAAGAAAAGAATGGGTCCGTCTTGGAAACTGCCAAGCAACGGCTGGCGCTTCACCAAGCAGGGCTGAGCACCGGGCAGAGAAAGACTCTAAACGCGCGTCACACTGTCGGCGGCAGCCGTGTGGCATTCATCATCAGCCGAGCCGAGCCCCAGCGGCAGCACACACACACACACACACACAGAGAGAGAGAGAGAGAGACACACTAGAGAATGTGTATGTGTGTGTGTGTGAGGTCGGGCAGGCAACAAACAAGTCATGGATGGACCTCTTGTTGGAGTCTGGCCGCGTCTCCATTCATACGAGAGTGGGCTTAATATAGCAAAGATGACTGGGCGCACGACCAGCCAGCCAGCCTCCCGACCAGAGCCCATCGAAAACCCCATACACGATCCCGTCCTGTGAGGTAATCGCTACCATCAGACTCCACGATTCCGTTCCAATCCCCTTGCCCTCTTTTCCCACGCTCCTGAGAAAGCGAAAGGTCTGAGTTCGAGATTTGCGCCGCTGCACATCAACCGGCATCGACCGCTGTTTGTCCAGATCTATTTTCCAATACTCCGTTCCAACTCCCGGCTCCGACCGCCCCCCCCCCCCCCACGACCAAACATTGAAACGGGGGCTCCGCCAACCACTTGCTTCAGCGCCCTTCCCAGCCTATCCAGTGCAGAAACAAGCTACAGCCGCCCTCTCTCTCTCTCCCTCTCCCTCCCTCTCCCTCTCGCTTGCTCTCCTGGACCGCATCCCGTCCCCAGCGCTCCATCTCGTCTCACAGAGTTTCTGGTTTGGCCGGCAACCCGCTTGGACTCCTGTTGCGACAATAGCTCGACATCACATACCTCTCTCCTCCACGAACACATACCACCCGCGCCCGTCCGCCCAGCCAACAACAACGCCTCCCCCCCCTCCCAACTTTGACAGCTCGTTGCCCGCGAACCTTACTCCCTGCTATCCCCGACCTATCTCCATCTTTGACAGATTGAGCACCCTTCTCCCTCCCCGCGCGCGCCCGCCCGCCCGCCACCATGGGTATTTTCGACAAGTTCGAATGGGACCCGGATAACGTCCCCGGCGTCAAGTTGGGCCTCCATTGCATGCAGATCATCTTTGGTTTCGTGATATTCGTGTTAGAAATCATCGTCTTCAAGGACGGCGATGCCGAAATCACCGGCAACAATGGCTGGCCTTTTGGTCTGGTATGTACTGCCTCCTCCTCATCCCTGGCTCTGCGTGGCCTCCCCTCCGGCCTCCCCCGGGAAGAGCTGGATAGCTGACCGAGACGTGCGGTTGCAGTGCTTCCTATCCGTTCCTGCCTGGATTTACCTGGTCATGACGCCGCGATGGAAACGAACCCAGAAACTGGCCCAGCCGCATGCCATGGTCGTGGTGGACTGCATCTTCGCCATCTTCTGGCTCTCGGCCTTTGCCAGTCAGGCCGCCTACAACTCGGCCAACGGCTGCGGCGGCCAGTGCAAGGTCAGCAAGGCCATCGTGGGCATAGCCTTCTTCATGATGTATGGCCACATCCCCCCCGGCCCGCCCCCTTTTGCCTGAGGGTTGGGAGCCGCATGCTGACTCGCCCGCCCCCACAGTCTGTTCTGGGCCGCCTCGACGTTCGTGAGCTTCTACACGGTCCAGTACTACAACTTCAACGGAACGCTGCCGGGCTACGACAAGGTCGGCCAGCGGTCGCAGAACATCGACCCGGACAAGGCCGCCTTCTCGATGGCGCCGCACGACGAGGAGGCGTACGCGCCCCTGGGCGGCAACGACAACGACGACGACCACCTCAGCAGCCGGCCGTACAACGCCGACTCGTACGGCAGCCGGCCCATGTTCGACAGCGAGACCGAGTACCGGCCGCACACGAGCTCGACGCGCCACGACAACCCCTTCGACGGCGACTACCGCGCCCACAGCACCACGCCGAGCACCGACATCTACAGCGCCGACTACCGCGCCCACAGCGTCACCCCCGGCATGGACCCCTACAGCGCCGGCTACGGCTCCAACCCCGACGGCCCGCGCATCTACGCCCCGCCCTCGGCCCACGAGGACTACGACTCCTCGCGCCCCGCGCAGTTCCCCTCGGCCAACTACGACCGCACCCTGCATTAGAAAGGGGCCGGCGCCGCCGCCGCCGCCGCGGAGCCGCGTCGCGGCTCTTTGGGGCTGGCCGCACTTACCTCCTGCTCGCAGACGGGTCGGCCGCGAGCAACAAACACCCATCACGACACCGGCCCGCCCATCCATCCTTCCACTTCCAGAGCCAGGTATATCAGGGACATGGGAAAGGGGATTTGTACGGAATCATAGGGAAGTGCCTCGGGAAGAACCGGGCTGCATGTTTTTCCTCGTCTGCAAAGCACAGCCATGCATTTGTTTGTCTTCGCTTGTTTCGGTGCACCGGTGTTACGGGGTTTCCACACATCAAGTCATGGGTCGGTCTCGGGTTGCGCCACCGGAAAAGGCACGGAAAGGGCCGCACCCACGCAAGGCCACCAAAGGGGGAGAGACAACAAGCCCATTGTTTGCGCATCATAGCCGGCCCACGTCTCTCTCCCTCGACATTCACATATAGACATATAGCCACATCTCTACATGTATTGACGGTGACGCTTCCACTCCCGACCCCTCTCGGTGTGCCTGCAGCTATGCCAGATGAAACGGCCCGTCCGGCGACCAGGTTGCCCTACCAACATATGTAGGTAGAGATAGGTACCTGACGCAAAGCTGGCCCAACTCACAGCAGCAAAAATGTCTTCCGAGGCCTGCCAACGGTTTGCTAGTCCGATTGCCGTAATGTCGTCGTATCGTCGCCCGGGAGCGGGAGCGGATAGGACCGCGAGGAAAAAAAGGATGCATGCAGGGAGTGGAACCAGCAGAGTCCCGTCAACACCCGCCCAGAGCCTCTGCGTGAGGCCGATATAAGTGGAGGAGATGTGATGTTTTCTCCATGATGTCATGTTGTGTCGATTGATTCCTACAAAGCCATGACCAAATCGAGAGGGGGACTCTTGTTTGCATGTGTAGCCACCAACTTGACTTACCCATCCACTTCACACCTCTTACCTCTCTTCTCTCTCTCTCTCTCTTGTCCCCTCCGACACCAGCTTCCCGAAGCGCTGCTCAACACAGAAAGAAAACCCCGCCATCGTCCGGCCCCCTTTCGTACTCGCCCGACGACCAGCACGCCGGGCCATCCGATTAAAAAAAAAAAAAAAAAGAAACCCCCACACCGCATTGGAGCCGCGGGACCATGATCTCGCACCCCGTCCAGAAGACCACGGGCGAGGCGACGGCGGCCAAGGGCGGCGGCCGGGCGGCGACGATGCGCGCGCGCGCGCACGCCTTCTGCCAGGCGCTGGCGGACCCGCCGGCGGCGCGGGAGCTGATCGCCGAGTACATGGTGCCGGAACCGTCGGGGGCGGGGGCGCGGCCGACGATCCGCGAGCACGGGCCGGCGTGGGCGCGGGGGGCGCTGCCGTTCCTGGGGCGGGACTTCGCGGGGGCGCGGGCGTGCGAGGAGTACTTCGCGGCGCTGGGCGCGACGCTGCGCATGGAGCTCGACGCGGGGGGCAGCTTCCCGGGCCCCGAGGGCTTCGTCGTGGACGCCGCGGCGGCGGGTCCGGCCGACGACGACGACGACGGCGCGGCCGGCCGCGTCGCCGTCGCGGGCCGCGGCACCTTTGCGAGCGTCGCCACCGGCCGCCGCTGGGACGAGCGCTTCGCCTACGTCCTGAGCGGCTGGGACGCCGCCGGCCGCCGCTTCGCCCGCTGGGACGTCTGGGCCGACCCGCTGAGCGCCTGGGCCGCCGTCGGCGAGGCCGACATCGACGGCTGGAAGAAGGGGGAGCACCGGTCGTGAAGGGTCGCGAAGGAGAAAGGGGGGCGGGGGTTTCGTAAAAGGAAGGGAGGGATGGAGGAGGGTGCGGGAAGGGTCGAGAGACGGAATAGGCCGGCGCTGTCGGGTCAGACAGGGCCGCACAAACAAACACCCTAGGAAGCGTTGCCGAGCACGGCACGTCCATAACCTTCCGAGACATGCGTGGGTTACCCAGACGGGCGTGGCCAGAGGGTCCCGGCGGTGACTCGGTCGTATATCTCTTGTCCCCATACGGGGTTAACTGGAAGATCCTCCCGGACCCAAGAAGGGCGGAGGTGGAGGCGGACCGCTATTCGTTCGGTCGTTACGACTTCTTCCTCTATTCCCACAGCGTTCGCCATATTGCGTGGAGAAAGAGTTCTTGGTACTGGATTCTCCCCCCCGCGCGCCTGTGTCTGACTCTGTCGTTTTCCTAACCACGGCTGTACATAACGTCCCGACTTGGGACCGCCCAGGGGCTTGATGATTAGGGGTACCGTGTGCGATAACAAAGCCAATGGCAATTTTGACGCTATACTGAGTCCAGTATCCCCAAGGACGAACAAGGCTCGCATTTTCACTTACACAGCCGCCGCCCCCCCCGCATCTGCCGCCGCCCAGCAAGCACGTATGCTCTCGTGCCTGGCACAGCATTCCCCTCCCGCGCCTTGGGGGAGAGGCACCGCCCGGTCCTTGGTCTCGCTGCGGCCCAAGGCGATCCGTCGACGGGTGCATATTACAGGGTGCGGAGGGCGGGAGATGGAGGTTGCCGACGACAGGGAAAACGGTCCGAAAGCAAGACGGCCCGAAAGGCAGCTTCATTGCTCGCTGCATGACGAAAAGACTTTGGGGGGCGGAGGGCTGCTGAAACAGCAAGATGCAACAGAACGCCAATCTCTCCATCCCGACCTGGCTGCTCCAGGGCGCGCCTGGTTGCTCGCTGGTATTCGCGCCCAGACCCTGCTTTTCATGTCGGGGGGGGACAACGTCATACCTGTGATGGTTTGACGAGGCGGCGAGGCGGGTCGTGATGGGGCTTGGGATTTTAGACTTTCCCCAGACCAGGGGACCCCAGCTTTTTGCCCGGTCTGTCCATCCATCTCCATGGGTTTGTTGGTTGTTTTATTTTTTTGGTCTGGGGGTGGGAGCGGGGCCCCCCAGGCGTTGTCATCGTCGCCATCCTCCAATGCCATTCCAGCTCTCCTACTGCCCCGGGTGCAGCAGGTCGACCGTTGGCAGCGTGGAACCTTTTTTTTTTCTGCCTGCCGAGACCAACAAGCCTTTCAGGCCGATGAGCCTCTCGGGATTTCTGGGCCTCCGGAGCACGCGAGGAGCACATCCCGCACGACTTGGCTCGCTTGGCCTCCGCGCCTACTAGCACGAGAAGCTCCCCCCCCCAAGAGAACATTGGGCCTACAAGGGGGTGGTCTTATTATCAAGTTGGCACCTGGACGCGGAATCCCATCTAGCATCCATCACCAGAGAGGAGGCTCGACGGGAACCGCGAGGCGACCTGGGGTAATGGCTCGGCTGGCTGGCTGACTGGCAGACTCTGGCGAGAAGTTCCTTAACGATGCATCCCGAGCATGCAATTTCAAGATCTGCTAAAACCAGCTTCGTCATCACTTCCCACGGGCCCAGGTCGGCGGCGCCGTCATTGGCGCTCCCTCGCGTGGGTATGACAGCGCCGGTAGTGCGAGCTTAATCTGCCCTGGCCCGACAAGGGTGTCTGTGTGTGCGTGTGTCGTTCTGCCGACTGCCTCTCGCCTCTCTCTCTCTCTCTCTCTTTCTCTCGGACAGACGGGTAACTTCGCGTGGTCCGGCGCCTCAGGCTGCCAAACGTCATGTCGGGGCCATGGTCTGGCGGGCCCCACGAAGCCTTCCAGATCGAGTGCCGCCGATCTGTGGGGTGCATCAGGGGCACTTGCCCAGTCCCGTGGCCGTCACGAATCAGCCGCCGGCGTGACGAGCTGGGTTGACCGAGGAGCCAGCGAGCCAAACCCGTCAGCAGATTGACGCGAAACTTACTGCGCGACCCAGCCGGCCGAGCGGCGACGAGAGGACGCGCGAGCATAATTCCGTGCCGCCACTGGGGGGGAATCGCTAGACTCTAGTGTGGGGTTGGCCTCGGGGTAGAATTGGCTCCACGGAAATCCCCCCCCTCCCCAGCTGGTAGCAGCGTTGATGCGCATGCCGCATTTCAAGGCAAGCGGGATGCGTATACGTAGATGCGTGCTGGATGCCGTCCTCGCCGTCGATCGCGGGCCGCGCGCCTCTGGCTGACTATTAAAAGGCGTCACGCCCGTCCCAGCAGGCCCTGTGTAAGTACCTGTGCTCCCGAGTCCTCAGGCTGGCAGGCTTTATACACGACTTACACACATTCGCCACCATGACCGGCAGCAAGATGGATAGCAAGGGCCGGTGGTTCGGCATGAGGGGAGCGTGGCTCACCTTCTGGGTGACCGTCGCCTGTGCTACCGACATGACGCTCTTCGGGTGAGTTCCCCCCCGTGTGTCCGCATCGCCACGCCTCTGGGGCCTCCGCACTTACACAGGTTCACCCCCAGTTATGACCAGGGCGTTTTCGGCGGCGTTATCGTGACGCCCGACTTCCTCAACCTTCTCGACCTCGTCGGCGACGACAAGATGCAGTCCACCGTGACCGCCATCTACGACATCGGCTGCTTCATCGGCGCCATCTCGACCATGTGGCTGGGCGAACGGCTGGGCCGCAAGAACACCATCCTGCTCGGCACCACCATCATGAGCGTGGGTGCTATTTTGCAGATCGCCGCCTTTGGCGTGCCGCAGATGATCGTGGGACGCATCGTTGCCGGCATTGGCAACGGCATCAACACCTCGACCGCCCCGGTGTGGCAGGGCGAGACCTCCAAAGCCAGCTGGCGAGGCAAGCTGATCGTCATCGAGATGATTATGAACATCTTTGGCTTTATGCTCAGTAAGCTCTCCCCGCACCAAATGGGCCCCCCTTTGGCGCTCCGTTGCCCTTGTATAAGTAGGAAGAACTAACAGTAGGCAGGCAACTGGGTTACCTTCGGCCTGTCGTACCTGTCCGGCTCGATTGCCTGGCGGCTGCCGCTGGCCATCCAGTTCATCTTCATCTTCATCCTCTACGCCACGGTGCCATGGCTGCCCGAGAGTCCGCGGTAGGTTGTCCTCGTCCTCGGAAGCCAGGCCAAGAAATAGGAGAAAGGCGGCTGACAAGACACACCAAACCAGATGGCTCATCGCCAAGGGGCGCATCCAGGAGGCCGATGTGATTTTGGCCGACCTCGAAGAGCTGGAGATCGACGATCCCTACGTCGTTACCCAATCCAAGGACATCCAGTGGGCGGTGCAATACGAACGAGAGAACAACGTCCCCTGGAAGGATCTCCTCCGCGGCAAAGCCCCCGAGGGCGCCGGTACGGGTACCTTGCGTCGCATGTTCTTGGGCATGGGTACGCAGGCGATGCAGCAATTCAGTAAGTGTGTCCCATATCTCACCCCTTGCGAGGGGGCAGAAGAGCGTCCTCCACACCAGTGGGCGACTGCCACTTCGACGGGGGCCGTCCACGACAAACAGCGGCTTACAAACATGTACAGGCGGAATCAACGTCACCTCCTACTACCTCCCTCTCGTCCTCATCCAGTCCGTCGGACTCGACGAAAAAATGGCCCGACTGCTCGCGGCCTGCAACTCGGTTTCCTACTTGCTCTTCAGTTTGATCGGGATTCCGAACGTCGAGCGGTGGGGCCGCCGGAAAATGATGATGTGTAAGTTCGGCTTCGGCTTCCCGTATACGCTACCTACCGAGGTTTTTCCCTACTGACGCGCGGCGCGTCCCCCTTCCCAGACGCCGCCTTCGGCCAGTTCGTCTGCTACGCCGTCATCACCGTCTGCATCCGCTACAACGAGGACCCGAGCCTCGGGGCGGCGGCCAACGAGCAGTGGGCCAAGGCCTCGATCGCCTTCTTCTTCCTGTACTACGTCTTCTTCGGCATCGGCTGGCAGGGCGTGCCGTGGCTCTACCCGACCGAGATCAACAGCCTGTCGATGCGGACCAAGGGCGCGGCCCTCGGCACGGCGACCAACTGGATCGTCAACTTCCTCGTCGTCGAGATCACGCCCATCGGCATCACCGCCATCCACTGGCAGTTCTACATCATCTGGACCGTCTTCAACTTCTCCTTCGTGCCCATCGTCTACTTCCTCTACCCCGAGACGGCCGACCGCTCGCTCGAGGACGTCGACCGCTTCTTCCGCGAGAACCACGACATCCTCGTCCACCGGAACCCCGACGCCACCTCGTCCACGCGCCCGCAAAAGTACCTCCAGGCCGAGGAGGCCGCCGTCCGCCGCAACAGCTCCGTCCGCCACCCCGACGTCGACGCCGTCCTGCAGCGGCGGAGCATCGCCGAGGCCGCCAACGCCGAAAAGGCCGAGGACCAGGAGAAGGGCTACACGGCCCATATCGAGAAATAAGGGGCGCCTGGGTGCCGGATCCGTCGCGGTGTGCATGTAGCATTCCGCTTGTATTTGCTTTTTAGGCGTTTTGTATAAGTCATTGGAGTGTTCATGTTGGCGGTATGGTACAGGAGTTATGCAGATTCGATAGCCCTCTATAACGAACATGATTCTAGCCAAATCACCACCCATCTATGCGAATGTTCTCATGTTTGCGTTTCCATACCAATTGACTTTGAAGTATATATTCGATGACGGTCGTAAGACAGACTGCATGAGAGAAAAAACAACAACGCAATGCCACCTTGATCACCCAGTCGTGTTACCTAAAAAGAAGAAAAGCGTGTTTCCCTTACCAAACCAAGCATGGCCAACCCAAACGGATACATCCTCGGCCACCTTTGGCCCCTGCCCCAGGTAATTCCTTTTCCTTTTTACACATCTTTATTTCCCCTTCTTGGTGACGGCGGCGCGGCTCCGGACGGCGAAGGCGTCGTTGATGTCCTGGGCGGCGACCCAGATGGCGTAGACGGGGATGAAGACCCAGAGCATGTTGAAGAAGACTAGGTAGACCCAGAGGTACATGAAGTTGCTGGAGTCGAGATTCGAGTTGGCCGTCAGCCACTCGGGGCAGAAGGTGATGAAGCCGCCGTAGAGCTCCATGGTGGCCAGGACGATCATGGCGATGTTGGTGCGCGGGTCCCTCTTGGCGATGCCGTAGCAGATGGCCAGGGCCAGCGGGCCGCCGATGAGGACGGTCAGGAGCTCGAGGCTGATGACGGACTGTCGGGAGGGTGGGGGGTCAGCACCGGGAATAAGAAGGGGAAAAAGGGTGGGAGAGGGCGGGGGTCGGCACCGGGAAGGGGAAGGGGAAGGGGAGGGGGTCGGTACCGGGAAGGGGAAGAGGAGGGGGTTCGGCACCGGGAAGGAGAAGGGGAGGGGGGAGAAGGGTGGGAGAGGGCGGGGTGCCGGCACCGGGTGTGGGAAGGGGAAGGGGAGGGGGTCAGCACCGGGAAGGGGAAGGGGAAGGGGTTCGGCACCGGGAGGGGGAAGGGGAAGGGGGTTTGGCACCGGGAAGGGGAAGGGGAGGGGGGGTCTGCACCGGGAAGGGGAAGGGGAGGGGAAGGGGGGTCTGCACCGGGAAGGGGAAGGGGAAGGGGTTCGGCACCGGGACCGGGAAGGGGAAGGGGAGGGGGTTCGGCACCGGGAATGGGAAGGGGGGGAGGGTACGCCCGGGTAATCAAGCCCGGGCGGGGCCGGGGAAGGGCGAGGGAAAAGGGGAGGGGAGGGGGGAACCGGAAGGCGGTTTTTCACATACCAGATCGGCGCCGGCCCAGCGGCGGTCGGCCTTGGCGTAGACCATCCACAGCTGGGCGAAGGGGTTGTCGGCGGGGGCGGCCTGGGGGCCGTAGGCGCGGTCGTTGCGGCCGAGGAAGTTGTGGGGGGTGGGCGCGAGGGCGAGCGGGTTCCTGACCTGCGACAGCGGCACCCACGAGAAGAAGCAGTGGTAGAGGAAGCTGCCCTCGAGGCCGAAGTGGACCAGCGCGTCGAAGGCGTGCCAGACGAAGAGCCCGCGCAGCCGCGCCGGCGTCCCCGCCGGCACCGCCGCCCGCGACGCCGCGTACGCCGCCGCCAGCATCGCCACCGTCGACGCCAGCGACACGAGCGTCGTCGGGTCGAACAGGTCCGCCGGGAGCGAGTCGAGGAAGGAGGAAGCCGCCATGTTGGGGGGAGCAGGAGGGGGGCCGTGCTTTAATCGTCGTTCGGTATGTAAGTGCGCGCGTTGGGGGGGTTGTATGCGATCCGGATTTGGTGGTGTCTCTTCCTTCGACGAGGGGCAGTGGTGTCGTACGAGGAGAATGTGGTTCGCAAGTATTGGAGGGGACATCTCAACCGAGATACTGGCCCATCTATGGGCGGGTCGCAAACGACCGTACGTTAGCAACGCTAAATTAGGCGCTAGGATTAGGTAGTGATCGTCGGCATTAGGAACTACCTTAGGTACTAAGTCCAGCCTAATTTATAGTCGGGTCCTATTTACAGTCTTATTTACAGTCATATTTACAGTTCTATTTACTGTCCTGTTTATAATCTTATTCACAGTTCTATTTACAGTGTTATTTGTAATTCTATTTATAGTCTTATTTATAACTTAATTTGTGAAAGTTACGTTCTTGCACTGGCTCCAAGCACAGAGTGCTGGATTTCCAGGGGGCACCACGAGGAGGTTGCAAGATCCGACTTCGCCCCCTAACGCGCCCACCCAACGCGCCACTGGTTGTACCAATGTAGGAACATGATGTTGGCTGCCGCCTAGGATAAGAGTAGACCCCGAATCTACATCTTATACCGTGAGCGTGAGACCGAGGGGGTGAGGAAGTGAGTTGGTGGCTGACGCCGGGGATAAGTGTAGACCTGAATCCACATCCTAAACCGCGGGCGTGCAACCAGAAGGATTTGGAAGCGAGAATTCGGCTCGAGCCAAGGCCGAAGAGAGATGTTGGCTGACGCCGGAGGTAACTGTAGATCCCAAATCTACAGCTTGCGCTCCGGGTGAGACATCGGCGAGGCGTGTGAGCGAGGTGTTGGCGTGAGCCGGGGCGGACGAGAGAGAGGTTGGCGTGAGCCGGGGCGGAAGAGAGATATTGGCGGGAGCCGGGGCGGAAGAGGGAGAGGTTGGCGTGAGCCGGGGCGGAAGAGAGAGATATTGGCGGGAGCCGGGGAGGAAGAGAGAGGTTGGCGGAAGCCGGCGGAGATAGGGAGAAGTTGGTGTCTTCCCCAAGACGTAGGAAGTCGCCCTACTCATTCTTTGCCCGAAGTGCTTTCCACCTCTCCTCTGCTATTTCAGCCTTCTTCGCATTGCTCGGCCTCTTACCCTTCAGGAAAACAGCGGGATGTTCGCGTTTATCGTAGGGAAAGTCGTCCGGTTCGGTGCAACCATCACCCTCCCAGCGAAGACCGCATTTGAACTCTTCGCTGTAGAAGAGAAAATGTTGAGCGAGGAAATCATTGGCGGACTTTCGCTCTGTTTCCCCATTAAGTTGTCGTCGCCACCCGGCTTGCTGCTTGTTGTCTTTCTCCGGGGGTTGTGCGAGGAGATCGCGGAATGGCTTCACTCGTCGAGCTGCCGCCATTTTTCTCTCCTTCCTATCGATCCTCCCTTGCTTGGCCCTCGCGAGGGCTGGATAGCCGTTCTCTTCCTGGGTTTTGCGGCCCTTCGTGAGGGACAGGTAGCCAGCTTCCTCCCGTAACTTCTGGGCTTTCTTGAGGTTCTGATAGCCACCTGCCATGTTCGTGGCGTTACCCTTGTCACTCAACATCTTTTGAACTGCTTTGATAGGAGTGTATCCCTTTCCCCTTAGGTTATCGTAACTCTCCTGATTACCACGGATTGCGGGACCCCACACAGCATCGACCTCGTCCTCTGGAAGTGGTGGGTGGCCTTCGTTTTCCATCTTGACCTGATGCGCTAGGTTGACATAGGAATGCATGAGAGGCATTCTCACAACGACTTCCTGACCGCTGGGATTTTTTGAATTCGCCACGAAATTTCGCCTGGAGTACCAGGTGGTGCTGACAATGGGGTGGCCCGCCATCTCCAGGACTGCGTTTGACAGGAGATCTGCGAATGCCGCCTTTTCTCGCTTGACACCATTGCGCATATAGGCCTCACTATGATAGGAGAAGAAGGCGGCCTTTTTGATAGCGCGGAGATGGTTCTTCTCTCGGATGAGAGCGATGAAAGGCTGTTGCCCAAACATTGTGAAAGAGACCTTGAGCGGCACAATTTGGATTGTCTCGGAGGTCTCGTCGACTTCGATCAGTTGTCGCCAATCTCTAAAGTTGTCCTCGCCGTGGAAATGAAGGAAAGTAGAGTAGTCATTGAGCGTTCGGTTCAGCTCATATGACTTGCGCTTCATAGTAGCGAGCTCTGACTCGGGGAGGACATCAGTCCACTTGGCTTCCTTTCCTTTTCGGTAAAGTAAGCGATCCTGGGTCCGGATGTGGCGATTTGTGCCGTACTTCTGTACGGCCATCATGAGGCTTTCGTTACTTTTGTCCAAGGTGAACCCGTATTGTACACTTCTTGTCGAATTGGATGGCCAGTTGTATACATTGGTCACGGGTGCGAGTAGGGGGCCTGACGGTTTGACGATGAGCGCTGGGTCGATACTCGGCGCTTCTTTGGTTAGCTCTTCGAGCCAAAAGTTGAAGGCGCAGTCGAGAGCCTCGTCATGGGAGCCAAATCCCGTCTTTTCAGGGTTGTCGAGAAATGCTAGGAAGTCTTCTCCGGTAGCTGGGGGGAAATTGTCCCGGTTGCGGCGGATTTTGGCGGCGAAACTGGCGAGGTCGCTTGCGGCAATGGGGTCCTCGACTAGGCTGAAAAATGCCGCCATCCAGCTGCCTCTCTGGTCCTGTTGGATACCGGAGAGATCGAAAACTTCCTTCTCGACGAAATTCCACCCTTGGGAGTCCGTTTTGGAGGCAAGCTCCGGGCCAACAATGTCGTCCACATCAGGAACGTCTTCTGGATCCACTTCGTCCACATTGTTCAGTGGGCTCTCGTCGATGTCCTCGGCAGCCTCGAGGGGGGGAACAGAGGCAGGGGAGGGAGGAGAGGAGGCGAGAGGGTCAGAAGGGGAGGAGGAGGAGGAGGAGGAGGAGGAATGGGAGGCAGTGGTGTTGGCGTTGGCGGTGGTAGCAGTCTTCGGCCTGTGGTCCAATGATTAGATACGTTCTGGCTGTATAACTCGGGAATCCATGGTGGTAGATGAGGCACTCTCCACGGGCAGATCAAACACACTGGGGTAAAGTGGTGTTGAAGGGCTCAACTCACTGCTTCGACTTGGAGAGTCTGGCCCTCTTGGCCTTGCTCTCTCCACCCACCAGGGCTCTCTTGGCACTGCCGCTTGACGGATTCATGATCACTGGTTCCAGTGGGGGCCGGTTCGAGGTATATTGATTTCAGGGGGGTAATTGGTGGTATGTTGAATACAAATTGGCGTATCAACAATCACTGGTTGTGGTGGCTTCACGCTGTATGATACACGGATGATCACTTGTGAAGAGTCTGTCAACGCCTGTACTCGATTCGAACTACCATCAAACCACCCGATAATAAGCCTGTGGGCAGAAAAAATTACAGTTTTGGGCTTTCAGGGGTGTTTGGGAAGGCATGTATCGGGTTGGCACCTTCCTTTGGGAGTCACGCGTGCGTTTTGGGCGAAACCCCCCCGGGGGGGGGGGGGACGGGATGTGCCTGCCTCCATGAGTTGATATATTGAACATGGCCCCATCCCCGTAAGGGATGCAATTTTCGAGTGCCAGTCTCCCATGTGTATGAAAATCCCGGTGGTTATTGGATTGGGGGCCTCGAGCCATAGTGGGCATGGATTCAGACCAAGACATTGGACACGGAAATCGAGATATAGAGTGCCCTTCCCCGACATCCCAAGACCGGAAAGGCAACACTACGACGAAACCGGGGGCAATTTACCAATTAGCACGCCGCAAGGCAGGGCTCAGGTTTTAAGACGGAACGAACCAAGCAACGAGTGCATTTGAAGCACGGAGCTTTTTGTATGGTCAACAGCGGGTTGTTCGACGGCCTGTCAGCCTGGATAGCCAGCCTCCTAACATTAGATATGATTATGATTGAAGACGTGAATAGGGCTGCAAATAGGGACCTAAACAGGACTACAAATAAAGACTTAAATCGGACTACAAATGGAGACCTATATAGGATTACAAATGAGGGCCTAAATAGGATCTTAGAATATGTTCCATCCCATGCTGAGGATTGCCGGCCCTAAGTGACGAATTAGAGTCGAACCCCAGGGGGTGGCCGAGAGGATGCGGGATCGAGATGTATGCCTATTCGAGTTACTTAACCCATCAATTGAATAACACATGTCGATTCTTGGGCGTTTGTCCTTTCTTCGAGTAACCCGTTGCTCGTCATCTCGGAGATGGATGATGTTGAATTGAAGTGGGCTATCTCTAGATGTCTGGCCAGGAGCCCTGCCAGCTATGTCTACCTACCTAGGTACCTGTTTGGAATGAAGCGTCGAGCGACAAAATGTCATATGCCATATGAGCGAGCACTGTCGAGATTGTCAGGTACAAGTAGATTTCCAATCGCCTGTTATGTTATTATCCCAAGTTATGCGAGGCCACAAGGCGAAACAATGGCGTAGTAACAATACATCGGTACGGGCTCTAACTCAGTATCATCGGGAGTCGGACATTCACAGGGGGCTATCTAGACCGAGCAGGCCTATCACCGTAGAGGAAAACGAAAGGAAGATAGATGGATTTCTATATTTGCAGACACGGCCTTGTTATATGCCGTACTTAGGTACCTACATATTGATCGTGGAAAGTTGGCGAGGTCGGGCGGGCAGGCTTGGGTCGGAAGACGAGGAGCTGGGGTGAAAGGCCGAGGACCTTGGATCCGAGGTGGGAAAAAATAGGCAGCAAAGGCTCAATTTCTCTAGTTCAGCTGTTTGGTCGGTGCCCGACATTCTTCATTACGCGCGTGTTCGTCCTCGTAATTCGTGCCGCGATATTTCTCGTACCTTTCCTCTGGAAGCTTTCCCCTCTGCCCGCGGCTTGCGTCACTTCCCCCATACTCCCTTGAACTTCGATGAACAGAGCTCCATCGCCCTTTCGCCTCCGCCTCGGTAATTTTCTTGTCCACGAAAAGGTATCGTCAGTTTATCCCATTTCCACGCAGAAAGTGATAAAGTCCTGGCTTGTTATCCCTCCTCCATATTCCTCGAAAAGTCCGCATACTCTATTGGATCTTTCGTCGTTAACATAAAAATTACCCGGTGAACAGATTGAACAAGCCATGCCGCCAAAGAAAGGAACCTCTCGCCCAGACGGCGACAACTTCGACTACGGCGGGCAGCTACCCGGTACGAGAGACGCGCAACTCCAGACATCGTTCCAAACCAGGGTCTCAAATGCCACGAAACCAGCCCAGTGGGAGAGCGTCGTCGAAGATGGGAAGAAGCGGACATGGAGCCCCGTCGACGCAGGGATTGTACCCCAGCCGCCCCAGGATCCTCAGCAATACTGGCTTGCTATTTGCGGTGCTGTTGGTGTACAGCCGCATATCGATCTAGACGCACTCCTCGAATTGTTTGCCGAAACCCCGCCAGATACGCTGCCGTCTCAAACGGCCGTCTATCGCAAGGTGATGTCCGGTTTGAAGACGGCGAAGGAGAAGACCAAAACTGCTGACGGCACCGATCCATTTTTCAAGCCGCCTAAAGAGGTCGATCTCGAGTTTCTGCGTATCTATGGCTCTTCCGAGCTCAATACGGTTTCGGGCTTGGGATGTATGCCCAGTGGGGTCACGCGGTTGCTACGGGATACGGGCACATTCGGTCTTGCCCTGCCCCCTGATGTACGGTTCGCTCCCTCCCGTTTACGTCGTACGTTCGAGCAGCACGGGGTTACTTGTCAGTACCGCGATGAGCAGGGCAAGCCTGTCTCCTCGGCGCAGGCCGGCCAGGAGATTCACGTCGCCGTCACGGCTGCACCACCTGCGTCAGCGGAGACAACCTCGAAGGTACATGACGATGACGAAAATGGCAACGTCGTTGGCGAGGAGGGTCCTTCCCATGCCGCCAGAGTTGATGCACTAGAGGCCAATTTTGCAGCCCTCAATATGCGGACCAGTACAATGGAGGACGCTCATGGACGCGAGGTCGAGCACCTGCACACCATTATTGACCAGCTCCGAGAGGAACGCAATGCTGCTGAGAAGAGCCGGTCGGAGAAGGATGAGGCCCTCCAGAAGCTTCAAGCAACCCACCAAGAGGAGGTTGGTAGCTTGCGCAACGACTTGGCAACTCTCCAATGCAAGTATAACGAGTTGGAGGCTGTCGTAACCACGGCCAAGAGCGACACCTTGAACACTAAGTTGAACCACGGGGCGAGGCTCGTCTCCTTGGAACGTCGATGGCCCGAGTTGGAACAAGCAGAGAGGGATTTAGTATGCGACATTGTTGGTGAAAGACCGCCACCTATTCATATGGGAACAGAACCCGAGCGCGTCCAGGAAGAGTTGAGGCCTCCTACTCCTTTACCGGGCGCACTGCGAGACGCACCGCGACCGCTCACGTATACGTTCCACCGAGTGTCTCGAGCATTGGATCGCTTGACAGTACAGAGAAGACAAGTCCGAAAGAAGTTGAAGAAACGTGCAGAGTTGGGAAAGAAGGTGCCCAGAGGACCGCCGTCGCCTCTGATTCCCAGAGAAGGAAACAGCGCGGCCCAGGTCAAGGTGGAAGAGTCAGACACATCTGGTTCCAAGCTCTGTGGTGTGCCCCGGTTTTCCAGAGGTGGTTCGTCACCCGCATTGTCGTCTGCGTCACAAGACACCGGCCGTCCGGCCAGGTCCAGCGAATCCGCAGTTTCCAAGACGTCCAAGGTTCCCCAAACAATGGTCTCCAGGAGTAGCCAGGCTTCCAGTGGCTCTAGCGGCGGTGAACAGGCAGCCAAAGAATCGAAGGGTGCTGAAGCCGGGCCCGGGCGCAATATCAGAGCCCCCAGCACCTCAAGCGGCTCCAGTGGCTCCAGTATCTCCAGCGGAAATGGCAAGGCAGCCAAGGTATCGAAGGACGCTGAAGGCAGTCCGGGCAGGACCAACAGAGGCTCCAGCGTCGCCAGCGGTGATGGAACGTCAAACATGGCATCCAAGGATGCCAAAGCAAGCTCCAGCAAGACTGACCGAAAAGGGAAGCGAAAGGCCAGCACCGAGTCAGCTTCTTCGCAGAAGAGAAGCAGGACGGAGGAGTAGCTCTCCCACGCTTCGTTGGTCGCCTTACACCCCTCTCCCCTTGTCCCCGGCGTTAGCCAACACATATTGCACACCTTCGCCAATCGCGCCAACTGGCAAGTTTCACGACCTGATACTCCCTGGCGTCAGCCACCTTCCTGTCCTGATATTCGTCATCGGAGCGCTCCGAGCCTCACGATGATACAGAACGGAAGGGGGGCGACGGTTTGGGTTCAAGGGCCAGGGAAGTACTTACGAAAGCTGAGAGCACTTCTCAACGAAAGGTCATTAGCTATTGCTTATAACCAGCCGTTAGTAATTAAGTTGTTCAAATCAATTTCAGTTAGCGACTTTACTATTAAGTGAATGTATAACTTACTAGTAGAGCTAGGAATAACAATGTAAACAGGGCTGTAAATAGGATAGTAAACAGGGCTGTAAACAGGACAGTAAATAGGGCTGTCAATAGGATGAAAAAATAAGAAAGTTACGAGTTCAGTATATCACTGGGCTTTTTAGGAAGAATGGATCACCAGCTAAAACTTTTGCATCTTGAACACCTCTAGTATAATATTTTTAAAGAGCTAAAGCAAATGAGAAAGAGAGTGTGAAGTGGCTGCCGTCTAATGATGATAGTGTCTCTCGTCACGCCACTTGCTATTGCCTAGGCAATTATGCAAGTGGCTAACGCCGGGGAAAGGGGAGGGAGGTGGCGGAAGCCGGTCGAAAAGCGAACTCGATGTGTGCCCAAGCAAACAATCAAGTGGCTAACGCCGGGGGGAAAGGGGAGGGAGGTGGCGGAAGCCGGTTGAAAAGCGAACTCGATGTGTGCCTAAGCAAACAATCAAGTGGCTAACGCCGGGGGGAAAGGGTTGAAGGTGGCGGAAGCCGGTCGAAGAGCGAGCTTGATGTATGCATAAGCAAACGATCAAGTGGCTGACGCCGGGGTGGATGGGGTGGGAGGGGAGGAGGTGGCGAAAGCCGGTTGAAGAGCGAACCAGATGTACGCCGGGGGGAGGGGGGTGAGGCGAAGAAGGAAAGGGTTCGGCCCTTATCGAGTGCGGTACTCGTCCAGCTCTTTGGCCATGGCTGCCATTCTGTACTCGTCCAGGCCGCCCTCTTTCTTTGGCAATCGGCTTGCCGAGAAGTATGGCAGGTCGGCGATCCATCTGGGGTCGATTACCGTGACGGTAGTAATCGAGGGCCTGGCAATCGCCGACGCAGTTGAGTAAACGACCCAGGGCTGCCGTACCTGGCGGTACAGGCAAGATTCGTGGTCCAGATCCACGGACTGGTTTTTGTGGATAGTCCTGTAAATGCCAGAGCTCTGCCCTCGGAAATCTTTGAACAGCCAGGCAATCTGGGTGAAAAGGCCCTTGGCAAGCGCCTCGGCCATCGTCGTCCAGTACGACTCGTGCGACGAGTCCATGTACGCACCAGTGTCGGGAGGGATCCGTCCTGCTAGGTCCTGGCGGATCTCGACAATCTCCTTCAGGCATGAGTAGGAAAGAAAGTACTTTCCGCACCACGCCTCGTGATCCTTGATGCTCTTCTTTTTGGCCCGCATCTCCTCAAAAGCATGGACAACGTTGAGCTCCGACAGATGGTCGGAGTACGCTATGCGAAAGAAGCCCTGGGCGGCGTCGAAGGCCGATTGCAGGTTGTAGTGCTCCGGTTTGACGTATAAAGACTTGCCACAGCTGGCGATGGCCGCGAGAGTCAGCATGCCCGGCAGGACTTTCAGCTTCCTGCCCACTCTGATGGCGTTGGCCCAGACTGGGTGGGCGGGGATGCCGGCGGCCATAACGCCAGCCGGTGTCAACTTGGCCTGGCCCGACGCTACCTCGACAAGGCCCCTGTAGCACGGTAGCTGTCAGTACCATATAGGATAATACAAGAATGGTCCTTAATGGTGCTAGTAACGGATGCACAGGCACAAACAGGTCCAGAGTCAAGGGGGAGAAGGATTGGCTTACAAGTCGAACATGGTCTCCATGGCAAACCCCACGGAATCGGTGTCGATGCGGTCGATGAGGTCGATCTCGCATGGGTTGGCCTGACCCGCCTGGAGAAGACGCAGCAAAGGCGTCACCGCATCCGACGTCTTGATCGCAGGCAGCGACGATCGAGGCAGCGTGTGGTCGAACTGCTCGGCCGTGTACAGGCGAAAGACGTGGCCGGGCTGGGTACGACCAACACGACCGGCACGTTGGATGGCTGAAGCCTGGGAAATAGCTACCTGGTCGAGCTCCTCCATTCCCGTCCTGGGGTTATATGATATGGCCTTCATATAACCCGTGTCGATGACATAGACTAGCTCGTCGATGGTGATGCTGGTCTCGGCCACATTGGTGGCAAGAACCACCTTTGTCTTGCCAGGGTACGTGTCTATGGCCTTTTGCTGTTCGTCCTTGGGGAGCGAGGCGAACAACATCGTCACTTCGATATTGAGGTGATCGAAGTCGAGCTGCATCGTGTCGCGAAGCTCTCGGATGTCGGTTTCTCCCGGCAGAAAAACAAGGATGTCGCCTCTAGGCATCTCTTTGCAGATGTACTCGATAGTTTCCGCGGCGACTTCTCTGTAATTGTTCACCTTGTCGGTGGTGTACATGATCTAATGTGATGTTAGCGCATATAATTAGGTAAGATTTGTAGCGTATCATACTGTGACGGGAAACGTTTGGCCTTTGAGATTAACGAGGCCGGCGTTGAGGTATCGTTGAAATTTGATGGCGTCCATGGAGGCCGACATGACGATGACCTTCAGATCGGCACGTCTTTTCATTACGCGCTTCAAGAGGGCCAGGAGGATGTCCGAGTTCTGCGACCGCTCGTGGGCTTCATCGATGATGACGGTCGAAAACTTGGAGAAATTCGGGTCACCCAAGGCCTATATCGTCATTAGCTTGAACGGCGAGGGCACGCCCGCCAACAGGCCTCACCATTGCAATCAGGAACCCGTCTGTTAAAAAGACGATGCGCGTAGCTGCCGGGTTGACCTTGCCGTCGCCACGAACATGGTATCCTACGCCGTCTCCGACCTGCTCGCCCAGCTGGCTAGCCACGTGAGGGGCGAGGCTGCGAGCCGCCAGCCTCCGCGGTTGTGTGACGGCAATCATCAGGTTCCTACCGTACTGCTCGCGCAGTACATACTGCGGGATCCTCGTTGATTTGCCGGATCCGGTGGCGCTACTAACCACGAGCGCTTGGTGTTTGCGAAACTGGGCCAGGAAGCCGTCGATCTGCTCGTCGACGGGCAGTTTCTCCTTGCGGGCGAGGCTGGCGTTCAGCTTCGCCTCGAGGGCCGCCGATTGGTTGGAAGGGTTGGAAGACATGGCTAGATGGTTCGTCAGCCGGGGAAATCGATGGTGCTAGATGGAACGCGTCGGTTTCCATGACAGCGTTGATGGTTGAGTGGTCTTCACCTACCGAGGATGTTTTTGCGATAACGATGGGGGCTTGAAGGAGAAGGTGGGCTTGACGATGATGATGAAAGAACGTGTCTGGATAGGGGAGACAAAGTTGGTAGTAGAATGGTCCTTACCGAAGATGTCGTTATGATGGTGGCTGGGAAGGGGAAAGGATTGGAGGGGGGGGGGCTTCAAGATGGCGAAACGGCAGGAGAATGAATGTGCGTTTGTTCGAGGCGTGGACTTGAGCTTGATATTTATTACCTGCCACTCGCAGGCCACTCGCCAGGCTTGCGGTCGAATTCGACCAGCATATACAGCTGATGCCTAAATACTTTATACCTGTTTCAAACCTGTGTGCAATCCCGTCTACAGCCCTATTTATAGTGCTATTTACAGTCCTATCTGCAGTTATATTTACAGTCCTGTTTACAGCACTATTTACCGTGCTATTTACAGTTCTATGTACAGTTATATTTTACGTATATTAGTTACACGTAGGCCCGCTGACGCAGTTTCGGAATCCGAGGTCTTATAAAGTAGGCAGGCCATCGGATTCGTGGCTGGATGTACCCTACGGCCTCCCTTCACGTTATAGGATTCCTATCCCGACCTCATTAGGCATCCACCATAGGTGCCTACATATGTAAGTACATAGGTAGATACATACTTGCATAGGTGTATGTGTGGTTATGGACCCCGCTGTTCCTTTGTCAATGCCCCCCCCCCCCCGGGTCCCCTCTTATCTCCTCTTCTCCTCGTCACCCTGTACACCCCAACCACACTCAATGAAATCAAAGCAAACAAATTCGCACCCATAATCGCCATCTTTCATCTCCATCATCCTCAAACCCTTCTTCGACACATCGTCTCCATTGCAACCGGGACCTACTTCCCATACCGCACCCAACCAGGACCCCCGCCGCCTCACGCGAGCCCCCCTCTCTCCAGCCCTGCAAACGCGTCCACGGGCGCAACAACAAGTAAGTTGACGTATCATGGCGCAGATCAAGGAACGGCTCGTTAACGAGTACCCTAGGGTCAATATGGTGAAAATCACATCGGTCGGGTTCGCAACGAACTACCCGAACCATAAGAAGTGGTGGTACCAAGCCGTCAACCGAAAACGGGGCGTGTCCATCACGAACCTGGCTTTTTCTGCGACGCAGGCTGATTTCGAGTCGTTCCTCGAGAAGCACCTCGAGTCACTGGAGTCATGCGAAGTCCACTGGACGTTTGAGCAAGGCAGCCACCGTGGCAAATGCTTCTTGATGCTACCGGATGCCGTCGCCTGCCAGAAGGCCGTCGCGGCCCTGCAGAACAAAGCCATCGAGGGCCGAACTCTGAGAGCGACCCCAGCGACGCGGCCCAGGGGAAACAATGCTGGCACTTCCTCTGCCACCGAGCACCAAACTTCCGGCGTGGCCCACAGACCAGCTCCCGCCGCTGGCGGACCAACCTTGGGTACCGCACGTGGTCCTACTCCGGGCCCCGCTGCCGCGCCGCCTCCTGCTGCCGGTCTCGGCCCCGCCACCGGCCGCCAAACTACCAGTGTAGCTCATGTAGAGGCTCCCGGCCCTGCTCTCGCGCCATCTCCCGCTGCTGGTGCCGGTTCTGGTCCCGCCACCGCTGCTACTACGCAACCTGCGCCCGGCGCCGGAGCAGCGAGACAAGGCCACTTAGACAAGATCGCGGCCTTGCGAGCCGCGCTGGAGGCAGCGGAACAAGAGCTGCAGTCGGAGGATGCCAGCCTTCCAGCCCAGGCGCCGGCAGGTGGCCCACCCGCCCCCGGTACGCCGATCCAACCGCCGACAGGCATTTCTCAGGCACCCATCGACCTGCCCCCGAACCCACCCACCTCCGGTTTCCCAGTCCCTCCGCCGTCAGGCAATGCCCGTGCACCAGTCCCACCGGCACCGAAACCTGCCGCCTCTTCACACGCCAAAGAAGACAAAGAGCCCGGCAACAAGGACGAGAAGGAGGAAGAAGCCAAGCCTGCTGGCGGGGCACCCCAGCCCCCACCCAAACTCTCCGAAGACCAGTACAATAAGTTGCCGGTCTATAAAGGACTGTTCAAGTTCAGCAAAACCGACCCCCAGTACTCGGGTAGATTCTACCTTTCCACCGAGGGCATATGGCGCCACATCGACCCCCAGGACAAGTTTGAGCCCCGGTGGAGGCCGGGCAGCTTCCTCCACGGCCGAGCCTACCCCCCGCCCATGGAGATCGAAGTTGACAACCGGAAGGACACATGGGTCTACTTGCAAGAGCCAAACTCGACCATGGGAGCCGGCCATCGCATCGCCGCTGTTGACCAGCGACTGGCCGAAGGATGCACCGAGACAACACCTCCCTTGACGCAGTACATATCCCCCGTTGTCCCCCCAGTAAAAGACGATTGGAACTCGGACGCTCCGCACAAGGACACGATTCTCATGCTGCAGCCGGTGGTTGCCAAACTGAAGGGAGCGGGGTGTCTGGATCCGAACTGGGCGACCGGTCACGCCTTTGCCGCCAAGACTTCCCCCCCCGACCGCAGCATCTCCACCATGGAATGGGAAGAGTACAAGACGGCCCCGGACTGGCACGAGCTGGACACGCTCACGTCCTTTGGCTTCCATCGACATGTCCGGCCACCACGAACGGTGGGCCTGGGCTGGGGCGGGTATGAGACGTTCACCCGATGGCAAAAGGCGGGCCGAGACGTTACCAAGGAGAGGGTGGAGTACGATCCGAATTCCCCTCCTCCGCCAAGCTCGTCGTTCAACCCCACCGTCTTCGCCACCCATCCGAACGACCCGCAACAGCTGAGGATCACGAACCCGTACCTGATATCTCGCGACGACTTTGGTAGAAGCCGGCTTCAGCACAAACGGGAGCCCTGTAGCCTGTCGAAGTTGGTCTACGGCAAGAAGAAGAAGGAGCAAGAAGAGGAGGAGAAGGAAGAGGAACCGGCCGACCACATAGGCGACTAGTCTCGCAGATGTCCCCCATTCTCTCTCCATTCGCTTTTCCACCGGCTGCCGCCACCCTCCACCCCCTACCTCCGGCGTCAGCCACCTGAATGTTTGCTTAGGCACACACATCAGGTCTGCTCGTCAACCCCTTCTCCCCCTTCTCCCATTCTTTTCCCCCCGGCGTCAGCCACCTGAATGTTTGCTTAGGCACACACATCAGGTCTGCTCGTCAACCCGTTCTCCCCCTTCTCCCCCTCTTACCCCCCGGCGGCAGCCACTTGGACATTTGCTACGGCATATACACAAGTACTGGCCGTTCGCACCGGGTGCCTGGCAAACCATCTTGTTTTAGCTTTTGCTTCATGTATTATTACTCGTGCATGATCACTGAAGGGATAATGACAAGCGGTTGTAATGGGAACGATCACAGATACATCGCGAGTGAGTTACGAGAATTCGTGCGTGGTATTAAACGTAGGGGCATCTATCATCGTAGGTCGGTTCGTAAACAGGTTCGTAAACGGTACTGTGAACAGGCTGAACAAGCCATAGCTTAGTGCTTGGCCGCTTCTTTGTTCTTTCCTCGAAGTCAGTATTTTTTCTAGGAGAGAAATTGTGGTGATACATACGACTTCAGCATTAGTGTTGTGCTTCTTCTCGTCAACCTTGTCTCCAAGGGCATCCTTGCCAGCAGAGACACGGGTAGTAAGGTCGGCGTTAGAATCTTTGGCCACCTCCTTATTTCCCTCCTTGGAACCAGTGTTCACGGCGCCTGGGATAGGAAGTTAGTATAAGACAGATCACCGAAGCAAGGGAGATATGAGAGCCATGTGGAGGAGATGGGAGGGGGGTGGAGGAGGCAGGCAGGGATGGTGAGAGGCAGAGGAGCGTAGAAGGCAGAATGGGATGGTGAGAGGCGGCGTACCCTTGACGGACTCGGAGACGTAGTTGGCGGCGTTGTTGATCTTGTCCATGGTGATGGTTGGTTGGGTGTTGTGGTGGTTTGGTTTTGGTTGAAGTGTTCTGAAGACTGAGGTTGGTTTGTGATTGTGAGTTGATGAAGAAGAAGAGAAGAGTCGGGAATTGGAGTGGAAGGTCTTGGGTTTAAATAGAGAATCCTGGGCGAGTGAATGCCGTGTTGCTGGATGGTGTCCGTTTGCGTTTGCATTTGCAATTGCTGCCTCACTCCCAGGCAGCCTATGGCAATCGCGTCACATGGGATGGGTATCTTGGATGGTGACGTAGGCAGGTACATGCCGGAGGTTTGAGGTAAGGTCTCTTTGTCCATGTCCCGTCTCCAGCTCCCATAGGAGGCACACGTCCGGAAAGTCGATTGCCCATGCCCATTTACCCCTCCTACGGGTGAACCTCAGACTGGAGGCTCAGGTGCCCCTCAACCCCTCGGCCCCTCTGGATTGCCCCGCGCCTGGGCCCCGGCCCCTCACTCATCACAGGCAAACGAGAAAGAGCCGTGACCTGCTGCGCGTCCAAGTCGTCACTCTCGCGCAGACCAGCTCGAACCCCACGGCTTGTTTGCAAGCCTGGAGCTGGCGGTGATCCACAGCACGTCAGTAAAGCTCCCCTCCTAACTGTCAGAATCCCATGCTGCCAATGGGAGATGGCCCATCCCGCATGGATCGTTTGCGCCGACGCGTCCCCACTACGGATCGCCCGCCAATCAAGCCCGTCCGGAGAGGGCCAATGATCGCCCGCGGCTCGTGATGCACTGCAAGGGGAGACGGGCGAGGCCTGACATCATCGACTTGTGGCGCAGAGCTATCGTAATGTGTGCATCGAGATCTCCACGTCTGGCCATTTTCCCAATTCTGCCTGTGTTTTTCGGATCGCCCTCTCCAGCCTCGAGCCTCGGTCGGGTGGCAGAGAGTCCACAGCAGCCGGTCAGAGATCAGGTTCCTGCTCCTCCTTGCCGGACCTTTTCTCCCGCTTGCCTGTCGGCCCTACTGGCCACCTGGGCACGGCGTCAAGCGCCCCCCCTGCACACCATCGCGATTTCGCCCCTTTGCCTGTCATGCGGACAATTCAACAAATAGCGGTAGGCGCATCGCGCAAACCGGCTCCCCTCTTGGCTCGTTCCGAACGCTTTCCACCGGCCAGAAGCGGGGCTGTGCCGCTGCGAGTTTCAGCTGCTGCCGTGACTCCATCGTGGCCAACGATTTTCAAGGCAAGCTTGTCGGCATCCGGTGTTGACGCACTGGCAATGCGTCATCACTTCCAACGACAAGCTGGACGAGGTCGACATGCCTTATAGTCCCTCGGTACTTGTCACCGCGGGCTACGGGGACGGCAGGTACGTCCAGCATCCGCCCGAGACTTGATCCCGCTTGCTCCTGAGCAGCTCCAGCTCCTACTCCAGTTCCCGCTTTGCTATCTGAGAGACAGTGGACGCTGGCGATATCCTCCACCGGATCTAGCCGCTCCACGAAGCCAGGTACGATGCTGCACGATCCCACTGGGACTTACCAGTTAGCTGGTGACATTCCGCGATCTCCTGAACTTAATCAGGCCCCCAAATGCGGGAGTTGTCGATCCTGGGTCCGTCCAGGCCATGAGGAAGGGCCAGGGGGTCGAGTTCATGGGATGGATAGCTGTTCCTTGCTTGTATGGAGGGAGGGTACCGCTTTCTAAGTACGCAACAAGCTGGGAACCGTAGCCACCAACCATGGAAGTGGGCTGTTGTACAGATCACATGTGGCTCAATACCAGCCACGGCAATATGCCCAAGAATCCCTCTTACCGCACGATGCCCATGGGGCGCTGCTCGTCGTTCATTAGGCCGTGTCCTGCGCCAAGTCGCTTGTATGTCTCCCCCTGGCACATGGGAAGTAAGTAGCCAACGGGCGAGTGGCGGAGTAAACCGGGTAGTCCCACGACACTGCTATTAGGAGACAAGGGACGCTGTCGGAAGCAACATATACTGCTAGAGGGAGTTACCACTTGAACAAGCAGGTCTAGAGGTTTACCACAACATGCTGATGAAGCTCGTGAGAACGCTGGCGGCTGAGCCTCAGAAAAGAGGGGCATCGACTCATCGGGTACATCCTGGAATCATGCTTTCTGGAGAGAAATGCCGAGCCGGTGGAGCCGCCGACGAGAGCGCTTGAGCGTCAATTCCAACGTCAAAGCCCCCGCGCGGCCAGCCCGATCGCGACAAAGGCACTGCACTCCCTGTACGGCATCTCATCCGCACCTGCGTTCTCAACGCGGCTATCACCAGGCAGGCTATTGACAGGCGACACGCACGCACGGCAACATGGGCATCATCCGGACGACGCTGAAGGCGGGGGCTTTGGGCCTCACGGGCGGCGTCGCCAGCGTGGGGGCGGGCATGGCCTACCTGGCCGCCAGCACCGCCGTGGTCGACCTTCCCAAGGACGACCCGTGGTTCAAGACCAAGACGTACCGGAAATACAACCCCAAGGGCAACCCGGCCCTCCAGGACGATTGCATCAAGCGCGTCCCGCTGCGCTCGATCCGCCCCGAGCTGCGGAACGACGAGAGGGCTCTGACGCTGGAGTTCTGCCGCGGCATCTGGAGTCGCTGGGGTCGGTGGCCTGCGTCTTTTCGTCTCCGTATCACATCGGCACCTTGTTCTTCTGCTGACCTGCGGCACAGGCTTCTGGGCGCAGAGCAAGCTGCAGCAACGCTACGACGCGCCGCCGGGCTCCGAGGACAACAAGTGGACGACGGCGGAACTGGCCGTCGCCGAGTACCCGCGCGGCCTGCGCTTCTCCAACCACTTCGAGGTGGTCGAGAACCATGGCAACGAGATCACGGTCCGCTGCGGCGGGTCGCCGATGAACCCCGGCCTGCGGAGCTCGGACGGCCTCATCCTGTTCAGCGCGCGCATCGACAAGGAGAAGCAGGAGGCCGTCTTCAGCATGAAGTCGGCGCTGTTCGACAGCGCCGGCACCTACGCCAAGGACGCCGGCCACCCCGTCCCGCCCAAGATTACCTTCCTGCACCGGTGGTACGTGAGGATGCTGGTACAGAGCGCCATGAGCAAAGTGAAGGCGTAACCCGACCCGACGTGGTGCGCTCCGCATCCTGGGACACGGGCGCGGGCGAATGGTGGCATGCAATCAATGTAGCCCTGAGCCAGGGCACTAATGGCACTGACCAGAGCGAGATAAGACATTATTATAGAAGTTCTCGAATTGACGGCCTGTTGTTCATACCGAAAGTCCCCAGCGCCCATTCGCCATCCGTAATGGGCTGGTAAACGTACCAACTCATGGTCCGGTCGTCAAATAATCTACCAATGTCAGACAGAGCGGATTGGATGGAGTAGGTGGGTGGCCGTCAGGTAGCCTCTCACAGGACATTGAAGGGAACAAAAGGCTCATTTACAGCAGAGACGGGAGGGGGAAAAAACGATACGCCGTTCTCAACCCTCCAACAAAAGAGGGTGACGAACGGCAAAAATGAATGGTTCAGAAGTGCCCACTGCTGGAATCGAACCAGCGATCTCATCATCACGAAGTACTAGTGATGCGCTTTACCACTAAGCCAAGCGGGCGAATGTTATCGATGTAGGTGTCTCAACTTATTGGAATTTCTATTGTGACGCTGACGAAAAGGGGCAGTGGATTGATTCCCTGACTAGTATCCAGTGCTTTTGTCGCTGAGATAGCCCTATTTGGGAGTTGGGGATTAGAGCGACCCACGCGGCCAATGTGCTGCGTGGGGTGGACGGGTAGGGATGCGTGGTTCAGCAAGGATTGGGAAGGTAGCGAATACGGACAGGGAGAAGGCCTAAAACATGTCGCGGGGGAGGCGAGGATATAATTAAATACTTACCTTAGGTACTTACTTAGGTTTCGTCAGCTGTGTGTAAAATGAGAGGATTTACTCGTAGGGAAGATGCATTGTCATTGAATAAGAAGAAAAAAAAACCCCCCCAGCTTGTTCTACGCATCACTTTTCAAATGACATGGGCCCATCGGCACATGTACCTAAGAGGTAGGTACTTAGTTGGCAGCGCAACCAAACCCGCCTTATCCTTCACCACCCTCCCACCAGGCCTTTGCCGCAAAAAATAACAAACAAAGATCAACAAGCCCACGCCCGGGCAGAAGGGGGCAGAGTCCCGGCACGCGTCCGCCTACGCCTGCGGCTCCCAGGTCCAGTTCTCGGTGGCGGGGGACTTCTGCCACCAGAGGATGGCGGTGAGGCCGGCGTCGTCGTCCTCGTCGACGGGGCCCGCGAGGCTCAGGTAGCGGCCGTCGTCGGCGAAGGTGAAGTTGCGCGCGAAGACGCTGCCGAGCCAGCCGGGCACCGAGGAGACCTCGATGGGGCCGTGGACGACGGTGCCGGCGGCAGCGTCGGCGTCGTCGCCG
Source organism: Nigrospora osmanthi (assembly GCA_029489945.1). Taxonomy (NCBI): domain Eukaryota; kingdom Fungi; phylum Ascomycota; class Sordariomycetes; order Amphisphaeriales; family Apiosporaceae; genus Nigrospora; species Nigrospora osmanthi. The sequence continues at coordinate 1,993,344 of CP120503.1, read as the reverse complement.
GCGCCGTCGCTGGCGTCGCCGGCCTCGAAGCGGTAGCGCCCGCCGTAGTCGATGGTCGCCAGCTGCGACAGGTTGCCGAGCGTCGCCCCGAGGTCCGCCGCCGCGGTGTCGTTGCCGCCCCCGCCGTTGAGCTGCCCCAGCGTCTGGATCATCACCTGCATGAAGCCCTCGGGCGTGTACGAGATGAGCCCCGTCGGGCTCCACCCGTCCAGCGGCACCACCGCCCCGTTCTGCGACAGGGTGATGTTGAGGAGGGACCAGGAGCCCGAAAAGAGGCTGAGGGTGCGGGCGGAGACCATGATTGCGGTTTGGTGGTTGTTTGTTGGAGGGGGGGGGCGGTGGTGAGGGTTTCCGGTACGGGATATCTGGGATGCTGGCAGGAAACCGTGCTGGCGGTGGTAGTGGCGATGCTGGTGATGATAGTGATAGTGGTAGTTCTGGTAGGTCCCGACCTGATCACGATGTCTGTTGCTGGTGTGCCATCGTCTTTCCATCAGGCGATTGATCAGCTGTTTTGTAGTCCCCTTCAGCATCCTGCGAGTCGCAAAATGCTAGACCGACATAGATACATCCATGGGGGTAAATACCGTTTGGCAAACATTTGACCACCAAAAACCTATATGATTCATGAGAATTTGTACGAAAAAAAAAGTTACCAAGCATCGAGTTTACAAGAACCACGCCCAGCCTGCGATTCTCAACAGACGAAATCAGACGACCCGAGCGTTCATGCCATGCAACCATCCACTCATCGCCCTTCTACCCCTGAAAATGCTACCACCAACCCCATGCTTTGTCCCGTGACCAGACGAGTCTTGTGCGGATGTGCGTATTGATGTTCTGGGCAAAAATTGAACCCTAGTCGCTGTGCTGCGTGGGCTCGTGTCCTCCGGTGCAGTCGTGCTGCTTCAACAGCTCAGCCAGTTTCTGCTCTCACAGCAAGCTGGAAACAATTGGATTGACCATCAAAACCAGTACAACATAACAAGGCGATGTGACGAGGATTCGGCAAAGCTACTTGACACGCTGCCTTGGACAAGACCCATATCCCAAACATCCGACAGGTGGGAGTTTAGCATGGCCGCAGAAGCTCAGCTCGACTCGAGTAAAGCACTCATGCTCTCCATCCGATGCCAACATTGCCATCGCGGTCAGGATCCGGGGGTCTCCAATCGTCCCATACCTGGGTTAGAGCAAGGCCACTGACGCTGACCGTCTGATTTCGGGCTCGCCAAGCCCGGGGCATCCAGTCATCAGCAAACTTGCGCCGGACTTGGCAACTTAACTCTTGGTTCAAACGCAGCCGAATCGGGTAATATTCTGGAAACTCTTCACGCTCCGGCTCCGAAGAAGCACGTCAGGTCGTTCGTTGAGTCGGGGCCCGCCATAACCGGACGAACAGAACTCGTGGCACCGGACCAAAAATCACAATGGTGGCGTAGATTTCGGATGGGCGCTTTTCGTGACACGGTGCTGTGTATATCACTGCGCTACTACTACATAGGTGCGACCCGGGCCCTTCGCAGCGAAAGAACACGAACAATAACGATTCCCAGCCTTGTGGAGCCTCGCAATGACTGCAATACGCTGCCACTCGATGTAGGTTTCCGTACAGGAATATCGGGTCCGAACCGTTGGCTCGGCGCCGAGACGATGCGGCCCAGGTCGATAGTATATCACACAGCCAAGGACCACTGCATAGCCCTGCGTTCGTTTGATCCTTACGAAAGCTCCCATCCTGCGGATTTACACACGAAATTCCGCAGCTTTGGAGCTGTATGGAAATACCGAGTGCCAGCTGGCTGGCGCTTACTGAATACACCTATTATGCACGCCCCCCAGTCCAACCTGTGACGTCAACGATGGGAGCTATTCGGGCGTATTCAAGGGGGGAAGAGCCACTTCTCTACGTAACTCTGATCCGAGATCAAATCATCGAAACCGGCCGCACCGATGGAGCCGCAGAGCTCGGGCGGACATGATGTTGGGATAAAAGCGGCTGGCGATCGATGGGAAAAATGCCTTGGCGCATCCTGCAACCATCCATACCTCTTACATGTTCCATAATACGCACCCATCATCAGCATAGCCATTACTCACGACGCTACGGCCTGGCATTCCTCAACCAAGAATCGGAAGACGGCACACCATGGCAGGCAACACCCAAGGCCTCGAGGTCAAGAAGCTCGGCATGCTCGGCGTGGGTAGCATGGGCGCCATGATGTCCATGCTGTACGCCGAGCACGGCAGCGAGGTGCACTTCTTCGACCCGAGCGAGGACAACATGAAGATGCTGGCGAAGCAGGCCCGGGACATCGGCCTCGAGAAGATGGTGGTGCCCGAGCCCAGCTACGAGGCCGTGTGCCGGGCGATACAGCCCGACGACGGCGCGCCCAAGGTCTTCGTCTTCAGCACGCCGCACGGAGCGCCGGCCGACAAGTGCGTCGAGGGCCTGCGGCCGCACCTCGGCCGGGGCGACATCATCGTCGACTGCGGCAACGAGCACTGGACCAACACGGAGCGCCGCCAGCGGGACCTCGAGCCCCAGGGCGTCCACTACATCGGCTGCGGCGTGTCGGGCGGCTACCAGGCGGCGCGGGCCGGGCCGTCCATGTCGCCCGGCGGCCCCGCCGAGGCGCTGCGGCAGATGCTGCCGTGGATGCGGAGGGTGGCGGCCAAGGACGGCCGGGGGGAGCCCTGCGTGCGGCCCGTGGGCCCCGGCGGCAGCGGCCACTACGTCAAGATGGTGCACAACGGCATCGAGCAGGGCATGATGGCGGTGCTGGCCGAGGTGTGGCTGCTGCTGGCCAAGGGCCTGGGCCTCTCGCACGACGAGGTCGCGGCAGTCTTCGCCGCGTGGAACAAGGAGGGGCCGCTGCGCGACTGCTTCCTGGTCGCCATCGGCGCCGACGTCGCGGGCGCCCGCCAGGGGGGCGAGCCCGTCCTCGCCCACGTGCGGGACAAGGTCGTGCAGGACGTCGACGAGGAGGAGGGCACCGGCACCTGGACGTGCGACCAGGCCGTCAACCTGCACGTGCCGGCGGCGTCGATCCTGGCCGCGCACCTGTTCCGCTGCGCGTCGGCCGACCTGGGGCGGCGCCAGCGCAACAAGAAGGCGGCGGGCGGCGGCGGCGGCGGCGGCGGCGGCACCGAAGCGGGGACGCTGTCCGTCGAGTCCAGGCAGGCCTTCGTGGAGCTGCTGCACCGGACGACGTACTTCTGCTTCCTGGCCTGCTTCGCGCAGGGCCTGGACATCATCCGGGCCAAGGACCGGGCCGAGGGCTGGGGGCTCGACTACCGCAACATCCTGCAGCTGTGGCGCGGCGGCTGCATCATCAAGGCCGGGCACATCACCGACCTGCTCGAGACCATGTACGCGCGGCCCGACCACGACGCCGACGACGTTCTGGGCAACGCCGAGGTCGGCCGCGAGCTCGCCGCCCACTACCCGGCCGTCAAGAAAGTCGTCCTCGCCGCCGTCATGGCCGACGGCTTCGTCCCCTCCATCAGCCAGTCGCTGGAGTACTACAAATACGAGACGTCGGAAAACCTGCCGACGCAGTTCATGGAGGCTCAGCTTGACTACTTCGGCCAGCACATGTTTGACCGCAAGGACGACCCCGTGGGCGGGCCGACCAAGGGCAAGCATCACTACGAGTGGAATCCGGCCAAGGGTTCTTCGGACAAATGAGTGGGGGAGGGGAAAGGGAGACTGACAGCGAGGTGGAAAACCACCGACTCAGAGAGTACTTATGACTGAATGATACATGAATTACCTCCACGCGTCACAAATGCCATGACGCACACTGATTGCGATTGCCTTGCTCGAACATGAGGACACGACGTGAAAATGCTGGAACCGCCAGAAAATTGTAGAAACAGGTATAAAATTGGTGATTGGTATCTCGCTGCGGCATCGAATGCCTAGAAAAAGAAAAAGTCATTCTGGTAAATCATGGCGTCACATGCCCCGCCCGAATGTTAAACAATCCGACGTCCCTCGTTCGCGATGAACGCTATATCTTGGCCGTCACGGTCCTGGTACACCGTATCAACGCCTCTTTTTCGGCCTGGCAGTCCTACGGGGGGCCGGCGCACCGACTTACGCCTTGGCCTCGAGGGCCTCGAGGACGGGCTTCTCGAGGGACTCGGGCTTGGTGGTGCTGGCCCAGCGGTTGATGACCTTGCCGTCGCGGCCGATGAGGAACTTCTCAAAGTTCCACTTGACGCGCTTGAGGCCCATGAGGCCGGGCTTCTCGTTCTTGAGCCACTCGAACAGCGGGCTGGCGGCGTCGCCGTTGACGTCCGTCTTGCCCATGATGGGGAAGCTGACGCCGTAGTTGACCTGGCAGAAGTTCTGGATGTCGTCGTCGGTGCCGGGCTCCTGGCTGCCGAACTGGTTGCACGGGAAGCCCAGGATGACGAAGTCGTCGGGGTGCTTGGCCGTCACGTCCTTGTACAGCTTCTCGAGGCCGGCGTACTGCGGCGTGAAGCCGCACTTGGAGGCCGTGTTGACGACCAGGACGACCTTGCCCTTGTACTCCGACAAGTCCTTGGGGTTGCCCTTCTCTGCGGCGCGGGGAAAGAAGCAAAGAAACCTGCGGTCAGCGACGGGTTCTCTTGGTTGGGAGGGTCCCACGGCATTCCCCGAGGGAGCCGGGACAGCGGCCGGCCGGCCAGGGAGGTCACTCACTGTCGACGGGCTTGAAGTCGTAAAAGCTAGTGGCGGAGGCCATTGTGTCGGAACGCTGGGGGCGTCTGAGCGTGGCGGAGAGGCAAAAGTTGCGACGGGCGTGGAGGCTGCGGCACGTGGCTGGAGTCGCAAGCGAAGCTCTCACGACGTTGTTGGTGGAAGCGGGGTGGAAGCTGCGGCGGTAGGTCCGTGGGTGGGAATATGTACGTAGGGTTGTTCTGTACAGTCTCACAAGTCAGCACCAGGTCAACCGAGGCGGGCACAAGGCGGCTGCTTGTATTTACCTGGAAATAAGCCGTAGAGGAGGAGACTGTCGAACGGGTTGCATTGGCGTGAGGGGAGGGAGAGGGGAGGAGGGGTGTTGGGACGGAATCAGATGGTTTTCTATCTGGAAGTCACACCCCATGTACGTCAATGGGTAGAAGGGTTCCTATGCGATGGGATGGTTTCCCATATCGGGGCTGTTACAGAACCAGCTGAACAGTGGACCCCTGCCCGCCAGTTCTCTGTGTTTCTACTGGAACCAAAAGCGTCTCGGGTGGAGGGCACATGTACCTTAGGAACCTACCTAGGTAGGTAGGTAAGTACATACATGCCTAGGGTTATGTTATCATGGAACCTAAGTACCTATTCGAATGGGCTAGTTGCACTGCATGGGAGCCCAGGGACCGCTTTCCTGTGTTAAGAAGTACCCTACCCTCTAACACAGAGTAGTAGCACGCGGGTGCACAGGCGACTGGAAGTTGCCCAAGGAACGTGAGTCAGGCACTTGAAGAAGTACCTAGGTAAGTCCATACTCCCAGGGATCTCCGAATGGGTCTCGACCTCGGCTCGGCGCTATCCCGAGGCTCCCAGGGCGAAAAGACGGGCTGACAAAACACAGAAAAATCCTTCTGATTGCGGCATGGAGACGAGACCATCAGGATGGCTGGAGGCCATGCCGCACGAGTCCGCATGGGCAAGTGTGGGAAAAGTTTCACATGGGACCCTTGTCTCTCGCTCTGTTCCAGTATCCATCTCTCACTTGCGGGCTGGAATGGGAGGACATGGGGATCCGACGCCGGCCGCGGGCCACTTCCACTGCCCGGGCCCCCGGCGCATGCAGGATTTTTCATGTCACTGTGCTGGAGATACGGAGTACGAAACATCCAGTTCTCCATGCGCCCCCCGATGTGACGACGGCGCCTTCCGAGCGAACCGGCCGCGCAGTAGTAGGTAGGTACATATGCTGGAGGTGGGCAGGTAGTACCTGGTTGTAGCGGCCTCTTGTGCCTGGCTGGTTGCATATTTTCCAGACCGAAGCTGCACGGTTCCAGTGGCCCGGCGTTTAGGTGGCGCCATCCAGTGGACGGAGGTGATAATAAAAGCCGACCTCCAGGGCTACCTGTAGTTTTGACATCCACCACGGGCAGTACATGGTGTGGATGGCTGCATACCAGATTGCCCCCGGTGACAATGCGAGGGTCTATGGGAAGGGTTTGTTATCGGGTGCCGTCATCATTGGATACCAGAGACCATTATGCGAGAGCCCTGACAGTCCGTACGATACAGTAGTACATAACGTACCTAAGATGAATAACAAATCGCCCTGCATGTAATTACTGTGTACCTTAGATAGTTGTCTGCCCGTCTCTGCCAACTATCCATGCACCCGATCCCATTTGAGGTGTGAATACTGTGACTGTGTAGGTGGGACATGGATATCGGGGGCTACCCGCTACCCCTCACTGGTTACCTGTGCCTGCCAGCCTGCCTGCCTGCCTGCCGAAGAGAACTCTAGCGGGCCCATACTGAACCCATAGTCTCCCGTCTCCAGTTCCCAATCGTTCGAGGACTCTTTGAGTGAGAGCTGGAGACACACGAACACGCCTCCAATCCACTACCTAACTCGAAATCTCGGACATGTGAAGCCATCCCGCTAGCCAGCCACTGCCTGCCTGCCTGCCTGCCAGCTCTTTTCGGCCTTGGATCGACGACACCTGAACCTTACCTAATTCTTAAGTCTGTCGCCGACGCTGAAACTGGGAGCCTTCCGCTACTCAAGCTCCTCCTCGGCATCATAATATCCACCATGGATCCCAATCCGCACCGCATGCGCAACATAGTGATTATAGGTGGGTAGGGAAGAACTCTCTTGTTCCGCCTCTAATCGCTTCGTCCCCCCCCGAATCGCCCGCTCCCGAGGCCCCTCCTCTAACCGGAGTGGATACGCACATCTCCCCCCTCCGAGAGATACACGATCGTGGCACTCATCTGAGTGCTGCTGCGCACCTCCATTGGTTCCGACCTCGTCTTTACTGTCTGGTCACGACTGACAGCAGCCTATAGGAGGTGGCGTCATTGGCTGCACCACGACCTACTACCTCTCGCGCCATCCTTCGTTCAACCCGGCGTTTCACCGCATCACGCTGCTAGAGTCCAGTTCCATTGCTGCCGGCGCCTCGGGCAAGGCTGGCGGGCTGCTGGGTCTATGGGCTTATCCGCAGTGTCTTGTGCCGCTATCCTACCGCTTGCACGCCGAGCTGGCCGCTGAGCATGGGGGAGCGGAGCAGTGGGGGTACCGCGTCGTTCAATGCGGGCAGATCTCCGCCGACCTAAATCACAAGGACTTGGCTGCTGGCACCCCTACGAAGCAAGGCACTCATAACAAGACCAATGGAGGCGGCAAGGCAACTACTGAGGACGAGGTCAAGAGCGACAGCCATGGAAGCTTCAAGGCCGCGGCTGGTGGCAGTTGCAAGCCCGCTGGCCACGAACCAAAAGGATGTCCCGTAATCCCCAAACTCGAGGATAGTATAACCGTCGCTCCGACTTCGGGCCATGCTGCACAACAGAATGGCGAAAAGAGCTGGGAAAGGCTGCCCAAGCAGAACGAGGCTGCGGCCAAGATGCTGGCCGGTTCGGGCATCCCGGCCGATCTCGAATGGATAGACAGGGGCTTAATACGCGAGTATGCCGAGATGGGCCAGCCCGGCTTCACCGAGACCGCCCAAGTCCACCCCTTTCACTTCACTACGCACATGGCAACTCTGGCCCAACGACAAGGCGTGTCGATCCGTCTCAATGCCCATGTCACGGATATCCAATTGACACGGGGCAGGTCCAATGTCGACAGTGTTCACTATCTCGACTGCCTGACCAACGAACCCAGGTGCATTACAGGCGTCACGGACATTGTGGTGGCCGCTGGTCCCTGGTCCGCGGGGCTGGTACCATCATGCAAGGTCGGCGGTATACGAGCTCACAGTGTCGTGTTCCAGGCAGACGTGAGCCCCTACGCTATCTTCACCAAAATAAACCTCCCAATCAATTGGGTGCCGCCACACCGGGCTGCCCAGGGACAGAAAAGAAGACATAGGGGCAGGGTAGACCCCGAGATATACGCCCGTCCGGCCGGTGAAGTATATGCTTGCGGGGACCCCGACACGACGATACCACTGCCCGACAGGGCGGACCAGGTAGAATGCGACGAGGCGCAGTGCGACGACCTGATATCGTATATCAGTGTTGTCAGCCCTCGCCTGGCATCGGCTCCAATCGCAGCCAAGCAGGCCTGCTATATTCCGCGACATATGAGGTTCGGCATCGAGCAGAACCCATTGCTAGGACGAACATCCGTGGCCGGTTTGTGGATAGCGGCCGGTCACAACTGCTGGGGCATTCAAAACAGTCCGGCGACGGGAAAGCTCATGAGCGAGTACATCTTCGAGGGTTCGGCCAAAAGCGCCAACGTGGACGAGTTGGACCCCCAAAGGTTCAAAGTCGGGCTTTGACTAGGAGGATGGAAACCTCACTATCGGACCCGGCCGTCCGTTTTTGATACCGAGGTACTTAAGGAGGAACGAGGACTTATCCCGTCCGAAACGCAACCGGTCAACATAGCCAGCTCGAAGAGTAGATGACATACACCGCATTGAATACGCCTGATGTACAGCGGACCGTGGATGTTGACAATGGGACGCGGCTAGCCGACTCGAAAAATATGCTTTCGGGCTTCACGATTTGCATACAGAAGCATACTTGGCCTGGTCTTTGTGCCGTGCCGAGCCGGTTTTGGCGCCTCGGCTCGCCCCTTTTCGGACTCTCACACATGTTTAATTCAACGACTAGCTTCACTGCGGGGTGCCTGACTGGTGTATTCTTGCTTGCTCCAGAGAGTACCCGGGCACCACAACCCCGGGAAATCATGCAAAACCATTCATTGGCGGCACATCCAAGAGCTCGGCGAGCCTCCAGGACGCTTGGCGAGTTTGGGAACTCGTTCGTGGTGAAAAGCGCCAGGGCGCAATGCGAGAGGGGGGGGGCGAGTCGCCAATAACTAACACTCCACTTGACGGGATGGTTTCCCGGACGGAATGGTCTTTGAATTCGTGCTCCCATTTCGGCAAGCCGGTCTTCGCTCCGCGTTGGCAGCTCGGCACCGGAACGCGCCGCCGCCGCCGCCACCAGCAATGCCCTACAGGGGTGGATATCGTAAAACAAGTATATCATGTCTGCGTAACAATAAGGGAACGAGGTTGCGTAGATGTGACGACTCGTGGGCTCCCCAGAGCTTCACTCACATACGCCCCCCGAATTTCCCAATCCCGCCTTGCCCAGGCCCATTAGGGGTCAAATCGGGCGTGGGGTGGCGACAAACCACATGTAACACCAGGTCTCCTGACTGCATACGACAGCAGCCTATAACACGACCACGTCCCCCCACCTCTCCCCACTTACAACGACTTTTCGACCTTCATGACTTCGGCAATGCCCTCGGCGATGTACTTCACGCGGGCCTCGTCGAGCCGCTTGAGCGGGCGGCGCGGGTAGCCGCCGTAGCCGAAGTAGCTCTGGATGGCCTGCTTGGTGCCGGCGATGGCGGCCTTGGTGAGGAACCAGTCGCCGCGCGCCAGCACCTTCTGCAGGGCGATGGCCTCGTCCGTCTTGCCCGCGGCGTACAGGTCCCAGACCCGGACGCAGACCTTGGGCATGACGTTGGCGCCGCCGGCGATGATGCCGCTGCCGCCCGAGACGAGGGTCTGCGCCGTGAAGTCGCACATGCCGCCGAAGGCCATGTAGCCGCTGCCCTCGGAGCCGGGCGTCTTGGCGTTGGTGGCCAGCGCCACCCGGGTCAGCTTGCCCGTGTTGCCGCAGGTGAACTTGGTGCCGACGATGTTGGGGTGCTCGGCCAGCTTGATGATGAGGTCCGAGTCCATGTCGATGCCGGCCACGGCGCCGGGGTAGTTGTACAGGACGATGGGCAACGGGCTACCGTCGGCCACGGCCTTAAAGTACAGCTCGATGGCCTCCTCGTCCATCTGCGCGCGGAAGTAGCTCGGGGGCAGCAGGAGCACGTAGTCGCCGCCCACCTTCTGCACCTCCTTGGAGAGCTCGATGGTCCCCTTCACGCTGCCCTCGGTAGCCCCGACGATGATGGGCGTGGAGGTGAAGCCAGCGGCGTCGAGCGCCTCTCGGGTGGCCCGGGTCACGGCCACCTTTTCCTCGCGGGTACAGTGAGCCGCCTCGCCGTTGGAGCCCATGGTCACCAGACCGGCCAGGCCGTCCCGCACCAGCCTCTCGGCGTGCTTCTTGATGGTGGGAATGTCCAGCTCTTCCGTCTCGGCGTCAAAAAAGGTCATGGTGGGGGCGTAGATGCCACACGGCAGCGGACGGCGAGCACTGCCCGCTCCATTGCTGGTCGCCATGATGTGTTTTTTTGGAAAGGGGGGGAGGGCGGTGGCAAGAGGGTAGAAGTACAGAAGGCGGCAGAGAGTGAGACAGGGAACGGACGATTCGACGGCGTGGGAGACGGGGAACAGCAGGCCGGGTTGGGAACGGAACAAGAAAAGGCACAGCAGCTCGAAAGCGCGGCGGACAGGAAGAGCCAGACAGCGCTATTTATGCAGCGTTCGAGCAAGAATGGGGATCTATACAAGACCCAGCTGACCTAGGTAAAAAGGCCACCCCCATGGAGACGACTGGAGGAACCAGTCTCGGAAAGCACCCCTGCAGCCCTGCTTCGAGGCCGGTCGACTCCCGTCCATGGGGCCCGGGGGTCGTCCAACGGGTTGCGGGGGTGGCTATGTGTCAGAAATGGAGATAGCCTTAGTTGCCCAAATCGTGTCGGGCGGTCTGGCGAGCGAGTGACCGGCTACACTCGAATGGACGTCTAGAGGGGCCAGGGCGAGCCAGCATGGAAGACCGGAGGGTCTTCCTGGCCATGGACTGGATTCCGTAGCTGCCGAGGTGGGTAAGAGGGAGGGAGAGCAGGGCCCAGGCAAGTAACTAACGAGGTACGCATGCGTCAGGGGGGATGGAGGGGCAACATGGTGCCTTGCACCACTTGGTTGCTTTCTTGACGCCGAAAACCATTATGACTTTGAGAAATAGAACGGAAAATACCGCAGCCGTTCCTCCCGCGAAGGGTCGGGATTATCCATCACAGGGTCGTCGTGGCATGGGACGGACGGCCTGCTGGCTGCACGGCGGCGAAGCCCAGCAAGACAGACAGACGCTCGACCGGACGGGTATCGTAGTGGCGTCTGCCTGCCTGCCTGCCTGCCTGCCTGCACTGGCCTTTTCCGAAGGGGCCGTTGGCTGCGCCGATATGCAAACGCTGGCATGGCCCCCGGATACGGCCGGAACGGCCTGCGATTCGCTGCCCGGAGCCAGCAGCGAATGACGGCCGCATGGCCGTGATGACTTTGCGTCCCGAGGGTTGGTCAGCGAAGAAGATATTGCAGCTCATCACGGCTTCTGGGCCGTCCTCAGCCTCGGGCAGCTTACCTACCTCTTTCCCAGGCTCGGCTGCCGGACCAATGGGGGAGGGGGGGGGGGGAAGACCTTGGGAAGTCCGCCGGTCATCGATCGCCGAGTCTGGTGACCCCCTTCCCTACCGGTATGGATGGATGCGGAGATGGATGGGCAAGGTTATTTCTCCATAACGGCAAGTATTTGGAGGTATACAGGGCATCCAGAGATACCTTACCTTAGGTCATGTACTTACTTAAAGTACCTAATGTAAGTACCTACCTCCTACCCCTGGAAGGTTCGTAACCATGCAACCAAAAGGCGGCCGTCAGAATTGTCCATCCCTCCTCCCCTTCGCCAAAGCGTTCTCTTCAGCTTCGTCCAGTTCGTAGCGACGGACAGGAATGAATCAATCGGGAATTCATGCACCGAACCAGAGCCTTGGGGCCGACGGAGAAACTGGATGCCATGATTTTCCACCAATTGATGACCGCAGCCCAAAGCGAGCTAGCTACCTAACTGTGCGTTCGAGGTACCTGCGTAAGTACCTACTTCTGGGGACCGGACGACACGTTGCTGGGGGTGCCTTGCCCGCCACCATTTCCCCAGCCGCAGGTTCACGCGCGTTCGTCCTATTCCCCGAACCGTATTTTGCGGGTGAGGCCATGCAGACAGCTGACAAGCATACTCCTGGCGGTAGGTTGCGACGGTTTGTGTTTGGAATTGCCTACTTATATGTAGCATCGAAGGAAAACCTCTGGGGTCTATTGTCGGGCTTGCGCGTCGTCTTGCTGCCCGTCCAGGGGCCAAGTTTGGCTTTGCGATCCATTGCCCATGGGATGGTACAAAGGTCTCGTCTCGTCGGATGCACCGACTCCAAATAAAAAAGGGGCACGGACCCCAGCCGATTTGCGGGGAACGAACGCGGGGCACGATCCCTCCATTCCCAATGGACGCCCGGTTAAGAGACTTCCATTTTTTTTCCTTTTCGTCACGTCGCGTGGGGGCGGGGCACTTTCGAAGGCAGGTGCTGTTCGGACTTGCACAGCGCGCCATAGGTACTTTACATAGCGCCATTGGCAAGCCCCAAGAAAAGCGTCTGGGCAATAGATCGACTGTATTTTCATCCACGGGGTCCACGGGGTCCAGAACACGAAAGCTTCACTATCCCATTGCGCCAAGGCCGCTCAGTACGAAGGAGGTTCAGCCGGGGAGGGGGGGCCCTTGGCTATGTCGGCTCCCTTAATGCAGCTGGCCGGTACGCTTGGAACACCAGAGACGAGCATGGATACCTAGGTAGCTGAGGATCGCCATGGCACCGCATGCGACGTGTTGCACCACCCCGTACATACATGGCGGACAGAACTCCGGTTTCCGTTTGGAGAGCGCGCCCGTATCCAATACGCGTGGCATCGTGAAGAACCTGGGGGGGCTTGCTGGGGAAGAGGCACTAGCCAGTGGTGCGGCTCCAGTCAAATACCCGGCTTCTCCAACGGAGGCCATCTTACCCCTCATTCTTGCGCCCGGCAGCATTTGCGCCGGTTCGGGGTAGCTTGTGAACACGCATGTCGGGTATGAGAGACGGAAAGACATGTAAAGAGCCGGTACCCTGTATTCGCAACCACCCTCGTGAACCGTCGTCGTCTCGTGTCTTGTTAGAGCCCCCCGAGCTATCACTCTTCAAACTGGGATAGCCACACATCCCGACGCCTCAGATCCCGGCATTAACAAGCATACTCCAACAAGATGGCGGCCGCGCCTGTGAATGTTCTCATGGTATGGCGCGCTTACTCGTGAGGGCTGTCGATCGTGGCCGCTAACTTCCGTCTTCAGGTGGGAACGGGGGAGTACACCACAGGCTTCGTGGGAGGCGGCGCGTCCGGCTCGGACAAGAAGGTCGGAGTGGTCGGCCTCACCTTGTTCGATCTCCGCCGGCGCGGGAAAGTTGGCAACTTGGGCATGGTGGGAACCAACGGCACCAAGTTCCCTGCCATCCGTCAGTATACTCAAACCCCGGCCCGTACTCGGCGGGTGCTGACGCGCAGGCAGGGCAACACCTGGACACCAACATCTCCAAGGTCTACAACAACCTGGACTGCTCCTTCGACTCGTACCCGGCCAACGACGTCAAAGACCCGGACTCCTACAAGGCCGCCATCGACGGCCTCAAGCGCGGCGATGCCATCACCATCTTCACCCCCGATACCACCCACTTCCCCATCGCTCTCTACGCCGTGGAGCGAGGCATTCACGTCATGATCACGAAGCCGGCCGTCAAGACGCTCGAGCACCACACCCAGCTGATTGAGGCCGCGAAAAAGAACAAGGTCTTCGTCTACATCGAGCACCACAAGCGCTACGACCCGGCCTACGCCGACGCCCGCTACAAGGCGCAGAAGCTGGGCGACTTCAACTACTTCTACAGCTACATGTCCCAGCCCAAGTTCCAGCTCGAGACCTTCAAGGCCTGGGCCGGCATCGACTCGGACATCTCCTACTATCTGAACAGCCACCATGTCGACATTTGCGACTCCATGGTGACACAGCTGGGCTTTGTGCCCGTCAAGGTCTCGGCCTCGGCGGCGAAGGGCATTGCCACCGACCTGGGCTGCGACCCAGCGACCGAGGACACCATCACCGTCATGGTCACCTGGCAGAAGAAGGACGACCCATCCAAGATTGCCACCGGAGTGTACACGGCGTCCTGGACGGCCCCGCAGAAGGCCGGAGTGCACAGGTAAGTTCCACCCCCCTCTTTTAACCATGCGCTTCTGCCCGAGGAGGCACGGGAGCCGACCCGCTGACCCCCGGCTCGCGCGCCACAGCAATCAGTACTTCCACTACATGGCCTCGGGCGGCGAGGTGCGCGTCAACCAGGCGAAGCGCGGGTACGACGTCGCCGACGACGCGGCCGGCCAGCTGCAGTGGTTCAACCCCTTCTACATGAAGTACGCGCCGGACGAGGAGGGCAACTTCAACGGCCAGACCGGGTACGGCTACATTTCGTTTGAGAAGTTCGTCGACGCCTGCAACAAGCTCAACGCCGGCGCCGTGACCCTCGAGGAGCTGGACGCGCGCCCGCTGCCGACGCTCAAGAACACCATCGCCACCACGGCCATCCTGCACGCCGGCCGCATAGCCATCGACGAGAACCGCGAGGTCAGGATCGAGACCAAGGATGGTGTTTGGAAGCTGATTTGAGGTGTCCCGGGCCGAGGTCGGAGGGAAGAAGCGTCTGTGTTACCCCCGTAGTTGTAGAATATAAGAGTGGATGCCATGTTAAGAGGAATCGGACAGTTCCATGCTTGCGACTCCCAGGTGAAGCCATGCAGAGAGATGCTTACCTACTTACCTAGGTACGTACCTGGATATTCAAGTAAATGACGACGTTCCGCAACACTGGGCTCCCATGCGTGTCGATAGTAACAGAGCGCTCATTCACGTCAGTTATTACCGGGTATCCCCGCTCCGGGCAGGAACTGGCAGATAGCATTGGGTACATAGTAAATAAATGAATGCCACATAGGACGATCTGGATCTGGATCTGGAGCTGGACCTGGGGTCTAGAAGCAGAGGTTGGTGGTGCTGGAGGGTGCATTGTGGCTGAGTTTGAACCCCTACCCCGGCTAGTTTCCATAACGGCCGCTATCGATACGACCCCAGCCACAGGCTCAAGCCCCCCAAACTCCCCCCCACTCCGTCAGGTCGCTCCTGCTGCGTAGGGTTTCCAACCCTGTGCGGGCAGAAGCGAGCCAGCTTATGCAATAACCCCCATCCAGCGAATCACGACCCCGTTGGAGCGAAGCGCAATTGGTGGTCGACGTCCCAAGATTTGTGTGAGCCCCGTGCAAATCGACTCTCCAGTTTCCAAACCACCACCAATTTGACGAGCAACCCAGCAAACACCGTCAAGATGCCTCAGGAAATCGGAGATATCAAGAAGGTATGCCGAACCGCTCGCCCGCGAAAGCGCCGTCGATGATTCCGTGCTGACCTTGCCCGCCGTCTAGTTCATCGAGATCTGCCGCCGCAAGGATGCCAAGTGTACGTCGAATTTTTGACCCTCCCCCTCCGACGACAAGCAAGAGGGACCACCGATCGCCTATGTGCCTCCGCGACCGACCAGCCGCAGCCGGACCCCGAGCTAACAGTGGATGGATGCAGCGGCGCGGATAAAGAAGAACAAGAAGTCTTCGCAGACCAAGTTCAAGGTCCGATGCAGCTCCCAGCTGTACACCCTGGTTCTCAAGGACAACGAGAAGGCCGACAAGCTTAAGCAGTCTCTGCCTCCCAGTACGATCTCCTGACCCCCCTCCCTCTATCCCGTTTCTCCCCGACCCGACGCGCCGGTCGTCGCATCGTGCGCCGCGCTGTGGATACGGCCCCGGAGACCCCATCGCTGACCATTGTGCTCTCCTTCACAGCCTTGACCATCAAGGAGGTCGCCAAGAAGAACAAGTCGGGCAAGCACACCGCGTAAGCGGACGGCTCCCGACAGGGCCCGGACGGAATGAAAAGGTGCTGGTGGGGAGGTGTTGCTGGTGTTCTACGCTATTGGCATGGTTACATTTCATGACGCATGTATGTCCGGACCAGGACATACCGGGGCGTCTCGGGATACCTGTGAACTACGGCTTGCCGACACGGCCAACAGCTGCTGATTCACGCAGAAAAACAAACAAAAATTCTGACCAAGCTGTTGTTTCCCCCCCTTTCTCGTGACGTGTAATGCGGGAAGGGGCCCGTTGGCAAGAGGAGGCCGGAAATGGCTGTCAAGTTGCAGGGGCCCCGGCTGTAGGATCTGCCGCTCACCTACTGGAATTGCCAAAGACTGGCCGGCCCGGGGTTGCGTCTTGTCTCTTGAAGAGTTTCTCAAGATAAACGTCGACGGGACGGTGGGGGAATATGGTCCTGCAACCCGGGCAGTGCTATAGTGTTACAAGCCGCTCCGGACTAACAACACAGTCTGGATTTTCGGCGGTACGGAAACGGTCATCTGGGCTACTTCTGGATCCAAGGCTTGAATGATCACGATGAGGTGACATTTCGTTCACAAGCTGGCTCTGTAAGCAGGCTGGTAATATTTGGCTACCGGCATTTCCGGGGAGGGGGTGAGTAGGACGTAGGTTTGAAAGGGCCCTCCATGTGTATCCTAAGGCCCCAGGCTCAGTCCATCTCCGTATCTGCCGTCAGCTGGGGTTGAGAGTTTCCGGTGCATGGATATGTAATCAATGTCCTGAAGTATGTTAGGTGTGTAGCAAACGCACCCCGTGCTGCCTATTAGACCGTGAAACATGTGTCTGTACTGCGACAAGCTTGTAAGTGTCTGCGGTGGTATATCGTTATAAATGGTAAAGATACTTAATCCTCTCTCTATAGGTGATGTATAATAAAAGAGTTTATATGCGTTCCATGCGACGGCAAAGGGTGTGCTGACGAAGGGTGCTGACTGGCGTCTGTCTAGACGTATTGCCGACGCGCTAATAAGAGGTACTCGTAGCGGGCAACCACTTAAAACGGCACCGATACTTCGCGCTCCCGCCCCACCAATGAACCCCTGCCATCGCGTCATGAACGCGGTCCGCCGCGCGACGAGCTGTCTCCGAACCCAGTAATCAGTAATCTTTTGATGCGTGCCGGTTACACCAGGTCTCGGTCCGACCAACAACAAATCACCTCCCTACCTGATTCCGTCGTCTGAGGCTCGGCGTCGATGTGTCGGTCTGCTTCTTCTTGAGCTTCAAAAAGCAGCAGTCTATAGCACCAATCCTCCCCGGGTCCAAGATGGCTACCGCCGACACCGAAGTGCTGCCCCAGAAACGGGCCATCGGCGGCCGTAATGCTCCCTCGACGCCCTCCAAGAAGCGCCGCCTGGAGCCGCTGACCTCGTCACCGGCGTCGCGTCTGAACAGCTCCCAGCAGGGACCCTCGACCAAGCTGAGCTCGACCCAGCAAAAGAGCACCTTCGAATCCGAGGTTCTCGAAAAGCTCAGCCAGGACATCTCGGACCTGAAGCAGAGCAACTCGGAGAAGGACCAAACCTGGGAACGCCCGCCCGTCGTCGACTTCGACCCGAAACGCGATGCCCTCACCTTCCAGCAGATCGAGGCCGAGGAGGGCACGCTGCACGGCGGCAAGGCCACGGTCAAACTGTTCGGCGTGACCGACAAGGGCCACTCCGTCATGCTGCACGTTACCGACTTCAAGCACTACATATACGTCGCCGCCCCTGTGTCGTTTCAGCAGAAGGACTGCCAGCCTTTCAAGGCCTTCCTCGAGACCCAGCTATCCAAACACCAGCCTGTCATCTACTCGTGCCAACTGGTCCTGCGGGAGAACATTTACGGTTTCCAAGGCAACCAGCAGAGCCCCTACATCAAGATCACCGTCACAGATCCCAAGTCTATTCCCCAGGTGCGGTCTACAATCGAAAAGGGCAATGCCAACTGGAAGGGCATGTGGAAAGTCGCCGACGGCGGTGTCATGACGTTCGACAATTTGCAGTATGTTCTGCGATTCATGGTTGATTGCCAGGTGAGCAAGCCTTAGGATGCCGCTACCTGGAGGAGATGCTAACCCGCCTGCAGATCCCCGGTATGTCATGGGTCGAGTGCCCGCCCAAGTCGTATAGTCTCATTCCCGAGCACGAGAGGCAATCCAGCTGTCAGATCGAGGCCGAGATTGGCTACCACAACCTCATATCCCACGAGCCCAAGGGAGAGTGGTCCAGAATGGCCCCCTTGCGAATCTTGTCCTTCGACATTGAGTGCGCTGGCCGTAAGGGCATCTTCCCCGAAGCCAACCAGGACCCTGTGATTCAAATTGCCAACGTGGTGACCCGGTACGGAGAAAGCAAGCCCTTCGTCCGCAATGTCTTCTGTCTCGATACCACCAGCTCCATCGTCGCCACCCAGGTTTTGGAATTCGAGCGCGAGGAGGACATGCTCATGTCCTGGAAGCGATTCCTCGACAAAGTAGACCCCGATCTCATCACGGGCTACAACATTGCCAACTTTGATTTCCCCTATCTCCTGGATCGGGCCAAGCACCTCAAGGTCAACGGCTTCGAGTACTGGACGCGACTCCCGAGTGTGAAGTCGGTCGCCAAGGAAACGAACTTCTCGAGCAAGCAGATGGGCAATCGCGACACCAAGACCACCAACACCAATGGTCGACTGCAGTTGGATCTGCTGCAGCTGATTCAGCGAGACCACCACCTCCGAAGTTACACGCTGAACTCGGTGTGTTCCCATTTCCTCGGCGAGCAGAAAGAAGATGTGCACCACACCATGATCACAGAACTGTTCAACGGCACTCCGGAATCTCGAAGGCGTCTGGCGCTCTACTGCTTGAAGGATGCCTACCTGCCCCAGCGACTGATGGACAAGCTCTCCTGCCTGGCCAACTACACCGAGATGGCAAGAGTCACGGGTGTGCCGTTCAACTACCTGCTGTCCCGTGGCCAGCAAATCAAGTTCATGAGCCAGCTCTTCCGGAAGGCCTTGGAGCAGAAGCTCGTTATCCCCAACATGCGATCGGAAGCTTCCGATGAGCAGTATGAAGGTGCCACCGTCATTGAGCCCACCCGTGGCTACTATGACGTGCCCATTGCGACTCTCGATTTCGCCTCGCTGTACCCCAGTATCATGCAAGCGCACAACCTTTGCTACACCACGCTGCTGAACAAGACGGCAGTCGAGCGGTTCGAGCTGAAGAAGGATGAGGACTACATCGTCACGCCGCACGGTGACATGTTCGTCACTGCGAAGAAGAGGAAGGGGTTGCTTGCACAGATTCTGGAAGAACTGCTTTCGGCGAGAAAACAAGCCAAGAGAGAACTGGCCGTCGAGACTGACCCATTCAAGAAGGCCGTACTAAACGGTCGACAACTTGCCCTGAAGATCAGCGCCAACTCGGTGTATGGTCTGACGGGTGCCACGACCGGAAAACTTCCTTGCCTTGAGATCGCCAGCAGTACCACTAGTTACGGCCGTCAGATGATTGAAAAGACTAAAGAGGAGGTGGAGAAGAAGTACTGCATCGCCAACGGCTACTCGCACGACGCCCAGGTCATATACGGTGACACGGATTCCGTCATGGTCAAGTTCGGCATGAAAGACAAGGCCGAGGCGATGAGGCTGGGAGAGGAGGCCGCCAACTACGTCTCGTCCAAGTTCATCAAACCGATCAAGTTGGAGTTCGAGAAGGTCTACTTCCCGTACTTGCTCATCAACAAGAAACGATACGCCGGTCTTTTCTGGACCAACCCGGACAAGTTTGACAAGATGGACACCAAGGGTATCGAGACAGTTCGACGAGACAACTGCATGCTGGTCCAGACGGTCATTGAGAAGGTTCTCCGCATGATGCTGATCGACGAAAACGTGCAAGGAGCTCAAGAGTAAGTGACAAAGTGCAACAGTCCGAGTTTCCTCAGTGCTAACTGCTTCTACAGCTACGTCAAGGATACCATCTCGGAACTCCTGCAAAACAAGGTCGACATGTCGAAGCTTGTGATCACCAAAGCTCTCACCAAGGAGAGTTACGATGCCAAACAAGCACACGTGGAGCTTGCCGAGCGCATGAAGAAGCGCGATGCCGGTTCCGCTCCTGGACTCGGTGACCGAGTGGCCTACGTCATGGTCAAAGGCGCCGCGGGCTCCAAAAACTACGAACGTTCCGAAGACCCCATCTTCGTCCTGGAAAACAACGTGCCCATTGACACCAAGTACTACCTGGATAATCAGCTGGCCAAGCCGCTGACCCGTATCTTCGAGCCGATTCTGGGGGAGACGAAGGCCAAGTCTCTGTTGACGGGCGCGCACACGCGCGCCATCTCGGTGGCAGCACCCACTGTGGGCGGTCTGATGAAGTTCGCCAAGAAGACGCAGACCTGCATGGGATGCAAGAAGCCGCTGACGGGCAAGGATGAGGCGTCGGGTGCCGTATGCTCCAACTGCGTGCCGCGGGTGGGCGAGCTGTACAACCGGACACTGGGTCGCATGTCGGATCTCGAGATCCGGTTCGGCCGCCTGTGGACACAATGCCAGCGCTGCCAGGGCAGCATGCACAACGAGGTCATCTGCAGCAGCAAGGACTGTCCTATCTTCTACATGCGCATGAAGGCCAAGAAAGACCTCGAGGACGCGGGCAAAGAGCTGACTCGTTTTGATTTCGACCAGGCCATCGCGTGGTGACGGGCATGATACCAAGGAGACGCGCATATATAACGATGGTTTACGTGGGGTCCCCAGACGGAATATGCATGGAGATGGCGAATGGAGTTCCGGCAGTGTGAGTCCGATAAGAGAATATTGGGGGAATGGGCTATTGTACCTAAGACGTGTTAGGCGATTCCGGGAGATCGGATATGTTTCAATCCAAATATGTTATTCGATTTGTCGTTACCGTCCTGGCGCCTGCGAATGTAGTCAGTGGTGAGTATCTAGGCAATCTCTGGTCCCGGTGCCGTAATGAACGTAATCATTGTGACGACTAGGACAAGGGCAGGCAGGATAAGGAATAGTTGGCCGTAGCAGGACAGACAGGACCTATCATCTTTTCTCTCTTTGGCTTCTCCACGTATTTCCTCTGGGGTTGGCAGTGCCAACCAACAGATTCTCTCTCGTTACGGCCTGGATTACTGCCCAGGATCGTTTCCTGGGGCTGGGAAGTACATCTATACCAAGGGAAATAATACACCAGAAAACAGGTCGTGATGCAAAACAAAAGGGGGTTTTTTCAAAAACGCCTCCAGGCCAGAAGGAGCCCGGGTTGATCCCCACCTGCTCCCTTCCCTTCCCCCTTCCCCCTTCCCCCTCCCCCCCCCCCCTTTTTTTTTTTCCCTCATCAGCTGTTGAAGATGCGCGAGTAGAGCAGCTCGTGGCGGCCGGCCCAGAGGTCCAGGGCGGGGACGGGCTGGCCGGCGCGCTCGACGGGGACGGCCCAGGCGGCGTCGACGAGGGCGGCGAGCTGGCGGCGGGTGGCGGGCGCGGCGAGCACGCGCTGGGCCTGGTAGGGGCCGAGGACGCCGGCGCGCACGCCCGCCGACGCGAGCGCCTTGGCGTGGCCCAGCAGGAAGACGTGCGCCGCCTGCCGCGCCGGCAGGCCCAGCAGCCGCGCCACCGCCCCGAAGAGGGGCGGCAGGTGGCCCGCGAAGGGCGGCGGGAGCGCCCCCGTGGTGTTGTCGTAGTCGTCATCATCGCCGTCGCCGTCGCCGTCGGTTTCGGGAGTAGTAGTAGTAGTAGAAGTAGTAGTAGAAGAAGAAGAAGAAGAAGAGGCGGAAAGACGCAAAAGGGTCTTGAACGTAGCCGCCGCCGCCGCCGCCGCCGTCGTCGTCGTTCCGTCGCCGCCTTCGTCCGCCAGCCCCGGCACGCAGTCCTTGAGCGACCGCTCCCAGATGCCCAGCAGGGCGCGGCCCTGGGCGACGCTGGCGCGGCGGCCCACGGGGCACACGACGGCGGCGTCGAGGGCGTCGTCGAGGGCGGCGACGGCGGCCGGGTCGCGGTGCGCCGCCAGCACGAAGGGCAGCGTCGCCGCCGCGTACGAGGCGAGCGAGAGCGGCAGGAAGTCGCGCGCGAACGACGACGCCGACACCGCCGCCGCTGCCCCCCGCCGCCCCCGTTGGTGCGCCAGGTACGACTCCAGCCCCGAGCTGAAGGCGAACGAGCCCAGCGGCAGCGCCGAGTCCGCCAGCAGGAGCAGGAAGTGCTGCTGCGCCGTGGCGTCGGCGTCGTCCTCCGCCGGCCACGCCGAGGTCCCCCCCGGCCGCGTGGGCGGGCGGGCGAGGCCGGGTGCCGGTGCTGCTACCGTTGTTGTTGCCGCTGCCGTTCCCGAGGACGAGGGTGATGATGATGATGATGATGACGACGCCGATGCCGGGAAGGGCGAGGACCCCGTGCCGGCGGTAGCCGCGCGGGCGCCGTCGAGGCGCAGGCGCGCCGCCTGGAGCCGGGCCTCGAGCACGGCGATCTCGTCCTCGATGCGCGCCGCCTCGTCGGCTTCGCTGGCCGTGGCCGTGGCCGGCGGCGAAGGGGGCGGCGCCTCGAGATGCATTCTCATGGTGGGGGAGAGGGGGGGAACGGAGTGGAACCCGGGAGCGGGTGCCAGTAAGAGAGCTACTGAACTTTTTATACAGTAGATGATAGACCCCGAAAGCTTGCCCTTGGTTTATTAGTAGGTCGGACTAGCAGAGAAACAATCAAGAGCTTCCCCCCCCGAAGTTGAAGTCAATCGCAATCGGATAAGACGGTGTGGAACCCAACTCTGTCTCTCTCTCTCTACCACCTCCCATTAACCCTTTTCCCCCATGGGGACTTTTTGGTATAAATCCAGCTCACCAAGATCGGCGGCCGCTTATAGATGGAGAGAACACGGTACATGAGGCAGATCCCCCACGTGCCCTTTACCCCTCTCGGCACGGTTCATATTTTACGTACTGGAGTGTCCTGAGCGTCGAATCACATCCAAGGAGCGGCGGGAGAGCTGGGATTCTTTCATTCATTCCGGCATCCGATACTTGCTAGTCATGTCCCGTACACGTCGTCGTCGTACTCTACACTGGCTGTGCATCATGCCAAGATACCGTGTGTTACCTTCCTGTCCCTCCCCTGGAGCGAGTAGGTGGTACTGGATGAGGGCCACCCCCCTACGCATCCAGATCATAGTAAATGCACTTGGTCGTCCTGAAATTGTATACAAACGCGTGGCGGCTCCCGCCCTTGGTCTGCCAGACGTTCCGCCACGTCAACAGCATGTCGTGGATCTCGCGCATGTATTTACGCTCCGTCATGCTGACCGACTGCTCCGCCTTACGCCAGCTCTCGGCGTCCGATAGCCACGTGTCCTGGATGAGGCCAAGCACGGCGTCCGACGCTTCCACCGCCGCGATGGGCCCGTCCAGGAAGCCCTGCAGCAGTCCGGCCGCATTGGCCTTCGCCTGCTTGATGATGTGCTGCCGGTTGAACTTCTTGGATTGCGTGTTTGCCACCAAGACCTTGACGTGCTGCTCGGGGTTGGCCGGGATGCCTGTGCTGTCCGCCCCCGGGGGCCCGGCCGTCGGAATGTCGCTGGGTCGCGCGCCGTGGTTGCGCTCACGCTCGCGCATTTCGCCCCGGAGCCAGTTCAGCACCTGCGTGCTGGCCATGTCCGCGTCCGGCACGTCTTTCCGGTCCATAGTCTTGACTTTGAGGAGACCGTCCTGTTTGATGATAATCGTCCACGAGTACGTCTCGTCACGATGCTTGTTGGCGAGGTCTTCGGGTGATCGTGAGTCTCGAGCCAACTCGGCACTGATGTCGTTGGCCCAGAGCAGTTGCAGCATCTCCGTGCCGGCATTCCGTAAAGTGGCGCTGTCGAAGCTAGCAACTAGCACATCACACTACATCGGGGTTAAAACAGCTCGTCTCAACGAAAGGGCGGCGGGAGGGAGGATACATACTCTCTTTGTGTTGAAAATCCCCTGCGTGTCCGCCTCGGCCTTTTTCAGGAATGACTTCCCGCCCGGCTTGGGTATTCTGGCCAGCTTCTCCCATGCCAGACTGAAACCCGCCGCGTGGCGTTGCTCGGCTTGGCCACCGATTTTGGGGCGATGCTCTCGGATCAGGCTGTCGTACCGCCCACCAGCGGCAAACACGTCACGGAACTTCTTGTCGTAAATGCATTGGAATAGTGTGCCGCCCACGAAGAAGTTCTCGCGGAAGCTACTCAATGGGTTGATGTAAACCTTGCTGTGAACACCCAGCCGTTTGGTATACGCAACCACGTCTTTCAGATGAGCAATGGTTGACTGCGCCTTCTCGTAGATGTTGCTTCCGTCAAACAAAGTCTTGAGCCTGGAAAAGGCCTTCACGGGAGAATCTATCACACGCCGTCAGTTTTTGGCTCTTGGTAGGCCATGGAGACAATCCTTTACTTGCCTCGAAAATCAAATTTATGCAATTCGTCAATGGCTGTGACGGAAATGCCGGTCCCGCGGAGTTCGGATCGGATCTTTTGCCAGGTCCAAGGTCCCACATTGAGCTTGCTGAGAATCTCAGCTGCCACTTTCCTGACACTTGGGTCGATGTCGCAAATGTCAAAGATGAGTTGCAAAAGATCGGAATGTCCGATATGGAAACACATCTGGTTGAGGACGGGGAAGGCGTCGATGATCTCATCGAGGACCTTGATGGCCTCTGCTTCCTTCAAGGCAAGGTCCAACGTGTCCGTGGAGACAATGTCGAACCCAACTTCACTGAACATCAGGGGCTGCCCACCGCCACTCCGCTCTCGGAAGATGTTGCCGAACGTGAACGACTTGGGAACGACCGCGGAGCCGGTATGTTTCGCCAGCACCCTCGCATGCCCAAGCATCAGGTCGTAGGGGAGCTGCAGCACGGTGCCGGTATTGTCCATTAACTCGACCACATTCTGAGAGTAGTGAGAAGACCGCGGGTAAAGTGGGTTTCTGAACGCTTCCACGGCACCGTGCCGGCGGAAGATGGATACCAGCTGATCCTTCACGATGCCTTGATGCAGCAATTCCGTCGAAGACGGGTTGGGCGCCGACATGTCCCAAGTGTAGTCCTTTGTCCGCCCAGCCGGTTTGGCAAACATGGTCGTCACCATCTTCTGGTAGTGCGGCGAGAGCGGGTCCGAGATCTCTGCCAGCGCCCGTTGGATGCTCTCACTTTCCATGGGCATCGGAAGCTTGCCGCTACGCAGCAGATCGGAGCTCGACGGGCGTTCCTTTGGATTATGGGTGACGAGCGATAGGATAATGTCGCTCTGCAGCTTGTCCGCTGGCTTGAAGTCGTCAGGGAGCTGCGGGGGTTTCGAACGCAGGGCTCCCAAGACTTCGGACCGCTCCTGACCGAAACGTACGGGTTTATAGCACATCTCGAAGAGGACTATACCCAACGAGTACATCTGCCAGCATGTCAGACCTGAAGTTCAGCGGGCGAGGATGACAACTTACATCAATTTTCCGGGAGTCCTCAACACCACTGCGTTCGAGTTCTGGCGCAACATACATGGCGGTTCCCACTTTGCTCATCTCGGGATCAGAGGACTCCGCCGCACCCTTAATGGCGTTGATGTGCCCACTGGTAGCCAAGCCGAAATCGCCGATCTTGACATGGGCTACACCGTCGGAGCCACGGCTGATGAAGATGTTTTCGGGCTTGAGATCCCTGTGGACCAGATTGTGCAGCCCATGAATGTGGACCAATCCTTCCAGGATCTCGCGAAACAGTCTCCAGACCTCATCCGGGTCCTGGTAAAGGTTTTGGTCGATAAGACCGCGAAGGGTCTGTGTCGTGGTTAGCCCCCGGTTGCTCGCACTGCCAAAAGCAAGGATGGAGACCGAACGACTTACCTTGTTCTCGCAGTATTCCATCAAAATGTACAAGATGTTCTTGTAGGACCGCTGGTAGCTTCGGCTCCTCTTAGGAGTAAGCGGCATTTGGTCATCTGCAGTTGAGTCGTCACCGGTTCCGGATCCCGAATCTCCTTCAGTGTCTTCGTCGTCCTCCTCTTCGTCCTCGTCCGTGACCTCTTCGTTCTCGTCGTCGCTGCCCATCTCATCGTCTTCAAATTCGACGCCCAGATTGGCCGACGACATAAAGTCCAGACCTCCGGTACTGGTGCCGAACGGGATGCCGTCTTCTTCCGACTCGTCCGACTCGTCGCTGCCTGTCTGCAATCCTTCGGTTGAAGTGTCACCGTCATTTTCTGACGTGTCGGGTACCTGCTCAATCCAAGCGTCGTAGTACCGGACAATGGCGGGATGGCTCAGTCGCGACAGCGTCAAAACCTCTTTCAGCGTGGTGGTAAGCGTCCGTGACGCCCGCTGAGAAATCTTCTTGATGGCGTAGATTTGCCCGTCAATCTTCTTACGGGCCTTCACAACCTCACCGAAGCCACCTTTGCCGAGACGTCCCTCTTCGGAGAACTCGTTCTTGAATCTCGAAAAAGAAGGAGCCATGGTTACGGAATCGAGCCGTTTCCTTGAAAAGCCGGTGGGGACGGGGGTCATGGACTGTGCCGGCGCAGAGAAGCCTGTCGCGTCTTCTACGAGTACAGGGGCATCTGTGGCAAGGAACTCGCTTGATGTCAAGTCCAAGGCTCGGGCCCGCCGCGCGGCATCGGCCTTGAAAAATTTGGCCACCAGCTCGTGCAGAGAATTGGACAGTTGGTTCTCCTCCATGAGCGCAGCAGGCGACTCGTACTTCTCAAAGACGTCAAGGCCAAAAATCATCTGCAGGAACACAACGCCAAAGTCCCAGACGTCTGTTTTCTGGTTCAGAGGCCCGCTGTTACCAGCCACCTCAGGGGGTAACCAGTAGACGGACCGAGCCGAGCTCAGGGAAGACATGGCACGCGATCTGCGGCAGATGGCATGCAGCTCGCGCTGATACGTCACATCGGCGAGCTTGGGCACGACCCTACCGGTCTCCTCTCTGCAGAGAAGGATGTTTCCGGGGTGTATGTCTTCGTGTACCAACCCCTGGCTGTGCAGATACCCCAGGGCGGAGAGCAGGTCTGTTGTCCATGCGCGGACCTTACCTATGGCGATCTGGCCGGTGAGGTCCAGCAGTTCGTCGAGAGGTCCCTTGTCAGCCAGGGGCATCAGAATGCGTACGACGCGGTCGTGGGATGCGTCCTCCCCGCGGGAGCTCTGATCGATGCGAAAATCAATAAGCCCAAGAACATTTTCGTGTTTGAGCTTCTTGACGGCCTGGAGTTTGTTCTCCAGAGAGACGAGTTTCTTTTTGAAGTGGGCAGCGTCCTTGGGGTCCGACATCAGCTTGAATTCCTTGAGAATCAGTGTCGGGCAGTCCCCGTTATTAGACACCACGGGCCGCACGGCGTAGGTTGTCCCGATGAGGCCCCTACGGTACTCGGAGCTGCCTACAACGGCAGTGAAGAAGATGTCGTTTCCGGATAAGTCGACCGTCCGACACGTGTCATCGAACACGACCACGCTGCCCTCGGAGGCTTGCGAGTCTTCAGAATGGACCAGAGGGGCTATCTTGGGGTTGTGCTTGTGCTTCGACTTCTTCTGGTTGGCCTTTTGCCTCTTCCTCTCTTCCTCGATCATCTCATGCATGACCCGCTCCTCTTCCTGGGCAGCCTCTTCCTGTTTGCGAGCGTTGGCCTGTTGCTGCTCTTCGGCTTGCCGGGCCAATTCTGCCTCGTGCGCGGCTCTCTCTTCCTCCAGCGAGGGAAGCACCAAGCCCAGGGCCTTAGCCTGAGCTGCGTCCTCCAGGATCTCCTCTACGCCCGAGATGATCTCGAACATCATGGGCTCGCATTGTCCCTGTGCGGCTAAGGCCCGGGGCTTGGCCTCGAGATACTTCTGCACTTTGAAGACGGTGGACTCCTTGAGGCTGCCGTCATCCTTCAGACTGAGCAAAGGCGGGGACTTTGGGTAGGTGGCGGTAAAGACCACGCCGAGGGTGACGCAGAAGTCGTCGTTGGACGAGGCCTTGATCCGGATATCGAAGGCGGGCTCTGAGCGTTGCCAAGCCGTGTTGGCGGCCTTGTGCTCGATAAAATCATCCACGTACATGGAGGAGAGCACGACGATCTCGTCCTGCTGTGCGTCGATGTACTGGGCCCGAGGGCCGGCTTTCGGGCTGGTGGGCCGGAGCCCGGGGTAGCTCGACTCATCGTTGCTTTTGCTGGGTTGCAGAGGCAGATTCCATTGACCGGAAGCTTTCCACGAAGACATGGTGGGCGCAAAGAGGAATCGTCCGAAGGGAATGGAGGGCGAACGGGGAAAGACCACAGCAAAAGCTGTGGACCTCTACAAGGTGAAAGACATACTGCTGGAAAGACTGGTTGGGAGAGGTAGGTAAGTAGATGTAGAAATGGGATTGTGAGGCAGAAGTGTAAGATCCATGGCCAGAGAGAGCTTGGGATAAGTTTCTGGTGATAAGGCGGCTACTAACATTGAAACTAGGTACTTACCTAGGTAACTAGTACATGTAGGACATCCCACCTGATGTAGTATGGACGTGGGATGTACCTACCCTACCTAAGTACCCTACCAATCGTCTCCAGGTTGTCTTCGCCATAGCGGGGTTCCATGGGATGGATGCCTCTGAGCTGTTCCAGTTTGATCTCCAGTTCCAAGGCTGACGGATGGATGGCTACAGATCGCCTCAAGCGCGTGAAAATCAGGGATGGCAGACCGCTAGTAACGGGGAGGGTTCCCTGTAGTCTTGCCCGCTACTCACCTTCGGTAGCCCGCATGAATCCTGGCTCGCCTGGATCGCAAAGAGAGGGGGGACGACGCTAGGTATTCCTTGGGGCCAACTGAATCTCGATAGCATCCATGCGCCAGTCCAGAAATTGGATTCCCAGCTCGTCGTCAGGGCGGATGCCGGGGGCTCAACGGGCTGGTCCTCGTATACGATCCGTCCAGCTGTGGTTCCAATATGCATATTTCCTGTCCCGCGCGGTACCTGGGATCTCCCGCATGGATGCGTACGCCCTTAGGATGGGATATAGGTACATTATGTAGTCAGATGATCTATGCAGGCTGGCCCATGGGTGCCCATGTGAGCTTCTATTCCTTCAGACTTCAGATCCGCCTGTAGCAGGTAGGAGGGCATGTCCCCGTGGACTATGGGGCTGGCTTCCGATGAAGACAGGACCTAAAAAACGAAAGGCGCAATTGCCGACATCCTGAAAGTTGGCAAAAAAGACTTCTGTTGCCTTTCGACCCGGCGCATTTTGAGTATGCGCAACGCGCGTGGGGTTGCCGTTGCAACAAGTACTAAGGTATGGAGGGTATGGGAAGGTATTGCTTCTAGTTCAAGACCCCCCCAGAAACAGCTGGGAGAAGCTTTGCCTGCCTGACTTGACTGCCTGTCGTCCCGTCCGTCTAAACTAGAACGAACGCTTCGAAGTTTCCATGGGCCGGGGGCATTGGCCCGCCAGCGACAAAAAGACTCCCGTGTAAACAACACCGATATTTTGGTCATCACCACTGTCGTCATTGCCGTCGGACGAGCCGCCCTTCTGTTCGACACCTTGCCCTCGCAACTTTGTCCTTGCAACTTGTTCTCGGTCGTGTCGCCCTGCAGCGAGCGGCACCACACAGCCCTGATGATCGGGTGGGCAATTAAGAGGGGCTTCCAAGGCGCGACTGGCGCGTCGGGCACGCCACCACAGGAAGTTGAAGATGCAGGTAGGGCGGCCCAAACCACAATAAACACACCAACCTTACCCCGTCCCTCTGGCTGACGGGCGCACGCCGACCTCCCAGACACCACTCAGCTCGAGGCGCCCGACACTCCGGCGCCCGTCTTCGCCGCCCGCGCCGTCAGACATGCCATTTTTGGCACCCCCGTGCCCGCCATGCGACGAACGGCCGTGCCCGCAGAGACCGCCAGCCGGACCCGATCGCCCATGAAATCCCCCTCCAAGTCACCCAGCAAGCCGCCCGGAATCCTCTTGACCCCGGGCACCGCCACCTCGCGCCGGAAACGCGTCTCGTTTGGCCACGAGGTCAAGGCGAAGCACGATGTGCCCTCGCCGACCGAGCCTCGCGCCGGCGGCCGGGACGAGGCGCCGTCGGACGGCGAGTGGGAGGACGACGATGCGGGCGACGTCACCATCGACCTGAACGAGCCCAAATCCAGCTCCGGCAATTATTGGAAGTCGCAGTTCACCAAATACCACGACGACGCCCGCGAGGAGATGGCCAAATTGGTGAAACACAAGCACCTCGCCAAGCTCTACGCTCAACAAAAAGACGCCGAGAACACGCAGCTGCTGGACCGCGTCAAAGATCTAGAGCGCCAGTTGCAGTTGAAGGATAACGAGCTCCAGCTGGCCCAGTCACAAGGGACCTGGGGAAGAAGCGCCAGTTCCCCGACCAGACCATCACGCGAGGCCGAACGCGAGATCGCGCGCCTGAACAGGGAGGTCGAGATGCTCCGAAAGGATAACGACTCGCTCAGGCGCGAGAACGAGGCGCTGAAAACAACGGGCTCCCCCGAACGCATCCGCGCACCCAGATCAAATACACCTGCTGCGGCTGAACGTGCCGCCGCCGCTGTCCGATCAAGTGCGCCCTTGACGGCCGACCGTGCCGCAGCTGCCAGGGAAAGGATCGCGCAGCGGAGGAGAGAGCGTCTGGCTGCGCAAGCTGCCTGAGGGCGTTGGGTGTCGCTGCACCAAGCGGGCTGCCTGGAGCACAAGACGGCCTTTGGAGGCCCGATAACGATTGCCACGTGCCGTCATCGGGTTACTACTGCCGGTCATCTTGTATAATGTACCTGGGGCACCTTTCTCAGTCGGAAGGACCGTTTCGAAGATGATTACCCGGTGGTAGGCATTGCTATGGATTGCACGTATTGTCCCCTGAGACGCGTGCCTTGCCGCTTGCCTCAATACCAGAAACCCCACGTCTTCGAGTAGGAGGCAGCTGCATTGTGAGCCTGAACAGCGCAGCATCAAACATTGGATCTCCACGCGAGAAACGCTGCATATTCAGAGCGGGAGAACTGGAAACAACGACACAAGCACCCGGTCCTGTCACCTCTGCCGCTGAGATTCCATTACAGCTTCTCTGCATCACCGCGCAACTCGATCTTGCACGTTCGCTCAGGCAGGAACATGGCGCACCCAGAACAGGATACAAAGAACCCGTCTTCAGACCTGGTCACGAGTGTTGAGACCTATGCATCACAACTTCATTTTATCCCCAATAGTGGTAAACACCTGCTGCTGTCGATCCGTTCCGAGCCGATACAAAATGTGCAAGAAGCCTTACTACGGATGGAGGTGTGGTCATCCGGACCTAAGTGCCACCGAACTCCCGGTGGATCCTTGCGGTCCACCAGTGCGGTATTCTCACGAGCCCCTTTGCTCGCCTCTGGTCTACGAGTTGATTGTCCGCAAAATACCGGAGGACGACGAGGAGGACAACGCAGATGCGCGGTGGCTGAAGTCGCAAATCAACTTGTGCGCGGCGTGCGCCGAGATCTTGACACTATTGGCCATGCTATGGGAGGCCAAAAAGATAGCACTACGCCACGAGGGTACTGCAACCGAGGGAGACCTTGGGAACATCGAAGCTCAGCTCGACAGACACGCAACCGCCGCGTTGGAGAAGGCACGGGTTTCTGGGCCCTACCACAGGGTTCATATAGATGAATTCGAGTCCGGACAGCAAGCCATCTTCCGCGAAGTGGACCATATGCTCGAAGAGCTCCAGGAAGCCAAGTCTTACTTCCGAACCCAATTCGATTTGATCGAGAGCAAAGGACTAATCCACGCAAGTACTCTCCAAGAATACCGGCGAAGGTATGCCAGGGCTGAACGCAGGCAGACGGCGCTTAATACGGTGCAAGTCATGACCTTTCGAGATCAGGTCACTCAGTTAATCCAGGAGTTGTCCATGAAACATGTGGCACTCGAATTACGCGGGCCGGGACAAAAAGCCGCTGCAGCCCACGAGTCACCCGGCGAAAACCCGTTCGGCGAAGCCTCGCCAGAAGCCGAGGCCCAGTTATTCGACCCAAGCCCGTCCGCTGAAGCCGAGCCCGAGGAGTTAGAGGTCGAACCCGAGTTATACGGCAAGAGCCCGGCCGGTGAAGTCGAACCAGAGGAGTTGGAGGCCGAACCCGAGTTGTACGGCAAGAGCCCGGCCGGTGAAGTCGAGCCAGAGGCGAAAGCTAAATCATTCGACCTAAACTCGAGCGGTGAAGCCGAGCGACGAATACTTTCTGAAGCCGCGGTATTTCCTGGAACCGGGCTTGAGGTGGAAGCCGAGTCACTCGTCGAAACCCGCGAGGAAGCGGAGCGACGAATGCTTTCTCCAGCCGAGCTATTTCCCCAGGA
The DNA here is from genome assembly GCA_029489945.1 of Nigrospora osmanthi. Lineage (NCBI taxonomy): Eukaryota > Fungi > Ascomycota > Sordariomycetes > Amphisphaeriales > Apiosporaceae > Nigrospora > Nigrospora osmanthi. The sequence continues at coordinate 1,961,081 of CP120503.1, read as the reverse complement.
AAACCTCACCGGTGAGGCCATCCAACAAATACTTTCTGCAGCCGCCATCCAAAATCCCCACGCCGAACCAACGCCAGAAATTGCAGCGGAGTCGGAGGCGGAAGCCGGGTTGCTGGACGAAAACCGTGAGGCCATCCAACAAATACTTTCTGCAGCCGCCATCCAAAATCCCCACGCCGAACCAACGCCAGAAATTGCAGCGGAGTTGGAGGCGGAAGCCGGGTTGCTGGACGAAAACCGCGAGGCCGAGGAACAAATACTTGCCCAAGCCGAGCTCTTCCCCCCAAACCCAGCCCGAGGCCGAGGCCGAGGCCGAGGCAGCGGACAAAGAGGCGGGCATAGGGCAGGGCTCCGGAGACGGAGAGCGCGAAGGGGCCGCCGAGTTTGATATATTCGACAGCGTTTGCTTGGCCCATCTTGGGTGCAATCTGGAAACCTAAGTTGGGCAATGGGACGGTAGACAGAATCCGTTCTCTGCTTGTTAATGTACTTTCTCTACCATAGCGGGCTCTTCTAAAGCCAGGGAGAAATACCTGTTGCCCCGGAATCACTTCTCTATAAAGGAGCTATTGTTTCGTGACAGGACCGTTCCTCTAAGTCGACTCAAGATCAAATCAAGCATACTTCTCCTAGCCCCAGAAGCATTTCTCAGCCAAGGAGGCCATTCTACTCCATTGGCTCATTTGTAGGCCCAGTCCTGATAGAAGATCGTGTGGCATTGAACCACGGGGCAAGTCACCCGTGGGTTGATGATCGTACGGACTGTGCTTTGGTGGAATCGGATTCTAAACTCCTTGATGAGCAGCAGTGCCCGAAATACTTGGTTTAAGAGCCCCTGAAGCCGAGGAGTGTAATGCTACAGACCGCTGCCGTGCCTGTAGCGGCGGCATTGTGTCCACTTTTGGCCCTTACTCATCGTCGTCGTCGTCGTCGTCGCTATCATAGGCCACCAAAGGGCCCGTTGCAGCTTTCGGCTGGGGTTTCGGTGCTTGTGCCGCCGCTGCCGCCGCCCTGGCCTCTCTCAGGGCGGCCAGTGTGCTGCCCGAAAGGATGCCGCCTTCATCCTGCGCTGCTGCTGCGGGGGGTGCCGGTAGAGCGGCTTGTTCCTCGTGGCCGTTCGCCTGGCCGCTCTCAATCATTAAGCGCTGCTCGTGTTCCAGCTCGTAGCCCTCTCGGCCGACCGGGTTGACGGCCTGCGCGCCCCGGGCGAAATGAATGGCGTCGGGGGCCTCGTAGCCCTCCAATCCGTATGAACTCTCGATTTTCCTCCGTTTCCTGGCCTCGGGATCGCGGCCCTCGATCTCGGCGATGAAGGCCTCGGGCAGCGCCCTCCGCACCGCCTCGGCGGCCTGCTCCTCAACCCGCCTCGCCTCCCGCGCTTGCGCCATGGGGTTGGGGTCCGCTGTCGCCCATCGCACGTTCAAAATCTCATTGTGGTCCAAGGCCTGGTGCGCCATGGCCTCTTTGGCAAACTGCGCGTTCGCTTCGTTCGAATAGGTGATGAAAGCCACGCCCCGGGTATTTAGCACGCGGACTCGCTCGACCTGCCCCCATTCCGCAAAGTGGCGCGCCACGATTTCTAGCCCTTGTCAGTATGCAGACACGCTCGAGCGCGTTTCGGTGGGTCTCTCGTACCTTCAATGTCGTCGGTAACGTGGATGCGGCCGACGTATATGGTCCTGTTCTGGCGCATGAAGCTTCCCACACCGCCCATGTCGTCACGGTAGTCGCTGAACTTGTCGCGGCCGAAACAGTCGACGTTGGGGTTGAAAAGGTCGTGGATGCCGGGCAGACGGTGCAGGTACTCGCAGTCCTGGCCCTTGGGGCAGATGCCGCGAGCGAAGAAGAGGCAGAAGTAGGAGCCGGGGATCCTGTCGGCCTGCGTGTAGCCGCTGTCCTTGGCGATATTACAGCGGCCCTTGGCGGCCGTCTTGGATAGGTATTTGTCCTCGCGGTCGCCGCCACTCCATTTGTTGTACCAGATGCTGCGACACGGTTAGCGACGGCGAGCCGGGCGCCTGTCGCGGCGGTCTTGCTTACTTGAAGATGGTGCCCGTCTGCGGCGGCGGCTCCGAGTTGATGAAGGAAGGGTCGACTTGGGCGCGGGCCGGTCGCTTCTTGCGGATGATTTTCTTGACCTTCTTCGGGGCGGGCGCAGCAACCTCGGTCGACTGCGCAACGAGCGCCTGGTCATTCTCGTCGTCGGCCATGACGGGCAACGGTGGCGGTTGGTATCGTGTGACGCGTGGCCGTGGGCAGAAATAGCTTCGGCGCGCGACGTTATGAGTATCGGAGGCGGTAGGGTCGTCGCAAGGCTGATTGGGGATGGGGAAGGCTGATGATACTGGGTCGGCACTGGAACTTTTTGCTATGACGGGCGTAGGTACTGTCCCCATAGCTGTAAGGATGGATGGATGTACTCCGGTACCAATCTTCAGCGTCTTCAACCCACATGTGCCAATCGGGGTTATGCACTGTGACGGAAAGCTTCCGACCCATACTACGAAATAGGCAGGTACATATGACATCTTCACGCCAGCGCGCGCATCGTGCCGTTCGCGCTTGGCATCCATGGATCGAACGATGTGTCAAGTACGATGTACATACCTCTCTACAAGCGGGTGGCCGAGGGAATGGAGAGAAGAGGGGAGAGTGCACGACGACTGACCTCCAGTGGTACCAACTTAATTGTCGGGTGTCGCGTTGAGCAATTGACTTTCCCCATCCCATCTCTTACGAACGACCGGTGTTGCGATGGATGGTATCGTGACCGGACGGGTTTGTTGTCAGACGCCCGCTACACGTAACCTATTCCCAGCAGCTATAGTCCAGATCTATATCTTCTGCCTCTCCCGCCACGGCGCAAGAGCTCTGGTAAACTGCATTCTCAATCTGGTTACTCCTCCTCCCTACCCCAGACTTTGCCTCCCCTTCCCCCCCCCGGGTTTGCCCCTGTTAGCGCCGCCTCAGGGTCACCATAAACTGCCCATACCCCGCTGAAGCTCAGTGGATCTTTACCTCGGTCGAGTGCGCTCTGTGCAACCAGGCGCCGGTTGAGACAGGAAACGCAGCCCAGTATCTACTTTACCTGTCGCCTCGGTGGCCTGGGCCTCGGTCATTCTTCAGTTCCCTCATCCTTTCCTTTTTCCCTCTTCCCGCAACTCCTGATATAGCTTATAGACCCGGCCTCCTCCCCTGGTCGTGTTCTCTGTGTTTCTGTTTCCCCATACTGCATTCGAGCCTCCGCCATAGTTGCCTCGCAAGTGATACCATTGATCCACCATGTCGGCCCAGATTCCGACCCTCGTACGTCCTGACCCCTAAAGCCACTAAAGGGACCTGCGCGCTCACCATGGCCCGCCACCCCACACACAGGTTCTAGGCCGCGTGAGCGAAAGAGCGAAGAAGACGCTCGACATCGTCGCCAAGTTTGTCGAGGAGGAATGCATTCCCGCCGACCCCGTCCTCGAGGCCCAGATCGGCTCCGGCGAGGCACGATGGGAGCAGCACCCGCCCATTGTCGATGAGCTCAAGGCCAAAGCCCGGAAGCTCGGGCTGTGGAACATGTTCTTCCCCAAGGGACACTACAAGGAGTCGCCCGGCTACACCAACCTGGAGTACGGCCTGATGGCCGAATGGCTCGGCAAGTCGCGCGTCGCTTCCGAGGCCGTCAACTGCGCCGCCCCCGACACCGGCAACATGGAGGTGCTGGCCAAGTACGGCAACGAGGCCCAGAAGGCCCAGTGGCTGAAGCCGCTGATGGAGGGCGAGATCCGGTCTGCCTTCCTCATGACCGAGCCCGACGTGGCCTCGTCCGACGCCACCAACATTCAGTTGAGCATGCGACGCGAGGGCGACGAATATGTCCTCAACGGTTCCGTAAGTCGAAACCCAGGACAACACGTCCCCTGCCACGGCTAATCGTGGGGCGCAGAAATGGTGGTCCAGCGGTGCCGGCGACCCCCGCTGCAAGGTCTACATCACCATGGGCAAGACGGACCCGAACCAGAAGGACCCTTACAAGCAGCAGTCGGTCATCCTCGTGCCTGCCAACGCCAAGGGCATCACCATCCACAGGATGCTTTCCGTCTACGGCTACGACGATGCGCCCCACGGCCACGGCCACATCACCTTCAACAATGTCCGGGTGCCAGCAAGCAACATGGTGCTGGGCGAGGGACGCGGTTTCGAGATCATCCAGGGACGGTTGGGGCCTGGCCGCATTCACCACGCCATGCGCTCCATCGGTGCCGCTGAGCGGGCGCTGGAGTGGATGCTGATGCGGATCAACGACCCCAAGAAGACGCCCTTTAAGAAGCAGCTGCGCGAGCACGGCGTCATCCTGGAGTGGGTGGCCAAGTCGCGCATCGAGATTGACGCGGCGCGCCTCATCGTGCTCAACGCGGCTGTCAAGATGGACGACCTCGGCCCCAAGGCGACGCTGAAGGAGATTGCCGAGGCCAAGGTGCTCGTGCCCCAGACAGTCCTGACCGTCATCGACCGGGCCGTCCAGGCCTTTGGCGGTGCTGGTGTGAGCCAGGACACGCCCCTGGCCAACATGTGGGCGCAGATCCGGACGCTGCGGCTCGCCGACGGCCCGGACGAGGTCCATTTGCAGCAGATGGGCCGCAACGAGAACAAGAGGGGCCAGGAGGTGACGCAGAAAATACTGGCCCAGAAGCAGAAGACAGAGCAGCTGCTGAAGCAGCACAACGTGAAGAGGCTCGAGATTGGGTCCACCATCAAGCCCAAGCTTTAGCATGGATACTTACCTAAGTACTCAGCACACCCGACAGCCATGTACGGATACATATACGTAAGCACTTTGGTATGCAGATATGTACCTATGTATGTAAGAGTGAAAGCGGGCGCATGCTTAAAGCCCGGAGTACACCACGAGTTGCCGCTGCGCATCGGATTCATGCACACGTGTCGTGCAGTTCGTGTGCCTACATAGTACATGAGAGATGTATATATGTAATTGGGCAGAACGGGGCCGGCCAGGGCTCCCGGTTTCCTGGGGAAGTGCCGGAATGTTGACGTTGCAACGCCGGGGCAAACGCTGGTTCCGAAGCAAACGAGTTGCCGCATGCGTTCGTTTCCATGTACACAGCAGCCACACCTGATGGAATGTCTGTCTGGGTGAGTCATGGCGACTCGTAGCGGACAGACAAGGCCGGGGCTAGGTGATATACACACCACCGGGGGCCCGGTTGGTAGGACGACGAGGACGACGACGTGAAATGGGACGGTAGCCCTTTTTTCCTTTTCGGCCATTTCAACGTGGGTGGATCAAGGGAGGGTCGCAGTGAGATGCGTCTAGTCTCACAAGCCTGCACCGGCCCGTCCGGTTGTTGGGCAGGAAAACGCAGGGGAAAAGCTCGCAGGCCGAGGGAGCGCGCGAGGCTGCCGCTGTTGCCCGGCCAACGAGCCCACTATTTACTTTTCAGGGTTGCGAAATAAGAAAGAATCTTTCGGGGTGGCAGTTCCTCGTCATGATTCCACCATCCGTCCTGGCCCACCTGTTCAGCGCATACATACAAGTACTTATGAGCAGATCGACCGGGCGACCTTGTATCAATCCATTGCTCCGAACCCAAGCCTCGCGGCCCCCCAATCCATCATCCATCATCCATCATCTCGCACCTCCAACATCCACCATCCACCACCACCCATCCTCTCTACTCCCGCTCCCACCCTCATCACCCGTCTACACGAGCCCATAGCTACCAGAGGTTCCATCGCTGGCCCGCAAGCACCCCGAGCACCATCGCCCTTTCTCGTCGCATACCCGACACGGCTTATCGAAACCCGCCGCTTCTCCCCGTCACCATGTCGACCAACGTTCTGGCTCCCAAGGATTCCAACTCGCACATCGCCGTGCGCGCCGACGAGGGTGGCGCCAAGGCGCCTGTCGCGAAGGATGTTAAGAGCATGGAGTACCACCGCCAGGTGTTGAAGTCCAAGATGGAGGCAGAGAAGTAGGTGGCCCTCCCACTCCCCCCTTCGGCCCTGGCTGTCCTCGTTCGCCGTCCCGCCGTCCCTGTTTCGGTGCGCCGTTGCGAGGTCCTCTTGCGTCCGAACCCCCAAGCCGGACACCTCGCCGCCGGCCCTTCCCCCCCCCCCCCCCCCAACCCTCCCGCTTCTGACGCTGAGACTGACCGTTTTGGTGCGCGCGCAGGGACAAGAAGTTCGTTTCTCCCTCGGACGACATCATGAGTCCCTGCACCGCCAAGCTCAGCAAGCTGCGCAACAAGCAGGTCGGCAAGTAAGTTCTCCCCCCCCCCTCCACGCCTCTCTGTCTCGAGGACACACATGGCTAACCACGGTTCCCCCTTCCCACAGAGCCAAGCCCAAGTCTCTCTTCGCCCAGCAGTCGGCCAAGAAGTTCGAGGGCGAGAACGTCCTGGGCGCTAGAAGCGCAGCCAGCCAGCCCTCGAACTGAGCAAGCGAAACTTCTTAACCCTCCCGTTGCCGTCGAGATCGTGCCACCCACGGCGGCAGCGGCAACCACAGCCAACAACACCCCAATCCCCCTTCTTCGTGGGCGGATTGGTGGGGGGGGGGGGGGGGGGGGGGGGCACGTGTATAATTCTGCAAAGCGCGGCGGCTTCTCGGCTGCTTCTTTTGATCGCGCATGGGATTTCTTGTTTTGATTTGATAAGGGGCGTTGGCCAGGGCCGGGCTTTGCATTTGTTTCTCCTTCCGCTTACGACTGTATGAACAAGCAATTCGGGGGGGGGCCCAGGGCAGGAAAGGCAAGGACAGGAGGGCATTGCTTTTTGTTACATTCCCCTAATACCCGGGAAGGGAAGGGGAGAGCCCGCTACGGCGTTCAGGGAAGGGGGTTTCGGTTCTCTCGTCGAGACCAAGCCACGCTCTATTATACGAGGTGCACATTTGCCACCTCTCGCAGCTGGTTAGCAAGCCGCCGGTCGTGAGCGGCCAGGCGTGAATGAACGTTTGCGACTCCAGTTTACAGCACGCACAAATCACATACGAAGTAGCTCAGTGGGTTTGACTCCCCGTCTGTTCCTATTTAGTTTGTTGTATTGCTCTCGAGACAGCCCCCGGCCACATGGCGGGCCCCGTCTAGGCTTTGAAGCCGCTCACGATGTAGACGACGTCCTCGTCGGCCACGGGGTGGCCCAGGCCGACGCGCTGCGGGACGTGGCGGGCGCTGGCGCCCCAGACGAGGGCGTACTTGTACGTCTCCTTCATGCTGCGGTGGATGCGGTCGCAGACGTCCTCGATGGTGCTGTCCTTGCGCACGATGAGGGCCTCGCCGAAGTCGGGGTCGGTGCCCTTGCGCTTGGTGTAGATGCGGATGAGGGCGAGCTCCTTCCAGCAGCGGTCGACGACGTCCTGGATGCCGAGGTCGAGCTCGCAGCTCATGACGACCGTGTAGGGCTCGCGCGCGAGCCGGTCGAGGAAGTCGAGCGACACGCTGTCGATCTTGTTGTACACGTACAGGCACTTGATGTACTTGCGGTGGTCCTTCATGATGACGTCGATGAGGTCGTCCACCGTCGCCTCGTCGTCGCGCACCAGCACCTCGCAGTTGAGCAGCTTGTAGTCCTTGAGGATGTTGAAGACCATCTTCTCGTCCAGCCGCTTCGGCGGCGACTGGAACGTAATCTTCATGCCGCCCGCCTTTTTCGGCTTGAGGTAGATGTTTCTGCGACGCGCCGGCTGTCAGTGCCGATATCGTACGTTGTACGCCTCACCGTCAGGGAGACTACATATCGCGTGTCGTGTTCCGTTGGCGGTATATAGATCAAGACGAGAGAGACAGAGAGAGAGAGAGAGAAGGGGGGAGGGGGCGGCGCCCTGGAGAAGGAGATGGCTACGTACGGCGGCTCACGGTTCAGGCGGATGCCGACGGCCTCCAGCTCGGCCTCGAGCAGGGCGCGCTGCTCGGCCTTCTTGGTGGCGTCCAGCACCATGAGGATCAGGTCGCTCGTCTTGGCGGCCGAGATGACCTGGCGGCCGCGGCCCTTGCCCTCGGCGGCGCCCTCGATGATGCCGGGCAGGTCGAGCAGCTGGATCTCGGCGCCGCCGTACTCGAGCACGCCGGGGATGGCCGTGAGCGTCGTGAAGGCGTACGACGCCACCTCGGACCGCGTCTTGGTCACCTTGGACAGGAACGTCGACTTGCCCACCGACGGGAACCCCACCAGCGCTATGCGCGCGTCGCCGCTCTTGCTGACGTCGAAGCCGGCGCCGCCGGCGCCGCCCGAGCCCGGGCCGGGCTCGAGGAGTTGGGCGCGGAGTCGCGCGAGCTTTCTGATCCGAAACGGTCAGAAACTTTTCCCTGCTGGTCTTTTTTTTTTCTTGTGTATGTGTGTGTGTGTTTCTTTGCGACCAATGGTCCCGGCTTTCAGAGGTCGTCGTACCCTTTTAATAAACCAAGGTGATATTCTGGAGAGAGGTTTCGGCCGTTAACACCGGGAACCGTTCGCGCTGGCTACGTTGTTGGGGGGGGGCGTCGCAATTCACCTGTAGCCTTGTTCTCTGGAGCGCAACACATTCAGTCAGTGTCTCGTAAGTCCCGGGGCAAAGCGCTCGTGCGTTTCAGGCTTACTCTGCGTCCTCCTCATCTCATCCTCAATCCTATGCGACTCGCATGTAAGCTACCGACTGCCGGCCCGAGCCTCCTCATGGCGGGGTATTTTGCAGGCCTTACTCCTTGATCTTCTCTGTGATGTTCACCATCGTGGCGGCTTTGCGACCGGGGTCGCCCGGTGATCTGGGGGAGGGTAATGGGACAAACGAAGCGCTTGGGGGCCGATAATGACGGCAAATATCGAGCTGATGGCGAGGCCACGGGTGACGATCGAAAGAATGGCGATATGATCCTGGATGGAACGGGTAGCTGGCAGAATCCAGCGTGGGGCATTGGGAGAACTATCTGACCGCCTGCCGCATCCACTCACAAAACAATGCGTCCTAACTGGCCGGGGCTATTTCATGGCCACATGAGGCTCTTTGAGACTGTATGCAAGCCTCGTGTATGTGGATTCGAAGCATACTGTTAACAATTTATGGCCAAACGAGCCTGATTAGCATATATGTCACCGATGCCCGATTTCAGGTATGAGGCAATGAGTGTGGAGGAAACATGTCAGCTAGATTCCGTGACGAAGACACTTTCAGCTATAAGCACCCGTATAACACTAACATTGCCACGCGAGCTTATATACCCACCCAAACACCCGAATAGGTTTTGGGGGTTTCAAATCACGGCAGTTGTAAGGTCTTAATGCAATATCCAGCTTCATAAGGGGCTCGCCACGCCCGCAAAGAAATAGTACATTCGATGTTTGGGTGATGAAGGCCCTTGAATCAAATGGTTAGGGAAGGCACAGCCGCATCTGTCGAATTGTGAAGTAGGTTTTCGTTGTTGGGTACGTTGGAAGCGCGCCGATGCTGGTTTCAAAGGATACCGACTGGTTGCTCCATACTGTCCGATGGACGAGCACCATTTCATGCATCCCGGGAACCAGGAATGGATGCTCGCATCTAAGAACCATGTTTGTGTTAGGTAACGACCGAACGGGTCGCGGCCCGTTAGGATGATCGGATCTCTCAAGTACATGAGGTAGGTAGGGTGACGGTCGGATAGACGGGAACGCCAGCGCTATTGCACAAAAACCATGAAGTGAATGGGGGGCGGGGTGTTACTTGGCCTCCAGAATAGGCAGTTTGCATGTGCCCTGTAACCAACAATGTGCAGAGAAGCCGGCTACTCCTTCAGGAAAATGGCGTTGGCACCATTTTTGTGGTGGTGACAGCTTGTACGAAATTACCCGAGATGCGGCTCTACTGCGGTTCTTCTATCTTCTAGCGCTTGGCTTTTACAGCCAACAATCAAGGCGCCCGGGTGGTCTCTCTCAGAACTTGGCCAGTTCCACGAGCAAGTCACGGATTCTGGCAAAAAGATTTTCGATGGTGTCCGCAAGAGCGCCCCTCTCGTGCTCCAGTCGGAGCGGCCAAGTCACCAGTCACTAGAGAAGCCCTGATGTCTGAGATTGCTGTTTCTCGCAAGGCCGGTAACGGAACTGGTCGGGCGAAATCGTAAATACGACCGACACTTCCGCGCGGCCGGCTTGCGACCCGCCAACGGCCCATTCGTATTGGGAACAGAGGCCCGGAGAGCAAGGCTCTGCCTCGGCCCCATGTCGCGTCGGGCGGGTGGCCGACGAAGGCGCCGCTTGGGGTCGAGGCGAGAGGCAACATCGACGTCTGCGTTGGAGGGGGCGCAACGGCGGGCAGACATCCGAGACGAGCCAGCCGGTGTCGGCGCCTTCAGCCTGTTCGGGGCAGTTCGGCTGGAGGGCTTTGCATACCTCTCGCGAGGGCGTGGGACCCCCCCCGGGGGCAGAGAAGAGGCGCGGGAGGGCAGATTGGGCAAAACGCATGCCGGCAACGGACGTCGCCTTCCGCTGGGGAGCGTCGATGATCTTACAGGAAGCATTACCGAGAGAATTTGGATTCGGCCCTGGAGGGCGGCAGAGGCCAATCACGACGCCAGGATAAGAGCTCGTCTGCCGGACAGGGATCGGCTCCAGCCCACGCGACACTAAGTGTGTTCGCCCTCCCGCGCTAGCATCAGCTCCCAGGCGACCTGATCTGGGCCCGAGTCGCTCCCGTGCCGTCATCGCTGGCCCTTCCGCGCCGTCGGCATCGTGGGATGTGCGCCGAGGGGCGCGTGGGCGCGTGGGCGCGTGGGACGCTGGCCCGCGAGGAGACAGACAAATCCTAGCGCCCTCTTTTTCCTGCCCCCGGGGACCGGACCCCCAAGGCCCTTCGTCCAATGGCCACTCGTCGCACTTTTCTTTTGGGCGTCGTCGCCGGGTGGGTCCGGCCTTGCTTCCCTCCCGGCCATGCCCTCCTGGTCTCTTGGGTGGCATCTGGGAAATATCTCGCCCAGTATAGACGCGACCCCCATCCTACATGGATGCCTTAGCGTCCGCCATCCCCCCCCCCCACGGGAGCAGGGAAGACGACTCTGAAGACACTTAGTCAGCCCGGCGTGTCTGAGGTTTATGGCCGCAGTCGGAACGCCTACGGGACTCTTGGTCCCTGCCTCTTGATAACAGCCAGTTTTGGGGGGTAACTGGAGGCGCCGCCTCCTAGAACAGGCGTACGGCGACGTGGTAGTCCACATCCTCCGCGGACTCCAGTCTTTGTCTATACGGCATGTCATAACCATGGCACGCCGTGTTCCTCCTCCTTGTGTATAAAGGGCTCCCAGTCCACGACCTCGGTGGCCAGCTCCCGTTGCTCCCCAATCTTCCTCTCCCACCGTCCTAACAGACAGCCTGCTTGATCATATACCCTGAAGCATCAAGCCAATAGATACCATCACGGCGTTTACATACCAGGACATACCGGCCGCGTCTTAGCCATGTCGAACCTACCATCCGAGCCCGAGTTCGAGCAGGCTTACCACGGTATGAATCCTTCCCCCTAGGCACCCTCTACGCCTGGTCTGACTTGTCACAGAGCTTGTCAGTACGCTTGAGGACAGCTCTCTCTTCACAAAGCACCCGGAATACAGGACAGCCCTGAAGATTGTCTCGATTCCCGAGCGTGTCATACAGTTCCGTGTTGTCTGGGAAGATGACAAGGGCAACGTGCAAGTGAACCGGGGCTATCGTGTCCAGTACAACTCGGCCCTTGGACCGTACAAGGGAGGGCTGAGACTTCACCCCACGGTGAACCTGTCCATGTGAGTGAATCGGCGCACGGTACGAGTACACGATTGCTGACATGGGCCCGGCGCAGTCTCAAGTTCTTGGGGTTCGAGCAGATCTTCAAAAACGCCCTAACAGGACTGAACATGGGCGGTGGCAAAGGCGGTGCCGACTTTGACCCCAAGGGCAAGAGCGACAGCGAGATCCGGAGATTCTGCTACGCCTTCATGCGGGAACTGAGCAAGCACATCGGCGCCGACACGGACGTGCCGGCGGGCGACATTGGCGTGGGCGGGCGGGAGGTCGGCTACCTCTTTGGCGCCTACAAGAAGTTCACCAACAAGTGGGAAGGCGTCCTCACCGGCAAGGGCGGCACATGGGGCGGCAGCCTGATCCGGCCCGAGGCCACGGGGTACGGGCTCATCTACTACGTCGAGCACATGCTCCGGCACGCGGGCCAGGGCTCCTTCGCCGGCAAGCGCGTGGCCATCAGCGGCTCGGGCAACGTCGCGCAGTACGCCGCCCTCAAGTGCATCGAGCTGGGCGCGACGGTGGTGTCGCTCTCGGACTCGCAGGGCGCGCTCGTCGCCGAGGGGGACGCCGGCTTCACGCCCGCCGACGTCGAGGCCATCGCCGACATCAAAGTGGCCCGCCAGCCGCTGACGGCCTACGCGCACACGGGCGGCTTCAGGTACATCGAGGGCGCGCGCCCGTGGGTGCACGCGGGCCGGGTCGACATCGCGCTGCCGTGCGCCACGCAGAACGAGGTCAGCAAGGCCGAGGCCGAGGCGCTGGTGGCCAACGGCTGCCGGTTCGTCGCCGAGGGCTCCAACATGGGCTGCACCCAGGAGGCCATCGACGTGTTCGAGGGCGTGCGGAAGGCGAAGCAGGGCGCCGACGCCGTGTGGTACGCGCCCGGCAAGGCCTCCAACTGCGGCGGCGTCGCCGTCTCGGGGCTGGAGATGGCCCAGAACAGCCAGCGCCTCTCGTGGACCCGGGAGGAGGTGGACGAGAAGCTCCAGGCCATCATGAAGAACGCCTTCGAGAACGCCCTCGACACGGCCAGGGAGTACGTCGAGTCCAAGGAGGGCGAGCTCCCCAACCTGGTGGCGGGCAGCAACATTGCCGGCTTCGTCAAGGTGGCCAGGGCCATGCACGACCACGGCGATTGGTGGTAAGGCCAAAAGGAGAGTCGTGATGCCGGGGAGCAAGCAATATGGGAGGCGAGGGGGGGCCATTGGCCCACGGGCGAACGGAGCACGGGGTTCCCGGACGGTTGCCTGAGGAAGGCAACACGCCTGGATGGAGTCTTTTGGGGGCTGTGGCGCCGGTGAGCCAGCAGTTTTTGTTATACCATCGTACCATCGTTCTATGATTAGGAAATACCCTCAACCGCCAACAAGGTACATACGAATCGTCAGTCCATGGTGAGGAGGGAGTGGGAGGGAGGCTCTACCGTCCCTGCCGACCTCCGGCCCAACCGGCCCGTTGCCATGTACACCGTCCCACCTTTTGGTTCCGATGCCAACGCTCCGTCTCGACTCACGACAGGTCTCTACTAAGTGCTTATCACATTGGACCCTGGGCGAATGAGGGTCCTCCCCCGGGGGGAAGGGGGGGGAGCGTTGGCCCCTGGCCTTTCAGCTGGCATGTGAAGCTGACGACAGACCCCAGCCCTGCCGCTCGGATTGGTCGCCATGATATCAATACTGTTGTTCACCGACGAGCCTCCCTCGGGCTTCTTACCCCCACGGCGGGTGGCTGAGCCTACCGGTAGGGTATAGAGAGGTATGGGCCCGCCATCCGTGGAGGTCTTTTTGGTACCGAGGGCTGCCTGCAGATAGAGAGACCCCATCCAGTAGAGAGAGAGAGAGAGAGCGCCTCTTTCGCTCGGTTCGAGAATACCACTCGAGCGGCGTGGGGTTCGCAATCACACGCCGGCCTTCACTGGCCCACTGGAGGAGGATAAGCGAGTATGTACGTGATATCACGGCCCCCAACGCCCAGGCAGGCAATCCATATCCTGCCAGAGGGTTTCCTCGGTTGCGGTCGAGGGCCGCCACCGTCGTTTTGACTCAAACGAATGTCGGCGAGGCGACGACGTTGCCGAGGCCCCGCCCCCTGTCGGTATTGCCTAGCATCCATACAATACATACTCGTACCGTACCTATGTATGTATGTATGTATGCCTTAGTGGGCATGATCCCCCCCCCTGTAGCATCGTGTTCTAGCTTGCCCCGAGAAGCCCCCTCCCCCACCGAGCCGCAAGGCGTTTTTGCCCGGACGTGCAGTCATCGCCGGCGCCGTGCGAAGCCTCGGATGGGATCGGCCGATCCCGTGTCTCAAGCATTGTTCTAAGTCCTAGCCCCTACGTAGTCTGTACGTAGGCCGAGCCGAGCCTACATGCTCGCCTAAGCGCGTGGGCTTCGGGACGCTTTTGGGTGACGACAGGCTGTTGTCCAGGCATGCCGACGGCTGAAGGGGGTCTCTCTCTCTCTCTCTCTCTCTCTCTCTCTCTCTTCGTGAGAAACACGGCTGCTTACTTCCCACCCCACCCCTACCCCCGTGTCTTCTTGAACCCCCCGTAGGAAAAGGAAGCCGTCGGCGTAACGGAAAACGGCGCGCCACCGGGGAAAAAAAAAAACCCCTTGCGGCGCAAAACGGCCAGCAAAAAAAAAAAAACCATGGTACAGCGCGTCGTGGGCCGTGGCCGTTACAATTGGCTGGCGGGCGGGCCGGAGGTGAGAATGCGGCCCTTCGGTCAGCCTTACGCGTTTCATGATGTGACGATAGTCGTGGTGGCCCCGGGTAGTTGGACGGGTCGAGACGGGGGTGGTGGTGGTGGAGGTGGCAGTGTCGAAGTAATAAAAGAGCGCGCGTGTCTGTACGAGTACGGCACAGGTTGGGGGAGGCTCGTTACACAACGGCCGTCGCCCCCCCAGCCCTCGAAGACCAGAGCGCCAATCACAGCGGCCCGGCACGGCGTACTATTGTGCCTGTATCCCTTGCAGCTCACCTTCGGCGACCGCGACGGCGCTATGCTGAAAAAGAAGACGAGACGGAGAGCCGGGGTAAGACAAGCTGAGATCTCGGCGGCCGGGGTCATGGCCATGGTCTGGCTGGCAGGCTCGCAGGCAGGCACTTTTGGGCTGAGCCCACGGCCGGGGGTCATGGTTCACTCTCACTGATTGGCATCCAGGACAAGTCAATTGTCATTGTCCAATCGTCTCTCCCATGGCGGTGGTTGCGTGCCTTGGGGGTGTCCACTCTGATATTCAGCCCTCCATCCCCCTGCGGGCTCCATTTCCCAAGACGGAACGAGGTCGTCGCCGACGTGTGCTATGGGATGTATGTATGTGTAGAGGCTCTCTCTCCGCACGCAACCATCCTCGCCTCGCCTGGTGCCGTTGGTAAGCATCGTGATGATCCGCGGGAACGTAACATCGCTTGGCGAGCCCCGAAAGGGTGTGCTTGCAGCGGTCTCTTCTGGCTTACCTCGCCTTGCCGGCGCGGAATCCTTCGCGGCCAGGCCAGTTGGTTTCAGGGATGCCTCATTCGTCGAGCCATGCCAACCGAAGCCTCATGGTGCTGACACGGCTGTGTTCGGGGAGGGCTCTCCCCCCCCTCCTCCTCCTCCTCCCTTTGCTTTTCGGCACTCCTCCATTCCTTCCCGTTCAACCGTGCCGCCTCGGTTGCCGTCTCGCCTGGACCCCTCGAGCTCGGAGGTGGGGAGGGCCACGCGCGCTGACCTCGCTCTAGCGGTGCCGAGTCATCGCCGATACGGTCCATCATCATCAGCCTTACGACGTGCGTATCATAGCGTCCGTGGTATGGATGAACATGATTGCGCAGCCAGCGGTTCCACCGTTGCGGGTCGCATCCAATGCCCCCCCCGCCGCCGCGGCGACTATGTGATGACTTATTACTCACATGGGGAATTGTCTGCAGCACGTCTCGGTCCAACAGCAACCCCGGTATGTTCTTGCCGGACCCGTCCGTCTTGCCGGTACGAGTATAGCCCGCCTGCGGTGTGTCGCGCGGCGGACGGCACAGCCGCAGGCGGGACGGTGGACTGCGCATTCGCCGGGCTCTACACAGTACATAGCATACGCACCCGGTGACAAGGCCGCGGCACTCGAGCCCGCCGGGAGGGTTGCATTAGAGGCGTCGTCGGTGTATCTCGATTAAGAGCCGTGGCATTGGCGTTGCAACGCTGTCGACAGACACCGCCGCCGCCGCCGCCGCCGTCGCCGTCGTTGTCGTTGTCGTTGTCGTTGTCGCCTATCGTAAGAGCCCCCCCCCCCCCCCCGGGAATGGGCGGGCAGCTGCTCGCTCCCTGGCATCCACCGAATGGGGAAGACAAAGACGGGTCAATGGTATGGATGCTTCTCTTTGCGCAGATCTCAGGAAGCAGCCAATGGAATGTGCAATGGCCCAGCCGAAGCTGTTCGCTCTCGTTACACAACCAATCAATGTCCCGATAGGCCAACCCGACGGGAAGGGGCTATTGAAAAGGCAGCAGAGAAACAGAACCACACCACCCCTGTCGGTTTTTTTTTCTTTAGCAAAATGCGCAAATTCGTTTCGTCGTCGCATCCGTTCCCCCATGTCCATGTCCTTCCCGAACTGCTGGGCCGGCCATACACACTACCTGCATAGATACTTGTACAAGCGTGCCTATGTAGGTGGCCATGGACGCTTCCCTTCCTTGTACAAGCGATTTTGTCCGACTCCGGAACGCACCGTCGCCTTGGTCGGAATTTCGCTGTCTCAGAGATAGCACTCCCGCTCCGGCCACGAGCTTTGTGCTCCCCCATCCCCCGCGCGCCCAATTATAGTCGTGAGAGTCGAGTCGATGTTCTGGTGCGGGCCCTCCCCTCCCCCTCCATAGGCCCGCTCGACAATAATAGCACCCTCCGGGGGGTACAGTATCTTCCCGCTTACTCTCAACCCCGTCGGGCTGACGGCTGCTCCGCCAGCGAGTCCAATGATGTGCCCACGACGGCCGGATGTGTGGCTTTTTTTAGTCTAGCTCTGCATCCCGCCCTGCCCATTGCCCAGCCCTTTGTCCACTGATTCGAGCACAACCGAGTCTGCGTCTATCGCCCAATGGCAGATATTCTCGGCGGACTCGGTGGCTTCCCAGCAGCCGAGCCCATTGGGGGCCACGGGCATGGCAAGAGAAGAACACCCCCGTGCGGAAGAGACATGCCGTCAAAACGGCCGGTCGTCTCCCACTGACTGCCCCCCCGGCAACTGTCTCTTTTCAGCCCAGCCGCAGCACGCCGGGGGGCAGAGAGACGAGCGACTGCGCCGCGCCCTGGACTTCCGTGGATAGTAGTTCGCATGGGTCGCAAACTGTGGACCGTTTCCCTCTTGCACCTCCATCATACTGGATCCCCCCAATGCATGTAGCCGCGCCTCAGCTGAACAAACTAGAGAGCAAATACCGGGAGGCGTATATGAAGGCCACATGCCCACCGGCCGTCCAGTCGAACCGAGAATGCGCCCATCTCATTGCTTTGACCAGCAGTTCACGCCTGCCCTTTCGCACTAGTTATACCACTTGAGGGTATATATACTTATATATACTCAGCGTTGACCTTGTATAGCGTTTCTTGCTGTCAGTCAATCCTTCTTGTGATACACTCCTTACCCTCTCCCAACCGGGTTTATCCCGTGCTTCCAAATATCTTCCGGGAACCCGAGACCTCCTGTCGAGATCATGGCTCCAAGCATAGCTGAGCCAGTGGCTCTGGCGTCGACACAGCCCAACGGCAACAATATGGTCAACGGTGCCGGCAAGACCAACGGCCACGCCTTGGCGGATGCCGAAGGCCTCAGGCAGCGGAAGACGAACGGAACCTCCCACAGCGAAGATTCCGCGAATGGTCAGACCAACGGCCACACCAACGGCGTCACAAACGGCGCCACCGTCGAAGACGAGTCCGAGCCAGAGCCCATGAAACCCATACCCAGAAGCTCGCACCGGATCAAGTCCTTCGGCGTCCACCAAGACGATGCCGGCGGCCCCACCGGGGCGTATTCCCGGATACGCTCCTGGGGTGATGACAGCAAGCAAAGCACGTTTCCTCGAATGTCGAAACCGCTCGAGCTCATGCGCAGCTCCTACGACTGCGTGGTCATCGGCTCGGGCTACGGAGGCGGAGTGGCGGCGTCGCGGATGGCGCGCGCCGGCCAACACGTCTGTGTGTTGGAGCGCGGAAAGGAGCGATGGCCCGGCGAGTTCCCGAGCGAGTCGAATGAGGCCTTCGACCAGCTGCACTACTCTGGCGAGTTTGCTCCGGGATACCTCCCCTCCAAGGTGGTCAAGGGCGGGGACCCCACGGGCATGTACCACTTCATCTTCGGCAATGGCCAGAACGCCTTCGTTGGCAACGGTACGTCGTACTGCCTGCTCCCCAGCGAAGACTCCCCCCCACTGATCTCTTTTGTGCCCAGGGCTCGGCGGTACCAGTTTGATCAACGCCAACGTATATCTGGAGGCTGACGAACAGACCTTGGCGCGCGAGGAATGGCCCGAGGAGATTCGGGAG
Source organism: Nigrospora osmanthi (assembly GCA_029489945.1). Taxonomy (NCBI): domain Eukaryota; kingdom Fungi; phylum Ascomycota; class Sordariomycetes; order Amphisphaeriales; family Apiosporaceae; genus Nigrospora; species Nigrospora osmanthi. Next base: position 1,942,825 of record CP120503.1, on the reverse strand, counting down.
AACCCAGGGGCCTTGAAACCATGTCAGTAAAAGCACCATATTCCCAAGCCCGCCTTGTTCTCCGTACTGATGAACGTGTTCCCAGACTACGATATGGCCGAGAAGATGTTGGAGCCCAAGGAATACCCTCCGAACTGGCCGGCCCTGCCGAAGCTCGAACTTCTCAAGAAGCAGGCTGAGCATCTCGGTATGGGCAACAAGTTCAGGAGGGTACGGCAAACCACGCGTTTCATGAACGGGCCCAATGCCGCCGGCGTGGAAATGTCGCCGTCGGCGCTCACGGGCCAAGACGCCACCGGAGTCAACGACGGGTCCAAGAACAGCGTCCTCGTGACGTACTTGGCGGACGCGTGGAACTGGGGTGCCGATATGTTCTGCGAGTCCGAAGTCCGGTACATCACCAAAGCCCCCGAAGAGCGCGGTGGTTACATCATTTACTTCGCCTGGCACGGCCGGAACCGAGGCCACTTCAAGGCCAATCTCCACGGCGACCTGATGTGGGTGCATGCGAAGAAGGCCGTCTTCCTCGGCGCCGGTGCCATCGGCACGACCGAGATCCTGCTCCGGAGCCGAGAGATGGGTCTCGATATGAGCAGCAGGATCGGCCAGAACATGAGCGGCAACGGCGACATCTTCGCATTCGGGTGAGTGCACGTGGGGTGGCGTCGCGGAGCGAGGCTCTTGGCTAACCGAACCGCCCGCAGCTACAATACCGACCATGAAGTCAACGGCATCGGCCGGCCATTTCCCTCCCCGTACAACCCCGTCGGCCCGTGTATCACTGGCATCATCGACAACCGCGCCGGTCACGAGAACCCGCTGGATGGCTACGTGATCGAGGAGGGGGTCGTACCCAATGCCCTGGCACCCTTCCTCCAAGCCATGCTGGAGCTTCTCCCTGGGAGCATCGCCGCTGGCGAGGAAGGCCTCCTGGAGCGGGTGCGCGGGAACCTGGCGCGGGCCGGCAGCTTATTCCTCGGGCCCTACTATCGCAAGGGGGCCATCCAGAGGACACAGACGTACCTTGTCATGTCTCACGATAGCAACCAGGCCATTCTGACCCTCAAGGACGACAAACCCGTGTTGGAGTTCCTCGGTGTTGGCCGCAGCGACCACGTTCAGTACCTGCACAACTTGCTGGCCAAGGCGACGCGGGCCGTGGGCGGCACATTCGTGAAGAACCCTTTTTACTCCATTCTGGGACAGCAGCAGCTCACGGTGCATCCGATCGGTGGTGCCTGCATGTCTATGGATGGCACCGGTGCCTACGGCGTGGTCAACCATTGTGGCGAGGTCTTCGCGGGCAACGGAAAGGAGGTGCAGGACGGCCTCATCGTCGTCGACGCCGCCGTTATTCCCACTGCGCTTGGTGCCAACCCCTTCGCCACCATCACCGCTCTGGCCGAACGCTCCGTTGATCACTTTGCGAAGCGCCACAAGATGCGCGTCGCGACCCGCAAGAACGGCATTCTCGACCTGTTCGGCGGCCCTCGGTTCGCCAACGCCGGCCTCCAAACCCGGGCTTCCTACGCGAGCGACGACCTGAGCGACAGCGACGACGATGAAGCCCGGAGCATTTCCAGTGCGAGAATGGTCATCAACACGGCCGAGCGCCTGAACGACGCGGGCATAGGCTTCACCGAGGTCATGTCGGGCTTCATCCACTACGACAAGTGGAAGCAGGACGCTTCGGGCCTCGAGACGTACGAACTGGCCGAACGGATCGCCGAGTCGCGCTGCGAATCGGCCCGGTTCTTCCTCAGCGTGCAGTCGTTCAACACACGGTCCATCGTCCATGACCCGGAGCACAAAGCCATGCTTACCGGCAGCTTCTCCTGTCCCACTATTCCCGGCTCCCCCTTTATGGTCCGGCGGGGAGATTTCAATCTGTTCAAGCAATTTCTTGAGGCGCCGGGCACCAAGAACCTCGTCTACAACTTCCAGATGCGAGGCGTGGACGGCAACATCCTCCATTTCCGTGGGTACAAGGTGGTCGATTCGGGCGTTGCCTTTTCCCCCATCCAGTTCTGGCGGGCCACCAGCACGCTCTACGTCACCATCACCAAGCCGGACTCGAACAGGGAGTCGGACTACGAGTCGGAAGGGCAGGATGACCCCCGGCCCCGCGGCACGATTATTGCCAAGGGCATTATGAGGATCCAACCCGCCGACTTCGCCAGCCAGATCTTGACCATGACTCCCACGGGCAACAGCCTCCTGCGGAGGGTGATTAGTGCCACTTCTTTCGTGACCTACTTCACGCGCAAGTCCCTGTCCCTGTTCCTGGGCCCCTTGACGCCTCTGCAGTACCCGACGCAGAGCTACCAGGGCTTCATCAACGAGACGGTTCCCACCGCCACCTACGAGATCGTGGCCAGTGATGGCGTGGCCACGCGCATGCACATGTTCGACGCGACGCATGAGCCGGCCGACGGCAGCGGGGTCAAGAACGTCTTCATGATCGCCGGGGCGGGCGTCGACCACCAAGTCTTCGCCCTCCCTACGATTCGGTACAACGCGGTGAACTACTTCACCCGGGCCGGCTACCGCGTCTTCGTGCCGGTGCACCGGATCGGGCAGCTGATGATTGCCAAGGACGACTGGACCACGTTCGACGCGCGGCTGGACCTCCGGGCCTGCCTCGAGATGATCCGCAAGGAGCACGGCGAGGAGAAGATCTACGCGGTGGCGCACTGCATGGGGAGCGTGGCCTTCTCCACGGGCCTGCTGGACGGCACGATCCCGGCCGAGTGGCTCGCGGGCGTGACGGCGAGCCAGGTCTTCATGAACCCCATCTGGAACACGGCCAACATGGTGAAGCTCATGGCCTCCCCCTACCCGCCCGACAAGGCGTACACGGCCGTCGCGGGCAACTGGTTCTCGTGCAGCACGTCGGCGGACGACAGCTACGTGCAGAAGGCCATCAACCAGGTGCTGCGCTTCTGGCCGGACGAGCGCAAGGAGCTGTGCAACAACGCGAGCTGCCACCGCGTCTCCTTCACGTTCGGGCGGTGCTGGAACCACGACAACCTCAACGAGGCGACGCACCGGCAGATCGACCGCTTCTTCGGCGGCGTCAACATGAAGATGCTGGGGCTGTGCATGAAGCAGGGCTGGGAGGGCAGCGTCATGGGCAACGCGCCGCTGCGGGAGAAGCTCGACACGCCCGACAACATCCGCCGCCTCAAGGGCCTGCCCTTCCTGCTCTTCGTGGGGCGCGACAACCAGGTGCTGTCGCTGGCGGCCACGGAGCGCACCTACGAGCTGCTCTGCGACACCTTCGGCACGCGCGACACGCGCGACGGCGAGGGCCTGCAGTACACGCGCCGCGTCGTGCCCGGCTACGGCCACCTCGACTGCTGGATGGGCCGCCGCGCCTGGCGCGACGTCTACCCCTTCGTCCGCGAGGAGGTCGACCGCGTCATGCGCGGCGACCACTACCGCTTCGTCGAGCCCGACGACAAGTTCAAGCGCATGGTCGCCGAGGGCATCATCAGTTAAAAGACGCCAAACAAAACAAAACCAAGGAAGACAAAAAAAAAAGAAAAAGGGAGGTTGTGTGGTTGATTTTCTCACGGCGATACGGGAGTTTTTTGGGGGGGGCTCTTGTTTCCATCTCATTTCGGCACGGGAGCAATGGGATGGATACCCCCCTTGTTGCCGAATTAAATACATAGGTAGTCCTGGTTTTCCTCGGCAAAAACTGGGCGTGGGCATGGATATACGGGATTTGAATGGGTGTTGGGTTCTGGTAACCCACGATACACACACACACACACAAACACACGGGGTTAGATTTCACGCAGCTCCTTCGTTTTCGCGGGGTTGGTGGGTGGGTGGTGGTTCATGGAGGTCTAGCTGGTTGCTCTCAATCGTCTCTCACTCATCCGAGGTAGTTCTGATTTACCCACCTCCAATTTATAGATGGCGCTCTTCAAGAACCTCAACCGACTTTCTGCCATTGGTCACGCGCGCCCCCCCTCCCCTGTGAACTTGGCACCTGTGCACGTCTATGGAAGTTCCCGGCGAGTTTCTGCTGCTGCCGCCGTCGCCGCCGCTGCATCTCCTTCCGTAATCGGCTGGGGTCGTCGGCCTGAGCAGCTAGTTCTGCGTCGACATACACTCATCATACCCAGCCTTCTTTCCACCACTTATACCCAGCCTTCTTTCCACCACTTATATACCCCAACCTCGGTCCCTCCGCTCACGCCCCCCACGCGCATACACCCACACCCACACACGCACAGCCCCCTCGACTCGTCCGCTATATAGATAGATACGATGGTCGCCGAGGACCCGAGTGCCAACCCGGACTACGCGCACTTTGCGGCGATTCCGTGGTGCGCGGCGCACCTCGGGGTCGGCGGCGGCGCGGCGGCGGCGACGGCGGCGGCAGGGCAAGGGGACGACGACAAGGGCCCGCTCGTGGCCATCACGCCGTGGATCCGCACACCCAAGGCGGACGGCGAGGACTCGCTGTGGGCGCGGACGCTGCGGACGGCGGCGACGGTGCCGTTCATGCTGCAGTTCTGGCGGGCGCCGGCGGCATCGGCGGCGGCGGCGGCATCGGCGGCGGCGGCGGACGAGAACAAGACCGTCGTCGGCGGCGTCGGTGTCGTCGACGAGGTGCGGCTGCTGCTGACGCTGGCCGAGGACGTCAACGGCGTGGCGGGCGTGTGCCACGGCGGGCTCGTGGCCACCATCCTCGACGAGGTGGCCGGCATGCTCGTCGAGGTCAACAAGCGCCAGCCCGGCGCCGGCGCCGGCGGCAACCCCGTCGCCCCCGCCGCCACCTACATGACGGCCGCCCTCGGCGTGCGCTACCTGCGCCCCGTGCCCTCGTCGGCCACGCTCCTGGCCGCCTGCCGCCTGCGCCGCCTCGACGGCCGCAAGCTCTTCTCCGACGCCTGGATCGAGGACCGCGACGGCCGCGTCCTCGCCCGCGCCGACTGCCTGTACGTCGCCCTCCGGAGTACGCTCTAACTCTAAGGGCGCCCCGCCCCCCTCGGGGAGGAGAAAGGGGTCCGGGGGGGGGAGGCCAATAAACGTTCTTGTCCCCTGGTCCGCCTCTCCCCCCTCCCCTCCGCCCCCCCAGGGCTGGCCTGTTTCGACCCCCGTCCTCGGGATCATAAGAGATGCGTGCGGCCCGGCCGGTGAGACGTGTGCGGGATAGCGTTAGGATGATTGCCATCCCCTCGTGTACTTTACCTACATAGCACGTGGGCCACAGGCGACACACGACCCCAGTCAAGCATGGGAGGTAATATTGGGTTTCGTTACTGCATGAAAACTACATACACCTAAAGTACAAATCATTTACACATTTTATCCCGCTTCTTTCATCGATCGCCCGCGTACCGCCGACTGCCATCTCGGGGCCGAGAAGATCCCGCGGGGGGGGCGGATCGTGACGAATCAAGCCGACCTCGGGCCGACCGCCCGCGCGCGCTTAGCTGGCCACGGCCTGGCCGTAGCCGCTGAAGCTGCTAATGTCCTCCTGGAGGATGACGGGCAGCTCGTCCTCGACGTAGCTGGTGGACCACGACTTGGCCACGGGCTTCCAGCCGAGGGCGCGCAGGCGGTCGGCGCGGCTGCGGCTGTTGAGGCCCATGACGGGCTCGGTGAAGCGGGGCCCGAAGATGTCGCCGTACTGCTCGGGGGGGATGCGGCGCGGCGCGGGGTCGGCGAGGCGGCCGGCCCGGTGCAGGCTCGCGCCGATGAGGGCGGCGACCTCGCGCCAGCTCACCTCGGCGTCGCCCGTGGCCTCGCAGAAGTAGTAGGGGTGGGCGCGGACGTCGGGGGCGGCGGCCGGCGTGTTCTCGAGGTGGTGGAGGATCATGCGGTAGCCGCGCACGAGGTCCCGGACGTGCACGTTGCTCCAGACGGCCTCGCCCTCGCCCACGTAGCCGGCGTAGCCGTGCTTGAGCGCGAAGCGCGTCAGCGTCGGGATCTGGATCGAGAGCCGCCCGTGGCCCGGGTGGTAGCCGTAGATGAGCGGCGGCAGCACGATGGCCACCTTGACGCGGTCGCCCAGCGCCGCGCGCGTCCGCAGGATGTGCAGGTCGATGGCCCGGTGCGGCGCGTCGTCGGGCAGCGCGTCCACCTCGTCGGGCGTCGCGTCGTGGTACACGCGCGGCGACTTCTTGCCGCCGTACTCGGTGTCCCCGAGGACCGACGTGCCCGACGTGTGCAGGTAGATGGTGTCCCGGCCCTGCGCCGCGCGCTGCCGGAGGCCCTCGCACACGGCCTCGGCGCTGGCCGCGTGGTCCGCCGACGCCGTGTGCACGATGATGTCGTGCTTGCTCGTCAGGTCCGTGAGCAGGTCCCGGTCGTCGATGCTGCCGATGACGACGGCCTTGGCGCCCGAGGCCTGCAGTTGCACGGCATGGTCCTTCCTCCGCGCCAGCGTCGTGACCTCGTAGTTGTCCTTGACGAGCAGCTCCAGCAGGTTCCAGCCGATGAAGCCGGGCCCGATCAGAAACACCTTCTTGGCCGAGGTGGCTGCAGACATGCTTTGAGTTTGTTCTATTAGTAGCGCGCGCGGGGCCGAGGGTCCGGTTCAGTGAAGCCGTAACAGGATGGTCCTCTAAAAAGGGAGGGTGGTGAGATTGGTGCGTGTGACTTGGAAATGGCCTCTTCTCTTTGCAACAAACAGCCCGTCTGCCCATTCGACCGCAGCGAGGAATGGAAGGTCATTTGTTCTTATTGCTGTTACGCGCTGCCGGCATCTTCCCCACAACGAAAGCGCAATGTCGTCACCGAAACATCAATCTGAGTAATCGTGGAAACCATCACCTATTTTAGCCTCTGTAACCACCGAGCAGCGGAAGAGGGGGGTTCTTTCGCTTCTGATGGCTTCCGGAGCCGTCCCCTGATGCAAGATATGGAACTGCCGGCGGGACCTGCATCATTCGATGGTGTGTGTGGGGGGTCAACGCTTGCGTCGCGCCCGTTGGTCCGTAGCCGAGGGCCTCGTCATATCTGGCATCCTGACGCCTTTGCTTCCTCGTGCATGATTGGCGAGAGCCGCTATGCCGGACTGGTCTATCTATTGTCATGATATGTTGGCGAGAGCCGCTGCGCGGGTAGACCCCCTGCTGCTGAAATGACGCCGAGGAGAAAGGTGGGAAATCGGGGTATGCCTGCGGCGGTCAGTCGACTTGGGAAAGAGGTAAAGCCATGATGCTCGTCATGAGGCAAACAAGGGCGACGACGAGTCGATTACCACCTGGCATCATCCAAGCTCGTTTGATGTCATACATGCTCCGGCCGGCCAATGTGCTCCTTCTCCGATGTATTGGCCACCAAATAGGACCCCGCCACCGTCAAGCAAGACCCGAGTTATCGGGCCTTCCGGTGATGCGAAGACCGAAGCGGCCCGGCGAGTCTTCCCCAGTCTGCCGCTGCATGGTACAGATATACGTTATTCTGCTCTTGATTCATGTTGTACCGGTGGCTAGTAAAGGACCGCAACCGATGCTGCGGGCCGTCGTGTTTCCCGCGCCGGTTATGTGTACCGAGGTAGCACAGAGATTCTCACAATGGCCCTTCACTAGTTGATCCGATGTCCGTGACTATATATGAAGCAAGGTAGAATTCCTACGATGTTGCGGCCCCCGCTACACTCCATGCTCGCTCTTTAGCCTCTCGGAGAAGAATTTCATGAGAGGCACCGTCTCGTCCCGGCTGGCGGGCATCCCATCCGCGGCCTTCTCCCAGTTGGCGTTCCGCACGTCGGCAAACTCCTTGGCGATCAGCTCCAGCGCGTCCTCGTCGACCAGCTCGCTCTGCGTCCCGTGGCAGATCAGGACGGGCGTGCGGGCCTTGGGCCGGCTGCTGACGGACGGGACCATGCTCGGGGGCAGGGGGCCGCCCACGGACACGACGCCCTTGAAGACGTTGTCGGCGGCGTCGGGGGCGGCGCTCACGGCGCCGTCCCGCAGCTTGGAGGCCAGGCCGAGGGCCAGGCAGCCGCCCTGGCCGTAGCCGAACAGCAGGATGTCGCGGGTGGTCCAGCCGCACTTGTCGACAAGCACGCCGCGGATCAGCTTCTGCAGCACGGCGTCGGTGGCCTTGGCGTAGCCGGGGTCCATGTCGACGTCGCCCGTCGCGTGGTTCACGATCAGGTCGTCGCCCCAGTGGAAGTGGTTCGTGGGAGCGGAGCCCTCGGGCAGGCCCAGCAGGGTCGGCGGCAGGGGCTCGATGCCCCGCACCGAAATGCCGAGCACGCCCGGGAGGTTGGTGCTCTTGGCGAAGGTGGTGAAGGCCTTCTCCGAGTCGCCGAGGCCGTGGAAGATGACCATGATGGCCGTCGTGGTCTCGGGCACCTCGGGGTACGTCAGGGCCACGTTGACAGCGGGCGCCAGCGGCGCAAAGTCCTCGTCCGTGGGAATGCGGGTGGGCGTCATGGTGGGAGGGCTTGAGGGGGAGAGGAGGGGGGTTGGGGAGTGGGGGGCGGGGGCTTATGCCCGGGCGGGAATGCGCTGGCAAGAGATGCTGGGATTAGATGGGAAGGATATGATGAAGGGGGTCGTTGACACTGACTGGCGAAGAGACCGGGGGGTAAGGTAGTCAGGTCAGGTTGTCCCGTCAGGTCGGATGAGGCGGCGCAGTCGAGGTGGGAGGGGGAGAGTCGGGCAACCGGGAAGTCCCCCCCCCTTAGCCAAACGGCGGCGGACCTTTGTTAGTGCAGGTCCGGCCCGGGTGGGTCGTCTTCGCCGGTAACAGGGCATCCATCCATAAAGTACCTCTCACACACAGGGCTCTTTGGATGTAAGTATACTATGTACATAACATACCTATAGACACCAGCTCTCTCTCTCTCTCAACTGCCTGCAAGCCTGAACGATGAGCGCTAATGCACTGACTGAAAAGTACCTGCATCTGTCTACCTGCCTGAAGATGCAAGCACCTGCATACTTTACTATAGTATGTACTTGTTGATCGCTTGGTTTCAACTTGTATGGGATCCCATGGGAGACCAGGTGCGTGTGTGGAAGTACGTGATTAAGTAGGGTAGGTACCTACATGTAGGTAAGGTATCTCTTGGGAAGAAAAGTGAGAGACGCCCTCACCCGCTATGAAAAGACCGTCTTCCCTGCCCTGGATTCCATCTTTCTCGGATGCCATCCGAGGACGACCTGGTTCACTACTATGTACTCAGTATAACCCGCGCTTGTTGGTTTCCCCGTCTGTGTGCCCGTGGCTGCTGTCCCTGTCCCACAGTGGGTGGTGGTGACGGGGTTAGCGATTCGTGCTTTAGATTGGGTCCGCCGCATTCGACCAGGTTTGGCAGCTCATCTCCGCCCTCCCAACGTCTGTTCGAAAGCGCACGCAAACCACGCAGCGCGAACCCTCCCACGTGTCCCGGTGACCGCTTGGCCATGTCGCCCGTGCCGGGATGCGCTGCACCGTCGTCCGTTGCATCGCTTATCTTGGGCCCTGACCTCCCCCCCCCTGGGCATGGGGTAGTGGATATGCCATGGCGTGCCGCCACGCGCCCTGGCTGATGCGTAGTATACACGTGCAGAAACGGCTGGGGTTGATCCCCCCGCCGGGACCGGCTCCCGGGTAAGCATCCTGGCATCTCGTCAATATGTAGTGGTGATGTGCTCCTCGTACTCTCCTCCCCTGCTGCCGGGTCGTGGATTCGCTCGCCCTCGCCAGGGTTTAAAGATGCCTCTTCTCCCCCCGCTGATAGCCTGCTTGCTTGGGATTCGACCTTGACACGGCACCTCCCTCGTTCTCGTGCCCACGTACCACATCGTCCATTCTCTGGTCTGGCTCGTTGAAACCGTGGCCTACGAACAGATATGGTTGCCTCCAAGCTCTTCGGCGCCTCTTTGGCGGCCGTCGGCGTTTCTGCCGCCGGGCAGCTCCTCGCACCCGCCCAGGACATCAACTTCCCGGCCGGTGCCAACGCCGAGGACCCTCTGAAGTGGCTCGGCGCCAACGGTCCGTGGTACGCCGGTAAGTGCTAGGCATCACTCGTCCTTCTCGATACCGCCATGGTCTGACGAATATACCAAGGCCCCGATGTGAACGGCATCTCCTCCGATGTGCCCGACAACTGCTACGTGGACCGGGTGGCCACCGCCTCCCGTCACGGCTCCCGGTTTCCTGACCAGGGAGCCTACAATGGCTGGGTCAACCTCGAGAAAAAGGTAGGTCGGAAAGAAGAGGCAGTCATTCCGCTTCAACTGACTGACAAACCATCAGTTGTCGGCTGGCGGCTACACGGCCTCGGGCAGTCTGGCTTTCATGCCCAACTGGAGGACCGTTCTGACGAACCCGTCCCGTCAAATCGCCATGGAGAGCCCGACAGGCATCAAGGAAGCCGCCGACTTCGGCTACCAAATGCGCACCAAATACCCGGCTCTCTACTCCGATCACGATGACTTCATGGTTTGGTCTAACAACTACACCCGCGTACTTCAGACCGCCGAGATGTTTGTCCGGGGTTACTTGGGCTGGGAAGCGGCCGACAGGGGCAGCGTGGTTTCCGTGACCTCGAAGGGGTTTCCGGGGGGGATTGGCGATTCCCTGGCCCCGTCCGATATGTGCCCCAACTTTGCCGACGACGAAGGCGCCGAGAAGAAGAAGGTGTGGGATGCCATCTGGCAGCCCCCCGTCGTGGAGCGCCTGCAGTCCCTCATCAGCGGCAACCTCACGCTCACGGCGGACGACATCAACTCGATGCCCTACCTCTGCGGCTTCGAGAGCCAGATCACCGGACGTCTGTCGCCGTGGTGCGACGTGTTTACCGACGACGAGCTGAAGTCGTACGAGTACTCCAACGACTTCCGTTACTTCTACGGTATTGGTCCCGGAACCGACCTGAACAAGAAGATGATGACGCCCTTCCTGAGCGCCCTCATGGCGCTGTTCGAGCAAGGCCCCGACATCAACGGCACCAAGGCCGACGGCTCCAGCTTCAAGCTCCCCAAGGTGCTCTCTTCGTTCCTGAACGACGGGCAGCTCACCGAGCTTGTTACGGCTTCGGGGGTGTTTGACGAGCAGCCGATGCTGTCGCCCACCTCCAGGGACGACGATCGACTCTGGGTCGGGTCTCGCTACGTGTCGATGCGTGGCACTATTGCCTTCGAGCGCCTGAACTGCCGAGTCACCCCCGGCGGCCCCGGGAACGGCGGCGGCGGCGGCAACGGCACCGTTTCGACTACCCGCCCGAGCTGCGGTGGAAAGCCCCAGCCCACCACCTTGTCTTCCGCGACCCGCGGCCACAGCATCTCTGCCTCGGCCACTGCTGCTCCCAGCTACCCTACCGTCTTGCCCCGCCAGGCCCAGAACGCCACCTACATTCGAATCCTGCTCAACGACGCGGTGTACCCCGTTCCCTCCTGCAAGAACGGGCCCGGGTCCTCCTGCCTGCTGGAAGACTACGTCAAGTACGTCGCCGACAAGTACGAAGCCGAGGGCGACTGGATCGAGAACTGCAACGTCACTGTGGAGGGTGCCCCGGCCAAGGTGAAGGGCGCCAGCTTCTTTACCGATCTCAGAAGCCCCTGGCTACAGACCGTGAAGTTGTGAGGACCGTGGCTTGGATATGGTAGAGGCGTCAGATGAAGTAAGTAGATACTTCTTAGCTGGTAATATCATCTCATCTGGGATTCCCAAGAAAGAACCCCCTTGGTGTGAAATGCTTGGGATTAGATGGTGGAGAAGACATCGAACCTGGTTGTGCGTTTGTTTCTATAATAGGTACTTAATGTAGGGGGCACATATGTAAGTACATACATATGCAGGTACATGTGTACAGTAGGTACACGATGCATTTTACATGGACTGCATGCTTAAAAGCATGGAGTGTCCCCGAGGTATAACGTAGCGCCAGTATAGGTAACCAGGCCCGGAAAATAAAGTACATGCATTAGATGTACTCATCCAATACTGCGTTCGTACTGAATGCTTGCTCAAGTACATGAGATTACTCGTAAAAGATGCCCATAAGATAGAGCTCGATCGACACAACAGGGCTCCTACCTACTTTATGTATCCGGGTTGTAGCTGGGCGAACATTGAAGATGACTTGAATCAATACCTTCTAATGTTGGGGGTGCATCGCTAGGGGCAGGTGGGCCTGGCACTGGTGTGGGAAGAGACCTAACGGCCCCGTTAGTACCTGAAGCCGTAAAGTGGGAGCCCCCGAGCAGGTACATACATGTAACATTCAATGATTGAGATCCCATCTGCTCTAGGCGGTGACCCCTGCAGCTCAGGCTCTCGATACCACTACCGAACCCTGGCCCAACTAGAGACGACTCGGGCTGTACATGGAACTTTACCATTAAGCTTCCGTCCTCCAGCAACCCGACAGCCTCGCCTTTCGTCGGGCACATTGACGCGACAGCTCTTTCCCGGCCGCTCCCTCGATCCAGCGCGGCGCCAGACGACAGACCGCGAAGAGCCAGGCCAGCCTCTCATCGCATCTCAGCCGGGCGCCAGTCCGTGATGCCACGTCGGCATCCCCAGTAGCGCCCCCAACGACCGGCACCTCGGCCGTTGCATCGCAGCCACCATGGCGAATCGTTATGGCGGCGGCGGCGTCCCCTCGTACCGCAGCGGCGGCTCTAACGGATATGGCTCCTACCGCAGCCGGGGCGACATGCCCCCGCAACAGGACGGCGACGGCTTCGACTCCTTTGGCGGGGAGCGCTACGGCACCCCTCCTCAACAGTCCAGTGCCCGACGACCACCGCCTCTCGATCCACGCAACGGCGGCGGCGGCGGCGGCGGCGGATACGGAGGCGGGGGAGGCTACGGCAACCTGAATGCGCCCTCCCGCCTGCAGCGCGCCCAGGAAACGAGCGCCGAACGGCAGATCGGCCAGGTGCTCGATCACGTCAAGGCCGAATGGCCCGCCATGTGCCAAGACGACTGCATACCCGCCTCGCTGGCCCTCCAGCTCCTCGACAACAGCTCCGTCGGCCGAGCCCACGAGTACGGCAACTTCCAGAAAACCCACCAGTACCTCCAGGACTCGCTGAAGGGCATTGTCCACGAACACCACCAAGGCTTCAACAGCTCCATCGGCACCTTCCACAAGATCCAGGGCAGCATACAGGCCTCGCAGAAGCGAGTGCGCACCCTCAAGGAATCCCTCACCGGGTCGAGGGCGAGCCTGTGCGCCACCGACCCCGAGCTGAAGAAGATGTACAAGACCTCGCAGATGTACGACGAGGTACTCCAGACGCTGAATGAGTTGGAGGACCTTAGAGCCGTCCCCGACCAGCTCGAGGCCCGCATATCGGAAAAGCGATTCCTGAGCGCCGTCGAAGTGCTGCAGAACGCCTTGCGCAAGCTGAGGAAACCCGAGCTGGACGACATCGGCGCTCTGTCCGACCTGCGAAGCTACCTCTCCAACCAAGAGACGGCGCTTATGGACATTCTGATCGAAGAGCTGCACGAGCACTTGTACCTGAAGTCCCCATACTGCCAGGAGCGGTGGCAGAGTCTGGCCAAGAAGCGCGACGGCTACAACGAAAATTACGGCGACCAAGCCACCATCACGCCTTTCCACTCCGTCCTCGACTCGTTGGACTTGAAGCACCCCGTCGTCGAAGACCCCGCGAAGAACCCCGAAGCCGACACTTTCTGGTATGTCAGCCTGCTGGTTGAGGCGCTGAACAAGCTTGGCCGTCTCGAGGGTGCCGTGGACACGCTGAAGCAACGATTACCCGTGGAGCTCTTCACCGTCGTCAACGAAACCATCAACGAGGTCGACCAAAGGCATCCGAGCTCCCTGCGGGGAGGCTCACTCAAGAACGAAGGTCTGCATCTCTACGGCGGCCGCGAGACGCAGATGCGAGCCGATGTTATTTATGACCTGCTGTGGTCACTGTACGGCAAATTCGAGGCCATCGCCGAAGGCCACCGGGTCTTCCACGAGTCTATCAAAGGCCTCATACGTCGCGAGGGCTCCGGCAACAACAGCGGTCTTCTAGGGAGTTTCAAGGAGTTGTGGAACCTGTACCAGAACGAGATTCGCTCTCTGCTCCATAATTATGTCACCACGGATGCGGATGTGTATCATTTCAACACTTCACCCAAAGTGGGAGCAATGAATGGCAGCAAAGATATCGGCCGGGAGAATCTCTTTAAGTTCTCTGAAGCGGACTCCAAGTCCGATGAGATGACGGCCGAGTACGAAGCGCTCGAAGTCATCATTCGCTCAGCCGTGCCCGGTCTCACTTCCAACACTCGAAAAACGAAGGACGACAAGAAGGGGGATAGGGATACGCAGAGGAACGCCATCATCGGCGCATTCGAAAACCGTCAAGCACCCGGCTCCTACAAGTCCCTCGTCGAACCGAGCGTATTCAACATGAGCCTACTGCTCCCCCCAACGCTAGTCTTCCTACAAAGACTCAAGGTCATCGTACCGCCAGGGTCTGACTTGGCAGCCAGCACGCTGACCTCATTCCTGGACAACTTCCTGGTCAACGTGTTCCAACCCCAGCTGGACGAAACCTTGGCCAAGCTGAGTGACAATGTCTTTGGTGAGGTTGATTCTTTCCAGCAAGACTCAGACTGGAGTTTGGTGGCCCGGAGGCCCGTGTTTAAGGGCACCACTGCCTTCTTCACCGTCGTGACAGCATTCTGCCGCATGCTTGGGACAATTCCCCACGATCAGGCTCTCAGTAGTTTGATTCTGACGCAGATGCTGCGGTACTTCGAGCGTTGCCAGACGTGGTTCAGGTCTTTGGTGGCCAAGGCTCAAGAGGCCACGGCCGCCCACGACGCACTGCGGTATTCCGCCGAGCTTGCCACGACGGATGGCGACCTTCAGGAGACCATCAAAAACCTCTGGACGTCGGAGAATCTGGATCGCGAGCTGATAGAGAAGGAAGTGGGGCTGTTCATCCTCCATATGAACGAGAAACAGCTTGAGCCCAACGATATTATCCAGGATCGGGATGTCATATCGTCCCTTTGCTTGCTGTACACCAGTATGAAGTGGCTTTCGGTGAAGATGACGGGCCTGCGGCACATCACCAGCCACCAGACGGATTCATCTCGGCCCACCATGCCCAAGTCGCAAAACCGCCGCTGGACCCTACTGAACGACCCTCATAAAGCGAGCAACGAGCAGAACGGCCCTGTGCACCTGCCCATGACACAGGAAACGGTTCAGTGAGTGCCTCCCGTGTAGAGAAAGTTGGACTGTCTTTCGTGCTCCGTACTGACGAATACTGCCCAGGTCATTTGACAAAATAGTCGAAGCCTACGAGGAGCTGGCCGGCACCGTCCTCCTCACCCTGCACGCAGAGGTGCGGTGCCGCATCATTCACTCCCTGTCCATCTCGCTCTCGCCCGCCACAGCGCCGTATGTGCTGCCTCCGGACCAGGAGATCAAGGAACCCGACCCCGAGATCCTGTCGCTTAACAGCGAGCTGGTGGCCTACGACGAGACCTTGGTGCGGTTCCTGCGAAGAGACGCCGAGATTGCGTTCGTGCGCACCGGGCTCGGCCTGCTCGTCAATTCGTACCTCGTGGCCAACGCCCTGAAGACGCAGCCCATGAACCAGCGGGGCTGCGAGCGCATCCAGCTCAACATCCTGGTGCTCCAGCAAAACCTCAAGAACGTCGAGGCCGGCGTGGACCTGACCCGCGCCGCCGACTACTTCTCGCTCTTCGCACAGGGCCCCGACGGCATCGTCGAGCGGGCCAAGCGGGACGCGGCGGCCCAGAAGGGCGAGGGCGGGGAGGACCAGGGCCGCCCCAGGTTCAGTTACGACGAGCTCAAGGCGCTGATGGAGCTGTGCTACAGCGAACAGCTGGCGAACCCGGAGCGCGGCATTGCTGCCGCGGCCAAGCGGCAGATGGGCGAGAAGGTGCTGGCGTTGAGCGAGTACATGTGGCAGAGCTAGATGGCTTAAGATGCGTGCTATTTTACTATAGTTGCCGGGTTATAGGTTATATAAGTGTAGACGTCACTTGGGGGGGCGGTAGGGCGTTGTGTAGAAACGGACCGGGTCCGGTGTACAACCGGGTCTATCCAATAAGGAACCGGGGTATAGGTATCCCAACTATATAATAACAAGACAGTCGGATCGCTTATTCGCGTGGGTGGCAAGCCCTGATGACAATGCGTCATGACGACCTCGCGTGCGTGCGTGCGTGTGTGAGAGAGAGCCATCCCACAGGGAGAAGAATACGTAGCACCACGGGTGTCTATTGGCCCTCGACGGAGAACACAACACCCCCCCCTGCTGGCGTTTGGAAGTGTTTCGCGCCATTCCCAGCACACCCAACCTTTTCGCACCGTTTCTTATCGGCGGCCAGCCACCTGCGAAATCTACAGGGACTCGGAGAACACGACAGCCCGTCGCCGCCGCCGCCCCCCCCCCCGGAAGGTGAAAAGCACCTCGACCGACGTTCAGAGGAGAGGGGGGGGGGGCTCTTGACGCGTCGTGGGGACGCATGGGCTTGGATCCTGGCGAACGGAACTAGATAAGTGATTCCATCGTAGATGGGTATGTACCTACCTACTTACCTACCCCAAGAGGCTTTCTCTCGTGTGTATGTCTACTTGTCACCCGGGGGATGGAGGGGGGGGAACATTAGTCGCCGCCACCTCGGGAAGGGCGACCAGCCCGCTGTGCGTCGGTAGTGGGTGGTGGGGGAGGAACGACTGACGGGCGAGTTTCGACACGAACCAAACTTCTTGGCTGCCATGTTTTTTTTTTGTTAACACACGGCCGCCCGCTACCAGCCCAGCCAGCCAGCCAGCCGCCTCTCATCCGCGAGGCCAGGGACCATAAGAGAAAGAAAGAGGGAAAGCGGGTGTCAACGGGGAGTGGCGCTGTCACACACACACACACACACACACGAACATCACCAGTGACCCGCGTGCCCCCCCTTATCTCCCCCCTCCCCGGAGTGGTGATGATGTCCGCGTCGCGGCGCACGGGATGAAGGGGGGAAAGGGGGGGGGGGGGGGGGGGGGTGCGGGAAAGGCAAAAAAAAAAAAGGAGAGCAAGGACGCCTCCCCGATCACGCACCATCATGACGCAGGTACTACATGCGACGACGAACGTAGAATGAAAAGAAAAAGCCGTTCATGAACCCGAGAGGCGGCTCGGATGGGACCAGGGTCGTCGTCGTCGTTGTCGTCGTCGTTATTCGGTGCGTGGGGGGCCTCGAGCGGACTTCTCAGGAAATGCAAACACTTAGACGTCCCGGCTGGCGTTCTACGCACCCGCACGGCCGACGGGGGTTAGGGGCTTGAACCGAAGGGGGGAAGGGGGGGGGGCAACGAATAAGCCTTTTTTTGGCTACATATGCAGAGCTTCTTGCTTCTCTTCTGACGTCCGGCATCCCATAGCAGCGCAAGCAAGCCGGTCTGGGGCGGTGGCGGCGGCGGCGGCGGCGGTGGCATTCACTTCTTCTTCTCCAGAAAACAAAAGCCCCGAATGCAGCAGCAGACCAAATGAGGTGGGTGGGAGGCCGTCCACCCGTCCCTTTCCCCCCGGAAGATCTGGTGGCGCTGATGGTGCCGAATGCGCACTGGGAAGGGAAGGCGACTTGCGTGGGAACCGGCCGCCCTCGGGTGATATGACGTCCAAGTCGCAGCACCACCACACGGCGCACGTGGTTGGCCATGGAACGGGGAGGGGACGTTCTGCCCGTTGCCACTGGTTGTTGTTTCAGCCCGAGTCCAGCGTACCCGTAGAGATATGAACGTATACATAGGGCACACATACTGTTAGGGCGGTCGCCCAACCAGCGACGGAAGAGACGGGGGCGCGGGGAGGGGGGGGGGCGGATGGCGAGAGAACCAGAATTTGGGGAGACACGAGGCCCAGCCGGCATCATAGACAATTGGATCGCCCAAGGCGATGACGGGCCGCTTGGATTGACTGGTTGCCCCCGTCACCCCCTCCGTGTTGCCCGTGGTGGTGCGATCGGCAATCCGCTTGGCGGGCAAACTTGTAAGGCAGGCTGATTATCTAAGAAGATCGCCATGCTGGATACGACCGTGTTAGTATTGGTATGTGAATTTGCACGTTGTGAGATGTTGGTAATCGGGGTACAATATCATGGTGGCGGTCCCGTCTGTCTCTTCTTGTTATTATCCTTATTTAGAAACACACCCGCTATCTCGGCACGCTGACGAGCTGCAAGTTCGCCGGGGATGCGCGCAAGGGAGGGCGGTAAGGGGTCGAAGACGGGAGGGGAAGCGCAGGAGGCGCTACACAAAGCCAGGGCTATCAGGGAAAGCCCAGCCACGAGCCATCGGCAGATGCCCGTCGACCTGTATGGAGTAGAACCTCGCCTCGCCTCCCGGGCCTTCACCGCGTGGCCGTGGCGGCACAGGAGAGGCGGGCGTGTGATGGGTCACCTGCTCGCTGTTTTGCCGTGCGCCGTGAATGCGGAAGTGTGCAGCGTCATATCGGACAGAGTGCACAGCCAGCAGCAGCAGCAGCAGCAGCAGCAGCAGCAGCAGAATCCCATACCGCCCTGCGCCAGGGAGCCAGGCTAGAACGGCAAGCAAGGCTTGTATCGCACTATGGTTCGACCGGCCACAGAACGGGCGTCTTGTCGAGACCCAGTTGCTCGGAAAAGCCGGGCTTGGCGATCTGACTGCCCAAGAGGAGGGAAGAAGGGGGAGGAGTCGTGTGGTTGCTGAGCGACGCTGGAGTCTCTGCTATTTCCAAGCTAACTTTCCTCCCCCCCCCTCTTTGGTTAATACATAGGTAATGTCAGCACGGAATGCATGCATCTAGCATGTACGCATCGTATGGATTGCCAGTCAATCCATCCTTGTACCCGTGCCAGAGGTTAGCAGGTGTCGAGAAGTCCAGGTTGCCCGGGGCTGTTGATACGTCCAGTGATCACCTGTCCCGTCCCACGTTCATGCACAAGTAGTCACTTAGCCGTAGGGTGCCAAGCAAGCCCACCCGATCTGCTCAACGGTTTCTTACCGTGAGGCATATAGGAAAAGGGAAAAAAAAAAAAAGGAAAGATGGGGACTCCAAGACAAGCACATTGTGTAGCCGCCGGGCCCCTCTAGCTGTTGGCATGGAAAGCTGGTAGCGTGTGAGCCATGGCGGTGCTTAGGAGTCGAGGAGGAGCCACAAGCACATGAGAGATGGTTGGCAAGTGGCTTTCTGCACTACCGACTAATGCAGGCCCGGTGCGACGGCCCCTGGCGTCTCTCCATGTGGCGGTTAAAAGGGGGGGGAGGGGGGAGGGACCGGCGCGCATGATTGGGCCTCGCCGACGCGCACCGTCTCGACAACCGGCTCGCGGGAGGAAAAAAAGAAAGGAGATTGGCATAACGAGTGACGTTGGTTGAAACAGGTGCTATTGGAGCAGGGGAGAAGCAATAGCCACCATCACCACCCTATCCCATATAACTCATGTTGGTCCGACATGGCCCTTCGGGACTTTTTTGGGACGGGGGCAAATCAGAGCCGCACATTGCCCATAGAGCGGGCTTGAGTATGGGACGGATAGGAGGCAGAGGCGGAGCCGGAGCCGCGGAGAAGGAAGGAGGATGGATGGATGAAAGAGAGTGGAGGCTCGAGGGAGCGTGAGAGCGACAGGGACAGCGATAGGCGGGCGGGGCGGCTAAGCCTTTCAAGAAGGGGACCGGATACAGACTGGAGGCCAAGCACAGCGATCGCTTCTCGAAAAAGGGGGCGGCCATCCATCCAGTCTCCCAGTCGAAGGAGTCGCCGGTCCAGTCTTTGGCAAATTTGGGCGAACTGGGGGGGACGGGCATGGATGAATTCGCAGCTCTGCGAATGAAAGGTGGAGCGTGCTACTATGCGGCAACGCACAGCAGGCAATCTGAGATTAGTAGGTATGATGAAAACGGCAGTGACGTGTTTCAAGTATCCCAAGCGCGGGAGGCAGGGAAAGAAAGGGAAGGCCTTTTGGTCCGCCGGTCTAGCTTAGCCACCTACCTCCTTAGCTATACGCTAGACAGCGCTTTTGCAAGTGCGTGGCTCTCCTCTGTACGACGACCTGCCTTAGGTATGCCGTCGTCGTTGGTGGTTTGGTACCATGTATGAAGCGCCCACCCACTGACTGCTCCCCCCTGCTTATTACCGCATATCGAGCCCGGTTTGAGGATGGGGGGAGGTCACAGAGGTAATCGACAAATCTGTAAGTAGGGACGAGCGTATGTCGTGAGAAGAAGGATGGACGACCCTCCCTTCTCCCCCCCCTCCGGCGGCGTCTTATTGGAACCCCCAAGCGCAATATAGGGCGTCAGAGCACCGGGCTGTCCGGGCTGGGGCGGGAGGCCAGCCGCCCGGGTTTGGTACTGGACCTTTTCGGCAATCCCAGGCGCGTCCATGTTAGGTGCTGTCTGTTCCATGAACGGGGGGACGGGGGGGCCTCGCCCCGAAAAGCATACCCCGGACGTGGGCATGGGCACCCGTTCGAGGCGACGGCTCGCCTGCGGGCGGTAGGCTGCTACAGGCTCCCTAAGTTTCCCGTACACCCGCCCGAGATGCAACCCGTCGATGGCAGTCGGGAAGCAGGCAGAGAGGCACAGGCAAGGCACAGGGCAAACCGGGTACCGAGAGATGTGTGCGAAGAGGTATGTATGTAGGAGGTACGCACCGAGTATGCACAGGCGACGTAGATATGGCAGCGTGGGTACATACAGGAACGGAGTACAGGATGCATCTCGCCCCGGCCCTGATGCACCTCCCAGTTTTCTTACACACTGGCTACTCGTCACCTGCAGTGCAGAGAGAGCCCGCATTGGCCGGGAACAGCAGCACACTGACTAGTTGCCCGCGTCAGGCCGTCGCGATGAAATCAAGCTGACCTCGCTCTGACCTCTCCGTCCTCCCGGTGGCCGTGATGATCTGACGAGACCACGGGATGCCGGATAGGCGGTCGCCATCGTGGAGAAGTAGGTAGGTACCTTACCTAGGTAGCTCTTTAAAATACAAACCCAGCCTCTCTCCCGTCGGAGGCGGAGGCTTTCACTGTGGAAGTCGGAAACAAAACCCAGCAGCCTCGGTTCTTCTCCTTCCAATCTCTCCCTCTCCCTCCTGGCTGTCACTTGAATTTCTCCGCCCCATCGGCCTATCTGGGTACCTACATACCTTACCTACCTGGTACGCAGGTTGCCTCTTGGGCATCTACTAAATCCTCCAGCCCATCCAATTCCACTCGACGGGCGGTGTCCAGTCTCCAGTATAGGCATAGGCCTAACCCGCTGACGGCTGTCGATGACTGGTGGATGGGCTTTTGACATCCCATCCGATCCACTGGCCGGTGTCTCGCACTTTTATATCGGGTACCCGACCTACCGCTATACAGGTACATTACCCAGGTAGTATCTTCAGACGTCGAGTCCGGCCACCTGCTAAGGCCACTACTGTTGGTTGATACATACTTGGAAGCCACTTGGTACATAGGTACCTACCCGTTATTGGACAGGATAGAGAGAGAGAGAGAGAGAGAGAGAAACAGGCACAAGTCTGAAGTGTGCATACCTACGACTACACACCGGCACTCTGCATCGCACGATACCTGGAGGCATCCATCTTTCGCCGGGGCCGTCCCCATCTCTTCGCTCCACCAGCCGCTGGGATCTAGTTCCCAGTCCCGGACCAACGCAGGGAGAAGAAAGAAAGAAAGAAAGAAAGAAAGCGCTGGCTGGCGGTGGGCACGCCCGCACGCACCACGTCCCATTCCGCGCAGGCCCTTCCACGCCCGCATGGAAGAAGCATTTCCACTGCCTGCCTGCCTGCACACCGTCTGACCGTCTGGACCGCCCGCACGTCCTCTTACCCCTTGGCCCAACCTGGTGCTCCGTCCTGGTCTTCCCTGCCTGGCCCTGCTGTTCCGGGGCTGCTTGGGGCGCACGATTCACAACCCTCACCCCCCCGCCCCAAACGCCTAGAACATTGCTGCCGGGGACTCGCTAAATGACTTCGGGAGACATTAAGACCGCTTCGAAAAAGACAGACAAACATTGACTTTCGCTCTTCCCTTCCCGCCCGGCGAGACCCTTCCTCTCGCCCTCCCCTCCCGTCTTCCTCGTCGTCGCTGTCGTCGCCGTTCTTTTTCTCTCTACTTCTCCATCCCATTCTTTGTCTCGTGCTGTCCTCACCCCAGCCCTACCGGAGAAACGAAAGGCATCTCGGCCGTCCCAGCGTCCAGCCCGTGACTACTTGTCACCTACCGTCCACGGGCTCCATTCCGAGCGGGCACAGAAGCAAGAGGTACCTCCTACCACCGGGTTCCACCTCACCTCCTTCACCCCCAGTTGCAGCGGCCCGAAATTAGAGCCATTTCGTCACGTCAGGCAAGCCACCGAACCCAGCCCGTTACAAGCCTGGATTCGATGCCTGCAGTTTGAAAACACGCCAAAAAAGAGAGAGAGAGAGAGAGAGAGAGAGAGAAGGAAAGGGAGGTACCGACCACCGACCAAACCCGCCACGCTTCACCCACCACAGCGACGTACCCCCCCCGACGTACAGCCCGAGAGAGGTACCTACATCCAGTGGACCCTCTATACCTCCTACGCGAGACGCACAACAACATACCTCCTCTTCCCAAGTACCTCCCAACTACGCGCACACACGCACACCCACTCACCACGGCTCCCCTCCTCCTCCCCCCCCCCCTTCGCTCCGTGGCGCAGGCTGGCGTGTGGATTCCATCTCTTCGCTTCCTCCTCATCTACAGGCTACCAGGCACCTTCTAGTCTCCATCTGGTCAGCATAACAGACCAATTCAAGGTACCTGGTCCGGTTTGGTTGGTTCCCTTTTTCCGCTAGCCCATATCGATCGCGTCTCGGGCTTATTAACCTGCGCCGTCAATCGTTCATCGCCATCTGCTCCCATTCATTCAACAAAGGGTCCCTTTTCCTCCCTCCCGCCCGCACACCTAATTCGCGACCCCCCCGACCCAAACCAACAACCACAAGTCGCCAACACGCCCGCCAGAGCAGCCAACGCTCTTGCTCGGAGCTAATCCTAATCATCACACTTCCAACGGCCGTACCCTTCCGCTCCCGTCTGCGCAACCTTGCATTGGAGAAGCTTTTGCAACCCAAACCCCTTAATCCACCGTCCGTTGGACACCCACAGGCACCATGAGCCAAGCGTGAGTCCCCGTCTCCCCCGCTCCTTCGGCCGCCCAGGAAAACAGACTGACCGTGGTTTCTGCTGCAGACTTGGTTCCGCCGTTAAGTCTTTCTGGCATACTATGACCAGTTATGACCGACGTACGTCCCTCCCGGTCCCCGCCCGCCCGTCTCGCGTCGCCTTGTTTTGCTTCGCGTCGCTTGCTGACCACCGCGTTGATTAGACTCCTCCTACGACTCGCCGTACCGAACCGGCCGACATGTGCCTCTCAACAGACAGAATACGCTCACATCCGTCGCCACCGCCTCGGAGTCCCGCGCCGACATCACATCGCCCTACGGCGACGAAATGGGCCGCTTGTCCGGCGGCATAGACTCGTCAACTGCATACCTGAGCGGCGGCCAGCCCGCCACCTCCCCTGGTCTCAGGAGCCCCGGCCCCAGCGGTCCCTACTCGCCCGGACTGAGGTCGTTCAACGCGAAACAGGGCGCCAATGGCGATGGTTTCGAAACGGTCAGCAGCCCCGGCGAAATTCCCATGCAGTCCTTTGCCGATGGCATGCCGCCCGCCCCTCCCGTCACCCACTCTTGGAGCCGGATAGACAACTGGGCCGAGGAGAACTACCCGGAACTATGGGACCAGCTGTGCGAGGGATGCACGAACAACGATTTGAACGAATTGGAACACCAGTTGGACTGTTCGCTTCCGCAAGACGTTAGAGACTCGCTTTCGGTTCACGATGGCCAGGAAAGAGGCGGCCGCCCCACCGGTATCATCTTCGGTTCCATGCTGTTGGACTGCGAGGAAATCGTCCAGGAGTGGGACCAGTGGCGCAAGGTCAACCACGAGTACCTCCTCGAGAACTCGGTTCCCAAAACCTCGGCGCCCTCCAAGGCCTTCGGTGGCAGCAGCAACGGTAACGCCCAAGCCTCGTCTTCTAGATCGGCACCTGGGTCCGACTCGGGTTCCATTACCTCGAACTGGCGGCAGGACCTTCTTGCCAAGCAGGACTGCGTGCCCGCGGGTGCCATTCAGCGCGCCTACGCCCACCCCGCCTGGATCCCCCTCGTGCGCGACTGGGGCGGCAACAACCTGGCCGTGGACCTCGCTCCCGGCCCCACGGGTACCTGGGGACAGATCATTCTGTTCGGACGCGACTATGACATCAAATACGTCGTCGCCAGGTCATGGGGCTCCTTCGTGGCCACGGTCGCCGACGACCTCAACAGCGGCAAGTGGTTTGTTGACGAGGAGACCAACGAGCTCAAGCTGCGCGAGTTTAAGACTACCCGCGTCGAGCCCTCCTACTTCGACATTCTGCGATGGAGGATGGACCAGAAGCACGGCCGAGGCGCCAAGTCGGCGGCCAAGAGGAAGTCGATGGCTGCCACGCCCAACGGTGCCCTCTCGCCCACCGGTTCGCCATACGCCAGCCCCGTCGATGGGGAGCCGCGAGGAAGGACCTTGCAGCGATTAAGCAGCCCTTCGCCTCTGACCAGCCCCATCCGTCCTGGCCAGGGCGGCAAGTCGAGTCCCCTGGCCCAGGTCGCTGAGGAGTCGTCTTCGGCTGCGGCGCTTCCAGAGCCCAAGCTGAACACCAATGGCATCAAGCCGGCAAAGCTCGTTGAGGTCGAGACGCCCCTGCCTGCCGATGACAGCCCAAAGTCCCCGGCGGTGACCAATGGCACCGCCGCCGGCGACAGCCCCAAGCAGACCACGCCTCAGAAGACCAGCAGTCCTACCGAAGTCAACGGCAAAGGCACGGAGGAACTCGAGGGAGCCATGAAGACCATTGAGATCTGATGTGCTGCAAGAGTGTCAATTCATGGTTAAGGAGTTTGGCCCTTTGAGCCTGGCCCCTTCCCCAAAAATCGACTCGCCCACGGATCAGCGAATCGCCTCACCGGATATCGCAACGGCTACAACAGCGGGGTCCGGACGCACACATTGTGGCGCCCGGCTCGCAGAGCGATTTGGAGAGTCGTTATTCGCCATCTCACATACACCCAATAACTTATACATGCCCACGTCGGCTTTGACTTGGTTGATCACACACGAGTTCTGGCTGCCGGGCAATCGAATATTGGCCCCTCGTTCCTACTCTTGTACTAATATCGCGCCATGTCACCTTCGTTCAACGCGTCATTGGTTCGCTGGGTATGCCTGCCGCAACACCCCATGCGCCTTGCCGAGACGACAAGGCGGGGTGGACGAGCCATGACAGTGCGCTCTGAAGTGTGACCAAAGTCTTTTTCTTGGAAGCAGTTCAGAGAGCGGCCCTCGGTGGTCACATCATAAAGGCGTTTATGGAGTAGGGGGGTTCCGCGCAGGCGTTGAGGGGCAGCATGCCTGTGTGGCTGCTTGGAATGCGTTCTGCAATGTAACCACGAGGGTCTTACATGGCGGACGCTGCCGCTGGGCACTGGCCCAGGGCTGCGCAACCATTAATAGAATACTTTGTATTGTGACAGCATTGGGCGAGGAAGACATCAAGCATGATGAGGGAATGAATGAAACGCACCGGCGACGTACCTCCAAAAATTTGCTGCTCGACTTGGGTGTGGTAACTCGTGAAGTGATGGTGATGGCACCAATGGGATGGTGTGCGTACTCAGGGGTATCTCCCCCAGCCCAGACATGCATGGATCTACTGCCTCGTTTCTTGCTTCTTTATTGCCGGCGGAAACTCGCCCCGTGGTGTCTCTGGAGTCGTCATGGGCGCAGCTTGAAGTGGCAGAGAGGCTTCCGTTGACTGAGAACCCGGTCACTTTGCAGACCGCGGCCCCTTGTTCCATCCCCGGGGCTCTACACTCGCAGAGCCGGGGCCGTCTCAGCTGGACGCCCCCCCTCGTGGCTGATCAGAAATCGGCGCTGGGGTGTCACTTGATCCGTGGCCCGCGTGGCGGCCGTGGCGTGGGCCGAGGGCGGGTGCAGCGGGGGAGATATAGCAGGGCGGCGACCGGCGGTACAGGAACCCGAATCGGGGGGGGGGGGGGGGGGGGGGGGACCAGCGTTTGGGTGGACGGCAAAGGCTCGCGGACGACCGACAGTCGCCGATTTTCGTCGGTGCCAAACACGGGGGCCTCACGTCCCAACCGCCATGGCCGAGGTTTCTGGTGTGTGGTTATTTTGCGGCTATGGGGGAGGGGGGGAGGGGGGCCCAACAAAGCTATATGCCAGGCCGGTGCCGGCGATTGGGCGACAGGGTCGAAAGGAGAGAGAAGGGAGGGGGGAGGGGGGAAGTACTGAGTACCAGGAGAAGGCAGGAGCTTCCATGCTTGCCATTGAGTTTGTAAAAAGGCGAAGGTTAAGAGGGACGAAAGCTGTCGGTCGGGGCGGGGTCCGGCAGGGTCGCGGTGGCCGGTGGCTTGTATTAGTTCGCCGGGCGTGAGCCGTGAACGCACATATGAAGGGTCGTGTAGGTAGTAGGTAGTAAGTAGCAAGTAGTAGGGGTTAACGAAGGGAAGCGCCACTTGGAGGAGGCGCGGCGTCGTCATGGTGGTTTTTTTTTCTGGCCCCGAGGTGATGATGGGGATGATGAGCAGGTCCCGGTGATACACAGGCGACGTCATTTTATTTTCGGGCTATGTGACGACGCGACGACGATAACGACGACGACGACGACGACGACGACGACGACGATCGACTCTTGGCCTATGGCTACACAAGTGATGGGCGGGAGATCATCCAACCGTCAAGGGCTCCAAACAGAATACTTGGCACGAGGCCCGGCAATTCCGTGACGCGAGAAAAGGGTCCATAACCCCCCCCCCCCCCCCCCCCCCCCAGTCCCTGCCAAGGGACGAACGAAGATCAGAGCAGACGGACGCCGTTGGTAGGGCGGACAGGCATGTTTTGTTTTGGGGTGAGGGGAGGGGAGGTCATGTCGACTACCGGCCGACGCCAGTCAGAGTTCTCTGACAGCAAGCAGGTACGGCAGTAGACGGGTCCATTGTATCGCTTATCCAATGGATGGATGATGGCCCGTCCCCGTCCCAACAACCACGACTCATTCTCAGCGGTAAAAAATACCTACGTTATGTTCCAATTACTTAGGAGGAGGTAGTTGAGGGAAACATGCCGGCCGAGCTGGCCAGCCCGCAAGAGGTAGTGGATTCTTACTTACGTAAGCGGGTGGTACTTACAAGTATGTACTGTGTATGGAGGCCAACCCTGGACGTCTCAAAATAAACTCCCTATGGGCTAGTCTGGATGGGGAATAGCTCCCGACCGGCTGCTGGTCGTTCCTGGCGCCATGGCCCTTTCACAGAAGGGGAAAAGGATCGCAACGGCTCTTTGGCGGGTTCCTGCTTATCACCACGAGTGTAATCATGCGCCCGCCATGATCGTCCCGTTTCCTCTCCCCCCCCCCTCGTCGCCCTCGCGCACGCGGTCTGCCGGCGAGACGGCGGGCTCGAGGGTACAGCGACGCGGGGCGACGGCGAGCCGGACCCGGGCAGTGAGTGAGTGAGTGAGTGAGTGAGTAGTTGGGTGTGGCCTGGCGGCAAAAGCCCGTTTTCCATTCCGGGTGTCCCTCAGGGGACCCCGCCCGGATTGAGACGAAACTCCGCCCAGATCCTACCCGAACGGTTTCAGTCTGAGCCGCCTTGCACGCCTTTTCCGCCCACACAGCCTCACACCCTTTCCTGTCTGCGTGCCGGGCCCCTGGGGTAGAGAGAGAGAAAGAGAGAGAGAGAGGGCGTACGCAAGCGGTGGGTGGTATGGGCCCGGCCTGGTAGGGAAGACCAAAAAAAAAACCTAGACGCTCTGCTGCTCCCCCCTCCCCCCCCGGACGGGCAGCGCGGGCATGGATCTTGGAAACCTCTCCGCGTTGGAGACGACATTATTCGGTGGGTAAGGCCCGGCAGGTAACGCGCAAACCTGCTGTTCTGTTTCTCTCCACCCCTTCATTCTCTTGCTGGCCGTCTTCGCTTTCTGGGCCGAAGGTGTCTTCTTTCTCTCTTTCTCTTTCTCTCTCTCTCTCCCCTTCTCTTCGCTTCGGCTCTCTTGCGTGCAGCATTTTGTTTGCACGTTTCTTTCATTCGCCCTCGTTTACTCCAGGTTGAGCCTTTTTTTTTAATATACCGTTTTCGTTTCCTTCAGTCCCGGCGACTCTCCTTAAGCGACCTCCCCCCGGCGGCCGAGAATACTCAGACACGCCGAGCTTGCGAGTTGATTCTGCGCCAGTCGGTCCCCGAGTTCCCGCCCCCTCTTTGTATCTCGTGCCCGGCAACGCCCAGGCCGACCAAGCCTATCCACCCGGGGCATGGTCTGAATAAACCCATTCGCTCTTTTCACTTCTGTTTTTCTTGGTATCGCTTTACGGCCGGCCGTTACCCCCGGTTGAACCGGATAGCATCTTCTCTCTTTCGATTCCGCCTTTCCGTCATGAAATTCTTCTCCGCAACCGCGGTCGTCGGCCTGCTGGCGAGCGCAGCCGGGGCTATCGAGTTGGATGTCAACAGCGATGGTAACAAGCCAGCCGTCCCTACTCGGCGGCGCGGGGCTAACACAAACCACAGACTCCATCAAGGCGGCAGCGAGCACAGTGGCCTTCGGCTTATTAAAATACTACACAGGAAACAACACGGGCGACGTCCCCGGCAACCTGCCCGACCCGTACTTTTGGTGGGAAGCAGGGGCCATGTTTGGGACCATGGTGGACTACTGGTTTTATACCGGCGACACAACCTACAACGAGGTGACGTCGCAAGCGTTATTACACCAAGCCGGCGACGACCGCGACTTCATGCCTCAGAACCAGACAAGGACCGAGGGAAACGATGACCAAGGCTTCTGGGCTATGGCGGCCATGACGGCGGCAGAGAACAAGTTCCCCGACCCGCCGGAAGACCAGCCGCAGTGGCTGGCCTTGGCCCAGGCCGTCTTCAACGAGTACGTGGGCCGATGGGACGAGAAGACGTGCGGTGGAGGCCTGCGGTGGCAGATCTTCACCTTCAACAACGGCTTCAACTACAAGGTGAGCGAGCACCACCTCTGCGGCCTCCCCCCCCCCCTTAACGTCGCCATCCGCTCACACGGGTCCAGAACTCCATCTCCAACGGCTGCTTCTTCAACCTGTCGTCACGCCTGGCACGGTTTACGGGCAACCAGACCTACGCCGACTGGGCGGAAAAGATTTACGACTGGATGACCGACACCGATCTCATCTCGCCCGAGTTCCAGGTCTTTGACGGTGCGGGCGTGGGCGACAACTGCAAGTCGATCGACAAGGCCGAGTGGACGTACAACTCGGGCATTTTCCTGCACGGCGCGGCCATGATGTACAACCACACCCAGGGCGACGACAAATGGAAAAGGCGCGTGGAGGGCCACCTGAAGCACGCCACCGAGTTCCATTTCTTGGATGGCATTATCGAGGAACGGCCGTGCGAGCCCAACCGTCTCTGCAACTTCGACCAGCGAAGCTTCAAGGGGTACCTGGTCCGCTGGATGGCCGGGACGACGCAGATGGCCCCCTTCACCTTTGATACCATCG
Organism: Nigrospora osmanthi; assembly: GCA_029489945.1. NCBI lineage: Eukaryota > Fungi > Ascomycota > Sordariomycetes > Amphisphaeriales > Apiosporaceae > Nigrospora > Nigrospora osmanthi. The sequence continues at coordinate 1,913,244 of CP120503.1, read as the reverse complement.
AGCCCCTGCTCAAACTGAACGCCCAGGCGGCGGCCCAGCAGTGCTCGGGCTCCGTGGGGGGCAACGACTTCAAGGGGATCCCGGGGACGGCCTGCGGCTTTTCGTGGCTGAAGAAGGCCGAGTTCGACGGGCTGGTGGGCGTGGGCGAGCAGATGAGCGCCCTGTCGGCCATGACGTACACGCTCGTCAAGAAGACGACGCCGGCGGCCGTGACGGCCGACACGGGCGGCACCTCCCGGGGCGACCCCAACGCCGGCGCCTCGAACCAGTCCAAGATCCCCCCCATGTACGCGCCCATCACCCTGAAGGACCAGATCGCCGCCGGCTTCGTGACATCGGCCCTGTCCTTAAGCGTGCTCGGCGCCTGCATCTTCGTGGTCAAGTAAAACAAACGGGCTTGTGTGTGCGTGTGCGTGTGTGTGTGTGTCCCGGCAAGCAAAGTAGCCAGTCCGTCAATCAGATTGCGCCGACAGGGCCAGCATCCCGTGCGCGCGCGACATGGTTACATGTAATGACGAAACGCAAAACCAAAAAAACCACTACTTGAGAGGAAGAAGGCGTTGTTGGCGTGCCCCGCTTGGCCACAAGCTGTTTTACTACGGATTTTTTTTTTTGGAATACCCATTACAGCTACAGAATAGTGACATTCTTTCGTTCACAAACGTCTGAGTATTTCGTGGTGTCTTCTGAACCCCCCACTGTTCTTCGGCGGGTATGATGAATAAGTATTTGTGTTTCGGTGATACCTTCCATACCCCTTAGCGATTGATACCGAACCAGTCATCCAGTTTCTTGCACAAGTCCCAGCTCTTCGTATTTTTCACGGCCGTTATATTTTACTGGCAGACGATGCAGGTACCTACCTATACCGACCTGTGGTATTTTGTATTATCTGTTCGGTTCACAGCCACCACGGGCCATCGCCCCTTCCCGATTGAGGCACGGTGGTAAACTACATTAGATGTAGTTGTATGAGACCACAGCGTTTTCCGATGAGCACACACTCCACCTATCGTTTGCCCCGAGTCAATATGCAAACCAACTAATGCCCACAACGCATGGAAACCAAGGACTTGATAGTCACCACGCTTCCAGTAGTGTGGGCTCGGGCCTGCCTTAAGAAAGCTTAATACTACATGTAATGAGATAAACATTCCCATGGCCACTTAAGAGAACAGTAATATATATATATATATATATATACCTCCTTGAGTGTCATGATTCCCGGCACACTTAACCTAGCAAGGTAATAACAAGAACTCATCACCCCCTTTGCCCCAATCAACTGGTTCAGGTAGCATCCACGCCCTCCCGCCGCGTTCTTTTATCCGAGAGTTGGCACCGACGTAGATTCTTTGAAGAGGGCTGGTTACCTACCTAGGTACCTAGATGAGCAGATATTGAAATCCCCTTCGCGGCGCTCGCCCACTCCCACCCCATGCTATTTCCTAAACACCATGACGACCATCGTTGCGAGAATTTCCTTTCCCCCCTGCTGTTTCCCTATGTACCCCCCTCCCTCCGCACCTTTTACCCCGCTATCAGCCTCCCAAATCCGATGGGACTGACAACGTTCTGAATACCTACCCGATAGTCTCCCCCTTACCATGGAATGCCTTTGCCTCGGTATTCTCCCCATCTGCTCGTGGTACTGGCCCCAGTCGGGCGCGCCATCACGAGCGGTCGCGGCGCACGGAAACCGCTGCTCACTGCAACACTACTACTCCAACTGCTCTTAGTTATACCCTACCAACGCTATAATATCTCTTGCCACTAGGCATTTGCTCTACCATATGCTACCGGCATCTCTTGTAGCAGCCCAGGGCCAGCGACCCTCCTCTTTGTTTCGTCAACTCGCCCGCCGGTAAATGTACACCGCCAGTCGCCCCGTCACTTCTAGGCATGCTGTCGTTTTTATACCGAACGACCACAATGCATATACCTTATACCTCCGCCAAAGATAACCGACCAAATAAAGGACCTCGCCAGAGACATGGACACAATGTGGGAAGACATCAACGGAAAGGCAGAGGGCCACGATGCTCGACCAAGTCTGCTGAAGACCGTCGACGACGCCGTTGATGCCTTGACAGAGATCAAGCAAACATAGGTCTACACATGAGATGGCTGTTTATTCTCATCAAAATAAAATCCACAAAGCAATGTGACGGGCCACGGGGCTGCTACTCATCTTGCATGGACAAGTATAGATAACCGTTGTCCTGACCCTCTTTTCTCTTTTCATAGAAGGTGTTCGAACCGTCATCATGCACTTTCTCATAATACTTACTCTTATAACTCAAGAGATCCTTCTGGCGTATCTCCCCCGCCCCGACCGCTCTTCAGGTCGGGAAGTCTGGACTGCCCAACTTCCATATCGGGTCCGGGTGGGGGTTCGGAGTGTTCGATACTCTTCGGCAGCGCTCGTGCTGAGTTATCCAGCCGACCTTTATACCTGCCGGTGCCTAGCTTCGGCTCTCCTCCCCAGGGTCCGAGCCACAATATCCAGTCTCGAAACATCACCGGAGTCATGCCGATTCCGTTGGACGTTCGGGCAAGGCAGACACCGTGGCCACTGCCACCGACGGCTCGGGGACGCCATTGACGCGACCACCATCACCACAACCACAATGGTCGACGATGGGCCGCTGTGCCCGGTCCCGCAGGTTTGGATTCAGGTGAAGCCGTGTCCTCCGCTCGGGCCCGACGGCATTTTCAGTCGCCGTCGCCGCCACCTCCGCCGCCAAGATGAAGCACAGCCGACCCGTTCCGTGGTAATGCGTACCTTTTAGCCATGGTAGAACTGGTAAAGACAGGGCTTGCCGCGGGCAGGGATGTTGGAATCACGAATGAGCTGTCCGAACAAGATAAACGAAGATTCCACTGCGGCAAGGTTGGGCAACGTACATAGCAGAAAGCCCGGTTAGGATCGTCGCCAAGCCCCGGATGGAGGAGAGCGGCCAAAATATGGGGGCACACCGTCGATACCGGACTCGGCGGGTTATTCTCCCACCCAGCCACATCTGCAACACATCATCGATCTCGGCAGAGGGCGCCTGTCGTTCTCGGGCGTATGCATTGGCGGTCCACTGAGCCTTCGCGGGGACGGCGGACATGATATCGTCCATCTAGGACGGCGCCGCAGAGCGGGAGGTTACGTGGCACTTTTTCCAAGACGCGTGGCTTACATGCGGACGTGGCCGTGAGAGCGCAGCTGCGTTTTTGGGTGGTAGACGGATATGGGCTCCAGCTTCATATGGCCGCTCTCCGCGACATGGCGGCTTGGTTTACGACTGTCGTTCAGCATGGTACCATTCTTATATTTGCCGGATCCCCCCCCTCCCGCGGAAATGGTGGCGAAGACAACGTGGCGTTCATGGGAGATAGTGCCTCCACATTCACGTGTATGTGAAGCTTCTCATAGCCCTTCTGGTGCTCTCTGCTGGCGTTCTGCAGCTGCAAGCCGCTTCCGGGAGTGGCGGAGGTACCCGCACGACATCTCTTTCCGGAGTTCAACCTCCCCATCGCTCGGTTCGAGAAGGTAATTCCCCATTGTTTTCCGCGAGCTCGTGAATAGTTCTAACATGCTTTATAGACGACGGTTGGTAATCTCCGCACCGCCATCTGGCCGCTGTTCATCCTGGGGGAGCTGCCCGCTCACCATCCCCTCAATAGCGGCGGCGTGGAAGCCCCGGAGGGGCTACAGTGCTCCCTTGGATCCCGACAGCGAGGAGCACTTGCCCTCCGAACAGTGAAGAAGGTGCGCCGCACGAAGCGTGGCGACAGCCTTGAGCCGCGTGTCCCTCGTCATCGAAACCCCGGCGAGCATGTTCGAGCCTCAACAGCCCGACGACGCCCACGTCCGTAGCCAACCCAATCCAGCACCCGACGTGCCAGAGCGACCAACCAGCGACAGGGGGCATTGCAATGGAGTGAAGTTCTTCATCTCCTCCTCCCCAGGCCAAAGCAGGGCATTCGTTCGGGATTAACAGCACGAACAATCTCTCTTTGCCTCGCTTGTATCGAGTCGCAAGTGTCCCCGAGGGGAGATAGCTACTGCTTTGTAGCGCCTAGGTAGAGAAAGCCGTTATAAAAAATGTGTAAACGGAGGCCGATACGACAAGGCGTGTGGGGTCTCTTCTCCCGTATGGAGTTTCTTTACTGGCTTGTAGCTTCTCCGATCCGATATTGTCGTCCTTGTAGCCTATGAAGCAGAAAACCACGCTAGGAGATTCGAGTCTGTACTGGCCAGCAACCGTTGGAACATTCTGGCCTACGAGGCTCGTTCCGAGGAGCAGGCGGCCAAGGATGGACAGCCTGACTCTTTTCCTTCCGTCGAACCGCGAAGTTTGGACGCGAATTGGATACCACTAAGTCTGTTTTTATTAATTACTATCGTTATTTCTATTTGACCGCCGCGTAGCGAAAGGGCTGGAAGCTCTCGCCGAGGATCTCGGGCTTGCGCTCCTCGAGATCGAGGATCATCTGTCCGAAGAGGCCGTTGGCCCACGTAAACCTGAATGGAGGGGGGGAGGGCGCGTCTATCGTTAGCGAAAGGGGGGGTCCGATATCAAGGTACGCAGCGCGCACACAACACACACACACAATACACACACACAGTAGAGAAGAGAAAGGGGGGCGGGGAGGAGGAAATCACGTACCACTGGCGGGTCCACCGGTTCGCGTCGAAGCTGTCGACGCTCTCGTGCACGAGGCCGAGGCCGGCGGTGCTGGCGAGGACCTCGCGGACGCCGCGGCGGATCTCGGCGTCGTCGTCGGCGGTGAGGACGCGCACGAGGGCGGCCATGGGCCAGGCGGCGCCGGGGCGGACGTGGGGGCTGCCGACGGCGCTGAGGACGGGGCCGGGGCACCAGAAGGGGTTGGCGCGGCTCAGGACGAAGGCGCGCGTGGCGCGGTAGACGGGGTCGTCGCGGGCGACGAAGCCGAGCAGGGGCGCCGCCAGCAGCGAGGGCACGTTGGCGTCGTCCATGAGGTGGCGGCCGCCGAAGCCGTCCACCTCGTAGGCGTAGATGCGGCGGCCGTCGGGCGCCGCCACCACGCCCCAGCGCTGCACCGCCGCGCGCACCTCGGCCGCCAGCGCGCGCATCGCGGCCGCCAGCCCCGGCGGCGCGCGCGGCAGCCGCCCCATGATGCGCGCGTTGCGCTCGAGGTAGACGGCCATCATCATGTTGGCGGCGATGCCGAAGTCGTAGGTGGCGGCGTCGTCGCTGGGCCGGAAGGGCGCCCGGATCAGCCCCGTGTAGTTGACGGGGTTGCCGATGCCGTGGTTCTGGAGCGTGCCCGACGCCGTCGTGGTCAGCGACTGGAACGTGTAGGCGGGCACGACCCAGCTGCCGTCGGCCGCGTACGTGCCCTGCTGCATGGCGCGCGAGGTGGCCACGATGGACTGGATGGCGTGGATCCACTGGAACCTGCCGAAGAAGTCGAGGTCGCCCGTCGCGTTGTAGTAGTCGTGGCTAACCTGGAGGAAGGCCGAGAAGTCGTCGAGCTCGAAGTTGCAGGTGAAGACGAACTCCCTGTCGTACGGCGGCGTCACCGTGTAGACGGCGCCGTTGACCTCGACGGGGATCCCGCTCTCGGGCGGCGGGTGGAAGGCGTTGCAGTACGGGCTGACCACGAGGTAGCGCGCCTGGAGGTTGATGACGCCGCGGAACACCGAGGCCAGCTCGTCCGTCTTGTCCTTCACGGCGGACCGGTAGGGGGCGATCTGGTTGGCGCTGTCCCGGATCCACATGGCGTTGATGTCGCCCGTGATGACGAAGCAGAGCTCCTCGTCGGTGTTGTTGGCGGCGACGCCGCGCCACTTGATGGCCGTGTCCAGCGTGTTGGGGAAGGCGTTCTCGAAGAGGCGGAAAAGGTCCGGGTCGTGGATCTTGCCCTTGAGCCGCACGATGATGTCCTCGACCGCCGTCGAGTTGAAGGTCCGGCAGGCCGGCTCGGGCCGCTGGTACGATAACTGGTACGCGCCCGGGGAGAAGGGCTCGTGCCGCTGCTGGGACCACGACGAATAGTTGGGACAGTCGGCCCGGACAGGACTCGCGAGCAGGGCCGCGGCAGCGAGCCAGAAGCTCGCCATGTGGCAGCGCATGGCGCACAGCACGCAATGCCACTTTCCAGAAGACCCCTTATCCGAGGCGCGGAGCTTCCCAGTAGGCCAAGAGCGTGTGGGCAGCCAGTCCTGCCGCGGGCGAAGGAAGGATCAAGGGGGAAGAAGAAGAAGAAGAAGAAGAAGACACGATAGAGGAAACACCACGGTCCACGAAGCAACAAATACCACAAGTGCCACCCACATCTACCAGACACTCGGATGCCACTCAGACACACGGCTGGCCACGAAGGCTTGGCGGCATGTGTTTGTGTGCCGAGGGGACACACAACACAACGAGAGCCCAGATTGTGTGTCTCCTTTGCAAGGTGGGGGAAAGGGACCCTGGGTCCAGCCCCCTAATACGGATGCGGGTGCGGGCTCATGCGCGAGATGCGTCCTCGCGACGGGTCTTGGATGGGCCGAGACCAGGTGTGGGAGTGGCCCGATACGGCGACTCGGAAGGGTCTCCTCCTGGAGGGGCAGATGTGGAAGAGACTGGACGCAGAACAACAGCTGGCGTCGTGCAGCGAGTGGATCTGCCTTGTAAGTAGTTTGTATTCCGTGTTGGTGCATCCGACCTCTCGTCCAGGGCCCTGCCACCCATGCCCGACACAAACAGGCAAAGCGAGTTGGACGTCGTCGAGTACGGCGGCGGCGGCGGCGGCGGAGGCGGCGGCGATAAGCGCCCCGTCGTCCGCCCCTTCCGGACACCGGTGGACCGTTGTCATAATGTCGTATCGCGCGCTACCCAAATAGTGAGGGACTCATCGAAAAGACCAGGTCCTCCTGGCAATAGGTACGGGTAGAAGCGTGTTGCCATCAATGCAAACACCCGACAACTGCCGAGCGTCCCATTCTCATTCTATTTGACTTCGCTCTTGCAACAGCTTGGCGCCGCCCAATTTCTGTCGCGGCACCTCCCGCGGGTAGCTGACGGAGCTCCCACACCATGAGCGAGACACAAAAGACCCACGGCCTGCGTACAGATCGGCCCAGACGGACGGACAAAAGAAACCATTATCTTCTCAACAACACAGAAAAAAAAGTCTCAATTAAACCAGGGTCTTTGATATATGTACAATACCTAGGTAGTAGTAGTCATGCAGATAGACCGACTCTCTTCGTGCCGGGACCCAGCCCGGGGTGTGCTCTCCCGCTCAGGGGACGAGCACCCCGGCTTGTCCAGCCATGTCAGTCTCCAGTCGTTCCGCCTCGTCGCCTTTGGGGTGCGCATGCGCGCAGCAACCCCATATCAAGGTGACGGTCAGCAGGAGGGGGCCCATCTATCACCAGCCTCCCAGTCCGTCCACGGGGGTTCGGTCTTCTCTTCGTGGCCTTCGTTCCGTCGTGTAAAAGGGTCAGAAAAATACAAATGTCCATCAGAACGCCGATTCCTTGCTCGCCCGCCCCAGAAACGCCCGTGTCGCTTTCGCACTTGTTGCTTTCTCGAGCTTATAGGATCTCCTTCAACTGCGCCTTTTGTTGTGCTGTGAGCGTTGTCGGGAACTTGACGTTGTACTTGACGATGAAGTTGCCCCGGTCGCCCGCTTTCTTGGAGATGGGCATGCCGAGTCCAGGGTACACGTCTGTGCTGCCCGGGTTCGTGGGTCCGCCCTTCTCAATCGTCAGTTGCTTGCCGTCGATGGTGGTGACGGTCCGCTTCCAGCCCGTGAGGGCTTCCTTGAGCGTGAGCTCCAACGTGTGCGTCAAGTCGTCGCCGTCGCGAACGAACAGAGGGTGGTTTTTCTAGTACTACGTTAGTAATCCGCCCAACCTCTCGCGTGCCGTGGGAGCTGCGTAAGCTTACCTCTTCGACGATAAAGTGCAAGTCTTGCTTGCCGCCTTCCTCTTGGTCGCCGACGCCCTTGAACTTGATCTTGCTGCCCTTCTTCAGGCCGGGCTTGATGGGCACCTCGAGGACCTGATCCGTCGTGGTTCGCTTGCCGTTGTCGTCGAACGTCTTGCGCTTGATCTTCATCTTCTTGGTGACGCCCGTGTAGAGTTCTTCGAGGGTCAGCGGCAAAGCACGCTCGACCGTCGTAACCTCGGGGGTAGCCTCGCGGCCGCCGTTCCGGCTGAAGTTGCCGTTGCCATTGTCGAAACCGGTGCGCATGCGTTGCGAGCGACCAGTGCCGCCCGAGTTTCTCGGGCCGCCAGGGCCGCCGCCGCCCATTCCGAAAATGCCGGCGATGTCGTCCTCATCGAGGCCGCCGCCGCCCGCGTTGCGCATGAACTCAGCAAAGATACTGTCGGGGTTGCTGAAGTTGAAGCCGCCGCCAGGGCCGCCGCCGCCCATGCCGCCGGGGCTGGCCGAGGTGAATTTGAATCGCGCGCTGCCGGGCATGCCGCCACTGAAGTTAAAGTTGCCGTTGAAGCCCTGGGGCATGCCGCCGCCGCCGCCGCCACCAGGTGGCGAGAAGGGGTTCTCCGGGGGAGCGCCGCCGCGCAAGAGGAACTCAAGACCGTATTGATCGTAGAGTTTCCGCTTCTCCGGATCTGACAGAATCTCGTAAGCCTGCGAGCATTCTTTGAACTTCTCGGCCGCGGCCGGGTTCTCCTTGTTCTTGTCGGGGTGCCATTTCAAAGCGGCTTTCCTGTAACAGGCCGTGTGGTTAGCAGCGGTCGGGCGAGCCTGGAAGTTGCCCAAGAGGGAGGGGCACGTGGTGAGGGTGGGGGTGGAATTCGAGGCGAAGACAGCCAGCACGGCGGTGGGTTCGCGCCAGCGGCATGTCTCACGGGCAGCAGGTACGAGCTAGCAGAGACGGGGTGCAGGGGAGAGACAACTTACCGATATCCTTTCTTAATTTCGTCTTGGGTGGATTCGGGCTTGACGCCCAGCTGGTCGTACAGCTTCGTCTCCTTCACCATGGTGTCGGTGGCGATAGCGGTGTTGACTTGGTAAGATGATGGGGCAGCGGGTCTTTTTGTTGGACAGCGGTAATGCTGCTGCTGCTGCTGCGGTTGTTGTTGTCGTTGAAGCCCCGGATGTCGTTGGTGTTGATTTCGTTGCGGGGACAAGCGGTTGTTGTCTCGGTCGACGATGGATACCTGAGGTAGAGATGGGGAGGGGGAGTGGAGGGGTGAGGGGAGGCGGTAAAGAGACGCTGCAAACGACGAGACAGAAGCGGTGGTGTTGCTTGACGCAAAGTGTTGTTGTTGTTCTTGTTGTTTGGGCTTGGGATGTTGGGGAGGAATGAATGAATGCAGCTATCGGTAGAAGCAGACAATCAGTCAATCAATAGAAGTCAGTCCCAAGTGGGATGGATGTTGGTTGTCACAAGCCAGGAGGAAGGAATGAAAGCAAGGGCCCTGAGCTTCCACAAGTAGGTCGGTAGGACGTCTTCTTGAAGCTTGACTCGTGCCCGCGCGCCCAGTGTGGAAGATTCTGGTCAGGCAGTACTCGGTACCGGCGCTGGGCCCAGTGACGCCAGAGCCCGGCAGGATTGAGCGCGGATGAGATGATGGGGGCTCCAGCCGACAGGGGTCTCGACGGTGGTGATGCGCCCCGTTGATCGGCTGCGTCCAACCAGATCCGTGAACCTTCCAGTGGAAGCCATTCATCCATCCATCCATCCATCCATACTACTTTCCAATGGATGTAGGTATGTACAGTCCTGGACGGCGAGGCTTTCACAGCGGGTGCGACCAGCACCGGGGCCCGGGCGACGGCGCTCGCAGGGCGGGCGTAACAGTACGAGAGGAGAGGGGAGAGGCGAGCGGGGACGGGTTGCGCTTCGAGCCACTTCTCGAAGGTACCTTACCTACACACCTGCACCTCTCCGCAGCCCGTACGGACCGTTACACCACGAGGACTATTAGTACCTCAGGTTGTGTAGTACGTAGAATAAACCGATGTAGATACCTACCTAGGGCTCTTATTGATGGAAGGCGAACATGAAACGACCTCGTTGGATATCGCCCATAGAAGTAAGTGCCTAGGCAGGCGTGCTTGGTGTCTCGCTGAGTCGCCCTTGCCGTTTGGGCTGTGTGTTACGGAGCCTCTCGAACAAACGAACGGGTAACCGTGTGTCCCGAGCGAGCCGTTCCTCTTTCCCTCTCTCTCTTTCTCTCTCGCCCTCTCTCCCTCCCTCCCTCCCTCTCAGCCTCTCTCTCTCTCTCTCTCTCTCTCTCTCTCTCTCTCTCTCTCTCTCTCTCTCTCTCTCTCTCTCTCTCTCTCTCTCTCTCTCTCTCTCTCTCTCTCTCTCTCTCTCTCTCTCTTCCTCATCATCTCCTACCTATTTGGAGTACCTAACGGGCTGGTAGGCAAGTAACTTGCTTTCCGGTATACCCTAGGTACCTAACCTACCTTACCTCTTACCTACGGGCTGCTCGATCTGCCGCCCAAAAAGCCCAGGCCATCTCATACACCAGCAATGATCATGACGACGACGACGCGAATATGAAAGTACCTAAATTACATACATACCCGATCCGCTTGCGGGGATGGAGGAGGGGGGCTGGGCTGGGACACCCCCTCCTTTGACCAACCGCCGGCAGCGGATCATCATCAACCACAGAAAATCGGTCATCGCCCACCCCTCCCGTGTATCCACGCTGCACCTACCGACATCTGCCTACTGCTAAGTATGTACGTACAGCCCGTACGTGTACCCGCAGCCCACCACAAGCGCCCACCACTACGGAAACGCTGTTAGTCAGTGTGCCGTCAACGGGAACGATAGCCCGTGCTCTAAGCTTCCCTGGCTTCCCACGCCTGGTCTGCCCCGGCACCCTCGCCAGCCTAACGCCTAGGCCCCGTCTAATCGAACATCAGTCGGGTCGACACACGCTGACACGCCCGCAAACTATTGCGTCTTGACGTCCTCTTCACCCCCCTCCCCGATACTGGCGCCTCTCTCTACAAATGAGCCTCACTTGCGCCTCACCTTCTATCCCCCTTCCCCTTGGACGTGAGCCCCTGAGGCTGGTGGCATAGGTTGACAGTCGCCGCAACTCGTCCCTCCAGTTCAAGCCTCGTCCCTCGTCCCACTTGCTGTGGTGCCCGGGAGGGACCTACCGAATGTTCTAGATGCTTCCATTCCTGCCCCCCCCGGTGCCCCGTCAACCCCATTGACAGCAGAGGCCCCGCCATCGAGATGGCCGCCGTCGCGACCAAGGCCATGCCGTATCACCACCAACTGCCATCTTCCTCGACGGCTTGGCGCCGTGATGCATTACCGTCTGTCTCGGAGCTGTCGACAAAAGTTTGCCCTCTGGAGCGCCGGCAGACGCTCCCGACACGCCCGTTGCCACATGCAACCGGCTGCAGGGCCAAGAAAAGCTACCCGCTACCCGTCTCCTGGCTCCCGGCGCACCACCTGGGGATATGCGTGCCAGTTGTCATGGTCTGCTCATCGTGAGGTTTAGCTCGGGCCTCGCCCGTCATGGTGCTGCTTTTGCCCCAGTCGGCCCCGTCGGAATCCCAGATATGCTCCCAGTGACCTGCAGTACCGCCCCTAATTATAGCGACCGAGCAGTGACAAGAACGAGCGTAACAGGGGGAGCCAGCGAGCCGTGACTGAACCTTGACCTCCAAGTCGATTAGCTTCGCAGGCTAGCCTGCCGGTAACGGCATCTCAGGCACACGCAATGCCGCTCTGCCCCAAATTGCACGCCAGCAAAGTCCATGCCCTGGCGATTTGTCGCCGGTTTTATTGCATGCTTGCGCGGCTGAACTTGCGAGCTCTTCTGAAGAAGACTGAAAGAGCAGCATCACAACCATCCCTCCCCGCCTCACTTATTCCACGTGCGAGCATGTGGAAAGCGGCAGCTTCCATTCTCCGCCCTTGCCTCACCTTCGGGCTGTGTTTCCCGCCGGCGCAAATATTGCAAACTGCAAGTGGCAATCACTTCTGGAGCCACGCCCTGCTTCTTTTACGCCATCGGTTCCCCTCTCGTTGGGCGTTACGCGAGTTGCTTTGGGCCCATCGTCGCACCCTCTGCCTGGTACCTAGGTAGGTATTTACCTTATCCAGGACCAACATCACTCTCGAGGGTCTCTTGGCCTCCGGGCGCAACCGAGTCAAGCGGAAAACCGGTCACTGTGTTCCTGAAGCCAATGCCCACCTTGGGGGGCGGACCTGCTTTGAAAACCGGGCCTTTCCGGCGTGCTGTTCTTCGCCATTGGGTGCCAGCATGCTGGTGAATATGGAGCAACGCAACGGCCGTCCAGCGGCTTGGTCCATTTTTCAGCGCCGGGGTCACTCTCCTGGGACATGAAGCACCTGAATGGCGAAGCGTTGGAGACTTGTGAGTCAATCGTGTGGATTGGGCCCCATGGCGTCTGCACAGTGGTTGGCCAAAGTTCTACACTTTTGAAACTCCGTATGGAGTCGCACATCAAGACTCGTGATCGTGGTGAGTCTGGCCCGCAAGGCGCGGGTGCTCCTCGGGCGTCAGACAACATGTGAAGCGTCCGCGACGCCGCCTCCAGAACTAAACCGCAGCCCGTGACATCGTGACGGCGGTGGCCCAACCGCAAATTCATAGTGACCACGGCGATGAGTAATTTGGGCTGCATCTCCGGCTTCCTCCGGGGCCGGGCAAGTGCTTGAAAGGGCATCAAGGAGCTCCAAGCTGCTGAAGTTGGGCCAAAGACCAGTATGGGCAGACCGCGGACCCGGGGTCAGACGCCGCTCGTTCTGAGCCCATGATGATAGGTGTCGGTAAGGGGACACCCAAAGACTGCGGCTATCTGTAATCAAGGTTGGATTTAAAAAACATGACCGCGGGTACACGAGTACTTTCGGGCGTTGAACGGGCGCACTAACAAGCGGCGGGTGCAGGTGATCACCCCCCCGGGCACTGGGGTCCGAAGCGGGTTTTAACCGACAGCGCCCTCGCGTCTGGACAGTGAACTAGGGGGGTTGCGCCCCAAAACGGACTTTTTGGCCGTTAGAATAAGGAAGGGGTTCGGTAGCCGCCGGTCGTGGTGGTGGGAAGAGAGACTGCGGAAGTGACGCAGTCAAGTCGAGCTATGACGATGAGCTTCTTTCGCCGGCTTTCGACGCCGCCGACGGTAAGTATTACGAGAGGGGACCCCGGGAAGAAGGCAAGGCCTGCCTGTCTGCCTGTCTGCCCGCGGGGGGGAGTGATTCTTTGCACCCAAGTCGTCGCCTTATACCTTTTACCCACGCGAGGGGGGGAAAGGGGGGTCTACATCGAGTGTGGTTGGGTAAGGGGGGGATGGGCGGTGCTTGTATCGACTGAGCCTCATCTGCCGGCGCTAGTACGTGGCTTGACCGTAACGTGTGTGTGCTACAACCGCCGTCTGAATCGACTTTTGTTCCGTGCCGTACGCTTCCAAGGATTTCCCGGTACCCGCGCGGCGGCGATACCCTTAGAAATGGGCTCGCCTCGGGAAGCAGCCCCGGCAGCTGGCGGCGGCAAATTCGCGGGCGTAGCTGGTCGTCCGGTCTGTCGTTCCCGGCTGCGAGCAGAGATGTGGGACGCAGCGCCGCCGACGCCGGGTGGGGGGAGACATTATTGACGGTGAGAGGAGAGGGCCGCCCGTGCTAAAAAGAGGAGATGGGGGGGGGGGGGGGGGGATAAAACACTACCGGGGACGTGACTTTATCACACGGCTGGCAGGTTCGAGGTTTGTTATACCTGTCTCCCGGGCAGCATCGTCACCAAAACGGATATTTTGATCATCCTATACCACTTTGTTGGTTTTACCAACGGTTATAAAAGCGAGAAGCTACTTGGACTAGTTACACAAGGCATAGATCACTTGGTAAAGATATGAACACCGAAAATTTGGGGGGGTTTGACATTATCAATAAATCTCGTAAGTGGTTTATTCTTCCCGGAAAAGAAGACTTCGATTGGGACGAGGGGGGTAGAATCCCCTGGAACAGCTGTTATTCGGGGGGTCACAATTCGTCGTGTCAATGAGTGGTCGGTCGGCTGGCCCCGGGCCTACATCATCATTACGGGCATGGGCTGGTGGCATCGTGATTCGTAAAAAAAAAGTGCCAAGGTCCAAAATGCCAAACGTGAGGGCCAGTCAATACAGAGAGGACCGTGGAACCTCGGAACCGTGGCCGGACGGATGGGAAGCACCAGCGTGCGGGGGCCGCCTCCCGTCTAAACATCTAGCATACTCCGCACCTGCTGCGGCGGGGCATTCAGAGAGTTGCCACTGGCAGCACTATTGCTACGGCCGTTGGTGGGCGGCCGGTCGCCCGACGAGCTGTTGGCGTTCCGGCTCCGGCCCCTGCCCGCCTCGGCGTCGTTGTGGGGAGGTGCCGGCGGCGTTGCGGGGGCGGCCCCCGCGTTGGGGAAGAGGAGGCTGGCCGCGAACTGTATGGCCTGCTCGTTCCTCCGGGCCTCGGACCGGCTTCCGTTGGATGCCGGCGAGTAGGCCGGGGGCTTGTAAGGCGGAGGCGCGGCGCCCGTTCGGAGGCTGCTCGCGACGCTGTTGGAGCGGTGCAGCTCGTTCATCTCTATCGGGGCCGTGCCGTTGTTGTTCTGCTCGGCCTCGCGGGCCCGCGCCTCGGCGGCGAGTTCGACGTTGCGGGCGGTGGCGGCACCGCCACCGACTTCCCGCACGTTGGCCATCAGGTGGTCTCGCATGTTGGTGGCCGGCATGTGGCCATTTACCCTCTTCCACCATGCCGGCTTCTTCACAAAGCCAATCTCGCTGTCAATGGCGGCCCCGCGTTCTCTGCGCTGCTTGATAAGGGCCTTGTCCTCGTTGGGTCGCATGAAGCCCGCGACGATCTGCACCCAGAGGACCAGAAGACTGGGCAGGTAGCCGCCCACGTACATGGCGACGAGGTTGGTCTGGATGTTCTGCGGCGACAGGCGGAACTCCCAGGCGGCTAAGCCCTGGAAGCCGACGACGGCCAGGGACAGCGGCAGCAGCAGGGTAAAGCGGAAGGGCATGTAGCCCAGGAAGCCAATGAGACGGTTGAAGGCGCCGCGGTTGCGCGGCTCGTAGTGGCGGATTGAGTGCCAGAGCGACACACAAATGCACAGCCACGAAATGAAGAGAACGAAGGTGGCCGTCTTGAACCGGGCGTCGGTGGCGGCCGGCTCGGCGAACATGGCGGTCTGGTCGGGGTCGCGCTGGAGCTCAATCTTGCCCCAGTTTCGGGGGATGACGAGGAAGAAGTTGAGCCAGACCCAGGCGTAGAACACCAGGGGCAGGAAGAACTCGAAACGGCCTCGCTTGTCGGTCTGCTGGAGCACAAAAGGATTCGGGTCGATGAACTGCCTCTCCATCCAGCTTCCCCAGTGGCGGACGGCCTCCCAGACGCAGCACATGGTGCCCATCTGCATCAAGTACCAGAAAAAGGCATTCAGGACGATGGGGAGCTCGGCGACGCGGAAGCGGTCGACATCGACGCCGGTAAACAAGGATATGCAGGCGGTGGCGCAAACCCAGGCCCCCCAGTACCACTGCCACCGGCGGCCAATGGGGTAGAATCTCTTCTCGGTAGGCAGGTACTGCTTGCCGTGGCGGGTCAGGTTGAGCATGATGAAGACGAGGGAGAGGCCGTAGGCGACGGCAAAGCAAATGCCCACGACGCCGCGGGTGCCGATGGGCTCGGTGGGCGAGTAGCAGGAGGTGCCGTTGATCCAGGTGCCATTGGGTTCGATCAAGGCCGGGTAGTACTTGCCAAAGGTGAGCATGCACCAAGAGCCGTTGGAGAGCGTGCCATTGTCGTAGAGGGTGAAGTTGAAATGCTCCAGGGTGGTGAGATTGAAGGGGATGCCGCCGATGAGAGTAACATTGGGGTCGTCGCCGCCTCCGGGAAAGGGAAGCATCCCCCGCGCGTCAAGGAGAGTCCACATCGTGTGTCGGCTGATCGGTCAGGCGGCCGAAGTACGCGGGTCAGACGTTGATGGGACGGGGCACGTCTCGCACAGCTGCGGGTGCTTTGGCAGCGGTACGTTGCTGCTGCTGCTGCTGCTGCCGCCGCCGCTGTTACTACTGGCGATGGTCTCGCGGTCGTACTGCTTGCTGATGGTGCTTTGGTGGAGAAGAAGAAGACGAGGCCGCGGTGGTAGACGCCAGCCAGACAATTATGACATCGAAGGTTGGGGGGTGGGGGATCCGCACCAGCTTGGCGGGGCTGGGATGGTGTAAAAGCTGGAGCCAAGGAAGATGGATGCTAAACAGTAATATCAATCAAGATACACCATTGGGGGCATGCGCACGCAGGGGAGGGGAGGGGACGCGCCGCGGGAAGCCTCTGTATTGAACAGGGAAGAGAAGAGTAGAGGAAAAAAGAGGACGGAGGAGCTTTCGGTCGAGCCCTGCAGCTCTCTAGAACCGGATGGGGGGAGGAGGAAGAAGAAGAAGAAGAGTAAAGGCAAAATGGCTGGGACCAGGCAGGCCGAGCGAGTTTCCTTGGCGGCCGGCTTACCGAGTTCTCCGGGACGGGGGCACAGGCTGGGGAGGGGGGGGGGGGGGGGGTCTTGAAAAGGCCGCACCGGAAGATGCGGGCAATTCCCCAGTCCAAGTGCATCTTTTACCTCACTTATAGGTATCCCTGTACATCCATGCCTACCAGTGGGCATCCAGTGCCATCCATCCATGACGACCTAGGTACTGAGTAGCGGCTGAGGGAAGAGGCGCTGGCAGCGCTCGATATGGCTCAACAGCGAAGCAGCATCACCACCACCACCACCACCATCAACGGGAAAGCCCATAAGGACCGTCCATCTGCCGGGGAAGTCATTCGAACGAGTCACGACCGACAGGACACTTGGGTGGGTTGGGTGGAGGAGGATTTACCCGTGACTGACCGCGACTCCCATCCATCCATGAGATGTTTGGCTGTTTCCCGCCCCAAACTGACGTTTACGCGTGGGGCTGCCCCCCCCCCCCTCCTCATCCGCCCCATGCTAAGCTTTTTGGGCTCCATCCCCCAGCCGCTTCGCTTCACCCCCTCGCCGATATGTATGGGAAACAAGACTTGCCCCATAACCGTCAGGAATCTTTGGGTTCAAGGACGTGTGTATACTCTTCCCGTCGACCGTAGAGTTTCAGTTTATCCTACCGATCTATTTACCAGGAAGATGACGACTGACAACTCGGTCCGGTACGAATGGGAAGCTCAAGCGGAACGCCCCATGTTCCCTTTGGAACCTTGACGGCGCAGCCCTGTTTGATGGCACGTTATCAATTCCAGATTGGCCCTCAGTGCACGCGTGAGACCCGACCCGAGTAACTCCGTGGCCCAACATATCGGCGCCTTTTCCAGCAGATTGAACGGATGGTTGTATGCCCTGTGTGTGTGTGTGTGTGTGTGTGCCCTTGACCGCTCGCTGGCTCTGTGTTCAATCTGGTGCTGGCTGGCACCTGTGAGCTAACAGGTTGGTTGTTATTGTTGAACAAATCAAAATGGGGACGAGTCCTTCCAGCAGACCTACTTACCTATTAGTACTAATGTATATAGGTAGGTAGCTCTATCTACCGGGGCTTTTCGAGGCGTATCACTTTTATATATGGGAAGCTTCACTTTCAAACTTCCCCCGTACCTGTCACGCCAGGCTCCCCAATCCCGAAAGATGGAAACGGAAGCCCGAGCGCGTTCGTAAGGTGGATTCCCCCCGCCATAAGCCAAACCCACAGGCCGTCCAATCACCACCCGACATGGAGCAATTCATGTCCGATCCATCAGCCACGGGAAACCGGTTCGCTCCCGGAAGAGTCCCCCCCAAAACACTGGCCCCGGTCCCGCGAGCGTGGCTTATGTGAGCCATATCGGGGCATCGGCAGGCGATGCGCTTCCGGAGGGGGGGCCGCGCCACCAAAGAGGCCGGGTCTGCGGGGGAAAACGAGCCGCCGTCTGTCTGCTGCGGCCTTCTCCCGTCTTTCGTTGCCTGTCCGAGGGGGCTCGGTTGCCTCTTCTCCCCCCCCCCTAAGATGCGCCGAGCTGCGCTTCTTCGGCGCGCCAAAAGAAAGGGCCCGCGCCGTGGTATAAAGGACACCCCGAAGACCACCATGGGAAACGAACAAAACGGAACCAGTTGTCTTCCCCCACTGAATAAAAACCATTCGCATCGCCCGCCTTGCATCATCGCCTTTCCCCCCCTCGAGTTTTCGATACCTTCCCAGCCGGTCCCGTTGACCCGTCCCCCAGCATACTCCCCCGGGCGCCGTCATGCCCTCCCCGAGAAAACTGACCATCCTCATCACCGGCTGCACGCCCGGCGGGACCGGCGCGGCGTTGGCCGAGGTCTTCCACCGGGCCGGCCACCGCGTGTACGCGACGGGGCGGAACGTCGACAAGCTGGCGCCCCTCGCGGCGCAGGGCCTGAAGACCTTGGCGCTGGACGTGACGTCGGCGCCGTCCATCGCCGCCGCCGTCGCCGCCGTCGCCGCCGCGCTGCCCCCCGGCCGGGGCCTCGACATGCTCGTCAACAACGCCGCCGGCAGCTACTCGATGCCCGCCGCCGACGTGGCGCTCGCTGAGGCCCGCGCCCTGTTCGACCTCAACGTCTGGGCCCAGCTCGCCGTCACCCAGGCCTTCCTGCCCCTGCTGCTGCGGGCCGACGGCCCGCCGCCCGCGCCCGGCGCCGACCGTCCGCCCCGGACCCCCGCCATGGTTGTCAACCACACGTCCGTCGGCTCCGTTATGGCCCTGCCGTTCCAGGGCGTGTACAACGCGTCCAAGGCCGCCTTCGCCATGCTTTCGGACACGCTGCGCCTCGAACTCGCCCCTTTCGGCATCCGGGTCGTCGAGCTCAAAACCGGCGGCGTGCGCACCAACTTGATCGCCAACAACGCCTACAACGCCCGGGCCGCCACTCTGCCCGAGGACTCCATCTATGGCCCGGCCCGCGACATTGTCGAGAAGGCTCTGAGCCAAGAGGGCCTCGTTGGCTACGGCATTGCCGCAGAGCAGTGGGCCGACGGAGTGGCCGCCCTGCTGCTCCGACCCAACCCGCCCACCGTCATATGGAAAGGAGAAAAGGCCTGCTCTGCGAGGATAGTCGCCTGTCTACCCTTCAATCTCTTTGGAGGGATGCTCAAGAGAATGACAAAGCTGGACGTTGTAGAACAGATTATCCAGGAAGGCAGAAAATGAATAGAAGCGCGTTATTTTTGCGTTCCCTGACTGAATGTATCATTATCCAGCTTGCCGGCATCCCAAGCTTTCGCTAAATATGCACTTGTGACGGTGAAATCCGGCGCTGTGTAGGAACTCGCTTCGGACTCCCTCGAGGCAGATGCGGCGCCTGGCGGCCCTGATGCCGAATGCCGATCCGATTCAGGTGTCTCGTCGTCAATACTCATCAGGACTCGACTCGCTTCGGTGTGGCCTCTCCTATCCGCCTTCGACCGGTCGGGACCCTGTCCTTTCGCGCCGCCGCCGCGCCTGCCGCGGCCCAGCCTCCTGGACACGATGCCCTGCTGCCGATGTCCTTCAAAATCTTGGGCAAAGATCTCACCACCGTCGCCGTGGCCCTCTAGCTCACGCTCATGGTCTGATCCAACGGCGAAGATACGACCAAATACACTGGGACAAAGGCGGTGCAACAGGAGTCGGATCGTCGGTAGACTGGGCGCCATGACGGCAGCGGCGGTTTCTATACCTGTCCAGATCATCAGATCGACGTAGTCCCAGGTGATGTTGGTCGAAGAGCCAAAGGCAATCGTGTAACGCAGTCGGTGGCAACTTGCGATCAGAACAATGATACCCAAGCTGAACATGAATATTATGGCCAATTTTTGCGCCAGTGTCGACCGCATTCGGAGTACGAGCGGAATGGGCAACACCAGGATCATGGCGTCCAAGGCGATGTTCATAATGCTCATGCTGAGTATGAGATGAGTCAGGTTCAAACACCACACAGCCTCGTCGTAATCGGGGCGATGGCGGTCCCAGTTGTACTCTAACCGCGAGCACTGTACGAAGGGGATGATGAGCCAAACGACCATGTTGGCCAGGACCACGGCCAAGAACACGTAGCAGATGCGGCAGAAGGTCGGGTACAGATAGCAGAGGCGGAGGTAGAAGAGAATGATGGAGATTTTGGCAAGGTTGAGCACCAGGACGTAGACCGGCGTAGCGACGAAGAACAGCTATACAAGTGTTAGGTGGTCTCAATCACGGCAACGGGGAGACAGACTGTGGAAGCAGCCGACCAACCTTCAACGCCAGAGCCAATAGGTCGGGATCGACCCACCATATGTCTTCCCCGAAGGCTGCCTGGAGAACTGTGTGCGTCGTCAGTAAAGTCCGCGCGGGGGGTGGTAAGGGGGCTTGGCATAGAAGGTGAGTAGGTACTGACTCTCGTGCCCGAGGGGAAACCACACAAGATACAGGATGAACAGTCCCAGTGTTATCCAGTCATCCACACAGAAGCTCCTAATGAGAAAGATTTTGGCCCACAGCCGCGCCACCACGCACACCATGGCAATGATGTGGAACGGCAAGTAGGGCCAAACATCCGACTTGCGGTTCCGGCGAAGGCGTTCGCAAAACGTGTCAGCTTGGCGCCTCGACTCTGCTCAAGTTAGAGATATGTCAAGAGGACAAAGCAGCTGGGGAGGGCAGGCATTGTACCATAAAGCGCGGCTATGGGACAGTTTGCCCCGCAACAGCTCTGTAGAGCCGACTCTACGGCGGCCTGTTGGCAGATGCAATCCCGGGCTGTAGAAGAGCCGCATAATTTCGCTATGCTGTCGGTCCAGCACGTCCTCTTTGGATAGTGAAAAGCATTAGCCGGAGCCCCAAGCCTCTGCCGGGGAAGAGACGTACCGCGCAATCCGGGAGCTTCTCCAGGATCGGACCTATAAGCTCCGGCGGCGGATTGGCCAGGGCCAGCGAGGTCAGGACAAAAGCCGACAGGGCCAGGATAAGACGCATGTTGAGCAAGAGGCCGAGCCACGCCGTCTGGGTGTCTGGAGGATACGCGGCAGTAACATCGTTCGGGGTGTCAAGGGCTCGGAAGGTCGGGCGGAAGTCACGCTCGGAAGAGGCAGATTACCTATGGAAGTGATGAGTTGACCATCAACATCAGCGTCGGAAACGGTGGTTTCGCGTTCCTTCGAGACGACCGGGCAGTAGTGGTCGCCCGCCCTGCCTCGAGTTGGCAGACAGGCAAGCAGGCAAAAGCGAAACTCTGTGACGACGATCACTAGCGAACGGAAGACGGCGGAGTGTATTTTGGCGCGAACGATGGCACCGTGTGTCCCTCCGCCCCCCGGCGTTGGTGTGGTGGCTCGGGTGGTTCGGGAAGACGCACAACGATGCGAGAGGCGGGAAACCCGATGGCCCTAGCCAAGGGACACCTCGAAGCCAGCCCAGCTTGCAATAGGGAAGCCGTTCTCGGTAATTTCAGCGAGGTGGCGTCAGGATTGCTGTCTGTGTGTGCGTGTGTGTGTGTTTGTGAGTGAGAGAGTGTGTGTGTGCGTGTCCACTGTCTGCCAACTCTCGACGTCCGTTCCCTGCCAGCGGAACGGGCGACCCATCATGGCGAGTATGGCACGCTCTCGACCGCCTCTTGCCCACGAGGTATACCCTGTTTCAGTTAGCCCACGACACGAACTTGACTATTCGGCTCGTAGTGCGAACAGCCCGTCAAACTTTAATGAACCTCGTCTGGACAGCCCTGGCCCTGGATGTCCCATTGGCCGGGTCTGCCGAAAGGACGTGCGTGCCCAGCCTGGATAGGGTAGGCATGCACATGTAGGAACATGTACTCCGTAGGCAGGCGGTACTAATAACGGGAGCCTGAAGTTTTCGTTATCGCATTTCCAGATGCAAACCCCCCCCGGATCCGTCTCCGTGTCTGTGTGTTGCGGCCCGCTTGGCCGGGCCTCACTGATCCGTGCCTGAATAGACCGCGGTGGCGCCATGCTGTTGGTATTCATAGCATCCGCGGTCTATTTGTACGGCCTGTCGTCGTGTCCCGCCTGTTCCAATTCGCTCCCCAGGGGCTGCTGTTGCTGGGCGCCAGGACGGTCGGTTCACAAGGCATCTATCCGTCGGCCTGTCTGGGTGCCCTTGCGCCCACGGCAGGCTTCTATTGGCAATCGCTTACTCACGGAGTCGACCAGAGCCTTGCAGGACTGGAACCTTAAGTCGTCCATCGCGCTTAAGCTCCCAGCCGATGGCAGTCCAGAGAACATAGGTATCCTGGTGAAAGGAGCAACGCAGCTCACCGGAAAGCACCATCGCGCAGCCAAGTATGCAGGCGTAAGGCAGAACGGAGGACGGGTGGGCGTCGATGCGAGCGAATACATATCAGCACCCGCATCCTCGTGGGGTACATCCAATTCATCAGGATCCCCATGTGTAAGCTGAAGAGTTCCGGCACAGGATATTGGCCATAGTGTGCCGACGTCGCTCTCCAGTCGCTTTCTCCAATATGAAAACTTGGCCTGCCAGACTGGTGCCGCGCGAGCCGACGTACCACTCCATGGACTCCGGCATTGTCGCTTGCGCCGTCATCACTGCCCTGGTCGCTATCTTCGTCGTCATACTACGCTTCTACGCGCGATGGTGCCTCGTCAAAAAGGTCCGGCCCGAGGACTGGTGTATCCTGGCTTCGATGTTTATGGCGGTGGCAACCTCCATCAACCTCGGCAGGCGTGAGTTCTTCGTGTCGGCGTTCCAAAAACCCCCCCTCGAGCCGGAGAAGCTGACAATGAGACAGAGGCGCATTGGGCGCTGGGCAAGCATGTCGATGCCGTCTCAACGCAACACTTGACCTACTTCTATCAGGCATGTGGAAGCCTCCAGTCCCTCCACTGTCAAGAGCGGGCATGCTGATGATGGGCCAGGCTGTGTGGTGGGCATGCCTGAGCTACAACCTGTCCTTGGTCCTGACCAAAGTATCGATCCTGCTGTTTTACCTTCGCACCTTTGAGAGCTATCCGAAGCTCCGACACACGGCCTGGGCCCTTCTCGTCTTCATCATCTCCATGACCTGTGTGGTTTTCGCCGTCATGATAACAGCATGTGTACCGCTACGAAAGTACTGGGACCCGGCCACGGCAGGGCATTGTCAGCCAATGGGCGTCTGGTGGACCATCACCGGCTTCAACGCGCTGTCGGATCTGTGCATTTTTGTGCTGCCGTTGCCTGTCGTCTACCGTCTCCAACTACCTCGGCGACAAAAGCTCAGTCTTGTTGTCGTATTCACCGTGGGTTTCTTGTAAGTACCACCGTCCTGGTGCTTGTGGGCAATACGGCCACGGGCGTGTAGCTGATTTTGCCATTAGGGTCTGCCTTATGTCCATATTGCGCTTTGTATGGGTTCGGAAGATCAACCGCGGCCAGGACTTCACCTACGACAATGCCGCCATCGCCCAGTGGTCGTGTGTGGAGCTTGGTACGGCCATTCTTTGCGCCAGCCTGATGACTCTGAAACCCGTCTACAACAAGTTATTCCCGGCAAAAACATCGTCGGGACCGAGTTTCGGCCAATATGAGCCTCCAAAGACCGTTGGGTCGCTAAGGCTGCGACGTATGTCCAACCCATTTCACACGGTTCGATCGTCAATGCCAGGAATTGGCCCAGTGGCGGGGGGCGGTTACCGCGCGCTGGGGGCAAGTGCCGATACGCTGCTGTACAGCTCAGCGGGGCGTGCTGTCTCTCACACCGCGCACCATACCATGGCCCCGTCATTGCCGTCGAAAGCATTTATAGTTGAGGGGAAAGCAGAATCGTCGGGTGGAAATTGGCCGAAGTCGTGGACGCGCGCCACCATAGAGCATAAAGCCTGGTGATGCAAGCACCCCTGCCGGAAAGGGATGCTGGTATCCGCTGCCCCCCTTTGATTAGCACACATACTACCGTTTTCAAGTCATTTGTATAGTATCCGTGATACGCCTCCGAATCACACGAACAAGGGCAGTGACCTTCGCTGGCCCTTCCGTAAGTGCTATACGAGGAGCCGTCGGGACCGCATGCAACGAGCTGCCGGAAACCAACCCTAAAGGCCGCGAGTTTGCCTCCGCTGGCTCGGTCATTCGAACGTGGTTGGGGTACGTAGCACGCTTTTGTCTCATTCTTGTGAATACAGCACTGGATTCGAGCGAGTTAGCGAGCGCCCGAGGGTTTCGCGACAAGGGGGGGGGGGGGGGGGGGGGGGGCGAGGTGACCGACTCTTTAACGAACATGCCCCCTTCCTCCGCGCCCAAGGATCTCCGAAGCAGCTACGAAACGCCCAAAGCAGAATCGGGTGGCCCCAGTATTGTGAAAACAGTCTCTTATGCAATGAGGTCGGCAACGTTCATAGGCATCTCATCAATCTGGGTCGAGTAGTACACTGGGAAGGATCAGTATGGTGTTGCAATGTGGGATGCGATGTAGACTCACACTCAATATCGCGCAGAATGCGCACGTCTTCGCTAGTAACGAAGTTGATGGCTACACCCTTGCGACCAAAACGCCCGCTACGACCGATGCGGTGGATATAGTTCTCACGGTTGCTGGGCAGGTCGTAGTTGATGACCAAGCTGACTTGCTGGACGTCGATGCCACGAGCCCAAACATCAGTGGAGATAAGGACTCGGCTGTTGCCCTGTCGGAAGTCCTGCATAATGCTGTCTCGTTCTTTCTGGGGCATATCGCCGTGCATGCTGCTGACGGTAAAGTTGGCTTCACGCATCTTGTCGGTCAGCCAGTCGACCTTGCGGCGGGTGTTGCAGAAGATGACGGCTTGCGTGATGGTCAGGGTGTCGTAGAGGTCGCACAGCGTGTCGAACTTCCAGTCCTCCTTCTCGACGGCGATGAAGTACTGCTTGAGACCCTCGAGCGTCAACTCGTCACGCTTGACCAGGATGCGAACGGGGTCGGTCATGAATTTGGTCGTCATGTCGAGCACGTCGTATGGCAGGGTGGCCGAAACCACAACGACCTGGGTGGCGGGCGGCAGGTATCGGTACACATCGTAGATCTGTTCGCGGAAGCCCTGGTTAAGGAGCTCATCGGCTTCATCAAGGACCAGCATTTTGATGTGGCGTGTGCGTAGATTGCGACGACGGATCATGTCGGCGACACGACCGGGGGTGCCAGAGACGATGTGCTGGCCGTAGTCGAGCTTGCGGATGTCCTCGCCTACGTTGGTGCCGCCGATGCAAGCGTGACACTGGACGTTCATGTAGTCACCCAGGGCCATGACGACGGACTGGATCTGCGTGGCCAGCTCGCGCGTCGGCGAGAGAACAAGTGCCTGCGTCTCACGAACAGCCGTGTCGATGACCTGGAGCATGGAGATGGAAAAGGTGGCCGTCTTTCCGGTACCAGACTGTGCCTGGGCAATGGTGTCGCGGCCCTTGCAGACCTGGACGATGGCGCGCGACTGCACGGCCGAGGGCGACTCGTAGCCATAGGCGTAGATGCCACGCAGAAGGTTCTCCTTGAGCGACATGGACTCGAAGGTCGGGTGGACGGTGACCTCTTTGGAAGTGGAAAACTCCATCTTCTCGTCGGCGCGACGGTCGATGCCTCCGCCTTCAGCCATGGTGACAGTCGGTGGTGCCCACGCGGTGGAGAATTGGGGACAAGTGATGCTTTGGATGGCTAGCAAGAGGCGGGATGAGAGGCGGCGGCGGTGAGGGTGTCGCAGAGGCGATGCGCGTTCACTCGTGCGAGGGGTGAAGACTGCCTGGACGGACGGCTGGCTGTGAGAGAGGTGTGTATGAAGAGAGAGTATGTCGGCCACGAGCTGTCGCGCGCTGGGGAAAATTTAGGTGGAGTTGGTGTTACATAAAGCCTGGCCATAGGGAAGGACGGGCAGGCTGGGCGTGGCTTTTCCCCGCCATCCATCAATTGACGTCTAGTAGCCCTGTACATGTACTTCATAAGGGACAGCTACAGGTCTGTGCTGTAGGCCTGATTGGCCGTGGCGAAACTTTGAACCTTCCATCATCTATCGCGACAAAGCTGCGTGTCTAGCGCCCAGCCTTCGGAGGTACATCCATAGAAGTACACTTAGAACCTGCGCTCCATTTCGTAGCGACCTCAAATTCTTGTTGGATTCATCCCCAAACAGCGGCCACGACATCGCTGGTAAAGCGACCACACAGACCACGCGATACCGTTCGCGAACTGTTCCCGTCAATTGACGTTGATCCTCACCACTCCCTCGACAGGCCTTACTACGCATCGCCAGGATGCTTTTGGAAGAGCAGCGCTTCCTCCACGAGGACCTGGAGCGCCTGGAGCAGGGCATCGCAGACCGCACAGCTGAGGAACCCAAACACGTGAGTCACGCGTGCCCCAAAGTCTGGCCCTTCACTCACTGACGCGACGCGATGCCAGATTCGTGACCGCCTTGCGCGAGACCACCAGATTTCGCAGTTTCTCGATCGCATATCTTCCCAGTCCGAAAAGCTCCTGACCATATACGCCGATACCGATGGGGCGCGCTCCAAGGAAATCCAGCAGATCGGGACGGGCGACCCCATGGACGAGTTCTACAAGCAGCTGTCCGAGATCAAGGCCTTCCACGCGCGCTACCCCAACGAGCCCGTCGAAAACTTGGAGCGCGCGTACCGGCCGAAGAAGCCGACCGAGGCCGATCCGGCCCAGCCCAGCATCGTCGACTCCATGTTCACTGGCGAGGAGGCCTTTGGCCGCTTCTTCGACTTGCACACCTGTCACGAGCAGTACCTCAACCTTCCTAATGCGAAACGGTTAAGCTACCTGCAGTTCCTCGACGTCTTTGACAACTTCTCCTCGGGCGCCGGTGGGCTGAAGCGAAGCGAGAAGATGACGGACCAGTACTTCCGCTACGTCGGCCAACTGTCGCAGTACCTGGAGTCCTTCATGCGGCGGACCCGGCCACTGGAGAACGTCGACAAGATCATTGCCGACTTTGACAACGAATTCGATGCCGCTTGGGAGAAGGACGAAGTGGAGGACTGGAAAGCTGAGACACCAAGTGCGGCGGCCGGCGCATCCCACCAGCTGAGCTCGGCCGAAGCCGTCTACTGCGACGACTGCGAAAAGGAGTTCAAGAACGAAAACGTCTACAAGGGCCACCTGTCGGGCAAGAAGCACGTGCGGGCTGCGGCCGAACGGAAAAAGCGGATGGAAGAATCGGGCGACGTAGGCGACGCCTCCAGCGGAGCCAAACACGGCGTCTCAGCGCACCGGCTCAAAGAGCGCACCATCGCCCTGCGGGAATACCGTGTGAAGAAGCTGGCAGCGGCCATGAGCACAGAGCGCAGCGACACGCGCGTCAACGTGGAGCGGAAACAGGGCATGACGGATCGCGAGCGTCAGCAGGAGCTGGAGAACCTCTTCAACACCACGGCCGAAGCGCAGCCGGCCGAAGGCGGCGAGGGCGAGGAGGGCGATGACGAAGACAAGATCTACAACCCGCTGAAACTCCCGTTGGCGTGGGACGGCAAGCCCATCCCCTTTTGGCTGTACAAGCTGCATGGCTTGGGCGTCGAATTCTCGTGCGAGGTCTGCGGAAACTTTGTCTATATGGGCCGGCGATCATTTGAGCGGCACTTCAACGAGCAGCGGCATATTTATGGTCTCAAGTGCCTCGGCATCACCAATACGTCCCTGTTCCGGGACATCACCGGCATTGATGAGGCCCTGCGTCTCTGGGAAAAGATCCAAAAAGACAAGAAGAAGGACAAGGTTGACGATGCCACGGTGGTTCAGATGGAGGATGCCGATGGCAACGTGATGCCGGAGAAGGTGTATTATGACCTGCAGAAGCAGGGTCTCTTGTAATAAGTATGGACAGATCGGGGATGTAGGCGGACGGGACGGGCATTCGCCAGAAGCGGAGCACCCAGATTGTAGCATAGACGGCGGCAGTTCCCAAGAGGTAAAGGAGTCTACCCCAATACTAACGTGGTCAATTATCCATGGTCCTGCGCGCATCGTCTAGTCACGCCGAGGACGGTTTGTTTTATAAGTACCCCTGAAATTCAATGGAGAGAGGAAGCAGGGGGTTGAGCAGGTCTGGCAGAATACTTGTCTCCTCGTACCTGAATCAACTCTTCAACAATTTATCGATCCAGTGGCGTTCTGTACATGCGTCTCGATTCTCGATCCGTGGCTCCAATTGCCAAAAGTCGGGATCTACGAAGTATCCGTCACGACTCCGAATCCCGACGTCATGACGTTTACATGCTGCCCCTGCCGGCGATTGCTCCACCGCGTTTCTGCAACAGACACGGCCTGTGGTCTTGTTTGTATGTATGAGCGCGCGCGTATGTCTGATTCTCTTTCCCACAGTTCTTTCTTCGCCGTATCAGAGAGTTCCCCAAACAGCATCACCCATCCTATCTATCCACGACCACCCTTCCACCACCCACTCCCGAAATATCAACACCATGACCTCGCGCTTCACGGGACTCGCGCGCCACATGGCGGCGGCGCGGCCCGCCGCTTCCCCCGCGGCCGCACCATTTGGGCGGTGCGCCTACGCGGGGACCGTGACGCGGCGGGCGGCGTCGACGTCGTCGTCGTCGTCGTCGTCGCCTGCCGACAAGGTCGGCAACACGACGGTAGTGGACCAGACACGGCAGGGCAACGACGCCTCGCGGCCGCCGACCGAGTCGCATGCGCAGCAGGCGCAACGTACGCACTCCGACGCCGGCCGCGAGCACCCGGCGCAGCAGCCGGATCCGCAGCCGAGCCCGGCCAAGGCGACGGGCGTGCAGCCGCACGGGCCCGGGGCCGACCGCGCCGGCGCCGGCCCCGAGCCGCCCGTGCAGCGCGACGAGCGCGTCCGCGCGCACCAAAAGCAGCGCGAGGCGACGAGCGGCCGGGCGCAGTAGCAAAATACACCGGAAAGAAAGAGAGCCGTTTCGATGCGTGTTTTGCCGGTCAAGCGTTCGGGACGAGGCCGCGGGGGCGCGGTCGGCAGCCGGATCAGGAGTGCCAAGAAAGGGGCCCGTCGGCTTTGGCATTCGGGGATCAGGCCGAGCTGGAGACTCCCCGCCTCCCGTGTATCCATCCAACTGTACGAGTCGCCCGTACGATGAATAAACTAGTATAATTACTAGTACTTAGGTATTCAACTACTTCCGTGCTCGCGGCCAAATTGGAAACTAAAACCAACATCAGCAACTTAAAACACCCCACCCCCTATCGCCCGTGTTGGCTCACCCTCGGGACCCAAGATGTCGTTGACGATGGCAGTTTTGAGTGTTGCCATTTCATGGCTCCAGGTCGACGTTGTTACAAACATCACCAAAGACAGCCATCATGTGATCCAAGCCGTCCCGTACCTCGCCTACGCGCACGGCGCAATCCCTGCCCAGGACCATCTGGGTCTCCTTTTCCAGGCCCTTGCCCACTCCTTGGCCCATGGCCACGTCATAAATGACCTTCACGGCCTTCTCGTGGTCGCCCGTCGGCTGCAGACGGCGTTCTGAGAACGCCCGGGCCGTCCGCGCCACCGCCGTGCTGTCGTAGTCGGCGTCGAGCGGCTGCGATACCAGCTGGACCGACTGCGCCATGGGCGTGTTGAAGGCCCCCAGGTAAACCAGAAGAACGCGGACGCCAAACTCGGCGACTTCCTGGGCGAGCGTTTTCGACACGGCTGCGCGCGCACACCCCCCGGGACTCGGTCAGCCTCCTTTCGCGCCAGCGGAACGGGCCCTGTCCTCGAGGCGGCAAAGGGTCGGGGGGTTGGGGGGGGACGGGGGGGTTTCACCCGCGTACGCACCATCCAGGGCGGCTTTGCAGGCGCCGTAGCCGCCGAGGCCGGGGCGGGCGCCGAGGCCGGAGCCGGAGCTCAGGTTGACGACGAGGCCGCGGCGGCGGCGGCGCATGGGCGGGACGGCGGCGCGCATGAGGCGGTAGGGCCCGAGGAAGTTGGTCTCCACGAGGCCGCGGACCTCGGCCTCGGCGAAGCCGTCGAGGGGGCCGCACCGGGCGGCGCCGGCGCAGTTGGCGAGCACGTCCACGGGCGTGCCGGCGCGCTCGAGCCGGCCGACGACGTCGCCGCAGTCGGCGGCGTCCACGTCGAGCGCGAGCCACCGCCCGCCGCCCGCCTCGACCTCGGCCACGAGCTCCGGCGTGCGCTGCGGCGCCCGCGACGTCGCGACGACGCGCTGGCCCGCGGCGAGCGCGTGCCGCGCCAGCGCGAGCCCGAACCCCGACGAGCAGCCGGTGATGAGCCACGTGAGCGGCTCGGTTTCCTGGGCGGCGGCCATCGCAACTTCTTCGGGGCGCGGCGATCCGGGGAAGGACGGTAAGGCCAAATAAGTGACAGGAAACTACGGAGGAGTGGTAGCTCCTGGAGACCGAAAAGTAAAAGATGCAGTATAGGCTGTCCCAACAAACGGCCAAACACCACTGACGATCAAGTAATTCGTGATACCCAACATGGCTGTCGGTGTCTACGCGAGAATCAAAAGCATGATATGCCCTTGAGTCGCTGTAGATTCCTCGGCGGAGCAGGGCGACAACGGGTCTGGAGATAATATTAAATCCATGGCTACGTCCGTCCAACGGTTTTATGATTAGCCACTAGCGCTCTCGGTATGTAGGAAGGCCCAAGAGCCTAGACAGCTTGGTCCTGCTGACTGTGGCGTTTTGTGATGACGGTTGGTTTACAGCCCCTCGAATTCTTCGCTACCTGACACTCCGCACTTAGATACATACGAACCAAGGCAAGGGCCGTGGCGTCCGAAGCTGAGAGAGTTTTGAAACTGACTCGCTCTCGGTCTCGGGCGCCTGGGACGAAACCAACTTGCCTATTGGTACTGTTTATTACGCCGGTGACTTTGTAAAAGTACCAGAACAATCAATAGAGCCTAGTTTCTGCTCTCAAGCAAAGAGGCCAATGGGAAAGACGATTGGAAAGCCTGGGCCTTCCCTTCGTCTAATCGTGTGATGACGCCGCTACGTCGCCATTCCGGTTCACCAAGCCTCACAGATACAGCTCTGTAATCCGCAGCACTCCAAAACTCAACAAACAGATAGTTGTGCAGACAGTGAACGCCCCTTTACGTACAGAGTCACCTGTCAAAAGGTGACAGTCCCGGCTGCCTCCCGAATACCGCAAACTAGAAAGCGGAAGAACAGCCCGGGGTCGGCGACGCGTCATGCCTCGGAGCAGCCAGACCTCGGGCGGAAAGCGGCTGACATTGCCACCGGGTGGATCGGCGGTTTCCCTGGATAAAAAGAAGCCGGTATGGGAGGAATCGCGATGGGGGCAGTCAGACCGAGGCCAGAGGTGAGCTCACCCCTCATGGGCGTATACTGGTACGACTCGTCCGACTGGTGCGACCCCTCCGACTGGGGTGACACCTCGGACGTGAGAGTCAGTGTGTCAGAATAGGGCGGGAGAACGGAATTCTTCTCGGCCTTCCGGAGACACGATCCAGTTCCGTAGGCGTTTTGGCATACTTGATGCACCTCGTCGCCCTGCTCCGTCCAGATATGAAAGTTGTCGATGGTGATATCAATACACGGGACTTTGGCCGGGCAGAGCATTCTTATCGGGGGCCTCTCCACACCATTTTTGCATGTGCCTTTCCAGCTGTCAACCTGGATGTTGGAGTACTGTATGCCGGCGCCGGTCACGGGTTTCATGCGGCTCCAAGCAGTGTTCAAGTCCATGGTGTAGGCGTTGCTGTGACCAGTAAAGTTGGTCAGCAGCACGTTGCTAACACTGCCGCTGCCGCCGTTGGACTTGATCATGTACATGTTGTTGGAGTTGTGCGTGTATATGTTTCGGTACTCGACGTCCTGGATGGCTGCATTCGAGCATATAAGTACTTGTGTACTTGAGTAACGAAGGAGATATTCGAAGGCACCGCTTACCAACGTCAGCCCCCAGGGAGCCCATTGCACATCCACCGGACCAGTTGCAATGCACCTGCTCCACCAAGATGTTGTTGGCGGGAGATTTGACGGTGACGCACTCGTCCTTGTTGGTCACCTCGACATCATGGATCCAAATGTTCTGGCCCCACACGTCAATTCCGTCGAGGCCGCCCCGGTTGCCCCCTCGGATGATCATGTTGTATATCTCGCCATTCGTGCACGTGTCGAGCGTCAAATGGAATGCGGGAGCTGTCGACCGTTAGCTGGACCGCCCTGTGGTATGGACGGGCGGGCGCCTTGGGGCTTGGCGGGACCTACAATCCACGAGCGCGATGTCGTGAACAGAGAAATCGGTGCACCTGTACAGCCGAAGCAATCGCGGACCATATTTGTTGTCCTTGTGAAACTCGTAACCGTATCCCTGTATGGCGCCCTTGGAGTTGGGGCTATAGAATTCGAAGTCGGTGGTGTCGCGGATCATGAACAAGTTTCCCCCGGCTGTGCCCGTCCGGTAAATGATCCCTTCCAGGTTAATCGAGACCCCCTTCCCGTTCTTGAGCATTACCCAAGTCCCAAGACCGTAGTCCCCCGCGGGAATAAGGACTGCCGACTCGTTAGCTGCGATTCAGTCTTGAATAAAGATACTGGCTGCGTGGCGAACCTTGGCCACCTGTTTTGCAGTCATCCCAAGCAGCTTGTATGGCAGCACCGTTGTCTTCAGTCGCTCGGGCGACGCCTCCGTAGTGCATAATGTTACACACTTTAACCGCTGCTTTCGCAGACGAGGACGTCGTCGGGCCAACCGTCCCACGGAGCTGAGCGACGGCCGGCCAGGCGCAGCTGACAAGCGTCAGGAGCTTCACGAATGAAGAAGCCATGCCGCGTGGTAGACAAGCGGGATTGATACTCGGTGGCGAGCAAAAACGGGCCAAACAATATCAGTGCGCTCGCCCTCTAGGTATTTTATCAGTAGAACGCAAAACCCGCGGGAGCTGATTTTGTAGTTATAGATGGCCGGAAATTGCGAAGAAAACAGGAATTACTGTATCAAGGTGTATAGCATGATGGGAAGCAAGGATCTGGGAGCGTTGATCGAGTCGATGACAGTCGTCTGTTGATTGGCTGTCAGGCTTGTGCCCCGGCTGCCGATGGATCCATCTCGCTATGCTTTCCCATTGCTCGGTCGCGTGGTGAAGTTTTGGGGTCTGAATAGAAGCCGGTATCCCGGGGGTCACATGTCCTATATCTGAGAGCGGGATGCAGGGTGATGAGGATATCGTGGGGTGGTGCGTGATCGAAGAAGCCCCACTAGTGAGTAGTACGGAGTATTAATAGATTAAATCGGCAGCGATCCCTGGGGCACTGCGGCCCCGATGGAAATGACGCTATTGGAGGTCTGCCCGTAGGTATGGATGGACGTCTTCCAGTCGGCTACTGAGGGCATCTCATGGGGTGAGATCTATATAAATGGTTCCCATAGAAAAGGTCGTTGGAGAGTCTCAAAGGGGGGGATGGAAGGGGGAAGGCAGGTACATGAGTACTTACCTAAGTACTCCATTCTCTGATTGGCGTCTCCTATTCCGCGCTGTCGGTACGGGGAAAAAAGTACCGAGGCCGCGAGACCGCGGCAGTCGCCGGCTGGCTGACTAAGATGGGACACCCACAGGAATAGGAGCCGCGACCCCCCCACCACTGCACCACTGCCCACTGCACCTGCAGCAGCTGCAGCAGGAGCGTGAGAAAGCAGGAGCCAACTTGAAACCGTCGCGCTTTCTTGCCGGCGGTTCCGCGAGCCGCGCCAATTCTGTTTCCCGAAAAGCACATCCCCTATTCACTCCCCTGATCTACGACTTGCATGATCAGTCATAAACACAAAACCACGCCACACACACACACACACACACACACACCTTGCAAAAGCCGTCGACTATAGTGTTCTCTTGTCTCGCGTCCCGTCGGTCTAGGTTGTTATTGCCCTTGTCCTTGTCCTTCCCGCTGCCGCCATGGGCTGGCCTTACCACTTCGTCGAGCTTTCCGACGCCGAGAAACAGGCCCGTCGGGAGTCGCTGGACCTGCACGCCAACATTGCCCAGCTGTCCACGCTGGTGCCCGTGGCCGTGGTCCTGCTCGCCAGGCTCGGGAC
Source organism: Nigrospora osmanthi (assembly GCA_029489945.1). Lineage (NCBI taxonomy): Eukaryota > Fungi > Ascomycota > Sordariomycetes > Amphisphaeriales > Apiosporaceae > Nigrospora > Nigrospora osmanthi. The sequence continues at coordinate 1,879,267 of CP120503.1, read as the reverse complement.
CTGGCTCGTCCGGGGCCCCGTCTCCCAGCGCATTAACTACGATGTCGTGCCGACATCGCCCACCATCAAGCACCATCGCCAGACCACCGCCGGCTCGTGGGCCGTGACTGCGCGCAGGCTGGCTTGGTGGCTCGGGGAAGACGTGCGCTTCGCTGGTCAAAGGTGGGGCACTGTAGACCAATTGCTGTTTGGCTCTCTCTGGGCCTCCTGGCTCCTTTTCCTGTGTTTCGTGAACACTGGCGATGGTGAGTAGGGCCTTCCTTGTTCGCCCTTTTTGCTTGGTCTCCTCTGTGCACCCCGCTGACCTCGGGCAGACTACCTGCACCTGGCGAAGCGCTTCGCCGCCATTGCGGCCTCGCAGTTCCCTGTGCAGTACCTCATGTCTCTGAAGTGGCTGAACCCGTACGCCTACGTCTTTCGTTCATCGCATGAGGAGATCAACCGGTGGCACCGGGTCTTGGGACGCATCCTCTACATGATGCTCGCTGTGCACGGCGTGCTCTACTTCAACAAATATGTGCAGACCAACACCGTCATGCCAGCGCTGGGCTCGCGTGTAGTTATCCTGGGCATGTTAGGAAGTGTCGGCATGGCTCTGCTCAACACCACGTCTCTCGCCGTCGTGCGACGGTACTCGTACCGCCTTTTCTTCATTACCCACGTTGTGGTGGCACTGGCTTTGCCCGTCGTCATCTTCTTCCACGTGCACCACGCCAGGCTGTTCATGATGGAAGCCCTGGGCATCATATTGCTCGACATTGCCGTTCGCAAGTTCGACACTGTCACCGCCCCGGCCTCGGTCGAGCTCATCCACGGCACGAGCTTGGTCAAGATCATCGCCGAGTTGCCTCCGGCAACCATTGCCAAATACAGGGATAGCCCGGGCTCGCACGTTTACATGAATGTCCCTGCTGCGTCTCGGCCGCCTACGACGCTGTCGAGCCTTATATTTGAATTTACCCACAGCCCCTTCACTGTTGCGGCTGTGAGCGAGGATACGCAGGAGCTGACCCTGGTTGCGCGCCAGCATGCCGGGCCAATGACGCAGAACCTTGGTAGACTCGCGCGCATCTGCGCTGGCCAGTCCCGGGTAGCTCTCTGCATTGAAGGCCCCTACGGCGCGGCCAAGCATTTCCCCAACTTTGTTGGGCCGGACTTTGACCGAGTGCTCTTGTTTGCCGGTGGTGTGGGCGCAACCTTCATAATGCCCCTGTACGAGACTATGGTCAAGGAGAACCCCCTGGCCCGGGTTGACATGTACTGGACGGTGCGGGAGGCCGGCGAGGCCACTTGGCCCTCGTCTGGCAACGGGAAGGAGAAGAGCGTCGTGGACGACGACCGAATTCATCTGTTCCTGACGGGGGATATTCTCGACGCCGTGGACGAAACCGCGAGCTCGAGTGAAGCGGGCGGTGCCCTGGAGATGGAATCACTATACAAAGACAGAACCAACGGCAAACGCCCCGACCTTCGCAGGATTGTCGACGATGCTTTCAGAAAAGGCCATGAGGAGCGGGTAGCTGTCCTGGTCTGCGGACCCGAAGAATTCGGCCGCGAAGTGAGACGCCATGTTGGCGAGTGGGTTCACAAGGGAAGGAAAGTATGGTGGCATAACGAGAGTTTCAGCTGGTGAAGCTGCTGAATACATAAGGAACCCCCTACGACCCAAGCCAGGCCGGGAGCCACTTACGATCGAAAAATCAACGAACACAAGTATCCAAGAAGATGCCGCGTTCAACAAATCCAATCATAATGGCCGAGACACGACTCTCGCAACCCATATTCTCCACCTACTGCTGCCAAGTAAACCACCCCGCCTGCGCGATTATGAGCCTGGTGGTCACTGGTGACATGAACTCGTTTTTCGAAGGCCGCCAAGCGGGCAGGTTCTACGTCCCGCGTCAGCTGTTGCTGGGGCTTCTTCGAATTGCTAGAACAGGAAACTGATCGGCCTGGTTTTTGAGAAGGCAGGCCCGACCGTTGCTTCCTATCACACCGGCACAGAACGGGGTTGAGGTGACCTTTGCCAATTACTGAAACGGGGACTGATCCACGTCACGCCTGGAAATACCCTTGAAGGGACTCTCCCAATTACCGAAGTAGGTATTCAGACCGATCAAATGCACGTCCCAGCCGCTCGGCCGAGTACTTGGAACGCTTGGCCCGTTGTCCTATGACTTTTTTTTACTGCTTACCTACCTTATGCTTGATTACCAGGGCGTCGAGCTCGGCACGAATTCCGGTCTCAGTACCTCCTATGCGCGGCGGGCTACAGCTTTACTTTTTGTTGATGGTATCCATCATCTGATCGTGTGAACCCCAGTGCTCTCCGCTTTCTCGGCCTGGACGCAAGGGTCCATGAGACATGATTGCCACGTTCACTGGCAGCTACAGCTTTTGCGACTGCAGGTCTTGGGTCTGGTTATACGGGGCGAAGCTTGACATGAACTTGGCGATTCTGGATGGAGCACCACTGGAGTTGAAAGCATACACACAACTGACCACTGTCGAGAACGGGCAGACGAGTTAAATACCATCTGGAACCGTTGTTGCCGCGGCCAACAGTGATGACTGCCTCACGACTTGCGCCGACGAGCTGTATCGGATCCTTCAGCTTCAGGCCGACATCGTGAGATCTTATGCTGCTGACAGGCGAGCGCCAACATGCGACAAAGTTGCAGGGGTGATGTTCTCTCGGCTCCGCACTGTTTGACTCACACTGGTACGTGAGTCCTATTCGCATATTTCGCTCAGATCGAGATCGTCGCCCATATATGCAGTTTTCGGCCTCCGATGGTTCCCTACGGAGCGGACGCCATGGGGATGGGTAGCAGGTCGTTAAACCAACACGTGCTGGCAAGCGGCTCCGTGTCCGACCAACCGCTGGACGTTCCACGCCAAGGGATTGGGATTGGCTACTAGCTTGGCGTGCAGCCCGGCGCTCGTCATTGCGCTCCCGTCCCTCGTAGCCGAAAGCCTCTTCGGCGTCAGCCGAGACATGCTAGCGTCTCGGCCGGCAGAATGCCTGCTCCTGCCGAGCCGGTTCTGGCGGCACGCCGAAGCTGTCGAGCCTTGCCCACGCCGTCCGTCTGCCGATCGCCTCCACGACACTCCCATGGGCCGCCCGGTGCCCTCGACAAGAGCGCCGTTATTGGGGCCCAGTCCATGGCATACTGGGGCCGCACCGGTACAAACAACAAGAGACTCGGCACCTCCACTGCCCAGCGAGCCCAGACTTACACGATCCACTTCCCCAGCTTCTGAGGTCACTGACGCGCTGCCAACCCAGCCGTGCCACGGGGAAATCTTGAACTCATCACGCGAGTGTGACAGTGACAATGGACTGCTCGTACGGTCACGGTCCAGACCGCTGGAGTTGTGGGGGATTTATTGGCATCCATCCCCACAGAGCGAGCGGCCTCCCGCTTCTTTTCCCACCGTCTCATCCGTTTTCTTCTTTCCTTCTGTGATAGAAGCAGCGTTTCTGTGCTGAGCCAATAGTCACCATGGGGCAACCATTGCGCGATGAGGAGGTCCCCGAGGCCCGGCTTAACAGCCCAAAGGAAGCCTCTCTGAGTACTCTCATCAACAACCCGCTTGCCGGCATGAGCCAGGACGAGGTGCTCGCCGACGTCACCAAGTTCGTCGAGGAGAAGGGGTTGACGCAGCACTTGGAATCCTTCCGCAAAGGCGCCCTCGTGGCCCAAGTCACCAACCAGGACTATGCTTTTGAGCAGATCCAAGAGCTATCGACCGACGAAAAGGACGTTCTTCGCCGGGAGATCACCCACCGCTGGAGCCAGCCTTTCATGCTGTACTTCCTGTGCACCCTATGTGCCGGCTCGGCCATTGTACAAGGCATGGACCAGTCCGCAGTGAACGCTGCGCAGGTAAGGATACCGGGGGCGCGGGAGCCCCAGTCGTGACAGAAGTTGACCCTCTCTTAGGACTTCTACTTCGTGGAACTTGAAATCACCGACCGCTACATCCAAGGCCTGGTCAATGGCGCCCCTTACCTCTGCTCGGCTCTCATCGGCTGCTGGAGCAACCCGGTGCTGAACCACTACTTGGGCCGAAGAGGCACCATCTTCGTCAGCTGCTTCATGTCTGTCGTCACCGGCTTCTGGATGGCCGCCGCCAACAACTGGTACAACCTGCTCGTCGCCCGCTTCTTCCTCGGCTTCGCTGTCGGCGCCAAGTCCAGCACGACGCCGGTGTACTCGGCCGAATCGACGCCCAAGACCATCCGAGGCGCCCTCACCATGATGTGGCAGATGTGGACCGCGTTCGGCATCGCGTTGGGCACCATCATGGGCGTCGCCTTCTCCAAGGTCACCATATTCGGCGAGGAAACCCAGTGGCGGTGGATCATGGCCTCGACCTCGATCCCCCCCCTGGTCGTGATGATCCAGGTGTACTTTTGTCCCGAGTCCCCCCGCTGGTACATGGAGAAGGGCAGGTACGACAAGGCGTTCCGGTCCATCGCGCGTCTGCGCTTCAGTCCGGTCCAGGCCGCTCGCGACATGTACTACGCCCACAAGCTCCTGCAGGTCGAGGAGAGCCAGCGTTCGGGCAGGAGCTGGAAGGAGTTCTTCACCGTTCGCCGCAACCGGCACGCCGCCCAGTCGTCGTGGTTTGTCATGTTCATGCAGCAGGTACGTGGCGGTCTTGTCCCCCTCGCCTTTCCAGCCGTAACCCGGTATTGACAGGAGAGCACAGTTCTGCGGTGTCAACGTCATCGTGTACTACTCCATGGTGATTTTCCAATCGGCCGGCTACAGTCGCGACGAAGCCCTACTGTTCACCATGGGCACCGGGCTCGTCAACTGGCTCTTCGCCATTCCTGCCATCTACACCATCGACACTTTCGGCCGGCGAAACCTGCTCCTGGTCACGTACCCCCTCATGTCCTTTTTCCTGTTCCTCACCGGCTTCGCCTTCTTCATCGAAGACCCCTCCCCGGACGAGACACACCCTGCCAAGCTGGCCCTCGTTGCCACTGGTCTCTTCTGTTTCATGGCCTGCTACTCGCCAGGCTCCGGCCCGGTGCCATTCACTTATGCTGCCGAGGCCTTTCCTCTTCACATTCGTGATATCGGCATGTGCAGGTATGTCCTTGGCCCCCCCGCTGGCGGGTACCCTCCTCTCCCGATGGTGTGCTGACTTTGGCCGCTCCCCCAGTGCTACGGCCGTCACCTGGGGCTTCAACTTCATCATCAGCTTCAGCTGGCTCCCCATGCTCGAAACGTTCGGGGACACGGGCGCCTTTTGCTGGTACGCCGTGTGGAACATCATCGGCTGGTTCTTCTGCTACTTCTTCCTGCCCGAGACCAAGAACCTCACGCTCGAGGAGCTCGACGTCGTCTTCAGCGTCAAGAACCGCGACCACGCCGCCTACTACGCCAAGAAGATGCCGTGGTACATCAAGAAGTACCTCCTGTTCCAGGACGTGCCCCCAATGGCCCCCCTGTACCAGCTGGACCAGACCTCGCCCAGCCAGAAGAAGGAGGAGGCCAAGGCCAGGGCCGACAGGTCCGACCTGGCCGATTCCGGCAATGTCTCGCACGAGGAGACGGTAGAAAGCAAGGAGCGGTGATTTGGCAACTTGCTTTCGGTGGCACAGGCGTAGCAGTGACCGCTGCGGGTGGAGCGCGTTTGTTTCATAGGATACCTCTTGTCTACCACTCATCTCCAGCATTTAAGCTACATATTCCCCAGTAATCAATCAATCCTTTCATTGTTGAAAATGCCCGTGGGCATGATTCCGAGTTAAGAAGACGCAGGCGTGGGTGTTTTGGATTCCCGAGCCCCGGAATGCGGTAGATTTATACAGCGCACGAATATATACACGATGCTATTGGCAACTCGACGGGGCCGACATCAGGTGTCCAGCACGGAGGACCGGTGAGGGCTTCGGCTCCGGGCCCGACCGCCCGGCACGACGGGCAGCTGCAGGGCGCCGCTGCTCGCCGAGGCTTCCTCTTCGGGTTTGCTCTTCGTCTCCCGAGGCTCGCCGCTGCGGGCGCTGCGGGCGCTGGACCCGGACACGCGGCGCAGTTCTAGGGGCTGCTCCTCGTCCTGGGGGCCGGGGCGGGGGCCGGCAGGCGCGGCCTCGTGCTGGTGCAGCCGGACGTTGACGAAGAGGGCGTAGAGGCCGAAGTCGTAGGCGAGGCGGGCGGCGCCGGCGGCGACGAAGGCGATCCAGAAGCGGCCGTCGGCGGCCAGCAGGCCCGTCAGCGTCGGCCCCAGCATGGCGGCCGTGGTGCGCACGAGGGCCGTGACGCCCATGACGGCGGTGCGCTCGTCGGCCCGCACCACGGCCGCGATGAGCGCCGTCCGCGGCGCCTGGTCCAGCGGGTTCAGCGCCGACCGCAGCAGCAGCAGCCCCGCCGTCGCCCAGAAGGCCCCCGGGAACGGGAAGAGCAGCACCGCCGCCGATGACGGCACGTGCGTGAAGACCATCTGCGAGTTCTCGGCGTCAGGGCTTTTTTTCTCCCCGGCAAACCAAAAGAAGAGGGGGGGGGTACAGGCGTCACGGGGAGAGACAGAAAGGGGGACGAGAGGGCCCGGCCGACAAGGAAAAGACCCGAGAGTGACTTACGGTGTTGACCAGGCCGATCTTCCGCGCCAGCGGGCCGGCAAAGGTCGACGACACGGCGCCGAGGAAGAAGCTGGCCGACAGCACGTCGCCCAGGGTTGACTTGGACGGGTGGAACTTCTCGTCGACAAAGTAGTTGGTGAGTGAGTAGGGCACCATGCCATCGGCGACCGAGTCGAGCGCCAGGAGCACCCAGAGTTTCCACATGACGGCGCGCGTGGGCTTGGAGATCTGCGAAAGGCGACTGGTGAGCCACCGTCCCCTCCATCGTGGGGAGGCAGGGGCGCCGGCGCCGGCGCCGGCGGCATTGTTCTTGTTGTCGTCGTCCTCCTCCTCCTCGTCCTCGTCGTCCTCCCTCTCCTCCCCCTCGTCATTCTGCTGCTGGGGCAGCTGCGCGTACGCCTCGTCCGCAGAGCCCGTCAGCTCACAGGCCGGGCTCAGCAGGGAGACCAGGACCAGGTTGACGAGGCCCATGCCGGCGTATAGCCAGAACAAAGTGTGGTACGCGTCGACGGGCGACAGCTTCCTGCCCTCCTGAAGGTGCCGGATGAAACGCCCGGCCGCCTCGCTCCCGATGGAGGAGCCGAGCGTAGAGATGGCGACGTACCAGCTCAGGACGTCGGCCCTCGTCGCCGACGTGGTCAGCTGGGACAGGACGGACCTTGGGCGCCCGTAGTTAGCCCGGCCCGTTCGTTTCTTCTCACCCCCTGCCCTCCCGTAGCCTAGATACTTCTCCCCCCCAATGTGTTCTGTTTTCGACAAGAAGACAAGAGACAAAAAAAAAAAAAAACTCACTCCTCGATGCTCCGGAACGGACCAAAGTCGCCGCCCGTCACGCTGATGACGCCCACGATGGCGCCGCACAGCAGGATCCAGAAGTTCTCAAAGACGGCGAAGACGAGGCCGCTGAAGACCATAAGGAGGGAGCCGCCCAGCAAGACCCTGCGCCGGCCCACGCGGTCCGCCACGAGCGTGAGGGTGGTGCCCAGGAAGACGTCGCCCAGGAGCGTCAGGGTCATGAAGAGCCCGATCTGGTGGTCGGAGAAGTCGAGGGCGGAGAAGAAGATGGCTGTGGTTTTTTATATTGGTCTTTGGTTAGTGCCCGCCCCTTTCTCTTTTACACGACCGACCGGAGGGGGGGAAAGGAAACGGCTCCTCGGTGGTGGTGGTGGTGGTGGCATGCCTAATATCAGGGACACGGCCCCGTGCGCCACCATCCGGCAGCTCCTCGACAGGATGATGAGGTAGGCATTGCGGCCGCTCGCTTGAATGGAGACGAGCCCGAACTCATGGTAGAACCATGTCAGCGGTCGCACAAGAGCCGACATGGTACGGCGGGCGGCGGAATTCTTTTTTTATTGTTCTCTCCTCGTCACACAATAGCGGTATGAGGGCGGAAGCGCACACGGTCGTTGTTTAAACACACACACAGAACCCCCCTTAGGAAACCAAGGAGGAAAAACAAAGGTTGGCGAGCGGAGAACCACGGTCACGTAGCGACTGCATCCTCTTCTTGTCTTTTTTGGACTGCGGAGGCGAGGCGGCTAGGCATTGTTGGTCTTGGTTCTGGGCGCGAACTCGGCTTATCGGTAACCGAGATCGGGGAGGAGAGCGGCTCCTGGGGGGCACTCGGAAGGGCGTGGGCCAAATCAGGAAACCTCGGAGTGTCACCAGATTTATCGCCGAAGCTACTGATGTAGGGGGTGCTGCTTTTGGGGAGTGACTAGATTGGTACAACGGGCAGACTATGCCTACTCTCTGTGGCACCCCAAGTGCTTGAGCATACTACGTAAAATACTTAGGTGCTTGATCTAAGTCGTGAGTATAAAGTTGAGGTGCTCAATTGATACAGTACTTACTAGCTGGCCATGTTCTGAGCCTCAATGAAAGCGCGGGGAGAGGCTCAGGCTGCATGGGACGGCAAGTATTGGATGGCATCATCCGATTGACTTTCTATGATGGATGGTGGATGGTACATGGGACGGGATCCCATGTATACATGTAAGTACGGAACATCCACCCACCACCAATAGAGAAACCACCAGCGTAAGTAAACGGGAAGAAGCCCCAAACCTGACCAAGTATAAATCCTGACCATGGATGTAAACTACGCCTTTTGCCCAGAGAGACGACGAGCCTGTCCTGCTCCTGCACAAAAGCACCCTTCTAGGTTTGCATGGACCTCAAGCCGTTATGCAGTGCATGGACTACATACTTCCACTTTACTCACCTTCCACTACCAGTTAGAGCCGCCTAACGCGATGAGCGATGGGTGATCCGGGGGGGCACCTGCCGTCCGTCCACGGGCTTTCGTCTTTCCAGTAAAGCTGCCGATCGGGGTCTTCACCAACCTTCCTTCCTTCTTTCCTCCTTGCGCGCGTCCTTTCGTAGGCACCTCTCTCGATACTGAAGCAGTGCGACTCGACCCCGACGAGCACCAGACTTAGTAAATCCACCATGCTCGGCTCCGCCCTTCCCCGGAAGCTGCTCCTCCTCGCGCTCGCCGGCTCGCACATTGCGACGAGTGCGGCGCAGCAGCAGCAGCAGCAGCAGCAGGCCGTGCTCGGCGCGCACGAGGGCGGCGACGGCGACGATGCAGGCGCATACTCCGAGCACGACGTCGTCATCGACGCCGCCGCCGTGACGGCCGCCCTCGAGGCGCACGCCGACCCCGTCGACGCCTTCGTGGCGCTCCGGCCCGACGCGGCCCGGACCCTCGCCGAGCCGCGCCTCCTCCACGTCCGCGGCGAGGAGAGGCCGCGCTGGATGACCGAGGGCGACAAGCTGCGCCTCCGCCGCCGCCACCAGAAGTTCATGGACATCACCGACCACCACGGCTTCTACGCCGACCAGGTCGACGCCCTCTCGGGCCAGGCCCGTAAGTGTGCCCTCCGCCCGCCCCCGGCTCATCATTGTCTCTCACCCCGCAGACCTCCCCAACCTGACGAACCAGCGGCTCGTCAAGCCGCTCTTCCCGCAAATCTCGACCGAGACCATGCACGACGTGCTCAAGCACATGACGAGCTACTACAACCGCTGGTTCGGCGGCGTGACGGGCGAGGAAAGCGCCCAGTGGCTGCACGACCACATTGCCCAGATCATCGCCGATTCGCCCTTCCACACCCACATCAGCCTCGAGTACTTCACGCACCGCTTCCCGCAGCCCTCCATTGTCGCGCGCTTCGAGCCCCGCGTGCGCAACTTCTCCCACCCCCTCACCATCCTGGGCGCCCACCAGGACTCGGCCAACTATCTGTTCCCGCTTCTGCCCGCCCCCGGCGCCGACGACGACTGCTCCGGTACCGTTAGCATCCTCGAGGCCTTCCGCGTCCTCGCCAGGAGCGGCTACACCCCCAAGAACGGCCCTGTCGAATTCGTAAGCCCCCCCCCCCCCCTCTGTGAGTGTAAGCAACCCGTAACTGACGCGAAGGATGACGGCAGCACTGGTACGCGGCCGAAGAGGGCGGCCTGCTCGGCAGCCAGGCCATCGCGCGCTACAAGAAGGAGCAAGGGGCCCGCATCGGCGCCATGCTTGAGTTCGACATGACGGCCTTTGTGGCCCGCAATGCCACCGAGTCCATCGGCTTCATCAAAACCGAGGCCGATGCACCGCTGACGGACTGGCTCGTCCAGCTGGGCAAGGAATACATCTCCATCCCCACGGACGTCTACGAGCTCGGAGCGTACGTTGGACCACGCCCCTTTTCCCTTTCCTCACTGTTCCTTGCCTGTGCCGCAGACTGACGTGCTGTCGTGGCAGTGGGGCCGGCTCCGATTATATGTCATTTACCAAGCTCAACTATCCCGCCGGCTTCGCTTCCGAAGGCAACCCGCTGGCGGGCGGTGGGTTCCCGGGCGAATACGACCCTTGTAAGTAATACTTCGTACGGGGTTCTCTCGGAACTCCCTCTCCCCTCCCGATTGGTCAAATAAGCCTGCCCTACGATGCTGGGTGCTTCGGACTCCTGCCCGAAGCCGGCGGGTCCTATCGCCCGGCCTTGTTTTCAACGGTACTAACCTCGATTGTTATAGATGTCCACACGACCAAGGACACCATGGACGTGGATGACAAGACGGGCTTTTTCTCCCTTGACGTGAGCCGCCCCCTCTCCCGACCCACTCACTACAACAGATTCTGACAACCGGGCAGCATATGGCGAGGTTCTCGGAGCTGGCCATCGCCTTCGTGGTCGAGCAGGCCGGTTGGGACAACGCCTGGCGATAGCCGGCCGTCCTGCGACAGCCGGCAGTGCCGAGGCCTCGTAGGGACGCCCAACTGACGCGAACTCTTACTCTGTTTCGACCAGGTTACGCCTGATAGACCGATTTCGCGACGCCCACCTGGCCCCTCTTAGACGGTTGCACAGGTGGGAGGTCAGAAGCAATTCCCTGAGGTAGGGCCCTGACGTACCCTTGTTCAACCCGTCACTCTTTCGGCCGAGGCCTCAGCTCCGTTGCCTACGTACTATAGTTGAGTAGGTTTTAGCGCTTACCAAGGGCGAGCGGGCCAGCGCTCCACTGGACATATATCCCTCCTGACTCGTCAGAGGGGGGCTGCTTGGACCGGTCTGGCCTACTCCACAAGGTGCCTGTCCACGTTTTGGCGGTCCAGTGTATTCCCGGCAGACCTTCTTTCGACCATCTCGGCCGACGAGTATGTGCCCACCAGGACGTACTGTTAGTGCTCAGTGCGGGGGGTTACCGGATATTAGTGTTAAATGATTAATCAATATTGCTCGGAGAGCAGCACCGCGCGGCCGCCGCCGCTGCATATATAGTAGCTGCCCGGGCTTGGTGACGCCGCGACGTCTCCCAGCCCATCGACACAGGCCCTACAGCCCTACCGTTTGGCCACTGGCGTGCTTATCCGCCGAATGCCAATCATGACACCACCGGACGGGGCTTCGGGCTTCTTCTTCACCCTCTGCGTGGCGTGCGTAACGTCGGTGGTCGTCTGGCTCGCCTGGGGCCGGTGGCGCTACCGCGCTCTCGACGGCGTCCCGGGCCCCTTCCTCGCCTCGGCCACGCGCTTGTGGCACGCCCGCCTCGTCTGGAACGGGTCGCACAGCCGCGTCCTCGGGCGGCTCCACGACCGCCTCGGCCCCTTTGTCCGCATCGCCCCCGACGAGGTCAGCGTTGCGCACCCCGACGGTCTGCGGACGCTGCTCCTCGAGCCTTTGCGCAAGGTACGGCATTTTCCCGCTGCTTCGTTTCTTTTTTTTTTTCCCTCTGCTTCCGTCCTGGAGGGAAAATGAACAAAAACGCAGAAGAGAAGAAACTCCTCCTCCTCCTCCTTCCCCCGACAATTTGGATAGGGAACTGACACAGCAGTGGCGGGGTCCGCCCGGGTTTAGGGGTACTGGTACGAGACGTTGACGTTCCCGGACTCGACGTACAAGACGCCCATGGCGACGGTCGACCCGCGCGAGAAGATGGCGCGGTCCCGGTTGCTGGCCTCGGCCTACACCACGGCGAGCCTGCTGCAGTCCGAGGAGGCCATCGACCGCCAGGTCGCCTTGCTGCTCGGGTGGATGGACGACCACGCCGCTTCGGGGAGGCCCATGGACCTATCGCACTTCTTCACCTTCACCGCCTACGACCTCATGGGTGAGTTTGCGCCCTCCCCCTCTTTCTTTTTCCAATGGTGTGCTCCCAATCCCCTCGCCCATCTTGCGGCTCGGGAAAAGCAAGCGAGCACCGAACCGAAAGCGCTTTGATGGGCTGACCCACGGAGTGATCCTCCGACGGCAGGCGAGGTCATCTTCTCCAAGCCGTTCGGCTTTCTTGAAAAGGGGGCCGACATCGAGGGCGCGCTGCGGCAGGGCCAGGCGTTCGGGGCCTACGTAGCGGCGCTGCCCTACTTCCCGTGGCTGCAGCGGCTGCTCGTCCGCCCGGCGGTGGCGTCGCTGCAGCTTCTGCCGTCCAGCTACGTCGTGCGCCGCGCCGTCGGCGGCCTGCGCGCCCGCGCCCGGAACCCCGACGCCCGCTGGGACTACGTGGCCCACTGGTTGCGAACCCATGAGAAGCACCCGGACCGCCTGACGATGAAGGACGTTCAAGCCGCCGTCACGTCCAACGTGAGGTAAGCTTGGGCATGGGTTGCTGTCTGGTGCCCCCTTTTCCCTCGGCCACCGTGTGTAGGCCCCCCGCCTGGAAGGATAGCAAACTAATGCTCGCCGGGCGAACCAGCGCCGGTGCTGACACCGTGACCTGCGCCCTGCAATCTTTTGTATACCACACTATTCGGCACCCGACGGCCTGGCAGCGCGTGCGGGCCGAGGTGGACGCGGCGGCCGAGTCCCCGGCGGATACGGCCGTCGTCTCCTTCGCCGCGGCGCAGAAGATGCCCTACCTGCAGGCGTGCATCAAGGAGAGCATGCGCGTCCTCCCGCCATCGGCCATTGGGTTGCAGCGCGTGGCGCCGCCGGGCGGTGTGACCCTCGGCGGCCGCACCTTTCCCGCCGGCACCATCCTCTCGGTCCACCTGCCGGGGGTCCTCCTGTCGCGTGACATTTGGGGACCCGACGCCCGCGAGTTCCGGCCCGAACGCTGGCTCGGGCCCGACGCCACCGCGCTGGAGCGCTACTTCATCCCCGTGCGTAGTTTACCCTCCCCTGGCGGGCCCGCGTGCGAAATCATCAGGCTGACCGTCGAACTTTATCCCCCACCCCCCAGTTTGGTCTGGGCTACAACTCCTGTGTCGGCCAGAATCTTGTCCGGATCGAGCTGTCCAAGATCCTGCCCACCATCGTGCGCCGTTACGACATCCGCCAGGTCGACCCAGACCGCGAGTGGACGTACAAATCGTTTGTGGCGAGTGTGCCGGCGGACTGGGCCGTGTACATCGCCAGAAAATGATGCAAAAGATTGCGTCGGTGCCGGTCCCCGGAGCGGGAAAGACGGCAGCCGTTGTACCCTGGGCTTCCGTGACAGCCGATGCCAGGTTGCAAATACAGAAGAAGCGCCGACCACCTTCAAGTCGCTCGGATCCTCCGTGGCCGGTGGCTGGTACCGACGGCACAAGCTCCAGCCACAAAGACCAGGAGGACATGCTCGATTGCAGCGTAATATTGCCATAGAGACATGCGACGGGCCTTGGAGATATAGCCGGTCCATCTTCTTGTTTTGGGCATTTCGGTCATCGTCCTTCGGTCGGGACTTCTTGAGTCACCATGTCCTGGGATGCCCATGTCGTTCCGATGCTCGCTCTGGCGTGGAAATACGGCCAAGCCGTTCTATTCCAGGATACGTGGACTGTCTTACATTTGTTGTGGGAGAGGAGAACCGCCACGGGCCCAGAAGCTGCGCACTCCCGCGCCACGCAATTCGTATGTTTCCCAAGCCCCGTTCGCTTTGTCGGGTTTGCATATAGCGGTGCCTTTGGGGTTTCCGAGGTAGTTGCGAAGAAACAAGGGGGAAAAAAAAGATGCTCCTCAGTGGCGGTGAGCTATTTGGGGACGAGGGCCAACTGGTCTTACCAATATCCACGTTGTTTCTGCTCCGCCCGTTGGGCTTTCGTGCCTGCATGGAGGCACACGGGCAAGCACTTTCATCTTCTGTATCCTGGGCGGTCAGGCACCCCAAATTTCCAGCTCCTTGCCCGGCGGAAACGTTTGCAACCGGGCTTTGGGGATGGATGTTCGAGTTGCGCTCGTTGCCGTGGACATCGGCCACTGCGTTTCACCAGCAGCCCGGGTACAGCAAGTCGTCGGCGTAAATAAGGCAGATTGGCCCGTGAGCCGAGATCACGAAAGACGCTCAACACCGTAGGGAAATTGGGTACTTCGTGGGGTGTTATTGGGATCATTGGGCCGGCCCGGCGGTTGAGTCAATAGCGAATGCTGGGTTTGAATCAAGTACTAATATGTAGGTAGTTTGTCGGGCTAGGGACCAAAGTAAACAGGCGACGGTACGAAATGATCAATTTCGCTTCCAAGGGCTGGCTGGTGGCTGTGCCGCGTCTGGCGTGGAGACGGTGGAAGCGGCTGCCCGTGTCTTACGAACGGAGGGGGAAAAAGCCATACGGCGGCACGCCGGAAGCGCGTGAATGGAACCGTCAAAACCGAGGTTCCGGTTTCTGTTGCTGTTCGCCTCTCGAGACTTGGGGGCCAATTTGCTCTGACGCCCACCTGTGGGAAGGGGGTTGCGTGTCCTCGGTGGGGGGGGGGGGGGGGGACAGTCGGCGGACGACGGACGGGTGGTGGACTACGTACGGATGGGTTGATTGCAGTTCGACATCCCATATCCCATCACCCGGGTAGGAGCTCAGTGGAAGCCTCCAGGCCTCTCTTCCACGGGCTCCTCGGGGCCTTCTTCTCCAGCCACGGCTCCCGTGCTCCCCCTCCAGGCCCTCCCGGACCTGGAGAGCCTGGAGAGACCAGACCCGACCCAGAACCCAGACCCACCGGTGCTGCCGTGGTCGGTCCTACGGGCGAAGCTAGCCGGCGATTAGCGCGCTCGATCCGCTCTAGCGCGCGAGCTAGCCCCCCCGAGCCCACCCGCGCGCCTGCTTCGCCTGCCCGCCTTCCGGCTCTTATCGCGCCTCCTCCCCCCCTCTACCCCACACCCACCCCGATAAGCAAGGAAGCAACCGCAATTCAATTGCTAGCGCTTGCTGCTGGTGGGGCACGCGCCGGCAATCGCATCGTGCGTTCACTGTCCCTTGCGACTAGCGCCGCTGGCTTGTACTGTCGTAAGATGTACTTAGATACTGCTCTCTGTGTTAGTCGTCCCCCCGTCGTCCTCTAGTCGGGTCGTTGTACAGTGCGACTTGCGACGCCTCGGCCACGGGTCTGAATCCCTCCCCCCCCAGAGCGAGACGTACCGCTGACGCAGCAGTGACGGCCGTTTCACCACCTCCCTTCCCACCGGCGGGCCCATATAGAGGAAAATCGCAGCATGAGCGCAACACTGCGTGACGAAAGATAGCCTTTTCCACGTGGCCGATGTCTCCCAATTTCTCCGATGCCATGCCAGGGCTGGAATGGGATGCGCCGGCTGTTTTCGCTGGTCGGTGCCCAGAACAACATCATGGCCCGCCTGGCCAATCCGGAGACGAACCGGTTCCGAGACACCCGTCGCCAGTGTCGTCTCGGGACGGGCTGGGCTCCTATGGCCGTGGTGGTGCTTGTGACGACTTTCTATCATAAACTCAAATAGCTAGCTAATCTACCTAGGTATGTAAACACGAGCAGTATAACGCATCGCAAGGGGCGAAAGGCCGGGTTGCTTGGAATACCGCATCGGCAGCATCCCTCGGCCATGAGACCAGCGCAGAACCAGGCCGATCCTGGTCCGACGAGGAAGAAAAGAACAATACCAGTGATGAGCCCGTCGGAAATGCCAAATGACTCCAGGCTCCCCGTGTGACCCTTGCTTTCCCAGCGTCTTACTCCTTACAAACCAGAGGGGATATCATCCTTGAACCCTCCGATATACGCCGCCGGCAAACGATCAGATGCGTGCGTAATCGTGCTACGGACCATCCAAGAAGTGCCGAGGCGACCAAATTGAGCGAAAGAACCCAGAACGCCGGAGGGGAAATCAGGTGTGTCATGCGTCGCGTGTGTGTTTGTGTGCGTATGTGGTGGGTGGTCTCCCAACAAAGTCCAACTCTGGCAGCAGCAGCAGCGCAAACCGAGTGAAGACATGGGGAGGGCGCCGGCCCGCTGCCTATTGCGGCAGCATGTTCCGAACTTCTTCGTCGCTGAGCAGGATCTCGTGGACCGGCTCTCGTCGGTTCTCCAGCGGGGTGTACTCGCAATCGACGTACGAAGGCACAAAAATTTCGGGGTTCCAGGTGAAGCCCTGGCTGGAGGAGAGGTACGAGATCTGGGAAAGTGGTCGGTCAGTATGGACCCCTGCGATAGTGCATCACCGGGTGGGGCGGCGTAGACTCACCAGCCGGGGCGGCCCATCCGGGTCTCCAATGCTGATAAAGGTGCATTCGTCCTTGCTGAAGGCCGTGCCTGCGCGATGGGTTAGTAAAGACAATACCGACGCTCGGGTCGTAAGGCCCGACGTACTGAGCAGGCTGGGCCGGCGCTGGTGGAAGGCCGTGGGCTTCGGGGCCGACTGTGAGGGGGAGGATGCCTTGCATGGCCCAGGAGTCTGCGGGGAGCTCGCATACGACGATGACGAGGAGCTGGCCGCAGCCTTGGGACTCTTCTCATAGGCGCCCACCCGAGGGGCCAGGATGGCGATCGAGGACGACATGGTGGCGGATCGTCGGCGGGCAAGGCTGAGAGGTAGGTAGGTAGCTGAGCCAGCGGGCTGCCGCAACCTGTTATGGGGATGCGTCGGTTTTCAGAATCTCGCAGCGACAACGTCAGCAGGGGCAGGCGGGCAGGCGGGCAGGCGGCGACGGCGGCGGCGGCGGCGGCGGCGACGACGACAGTGACGACAGAGTTGGGGGAGAGGGGGGGGCTAGTATGGGTGAAGCCGAGGCCGGAGTCGCAAATGCTGGCAGAGCGTCAAGAGACCCTGAACATGTTACCTTCAGCGATCTGGCAGCGGGAAGGAGGACGGAAGATGAAGTGATGAGGGATGGGACGCAGGCAAGCGCTCCGAGCCGGTCAGGTGGCAGGCACACTCCAGGCAGTTGGTGGGATGGACGGGTGGAAGGCGCTGAGGACGAGGGACCAGCCGGTTGTGGTTGGGGGGAAGCTTGTTGGCGGTTGCCGGCAGTGATTGGTGCAGGGCGAGCGCCGGTGGTGACACACACCGTGGATATGCAAGACGTGGCTCGGTTCACGCACTATGCGCTATCTATCCTGGAGGGCTGGGCATGCGAAGCCCCTACGGTTGGAAGTACGAGTACCCTACAAAGGGCACGCAGCGGGGGCACCGTGTGTTGGATGTAGGAAGGTACATACTTCCTTCCATACCTCCAGATGTTGCTTCAGCTGAGGTCGTGGGAGTGGTGTGTGCTATGTACCTACGTTCAACCTGCCATTCATGTACGTCTGGGGTCTGCTGTGACTGTCTACCAGCTGTGCACCCATCCCCCCATAGCCCGCCTAACCGGAGAGAAGACGAGGACAGTGAAGCACGCGGCCATTCATTCATCCCGCGTCGTCGAAGGGGAGGGGGGCGGGCGGGCTCGGAGTCGTTGGTTGGGGGCAGATGGTTCAGCCTGCTCAGAGGTGGGCAATCTCCAATCAACCTTGCGGGAGGCCAAGGAGAAGGGGTCGTTTATGGCGCCTGGACGGGCATCCAGGGCTCCAGTCCAGCCTGGACATCCATCCATCCCTGGGCGTGGATCCCGGCCTCAAGGGCCCAGGGCTGGCCGGCGACTCGTGGAAAGTCAAAGTCAGGATTCACCCTGCGCAGCCGCCGCCTTGGGGCACCTGCTTGCCGGTTTACGGCGTCCCTAGCAGACAGAGGCTGGCGCATGTACAATTACGTAGTCCCTAGTGTTTGGTGCCGCAGGGCATCCCCGTGCGGTGGAAGCTTTCCCATGGATGCGTGATGGACGATCCGGTTTCCAGGGCCCAGGGGCTCCGGAGCACGATGCACCACATGAAAGCTTCCGCGTCCTGCAGCGGCAGGACTGTCTTATCGGTTGCATCTTTCCCGCGGGACTGAGGCCTCGTTGGTCCTCCAGGTTGGGACGGTGCCAAGAATCCCGCGCGATACGGCCGCTTGTTCTGCTCCACAGGGGTTGCAGCAACCGCGACACTTGCATCAGCGTTTCAATGGTCGGGTGGAGATGTGTCGGATCATATGAATGGGCTGGATGCCAATCGGGCGACGAGGAGCAGATCCCCGTACGACGGACATGGTCCATGGAGGAAGAAGAAGCACTGACGAGGACCGAGGCAAGGAGAACAACCGACCGGCCGTCGACAACCAGCCCGTCAGCCCGCCTCGAATTACGATGAGCCCATCGGCAGCCAATCATTCTCTGCGGTTGCGGCAGGGCGACGATTGACGATGTTGGCGCGGCCGCGTCGGCTACAACTACGGATCGGTAGCAACTGCACAGTATGCAGATGGGACGTCTGGTCGACATCCACAGTCCGCTGCGCTGGATGGACCTGGAGGCCCGGGGCATGCGCAACCCGATATGGAGTACGGGAGACCCGGCCGAAGAATGCGGTTGTTGGACGTCTAGCATCCAACCGTCGAGCCGGGCACGCCTGAATTCGGCCACGGCGGAGAGTTGCGCTACTGTGCTACGGCCCAAATGCCCAAATGCCATGTGTCGATGACCTCGTTTTTCCCCGC
Organism: Nigrospora osmanthi; assembly: GCA_029489945.1. Classification (NCBI taxonomy): domain Eukaryota; kingdom Fungi; phylum Ascomycota; class Sordariomycetes; order Amphisphaeriales; family Apiosporaceae; genus Nigrospora; species Nigrospora osmanthi. The sequence goes on along the minus strand of CP120503.1, from coordinate 1,860,441 downwards.
TTGAGTACGGCGCGCGAGAGGATCTACGGAAGTACATAGCACGACTAACGTTGGGCGATCTTCGGAAACGGTTCAGTACCCTGCCATTCGGAAGACATGGGGCGGGTGACTTCCATGGGCAGCCCAACCTCGCCAGCCTACGGATGCTCCGTACAGCTCCGATGTGAAGCTGTGGCTGTGACTCCCTACATAAGTATGTACAGGGCTACCTCAGGTAGGGTGCTATAGCCCCGATGTTTTAATGCAGGGGACTGTCCACGTGAATCTTATGTAGAGTGGACGCATAAATGAGACTGGATAGAGAGAGCACAGAAAGGTAAGCCCATGGGTAAGTACAAATGTACGGAGTACAATACGTAATCAAGCAGATGCATGCATTTTTATGCATCGGCAGCTCAGCTCGGACCATCCGTCCCGCCAAGACCAGGCTGAAGGCAGCAAGGCTGGCGTACGACTTGCAGCTTTACTGGTTGGTACCTGGGTACTTACTTCCCGACCTTCCCTAGCTTCTATGCGTGCAGCGAGTGAGTGCATGCTGGCCGTTGACCCGCTGGAAGGCCGGCAAACGCTCCATCTCCATCTTCCTCCGACCATCACCGGCTATCCATTCCCTTCGTCATCCTTCATCATCAAAGCCAACGTCCCGTGTGTGTGTGTGTGACGCCCTCGTCCGCCCCCCTCGCCCGTACCCCGAGCTTCTTCGTCGCCCGCCCGCCCCCGCGACCTCGCCATCGCCAGTCCCGTCGTTCAACCCGCCCCGGCACGCATAATCCACCATGGGTGACGTCGCGGTAGAGAACCCAGCCAACTACGTGGCGCCGCACAGCAAGGCCATCCCCTCGACCATCCCCAACGTCGAGAACATCGAGGGCCTGTCCTCCCAGGGCGCCGACGAATATGCCACATTGAAGAAGCTGCAGCGGCATCTGGAGTACATCCAGCTGCAGGAGGAGTACATCAAGGATGAGCAGCGAAGTCTGAAGCGGGAGCTGGTCCGCGCCCAGGAGGAGATCAAGCGCATCCAGAGCGTGCCGCTTGTTATCGGCCAGTTCATGGAGGCTATTGACCAGAAGTGCGCCCTCCCCTTCCGTCCGTCTTACCCTGCCAGCTGCTAACTGCCCATCACAGTACCGGCATCGTACAGTCCAGCACGGGCTCCAACTACGTCGTGCGCATTCTCTCGACGCTCGACCGGGAGAAGCTGAAGCCTTCTTCATCCGTTGCCCTGCACCGCCACTCTAATGCCCTCGTCGACATCCTGCCCCCGGAGGCCGACTCGTCCATTGCCATGCTGGGAGCCGACGAGAAGCCCGATGTGACGTACGCCGATGTCGGTGGTCTGGACATGCAAAAACAGGAGATTCGTGAGGCGGTCGAGCTGCCCCTCACCCACTTTGACCTCTACAAGCAAATCGGTATCGACCCGCCGCGAGGTGTGCTCCTGTACGGTCCTCCGGGTACCGGAAAGACCATGCTGGTCAAGGCCGTCGCCAACTCCACCACGGCCAATTTCATCCGCGTCGTCGGCTCCGAGTTCGTGCAGAAGTACCTCGGCGAGGGCCCTCGAATGGTCCGTGACGTCTTCCGAATGGCCCGTGAGAACTCGCCTGCCATCATCTTCATCGACGAGATTGACGCCATTGCCACGAAGCGATTCGATGCCCAGACCGGTGCCGACCGCGAGGTACAGCGTATCCTGCTGGAACTTCTGAACCAGATGGACGGTTTCGACCAGACTGCCAACGTCAAGGTCATCATGGCCACGAACCGTGCCGACACCCTGGACCCTGCCCTTCTGCGACCCGGTCGTCTGGATCGGAAAATCGAGTTCCCGAGCCTGAGGGACCGCAGAGAGAGACGGCTGATCTTCACCACCATCGCCAGTAAAATGAGTCTGGCACCCGAGGTCGATCTCGACAGCTTGATCACCCGCAACGACCCCTTGAGCGGTGCCATTATTGCCGCCATCATGCAGGAAGCCGGCCTGCGTGCCGTGAGGAAGAACCGCTACAACATCATCCAATCGGACTTGGAGGATGCGTACTCAGCACAGGTCAAGGGTACGAGCGACGACAACAAGTTCGACTTCTACAAATAGAATGCTCGTCTTGTCGCTGTCCTGGAAAGTGTGGGATCTCGGCCACCAAATGGCCCCGGCTGCCTTGACCAGTTCGGGACGGGCTGCATCCCGGGGGCAAATTACCATGTAATCTGGGTTCCGGTGTAGTCGGGCCTCTTCACGCGAAGGAAGTTATCAGAGCCACGGAGGCAGAACTCATCAACTTCAAGAGTTCCAACGCAGCTGTACAATGTACCATCATACTTATGAAACCACAGAGCGAAAACGTGCTTTTGCCATAAGTTACCCCTTGTACTCTTCGGATACGGCACCGCCCCCATCTTGGGGGCTCTTGGGTGTGAACTTGGGCTTTTTGCTGAAGCAACCCAGGCACACCAGCTGAGTGCTGGGGTCTTGAGTAGTCGGTACAGGAGAGCCCTGTTGCTGCCTCCTACCACTTATAAACATAGCCGTATAACCAACCCATGCTGATATTGCCCCCGTAGATTTTATGCTGTGAGTGCGAATGCGAACAGCGAGCGTACCTGAGCAGACAGACCCCGCTGCCGTTCAGCAAGGGGCTGCTGGGCTGCTTGGAAGAGGTAGAATTCGATCCCTGGAATTACCCCGGTTGCCCATCATCGCATCACGGGGGGCGGCGGCGGCGGCGGCGGGGGGGCCACCTGCGCAAAACCCTTCCCGTGTTTTAGGCGCGAGAGCACGCGAGAGCACGCCATGATGAGGTTATCAGGGCATGATCCCAAGACGCGGTCTCCAAAGGGGAAAACGGGGGGGGGGGGGTGAACTGCCCGGGCCGGATAGACCGACGACCCTCCTTGCCCCCCGAGTTCACTCAAAATGCATGCGTGCGAGCACATTTGGGGTCGTTCATCTGTTTTCCCTTTTTTGAAATCTAGACCTAGGCTTCCCAACACACATACATACTATTTCTGTCCGATTTGCCCTGGCCGAGTAGGAAAAAAATCTTCTCGGTCTTTTGTTTGTCTATACCGTGTGTGTGTGTGTGTGTGTGTGTGTGTGTGATTACAGACCTCGGGACGCCCAACCGTCCCGTTGCCCAGCCCCCCGTCAGGTACGGCCCCCACAACACCGAAAGGCCTCGCCGGGGGATATAACTACCGTGTCGAGAGAGAAAAACACCCCCCCTCTCCCCTAGAAAGAGGAAGAAGAAAGAACCAACCATACTAACGCCGCCTGCCCAACCCACCCCCGGCTCGTAAAGTCGTCATCGGAGCCGACTCTTTCCCCTCCTTCCCTCTCATTGCCGTCATGGCCCGCCAAGCCGGGGCTGTGAAGCCATTCAACGCACTCTAGCAAGTGACCAGAACCCCCGTCCCTCCCCCCATGGCTTCCAGAATAGTACACGCTTGCGTCCCCCCAACTCCGAGCGACGAGAGCCGAAATACGAGAAATGAAACAATAGTGGTACAGGTTGGAAGACGAGCGAGCCACGCGAAAAGCCGTCGCGCGCTGGCTTCCCAACAGAAAAGGAAAAGAGACGCCACGGAGACAACTTGTCTCTGGAAGCTGATCTTCCCAGTCTCGACAAAATCAGGGTATCAAACTCGCACACCTAGCTCTGCTGGGGTATATCCTTCACCTCGCCACGCCGTCACGTTCTCTTCCCCCCCACACCGCCGCTTCCAGCGCCGGCCGACTGCCAGGCTAGGAGCCCATCACCACGCCGAGCTCCAGGAGCAGCTTCACGAACTGGGCGTGGAGCTCGATGAAGAAGTCGGGCATGCCCACCACCTCGGCGAGGCCGCGGGCCTTGGGAGCGAACCCGCCCGGCCCCATGGAGCCGCCCATGCTCATGCGTTGGACGAAGCCGTTGCGACTGCCCCCCGTCAGGAAGCTGCTCCCGCTGTCGCGGTCCCGCTCGCGGTCGGCACTGCCACCGCCGAGACCCAGCCCGATGCCGCTGTCGCGGGGGCCGGGGGCGTCGCCGCCGCCGCCGTAGCCGCCGCCATGCTGCGAGTACATGCCGGCAAGCGGCGACCCCTCCTCCTCGCGTTCGCGTTCGCGCTCGGCCTGCGTGTCGGCCAGCTTCACGATCCACTCCGCCAGGTCGCGGAAATGCACCGACAAGAAGTTGAAGGCTTTCATGGCGACGCGTTCCCGGTGGGTGGACAGGGCCAGGAAGGCGTAAACACGCCGCCGGCCGCGAGCATGCCTGTCGGGAATGCGGAAGATGTAGGCCGTAGTATAGCCGGCGAGCGGGTCGCCAAAGAAGATGGGTCCCCCAGACGACTGCGACGCTGGCGTTTGGCTCGAGACAGCCGACGGCGGAGCGTAAGGGAGACCCGGTGGGATGGTGGGAGGTCCGCTGGACATGGGGCTCGACGGGGGGTTGTTCCCGTGTTCCGGTCGTCGCGGTAAAGTTTCGAACGAGAGGGTGCGCAGGCACGAGGCGCGCACAATGGAGTAGGTGTTCGCGATTTGTGGTTCATGCGTGCTGGTATAGTCGAGGAAATGGGTGTGCGATTGCATGCTCGACTTGGAAGAGACGCTGGAGTGCGACGTGGACGTCGTGGGCCGGCGGCCCGACGAGGACTGGGCGCGAACAGAGCGACTGCTCGAGGGCGCATCCGCCTGGTCGTCGTCTTCGGCATCGGAAGCGCACGACGACTGGGGATTTGAGTTGGGCGGGCTCGTATCCCTGCTGCTGCCACCGTAGACACGCGCGTACGGGGTGCGCGTGCGCAGAGTCGGGCCTCGGGGCTCGGCTTGTGACGGCTTGGCGCTGTTCTCTTGGGCGGTTTTGCTGTCTTGACGTTTCGGCAGAGTCAGAGCGCAGTTCTGGCACGGGTTGGCCCTTTTCGTATCGCCGTCGTCGTAGGTCCGGCGGAAAATGGGATCGGGTCGCAGTGCGGACTCGTGGGAGCCGGGCTCGGGTATTTTGCGCGGGCTCTGTGGGGGCGTCTCGATGGCGGCGGCAGCGGCGGCCTTGGTCGTCGTTATCGTGGCCAGTTTGGAGGCGTGACGGACGGCCGCGCGCTGAACCTCTTGCTCCGAGGCGGGCAGGCTGGAGCTGCGCGAGGAGTTCAGGTGCATTTTGCGGAGGGCGTCCGTGACGGACGGTGGCTGTGATGGCGTCGCAGCGCTGGTCTGCGGGCGATCCGAGTCGGGCGACTCGTCAAAGCAGTGGGAACACGGGACCGGCAGGCCTTCGGTCACCATGAGCGGCGTCGGGCCGTGCAGATCGCAGTAATGCGCGAGGCATAGCTGGATATGCGTCGTTAGTAATGCGCAAGTATTCATGGGTCGATGCGTGATGACCATGATGGGGGGTGGCAAAGGGGAATAGACGGTCTCGGCATCCACACGGAAATTGGAGTAGGGGAGGCAGAGCCAGGCATATAAGTGAAGGGGGAGGGGGGTCAAGATGAAGGGGGCAAGCGGCGGATGGGTGTGTGTTGGCAGTCAGTCAGTCCCAATGGGCTTGGGCTCGGGAGCAAATGCCAGCCAGGCGCTGGACGGAACAGGACAAACAGACGACGGCAGCAGCGCGAAGGAGAGGGGGGTGATGGGTGGGAGGGCTGACGGTCCTTTTGAGTTTGAGACGCGAACGCCCTGGAACGTCACTGGCGGGCGCGCAAGGGAGCGCATAACATGTAAGCTGAGTCGCAACGCTCCATCGTGGCACTTGCCAGCGCTGGCCGTGTCGCATGGCAGGGGATTAAGGGAGGGCGGAGCGGCAGGAGGTAGATGATAAGGGGATGTATGTGCGCGCGCGCGCGTGGCTTGCAGGGTAAGACGGCAGCGCACACGCCTCGCTCCGAGCCGTCAGATTGGCCCGGCGGAGGGTTGCAAAGTGAGAGGTGACATGGCCGGGGACTGACGGTCAGGCAGCGAAGGGCGTTGTTTTGGTGTTTGCGTGGGGGAGCTGGTTACACGCCGCTATCTGGGAGCTGGCCCGTATCGGTGGCACCGGGTGCGAAGCGGTGAAGCTGCAGCGTGGGGGATCTGGGGGATCTCGGGGGTGGGAAAGGCGATGTGCCGGGCCGAGACAAATCAGAGGCCGTGAAAACGGCCTGCGGTTACTTACTATGGAAGTCATGACGTCTTGCGGCCTGGCTTTGCTGGCCTTTTGGTCGCTTGTGTTTGCTCTTGCCTTATCTCACTCTATCCGATTGGGAGACTGGCGCGAGCCGTTCGTGCAGCAGCAAATGGCCTGGCCCTCGCAACCTGTTGCTGCCAAGGGCGTGCGTAGTCGGCTTGAGGTTTTTGTTTTGTTTGCTTCTGGCCCGCGGTTTCGGCCGGTCCGTGGCGCCGGGGGGCCCGGAAGCACTCGAGTTGTGACTGATCGCCTGCGGGTGTGCGCCGCAGGAAAAGTGCTGGATCGGCTGTCGTGTGTATGGAGAGGGCGAAAGTCGGTCCGCCAGCCCGTTTCTCTTTGTGTCCTTCCGTCGTCACGCTCCGTCCTGCCGTCTGCTGTCTCGTTTTCTCGGCTCTCGTGACACTCGCGCGCATACACATACACACACTCATACACACACGCTCCGGCTCGCTCTCTCACGCACGCACGCATGTACGCACGCACACACACACACTCTCTCTTCTCCCCCCCAGTAGTAGAAGAGAGATGGGTATCGGCGAGGAAGGAAGAAGAAGAGGAGCACCAGGAGGAGGAGGAGGAGGAGGAGGAGGAGGAGGGGGAGGAGGGAGGCGAGGGGAGGGGAGGGAACGGGAGGGCGGGGAGGGGCGGACAGAGGGCGAACAAGGTTGAGTCGAAGGTCTCGACGGGGGACGGGATGATGTATGTATTGGATGCAAGTACGAAGTATATGTGCGGGTAGGTAGGTGATAGCGCCGATTGTAGTAAGTATTCGTAGGTGCCATGTACCGATGGTTTTTTTTTTTTTTTTTTGGCCAACACGACCCGTTCAGCCAGAAGCAGCCCCGGCTCTGGGTCCCGACTGGGATGGCAATGGAATTGATGGATGAAGGGATGGAACCTCCTGGGGCTTTAGGCCGGTCCACCCGATTGTTAAAAGCCGGCCTCCTATTGTCCCAAGCCCAGCGCTGTCCCGGGGTTCCTTGGCTAGTCCTGAGGACGAGGGCGCCGGTCCTGTGCAGGTACTCTTATTAAGCTTCCGGGAAACAGTCCGACGGACCAGGTACCTTTGGGATGGGCGCCGGAAGCTCGAATTGGGCAACGTTTCGCGGGCCCGGTTTGCCTTGGACGAGGGGCAGAGTGGCAGATGGTCCCGGAAAAACCCAGAAGTTCTTTCTTTCGGTTGGGTACTTCCATCCACCGGAGACCCAGACCCAGACCCAGATCCAGATGGAACCCAGACGGGCAGCAGGCGGGCGAGCGCACTGGCCGAACCGACGCCGCGGTGCTGCAAGTCAACTGGAATCCAATGGTACGGGATGGGGATGGGATGTACTGTGTAGGGCGCGAACTGCTGCTGGGGCGCAGTGCTATGGGAGCTTAGAGGTACCTAGCTAGGTAGGTCGGTAGCTTTTGATAGGTACTTCTAGGAGCCCTGCTAGTCGCATGGAACCTATGCTGGGGTCGGAGAGCCCCACTTATGGGCGATGGTGGGCTTCGCGACGACGGGTCCAGGGTCTTCGGAGTGGGCGTTGTACGTAATGGCCGCCCGGGAGCAAAGCACACCTGAGGCAGGGAGATGAGCGAAGGCGAACCTCGTCTAGTCTGGCGCGAGTCCACAACGGTTTCGCGGTGCCGGGCGAGCGTGCGTCGATGGGGTCGCCCGTTTTCAAGAATGCAACAGCAGAGCGGCACGACGACCGCCTCCGCCTCTGGGCCAGACGCTGGCCCTCCAGGTCCGGACAGGCGTAGCAGCAGCAGCAGCGGCTACTGCACGACGACGACGACCACGACGACGATGACCAGGCCAACAACCCGCACAGAGACATGTGAAAGGGGACGCTAGCCTAGCCCCCCTTAGCACCCGACTTCAAACGACGGCCGGTTCCCAGCCAGCTGGCCAGCTTAGGCCCGCGACGTCGACTTTAGGTTTTGTTCGTGGGCGTCGCCGGCTCGTATCGGCAAGTGATGGTGGACGGGGCGAACTGGTGACAGGGTGCAGGCAGGCGGACGGAAGGGGAGGTAGGAAGGTGACTGACGACGGGCTGGCCACCACCACCACCACCATGCACGCCAATGAAGCAGGGAAAGTCTAGCCTTCACGTAAACAAATCCAATGCAATTGGGCGTCGGCGAGGACTCAGGCGGAGCCTCACGATCGGTGGGGATACAGCTTCAATAAATAATAAATAAACGCGGCAGGGCACTCGCATGGGTCGACGCCAAAGGGCCAGGCTCGCCCGGATGCTTCCATGCCCCTCGCTCATCCATGCCTGTCGGATGCCTGTCATCCATGCCATGCCTTGCAGGCCCAGCTCCTCTTTTCACTCTTTCTCTCTCTCTCTCTCTCACACACACTCTTTCTCTCCTACACACAGAGACACACACACTCTCTCTCTCTCCACCGGGTGTCGCGTGTGGCCGGACGGCATTACGCACGCACGAACCCACGTTTTTTTTCCGCCAAAAAGATGCGGGGAGTCGCCTCAATCGGGTATGGGAAGCGTCGGATCTGGGGCATCAAATTACCAGGCCTCTGCGAAGAAGGGCCGGCTCACCCAGAAAGCAGGCCGTTGCCAACCATACCCTCTCGTCCCTCTCAGTCCCCCAGCACCTGGCCAGGGCAAACGCCCTCCATCGGGCTAGTCCCGTCCCTCTCTCACGGCACCTTCGGCCTGGTTCCGAGGACAACACCCGGGGCACCGCAACGCAACGCTCCGCACCTCGGCTGAACCGGGTGGGAGCCCGTACGGGTAGACACAGACACACTTACACGTACATAGACGTGTGTACCTACCTACCTATGCATGGGCATTTCCTGTGCCCATCAGGTACGTACGAAGAGACGACCGACTTCCATGCAACAAGTTTCGAGGCATGGAGGTCGGGTAAGCGCCTCATTCGTATGGGACCTATGTAGGTTCGTCGAGGCATCTAAGTACCTAGTATGTAAGATCAATGGACGGTGCCACAACCGTTCAAGGATGTGACGAACGGATCCTGTCCACATCCATCTGCTCCCTTTCCCCTCCCCTCCTGCTGGCCCTCCACTCGTCTCGATGCTACATGTGCAGCAGCATCGAACTTCCCTGCCAGGCCTGCAGCACACTAACACTAGCTGGAGGACCCGGCCTCTGCGGGCTTGGCACGAGTTGACACGAGTTGGCGAGCACAATAGCGCGGGCAGGCCTTGCAAGACCAGGACAGGAGTATGTATACGTACCGTTCGTCTGACAACGGTTCGCAAAGTGGTAGGTGACCCCTGAACGGCGAGGCCCCAAGGAGAACACCAATGCAGCACGAGTCGGTTTCACAGATAGGGCGTTGGGGGGGGAGGGCTCGGAGTGCTGCCCGCTTCAGTCCATGTTCAGATGATCGCTGCGACGAGTCGTCGGATCAGGAAGCAGGGCAGCAAGGCATACATACGTTCGTTCTTTTTTTTTCTCTCTCCCTACCGAATGCCCACACCGCTGCTTCCGACCGTGGACTGCGACCCCCCTCTCATGATCCAGAACCTTCGTCCGTAGCTCTCCGATCGATCCTATGCTGTGTGCGCTGCGTGGGTGCGCTGCGGTGCAGTGCTGCTGCGCCGTGCCTGTGCTGCTGCTGTGCGGTGCGGTGCTGCAACCTGGCAACGCCACCAGCACGTTCCCAGCCGTGGCTTCACCATTTCTCATTTGTGCCCGAGGGACATCGGGAGCGCCATGTAATTTCTTTTCCGTCGCTGCTCACCCAACCTTGTCTGGCAGGCAGGCGGCCTCGATGTCGGGCTGATTGATGGCCACGCCGTTTCACCCTTCGGACGACGACCTGCGCCCAGCCATCCATGGCTCTATACGACCTTATGCCCGCTGGGGGGGGGGGGGGGGCCTGGAGCGCCCATCCCAAGCGGGCGCCCTCTTCTCCCCCGACGTCGCAACCCCCGCCAAGGCGGCAGGGTCGCTGACGCCGGGAGTCCACGCAGCGGTTCCGGCAGTGCCGTGGGATACGACCCCCGACGTCAGCCTGTCCGCCCGTCGCCAATGGGGGCGGGAAGGAAGCGCTATCGGCCCTCCTCCCTATGCGCGGGAGCCCACACCCTACGGCTAGTTCTTAGCGAGCTTGCCCAATTGCAACCTGGGCGGTGGTGGTGAAGCGTCATTATACGGCGGGCGGATTTGCTGGTTCCGTGAGCGCATCGCGATCGAGCTTCCACGCTTGTCGCCTGGGGGGTTGGGAGGCGGGATAAAGCCAGAGAAAGAGCAGGAGGAAAAAAAAAAAAGTATCGTCATGCTGGAGGACGGGCTTGAAACCGATCCGAGTCGAGGAGGTGGAGCTGCTCGTCGGCACAGGCGGGGAGCAGTGCCGCGGGTGGCAGGATCTTTCCCTCCTCGGCGCAACCCATTCCACCCATCGATTGGCTTTCCCTTCTCCGCCGCCGGGTTTTTTGCCTCGTCAGGGTTGGTGATCGGTTTTGGCACTCGGCAACAGGGACACACACACACACACACCTACACACGCAAGTATGATCAGTCCCTTCTTTCTCCTCCCTCTCTCTCTCTCTCTCGCGCGCGCGCGCGCGCTCCCCCTCTCTGTAATTATGTCGGGCCTGATCGTCTCATCTCCTCGGACATTGCCATGGCCTAGCTTCCCGTTGCGTCCGGCTGAGTAATGCTGGTCGACCAGAGGGCGGGCGAATTTGGTTCCGGCGCTGTGATCAGCATGGGCACACACACACGCGCGCACACACACACACACACACACACACGCGCGCTTAGTATCACATGCAGCGCTAGCTTCCGTCCGAAGGCTGGTTTGTTCTCGCGTGGCTGACGAGGGGGACGGGAACCGCCCAGGCAAGGCGTGTGAGTACCCACAGCGAGAAGCTCGGTAGAATGCCGCCAGAAGAAGCCCTGTGCTTTCATGTCACCACCCAATTATCCAGGGTGGAGTCCCGTAATGGATGGATAGGGTTCCCGATGGGTGCACGGGTGGATTTCGGCGATCAGGTTGCCCGTATGGTATGTATGGTAGAAGTATAGCAGCCCCCCGTATGGACGGACGTCGGCGCGCCGGGTCTCGCGCGCTGTCTCTCGCCCGTCTCGCGCTCGTGACACGATGCGTGACCCGTGCCGTATGTATGACCTGCGGCGCCTAGGCGAGGCAGGAGATGGTCAGGTCGGTAAGCAAGGTCAGCGGCATATGCTTCGCTACCTATCGTATGCGCATGCTGACGCAAGGTCGAGTGTTGCAGGACGCCTCAACTCCCGGCAGCTCGCTAAGGTTGGCGTGCTTGCTCTCATCCTTTTTTTTTCCAGGTCAGGTCCTGGGCGGTTTCTTTTCCAAGGCTCCCCCCTCCCTCACCGAGGCCACGCGAGCGCATCGGCAATCCAGATCTGGGGGGCACATGCTCCCATGTAGGCCGCAATTTGGGGCACAGCGACGCCCGTGGCCACGACTACCAGGGGCCTTAACATACGATGGGCCGTCCCTTACGCGCCCGACACGTGCGTGACACAGGGCTGGACTGGCTTGGATGGAACCAGATGCAACCGTGCGCGGCCACAATGAAATCCGTACACGATGTATGGAGAGGGAGGGGGTTGTATCCGCATCCATCCCATACTTGTGTACATACTGGCGTACATCAGGTACCACCACATCGCCGGTATGGATGCTGCTGACCACCAGATGGGTAGCGGCGGCCGCAGTGACATGCCCGCTTCCCGTGGCTCTACTGTCCTGCCTTTTCGCTCTTCCGGCTGCCCCAGCCGACTCTCCCAACTTGTACACGCCCCGGGGTCTCACCCTCCCGTCTTGCCGCCCACCGGGAAACGGGCGCAGAGGCTCTTTGGGGCATCGCGCACCCCCCCTCCCATCCTTGCCCGGTTCTGATGAACCGTGTCATCCATCTCCAACCGGTCTGCTGGGTACTAGGTACCCTCTCCTGTGCCAGCCGTCTGGGGGGGGGGGGGGGGGGGGGGCTGCTGGGCATCCTCACGACCTTGTCCTCTTCCTGTCTGCAACGGGTGCTGCCGCCCCACGCCAAAAAAACGACGGGGAGAGAGAGGGGGAGAGAGGATCTTTGGGCGCGACTGGCCCGACGGTGGCCGGGGGGGGCGCTGGCGTGGACCGACCAGCATGGCAAAGGTCGCACCGAGGCTCGCATGGTGCCCCTGCCAGTGAGATGGCAATCTCAATCTAGCAGACAGGTGCCACGGGGCGAATCGTGTCGTGCCGTGGTCGTGCCCGTGTCGTGTCGAGGGGCTTGGGACGGAACCTGGCAGCCCTTTCCTATGCACTCAGCCGTCTCGGATCCCCAGTCCCGAACCCTTTCCCCCCTCCCGCGGGAGCCCATGCGACAACAAAAAAAAAGAGAACCACCTCTTCAGCACGGTTGGTCCGTACCTCGGATCTTTGCATATGATGACAGACTCCCCCCCCATATCGTCTATTGGCACCAGTGGTGGACGGTGGCGACGTCACTTTTGCCTTCCTGGTATGTCGGCGCGCGCTGGTCGGTAAGCAGCATTTAGCCACGACGGCATAGTACCACCACACCCTTCGCCTGGACACTCAGCACCAGCATTCGCGCCTCAACTCGCGTGGGCCCCGTTGCCCACCGGGTAGAACCGAATGGGTCTACGCCGTAGTGGTAAAAGCAGGCTGCCCCCGGGGGGGTTTCGTATTTATCCGAGATAACGCTATCACATTATGCAGGGCCAAGATGCCTCGAGATTTTACCCGTTTGTCAGCTCTTACTCGTTACATGACCGCTGGGCACAGCGGTTCCCACCCGGGAAGTTGGCCGTCGCCTCGCTCAACGGGCCTCCTCTGACTCATCAACCACACACGCATGACATCTCTTACATACCAGGCGCGTACTTGGGGGAAGGGGGGGGGGGGGGGGGGGGGGGAAGGGTTGGTGTGCACTCGATCGACTCGTCATCCGCCAAACGCCCAAGCCCCTTCCCCCCCCGGCGGGTCCGGTCAGGAGAAGACGGTCCTGGGCCGCTCCAGCATCTTCCCGTCGAGCTCGATGTCGACCTTTTCGTTGTAGAAGCACAGCAGGCCGGCCACGCGCGCGCTCTCGGGCGCCGGGTGGCGGTAGTACCACACGGCGTCCTCGAGCGTCCGCTCCCGGGCGGTGCCGGCGCCGCCCAGCACCAGCGAGTAGTAGTTGGCGACGCCCTTGTAGGGGCACGCCGTCGTCGTCGCGCTCTCCCGCAGCCGCGCCGGGTCCACCGCCGTGGCCGGCAGGTAGTAGCGGACCGGCAGCCCCGTCTCGTGCAGGTGGTGGGCGCCGCCCGGCGCGCTCGCCACTTCGACCCCGTCCCTGCCCAACGCTCCGAGTCAGTACCTAATGTCTTAGAGGGGGGGGGAGGGAGAAGAAAGGGGCACGAGATCCCCTCTCCCCCCCCCAATGTCTTTCCTCCTCTTTTGGGGCCAAAGACCTAAAAGGAGGGGCTCCCGTGAAAAGCTCCTCATCAAGCCCAATAAGGGGGGGGCGAGCCAACAAAAAGAACCAACTCTCTCTGTCTCTCTCTCTCTCTCTCTCTCTCTCTCTCTCTCTCAGACGGGTACTGCCTTACACGAGCACGCGGAGGGGCCGCGTCGAAGGCAGGATGTCGACGCGCTTGTAGGGGTCGCGCGGGTGGACGTAGATGCGCTCGTCCTCCTCGAACCAGGCGTCGGCGGCGGCGAACTCAACGCGGACGCGGCCGGCGAGTTCGGGGCGGCGCGCGGCCGGGCCGAACGCCAGCACGCGGTCGGTGGCGCGGTCGCCCACCACCAACCGCCCGACGCGGCACCCGGGGGGGTTCTTCTTCTTCTTCTTCTCCTCCTTTTCTTCTTCTTCTTCTTCTTCGTCGTCGTCCCGGTCGTCGTCGTCGTCGTCTTCGTCGAACCGTAGCGCGCCCGGCCGGAACGCCGCCGCCGGCACGTAGTAAAAGGGGTAGAAGGGCTTCTCCCACACGTAGAGCGCCTCCGTCGTGTCCGCCACCACGGCCCCGCCGAACTGGATCCGCACCCGCTTCGCCGTCGCCAGCGTCCGCACCGGGCCCTCGGCGAGGAGGCGCCGCCCCAGCTCCAGGAGGTCGGGGCGCGCGTAGGGGCTGGCCATGGCCTGCTTAGTTTTGTTTTCTTTCTTTCTTTCTTTTTTTTTTGTTTTTTACTCTTCTACTCTCTTTCGTGTTCTTTCTTTCTAATTTCTCTTTTCAGGGGGTCGCCTGCGGTAAGTAAGTGAGCGAGTGGGTGGCGATAGAAGGAGGTCGCGTGCGTTATTCAAACAGCGGCAATAAGAAGAAATAGAAGCAGCAGCAGCAGCAGCAGACGAGAAAGGGGCGCCGCCTTTTTAACTCAACGCATGAGACGACGGCGACCCCCAACGGACCGGCCTTCCCGGGGAACCTTAAAAAGAGCAGTCGTTAAGAATCATGTCGTCACTCTCGGAGGTCGGATGTGGGGTAACGGGGACGGGCTTCCCCCGCTTCCCTCCATCGCGGGCCTCGCCTGTGCTCAGCTACTTACCTACATACATACCTCCCCAACCTATCGGGACGGCCGGCCTTTCGGTTTTTTTCTCGCATATTTCGGTTCGTACGGCTGCCGGCCGCTGCACGTCGACCCTAGCTGCAGCCCGAATATGTATGCACAGGCGGCCGGGCCCCTCGACGGGCGCAAGCGATCCTCCTGTCCAATGGCCCCTAGCGTCCTCACGTGGGGGGGGGGAAACAGCAGACAAGACGTAGAAGACATGGTTTTACTGAGACGGAACCCAACCCGAGGAATGACGGAGTGAGAGAAACGCGGGTGGTGCTTGTTTGGAATTGGAATGTAAGCACGAGGAGAAACCTCTCTACCTACTTGCTTGGGGAATCCCCCGGCGGCATCATCCTGATAACCCGCCGTCGAACCGAGTCCGCGGTCCGCTTGCCTCTTCCTCCCTTCCCCGTGTCTAAATTGGAAGTTCTATAGTAAACGTAGTGGGTATCTCAAATGATCCGTTGCCCTGAACCCCCCTACAGCAGGAAACCACAGTCGCGTGAGTTTCGTTCCCTCGTCGTGCCTCCCTATGCCTAGACTACCCCCCCTTTGGAAAGTACAGAATCGGGATATCGTACCAAACACAAAAAATGCACCCGTGCCATGCTATGCATCCGTTCACAATGCCCCCGCCCCGCCCCTTGCCAAATCAGAATGTATACAATGCTCCGAACCCTGTCTCGCCTGATCTGTTCCGCGTCGGCCACCCAGGCATCATCTGTAGGGGCCGGTAGGGGTTTGTGCGCATGACGAAGGCGGTCGGGGTGCCTAGATGCGCGCGGATGGAACCTGGGCTCGTGTTTGAGGGCGCCGACGGGCCAGGGGTCTGCTGCCCGCGAGGTGATCAGTCACTTGTCTCCTCGACGAACGGATCGTTATCCACGCCGAGCCGTTTGGAGGCAGGTTCGCCACTGTCATCCGCCACGCCGTACCTTTCCATCCACAGTTTGCGCAGCACCTTGTAAATGAACAGGTATTGCGACTCGGCCTGCACCATCATCTTGCGCTGTTCCCGCAGCTCGCTGACCGTGTCGAAGACCAGGTCGGGCGCCTCGTCGCCGCCGTTGTTTTCGTCGTAGTGCTCGAGGTCGCCCGAGTCGACCTCGCGCATCAGGTGCTCCAGCGCGATGAAGGTGCCGCTGCGCCCGACGCCGGCCGAGCAGTGAACGACCCGCGGGTTGTTGTCGCTCGCATTCTTGGCCCGGGAGAGGCGCATGAGCTCGAAAAAGGAGTCGATGTCCTCCAGCGCCGGGACGCCAAAGTCGGGCCATTTCTTGTACAGCAGGTGCCAGACGTCCATGTCGTCGTCGCGCCCCTCGACGTGCATTTTGAGGTGGCGCATGACGATGGCGCCGTGGGCCTTGTCTTCCATGCCGACGCACGTCACCTGCGCCCGGAAGCCGTCGCCGAACTCGTCTTCCTCGCCCACCTCCAAGGCGTCGTCGACGGCGTCGGGGAAGTACGGGTGGCACTTCTCCATGGCGTTCTCGTGCGTCTCCGTGAGCATCACGATGACGGCGGGGCTCTGCAGCTGCTGGGACACCATGCGCCAGACATGGTCCTGGGTGTTGGGCTTGGGGCCCTGCATGGCAATGTACTTGTGCGGAGGGCGCTCCTTGGGCCTCAGGGGCGACTCGAGGACGATGGGCGAGGCGTTGATATAGTCGGGGGCGCCCTCGGGCACCTGCAGCTTCACGCGGTTGTGCTCCCACGGCTGCACGTTCTGGTAGCGGTTGAGATTCTTGAAGGCCGGGTTGATGGGCCCGAACTTGGCCGACGTGTCACGCATGCCCTGCACGGTGCGGATTTGCTCGGTCCAAGTGATGTCGGCAAACTTGGTGGCGATGTCCTGCTCGGACAGGGTCAGGAAGGCAGGGATCTTGCGGCCGTCGGGCAGTCGGCCGTCGGTACCGGCGGAGCGGTTCTGGGCGGGGGAGGAAGTCATGGCGTGGTCCAGGGAACCGTCATGGTTGACGACAGCGGGGGAAGCGGAGGGTTGCAGGGAAGCGGGGGCGGGCGAGCGCGCACGCTTATGCGAGGAGCGCGTGAACTTGAGGTTGCGGAAGGGCGACTTGGGCGGGATGAAGCTGTGGGGGCTCTGCGAGCTGTGGCTGGACCGCGGCGGCGTGGTCGAGGTCGAGATGGTCAGCGTGGGCGGCGAGTGACGAGCAGGGGGCGCGAGTTTCCCGTCGGCCGAGGTTCGCAGTGGTGCGGAGGAGGAAGGGACGGGCGAGGAGGACGGCGACATGGCGGCCTTTTTGGTCTTGGACCGCCGAAAGCGCTGGAAGTCGGGCATCGTCGTCGGGCGCAAAAGCCTCGCGGGTCGCCCACAGAGGCAGGCAGCCCTGGACCGCGGCGGAGCGCAAGGGGGGCGGTGGTGGGTGGGTGAGGTTGGCAAGGCCCGGGGAGGGGGAGGGGGGTGGATGGGATGGAGCGACGATCGCAAGGCGGCCACGACTGACTGGGACCGGGGGGCACAGGCAGTCCGACGATGAAATGTGCCGAAGGCCTTCGTCGCCGTCAGACGACAACGGCGATCGGGTAGCAGTGGGCAGGCCCAAACAGGGAACAAAGTTGCAGTGCAGCGTCGAGGCGAAAGTCAAAATGCTAAATAAGCAGCAGCAGGGCGGGCGGATCGCCGCCTCGGGGAGGGGATGCAGGCTTTGGACCGGACGATAGGATGGGCGGGCTATGTAAGTAGGTATGGATGGATGTATGGATGTACGAGGCAGCCTGACGTCGGGTGGTGGAATCCCGAATCCTTGGGTTATGTACCGAAGTTAAGTATCTATGATGCGCTGGGCATCTAGATACATAGATGTCTGTCGGGTCGAAGGGGAAATGGGACGAGACGAGACGGCACGGCACGGCACGGGGAGGACGAGGAAATATGAATATGAACAACAACAACAAGCACGACGGCGGGCGGCGGCGGCGGAGGCGGAGACGATGGCTCGCGTTGGTTGGTGGAGGAGGAGCAGGTGGTGGTGGTTGTGGATGGACGATCAACCGGTCGGCATTGGAGGTCGGTCGTGTGTGCGGCGCGCGCGTGTGCGTGCGTGTGGGCGGGTATACGAATATGGATGGATGTTAGAAGACTGGAGGTATGGGATGGGATCCAGGATGGGATGTCATTCATTCATTGGGGGAGAGGGCAGGTGGTGGTGGAATAGGATCATGTCGCATCCCATGCGAACCACTCTCCCATTCATCCATGGATGGACTGTAGGGCTCCCATACTACATAACCTATGGATTAGTATGATGTACCTACTCGAGACAGCTTCCACGCGTGCGCGCGCGCGCACACACGACCTGGCCGCCTGCCCTGCCTATGAGCGAGACAGCTGACCTCAGGTCGCCGGCTGCATGATGCAGCGAGATGGCGCCTCATTCCCGAAGAATGAAGGTGGGATATGTTTTTTGGGGGCGGCAAAGCCGTCCAAGTGGATTCCAGTCGCTGCAAAAGTGGCACACATGATGGTCATGGTCCCCACCCCGTGTGAATGCCTCTCTCTCAGGGCTCTCCCTCCCTCGGGCGCTGCTGGCACGCTGGCCGTCGACGGCCTCCGGCACAATTTCCGAAGTATTGGTCGATCCCGGAAAACATCCAGGCGAGATGAGCGAGCGGCCGCCCATTCCCCAGCGCGCCCGCCCTTTTGCCTTCGCCCTTCTCCGTATGCAACCTTGGTCTCTCTCACTCTTTCGCTCTCTCGCTCTCTCTCCCGCTCCCCTGTCCTGCAGGTTGCGGCAATGCAATGTACGGCTGGCAGGCGAGCCGGGCCCTTTCCTCTCTGTACATATCCATCCATACACGCCTGTGTGTCATGTACGAATGACGATCGCCTTTTCCAGCTAGATGGAACCGCCTGGCCGTATCCTCGGCACCGCGGCATTGCGTAGGGCGCCGGGCGGCAAAGGGGGCGCTGCCCTGCAAGCCTGCCCTGCCCTCCAGCGCTAGCTACTAACCTCTGCCTAGCTGGCCTGCGCCGTTGGGCCCCCTTATTCATCCGTCTTTTATCTGGGGCCGCGGGAGGAGCGCAGGGGTTCGTGGCCACGAACACGTCCTCCATGTCCTGTCTGCCCACTGCGTAAGGCTCCCCTCCCTGCCCAACGAGGGGCGGTGATGGATGCCATGGGATCCCATTGTACGGGCAGGGCAGAACTAGAGTTGCAGTATGGAAGTAAGGAGGTATTTATCCATGCCCACGGTAGTCGCCGCGCGCAAGTGCCGGCTCGGCCGAGCCTGCCGGCCTGGTTTCCCGGTGTGACTTGGGCTGCACCAAGCGTCGCGCACGCACGATCGGTACGACTCGCCGGGGTCCCATCGTCTCTCGTCGTCAACCGGGGAGGGGGAAGAAGTCAGTTCTCAATGTCGCGTGCACGATCCCTGCCTAAGAGGTGACCTAGCGAGCCTAGTACGGAGTACATAGTACGGAGTACCGTCCGGTCGGTCCTCGGTATGAGGTGGGTCTCAGCGCCAGCCCGACCACCCCCACACCGCATCCCTTCTTCTTCTTTTTCCCGCCTTTCTCAATCCTCCGTGCTACTGCTTACACTAACATTATGTACCTACTAATAGATACCTAAGTACCTATGTAGAGAGGTAGTGATGAACGACTGACTGCAGCTAAATTTAGCAGGGAAAAGAATCGATTAGGCCATCGGAATCATCCGCAGATCGGGATGAACCACTCTAATGTCCCTACATACTGCCCTGGTTGAATCTGTCAAGACAGAGAGAGAGAGAGAGAGAGAGAGAGAGAGAGAGAGAGAGAGAGAGAGAGAGAGAGAGAGAGAGAGAGAGAGAGAGAGAGCTCTGGGACAAGACTCTACCGGTGCCATTATGACCGTCACCACCCGCTTATACTCCATGAGGGCCCTTGGTTACTACAGTCCATGTCTGTACTCCATACCTGGGTAGGTAAATAGGTAGGTCATTAGAAAGGTTCCCGTGCTCCATGTCCAAGAACAAGAAGAAATACCCACGTAATGATGTGCCGGCTTACTAATCGCCAAACCCGTAGGAAAGCAACGTCTTCCCAATCCACGCCGGGGGATAACCTTGTGTGTTGGCCAAGAACGCACGCAACCGTCACGGCGCCCGTGAGACACGCGAGACACGCATCTGCCCGTGCATCTCCTGCATAACCCAAAAGAGGCCTCTGTCTCCCGCCGTCTCTGCCCCTGTCCGCTAGAGGCTAACAACGCGCCCCGATGCCGTCACCCTGACGCCCGAACCAGGAGAGATCCAACGACGGCCACTTGGGTGCGAGTCGGCGCCTTTTCAACATGCGTGACTTGCCCGAATGACACATGCCTGTCAGGACAACCCTGGTTCTCGGCGGCCCGCAGAGCCCCCGTGGTGCTTTCGTCAGCACCACCCCCTTCCGACACACGACCTCCAGCCCCCCCAGATCAGATACACTGCGTTCCAGCTGGTTGGAGACGGGGGTCAACTTTCCCCCGGCCGTTCTCAACGGCCCGCCTCGTCGCGAATAGGGCAAACCGAGACCAGAGAAGAACCGACCGAGGACAACCCACCCGTCACGCCTGGCTCGTACGAGGAGGCTCTCTCTCCGCCCCCTTCCCTGTGGAGCACTGCTTGGCCCGGCGCTTGTCGCCGGCCTCAGAGGACGACTCGATTTGGCGGCTACCAAACGCGTAGAATGGTCGGGGGAACCATAGCGCCCGGCCAGCTTCATAATCTCTTCCTCCCGGCTTATAATTAGGAGCGAGCCCGACCCCCCTTTTCCGCGCAAGGAGCCTGGGCCCGGCCTTGGGGTTTGGTCTAGGCTGGAAGGGGCCAAAAGAGCCAAAAGCGCCCCCGTCGCCTTCCAGAAGACTGCGGCTCTGCTGTCTCTGGGCAGTTGTAAGCGAGATTGCCGCTGAACAGCAGACGACGGCCTGAGGCTCTGTCCCGCCCCGGGGCCCGAGGGCCTTCGAGGTCCGCAGCCGGGGATTTCCCCCCTCCCTGGGTCAAACACCGGCGGGGGCGAGATCTCGACCGTTTCTGGGCTCCATCGCTGCGCGCGCGCGCTCTGCTGATGCTCGGGACCGCTGAGCCTTAATGTCCCCCCCCCCCCCCCCCCCCCGTACTTGCGTAGCCGCTGAGCCTGTACAGCGGGTATGGGCATGACGACCACCCGTTGATCAGTCCATGATGGCCCCCAGGGATCCGAAACGCGTCTCAAATTGGCGGTCTCAGGGGCCCTTCGGCGTGGTGTGTGGCCCGTGCCCCCGCGCTCCCACTTCGACAGCAACCCACTGTATAAGCTACTTACCTACTTACCTACCCTCCAGAGCCGATGGGCTGAGCTGCCGAGATAATTTCGAAACTTTGACGAGTTGATTCTCACGGCCGCGGTTCTTGGCATGGCCTGATGTTCGCATGAGGACGGGGAGCCTGGCGGTCGGGGGTCCCCGGCCGGCCGTCGATGAAGCCATGGCTCTCTGCCAGTCGTCGTTGAGCCTCCCTGGAGAGCCTCAAGTCTGGGCCTTCGCTTTAAAACCAAAGGTCGCCCGGCTGGGCGGTGCCGCACTTTACTTACACGCAATCTTGCTCTGACTGCGTCGGGACGTCTTCTACAACTGTGTTGTTCTAATTCTTACTATTCTTTCTACATCGCCGCCTCGTTGGACGAGTGCAGCTTTAATTTACAGTATACTTCGAGCCCCCCTACACCCTCACTTACACGCCCCCGGCGCGCCGTCTCTCTCTCTCTCTCTCTCTCTCAGTTACACACACTTCACCAACCATGGCTGTTATCAACCCCGAACTCGTCGCCCGCGGCTTGACAGAAGCGAGCACTCATGTGAGCACCATTCTGCGGAGGGAAGTGGACCATACCGCCTTGGAGGCGCTGGCTGTCAGTAAGTTAACAACCGTGCCCCCCTACTGCCACCCCCTCCCTAGCTGACGGGAACGCGCAGTTCTGACTTCCATATTCGGCGTCGGCGGCTTCATGTATTACCTGATGAAATACAAATAGGCGGATCGCCGGCCAACACCCCCACGCGGTCCGGCACCAGGGTTCGGCTCCAACAAAGCCCCGTCATCTTCGAGTTTCTTCGCCCTGCCTGCGCTAGGGGCGATGAAGCAGTGATACCCAGCGCTGTGTATATAGCTGCATAAAAGGAGCAGGTACGTCACGACTTGGCGTAAACCCCATGCTACATAGGTCGTGCAGCCCCCCCGGTGAGAAAAAAAATGTACTGACTCCCTCGCCCTCCCTAGGCTCTCCATTTCATTTCTGTACATATTTGGTCCCGGGACATCTCGGCGGACCGGCCCAGCATAGCGTTCAATTTCATGGCGAAGACACTCGATTCAAGTCAGATAATAGACAAGACGACCATCATTCACCTAGACTCAAGGAACCCCCCCCCCCCCCCCCCCCCCCCCCCCCCCGTGAGAAAGCAGGCACATGTGCTCCTCTCTCAAATGCCCGGTTGGGGTGGTGCGTATCCCCAGCACGGCAGCGAGATGGCACCGGGTTTCACCGACAGACACCATCTATACCCTCTTCCCCAAAAGGGCAAACGTCCAATAGAACAACTTTAGGCATACAGCCCTCTTAGACAAGCCCCCCATCGTGTACTTTGTGTGATTAGGTTCCTGGCCTTCGCGAGATTCAACATGAAGCACACTTCGACTTCGAAGAGCAGCCAATATGCATCGGCCGACGATGGACCGTCCGGACAGCCGTCGTTCCGAAGGAGGGCGCCCAAAAGCAAGAGAGAAACGAAAAGGACGCGGAGGACCGCGTGCCACGATTAATTACCATGGAGCGCAAGCGACCCTTCTTTCATTCGTCACGTAGCTTGCTTGTGGACGTTTTCCAGTGGCCTGGGTACCGACTTCCCTATCGGACAGCTTGGGGCACATGGTATCCCAAGTGACTTTCCGGACCATCCACTGGAACGTGGGAGTTTCGCACCGTCCGGGGGCCAGAGGAGCTTACGAAGAAAAGCAATTCCGGTGGGTGGCAGTCCGAGGGCTCGTCTGCCAGCGGCGGGGAGCACGCGTGCTCTGCTACGTGAATCCAACCATATCGTACCGTGACCCTCCCATGGAGGCTTCGGGGGGGTGGGGCTGGTCGTGTTGGAAACACGAAACCCAGAGTGCCCGCGAGGGATCAAAGGACCAGCATCAAGATTTTTCGGGCCGAGGCTCCAGCGCCGCAGCCTTTTTTTTTTTTTTTTTTTTGCCCGCCCCCATGCCGGCATCGACGACGACTTTCCGACGTCGCCCGTCCGTCCGTTCGTCACCGCGATCCCGCATCGGCGCCCCGAGAAAAAAGTGGCGGTTGTCTTTTGCGTCATGCCAGTTCGTATTTACTACCTGACCAGACTATCCCTTGCACGACCTCGCGAGAAAACCATTGCGTAGCACTTTATCCCAACTCCCGATGGACGGCTGGCCAGCCGCCCCAACTCGATGACCCAGGCCAAAAAGTGGCCCCTCATTTGCGTCGTTCTCATAACGTGATGATCCGGAGGCCGAGGCGCGCGGGCCGTGGGGGACGGAGCCAGCGATGGCTCTGCGAGGGATCTCGTTTTTCGCATCGATCCGGATCTCTTTTTGTGGTGGTGTGTATCATTGTTTTCTCGTCGCGGCGGGGGGACGATGATTCTCAAGCGTCATGCGGCACGCTTATGCGGCACCGGGGTTGGGGTTCATCTGTAAGGAGGGAAGGGTTTGCGCGTTAGCCCAACGATGCCCGGGGGGGTTCGAGGCGAAGGGGAGGGAGGGAAGAGCCGGGGACGGCGGTCGCGAGCAGCAGCTGCTCATCGCATGTCATCGTACCTTGCGCTTGCCACCGGTCTGGGTGATGTTCACGAAGCGGCGGGTGTAGACTATCCGCTTGCGGGCGCGGCCCTTGGGGACCTTGGCCTTCTCCTGCTTCTCGACCTTGGGGGTCTGAGACTTGACCTTACCTGCGCGGCGGGCGGTCGGAATCAGCAATCACGAATCCATCATCACCACTCTCCTTCCTTCCCACCCAACGGCGAAAACGTACCGGCACGGGCGAGGGATCCGTGAACCTTTCCCATGATTGCGACTTGTTGACTGTTCTTTGCTTGACTGTGGCACTATCCGAAAGGGGGGCGGGGGGGAAAGCAGAGAGGCGTCGGCGATGTCGTCCGGGTCTTAGATGGGGGGAGGGAGTTTTTTGGAAATTGCGAGAGAGCCTCTGGTTGTGGGTGTGGGGGCGGGCCGTTCGGAAGAATTTCGGAACAACCTGGGAAGGTTTCAACCAGAGGCTGAGAAGCGCCAGTCCCCCGATTGGGTGACTCAGGTGGGTCAGGATTGGCTGACTGGCTGCACGCAAGCTTCCAAGCCCCACGCATCCCTGAAGGCATTTTATTCGCTGTTACTGCTGAGGATGTCACGGTGTCTGTCAGTACAACCAATCGATGAATAGCCGCCGTTTGAACGACGTCGTCCTATACTTATGAAGCTGCCTTGCTTGATACCAAAAAAGTGCATTATCATCAACTACTTAAAACCAATGGGACGTCATTAACTGAGGTCTAATATGTCTCTTATTGGCCTTTCTTGTGGACTATCAGACTGCTGTTAAGACTGGTACAGGGCAAATGCACCTTTTTGGTTTCAGGCTCGAGCCTGCTGCCTAGGATGAGATCCTTGAGAAGCCACACATCGACTGCAGGTTGGCGCTTGGACATGGCTACAATGCACTTAGGGATTAAGCGGATGCTGTAAGACGTCTTATCTGTCGGGTACAAAAAACCCGCACATGCGAGATGCGCAGGTCTACTTCTATGGGATGTGCTCCATGGGCCAACAGATAAAACCACTACCCCATCTACTCTATCTACACTGATCACCAGCAACCGAAGGACAGGTACCTGCCCATGCATCAAGCGGGTCGGATCTGGTCCTGACCCTTCTCGGCATCGCTGGAGGACGGCGAGCGGGCAGCCTCGACATGGTGCGTGTGGGCCTTGTGCTCGTCCGTCTCCTCGTAGGGGATCAGCAGCTCGCCGTTCTTGCCGTAGCGCCTCGGCTCTTCGCGAGCCACCTTGACCACCGAGAGGTACCCGGAAGCGCCCTCCACCTTGTGGAAGATGGTGTCCATCTCCTCCAGCGACCGGTAGGCCGTCTCGGGGTAGAAGTAGTACACGCTGGGAACCATGAAGGCGTTGATGACGGCAAAGATGATGTACGTCTGGTACCCGATGTTGTTGAAGGCGACCGGCGTGACCATGACGACCATGAAGTTGAAGATCCAGTTACCTGTACACCTTGTTAGCTATTGCAACCAATGAACCGCCCCGTTCAGAGAGTGGAGGGGGACTGACCTGAGGTAGAGAGGGCGTTGGCAGGCGCCCGAATTCGAAGAGGAACAATCTCGGCCGGGTAGAGCCATGTCATACCCAGCCAACCGATGGCAAAGAAGGTGTTGAACACGAAGAGGAACACGATGGCAGCGATCTGGCACGCCGCGTTGTTTTTCTGCGAGTTGACTCCGGCCAGGACCGCCATGGTGGCAGCTTGCCCAGCCGCGCCGAACAACATGAGCTTGCGCCGTCCCACGCGCTCCACCAGCCACACGGCCGGCCACGAGGCGAGGAAATACTCGGTGCCGTTGAGTGCCGCCAGGAGCCGCGAGGTGAAGTCGCCGATGCCGAGGTTGTGGTAGATGACGGGCGCGTAGTACGTGATGAGGTTGATGCCGGAAATTTGCTCTGTCATCAAAGGGGTCAGTCAGCAAGGAAGACGGGGCAAGGGGGCCGATCCGAGGTGGGATAGGTCGACTTACGGAACATCTGGTTGACGTAGGCCAACAGGGTTCGATGGAAATTTCTGCGCAAGCGTGAGCTTCCTCCGCCAAGATGGCGACGGCCGCGTGCAACGGGGCACATACCGGTCTTTTCCTTGGGTGAACAAGTCGGAGAACTTGCCCTTGCTCATCTCCAAGACGGTTTCCTTGATGGCCGTGAATTCGTTCGTGACCTCTTTGTGGTCCAGGGGGACATCCGCCAGGGCCGCGAGGACCTCGCGCGCTTCGTCTTCCCGTCCTCGTAGAATCAACCACCGCGGAGACTCGGGGAGGTTCCTATGGGGAGGGGGGTCCCATTGTCAGCAGGCAGACCTTAAGAGCACATACACACACACTGCCCGTTGGCCGTTCAGCCGCGCAGGGGGGTCTGCTCACCAGATGAGGGCCAGGATGAAGATGCAAAATGCGATCTGGAAGGCCAGGGGGAAGCGCCATGCTATGCTGCCGGTAGCAAAGCTGAAGCCCAGGTCGATCCAGTAGCTGACCATGATACCGCAGGTAATCAGGGCACCCTCGATCATGACGAGCTTGCCGCGTTTATGAGCACGGGAGGTCTCAGACTGCCACGTCGGCACGGTGGACGTATTGCCTGGAAAGGCCTTCTCAGCCTCAGTTGGTTCCCATGTTGTCAGGGGGCGTAACTTACCACCGTTGCCCAGGCCGGTAATAACACGGCCCACGATGAAGTGCGGCAGAGTTGTAGCCGATGCCTGGAGAATGGCACCAATCACCATGACGGCCGTGCCCAGCATGATCATACGCTTCCGACCCAGAGGGTTGCCGATGAATATGGTTATGACAGCGCCCATGAAGCACCCCAGATTGTATGCCGCAACGGCGATTCCTTGCGTTTCCGATCGGGTGGCCCGTACCATGTCGTCGGGGGCACTGTCGGGGTCGATACTCGGGAAGTCGGAGAGGAACTGGCGCATCGTCAAGATGCCGCCCATGACGCCCTGGTCTAGACAGCAGCAACGTGGTCAGCATTCACCGCCACGGGGCTCGCGTATCTGTAGATCTCACCATATCCGAAGAGCAAGAAGTCGCACCCGGCGATGAGGCCGACGGCGTAGTTCAGGGACTTTCCCCGAAGGCCGAAGTACGGCTTCATCTTGCGTGCTGGGTAGCGACACGGGGGTGCAAGGGAAGTACAGCGGGGTTCGACAGCGTGCGCATCCGCGGGGTGACTAGGCGGCGGCGGTATCACCAACAAAGCGCAGAAACACGAGGCAACTGGAGGCGAGCAGGCTTCTACTACTGGCCGGCGGGCCGAGTCGTTATTTGTACTTTGGAATTCCCGACCGGCCGCAGCCCCCCCGGCCGATCTCAGAGACTACGTAGGCCGGGCGGCCGCGGGCGGATTTCGCAAGCCCGTCAGACGTTGTAGGCACTGGGAGCCAGCAGAGGCAGGTTTCCTTGCCGATCCGCGAGCCGACGTCGATGTCAATTCACCCGTCACGCGGCGCGAGCAAGGGTCTGGCTCACGCTAGGCAATCGGAGACGCTCTTGGCTTCCCGAGTTGGCAAAAGGCTTGTCAGAGCTTGTCCAAGGCGTAAAAGCCTCAAGGATGGAGCCGCCGAGCGATGCCCCAGGCCTTGGACTAAAATGGGGTTGGAAAGCTTGGGCAATGGGGGGGAAACGGGCAATCGATCGCAACAGTGGCATAAGTAGATGCAGGCGGCGACGGGGTTGCCGCGACTCCGCCGGGCTGCACTGGGAACCCGCCGGGCGAGGGTCGTCCGTAACTTGGGTCTTGCTTTCCATAGGTGACCGAGCCGGCGATACTGACGAGGTCGAATGGGTGTGCAATAAGCAGTCCTTCAGTGCGCCCTCGGGTGCGCGGCATCTGTGGGTGACTCGAGAGGGCGAATCTACATACACAGTACCTCGATGGAGTGCAAGAGGCCTTCCTTCCAGCCTTCATGGAGCCCCGGATTTGGTTTTCTGGAGGAGGGTCGGTCCCCTCTTGGTCGCCTCGATACGAGGCCCTCTCATTAGCCCGATGGCGGGCGAGGCCCAGCGTAAAGGAACAGGGCCTCGAGACGGTATTGCCGCATTTGGCAACCCGAGGCAGAGCCGCCCCAGCGAAACCCCAGGAAACTTGGCCCAAGGGATGGGGGATGTGGGCCAAGAGACGCGATCTACGTCATCGGCAACCCATCGCGATGGGCTTTGGAGGAATTGGATGTGTCCCATGGTCGCCTTCTCATCCCTTCCCTTCTTCGACGTTTCTGTGCCGCTCGCCCTGGCCGATCGGCGCATGTCCAACAGAAAGCCACTGCTGGATCCGGCCTTGGACGGCTTGCTCGGCTCCAGGGAACGCAGGAACCATCGTGAAGTCGGCGGGTGCCAGCGGCGTCGTCCTCTTTTTCCATGTTTTCTTTTTTTTCTGCTGTCGCGGCGCTATGTCGGCGTCTCCAGCTGTCCCCAGACTCCCAGGCCCCGCCCGCCCGCACTTTCGATGAGGGTCAAGGGGGAAAGTCGCCGTCACAGATCGCGGAGAGAGGGCGCTTGTGAGTGCAACGTGCCACCGGTGCGAGATTGCGGTCTGGTGGCGTATGCAACCAGAGAGGGGCGAGAAAAAAAAAAGTGTGGGCATCCGTGTCGGACGAGATGGCGGCCATCCTGCCAGACATTCTCCATTCTGCTGAAAAGGGCGTCAAGTGCATCATCCCATCATACGCATACCATGATGTACATACACTGACCCTTCCTGTCAGCCCGTCCTCCCCCGTCTTACCCACCCATGCATACATCGCTGCTTGGCAGCGCGAACCCTGCTTGCTATATTTGCTTGCTTGCTGGCATTCCATGCGCTCTTTTCCATCGTCTGTTCCCGGCCGCGTTTGTGGCTGGAACACCAGCTCGAGTCCTCGAACGGTTGAGAAGTCTTGTATTCCATTCCAAGGGCCCGCGACCGTTGTCACCGCCCATGAAAAGCCATATACGGGTCGCGATGATACTCCTCCAGTCCTCCCAGGCTCTCCGCCTCTTACTTGCGACGGCCGAGGGGGACGATGATAAACCTCCTCTAAGCCGTCGACTATCCCTGGGTCAATTTGATCTCAATATCATGCTGCGGTGATGCCCCGGCCTGGTATATATACTTGCCCATGGCTGAGGCCGTCAAGCCTCCCTCCTGCACCTTGGCGATCACTGGCTGACTCGAAGGCAAGAGTGCCCGTCCTATCTGCTAGTTACTGGCAGCCTACTTGAGAGCCTCATACTTAACCCTTGCTGAAGGTCCTTCTCAAGGGACCCTGTTATGCTTTCCACCTACATACGTGCTCAAGGTTTGGCCTGGGTAGAATGACTGGCCGATGGCCTACACAAACGCTCATGGCATAGTATTGTTTGCTCACAGTGGCCGCGGGCGAGACTGGGCTGGACCCGGTCGCACCCGCGTCCGTTCGTGTTACTGCGGTTCACACAGAAACGGAAACATACAACGTGGCGGGCGGTGAGACCGATGGGATAGAAAACTCCCCCCAGTGGCAAGTTGGCTGCTCAATGTGCTGGTGTGAAGGCCACGGGCTTACTGCCATGGCCAGAGCATGTATGCTCAATGAGCAAGCACTTCACCATTGTTGAAGAAGCAGGTAGCTTGATACCTCGATACCTCGATTAAGTACTTCGCAAACGGCAAGGGTGCCTGCCTACTACTTCCAATTCATCGAACCGCAAGGGCCCCGAGAAAATACCGTTTGCAAATAACACCGTCCTGTCTTCCAAGGAAGAAGAAGCCGACGAAAAAGTCTTCTCAGCAGCAACAATAACAGTCCTCGGGATAGCTGCTTTCCACATCACATCGATGGCCTCCCTCAGCGCCAGACCGCTTGGAAGCCGCCGCCACGGCGCTTCTTGGGACCAGCGTCCGGCAACAGCAACGACGTGGCCGGCCGAAATGAGGTCCACGGGAAGCTCGCCGCACCCAACAGCTGCTGCCCGGCTCGGCTGGAGACGCGCGGAGAAGGTGGACTCGAATACTTGTGGCTACCCTGTCGACGATGATACCGGTACGTGAAAAGCCTCCGATCCGGAAAAGAACATTCTGACCCAATAACAGCGCCCAGCTTCACCTGCGGTGATGGGGACATCTGCGCCGCCGTGACTGGTAATCATGCCATCGGCTGCTGTCCTCCAGATCAGATGGATTCCTGCATCATCCAGACCGCGTGCATCGAGTGGGGCCCGGGGCTCGATCTTTCGCCTCACGATGGCGGCAATCCCAGCGAGACGCTGTCCTGCGGACCAGGGGCCAATCCTTATTGCGCTACGTACACGTATGCTACGGATGACGATGAACATGGCGGGTTCAGCGCGTACAGCTGTGCTACGGCGTATAGTATCATAACCGTCAGAGGTGACCCCGTCACTGACGATTCAACAACCACATCCAACGCACCGAGCACTACCACCTCGGCGCCTACTTCATCTCGCAAACTGTCGACTAGTCTGGACCACAGTTCCACTTCCGAGACGTCCACGCACTCTTCGGGGCCTACCTCATCTCGCGGTTTGCCGACCAGTCTGGACTCCAGTTCCACCGCCGAGACGTCCACGCCCTCTTCGGGTCCCCCCAATGGGGGCACCACCGACCCTGTCGACAATAATCACCCGCTTCCCGCTGGGACGATTGCCGGAACCGTCGTGGGCGGAGCCGCTGGCCTCGCCTTGCTCGCGGCAGCCATCTTGTTCTTCGTCCTCCGGTCAAGAAAGAAGAATAAGAAGGAGGAGGCCGCTGTACCCGCTGTACCCAGCCCGACGTCTGGTGGTCATAGCGAAGGCAAGGACCTGTTCCCACTCACGGCCGCACCGCCTCCCATGATCGCAGGACAGCAGCCGGGACATCCCTCGGGTCCGGTGTCGCCCAACTCCTATCACACCAACTCGAGTGGCGTGCCTGATCATCCTGTCAGTCCCATGCAAGAGGATGAGACTGCTGCAAACCGAGAAGGCCGCGAAACGCCGGCGGCCACGACGGAAGGACGGATGTACTCGATCCACAACAGACCGCCCTCTTCGCGGTACCATGCTTACAATCCGGTTTCTGGAGGACCCGTGGAGTTGCCTGCCACCACTGTGCACGAGATGGAGTAGCCATGGGCTCCGGCTGGCTTCTTTTGTCTACTGCGTACGAGCCTGGTGATGCTGGAGGGACTGGATGCAAATGGCTTGCATTGCATTTATGCGTGATAGGCCCAGTCCATGCAATACCCGTTCCGTCCTCGAAATTCCCGGGGGATAGTGGCTGGCGATGGATGATGGACGATGCAAACGTGAGCAGCAAGCTCCAATGATAATGATGATGAGGCCGAGCAAGAAGCTAGATACAGACTGTAGCTTTGAAATGACCCCCAATCCAAAATGAGATGTAATGATCGGCAATCCGAGTACATGGCTCACTTCCCCCACGTGCCCCTTCATGAAATATGGATGGGCGTATGTATTCTTCGCGTTGCTGACAGAGAGCCCGACTTATTCACCGGGATGGGATGGTATGTAGATGGCGGCGATCCAATCATTTTTGGCGTAATCGGTCCCCGAATTATGTCCCCACAATGGCTAGCGACGACGCTGGCGCCGATGAGCGGACAGTGAAGGTTCAAGAGCGCGACGGGACTTGGGGTATTCCATGCTACCCACCCTCTCTGCTGGCTTCCCATCCATCTATTTCATCCATTCTATTCCAACGGGGTCTTACCGCCGGCGTGATCTCCGGGACTTCCAGCGCCATGACTACCCCTCTCCCGCCCCTGCCCGCCAACTACGCGACGGCCTTGCGGCTGATCGACGCGGCGCACGCCGAGGACCCCAAGAAAATCCCCGGAAGCGGGGAAGCCGGCGCCGAGCCCGTGCCGCACGAGCTGCACTACGCCCGCCAGATGACGCACTGGCTGGGCGCCCGGTGTCCCGACGCCGCGCCCGCGCTGCAGCTGGCCTGCCGAGCGCAGCATTTCAAGAGGTGAGTGAGCGAGGGCCCGGAGGAGGTGCCGCCCGGGACCTGTCGGGGGCTGCCGTCCTCTTTTCCCCCCCTCCCTTCCGTCCGGCGCGTGGGAAGAGCTGACTCGCGGACCCCTCCCGTCCCCTCCCGTCCCCCGCAGGTGGGAAATCCCCCGGGACACGTACCCCATGACGCGGGCGGGCTACCTGAGCTGGCGGGCCAAGCAGAAGTCGCAGGCGGCGGCGCAGGTGGCGGAGCTGCTGCGGTCGCCGGGGGTGGCGCCGCCGCTGGCCGCGGCCGAGGTGGAGCGCGTGGCGGCGCTCATCCGCAAGGAGGACCTGCGGCACGACGCGGGCACGCAGGCGCTCGAGGACGCGGCCTGCCTCGTCTTCCTCGCCGACCAGTTCGACGACTTCGAGCGGCGCGACGGCCTCGACGAGGCCAAGGTCGTCGGCATCCTCCGGAAGACCTGGGCCAAGATGAGCCCCCGCGGCCGCGAGCTGGCCCTCGCCATGCCGCACAGCGACCGCGCCGGGATGCTGATCGGCCGGGCGTTGGAGGCGTGATGGTAGGGTGTTATCCAAGTAGCATCCGTCTGAAGTGGCATCGAGGATGCTCTCCAATACCCCCAAAACCGTACTTATCGTGACCTCTACTTGTTACATCAGTAACTGGCCGGCCCCTTACAAGGCCTCTGGGAAATAGCAAAGCGGAAAAATGAGTAATAGGAGTTCCTAGAAGGCATATGAGACTGATACCATCGCCTCCAATTCTATCCTCGGTATATATGGAGCAGTGAGACGAAGCAGTCAGAATATAATACGTTCCTGCTTTCCCCCCAGCCAACTGGGAGCCCAAATCTCAAGTTGTTTCTTTGGGTGGCTAGGGAGTAGAGAATCCAGCATGGGAGGACAATGTGGAAGGCCAGGTGAAAGACCATTATACCTAGTGAAGGACCAGAAAGGGGGCATTATACCTAGTGAAGGACCGCGATGGGAAAAACACATACTTCAGCTAGAGAACCCAGAGAAGAGACCAATTAGATAAATGCCGTGAATATAGTATTACTACCGCGTCCCGGAACTGGAACTAGGCCAGCCAAATTCAATGAGGCAAATTCACACTGGCCAGCAGGCAGTGACAACATGGTTGCCTAGAGGGAATAGGGACGTCCTCATTTTATTATTTTTTGCAATCAGTAAGGTGAATTCCGGCCCCCGGTACGTATCCTTTCGTACCCCGCGGTCCTGATTCTGGATAATATTTATAACAGGCCAAAATTCCCAGGCAGCCGAGGAAGAACAGAGACCGAAACCCACACACCACACACACCCCGACTTCCGCGGCTGGTGATCCTTCTCTTGTCTGCCCTGGACCACCACCACCACACCATCCATCCCTTCACCCCTTATCCCTTTCGAGTCCGGGGTTGAAGAACATCTTCATCCTCTCTCTCTCTCTCTCCTGGCCGTGTCAGCAGCATCCGCTGATATCGCCTTTCCACCCAAGATCCGGTAAGTCCTACACCCCCGCGGGCCTCCTTCGTGGACCTTGGGGCTTCGTTGCTGCCCACACCGCGTTTCCCCTCCCGCAACCCGGTATCCCAGTGCCTTTCACTCCATCTCCATTTCCTTTGCGCTCTCCTTCGCCTACTTCCACCCCTACCAAGTTCCGGCCGGTCATCGTTGGAGTCAGTTCCGTCTTGGACAATCCGCGGGTAAAAATTATTCATCCTCCCCTCCTCCACCCAACCTCCCCGTTGTCTCTCCATCGCCCTATCTCTTGTCCCCTCCCTGCTTTGTCCTATACCTTGTCCTCTGCCTTGCCCTCTACCTTGTCCTCTACCTTATCTTCCACCTTCACTTCTCCCGTCTTACTCTCAGCTCGGCCTGGACCTTTGCCCTCATCTTTGTCCTATTCACCTGCGCCCGCAGTTCTGCCGCTCCATTGCCCATTCCATCGTCCACATCCTCCCCAATCCCTCCATTGGCCTCACCTTCGCGTCCACCTTCGCTCTCCTCCTTGTTCACCCCTGCTTTGGTCCCAGTTTAACTAACCAGGCATGTCCACATGCAGATAGTGGTTCTACTACAAACCTGCAGTTTGTTAAACCTCGTTCTACCAGCATGGCTGACTCTCAAGGCTCTAGCAGCAACAACGCTGCAGCTGGCGCTCGCAGCCAGGAGTCGCAAAACAACCAAGAGAACATTCCGGGCCTTGAGTCTATTCTTTCGACGCTTGCACGCACCCAGGACGACCTGTGTGAGACCAAGACTGTGCTGGCCGAGGCTTTGCATTCGAACCGGCTCTTGCAGTCGGCCAGCCGACAGTTTCAGGCAAACAGCCTGCAGCTTCGGGAGGAGCACGTCCAGCTTACCGTGGCCAACGAGGAGCTTACAAGCGAGAACGAGGAGCTCACTGCCGACAACGATCGCCTCACTGCCGACAACGACCTACTCGCTGCCGGCAACGACGTTCTCGCTGCCGACAACCAGCGACTCGCTCAGGACAACCAGAAGCTCGCCACGGACACGGCGGCGCTGCGCCAAGCTACCGACGGCAGCACGGAGCTCATTCTGGACTGCAGCCGACGTCTCCAGCAGAGCGAGCGAATGCTCTTGCAGGACGCCGACATCATCAAGTCCCTCAGTGCCGTCGTGAACGACTTTGCCACCCGCGCCACGGCCACTGCCATCTCGCGCGCCCGCATCGCCGCCCAAGCCCTCCACCAGAGCACGGCTGTGGTCCAGCCCCTGACGGACGCCTTCAACCGCGCCCTGGCGGCCAACGGCGGCGACCACCACTACGACGAAGACGGCCACCTCCGCCGTCGCCAGGCCGTCCCTCCCCAACCTGACGCCACGCATCCCACGCAGACTATGTCGGGCCAGCCCCAGGGCCACATGGGCACCCAAGCCCATCCTGTCGAGGCTATGTACATGGCCCGCCTCACGGCCAAAAGATGGAACGAGACCCCCTGGTCTCAGGGCGGCCAGATTCCTCCCCCGCCCGACTTTCCCGCACCCAATCTCTCCATCGACGAGATGCTGGAGCTCCAGGGGCTGGTTGAGGAGTACAACGCCGCTCTCCGCAGCGAGGACGGCACAGCTGCCCAGAACGACGGCCACGGCCACGCCCAGATGACCGCCGAGCAGGCCCAGAATTTGGTGAGTCCCACACCCTATCCAGTTTTTTATCACTTTCCCTCCGTTTGCCCTGCTCTCCTTGATCCCCACCAAGGGGGAACTCCGTAACCCTCACATTATGTCCCCTCGACTAACACACCCATCTAGACCCAGGACAAGCACGACAGCAAGGGCAAGAAGGTGGTCACCATTGCCGCCTCGGACGGCAGCAGCAGCGGCAGCAGCAGCAGCAGCAGCTCCTCCGAGTCCCAGTCCGACTCGGACGACCACGGCGAGGGTCCCTCGGGCACCCAGCAGCAGCAGCAGACGCCGAACCCCCTTGGCAAAATGGCGCCTTCGTCGTCGGCTCACTACTACGAGCACTTCCTGGCCGGCCAGTTCCCGCCCCGCCGCCGCATCGCGGCCGACCCGTTCTGGTCCGAGAGCGACTGCCGCGTCCTGGAGGTCATCGAGGCCAAGTACGACGCCCTGCGCTACCAGCAGTACCAGTCGGAATTCTTTAACGTCACCGGCCGCATGGTCCCGGCCTTCCTCATCGAGGCCAAGCTGACCCGCGACGCTCGCCCTGCCGACGCTCGCCCCGCTACCGCCCGTCCCGCCCACGCCGAGGAGGCCATGGACACGGGCGACGCCATGGAGACCACCACCGACGAGGATGTCGACGACGCCTCCATGTCGTCGGCCGGTTCTGCCTCCACCTTGGCCAAGGACGCCAACTAGACGCCTCCCCCACCCTGGCCGCCTGGATCCGACCGCCGAGATTGGTGAAAACCTTCTTCGGCTGATTGTTGTTTGGGCCTTAGTACGTCTTCGATGGGCGGCTTTCCTCCAGCTTGACGTTCTCTCTCGGTGGCGTGGCTGGTGGCCTTTAGGAGGAGGGTGTTTCTGGTGGCCTTAGGGAGATGTTTCTGGCGGAAGGGAAATGAACAGATGTCATGGTGACCCCTCGGCTTTGTTGTACCTCGGTACGTCTCAGGATCTCCGGCTTGATGTTCTTGGTCCTCGCCGCGGGGTCTTGACTGCGCGACATGGACGCTTCTTTCCCATGCCGGCATATGGTTTTTCAGTCTATCGGACCAGAGGGGGGGGGGGGATCTCTTTGCCCCGTTTTCGGATGGACCCCGGCCAGGTATTTGGGGATGTGAAGGGCTTCCTGGCCATCGTGTTTGTTGACCCCCCTGGTCCCTAGCTAGACACAGACAGTTCTTGCGTGCGTGAGCCCGGCTAGTTCGTCCACCTAATGATGAAGCCCCTGACTCCGCTGAGATGCACGAGCTGTTCGTCCCTCCATCCCCGTGACACCCTCTCCCTGTTATTCATATAGACAGGCCCTGCCTTCTCCTAGCTGTCGTGGATATGGGAACCCCGTCGCCTCACACCTACCTACAACACCGCGCACACACACACACACACACACACGTGTCATCGAGAGAGGGCCGCACGAGGGCGAAGAACAGAAGGGAAGGGATGCGCAAAAACGCTTCGCGATTAAATCGTGGGCTGGCTCTTGTTCGGGAGCCCAGGCCCCTACTAAACCGAACTGCCGGAGAGGATTTCCCCCAGCGTAAATCAAGCGACGAACCTGGGTATCATGAAACAGCAATCCACACCCTCCCTGACGCGAAAACACCAGCAATGCCTCCTCCCGGCCCCACCATAACGCACGTCATGTATGAACACGGTAACCGACAGCCAAGATTCATCTTTCCACGCGTCTCGGGCTCCTTGCTAATGTTACGGTATTAATCGAATCCAGAGTCGCAGGCTGTGTGTGTGTGTGTATGTATGTGTGTGTATCGCGACCGCGGGTGTCCGAGCAGAGTTCTGCCACCCAAGTTGGACAGGCCCTGTGGACAAATTATGCGAGCGAAGCATGCAAAGGTAGCTGTGTGGCGGCGCTTATCCGGAAAATGCACTTCTCGTGGTCGCAGTCCCACTGTTCGATGGGGCCTCTTCAACTACCCATTCCTGTGTCCTCAATCTTCTCAAGAGAGGGAGCAACCAGTCCCATGGAAGCCCACCCGGCGGGAAATATGCGGAAGCGGCAGTTCCTTCATGGCCGAGTCGAGACGGCTGTCGTCATAGCCCGCTGTTACGCTAGCAGGGCCGTCTCATGTTGCGTCGTCTGGCCCGAGCCCGGGTCGTCTTAGATGGGGTTCTCCATGCCGGTGACGGGGACCGCGGTAGCCACGCTTTCAGGCTGCGTCGTCACCGTCGTGGCGGGGCTGTAGGCGCCGGTTCGTGACGGGTTGCTCGAGCCCAGGCCTCGCTTCATCATCTTGCCAAGCACCGTGACGAGCTCGCAGGCATCGTTGAACATGTCGTCGTCCATTCCCTCGGAGGCCTCATAAACCTCGGCAATGGTGTCCTTGGCCAAGCGCCGGCTGCCGTCGTAGTCGTGTACGCATTCGTACAGAAACGCGGCGTATTCCGTCTTGGCCGACAGGCGCAACGAGTGCGAGCCCCAGAGCAGCGTGTCCGCGAGGGTAATAGCCTCCCGGAAATACTGGTGGGCGGTGGGCAGGTAATCAGCCGAGGGGAGCAGGAAGGCGGCGGCGGCCTCGACGGGCTGCGGACCGAATCCGGGCGGCGGGTTGACCGGCCCCCCTTCCAGCGGGTGCGTTGGCTGCAGCGACGACCGGGCCGTCGTCGGGGCCGTCTCGCTTTCCCGCATGAGGTTCTTGCCCTTGTCGAGGCGCACGTAGGAGGCGGCGGCCACTTTGGCGGCGGCCATGGCTTCGGGGCTCGAGATGCCCAGGGTCGAAACTGGGGGGTAGTTGTGGAACAGGACGAAGATGTGATAGAAGGAAGCACGGAGCTTGTAGGCAAGGACCTTGAGTTCGACGTAGTCCCCTACCATGGGCAAGACGTATTGCTCCAGCATGACGAGTCCCTCACGCGACAGCCATATGATGTGGAAGTACAGCTCGAGCGACTGGGTCATCCGCGTGGTATCCAGCCGGCGTTGTTTCTTGGCTTTGACCAGGTGGCCGGCGAGGTTGATGGAGAGGCCCAAGAGCTTGTACAGCATGGACGAGAGTAGCGCATTCTTGGGCTCAACGGCTCGGGCGAGCTGGCCGAGGAACTTTTGGTCAACCTCGGAAGACGCCATGGAGACCACACAAGTGCGGAACCGTTGTTGCACTTTTCAGATCGTCAGTAACGAAGGGTTGGAAAGCAGAGCTGCCGAAAAGCGCGTATATGCTGGTATATGTGTGGGTATACGTAGGGGCACTTTGGGTGAGATGCACTTGTGTGCGTATGCGTATGCGTACGCGCGTGTGATGTGTGATGGATGTGTGATGTGTGTGTGAGTGTGAGAGAGAGACTGTGCGTGCGCAGCGCACGCCAAATCGGGGCTTCTCTACTGTGTTTCGCTGGCAGAGAGGGTCGGGGATGGCGCACGGAAACAAGCAGTTGGGCTCATGCAAGAGCAAGTGATCCATTTGCCAAACCAAACCAAACAAAAAAAAAAAACACAAAAAAGAAAACAGGGAGGCCTACCGATGGATAGTTATGACCCTGAACGGTGGCTCCACGCCCGTACCGAGGGAGAATTATGTTCCCTCAATGGCTGGTTCTCCCTGGTTGTCACGGTGGCAGCGGCGGGTGGCCGGGCGCGTAATGAGAAGGACGAGGTTCCTGCCTCGAGCGGAGAGGGTCTTTCCAACGGCGCCGACAAGAGGACCTGGCGGCGCAACGTCGTCGTGAGACGAGCGACTTATACGCAGAGACCTAACGAGTGACAGCCGGCGTGCAGAGCGGCCCAACTGGGAGAGGGGGCGCTTCGGCGCCAATTCCGACACGTGCGACGTTCAGAAAAAGACAGGCAGGTAGGCAGGCGGGAATGAACAAGCGCGCGCGCGCACGCGCGAAATGCAGCCAGCGGGCGCTGATGGACGTGTCGGGGTGGCGCGTCCCAGATCCAATCCCAAGCGTCAAGAGGCAGAAGAACTATGAGGAGTACGGGTTTTACAGAAACGCTGGAATCGCCAATCGTCAGCTCGTTACCGGGCGGGTGAATGGCGGTGGTTGGTTGGTAACCGAGGGTGCGCAAGCCCGTCATTGGCGCGTTACTGACCAAAGATGATACAGCCGAGGGCCAAAAGGAAAACCAATAAAAATAAAACCCCAAAACCAGGTCTAGGGCCGCAAAATGGGCGAACGAGCGATCAAAACCCCCGGGGCAAGGACGACGCGGTTTTTGGCGTGGATGCGAGGAATGGGCGGCGGCGGCGGCGGCAAGGTTATCGGGAGGAGCTTCTACGTCTACTGAGGAACATATCGACGTCGCGGGAAGCCGACAACTATCGCAGGCCCCTTGGCAGTCATATAGTGTCTGATATGGGCCACGTGCGACGGGGATAGCCCGGACAAGCTGGCGCGAAGGGACCCTGAGAAACCGGCTCTTTTAAGCTGAAAGGCCCAGTCGCCAGTGGCGGTGTGAGGTCAACCACCTGCCCGGATCTGGCGAGCTTGGATGGATGACAGGCACTATGTGGGGGGTTAGTTTGAAGAGGGGGGGGCCGGCGAAGGCGAAGGAAGCTTGGAAGAACCCGGGGTTGGTGGTGGTTCCTGTTTCAACGTCCGAGGAGAACTAGCAGCAGGAGGAGAAGGAGGAGGGAAGAGGTAGGGAAGAGAATGGGTGGGAGTGGAGGGAAGGTAAGGGAACCTGGGAATGGAGGAAGAAGGAAAGGGCTGGCTGGCTGGCTGGCTGGCCGGCCAATGTAGGCAGGCAGGCGATGCAGCAGTAGCAGCAGCAGCAGCAGCAGCAGCAGCAGCAGAAGCAGCGGCAACAAGAGAGATGACCACGGGGCTATATCACGTACGACGAGGCGCCGGTCACCCCAGACGCAGAGGTAAGGAGAGCTGCAGGTGGCTGCAGTCTTTTGCATGAACGGCAGTGGACCCGGGGCCTGGACGAGCGTAGGCGCCGGTGTAGAAAGTCGTAGGGCTAGGCCGGGGGGGGGGAGGAATACGATGGCGTCAAAGGGCGGGCGAGAGGGAAGTGAGTGAGTCGAGTCTCTTGGGCGTCAAGGCGGCTGTGCTGCTGGCGCTGTAGCAGCAGCTGCAGCAGGGATCGGCGAGGCGAGGCGAGACGAGACGAGATGAAGACGGGACGAGACGAGGACGCATCAGGCAGAGAGGGGATCGACAGGATGGGTGAAAAGACCTACATAGGTAAGGTACTGGATATATGTAATGGATGTGATGGGCGTCAAGACATGGAATCTGGGGTCAAATGGAATGAGTATATACCTACCTCTTATGTAGGTAGGTAGGCAGGCCCCGTACAGGTTTAATAGGTACTTCACTATGCATGTAGGCCGCCAGTATGCATACCGGATCCCATCCCATCCCATACCACACACTGCCCGCATGCATGCATCTAATTAATAAGGTCCCCCGGGGGGCTTCGAAAACTTATGATGACACTTCTGGCTACTGCAGCCCCGGTCGCAATCAGGGTTGAGTGGCGCGGCAGACGAATGGCATCGAGCGCCGTTGAGACTATGCAGATGCCTCGCATGCAGGTGTGAGTTGTTCAAGTCCTCCGCCCTTCGCCGAGGGAGGAGGACCCTGGGGCAGTTTTCCTGGGCACACTTCACAGGTAGGTACCCAACGCTCGCAGCCGCCACGATAGCGCCGAGACCGAGAGCCCGATGCCATCATCGTGGAAAGGAAAACCTCGATCCAGGAATGAATGGTACCTCGTCTCGCCGTTCCGGCGCGTCGATCGAGGGCACGCACGCGAAGGATATGTAGGAACCCCCTTACCCCGGGGGCAGGGCCGGATAGACATCACGGGCAGGTTGTTGGGGCTGGCTTGCTTTTTTGCACACGTTCCCTTCTACCTACCTCCCATGCTTATCAACCCATAGCCGCCCCATCTTCCCACCCGTCTCGAAGCAGGAGTCTCTTCTCTATCAGGCCCCGTCACGCCAAGATTAACCTCACGATTGTAGTAGTCCTCTTGTTTTCCTCCCCTCCCGGGCGATGCAAAAATCTCCGACCGCATTAGCCAACGCAGTTTCCCCTGCTCATCATCGCACCTGGGGAGGGGGGGGATCCGCTAGCCGATCGACAAGGGCGCCGCCCGCGGGTACGGTGAAAGTGGGAAGATAAAAGAGTCTCGCGGGTAGGAAAACCCAAGTGGCATGGAACTCGACACCCGGGACCCCTTCGACTGTCAGACCAGTGCACGCACAGCACACTGGTCAAGAGACAGGGGACGTTGCTTTCCCGGCCGCCGTCTTTTTTTTCTTCTTCTTCCCCCGTCCCCAGCTGAGACCGCCCGACGTGCCCCCCTAGCCGCCCGCCCACGCGCCGTGTGCCTGCCGGTGCGTCGCGTCGTCCCATGTAGGGTATCTATCTATGTATTATTGCCCGTGCCCGGCCTGTGTTCCTACGGGTAGGACGTAGATTGGGACACGGGCGGCGTTCCCGCTCTTGTGTAACGCCCCGTTAAGCCTATCCAATATGACAGTTGGACAGGCAGGGTGGTGAAGGATCCGCGTGGTGTATTCACCGAACACTGGCAGGAGGAAGCTGCTGTCTCTGTCGCCTGCCGCCACAGATCGGAGCTTGTCTCACCCGCCGCGAAAAAAGAAGGATGTGGTGGCGGCGGCGGCGGCTGACGGGGAGCGCATCCCCAGGGTCACATCACGTCTCGGCATGTCTACTATATATGATGGACGGAGGAAGAGTGGTGGTGGTGGTGGTGGTGGTGGTGGTGGTGGCGGTGGTGTCATCGCATCGTAGATGGGCATAAAATGACAATTGACCAGCTGAAATGGAACCAGAGTCCACCCCGGCTTCTCCATCCCATCCCAGCAAGAGCCGGGGGGGTATATCCGTTCAGGGCGGGATTACCGATCACACCGGGTACGTCGTCGCGGCCGGCAGGTTTTCCAAACGGGGCCATTACGGAGTACGAGGTTATGTAGGAAGGGGCACGCGAAGACGCAACAGCTAGCGAGGCTAGGCCGGTGTCAAAATGGAAGGCAAATGGATGAATGGATGGATGGGTATCTCCGGTACGATACATACGAGTCCACCCAGCCACCCACATTAAATTCTTCCGTTGTGCGACTAGAATGCCTTTGCCCACAGCGGGAACTAAAAAAGAGAAGAATCCATGGCCGTTCCATGTGTGGCAGGCATGTGGTGCCAGCGCAACACAAAGTTCGCCGCCGATGACCTCACCCACTGATGCGCAAAAAGTCGACCGACAGACGGGGTGCAAGGTCGCGCCAAGACACCCATGTGATGATGGATGCTGGGGGAGAGGGGGCCACACACACACACACAAACACACCGGCGAGGCAGGATGAGAGACCGTCTTGCTTTCCCGGGGAGAGGTGTATACTTCGTGTGTGTATGTGTGTGTGTGTGTGTGGCGCGCGGGGCCTCGATATATGCGGCCGCCTTCCGCCTTCCGCCTTCCGCGTCCCCCCTAGCCGTCCGGTGTGAATCCTCCAGCATAATCACAAGCCCGCGGCGGCGGCCGCCGCCGGTGGTGGTGGTGGTGGAGGGTGGTGGTGTCGTTGTTGTTGTCAGGGTTGGTGTTACCCAGAAAACACCACATCGCACAACACAAACGCACACACGCACAGCCCCCCGTCGGGGCGGGTGCCTCGTTCGTTGTCGACGACGCCCTTCGAGTAAGGCTCCACTGCAGCCCGTCGAGGAGCCGCGAGATGAGCCCAGCACGCGCTGGCCAGAGAGATAGAGAGAGAGAGAGAGAGAGAGAGAGAGAGAGACAGAGAGAAGAGAGACTGGCGGTGAGAAAAGCCCTATCCATCCCATCTCATGCGAGCAGCTGCCGGGCTGTCGCGTTGCGCCGGCAAGCTGCGTGCTTCACCATCACAACACACGGGCCTCACCACCCTACCACGACTTTCCATCCGACGATGCACAGAGACAACGTGGTGCTGTCCCCTCCCGCTTTCTAGAAATGCATGGGACCACCCCCCCTCTCTCTCCCCATCTCGGACCCGGGCCCTCCACAACAGAACCGTGGCTACAGGGGGGGGGGGGGGGGGGGGGCATATGCGACAGCCGCTGCCCTTGGCGTTCCCTGCCGGCTCCTTCGGCCCCTCCAATATGACCTGGGGCGCGAGAGACAGAGGAAGGGAAAGAGAGAAAGAAAGAGAGGGCCGGCGCCCGAAAAAACGCCATATGTGCTGGCATCGCCGTTGTCATTTCCACCTGGGTCTCCCACCGCATCGCTTTTTCTCTCTACCCACCCTCTCTCGACGTCTTAGAGGGAGGGGCCTTTGCTGTCCGTCCGTTCTTTTCTCCTGCAGCTCGGACGGGGTTCTGCCTGGTCCCGGAAGCGCCCGATGATTTGACCGTCCCCTCCGTCATCCAGCATCGCCCATCGCGATATGTCCTGACGAGGCCCCATCGCCATCCTTGGTTCTTCTTCTGCCTGTTCCCCCCCCCCCCTCTTTGCTTACTGTGTGTGTGAGTACTGGTCTCTCGCCCTCCTCCAACGACGGCAACAACGTGAGCGGGCGACCATGCAAGCCTTGCTTACACGCCCCCCCTCCCCCCTCCCGACCGCCGTCGGCCCAATCAGACCCGGGCGAGTCTCCGGGTGCCTGCAGGCCCCGGCAATAGTTGTCCTTTGTTTTCCCTTGGTAGGTTGAAGGAAGGGCGGGATACGGACCAGGGGGAGGGACTCGTGTGCCTGATCCGCCCTGGGCCCCTCCCCCTGATGCCCTGTGCTGTGACCATATGCCTGTTCTGTCTGTTTGGCACACACACACACACACACACCCTCTTCCTTTTCCCGCTGTTTCGCCCTGCGTCCAGCTCGTCGACTCACAGTCTTGGACCCCCACACCCAAACCTGAGGGATCCATTGACTGGCCCAAGGTCCCGGTAGCGAGAGAGAGAGAAAGAGAGACACGCCCCAAATGATCCGCACCCCCCTCCCTCCAGCCCAAACGGAGAAACCCAAGGGAAGCGATAGCCCGTCGTCTGAATGGACGACGCGGCCGGTTGCCAAACCGACGGTAGGCTTGCTACATAGCCGTTGGGCTTCAGCTCATTGTGATAGACCGCTCCCCCGGCCTCGCCCGGTACTACCACATGGGAGGACATGCTCCCAGATCCAGGGGCCCCACGGAAATGACAGAAACGTGTACGTCGGTGTTTGTGTGTGTGTGTGATGGGGAGAAAGAAAAAAAAGGTATTTCTATAAATGGGACTTGATATCGGTTTGCCAACAAAACACACACACGGACGGCCTGTCCGTCTGCCGGCT
Source organism: Nigrospora osmanthi (assembly GCA_029489945.1). Classification (NCBI taxonomy): domain Eukaryota; kingdom Fungi; phylum Ascomycota; class Sordariomycetes; order Amphisphaeriales; family Apiosporaceae; genus Nigrospora; species Nigrospora osmanthi. Next base: position 1,816,607 of record CP120503.1, on the reverse strand, counting down.
CCTCCCCTTCCCCCCCTCCGTTTCGACCACGAAGAAGCACATAATACGTATAAGTCAACCCGGTCTGATCCGGGGCCCTTGGGTTCTCTTCCCCCCCTCCCCGTCCCTTGTCGACAAAAAAAAAAAAAAAAAACTGACATGACCGGTGCCTCCCTTCCCCGGTGATCAAGTCAAAGTAGCAACCGGCAGCAGCAGGAGCACGCGTCCCGGCCCCGTCCTTCGTTGGTGCCCGATTCGTTACATCACTGAGACAGCGTGTTCTCTTTCTCTTTCTTACTCTCGGCCGCTTGCCATCACTCGCATCCCGCGCGCCTTTTTTGCTTGTCTCAACCCCAGCGCGCCCCTCCTGCCTGGAGACGCTCCCGCCCCCCCCTTGCCCAACCCGGATCGGCGGGCTCTGGTGTCTAGACCATACACACCCACCCACACCACCACCACCATCCCCGATACCAACGGCCGACCACAACGGAGCCTCATCGTGATCAACCACCCTCCGTCATCCCCTCTCTCACTCCACCTGACGCCCATTTCTGGTTCCTCCCCCCCTTTTCCCCAGCTCGTCATATCGAGTAGAAAGCCGCCGGCTTCCCCCTCGCTTCCTTCGTGGCCAGGGAGCGAGAGAGAGAAAGAGGTCATCACCAAACCCTTGATCTCTCGTACCATCTCTCCATCCCTTACTTCGCTGTTCCCCCTCCCGACCATCCGATCCGTTCCATCTATACGGTACACACACAAGGCATACAAGCCCCATACACCAACAGAGATATACACACATATACCGAAAACAGCAAGAACCCCCCTCCCCCCCGGCGGCCCCCTCCCCTCATCCTCCTCTACCCATCAGGGAAGAAGGAGGGGAAAGAATAAACCTTTTTTTTTATCCCTCTCTCTCTCTCTTCCTCCCTCTTCCTCCCGCCGCCCGTCGCCCGTCGCCCGTCAGCCATGTGCAAGTACTACGCGCACGCCTTCGCGTGCAACCACGTGCACTTCACCTTTGCGCGCTTCTGCACGCCGGCCAACTTCACGCAGACGCCGTGCGGCCGGCGCCAGATCTGGCACACCATCGGCCTCGCCGCCCCCTGCGACGAGTGCGCCATGTGGTTCCCGGACCGCAAGTGGCCCGCCGCCGCCGCCGCCGCCGCCGCCGCCGCTCCCGCCGAGGTCGCCGCCGCCGCCGCCGCTCTCGATGCCGCCGTCGCCGCCAAGAACCATCACCACCACCATCATCATCATCATCCCACCGCCCTGGCCACCAAGAAGAAATCCGCCACCGTCCTCGCCGGCAAGCGGTGATGCTGATGATGGTGCTGGTGGATGGGGGTGGCGGAACGGGGGAAGAAGGAAATAGGGGAGACTTTGATACGTCTCGGGGTCGGGGTGGAGTTGATCCCCCCCCCCCCCGAAACCCCACCCCCTTCGCTCCTTCTACTACTTGATTCCCCTTCCTCCCGGTTATCCCCCCCCAAAACCCAGTTGTCTCTTCCCCGTGGGGAGAGAGAAAAAGAGAGGGAGGGTGACGGGGTGGAGACGAGATGGGAAAGAGACAAGGCGAACATCCGCGTGTAAGCTGAAAGCGGAAACATGCCGAGCCCCGCTTCGGCACGGGATCGGCGTTCCGAGTGTTTCGATATTTTCTTTTTCTCTGCTTTTGGATATGTATGGCTCTCTTTTTTATTTTTAGGCGGGCGTGGGAGTCAGCATTGTGGGAACTTTTTTTTTTTTCCACTTTCGGTGGCATGGAAAGGGCTTTTTGTTTTTCGGAGCCTTGGGAAGGACTTCTACAGGTGCCGGGCGCCGTCTCTTTTTTTTTCTCCCTTTTCTTTTCATGACTTGATGTTTTACAGGATACACCGGGCACGGGATCGGGCTGTCGGCAGAGGGTGCTAGGAGAAGAAGGCTTTAAGACGGCTTGGTCTGGACCGGCTCTGGCATAAGGAGCGTAGACAAGACTGACGCCTCGTGGCATGCGGATGCTTGCTTATCATAGAGAAGAACAGCGTGCGTGTGCGGGCGGATATGCATATCTTGCGGGATAGGAATCCCTAAGTATGTAGTATATGTGTGATATGGGAATTCATCCCCAACTGTCCATCTTGGTACCTGTTCGTCTGCAAACATGAAACATTGCTTGTACGCATGCATGCTTTGCCTATGTAATCATCACCGGTACGCCGAGCAGAATAGCCTAAGGGATATCATGCAACGCCAGACAGTTCGCCGCCCATATTGCGTGGAATGACATGACCAACCCGCGTCCGTCCCTTTTTTTTCGTTGCCCGCCCATCCGTGACCCCATTTCTATGCTCATAATAGTAACAACCCCCCACCATGCGTTATTGGATATAGCTAGGCCTGCTTCGTTGCAGTGCCGGTTTGGTCCGTCGTCGACTGGCGACGGACTGGAGAGCATTGCCCGGCGTTAACGAGGTGCCGCCCCCGTCAAATCTTTCATGTGCCACCATGATAACTTTGATCACGTTACTGAGCGCCAGAGCCACGCTCCCGCGCCCGATGCGCGTCATGGGCCCGAGGTTGCTGACGAAAAGATGTTTTTGGTTGTCGTCGTCCGCACACAGCGGCATCGTCTCCCACGTCTCCCCTTTGCCCATCTGGGATAGCATCCAGACCTCCCAGTCATCGTGGACTACAGGCCGCGGCACCGTCGTCTGGCAAAGACTGTTACGGCGGCGCCGCATGCCGCCACAGTCATTCTGCATGGGAGGTCTGCTGCTGCTGGCCGGCTTGGGTCCGCTCTTTTTCCTGGCTCCCACGAGCATACCGGCCGGGAGCGCTTCCCAAACGCCGGGATCCTTGACCAGACGACGCGTTTCTCGAGTTCGGGGCCACTGGCAACAAGTCTTGCTCACCGGCTGTCCGGGGGTGCGGAAACAGATTGACTCTCCGTCGTGCTGGGGGGTGTAATTCTGAACAACGAGGTCCCGCGTATATGCGTTCAGGTAGGCAAAAGTCAGGAACTTCAGACCTACGGAGCCGCATTGCATTTGCCGTCGTTGTGAGTGAAAGCACTTCAACGACCTGGGTTGTATAGGGTCGGTGCGAAAAGAGTGCAGTGTAACGTAATCCGCGGCATCCACAAGATCGACCGATTGTGTGCGCACCACTAGGAGATACCCAAGTTCTGGTAGTGCAACGATGGACATGAACTCTTTGGCCAGCGGGCGGTCGATGTCAACTGAGTTGCATTCCCAGCCCCCCGGGGCCCTGCCAGGATCCTGCGACAAGCAGAAAACCCGCCCCTCTCGTGAGGAGCTCATGATTTTCGTGGTGGGTTTGAACTTCTCCACGAGAGCGTCGACCGAGACGATGACGCTGTCGTGGGAGATGACAAAACTGCCAGCTTCTTCCTCGTCGGGCCGAATCTCCACCATGGTTCCGTTGCGGCGAACGAGTACCAGGCGGGGTAGCCCGTGCAGATCGTTGGCAGTGAAGAAGAAGGCCTCGGGCTTGTACCGGCAGGGCTCGATGGACACGCAAGGGCCCCAGCGGCATTCGTGCAGGTCCCATAGAAGGACCGTATCGGTCGTGAGAAGCGCTAGCCAATGCGACTCGTAGACGCACATGGCTTTGGGGAAGGTATGTTCGAGCTGGTCGTGGCCCGGTAATATGTAACTGGCACCTTCGGCCTTGACGTCCCATACCCGGATGTATCTGTCCAAGCCCACGGATACGATGAGGCCGTCAGACGAGGCTGTGAGCATGACCACATCCAATGTATGCCCTCCACTGAGTGTACTGATCTCCAGCGGGGGCTCCTCGGCCGAGTTATCGTTGTGGTTGCTGTCTGCCAACTCGTCCCACAGCAGGTAATTCATTAAGAGCCGTACGGCGGCCGTAAGGACGAGGACCACGAGAAGGAACGGAATCGACTGGTGGTGAATAAAGTCGTACACAGCCGGTAGAAACGGGCGCTCTTTGGCACTGAGCATACGGTCCGCCCCTTTCAGAACGAATACGAGGGGGTTGACAACGCGCGCGATGTAGCTGTGCGCGTTCGGCTTGATGACATGTATGACCTCTCGCGCCGTCTCGTGGTCTTGGAGGCGCAGCCACGACGTCGGGCTTCGGGCTTGGTGTACATCGACGAGTAACGACGACCGGGCGGGCCCAAAAGCGTCGTACTTTTTGGAAAGCCTCGTAATGCGGCCCAGGGCTTTCATCAGGCTCTCGTTCTCGAAGAAATGCCATTGCGCTATGAGCACAAACCCGACCATGACGGTGGTGCCCGCCACGCGCGTCGATATGGCGATCTTGCCCTGCAGCATGGCATCGGCCCACGACTGGCGTGCCTGGATTTCGGCTTGGGATCGATAGTTGCGGATCGATGCCTTGTTGAGGGCATCGCTGAGTTCCGTGCGGCGCACATCGACGCTCAGCACAGAGAGGAAGAATGTCGACAGGTAGAAGAAGTCGAAGAGGATGGCGATGGCAGCAAACGTACAGAAGGCCTGGACGCCCGGTGAGACAACTTTGGAGAGGCCCCATAGGATCAGGAGATTCTGGGCCACGCTGGCGAGCGCGATGTGGGTAGTCTCACCAAAGGCCTGGCCAATTCGGTGGCTGGTACTGTCTTCGGCCGGTGTGAGTATAACGGCGTTGATAAGCCGGAATATGTTTTCCAAGCTCATGGACAGTATGACAACCGGGTACGCAAAACTCGGGATCTTGGACAGATCGATCTTCAAGATGGCGCATACCGTGAAGCTCGACATGATGGACACGAAGAGTTGGGTGACCACAGTGACAACAAGCCCAACCTTGGATTTCACGGCGCGCAGCTTGGTCAGGCTGACGACGAAGTAAGAAAGCGTGAGCGAGTAGGCGAGTATCAGGGCCAGAGTGTCCTGGAAAGACATGGGCCGGAATTGGAACTCGTATAGCTGACTGGGCATGCCAAACCCGTTGGACGGGTAGATGTCATACTTGTCGGCCATGCGAGCGGCCAGCTCCTGGGCCTTGTCCTGCCATATGCGGCCCATGGGCGAGTTGCGACGGTGCACCAAAGTGATGACGAGGGCATCGGCCGCCACCAGTCGCCTGTCCTCGAAGCGTTTGCCGCTGAAGACGATGGAATGCCGCAGGGTCACATTCACCGAGGTGGGCTGTGTCTTTCTCTCGTTGACGGTGGCCAGGATGTTTCTCTCGTCGGCGATTTTTTGGGGGTCGCAATCCCAGTATTGTAAAGGCGAGTGGAAGAACCAAGACTCGTCCGTGAGACCGTTGATTATGTGGTAGGCGTTGCGCTGCTCGATGCTCAGCTGCGACGGGCCCAAGGCGGTCTGGGGAGTAGTGCTGCCGCTACCAGAAACCTGGCGCGGGTGGAAATCGACGGTTGGCCCCAGCAGCTCGTCCTGGAGCTCCAGGGCGCCGAGCAAGACCTTGCGGTCGAGAGCCTGGAAGTAGTCGCCATGGACCCAGATGGAACGCATAATTAGATCGGGCTCGATGGCGGCATTTTCGTCAAGCGGCTGGGCGTCGGTCCAGACATGGTGTGGGAGGTTGGAGGCGCCATTGGTGAAATCGGTCGTGTACAGGAAAGGAAATGGATAGACCAGGATGGTCGCGACGGCTACTGAGAGCAAAAGCGTCGAGACGACATGGCGAGAAGCATACCGCCCATAGCGGGCGAAGGCGCTCCGCAAGGGATGGTTCGGGGCGAGTATAGGAGCTTCAGCCGTTCTACAACGGGCAGGGGGGAAGTCGTCAGTTAACGGGAACGAGGCAAGGCCGGCTGCTTCGGCGCGGGCGCGGGCGCGGGAGTAGACGGGCGGACGGGCAGAGGACGGTCCGGGAACATGGGGAGATAGGGGGGGCAGGCAATACGCACCCTCGGAAGGGGTAGAGAAGATACCAGATCATCCTCCAAACACATGTGACCGGATCCTCCCGTAATGGGGTGTGGGTGGTGAAGCGTGATCCTCCTATTCGCGACGCGGCGCATACGTATGTGCTGTCGCCAGAGCTGGCCGTTTGCTGCGTCTATACGTGGGGGGCATGATACTGTTGAGGCTCATCGGTTCAGAGCATTTGTCGGCGCGAATGGGCATACGAGTCCGCACTCCGCACTGCCGTCGCTACACACTTATCGGGGGGGGGGGATTGCGCGGGCCCGGCGACGGGGTGTGGGACAGACCGAGTCAAGGCGCCGGCGGCACGGGGCGGAAGAGGTCAGCACAGGGTTTCCCGCCGGGAAGCCAGGGAACGAAGGGGGAGGGCGAGACGAGGTGGTTTAATAGGAGCGGGTGAGGGAGGGACGGAAGAAGCCTAGTAAGTAGCACTTGGCGGCGGCGGCGGCAGCGGTTTGTGGTGGTGTCGAGTAGTGGAAACTGGTCGTCGTAGCCGTCCGTAGTGGCAACCCCCCAATCAGCTGGTGTGCCTCGGGAAAGAGTACGGCGGAGACGGGACGAGAAGGGGAGGGTAAAAAAAAAAAAAGAAGCAGGACGGATCGAGCCTAGCAGCCAGAGTTATTAAGCCGCCTCTCCATGCGACCTCGAGTTGGGGCCGCGGCACAATGTCGATTCAGAGAAATGTCTTGGGGTTGGACGGGCTGGGCTTTTGGTAGGCAAGCCGGGGCAACTGGGCTGGACGGGCGAGCTGGCGAGATGGGCCAGATGAATAATGGACGCGGGAATGGTGTTGGAAAAATCGCCGCCAGTACCCACGCTAGTAGCGACTAGGGAGAGTGCCGCTAGAGCATGGCCGATCTTCGGGCCAAGGCAGGAGGCAGAGCCGCTAAGGAACCGGTCCAGGTTGGACCACACTAAGCAGGGCTCCATCCTGAGGTACCCGACCCAAACTGCCAAATCGGCGCTCAGCGGGGGCCACCAGTGCGTGCCCAGCGCGCTGGCCCGGACGGAGGGGGATCGCGCACTTAGAACACGCACCTATGGGAACGGGGGGCCCTACGAAGAACCGCTACACCTGACGGGTGTGTGTTCCTGTCGTGAGATGCGATGAAAAAGGCTGGGCGGGTGGGCTGGAACTGCTTGGCCAAGCCCCCGCCACGTCCGCCAACGCCCGCCAATGGGGGACCCACTAAGTAGGTTACCCTATTAGGTTGGAAGCCTTCCATCAGTGGACGTCTGCCGGGCAGTGCAGCGCCGACGGGGACCCCCCCAAAGTGCCAGGTAGTTGAGTAAGGTATGCGCATGCAGTCGTATGGGATCCCATGAGATGTGTGGCCGTATATGCGTGATTTGCACAGGCGACGGCCCTCCCGGAATCTCCGTATGTATACACATACTAACCGGGGCTATCTTACTGATAACTTACCCGAATCTACTAATGAATGCCTGCAGGCCAACTCGCCCAACTGGCCTCGGAAGCTGTCTGCTTGGATACCCGGCGCCTTGGCTTGGGTTTATCGGTGGGGAGGGTAGGTGTGGAATGACACGCAGCTGCACAAGAGCTGCTCGCCGTAATTGCCTCTCTCTCTCTCTCTCTCTCTCTCTCTCTCTCTCCCTCTCTCACTGACTCTCTCTTCTGTCTCTGTCTATATTCCCTCTCATTCTCTCCCCGGGACTACTACTTATTTTTCTATCCCCCTCTCTCTGCCAGACGACCAATCCACGTCCTCCGCGTGACTGCTATGAGGAGCCGACGCACCGCTGCATACGTGGTTAAAGAGACGATGACGCTGGTGGGAAAGACTAGGGAGAGAAAACTAAGGGGGGGAGGTGTGCAGGGAAGAGGGGCCGGTTGTCCTGGTGGGTGTGAGTGAGTGAGTGTGCAATTGACTCTTCCGCCGGGCCAGGGGTCCAGTGCTCCTCTTCTGTGCAGCGGTTTGTATTCCTGTATAGTCAATAACACCTCTCCCACCCCCTGGCCGGGCCATTGGCCTGCCTGCCCTCCCCCCCCGGTCGCAAGCGGTGGCGCTCCCCCTCGCGTCCTCCCGCCGGCGGCAGACTCCCGCGAGCCTCGGTGGAAAGACGCACTGTCTCCTTTCGGGCAGGCCTCGAGCAGATCTGCTACAGGTTACTGCTGATCCATGTCGCATCCCATCATTGACAGCAGACCCTAGCGCGCGTGCGCCGCGCCTTTTCACGCCGCCGCCGCCGGCCTGACCGAGGGAGCCTGTCAGTATAGGGGGGGAGGGCGTTCTTGGCCCGCTCCGCCGGCTAGTCTAGAACTATTTCGCGTCGACATCAACGTCCAGCTTTTGGGGGGGGGGGGGGGGCAACGTCTCGGAATGCTTCTTAAGGTTTTTTTGGTTGGGGCTTACAATTCATAGTTCCGTCGAAAGTTAAGCGGCCGAGAGTGAAACGTCCAACCCCGGCCGCTGGGCGCCCTACGTACAACCCAGGAAACGAATACAACGAAAAGGTCTCCCCGTTGCAACGTCGTCGTAGCTGGATCGAATCGGCCGATTGCACCGATGAGAACTTGGAAGATCTTGGGGGTTGATCTTGGACCATGCCCTCGGCCCCCCCCCCCTTTACCAAGGTAAGCAGGCACATACACATTAACACCCCCCCCCTCTTTCATCCCTCTTACCCAGTGTCGGGTTTCCTGGGTACGGACCCTATATAGCTTGCTTACTAGTAAAACCGCCTACTCGTCAACAGCCACGGTATAACATCCATCCATCCTTTGCTGCGGGTATCCCCTCGCTGCTGCAAGCGGCAACAAATGGAGGCCGATTGGGCAGAAATTGAGTCTGAGATCACAGCTCCACTCCCATATCACGACTATGCCTCCAGGAGGCAGTCCACGCGCGGCACAAAACCTGGCTGACAACCGCCGAGGACCCGATCCGTTCGCCCGGCTCTCGCTCTCCAGTGTTTAGGTCCTTTGAAGGGCAGCGCTTCTTCCGTGGTACATACATGCGATATACGGCCTGCATACAAAAGTCCCCACCCAACTGGGCGTGTACTTGCCGATCTCTGTGGCCCTGTCAGTGATGGACACGGGGCTTTTTGGTTACATCCACAGCTGGGGAGGACTTACTCCGTACTCTTTTTTTTGCACATGTGCAAAAAATTCGAGAGTGTGCAGATTCAGTGGATTTGAAACCGTGACATCGCGATTGGTCAGGACAAGGCCCCCCTCCCTGTGACGAGGATTATGAGGATCACCCCTTTCGGCTGGTTTTGGAGTTGGTTTTCGCCGGATAGAAGGGAAGGGGTGTGCTTGGTGCCCGACTGTGCGCCCTGACCCCGTGTGCTTGCCCACCACCACACACAGAGACACACTCCCTCTCTCGCGCGATGCTGGTGAACTTCCAGGGATCAACTGGAAGTCAGTCATCGTTTTAGAGTTACTTTTTGAGTTGGACACGGGAACTCAGCGAGTAGCCGCTCGCGACGGGTTGATCCAACGTTCCATCTGGATGCTTCTAGACGATTGTTTGTGCGTAGAGAGGCTTTTGCACTTGGGGGTTGGTAGGCTTCCACTACATCGCTTGGATAGACGGCGGTGGTTGGAACGTGTGCTTGTGTATAGCCCCGAGGCGAGCAATATATGTGGTAGGTACTTATGTACTTACCTATTTGCTTGCTTACTTAGGTACCTTATGTACCTATGCACAGCTCATGATGACGGCGCGCCCACCTCGATAGCCGAGACACATAAAAAACTGAGTACATATGTGGTAGTAAGTAAGTATGGGACGAAAGGCCATACCTACAGCTCGAAGATGGCGATGCTACCCCCCTCTGACGGCCGCGATGCACATGTTCAGACAGAGGTTGTTAGTTGAACGAGTAAGCCGTTGTGAGCAGCAGATGACGCACTGCCTTAGGGCAGGTTGCCAATGTTGCACTGCATGGCATCCGGGGGAAGGCGGCCGGGCGGACCGGTGCACGAGTCCGCGGGTAGACGTACATAGTACAACGGTTAGGCAGTACTTAAGAATAGAAACGGGGACCAGGACCTCATCCGGCCGTGACGATCCGGAGGGGGGCAAACAAACGGCAGTGGATGGGCGGGCGGATGGGGAATTTTAAGCTTACTTGGTTCGCAAACCAGGGAATTGAACGGGCCCGGCTGAACCCGGCAAGGGTCCGACTTTTTTTTTGGTTTTTTTTCGGTCATCCATGCCTTGTGCCAGCCCACTGACCTGCCCCAATCCAGGCCTCCAGTCCCAGCTTCGAAGACAGGCGGAGAGAAGATCGTACGATAGTTACACCCTCTTGCCGCCCATCCGAACGCGCAATCGCGACAGGGCTGAAGCCGGCCCGCGGGAACCTCATTCGCTTAACCACGACGGCGGGAGCCGAGATTGCTTTCCCCCCTTCCCTTCCCCCCCCTTTTTCGGAACCACTCCGTACCAGTCAGTCAGTTCAGTCAGTCAGTTCAGTCAGTCGTGGCGTGCGGGAATCAACCACGCAAAGCCACCCACCCACACGCCCTGCACACATCCCGCCCGCGCCCACGCGCGCGCGCGCACCACCACTGCAACATCCCGCACCGCTTGCCGACCGGGGGAGGGGGGGGCAGGGCCCTTTGGGGACCGACGGAGGGAGAGAGGATGGGCGACATGGATCCCCTCGCCGAGCTGATCACCACGTACAACGAGCTGAACGCGTCCGTCATTGCGGAGCTCGACGAGGAACCCAGCCCGCTCGAGTTTATGCGCTTCGTGGCGACCAACACGCCCTTCGTGGTCCGCCGGGGCGCGCGGCACTGGCCCGCCACCCAGACGTGGACTGCGAACCACCTCCTGGACGCTCTCCGGGGGCACGCCGTCAACGTCGCCGTGACGCCTTACGGGTGGGTTTGCCCCCTCCCCCCCCTGTCATGAAAACCGCAGCAACTAAGACCCCCCGCCCTCCTCCCTCTTCCGCCCGGGGGGGGGCTTCGTGGGGTAACAGAAACGCCGATGCTCCCACCCGAGATGCGCGCGGAGACATCGTCTTCGCCAAGCCGCACGAGGAGGACCAGCCGTTCGACGAGTTCCTCGCCTACCTGACGAAGCAGGAGCTGGACCCGGCCTTCCGGGGCCGAGAAATTCGCTATGCGCAAACCCGTACGCACCGCCTCCGTTGTCGTCGTCGTCCGTGTACCCCCGCCCTGCACCCGAAGGCAGGAGAATGGACGGGGGGCCCCCCATCCCTCCCCCCCCCCTTTTTTTTTCTCTCTCCCTCCTCCAGCCCAGACTGACCGGCCCTTGTCCTCCCCGGGGGACCGCCTTTCCCCCCTCCCCAGAAAATGACAACCTGCGCAACGAGTACCGCGCGCTCTTCTCGCAGGTGCAGAAGGACATACCGTTCGCGCGCATCGCGCTGCGGAGGGAGCCCGACGCCATCAACCTGTGGATCGGGAACGCGCGCTCGGTGACGGCGCTGCACCGCGACAACTACGAGAACGTCTACGTGCAGGTCGCGGGGCGCAAGCGCTTCGTGCTGCTGCCGCCGCTGTGCCAGCCCTGCGTCAACGAGCACGACCTGCCGCCGGCCCACTACGAGCGCCGCCGCCGCGAGGGGCCAACCCCCGACGACGACGACGACGACAAAGACGAAGACGATGATGACCTGGTGCTGGTCATGGACGACGAGGAGGGCGCCGCCCCCGCCGTGCCCTTCGCCACCTGGGACCCCGACCACCCCGCCGCCAACGCGACGCCCTACTCGCCCCTGGCGAGCCCCGTGCGCGTCGTCCTGGACCCCGGCGACATGCTTTACCTGCCAGCCATGTGGTACGTGTGCCACACACATACATACATACATACATACATCCCTGCGACCCCTGGGGACGACGACGACTGACCCATCCTGCCCCCCTTCCGGGGGGAAAAAACAAAAAAAGGTATCACAAAGTATCACAAACATGCTCGGACGAGGGCATATGCGTAGCCGTCAACTACTGGTAAACCGTCCCGGCGCACTGGAAACTCAGCCTCCCTCCCGACTGACCCCTTCGGCAGGTATGACATGGAATTTAGCGGCCCCCAGTACCCCTTAACGTCCTTTGTGCGTAACGTGAGCCTGGCAGCGAAGGCTTGACCGCAGGGCCACGGGGTCCCCTCCCCCGCCCTGGGGGCCAACTCCCATGGCAGTTGCGTACATAAACGACAAAACCAAAGACCTAGGTATCATTACTATCGTTGCTCTGAGACGGACGTCGACTACATACGCAGACGCCGCCGCGTTGGCGGCGGCGGCGACCAGCTCTCAAGCCCTTCGGCCGAATAACCCCTGACAAAAATACTCCAAACACCGTACATGCTTGCTGTTCGCAATGCCAATCTCACAATGAGCCGTTCGCGCGTCTCGTACTACATGCAGGTTTCATACCCGTCGCTTGCCTGTCCGCGCGGTTCTTCCCTCAAGGTATTAAGCGCCGATTTCCACAAAGCGCCCCTTGTCGTCGACGATCTTGCGTTTGAACAGCGACAGGTCGTTAAGCAGTTCGTGCATGTATTCCTGCATGTCGTTGGCCTTTTCCTCGTATATCTCGGACGAGTAGCCGTCGTCCTCGTCATCGTAGTAGGCCTCGTCGACAAGCTCGTCGTCCTTTTGCCCGTTGGCCTCGGGGTCGGCATTCTCCTTGTCATCGGTCTCGCCCTGGTCGGCGGCCGGCTTGGCGTCGACGGGCACCTCGGGTATCGGGTTTTTGAGACTGTCCAGCGCCAGTTTCAGGTGCAGCCGCAGGGCCTCGTTCTCGGTCTGGAGGCTGCGGATCTTGCCCTCGGAGACCAGGCTGCGCTCCTCCATGAGGCGCTGCATGGCGGCGACGCTGTTCTGGTACTCCTCCAGGCGCTCCTCGCTGTCCTTCTGGTCCTTCTCGCGGCGGCGCGTATCGGCGACACTGAGCTGCAACTGCCGGATTTCCTCCGCCATGGCTGTGATCTGGGCGTCTCGCTCGGCCGTGGAGATGTGGTCCTGGTTGACAACGGCGCGGGTGCGGATGCGCTTGGCTTGGTCGGCGTAGCGCAGCGTCGACAGCGTCTCGTCGTAGTCGGCCGGCGCAATGCACGCAATCATGGCGGTCTTGCTGTTGCCGCCCAGGGAGTCCTTCAGCAGCCAGGTCAGGATGGAGTCCCGGTACGGCACGATATCTTTGCTTCGCTTTCCTCCCGGCCGCGGCTTGGGGTCGGCCAGGGCAGCAATCACGCGGCCCAGGGTCGTCAGCGACTTGTTGATGTTGCTGCCTTCGCGCAGCCGCGCGCCCGTCGCCTCGGTGGACTTGGCCCTCTCGCTGCCCGCCAGATCCACGAGACGGATGCGCGAGCTGCGCTCCGTCGTCTCGTCCGTCTCCATGTCATGGTGGATTTGCTTGAGCATAATCGTAAAGACGGCGTGGCTGCGACTGCTGGTGTCGTTCATCTTGGTGCTCGCCGTAGTCCGCGAGGCGTCGCCCACCTTCATGTGGCGCAAGATCTCGTTGATGTTCCTAACCGGCACCTCGGTCAGGTCCTTGACGTACGGACCGTCGATGGGTGACTCCCGGATCTTGAGGTAGTAGGGGGCCTGGCCCGGGACGACGGGCACGAGGAGGTCGCGGACGTGCTCGTTGTACACTTCAAAGTAGGAGGCCCGCACGTGGTACGAGACGTTGGGGGTGTCCTGCTGCGCCGCGTGGATGCGCTGGAACAGGTCCTCGCAGGTTCGGGGGATGAGACCCGGCTGGTCCGGGGTGCCCATCATGGTGTACGACTTGCCCGAGCCCGTCTGGCCGTAGGCGAAAATGCAGGTATGGTAGCCCTCGAAGTTGTGGTCGAGAAACTCCTCGCCGAGGCAGTTGTAGACGTCCTCCTGCTCGGCGTAGTGGCGGTCTCTCCGGTCGTGGCTCCAGAAGGAGTTGTCAAAGGTGAAGGCCTTCTCTTCTATGACCTTCCGGCTCTTGGGGCGCGCGGGGTCGGCGTCGGCGTCGTGGGGGGCGCGCAGAGTGGTGACTTGGGTGACGGGATCCATGCTCACGAGACACTCGGTCTCCTTCTCGACTTCTGCGACGGCGAGTTAGTCGTGGGCACGGCAGCATGGGCGGGCGCATCGTCCGACTCTCACCTCGGGGCAGGAAGGCCCGCACCCGCACCACCACCTTGACATTGCCGCCGCCGTCCACCATCTTCATGTGCTGCGGAAGGGTGCCATCGCGCGAGCGCAAAGACGGCGTGGAGGCCGACGAGGCGGCGACCAGCGACCGGCGGGGGTGCGGGCGTGGGTGGTTGTCCATGTTCGTGTTCATGCTCGTCGCGGGCCGGGCGACGCGCTCGTTCAGCATTCCAAGGCGCGACAGCGACGCGCCGATATCAATAATGAGATGACGATAGCGCAGCGTCAGGAATGCAGTCCCGTAAGGCGGCCCCTGTGCCTGCGGGCGGGACGGGGCCATTGATATGGGACATTGGCAATGGATCCAGAAGCGGGTGGGCAAGCAATCCCAAGTGGGGCCGTGGGTTATTTACGCCCAATCCGTTGTCCGGGCAGCTATTAGTACGCACGCACGCGTGTGCGGGCGGGTGGCTGGCAAGCGCTGCTGTTCCCACGCGGCTGATCTGCGACTGGGGTCGCTTGTGCGCTTACTTAGGTAGAAAAACAGTGGTGCTCGGCCGCGCGAATATGGAGGCTTGTCGACCGACGCCTGTGCCCCATGCAAATGGAGCCCTGGGGAAGGGGAAGAATCTTGACCAAGGCACGCGGATGGGAGACGGGATGTATGGAAATATTGAAAGTGGGCGACACCAGGGGACAGTTCCGAGATCTAGAGGGGCGTACGCCCTTCATCCGTTGCCATGGGATGCGCTAGGTTTCCAATAGTAGTGTTTCTTTTGTACTCCCTCTCATACCGGGAAGCCACATGGTTGTTATGAATCAGTATACCTACCTCTTTAGGTATTTTACCTACTTAAGACGTGCCTACCTGGTAAGGTGGAGGTACATACACACGTCCTCTTGTACTTTCGTACTCACAGTAAGTACTTGGTAAGCATGGATGGATGGGGGCCCAGGCAAGCCAGCCCCTCATGTATGGAAAACAGCCCTAATAAATTACTTTCTTCTCGTTCAAGTCTCACAAGCGTCGGACGAGACCCAAAATCCAGCGAAGCGATGGCACCTCATATCCAGCCGTGTCACGATAACCTATCTATACACCTACCTATCTATTCTAGTCAATATTCCCTCATCTATAGCACGTGTGATACAAGCCTTGCGCGCTCTATAGAAGCGTCCCGCGCAAACCAACCACGTTTCCTGCGTCATGTTCTTCCACCCTGATCATTTCCGCTTAAGCCCCTTACCCAATAACTCCGACCCAACTTCGGTAATCAGTCCCTTCTCGCCAGGGAATTCTTTTGATTTAGACATCACGGTACTTTGTGCGTCCATCGTCCTGAGCAGGTCCATCAGCTCGCCCTCTTCCGGCATGCAGTAAGCGAGAAAGCCAAGGCCCAGCAGCATGCCGTGCAACGCCTCGGTCGACGCCGTCTCCTGCGAGATGGCTTCCAGTGCGGATGCAGCGAGCTCAATTTGCTCACTCTCCGGAAGCACGTCCTCCCCAGTCTCGCGCCTCCTTTTGCTGTTGGCCGCGGCCATGTTGTAAAGCAACGAAGCGGCTGCGACGCGGACGCTGTTGTGGGAGTCGTCGAGGAAGCTCGTAGACACGAGCTGCGTTATGGGTTGCCTCAGCGGGGCCTGGCTGAGAATCTGCTCCGGGAACAACGGGCTTGAGAAGAGGTTGCACACCATTTGCAACGTCACCAGCCGCAAGGCGTAGGGACATGACGACTGCCCATTGACGTAATTGAGAATCGCGATGACCGTCTTGTGGTCGGCTTCCTCGGCGAAGAAGCCGCTCACGCGCGTATCGTCGAGCGCACACCGGAAGAGATCCACAGCGGCGAACATAACATCCACGGATAGGTCTTTCAGTGCCTTGATCAGCCACTCGGAGAAAGCCTGCAAGTCTGGGAGCGGCGCGGCGGACGGGTCTTCGGCTGTTTTGACCTCGATGAAACGCTTGAGCGCCAGAACGCTATCGTCGCTCGTGCCCATCTTGGCGACCAGTTTGTCCAGAGGGGGCACCTTGCTGAACAGGACAGGCTTGGAGCCGGGGTCAGCAAAGTGCGGCAGGTTCAGCATCTGGTGGGGATGTGAGGGACTGCCCATCTGGACCAACAGCCCCACGGTGCCCCGGAGTCTCGCTGGGTCGGCGCCCGACCATCGCTCTTGCTGTTCACCTTTAAGGAAGGTGATGAAGGTCGGCGTCGCGGTGATACCGTAGCGTTGCGCAATGTCGAAGGCTTGTGACGTGTCGACTTTGATCAGAGTCGCCTTATCGCCCACCTCGGCGGCGAGCTGGTCGTAGACCGGGTACAGCATCTTGCACGGAGGGCATGTGGCCGATGTGAAGAAGACGACAGCACACGTTTTCTTGGCACCCTCGAGCAGCGAGTCAAGTTGGCGCAGCGTTGCCACATTTCTCACCGTGCCGGCCTCGTGGTCGACGCGGTGCCCGTTGGTCTGGGCCGCCGAGCCGTTGGTGGTAGGAGCCGGCTTCGCATGCGGATCGGTCTGGATCCCGAGCAGGCCGCCCTGCTGGGCCTTTCTCTGCTGCACCATCTGCTCAAGCTGAGGCTGCAGCATTCTGCCGAAGGGGCTCTCCAGCACGGCGTTGGGCATGTTGCTGATGTGCTCAGGGATGCCCTTGCCCACCAGGAAGGTGGCGAAGTCATTGCTGAAATTGTTGCAGTTGTGCCGGAACAAGTCGTACGCCTGGGAAGGGTGAGTGACTTGAGCGCGCCAAGGCCGGCGGGAAGACAACTTACCTGGGGAGTGTAGACATGGCGCAACGAGTCGACGTATTCCGTGATGACCTCAATGGGAAGCTCGGTCTTGCCGAGATGGATCCTCTGCAGCGGCTGGCCCAGATGCGAGCTTCCCGGGCGAATGGTGTTGATGCCGCCATCGTAGACCCATTCGACGCCGTTCAGCTCAATCGAGGTGTGGTAGACGGCATCAAGATGGAACCCCAGCAAGGCCATTGACATCTGGCGGGCAAGGCCATTGGACAGATCGTAGACTAGGAGATGGACATCCATGGTACTGGGCCGACGCGCACGCTTGGCCAATGACGGATTGCGTGGTGAAGCTGGTTGGGGTATAGTGTGTTGCACAGAGAGAGCTGAGTGTACGTTTAGGTAGTAAGTAGTAGTAGTAGTAGGCGAGAAGCAAAGGTATTCTAGATGTAGCTAATGGAAGGGCAGGTATGGGATGTATGTAGGTATGTACCTAATGTATGGGAGGTATGCAGAGGAGATAGGTAGGTTCTCGGGGTTGACAGTCTAAAGGGCGGAAAGTGCAACGGTCGGAATGAACAAATAGGTGATAGATGCGATGGCTGGAAATAATTGATCACGTTCTCACGTCCGGATTCAAGGCAACCGGGCTTGTACGTCAGGATCCAGATCTCAAAGTCGCTGGAAGCTTCGCCGGCCGAGATGTGGCTCATGCAAAGCCGGGCCAGTTCCGCCGCCGCCTGATCTTGATCCAAACCATTGGATAAGTAGGTACCTTACTTAGATACAAGAGGGCTGGGTGGCTTAGCGGGCCCAGGCGACGGGGGATAGGTAAATATGTACATAGGTAGGTAGGTTGTTCTTTGCAGCGCTTCGCTGTATTTTTGATGTGGCTGTGTTACTTCTATATCACGTACCGACGACCAAGGTACATACCTAGGTAGGTAGGTAAGTACATACTTTATCTAAGTAAGTCGGTCGATGCGAGGGGCGTCTTTTTCTTTGGTCGTGTGCACATCCAAGTATGAGACATACCTATACATCCATAACTTACCTACATCTTACCTAAGTAGACTCTCGTAGATACCCGTTGCCTTGGTCAGACGACGACAACAGGGGTCTCATTAGTCGGGGCCACGTACATAAAACTCCTAGTGTACATACTAACTAGGGCGTACAAGCTGAAGTTCCTCCCCAACGAGCCCTGGGGGGGCGAAGGGGGGGGGGGAGGCCAAGGCGAGACCGCATTGACGACGGACTGATCCCAAGTTTAGAAAGCAGGGGTGGCGGGGCCGGGGCCGGGATGCGCTGGGGAGACAGGGAGACGGGGGGGTCGAATGCGGCGAAAAGACAGACCTCAATTCGACGGCGCTGAAATTGGCCGACGAAAATCTGGGCGAGATTGACGGCTCCATGCCCCGTCGCCTGCTGATTACTTTACGTGTACACGCATTCGCAAACGCCTCTCTCGGTCGCTCTCTGTCGCCGCCCGCCGGCTCGTTTGCGCCCCCTTATCTGATTCCCGTCCTTGGAACCTTGCCCAACCGGCGTCGTGTCCTCTGTCGTCCCTTTCCTGTCTCGTTTATTATTATTTTTTAGGTTTGGAATCACGGCTGGCTGTCATATCTCTCCCCCATTTGCGCCGCCCCTTCTTTTTTTTCGTACGCTCGCTATAAACCTACCTACCCAGCCCCTTTCTCGCCCTCCTCTCCCTGGCTTCCATCCTCCTCGCCCCGTCGCGCCACGCCACGCCCCTCCTCCTCCTCCTCCTCCTCCTCCCAGTTCCTCTCCACCCCCAGAGGAATTGCCGTGCGACCGTCGGGTCCCAGACGTTGGCCACCTATGAGGAGAACATCGGTATCGCTGCCTACCAAGCAGGTTGCCCGCGACCCCTACGAAAAGGCCGGTCGCTACGACACGCCCTACGGCCGCCACCCACACCACCGCGACGCCGGCGTCTTCGAACGCGCCAAAGCCGCCTGGATGAATCAGACACAGAAGGCCCGGTGGTTGAAGACCACCGGCATCGTCGTCTTCCTCGTCTTCCTGTTCTACTACCTGTCCCCGCGCGGCGTCGACGTCTACTCGGGCTCCCGGTCGCCCGCGGCCGGCGGCGGCCAGGCGCCCGCCGACGCCTCGTACGGCACCGACAAGTGCACCAAGTCCTACAGCAAGGACAAGCCCATCGTCCAGTATGTCCTCATGATCGACGCCGGCAGCACCGGCTCCCGCATCCACGTGTACAAGTTCAACAACTGCGGCCCGACGCCCACGCTTGAGAAGGAGGAGTTCAAGATGACGGAGAAGAGCGTGGGCGGCCTGAGCAAGTACAAGGACGACCCCGCCGCCGCCGCCGCCACCCTCGACGACCTGATGGCCGTGGCCATGCAGACCGTCCCCGACAAGCTCAAGGCCTGCAGCCCCGTCGCCGTCAAGGCCACGGCCGGTCTGCGCATGGTGGGCGCCGAGGCCAGCGAGAAGATCCTCGACGCCGTCCGCAGCCATCTTGAAAACGACTACCCCTTCCCCGTCGTCTCCAAGGAGGAGCAGGGCGTTGCCATCATGGACGGCAAGGACGAGGGCGTCTACGCCTGGATCACCACCAACTACCTGCTGGGCAAGATTGGCGGGCCCGACCAGAGCCCGACGGCCGCCATCTTCGACCTCGGCGGCGGCTCCACGCAGATCGTCTTCGAGCCCACCTTCAAGGGCGCGCCCCACGGCGGCCTGCCCGAGAAGATGGCCCCCGGCGACCACGTCTACAAGCTGGCCTTCGGCGGCCGCGACTTCGAGCTGTACCAGCACTCGCATCTGGGCTACGGCCTGATGGCCGCCCGCAACGCCATCCACCTGACCCTGCTGGAGGGCATCGCCAAGGAGAAGACGGGCGGCGAGTGGCTGAAGAAGCCCGTCCTCAACCCCTGCATCAACTCGGGCCAGAGCGACACCGTCGAGGTCGACCTGGGCGACAAATTTCCGCTGGGCAAGGGCAAGATCGAGGTGAACATGACGGGCCCCGCCATCCCGGCGCCGGCCCAGTGCCGCGGCCTGGTCGAGAAGATCCTCAAGAAGGATGCCGCCTGCGACCTGACCCCCTGCTCCTTCAACGGCGTCCACCAGCCCTCGCTCGCCAAGACCTTCGCCAAGGAGGACGTCTTCGTCTTCTCCTTCTTCTACGACCGCCTGAAGCCCCTCGGCATGCCCGACGCCTTCACCCTGCGCGAGCTGCACGACCTCACCAACACGGTGTGCAGCGGCAAGCCCGCCTGGGACGTCTTTGGCAGCATTCCCGGCGCCCTGGACGAGCTGAACGACCGCGGCCAGTCCTGCCTGGACCTGAACTTCATGATCGGCCTCCTCCACACCGGCTACGACATGCCCATCGACCGCGAGGTGCGCATGGCCAAGAAAATCGACAACAACGAACTGGGCTGGTGCCTGGGCGCGAGGTAAGTTTACTCGTCACCCGACCCCAGACTATTGGGAGACTCTCTCGCCGTTGCTAACGAAGCCGAAAAACAGTCTGCCCTTGCTGGCCAAGAACTCCGGCTGGACCTGCAAGGTCTCGCAGATCCACTAATGGCTCCGATTCGCAATGCGAGTCGCGGCATGCCACTACCTACCTAGATATGAACGAGACCATGCATGGGATTAGGAACCAGAATAGTTGCCAACGAAATTTGGCTGGCGTTTAGGTTCTGCTGTGCAAATACACAAGGATGCTTCGGGCGCGTGCCCCATCAGGGCGGAGAACGCAGGACGGCATTGTACGAGATAAGAAGTAGCCAACAAGGAAAGAAGGAAAAGGCTCACGATGAACATCGTCGAGGGGGAGGCAGCGAGAGTGATGTGATGAATAATACGAAAGACCACACCGCCATGCAAACAGGACCTATAGTAATTACGTGCTCTAGGGGAGCGTCGTCCTCAGAGCGGCGCGGCCACCATGGCCAGCACGTCCTCGATAACGTCCTCGGGGCCGACGCCCTCGAGCAGCTGCTCCGCGGCGGCCCGGTCGCTCCCCCACTGCAGGCTGCGCTCCTGGCCGGGCGCGGCGATGCGGATGCGGTGGGCGTAGATCTTCTTGGCGGCCAGGGCGACGAGTGAGGGCGTGACGTAGTCGAGGCCGTGGAGGGCGGCGAGGCAGCGGACCAGCTGGCCGTAGTGCTGGGTGGCGAGGGGGGCGACGCCGCCGGCCACGGCGCGGTGCATGCGCAGGAAGGAGACGACGTTCATCTGGTAGCGCAGCACGTCGACGTCGACGTGGGCCTGGCGGCTCGCCGTCGCCAGGGCCGCCAGGTCGCCCTCGGTGAAGACGTCGCGGCCCGCGAGGTTGCCGCCGCCGCCGCCGGCCCCCCTCTCGTTCTCGTAGCCCCCGGGCCGGCGCGCGTTCTCGGCCGTCGCCTGCCGGGGCGTCGCGCTCCGCCGCACCACGCTCGCGCCGCTCTGGCCGCTCCGCACGCTGGCGCCGTCGTCGCCGCCGCCGCCGTCGGGGTCGTCGAGGCGGGCCTGCTCCTCGTCGAGGCGGGCGAAGCCGTCCTCGGGGTCGTGCCAGTGGGCGAGGTAGAAGAAGTCGTTGAGGTGCTCCGTGACCTTGGCGGCGCTGCCGGCGCCGGCGCCGTCCGACTCGAGCACGGCGACCAGGAGGAACTGCTTGGGCGCCGTCTGCACGCTGGTGCGGGTGAAGATGCGGCGCGTGCGCAGCAGCTCGAGGGCCTGGATCTGCACCGCCTTGGGCGCCTTGTCGAGGTCGCGGGCCAGGATCACGTTGGCCATCTGCGGCTGTCCGTGGTGGTTGTTATGGTTGTGATTGTTGTTGCTGGTGTTGTTGTTATTATGATTGTTACTGCCGCTGCCGCCGCCGCCGCCGCCCCCGGGCAGCGGCGGCCCACGCAGGGCGCCGGGTCCGTGGAAGTACGAGTCGCGCGTGCGCAGGGGCGAGGAGGAGCGCGAGTTGGCGGCGGCGGCGGCCGGGGGCGGGGGGAGGATGGCGGCGGCGAAGTCGTCGAGGGTCGTCTGCGGGTGGCAGTGGACGACGGCCGGCTGGAGGTTGAAGGTCTGCGAGGCCACCAGCTGCAGCTCGTCGACCAGGTCGTCGAGGGCTTCGGGCTCGGTGCTGATGATGCAGTGCTCGCGGCTCACGAGGCACAGCAGCGCTGCCAGATCCAGGTCGTCGAGGCCCTGGATCTTCCGCAGCAGATCCTCATCCGCCATTCGGGAGACGGCAGCGATGCCCCAAGGCCATTGGGAACCTCGCAGAAAACCCCCCCGGTCGATGCGCGGAAGATGTGAGGAACACAAGGGGCGCTGGTTGAGTCGGTGTCCGGGTTGGGGTAGGTTGGTTTGCTTTGGTTGATGATTTGGAGTCGATACCTGGAAAGGGCGCCAGGGTTAGCGTGATTGGCTCATTACAGCGACAGGGGTCTGACTTTCAGTGCGGCGTCGATCCCCCTACTGCAACTGTGGTTGTGTCGTGTAAGTACTAAGTACTAACTAAACCCTCTACATATCCTATGTTATCCCCAAAGGCATGGGATGCGATAAAGGTGCAACGTCATCCATGGTCCTTCTGGGCCGCCTGGTTTTCTGCTGCGTTCGATTTGTCACAGATAACATATATAAACACCAAGCTGAATCCGTTACGAAGTCTACCCGCACCCGTTTCTACGACTAGGTACCTACATAGACAAGGGCTCGCTCGGGTGGTATCGTCATCGTTGATGGGGCCAGTGTATATAGCTTCAATGTTCGAGTACTTGCCCCGTCATTTGGGGTGTCTGTTTTCGGGTCGAGGAGGAGAGGCAATGACTCTCGAAACTCGGATCTAAAAGTACATCGCCGAAGGCACTCGCATGGGAGCCCTTCGCCTGCTCGTTTTCCTGAGCAGTGACCTTGGAAGACGGTACAGCCAACGCGCGCAACGCTAACCAGAGCAACCCGAAGCCCAGCCGAAACCAGGAATAACAACAACGACGATCAGGGATTGGCTGGGGAGGTAAATCAATAAGCTGCTTACGCATTCCAGTCGATGTCCTTACCGTCACGACCGCCTCTGCACCACCCTCTTGTTAGCACGAGCCATATCTGTCCGGGGTTGGGGAGCGTCGGGGATCGTCGGGGTGATGGTCAGGTATATACAAGGAGAAAAAGAGACGGGGGGAGGTAGTACGTACGTGCCCTTCCAAAAGTCCTTGTTCACCTTGTCGGCGGCAGCCGGCGGCGCGCGGTCGTGCCGCTGCTCGAAGTCGGCATTATGCGCTTCGACTTCCTGCTTTTGCTCCTTGCTCAGCCCGGCCTTCGCCCCGGGGACGGACTGGTTGACGATTTTGGGCTTGGGCGCGCCCTCGCCCTGGGCGCCCTTGAGGGCCTCACCTCCCTTGTGCGAGCCGGGCACCGCGCCGCCCGTGGGGCTCGCGCCCGTCTCCTCGGCCTCCTTGGAGCGCGCGCCGCCCGACGCGGCGCTGGCGTCCTCGGGGCTCTTGCCGCCCTGGCTGTTGGCCTTGGTCGGCCCGCCGCCCGTGCCCTTGCCCACGTCCGGCGGCGCCGGCCCCGGGTGCTCCGACGACTCCTGGTACAAGAGAGTTAGAAAGCCGGGTGGCGATAGGGCCCTCCCCCTCTCCCTTCCCCCCCCCTTCTTTCGGAAATTCTTACCTGCGCCCGCGTGGCCGCCGGCTCCTGCTGCGGTTTCTCGCCCTCGGGGCTGCCCTTGCCGTCGCCGTAGCCCTGCTGGGCCAGCACGCGCGGCGTCGTGCTCAGGCCGCGGCGGTAGACGGCCGTCGCGGGCTGGGGTCCGGCCACGGCGGCTCGGCAGCTGCGAGCGGCGCGGAGCGCGTTGCTGATTCGGATGGCGACCATTGTGTAGGGTGGGATCGTGCGTTCTTCGTGAAAACCAAGCTGTTTCTCTAACTCTCTGACAAATTGGGGCGACCGGTGCGATTGGGGAAGTTGCTTCGCTATTTCAGGACGGTGCTTTGCGGTGGGATTGACGGGGAAAGGCTGGCGGTCCCTCGTCTCGATGCTGATGTTTGCCCAAGAGCATGATGACATCATGCATCACAGGAGGCTTGGGAGTCCGTCACAGTCGATGATGGCACATCCGAGCCTCCAGACCCCATTGATCGCAGATCCAGGACCCTTTCGTCCGCGTTCCTGACCGTTGCCGTGGACGCAGACACTCGTCAATCATCTCGGCCGCGCCCACTCCTTTTAGCACCCCTTAAAACAGAACTGTAATAGAATTCGGTGATGTTGCCCGTCCCTTCGTCCACGCGAGTGCATCACCCATCGGCATTTGCGGTACCGATCTGTACCCGTACTCCTTCGGTTACATGCCGATTTCTCTTTGGACGGGTATCTTCTTCAAATGGATGGGATGGTATATGCTTTGCATTAGGTACTGGTCTATTGATCAAAAGGCAGCATGCACAGCTATGTACCGCCGTGCCTTCGAGCCCCCGGATATCTCTACACCTGGAGCAATAAGTCGCCATGCAGTCGAAGGATGCCATATCCCGCAAGACAAACATTGACCCCAACCTCCCATGATGATTGCCTCTCCCTAAAACCGCAGCACGATGTCTCTTACTTGCCGCGTGCTGAGCCCGCTGTGCACAACGCCGACTTGTCGTTCTTCTCCAGAGCGCCAGGTACGTTGTGTGCCCGCTTTCCCGACCTCCGCGCTTCTGGGGTTTTGGCACGCCTGATGACCGCGGGATCTAATAGGATCACCGGGTACCAGTGGGAGAAAGGGTTCGCCAGAACATCTGGGATAACGCGAGCCACCTCAAAGCCACCCTGCACACGACCAGCCATGATGGGATGAGGGTATCCTAGAGCATCACAGAAGCTACGAGGTTGCATAAATCAATTATAAAGGCGGTTGCATCTACGACCACGATATATAAGGCAAGCAATCAAACTCCTCCGTACGCCTGTTGACCCCGAGTCGTTGATCTAGTGCTAAACGCCGTGCGGTGGCTGATCAGAAGGCCGTAATTTCGTAAGATCATCCCAGGTACGCCTGCCAACCGGCGGTGGCAAGGGAGCCTCTTGTCGGACTCGTGGCGCCTAGCTCATTAAGTCTCATCGCCGTCTGCTTCCAGCTTGCCGTCAGCCACACGTCACACGAGGCCGGGAGGGAAACACACACACACACAAACAAAAAAAGGGGGGGGGACTCGACTTACCCGTACCGCGCCCGTCCTCCGGACTTCGTCGCGCCCTTGAAGCCCATCAACTTGTTGGCCAGCATGCCCCCGATGACGCTCTCGGCCAGGCCCTTGACGCCGCCCCCCCTTTCGCGGCGGGGGTCCTTGTCGACGAAGGCGTCGATGGCGGCGGCGCCCAGGGCGGCCGTGATCACCTTGGCGCCCTTCTCGCCCGTCCACGGCCCGGGCGCCTTGCGCAGGCGGAACGCCGTCATGCCGCCGGCCTGGAGCGCGGCGCGGGCGGCCATCTGCCAGCGGTTGGCCACGTCGGGGCTCGGCGCGCGCATGTTGTCCCGGAAGCCGGCCAGCCGCCCGCCGCGCGACGACTTGGACCGGGCCCGCGAGCTCCGCCCGCCCTCGGACCGGTGGCGGCGGCGGTGGCGCGGCGGCGGCGGCGACTCCGAGCCGGAGCTGCTCGAGTAGGAGCGCCGGCGGGAGGGCCGGTCGTCGCCCCGGCCGCGGCCGCGGGCGCGGCTCCGCGGCGGCGAGGCGCTGTAGGACTTGTGGCGGCCGTTCATGGGCGGCCGTCGGCGTCGGTGGGGGGAGGGCGACGGCGACGAACTCGGGGACCGGCGCCGGCTCCGGCGGCCCGACCGGCGGTCGTGGGCGTCGTCGTCGTGCTCGCGGTCAGCCGACCGGTCCCGCGGGCTGGACCCGCCGCCCTGGCGAGCGGCGTACGAGGCGGCCATGGTGCTCAGGCCCTTCAGGCCCTTGCCGCCGTAGTTCCGCAGCTTGTCCTTCCAGTCGCCCTGGCCCTCCCGGTCCCGCTTGTCCGAGACGGCGCCGTGGGCGGCGGCGTGGCGCGACGGCCGCGAGGACCTCGAAGGCGGGGAGGCGTCCCGGCGCGACCGGGGCGGCGGGGAGCCTCGGTCGGAGTCCGGCGCCCTGGTCGATCGGCGGTCTCGCGAAGGCGCACGGCGGCGGGGCCGGTCCCGGGGCGCGTCGTAGTTGTCGTCGGTCATGTACTCGTAGCCTTCGCCATTCTCGGCCGCGGCTGCCGGGTCGGGGTATGTATCCTGGGACAGAAAGGAGTCGTCGCTCCTGCGAGGCTCGCGGCGCGAGGGTCTCGAAGGCATCGCGGTCGTTACAGTGTGCACAATACCGGCAGTGGGGGCTGGTAATCACGAGCTACGAGCTGGGGGCTGGGATTCTCAGAGGAGGGAGAAAATGGAAAGACAGGCAACGCGACGGGAGTCGGGCCCCGGCAGAAAGTAAAGTTTGCACCCACTTCGGGTCGATCGCAAGCAAGATTTGTTGCAAGAATCGTCGGTGCTAAGGCATGAAGGGTCCAGTCAGAGGGAAGAGACGCAGCGCGACGTAACAGGGCCTGGACTGGGGGATAGATGGTGCAAGGCGATCCGGATCCGGACGGGGCCATGGCCGTAAATCCAGCAGCCGGGCAGACAGACCAGTCCCGCCGCGTCGGTGGGCGCATCCATGCGCACGAGAAACCGGCCCAAGTGGCTTGTATGCGTGTGTGCGTGTGTGCGTGTGTGCGTGTGCGTGGGTAAGTGATGTCAGCGTACGTCCCATCGCACGAGACGCGATTCCCGGCTGACCCTCAGGTGGGTGAGTCGGGATTGGTCACTGGGGCCCGTGTTGGCTGGCCAAGGAGCTCTTTAGGCGCCCCCGCATGATGATCTCATCCGGGACGCCGTCGCCGTCAGTCGTACTACTAATAAACACACACGCCTGACGCGCCAGCGCAGCCAGCACGTCAGTCAGAAAAAAAAAACACCAGACGGCCTCACCCGCGCGCCACGCATCGGGCATGACGACCAGCGGTTCGAGTATTGCGACGAAACCCAACCCGTCTGGCACGCGCCTGGCCGCCCCGGTCCGGACAATCGAGCCAATGCGCGGGGGCTGCGAAAGACGCAGGCGAGGGCGACTGCTGGCACGCTGATCCGCCAACCTCTTCTTCACCTTTCTCCCAGCCTCCTCAACCGACCGATCTGGGCCAGCCACAGCCGCGCACATGCACCGTCTCGGGAAACCGGCACGCCGGGACAAACTACTTGTAGGTACCCAGGGACCCAGGCCGCCCAGGCGTAGCCGAGTCTTGGCTCAGCCTCCGCCCAGCCTTCGCCCAGGCTCGATCTTGGTACTGCGACCGAGTTGTTTCTCGGCGGCACCAACTACCGGAAGCCAAGATCACTTGGTCACTGCCGGCGCGGCACGGGCTGCTTAGGATTGCTTGTTTCCAACACCTTGGCTGGGGTGGGTTCCGCCACCGTCTCTCGAACGGGCAATATATCACACGACAGAGCCGGAAAGTGATGAAGTGCACTCTCGGGGGTATATTTAACTCAACACCACCTATGGGCTCCCGCCATCCTTCGTCATTACACTGCTGCCAGCAAGAACTGAGGGCCAGGACCAGCCTTCCTTCTCACCATCGCTCATGCGAAATGAGGGGCATTGAGAAACAGGCCCATCAGGACACCGCCAAGCGTACCGGCGATGGGGATGGTCATGACCCAGGAAAGCGCCAGGAGACCAACACGCTGCCAGTTCACGGCTCTAATGTTCCCGTTGCAGAGACCGACGCCGACCGTGGCACCCGTGATACACATCGATGTCGACACGGGCAGCTTGTACTGCGAGAAGACCAGAACGGTGATGGAGGCGCCCATCTCCATGGAGCAGCCTCGACTCGGCGAATGATATGTGATCTTGTTGCCCATGACTGTGTCCAGCATGTCAGCATGATTCCAGTGAGTGCCCGGAGGAGGAGGAGGCCTTCTTACCCTTCATGATGTTGTAACCGTAGGTGATGAGACCGAGCGAGATGGTGGCAGACAGGACGGCCAGCTGCCACACGGGCACGGGTGCCTTGGCGCCGGCGGCCGAACCGGTCGACCAGGCCGAGTAGATGACGGCCCAGGGACCGACCGAGTTTCCAATGTCGTTGGCGCCGTGGGCGAAGGAAGCAGTGCAGGCGGTCAGGATCTGGATGAACGAATAGGCGTGCTCGACCTCGTCGGGGTACTTTTTGGCCAGGGCATAGACGCGCTGCATACGGGCACCCTCGGGCGTGCCGGCGGTGCCGCTCTGGGCAGCGTGGATGTCGTAGTGGAGGCCGTACAGGAGGCCGCAGGTGATCTGGGCGGGGATGCGCTTCAAGATGATCTTGATGTTGTTCAGCTCGTACACCTCACCAGGGCCCATGGGGTTGTCACGGAGGGTGCGCATAGCCCAACCAATGGGGCCACGGTTCTCCAGGAGCTTGGCGCGGAGGCGGGCGTCGCCCTCCTCCTGGAGCTCCTTGTACGACTTGGTCTTCTGCTGCGTCTCGGCCACGGCGAGGTTCTTCTCGTGTCCCTGGTCGGCAGCGATGCCCTCGGCGTTCACGAGAGAGTCGTTGGAGCGGGTCGACTGCTCGTCGTCGTCCTGAACCACGGCGTATTTCGGGACGATGGCGCGGTCAGCTTCGGCAACGACGGGGCGTCGGAGGAGGAGAGGGCCCTGGATGAACATCCACCACTTGACGCTGGCGTCGCGCTTGATGATGCGGGCGTAGAGGAAGGGAACGAAGAAGAGGGCCGACAGAAGGCAGACACCGCCGCCGGTGCCCATGGTGACGGCCACGATGTACTCGGGGGACTTCTTGCTCAGGCCCAGGTTGGGGGAGCCCTTGTAGACGATGGAGAGGGTGCAGATGGTGCCGGCAATCAGGAAGAAGAAGGGCGAGGTCCATACGGCCCAGGGAATGGGGTTCCTGCGCAGGTGCACGACAACCTTGATCAGCATGAAGACGCAGGCACCGAAGCCGGCCGAGATGGCCGGAGCCATAAACAGGCCGGCGAAGATGGCACCGAGGCCCTGGCCACCGTTCCAGCCCCATTCGACCTTGGAGGCCCCGACGGTCGCGACACCGACACCGGCCACGGCGGACACGAGCGAGTAGGTCGACGACACGTGGGCCGAGTGCCGGGTGCACCACATAACCCACGACGAGGCGGCGGCGAGGGCGATGGTGAAGGCCATCATCTGGACACCGGCGTTGTCGCCAAAGGCATCGGTCGGGATGATCTTGTTCTTGATGGTGTCGGCGGTTCGGGCGCCCACGGTGATGGCTCCGAGCATCTCGAAAATGGTGCCAAAGATCATGGCCTGGCGGTACGAGATGGATCTTGACGACACACTGGTCGCCCACGCGTTGGCAACATCGTCTAGGGGGGGAATCTGGTCAGCCACAAGCGGGATCACGGTCCCGGGAGGCAAGGCAACGTACTGGCGCCGTTGTTATAAGCATCCAACATGGCGAACATGGTGCCGATGGCAAAGATATAGTCGTACTGATGGAGGACAGCCATCTTGGCGGCGGGCGAGCAGGGGCTCTCTGTCGGTAGCGGTGACTGGTTGTTCCTGGAGGCAGCGGACGCAGAACAAAGGGGCATCTCACGAAGCCCAAGCAGACTCCGGGTCGTTTATATCCCGTCTGATGCTGGCCCATGGCGCGTGCGGCGCTCTCATTATCCTTCCTGGGTCACCGAGGCCAGAGCGAGGGTATCCTCGTCGCCTCCGTCCGACTGGTCTGGCCCGGAAGGCACTGCAGGGGCACGGAACCACTGCCAACCTTCCAAACGGCCCGGGATGCCCAGAACTGGAGCCAAGACCTCGGCATAAGCTTGTCGCGATGCCAAGTGCCCACGGAACAAACCTCTCGATATGACCTAGTCGTGTAGACTTTCCGGCGGTGGCGTGCAGGGTGGGATGGGATGGCGACCGGGCATCCCATTCAGCTTCTTGGCGCCCGTTCGAGCAGCCATATAGACGGCCGTGTTCGAGATCGTGCTCTTGTCGAAGGCGCTGTCATTGGTCGTCGCGGTCAAGTTGAGGCTCTTGGCGGGACTTGGCTGAAAGCATAATGGCGTCCTATCAGAGCCGGAAAGCATAACACGTGGGTGGACCGGACGATGTTACTAGTATTAAGTCGATCCTCCGGAGATGATCCATATCCCGCACGGTCGCCCACTGAGAACTGCCACCCCCACCCCCAGGCCTGGATTTGGATAGGCTTTCCATATTACATATAAGTACATATTTCATGGTACCTACCTAGATAAAGTACTTATACTATGCCCTTTTCTCACCGTACAAACTTCCAGCTACTTATGTACTGAATAGTGGACATCTAGCATCCAACTATCCAGGGACGCTCCTGTATAGGTTAGTAGCCGCGGCCCGCCAATGGAACAGCTTCGATGCAGTTCCCTAGGGTTCATTGCAACGTGCTGGCCACCCGACGTTCTGGAGCCGAGAGACGCCGACACCCGCCCTCTTGTCCCGGTACCTACTGGTCTAGAGTCTTATCCAGGCAGCTCGTTCTGGAAAAGGGTAGTCAGGGTAGCCTGGGCAGCGGCACTGATGCCTAGATACCGAATGTACTGCAAGAGCCCTGTACCCGTGTAAGCCGGTAGGGTACATACGAATCAGGGAAGCGGGCCCTGCCATCGCTCCTTTACAGCATCTTCCATGGAAGAACGACCGACACCCACGCAAGCCACGCCCGTCGGAAGGCCCGAAAGACGGCAACGGCCTCATCCCTCGATTCCGGGGACAGATACGACGCCAGCCGCCGCAAAAAACGAGCCAGAAAGGGGCTTTGGTCGCCGGTTCGGACGGTTACAGACTCTGTCCGTTGTTCGCCATCCGTCGTTCCAAGGGCCAGGATCCCTTGACGAACCCCTCCAAACTTCATAGGTAAACTACCGGTTGCTGGGCATCACGTAACGTGGCATCCCGCACTCTCCCTCCTCATGATCGACGCAAAAGAAGCCAAAGCCAGAAAAAGATACTTCGTTAGCTCGGTCACCAGGGGGGGGAGGGGGAGGCCTTCGGTCCGCTGTCATCTGATGCTGTCGCGAATGGGCTGCAGGAGGAATGCGCAGTGCCGCCTGTACTGGTGGCCATAGATGCATACGGCGTTTTCTCGGCCTCCCAACGAGCCTTTTGGCACCTCGGTATGGATGTGAACTTTGTGCTCCCCACGGCAGAGTCTTTCTGCCGGACGCCCCGTGCAACGTCCTCGCCTAGCCTTGCTTGCGTTGGCCGTTGCGCCGCTTCACAGTGACGAGGCATCCTGCTCGGGCTACGGCCCCCGGTTGGACACCATGGTGCCGACCAGTCGTCCGAATCTACGATGACCACGCAACTGTTGGAGAAACATATGTCAGCGAAGAAATGGCATCTTTCAAACCCCGGGCTCTTCCAGCCTCGCCCCAAGGCATCCCTAAACTGCCACTGAACGGGACTTGTGCATACTTCAGGGATTCCCCAGCTCGCCTTGTGCCGGGGAATACCGTGGTGTGCCATATTCCCGGGAACCAATGCCCGCGAAGCCCTGGAAACCTTGGGTAAGCGGTCTGAGCCGGAGGAACCCGGTATTGTGGTAGCTGGGACTGTACCTAACCCCTTCAACCATTTCCAGGAGTCAAGCTAGTACTAAGTAGGAGTACGAAACAGAGGCTGCATACCTGGCCAGCTACATAGCTGGTTACCCCTTATCATGCGCATTTTCCCATGAACTTCTAACCATGGCCTTCCTGGCATCGCCAGATCCTTCTTTGGTCCCAAGGGAGCTAGAGAAAAGGGTATCGGCCGGCTCGGTTATCCAGCCCGAGATCAACAAGAGACCCGAGGGGGCCGGGTTGGCCGCAGAGATGAGACGAAGAATCATCAGCCCGGTTTCCCCATCCCCTGCCGGTGCAATAGTAACTCTTAAGAAGCTGGACGGTTCCCTTTTACCCACGTACTTGGGTACACGATCTCGGAACACATTGATAAGATGACCAATGCTGCATCACGCAGACTGCATTGATACATACAGGTGGTTTTATTCTTGTTCATACTACTCCATCTCATATCTTAGACTTCGTATATACCAACCTTCCCTACCCCACGTGCTATTAGTACAGCTAGTAGCCGTTAGGACGTACGAGGTGTAGGCCCTAAACCTTTCTTCCCCCCTCTATGTTCATTTCTATTTATTCTTCGGGCACCACCGTCTACTGTTCCGGCTATGCGATCCCCCCCCCACCATGGGAAAGTTACGAGTCTGGTTCGGCGAGCTTGCTGATCGAACACCCCCAACACTATCTCATGTCAAGCAAACCAAACGGTCGGAGAGACAAACGCAACAAAGCACGCCAGCAGGGTATAGCCGCCATCGGAAAATGAAAGGGGCCAGACTGAGACACTGTGGGTCAGGGAGTTGGATTCGGCAAGCATGTAACTCCGTTTCCTGATAGCCACCTACCTAAGCAGCGAGGGAACTTCGTCGCCAATGGCTAGATATTCTCACGGGCTACTGCGACCAAGTCTCAGTAGCGAGCTGTTGTCCAGTAACCCAGCAGATACAGGCGAAACGCACAAATAGGTCCACCGGATAGCGTCTGGTCGTTCATGGCCTTGAGTTAATATACAGCTCGGCCCAGTCAAATGACCGCTGCAAGTACAGTGTCATTAGCAGAACCCAGCCTCACCTACTTTGGCCATCGCAAGACTCCCGAGAGTGTCGTAATGTACCGAGAAAAAGAGAAACTAGGAATTTCTCAGTTAGATGATGAAGAATGCCTCGATTTGTCCGAACTGTTCCTTGAACCGGCTTTCGCCCTCAGATTTCGTGTCCATGGCGGGTATGCAAGAAAATACCACGAAAAACAGACCATGAACACCTACTGCACGCAGCAGGCACAGGTACCACGCAACTAGATCAGTAGATATGTAGTAAGTTCCTACAGAGCTCTGGAAACTTCTACACATGGCGTCGGTTTCACCCTTTGTATGAAGGAGGAACCACACCAGCCCGAAAGACAGATTCGCCCCTGGTCTTCTTGTCAGATCCACCCGGCGGATATACAATTGGACCGCCCTCCCGTTATGCAAAGGGGTATCGGTGAACAAATTATGGGAAGGGCGTTTTTCTTTTCTGCTCTCGGGCGACTGAGCTCTTTAGGGTACGCAGATCCCTCCGCCTGACCTCGATCCCATCATTGGCCTACACAGTCCAG
Organism: Nigrospora osmanthi; assembly: GCA_029489945.1. NCBI lineage: Eukaryota > Fungi > Ascomycota > Sordariomycetes > Amphisphaeriales > Apiosporaceae > Nigrospora > Nigrospora osmanthi. Next base: position 1,783,686 of record CP120503.1, on the reverse strand, counting down.
GGATCACAGGTAAAATCGGAAGACGGCATCATCGCTTCTCCGTTCCTCGTTCCCGACGTCCTTTTCATCTCTCCTCTACTGCGGTACCGTTTTGTAGGCGACGCACTTCGGAGGAAAGGGTGGACACCGGAACGGCACCCATACCTCTGGACTGCTGTCCGCTCGCCATTTCTCGAACCTAAGTATTGTTACAACACTTCCGGAGCCCATCCAGGCTCGCTAGACCATTAAAAGAGGTGTAACTCGGTTCGGGTGTATGTCTTGCCATCTTCATGCCCTGGCGCACAGCAACGGGAGGGGCCAGCCCCGTTTCGACGCCGCCGCCCCTTGGGGGTCCATGCCCGCGATCCTTAGGGAACCGCTCGCTCGCCAGGGTCGCATTCGAGTCCCAAAACTTGTAGTAGACCCCAAAAAGTCATGGCTTACTTCGGCGCGAGCACTTCATGGCTCCGGTAGCCCCAAGGGACGGCCGTTGGCGCCAGCCCAAGGGCGACAACGCTGGCGATGCTCCCCATGATGGCGGCTGGAGAGGCCAGGCCAATGTCACTTGCCCACAAGCTGGGCCAGAATGTATCGAGACGACCACACAAACCTCCAAAGAGGGGCTTGCACACTTTAGCAATGCATCCGAATCACTCAGCCTCCCCTTTTCCGAGCCTACGGCGCGTTCTACGGCCACTGCGCAAGCGATGATCGCGCTGGTTAATATGGCCTCTTGTACCCCTGATGATTTCGGCTTCGGTGCTGACGGTGCGGCTTCTGGGTCCCTGCCTACTCTGCACCGGTCCGGCCGGGCACATCTTGGATAGGGCAGTTGGGCTTGACCAAGGAGAGGTTGTGTTGTGCGTTCAGGGACCCATCGTGTCGCGATCCCACACCATGGGAAGCACATCTAGTCCCCAACCTCAAGCCCGTCCTTGTTTTTTCGGTTTCCCAGTCAAGTTTGGTCATGCTTCCCCTCCGTCGCGGTGCTGAGTCGAGAGACAGTGAAGCAGAGCGCAGGCAAACGGATCCATATCAGAGACGGGGAAATGAACGAAAATTGACATAGCGTGGCTATCGGAGGAGTATAGGACGTGGACCCTTCAGGCCTTCCTTGGGATGCAGAAGCCTGCCCGGAGGAGCTCCGAGTCGGGCGTTACCTCATGATGGGAAACCCTGCCGTACCGACCGTTGTCGGAGGCTCCTTGAGTTGGGTAAACCCCCCCCCCCCCCCCCCCCGTTACTGTGCAACCACACCACTGTGTAACTCGCTTAGGTTAGTCGGGAAGATGCTCGTAACAGATTAGATGCTACGTACTTGAATGGTCTAAGAGATATACAATCTGTTCCAAGAGAAGCATGCTCGTGGGAACCCATACGGAACCCCGTGTGCTATGTAAGTTCCACAGCAAGCCCGTAGTTCTTGGGCATGGGCGCCCCCTAGTAGCACCCACCTGTCCAGACGCTGGATACGTACATGAGTTTTCAGTCTTGAGTGTAGGAGGCTGAGACATCGGCTTTCACTCCATGTCGTGGTCCCCAAAACACAAATCTACCACTATCATTGCGTGCATGGCAGCCAGTATTGCAGCGAAACCAGCCCCTGTTGCAACCCCCTGCAACTACTGTACATTGATTGAGCTTGTTGGCTTCTGCTGACTTTCTGCCTTTACACGGACCGTATGCTTCGACTACTTTATACCATTTATCGACCCTAATACTAAGTACTTACATATGATGAACAGCCTCCGTTCCGCTGAGACGACCCGCCGCCCCACTTTGGTGCTCGACGCTCACCATCGAGCTTTCTCATGAGCAATTTTGGGATGCAACCTGCTATAGCCTCATGACTTCTATGAACCAATCACATAAAATCCGATGTGGTGTAATGGCTAACATTTGACGCTCTCATTGGAAAGCATCCTCCCGTCAAGCTCGGGGTTCGATTCCCCGCATCGGAGACACTCAATTTTTTTGTCTTACACCCGCTTGCCCCATTACCGGGATGAGACTTGCATTTTGTCGCATAGGCTGCAGATGGGCTTCGGTCGTTCCAAGCCAAGTCGGCCGGCAGTAAGATGAGATGCCTTCCTAGAGGCTATTTTATAACTGCATTGAAGTGGTGCTTTTGGGGGAAGGGGGGGAGGGGGACAGCATACTCATAGGGAGTCGAAGTGAGTGTGTTACACAAGCATTCAAGTTGGACGGTAGGCGGGCTAAGTGTTGGGTCCCTCACTTCGGCTCTGGACTGCGTATAGGGTGATAACTCAGGTGTTACAGGATGCTTTTCCCGCCACGGTACACACCAGATGGCGTTGATAGATAAGTACTTACCTACGTACGGCGAGATGGCAACATGCCTAAATGCCTAGAATTTTGGAGATATCTGTCCTGTGCTGTATGGGGCAATACAATAAAAACCACCAATTTGGTCTGCAGGTTCCGGTTGAATATACGAGGTTACAGTTGGCCGGGCGGGATCTGAACAGAGGGCTATTTTTAGACGGGACGGGATGAGCTGGACAGCCAGCCCCTGCTCCTGATCAGTCCACCCCGCATCGCTGCTCCTTGACTACTTAAGTAGGCAGTCTTATATATACCTGCGTAAGTACATACATATTAATGATGTACTTTAAACTCGGGCGATCTAGCTTCCATCCCCTCCGCGCCATCCACGGACCCATACCAAGCCAGGGCCGCCTGGAGACTAAAAGAAGCGCGGGACGCGGGGGAGCAGCTCAGCAGCTGTCGAAGGAAGCCGGAGGGAGATCCTTGGGATCCCCATGATGGCACGTCCGCCCCAAGGTTGTCACCATGCGTCTTGGCGCCCTGGTGTCGGAGCTGGCGGGCAAGTGGATGCTGGCGCTGGTCTCAGAGCGGGCGGTAATGCTGATCGGCTCCCTACCGAGCGAGAGAGAAAGAAGGAGGGAGAGAGAGGGAGAGGGAGAAACACCCCAGGGCGGATGGCATGCCCCCCCAGCCTCTCTCGTCTTCAAGTCGAGCCTGATCGGCCTCCCCCTCATTCCGCTCGTATGATTTTGGAGACCGCGCCTGAAGAAGTCACGTCCCATTTCAGCCAGCCTCTCCCGTGCCCGGGGCTGTTCGAGACAAACAACCGGCTCGCCCGCCAACGCGGCGGAGCAGGTGGCGCCACGCACGGCTGGGACGACCATCCACACACCCCCCTCCCCCATGGACTCTTTAACCCCCAGCTGGAGAACTAGCGCAGCCCTGGACGGGGGGTCGTGGAGAACAGCCGGCGCCGGCGGCCACCGCGGATTCTCTGTCGTCACGCCAAGCCTTGTGCTCGTATTGCTTGCGAACGATGCCGGGACGGGGCGAAGGGAGGGACCGGTTCGTCCATAAGAACCCACGCGCGCGCACGCGCCGCTGAGCCCGGCCGGTCGACGGCCTCCCCCCTGAGGCCCAGCCCAAGTCTCTGCCCTGCCTTTCTTTTACGCCGTTGGCTCTCCCGGGATCCATACCACGACCTTCCGTCATGTACAGACCCATCACCGCCGTCATGGCCTTGGCCTGGGCCGCCGCCCGCGCGGCCGTCGTGTCCACGACCGTCGCGCCCACGGCCGTCACGTCCACGGCCGACGACTGCAGCACGCGCACCGTCTGCGCCGACTACATCAACGACTGCGGCGTCATGTACGGCGGCTGCTTCGCCGACTGCACGCCCTGGCCGACCTTCACCCCGCCGCCGTGCCCCGGCACGACCAGCTCCGCCGTCTCGTCCGTCGCCACCCCGACGGCCGACGACTGCCGCACGCGCACCGTCTGCGCCGACTACGTCAACGACTGCGGCATGTGGTACGGCGGCTGCTTCGCCGACTGCACGCCCTGGCCGAACTTTACCCCGCCGCCGTGCCCCAGCAGCAGCAGCAGCAGCAGCGGCGGCGGCGGCGGCCCGGCCAGCCCGAGCAACCCCGGGGCATCCGTCACCCCCACGTCCTCGCGGCGCCGCCCCTGCCCGAAACCCTCTCCTGCCACTGCGTCGAAGCCCTGCGGCGGGGACACGGCCTGTACCACGTCCTACCGGGACTGTTCCACCACCCAGCTTCCCTTCGGCGGGTGTTGGCCGGCTTGCTCTCCCCAGCCGCTCTTCACGCCTCCGCCGTGCCCCGTCTCCCCGAGCAGCGCCTGAGCAGTGGCCCCAAGGCCGGCCGGAACGACTCCTGCGGGAATCTTGGACTTACCCGCCGAGACTTGGCGTCCTTAGCTTGCATGGTTGGATCGTCTCCGGGGCCCCCGTGTATATGTACTTCGTATGGTAGCGGCAATGAAGAGTGTGCACTTTTGCCCAGGAGCCATGCCCAATATCGCCACGGAAGGGAGGTGTGTCGTGTATCGCTTGCCAACGAATCAGCTCAGAGCTCCCCGACTAGGGGCTGTGCTCAAGCAGGTTGATTTCTACAGCTTCCAGAAGCGCCAAGTCGATAGTTCCCCCTCCGCCAGCCAGCCAGGGCAGCACAGCCAACGGTCGTGTTCTCTCTTTACCCCTGTCAGCGGCCGGGTTGCTGCTGCTGCTGCTGCTGCTGCTGAATGCACGTCGGCAGCCGCTCATTGGCCGCGCCGCGGCGGTCGTAGCACACGTGCCAACCAGCAGCTTCGCGATGGCGCCCTCGTATGTAGATGGACAAACCCGGGGGTGTCTTCACTTTGTCCGGGCCTCCAATACGGGATGGCACCTGCCGTCATCAGCCCATGCCCTGTCCTGGTCAACCCGAGTATCGCTTCCAACCCCCCCCCCTCCTGGGGGGCGACACCGCACCGATCGTTGCTACTCTCTCCTCGTCTGAAGCTTCTCCTTGTCACTCAGCTGAGGCCAGCGGGGCCTATCTGATTAGACGAGCTGCTCGTGGGACGTAGAAGGTTCTCCCTGTCCGCATGGCCAGCTCATATCGCAGGCCAGAGGGAGCGTTCAGTACACTCAATACATTCCCAAGACACTGTACCCGACATGTGCATTGACTGAGCTTGTAAAATGGCCAATTACCCTTTATATAAATAGCTACTCCAAGGTTTGAGTGCCCGGTGAGACCACGATAGCTTTTATTCAAATGTTCGGCGGATATGAGCCTGCATTGGCCTTAGCCAGCGCCATCCACGCGCCGCCCACTCATCACGAAAAATGTCCATTACATCTCACAAACACACAAAGATAGCACCGGTTTTCCATCAGTTGGCTGGTTTCGTTCATTCACATTCAGTCATTGCAGGGAGCCTGCGCGGCGCCACTTGAATTACGGCCAACTCTTTGCTGGCCTCATGGCCGCAGCGCTTGGGGATATCATCAGGTAAAAAACATTACAACTCCTTGTTTGCGTTGAATCCAGCCGTGTAGGCCAGCGAGGATCCCGCCGCGCATAATTAACTCCAAACCACTTCTAAGGCGGGGGCGTGCAGCCCTCCTGCCTGCTCTATTCCATCCCAACCCAAGCATCAAGAAACCTTGCAGAAACGAATACGGAGCCACTATACTCTAGAAGAGGAGTGCGGCAACGATGCCTGCAACGACGCCCATAGGGGCCACCGCCTGGGGGACGGCGGCCGCCGTGACAACGGGCAGGTTGGTGGGCGTGATGCCCGTGGTGCCAGGAATGGTGGTGTTGCTGGCGCCGGTAGGAAAGGGCACGGTGACGGGGAGCGGCGTCGTGACTATAGCCGAGCTCGTCGTGACTACGGCTGAGCTGGTCGTCAAGAGCGGCACACCGGCCGTGACGGTGTCAGTGCAGTCGGTGATGGTCTTGGTGACGGCCTCGCCCGGCATGGTGACGGTCACAGTTGTGGGGGGCGCCGGAGGGGCCACGATGGCCGAGCCGGGCATTGTGACGGTCTTGGTAACCGCCTCACCCGTCTGGGTAACCGCCTCGCCCGTTTTGGTAACCACGACGGTGTGGGTAACCGCCTCGCCCGGCTTGGTGACAACAACGGTGTGGGTAACCGCCTCGCCCGGCTTGGTGACAATGACGGTCATAGGAGGCGCCATGCTGGCGGAGCCGTGGACCACCACCGTCTTGGTCTCCATCTTCTTTTCGGTGACGGTCTCGGTCACGGGCTTCTCCTCGTGCTTGGTCTTGGTGATTATCTCGGTCACGGGCTTCTCCTCGTGCTTGGTCTTGGTGATAATCTCGGTCACGGGCTTCTCCTCGTGCTTGGTCTCGGTCATGGTGACGGTCTCGGTCTTGTGCTTGACTTCAGTCTTGGTCTCGTGCTTGACTTCAGTCTTGGTTTCGTGCTTCATTTCCGTCTTGGTGACCGTTTTGGTTTCTGTCTTGGTTTCCGGCGCATCGCACCCCTTGTCGGGCTTTTCATGCTTGGGCTTCTCATGCTCGGGCTTCTCATGCTCGGGCTTCTCGTGCTCGGGCTTCTCGTGCTCGGGCATTTCATGGGTAGGATATCCCGACGGAGGCTCCTCCTCCTTGGGCGGTTCGGGTGGGGGGAAGAAGTGCCTGGCCACGTGGTCGCTCAACACGCTCACATCCGCCTGGGAAGGCGAGGGCTCGGCGGAAGCCGTGACCGCTAGGGTCAATAACGACAGGAAGGTAGAAGTCTTCATTGTAAATACGCACAGCGAATGTCGAGAGAAAGAAAGAATGTAGGGTGAGCAGACGAATCGAACAAACAGGTGGGAAAAGAATGATAGCAAAAATTCGAACTGACAGAGCTTCCAGGCCAGATGGAGAGCCGGGAGTCAGGAGATGGGCAGCACGCCGGACCGCCTTCTCATATATGTGCCCAACGGGCAGGCCCCGGACATCTCGGCGTTGGCATCTGACGGGTGCCAACTCAAACCCACTCAGCCTCACCGGGGCCCTCTTGCAAAGTGACAGCAGCCCACCTGGTACGGCTCCTCCTGGACATGGATGGTTCGCGCCGAGCTGCCCAGGCCCGTGGCAAGCACGGCACAGGAAGCCATTCCCAGTAGAGCTGCCGGTCCAGGGGTCGGTTTCCAGTCTCTTGGCAGGGAGAATGAAGGGCGGAAGCAAGAGCTAGTTTGCGGCTCAACCAAGGTCGACGCCCGAGGTGGCATCCGGGAGGTCGAGGAGCCGGGGCGGACGGGGCTCAGGCCCCGCAGGGTCAGATTCGCCAGCAGTCCATCGGCCGGCCAGACAACAACCAATCACGGCAGCGTCCTCTCCCGGAATCATCCAATGGCAAGCTGGCGACTTGGCCACCCTGCCGGGCTGCCAGGGTCCTCGGGAGGATGGCACGAGGTTCTGCCCAAAGACTTGGTAGCTGCGCTTGGTGATGGGGCACTGCGGCACGGGGGCGTGATGGGTCGTTGTCGAGATTGGGACAGAGGCGAGAGACGCGATGCCAGGGTCCCTTGCCGAATGTCGTGATCTCCAGTAGGTTAGAGTGTCGTCTCTTCGTCTGATTCGTCCACGGCGCCGGGTGATCCATTCTCTGAAGATGAGAGCCGGTGCATTGAGGAGAAAGAACCTGAAACCAGGGGGCGGTTTGAACATGGCCCCCCGTTCGCCCCTGCAACGAATCAGGCGCTAGCCAACGTCCGAACTTGGATGGATTCCTTGGTAAAAAGGATTGACCGACTTTCAGATGAGATGGATGGATGGATGCAGTTGAGGATGTGATCGCCTTTGAGCCATGCAGCTCGTCGGTGACTTGGGATGGATGGATGGGATGGATTTACAGGCAGGTCGGACCGGGCGCATTTGTCTCTCATGGAAGGGAAAGTGCAAAGGAGTTTGTTTCCGTGCGATTGCCGTATTTCCATGTAAGAAGTAGGTACTTAGGCAGGTTGAAGTAGCTGAAGCTTTTGTGTACAGACCTCCAGCAGGTACTATTACCTGGCAATACCGGAATCTCCCCCAACCCATCTATACTTCAACCTAGAGTAGGTAGCCAGCCCCTCTGGGGCACAGCCATGACGGTTTCTTAGGTAGTCGGGGCTGTTTGGAACCATTGATCTATGGTACTCGTAGCAATATTGGAGCCTGTCCGCACTTACCCTGTGGCCGGTAACCCTAGGAAAATACTTAATTACCTAACCCATCTGGGTAGTTCGCGTGATGGAAGCGGGAAGCGGCGCGAGCCACTGGCCGACTGACATGCGGCGAGACTGGGGTTTCCCTGGAGACAATGCGCATAAGCAAGTACGGAGTACTGCAGGCGTCATCACATCCAGCTACATGCCTATAGTATATGCCCCGGCTGCCATCACGAATATCGAGAGCCGCATGGATACGAGGCTGAAACCGACATCTTTCGCGCACACTGGCCCGTGAAACAAGTGATACCGGGGGGCTTCCACGCTGGAGTGCACCTGCCGTTTTCCTGCCTGCCGTCCAAGTGTCAGTAGCGGCAACCACGACGCGAGGTGGGCCAGCATGAAGAAGCAACGACGGGCCGGCATCTGAACGTGCCCTCCATAAGGTAGACGCTAGCGTCCACTGTCAATGCTTCCCGTCGGCAACCACAGCCGATCATTGGAACTCCAGCTCAGCTTCGGCCTCCAGCGGGTCTATACGGATTCAGCTGGCCCGACCAGCACTTGCGTGCTCGCGCTGGATTCCCAAAGAAACCATGTTTACGACAAAAAGAAACGAACAGAAACACGGCCGTTGGCTGACACCGCAAACGAAACACAGAGACCTCCCTCTGCATACCTTTGAAGTGCCTCCTGGCCACGCGGGCGTGCTGACCACTGACCATGGCCGTATTGCCAGCCCCTATGCATTCATGGATGGCTGCGTCATCACAGTGCTTCTCGACCCTCGATTCGCCTGCCTTGGAGACTTCGGCGACAGACAACTCGGCCATCTGGCAGACGCATAAGCCTGTGACACATGACAGGGGCCGGTCTGCGTCCCCGGCGCTTCTCACGGCCACAGTTGGGGCGGTAGGCAGCCGGCGCTGTATACGATCGATCAGACCTCCATGTCAAGAGGTAGACCGGGTAAATGGCGGGGCTTAGCTCACGGCATCGATACGTACGTTCCGCTAGGGTTGCTGCTGCTAACCCAGCTACATGTGCCCAACCGTCGTCTCGCCACCTGCGATACTGTGGCCTCTCGTGTTCTAGACCTCACGGCGTATTGAACATCATCTGTCGATCGCCTTGACCATGGCTGGGTTGGTCGCTGCCTGCACGGCCTCGACTGCCGTCATCGTGCTGATCACGACTGTCACGATCTCGCGCACAGTACTGTTTGGGCCTCGCTGCTTTCCGCACCGTCCACCGAGGAGGGCAACAGCATAAAAACCACCGTGGACCCCCGCCCTAGCACTTACTGTGCCTTTTGCCCACGGCATGAAGTCTCTTGGCGGTTCAAGCCCGGCTCGTCGGCATGCCTTGGGCTGCTCATTCGTCGTCATACCGAGCCATCGCATTGGTGCGGACGACGCTCCGCCAGCAGAAGGACGGAGCCTCGTGTTGCCCAACAGCGACAGACACCCAATCAATATATGTAGGAATGAGACCTATCTTGGTGTTGTTTGAACAGCGTACTGCCTCCTGGCGAAAGAAATTCGGCATGCTGATTCGGTCCCAGCTCCTGATTGGGCGCAAAATGGCTGTCCACGTTCCACGGCCTCTACACATTACGTCTCGCACGACGCCCAAACTGCAGTCTTGCAGACACTCTTCTCCATGTGCAAATCCTATAAATTGCCACGAACGCGCGCGAGAAAGGTCACAAGGTATAAGAGAGCCTGGCCTGTCCTTGAGTTATACTCCCACTGCTCGTCTTCAGCCTCTGTCCGTCTTCAAACCCTGCCCATGTGTCGAGCCTCGCTGCTTGTTAACCACCACAGTGAACGGCCATGGGCGCATCATGCACGGGAATGCCCTGTACTACCACATATCCGCCCTACTCGCGCTGTTAGTGCCTCATTCCAAGAGCATCCTGCTGATTGGCAGTGCCTACTGAAACCGACGAAGCAGCGCGATGCCCGATGTCTGGTATTGCTACACTTCGGGCTGAAGCCCCCCGAGATGGTATCCCCGGGCTAGAACCAGTGGCCCTTGATGTGGCATTCTGCCTACATCCGAGCTGGTCCTGTGGCTCGGACCCAGCGATTAGCAACTCTCCCAATCATGACCTACACCCTATCACCGAGTCTATACGATGAAACCAATGTTCAATGGATAACTCGGAAATACTGCTTCTGGGAAAACGACGGAGCTCGTTGCCCGGTTGTATGACGTCGGTCTCCAGGCCCGAAGCAACCGGCTTCCCAAATAACGCGCCCCGAGAAACCTCGCACCCCTCCTCTGCTGCGCACGCTGCACTTCAACGAACAGTCTCGGTCTAGTTCCGATGGCCCAAGTGCCGCTAAGGACCACCAGGCGGCACATGCAATCTCGGCCGGGCTGCTGTCGAAGGCTCGCTCTTTTCGATTCTCCTTATTGGCCCGTCAAGAACCGACGCTCTTGCTGGCCTCTCAGGGCACCAAGCATGCGTCCCAAACCGGTGAAGACGTTGCGCGACGCGACGGGCGAACGACGGCCTCTCGACGTGGTAGAGACGTGTAAACCATGGCAATAGGTGGCATGGTGTAGATGTCTTTGACCCGGGCCTATTCGATACTCTCGCGAATGACGTCATTCTTTCCATCATTTGAAGAGCAGCAAATGGGAATGCCGGGCAGCAGTATTATCTGCAGCTGTGAAGTTGAACCCATTTGTCCCGGGACGCCATGTGCAAATCCAATCAAGGCCAAGCCCGTGGCATGGCAGCTCGATTCGAGTCGTTTCGAGGCTTGGCAACCGCTCACGGGACCCAGGGGGGTAACCATACCAACTTTTGAGGCCCGTTGTTTGGATTGTCCTCTGGGTTGCTGCATTAGGGTAGGAGAAAAGGTGGGCGGGTATCGTGGTGTTGGCGAACATTATCCGTGCGGCGTCAAATCCCTTCCGTAACGAAGTCGTCATGCCGTAGTACAGTTGCACTCCATGAGGCGCCCGGGGGTGAAGAGGAATGAGAGCCAGGAAACAAGACTATATTATGCCGCCGGATTTCTTCCTCCTGATTCATGGGAGGGGGGAGTTTGCCAACGCAGCCTTCGACAAGCAAGGTTTTGGACCAGCTGATTTTCTTCGCCTGATCAAGCACCGGATTCCACCATGTCTTGGGCAGGACACACAAAGCAGAGCTCGGTAAGGAAGTCGTGCATAGAACAGCAAGACCGTCACTAATTTGTCGTATAGGGCAAGCACAGCTCGAAGACACGCCCGCACCATGACAGCAAGTCATCCAGGACCACCCATTCCGATAGATACGAGCCGGCTCCGAAATCGAGCCCAGCCTCACCGCTGGAATTCCTGTTCGTTGTCAACGAGGTCAACCTCAACCCGCAAACTCGCCCTGAAGCTGATGTATGGGGAAACACCATGCCGCCGTACGACGCCTCTGGCTTCGTGAATGAGACTGTGGGAGGGGTGTTTCGCTATAGGAATGGGCATGTGTCATCGGTTGCTGGCGATTACTTCTGGTACCGCGACCCACTCCAAGGAAACCGCGGCAATATCCAAAAGCAAATAGCCATGGATGACGGCACGGGCCGGCCAGTCTACGTCTACGAGCCTCAACAGCCATATCAGACACGCACTGTGTTCCATTGCGGCCCTTTTCTGCCCCATGTTCATGGAGGGGGTGACGCTTCCATAGCAAGCCCACAAGAATACGCCGAGGGAGAGTTTGATGGGTGGCGAGCACTCCATCTGGATCACGATGAGGGCGGAGTGAGTCGCATTGGCGTGCAATACAAGTGCGTCGCAGGCGACAGCCCCAGCTGGCTCGACCACCACCAAATCATCTCGGGGCTTTACCGTCACCCGCACAACGTGGGAGTTGCTCCGCGTTCCCGGGGCCTTGGCGGGGAGGTAGCCATCGTCATTGGCCTCATGGCCTTGTCTCAGAGACCAGGACAGGTCGATGCGGCGTTCGCCAACCGCCTATGGAGCAACAGCCGATGGACCGGGCAGCTTCATCCAAACGCCTGTAAGCAGAGCCAAACCAAGCTGGATCAGGGGGGACACTCGCTGACGTGTTATTTCCTCGCAGGGCCTCCTGCTAACGGGGACCCCCGTGGGGTGGTTGTCCACGTCGCCCTCGACCCCAGCCCCGCGAGATGCCAGGAAATGTCGAGGGCGCTGGACTACATGGACAAGTATCAGGTCTGGCTCCAGGGATGATGCGGTACGCCCCCGAGTACCTTTTTGCGGGTGGTCACTACTAAGGTGCCCAGCCCTGATGTTACAAGCAGATTGGTTCCGTTTTCAGGAGGTATGTTCGGCTCGCTACGTTACCAGTATTTTTCCCCCTGAGTTGGGTGGATCGGGTGGCCGGGCCTGGGGAATAGGATGGGAAGATTCCCACCACTTCCACGTTCGGGAGGTGGCCCCCATATACCGTTGACAAGATTTTTGTCGTGAGAATGCCAAAACCATGCACTCGCGGAGTTGGGTAGTTCGGAGGCTTTTGAAAAGCCACGGCCTCGGCAGTGCCAGCAACCAGTTTCTTGCTCCTGTCGGCTTCAACCCCGCAACCGTTCTCGGGATTCCGGGGGAAATTGCAAGACATGGCAACGGGGTTGCGTAGCAATTCGCTAGACAAGGGGGGGTGCGTGTGCCTCGGCACCGCTCCCAACCCCGTCTCCTGCTGAGCATTCGAGTGCACGAATGAGTGAGTCATCGCCCAAAGTGAACCGGGGCCGTCCGGGATCGATAAGTGAGGAAGAGAGGGCGGCGGCGACATTGCAATACGCCGATAAGGTGTTTGGTTGTGGCATACCGACCACCAGCCAAATCCCATGTGACGAGCGAGACGAATTACTAAAAGGGTGGGCAGTTGAATTTAAGAAGTAACTTGGCGAAGTTACCGGTGGGGCCGGGTCCGGATGCATCCCCAAACGTGTGTGCGGTTCATCGATTCCACGCTGCTGTTGCGACGCGGGGCAAAACCACCGTCTGCATCAAACATAGCAGGTACTTACTTTACTCCCCTTTACAGAGAGAGGCCCGGTCAGCGCAAGAGGAGCCGGCTTCAGCGGCTTTCGTGGAACAGAGACCGACAAAAAGACGACAGGCGTGTGTCTTTGAGACGCCGTGAACGGTGACGGGCGCCCCCGCCCAATTGGTTGGTCGCGCGTGACGGTACAAGGGCGGGAAAGCAAAAGACGGATTGCTAGCAGTCCAACTCGACCATCCCGGCATCTAACCCGGCCGCATCTCGTGTCTCTCTCTTTCTCTTTCCCTCTCTATCTCTTGCTCTTTTTTTTTCTCTCTTTCTCTCTCCCCCTCTCTCTGTGTGTGTAACCGCCACGAACCGGAAAGGAAGAGAAGACCATGGCGTTCACCGGCCTCCTCACGGACCTGTTCCCACCGAAGCCGGCCTTCACCGAAGACGACGTGCCGGACCTGCGGGGCCGAGTAAGTTGGTTTTTGATCTGCGTTACCCCCGGGACGCAGGAGGTTGAGGGTGGTCGTCGTCGTTGTTGTCTTCCCCGGCTAACCAGACGTGCAACGGGGAAAAGGTCTACATCGTCACGGGGGGCAACACGGGCGTCGGCAAGGCCCTCGTCCAGATCCTCTACGCCCGCAACGCCACCGTGTACCTGGCCGCGCGCTCCGAGGCCAAGGCGCGCGCCGCCGTGGCCGACGTGAAGCAAGCCGCGCCCGCGTCGGCCGGGTCGCTGACGTACCTGCACCTCGACCTGGCCGACCTGACCACCATCAAGGCCTCGGCCGACGCCTTCCTGGCCCGGGAGTCGACGCTGCACGTCTTGTTCAACAACGCCGCCGTCATGAACCCGCCGGCCGGCAGCCTGTCCGTTCAGGTACGCCCCCTTCTTCTTCTTCTTCTGCTTCTTCTTCTCCTTCTCCTCCTCCTCTCCTAACGCGGACCGGCTGCGTCTTCTCCCCCCCCCCCCCCCCCCCCCAAAAAGAGGCGGCGCTGACGACAAGACACACTATCCAGGGCTACGAGCTGCAGCTGGGCGTGAACAACGTCGGCACCTACCTCTTCACGAAGCTGCTCACGCCGGCGCTGGCGGCCACGGCGCGGGCGGCGCCGGCCGGCAGCGTGCGCGTCGTCTGGGTCTCGTCGTCGGCGGCCGAGGGCCTGGCGCCGGCCGGCGGCGTGCCCCTCGACGGCCTCGCGCCCGGCCCGCGCGACCTGGGCCTCGTGCGCTACGGCCTCAGCAAGGCCGGCAACTACTTCCACGCCACCGAGTACGCGCGCCGCCACCGCGCCGCCGGCATCGTGAGCGTGCCCCTGAACCCCGGCAACCTTGACTCGGACCTCTACCGCCACGTGCCCGCCCTCGTCACCCGCCTCCTGCGCGCCTTCGTCCTCTACCCCAGCGTCTACGGCGCCTACACCGAGCTGTTCGCCGGCCTGTCGCCCGACGTGACGCTGGAGAAGTCGGGGTCGTGGGGTAAGCTCTCCCCCTCTCCTCTCTCCCCTCCCCCCCCATTTTCAACCATGCGGGCCTCGCCCATGTGCCCCGGGCACCGACCGCATGTAATCAGGGCTGACAGACACGCAGTGGTGCCCTGGGGGCGCTTCCGGGATATTCGGAAAGAACTGCTCGAGGGGTCCAAGCCCGAGTCCGAGGGCGGGACGGGGACCGCCGAGGCCTTTTGGAATTGGACCGAGGAGCAGGTCCAGCCCTACCTCTAAAAGGGGAAAGAGGACCTCTTGGCCTGGTCTGTCCTGGGTGTGCATCGTGGGGGGGAGCAACCGGCCCCGTGGATCACGCTCGATCCGCCGACGCCCTTGGTTGTATGCGCTCGGCTGTGAGCTGTTCATGCACTACACGGGCTCGTACAGGGTACACACACACACAAAACACGTACTCGAACTAATGCAGTAAATCAACCAAGTCCCACGAATGACATATATCTTGTGCATGCCACCCTCCCCCCCCTCCGATCCTCGACAGGGGGACCACCTCGCAAAACTAAAGTGGAAATACCGGGACGCCATGCAAACGCACGTTGGGAACACCCACACGTCTGCTGTCACACTATGCCGGGGAACGAGGCGGCGAGGGGGGGCTGAGGAGAAGCAAAGAAACTTGGCCGCCTGACTTGGGGGCCCCGACCATGCCTCTTTGGGGCGCGAGGCTCTGGAGCTGGCCCATCTCCGCGACCCCCAATACGCAGCCACTTTCCTTCCCAGAGGCCGCCATGGGAATCTCGCCGAGGGTGGAATCGAGGGCTCCCGGTGGACAGCACCGGACGGAGCCCAAGGTGGGCGGGCCATGGCGGGTGGGCGTAGCTCCTGTGTGCGTCAGAGGGTATTGTAGGTGGAGGCAGAGAGTATCGACGTCCCGAGTGCCATGGTGTCGGAGGGGGAGGCGGTGCAAGACACGACGGTCCGATGGGCCCACGGGGCTTGCGGCCACACCGAAGTCTACTGTGTGTTTACAGGCCTGGTGCGGAAATCTGCCTGTTGGTTTTGCCTTGGCTCGAGGGCGGGCTTCGCACCCGCGGGGGATCTCGGTGTGCCTCGTGCAGGCCTCACCCCCCTCCCCCATTCCCGGATCCCAAACCCGTGGACTTGCATCGAGCCAAGCCATGTGTCGCATACATATGTACTTAAATAGAGAATCGGGTCGGCTGCCCGGGCCCTCGCCCCCCGGGGGGGTCAGGCTCCGTCGCTAGACCACGCCAACGAGGGGACACGATGCAGAACACCACTCGAAAGGAGAGGAAACGGGACCCCGGCAGACAAGAGCCTGGCGGTTTGCGCTTTCGGTAAGCCGTCTTCCTCCCCCCCTTTCCCCGCCTCCCCGCGGGTTGTACGAGGGGAATGCGCAAGAGCTTACGTGGGGTGGCACACAGCGATAGGCTTCAGGAGACGGTCCGTAGCCTGGGGCGGGGAATGCGCCGGCGGCGGCGCACGCCAAAGAAGCCCTCCAGCATCGTCGCGGTGCCATATACGCGGCCGTTGCCTCCCCCCACCGGTACCCTGGCCTCACCACCACCCACTCGCTCCCCTGGCTCGTACTCGGTCGGACGAGGCAGTCTGTCGCCCGGTAAAAGCACGCCCTCTACATCGCCATTCCCCGGGGGGCCGTCCCATCAGTGCCTGCCGCGCGGCGACACAGACGCCTCGGATAATACAGCGACTTTGAGGATACGGACGTGGCCGAAGATGGACAGAGAGCTTCCCCATATTCGAGGTTCCCAGGCCCAAGCCAATGCCATCATGCACGGTGCGGAGGAAAAGTTGAACAGGCGCTCCAGTCTCTCTCCGAGCTCCGCCGAATTCGTCCAAGTGTGGGAACAGAAATTGCTCCCCGAGCTGGTGCGCATCCTAGACAGCAACGTCAAGGGGACGTACCATATCAATGTTCGTCGCGGTGGTGCCGAAGGCGACCGAATCATCGATGTCATGAGCAGAGGAAACGGCGCCCAAGACGTCAGTAACCTTCTGGAATCCGCCCGCGATGAGATGCTCGAGAGCCTCGGCACCGAGGCCGTCTTCGAGTTCCGTGGCGGCGAGTTGGAAAGAAGCTTCAAAGGCAGGCAGAACAGTGAGGCGTCGGCACAGTCTGACGGAAGCCCGGCCCCGCCCCAAAACCCGTGGTTCTATCCGGCGCCCGTCATGGGGGATTCCGCCGGCTCGGACGCCCCCGGCTGCAGTGGCAGTGCTACCCTCGGCCCCTCGGTTCTGATCGACGGCAAGACGTATCGCCTCGTCAACTGGCACCTGTTCGACGACCGTGGGGGCAACGGCCGTGTCAGCAACGGCACGGGAGAGTACTACGGATGGTCCGAGAGAACGCCCGCCAGGGACTTGCACGTGGTACACCCTTCACCCGACGATTTCGCCACGGCTTCCAGCCAGCAGCGCGAAGTCCCCAGCCGAGACAGGTTCATGATGGTGGGGAAAGTGGTGGCGTATTCAGGTCCGATGAATAGCACACACCGCCGGTCGAGATCCATGCGCAGACTTGCTGTCGACGACGCCGAGTTGCAGACTGTGACAGACTGGGCGCTCTGCGAGACCAACCAGACCGAAACGGCCAACCGGATCCGAGACGTAGGCATGGCCCTGGGCGAACCCGCGGAATCGGCGCCGTTGGACTACGCCATCACGAAGACGGCAGATCCGGCGCCCGGCGGTAGGATGATCATCGCCGCCGGGAGATCCAGTGGCTGTACATACGGGCGGATCTGCGAGGCCCCTGGCCACTCCCGTCTGAGCGACGGAACCCACACCCGCAACTGGGCCGTCGAGAGCGTGGACATCGGGATTGCCGGGGATTCGGGTGCGCCCATCATCGACGCCGTAACCCACGAACTGCTCGGTCAGGTATGGGGACGGAACGTGTACGACGGAAACCACCCGACACAGCCCCGGATTGCCTATTTCACCGCCATGTCCGACATCTTCGACGATATCAAGGAGCGCTGGCCCGAACCCGGCCAGTGTTTGCGACCAATGCTGCCGGGCGGAGACGCCGCCACTGGCGATAGCACTGGCGATAGGGACCCGGCCCTGCAAGGCTCGCCAGGTGCCATACGCAACCTGTTGGCTGAACAAGTGTCTGTGGCGGAGCGATCCAGTGCCCGCGCGGTTGCCATGGCATCAAGCTGCGGCAGTGCGGTAATCAACCACGCAAACACCTGGCCGCTTCTTGGTCAGCCAGTAGAGGTTTGAGTGGAGGCTCACGGGGATGGAGTCGACTTGCTGCGCGGCATGAGGGCATCAATTGTGCAGTATAGGCACGCTTGGATCAGGTTTCCTTGGCATTCCGGGGGTCATGTATTTCGTACGACCGAATAAGGCCGCACTTTTCCTATCTGTAGTTGAATTCCGAGGCTCTGATTGGCGAATGGAGAGTGTCTTCGTCTTGGCCCCCATTATTTGTGGCCTGCTGACGGGGTAAAGAAGGCAACCATTGCCTCCCAATTCGGTATGCCGCCATATGGGCGGGTGGTTCGCCGAGTGCTGACGCCCGCCGCCCTCGATCCTTCGCTTCGTTCTTGGAGGCCGCCCGTCCCCGTTCGTCCCAGTTGACCATGTAAGGCCCACGGTCGTCGGGCACAGCCGTCTGTTCGGAGAACCTTAGACCTCAGTCATCAAACCTTCCAGTCGAAGCCCCCTCCTCCTCCTCCTCCTCCTCCTCCTCCTGGTTAGGCAACCCTGCGCAATGAGTCCGCGCCCCAGAGCCAGGCGCGCCGACCCAGGTAGCCACAACGCCGGTGTGTGGGTGACCAACAACGCTGATGTCAATGCGAATTTGTACCAGCCCGTGGCGCCTTTCAACTTTGGCGAGGCGGCGCCACACGTGGTCGGCGAAGGCGACCTGCTCTACCCTTATTTCGCCCTCCAGGCCAAGGACGTCCACTCGGATGGCTATTACGGACCGTTTCCAGCCGCCGCCTGGGCGCCGCCGTCCAGCGACCCCAAGCCGCCTGCCGCCCCAGGCCGAGCGCTGCCGCTGGCGTCCCAGTTGGCGCCCCTGCTTTTGACCACATCTCCAGGCGGCTCAACGGTTTCAGGCTCTTCTGGCGAGCTATCGCCGGTGCAGACTGATATGACATCCTGTCTGTCGCTGTCAGACGTCGCCGCAGCCGGAAACACGTGGGCGCGCGTTCCTAGCCCTTTGAGGTTCCCGGTCACCACGGACGAGCAGCGAGCGCCCGGCCTCGCGGGCGCCATTCCGCAAGAAAAGCGCACTGCCGACCCTGGGCAAGCTGTATTTCCGCACGTTTGCCGCTGGAACGACAATGGCCCTTGTCGCAGCTCGGGATTCAGCACCCGCGACGAGCTGAACAGCCACGTCAAGACTGAACACTTACTTGAGTGTCCGGTGGTGGGCTGTATCGAGGGCGCATTCCCGACGAAAGACCTCCTTGCCTGTCACCTGCGGTACGCTCATATATATCATGCCCGGTCGCTCAAGCGTTCAGCAAGCTGTTTGCTTGGCGGCACGCCTTGCGACCCAGCGAAAGAGTTGACTCGCTTGAGTAGCAGTCGGGGAGGAGATGAAAGCCCAGAACTGGGGCGCACGTCGACAGACAAGAAACTGAAGTACAACATGTCAATCGCCACCTCTAAGAAAAAGTGTCGCGAGCAGTTGCGGAGCGTGATGGAGAGGAAACTGAAGAGGGCCAATGCCGGTATGTCCCCCTTTATCCTTGACGCAAGTGTGAAAACTTAACTCATGTTCGCCACAGGCCGTCCCTCCTGGGATGTAGGGAGCCCCGGCATTATCAGGAGGCCATCGCCGCGGCCCGTAGAGCAGAGCTTTCCCATTGTATGGGAGCATGGCGTGCTGCCATTCTTGATCGAGTTCATGCCTCGGTGGTGCGGCCCGGGTCACGTCATCAGTGTCGTGCGTGGCAAGAAACCCGGCATGCGTCGTATCAGCATCATGACCAAGGGACTGTCGAGAGCACGCAAGGTCACCATCGCCGGCCACGTACGCGACCTGCTGCCCGAAAATTACCGCCAGACTGTCACCTTTGTCTTTTCCATCGGCGAGGTCGATCGACTGACGTGGGCAAGGGGGCTCAGCCGACATATGCCCGACGAGGTGTGCGCTCCCCGGAATCCCTTCTACTATATCGAGCCCTGCATGGGCGATAGTATAGGGACTACCCTGCCGGATGGCGATGATGTGAGCGCGACGCTTGGACCAAGCTTGGTCGTAGGAGGAGGCAACTACTGGCTTGCCAACTTCCACCCCTTTGTTGAGACGAACATTGCGGGCGACGCTGCCTTCGTCGAGCACCCCTCGCCAGCAGACCGCGACTCCTGTCTGCAAGAGCGACATGACGCCCTGGATAACCGCTCCTCCCAGTTCAGGTTGGGTAAGATCGCGGCGACGTCGGGCTACGATCTGTCAACCACGCGAGTCACCCACGAAAACTATTGGGAAGATTGCGACAAGGAGCCGCCATTGATCGTGACGGACTGGGTCCTCATTTCGGCACACAAGAAAGAGGCCAACCTCCTGAGAAAGTTCCCGAGCGGAGCAACGCCCAAAAAAGAGGTGCCCGTCACCAGAATGAGCAGTGTTGTTCCCGGCGTCGATGTATGCACGACGGGACGCACATCGGGATATCAGCGCGGACAAGTGTGCGAGATCCCAGCGTACATCGACGGCGCCAAGGCCGGCAACAGCACCGGCAAGGGCACCCGCGAGTGGTTCGTTGAGGAGCCCGAGTCGTGTGACGATGAGGACGGTTGGATCCGCGGCGGCATTGGCGTACAAGGCGACAGTGGCGCGGCCATCGTCGACTGCGAGACGAATGCCTTGATGGGACAGCTCTGGGGCCGCAACAAATACTTTGGACCTGGCCCCAGGCTGACCTTTTTCACTCCCATATTCGACATCTTTGACGACATCCAGGAGCGGTGCGCCGAGCCCACCCGGCCACAGCTTCCTCAGTACCGCGACGAAGCTGGACGGTGGCCCGTGTATCCGGTTTGCCGGCGGTGCTTTGACCTGCGCGAATACATGGACAGCCGACGAAGCTCACGAGAGTCGATCGTGTCCATGATTCCCGGTGCCGGCGACGCGACGCAGAGCGACCATGACTTCCTGTCCGTGTCCGAACTGGCGACGCCCAAAGCGGGTGGCGATCACACTCACTGGGTCCGTTACTCTGGCCTGGACGAGGCGTTGGCATCTCCGGCGGCTTTGGCCCCTGCCTCGATCCCGTTGATGCCCGCCAGCTCGCCAGGCATGATCGATATTCGGAGCCCCTATCCCATGGCACTGCACGAGGAGGATCTGTATGAGCATAGATACCCAGAGGACGGCTACGCAGGCCTAGGGAAACGGGCAGCATGCCCTGCGGCCCCTATGGCCCGCAGCGTAAGTCACCAACCGGGTAAAAGGCGACGTATGATGTAATAGTATCTTTTGGTCCGAGGCGACGTACAGTTCGCAGCGGCAAGATCAAATCTCAAGCTGGTATCATCCGGTCAACCAGGAAGCCCACCCCGTGCCATCTTTCTAGCTCTTTGATCTCTTCTGTTGTGATTGGCTCGTGACCCCTTGTTGGATTCCTTGTGACGTCTGGCCTTCTCGGTGCCTTGGTCTCCCGTCGGCCCAGCCACGTTACCGCCACCTCGGCCACCTCCTCTGCCGCGACCTCTGCCACGGCCGCGGCCTTGGTGGCCACCGCGTGCCGAGCCAGCTTCCGCCCCCGAATCGTCATTGCCTGACTCGGCGCCAGCTCGCCAGGCGGTAGACGCCAGCGTGTTCTGGTTTCCGCCGAAGCTGTTGTACTTGAGATCCAGTGACTTCATCTGTGCCGGGTTTCGGCCAAGCATCAGACCCCAGCCTTCGATGGCTTCGTCGGTCATGCCCGTGTCTTGCTTCAGCTTTGTTCTGTAGTTTGCACGTCGAGTGTCCGAGTCTCGGTTGAATAATTTGGGATCGGCTTGATAAGCCCTGAACAGCGCTTCTTCAGTAGCGTCCTTGCGCTTTTGATCATCCGCATCATCCGCCAGGGCGTCATTCACAGCAAGGCCGGCGTCGGCGGCATCGTAGGTATCATCGCGCTCGTCGTCGTCGGCATCAAAGGCAGAAAGGGCGGAGAGAATCGCTGCCTTATTGGGCGCAGTGGACCGGTCCTTGAGCATATCATCTGCCGTCTTGCTGGGATCGCGCTTGCCAAAACGGAGTTTAGAGACGTCCATAGACAGCTCATCGAGCTCGTCACCATCAAACACGTTGTGTCGAACCGGGAGCTGGGGTGGCGTCGAATGTGGCAAGAGGCTGCTTCTCCTCCGCCGGGGCCTTTCTGGCGATCTGTGCTAGGTTTAGTAGAGAACGCGCATACGTACGAAAGAGCCACGTACAGTTCCTTGGAACGGTCGGCGCTAGCCAGATGCGACGGCAGGGAGTCTTCCAGCAGATGTGCAACGACCTGCTCGGTGTCTTCGTTGTATTCGTCCAAGAGCCGTGACACGAATCCTGTGCCCAGGTCTGGGAATAGATCCTGAATCTGAGTAATCTGGCTCATACGGTGCACCCGCATTTCCGTCGGACCATCATCATCCTCTGTTACGGGCGCCTTGCCTTTGCCCTTATCGACCTTACGCTTGACGAGTCGTTTGGGCCGGACGCTCCCGCCAGGTTTGCGGAAACCCTCCAACGCCGTGATGACGGGTTTTAGCCTCGCTGTTGTCGAGCCAGAGGTTTCCAGGCGGCGCTGGACTTGCTTCAATATGGGCGTAACGGTGACCAACTCGGCGACCATGGAGTCGTTGGCATTGGTGGGTCCCGCCTTGTGAGCCTCGGCAGCTGCTTTCAGAGAATACAGCTGGTCCGTCAACATGGAGAACTTGGGCGGCTCGGCCTCGGTCAAGCCAATGAGACACAGGTAGGCCGTGGCGATGATGGCTTTCCTCAGGGGAGGGTTCATGAGCTTGTAGCAGCTCACCAAGCCATCAACGAAATCATCGCCTGCGAGGAACAGCTCCGCCGTTTCGGGCGAGGCGTGGATGAGGTGGTTCAGCTGCTTCAGATTTGCCTCCGGAACCCGCAGGTCGCCCTTGATGCCGGCGTCCAAGGCCAGGATCAACGACTTCTTGAGAGCATGCAGGGATGCGTCCGGGGAATCCTTGGGTTTCTTGAAGAGCGCCGAGAGCACCGGCGCCACCCTCTTCTTGCCGTATATCTTGCTAAAGTCGGCCAGGAACTCCCACTGCAGGAAGGCGGGCGGCGTCGACGGCGCTTTCAAGAGACGAGACGTAAGCAGGTAGCACAGTCGTAGAAGCGACGAGGCCGCAGCCGACGGGCCCAGAATACGGATTCCCTCGCGGGCCGTTTCCTTCATGAAGGGGTCGAGGAAGGTCTCGATGGACTCGTCCCGCACCGACGTGCGCGAGAAGTCCGCATCGGACAGGGCCAGATGCGCTTCGGCAAGGGATACCCATAGTGAGAGGCAGGCTTCCCACTCCTCGGGGACGATGTGGCCCCTCCAGGGGGCTTCAGGGAATGCCGCAAACGAGGGAAGAACGGGAGCCATGGCGGAAAGGCCCTGGGTATCTTGGGTCTAGGGGCGACAGTAAGCAGAGGCGTGCAGCCCTTGCCTGAGAGAGAGAGTCGGTCCCGGCGAGTTATCTATGACCTGACGAGGGCGGCTCGCCATGGCAGTCGCTTCCGTTTGACGATGACCTATCCACCTGCAGTTCGCCGGGTGAATCATCCATCTATTTCACCAGCGGGCTCCGGGATGGGTCCTTCCCGCGCTTGCCTGTAAGAGGGTTAGCGTCGTCCGAGACTCCACCCCCGCCCGATCTCCCCTACGATTGGCTCGCTCTCCAAAGCCCTACGCCCGCGCGCAAAAATCCACCCCACACTGCGCCAGCCGGCGAAAAACCGCGAACTTTTTGGGGGCCTCGCGATCTCGAACTTTCACTCCTCCCCCCCCCCAGCACACGCCAATCCCATCCCGCACCTTCTCACGTAACCGTAACGCACACCGTTCGAGTCGGAAGGTAGCAGCATCTACAGCTCTTCGAAAGCTCCGTTCCATCGCCCATCAACATGTCTTACAACAAGGCTGACAAGGACGTCGGTGAGGCCGCCAAGACCCACCGCATCGTACGTTTGTCCATTCCGTCTCTCCCCAAGCGAGAGGGAAGAAAAAAAAACACCCTCCGACTGACCCGGTAATCGCAGCGTATCACCCTCACCTCCCGCAAGGTCCAGTCCCTCGAGAAGGTCTGCACTGAGCTCCTCGAGCGCGCCAAGAGCAAGGACCTCAAGGTCAAGGGCCCCGTCCGCCTGCCCACCAAGAACCTGAAGGTCACCACCCGCAAGACCCCTTGCGGTGAGGGTTCCAAGACCTGGGACATGTACGAGCTGCGCATCCACAAGCGCCTCATCGAGTATGTGGTCCCCCCCGTTCGCCGAGCGACCCTTCAAAATACTGACCCGTTCCTTCCCGCAGCCTGACTGCCCCCACCGAGATCGTCAAGCAGATCATTGTCAACATCGAGGCCGGCGTCGAGGTCGAGGTCACCATTGCCGCTTAAATGTGCCCCACCCCTTTATTGGTCGATGGAAACCGGCTGGCGTGAAACCCAGCTGGGCACACAAAGAGCCGACGCTGATGGGAACCCTGGGTAATCTAGATAGACTTGGGAAATACCACGGTGTTGAAAGCTATGTCATGCCCGTGCTCGCCCCGTGAATTGCTCTTAGTAGGCGGGTTCGTCGTCACTTCCGGTATCACGGATAGATGGTCTCCAAATAGGGGAAAGTTGGTCCTCGTAAGCCATGTATTTCTAGAATACCCACTGGCCGATACCCTTTGCCAATGCGCCTTGGAGGTATTTGTAGAAATGCCCGGTTTCGGGGGCAAGCACATATCTGCGGCTACGCCAAAACAATAGGGTATAAGACTGTTTCGATCATTCGCATCGCTGTCCATCCGCAACGCCCGTTGGTAAAAATGCGTGGCACGCGTCTCAGCACGTTCTCGGCCCATCCATTAAAGCCAGACAGGCACGCTTTTCTTCCAACCCTCTAAAAGTTCCAAACACAATCCTCCCTCATCGGTGCCACTTCAGGCATGGCGCCCAAAAAGCGCCCATTTGCGTGCATGTCCGCATACGCTTTCTTGACGTCGTCCGTGTAGGCCGCGGGGTCCAGGGGTTCTGTATCTCGGTAGTAGGCAGGCGGCCCGTTGGGAAACCAAATCTTGCTCCACGACCCATCCGGCTTCCGCAATCCCGGTACGTCATCTTTGTACATAACGGGCTGGTTGTTGAAGCGGATCAGTTTTGCGCCCATGTGTGTGGCATATGACTCCAGAGGCGGGTGCTGCTTCGTGCTATTTGGTGGATAGGGGTTGCCTGGTCCACTTTTCGTTGGCGCAGCGGCCGGTTGTGTAGGCTGTGAAGGTGGTGCCGCAGGCTGTCCAAATGGATTGTTGTTCGCACCGCCGAAACCGTTTGTCGTGGGCTGGCCAAAGGGATTGGACGGCGCGCTTTGTTGCGCTGAAGGACCAGACGTGTCCATGGACTGGTCTGAAGGCGCGGCACCCGATGAAAAGGGGTTGGCCGCTGCGGGTTGGCCAAAGCCTGTAGTGGGCTGCGCCGGTTGCCCGAATGCGCTCGGTGCCGCTGCTGTATTCTGTGAGGGGGCCGGAGCGCCAAAAGGGCTGGGCGAAGCAGCGCCGAAGGGATTCGGTTTCTGGCCAAGTCCCGACGGTTGCCCGAAAGCGCTCGTCGGTTGTTGGGCAGCTTGTGCGAAAGGGGACGGACCTGAAGGCGCGCCGAAGGGATTGGGCTTCGACCCCAAAGAGGAAGGTTGTCCAAAAGCCGAGCCTGTACTGCCTGGCTGTGAGGGCTGTCCGAACGCCGAACCGCCTGTGCTGCCCAGTTGTGAGGGTTGTCCGAACGCCGAACCGCCTGTACTGCCTGGTTGCGATGGTTGACCGAATGCGGACCCACCCGTGCTCCCCAGTTGCGAGGGCTGTCCGAATGCTGAACCTGCAGCGTTGCCCATCTGTGAAGGTTGTCCAAACGCCGAGCCCCCGGTGCTTCCCAACTGCGAAGGCTGCCCGAAGGCAGAGCCGCCACCACCGAGTTGGGAGGGTTGGCCAAAGGCTGAACCCCCTGTGTTGCCGAGTTGAGAGGGTTGGCCAAAGGCTGAACCCCCCGTACTACCCAGTTGCGATGGCTGCCCAAAAGCCGAGCCACCCGTGCTGCCAAGTTGAGACGGCTGGCCAAAAGCTGATCCCCCAGTTTGTCCCAAAGCCGAGGGCTGGCCAAAGGCACTTGTCGTAGAAGGGGCCCCGAATGCGCCGGACGTGGTGCCCGCTGAGAAGGGATTCTGGCTCGCGGCGGGCGCAGAGCCGAACGGGTTAGAAGAAAAGCCGCCGGAGGTGTTGCCCACGGCGAAAACACCGGTGCCGCCGCCCTGGAGCGTGTTCTGTGCGCATATGTCTTTCCGATTCGGGTGCTTGTTCTCGGCCTCGAACATGAACTGGTCGACGCCATCGAGGTTTTTCAGGGAGTTTTGTATCTGCTGCTCGGCTTGCTGGTACAGCGACTGGACACTTTGGAGCTAGGGGGGGAGTGTCAGCAAAGGCATGGGAATTCCACGGGGTGGGAGAGCGTTGCAACGTACTGCTTCCTGGGGATTCGGGGCACTCTGGACCAGCAGCCTGATCTCCTCGAAACTCTGCTCTTGTGGGTAGCCGCCAAACAGCTGGTCGGGCGCTTCCTTTCCGGGGCCGTAAGAGGACAAAATCCACCAGGGACGCTCTTCGGTCAAATCGACTCGAACGGACTCTTTGGTAAACCTGTACTTGGATTGTGTGTCGCGGGTGTTGCTACCGCCGCCTCCGCCCGAGCTCAGCGCGCCGAATCGATTGCTGTTGGCGCCTCCAAACGGGTTGGACGAGCTCCCCGGGTGCTCGAAACGGCAGTTGTCTGGAAATCGCATGGTGAGCTACTGTGCGGCGGGATCGCGACCAGCAAGCAGTCCGAGTAGAAGGCCGGAAGAGGGCACTGCCCGTAGACACGCGACAAGCGGCCGAGGGCGGGAGGTGAGGGCACTTACTGCCATTTCGACAAGTCCCCTGCTGATAGAACTTGCACAGCGGTGCCATGGTTCTATATACTGGGTTGCTTTGGCTAGGCGAGCCTGGCGGGACGGTCTGGGATGGATGAGGGAGAAGCAACAAGCAGTCGGACAGGCAGCCTTTCGCAGCCTTGCATAGAGGTTTCCAGGTCGCGCCGAGGAAACAATCCCAACCGCAGTTGCCAGGGCTAAAGCCACTAACATTGATCCGCCGCCTCCACTAGCCACCTGCCGTTAGCGGGTGACCCGGTACTTTTTGTAGGTACATTAGGTACACCATTCATCATCAACGCATCCATCATTCCACTTCCCTTCCATGGTAAGTACGGAGTACTTAATTACCTTTTACTTACATTATGTACCTACATACTTCTTTACTGGACATGCCTTCAACCATAAATGTTCTTTCTCCCCCGTTCTATCCTCACTACTGGGCAAATTGTTCCCATAAACAGCCTACCTAGGTACTTTACGTACTAAGTATGTATCCTTACTTGGAGATAGGTTACTTGCTTGTAAATCGACGTCTTTACAGATAGGGTTACTTGAAGTACCAAGCTGAAGAAAGACATACATATCCCGTATGAGTTTCACATTTATTAGATCATGTAAGTAGCTGGGCTATTTCATCGCGGGAAGGCATCCTGGACTCAAGTATTGCGTTTTCCGCTACCCAGAATAACAGCCCTCGTCTCCAGTCGCTGGTCCTCCCTCAAGTATGGATATATAATAGGTAGGTACATGGTTTGGACATATAATAGGTAGGTACATGGTTTGGAGGGCATATAATAGGTAGGTACATGGTTTTTTCCCTTCGAGGTAAGTACTGGCTCGTTCAAGGCGAGGCCGTACCTTGAATCAGGGGAATAAACCCGCCCTCGATGAAATCCAGGCTCCTCCACTCGGACCAGTCGTGGTTCATCAGGCCCCAGGTCTCGTCGTAGTCCTGGACGCCCGAGCGAACGTAGTAGCTGCCCGACAGGACCCAGATGAACCAGCCGGCCTTCAGCCGCGTCATGTAGTCGCCGATGCAGGTGGCGTAGACGCCCTTCCAGTCGTCGCCCTCCATGTTGAAGCCCCACTCGGTCATGACCACGGGGAAGACGTTGACGGTGGCCTCGTTGTCGGCGTCGAGGGCCTCCCAGCCGTTGTTGGCCAGGCTGCTCTGCAGGCCGGCGCAGTCGGCGGCGTCGTTGCTGTAGTTGTGCAGCTCGAGGACGAGCTTGTCGGCGTAGCCGGCGAAGTCGGCGAGGTCGAAGGTCTCGGCGCCGGGCGCGAGCGCCGCGCCGCGGACGACGGGCTGCAGCGTCGTGTCGTAGTTGAGGCCCGACAGGAAGATCAGCACGTCCGGGTTGGCCGCGTGGATGGCCGCGGTGCCCTGCTTGATGTACTTGTACCAGTCGCTCCAGTTGTACGACGACGCCTTGAGCTCCGCGTCGTTCTCGGGGCTCCGGAGCTCGTTGCGGAGCGCCATGGAGACGAGCGCCGGCCACGCCTGCGCGTGCGTGGCCATGTACGCCAGCCCCCGCGTCCAGTTGGCGACGTCGAAGAACTCGTCGTTGAACCAGGAGTTCCCGTCGGTGCCGCTGCAGCACCACTCGCCGCTCGACATGTGGTTGTCCAAGTGGACGTAGATCTCCTGTCTCGCGCACTCGGCCGCGATGGCGTCGAAAACTTGCAGCCGCGTCGTGCTCTCGGTGAAGGCCGGGTTGTTGGCGAGGACCTGACCGAGGACCCGGGTGCCGTTCTCCGACCCCAGGCCCTCGACAAAGGCCGTAGACAGCGGGATGTCCACGCCGTCGTTGCCGTAGATCTGGTCGATCATTTCGATGGCGTACGTCAGGCGGATCGAGTTGATGCCGACGCTCTTCATCTTGGTCACAATCGTCTCGACCGACTGGTACTGCAGGCCCTCGGGAATCATGACCTCGCCATGGCCCGACCAGTTAGCACCAGCATAGACCACTTTGGCGCCCTGAGTGTCCTTGATATCGCGGCCGGAGGTGACGAAGGGTGCGTACGGCCAGGCATCGGCCCGGGTGATAGCCCGTGCCCCGGCAGCCTCGAAGAAGCTGCCGCTGGCTGCGAGCAGCGAGAGGAAGGAAGACTTGAGAATCGATTTCATCGCGGCGGCTGACGTGGTCTACTGCACCTGCTTCGGAAGAGGCTACAACGCCCCAGCCACGCCGGGCGTCTGCTCCTTTTGTACTCTTCAAGAGAAGATGGAGCATCTCCCAGGCGCCGGGGGAGGGAGGGACTCGGCAGCACCCGAGGTCCCCCCGTCACATGTATCGGTGAGGGGCCGAAATGTCACGTCACCACATGCCCTCCAAGATATCTCGAGCAAGTTTTGCGCGCATCACCTCTCCATGTGCGTGCGGGCCGAGATACCCCTTTGGAGCTGTGTGGAGAAGCCATACACTGGCTTTCCCCAAGGGGTTGTATACCCCTTACTCCTCAGCGCGTGAACCCCATGTTGGAGATGGGCCGTCTGTCTGGCAGGCGTGCCGGCGAGTGCGTCAGCCACGAGCGATGCCAACTTGGTAGTGGGGAAACTTCCCCGCAGTCCATTGATCTATACCGGCAGATCATATCCACATACGCCGGTGGTGGCATGGTGTTTCCAGGGCCCCCGGCGCCGAGAAGTGTTTTTTTTTTTTGGCTTCCCCGGGCTCGTATTGTTCCGTCAATGACGAGTTCATAGGACAGTGGCTTTCCCACTACAAAATGGCGCCCAGGCGGAGAAGAAGTGGAAAACGGAAGGTAGGATCACATCTGGCGGCTACCAGGGGGACGAGCGGTGACCAACGTCAGGGCAATGCGGAGAAATGGAGCCCTCACACTATCACGAGACCTCAGAGGTGAGGCCTGCCCGTCCTAGCGCGGCCATGGTATCAAATTAAACGATGGCCGTGCCCCTGTCAGCCCTTGGCAGTCCGGGGGTGCTTCTCGGTCCGGAGCGGACCGGTCGTGTACCGGACTTTACCGGCATCCGCTAAGGAACGACGACGACAATGACGCCAGGGACATTCGTGGTGGTGGTCATCGGCAGCCAACGTATGCCATAAATTGAGAGATCTGCCTTCCCCAGGAGACATGCAAAGCAACTGCACCGTCAGCATCGAAGGCTGTGAATCTCCTCTCGTTGTCGTGCTTGTGTGCAGCCGCGACAATTACGGTTTGCCCGAGGAATTCTGAGGAGTTCAAATTCGGCCCTGAGGATCTATGGTCGTGGCCGGGCACCGTACATGCGGGCTTCGATCTCAAGTGACTAACACTACTGATACCCATAGGCGGCGACTGTATCGGATACGGTTGATGCATTACAGAACGCATGTGCTAAAATTGGAGCAGTAGCCTACTTAACAATTTGATCGGGGAATAGCATTTTGTTGTCGGCAACAAGGTACTTTCAAAATTTTCGTAAGAATTTGAACCAACGTCACACCACGTGGTCCTATTTGTGGGCGGCGGCACTGTTCTAACAGATTTCGCCTAGACGCGCTTCCTGAACTCAATCAAGGGGCCGTGCTTCAGGCTCGTGAACTGGTCGATCAGCTGGAACTCGCTCTCGCGCTGTCTTCCCCATTCCAGGTTCTTGTTGCCTTCGGACGGGTCAGGCCCGGCCGTCTTCCGCAGGTCGTACATGAAGAGCACCCTCGCCAGAGTCGTCGACATCTCGATGTAAGCCAGACCCTTGCCGATGCACCCACGGGGCCCGATGGAGAAGGGGCAGAAGGCGCTCTGCGCGCGGGCAATGTCGGACTCGCTGATGGTGTACTCGCCATAGCCCTGCGGGCTCTTGTGCGAGCCGAGCACCCAGCGGTCCGGGTTGTAGAGGAAGGGGTCGGGGTAGTAGTTGGGGTTGTGGTGAATGGTGTAGTGGGGAGTCCCGACAACAGTGCCTTCGGGGACGAAAACGCCGTCGATCGTCGCGCCTCCCTGCAGCACCTCACGAGGGGGGATCCCGCCGACAGAGGGGGACATGCGCATGGCCTCGTCAATGCAGGCCCGGAGGTAGGTGCACGAGTTGAGTTTTTGTCCCTGCTGGATGTCCTCCACGTTGTCAAATGCGCCACGGATTTCCTCGGTGACTTTCTGAAGGGCGGCGGCGTTGCGCGCCAGGTAGAAGAAGGTCGCAGCCATGGCCGTCGAGGTAGTGTCGGACCCGGCGATGATGCTGATGAATCGTCAGCCGCTTCCACCCTCCCAGGCTCCGGAAGAAACGGGAAGGACAGCTACTTACAGCAAGTTGGACTCACCCCAGAGTTCGGGCGTGGTGAAGCCCTGGCCCGTTTCGGGGTCGCGGGCCTTCAACAGGTGGTAGAAGAAATCGCGACGGTCCGTCTCGTCACCCAGCTTGGTCCGCTCGGTCAATTGGGCCTTGCTGTAAGCCATGTACTTGGCGCGGCCGGCCGCGATCCGGCGGAAGAGCACCTTGTCGAGGCCGATCTTGCCAACCAGGGGCATGGTTCCGCACTACGCAGGGTCAGTCTCGTTGCGTCGTGGCCCGCGCCGTTGGTGAACATACCAGGAGGTGGCGGGTGGTCGCCAGCGACACCAGTTCCAGGGCATAGCGGTTATCGGGCTTCTCCAGCATGTGGAAGGCCTTG
Organism: Nigrospora osmanthi; assembly: GCA_029489945.1. Classification (NCBI taxonomy): domain Eukaryota; kingdom Fungi; phylum Ascomycota; class Sordariomycetes; order Amphisphaeriales; family Apiosporaceae; genus Nigrospora; species Nigrospora osmanthi. The sequence goes on along the minus strand of CP120503.1, from coordinate 1,752,538 downwards.
CCGAAGCACAAGTCGCCGAGAATGTCCATGGCCAGGTAGTTGCACCAGTCGGCCATGTTCTTGGCGGGCGTCCAGCCCTTCTGCTCGTTGCTGGCACCGGTGCCGATCTGGTCGCAGAAGGATCGCACGTTGGCGAGGATGTAGCGTTCCATCTGCTTCATGGCATTGTCGGAGAAGCCGTGGGACAAAACGCGGCGCTTTCGCGCGTGCAGAGCCTTGTCGCGGGCATTGTGGGTGTTGGGGGCAGGGTGCACAAAGGCGTCGTAGAACTCGGCCTTGCGCACATTGGACTTGAAGCCGTAGATCTCCTTCAGGGCCGTGTTGGAGTTGAAGGAGAGGCTGTTGGGGCCGAAGCGGACGACCTTGCCGTACGTCTCGTGCATGCGCCAGAACTCGAGGTGCCGGTCGCCCTTCCAAGCGTGGTACAGCTGGTGGGCATCGGTGATCTTGGCCAGGAACGGGCCAGGGTGCTTCGCCAGCGGGTGGAAGTAGAGACGGTAGACGACGAGGGAGACGACCTGAAGGGGTCAGCGGTGAAAGCACGAGGCAGGCGTTCGCCGGTGAAGAGACAGACTCACATAGGTGGTAACGGCGGCTGCCAGGCCCAAGAGGACGTCGGTCAGACTGACGGCAGCCATGGCGCCCTCCATGACTCGGACCAGAGGGCGGACGAAGGATGGAGAGGAGGTGCGCAAAGACGGCAGAGTCGCTCACTTACAGCGGTCTCTGTGCTATACACGAGGTCTGCGGCTCCAGAAGCCCGGTTCCGACGGTCTCGCCTGGGACGGAGGTCCTTTATGAGACGGGCTCGGCTGGAGACGGCCCATGGAAGCTTATCATGGCGCAGCGAGGTGGTGGACGAAGATGACGAGTTGCCCCATCGGGACGCACAATGGCACAAAGGGGGAGGCGGTTACCCGCGGGGCCGGTCGGCTTTGACGTTGGGGAATCCCCAGCACGTCGCCCCGCAGCAGTGCCGCTGCCAGGGATCATATGAGGAACGGGGGATCGGGGGGAAAGCTCAAGCCCCAGAATCCAGCGGCTCCAAGGCCAGTTGGACCTGGTGTCGTGCATTAGGGCCCCGGAATGGTGGGAATCGTTACTAACAACAATGGCTTGGCCACGGCTTTAGCGGTCGGTCGGGGCATATTCCGCAGAGTCCACCCAATGCCGACAGGACGGAAACCCTCCTCCTCCTCCTCCTATGGGAGCGAGCCGGTTACGCATCGTCGCCGCATGGAATCCGGTGACGTCCATGTGGGTACATATATAAGTAAGTAGGTATGTACTAACTTCTAACTTATACTCGCCTTTTGGAGGCTTGCATAACTAAAGTAGGTAATTTGGTTTTGGCCGACCGCCGCCGACACCGTTTTGTTTTGGCGCGGACTGGAGTTTTACACCGGCGTGGGATGGCTCGTCATCGTCGTTTCGTGATGCCGAGGAATCCGGGTAGTGCGAAGACCAGCTTCAGCCAAAGATAATGTTGCGGTTCTTGGGGATGGGAAAACCAGTAGCAGCTCTATCCCATCCCCCCTGTCAACATCCAGTCTTACTTCACTACCTAGATAAGTGCCCGAGACACCCATGTGAGCAGACTTCTCATTCCTTGTTTGTCCAATGAGATTCCCCTGGGAACTCGGAGGTTCTGGTTGAGATGGGACGCTGACTGATGCACCTGCATACGGCGACCCCTCCAACTGGCACTGCCGAACGCAACCGTACTTGGCTCCGTACACCACTCACTTCCTTCGGTTCTGGCGGGATAGATAGACCCCAAGGCATGGATGGGAAGTGTTTACAACTACGGAGGAGCTACCTACGTAACTAGAGCGTCAGGACTTATTGCAAGCCCCCGAGGGCTTACGTCCCATATTGACTGCCTAAAGAGGACCGACCCGACCAATCACCGAACAAGTCGGCATCTGCCGTAGGGTAGGGCTTAGCGATGCAAGCAAGGGATGACAAGCTCGCCGGGCCGCACTTATTGTTGATCGAGTGGCATGGATTATACTTGATCAATTGAGGGCAACGCGAATCCTACTGGATGCGACCTCGGGTGGTGGCGTAGTCGGGGGGGTTGCGTTGCACGGAAGAGGGGACGACAACTGCCGCGATGGTGGTGAGCAGGGCTTTTGCCCGTCAGCCACGATATCCGTATGGGCAACCGCTCCTCCCACACAAGCCGTCGCTAATCCGAACCCAGCGTGCCATAGTCTACAACTAAGTTTATCGGTGACACGGGAAGCCATTTTTCTCTGCTTTCAACCCTCACCGGTAGCGGAGCCGGGGGAACGCGGGGAACAATGCCCGGCCTTCCAGCACCACTCCGCACACACCTTTCCCCCAAAGGCCCTCCGCGGCAGATAACATACTGCCTCCAATCTACTACATAACATCCCCAGGCTGTGAGGGTCTTGCATAAGCCAGGGGAATCCTGCAAGCAGACCGGGTGCCTAGTCTGAAGAATCCCGAGTTACGCCATCTGACGAGGTAAGAGCGAGAGCGACCGGGCCGCGTCGTTATACGGGTCCCCCACCCTATACAGCATTCTCATCTGCGGCTCGACGGTACATCAGGACCCCTCCTCTCGCATACAAGCATTTCCCCCAAGTTTTACGAATGAATAGCGGTCGAGAGCTCGTTATTTTGCACAAAAAAGACGAAGCCGGCGAGGAACATCTGGCTGTGGGAAACGTTACGAAGCTCGGTATCTGAATGACCGGCTCCCGGCTCTTAGGAGTACTTAAGCGACGAACTTCTCTCTATTGGTCTATTCTTCACACGAAGTCGCCACATTCAACCTAACCAGTGCTTCATGTGAGAAGCCGTGCTTTTTCATGCCCAAGGAGGAAGGTCAAGCCTTACAGCAGGCAACCGGTAACGAGGCGAGGACCGAGCGAGCACCGCCAAGCCCGGGCCTGGCGCAATATCTGCACTGGGGGCGCTAATAGAACACCGCTATGTCGGGTAAACTACTTACCTGGTTAATAGTCCTTCGATGGCTATCCAACCAGAGTGGCAAGGTTTACAGCGAGTAAGAATGACTATAACTGGGGAAATATCGCCTGGGGAATGATATACTTCGAGCTGCACGGCCTAAACACGCATCAGCATACCGGACTCGTGGATTATAAGAATTCTTTGGTTTCAATGGGTTGCCCCTCGACCAGGAGTCCTACCACTCGATGACCTGCTGAATGTGGATGTAGACCTCGCCCGCTCGCTCTGCCTATCCGGAAAGAGCCCGGTCTTCATACAAGCAGTCTGGACTGAGAAATAGGGGCAGCGGCCGGTAGCTCGCTCGCCGGCTCAACCCACCTACTCTCCGAGCGTAGATGTTTCCAGCTCAATAAGGCAAGCAAGAGTCTTCTACGGGCGACCGTGGAGGGGCAAGCCGGGTTTGCACCAACGCGTTCCGAACAGCACCAACGGGGGGGGGGGGGGGGGGGGGGGGGTTCGGTAAATAGGTAGCCACCCAGGGCAAGGTAACGCATTAGCTCTGATATCGACAGCGGCTGGGGCCAGTCGTTACTTCGTCGCTTGGCCGAGCTTCCCGGGCGATGGGGTCGACGACGGCCGGAACAAGGCCTCGGACTGGACGACCCAACGGCGTATTACGTTTGGCTTCTCGCGCCTCTCAGTGGCCGCTCCTGGACAGCGCCGCAGGTTTGCATTGTAAGAGCGTCTCTGGCGTGACGTGGAAACGCGAGACGGGCACGAAAAAGCTGACTGCAGCTTTTAGACGGAGGGTCTAGCCTCCACGCTGGCCCGGCTGGAAGGACGAGTTTTCATCTGTCTCCGGACCGTCGTCCCGTAACCGGCTTAGCCGATGGCTCGGCGTGCAGTTTACATGCATGCTACTTGGGCCCTGCGCCTATACGATGCAGCTAGGGGTCTTCAATCTGACATCCAAGACCGTCGTAGTTTTTCTGTCGGCAGATTTTCCAACGAGGAGCGTGCCGGGATGATAGTCTTTAAAAGAGGCAGGTAATCCTGTTGACCTAAAACTCGCCTCTTGTATCCGCGTAATCCCAGCCTTCCGAGCATCGTATCCGCCTGGCTAGGATCCAATATGCGTGCGGCAGCTCTCCTGGCCTCGTTGGCCCTCTCTGGCCACATGGCGTCGGCAGTGTTGGATGCCCACGCCGACAGGGCAGCTCAAAGTCCGGGCGACCTCATGGCGGAGCTCCAGGAAATGGCCACGCATAACCTGGAAGAGACCGAGAAGGGCGCACGGCCGAGAAAGGACGGCCGGTGTTCCTTGTTCACGGCCCAGGTTCGCCAGGACTGGTGAGCCGCCGGCGTGTATTCCCAAGATATTAGGTGGGGGAACTGACGCAACCGCAGGGAGCACATGAGCAAGCCCATGCGAAGGGACTACGTCCGCTCTGTCCAGTGCCTCTTCGATTCGCCGTCGAGGCTGACCCAGCACGGTTGGGCGACGCGGTCGCGGTACGACGACTTCGTGGCCGTCCATGTCAACATGACGCGCACCATCCACAACACGGCCAACTTTCTGGGCTGGCATCGGTATTATGTACACGCCTACGAGACGGCTCTGAGGGATGAGTGCGGCTATCAGGGATACTCCCCGGTCAGACCATCCCTCCCCCCTCCCCCCTGAGGAAAGCCCAGTGCCGGGTACGCTAACACTCGCCCCAGTACTGGAACTGGTTCAAATACCAGGACGACTACCGGAAATCCCCCGTTTTCGACGGCAGCGACACGAGTATGGGCGCCGACGGCGAGTACTTCGCCCACGAGGGGGTCAAGGCGGGCATCCTCGGCATCCCCGTCGGCTCGGGCCACGGCGGCGGCTGCATCAAGGAGGGCCCCTTCAAGGGCCAGGAGATCCGGCTCGGGCCCATCCTGCCGCCGTACCCGGGCTTCCCGACGGCCAAGGACCTGTTCGCCGCGAACCCGCACTGCATCCGGCGCGACCTGAACAGCTACGTGGCCCTGAACTACATGAAGACCGAGCAGCTGTACAACATCACGCTGGGGGCCGCGTCGGGCACCATCCAGAGCTTCCAGGAGGAGTTCCAGGGCGGCAAGTACCCGAACTCCCTGGGCATCCACGCGGCCGGCCACTTCACCCTCGGCGGCGACGGCGGCGACCTCTTCGCGTCCCCCAACGACCCGGTTTTCTTTCTTCACCGTGAGTGGCGGCTGGCACAAGGGAAGAGGCACGAGACAGCCTGAGCTGACTTTCTCCAGATGGCATGGTAGACCGCGTATGGTGGATTTGGCAGGCACTTCACCCCCACCAGGCTGCCACCATTGCCGGTACGATCACAATGAACGACAGACCGCCCAGTCGGAACGGAACGGTGGATGACGAGGTGGATTTGATGGGGCTTTTGCCTCCCGTACCGCTCAAGCACATGCTCAACACTATTCGCGGGGGTCCCCTGTGCTACATCTACTTGTAGATATACAGGCGGGAGCCCATCTCATGAAATATATGCCTTGGAGAATGACAGGCTCAAGCCACCGTGCAACAGTGAGTCAGATGTTGCCACAGCACAGCGGAAACGGTGTACATTGCTAGTCCACGGCCGTCGACGGCGCCCGATGGGTCGTGCCTTGGAGGGGGGGAGCGCCGGTCACATGTACTTTTGCGTCTTCATAAAGTGCATGCCGTGGGCGAAGTGGAAGAGCTTGGCGGCGACAACGAAGCGCTCCTTTTGGCTGTACTCGACCAGCCGCTCGTAGAACTCGGCCAGGGGGATGACGACGCGCTGGATATGCTCGCCGTCCTCGAGGCGCTGCTCGGGCTCGGGCTCGCCCTCGCGGAGCTGGACCTCGACCATGGCCATCTTCATGTTGGCGTTGCTCATGCCCGGGTCGGCCGACTGCACGGGGCTCATGCTGACGAGGGTGCAGTCGTAGCCCGTCTCCTCCTTGAACTCGCGCACCGCCGCCTGCTCGGCCGTCTCGGCCGCGTCGACGAGCCCCGCCGGCCACTCGACCGTGTACGCGTCCAGCGGCGGCCGGTACTGGATCACCACCATCGTCGACGGCGGCCGCGACGGGTGCAGCAGGACGTTGCCGATGGCGACGGCGTCGACGCCCGCCGTGCCGCGGGTCTTGCGCGTGGCCACCTCCCAGGTCCGGTCCTTGCCCGTCTCGTCCGTGAACTCAATCTTCTTGAGCGTGAGCCATCGCGCCTCGTCGATGGGCAGATCCGAGATCTTGTTGACGACGGGCTCCTGCGTCTTCTGCGACATGGTGAAGCTGCGGCGGGGCACGCGAGCCGAGGTGCGCCGAGTGGTGAGTGATGATGTCAGAGCCCGCAAACGCCTGAGAGCGGAGGGGCAACGCGATAGGGGCATGTACTGAATGCAGGCCCTGGCGACGGAGGCGGTGCAACGGCAGGGCGAGAGAAAGAATTGGGCGATGGCAATGCGGTTGATGAGAGAGATGTGTTTTGGCCGTGGGACGCCAGATAGACAAGGGCCTGCTTTTGAACGACGACTTGTAGGAGGAGGAAAGTAGGCCGATTTCAGCGGCCCCACTGCGGCACGGCTTTTACGGAGCCGCACACGCAGTCCATCCGAAGGGCAATCCATTTGTGAAATGGCGGGGTTTCGTGACAAAAGGAACTCGTCCGACACAGGTGCCTCCATCTGATTGATACCCGATGGCAAGAAGCTACTGTATATCTCGTAGGCCACTTTGCCCAAGTGCCTTTCATTGAACATCGTATCTGGCGCCATGTCATACTGTACACTGTCTGCGGCGCCTACTTCCTACTGGGTCTATGCTCTATGCTGTCTCTGGGCCCGTAGCTATGATGAAAAGATAGATGAAAGAATGAGCCGGCCGGCGAAGAGAGTAACAGCCTAGAGGGGTGGTGCTTCTCCTTCATTTTCCGCGAAGGCAGGGGGCGGCTACGCGAACAGTCGGCTACCCACTCACTGGAATGGCATGCACTTTCGTGTCTTTGAGTAGCGTTTTGGCTGGCTAAGAGCTCATCAGCCATGCTTTAGTGCACCGGTATGCCCTCCACTACCTCGCGCTGACCACGGCAGACTGGGCATCCCGTAATTTTATCCCTCAGGAGCCTGGCATGCAAGACCTTGCCGCGTACAAAGCGCCCACCCCTCATGCGACTCGCCTCGTCCTCGCCGTCCCCATAGTTGACGAGGTCGGGATCGGGCGTCTCGCCCGGATGGAGGTACTCCAGAAGATGGCTGACATGAAATACGTGGCCACAGGCGAATCCAACCAGCGTCTCCATCTCCCATTCGGTAAAGGCCTCGTGGCATCGGGCGCAATGGCCGGGTTGGGGGGCGCGGTGGTCGAGGTGGTGCTGGATTGGCTTTATGTCCGCACCCGTCACAGTATGGGCCGTGGCTGGGTCCATGACCGTGCTCGGCGTGGCTGTTCCGGACCCGGCTGCTGTACCGACAGCGGGTGACGGTCCTTTCGGAACGAGCGTTGGCACCTCCTTGGTCTCAACGTCGACGTGTTCATGCGACTGGACGACCACTTCGTATTTGATACCCTTTCTTTGGCCCATTCGTAACATGTTCTGTGCCGCCGCCACTTCGGACCGCAGCACCCGAGCGACACCCGATGAAATGCTGTACTGGATCTCGTGTTCCTTCATAATGTGTTTGAGACCTTCTCTCAGACCCGGGATCTCAAGACCCTCGGGGATGCGCCGGACCAGGGTAATGGGATTGATGGCCGTTCCAACCTCTTCGAGAAGGCCTTGGATGAAGCGCGGCTTGTCCATGCTGTAGTTGAGCAGGTCTTCCCAAATCTCAGGATCGTCCTGTTCCTTGGCAAACGCAATGGCCTGGGACACGTCCCCCAGACGGTCGATGATGAGGTACAGGGCCCGCTTCATCTGCCCAGTCTTCGAGTAGAGGTATACCAATTCGGGTATGAAGTTTTGGCTCTCGCACTCCTGCGCCGCCTTCTCAAACGTGTAGCTTGTCGACACCTTCAAGAAGTCCATGAGCAGCTCCCGGTCGAAACTCGCAAACAATCGCACCGCCATGTCGGCGTAGTCGTCGACGAGGGAGATGGTTTCGTCAGCCGGGCGCTCCCGATACGCCTTCCATAGACCGCGGAGGTAAAAGAACAGGTATCGGTTGAGACTTCTCTTGTCGAGCTGCCGAACCACCGTTTCCGGTCTGATCAACCCCCGCTGCGCCTCTTGCACGAGCAAGGCAATGGCTTCCGAGGTAGCCTCCTCAATATCCGCTATCGACATTTGCGACAGCTGCGATTCGGGCACCCTCAGGCCAATAAAACTGGGCACATCGTCTGTGACAGCGTCGGCCAAGTGGTTGTCCTTGATCAACCGCATGGCCGAGTCCGCATCTTGGAGCTTGATGTAGCATTTCAGCGCATCTCGGTACTTGCCACTGTGCTCGTACAGCTGTCCCAGGGATTCCATGACAATGCGCCAGTCTCTGCCCTTCTCGCCGCCCTCGACGCTGTCTTCTCTTACGTCACGATATCGCAACTGGTTCTCGAGCGCTGTCGTTATGGTCTGGACATCAAAGAGCTCGGGATCCCAGCGGTCCAGGATGCTCTTGAAGTGAGGCTTATCTGTCTGGATATAGTGACCGAGCATGACCTCGTAGGCAGTGCCCGGGACAGGTGGGCGTAGCGGTTCCGAGGGCATGTAGTTGATAATCTCGTCGAATTTTTTTGCCCCCGCGAAGTTGAAGATCCATTTCTCCCAGCCTTCGGCCGTATTCAGCACTTTGCCGGCGACCTGGCCAGCTCGGATCCAGTCGCCCTTCTGAACGAGTTCCTGAAGCCAGAGATCGCCGATCCTGCGCTTCTCCTTCTCAGCCGAAGAGAATTGGTTGTGAACTTGGGGATCCACGACGGACGACAACTCCCCAAAAAAGTCATCGGTGCTTGACCTCTTGTCCGGGGACGTTGGAGCAAGGTCGGGCTTCTCGGAGGGCGGAACCATGATTTCGGGGTGCTCGTTCAGAAGTGTCCAAGCATCTTCGTACCGCTGTCGCTCCACCAACCATTCCAAATGGTCTCCCAGATCTCTCTTTGTTGCCAATATGCAGTCGTAGGGGCTGTGGATGAATATCTTGGCGCCGGGCTTGATCAAATTGGGATGCACAGTCTGTGTCGGGGAGCCGACAGCCAATCTGTGGCTTGTTGAGCTTGCCACTCGGGATAGTGATTCGTTGTCGCTGTCGCGGCTTATGATGCTGGCTCCAGAGCTGAACAGAGCCCTCGGGTTAATGGCCGCATTCCACATGTCGGATCCGAAGCCGGCCATGGCTTCCAGCACGCCACGCGATGCCACGACCGAGGCCGCGTTGGTGGCTGGCAGAACCCCCAGGTGGTAATCATTCGATGACAAGCGCTCGAACCGACTAATAGTGAGACTGTCCTTGTCAACCTCAGCCTGGGATTTGAGATCAATCAACCTCAGTTCGGGCGCCAGGGCGTTCCGCCTACGCCGCACGCCTCCCGAGGGCTCACTGCTGACCGAGGCCGTCGACAGTTTCGACTGGTGGCCTTTGACGTGCTTCTTAATATCGTCTTCTTCCTCGTCATGGTCCGGTTTGCAGTATGCTAAAACAAGAAGTAAGCTCTGGGTATATAATGAAATGCCGGAAATAATGCAGTCCATGCGCAACCTGCGACTGGTTAGCAGTGTTTGAGTACGGGGTTGGACAGGGCTCACTTCTTCACGATCTCAGCGTGTCCCACCGATTTCTCGCCCACGTTCTTGCCCACCCCCATACGCCCTGCGTGCACATGAATGATCCAGATCGTGCCACCCCATCCGACGAGCAGCCTTTCGAAATTGCCGCTACCCCTTGTGGTCATCGACTTGGACTTGGACGAAGTGGTCCCCATGGGGTCCAGTTCTCTGCCATCGTCGTCGGGTTCGACAGCCTGCTCATCGATCCATTCAGCTCGTCCTTTCCAGACGCCAGCCATCTCCTCCCACTCATCCGTCTGCGGCCGGTCGACGTGGCCGACTCGTTTCCAGGCATCCTCGGCGTCGGCGTTTTCGAGGTGCAACTTGGTACGCATGATTTTGATGCCGTGCTCGTTAAGCCAAGCAAGGTACTTGCCGGAAAGAGACCATTTGATGGTGTTGATGGTACCCTCGCCGGAATGTAGTACCGAGTCTTTTCCGGTGTTGGAACCCAAACCCATGCTCCCAAGCCAACCCGAAGCCGTAGCAGCGGCAGTACCGACCATGGTAGAGGTGCTGCGGCCTTGCGGTGGGTTCACAGTCAGAACAAGATTGCCGGCTGTTCCGCCTGACACATACGTCCGATCGGTTTTGTAGTCGGGCGACAGGGCCACGGCCTGCACTGGCCGGGCGAAGTTGCGCAGCGAGACATCTTTCATGTCTATGAGAGACTGCACGCACACATTACCATCCATGGACGAGGTCGCGACGTGGATATTGTTCGATGGCAGATTGGGAAGCGGTGTGGGTTCCCCCCGGGCTTTTCGTTGCGCACCACCGGCCGTCTCTACATGCGTTCGCGAACTCGCTGCCGAGGCCATGGCACGATTCGCAACCTCGGCCTTGAGGGAGGTCGGAGGGAGAGGCGGAGGGTACGGCGATATTGAGAGACTGGTCACCGAGGTGGAGTGGGCGTGGTATACGCGCAACGACTGGAAGTTCGGCAATTGGACGACGTTCTGGGGGCCAGCGCATTAGCCACGAACCACTGGGGAGCGGGCGAAACTCTCACAATATTCCCGTTATGCGTCGCTGTAATCATCTTGTCGCCAGCGACGAGAAAAGAGCTCGTCATATCACCATTACGGTAGACGGAGCTCAGGTGCGGTGTGAGACGCGCGTATTTGAGCTTCGGCTCATCATCGTCGTCGTCCTCGTCGTCGTCTTCATCCTCATCGTCGTCGTCATCGTCATCGTCGTCATGGTCGACAGTCACCTCCTGGCCCTCGCTTTCGTCCTCGCTCGTTTCCTCATCGACGGGCCGCGGCTCGACCCTCGAGAGCTCGGGGCTGGACTCGCCGTCGCTCTCGCGCTGCGTCCCGTTGTCCGGGTCGGGCGATACACTCGTCATGATGGGCAGCTGGGCCGGTGGCTTCGCATGGCCGAAGAGCGAAACCCGTGTTGGCACTCTTTGCGAAGAAGTATGGATGGCTGTGCGGTCGGTTGGCGTGTCGCTGGAGCCCCTGCAGATAAACCTATTGCTGAGCAGCTCGCCAGTTGGCGCCGACCTACGTCAGTCAGTCAGTCAGTGGTTTGTATGTACCTCTTATCGGTGTAGGTTCGGACAGTGCGGCTGATTCATTGCCCACGATTTTAGCACCAGCACTTGGGCGATACCGTTCCACCGGGGCGCCACTGCAACTGTGTTTTCAGGCAATAGGGTACCATAGCCACAGTCGGGCCAATGGCGCCCAAGCGCGGCTGCCCCTCCATCAAAAAGTACAGGCGCGTCAGACGCGGTTGCGACCACATCCCCATCCCATGGGACCACGGCGTTCGACGGCAATCACCGCTGGCAGACCAACAGCAATGCCGTCGTCCTGACGATCAAGGAAGTCGACGACGAAGACGCGCCACAGCAGCAACTTTCCCCCTGGGCCATCAATGGGGCTTCCACAACCACGATGGCGTCGGTGACCTCCCATGGGCTGCACGAGCCGACCGCCCTCCACTATGCCATCCAAGAGCAGCTGCTCCCGCCCGACGCCCCTCGCTCCGCCTACAGCTGGGACATCACGGTGGACCACGATGGCGGCGACGCTGGCGAGGACGAGCTGCTGGTCACCCAGGACGCCGTGATATGGTCGCGGGGCAGCATCTTCCGCAAGTGCTTTGGCTTCAAACTGGAAAAGGAACCCGTCACCCAAGCCCTGTTGACCTACTTCCCCACGTCGGGGGACTCGTCGAAACACAGTCCCCGTCCCGGCCCGGCTCGCAGGGTGAGCGCCGACGGACGGCCCCTGTCGAAAGCACTGATGGTCTTTCTCAAGACCCAAGCCCACATCTACTTTCTAGACGGCACCAGCCATGTCGTCCATATGCCTTTTGAGGTGGAGTCGGCATCCGCTGCTCCTCAGGGTGTTGTGATTCAGAGGAAGCAGAGGCACGAGGTTGGTTTGGCCGCCAGTATCAAATTCCCCAAAGTACCGCCCAACTCTTTCATATCGCTCCAGGCCTCTCCCGCCTCGATGCGGACGTCTCTGCAGACGACCTTCTCGACGGAGACCCTGGGCCGACCCAAGGCCTTGCCGCCGCGGCTCAGCACAAGCACATTGGAGGGCGTCTGGGGGTTGCCAACCGAGAATAACGACTCGTCTTGGCCACGCCTCGTGACCATGATTGACCCTCTTCTGGAGCTTGGCCTGGTCGTGACGCAGCCGGATCGGTCCAAACCACAAACCCGTCGTAACTCGGATAAGGCGCCCACCTTTCTCGACAAGGCCGAAGAGATCGTCCATATCGAAGGCGTGCCCCTGTCGACGGCTGGTCAGCAGCGCAGTAGCGCGGAGCAGTTGGTTCTAGCCGTCACCATCAACCGCGAGTCTTGCATGTACACCGTGTGGAAGTTCACTTACATCCGCAACGAGGATCCCTTCCGAGCCCCCAAGTCAGTGAGGAAGAAGACGGACCGCCGGAGAAGCTCCATGCAACCTGGTCATCCCAGCGGTGTCACGTCGCCGGTGCCGGCGCCCGTCAAGGAGAGCTTTGGAAAGTCCTTGCCCGGGAAGCGTAGCCGCAAGAGCGAAAGGCAGGACCGAACAGAACGTGCAATTGAAAAGTTTGAATCGTCGCTGGGCCTCGAAAAGGAGCCGGCCGCTGGTCGTCGGAGTTCTCGCCGTGTCAGCTCCATGTTAGCTCGAGCGGACCTGTCCGCCTCCCAAGATAGGGCCGCCTTCGGCGAACAAGCCCAGATCCCCAATACTGCTGCTGCCGGTCGCCGAGACACGTCTCACGGAAGCGCCAGGACGCGGATTAGTGGCGCGTTTCCCAGCCTGAGCTTCACAGGGACTGTGAATCCAAACCCTACCACTATGGGCAGTTTCTTGGAGGCCCCCGTAGATGACTTGCTGGAGGAGTTGCGGGCCGGCGGAGACTTTGAGGGCTTTCACAACATGGGCCTCGATGAACATGATTTTGACGGTCTCTCCCAGGAGGTTCTCCTCACCAAGATTCACAGCGTACCGGTGGAAAATTCCAACGTCAGATACTCTCTCACCAATCAGCCTGCCAAAACACAATGCAAAGTTTTTTGCCTGTCTGGGCCTCCTCATTCTGCTGACGACCGAGAGCACCGCCAAATACTCATCGGAATCCAGGATATCCTGGAAAGACGGCTGCAGCTTCTGACCTTTCACCTCCAGGTTCGCAAGCGCCCTTCTCCGAAACCCGAGCTGGCAGAGATTCGCTTTACCCAGCTCCGAAAGGCCGCAGACATCGTCGATTCTTGTAGGATCGTTGACGGCGACGTGTCTACCATCCTGGCTCTGTCCCAAGCCCCCGATGGGCAGCGCACGCTCAGTCTTGAGGCGCCATGGAGCAATTTGGTGGCTCTAGAATTGCCTCCAAAACTATCTCTTGCCAACATCAGAAGCTTGGCCGACCGCGGTGGTCTTGCGGACCGGGAAGTTGGTGTGAGGCGAGCAATTACCCCCACTGGGCAGATCTCCGGCCTCCGCCATTCGAAACTACATGGCGTGGTGGATGTTGTTGATCAGGAGAGTGGCCAGCTACATCAACTCCGCATCCAACTCCAGCCCACGCGTCCTCAAGTGGCAGCCGTTCTCGAGACACTCCGTACATGTATGGACCCGGGGGCCGGGGGCCGGTTGCTCTCGGATTGGTGGCAGGTTATGGGTTGGCTGCGCCGTGAGGCTGTCGCAGTGGCTGATCTGGAATGGTCGGCTCTCGTCATCCAGCTCTTTTCGATTTATCTTGCTCTGGGCTTGCATTCCTATCCTCCGCCCGGTGCGTTTGAGCCGCCACCGACTAAGCACCGGCGCACGCGAAGTCACCTTCGATCAAGCAGCAGTGCGCAACCCGACCTGGGAGATTGGGATGCGATGAACACATTCGAAACGGCCAATTCGGCAACCCACCCGCCGTGGATGGAACACACGCCTTGGCAATGGATACTCGAGCAGGATGATGCCGCCACCACCATGTTCCGACCCAGCCAGGGGAGAGAGCGTCAACTGGACTTTTTGACCTTGCACCTGAAGCACGCCCTCGCTTTCCTGACTGCAAGAGGGATGGCGCCCGGTCAGGCGCCCGGTCTCACGAACGGTGATTTGGGTATCATGCAACAGGCGCAGGATACGTTTGTCGCATTGCACCTGTTATTGGAGGAACAGAAACTCAACATTACTGTGCCCGATAACGTGTCTCCTGGGCCCACGGATCTACGCGCCGTGATGCTCCAGATCGCTCGATGGCTGCAGTGGGACGAATGGGTCCTGCTTTATGAGCTGGAAATGCCCGTCGACTTTGCTGCGTCTCCGGGTGCGCCTAGCGAAATATCGATATCGGCGGCCCCTCCGCAACCGCCAGCCTGGAACATCTTTGACTGGATCCAGGGCAATCTGACGCAGAATCCTGCTCTGCAACGCAATTTGCCACAACTTTTTGCCAGGCTTTCGCGGCGTGTCATGTCGCGAACCCGCATGTTCGAGCAGCTGTTCGACTCCCTCCGTAATGGAGTGACGCCCGCCTCTTTCGTCGAGTCCATGCACAGCAGCGGTATTACGTTGGCCGTTCTGGAGTCTCTCCCAGAAGCGGTCCTCGTACCGCTGCGCGATGCCATCACCCAATGCCAAGCCTATCCGCCTGCGGGCTGGTCGAAGGAGCTTCTTGAGCTGGTTGATCGAAGCGACGTTTCATCGGTGCTTTCTCATGTGGTCCCATCACAGCTGCCGTCTTCTAACCTCATGGTAAGTTCACTGCTTCCAAGCGCGAAACTCGAACTGACGCAGATGATAGACGAAGTCGCATCTGGCCTCCTGGGACTTTAACTCCCTGTGCCAAAATGTGATGGATTTCAACGATGCCCCCACCGACGACATTGCCGAAAGTGATAAGCAAGCCGTGGTCCGGGCCATATTCAAGGAGGACCGGCGGCTGGACGAAACCAGACTCATGTTGACGACGACTAAGCCGCGCGCGATTCGTCTCGAACACCAGCCCCAGTGGACCGAGCCATTTTACCTCGAGCTGCAGAAAGAGCTCGTCACAAGGCTGGCGACTAACACGTTGTCGATCCCAGCAGGTCGCGGCCTCATGAACTACGGCCTGCGTTTCCCACTTCTCACTCAGAAATTCCACATCAACGGGTTCGTGCTGAACTGTATCGTCCAGCCATCCAATGTCACCGTCGGCGTCGACAAGTCTCTCTTCACAGAGGAAAAAATCGCATGGGCGTTCTTCCACTCGGGCGTTGCCGGCGGCCTATCCATCTCACGCCAGGCCAAGGGTATTGACACCTCCTGGATCCTGTACAACAAGCCCGGAAGCGACCTCAACAACCGACACGCGGGCTTCCTCTTGGCACTGGGGCTGAACGGCCATCTCAAAGACGTTGCCAAATGGGTGGCCTTCAAGTATCTGACACCCAAGCACACCATGACGTCCATTGGTCTGTTGTTGGGCCTGGCCGCGTCGTACATTGGCACGATGGATTCCCTTATTACTCGCCTCCTCTCGGTCCACGTGACTCGTATGCTTCCCCGAGGTGCCGCGGAACTCAACCTCTCACCACTGACACAAACGACGGGCATCATGGGTATCGGCCTACTTTATTGCAACAGCCAGCATCGCCGAATGAGCGAGATCATGATGTCGGAAATTGCCCACGTGGAAATGGACGACGACGAAGAGCCGCTGCGAAATGAATGCTACCGCCTTGCTGCCGGTTTCGCGCTTGGACTGATCAACCTGGGGAAGGGCGGCGATCTCAAAGGCCTACACGATATGCGTATCACCGAACAACTTCTTACGCTGGCCTCCAATCCGATCAAGGCCGAGCTAGTCCACGTCCTCGACCGATCCACGGCGGCGGCTGTCGTCGCCATCACGTTGATCTACATGAAGTCGGGAGACCATATTGTGGCGCGGAAAGTCGATGTGCCCGATGCGTTGCCGCAATACGATTATATTCGCCCTGACCATCTGCTGCTGCGTACCGTGGCCAAGCACCTCATCCTCTGGTCTGAAATCCTTCCCTCCCACTCGTGGATACGCACAAATCTCCCCCCTCGCTACCACGCACGGGTTGATCCACCCACCGAGCCGTTCGACGGGCCGATGCGTGGTCCGCTCAACTCTACCCATCTCCCTTTTCTCACGATTTTAGCTGGTCTCTGCATGGCCCTCGGGCTGCGGTATGCGGGCTCTGGCGATAGGCGCGTGCGGGACATCCTGCTGACGTACCTGTACCGATACTACGACCACTGCCGCTCTGTCCCACCCAATGCGAACTTTGACGAGCGGTCTGTTCTGGTCACAGCTCGCATGTGCCTGGATACCGTAGCGCTCGCCACGGCCACCGTCATGGCCGGCACCTGCGACTTGAAGGTCCTACGCATTCTTCGATCCCTCCACGCGCGCAACGATCAAGACACAACTTACGGTTCGCACATGGCGACGCACATGGCTATGGGTGTCCTGTCGCTCGGCTGCGGCACGCAGACCTTTAGTACATCCAACCTTGCCATCGCTTCGCTTCTCATCGCCTTTTATCCTGTATTCCCGGACCAGGTGCAGGACAACAAGAGCCATCTGCAAGCATTCCGTCACTTCTGGGTATTGGCGACGGATCCGCGCTGTCTTGTGACTAAGGACCTCGCCACCAATACACCGGTGACGGTACCCATCCGCATCGTGCTCAATGACGGGCGGCCGGAGACGCGTACCACGCCGTGCCTGCTGCCGCCACTCGACAGCATTGCGAGCATCAGCACAGGCAGCTCTGAGTTCTGGAATATGGAACTGGACTTTACCGGACACACCGGAAAGGAACTCGAGGACAAGTTTGTGCGAAACCAGACGCTGTACATGCGACGCCGGCCAGCCGGCGACAGCCCATTCACGGCAACTATGCTGGCACTTGGCGGCCAGTCTCGCAATGCAAGCCCCATGACCGAGGACTCGGGTCAACCCTTGGCGTGGTTGTTCGACTCGGTGCCGAGCCTCAAGCGTCTAACGCAGTCGGAGCGAGGCATCGTGCTGGATAGCGGACTAGGGGGCCCCGACGTGGGACTGGCTCAGTGCAGTGTGGTTGATGCCAGGTTCATGTTGGAGGAGGCCATTCGGCGAGGCCGGCGAGACGAACTCTTGGGGCTCCGCGGCCTATTCGGGTGGACGGAGTGGAGATGGCGCCAGATGAGGGAGGTCAAACCGCTTCCCCAAGCAACCGCAGAGGGGAGCGGACGAGATCAGTATGTCACTCGCAGCGAGAGCAACACGTGGAATGGCGAGGGCTGGCTCCGAGATAGTGTCATCGAGGGCCTCAAGGGAATGATATGGCTTGCAGGTCGCGAGGGCGACTAGTGGCACATCCGGACGCTTTTGTGGCGAAATGGGGTTAGTAGATAGGAGACATGCTACCATGATACGAAGCCGTCACTGCCACGGCGACAAGGCTAGTCAGCAATCCGCCGACTGATGCCAGAGGGGAACCTCATGCGTATTTCAAGCGAGGGTTTCCAATAAAATATTCATTGATCACAATTCTTATTACGAGACTTGGCCCGTTCAAACCACATCTACTAGAACCAGGTGCCCTTGCTCAACCTCCCGGCTTTTCCCACTACGAGCGTAGTATAAAGTAAGGAATCACTATCTGCTCGACAGCATAAACCCTATGTTAATATGCAAATTGTCTGACCAGATTTCAGTACATAAAGTGCATCATTGGGTAACGCACCACGCCAGAGGCGTCTTGACCATATTCTTGAAATAGGGGGCTAAGGGGATGTGTAACTTGTCATGTTGCGGAGCAAAGCCAAATCCAATGGGCGGTGCAAAAGCGATCCATGCCCCCTTTAATGGACCGGATGAAGAGGAGGACTCTATTTCAGGAGACCGAGCCGGGGCCTGGTGCTCAGCCGATCGCATGAGCGTGGCTTTATGCAGTGCTCCCTTTCTTTCACCCACCAGCCAGGGGTGATGCCGGCTCCAGCACGCACAACGGAAACAGGTGGCGGCGGTCGTCGTCAACTTCATTCGATGGAATTGGAAATGCAAGAGGCACGCACTCCAGGTCCGTAGCTATAAATAGCGGCAGGTTTGCGTCGTCGGTCTCTCTACCGCTCCCCACTGCATCCAAGAGAACTCGACCTACAGGTGAGATATAAAGGAGTCCTGACGATGTAAATTTACGGATCTCTTTGCGCAGCTTGTTTCCCCCCCGGGGGAAGTGGCTGAGGGCCTGATCACGCAAACACACACATACACTTCGAGGGCGCTTGACGGATCAACCCATTAATCCAGCTCCCTTCATAACTCGCAGGCGTAGGAGATCGACCGCCCGCCACACAACGCACCCCGTTCACCTCCGGAATCGCCTCGCTATATCGCAGCCGAGGTATATGGCCGAGGGTGTAGGTTGTCGAGCCTGCAGGTCGTGTGTACATTGGCGGTAACGTTGTCAGGATCCTGCCGTCCTTCTCCGGCCACGTTCGAGGGCGTATTCAGATACCGGGGGGGAGGAGGGAGGGGCGTGTTGGGCCCTTTGCTTGATCTCTCGGTAGGGGCCGCCCCTGCGCAGACGTGCATACACGGATTTGCTGTACCGCGTAACGGGCGGGCCCCCCGAGGGCGTGTCCACCACGGTTGGATGGTTTCCCTCCCCGGCGGCGGTGACGAAAGCCGCCGTCGTCCCGTCCCGGGCGCCTGGTGACGATGGGACCCGAGCACGCCGGGTCGCGTCGTCAGGCTCAGCCTCATGCTACGTATGAGCGAGCGTGAGAGAGAGAAAAAGAAAAGAAAAGGCATGGGGGGGGTGCGGGACGATGGTAACATAGCATCTGCGGGTCCCGAGTGGGAAGACGGGTCGTCAGCGTCGCTCTCGGCTGAGCTGAGCGCATGCTTAGGGCAGTCGGTTCCTCTCCTCTGACAGCACACACACACACACACACCTATACCACGCGATCATGCACTAGCCGCCATGGCTTTCCATGTAGCCAAGGTGCAGTATAGCGGCACAGCAAGGTGAGCGGGTGGCCAAGGTAGGCTACGGTTTATCGAATGCATTCTCACGGCGTGGCCTATCAAGTTCCTGTTGGCCTGGCCGACGCATTTCAGGCTCCATAAACATCAATGTTAATCAAGCGAATATGTATCTCGCACGTTTTGTAGTATGATAGTTTTGGTGCTTCGTCTGAAAGAGGGTTAAGCGCTTTCAGGTTGTCTTGTAAGGGATCCCTTAAACATGGAAATGGGATCTGTCGCAAAGATGCCGCATCTAGTGGGCATATAGTCCAGTAACTCGGCCGGAGAAAACCTCGTGGTGGTTATCATCCCCTAGCCAAAAGATTTGTCCTAGAGGCACCGTCAACGTCACATCAATTCGTTCCCCTTTTACGAGCGTCCAAAAATAGGCATTGGAGCTCTCCTCGAGCCCCCCCCTCTCTCCGTGTCCCGTGGACAGGACTGCTGCCGTCCCGCCCGACCCTGAAAAAAAGGATCGTCATGGTTTTTCTTCACTCGGGATGAGAGCGGCGGTGGTGCGTGTGCGCGCAAGGGCACCAAGGGGGTCCTCGGATGCGGCACATTATGAGGCCTTCGGTAGCACTCGGATAGGCCGGTAGCTTTCTCGCCCTCCCCCCGGGGACCAGTCATAGCCGCCGATTTGGGTTGCTCTGCTAATGCTGAAAGACGTTGACAGTGTCCCCAACTTCCAGTGATGTTCCCCCCTGCGCAGGAGCATCCGACACCCGAACTGACGGCAGGGTTCGGTGGGGGGGTGCCCCCTTCGTCAGCATCTCATCGGTGAGGCGCAGCATCGTCTGCATGGAGGGACATATTGGCCCCCCGTCACGCATCACCGGCTTGCATGATACGCAGCCACTTTTCGGGCGAATCCGTAGCAGTCCCTGGTCTATGGGCGTCAGTGTCGTGTCGACCTGAGGTCAGCGATCAACAGCTGCCCCGTCAAGCAAAAGTAGCATGCAGGTAGTATTGAAGTTAGAAAGACACACGAACTGGCAGCCAGAGACCAAGGAGAAGCGCGATAGTTCCCCTGAAATTAGCGAAATCTTATATAGTACGAGAACGGTTGCGGTTTTCGAAAGACCCGAATCCGGCCAGTGAAAATCAGAAAGCCCGCTTTAGCTAGCCGTCATATTGTGCGTGAATGTTCCCATCCCGGACTTGGGGCCGACGGAACCATCTACAACCGTTCCACGCTCTTCCCCTGGCCTCTCCCCGCGGCTTCCGCGCCAGGCCGGGATGGATTCCAGGAGGCGCCGTTCCCATTGGTGGAAGTTGCCTCGCGAGTGACAGGGCGTCGATCCTACTGGAATGCCCCGGCGTGATTGGGCTTCCTGCCAGCGTTCGCTGATGCGATCGCGCCAATGGAGGAGAGTCGGCTACCCGTCACGGCGCCATCTTTCGCATGGGCGTCGACGGGGGGACGGGGGCTGACGGGGCCAGTCGCCATCTGGTATAGTCCCTGCGTACAGTCTCACGCCCACCCAACCCCGCCGGCCGGCTTCATGCGGAGAGGCCCCTGGCTGGCTGAAATGGACGGCTTCTTCTTCCTCTTCTTCTTCTTCTTACCCAGACACCACCTACGCCCGACCTGGCATCCATCCCGTCTCCCTGACCGGCCGCCGGGCGACGGGCGAAGCAGGATTTGGGTGCTGGGCTTTGTGCAACAGCAAGAAGCGGTATGCGGGAGCGCGATAAAGCAGATCCTGCTCGGGGACGTTTGCGGGCACGCAGGAAAGAAGCAAAAAAAGCAAATTCGTCCGCAGCAGCAGGCGCCACCATTGCTTGATTGTGTGCACGAGACCAGCGCATTGGAAGTCGTCGTGGCCACGACGCATCCACGGTAGCACGAACTGCCCGGGAAGGGGGAGGGGGAAAGGATGGGAGGCTGGGGGAAGGGGGGAGGCTGGGGAACGGATGGGATCCGATGGCTGGGAGGACGACCTCGTCGAGGAAATGGGCAGGCCATTCATTCATCACAGAAGCCGGGCGACTGTTGTGCGGCAGGACTGGCTCAGACGGTGTCCAATCACACACGGCATTGTGGCTGACCAGCAGGCCAAAAAGACACAAGAGCTGAAGTCGAGCGATCACACCGGACCAACCCTTCCCCCCCTCCCCTTCTTCCTTGGCGACTGGAGACAAAATCGGTCAACGGTGGCCGTGACGATGTCTCAGCGTACATGTTTGACCCGACCTGGTTGGACCGGGGGGGTGTGGAAAGGGAGGGAGGGTCGTAAGCCAAGCAAGCCGTTCCCCCTCGAGGGCAACCGTTACACCAAGACCGGGTCTCTTGGCCAACCTGCCCGCCTGTCAACCGCATGTCCAAAGTCGTTCACAGTCGCGAGAAGCGCTGGAGGAGTGGGTGCAAGGGGAGGGATCGGGGAAAACGCCCCCAAGGCAGCAAACCGATGTTGAGATCGGCCAGCAAGAACCGAATTTGGGGTTGCTGTGCGACGGAGAAGGAACTATAGAGAGGGAAAGAGGGAAAAAAAAAAAAGACCCAGGCCGTGGGCCTACCTCCCCTCCCCCCCCCCCCCCCCCCCCCCCCCGGCTGGCCACTTACCAAGTCGCCAACCCCTCGACAAAACTCATGCAGGACACACGCAGGTTGTGGTTGGGATGCCACTGTATACCCTACTCAAAGAAGTAAGGAAGCTGACTCAAGTACCTCTTACTTTACTTACATCCCATGTATGAGGTATGCATGTAGGTTCCATCTGTATGTACGCAAGTAGTACCGGGGGGGGGGGGGGTCACAGGAGGATGCAGACGGCCGTTCAGCAGCGCGCATTTGCCCGTACGCGTCTGATGCCTGCCTGCTGCCTCCCAGAAGCCCACCACCACCACCGGGGATGACAGACCGTTCGTTTCGGCCATCTATCTCTCTATCTCTCGCTCTCGCTCTCGCGGAGGCGAGGTATCATCGAACGAAACTCTGGCTTGCCGCATGAACGTCTGACTGACCCGGACGGGCCCGCCGTCCCGCCCCGTCCAGCACCATCCAGGGTACTACTACTACTACTACTACTGACAGCGAAGTGGTAAAAAAAAAAAAAAGGTGTATCAGATTTGCTACTCATGCAGACCGACAACACCCCTCGACGAACCGAACGACAAAACCCTGGACCGAAGGAGAATGCCATCCCATGCATTGTCCGCCCGCTCGCGGCATCCCATGTATACGTACCCTACATACATATCCCCCCGTACATGGTGCCCCGGGGGGCAGCAACTGTGGGCAGGTTTTCTCGAAATCCGGCGGGCTCCCCGTCGGCCGGGCTCAGTCCTGCTTCATTCCCCCCCAAACAAACCCACGCATGGCGTTTTGCCTACCGGCCTAGAGACGGTAGTGTAGTATGCGCCTACCTTATGTACCCGGATAGGCAAGTTACGTGGGTGTACCTGGTATGGAGAAAAAGACGCCCGCGGGCCCGAGAAGGGGGGGGGGGGGGGGGGGGGGGGGGGGCACACCCGAGTTGGTCCGTCCGTACTTTACCTAACAGGTATGTATGTTTCCCCGACACCCGCGACACACACACACACACACACACACACGCACACACACGCACACACACGCGCGAGTAAGTGGTGCCTGTTCGCTTGGAACAAACAGCCCGCCCTCTTTCTCGCCCGGGACCCATTCGTCGGCCGGCCCCATTCTTCGGGTTGCTACCGTATAGTACGACTACGACGTAGTATGTATGTAAGGTTCCTGGTTTGCCCGCCCAGTACTATGTATGTCCGGCTGGCCGTGCTCGTGGCTTCGCCGCGCGGGAGAGAGACTTGATGAAGTGGGAAGCACGGATACTCTAACCATATTGGGGTAAAATGAGGCGTCCTATTTTTAGCGGCAAATGGGACGGACGGGTTTTCTTGGTACGGGGGAAGCTTAGCTGGAGAGCCCGTGGTGAGAGAGTGAGGTACAGTGAGGAAAGGGAAAAAAGGTCACCAAGGAAAAAAAAAACTAAAAAACTGCTCTGGCAGAAAGTCCGCCCCGGCCCTTCGGGTTTCTGCATCTCCCCGGCCCTGGCGTCATAGGGGTGGCCGCCGCCCGGTAGAAAGATCTTCCAGACAGTCTTCTAGCCTCCTTTCCTAGTAGCCTTCCAAGCTTCCACCGCAAGACCCCTGTCCGCACCACCACCCCTCTTGGCTCTGCCCTAGTCGGGGGGGGGACTTGAGACGGATTTCCTCATACGTATGTAGTAGCAACCTAGCACCTCTCTCTCTCTGTCTCTCTGTCTCGCTCGCCTACCCACGCCTACGCTTTTCTTGCCGGAGCGGAGCTGCCGCAGAGTTGATCCCCATTCCCCCCCCCCCTCCCCGAGCGTGACAAGGCGGGCAAGGGAGGAGTAAAGTAGCTGCCCGCCGGCGACCTGACGGCGGCAGGAACCGGGCGTCGGTGAATGATGAAATTTCCCACCGTCGGGGAGGGGGGGGTCCCACTCCCCAGTTTGTTGCCGTCCGATGCGGCCTCCCTCCCCAAGGGCAGGAGCCAGCGCTGCGGCAGTGCGTGCGAGGGTTGCCGCCGGCACGCGCTCGTCCGTTGGGTCGTTTCTGGTTTCGCCCACCAACGGCCCCCCGAACTTCTCGGGGCGTCGACCGCGTGTGTGTCTGTCTCAAGCCACACACATAGGCGCCAGTCTGGTCTGCCCTGCCCGTCGACGGGGGGGAAACGGGGGGAGAGAGAGAGAGACGCTAGGTAGGGAGCCACGACGGCGAACCTGGGGTGTCGGTCGTCTTCTGCTGCTGCTGCCCACTGGGTCACGACACGCGCAGCTGGCTCACCGCTCCTCCTTGTGTGTGTATGAATGTATGTGTGTGTGTATGTGTGTGTATGTGTGTGTGTGTATGTGTGTGTATGTGTGTGTGTGTGTGTGTGTGTGTCCGTCTCCGTCTGTGTCTGTGCCGGTGGGAGCACGGTCGGCGGCAGCATCGATGTAGGACCCTTAACCATGTCGGGCTTGCATTGTGGCGGCGGCGTTACTATCGACGGCTTGTGTTACATACAAAACACGCTGGACCTCGGTGTCGTCCGACCAGCTACCTAGGTCGCTCCGCTACCAACGAGGGGGGTAACGCTTACGTACAGGTTGCTCGACAGTTGGGGCCAAAGCTTTCCGGTCAAGTACGACGGGCATTCCACAACCCGTATTCAGTAATAGCATACATTCATACCTACAGTAGTAGGTAAGCAGTACCAAAAGCAAGTAAACAGCCCTGCAGAAAAAAGAAACGGGAAACCCGTACGTAGCCCAGCCACCCCAGCTTACTTTACCTAGGGACTTACACAACGCAGTGCCCTCCCTACTGTGCCGCCCAGCGTATATGGACTGTATTCCGGCGTCGGAGTGCTGTTCATGTGTAGGACGGGGCCATGGCGACCTTTTTTCTCATCTAGTGGCAGGCACGAAGTCCTTGTATCATTTATTACCCTTCATAGGCTCGGCCCTCTACCAAAGCCGAGCGCAAGCTGGAATTCCACCAAGAAGGACAGGGAGGGGCAGGGGAAGAGAGAGGGCGGGGGGCAGAAGGAGACTGTGAGTGAAAGAGAGGGGGGGGGAGAAGAGGCAATCGGAGCGCGCTATGCCTAATTTGGGCAATGGATGAGAAAACGATGACTAAGTGCATTCGGAGGGCCCTTTGCTCTGGCTGGGTCGCCCTAAGTAGCATCGACCGCAGTAGGAAGTGAATATATGCACGTAGCGATAGTAAGTAGGCGACCTCCTCACGTTTCGCCATGCGGGTCGCCAGTGCCTTTTGCAGGCGCGGCGGCGTACTCCGTAGTTCCGGGCACCCACCCGTACGGCGACGAGTCCGAGACGCGACGGTCCTTGGGTGGTGCCGGTGCGCTTCTCTCCTCCTCCCCTCCTTCCATGCTATGGTGACCCTGCCACCTGCTCTGGTATAAGCCGCACGCCATATGGCCCGGCATTTCGTGGGTGGTGCTGGGGTAGGCGGCCGTCCATGGTTGGGGGGGGGTGGTGGTTGTGTTATTTGCCCGTCGCTGCAGAAAATGGAACGTTGTATCAAGGCGGGGAGGAGGGGAGGGGAGGGGCGCGGGCGGGCGGGCAATTCGAATGACCAGCAGCGAAAAGAGAGGTTGGATTTGGCCGAAGGGGGGGGGGTGATGCCCAGGCAGACACCGGGCGGGCGACCAGGGGGCCGGGACCCAGTAAAGAAACGATAGGTTTTTACCGGGTGTCTCTCTTGACCTGCATCGCGCGATGCTACCTATGAAAATAGAAACAGGGCCATATCCGATGGGGTCTAGTGCGGTGAGGCCAGCCGCGGTCTTGGTGCCGACCTTTTGGGCGGAGCCCTGCAAGCCCGTGTGTCTGTACAGGGCTGTGTGTGAATGTCTGTCCAGAGCGCGCGCGCGCGCGCGCGCTCTCGCGCTTATTGTTTATCATCACCCACCTGTCTTTGGGGGGGGGAGGCGTCCGGGGGCCCTGCCAAACGAAACAAGACGACCGTGACCTGACTTCGCCGGCCGGAGCGACCCCTCGTCACTATGGGCCATGGACCTGAACGTTATATGTAGCAGCACCACGGGAACACAACCTCTCCAGCGCGAGCAGCGGCCAGGCTCCACCCGCCCGTATGTAACTTTTTAAGTCCGATCCGTTGTGCCGGTCTGCCGGCACACCTTCTGCGTTCAGTAACCCCATAACTGTACATAGTATACCCAAGCCGGGAGTTGTGACCGTCCCATGGTCACGAAACAACCTTGTTCCCTCCCCCACCCCCCGTCAGAGGCAAGGACGCGAAGGACCAGGTGACCGCACCCCTCCCGTTTTGCATTTGCCGGCCCCTTGGGTCCGCCGCCCAAGGGACATGAGCACGCATCATGTCATGCCACCGCGACAGCGTCACGGACCACCGGGGGCCGGCTGTTGTTTATGTACAGGTATGATTGTATGGTTGCAGCCGCGGTAGTCTGAGCCGAGGACGAGCCATTGGGGTGGATGGCGCAGCGCTTTTTTGACAGGTCCCTGGGTGCCCAGCACCGCGGCCCCGTATGCCAACCATACAGGCACTCCACGTTATACTACCTCCTATATACAAACGTCGCCTGGCCCGCTCATCTGGTCACGCCAGGCGTGACGTCGGGGAGCCGGATTAGTGCGGTCTGTTGCGATGTACGTACATCTAGTAAGTATAGCATGGATGGCGGAGACGGCTCGTCGCTCCCAAGCAGGAGTCAAGCCCGAGCCTGGATTTATGGGACGATCCCGCGACTCAGCAGCGCTAGGCGGGGCCATCCACGCCCGGGAACCCAGGGTGGGTATGGCTGCCAATTGGATGGATGGCCACCAGCAGCAGCAGCAGCACCGTGTACTATGTATTGCTGTATGTACATCCATATCATCTATAGGTCTGGTAGGTTGCATGTGCATCGGCAAAATATTCTAGGCTTGCCGTTTGATCTTCGCGTTGCTGAAGGGGAAGGAGGGGCTGCTGCTCCCTGGCAAGCCCGGTGGCCTCTTTGATCACCCTGACTCCGTGGTTTTCCGTTCCCGTCGTCCACATGACACGACTAGGCCCGGTCCACGTTATGTGGGAAATTTCTGGCGCTGTGGATGGAAGATTCGAGGACCCACGCTGCCGCGCTGTCCTGGGGGAAAGACGAAGAAGGCAAAGAGAAGAGAAGGGGGGAAAAAAGCATTTAGCGCCCACTAGGCGACGGAGACCCCCCCCCGGTGGTGACTTATGTAAGTAGGGTTGATTTGGTACGAACTAGGCCTGGATGCCGCCAAAACCTCGACGTTCAACCGTGCCCGGGCTTTGGGGACGGGCAGGCATGGATTCCATCTACTCAGGTTCCCGCTCACCGGTGTCAGTCGCTCAGCCTGGCATAGTGGCATTTCGCCCTTCGTCAGGGGGAAAGGAAGTACTGTCCGTGTAGTTCGCCCTATGGGCGAGGACCGGGAACCCCCGGCTTGACTTGTCCACTACCAATGTTCCAGCGAGGGGGGAAGAGGAAATACAACCCGCCCGCCAGGGCCGAGGTCGAAGGACACACGAGGAGGAGGGGGACAGTTGTTTCATCATGGGCAGGGCAGGGTAGGGAGTAAGAAACCGTCAGCCACGGATAAACTGCGGGCGGTCATTGCCGTCGTCCCCCCCCGGCACGGCATTTCCACACACGGGGGGGGGGGCGTTCCAGTGTAGGTGTGCGCGCAGGAGCCGCGCATGTCGACATCTACACGTGGAAGGGCGGGAGACCCCCCTGGCCGTGGACGGCTGGCTGCCGCCGACGAGCCCACCGAAAGGAGGGCTCTTGTCACTTGGATGCCCGGACGACCCCTATAGTAGGGCTCCCGGGGGGGTGGGCATCTAGATCGCTCGGCGGCGCGGGAGGCGGGGGAGGGCTGGGCTTGAGGCTCTTTCATTTCCCTTCCCTCATACTGCAAATGAAGAGGATCACGTCGGCACCGTGATAACAACTTACTCGTGTAGACTGGCCTGGACTCGCCCTCGCCGATTTGAGGTGATTCGCGCCAGGGGGGGGGGGGGGGGGGGGGAGCGGAGAGAGGAGGAGGAGGAGGAGGAGGAGGAGGGGGGGCAGCGTTGTCAGTCGATCACCGTTCAATAGCCCAAACTCAAAAGGCCAGGCGCGCTACCTTGGAGGACGCCAGCACAAATGGGAATAGGGACATCCCCATTCACCGCGGTCTCGCAGTCAGGGGAACGATGCCCAAACCACCACAAGCGCTGTTCATCCAATTTAATTTGCCTTTGCTTCACGCCCGCGCTCCGCCCAGCGTAGCAGACAGACGGTCGTCGGAGCGGCCTAGGCTACGCGTCCTCCCTGCCCTACCTACTGACCTCGTCCTGACACCAGCATGGACTTGGGCCGACGGGCTAGTGGTCCGGGAGCCAGGGAAATGCCGGTAGCTCAAGTTCGCGCGCGCGGGGGGCCGGCCGCTTCTGGGGCTCTCTGCAGATAGCCCGGCCGGGCGGTGGTGGCATCGTCTGGAAGGGAAGGGAAGGGAAGGGATGGGATGGGGATGGGGATGGGCGATTCGTCGTCCGCCGGGCCACCTGTGGTTTGTTTGGCCGCTGCCCCTTCGACATCCGGTCTGTCCACTCATCCCACCCGGTATGATGGGCGCCCACCCCATGACCCATGGACATGGATAAACATGGAGCTGGAGCCCATCATCGCAGCCTCATGGGTATGCCATGTTGCTCTTCCTGGGCTTGGCCCGCAGTGGACTAACGTTGGGTCTGCCCGTGCCATCCATGACCCCTGTCTCGCAACTTCTGCTCGATTCTTGACACCCGCCCACCCCCCCTCCTCCTCCCCCCGTTTAGTGTCACTTTACTGCTTCCTCTATCTGTGGCAGACGGACGACAGCTCGTCGCCTCCTTACCTAATGTGTCCTCGACGGACCTGGGCCGACGACGGGCAAGCCACACAGCGAAACTCTGCCGCTCCTCCCTCCCCCTTGCCGCCCCCCCCGACGGCCAGGACCCAAACCGTAGCCTCGCCGTGATGGCTTCGCTGCCCGACGCAAGGGGACGGCGCGCCCACGCCCTCGCTTTCCCTCTGCACGGGTGCCTTAGCGGTGCACAGAGAAGGGTTGCTATTTTTGGGCGCCCGTAGATCCGGGGGTTCAGGCTGGCCGTCGGGCCACGGCGAGCCAATGAGCCGGCGTAGCCAGCCCGAGTTGTGCGCCTCGCCGCTGCTCAGCCTCGATCTCGATACGGCCCAAGGCCAGGCAGTGGACGCCGACAGCCCCCCCATTCGACCGCACATTGCACGGGCGGCCGGGTACCTGTCGGGATACGGAGATGCTTCGATCCAACGTTGCACGGCGGACGGTTCTCACGTGAAGAATGGGGACGCTATCGGGACTGCTGGGACCGCTGGGAATAAAGGGACAGAAAAAGAGGCCCTCCGCTCCGCTGGAACGGGGGCCCTCCCCCCCTGGCCCTGCTGGCCCTGCTGGCCCTCTGCCTACCTGAAACCCCTGAGCTCGTCGGGGTCAGCCCGCTGTCATTGGTCGGCCCTGGGCTGCTCCGACGAGTTGGGCATCTCGCGCCTGGATCTCCCCGATCTGCCAAGATTTCAGACTAGGCCGTAAACAACGACGAGGGGACCAGGCCGCTTCCGTATGCGCTGTCGGAGGGGATCGTCACATAATAACAACAGGACCCTGCAAATTTAATCTGCGTATGCAGCGAAGATTTGCTCATCCCAAGGCATGGGGGACATACCCAGGCACCCCACTGGGGGGGGGGGCGCCCTTGCTGCAGGGCTCCCCGTCCCGTCCGGACCAAAAAAGGTCGTGTGAGACGGACGGGCGAGCGGGCGGGCGTAGTACGGAGGGCACGAGAATGCTTCGGCGGCGGCAGGTTCCTGAAGGGACGCTTGTGTCCCGGTCCGTTCGAGATGCGAGCTTGCCTAGGTTGCAAAGCACCGAGGCGGCGAGTCGGGAGGGGGGAAGGGGGGGAAGGGGGAAAAAAACAACGCACCCAGCTCACCGCCTTCGACGCACGTATGGCTTGGATGGGCGGCTGCGCGTGTGAAGCCAAACTTTCGCCTCGCGGCGTCGCCATTAGCAGATGGCCCATCATCCGTCACCCCATGCGCTACATCACCTGGTGACTGGAGGTTTCCTCGGGGCCAATGTAGTCCCCCATCTACCTGGGTACTTATCTACCTCTTTTCCCCCGTTAGCATGGATGGGAGGCCACGGTCTATGCATCCATGGAGGCGGGCAGGTCTCCTTCTGCCACGGGAGGAACGAAGGAGGCACCGGCCGTATCTAGTCTATGCTAGTCGTTCGATAGGCAGCTGGTATTTTCTCGTCCTCTAGCCTCCAAGGTAGCGGCATGCATGCCACCACACCGGACAAGCTCACGACCAATGACCTCCTCCAAGCTACTGGGCGTTGGAACCCTTAGGGCTCTCACTAGCGGGTTCGCATATGTCATAACGCCGAGACTGGCTACCTCGCTAGCTGCCCTACCTTAGGTGGCTTTTCGGCCAAAGCCCCGAAGCGGCGGTCTCCCGGCATCGCCATGCCACCTGTGCGATTTGGGGTTGTTGTTGTTGTTGTGGTTGTTGTTGTTATTGTCAGCTGCCAACCTGTGGCTTTCCATCGCCTGCTTCAGCACACCACGATTGGACGACATGGCATGACGGTACCCCCCAACCCACCGTCGCCCATTGGCGACGGCCAGGTTTTGCTCACAGCCACGCCCTCGCTGGCTTCGTACGCTTCCCGCCTGTCCGACCGAGGATGACGGCTTCTGCATGCTGAGAGGATACAGCCGACGCGCCCGGCATCATGAGATTAATCTGTCCCTGCCAGTGGGGGCAGTGGAAGCTTGCCGGCAAAGAGAGAGTAGCCCATGTCGTCTCGGGATGGCAGTGCCTTCTTCCCTCTTGGGCCAGGACGCATGATTTCCATGACAAGGCCATCCACTCGTTTGGTGAGGTGGGTGGGTGGGTGGGTGTCCGGGCTTACAGTACGCCCGTATGGAATGGTTGTGTGGGTGTGGCCCAGGTCTGTGTGGTGGTGGTGGTGGTGCCCGTTTCTGCTGCATGACGATACTGAACAACACATGAGCTCCTAGTCGTAGGCGCTCCCGTCAGTAGCTCCGAGGGCAAAACTTCGGTCCCCTGTTGCCATGAGCGATTGGCTAGGTCATTATTTGAGCTGCGCTGCGCCCCTCTCGGGCTACCTGCGAAGGCTACGTCGCAGAAGGCTTAATAATGGCCATGGAATACCATGTATGGGAGGGCCACAATGAGCACGGAAAGAAACAACAGGGGGGGAGGGGAGGGCGACAACGAACGATCCCATTTCTGCTCTGCCCTCCAGTGGTCCTCCGAGGCCCCATCAGCCCGCTGATCCGTCACCCATCACCGCACGCACGTACAACGGGTCACCCATGGATGGCTCAGGGCACCATCGGCACACAGGCCAGGGGCCAGGGGTCAGCATCAAAAACCAGCACCGGCACTGGCACCCCTGGCGAGTCTGGAGCGATGGGGAGGGAATAAGACTTGACAGCGAGCGAGGGTCTTGTTGGAGTGGTAGCCTGAACATGAGCGAAATGCCCCGGACGGACGAAAAGAGCACACACGAGTCCACCTGCAAGGCCATCGCAGAACCGATTGCTTATACCTCTTTGGGATTAATATCCATCCCGAAGGAAGGGTTCCCGGTGCCTTGGCTTGAGCGGCCGGGGGGGGGGGGGGGGGGGGGGGGGGGGGGGGGCAGACAGATCATCATGGTGATGACTGATGGGTATGGACGGACGGGATGGTTGGATGGGATGATGAGATGGATGGCATCGACCTAGGGAATGGGGGACGGTACAGACTTGCATGTACCCGGCTAGGTACCTCTGGGTCCACTGCTCCCACCTGCCCATGGCTGGGGGGCTGCGGATGAATCATGGGTGCAAGTTAGTTGTACATTGGATACCTGTTGGCAGCCCGTTGGAGGCCGTAAATGGCATGGTGCTTAGGCTGGGGCCGGTGGGCAGGCCCACGCCTTCTACACAGTATTTGCATATGGGCGACCCTCGTTGAGCCGGGCTGCAAAATGCACTTAGCGGGTTCACGGTCCCCCGAAGTACCTCCTCTCCTCTCCTCTCCCATCCCATGGCCGGACTGTCCAATTCATAGGTCCTTCATACACCCTACCAGCCAGCGCAGGCCACTTGGAACGAACATCCATTCCCATCCCTGGCCCTGATCCCGGCCCCGGCCCTGGCCCCAGCGCGGCTCGTTCACTCTCGCGCTGCCCACCCATCATTAGGTCCCTCGCTACTTATGCGAATGCGAGTGAGTCCTCGAGGGTTTCTGTACGTGATAAAAAGAAAGAAAGAAAGAAAAATGGGAGAGGGGGGGAATAGGTAGGTGGTGGAATTAGCACAGAGCCCTGATTCAGGGGAGGAGCTACCTACCTGACCTCAAGAATGAGGTAGAGAAAGAGTCAGCCCGCTGCCCATGGTGCTTCTGCAGCTGGATCCCATCATCATCATCATCACCACCACCACGGGAAAACACTGGGAGCCCAGAAGTACAGGGCCTACCTAGGTATCTACCTGGTAGCCCCATCCACCCACTCCAGTGGTCCCAGCCCCAAGGGCCCTCGCCTCCCCTCCCCAATCCTGGAGGGCTAGTGCTAGGTTAGTTCGCAACAGTCCCAATTCCATACCAATCCCAAGCCCGGTCCCAAGGCCCCCGACAGAGGAAGAACCGGGCTGCCTGTCTAGGTGCCCAGGGTAAGGACGTAGATAGGTACGTCGGAAGTACCTCACGCAACCTTACCTTCCCTCCCTCTCGCGCGCCCCCCCGCCCTCCTTCGGGCGTTCCCCCCCTCCCTTCTGCTGTCCACCACTGGGCTAGCCGCGGATTAGCGCTGCAACACCCGCACAGCCAACTAGGGTACTTACTGTCTGTCCCACGGCAGCCAGCACCTACCTTGCCAACTCTTGCCTGCCTGACCTGCCTGACGTGACTGCCTGCCCGCAAAGCTGTTATTTAATAGGCACTGGGCCCCCCCTCTTGGATGCCCTTTCTCCATCTCCCAGTAGCACCTACCCAAAAAAGCATCACCACGGCCTCGTAGCTGCAACCCGCTCCTCACCCCCCCGACACGTTCGCTCACCTTTAGGAAGTCCTCGTTGACTCCTGTCATTCGCTTGTTCCTTTTATTGTGTTTTTGGAGAGACTTGGACGCTCGTTGGACCCGGACACCCGCCTTCGACCCGTGTACTTGGACTAAAGCCTGTCCGATACCCGCACAAGAACTCATAAAGCCTCTGCATCCAGACTTGGACCTGATCAGTTGCCTCTTGATATATTGTGAAATTGGACGTGTTCCACGACTCGCCTCCAAGCCGTCCACGTTGACTTGCGTGCCCTCGAGCCCAAGGAAACATACCGTCGCTTAAACACCTGGAAGGGATCCTCCCATCACAGACGTCAGTCGTTGTGTCTGTCCCGCCTCCCTCGACTCTTACTTCACACCTACCGCTCCCCTACGACCGCGCCAGCATCGACACCTCCATGTATTAGCTAGCACCCGTGCTGCCAACTACGCCTTGCTGTCCCCCCCGTGTGCCCCGACAACCAACTCTGAGTCTTGACAAGATCTGCCCCCCCAGATCTTTCCCTCCATCACCCATCCGCTCGCTTTTATTACCCCAGGTGTCTTTCAGGGCACCTTGATTTGTGTGAGTTGTTGCGGTTGGACCGGATCCTCGAGCACGCCTTTTGACTGACGCTTCCCGCAAGCTTCTCTCGTTCAACACCCGTTAACCGCATTCGCAATGGCTGGCCCTGGCGGTGGTCCTCCCCGACGCAGCCACACCAAGTCGCGCAAGGGCTGCGATAACTGCAAGCGCCGACACATCCGCTGCGATGAAAACTTCCCGCAGTGGTACGTCTTCCTCTCGACCGCCCGTCTCTGTTGGTTGCAACGAGCCCGCTAACCCACCCTAGCCGCAACTGCACGAAGCACAAGGTTCGCTGCCCGTACAATGAGATTCCCGTCTCCGATGACAGGTCGGCGACTCCGGATAAGCCTGACCTGATGTGGACGCCCGACATCGAGGCCGCAATCGAGCAGTGGCAGCAGACTGGCATCTTCCCCTTCCCCAGTCTCAACATTTACCCGGCGCCCGACCCCAACTACTACACCATGGAGGAGCTTCGCCTGATCTTCCACGTCGCGGCTATCTGCCATGAGCTGGGCACCATTGACGCCAACGGTTTCACCCTGTGGACCCGTCAGATTCCAACGTACGCGCCCGCTGGCCCCGAGCTACCCTGAGCCCGTTAGTTGCTGACCTCTGAGACAGGATCCTCAAAATTGGCGCCACCCATCGCTATGTCATGCACGCCCTGCTTGCTTTCTCGGCTATGCACATTGCCTTCCTGACAGACTGCCCGTCCGTCGGGAACATGGCCTATGAGCATCGAGGCATCGCCCTCAAGGGTCTGCACGAGGCCATTGGTTCTTTCTCGCGGGAGTCGTCCGACGCTGTGTTGGCTGCCTCGCTGGTCCTTTCGTGGCAGGCCACAGATTGGTAAGTAACGCAAGGCATCCGCCCGTCCAAGGACATACAGGCTGACCCCACGGTTTAACAGGCGGAGCTGGACTCAGCTCATGCAGGGGACTTCATCGGTAAGTTGCCGCTTTACTACTACATGCATGCTGGACTCGGCTTTTTCTAACACATGTCTCCACAGGTTATCGATGCCATGGAACCCTGGAAGCACGAGTCCCAGTTTGGTGACTTCATTGCCGAAAGCAGTACCTTCCCCACGGCGCCCCCGTCGCCCACACCGGACCACAAACCCAACCAGCCGCGCAAGGAGGATTTGGATGCTTTCCAGCGGACCATCAACCAGCTCACCAAGGTCGAGACCCACCTGAAGCAGAACAAGGAGGACACCAAGCTCATCCAGCAGCTCTCGTCTTTCCTCAAGGGCGCCAGAAAGGTCAGCCCCATCCAGTCGGTGTCGCAGCAGTTCGACCGCCTCCAGCCCCTCCGACACTGGCTCTTCTGGCTTCCCTTGATGTGCCTTAAGCAGAACGGTACCTCGACCAGCGCACTGGTCATCATTGCCCACTACTACACTGCGGCCATCTTGATGGAACGTCTCTTCCCGGAGATTGGTGCGGCCTACTTTGGGAGCCTGTCGGTGGGCCCGGTCGAGGAAATTGCGCGACGACTCCTGTCCATCAACGTGTCTGGCAGTGCGGACGGCGACCTGCAGACGCCCCTCAGCCTGATGGAGTTCCCCATCGATACGGTTACCGAGTTCCGTGCGCGCATGGGCTGGCTCCAGCCGGCTCGGACGCCGTCCTTCCCCCAGTTCAACCCGCCGAACTTCTACATGGACGACAACACCTCCCAAGGCACGCCGCCCTCGACTACGTCGTACCTGCCCTATGGCGAAAACCCTGCCTTCAACTGGAGTACCGAGGACCTCTCGACCTTGTCAGCGCCCGAGCAGGAGACAAGCAGCGCCGTGAGCCCAGGCCTGGGGCTCTCGTCACCCTTTGTGAGCCAGCAGTACCTCAACATCCCCTCGCCCTCGTATGGCGGATACAGCCCGGCTTCGTCGACTTTTGGCGAAGGCTCCATTGCCTACAGCGACACTGAGGACTACCGTTCGTATGACAACAGTGGCTACACGGGATTCCCCCCTCTTGGCACTGCGGGATCCACCAACTATGGCGTCGGGTTCGTCTCTCCAATCCAGACCGTGTGGATCTAAGAAGTCCTGGATTACCACAAACGGCGCCCCAAAAACAGGCTGAGAACACACGTAATTGACCATGGCGCTCAGGACCAACATTTCCCACGACTTTGCCTGTTCGAACTACCCACCAATGGAAACGCCGGTCTTCCAGGATCCCAGAGCCCCATCTCCGACGACAACAGCCACAGCCATGGCTTCCCCGCGGCCCATTCACTATGCCCCCTCGCCTTACCTCCACCCCGAGATGATGCACGGGGTGGCGTCGGGCTCCACGACGCCTCTGTCGATTTCTGCTCCGTCGCCTCAGTTTCTGTCGGCGGAGACGTTTGAGTCTCTTCACCAGGCCCAGGCTCACCAAGCGCACCATCACCGCCACACATCTTCGACCTCGTCAGCGCCCCTGTGGGGCCAGGGGCAACAACGAGGCGACTTTAATCACTCCTGAGCCACGCGCGGCTTCTTCCCGACGACGCGTCTAATACCACTTTCGATTTCCAAACAAACAGACGCCATTGTACAATACGCTCCTTGGACAGGATGCCCCAACATCCCACACACGTTTCCGTCGACACAATGGCGACCACCCTCCTTGGACTGCTGCGCAATCACGGACAACGACGCTCCTTCTCACCATGACCGAAGATACCCACGATAGACACTCCTTTCAGAAGATACTGCATATAGACAGCCAACACTCCTTTACATGATTTTCACGACGATTTCTATTCCCGGCATAGAATATCTCATCCACTCCTTCGGCACAGCATTGATTACGACGACCAAGATACCCGCACTATCAAATTGCATAGCGACTGTTTCAACTGTTGGGAATTGGGAGGGAAAAAAACGACGGCCCCTGCCTGTCGGGGCCGTCACTGCATTGGGCGGCGTTTTAGTGAAATTTTGCGGCACTGGATTTATTTGATTTTAATACGAGAGCCCGCATGACAAGATGAGAGATCTTGGGTAGCGGGAGGAAGGGGGTATACAGCCAAGCAGCGGGCGTGGAGTTTGGAGTGCTTGTTGCACGCGCACACACACAACACACACGGCGACGCGAGCAATAATTTGGATGGTAATTTTTTCCCTGGCTCATTTGGCAAGATTGTTGGGGAGCAGATCCCATGTGCAAAGCGGAACTTGTTTGTTTTCGAATCTCGACATGGCAACAGGACAGGCTGGGTTGACGACGGCAAGCTGTGCCCGGGGGGCTACGGCGAGCGTTGCCTGGCCCCATGGCGGTCATCCCTCGGATCGATAATGATAATTCTAATTGATTTCCGATGATTACTGGCGTCCCTGAATTTCACACACACAGTTTCTCTCTCTGCCTCTCGTTCTTCCACCTCTCTCTGTAGGTGTCAATATGCTTGACTGCCGGGCTTGTACAGGCGTTCACGTCATGGGTCGTGCGAG
Source organism: Nigrospora osmanthi (assembly GCA_029489945.1). Classification (NCBI taxonomy): domain Eukaryota; kingdom Fungi; phylum Ascomycota; class Sordariomycetes; order Amphisphaeriales; family Apiosporaceae; genus Nigrospora; species Nigrospora osmanthi. Next base: position 1,715,690 of record CP120503.1, on the reverse strand, counting down.
AGCGGTTCTCATGAAAAAGGGGGATCCAGGGTTGCTACTTGGTGGGCGGTGGGGGATTTACCGAAGCCCCGTCTCTACTGACACAGCCCGACTGCAACCGCTACCGTGCCTGGCTGGGGTTGCCGGGGAGGAGGGAGGGGCCGAGAGCCTCATTCTCACGGGCGTGGAAGTTTGTTCCCGCCGGATGGGATGTGCGTGCCGAAGTGGTGTTTCACGGCACGAGGGGCCCACCGAGTGCGCTAGTTGTTGTAACGTCATCCATCATCACCTAACATTGGCCGTCAATGTAACGCGACCATTCACTACGACCGAACCGGGGCGCAACACAAACAACCCCCCCCCCCCCCCCCCTCCCCGGGAGGCGACCGATGATGGTACTCTGCATTCCGGCGCCGGTCTGGGGGAGAGAAGGGATGGACGACCGGGATGACGGAGGACACGCCCGTTTTCGGTCGTTCCCTGACGCACCCATGACGGGGGAGCAACAATGGTGGATGATAAGGCTGGCCAACGGCGGGGGGACCCGGTGGGAGGGCGCAGTTCCCGGGACGAGCCGGGGTAGGCAGTGCGAAATTGGTGTCAAGCGTGTAAGTACTTTACCTTGGGATACGAGATGGGGCGCTTCTGGGGGGGGCTGAGGCTGAGGGCCCCTCCCGAGGCTGGTGGTAGGAGGAGCCGGTGCAGCCGGCGCGCCGGGGGGTGAAGGGGGGGCAGATGCAGGTGCAGTGGTGCAACAATTGATGACATAGCCTACAAAAAAAAAAACAACGACGCTATTTTGATATGTAATAGATAGGTCCTGGTAATAGGCATGGGATGGTTGGTGGAAGGGTTCGGCTGTGGTTAATTGATTGATGGATCTACAATGTAGGTTGTGTCTGGCTGCCCGGCTAGGAGGTACTTACTTGGGTACATACCTAATTCTGGGTTGGTGGTTCGGGTGGTTTCTGTAGGTTGTACTTATGCATGAGGGGAGGGTCGACGCCCCGGTTGGTTCATATGGCCCCAACAGGTGATTTATTTAGCATGAACGTGCGAGCGCGAGAAGTGCGGGACAGCGAAAATGGGATTCCGGTCGCTCGGTTGGCACAAAGGTTCTATCCTTGTTTCTATTCTTAGAGAAATGATGAACCATTGCCCCCGCCGCGCCGAGCATAGCGTACCAGACTTGGCCTGACTTCGGCCGGCTGTTGATCGAGCCAAAAGGTGGGTGGGCACTCGGAGAAGGGGAAAGGGGGGGGGGGGGGTTGGACGCTCGGGCCTTATTGTTTAACGAGACCGTTGGTGGTTGCATTTTCGGGGCTGTCTGGATTCTTTCCTCCATCTTCCTTTCCCTCCCACACAGCCACACATACAACACACAGACAACATCCACACACCGGGCAGGGGCCACACTGAATACTCACTCTCCAGTCTCTCTCTCTCTCTCTCCACGTGTATGTGGGTGTAGGCAAGCGTGCGCACGGTGCCTGCGCCCTGCCTGCGCCCGGCGTTGCGGGCCATGGATGCATCATCTCTCGCTGCCTCTCCGTTCGTTCTGCATTCCCATGTTTCGTTTCTTGTTTCCCCCTCCCCTTCCCCCCACTCACCCTGTTTCTTTTCCTTCCTCCTCGGATCATCCGTCAACGGCCCCTATGGAGTACGCAGAAAGAGGGTTGGATGGATGAATGGACGGTCATTCAGGCCAAAAAAAAAAAAAAGCAACCCCACGCATGCACGCATGCACGTATACGGACCCCACTCCACCCGCCGGATGCGACAACATGGGCGAGGCGTACAAGCGGGAGAGAAGTACATGCGCGTCTCTGAAAAATATGACGGACCGTTGGTTCGATAGTCCAACATGGGCACCCAAGCCGCCTAGTGTCGACGAGTGCCTGCGTCCTTGGGTCCATCATTAGCACCTCGGCTCAGGTACGATGAATGGCGGACTGATGCGGATAGGACTTGAGGTTCCATGCTTTGTGGTTTGTACTACTTATGGGATCCCAGTGGCTTGAGGTCCACCACCCCTAGGGCCAGCCCAGGTCCCCACCTCCGCCGGAACGACGAACTGCTTCCATTGCCGGAGCGATGCGGGCGGTGCGGCGGGCGTGGGTCAGTATTCGTCCCCCCGGAAGCGTTTCTACTCTACACACAGCCAAGAGCTGCATCATCTAACACTGGCCTGCTGCTACTGACCAATTAGTTAGCCCCGGCCGCTTGGCTTCCTGGGCGACTAGCCAGCTCCAGAGAGGGCATGCGCTCCGAGCGAGTGACATCAACAACCGCGATCGCCTCGAGCTAGTTCAGCCGCGCTCTGCCGGCGACTGCACTAGGACACGTCCCGGCTCGCTAGAGCCTTCAACGCCAGAACGCCGCCTGTCAGGGTTAGGGAACGGTTGGAACCCTGGCGGCCCGTGACCTCACATGGCCGTATATGCAATTCCCAGTACAGCCGCCTGCCTTCTTCACCTTACCTACCTCGGGGTGCCACCGACGCTACGGAGCCGACTAACAAGTCCGTCCACATGAAGACGGCCGCCGGCGTCCATCCGTAGGAGGGCCCGCGACAGGACCCAGTCCATGCGTCTCCGGACCTCGTGCCTCGGCAAAACCCTGCGCATCTTTGCTCTTCTCGCCCCGGGATTGGACGTGGACGCCCGATGTGGTGCGTGCTCGCGGTCCCCTCAAGCAGGGACCGTCCGGCAAGCAATGCGACCTACGTGCCGATGGCACTTCCCCTTCTGCTGCTAACACTGCTATTTTGGGCGTGTGGCCCAACAGGGCGTGCGCACTTGGTCGCCCAAGCCCCGTCTCCAAGGGGACGGCGAAGATCGGTATTTGTCGATTGCCGTTGGGTCGCTTGGTCTAGCGGCTTTGCACTGTCTAGCTGCTCAGCCGGACCCTCTTTTCCTCGTCTGTCCAACGACAAACCACCTTGCTAGGAAGAAGCTCTCTCTCCCTCTCTTCAAGCTTCCGTCTGGTCTATTGGGCACCAAACGGGCCTCCGAAACTCCGGCCGCCCAGTCCGGCTCAGACAGGCAGTCCGACGTTCCGGCAGCTCGTTCCGTTCGCCTAATCCTCGGTCCACCACGCTGCCAGGGAGAGCGCAGGGGGGTGTGAGGGCCGCCCCCTGTCTGTCATTGTGGTGCTGCATAGGTATCGTGCTTGTGGCCATCTTATTGCCTCTACTGGACGACTGGAAACCATGTATGGTCATAACTGACTCGGGTAACTCGCCCCAGAGCCAGGGTCCTGTCGAACCAAACAGCCAACATACCCATGGTGTCTCCTCTGTATACTTACGGAGTACCCCCGTTGCCCTTGTCCTTGTCCAGCTTCAACAACCACTCCACGCAGTGGTCCTCTCCGCCGTTCTGCCCCCTACCTCCGGGTGAACCTACTTTGTTATAGGGTCTTGATGCATACATGGCCAGCCATGTCCACCGTGACGAGGTGGTAACGGCAGTCATTCACCCCAGTCTAGCCCCAGGAGGCATCAGCACATGGAGCCACCCCCTCGCCAGCTCGGTCTCCTGTCATCGGCTGACCAAGTTCCGCCCACGGAACAATTGTACCTCAGGGGCAAGAGAGGGGCGAGGAGAGGAGACTGACAAGAGGGGCGTTTCGAAAGCCTTTGCTCTCGGTGATGATCACGAAAAAGTCTTCCTGATCGGCACTCACCTTGCGTCTCGACGCCGTCAGAATGCCGTTCTGACCCACAGAACGAGGTACTGGGTCGGGTACTCACTGTGTCCTGGCCTCTTGTGCCTCTTGAGAGGCCCGCCCGGTCATCATCTTACTGCTGGGCCACCGTTGAGCCCTCCAGAGTGGCGGCCGGCACGCAAATTCCTTGGCATTCGGGCGGGCTCCTGGCAAGGCTGCAGGGTAAGACGTACCTGCGTGCTCCACGCCAGCCATGCTTATCGTATGCCGTATACGACAGACTGGTGTACAGCAAGACTTTGTGTCACTTTCCTTCTATGGCAAGAGCAGAGGTCGCCGAGCCCCCTTAAGGCTACGGCGCCTGGTCCCCGAAACCGCTTGACGGGGGTTTGTTTCCCCATGCTCAACCAGACACGGACACCACACGTCCACTCGTCGACAGCTTCTGTGGAACAAAGTTCAATGGTTTCCATGTGTCCCGGCGTCGTTCTGGTACCGGTAATTCCCGTGGACTGTGGCCGTCCTTGCGCCTGGTCGTGTCGCCCACGACGTTGCCCCTACTGTGGCAAGCGATCCCGGTAGAGGGACAAACCGCCTCAGCTGGCACGTGTATAGGCGGACCAACCACAAGACTTCCTTGGGGGGGCAAAGAACCATGGAGGGCCTGAAGTTAGTCGACGTTGTGTGCCCCTCGTAGCCCCGAGGCGGGCCGGCTTGCCCGCCCTGGCTATTCAGCTTGGCGGCTTGCTGCAGCACTGGCGGATGTTGGAGATGGGCATCGCGCTTGCCACGTGTAGATCAAGGTCGGACGAGCGGCTCCATTCGTCCTTCCGTCCAGGGCTGGCACCACCTTGTAGGGCGGCGAGCGATCTCATAGAAAAAGGGGCCGGCAGGCGGAGAAGGAGACCGCGACTGGAAGTGATCAATCTGCCCCGGAACTCCCGCCAGCCACTCACTTGATTTTCGGACAGGCCCCGCGTGGATACGTCCAGGGGGGAGCCTTTTGTGTTTTTTGATCCATCCCGCGATGCTGAGCCCGATCAGCACAGGTAGAGAGTAGATAGAGCCGGTTCCTCGATCACATCTCGTCTGGACGGGCTAGCGCCCAAGCGGAGCAGCATCACAGTGGGAATACTTGAGCGTCTTGTACACATCGGGAAAAACGTCCTGCATCTGTGTATTCCTTCTTTCCTTTACATGCACCGTTCCTTCGCCCTTATCATTTCCTATTCCATCATTCTTTTTTTTTTCTTGGTCTTCTTTTGTCCCTGCGGGCTGCCTCCGTGTGGCTCCGTCATGACCCCGGCTGTCTTAGGCTGCCTAGGGAGGGGGGGGGGAAGCAGCGATTAAAAAAAATTCTCGTATTCGCCCTGCGGGTCAGTCCCCTGTCACCACACGCAGGCAGGGCCAACCCAGAGCTGTCTCCAAGCCAGTACATACGGATTAGTTTGCAGAGGCCCCATGCAGGGTCTTGTCCGGTGCTTGCAGTCAATGGAACCGACAACCAAGAGGTGCTCGTCGCCCCAGGTCAGCAGCCAAGACCGGAGACTGAGCACGGGAGAAGGTAACATGCCATTCCTCAAGATACGCATACACTCCACCAGGGAGAGACAGAACGGCCGGCGTGAGACAGGGGAAGGGGCAAGGAATACCACACCCCCCTCCTGCTTCTCGCTCCGTCTTCCTTACCACTGCAGCATGGCGACCAATCCCTTCCCCAGCCCGTCACACGACACCAAGCCAGTACCGCGCCGGGGTCAGGCCATGGGGTCATGGGGGGGGGGGGGGGGGGTTGACGACGGTGGTCGCTTCGCGTGCGCGCATGGTTGAACGGTACCTGCCTAAGAAGGAGAGAGGGCTGTCGTCACTGGCGTCACCACGGCTACCCGGCCCAAAGGGGAGGGGGGGGGGGGGCTGCTGCTGTGGCCTACCGAGCATATGCCATGACGTATCCCGTCGGTTGGCCGGTACGCCGGACAAGAGGATGGGGAACGGCGGCCGGCCTGTTCCGGTCCGGCCGCGCTTCCTCATCCCTCCTCCTAGAGCTGCCCATCTTACGGGATATGGGACGGCGGAAGGGAGCCCCCCCCTTCGTGACGACGACGACGAAGAAGAAGAAGACGGCCGTGGCTCGCTTTCTCCTCCCCCTCCTATTCTCCTTTTTTTCATACTTCCTCTCGGACGCCTAAGACGAGAGTGGGCGATAAGACGAGGAGGCAGGCTATGTGTTTTCCAGGCGCAAAGCGGTCTTCTCCTCTGCCACCCTCGCCGCCCGCCCCTTTCGGGGAGGGTGCGCGTGGGTTAGGGGGAGAGTGTGGGAGGGCCAACTGTTTTGGTCAACGACTCACTACCGAAGGGGGAAGGGAGGGAGAGAGAGACAGAGAGAGCCCGGCCGAGTTCTCGGGGCGGGACCGAAAGACCATCGGATGTCTTGGCCCGGCCGCAGGAGAACAGATGCGCATCGGCGCTCTTTGTTAAGGAGGCATGTAAGGGACAGACAACGTCTGGCTTGAAGTCGATAGTAACCTATTCGCTCCAATAATCACTTGGTGTCATACCAGAGTTGCAGGAACGAAATCCTTCGACTTTATTAGGACTTTGATGACATTTTCCGGTCCCCTGGAAGCACCGTCTTCGAAGCGATAGGGGGCACCTATCAACATGTAAACCTCTCAACACCTATAAGGACTATCGTGGATTGTGAGGCCATCCGCTGGATGCTCCACGACAGGACGGGCCGTCGGTGCTGGGAAACCCTCCCCCCTTTCCCTTCTTTCCGACTCTCCTATGGGGGGGGGGTCTCTACTTATGCCCGTACAAGACCATATTGTGCTTCACAACCTTCCTTCGAGCCGCGTATTTGGGAAGGAGCAAGCGCCTGTAGCCCCAAAAGAGAGCCTGGAAAACCAAGAGTTTCGCTTATAACCCACCCCTATACGTCACGAATAAGGGGGGGGTAAGTGGCAATGCGCCGAGCATCGCCGTCTTTTGCGTGAGTCTCGCTTGCAACTTCGGGGAACTTGTAGCCTCATCTTCCATCCTCGTCTACTCCCCGATGCTGACAGGGGGCGTGGCCTTCTGCACTTTTTTCCGCCCAACCCCTCGAAGATATATATACATATATACATATCTTGCCCCCCCCCCCCCCCCCCCCCCCCACCCTTCCCCGGACCGTGTTCGTCCCCCAAGGGCCCGAGGGGAAAAAACGAAACCAGACAGCCCCCCTGCCTCCAGGAGAAGAGAACCCCTCCGGCCGGTAAGCCAAAGAGTGGCCGGTGTGGCCTGTCCTCACGCCTTGAAAAAAAAGACGTTTCTTCCGGTGGCGCTGTTCCTGGCGGAGACGAGGACTTCCTCACAGCCGGCACATTGCCCTTCCATTTCCTCGCCTTCCCTCCCCCCTCCTCCGTCGCCGGCCGGGGAAGCTTTTCAGGGGGGGGGGGGCGCCCTGCCCGCTCCAGGGCTCGTTTGCCACCTGCCTGTTTTCGTTTCGGGGCGTCTGGTCCGGGGGTACGCATCGAAAAGCCCGCTGCTTGCACCGTGGGAGCGAGCTGGAAGACCCCGGGCATTACGAGGACACACGATTGCCTTGGGCGGATCTCGGATGGGAATCGCGGCTTCGAATGAGGGGGAGGAGGGGGGTGGGTGGTTTGCCAACCCCCCCCCCCCCCCCTCCGGGAGGACAACCCCCCTGGTGTTTGGAATGCCGGGGACTGTGAGCAGCTGAAGAAGCGACGCTTCCCGAGCTCGCCCCCCCTGGACGACGCCGCGGTCCCGAATCATGGCATGCGCGGCACGGTAAGCCCCCCGCCCCAAGGCTTTCTGGCCGGATGGGCGTGGCTTGCGAAGGACGCGCGCTTTATAGTGACGATGGCGCAGTTTGGTCCCTTTACGAAATCGGGGGGGCCCATAGGAGAGAATCTTCCAAGAGCCAAGCCGGGGGAGAGGGGGGGGGGCGGTAACACAGTTCCCCGAGAAAAATTCACCGGTGCGGCCTCCGCCGCCGCCGAGGAGGGAGGACGGGTCGACGGCCTTACGAGGGACTTACGAGGGACTTTTCCACACTGCCGCCCGCCGTAGCTTGCCAAAGCCGCGCCGTGGGGGCAATCGCCTCGATCTCCTTGTAACTGTGCGTGGAAAAAGGGGGGGGGGAGAGCAGAGTAAGTCGGGCGACGATCTCGTGCACGCGGAACCAAATACATTCCTCGAGAGCTGGGAATTGACCCGGCTGAAAAAAAGCCAGGGCTGTTCGGTCATCTATTTCACCCCGTCATAGCACCGGATCTAAAATCTTCGTCCGGGGAGGGGGGGAAGTGATGGAGTGAAACGGCGGGCGAGCTGTTGCTACTGGGCAATGCTCGTGGTTTGGGAAGATGGCTGGTGGCAGTCAACACACGATCAAAACCCGAATTCTCATCGTGCGCTTGTGCCCCCTTGGATGAGCGGCAGAAGGGCGATGCATGGACCACAGTGCCTGTTCCTGGAGTAGAAAATAAATGAGAGAGAATAGATAATGATGGTTCTTACCCAATTGTGTGTGTATCTGACTGATGGCGTTGCGATGGGAGCCGGCTCGGCAGAGTTTTCCCAACGACCGTGTCTCCAGACGCGCTCCGGATGGAAGATCTCTAACCTTCTTTAATCTTCATCGGTTTCGCCCGGACGAGAGCCCCCAGAGTCATTTTGCAATGCAGCTGGTGCTTCTGTGAAATATGCTATCTAGGTATCTATCTACTGCAACTCCAGGCAGGGCGCCGACGTACCCCTTCGCTGAAATCCGCGCTCTTACGCACACTTGGCTACATGCCGTCTGGTAGCTGGTGTGTCCATCTGGGCACTTGAACAAAGGCCTGCGTCATCCCATCCATTATCATCACTGTCATCATGGACGAGGCCGGCTTGCCCCTTTGCGCGCCTTCTTCCTTTTTGATATCATGCTACCCTTCCACCGAGTGTGGCCCACCACGCCCAGGGCCACTTGGGTGTCGTTCAAAACAAGCAAGCAAGATTGCCCATTGCTTTCCCGCAATGTCCATGCCGTGCTTCATTTTCCCCGTATGCCTCCCTCGCCCCGGCGAGCAATGCAGCATTACGAGCAGCCACACCGGCTGGCAAGGAACTCCTGATCCTCTTCAAAGAAGAAATGGCGACATGTGAGTGTTTCATGCAAAGATCCCGCAGCGAGGGAAGACCCGCCTGCCGAGTGATAGCGAGCGCCCTTCGACCATGCCATCTTGCTCAGGCCTTACAGATGCCGTAATGCCGTATGCGCATCCTGTTCTAGAGGTAGTTGGCTCGCAGAGCCTGCGCATCCTGGGGCTGCATCTGGTTGACAAAATCATCGAACTGAGGAATCATTTGGCGGTAACGTTCGATTGCCTGCGAGGAATTAGTCAAATGAGCGCGCTGGACAAGCTAGCAAGCCTGAGCAACTAACCTTCTTGAAGTCCTCGTGAAGGCCGTTCTTGGTATCGCTCCGCAGTTTCAGGTCGCGGTAACGAGCGATCGAGGTGAAGAAGTGCAGCAACGATTTCTCCATGGCCATGGGGTTCTGCTCGACAATGCACGCGAAGCCCCGGAAGGCCGTCGCCTTTTCATCTGAAGGATCCACCTCATCCATCGACGTCAGGAACTCCTCGGCGAACGTTGCCAGCTGCGGCGCCATGAGGGCGCTGTTACCGAGACCGAGACGTCCCAGGGCAATAGCCGCGTTCTCCGTCACGCTTCTAGGGATACCGGGGTTGGTAATGATCTCGAGGAACCTCTGGAAAAGCTCAGGCACGTAAGGCCCCATGCCGTCCTTGTACTGAATGGCAATCTCTCCCACCGACCAGCAGGCATTGTTAACGACACTGAAGCCGCTGTCGATCTCTTCGTCCAGGATGCTGTCGAGATCTAGTTGCTTCAACAGCACCGGAATGATGTTGCCGAGGGAGCCCTGCAGCTCACTAAAGACATACTTGGCGCAGTCGCCCAGCAGTGCATAGGCGGACTGACGCACCTCGTCTGCCGGGTCCTCCATGCAGAAAGTCAGGAGCTCAAAGAAAGGCAGCTGCGACTCCTTGACCAGCTGGGCCGACTTTTGCTTATCCAAGGCCTGGATGATAGCACTAAGAAGATCCAGACTGGTGACCAAAAAGTCCTTGTCAGGGACGTCAAGAGACGGGTTATTTGCCAGTGCCATGGATGCCTCCAGGTTCTGATGGATGATGTTGACGCAGCGGCCAAAGATGGGCTGGGCAAAGGGGGTGAAGGAGTCGTTCAGCGCCATGGCCACGTACGAGAGGCATTCCAGCAAGGGGAACAGCTCCCGGGAGTCGTCGGGAACCTTCTGCCACCGGTCGATAAGAGCGGGCATGAGCTGGTTGACATGGTCTGGCTGGGCCAGCACGGGACCAATGGCTTCAGCCAATGTCTGCACGCAGTCGTAAAGGATGTAGATATTCCTGTCCTTGTACTTGGCGAAGCACTGGACGAACTGCCGGATGATGGGTCCGCTGTAGGGCTCCAGGTTCTTGCCGGCCTTCTCCTCCAGGTTAGCAAAGGCCGAAGCTCCGGCCTCCTGCACCTTCTTGTTCTTGTCAAGCATCTTCATCAGGATGCCTTCCATCATAGGCTCAAAGTACGTCTGCTTCTGGGCAGGGTCGGTCAGCTGGGCAGCCCAAGCCGAGTACCGTCCCAGGGTCCAGCAGGTGATCTGGCGCACAACGGGCTCGGGGTCGTTCAAAAGAGTGATCAGGTACGGGACGAGTTCGGGGAGATGAGGAGTGACCACATCAATACAGCCGTCGGCTACGGCGCCCAAGGCAAGGACGGCGGCTTCTCGGTGGGGCCAATCTTCGTGCTTCAGATGTTTGGTCAAGTAGGGGAGAATGGATGCGAAGACAGGCGCACGGTAGTCGCGCGCAAAGACATCCAAGGCCGCCGCCGAGCATTTTCGGAGGGTCCACTTGTCATCCGGGTCCATGTCGTCGCCGTCATCCAGGTTGTCGATTTCGCCCTCCTCGAGGTCGTCGTCCATGCCGGCCAGTTTCTCGTAGGCGTTGCCGCCGCCGTTCTGGGCCGCGTCTGCCTGCTCGCCATTGGCTGCCCTGGCCGCGTTCTTCTTCGCAAACTGCGGCTTGATATCCTCGACACGGTCCTCCTCGTCTTCGTCGTCCGACGCTCCACCCAGCATGGCAATGTCCTCGGGGCTGTAGACCATGCACTGCAGAAGCACGGGTATGATCTTGGAGATATAGGGAGTCAAGGACTGCCACAGGTGCTCGTGCTCACCCACGGCCAACCAAAACTCGGCAGCATCGCAAGCGAGCTCCTCGTCGTCGCTCTGCTGCTGCGTGATGATATAGTCGACGAGGCCATTGAGATGCGGCAGTAGCTTGTCCGGGCGAGTCTCTACCAGCTGCACGAAGGCCCGGCACACCTGCCGGCGCACGTCGGGGTTGCTGTCGTTGGCCAGGTGGAAGAGGTGCTGGAGCAAGTCGTCGATGGAGTTGAGCATGGCTTGGGATTTGCGCGGGGTGAAAACATTGATGGCCGTCAGGGCCTGGGCCCGGACCTTGGGCAGTGGGCTTTTCGTTGCCTGTATAAGTTTCGGCAGAATGAAGTTGAGGGGCCGCTGGCCGTTCAATTCGCGTTCGAGCATCTTGGTGTTGTCCTCACAGATCTTGGACATGGTCACCATAGCGCCCTCCTGGGCCTCGTTGGAAACCTGGCCGTTCTCGTTCCCGATCATGTCGAGGAGCTTGGGCAGCAGCTCCGGCCAGCTCAGCAGACCGCCGCGGCGGATCATCTCGGTCGCGATGTTGCCAGCGTAGTTGCGCATCTGCGAGTTTTTGTCCTCCAAGATCATGGCGATGCCTCGCTTGATCGGGGTCAAGCTGGCCTCGGGGATCTGCTTGTAGCCCGTCTTCACGTTGTTTTTCAACATGATGGCGGCGGCAGAGCGGATGAGGTGCAGATCTTCGACGGTACATTGTAGGCCAGCGGGGGGCGAAGTGCAGGAGAACAGGTAGATCAGGTAGTTGTTGATATCCGGGGAGGACTTGGCCTGCGAGAGCATCTAGGCGGGGCTGGAATTAGCATGGCGTGTTGATACCAGGACCATGGCGGACGCGGCCGTCGCATAGCATCGCACCACCCCCGGGTTAGGGCGGAGGGGTGCCGGAGGTTGATCAGTAGGGAAAAAGAAAAGAGCTTACCAGCTCTGCCTGCTTCTGTGCATTCTTGTCAAAACCACTGAGCGAGTCCTTCAGACACGAGGCAAGCTGGTTCAGCGAGTCGGCCGAAGGCTGCCAGTCCGACGCCATGATGGGCGGCGGTCGGGGGGAGCTCTGGGGAATAGAGAGCTGTGGGAGCGGGTGGGAAGGACAGCAGCGTTCACCGGCGCAGGCGCAGACACCGGGGCTCGGACACAGGCGCACAGAGAGCGGCCAAGAGGACGAAGGGGTGCGATCAACCGACTGACTGGGCTGAGCAGCTTGCAGGGAGAAATCGAGACGACGGCCCACGTGGGCGTTTTGCGACTAGGTAGGGCCTCAGTCCTGGTCGGGGTTGGTGATGATGGTGCCGATGCGATGTGAGTGAGGTCGAGGTACGAGAGGGCGATAGGGTAGGCAGGTATGGGAAGGCCAAGTACTAACTGCTGGGTAGGCGCAAAGCGAAACAGGTTGTTTGCGGGCCCAACCGAGCTTTTGTCCACGTACCACACGCACGCACGGGGGCTGGCAAGTCACAGTGTGCACCGGTTTTTGACACCTCCAAGCCGGAGAGAGGGCTTGCTTGCTTTGGGGGGGCGAAGGGGGGTGGTGGGCCGGAAAACTGCGACACGGGCAAAAAAGAGAGAGGGAGGGGGAGGGAGATGGAGAGAGAGAGAGAGAGAGAGAAGGAGTAGTATGGGAGGGGAGAGAGGGGCAGAGGGGCAGAGGGGCATCAAACTGCCCAGTATGCAGCCCGTCTTTTTCTACTATGTAAGTAGGTACTTACCTAGCTTGTTTTCCGTGTGGTGTGAAGGAAGACCTTGACCTCCCATGAGCCAGGCGCTTTCTGCTTTTCTGCTTTCTGCCGGCCGCCGCCGTGCCTTCTGGGTTGGCAGACAGTGGGGTAATTTGCTTTGGTGCCGGTGGTGCTAGTGGTGCTCCCAGTGGGTATGGCATGGGATGGGATAAGCCCCTCGATTCACATTCACAAGCTTCCATGGAGGACAATCCTCCGCCCAGAGACCGGCAGGAGAAAGAGGGGGAGGGGAGAGAGTGGAAACTTGATCTCGCTCACTAAGCTTTCTTCCCATAGGATGGACCTCATTTACTACTAGAAAAATCTAGCTACCTACCTACTGAGCCTACTTACCTCTTATCTAACTCTGTAGAGTTGTTAGTCCCGTCCGGTTTGCTGTGAGCACGGGGTGCCGCTGCTACCCCAGAGACGGTCCGCGTGTTCTCTTTTGGCCAGTTCTTGGTGAACCTAGGTCCCTCCCTCGCACCGGACCACGAAAGGGAGAGATGCTCGAGGTTACGATACACAGCGGGTCTGGCGAGGCTCTCGCATTGAATGCAATGAGGCTTGGTTCATCACACAGAACAAACTTGGGGTTGGTCTTGTGTTTACGTCAGTGGGAGAGCAGCTGGGGCGGTGCATCCATCTTCATTTTCGTTGCCATCCATGCAGAGCGAGCCCCTCCACGGCCCCCTCCACAGGGCCAACAGTCCGCGCTCATGTACGAATACCCGTCTCTTGCTGCAGCAAGTTGCCATTGGAAACTTCTGCAAGAGGACTATGGCCATGTTCAAAACCAAGACGCTGCAATTCACCCGTGTCGGTTTCTGCGCTCGTTGCAAGCAACGGTGGCATCCATCCCGACCCTGAAGCCCCTCCGGATTACACCCGAGGGGGAGGCAGCCCAGTTATTTGGGTTCAGCAACCCTGAAAATCTGCATCTTTGGACGCGCATAGCCAGGGACGCATGGGCAATGGACGTTCACGAGATCCCTTCAAGCCCAGGGCCTCCTGATCAGTCTCCATTCCAGCCGATAGCACCGACCACACCGAGCTGCCGAGGTGGCTTGCCAGGTTGCCGGGCGGGCCTGGATATCGGGACGATTTGTCTGGGAGGGTTGGCGCCGCCAACCATGGAATCTTTGATACCCCCCCTCCTGGAGTCCAAGACCCTGGGGTCGCAACCGCGGGCCTTTTTTTAGATCTTTATCAGATCCCCCCTCCCCCCATGCCGTCCATGTCTGGCTCGTAGGCGCAGCGAGGACTACCGTCGTCATGTTCCGTTCCTGGGAGCATGCCCTAGAGACTGCATCCAGTTGTACAGCATCAAGCGGCTGGCCGGAACATTACATGCAGGCCATCTTTGTAAGGGCATCGCAAGGTATTTTATCCTCTTTTTTTTTTCTTACAATACCCACGGCCTGGTTTCTATTTCCATGCCCGGTAATTCTTGAGCTGGTCCCCAAAAGCTGTCCGCAGGTAAAGACTGCTGTATCCGAAGCACTCCCGCACGCAGTCATGCAACTCGCCCCCGGACGATGCAGCCTGCCATGACAGCCACCGGTGACAGCAACGTACCGGGGGAAGAGGGCAAGCTGGGCGACCCCTGCAACGGGCAGATAATCATCGGCCCGGGCGAGGTTCCTTGTAATCTCGCCGCTTGCCAGCGTCACCCTCCGGATGCCGGGGGCTGCGTACGGGTACGTGCAGACGCCCGGCCCAGGCTGCAAGAATCCCTTTGCAAACGTAGGTAGGTACGAAGTCTGACTGTCAGCCCGGGAGGCCACCATCAAGGTACGGTCAGCCCGAGGCCCTGACCTCAAGCCGTCCCGGCGCCGTTGGGCGTGCTGCGGGCGGCTTCGATGACGGGCTTCAGCTTCGCAGAGGCCACCTCGATGACCTTCTTGAAAGCCTCCATTTCCTCCTCAAAGGTGCCTCCCAGACCGGCGCTGGCCAAGCTGAGAGAGCTGGAGAGGTAGACGTGGCGCTGCGTCTTCTTGACCAAGATCTTGGCCAAGCGGGTGGCAAAGTCAATCGTTGGCTCTTCCCTGTAGATGGGGGTGGACAGCGGAGCATCCGGGCTGAAGCGCTATCGACAGGTCAGCCGAGGCACTTCTTCGCTGCCGAGACGGGCGAGGGCGACAAACATCGGGCAGCGCATAGACCAGAGAGCCCATGGGAACAGCGGCGGCTGGATCGTCGGCCGCCACGGTCGTGAGGTGCACGATGATGACCTGGGGCTTGACAATCAACCGCATATGGATCCTGGTGTCCAGGGACCGGGGCAGGGGGAACGACAGTTGTTCGTCCATGTTGGTGGCCATTGTCGCGTGAGTGGCGTGATGCGCGTCTACGACCAGCGCAGTCGTCGTGGGAGGAGGGATGCAGAAGGCTCAATGGGCCACATGAATCCGCAGTATCCAGGCCAAAAGCGGGTTCCCGATGATTGTCACGGCCCGGGTCTCGGCGGGCATGGATGAAAGATGGAAAAGAGAGGCGGTTTTTTGGAGAAGAGGGGCTGAAGCTGTCGCCATTGTTCTTTCTCCCTCTGGTGCATCCCGCCCATATCCAAGCATCCATCGATTGGGGAGGTACACGACTAACTACATACATAAGTAAGTATGTATGTATGTAGGTCAAGTGGCCCGAGCTCCTTGATGTTTCCAACCGTCTGTCTGGCTGGCGGAGACGCCATCATCATACGTCTCGGTCGATTGAGAGGTCCCCCTCGCCGCGGTGCCGCCTGCGATTGTCTCGTAGCGGGTGGGATTTGGCATTGTTCGTAGGCATCCATCCGTTCCAAGCCCTACCACCTCTCCTCCCGAGATATAAAACCAGCGTCGGCGATGGCGAGGTCCAAAAAGTAACCATCGCGAACATCCTCCGCTCACCATCCCACCCCCCGCCGTCCTCGTTCGGCCTCGTCACCCCCGCCAATCCGCCATCCCCGTCCCCCATCTCTTCCGACGTCGCGTCCACTTCCCAGCGACGGCAATCACCCCCACTATCGTCATCAGCCGGCGCGCGTCCCCTCCATCCAAACCCTCCCCCGTCCCTCCAACCCCCGACAACGCACGCCATGGACGGCCACCCCCCCGCCTATGACCCCAAGGCCTCGCAGTGGGACGGCATCGAGGACACGGCCGATGACCCCGAGGAGATCCGCGTCATCTTTTCCGCCCTGGACTCGTTCTCGTAAGTCTCGTCCCGTTGCATCCCTGTATAACCCCCCTCCCTCTCTCGGCCGGTGTAAGCTGCCAGAGATTCCTCCTGTAGAGCATCGGCTCCAGGCACCCAAACTCACCCCGCGCTGCTGCTCTTCCCCCCTCCACTCCCCCAAACACCGGATGACAAAAGGTTCCGGACGGTCGCTGACAGACCAACAGTCAATATGCAAAGACGGCTCACCTGAACTGCACCCACATCCGGCGCCAGGCCTTCTATGCGCTTCCCCAGGCCCATTGGAAGATGCTGGCGGAGCCGCCCTTCTCCTACCTGGAGACGCTGGATCGCGTGGACGACGCCGTCGAGAGCAACGCCGAGTTGGCTCGCACCATCCTGAAGTTTGGGCTCCGCGACTTCGGCGTGGCCGCCGCGGGCCCGGACGGCGGCAACCAGCTGCGCATGCCCGAGGAATGGGCCGGCATTGCCAAGTCGGGCGACATGGACAAGGCTCGTAGCACGATCCGGCAGTTCTACCGCGACTGGTCCGCCGAGGGCGCCGTCGAGCGCGACGCCTGCAACGGCCCCATCTTCCGCGCCCTCGAAGCGGAGAAGGCGCGGGACCCTGCGCGCCAGGAGCAGCTCAAGGTCCTGGTGCCCGGCGCCGGCCTCGGCCGCCTGGTGTACGACCTGTGCCAGAAGGGATACCACAGCGAAGGCAACGAGATCTCGTACCACCAGCTCCTCGCCTCGTCGTACGTCCTGAACTCGGTCGAGAGAGCTGGCCAGCACACCATCTACCCCTGGATTCATTCCTTCTCCAACCACGCCAACCGCCGGAACCAGTTCAAGAGTTACGCCATCCCCGATATCCAGCCGCAGCAGGCGCTGTCCGCCACCAAGGGCATTGGTTCCATGCAGATGTGCGCCGCCGACTTCCTGTGCCTCTACGGGGACGAGGCGCACGCGGACCAGTACGACGCCGTCGCCGCCGTCTTCTTCCTCGACACGGCCCCCAACCTGATCCGCTATCTCGAGGTCATCCGGCACTGCCTCAAGCCCGGCGGCGTTCTCATCAACGTGGGCCCGCTGCTGTGGCACTGGGAGAACCTGGTGCCCGGCAACCAGGGCTACGACGGCGACGTCAACGAGGGCGACCACGGCGACTCGCTGGGCATAGCGGAGCCGGGCAGCTTCGAGCTCTGCGCCGACGAGGTGATCGCGCTCGTCGAGAAGCTGGGCTTCGTTATCGAGAAGCAGGAGACGGGCATCCACACCCCCTACGTCCAGGACCCGGACAGCATGCTGCGCACCGCCTACCAGGCCAACCACTGGGTGGCGCGCAAGCCTGAGACGAAGTCCGAAATGAAGCCCGAGACGAAGACCGAGACGTCCTAGGTAAGACGGATGCTGGCCGCGGGTTCCTCATTCCTGCCCCACTCCGCAGGCGAGAGACGCGGTGAGCTTCGTCGCTGACGGCTCCCACCGCGAGGCACTGAACTTTGTCACCCCATGCCACGACGATACTTGTGACCCCCAGCCAGGCAAACGTCAGCGTACGACACGGAGAGAGAGAGAGAAGCCCCGAGAAGAGAGCACTTATTCTTGCATTCAGCGCATAGAGGATTATCACCAGCATCACCAAACGGTTTATGAGGGAACAGGAGGGCTGGTTTGTGGCATAGCGCCAATGTGAATGTGGCACTGTATCATCGGCTGATTGGCATGCCATGAGGGTTCTATTATTTTGCGTCTGGCCATGGAGGATAGACGGACCGGTTCACGAACCATTAGCATCAGCATAGCTTCTTGTCTCACTCTACGATATCATGCATCATCAGAGAAAATCAACACATCAACCAAGCCGCTGCCTTGATAATGCCTGAATAATCTGAGACCCGTCCCCCCTGTCCGCCCTTTTACAGCTTGGCCTTGGCCTCGTCCTCCTCGCTGGCGCCGTGCAGCTGGCCTCGGGACCACAAGGCACCGCCGTCGATCTCGATGGCGGCGCCGTTGACGTGGGAGCCGGCGCGCGAGGCCAGGTAGACGACGGCGCCGGCGATGTCCTCGGGGCGGCCGAGGCGGCCCATGGGGTTGCTGCGGGCGTGCATGTCGAGGCCGCCCGTCATCTCGAGCAGGCCGTTGGCCATCTTGGTGGGGAAGAAGCCGGGGCAGATGCTGTTGACGGTGATGTGGCGGGGGCCGAGCTCGACGGCGAGGTTGCGGCCGAGGTGCAGGACGGCGGCCTTGGAGGCGCTGTAGCCGTAGGTGCCCTGCTTGCCGAGGGTGCCGATGCCGAGGCCGGCGACGCTGGCCGTGATGAGCACGCGGCTGGGGTCGTCGCGCGTGGCGCGCGCCTGCAGCAGCGGGGCGAAGAGGCGGATCGTGTTGAAGACGGCCTTGACGTTGAGGTCCATGACCTTGGCGAAGGCGCCGTCGGGGTGCGTGTCGAAGGCCTCGCCCCACGACGCCCCCGCGTTGGCGAAGAGCACGTCGACGTGCGCCGTGTGCCGCCGCACCTGCGCCAGCAGGCTCTCGATGCCCGCCACCGTCGCGCTGTCCGCCGGCGCCGCGATCGCCCGCGCCCCCGGCGCCAGGTTCGGCAGCCCGTTGAGCTGCGCGCACGCCGCCTCGCACGCCTGCGCCTTGCGCGACGTGATGAAGACCTTGGCCGCGCCGGCTTGGAGGAACCTGCGCGAGAAAGGGGGGGGGGCCCTCGTGTCAGCCCAGCCCGGCCCGCCTCTTGGGCCTTTCGTCCAGGGGAGAGCCGCCACGCGACTGCGCCCGAAGGGAAGGGGAAGGGGAAGGGGAAGGAAACCTACGCTGATGCTGCGTTCAGACCGAGGCCGCGCGAACCGCCCGTCACCACAATCACCTTGCCCTTAAGCGAGAAGAGCGACGGAAAGTCCTGGATGGCAGTCTCGTCGGCCATGCTGGGCTGTTTTCGGTAGGTGGTCGCGGGGGAGGGGAGGGTCAAGTGGAAAAGGTCGATTGCTTGACGTGTGGGCAGTGGCTTGTCTTCGGCGTTTTCACGGCTGTTTCTGGCACTTCACAGTCGGCTCTCAAGCAAAGGTAAAATCAATGGGAAGGAGTAAGAGTATTCCGGGAGTACCCAAACGAAACGGGGAGATTGGATATGAGATCAAGAGGCAGCCACGGTCGTCATACCGGAAGCTGGGGGGGGGGGCTTTACGGGTCCAAAGCTGGAGAGCTAAGGTAAACATATCCTAGGCAAAGGCGGGGAGTTGCCGAGGTTCAGACAGGGGTTTCAAGGGGGGAGTGTAGCCGTCGCCACTTCCCCAGGTTTTACTTACCCGGGACTCCAGAAATACGCAGTGCGTCCACGTCTTGAGGGGATACATACTTATTTGGGTACTTTACACACGGCGAGAGGAATGCTTCGTCATAGGCAACTCTTTGCGTCATCTTGAACCTCGATGAGAGTTACCGTATTCAGAGCCAGCACTTATTGGAGAGTGGAGAGAGGTGGTTACGCTACTACACTGTTTATTCCCCCGCGCGCTACTGCGCCGTTCAGCCCCAACCCTCCTATTTTGTCTCTTCATAGCATCTACTAACAGTAACCGATAGCTGCACCTAAAACTGAGTGGCGGTCTTGTGTATTCCGCCAGCCGACCATGGAAGCTGCGCCGGACAGCACTATCTCTTTCGTCGTGCAAGTCCGGGTATTGGCAAAAGAGGCAGAGACTCAGGCATCCATGCCAATCAATGTAAGGTAAGGCCTAAGTCATAAATCATAATCATATAGATGCTAGTATATAACCCCGGGAATCTATTCAGCTGTCGAAGCATCCCAGCCGGCCAACACCTTGCGCCGGAGCCCAATATGTCTGTCTATCAACACCGCAAAAACAACTGGCTCTCCGTATCTACTGGGAGGTCCGCCGCCACGTCTTTCGCGTCTTCGACGACACCTGATCAATGTTCTCGAAGTACCCGCGTGGGCTAACATGGCGACACTTCGGCAGTTGCATCGATGCACTGCGTGTCGCCGCCTGGGTTCGCAACTCCGCGTACGGCATCATGAGCGACGCGCTGCCGTCCATGGTCTTCCTCTCGACAGGGGTCTTCTAATCCATCCGGCGGCTGGGACTTCGCGACACCGTTCGCTTGGGTTTGTCTTGTATAAGGCTCTGGGCCGTGGCGGCATCGTAGCCTAAAACCTTGCTGAGATAATGTAGCCTGTCCGCTCCGTTAGCGACTGGTCCCTTGGGTTCGCTTGCTCGCCGCGGGTACTCACTTTTCTGCTCTGGCCTCTCTCTCCCGCATATCTTCAAAGCGCTGCTGGCAGTCCGCCCAAGTCATTGCGCGTTGCTTAGGCGACACTCTCTTGATGGTAAACTTGAACTGGCCCGTCACTGGCCGATGGTCCGAGACCCGGACCTCGTGCCGCCGATATTCGAGTTGTTCGATCTTGCCACATCCACGGTGAAGGAGGCGATCACACCAAGCCGGCGATCGTTTTTTCTCGCTGGTGTCGTAATTGTCCGTTCCTACGTCGTACTTGTACGTTGGCGCAAAATTGATGGGCATCTCGTCAAACGCCCGGAGCCGGAAGCCCGGGTTGCGACGTCGCGCCACGAGGAGCTGGTCCCGGTCGAGGAGCTTGGTCAGGTTATTAGCCTTGACTGCTGCCACGACCGTGTCCCGAGACATGGTATCGATGCGATAGTTGAGGTCGCCGTTGATGAGACAGAGTTCGTGGTCGAGAATCATGGTGCCATCGCCGCCACCCATGAAACTGTCGATGCGGATGCTGGCGTCGCGTTCGGCGGGCAGCATCGTGCTGTCCATGATGGAAGCGATGTCCGTGTGTCTCGCGTTGGCCTGGGACTGCCCCGCCGCCAGGTGGCAGTTGATGAAGCACATCGACGTGTCGTCTACCATGAAACGCACGATAATGGCCCCCTTGTTCCCGTGCAGGCCGCCCATCCCTCGCTTGACATCGGCGCTGCTGAGGTTGCTGATGCGATCCCGTATCGTGGATTTGACAAAAATGCAGGTGAAGAGACCAACGAGCGTGGAGGTGTGGAGGAGGTGGTAGAGACAGTCCGATGGCATGTAGTCATCCAGGGAGCGAATCAAATAATCCCTCCAGTCTCGGTACTGGTGGCTCATCCGCTCCTGGTCCGTCACCGCGTCTTTCTTCTTGGATTTGAACAGCCGTTTCGCCGTGGCCTTTTTGTCCTCCAAATCCACCAACTCTTGGAAGCCAAAAACCAGAATGTCGGGACTGCCACTCGACTCGATCAGGTTCTGCACAAACGTGGCGTCCTGCTCCGAGTACCGGAGGCTGGTAGGAGTGGAGGCGCCCGCGTTCCACGTCATCACCATGGCCTTGATGTCCTCGAACTCGCAGTATTGGGAGTCGAGCGACTTCATCTGCCCTTCGAGGTAGTCGTCTTGTAATAACCCATCCCAGCACCTCACCATGTTATCCGCACCCAAGGAGATGACCTGCAGACGATCAACCTTATAGAAGCTCGCGTCGTCGGCAGCCAGTTTGAGAACAGGGTTGTTGGGGTGTGCTTGCCATTCTTTCTTGACCACCCAAGGCGATTGCTCAATGTCGTAGACGCAGACCCTGCCGGTGTTGAAGCCCGCCCACAACTGACCGGCCACGCCAGCCAAGGCATTGATTTTCCACGTGCTGATGGTCAGCACTCCGAGGCAGGTGAAATCTTGCTGCGACCAGATGCTGACTTTCCCGTCGCTGTGCCCAAAGTAGATCTTGCCAGGCTGTGATTTGACGAGAGCCCCTGAAGTCACTTCGCCGGCGCCTTCGGCAACCATGGGCCGTACCAGGACCTGAACCTGCACGCTGTTGTCGAGGGTCGGTGCGAAAACGCGAATTTCCTTGCCTGTGGCATGCCATAGCTCGGTGCCGACAATGAGAGAGAAGGTGTGACCGCGGGGAAGTCTATAGCTCTGGTGGGGAGGGTTGTGGAGGTTCGGAGAGCCGTCGCTATCGGGGCCCCAGACGTGCAACGCTCCGCTCTCATCCAGAGTCCACATTTGGTTGTAGTATCGGTAGATTCTCGTAATTTCGTAACGGCCGTGAGCAGTCGATTTGTTGCCGACGATGCTGGACGTGGCCACATCTGCCTCCATTACCTCGCCCACGTTGTTGCCAATCCATAGCCTGGAGCCCTCTTCATCAACGTTCATGCCGCATTTAAAGGACACTGCGGTTGCTTTGACACCCTCCCCATGGGCAAAGCTCATCAAGAGCTCGCCATCCATCAGGCTCCACACCCGCGTGAGATGGCCGCTTGTGCAGACATACTGTCCACAAACATCGACGATTCTCGTATCGTATTTGGTGTAGACTTCGTGGATACCCTTCTTCGTGTAGGGCGGCCGCCGGTTGATATTGGACGAATCTGGATACGCGGTTGTAATCTGAGCCGAGAGTGCGGTAGGGCCAGACACTTGCGACTCTGGTACGCGTCCCTTCCTCTCCGCAACCGTGTTCATCCTCCGCGGCGGCTCGCGGAACTCGGGGGGCGTTCTGTCCGACGTTCTGTCCACCGTCATGGACCTTCCGTGCGTCCGGGTGGGCGGCGGCGGTGCGAAATGCGTCGCGGATTGGGGTTGCGTCGGGGGGTTAGAGACCACCCGCTTTCCGTTCTCTGGAGGTGAGTTTGTCGAAGGAATCTGACTGCCAGGGCGCGGGGGGCGCGGCGGCGGCTTGGTCGACATCGCCGGTATCCGCGGCTGCTGGGGATCGAGGACTGTATGCGGGCGCGTAGGAAGTGCCGGTGGAGGCGGGTCGGCGCTGATGGCCAGGGTTGCCGGGATCTTTCCGGTGCCATTCACATCTTGCCTCCGGCTTATAACGGAAGGATGAACGGGGGGCGGTTCGAATTGCGCCGGGAAGGTGTTGGTCCGAAGAGGGGCACCCGGCTTGGGGGCAAGCGGCCGTGCCGGCGGTCGGTTGGGGAGCTCTGGTGGCTGATCGCGTTCAGGACTGCTGGGGGGGCTGTTGAAAGGCGACTTCTCGGTTGTAACCTGACCCATGGGCGACGGCCTGTAGCCGTTGTCGAGGTGCTGGGACAGCCGGCCGGCTCCGGGCTTTTCGGCGCGGTTGATAGGCGGAGGAACCGGCGGAGCGGCCGCCTTGGCGTCGCGGTCTTTCCTCAGTTCAACGGAACGCCGGGGAGGTGGAGGGGACGGTGGCTGCGAAGCGGACAGCCTCGGCGAGCGGCGCGGCTCAAGGATAGGAGTGTGCGGCCGGCTGGACATCTTGTAAGGCGTTGTGGGCGTCCCGGGGGTCTTGGTTGGGTCTATCGTGAGCTGACCCCCATCGCCCCCCACGGGGTTCGGAGCCCTCCCCTTCGGCGGCGAGTGCGGAGGGTCTATCAGGACGGACGGAGGCGGCTTGACGGGTCTCGGGCTCAGCGGCGGGGGGTTGGCCAGTCGGCCCTGGGCCAATGTACCCGTGGTCTGCGGTATCTGGGGAGCCGCGGGTTTGTTGACTGGTGGTCTCCCATCGTCCTGTGCCACTGGCGGTGTGCTTCGGACCGGCCTCGTCTCCGGTATGGGGGGCGGTCTGGGCGTGGGCGAAGGGTTTCGCGGCGGCGGCGCGGGAACGGCAGGCGTGGTGGGAGCGGATGGCGGAGGCGAGTCGCTGGGCTTGCTCATGTTCTCGAAACGGGCCCTCAACGACGAGACGGGCTTCAAGGAGGTGCCATCGGGCCCGTCGCCCTCTTGCGACTCCATGATAGCGAGCGAAAGGCGGAAAGCTTGATGTGATGGGTCGGTCAGGTCGCGGGGCAGCTCATGACCCGATGAAGTCCCTGTTGCTGCTGCTGCTGCTTCGCCCTCTTCTCCTGCTTCGGCTGCGGCTGGGGGGGTTTAGTGCATCTAAGCATGCGGCTTCAGGGGCCATCCGGTTGCAAACGAGTGTCGTGTGCCCCTTGGAGATTGCAGATAGCGTTCGGCGTATGGGATGACGGTCGGCTGGGGGAGACTTAGCCAGGAGAATGTAGGTTGGCTGTCGTAATATGCACGCCGGACAGCGGGGCAGATGCGCGGCGGCACCCTTGAGTGGGTTTTTTTTAGTTGCGGTTGACTCTAAACGTAGCGAGAGAGAGAGAGGGTCTTTGGTTTGGCCTTGGGGGAGGATTGGGTTTTGGCCAGTGAGTGGTGGCCTTGGGTGCAGTCGGTCGACAAACGAAGAGACAGAAAGAAAGAGAGAGAGAGGCAGGGAGGGAGTGAGAGAGTGAGAGTGAGGACGGGAGGCAAAGAATACGATGGGCGGGCTTGAGAGCACGTTGACGCGGCCCTTGGCTCACGAATAGAGTCTGTACGAAGAGGACAATCGAAACGAAACGCGAACGCCTCGGGAGGAATGGAGACGTAGGTACGCAGCGAGGCAGCCCTAGGGGTGGTATTCACACCCAACCCGGCGGCTGGTTTACAAGGCCAATTTGGCAAGCTCCAGGCGACAAGCCTTGTTCAGTGAAGATCAATGCCTAACGCTATGCTTTGGGCAGTCTTGGCGCGCTTGCGAGGCCGGGCGGTGTTTCTTCTGCACGTCTAACTTTCAGGGTACGAAGTGTACGAGTCGGGCTATGGAACCAGTGGACGACTTGATCAAGGCCACCTCCGCAACCCCTGGATGCTTTGAAGCATACACAATTCATTGGGCAAGGCACGGAGTGCGTGAGTTTTACGTTAGGTACTGTACTGCACGTATACTACATGGAAGCATCATAATGTAGTACCAGCCTTGCAACCCACATGGTATTAGGGTATGTACTAGGTAATGTACTTACCTCTCAGTACGGATAGATTATATCCGCGACGGGCTGGGTCATTCAAACCGCGTGCTCATACATCCATGGATCCAAATGGAAATGGGTACCGTCGTTCACTGGCGCGTACGGTCGCGTACGATAATTATTAGCATTAAAAGGTACCCAGAAAGTAACCTTACCCATAGAAGGCGTCGATGAGAGAAGAAAAAAAGCCATCTACACATACTGCTAGCAACGTCTGCCGGCTTGGCCAGATACTTCCCAGGCGTACCTTACATCCATGCCCACAAGTAGTGGACTGGGAGGGAGCCCTGCCAGGCGAGCCTCCCATGCCTGAGGAGAGCTACATAAGTAGAGCACACGCTTACTAGTGCGTGAGGTGGTATTCAATGTACGGAGAGCGAAACGGATCCAACTAACGCAAAGAGGCAATATTGCTGGAGCTGCCCGCGGCGTGCCTATCAGAGAGCTTGGGATCGTACGAGAATCTCAAAACTGGAAGAATATCCATCCCTCCCTCCCATGGGCTTTATCAAGACGGCATTCCGACTTCCTGTCGCCCGCCTGAGAACTCGCGGTTACATCTCTTTTGCAACCCTCAGCGACCGATCCATTCCCACCTGCACCGTGCTGTGTCCCCCATAGTCGCATTATTACATTATGAACAACGTGAGTCCTCCACGCGGTCGCATGCCGCTGCAACAGCAGCACCAGCAGCACCAGCACCAGCAGCTAACCCGCCGCCAGGTTAAATCTTTCTGGTAGGTTGTCGTACGCCCAACCCGATGGCCACCGAAACACCGCTGAACACAGGACCAACATAGGCTTGGATGGGGCTCGCTTTGCGCAGGTAAGTCTGGGCGCACTCTTGACCTCCCCCGTTGGGCACCAGGACCCGGGGACTGACGGCTCTGTCGGTAGCTGGCGGCGGTGCCTACTATTTCGCGAAGCAGAGCATCAATGCCGACCGCGCGGCCAAATACGAGTCGTCGCGCCGGAAGAAGCAGATGATCGAATCCATGGAGTACTCGCAGAACGTCCCGAGCCACCCGGGATCCTCGTCGACCATGGGCGGCGGCGGCAGCACGGGAACCACATCGCCACGAACCGACCCGTCCGGCTCCCCCAGCCAGGAAGCGAGCGACGACCCCGCGCCCACACGGCATGCACCGGCGACCGAAAAGCAACAGGTGTTTGAGAAGAGCAAGTACGAGGCTAGCGTGCCGTACAAAAGTCCCAAGGGCGATCGGTTTTCATAGTCATGATCATGGCCGCTCTCTGGCCGCTGCAGGGCAAGGCGGCGTCGGCTACGGCCACGGCCCTCACGAGACAAGCACGAGCCCCCCGTTGTATCAATATTTCGCTTTCAGGTACCTGGCTTTCGACAGGTCCGGCCACGTTTAGGGGTAAAAATGTACACAAGTCCACTCCAGGATGCTACAATGGACGCTGGGCTGCTGAGGTGTGCCGCATCTTGGTGTCGTTCTCTGCCCATCTGGGCCTTGCTGTTTCGGCAAGCCCGCCATGCATTGGCGGGTGAGTCGCTGAGACGGATTCCCTGATAGCCAGCCACCCGATACTCCAGGACGGGCCGGTTTGCTGGCACTTCAGGCATATTGATATTGCACCTGGTTAGGCTGGGCGGGCGTCTTGAGGCAGGAAATCGCAGCGTGACAGGCGGGTGAGACGGGCGCCAGCAGAGGAACGTCATCGGTTGCGCGCGCACGCCACCCTCTTACGGCTAATAAGCTGGAAAGCGGGAGGAAACGGGTCCCTTGGACGGTCGGCCGGGAGTGAAATTAAACTGGGGCTCCGGCTGTGGTTTTCTCCGATTGATTGGCCCCCCCCTTGCAACATGGGGGGCCTGGGCCGGAATGGAAATGGAACATTTTCCAACCGTAACAGATGGGATCTAGCCCGCCTTCCAGCAGGTACATTCATTCGTACCAACTTTAGAAGATTAAACCACCACCACTACTTACTAAACACACCAGCCGCTGAACGATCCGAGGGAGCCACAGCCCGTCAAAGACGCCTGGAGTCGAGGAGAGCCAGGCGCACATTGACTTCATCCGATCCAACTACGTCCCAGCGCAGCCAGCATAGGGCTGGCTGGTTGTTTTGATTGGCGGATTGAAGGCTTGGTGATCGGTCGGTCCCATCTCAGACCCGGACACCCAGGCGCACACACACACGCCGCTCGTGGCTCGAGCCGAGAGAGGGGCATCACGGGCACAACACCACAAACAGCTCTCGGGGACGCCTCCCATACTGTCCCGTAGGGCTTCTACCCGCCCACCATGGCGTCGCCGCAGCTGGCCATCGCCAAGGCGACGCTCGTGGCCGTTCTGCTCCGCCCCGACCCGGCGCCCTGCCCGCGCAGCGAGATGGACGACTTCTTCAGCCTCGTCGACGCGACCCTTTCGCGCTGCTCGCCCGCCAACGTTCAGGTCTGAAGAACACACCATTTTTTGAAGCCGGCCTCGGCGTCTCGTGCCACCGCTAAACCGTCGTCACTTGTGTAGAAAAGCAAGCAGTGGATGCTGAAGCATCACCTGGTACAGTCGCCCGCGCGCGTCGCGGCCCTCGGAAAGTATTTAACCGCCCTGGCCAACTCCTTCACGGACGATCTGGCCGCCAGCAGAGCCGCCCGCGCGCCCTCGTCCAAGCGCAAGCGCCTGCATGTCCTGTACCTCCTGAACGACGTGCTGCACCATGTCCTCGTCCGCCAGCGCCAGGACGGCGTCGCCGCTCTCGTCGAGCCCTTCTTGCCCGGCTTGGTCGAGGCCGCCGCTGCTTTCGCCCACGCCCCCAAACACAGGGCCAAGGTCCTGGATCTGCTTTCTCTGTGGGGGACGCAGGGTTACTTCGCGCCCGCCTTCATCGGCAAGCTGCAGGCCGTCGCCAACGACGCGCCGGCCTTGCGCGCCGGCCCCAAAGACGCCACCGAGGCCTCGTCGGCTGCGACCGCGAAGCCGGCCAAGGATGCTCCCTTCATCATGCCGGCCATGCATGGCGACGCGAACGTCCCCTGGTACGATTTGCCCGCCGCCAACTGGCTGCCCGTCATCGAGCCCAATTCCACGCGACCTATGAACCCGGCCATGGTGAAACCGCTCCAGTTCATGCCCGGCCCTGCGGACAAGGGCTTGGTCACGGCGGTGCAGGACCTCCTCGCGAGCGTAGATAGGATCTATGCCAGGGATGGCCACGCCGCCGACGACCCCACGACGGACATCGACGAGCTGGGCCAGCAGGTGCACCGCGACGAGATTACGGGGGAGGTCCTTGGCGGAGAGACGTATTACGGCTGGTCTCGAACTTTCTGCGAGAAGATGAAGCAGCGGCGGAAGGATCCCGACGGATCCAACGACCGCCGTCGGGGCCGGAGCCTCTCGCGGTCGCCGTCGCGCTCGACGAGCCGAAGCCGCAGTTCGTCCCGGCCCGCCTTCAAGCGACGGCGCATCTCGGGTTCCCGGAGTCGGAGCCGACGTCGGCGGTCGTACAGCCGCTCGCGTTCGGCGTCGCCGGCCCGGGCCCGACGATACACGCGCTCGCCGTCACCGCCGCGAGCGCGCAGTCCCCCATCTCAGCAACGCACATACACGGCGCCCAGCAATTACAATAATCACAACAACAATAACAACAACTATCATGGCAACCCCCCAAACTTCTCGGGCCCGGCGGCCCTGCCGTACCCACCGCCGCCTTTCTCGTCCAACATGTCGGTGCCGCCCCCGCCCCCTCACCACTGGACCGGCCCGTGGCCGCCCCCGCCTCCCCCGATGCCGCCTATGGGCGGCGCTTCCTCGCAACCCCACGGATGGCCGCCCAGCATGCCCCCCATGGGCGGCTGGGCGCCGCCTCCGCCGCCCCCCATGGGCCAGCCTCCGTACCACCACCCACCGGGCGACCGCGGCGGGCGGGGCGGAGGGTGGAGAGATGGCCGCGGCGGCTGGTGACGCCTGTGGATGCCCCCCGCGTCCCCCCACTGCCATGTAAGATAGCGCCGAGTCTGGTTGCGGGCTCAGTAATCTGCTCCAGGTCCTAGAGTGAATACCAAGTAACGCTTCGTTCCACCCCCATATCCAACTCCCACGCTAGGCTTCGTTCGTGAGGGACTGTGCCCCCTTTGGCAAACATCGCGCAACGAACCAGGACAAAGAAATGGAGCCTACCGGCTGAACCACGGCATACTTGGCAAATATATTCGTATTTCTCACCACCGAAGTATACATCGTCAAACCCGAGCGAATCATCCGGCATATGGGAGATTCGGTGGTCTCACGATCCTAAAAGCAATAAGAAATTATACAGTAGGTTCGAGAGAGGTAACTAAAGAGAGGAGGACAGGGGGCGAAATAGCCGAGGCAGACAAATGGATCGCTTGACGGGTATAAAGAATGGCTATAGACATTATTCTTCCACATATCATATGTACCCTTCTCTATGCTAATTCCGATGCCAGGGGGGAAAAACAAAAGGACGCTGGGTGCGAAGTATGCCGTGGCAAAAACCAAAAAGTGAATTATGAAAAACAAATGGTATCATTTGGAGGGGGCCGCCTGCTGCGCCGGGCTCGCAGGGGGGGATAATTCCACGCTCTTCTTGCTCAAAAACTGGTCCTCGGACTCGGAGGCGACGCGCGTCTCGTCGCTCTTCTCGCGCAGGGGCTGCGCGCGCCGCTCCTCGGGGATGGGCGAGAGCATGCCGTCGACCGAGGCCATTTCGACGGGGGCGGCCGTGAGGCCGCCGTCGGGCGCCCCCTCCGCCGGGTTCGGGTACACGGCGCGGGGGGCCCCCGCGGGGGGGTGGTCGCGGTGGTCGCCGCCGTCGTCGGGCGGCGCGGCGCCTTGTTCGGACGACGACGTAGGCGGTTGCGGGGGCGAGAGCCGCGGGTCCCGCTGTCGCACCGCGGCCGTCAGCCCCCGCACCGCCGAGGCGATGAGCCCGGGCCGTTCCCAGGCCACGAGGCCGGCCTTGCCGGGCGCCCTTTGGGCGTGCAGCACGTCGTACTGCGTCCTGGCCCAGCTCGGGCAGGCGTAACCTTCCTGGGCGCCGTCGCCGCTCGCGTCGCCTCCCTCCTCCTGCTCGTCCCCGAGGAAGACGGTCACGGCACAATAAGGCCGCACCCTCTTTTTCGGCTCCGCGAGTTCGGCATGCTTTCCGCTGTAGGCCCAGAACCGAAGCGCCGCCTCCACTCCCGGGAGCCAGGCCACATGGGTAAAGTTGAGAATCTCGGTCGGCGTAAAGGCCTTATTGGTGCCCCAAAGCCTCAGGGCTTTGAGGACGAAGACGAGAACGCCCGTGGGCGAGTCGCACAGCGCATACGCCAAGGAATTGGGATCCTGAACAGCAAGTTGGTTCAAGCCGCAAGGTGCCGGGGCGGTCTGGGATTTCGCTGACTTGGCAGGCCGGCTCCGGGCCAGGGCTGAGAAGTCTTCACGCTGATATCCCAGCATAGGGCGTTTCAACATGTTGGCAACCGACCACCTTGCCCGCTCCACCGGGGCCTCCTTGAATCTGGGCTTCGCCAATGGTGGCGAGATGAAGTGCGTTCCCAGGCACGAGTCGGAATGATGGGTGGCCAGGCGACGGGCGAGTTTCCAGTCGATCTCGGCGGGAGAAGCGACACCCGAGCCGGTATTGCTGACCACGTAGTGACTGTAGCCCAGCCTGGTCATCAGGCCGTCGAACATGGTAGCGGTAGTAGATATGGGCGGTGTGTTGTTGGGAAAGGCGTCGCTGAAGCCGATGCCCGGCAGCGAGGGGATAACGACATGAAATGTCTGGGCATCCGGTTGGTCACGGGGAGGCTCGACGAGGGAATCGACAACGTCCCCAAGCGTTAGGTTGGAAAGGGGAAAAGGGGGTATTAACAACAATGGTACGGCATCGGCGTGAGCCGAGCGGTAGTGAAGAAAATGCACGCGGACCGACGCAGGCGCGGCTTCCGCATTGGGGCCGGGAATGGCGAAAGCAGTCCGGTATTGTGGCAGCTCGTTGAGCCTCTCCTCCTGAGCTCGCCATGAATATTGGTCAAGCCTGTTGGGGGCTGTTAGTTTTCCCGAGTGCTGAAAACCGCCGGGCTAGAAGGGGATGCTTACCAGAAGTCAATCAGCTCCTCGACCTCGGTCTTGGGCTCCCACCCTAATAAAAGACTCGGGGTTAGTCCATGTGTGCTTGGGAGCTCCCCATGCCAACCAGAGAAGGGAATGCGGCTTACAGTCGCTGGACCGGGGCTCGGAGCCCTCGTGTGGTAATCTCACGATTTCCAGCTTTTGCGAGGTTAACTCGAGGTAACGGGATGAGCACTACAGAATCGGGGACGCGTGAGCCACAGGACACATGAGACAGACGATTGCGGCGCACAGGCGCGGGCGCGGACGCGGGCGCAGGCGCAGGCGCGGCGATCGGCGCCTCGGCTCGTCTCAACTTACACGCAGCTGGTACGGCTTGATTTCTCCGTCCCCGTGGTCGGCAGCATGCGCAGAAGAAGCCTTGGCGCTCGGTACCGACGGATCGCCGCCGTGGTCGCTGGAAGGGCTCGCGACGGCGGGTACCTCGACGCCAGCCTCGCTAGCCATGCTGATGACGGAAAGATCTGGGGGGGGGGGAGGGAGGATTTCACCACGGCAAGGAGTTCGAAACGATGGTGGGGGGAGAGAGGGGAGAGAGAGGAAATCCCAAAAAACGATTGAATAAATTGCAATACAGAGAGCGAGAGAAGACGAAGACGCGGACAGGCAGCAACGGGTAAGCGAGGTACCGGGCCAGCCGCCTTATACGCAAAAAGCAGACGACGATGCCCACGTCCCTGGCGCGGGCGGACAGGGAAGGCGTGGGAAGCGGGAGGTCCGGGTGTGGGTAACAAAACGGCGCAGGGCAGCCCAGGGACGGCGGGGAAGGTGCGCAAGTGGTTTTTAGGTGCCCACGACGGACGCAACCGCAACCGCAAGCATCCCATATTCGTAAACATCCATCCATCCCATCCATGCCCGACATGTACTTAACCCAGAGGCGACGCAAATTAAGGGACCAGTGTGGCTTCGACCCTGTGCCTGCCCGGGTCTGACACCTGTGGCGCGTGGGCAAACCGGGCATTTGTAGGCGCCATAGCACTGCCGACCTATAGGCGCTGCCTACGTGGACAGGCCTACGGGCCACCCCTGCCACACGGAGATGATCTTCGGGCTCCCGTCAGATCGGTCCACGACTCCGACCGCGAATCCGGCTTGTTTTTTGTTTTTTCTTGCGCGTGAGTGAGCGAGGCCAGGCCAGCAGCACTGGATGTTACCTTTCGGTAGGTAGGGTAGGTAGATAGATACTTGGTATCAAGTTGGGTTGGGCCTTCTGCTGTCCCGCGCGAGCCCACATCCGCGGCCGGGACGGGTAGCCGGCAAATTCCAGGGCTCCCACACATCCGTACTGTTAGGAGGTATGGGAAGTATGGGACATGCATGACCTGTGCCCTCCAGCCCATACACACACACCGCATCTCCTCGCCCTTCCTTCCTGCAGCCGACCGACCTGGCGTGCCCATGGTCACCGATGGGCCCGCGCGGGCGGGCAGGGTCTGTAAGTAGTGGGTGTACCTTACCTCTGTAGGCCCATACCCAGGTAGCATTGTGCGATTCGCTATAAACCCGTGCTCCGTACTGAGACACCGTGACCGCCTGGCCGCCCACTGGGCGCAGAGCGGCAGTGACAGCCCCCGGCCGACCCCCCAACGGCTGGCATCGCGGCTGCGAGAAAGCAGGGAAAAACAAAGCTCGCCGGACCCCCCCCTTCAATTTCTGGGCCACGGACCGGGGGTTCCACATCACGCTGGAGGGGGTGAGAATGGATGGAAGCTCCCAGGGATGGGCCTTTATGGATTCCCATACAGCAGCACAAGACTTCCAGTACTTACACCCACCCCCAAACCCAATCAATGCCGCCTTGTGGCCGGCCATACATGTTCACAAAACATCAGGCGATCGCCCTCGCCGGTCGATCCAAAACATGGTGGGACGCCGCCAAGGATCCATGAACCGTAGACCGCCATGGACTTTGCACCGAGGGGGGGGGGGGGGGGGGGAGGGAAAGTGCCGTTGGAGAAAACAAAGCCCTGCGAGATGCGCCGTCTCTTCTACCACCTCTACTACTACTACTACTACTACGTCCGTCGCAGCCCACCCGGAGAGCCCGACGACAGAATCAAGTTGCTGGGCGTGGATTACATTACCTAACTCCCCCTCCCAGGGTGCGCGCCGACGAACACCATCACCAGGGGACCTGCCTCCTGCCCGCCTCCACTTGCAATGGCCCCCCTGACAGCCAGCCCTAGGCGATCCAATGGGTACCTCGCCAACCAACCCTCTTTCCGGACTTGGGGAGGAGCTCCAGCACGGCAAAGGACACCATCGGGGCCGAGAACCGCGAGCGACCTTACCTCCTTGGCAAGGAAATGAGCCCCCTGGGGCCAGGGAGACCGCACCAACAGAGAGAGCTGGGCAGCATCATGTGCATGACTAAGATTCCCTCTTGGCCTCATATTCCCCGGATCCATCCACGCGTCGGCGAGAGTCGCAATGAAGGCGCAAGAGACGTACGAATGTACAGCAACTGCTGGTTCAACGCTTCCACGGCCGGGTCGTCGTCCGTCACGGTGCAGGGACAGTTCCAGGCGTCTTCTGCGTCTGCGCGCGCGTACAACCACAGTCCTTTTCGCCCCCTCTGGCCGGATCGGCGCCCGACCCCGCCTGCTGGAGGGCGACTTATTTACCTAATTAAGCACCTCACCAACGTGGATCTACTACTGATTGTATCCCATGTATGTCGCTGGGCCAGGGTCCGTCCTGGTGCTGCCCGAAAGGGATGCACAAACCCCCGGCTCCTGTCGACAAACATTTGCCCACCCAAAGAGGAAGAAGAAGAGAAAGAGAGAGCAGAGTTGGCCGCATGGGGCAAAAGGCCGCGGCGGATGCCCTCCTTCCTCCTCCCTCCCCCTCCCCACCCGCCCGGCCTCATCACGGGCCCGGATCGGCAGCCGAGAGCTGAAGTTTTCGAGAGAGGGGAATGTCGAAACCTCGGCCGCTTCTTATCGTCCGACGAAGCCTAGCCCTTTCCGGAGACAGAGGCCGGCCAGACTAGCAGCGGCACAGCAGGTAGAAAACCCAAAAAAGTAGCCCGCCGCAGGGCATCCCCCGAAGAGGAGGAAAATACGACACCCATCTCGTTTTCCGGTTTCCCCTGTACACAGAGCGCCGCCAGCCATTCCGGTACGCTTGCGAAGAGGGGGAAAAACTTCTTTGCCTCGGGTCCATCGTCAGAACCGACCGTCTCCAGCCCGCCACCATGGGCGCCACGACGGAGAAGAGAACAGTGCTCATCACAGGTACGTAGGGCCCCCGCCCGGCTCCGCTTTCCCCCTACGACCGGGGGAAGGAGGGGAGGAGTTGAGGAAGGAGAGAAGGTTGCCGGTTTTTCTTTTTCTTTTTCTTTTTTTTTTCCCCGGGCAAGTTGGCTGACGCGTCGTTCGCGGGGGGACACAGGATGCAGTGAGGGCGGCCTCGGGTTCGCGCTGGCCGAGGAGTTCCACCGGCGGGGGTGCCGGGTGTTCGCGACGGCGCGGGCGCCGGGGCGGGCGGCGTGGCTGCGCGACGGGCTCGGCGTCGAGACGCTGGCGCTCGACGTGGCCGACGCGGCGTCGGTGCGCGCGTGCGCGGCCGAGGTGGCGCGCCGCACCGCCGGCGCCGGCCTCGACCTCCTCGTCAACAACGCCGGCGGCGGCTACCAGGCGCCCCTCCTCGACGCCGACCTCGCCGAGGCCCGCCGCCTCTTCGACGTCAACCTCTGGGGCCTCGTCGCCGTCACCCAGGCCTTCGCCCCCCTGCTCGTCGCCGCCGCCGCCCGCCCCGGCGCGCCCCCCGCCCGCGTCGTCAACATCGGCAGCGTCGTCGGCAAGCAGCCCGCCCCCTGGCAGGGCATCTGTGGGTTTTTTTTTTCCCTTCCCTTTCCTTCCCCCGTGCTACTACTACTACTACTACCCTCCTCCCAAGTTTTGCTGACCCCCTCCGGGGCACCGCCAGACAACGCCACCAAAGGCGCGCTCGCCTCGCTCAGCGACACGCTGCGGCTCGAGCTGCGGCCCCTGGGCATCGAGGTGCTGCACGTGGTGACGGGAGGCGTGGCAACGCAGTTCTACAATAACGCGCGCGGGCAGACGGTAAGCCCACCTCTCTCTCTCTCTATATGGTCTTCTTGGGCAACCCCCCTCCGGCCCCCCTTTTTTACTGACCCGGGTTGTGATTTCTTTTTGAAAAGCTGCCGCCCGGCAGCATTTACGCCCCGCTCGCGGCCGACATCGAGCGCGACGTGGCCGGCGCGAGCGCGCGCGAGGCCCAGCGCGGCTGCTCGCCCGAGGACTACGCGCGCCGCGTCGTGGCCCACGCCCTGCGCCCGCGCTCGGCGCCGACGCTGTGGGTCGGCTCCATGGCCACCAGCACCTGGGCCGCCTGCCGCTTCGGCTGGGACGCCATCAACGACGCCATCATCGAGCACATGTGGGGGATGGGCCCTCTGCGGAAGAAGTTCGTCGAGTGGCAGGCGGGCGCCGCCGCCCAGGCCCCGGCTCCCCAGAACCCCGCCGCGGCGCCGCCAACGCCGTCATGACCGGAGGGCCCAAGGGTTCAGGTGGCGTACGAGTGAGAGAAAGAAAAGACAAGAGGAGGGGGGGAGGGGGGGAGGGAGAGAGAGACAGGCAGGGGGGAGGACGGCTGCCGATCACGCACATGAGTTTATTGCATTATAATTAATACGAGGAATCCCACTCCTTCCAACCCAACAGCAAAGCCCGGCCAACGCCAAAATGCCTTCCCACCCCCACCCCCCAATCACGGGAAACCGGAAACGAGAGCGCTCCGCGGCGAGATGGAACGAAGCTTATGTTTGGTGAAATCTACTCGGGGTTACCTCGAATTGGGCCCGCCCCCTACCTCTGGGGAGGGGGCGTGGTGTTGCCGCCGGGTGCCGGACTGCCTCGCAAGTTGAGGGACCCGATCCGTGACACGATCGAGTCGCCGACGGCATCGACAGCGCCGCGAGGGCTAGTCAGTGACGGGCCGGAGGCCGCCGTCTCCTGGACCCGGAACAGCTTGATGGCCGTGCCGTTCCAGATTCCCATGGTGCCCCTCGTGATCTGCATCTCGCTGGCAAAGACGAAGCTCCAGACCAGGGACTCGTACCAGCCCAGAGCCAGGGGCGACCACTCGAAGGAATGGACGCGGACGGGCGACGGGTCGATGCCCACCAAGTCGGCGTCACGAATCGCCTTCATGGTGGCGGGGGAGGCGGTGTCCAGTGTCAGACCTTGGCGCTTCGTGAGCGCCGTCAGCTGTTGGACCGCCGTAAGGATGGTGTGGAGTGGCAGCTCGGGCAGCCAACTCTCGATCCAGTGAGCCGATGGCTCGAAGCCTCCGGGAATGGACTGGCCTGCCGCCGAATGCGCAGAAAATCCGCTGAGGCTCGTAATACTGTTCTGCCGGGAGAAGGCGGGCGTGCCGGCCGGCATCTTGCCGCGCGCCTTCTCCGACATGCCCCTGAGCTGCGTGGGCACCGCATCGTCCGGGTCGACGACCGAGGACGGCTGGGACGGTGTCTCCCCGGGGCTTGATTGGGCCGGGGTGGGGCGTTCGTCGTCCTCGTCATCGCTTTCGTCATCATCGTCTCCTATGGCAAACGTTCCGTCTTCGGGCACGTCGCTCAGCGTCGGCGTTTTGGGCTGTGCTGTCGTGGGACTCCGTATACTGTCCACCGAGCTTCTCAAGCTCAAA
Organism: Nigrospora osmanthi; assembly: GCA_029489945.1. Classification (NCBI taxonomy): domain Eukaryota; kingdom Fungi; phylum Ascomycota; class Sordariomycetes; order Amphisphaeriales; family Apiosporaceae; genus Nigrospora; species Nigrospora osmanthi. The sequence continues at coordinate 1,679,290 of CP120503.1, read as the reverse complement.
TCGAGCGGGTCAAGCGGTTGCCCCGACTCTTTGCGTTGGCGGTGTCGCCGCTCAATCTCCTCCTGCCCGCTCTCCAGTGTAAAGGACCGCAAAGCCTCAAACCGTTTCTTGTGTTTGAGTATTGTGTAGACAAAATGTGGGTTTTCTAACGGCGTGAGTACGGGGTTACTGGGATCGGGACGCAGACAACTTACTCTTGTACTGGTGCTCTATAATAGCATTTAGTGATTCCAGCAGAGACCTGAGGAGGTCGTGGTTGGAATCGTTCGCAAGAAGGAATGAGGGTGAGGACATCGACTGGAAGAGCTGCAGGAGCCTGGAGCTAGTCGTCCCGTTGATGCCCTCGAGATAGGCAGAGATGTTATTGATAACGGCCAAGAGGGCCGGGTAGATTGCCGAGAGCTTTCCTTGGCTTGTGGTGATCAGGTTGTAGATCGACTGCGTGCGGGTCAGCTACGGCCTCAGTGCCCTCGGCCCAAAGACGTGGGTGGTACATACCTGGATCAGGAAATCGGCGTAGGTACCCCTGAACCCGGGGATCCTGATGACCATGGGCAACGTCTCCTGCCCATCAAAAGTCTTGTTAAGGTGCATGCCAAACTTCGGCTCCACGCTAAGGGTCTGCAACAAGAATGCGCACATCCTGACCACGCCCTGCTTCGAGGCGTCCGACTTGTACTCGGTGGCGTAGTAGAGAATCAGGATGATAAAGTCATGCGCCCGCTCCGTGTCAATCATATAGGATCGGAACCTCTTGTTGCACTGGGTGGTTTCCCAAAAGAGCATGATTATCTCGGGCGAGAACTTGGTGGTGGCCTGCGTGCCGGGAATATAGGATGTATTTGCCTGGAAGGGCTGGTTCAGGATCCGCGTCATGCCGTCTACGATGAACTGGAAGTCCTGGGGCCGGTGTAGTCGGCCCAGGAAATGGCGGTAGTAGTTCTTGGTCGGCGACCCCGGCGTCGTCTCGGGTATGGGATACAGCAGGGTCACCAGCAAGAACTGCAATGTGTACGTCACCAGGATTTCCTTGGGGTCTTTGAAGGAGAGCGCGTTGTACGGGACCCGCCAGCTCGCCGGGTTGTACTTGAGTGTCTGCAATCAAAAATCAGCATACGCGGGGTAGGGGGTAGAGGGGAGGGAACAAGCGTGACGCACCGTGTTCAGGAGCGAACACAAAACCGACAGCACCACCTGCTTGTCCGGACAGGAGCAGATGTACGTCAAGGCCCGGGTTCCCTTGGCCGGCAGCACGCTGGGGGAGAGATACATGCTCTGGCCGGCCAAGACCAGGAGCAGCCGCAGTATCTCGCAACGGTTGCTCTCGTGCTCCTTGGTCGTCGGGACGGCCGCGTTGCAGCCCACGCCGCTCTGCCAAATGGCGTAGGTGACCTTGGGCTTGCCATGGGGCTGCTTCGGCACGGTGAGGTCGGAGAAGAAGAGGAGGTCTATGAGGGTGTCTATCAGCTCCTCGGCGAGCGGCTTCGCGTCCTCGTACTCGACGGTCGGCGGTTTCGCCTCGGCGCCGTCGCCGGCGGCGTCGTCGTCCTGCGACTCGTCGAACAGGACTTCGTTGGCGATGGCGGAGCGCCGCGTGCGCTTCCGGCGCGTCCCCCAGAAGAAGGTGTCCTCCCAGTCCTGGAGGGCCTCGAGCTCGTAGAGGTAGGGCAGGATGCGGGTCAGGACGCGGATGCAGTTCAGCGCGTCGCGCTCGGGGGCCAGCTCGGGGTCGGGAAAGGAGGGGTGGTGGCGCAGGATGAACAGGCGGGAGGTCACGGCGAGTATCAGGGTTTCCAGGTTCTCGAGGGCATTGTCCCGGGTGCGACGGATGTCGGCGGGCGCAAAGAGGCTGAAGATGTCCTCGGAGGACTCGGGAAGCTCCCAGAACTACGTAGGCCGCGGCAGGTCAGAGACGGGGCTCGGGGAGGGAGGCGGCGGGAGGCCGGGGCGTACCGAAGTCCAGTAGGCGTCGTCGGCGCGGATGTGTCGCTCTTCCGACAGGCGGAAGATGCCCTTCTTGAACACTAGCTTGGAGTCGCTGGCGCCCATGGCGACGTCATAGCAGTGAGGCCGGCAGTTGCTGGTAGTGGTAGCGGTGTCGGCGGACGGGGGGAATATTCGGGCGATGGTTGCTCGTGGGTGAGGGTCGCGACAATGACGTTCGGGAGGGCCTGGGCTGGGACTGGGACTGGGACTGGGACTGGGACTGGGGACGTATCTGGCAATCTGGAAATGGATTCGAGACGGGCTGACTGAAGGGCGCCCGGTACGTAAGTACGTCCTCGCCGTATCATTGGTCGGTGCGCCCGCCGCGTAGCCGTATCCGGACGAGCATCACACGGTGGGGAAAAAGCGCGCGCGCTCGCGGGGGCTGGCGAGCTATCAACTGCGGTACCAGAGTCACGCCCAGTTTGGACGGCAGCCCTGCGCTGCGCTGACTATTGCCACGGCCGACTGTAGGGTTATCAGTGGTGTTTGTTCCTTTTTGGCTGATGCGCAGCCCCTTATTGACCTGCCTGCCTGGGTGAATGGGAAGCTGACGACGCCGGGAAGAACATGCAGCTTTGACGAGCCAATACACACACACTCTCTCTCCCTTGCTTTCTATGTACTTACTCCGTACTCAGATGGTGAGTGTGTCCGGGGTATTTATTCATTTCTTGGTTGGCTCTGTAGATCATTGCCATATGTCCGGGGAAGCTCTTGACCGGGTGGATGGATGATTGCCTGTTTATGGTGGGTAGCCATCTTCGCAAGCCCACGCGAGCCAGAGCTGCATTTCCCCAGGTGACTGCGAAGCCCTTCTACGGCTGTCCGGTACTCGCGCGGCTCCATGGCCACGAGCCGGGTCCCCTCATCCATAAGTACATAAGTAGGTAGACACTGCGAAGGCTACTTGCATACTTCGGCAAACACCTTCCAACTCCACGGGCGACGGCGAGAAACGTTCCGGCCCCGGGACTGCGGGCCGCGGGGACCGACCAAGGTGCCGCTGACCGCCGCTCCGGGCCGGACTTCTGCCGAACATCGACCGGGCCGGGATACGCATAACCTTCATGACCAATCTCCAGGGGGGACACCGCGCCCCAACTTAAAAGGGCACGTCGGCGCGCTTTCGGCGACCCGAGACAAATCGTCAAAACCAAAGTGAAGACCGGGCTCCTGATCGTAAATCACCACCGTCCATCATGTCCGCCACCCAAACCGTGGCCGCCGAGCCCCCCCGGATCGCCCTGGCCGAGCTGGAGCTCCCGTCCGACGGCCGGCACGGCGAGGCCCCGCCCCCCGTCCCCGACGCCCCCGCCGACGCCGTGGGCCGGGAGCCGGCGTTCCCCTACGCCAAGGTCGTCGTCGCCGGGTTCTCCTTCTTCTGCGCCGGCGCCAACGACGGCACGCTGGGGCCCCTGATCCCCTACATTCTCTCCACCTTCCGGATCGGAACCGGCGAGGTGGCCATCATGTGAGTGCCGCCGCCCCCGGAAGCACTGGCCCGCGGCGGGGAGGGGAGGGAAGCCCACAGTTGCGTACTGACGGAGGGTTTGGGGGGGCTTTCTCGGGCCGAAAAGCTACGGGACCACGTTCGCCGGGTGGCTGTTCGCGGCCGTCACAAACCCGCTCCTGACGGCGCACTGGACGCTGGGGCAGCTCCTCGCCGCGGGCGCCGCCCTCCAGCTGGTCTCCCAGTGCCTGCGCCCGCGGTCCGGCTTCCCGCTCTTCTGCGTCACCTTCTTCCTGCAGGCCCTGGGCATGGCCTACCAGGACTCTCACGCCAACGCCTTCGTCGGCGGCATCCCGAACGTCCCGCACCGCTGGCTCGGCTTCATCCACGCGTGCTACGCCCTCGGCTGCTTCGTCGGGCCCCTGGTCGCCACCGCCCTGGCCGCGTCGCCGCCGGACGCCGCCGCCGTCGAGGGCTGGAGGCGGGTGTACTTCGTGCTGATCGCCGTGGGGGCGCTGAACCTGGCCGGCGTCGGCGTCGCCTTCGGGGACTCCCTCTGGGACACCCGCGGGGGCGGCGCCGCCCCGGGCCCCCGCCGGGGACGCAACAAACTGGCCTTCCAGGAGGTGGCGTCGCTGCTCCGCGCGAAGACCATCTGGATCATCAGTCTCTTCTACTTCTTCGAGCTCGGCGCGTGGTTTACCGCCGGCGGGTGGGTGGTGGAGTTCCTGACGACGGTGCGCGGCGGCGAGCTGGCACAGGTGGGCTACGTTCCGACCGGTTACTACGGCGGTCTCCTGCTCGGGCGCCTCCTGCTGGCCGAGCCGACTTTTCGCTGGGGCGAGCGTCGGATGCTGCTCGTGTACAGCGCCATCTGCGTCGCCTTGCAGCTCGTCTTCTGGCTCCAGCCGAACATCGTCGCCAGTGCCGTGATGCTCAGCTTGATGGGCTTCTTCTTTGGACCCTTCTTTGCGACCGTGAGTATACGAGCCTTCAGATGCCCGGGCCGGGCCCTGTACTGACTGGGAGGTCTTGGTAGGGCATGTCAGTCGCGTCCAAATTGTTCCCCAAGAAATCTCAACCAGCAGCGCTGGGTAAGGACCACCCAACCCATGGCTGCCAAGGCCGCGTGATCTCGCACCATAGCGAACCAATGCTTATCCTATGTATTTAGGCTTCATCTTCGTGTTGGCCCAGGCTGGGGCTGCCATCTTCCCTTCCGTGACGGGCCTGATCGCTACAAGCGCCGGCGTGGCGGTACTACAACCCATTGTGCTGGCTCTGATTGTGATCGGAGCAATCTGCTGGTATCTCGTCCCCAAGATCCCCGAACGTGATACGTAGATGCATAGAATGGGGGAAAGACACGCAGGCGTGCGAGGGGCGCCGATGCTACTGGTGATGGCGGCACTATTTGGAAATATTCTAGCCAAGTAGGTAGGACCCTCTGGGTTCTGATATGGCGTTATTCTGTTGGGATATGAATCGAACCCAAATCAATACTGACGCCGAGTCGAACCGAGCTGGGGTGGGCGCATATGTGCTTGTGATACCTGTACGCGTCTCTGCTCGATGGCAGCTTGACCGACTCCGCATACCCTATGTCCCCCGTCGCTTCGGGAGGGGCACTGGGGAAAGTGAGTTAGTTTCACGCCCCTACGCGACTATCTGCAGCCCGTGGTCGCCTCAGCGCGCCATGAACTCTTCGCCACGGGCGACATAATCGGTCCTGTAGAGAAATATAACCAGGCTAAGAGGACTGCGTCACCTGCGTTCCATTGAACGTACATACCTGCCTGATAGGGCCGAAAAATGACCCGATCTCACGCTCTATCGGCACCACTTCTCAGTGTACTCGTGCGCATTTCAGAATACATCATCGAAGAGGCAGCACCAACCAACCCCATAATCCCGAGCTTCCAGGGCTAGCAAACTCATGCGGACCCACAAGGCGAAGAGCACTCGGCTGCACTTTCGCGTAGCGAATACTTCTATCATCACCCGATACTGCTGGGAAGAACCACCGGCCAGCGGGAATAGTCCTTCAGTACCCTTCTTTCTACGTATCCCGTTGCTGCCATATACCGCTTAGTACCAGCCCCCCTCCATAACGCCAAGAAAACCATACGGCGCCATGATACACCTCATCTGCGTAGGAGCATGTTACCTTGATACGATCCTGAGGTAGGCAGGCCCGTTCGCCCACGCAGAACTTATCGCACACACCTACCCGCCACATGTATGTATACGCGGTGAGCTGACGCCCGGCAGTGTCCCTCACTTCCCGGAAGAGGACGCAAAGCTCCGCGCGAGCAAGCTACAAGTAAGACGGGGCGGGAACTGCGCCAATTCGCTCGAGATACTCCAGCAGTTGCTGGCCGGGCACCAGGGGCCTGTCCATGTTAAACCGTACTTGATATCGACCCTGCCGGCTGCCCAGGCGCCAGGTTCCCAGAGGATTCGGGACTCGTTTGGTCCGGATTCCATGGTGGATTTCACGAGGTGCATTTACCGTGACGGGCTGCGCGACCCCGCCAGCAGCTACATCTTGCGCAGTGAGGCTTCGGGTTCGCGGACGCTGGTCAACTACAATGAGCTTCCCGAGATGACCGAAGATGAGTTCTCGGCCGCTATCGACGGTGTAGGGGGCGACGTGTGGGTGCATTTCGAGGTACGCCGGCCGCGCACAGCCCCTCCGATTCGCCCCAGCATATCTTGCATACCATGGCTCGAGGTGCATAACGTTAACACGAAGGACACGGGAACAGGGGCGAATTCCGGAGACGACGCTGCGCTGCATCCAACGTCTCCGGCACAGGATGCCGAGCGCCAGGGTCAGCGTCGAGGTAGAGAAGCCGGGGCGGGAGGGTCTGGAAGAGCTGGCGGCAGAGGCGGATGTCGTCTTCTACTCCAAGACGTGGGCCGAGGTTCGTGTACCCTTCCCGAGCAAAGGCGGGCGCGGTGCGATAAGCACCATGGCGCGAGAAACAGGGTAAAAAGGGGCGGAGACGATGCTGACGTTTCGCTCCGGGTATCCAGCACAAGGGATACCAGAGTGCCAGAGACTGTCTGGTCGCCCAGGCCGGTGTGGCACGCCGAGCGTAAGTTGCAGCGACGGAGAGCGTGGACACCACATCGACTGGATCAGATGAGCGGATGTGCTGACAACATACCGGCCGACGTTTGCAGGTCACTCCTCCTGTGCACATGGGGCTCTGAAGGGGCGTCGTCCTTGTCACTCCCGAACCACAGCTGCGTGTCTTGCCCGGCGTTGCAGGCCGGGCAGAGCGTCAAGGTAGTTGAGTATGTTTTTTTTGTCGGTTTCCCTGCACCCCACCTGGCAAAACGACACGCCTTCCGTGGCTGTCTCGAAAAGCAATCTACGCATATGCGAGCAGAAACAGACGAGGCAAAGACTGACATGAACCCTGTCATGTAGCACCGTTGGAGCCGGTGATACGTTCGTTGCCGGGATGCTTTACGGCCTCCTGTGCCACCCTACCGACTGGGATGTTGAGAAGAAAGTCAGGTTCGCCGTGCAGGTCGCGACCTGCAAAGTACAGCACGAGGGCTTTGCGGGTGTCGGTTCGCATGTGATGGGAAACGCCGACGCCGCCTGATTAGGTCGAAGGGGCCTGCGTGGTAAGGAGGTGTCGGACCCTGTCGGTCAGTACTGAACTGGCAGGCAGCGGCCTGTCGAGATGGCGCCGGTTCTATGGATCCTTTGCGGATACAGCCACCGCGGCAGAACGATAATGTATGTTCGAATGATGTTGGCTGTCGGGTGCGAATCAAGGCGTCGGGCGGACCACTGAAAAAGCCGCCGGGGTGAAATCCTCATAGGGGCCAGCCGGGGTGGCCATGGTCACGGCGGGCCAGCCGCGAGCGTGCGACGCTGCACGCGCAACGAAGCACGCAGCAAAAACAATGCAGGGCGAAGATGAGGCAGGTTAGCAGGCTTCAGGGACTAATGTGGTGTGTGGTGGCGCTTTGTGGGAGGACTGGTCGAGACAGAGTCGTAGCGTAGACGTGGGAACTCCCCCCGCTTGGCCGCCAAGGTCGGCCGAACTCTGTGTGGGTTGTGTCTCTGGTCAGGCTGCTGCTGCGGCTGCCGCTGCTGCTGCTGCTGCTGCTGCTGGTGGGTGGTGCTGGTGCCGGTGCGGACGACGGTGCTGGTGCCGCCAGTGCTCATGGCCTGCCGCTTCGGTACGGTACGGGATGCAGTATACCACTACCTACATAGTAGGACACCCGGAAACTTAGTATATATTGGTGGGCCGGGGTGCAGGGCGAAGTCATCAGCATCTTGGGCGCGAAGAGCGGTGAGACCGGGGTGGGCCGTCCATCCAGGCCCGTCAGTCCGTCAGGTCATCGGCGGCACACTACCATGTATGCGGTTAAGCGACAGCTGAGGACGTACGGGACACAGGAGACAGGGCCAGGCCAGGCCGGGCTGGAGGGACGGGTCGGACGGATACATGAATCGGCGTCGTGCCATTCGACGGCTGGAACGGAGTACGGAGTACTTCCTCACCCGCTCTGGTAGCCTCTGCCCCCTAGACGCTTATCGTCATGCGTGTATGCGCACTACAACGCACGTCATGCGATCCGCCGAGTAGGCGAGCCTCCCCGTGCCCTACCCACCGCAAGCCCGTGCAGGCTAGGCTCTAGTCGTATGTGCCCGACATCCATAGCATGGGAGGCTGTTGCTTTGTGTTGCTTGCGGCTGCGGGCCAAGTGGGTGGGACGCTGAGGGAGGGACAGACGGGGCGGCCAAGGCCAAGGGGGGGGGGGGGGCTGTGGGGTGGCTGGAAGAGGATGGGATAGGACAAGGCCGTTTGTTGAAGGAGCAGGTGGTAGACAGGCGGCTGGCCGGGCGCCCAGGGGAGGGAAGAGGAATCTTTGGCGATGTGCATTGCGCGTCGCCGCCGTAGTAGGCCGTAGCGGAAATGTTGCCAAGGAAGTAGTCGGTGTCGCTCGCTCGAGGCTGAGTGTTAGAGTACTATCATACCATCACCACCATCACCACCACCAGTCTCGCCTGCCATCATCGGGGCGTGGAGCGAGTCGCTGGGCGTCCAGCGCAAAATCCTCGAGCGTGCGTGTGGTGTGTATGAGTCAGGACCCCCAGAGATCTCGAGGGCCGGGGTCAGGGCCCAGGTCCGAGAGGCTGCATCCGGGTCGAACGCCGGGGCTGGAGAGAAGAGCAGCAGCTAATGTTACCAGACTTGTCCAAGTACTGTAGCTGGGTGATGCTCTAGTACAGTACTCCGTCCACCACTGCAGCTCTGACTTCGCAATGACGCAACCCCAAGACGCCGCGGGATCCTGGCTGCTGGCCCGGCGGCGTGCTTCATCCTGCACTGCGCCGCGCCAGCGCTCAACGTCGTCCGGTCGTCCTGTCGGCAAAGGGCGAGGCGGGAGGAACAGGAGGAAAGCCGCAGCGTACGGCGTGCACGAGAATAGACCCAGGCAGGCGAGGCAGGGAGGCAGTCGGTGATGAGGCAACCTTCCGCCGTACCAGGGACGCTGGGAAGGACCCTGTCTTGAGCCTGTCTCTCACCAAGAGCGGCTGGGCTCTCGTTCCCTTGGATCATCGTGGGTTCAACGCAAGAGTATTGATTGGCTCGGCCGCCACCCTGAAGGGGCCGGCATATATGGCTCCTTCAGCCGAAGCCGCCTGATGGAGCTGTGCCGAGTTACCAATCGGCCATGTCAAGGTGCCCAGTGCTCGTTGGTACTATGAGGCGAGGGGTGGGCTCGGTAGGCACGAGGGGTGAGTGGGAAGGGGGGGTGCCTAAGATTGGATCACGGATTCTGGTTTGTCATTCCAAAGCAGGAAGCTGCTGGGTCGGACAGCGACAGCGGGCAACAAGGAACGAGCACGAGGGTCATGGGTGTATGTGTGTGTGTGAGTGTGCCTTGACTCTGTGGTTGGCGCTGGCCTCGCCTCGGCCTTGCCTGACAAGGTGCGGTACGGGTGACGGGGGACCGGGGGACAAGCACAGAAGCAAAAGAAGTAGGTACCTACTCTGCGAGACGCCCGCCCGCCCGTCCGACAGACCGAGCGACCGACGCGACCGACGCGACGGCTCCAGCATCCAGCATCGGGGAGGGGGTGGGCAGGTAAGAGGTACCTCTGTAGGTAGGTGTCCAGTTCCGGTCGTCGTACTCGGTCTTGGGGGGGGGGGGGGGGGGGGGGGGGGGGTTGCGTCTATCTCAATTAATTGCCCATGAGCGAATGGCGCAGGGGGGAAGCGCTGGTGCCGGAGCTGGTGCCTGGTAAGAGGAGGGTTGCTGTCTGGCCGTGTGGGTGGGCGCCACAACAACGATCCCGTGCCAGCTTCGATCCAGATCCGGCTGTGTCACATTTCGAGGTAAAGGAGGGGAGGGGTATCGTCGGCGGCGCGAGATTGACTTCAGACGGATGGATCAATGAGCAGGCCGTGTTTGGGTCTCGTCGCGTCCGGTCGAGCTGACAGGCGGGCGGGGCTGCAGCAGCTTCTCAACCCTCTCAAGCCTCTCTCGCTTCTTACCACGCCGGTCATGACGAGCACGACCATCCACTTTGCATGATGATGGGTAGCGCGTAGCGTGTATGGCATGGGGGAAGAGGGGGGAGGGGGGGGTGTGATGTGTAAGTGTGTGTGTGTGTGTGTATGTGTGCGGGTGCGCGCGCGTGTGCGCAATATGTGGCGGTAGGGGGAGGAAGAAACAAAGTGGAAGCGGGGGAGAATACTTGAAGCAGGGGATAGAAGCCCTGTACTGGGGCGCGGGCGCGCGCTCTCTCCAGCTATCCCATGTACAGGCAGTACTGGTGTCATGGATGGATAGTAGGTAGGGTAGTTAGTCCGGGTGGTAGCAGAGGAAAAAAAAACCACAGCACGCGGGGGGAAGGGGGGGGGTTGGGTAGGAGGAGGTACTTAGATGGTTGGGATTCATTGCATGCAAGCCGCCTGCACTGAAAGTACTTCTATGGCGGCAGGAGGGAGGGAACCTTGTGGCCGGGGCTGCAAGTACCGTGCATACCAACACACTACCAGACAGTACCACGGGGCTACTGCAAGCGCGTGTAGGGAGCATTGCGTCGAGACGCCTGCGACAGACAGACAGGCATGGGGGGGGAGGGGAGGAGCATTTTAGGCCACTCGTCAGCGCGACCGACAGGAATCCGGAAATGCAGCAGCGGTCCTACTTTTACCCAAGCCGCGTGTCTCGCTGATGGGACGGTCCCGTCCCCAAGTGAGAGAAGCCGATGCTTCCCATTGGCCCGCGCGGTTTCATGTGCTGGGTTGGCCATCCCTCCGTCGAAGATCTCTCTCTTTTTCCGCGCCCCTTCTGGAGGAGAGCCCTGAGAGCGAAACCCCCCCGGGCCACACGGGCTTGCGGGCTGACCAGGGGCCGGCGCCCCCCCCCTCTGGCACTCGCCGTCTAGCCCGCCTGCTCGCCTCCGCCACCGCATGCCTGTCCGTCCATCCATGGATACGACGCTGTGCCCACCGGCATGGGGTCCCGCGCTTTTAACCTCTTCCAGGCGTCTGCCGAAACGGCCGTGCTGGCATTCTGGCATGGAGCATGGGATGGGATGGGGGGGGGCGGATGCTGGAGCTCTCGGCGCCGGCCCTGCGCCCAGTACCTATTATACCTTACCTGCTCCGTACCCAGGCCGGCCCTGTGCGTTGGATGGATGCCAGGCACATCCATATGAACCCACCCTCTCTGCCTACCTAGCCCATGTATCCATTTCAGCTCATCACCGCTCCACCGTCGCCCGCCAGGTCGTGGACGGCAGGATGGCTGGCTCGATGGGGGGCCCTGCCAGGGCGGCTACCAGCCAGGCAACGGGTCCCTGCCCCTCCTCCTGGGCCCGAACGTGTGTGTGTGTCAATGTACAGGCTCTGCAGCCTAACCCTGGTCGAGCCCACGCCCCCCCCCCCCCCCCCGAAAGACAGGGCCAGATATCACTCAAAACATTGTAGATCCGACCATATCGGCAAAAGCGGACGGCGCCTACGTGTGTGACCACCACTCGCGGATCCCCACGGAAGTGGGATGGGATGGAGGAGGGACCGCGCTGTACGGGTTTAGAGACGGATCAATTTGCCAATATGACGGTCCCAGTTTGCCAGTCTTACTTGTACACCACGCACGGCATGGGGACGGAAACACTTTGTTGGTTCCGCAATCTCGCCCTCGCTGTAAGCCGAACCGCTAGCCCGACTGGTCGGTGCCCCTCTTGTTCTTCTCCTCCTCTGCTGTTTCTTTAGTCATCCAGCGTTCACTGCATGGCAGTACCCAGCACTGCGACTAAGTACTGGAGGCTATGCAAGTATCCTCATGTGCGCATCCAATGTGTACCATATCCACACTCCGTACAAAGTACTTCTCGTAACAAGCGGGGGGCGGCGTGGTCCAAGAGGCTCTGCCCTTTCCTCTCTCAGCTGGGCGAGGCAGGCGAGATAGGCGCTGCAGGAGCGTCAAACTTTGAGCATGTGGTCGGTGCCTAGGCGGCAGAAGAAGAACAGATGAATGGAATGGGGGAGGGTCGGCGGCGATGCCCTCGTCTCTTCCGCCATCCCTCGCTCGGGCAAGTGACCAGCCCGCTTGCCTGGCCGGCCGGGCCAAGACACGCGTGCCGTCTGCCCTGGGAGCCTGGTCACGCCCGGTAAAGTATTGCCCTGTCTGGGAAATACGCCTTCTTTGCCACCGAAGCACGGCCGATCCCACCTGACGCCGTGTCCTTACACTTCGCTAGTAGGGGTTGTCGCAGCAGCCAAACCCTCCCCCCCAGCCGGCGACGCCAGCCAGAGACCGACGGACCCATGGAGAAGGGAAGGGGGGGATGAACAAGGGAAGGAAGAGAAACCTTCAAGAAGAAGGGGCTTAGAGTGGGTGACGGCCGAAAAGCACACAAATACATACGACTATGAGGTACACGGTACTCTGTACCGGAGTGGGTGGTGGCTCCAGTTCACCGCGACCCTGGCGCACTTGAGCCGATCGCGACGTCCCTCAATGCAACGCAATTTTCGATTCATATTATCCGAGCCACGTCCGGCCAGTGGTCAAACCATTGTTCAGACGTGATCCTGTGGAGGAAACCCAACACTAAGCCTTGGTCGGCAGGGATTAGGGGTTATAGCCCGCTCCCATGCTGCGTGCCTATACGATTTGGGCAGTACATGCGGGCTCTGGTACTATGTATGGGCATGGGTGCCGGAGCTTGGCTGCTGCGACTAGCTCAACCCGACGACTTAACAGTACAGCCGATGCTCGGGCAATGACCATCATCGACCGGGGGGGTTTGAAGGCCCTTCCCCCCCCCTCTCGTTGGCGAGTCATGGGGAGGTCCAAGTTACCAAAGTGATCAGGTATTTTCACGCAGCCAGCGGGCAAGACATGCCGCCAGGTACGCGTAGTGGTACATACCCATCAGATGTGGGTATCCTCCTACGCAGTACTAGAGGTCGGGGATAGAAATGTTCGAGAATATCCCAGCTACTCTTTTACCGAGGTGACGGGGCCTCCCAGCATGGATGTTTGTACGCAGTACGTACTTGGACACTGGCTGGCACGCTAGGGTACACATCGGCGGATCTCATCGTGGGAGGTCACAGCCCACGCGAATCAAGTAGGTCTACATTGTGCCCTTTGATATAGGCACCCGGCCGGGCGCCCGTGACGTCTTCCCCGAGCCGGCCGTAGGCAGCAGAACGCCGTCACCAAAAAGGAAGCTGCCCGCCCCTCCCCCCTTAGGTTCCAGTCGGTCGTAGAGGAGAGCCGAGGCGTATACATTATGGGGAGGGAAAGAAGCAAGCTGCGTGAGCGAGCGCGTGCGAGCGTAGCGCTGCCCACGTGGTAATCTGTGTGAGGACAAGCCGTCGGTGTCTCCCAGCCTATCGCCTTCCTTGTAGAGACAGCAACAGAGCAAAGACGTCAAGCGCCCTCTACCCAAATGCGAGACATGCAAGGCTTGCAGGGATCCCGGCTTTCCGTCCGTCCAAACGTTGTACGAGGTACCTGGCTTCCATGCACAGGGTCGCCGGCTCGCCTGTGAACGCCACTAGGACTGCCTGTCCATGGCGCCGGTTAACGGACCCTCCCCGTGGGTAAGGTGCCAGCCGGGGGGGAGGGGGCCCTCGACTGCATTCGCGGAAGAAGGAAGCAAGATACGATTCGTATGGCTGTCGTCGGGTACGTATGTATGGGTGTTTATTGGCATGGGCTGCGAGATGTCGCACCGCCGGCCGTGGTCATCAATCAGGATGGGCATAGTTCCACGGGCTTGCTTCGGCCGGCACGGCCTGGGAAACATGACGTGACGCGAGCCATCGGGAGATACCTGCGTACCCGGCAGTGTCCTCCTGCCCCCCCTCCCCGTCCTGCCCGCAATCATCAACTCCTGCTCATCAGTGGAGGGGGGGGGGGGAAGGTGGCGGCCGCCCTGACCAAAGCCGAGCTGGCGCCAGCCCCCCGGGGCAAAACCCAGCTGGGTTTCATTGATTGGCCCGAGGGCGAGCGGGACCGCATCCGTAAGTACATACAAGTCCCGTCTCGATCCTCCTTTGCTGGCATTGCTCGGCCGGCCGGTTTCACCGGGAGCCCGTTTCGTCTGTTTTGGCGAGCGCGCCACGGGAAGGAGAGGCCGTCGGCGTGTTGGATGGGCCGTGGCATGGGGATATGCACAGGCGACGGGGCATATGCAGCTCGAAAGGGAGGAAGCTGCTGTTGGTGTGGAGGCAGTCCCTCAAATGGATGGAGGGAGGGATGGATGCATACGTACTTACCACCTACCTACCGACTCCGTATTTCCCATTCATCCATAGTCGCAGTCGTAGGGATGGGGTGCAGCAGGCGTCTACTTCCGGGTCGGTGCTGGACCTACTGTGCCTCGTAGCGCGTTATAGGCCTGACCGGGCGGGCTGGCCAAGCGTTCTCGTGGGCCCCCCGGCCTGAGTATGGAGTACCGCTGGCTGGCTGGCTGGCTGCTCCATCTGCCATACGACCACACAGCGAGTGCTTGCTTTTTATTCTTCAGCATGGCTGCTCCGGCGACGACACAAGGCCAAGGCCGCCCGGCGACGTCGCCAGGCTGGCTAGCAGAGGGCCCTGGCGAGAGCTCCACTGGGCTGCGGCCTGGAGCTTCTCGCTAGGAGCATCTTGGTCGTGGTCCGAAGTACGTACGGAGTAGGGGGAGAGGAAAAAAGCCAAACAATAGCCCCCCCCCCCCCCCCAGCAAGGCCGGGAGTCCGATGTTTGTTAAGTGACGGACACACCGGTGCTGATGTGGATGCAAACTTAGCCCGCCAGCTGACATGGATCAGGACGAGATAGTTACCTAACCTTGACCCCAGGCACGCAGGGTCTTCAAAAGAAATCGGCTGGGAGCTTTGGTTATATTTTAGTGCCCAGGTGCGCATGGCGCGGCCACACGACGCAGGCGAAGATGAGGGACCCGAGAGAAAAAGCCCTTCTCCACCACCACCACCATGGCGCCCTGCCGGACGGCGGTTTGGACGGTGAGAAAGAGGCTGGCAACGGGGCCGCCCACTTGGGCGTAGGGGGATATGCCTAAGATTGTCGACCTTTTTTTTCTTCTTCTTCTTCTCTCTTTCCCTGACCCCTCTGCGGAATCGCTCGCACGAGGCAGGGCCGCAGGGGGGCACCGGTAGACTTTCGGTCGGGACGAGCCTGAAGCGCGCGAATGGAACCGCTGGCGAGGCGGTACCGGCACGAGATGATTGTGATGCGGTGGAGCGTCGGCAGTAAGATTTCATGATGACCTGTGGCGATCTTTGGCGACTCGTGTGCATGCTTGGCCGCGGACGGGGTGTGCGTGCGTGCGTGCGTGCGTGCGTGTGTGTGTGTGTGTGTGTGTGTGTGTGTGTGTGTGTGTGTGTGAGTGTGTGTGCGTGTGTGCGTGTATGTGTGTGTCTAACGATCACAGGGGGGAGGGGGTGGGCACGAAGTGGTAAGGAAGCTTTGGGAGGATGTCGCCGCGCGTGAGGAAACCGGTGCTACTCGCTCGGTCTGGGAAGGTGGCTTCGGGGACTCCTTCGTTTGGTCCTCCTCAGGGGGGGGGGGGGCGAAGGGGGCACGCGGGTCGCAGGCCGCAGATGCACGGAACGGTGGTATGAGGGAGAAAGGGAGAGAGAGAGAAAGCTGATACGAAGAAAGCCAGTCGCCCCCCCTCACCCCCCCAGCCAAAGCTCGAGGCCGGCTGACACCAGTGAGTGACTGATGGACAAGCGTGGCGCATGCATCCATCGCAATCGAAGGAGGGGTGTCGGTGTCTGTCGGGCTGTCGGTGTCTGTCGGGCTGTCGGTGTCTGTCGGGCTGTCGAGCCTTGCACAAGTCGTCGTCGACCCATACCCAGTCCAAGCCCCAAGCGGTCGAAGGGGCCCACGCGGTCAGGGTGAGGACCAGCGAACGCGAGAGTAGATCCCAGCGAACGCGAAGGGCGAGACCACCCGCGGAATGCCGTTGCTCTGGAGCACGTACGAGGTTTGGTGTTAATACCACCTGCATAGGGTCCCCCCGCCCCCCTCCCCCTCTCCTCTAGTCCCTTAGCCAGATTCAGGAGCTGTAGCTCGTCAGGCAAGCAAGCAAGCGGGCTGGCGGGCAGAAGGGGGGACAAAAGAAAGCCCCAATAGTCTAGTAGCGCTGCTGAGGTGTTTTTTTTTGTCCACCCCCTCGGCGGGCAGAGCCAGTCGTCAGGGTGACAGAGCGCTAAGTTTCTCCCGCGGGCTGGCTCTCCCGGGCTGGCTGATCGTCTCCCCCCCCCCCTCTGCTCCAGTCAAAACGGAAGCAGACCGGCCAGGCCACGACACACCCCCTCGACCCCGTCCTATCACCTATCAGATATAGCATACGAGTACGTGTACCCGGGCGATGCATCAGATACAAAGCGGCCTCTTGCTTCTTTCCGTCCCCCGAAGTACACCCGCACCTCTCAGCAACACGAGTGGAGCGAAGGCGGTGGGCTATAGCAGAGGGTGAGACGCAACCTTTCACCAGCCCAGGCCCAGGCCAGCCCGCCCACCTGCCCGCCCGCGCGAAGCGAAGGGCACCACCACGGATCCATCCTCCCAACTATGGTAGGTGGCCGTGACCGTGGGCATGCTAGTCGAAGCATCGACTACCTAACCCGGCAGACCCTGACGGAGCCTATGCTGGCAGTGCGTCCATGTGAGATGAGGTTGTGCCTCTTTTTGGTGTGTTGTCCGCCCGCCCGGCATCCATCCATTTCCCCCGTGCTCCTCTCATGCCAGCACAGCACAGCACTCCCACCTCCACCTCCAGCCCGTCCATCTACTTATCTGCGCACACAGCTGCAGGGGGGTGGCAGGCTGTTACGTTTGGCCCTCGCGATTTGGCCGAAGGGTGGTACATACATGGGTAGATGGACGGTGTGCGCCTCTGCTGTGACCGCAGTTATCACGGGTACAGGCAGGCATTGCCGTCTCGCCTCGTCAATGTGATGGCCGGCCAGGGCAAGGGGGAGAAGAGTGTGTGAGAGAGAGGGTGGGCATGTAGGTCGCCGGCCCAAGCATGTACTTTACATAGCGGCGGCCTCTCTCTCCCTCTCCCTCAGGACTCCTCCCATGCAGAGTCCAAGACCTCGCATAAGGTACTTTTAGAGTCATAACTAGCAAAACTATGTACGACTAGTACTTACTCCGTACATGGTCCCGTTCCCTGTCGCCCGGTGTTGTTGTTTTTTTGTTCTTTGGCTACATCTACCGGCGAGGCTGGCTCGCCGGCCCAATTTCAACGCTCCCTCCATTTCTTATGACTGTCGATCCTGCCAACCTTGCACCCCGATTTGACTTGACGCCTAGCTCACGTCTGACAACAAAGAAATACGACGCTTGCCCGGGCCCGGTGGCGGCTTGCGCAGGAAAAGAAAGGCCGTCCCAGCCCAGTCCCGCCCACCTATGTACAAACTCACGCCTGTTCTCCCACGGACACACAAAATCACACTTCCCCGTGCCTCCCCTCCTTTGCCCTGACCTCCTGGCCCGCGGCTGTAAGTCACTCGTGCCACCCACCGCCGCCCTCAAGGAACGCCCCCCAGAAAACCTGCCTTTGCGGCGGAAATGTATGTAGTTCATCAATCAAAGACACGCACCCAGGCACCCCTTCCCGTACGCCCGCAGCCAGGCCCTCCGCGACTACTGACTGGATCCATACGAAAGAATCATGGCACCGCCGGAGCTGACCAAACTGGCGCATCGTCGGTCGAACTTGTTGGACTTGGGCGGGCAAAGGCTGCCAGGCTGCTGATCCAAACCAAATCGCAAACATGTGTGTGTGTCAAGTGGGCTCGTTGATCAACCACGACCATGACCATGCCCCCCCCCCCCCCCCCCCCCCCCCCCCTTGTGAGGCTATTCCAGACGGTTGGTTGGCGTGGTACGTACCGCGCCTCCCAGGACTGGGGACCAGGTCCAGGCTGGGATGTCCAGCGATGCGCATGCGTAGTGTGCGGGAATCCGCCGATGAACACGGCAGGGAAACACGGTCCTTACCGGACACTCCGTTCACCCCCTTGAATCTCACCCCTAGCCGAATCCCCATCCCAAAAAAGCGTTTCCCGTGGGCCGTGGCAGCTAGCATGCCAGCGGCATGACTGGTCCTCCTTCGAGGGGGGGGGGGGTGGAGGTGCTGGTCGGGCCTCTCATCCTCCAAGTTTTCGAGCGATGAACTATCGAGTTCGCCGGGGGGAGGGGGGGGGGTGTCTATATCCCAGCTTGCCTCGTTCGGCGGCAAGCCACTCCAGAGATGCGTGCCGCAGGGATCGTGTCCCCGGCCGGCTTGGGGGTCAGGGGTTCCCACTTCGTCGTCAGACCTGTCCGACGGTACGGCATCTACGAATCCAGCGTATCGTAAGCATTCATCCATGTCTTGGGGCCTGGAAGGTGGGGACGTGGATGGCGGCGCTTCAGAATGCTACCCTACTTCTTTCTCCTCGTCGGAGCCTCGACTTTTGCCAGCCCACCCCTCCCTTTTGTTTCCACCCCCCGCCGCTCGCAAACTTCTTGGAGCCCGGCCAGTCACCGGCCTCATGGCGCACTTTCGAGGACCGCCGCTCGGATACGCTTACCTCTAGTCCACCGACACGCCCCTCCCCTGTCTTCCGTCCCCCCCCCCTGGTCAATGAATCTTGGAATCTGCCCGCCGACAAGTACCCGTTGAGAGCTTGCCCCTGTCCACACACACACACCCTTCATCCGCAGCCTCCTAGTGCGCTCGGTAGGCTTCCCTGTATGTACCGCCGGTACCATCCCTCCCTTCGACCTTCTTCGAAACCCATTCCTTGACCGCCCACCTAATTACCATGTAGAGCAGACCTTGCAGTGCAGGCAGAGAAAGAGATCCATGCTACTAAAAAATCAAAGACTCGGCTGGTCCACTCCACCAACGCTACCATCACGTCCGCCCGTCCCTTCTGCCCAGCTACCATGTACCAGCCCTGCACCCCCCCCCCTCTTCCCCCCGGCTGGGCTATGGCTGTGGGCACAATGAAGAAAATCCCCTTCGCGGACTCGTGGGATCCCTGCCAGGCCCATGTGACGCAGAGGGTACCAGCGGCCGTCAGACAGAACCAAGCTAGACACGCGCGGGCTCACACACCTCTTTGCCCGCATACATACGCATGCCAAACCGGCCCCTTGTCGTCTCTAGCCGGGTACTGTCTCTCGGTTCCAACGCCCAATATAATCCATATGCCAGCAAGCAAGCCTGGGTTAGTTAGGTTTGGTCTATCTCTCTGGATGAGTCTCTACTTCTGCTTATTACTCTTAAACATTCCCTAGGCACTAAGTAGTCCCGGTGGATCGTCATTGCTGCTGCATCCGCTTCTTGGTACATATCTTCACACACACACACATACACCTCTCCGCCTCTCATACATAACCATCTGGGCTCCCATATACCAGACAATCTCTCTCTCATCATATCTGACTACCACCATCACTGCAACCGCTGTTTTCTCCAACATCCGCAAGTTGGTCGTATCTATCAACACATACGAACACCACACACACCCACACACACCTACACACCCATACGCACGCAGATACCTTCTCGAGACCCACCAGGTCTTCTCTTTTCTCTTCCCACGCTTTCTCGCCAAAGAGTAGCAAGATGATGCACACACTCGTGGGGGGCATCCCGCAACATGCTTCACAATTCTATTGCCCCAACCCCATGATGGACGAATACGCAAGGCAACTGGCACTTTCAGAGTCGAGCCGTAGGTTATCAAGGGCTTCCAACGGATACCGCCCCAGCAACACGATGCGTGTCAGCAAACCCAGCAGCGCCAGCAACAGCCCGCAGTCCCTGATGGCGAGGAGGAGGACCATGGTGAACGACAGCAACATGGCCAAACGACGACAGCACGCCCTGGACCAAGCCGTATACCAGCAGATGCAGATGTCGGGCTCGCCCTACGAACCCGTTCAGGAACCCGTGCAGCGTCCGAGCCGGCCAGTGAGCTGGCACCCCAGTTCTCAAATGGTGCAGCCTCACATCTCGATGCCGCAGCCCGTGGACTTTTCCCAGTACATGCTGCCCACGCCCACACCGTACTCCGAGGCCGACCTGTACGCATCCTACCAGCACATGCCTCCCACCCCGGTGGCGTATTCCGGACAGACATCACCTATTTCCACCTTCTCGCCTCTTTCGATGCCCTTTGCATCCACATCACACATGGCAGCGCCCCCGCAGTACGTGACTGGAGACGCCTGGCAGGTTCCGGCACAGTTCACCCCGGCAGCTTGCAAGAGCGGCAGCCCCGAAACCGAGCCGTTCCCCTCCTACACTGGACAGTCGGACTTCAACTGGGACTCCGGCCTGGTCGAGCCGGTCTGCTACCCCAGCACCACCCCACCCACCCCCGAGAACTACCAGTCGGTAGCCCAGCCCGAGCCCGTGGTACCGACCGAAGAGTCGATTCCGTACCAGCCGCTCGAGGAACCCGAGGAGGAGGGGGAGATTTTGATTGGCATGGGCCTCTACGACTCGCCCGTGAAGGCAGACACGGATCCTTCGCTCGACCACTACAGGACGACGACTTCCAGCCTTCTGGGTACCACATACCGGAAAGGTGCAGGCCTCAAGCTCGAGGAGGCGTGGGAGCCGCCCAAGGAGAGCGATGACGAGGAGGATGGAGAGGCCGAAGGAGATGATGACGACGACGACGACGAGTAGGAAACTCGAGAGATCACACACCATGGACTGGTGACGGATGTCCGCTTGAGGATTTGATGACGATTTGAGCACAATGCTCCATGCAGGCGGTTCCCCAATTGACGGGTCCAGAACCGCCTCTGGAGATGCGACGGCATCCTCGCAGCACGCTCGTAATGGAAAGGTGTCCGGCCGACCCCGCGAGAGTTGGGCAGCCGGCACCAACCAAACCACACATGAACAAAATCACTACATAAGCATTTGCATAGTTACTATGAATTGCGAGGGGCTTCACCCCAAGATACCCGCCCAAAAAAATGAGAAAACAACTTGCCCGCAATTCTGCTCCTTCTCTGTCCGCTCCTGGTGCCCGCCCTCCCCTCCCGTCGCATGTGCAGCGGGATTTGTGTGTCTCGTCTCTTCGCGCGCGCGCCCCCCCCGTTCCGGGAGGTGCCAGGTACGTACCGCGGGTGGGCTCTTGGCGAAACGGCAGATTAAATCATTACCGTTGGTCCGTTCTACCCGTGGCCATGGCTTCGAGAAGGACAGGGCCGCGACAGGGGTTGACTTTCCAAATTTGGAAGCAGTCCCACCATCCCTGTCGAAACCATGTGGGGGACGTGTGGGGGAGCACTGATGGATGGGGTCCGAGCTCAGCCGCCCGATTTTGGGAAGGGAGGGGGGGGGGGAGGCTGTGGTTTTGGAGGGGGGAAAAGAAAAGCCTGAGAGCCCAAGAGCCAGCCAGCCAGAGCCACACAGGGCCAAATCTGGCGCCAAATCTCCGTCTGTCTAGCGTCGGGTTCGTCCACCCTCCTCCTGTTCCCCCCAACAACTAAGTACTTACTTAGTTCCATACGTAAGTACGTATGGAACTACCAGCCTGCCACCAGGAGCCAGCAGCCCATCGATGCCAATAGACCCCGTCCTCTTTTTGCCTCCGACGCCGACCTGGGGCGCAAGCGCGCTGGTCACAGCCTTCGTACTCTAGTCCTGGCCCTGTCCAAAGTATAGTACAACCCTGCGCCCCCAGCCTAGGAGACGAGTCATCTGGGTCCCGCAAAGTACTTTCTTCACGACTTCTACTTGGACTTACCTCTTCCACCTCTCTCTCTCGCCTACATACTTCGCCCACATGCCCCCCCCAGAACAACTACTGATACATCATGCGTTGTCCGAGATAGCTCGGCGCCGTTGCCCCTCCCAAGGGACCCCCGGATGGAACCTAAATCCCTAGACGTCACCACCTCGACCACCATGGTTCCCACGGCTGGTCTTTTCCACCAGCCAGCCGGTCCGTGACTATTAGCCCCTCCATACCCCGTAAACCCTACCTGCACCCACCACACCGTGATGGTGAAGGCACTGGCACCGCCTCGCCGCCCAAGTTTCCATGAGTCGCCTCCAAGTTGCTCACCCCTTCAGCACAGGGTGGTATTTTGCGGGTGCGTCTACCTACCTCTTAAGGTAAATGACTGCAATCGACTGAGCTGGCCAAGCTGGTTGGGACCTGGGGACTCTAGATCGGTGCCCAGTGGAAGCCCGCCGCCACCTACATACCTACTATGTAGGGGAGCCCTGGCGGAGCGATGGAAGGCAATGGAGGGGGTAGTGGGAGGCATGACGGGCTCGACGGGAGGTCGGAGCACAACCGCTGCCGCTGCCGCTGCTGCATCACTTACCCCTCCACCCGAGCACCCCTCCTCTCCTGCACACTGCATACTGCACACTGCACAGCTGTACGAAGTAGGTACGGCATTGGGGACCAAGGAGGGGTAAAGGGAGGGGGGAAAAAATTAGGAAGAGGAGCCCTCCGAGTGACATACTACCCACCCATTTGAATATGGCATCCGTCAACGGGCAAAAGGCCATTGCGGTGCACGAGCGAGATGGACTATCGCATGCTGAAGCACGCACGTTCTACTGTAGACAGCCAACGTGAGTCACACCGAGCAATGAAGGCACAGTTGGCTGCTTCAGTACCTAGGTAGCAAGCGGCGTTGCTCCTGGCCGCGATCTTCTTGCCTCTGAATAGATTTTACCTGCACGCCCGTATGTATGAATGACTAGGTGACCAGGTCTGTCGAGGCACAGCCATGCCCTCATGCCGTCATCGGAGCGAGCTCGAGACATAACCCCACCACAAAATTCTATCAGGTTGATCGCGCGGTGGTGAGCCAAGCTACCCCCAATTACTTCCTGGGAGAGAGTTGCCATCGCCGACGCTTTTCCCCGTAGTCCTCCTTCCGCAAAACTCAGCTCTCTCCAGGCTATTCGGCAACATCATGGCGTCTCAAAAGTACGCATCCCGCACGTCCTGGGAGGCTCGCTAGCTAATCCTTGCCCACTCCAGAGTGTTGATGCTCGGGGCTGGCTTTGTGACCCGCCCCACCCTCGACATCCTCAGCGAGGCCGGCATCCCCGTTACGGTTGGTGAGCAGGACCCTTCTCTCCCCCCCCCCCCCCCCCCCCCCCCCCCCCCCCCCCGAGGCCCGTGGTTGTGAAGCTGGGCTGTGACCAACGGGCGAGGAAAAATAAAAAACATCGCGGCCGCTAACCTTGGTGGGCGTCGCACAGCCTGCAGAACCCTCGCCTCGGCGCAGGCGCTGTCCGAGGGCGTCAAGCACGCCACCCCGGTTTCCCTCGATGTCACCGACGACCAGGCCCTGGACGCCCAAGTGGCCCAGCACGACCTGGTCATCAGCCTGATCCCCTACACCTTCCACGCCACCGTCATCAAGTCGGCGATCCGCCAGAAGAAGCATGTGGTCACGACGAGCTACGTGTCCCCCGCCATGATGGAGCTGGACCAGCAGTGCAAGGATGCCGGCATCACCGTCATGAACGAGATCGGCCTGGACCCCGGTACGTCTACACCGCATCACCCGGCCCCCGGTGGCCGAGGCGTCGGGTTGCGAGCGTCCACAGGCTGACTAGGGCGCTTCTAGGTCTGGACCACCTGTACGCCGTCAAGACGATCGAGGAGGTCCACCAGGCCGGCGGCAAGATCCTCAGCTTCTTGTCCTACTGCGGTGGTCTCCCCGCCCCCGAGGCCTCGGACAACCCCCTGGGTTACAAGTTCTCGTGGTCCTCGCGGGGCGTGCTGCTGGCGCTGCGAAACGCCGCCAAGTACTGGCAGGACGGCCAGGTCAAGGAGGTCGCGGGTAAGGAGCTGATGAGCACGGCCAAGCCCTACTTCATCTACCCGGGCTACGCCTTCGTCGCGTACCCCAACCGCGATTCGACCCCTTACAAGGAGAGGTACAACATCCCCGAGGCGCAGACCATCATCCGCGGCACCCTGCGGTACCAGGGCTTCCCCCAGTTCATCCGCGTCCTCGTCGACATCGGCTTCCTGGACGACACGGAGCAGGACGTCCTGAAGCAGGCGGTGCCCTGGAAGGAGGCCACCCAGAAGATCCTCGGCGCGGCGTCCAGCAGCGCTGCGGACCTCGAGGCGGCCGTCGTGGCCAAGGCCTCGTTCGACTCGGCCGAGGAGAAGGACCGGATCCTGGGCGGCCTGCGCTGGATCGGCATCTTCTCGGACGAGAAGATCACGCCCCGCGGCAACCCGCTCGACTGCCTCTGCGCGAGCCTCGAGAAGAAGATGCAGTACGAGGAGGGCGAGCGCGACTTCGTCATGCTGCAGCACCGCTTCGAGATCGAGCACAAGGACGGCGCGCGCGAGACGCGGACCTCGACGCTCTGCGAGTACGGCGACCCCAAGGGCTACACGGCCATGGCCAAACTCGTCGGCGTGCCGTGCGCCGTCGCCGTCAAGCAGGTGCTCAACGGCAGCCTCGCCGAGAGGGGCGTGCTGGCCCCCATGTCGTCCAAGATCAACGACCCGCTGATGAAGGAGCTCAAGGAGAAGTACGGCATCTACCTGGTCGAGAAGACCATTTCGTAGTTTCACGCGCGAGCGGAACACGCCGGGCCAACTTCACAGCTGGGCGAGCCACTCCGGAGTCGTATGGCGGCGTCGCTGCACGGAGGACGGGGGGAAAGGACCATAAAAAATCGTTAGACAGTAAGCTGGATGACCATACGCCCATAGGTAGCGTGTCAATAGAGCTTCATACCACCCCCCTCCCTCCTCCTCTCCCAGACCAAAACGCCCGAGTAGCAAGATCCATGTACTCTATACCGTCGGGAGCTTGGTGTGCGGCCGGCCCGGGGCGTGTTGCCGCTGTTCCTACCGAGTACTTACAGAGGGTACGTACGAATACCCGCCTCGCCCGCTCGCAGGGGAACGAACCATACATGTACGTAGGTACAGGTGCGTGCCAACATCGCCCCGGACCAGCGGTTCGGGGCTGAAAAGCATGGGATCTGACGGGCTGGGAGTCCGAATCATGGACATCAACACCAAAAAACTCATTGTCCACGATCACGGCGCCCCCCCCCTCCGTGAACCGAACTCTAATAAATCGGGGCCCTGCCGCTCAGAAATGCCGCCATGTGACTTGGCTTATGAGCGGCGTTTGGTCTGGAAGCACGACCAGCCGGGTTCTCGGTGCCGCGCGGGCGCTACTGGGCGTGTATTCGCACGCACTTGGGTAAAAGTTACCCAACAGACCTCACTTTTTTTTCCCTTCAATCTGCCCCCCCCCCCCCCCCCCCCCCCCCTTTTCCGAATCCAACACCACCTGGGTTTGTACGCACACCACCACCATCACATCGCGCCTTGACTGCCGCCCAACCACCCCCCCGATCGCGAGCTTACGAAGGGGAGGGGGTGTGTATGTGTGTGTGTGTGTGGCCCCGTCATGGTCCAGTACGTCCACACGCCCTGGCGAGACCGGGCAGAACTATTGAAAGTCCGCCAGCAATTCTACCCGACACCGCCGTCGTCGTCGCCGCCGCCGCCACCGTCGGCGGCCGGCGCGAGCACCACCACCAGCGCCCGCGCCACCGCAGCGCCCGCCGCGGCGGATCTGCAGAGGGAGGAGGAGGAGGAGGAGGATGCCGAGGGCCAGCGGCGGCGTGCCGTGTCGCGCGTGTCCGTCTGGATGCAGCGCGGGAGCTGTCCCCACATGGTCGAGTCGACGAGCCTCCTCACGGCCGCCCTCTTGAACGAGAGCACCTGTTCGTCGGCCCTCCGCCTGGCCTACTCGTCGGCCTTCAGCCGGTACGTCTCTCTCTCTGCCTTTTCTCTTACCTATTTTTCTCGGCAGGCTTGGGGGTTTTACGTTCTTGGCTTCTTGGTTTTGGTTTTTGGCTTTTCGGCCCCCTCCCACCGCCCTGTCCGTGCCGGCGGCAATGGACGCCACGAATCACTCGGGATGTGAGACGCGGGAAACCCGCCTCCGCCGTCAGCGCCCCGAGGCCCAAATTTCTTTCGCAGGCCGCCCTCGCCCTATCCCGCCCGCCTGCCTGCCTGTCTTGTCGCCGTCATGTTTTCCAGGCCCGTTGCTTTTTCGCTCCCCAGCCTTGCCAGCTGCCTTGCTCACCGAGTTTGGGCTGTGCTCTCGTCCGGTAGTCGGCGATCGCCGGCCCAAGGTGACTCGTGTAGTCCACGGTGCTCGCCTCCGCCTCTGCACAAGGTTCGAGGGTCACCGTGGGCCGCGGCACGCATACGTCTTACACATATTGCCCCCCCCCCGATGAAGCCACCGGGCTCGGGCTTCCCCCTCCTCCACGCAACGAAGCTGACGGTTCACAGTTTCGTCACCGGACTGCTGGATGGCCACCAAGACAAGCAACAGAAGCAAAGCATGTACTCGATAGCCAAGACCATCGAGCTGCCGGCAACTTTTGTCGAGCTGAGGCACCAGTGTACGCACGAGCAGATGCCCTCCCTGCTAAAGCTCCGGTCCGCCGCCCAAAAGGCGTTGGATTGGATTTGGGACTATTACTGGCGCGATCTACCGGACAGCAATGTCGGCGACGGCACTGGCGGGTCCGAACAAGAGGCATGCATCAGGTTCCTGACGACATACCTCGCGTTGGACGACGCCGCGAAGCGAAGTGCGCGGGAGCAGCAGCGTTTACAGCAGTTTGGCGAGCCGCTTGTCGTCGACGCGCTGTCCGTGATCCAATCTACTACTGAAAACCCACGCATCCTCGTAGGGGCATTTCAAATGTCACGACAGATCCTCGAGGGGCGGGCCGAGAAGGAACCTGCTGGCTTGCGAGCTGGAACGGAGCCGCAAGCCAAGAAAACGCTGCCGGAACCCCCCCACGGCAGTCTTGCGGCGGACCCCTCACAGGTCCTTGAGCCGAATACGCCGGCCGACGGCTCGACTCGGACAAGAGGTTGGTCGAGATACGAGGGGAAGTGGGAGCCAAAACCCATAGGCGTAGTATAGGAAACGACGGCGAATGTAGAATTACTTGGGTTTCTGGCCTCTCTCGAAACACAATGGCGCAATGCGCGGATCCGGTTTCTCACATGTTGCCTAGTGTAGACGACGCCAGCTGCATTTCGTGCCGTGGCAGCTGCCACCTCCCCATTCGTCCGCAACCTATGTAGCTGGAGCTCTAGATGTCATCATGAAACCCACCTATCCGTCATAATTCCGCATCCACCGAACGACTGCCACCACCTGCCAGGTTAAAGAGAGAGAGAGAGAGAGCGTCTAGAACAGAGCCGACTGTCGACATCGCCAAACCCACGCACACACACAAGCGCGCGCGCCCGCGAACATACGCCCATTCCCTATGAATCGTATCCTCTCGGCCCGGCCGCTGACGTATCGGAAACTTGGGAACCTCGCAACCGGCGTAAGTGTCCCCCCCCCTCCGCGGCCCATTTCCGGGACCGCCCGCCAAGCCCCAGCCCAAGGGCCGACATCTTTTTCGGACGGACTACCGGCCGACACGAGGTGGTGACAACGGCTTTTTTTTTTCCCTCGTGCGATTCGGATCCGTTGCAGGTCTAACATAATCGATCGGCCAGACCGCCCTCTCCCGCGCCATGCATATCCAGTCGATTCCTATGTGTAAGACTTGACGTTTTCCTCCCCCCGCCCTCCCCCCTCCTCCCCCACCTCACCCGAACCCCCTCTGGTTGTCCCCCACTTGGCTCACACTCGGCGGTACTTCCGCCATGTAGGGGTTGGCAGTAGCAACAACTACGCCTACCTCGTGGTCGACGACAAGTCCAAGGATGCCGTCATCATTGACCCTGCCCATCCCGAGGAGTAAGATGGCCGGTCCCCGAAACCCGACTGGACGAGCCCGCCAGCTCACGGATGCTATAGGGTCGCCCCCGTCCTGAAGAAGGCAATCCAAGACGGCCAGATCAACCTGACGGCCATTGTAAACACACACCAGTGCGTCTCTCCCCCCCTTCCCCGTCTCTCTTCGCCCGGTGTGCCCAATTTCTAACCGCCTCGATAGCCACTGGGACCATGCCGGAGGTAACAAGCAGATGGTCAGCAGTGCAGCTCCGTTTTTTTCTATTTTCCCATCTTCCATGGATAAAGGCAGGCTGACACGTCGAACAGCTGACGGAGCTTGGCAAGCCCGACCTGCCCGTAATCGGTGGCAAGGAGTGCGATGGTGTGACGCAGACGCCTGATAATGGCGAGGGATTCAAGCTGGGCAACATCGCCGTCAAGGGTCTTTACACCCCCTGCCACACCCAGGACAGCATTTGCTGGTACATGCAGGACGGCGACCAGAAGGCCGTGTTCACGGGAGACACCTTGTTTCACGGCGGTACGTCTCCCCCCTCCCCCTTCCCCCAAGGTCACTGCAAAAAAAGCTTACGAAACGCTCTCATCCAGGGTGTGGCCGGTTCTTCGAGGGCACGGCGTCCGAGATGCACAAGGCACTGAATAAGACGCTGGCAGCATTGCCGAACGACACCAAGATCTACGTAAGTCCCCCCCCTGGTACGAAGATTACGTGTACATGTCTGGCTAACAAACCCCCAGCCGGGACATGAATACACCAAGGCCAACGTCAAGTTCGGCATCTCGGTCCTCCAGACGGAGGCGGTCAAGAAACTGCAGTCGTATGCCGAGAACAACAAGGAGACCCAGGGACACTTCACCATCGGCGACGAGAAGGTAGAGAGAGGCCTAGGACCTCCCCTCATATCTGCTACGCTTCGAGCCAAACGCTAATGGGAAACCGTGATAGGAACACAACGTTTTCATGAGAGTCGAGGTACGCGAACCCCGTGCCGCAAGGGGGAAGAAGATAACCCAACTGACTGGCAAAACCTAGGACCCCGAGATCCAGAAGGCCACAGGAGAAACGGACCCTGTCGAGGTGATGGCCAAACTGCGCGAGATGAAGAACAACTTCAAGTGAGTGGGCGGGAGCGAAACGTGTCCAACGAAACCCCTTTGGTGGATCGGCTGATGTGTCGAAAGCCCATCCAGCGGGAGCAAGTTATGAGCCAGCCAACGTTTGGAAGCACTCTAGGAAGGGGAGAATAGAAGTACCGAGGTAGCAAAGCAAACCAAGGCCAGCTGGCCATCGCGCGCTCCAAGCACCACCACTGGTCCATTTCCTTCGTGTGATGGGCTCCCGCTGTCTCGGCCCGGCTTGTGACGGGAAGCCGTGACACTTTTCGACGTGTGGTGTGGCCAAGGCCTGGTTCGCTTGTCTCGCGGTAGTATACAACACGCCGGCACCTCTCGTTGCGGGCGAGTGCCGGCCTAATGACGCGAAAGGCAAAGCCACGGCTAACCCGAGAGGACAGCCGGGCAAACCAGCAGCATCGCGGGACGTGACGCCGATTGGCATTTAGTGAGGACGCACGTCCCGATGTTCCCTGACGATGTAGGGCGTCTTACGTCTTCGGAATCTTAAGAAGCCGAGGGACCACTCGCTACGCGCTGTCCTAGGGCGGGACACACGAGGACCCAAAGAGAGAAGCTGGCCGCGCCGTGAAGGGGTCGTGGCTCGATCGGCCCGGCCCCTGGAAGCGTCACACTACTACGTTCTTCACGCGCACGACGGCCGAGTCCCGAGCAGGTACGCCGACAAAGTCGCAACAATCGAAAGGGAGGGAGAGACAAAGAGAGAGAGAGAGAGAGAGAGAGAGAGGATGGGATACGGAATGTCTCCGCCAAGCCCCCAGCGTCCACCCCATGAGGAAAGGGGGGTGAGACGACTCTCGGGAACCTGGGGGAGGACCGACGGAAGGTTCCGCCGGCCCGGGTGTTCAATCTTGCTTCACTGTCCACACTTGCTCGTTGTAGAAGATATTTCGAGACGGCAAGCTCTAGCATATTTTGAAGCGGTTTTGGGGGGGGGGGGAGGAAGGAGGGGGGAATCTTGTGGGGGAATCCTTGTTCTCTTTGTGATGGCTTGCGTTTTCATCCCCGAGCCCGTGGCACCACCAACAAGATGCGCAGGGCGGGGGGAATGGCGAGCATCGGCGATGGACGGAGGCGGGGGGGCGGGGGGAGATGGGAATGGCGAGAAGTATGGGATACTCAAGAGAAGGCTCGTTCTGGGGGGTCCTGCGCGGGGCTCGGCCCTCATCTGGCGGCCCATTGCACGCGGGCCGGGCATGTGCCGCAGCGTCCCCCTGGGCGTTTTCGAGCGATAGCATCATCGCGTCCGTCGTCGACGACGTCGTCGTCGCGTCTTCGGAATCCCGTCGAGGCTTTGCTGGCGCCGTGCCAGGCCGGTTCCCCGTCCTACCTTTTTCCTCGGCAAGTTTTTCCGGCTCGGTGCCGTGCCCGTGGCCCCCGGCTTCCATCCCGTCGAACCGGGCGGTCCGTTCGGCTGGGGGTCCTGCGGTCCTCGTTTTGTCAGGTCGCGTTGGGAGTTGAGGAAGGAGGAACAGACATGGAGGGGAAATTTCAATAAGTTTTTTTTATATATAAGAGACGGAGGTGGGTCGGCCGGCAGAACGTCCCCGTAATGCGCGGCTAGTCTGCAGCCCGTGCAGATGCGCTTACGTTAGGTAAGAAAAACTACCAGGGAGCGACATGTGTACCTATGTACCTAGATACTCACACCCCTTCCTGGAAACCATGTGCACTATGGACACTTCTATGCCCGGGAGATAGGTTTCTGTTCACAATACTGTCACGGATGCTATTGATGCGGTCCAAATCGCAGCTTCCTCGGGGAGACGAGCTCCAAAGAGAAGAACAGGCACAGTGGTGCTATGTTACCGTGAATTCTCGTTCCCGATCTATCTCCTCGCCTGTAGAGCTCGTGAAAGAGCAAACACAGACACGAGGGCATAACTGGGCCAGACCGGTATCCCATCGTAGCATCGAGTCGCCTTGGCCATTTCCTTCCCCTTACTTTCCTTACTTACCTTCTGTCCTCGTCTGTAAGCTGACCTCCCAACGCAGGCTGTTTCCTTTGCCGTAGCCCTCTCCCAGCCGGTTCTGTACCAACGCCGAAATGCGAGTCCGCAGTCGGCTCAACGCAGTATCGTCGACCCCCTTTGCCACGCAGAGCTTCAAGTTTGCCATGCACAGTCCGTAGTGGACCTGCCAGAACTGTGCTTCTTCCACTCGCTCCACGCTCGGCTCGGATTCAATCTCGCTCACGACGTCGCCAACACCGATGTCCTTGTTCTTGGCCGAGGAGCTGGACCGTCCACCGTACGACATTAGAAGCATGAATCCCTGGGCGACGGCCAGCCGCACCCCCAACGCGAACATGGCCACGGCTACGAATCCGCAGACGAACCCGTCTAGCCAAATGGGGATCGGAATCGAAAGCAGCGGCAGCATCAGCATCGTGAAAGATGTCGACAGGGTGAGAAAATGGAACGGGTTGGACAGGATACTGGGGAGGCTGGCCAGGTAGCTGACGCGCATGATCCTGCTGATTCGGCCGTGGTTCCTCAGACCATAGGCGCTGACGAGCGTGGCCACGATGGCGGCCAAGCTAGCCAAGTCAATGGTTCCAGGCGATATGCGCGCCGCCTCGCCACCGTGCGGATCGGGGTGGTGGGCCTCATGCTCTCCCAGTCCCTCGAGCACATGCTTCAGGTTGTGGCTGACGAGGTCGAAGCCGCCAAAGATCAGGAACACGCTCATGGCGAAGCCCGACAGCACCTCGGCCCTCTCCAAGCCGAAGGGGTGGCGGATGCTGCTGCGCTTCCAGACCTCGAAGTTGCCCAGCACGTCCACGGCCACGCACACGGCGGCGCTCCCCACGTCGAAGAAGACCAAGTGGGACAGGGCCGTCATGGCCAGGGAGCCATGGGCCGAGAGGAAGACCCAGAATGCCACGGCAAAATGGCAGCAGCACCAGTACACCCGTCGGCGCTGGTCCTTGGATGTTGACTTCCACGCCTCCTTGACCGTCGGCACAGGCAGGTCGCGCGGCAGGGCCAGGGGGGCGCGGGGCGGCGGCTCCTGGAAGATTTGGTGCTGGGTCGATATGGAGCTGTGCTTGTATTTGTGGCCGCGCCGCTGGCCGACATTGGGCTTGACGGGCGCTGTCGAGATGATCTGGGTCTGGAAATTGAACGGGTTGTTCGCGCTCGGGGCCGGGTCCACGGGGGGCGTGTTTTCCTTGGCAAAGCCGGCGGAAGAAGACGGGCGTGAAGACATGGCCGGGAAGGTCGGAGAGAGCAACGAGGACTGGTGAGGGAAAGTCGGCGCCACCGGGGAGAGGCGGCCCGGGTCGTAGAAGGGCGCCGCGTGGCCGTCGTCGCCGTCAAAGTCGCAATGCTCAGTAGGGCCGTGGCCGTGGCTGTCGCCGTCCGGGACGCAGAGCAGTGGCGCGCTGGTGTGGCTCGGGTAGCTCCCGACGGGCAAGGAAGAAGCGCGATAGTCAGGTGAAGGCGGCGAAGGTGGCCTTACCGCTGGGGCGACGAAGATGGGCTGTGGTCGGCTGCCAGTGCCAGGAGCCATCGGTGGATGTGATGGAATGGATCGATCAGACGCTTCGGGCTAAAGTACGCTCGCTCGCTGGCTGGCTGGTTGGCGGGCCTGCTACTGTCTGGTTGCGGGCGGAACTGGCCCCAACTCCAGCTCCTCCAGCTCCAAACCAAACTCCAGTTCCGGCTCCAGTCAGTCAGCCACTATGGGATTGCTGCAGGCGGCCTTCGGTGGTCCCTGACGCTTAGCCCCGTTCAGCAAGTTGGGGGGGGAGGGGGGGCTGGGGTAATTTCGCTATAAGAGAGGCCCAGTCCAGGGAGGAAGGGATTCCGTTCACGGCTGTCTCGTCCAGGTTCGACGGGGAATGAGATGGATGGAATGGCAAGGGGCTTTGGCAGCGTACGTGTCGTAAAGAACGGAGAGTAGGAGGAGGGAATGCTATGTTTTGGTGATGGAAGCCTATGGGTAAATGTCATGGGCAACCCAGGTACTTTACTTTTAGTCTGGATAGGTGGTGAACGGCCTGCTACATTGAATGTCTTATTGGGGACCTGGCCCGTAGGGTACCTACAGCGTTGGGCAGGTACGTGGCTACTACTGTACCTAAGTAGGTACAGTATTAATCAAGCCGTACGTACAAGATATTCTAAGTATGTACCTACCTAGTAAGTATCCTCTTATATGTGTATGTATGTTTGCCTTCCCCCTTCGCTTACATCCAGTTCCTGCCACTGCCCGAGCTTATCTCGAGGCGCGAAACGGAAGCACGATGCAGAAAACGCGCCCCCCCCCCCCCCCCCCAACGAGCTGCTGCCATGGTGCGCATACGCTGCGCGTGCGTCATTGAATTGGACGCCCAAGTGACGTGCAGTTGATGGTAGCAACAACAAAAAGTGATCGGTACTGAAGACCTCGTCCCGCTCAGATCGGCGTATGCCTCGTCATTGGCTCTCCTAGCTGTAAGAGCATTGAAGGATACAACGCTGGTATGGAGTACAGGCAATGTCGCCAACCAAGATGGGACGACGTGTTACAAGTATGTAGGCAGGCTTGGGCGTGTGTGTGTGTGTGTGTGTGTCGTGTCGTCAGCGTCGGCCCGGGGTGCCAACCATCCATTGCCTAAGTGCCCATGCCAAAAAAATGTCACTGAACGCGCAGAGCATCTCCATCCCTTCCCTCGTCCGGGCAACCCAGACAACATAGTCCCATCGTCGACGCTCCTCGTCTCCCCTCCCCTTTCTTCCCTCCAACGGCCGCGATGTCGACAGCGTCCCAGCTCCAGCAGGCCCGGCGCACTTGATAGCAGTGAGTCAGGGGCACCATTGCCGCCCGCGGGCGCCAACAAGTGCCATTCAGGCCTGTCCGCGCACGCCTCGTGATGGGCGCCACGGCCAACCTAAAAACCACGGACCGACTTGAACAGACAACCCCCCCTCCCCCCGAAGCATGCTCAGCATGGAAGACAGCCCCCTATCCCAGACACCCGTCGCGGCCGCGCCGCCGGCCCAGCCGAGTCTCCACGCCCACAGCCGCAGGCGAAGCGGCTCGGGAGGCGGCATCCTCTCCAAGTGGCCCTTTCTGCGCACCGCCGACACCCACAAGCCCGTCGCCCAGAAGGAGTCGCGGCACATCGACATCGCCGACGATGCCCTGAACCAGCCCCCGCGAGCCCTGGCCCCCCTCGCCCAGCAGTCGCCGCAGCAGCAGCTCAAGACGCGCAAGCGCAAGGGTTCGCTGCGGAAGGTTGCCCTGCTGGGGCGC
Organism: Nigrospora osmanthi; assembly: GCA_029489945.1. Lineage (NCBI taxonomy): Eukaryota > Fungi > Ascomycota > Sordariomycetes > Amphisphaeriales > Apiosporaceae > Nigrospora > Nigrospora osmanthi. The sequence goes on along the minus strand of CP120503.1, from coordinate 1,645,134 downwards.
GGCGCCCAGCGCGAGCGCCGCGACCTGAAACCGCTGGCCACGAGCTCCAGCATGGATACCGCTGCCGCGCCGTCTCCCCCGTCTCCCCGCGTCGTCGTCGTCGGCAACAGCGTCGCCCTCGACCAGCCCGCGCCCGCCCCCCCGCCCGTCGCCTCGCCCCTCGGACTCGGCATCTCGGACATCACCCCGCGCCCTTCGATGGACGGCTACGCGCATCGGGCCGACCTGCCCCATCGCCTGCCACCCGCCATGCCCCCTCCGGAGCCTCGCAAGGCCAGCCCGACGCGGTCCTACGCCTCCACCACCGACGACGAGGACGTCCTCTCCCTGCAGTCGCGCTCCGCCCGCCCCGGTCTCTCCTCCATCTCCTCGGGCTCCGAGTCCTACTTTCCCAAGCCCGCCCGTAAAACCTCCGTCTCCCTCCAGCGACGCCGCTCAGTGAAGCACACCAAGTCGCCCTTGTCACTGCAGGGCCTTACCGCCTCGCCCTTGCCCGCCCCCGATGCGGAATACGATTATAGCGAAACCGAGTGGTGGGGATGGGTCATACTCATCGTGACCTGGATTGTGTTTGTCGTGGGCATGGGCAGCAGCCTCGGTGTTTGGAGCTGGGCTTGGGATGTTGGGACTACGCCGTATGCGCCCCCCGAGTTCGAAGACGACCCGACACTCCCCATAGTGGGCTACTACCCGGCCTTGATGATATTAACATGTATCATGGCTTGGGTATGGGTCGTGACGGCATGGGTCGGCATGAAATATTTCAGGCACGCCAAGATTACTGGCGATTAGATGGCCCTCCGGGGAACAAGATCAAAATCCTGGCGAGCACACATTAAAACAAGTTTTGGTTATGCGATCCGACTCCCTGAGCACTCGGTTTATCGTGAATCGCTCCAATGGACAAATCCTAATTGTTCACAGCGTGTTCCGGAATCTTCGCATTGAGATAGCCGGCACCACCATGCCTGCCCTGGGTGTAAGTCGTGCTTGCGTTGTGATATTACGGAGACGTATAAGTTCTCATCCCCTTGCCAACGAAAGGGCGGAAGATCATGGCCGGTAAAGATAAGGCACTGGAGGGCAACCTCCAATATTGCACATCTACGACATCCAGTCACTCGTGGTGACATGGGCAGGATTTATGTTCCTCGGACATGGGGCAGGTAATAATAACAACGCGGGCTCATACCTCGAGCCTACATATTGCAGCCAGTTGGTTATTGCAAAACCGCTCCGCCTCCCGCCTTTTTCTTCAACCACGCCCAACATCTACTTTTCTCTAAAGCCCTACTGTGGCCAATCCCCAATGCAATCATGGTGACTTCAGCTTCCATCGTACCAGCAACACCACTCGCACCACATCTATCGCACGATCTTCGGATCTAGCTTCGAGGACAGCTTCCTTGCTGTCCTGGGTCGGCACTGTCCGCAGAGCACATAAGGGCCCAATCTAACATCCATCCAAGATGCTCCTACCAGTACCCCCGGCTTGCCAGGAATGTTTCGAGAACGGAGCTGAACAAACCAAGGAACCACAGGGAGTATTCTCGACCCAGGTAGGGGCCAAGCGATCTGCCCTCCGTGGTAAAGCCTCACTGTGATTGTCATGGAACTGAACCTGCTCCCAACCCCGACGGATAAAAGCACGGTAGTCTTTTTTCTGATGATCAAGCTGTGAACACCCAGCAAGCAAGTCAAGAAGACGCAGGGAACGCATGTCAAGTTCGGATGGCTACAACATGAAGATCTGGTGACATAGCAGTTGCCATTGTATGTTAACTTGGCTCGAATATGGCAAATTCACGGCTACTTCTTTGGCAAGATGCTCGTCCACACACCCATGTGAAAAATAGGGTTTATGGAGAGGAACACGGTTCGTATTGCAAATTACGAACCGTAGATCGCAGACCCAGGCGTCCGTCATATCCCGGTCCCTACACAAAGCTTCCTCGGGGCTGTCGGCAGTGTGGCCAGTGGTAGCCCCTGACCATGGTGCACCTCACCTCCCGGGCAAAACCTCGATCCATGCGTATCGAAAGGCGGGAGAACCATGCAACCCGATTCCACGAACCACCGCCCCGAAACCTAGCGAGGACGGGAGCCCCGGGCCAAGGCAGTTCGTCATGCGTCTCGTCCCGGCCCTGGGCAAGAAACTCCTTGCTGACAATCCCGGTAGGGGCTATGGGCAAATCTACTCACGCCTACCTAGATACTAATATGTCTTCCATATGTTCAGCAGGACTGCGAGCAGATTCAGTGGCAGCCCGCGGCCTGGTGAGCAGCACGGGCATTGATAAGTCAAAGCTAAAACTCACAGAGTGAGTATATTCTCTTTCGTGTTTGTATTGCTGGTTTCCGCTCTTCGCATAATCCCCCCAATACTGAACCTCCGGATAATTCTTGATTCGCACAGGGTTAGAACTTATCACGTCGTACTGGTATACTACCGTGATAAGTTTGTTCATTGCCATCGTCGTCTGGTTAATGCGGAGAGAGAGAGACCGTCTCGCATCAGAACATAGCCCCCATCACCTCGACCATCCAACCGTCCTGAGTCCCCCCTTGTCCGTGTTGCCCCCCATGGGCGGCGGTTGTCCGTGATGTTCCAACCCACGAACCCCCTCAACCCAGCCAACGTCGATCCTCTCGCGGCATCTTGGCCGCCTCACTATCGCTTCCTGGGCTCGACCGGGTGTCAACCAGCTCCTACCCCGGCATTCATCGTGTGATCGTGATCAGTGCCGTCCGGGGTCGACCACTGCTCGCCGGCGCATGGCTACGGTTCATGCAAGCACAGGCAAACAAGTGCACACGGGCCAATCGATCGTTTAAAGAGTGATGCCTGGCGTTGACTTGTAGGAGGAGCCGTCCCTCCCCCTCTTCCATAGTCAAGCCCGTCCGTCTGCGGCTAATTGGGGACCGGCGTGTTGCCGTGCACTCGACCATCATGGGCAATAAGCTTTGTTTGATACTGGCGGTTCCCACAGTCCGTGGGTACACGAGGGCTCGTCCGCTTTGTGCCTCGTCCCCATTCTCGTCGTGCCACCCCGCAGCCGGGTGGCATCTTCCGCCGAAGGCGTATCTAGGTACAGATGGGGTTATCCTAGACCGGCTGACCGTGGAAGTTTCCCGGCAGCTCGGCAACGGCACTTACATTAGTATAGGTGTATACGAGTAGTATAGTGTTTTCACACGGATATTCTTAGAGACTTCCGCCCCCTCCTCCGGGGGTGCGTTTCCGCTGGACGGCTGCATGGCTGCCCAGCGAACGATGACTTCCCGATTTGCGTGCCCGTCACCTCGGGCGTGTGAGAGTCTGACAGAAGGCGGCTGCGGCTGCGGCTGCGAGCAACTCGAGACGAAGTCGCCCGCCCACCCGGATCGCCGTGCCGTTGCAAAGGCCGAACGGGGCGAAATCTCTGAGGGGCAGCTGTACATAGTAGTAGTTTGGACTGTAGTACACAGTAGATGGGGAAAATGCTGGGAGTTCATAGCCCCTCATGCCGAGACGGGCGGTGTTTCATGTTGGCAAGGCTGTGGGCCGAATCTGCCATCCGACCACATCCCCATCCACATACTATGTACATGGTGCTTCCATGCTGCCCACCTGAATGCGGGCAGCGTGAATAAGTATTAACCTGGTAGGTAGAACTCGAAGCGTGGGTGGTCCAGCATTTCCACGCGAGCGGATGGTGGAAGTCAATGTTGGTTTGCCCGGTTCCTCCAGGCGGGGCCAGAACAAAAGAAAATTCCACGCCATTGCTCGTCCGCATGGTACGTCGTCAGTGTTTCTTCCCGCCCGCTGTCTGCGAGCCTGGCATCCAGCCTGGCATGGGGGGGTGGGCATTTCGTATGTGTCACTTCCTTTTCGGCGCTTCAGGCGGCTCGGGAGGGCAGGCAAACCCCACTTACCGCGATGCTGGGTGAACCTGTACGGAGTACTGAACGATGAATACAACCCCGAGGGTACAAAGTACCGAGCACCCTGGCGTGGAGTGGCTGGGCATTCCACCATTCATTCATACATACCTCGCTCCCACGCCCCTCTGCCCTGCTGCCCATCCGTGGCAAGGATGAGATGGGAGAGAGGATGGGATCCAATCCCAATACCCACAGGGCCACCCAGCCCACTGAACCCCGAGCTGCGCCGAGAGAGAGGGACGGAGAGGTCCCTTTCAAAGTGCGGGCTGCTACTGCACACGGACTGCAGTAGTTGTACGGGAGAAGGGAGAGACGAGAGACGAGGCCACAGAGCCCTAGAAAGAGAGATGGATGCCGAGCAACCTGACTGATGTCAGCTGGGCTCTGTCCAGCACGGTTTTTAAGGATGGTGGCTTGCTCGCCGGCCCAGCGCCCCTTCGCTTGGCCAACAGCTCCCAGTGAGACACTAACTTGGGGGCACATACATTATGTAGAATGACGCCCGCACGGCGTCGCCCCGGCTTCGTGAAAAGGGTACTTGTCTTGGGCCTTGGCCTGCCGCATACGCGCCGTTCTGACGCCGGGGGGATGCGGGCGTGCCATGCCTAGCCGTTCAGCTACAGTACCTTACCTTATATCCGGATATACTTCCCTCCCATGCCTGCCTGGGTAGGCACCTCTCTTACATATGCATGGAAGTACATGATGAAGCATTCAAACATGCAGATGTGAGCATGGCATGGGACGAACGGACCGGCGGCCGTCGAAAGAGGCGCTCGCTCCCTAGCAATGTCGTACATACATCCTTACTGCGCATCCATCGTCCCACCTACCGCCTGCTTCATATGCGGGCGGAGGGGGAAGGGCTGGACGGGCGTCAAATGGGCCAGTCGAAAGGATGAGCCGCTGTGAGCGAAGCACCAACGCTGCCCGCGTTGGGCGGCCGCAGGACCAAAAACCGCATGCCCGGTCCAGCAGGAACACACACACACACACACACACACCTTCGGCCCCGCGTGTTCCAGGCGGCGCATCGTGGTTTACGAACCGCGGCCGCGCTGTTTCAGCAAACCAAGTACATACTTAGGCATTGCCCGAGGATCGAAGCACACGGACGGATTTGCACGTTGAACGGGCTTGATGGCCACGATGATGCCGCCGTCACCAGTGCGGACACGGACATGTCTTGCAGCCAGCGTGGCCCTGGATGCTATGGGCCACGCATGTGGATAGCTGGACCTCCAGGTTTTTTTGTTTTTGTTTTTGTTTTTAGTGGCTGCAAAGACGGTTCGTTCCACCTCGGTTCGAAACGTTTGTCCATGTCCTCAAGCCACCTCCAATACCTGTACACAATTCCTACGTATATATCTGCCTCGTACCGCGGCCATCCGTCAGCATGTATGTATGTACATACGCGACTGTGCTCACCAAGAAGCACTACATCATATATTTACCCACTAGCCGCCATCCCAGCCACAGCCCCGGCGAAGGGAGCTCGCGTCAGGGCGAGCTGGTACCGCGCTCTGGCACCGGCGTCTTGCACTGGAAAAGCCCGATCTCCCGTCTCCACGAGGCCCTCGCGTGTGCCGTCGGGGTGGCAGGGATGGCTGGTCGGGGCCAAAGAGACAAGGCAATGCGGGCACGTCGTCCTGCAGGAACAGCCATTCTGTTGAGGCTGTCTGAAACGGGGATGACCTGGACGGGCTGGCTTGACCGCCTTCGAAGGCGCACGCCGAGCCTGGTTCGGCCTCCCTCCCCCCCCTCTCTCTTCTTCACGGCCGTCTTGTGTTTCTGTTTGAACACCTAGCGACACCGGGTACATGGCCTGAAGGGCGGAGCGACGGCAAGGCGTAGTAGGGTCGGCGGCCGGGAAGAGCGAATGCACACAACAACCAAAGTTTTATGGTCAATATTGCCGTCAGAGCAGCCAATCTCCAAAGACTGGGGGACCTATGCGTTCGGCCCGCTGACGACGCCATGCCGAGCTCAGACTTGCCTCCCGTGTTGAATGGAAATTTGACGCGCCGAGCGCGCAGTAGTGCGTATATGCAGCTTTAGGGGGACGGGGTGCGATGCGTGTGGTCTGCCAATCGAACGACAAGCCGCCGGAGTCCGGTATCCTCCCAGCGGCCCCGTCATTCCCTCCAGAAAAAAAGAGCCATGAAGCAGAGGCCAGGCCTCCCCGCCCCCCCCCAGCCGAGAGCGAGGACCCGTCTGGACGCCTGGCCGTGAAGCCAGGCCTGGTTACATGCTGTGCTGTGCTGTGTTCTGCTGTGTGCGTGCTTGCTGACGGTGCCGGCGACCACCGGGACCATGCTTGTACGGCACCGTTGGCAAGTGCTGGCACCAAATGATAGGCGGACCGACGCCGGGATGGCACGAGTCGCCGTTGTGCACCTGACGGGACGGGCATCCCAACGGGCTGGGATTTTCTCTGCCACTGCACAAACCGCCCACAGCGTGGCGGCCCCCCCCCCCCGGCCATGGATCCGTCTATACTTACCTACACACACACACACGAATTACCGTACCCACGCGCCAGCAGAGTTCGACTACCCGACTACGGCCAAGTACACACAAAGACCAGGCAGTCGAGAGAAGGCGGGCGTGCGTCCCTTCCACCGTGCTTGCTATCCACAGGTACTCGTGGATGCTACGTATGGCGGGATGTCCAGATGCAGAGATGGAACAGGCAGGCTCATGCATGGGCGGGCGGGCGGGCTCGGCATTAAGAAAACTTGTACGGCCGCGATGGGCTAGATGTACGTACAAGTTGAGCCGACGGCTGGCGCAAGGCAGAGAGAGAGAGAGAGGGAGAGAAAGAGAGAGGCACGAGATGAGCCGGAGCGGAGGAGGGGATGACCAGATTGAGACAATATCCATGTCGGTCCATGCCATTAAGGCATGGCGGAGGGCGTGTGGTAGCAGCGCCAAGAAGCTGAGATCAGATGAGAATCCACTTGGCCTCTTCGCCCGTCGAAATGGCAGGCCAACAAGGTGGTTGGTTGGCGTGCTCACGATCGGCGGAGACTGCCAGGCAGGCAGAGCATGTTCGCGGCCTCGGGGTGAAGAAGAGGCAGGCAATGCTTGACGACGATGGTGGATTCTGCTTGTTGGTGGGGAGGCAACGTGAGCTCTCTCTCTCTCTCTCTCTCTCTCTATCTCCCTCTCTCCGTCAATCTCTCTCTCTCCATAGTCCAAATCGATACGGACAGGCGCGTACTGGTGGCCATGTCGATCCAGTCGAGACTGAACGACTGCATGGCGACGACCAGTATTTTCGCCTCCCCCTCTCCCCAAGCCTTCTCCAACCCAGCTGCGAAGGATTCTGCTATCCCGTCTGAACGTGTATGTACCTCTTGTGAAGACTGTGATAGCGGGCTGCCCGCCTGAGTCTAGTACCGTGTGGCTGGCCGGCCAGGGCCCACCGCCGTGTCATTGCTCGTCCCCGAGTGCATGCATACGCCCTTCATTCGCAGACGTCAGGTGGGCTACCTATCACAGACGGGAAAATAAGGGTCTGGCAGGCTGCATGTGAGGGCGGAGAGCGGAGGGTATGAGAGCGAGCGAGAGAGAGGGAGAAAGAGAGTGAGTGAGCGAGAGGAACCCTGTGAGGGTCCCGCCTCCAACACCCAGGCTCTAGGAGGGGGGAAAGGTAGGTAGGTCGGTACATCGTCGCACAGTACGAACACCTGCATACAAGGCACGAGAGACACGGGGCGAGACTCGCCCGTCCAACTGTCAACTGGCAGATGTCGCGCCCAAGACAAGCAACCTTGCGCGCCAACAAGGTTGCTGGATAAGAGGTAGGTTTCTTGCGCCTGGCGAGAGGACCCGTTGGCTCCCAGACTCTCCTTCCAGACCTAGGCAGCCAGCCCGTCCCCCCAAACTCAGTTCTCCTGGGTCCCGAGCCAACTCGTCATGGTGGATCTCTCGAACAACTTGGGTCGAGCGTCGCCAGGTACCGGCCGTCTAATGTGCCTGGCGGACGCTGGCTGGCAAGCCGGGTCGTCATCAGAGCTGACCTATCGCTCCAGTTCCGGTGATGGTATCCCATCAGCTTGTCAGCCTGGCCGTGACCGGAGCCGCCGTCGGCTTACCTGCCCCGATTGCGTATACGCAGCGAGTTTTCCATGCCCATCGATGCATCGATCGACCGGCTGTGTTTACAAATCAAGGGGGGGGGGCGGCCAAGAGCGGCGGCCAGGCTCTACACCGTCCAGGCCATAGTGTATGTAGACAGTCAGAGAGGACCTGCGGCGGCAACAACAACAACAGCAACTGCATCACATGCACACCCTCCAGGCCCCGTGGGACCTCTGCCAGATCGGTCCGCAACTAATAACCTGTACGCCCGTAGGCAGGGTCCCGCCCCAGTTGTTGACGCGACGCTCTGCGCTACTGCTTGCTCGGACAGGAACGACGGTACAGGCGGCCGCGCTGTCGCGGATACTAGCAGAGAGATAGGGGGGCATCTAGTGGCTGGTGGTTTGCTGGCCCGGGAGTCCTGTCTGAATAATTCGGGAGAGGAGCACGACTCGCCCGTCTCGCTCGGGGGTTCGGCGAAGTCGGGGTGCCTCCGGGGGAGAAAAGGCCCAAGAAGGCAGAGAGAGGGTCGTGACGTGCTGCTTCCATGCCAGTAGCTTACCTCTGTTCGTCCTCTTTCGTGCGCCCCGAACGGGAGTGTGCATCGTCCTACGGAACATGGGTGCCTCTTATGCAGTCGCGGCGCCCGCTTCTGAGAGGCGCCCGGCCCCAAGGGCCGGAGTGCGCGAGCGGCGGATGAACCGTATGGGGTATGCGATATAGTCAAGCAAGTCGCTAGGACATGTTAGCACCGTCGCTCCCGAGACACAGGAACGGCCAGAGTTCTGCGACAGCCGTTCCTGAGCATCCATGAGGGCGGAAGGTTATGTCAAAATGGGCGCCACGGTTGCGTTGACGGGCTCTGTTTCGCTCCCCCTCCCGCACGTACGCACACACTCTTGTTTTTTGTCCTCGTCGCATCTATCGTTTACCTGGAGGGGAATGGTGGTTTCGGGGAGCATGCTGCAATCTTAATACGACAACGGGCGTGCTAACGAACTGCTCTTAGCTCCGACTTGGGATTGCGATAGGTGCTGCGTAGAGGGAAGAAAAGGAAAAAAAGGTCGCCAATCCCTCCGAACGAGCCACCAGGCTGCAGCGGGACCGTGCTGCAAACCGCCAGCCCATCCCCCGAAATGACCTCCTAAGGGGGGGGGGGGATTCGATGTACAGACATGATTGACGGGGGGGGGGGAGGCGGATGGGGAATTAGGAAGAGGATGGATGAATGATGCCCGTATGGAACGATGAAAACGACGAGAAGGCGACTGACCCGAACAGACTCCCGTTAGTAGCACTCGCGAGCGCCTTCCATACTTGCCTTATTGATATACATACATTAGGTAGGTAAAGTAGATAGGGACCTTAAGCATGTAGTCATTGGAAGTCAGCCTGGAGGCTACCTACATACAACCTCATACGTACATCTTCATACATCCCGCTGCTCCTGGTACGGACCTACGGGCGGACGGGCGGCGGTCGGTAAGGTCGTTCGCGCGGGCGGGATACAGGGGCTGCAGCTACCACAGCTACCACAGCTACCTAACCTCAGCTACAACGGCCAGACAGCCTCTGAAGTATGTGGATGGATGTGCTGTCGAGCAGCGTCCGTAGTGGTGCCTGTGGGCGGCGCAGAGGCATCCTATCCATCCCATCCCATCCCACCCACGATGGCGAGGGATGGAATTGCTGGGCCCCCGGTTAGGGTAGTCAGTGCGGCCAGGCCCCAACGCTCACTGTGTCGCCCGAGTACCTCGACGATGCCCTCGGGCGCCGTAGGTACATACTGCCGTACCCCGGCCTCCAGCAATGCCCAGCCCAGCATGAGAAAAAAATATGACAGTGCCAGGCCGGCGCCCCCAGCGCCCAGCGGCCCAGCCGACAGCTTTAAGGTTCTTCAGGCTCCCTGTCCCTTCCTTACCACGCCCACACCCCCCCAATCCCCAAACCCCGAGGGCGTTTATTTCAGTGCCTCGTTCGTAATCAAACCAATCTACGACCTCCCATACCTCCCTCCCTTCATTCATCCTGTTTGCATCCACGACTCGACCTAGCCCGACGACGGAATCCAGCCTCCTCCAGCTCCTACGATATACGAACTCCTCCCGCCCCGTCATCGTCGTCGTCGCCGCCGCCGTCGCCCACCTCGGCAACTTGATGGAGGGTGTTGTTACGCTCCTTTCCTGAGTCTTTTGGAAATAGGGAACATCGGGCCGCGCTCTGTTCTGCCCGGTTCCCGCTGCATCTTTCCATCGGCGTCGAGAAAGGCTTCTTGCGAGGAAAAACAGAGCGCGCGTGCGCGCGAGGAAGAGCGAAACCAGCGCCAGTCTGCGAATTGGGAGGCGGTCAGAGGCGTTGTGGTCCATCATCCATCTGCCCTCGTCATCTGGTAATCCGGGCCAACAAACGTCGACCCCGACCGCATCACGCATTACACCCCCCAACCCCCCCGAGACGACGAGAACAGAAATCAACACACAAACAAACAAGAGGGCCACCGTATTCGCTGCCTCAACCGCCAGCTCTCCCCCAGCGTCTATCCGAGACGCCGCCGCCGTCGTCAAACACCACCCGACGCCCACCTGGCATGCGAACATCGCCATCGGCTCCCACTGGCGTCTCCACTGTCCGTCGACCCTAGACTGTCAATTTCCCGCCGGCTCAGCTTGCTTCGCCGGAAGTCACCCACTCCCACCCATTGTTACCGTCTACATAATCGACAATCGGGAGCCTCAGACAATCGAGCCGATCTGCATCGTATCGCATTGATCGAGGCCGACCTGCGCCTGCGTCTACCAACCCACCCAGCGCGACCGTCTCCTTCGTTCCCAGGCCGCATGAACTTTCGGCATTAACCTCCCCAAAGTTACGCCATCATCTCAACGGCCAAGCGTTGCCCCTGCTCGGCAAAGACGCCCATCCGGGTTCCCCTTCTCCCTCTGCCATCGTCTTTTATATACTATAGCGGCTGGTTGTCATCGCCCCATCGGCCGGATTGCATCTGCCTGTTGATCCCGCGAGCGGCACACAATCCGACAGAATGAGGGAAGTCAATTTCAGCATCCCCAACGTCAACAAGGCGTCAGTGGGCATCACCACGGCCCTCTACGACCGCCGTGCGCTCGACTGCACCTCGACCCTGCCCTTGATCAACTCGCTCAACCATCTCGCATACCTCACGACCTCGTCGGCCCGCATAAGAGATATCCTGACTGTAGATGGCGGCATCGAGCGGTTGGTCTGCATTCTGAAGCAGGGCCGGAGCAAAGACATGATGGACATGTGGAAATGGAACCTCGCTTTCCAATGCGTGGTGAACATCGGAGTGCGTGGTACCGAAAACGTCCGCACGCGTGTTGTCGAGGCCGACATGGTTCCCGTCATCGCTACCATCCTCGACAATTACATCAAAGTGATTGAGAAATGTCGTGAGAAGGCCGAGGAGGCCAAGCAGAAGCAAATTTCCGACCACCACCACCGTCACAGGAGCCACTCGCACCGCGAATTGAACAAGTCGGCAGCATCCTTCACTAACCGGTCCGGACGCCTCGACTTTGAGCACCGCTCATTCCGTCGTCAGGCTCCTCCCGCCATCGACGTTTCTGCTGCTGCGTACGCAGGTGCTTCGACGTCGGCCGCCGCCGAACAGCAGCAAGGGGTGGCCGAGGCTTCTGGCTCAGGAGTTTCGTCGGGTAATCCGAGCCACCGCCACCACCACCATCATCACCACGCCCACCGGCACGAAAGCCGCCAGAACTTCGCCTCGCCCTCGCGTCAGGCCATCCAGCCGCTGGCTACTGCCGTGCCCAGTGTGGATGGTGCCGATGGCTTCATCCGCCCTGTGCGGGATGCCGACCGACTTCCGTCGATGGTACCCGTGTTCCCCAATGCTGCCAACCTAACGTCCCAACCCGCCTCTCCGACCACTCCCCTCCCGCCACCCCAGGCTCGGTCCCCAGCTGTCCGACCCACGCCCCCCACGGGCACCAATGGGCGCACGCGGAGGCGGCCTTCGATCAGACACCAGAACTCGACGGCCGACACGGACGACCTGCACACGGAGAGCGTACAATCGGACGAGTCCGGGGATGCCGAGATGTCGGGCACCACCGAGGTGCAACCCGCTGTCGGGTTCCAGGACATTGCCATGGAGGAAGGAGACAGCACCCTGGCCGGCGCAGCTCTCGAGCTCACGACGCCTACCGTGTCCGAGGTGCCTGATGCCGGCACTTTCAACATAACCCACCGTGCCCCCATGGACGGTTCGCTCCCGAACACTACCCCGACGCCGGTGCCCGCCATTGGTCTGTCCCCCAACCGGCCGATTGTCGCTGCGCCGCAGCCCACCATGCCCAACCACTCGAGTGTTCCCCGCTATCTCCTGGACCGCCCTCTCCCGCCCAACCCGCAGATGCTCGCGGCCATGCCGCGGGAGGAGGACGTTCTGATGTCTCTCCAGCTGCTCGCTTACGTTTCCAAGTACTGCAACCTGCGGTCCTACTTTCAAAAGAGCCACTTGGTGCCGCGGCTCAAAATCGGCAAGGAGCTTCAGCTGCTCGACGGCGACCACGTGACCATGGAGTCCCTAGGGCCCCGCGAGCACGAAGAAGAGTACCTCCTGCCCAACGACTTCAACATCTTTCCCCTGGTGGAGAAGTTCACTGTGCGATACCACAGCACCGACATGCAGTACTGGGCTGGTGTGGTGATGCGAAACCTGTGCCGCAAGGACGACACGCGAGGCGGAATCCGACAATGTGCCTACTACCAGTGTGGGAAGTGGGAGGAGTTCACGCGCCAATTCGCTAAGTGCCGCAGGTGCCGCCGTACGAAGTACTGCAGCAAAGAGTGCCAGAAGAGCGCCTGGGCCTTCCACCGCCACTGGTGTGTAGCGGCCTCGCAATGACGACCTCGACGACTATGACGATTTTCCCAACCAAACTACACATTCGCATCACTTTGCTTCAGGCGTTCTCAGCATAATGTCTTATTTCACCGAGCTCATTCTTCGGTCGAACTGCATGGCGAAGCAAGCATTCCCACGGATTGGCGTCTTGCGCTCTGATACCACTGGTTTCCCTCTGCATGCCGGGTTTTCTTTTGTTCTTGGGTGACTGGCTGGGAGGTCGTGGGTGCCTCGGCACCAGCCATCCCCATCGTCGTGAGGTCGGCGCGGCGCGCCCGAGTTGTTGGGCGACATCGGGTGCCGTCCGCCGACACTTGCACGCCTCCGCATACTCCGACACTCGACATTTTTCTTTACTGTTTTAATCTTCTTGAGATCACGGACTGGGCTTGAGAAGAAGCCCCGAGAAGCAGTGGTTCACACCACTCACGCCCTCAGGAGAAGCGAAGGCCCTGCCGCTTCGCTCCCGCAACCGCGCCACGCCGACTGCGTGGGCCCGGGCAGATGGGAGCAGGCGTTGGACAGAGACTGGATGATCTGGGCTGGGTTGGATGCCAAGGGCCGAAGGAAGGATAGGAAGTACGCAGTGGTTTGCTCCTCCTCTTTCCTGGACGCGGAAAAGGCGAGGAAGCCCCGCGAAGACCCTTGGGCAAGGATACCACAACTCGGCTGTCCACGGTGGATTGGCGTTTGGGATCTGATGGGACATGGGCCAAACGGTGGCCCCTGGGGCACGGGAGAAGTGACGCTTGACGGGTAGTTGGTTGATGGGCCGGCTCGTCACGAAGGAGTCCGCCTGCTTGATCACACCCACACGCTTCTCCGCATCTGTATTCTTACACACGCATAAAACCAAAAAGTAAAGACCGCGAACACAAAAATCTTGCAGTCAGCCTTGCTTGTATTATACGCCATGCTTTTCGTGTGCTGTGCGCCTACCTGCTGTCTGTGCGTGCCGTATCCGATGTCTCGTATGGTCGTCATTCAACATGTCTCGGCAGTATTCAAGTTTCTGCCACTGCGGCCTGGCCGGTGGCATGTCGCGGTTTGATGTAAGACCGACCTCATGTCTGTGCGTTAGGTACTTGGCCGCGTGCTTATCAAATCCAATCTGGCCGGTCTGCGTTCATAGGCGGACGTTTTGACGAGCCGAGCAAGGCTGCCTGTTCCAAGCCACCAGGTGTCCGCTCCCGTCTCAAACCATAAACTCTCCCTCTCTCTCTGCCTAATCCACGCCGTTATCAAGGCAAGAAGTATTCCCTCTTCTTACACGCCCGCCCTGCTCTCTTCTCCTGACACGGATGCTTAAAACGCATGACAGCGCCACAGCGCTGGTAACCCTCGGAAGGGACCCCCGCGAAGCCATTCATCTGTCCTTCTCTGCCTTGAGGGACGCCGGGGGAGTCGCGCGCATCGAGGCCCCGGATCTCTCGTCTTCGGAGCCCGCATAGCGTAGGAAAATCCCAGCAAAACTCGTGCGGGAACGGCGGGCCTACCGGCGCGATCATTTCCGACCGGGACAGGTTACCTACCCCCTTTCTCCTTTCCGCATACGGTGGCAGGAGCACTCATATGTCTTCAACGGCGAGCCGAGGAACCGGGTTGGACTGAGGCGTCCGAGTTGCCCCCGGTGTCCATGGAGGATAACGACCCCGTTGCGGGCTTTCCCCCTTTTCAGTACCTACCTAGCTGGCCGAATCGCAAAATGTAACTGCGAGATGAAGAAGCAAAGCACGATTCGATGCCGTGGGCTCTCGCGTAAAGCACCTTGAGTCGAATAACGATGATGGATGCTACCCGGCTCCAGCAAGAAAAATAAACCCTCAGGTCGTAAGGACTCGCAACATCCAGGGGGGGAAACAGAGCAAAAAGATGATCCCGACTGTGAACAGCCAGGAACCGAGGATGACTCGGCTGGGGTTCGATCCCAGGACCTTCAGTGTGTTAGACTGACGTGATAACCAACTACACCACCAAGCCAATGGATTGTTGATAGAGAGGGTGGTATGGATGATTATAGAGAGTGCAGTTGTGGTGGGCATCGACGGGAAGAATCTGCTTTGTGTTTCCATGGGTGGAAATGGAGCTCTCGTACAGTTTGGGCTAGTCCACACCTGTCAAGCCGGGCTCCATGTGGGGGTTAGCAAGTCCATTTGTGCCCAGTGACTGTGCGTGCTGGCTTGGACCGGAGGCTTGGCACGCCTACGACGGTTGGGAACCGCACCGTTTGACGGGTAGGAAAAGATACTTTTATGCTTTCTTCTCGCGGCCTGCCCTTGTCCCGAACTGCGCGCGGAGGGCTGTATATAGCCAGGGCACATGGCACAGCTTGACTTGCAGGCAATTGCTCATAGGCGAAGTGGGTATCCGCTTATCCATCAACATCCATACCTCCAGTGTCTTCCACTACTCTCCAGACTAAAGTACCCAAGGTATCCTGCATAGTTCCTGTCCCCTAAATGACTCTTACTACATAACCATCATAAGCTAGTCGCTTCTCCAACAACCAACACCCGACCGGTCGCCCACGACTGGATGTTCTGCTCGGTTAGCTCAGTTGGTTAGAGCGTCGTACTAATATCTCCCGTGGAAATATCATGTAATGCGAAGGCCATGAGTTCAAGCCTCATACTGAGCATGTTTATCTTTTTGCTGTCCCTCCGCGCTGGAGCCGCAGTCCTCTCTCTCTTTTGTGTCCATCGCAACAAATAAGGAAGAGAGGTAAGGAGGTTATAGAAGCAAGTACAGGCCTAGCTAGAGTTATAAGACCGGAGGAGCAACAACAGTAAGAAGGAATACGTAGGTAAGAGGTACTTAGGCATGGCGGGTGCGTGTAAGTGACGTCCCATGTTCGTACCTGCTGCCATACCTGCACGTTTTACCTCAATCACGTCTCCAATCCATGACCCACGCACTCTATCGGAATACCAACGAACGACGGACGCTGTGACCATGATGGCGAACCAGAGGGACCAAGAAGAAGGCTGTTTTGCAGGTGTCCTTTGAGCGCAAGTACTACCATCGTCCTGGCGTCTTCATCAAGCGCACTCTGCGCCCGAGGGAGTTCCGCTCGGGCTACCGTGGCACCCACGTCCCACGGCTGAACAAGGAAAGGTTAATGAACGAGGCGGCAACGCTGCGATACATACGAGAGCGCAGCGACATCCCCGTGCCGACGGTCTATTGCGACTTCGAAGACGATGAAGCCTACTACTTGATCACCGAGTACGTCGACGGAGTGGGCATGTCAGACCTCGGGGAGGCTCAGAAGGACGCGGTGCGAGCAGAACTCCAGCGCCACTTGCACACCCTCCAAACGCTCGTCTCGCGTCGCATCGGCGGTCCCACGGGCATCGTCGTACCGCCCTACCGCACCATGCGACGTACCGAAGAAGACGAGTGGAAGCTCCGGACCGCGGACCGCGAAGAACACGTGTTCTGTCACAACGACTTGTCCCAGCCCAACATCCTCGTGGATCGAGCTACGTTGGCGATCCGGGCCATCGTGGACTGGGAGTACGCTGGGTTTTACCCGGCATTCTTCGAGTACCTATTTCACAAGCGGCTGGGCCCGTCGGTTGCCCTGGAGGGGGAGGTCGACGATGCGAAGAAGATACTGGGCTTTCTTGAATCCCAGATCGATGTCGGCCGGCCGGGAACCGCGCCAAGCCGCGGAGCCGACGGCACATAGCGCTGGTGAGCACAGGGGGGCCTGAATCTATGTAAGCCTGTTATCCAGCCACCGTTTCGCGTTTTTTCTAGATACGTCTAGAAGTTTATAGACTCTAAGCGGCCCAGCCAAAGTTTTAAGCAAGTGTGCTGCTGTTAGCAGCATCGGCACTGGTTCTTAAACCACTCTGGTTAGCAGGACCTAATGGGGGCGGCTGGCCGCAGCTGGGGCACTCGCTTTGGGGGGCTGCATACGGACGTGCCATGATGCTTGCAGTTGACGATGGTTGGGTAGTATAGTGAATGGGGGACCGGTTTATCGCTCTTGTAGCCTTGTCATCAGCATGCGTGTGTGGTGAAAGCGTTTATAAACCGCGCTGGTGTTTCTTGAAATCCACCGACGGCCATTCCGCAGGTCCAGCCACCCAGTAGCACTCGGCGTGAGCGCATGTATATCGGGAGGGCGTGTTGGCCAGGCGGGCGCATGCTGCGAACCCATCAACCCACCTCAATATTCCAGTTTGAATCCATTCATCCCATGCAAATGGGATAGCATCCGGCCCCCAACCCCAGGGGAAAACCCTACTAAAAGCCTACATGCTGGGATTCATGCGCATAGCCCCCCCCCCTCTGTGACAAGTGCCAAAAGTCAATCGCTGTCGTCCACGGCCTCGGAGCCGGAGCCGGCAAACGGCCTTGTCCTGGACCAGAGGGTTCGCTCATTCAGGCTCTTCCTGTATAGACGTGTACGAGCCGCCCACACGTGTCGGTGGAGCCACACGGCCAGCGCTGCTGTCTCAGGCTCGCTTGTCCCTTCCGCGGGGGGTGGGGGTTGATAACAGGATGAAGATGGAAGGCGATGAGTTTTATATGCCTCTCTCTCTCTCTCTCTCTCTCTCTCTCTCTCTGTCTACTTTGTACAGGCAGGCCACCGGATGAGCGGGTGAAGGCGAGACGGGCCCTCTCACTCCCCCACCGCGCGGTCCATCTTCATAGTCCACCTATCAACGGGTTCCCGTCTCACCCCTCCAACCGATCGACGGAGCGACGGTCGCTGGGGGTGGACGATGCGCTGGGTACGTCCCTACAGTACATATGTAAGTACATCCATGGGATGGGATTACTTAGCGCTACATATGCTTGGCCGGGACTAGCTAGGCCTGCTAGCAGGTACACGCTGTAGCCGCTAGCAGGATGTAAGTACCTATTCCGGGCTAAAGTGCCTACATCAGTACATCCCATAGTCCCATCCATCCCACTTGAGCTGGGGGGGGGGGAGGGGGGGAGTCCCGCAGGCGCTGTCGCTTGGTGCCTGTTTCATCCGTCCCATTCAGACCGTCCACCAGTCCAGTCTCCTTGTTCGGGATCGAATCATCAGCAATACCCTCCTTATCTTGAAACTTGCGACGACGCTTGTGCTACTTGCTTGCTTGACCTACTGTTCTGTTCTGGTGGCCGGCTTTGTCCCTTCTCCTTTTCCTTCCTCTTCCTCCCCCCCCCCACCCTCACCTCTGTCCCTTCGTTCAGCCTGCCGTCCGCCCCGCCGACGTTGGATACCTTCATATTTCCAATCTGCCTCTTTCTCTCTCTCTCTCTCTCTCTAGGTCTTTTTGCCCCCCCCCGGCCGCTTACCTGACGGGACTCCATTCCCAACGTTACGCTGCTCAGCCTCGCCGCGACGCACCTGCAGCCTCATATCCCCCTTCCCCCTTTACGACCTGGGCCGACGCGCAGCGAACAACGGCCAGACCCGACTTGACCAGATCGACCACTCGTCGAGCTGAGCCCAGCCGCATCGCCATCGCATCTTCTCCCACGCACACCCACACCCACACAAAACACCCACACATACACACACACACACATCCCCCGCCCGCACAATGGCTGCCCGACCAACCCTCTTCACCCGCGGGCTCTCCTCGCTCTCCCAGAGCACGGATGCGAACTCGCCAAACGTCAGCTCCCCGGCCGAGCAGCGCAGCGATGCCCTCCGCAACTTCCAGAAGACCATGCGGCCCCTGCACACCCACCACGTCTGGGATGTCTACTTTGACAGGTGAGCAAAAAGCCGCTTCCGCCCCCCTCTCCCCCTTCCCCCTCCCCCTCTCCCGTCGAATCCAGGCTGATGGCGCGCACAGGCAAGCCAAGGACCAGAAGCCGCCCGAGGACGGTTCCTACCAGGTCTCGTTCGAGAAGCTCGACATCAAGATCGAGTCGGTGCAGGATTTCTGGCGCTACAACAACAACTTCCCCGTGGACCAGATCAAGATGCGCGAGTCGGTCTACCTGTTCAAGAACGGCTTCAAGCCCGTCTGGGAGGACCGCCGCAACATCTTGGGCGGCAGCTGGACCTTCCGCGTGCCCAAAGCCAACGGCTCCGAGTTCTGGGATCGCATCCAGCTGATGGCCATCTCGGAAACCCTGCAGAGCGTGCTCGACGAGGGTAAGTTGCTCGCCCCCCTCCCTCTATTCGTTCCCCTCGGCCTGTGCGGGCATGGGCTGACTGGTCGCTTCCTCCCCCCCCCCTTCCACAGGCGACCAACTCTGCGGTGTTGGTCTCTCGGTGCGCTTCAACTCGCACCTCATCACCATCTGGCACCGCGACGCCTCCAAGCAGAAGTCGATCGATGGCATGCTGGCCTGCGTCATGGAGCAGCTGCCCGAGAACCTGCGGCCCAAGCCCGACAATTACTTCTACAAGAAGCACTCGGACCACGCCGGTTTCAAGGCGCCGCCGGAGCTGCAGGCCGTCCTTGACTCGCAGAAGAGAGCGAACGAGCTGGCCAACAAGGCCAACGCCAACGACAACGTCAAGGTGACACCGGCCGACGAGGCGGAGAAGGAGAAGGAGAAGGCCGAGGCGGCGGCGACAGCCTAGGCGGGCAGCATCAGGCCGGGGGGAGGGAAGGGATCTGGCATGCTTCATGCCAGGGTCAAAGTCGCCCGGGGTTGATGTAGTGGGGAAGTTGGGGCTGAAAATAGGGGTCCGGCTCCCAGGCTCCCCCCTCCCGCCCAAGGCATTTGGATCTGAAAGGGCAGCATGGGAACTCGATCGAGCATGTGTTACCGCCCATGACTACTATTACACTGCATTTACGGCGTTGGGGGAGGACATCATCTAACGGAATAAATCTTGGATAGGGAAACAGCTCCCTGCGAAGCTCAGGAGGAAACCGCATGCGCCAAGAAATTGATTGGGTATCATCACCACCCGCTCTCCGTGGTATCGCAGCATGGGGGAGCGAGATTTGAAGCGTCCTGGGTGAACAGGTGTTTCTGCTTTCGCCATCGTGTGCCTTTCCTGCATTGTAGATGTCCCGGGGGCGGGCAGATCGCCACACGGGGGGGCATGCCGGGGGGAAAAGAAAACCAGCGCTTTTCTTTCAAAAAAAATATCATCCGTCTCTCCATCATTTCCACACACCGGCGCGGCGCATGACGTCCTCGAACTCGGCGCGGCCGACGCCCTTGCCGACGCCGGCGCCGCCGTTGGCCTCGAGGATCATGTCGCGGAGCAGGGCCTCGTCGACGTCCTGCTGGAGCGTCATGGCGACGCGCTTCAGATGGGCGAGGGTCAGCGTGCCGGTGGTGGTGGCGGCGGCGGCGGTGGCTTCGCCGCCGGCGCCGGTAAAGAGGCGGAAGGCCTCGTCGACCTCGGCGGCGTGCGCTTCGTCGTCGTTATCGTTGTCGTCGCGCGCGTGCAGCTTGAGCGCGCAGATGGCCACGAAGGGCTCGTACGCCGCGCGGCCCTCGTCGTCCGGGTCCAGGATGGCGACGAACTCGCGCAGCTCGGCGCGCGTGGGCGCCAGGTTCAGCGCGCTGGGTTCCCCCTCCCTTTCCCCCCCCCCGGCCCTCCGCGGCCGCCGCCGCCGAGGGGGGAGGGGGGACGTTGTAATAAGTAAAAAGAAAAAAAAAACCAGAAACCAGAAACCAAAGCGGGAAGAGCAAGCCATGTTTTTCTATGGGGGGGGGGGGGGAGAGAGAGAAGCAAGTAGGCAGGTGGAGGAGGGAACCAAAAAAAAATTAACTTACACCATGGCCCGCCGTACGTCGTCGATGGGAATCACGCCCTCCTTCTCCCCCTCCAGCGGCTCGGCGAACAGGCCGAAGGCCTCCCGGATCTCGGCCTCCTCGCGCGCCGTGATGTTGTGCTCCTTGGCCAGCTTGGACTGGCGCTCCTTGGGCGCCGACGAGGCCGCCGCCGGCGGCGCTTTGCGTTTGGGCGGCTGCTTCCGGGTTTGGTTTTCACCCCCCCCCAACGTTAGAGCGGCGTCTCGTATCGGAAGGGTAGGTACCTCCTGCCGAATTCCAACGGCAGCAGCGATGAACTTACCATAGCGTGTGTGTGTGTGTGTGTGTGTGTGAATGTGCGTATGTGGGCGCGTGTTTGTGTGTGTATGTTTGTGTGAATGGATGGTAAACACGATGGCGAGCGGAATGTTGATGATGTCGGTGTTATGAGCCCCGACTGGCCGGTTAGAGTTCCTGGTACCTCTCGATTTGGACGCTTACGGGCAGCGTCATAGGCTGGCGCGGGAACTGGAAACCTCCACCTTCCGTGACCTCCCCCCCCCCCCCCCCACAAGTGGAGACCGCAACCGTTGCGGATGGATAAGTACATACATTCAAATGTATATCTCGGGCTGGACAACCTACGAAAAAAACCACCCGCTGCCCACTTACATGGGAATGGGGTTGGCTATAGAGTTTCATTAGCAGCTACCTCACGGCAGTAACCGTACGCCACCGACACTCGATTACCTTTGGAACGCTTCAGTGCTTAAGGCGCAGTTATACGGTTTTTGTGTTGGTACGAGGCCATACCGGCGAGCTGAATAGTTCCCTCGACGGGGGCCTTCACAGCCATGCCACGAGACATGCCTATCTGTCCCAGGGTTTGGCTCAACTTTCGCCCCAAGACGGCTGGATCCCATCATTCCTATCCGACGGCATCCACAGCAGATGGCAGCGCTACAAGATGGAGGCAACACAGATAACAACCAGGCGGACCATCGATCGGACTTGAGTACAAACAGTGGTTGGTATGGTGAGATGGAAACCCCGCTCTAATCGAACCCAGTAAAGAATCCCTAATAACTCCTACATGTCCATCGTGAGAGGTGTCGTCATAAAAATCTGAAAGTACCGTTCTCGGGCACGACGAGAACAGCCATGGGTTCTAGAACAATGTTTCTGAAGCGGCGCGGGTTTCTTAGAACAAGCCCCACTTCCCCTTCTCCTTGTCGCTCGGTCCTCCCTTCTTGCCGCCCTTGCTGCCCGATCGAGAGCGCGGCTTCTCTTCCAACTGCCTCAGGCTCTCCATCTTCTCCAGCACGAGCTCCAGGAGCTCTTTCCGCCGAATCACGTCGAGGTGCCTCCGGACCTTGGGGTCTTCCTTGGCAAACCTCTCGATCTCCTCCTCCGTCAGGGTGCGGCCCAGTCGCGCGTCCAGCTCTCGTGGGAACTTGTGGTAGAACTCTGTTAGCAGCTCTACGTTGAGGAACAACACCGCCGTCGCTGCGAGCTTGCTTGCTACTGCGTCGAGGAAGACCTCGGGGCAGTAGTACTTGTTCTTCATGCTGGCGCATTGCTTCGACTTGACTGCCAGTATGCGCATTTTGAGCAAGTCCTCGCGGTCTCGAAGGAAGGCTGCCTCTCGTCCTGGCCGTCGCGTGTCAGTATAATCTTGTCGGCGCCCGAGGGACACGACGGCGTTGGAACATACCTTTTTGAAGGAGGGCGGCGCTGAAGCCCCCGGCACCACTTTGCGACTCTGGCTCGACCGTGACCTCGCCCTTCCGTGCCTTGTCTACGAAGTTCATGACCTCGCGAAGTTTTCGTCGGCCGCCTACCATGGTCTCGAGGTTCGCCATTTCTCTCTCGCAATGCGACAGTTCGTTCTTCAACACGCTTTGTACGTGGTCGCGGCCCTGCGACCACTCGCGCTCCTCCATGTCGATATCAAACTTGAAGGGCTTGATGCAGTTCTCCACCTGGTCGCTCGTGCTGTAGTACCGGTCGTTCAGGATGGTCTGGGCGGCCTCGGTAATGGCCTGACGCGCAAAGGGGTGGTTGACAAAGGTGGATCCGCTGATGAGCTGATCGATGCGGGATAGGATCGTTTTGGTCACCACCGTCGTGGCAAGACGACCGACGCCAAGCTTGGTCAGAGCCGACGTCGAGGCATCCAGGCGCCGGTGCCAAAATTCGCTGTTGGGGTCCGCTTTGGGCAACTCGGCCAGGATATCCGGCTCGGGTACCGTCTCGGAAAGATCGTAAATGGGCTTGTTCCAGTAGCGAGCGGCCAGCGTGTCAAGAACCTTCTGGTCAAGTTCATCCTTAAGAAGCTCAAGCATCTGGGGCCGGCCAAACTCCTCGGCAAACGCCTTGAACGAATGCTTGAAGGCGTCCAAGCTCTCGGCCAGATACGACTCGGCCGACAGAGGCCGGTCGTTGTATTGGACCTTGAATTCGTACGTTGCCTCTTCAAGCTCTTGCTGGATGGCATCGCTGGTGCTTTGCAGACTATCGGACATGGTCTTCTCGAGCACGTGCATAAGCTTCTTTCGCAGTGTCGTCGTGCCCACATGCACATCATGGCCGAATTCATGCGGGTGTGCCGCGAAAAATGCCCTTTCATTCTTGGTGATGGCGCTCGTAATGTTCGTCTTTCCGGTCTTGAACAGCCCCGTCGTCATTGGGACGCGAGACACAACACCGACGTATCCCAGTCGCAGAGGGTACTGCTCGTCGTTGAGGATGGCCGCACCGCGTACTGGGTCGACCAAATCCATCTTCGTGACGACACCAATCGTCCGCTCGCCTCGGGGGTCGACGCGTCGGCTGGCCTTCAGTGCTGCTGAGTTGGCCAGATCGACGTCGGCGGCAGAAATGGCCAGGATCACATTGGGCGGCTGGATGTACTTGTCGCACAGCTCGGCGATCTTTCGCTTGAGTGCCACGGGCTGGTTTTCACCCGCGATCTGGATGTAGCCCGGCAGGTCGATGAGCGAGAGATCGGGAACCGTGGGAGAGGAGATGGTGAGACGAATGGGGTCGTCCGAGACGCATTGGGAGTCCGGCACCGCTAGGTTGAGCTCCGTGAGCGTTCTCTGGATGGATGAGAAATCGAAGATCTTGCCGAGACCCAGATCCGGAAACTCTCCGTACTCGGCCGCCGAGCCGGGCGTGTTAACCAGGGTCAGCTCGATAGGCCGACGTGTGACCATGTTGGTGCCTTTCGGCAAGAATTCGTGGCCGACAATAGCTTCCAGGACGGAACTCTTGCCCGAAGACTGGGACCCGATGACCACGATGGAAGGCAGAGTCAAAGCACTTGACTGGCCGACTTTCTGGAGCATGTTCCGGATCTCGATCATCTTCTTGGTCAGCAGCATCATCTGGTCGTCCCGCGCCATTTCCTCCTCGTCTCTGGGGTCGTCGCCCGAGCTTTCGTCGTAGCCGTAGGCAGCGGCGCTCGCACCGGCCAGTCCAGCGCCCACTCGGCTCTTCTTGGGCCCCTCGCCTCCAGGACCACCGGGGCCGCCGCCGCCGCCGCCGTCCCCGGTGCCGACTTCTTCCTGTAGCCGTAGGATCTTCTGCATCCATTCCGGTAGCTCGACCTGCTCTTTCGTGTTCTGCCAGCCCTGGCTGACCTGGCCGACAATATCTTTGGCGCCGCCGAAGATTCCGCTGGCGGCGTTGCCGACAGTGTCTGTGGCAGTGGACAGGGTATCCCACACGTAGTTACCGGCCTGTGTGGCCTGGTACTGCAGCCAGGCAACACCGGCGATGGTCAAGCCACCGGCCATGGCGGGGATCCTAACCAGTTTGACGGCCAGCTTGGGCAGGAAGCGGGCGAATGAAGCATTTCGGACGATAACGGCGTTGTGGAAGGCATTCCCCGGGAACCACATGCGCCGTCTAGTAGCCCGTATGGCGGCGTCGGCTCGGAGCAGGCCGCCCGAGGGGAGATGGTGATACTGGCGGGCAGCAGCCATGGCCGGGCGCGCGGCCGAGCTTGGCAAGCGGCCAGCCGCCACCGCTACAAGCCGTCCGCTCATGCTGTCGATCGGCCTGGAGTCAGCCGAGGCGGTGTCTGTGGGCCGTCGAGTTGGGGGGGAGGGAGAAGAGCATTCAGCGTCGGCGTCGTGGGATGGTGAGAAATGGACTACGGGTGGATGGAGAGTCCTCGGGGCGGATGGGAGTGGGTGTTGAGAGGTGGTCCGCCCTTGATGGCTCAAGGCCGCGTCGGAGGCGTGAGCTTGTGAACTGGACTAGAGTGGAAGCATATGGATTGAAAGTAGGCGCTGTAGTGGCGAGTCGAGTTTCTGCTGTCAGGCGCGTGGCAGGCCATCCATTCGTTATGCGCTCCTGTCCAACATTCATGATGGTCGGTTCCACTCTCCACTCACTACAGCTGCCCCATGGAAGCCCGTGTCGAACCCCCCAAGTGTGGCTTAGTAGGGAATAGAAGGTAGAAATGTGGCTTGCCCCAGTGCCCCGCGATCCGGAAAGGGCTCTCAGGGGATAAGTACCTTATACATATATGGTGGGGGTTCGAATGGGTGCAAGCGCCACAGGACAGCATGGGAAAGCAGGCAGTTAGTTGCTGTGCACTTCCTTTGGAAGCCTTTAGATTCCGTGGTTGGAAGTTCCCCATCCTTTCATGCGTTTGGGTATTGAAGCTGTCAGGAGATATGGGCAGTGGCGTAGCACAGTAAGTGGTTGCCTCACCGAGCTAACCCCCCAGCCCTGACCAGCTAGCTCTTCGAGTTTAGCTGGTTCACTCGTACCCTCTCCAGTATAGGGAGGTCCATACTTACCCAACGACGACGACAACACAATAACAACAACAACGTGTTCATCTATTTACCTAGAACCTGGTTGAAGCGGGGAAAACCGATGGCATCGTAATGTTTTTGCGGTGAAGCTCTATATCGGCAAGTGATCTGCTCCCGCATAAGAGACAGGTAGCACATACCGACTTATTCTGATGCTTTGACCCCTATCGCCAAAGTGTTGGGCCCTTAGTTTCCCCATCTAGTCGGGGCCAATACACGTCCCCCACCTCCATCGTAGCTTGGGAGCCCATCCATGGATGTCGGGTGGACAGGAAGGTGGGCTGCCTTTGGAGAACACCATGAATGTGACCGTCTCTCGTCACTGCCTCCCATAGGAGCTTGTCAACAGCAGATGCCAGGTGGAATGAAGAAGTATCGCATCCTGGAGGCAATAAGCGCACCTGCTGTGAAGAGTTCAATCTGGGCTCCGCAAGTCTTGCCAGCCGGACGAGCTCCCGTCTGTCTCGCAATTTTGTGTTCTTGGAACAAAAGGCGCAACGCACTCTAGTACAGACTGTCTCACCCCACACTCCCGCGAGGCCATCATGGAGGCCTAGGAAATCGCTGGGCTGGGCTTGTCTATGGAGCACGGACTGGGCAATCAGTGAGGACATGATTTATTCAGACGGGAAGGAGCCCATAGCCACGGGAGAAGGGGGTTGAAGGGATGGAAATGACTATGAGGGCGCCAACCTGCTCTCGCCATAAGGGTCTGTCCTGCATGTCGCGGACGGGAACGGGAGTCCGACGTGATGTATGTACCTAAGTATGTATGCACGTATGTACCCAGCCACCACCCGTGATGCCCTGCTGGGCTTAGTAGGGCGATAATTGCTTCAGCCGATGAGCGTATGAGGCGCTCCGTTCCCCGGCTCACCGCGTGGCGTGATGTAGCACCAGATCTTCACACGTGCTACGAATGGATCGTAGCGCATTCATGTGGCGCCGACCTGGGCGGTCTCCCATCCTGAATGGATGGGGAAATGCCTACCTATTACTTAACAGAGGCACTTGAGTAACTGCATGGTGAGCGGTGACAAGAACAAAGTACCTATGTGTCGGGCAAGGCCGTCCTTTTTCGCTTGGTCGCAGTTCAGGGTCAGGGAGGGCTGTCAATGGGCGGTCATGGATGCTATGTCCCTGCCCGGGTAAAGTGCCTTAAAACTGGAGGCTGATGCCCGTATTCTCCTGGTGGGTTATCTATGGGAACAGAGTGCAGAGGAGACAGATGGACACGACAGGTCAATATGGAATCTTCCACTCTTGGGCTCACACGGTCCCATGTCGCCGGGAGTGCCACTATTTGCCCAACAGGCTGGAGGCCCAATCCCTTCAATTTCATTCAGGGATCCCTCTCACTACCCGACGTGCCGCGCGGTGTGTTAGGACGCCCAGCTGCCGGTGTCGCAGGTGTGTACTAGGTAAGTAGGTTACTTAGTAAGATGTCTATACATCCATATCATGTACATGGGTGTGGATACATTTGTTGGTTCACTGCCAGTGGTCCACGATCCAGCCTATTTGTTGTATCCGGGCATTCATCCACCTATCCATCTATCCATGGACGACGGGTACGCGGGGGCGTAAATCCTCAAACAAGTACCTATTACTATGGGAAAACAGCCCTGTGGATGGAAAGGGAACCTCCTCGTCAGCCAACTTATTACATAGGTACTGTGGAAAATAAAAACAGACAGCGGGTGGTACCTACATAGTGGGCAAGTCACTAGCCGCCAGCCAATCTTCCATCGCGGATTCTCGCGTCATCCGCTGCGCCCATGGCACCAGTCGCACTGACAGTCAGCCTAAGGGTCAAGCTCCGTCACCGGGCGCAACTTGGACCGCTGGATGTCTTGAACATCCCCTCTACTTGTGCGCCTAGCAGCCAGCGCCACGAGTCGCGGCCGAGACAGCAAACCTGCCCGAACGAAGGAGCGCAGGGCGTATCGAAAGGAAAAAGAAATTGCGACGAGAAACATTGGCAGCCAGGGACAAACAGACACACCTACTCGCACACGCAAATCCCATCATACATCCATCCATCTAACGTACATCCATTACCCCCCCGTGCCGTTGAGTGACACGTGGGAAGCCATTGTCCGCCGCTCGCTGGCTTCTCCTGATTTGACTTGTACATAACTTCCTCATATACCTGCCTGATACGTCGGATCTTCCCGTCATGTCAGCCGAGTAACGCGCTTTATCCCACGGCTCTTCAATCTAGCACCGTTTCCCATCACCATGTGCCGCTTTTTGGTGAGTGCTCCCTCGGGACGGGCCAGGGCGGGCGTCCGATCTTCCCGCCATGCGCCGCCAACCAGCGGATGGCTTCTGACACGGCTCCCCGGGGGCGCGCATGCAGGTGTACCGCGGCAGCGACGAGATCCTGCTCTCGAAGCTCATTCTCGACCCTACGCATTCGATCCTGAAGCAATCCTTCGACTCCCGTTTGCGACTGGTAATACATCCGACCCTCCCCCGCGCCTCGGCCGGGCACACAAGCGCCGGGACCTGACATCACACGGCAGGATACGAGACGCGGCCAGAACAATGCCGACGGCTTCGGCATTGGCTTCTATACCGACCCGAAACTCGGCGCCGCGCCATGCCTGTTTACCTCGACCATTCCGGCATGGAACTGCTCCAACCTGCACCGGCTGGCCTCCAAGACGGCTTCGCCCCTGGTCTTTGCTCACGTCCGGGCCACCACCGAGGGGTCGACGAGCGAGGACAACTGCCACCCCTTCACCCACGGGAGTCTGATGTGGATGCACAACGGCGGCCTTGGCGGCTGGAAGTACATCAAGCGCCGACTGGCCGAAAAGCTGCACGACGACTGGTACCTCTTCGTCAAGGGCGGCACCGACAGCGAGTGGGCGTTCGCCCTGTTCCTCGACCGCCTGCAACGGCTCGGCGTCGACCCCAGCTCCCAGCCGGACAAGGGCTTCGGCCCGGCCGTGCTCCGCAAGGCCCTGCTGCAGACCATCGAGGTCATCAACGAGCTGACCATGGCGATTCCCGAGAGCACCATCCAGAAGGAGAACGTCGACACCCGGAGTCTCCTCAACTTTGCCGTCACGGACGGCCACAGCATCATTTGCACTCGCTATGTGAGTAGCAACACCGACGAGGCCGCGAGCCTCTACTACTCCTCGGGCACGCAGTGGGAGACGAAACCCACAGCCGCCGAGACCCGGGACTTTGAGATGGAGCGACGCGACAAGGGCGCCGACATTGTCCTGGTCGCCAGTGAACCCCTGACCTTTGAGCGCGGTAAGCAACATAGCCATGCACCCGGTCACGGACCGGCCAGCTGACGCGCGACCAGAAAACTGGGTTAACGTACCCACGAATTCGATACTCACCATCCACCACCAGTCCATCATGGTGCATCCCATCGAGGATAGCTTCTCGCAAAGAGACCCTTACCACAAGCGGTCATCCGCCTTTGCGACGACCAAGGGCCTCACGACCAACGAGAAGGCGGCGCCGCAGGTCATCAGCGACCCCTTGGCCACGCCCGGCGCCGACGCGGACCCGAAGCGGCATATGGGGCCGCTGATCCCTCTCAGCATGCGCAGCAGAACGCCCGAGGGCAGCTGCGCCGCCGCGGCCGTGCCCGGCCCGTCGCGCGGCAAGACCCCCCTGTCCGCCTCGGAGAGCGCCGAGGGCGCCTCGGACCTGCGGACGGTGACGGCCGCCCAGGCCCCGCGCCCGGAGATGAACCCGAAGCAGCCGAGCCAGGGGAACATCAAGAAGAAGCGGCGCTCGCTCGGGGCGGGCGAGTGGTCCCACCCGGCCGAGTACATCGACTCGGACCTACCGCCGCAGCCGGCCGAGAGCCCGGTCCTCAGCCCCAACCGGACGGGCGAGTACGGCAACAACGAGAAGGCGGCCCGGGTCCTGGGTTTGGCGCTGTAGGGCTGGCGAGGCTGGCTGGGCCGTCGAAACTGTGGGTTCGCATGATATTCAACCGGGGAGGGGGCCCATGGTTAAAGGGGCTCGTGATTTTGAATCGTGACACGGGCGAACGGCGCCCAATCACACATAGAATGAACTTATTCATTAGCGGCAAGGCACGGCGTATGGTGAATTCGGCGCCGCTACGTTTCTGGCTGCCGGCGGAAACAAAGAACACCCATTGAGTTTTGGTCCATTGCCTGCTATGTTGGGATTTGATTTGTCCGTGGCGAAAGCAGGCTGGCTTTCCCCAGCACCGATTCTTAGGTGTAAGTACCTACGCAACAGAGTCGCGCGCGCCTCGGCGACACGGCTGTGGACTTGCTTACATACAGAGACTGTCCTGTCTCCGCTTCGGTATAGTAGCATATCGTCGCATCTGATACCAGCATCCCCCAGCGCAGCAGTTTGCTATTGGTCCCCACCCTCCACGAAACCTACAAGTGAACCTCGGCAGATTGGCCCGGCTTCCACGCTGCTTGCTTTTGAAATGTCTCTCTCTCGTATGACTTATCGTACGATGGGCCTGAAACGGAGCGGGGATGCCGCTTATAAAAGAGAGAGAGCGCGCCAACACGTTTGTTCAAGTTGAGTCGATTTTTCCACACTCGTTACTGAAGAGGGTTGACCGCTTCAGCGCAAGGATTCTTCTGTCTGAGCACTCCGGTTCGGGTGCCAGACGCGACATCCACCCGCGTGCGCGCCCCCGGGCCGCCTCACACGAACCCCAGGGGGTGTTAGAAGTTTGTCGGCATACACGGATTTCAGCGACGGCTGACATACATTGGTTCCTTCGAAGCGTACGAGTCCGCAACCAAACACGAGAAAAAGGGGGAAAAAACGGGCCAACAATCGCCGCACCCGCCAGAGCAAAACCCATCCCCCAACTCCGTCCACCCAACCACCCCTCCCTCCTCGCCGGCGGCTACGCCATGTACCGGAACTCGGGGTGTTTGTAGCCCAGGTCGGCGATCTGCTCGGGGGTGCGGCCCTCGAGGCGGTAGTCGCGGCCGCCGCGGTCGCGCAGCTTGTTCTCCCAGGTGCAGTAGGCGATGCCGCCGAGGGCGAGGGCGAGGGTGCAGAGCTGGGCGCCCAGGTTGATGGAGTGGCCGATGGGGTAGTTGGGCTTGTCCTTCTCGAGGTAGGCCCAGGTGGCGAGGATGCCGCCGAGGGTGCCGATGGAGACGATCCAGCCGCTCGTGACGGCGCGCACGCTGGGGCCGGCGGCGTTGTTGAGGCCCCAGCTGAGGAAGCCGGGGCCGCCGGGGAAGGCGCCGATGGCGACGAAGTAGATGCCCATGTACTTGAGGCTGTTGCTGGTGCTCCAGCGCAGCACGCTGAAGCCCGTGATGCCGAGCAGGGTGAAGAGGGCCAGGTAGAGGCCGCGGTGGCGCGTCTTGTCGCTCAGGAAGGCCACGCCGATGGCGACGGCGCTGGCGAGCACGTACGGCGGCACGCTGTAGAGCTGCGCGCGCGTCGCCTCGTAGCCCATGTCGCGCAGCACCGTCGGCATGAAGACGGACATGCCCTGCACCGTGATGTTGATGAAGAAGAAGCCGCCCGCGCAGATCCAGTTGTTGATGTTGAGCATGGCCCGCCGGATGTGGTGGCGCTGCACCTTCTCGTTGGCGAGCGCCTTGTGCTCGAGCCGCAGCCGCTCGTCGGCGATCCACTGCTCGCGCTCCGTCAGCCGCGTCGACGTGCCCGGCGACTGCGGCAGGATGATGGGCGCCGCGAGCCCGAACAGGATCGTGATGATGCCCTCGAAGAAGAAGATGTTGCGCCACGTGTGGATCTCGGCCCCGGCCGCGCCCCACGAGGGGATGCGCGCGAGACCCGTGGCCAGGAGACCTGGGGAGGGGGGGGGCGGCCCCGAGTCAGCAACAAAGTTCGGACGGGCAAAACCAGGGGGGGGGGAAGGGGAGGAGGAAGGACGACTCACCGCCAAAGGCACCGGCCATGGAGGCGGCGCTGACGTAGATGCCGACCCGGAAGTACAGCTCGCGGCGCTTGTAGAAGCTGCTCAGGAAGAAGGCGATGCCGGGCATGGCGCCGCCCTCGAAGATGCCGAGGAGGGCGCGCAGGCCGCAGAGCTGCTCAAAGGTCTTGACGAAGGCGGTGCAGAGCGAGACGAGGCCGAAGCCGACGACCAGGCCGGGGATGTACCAGCGCGGGCCGATCATCTTCAGCAGCAGGTTCGACGGCACCTCGACGGTCAGGTACACGATGTAGAAGATGGAGGTGGCGATGTTGAAGCGGTAGCCCTCCAGGTGCAGGTCGACGCCCATGCCCTGGATGCGGGCATTTCCGATATTGGACCTGGCGAGCCGGGACGAAGTCAGCGACTGTTGGGCGCGGGCCCTGTCCTCCTCCCCCCCCGGGGGTGCGTCTCCTCCAGGGGGGGGGGACGGAGGAAAAGCGATGAAGCACGGCAACACACAAGGACGTTCACATAAAAAGCAGGCACAACATACCGGTCCAGAAAGCACAGCAGGTACAGCAGGGTAACTGCCGGCACGATCTGCCAGTCCAGCTTGCGGCGCACCGTGGCCTCCTCCTCTTCGGTCCACAGGGCCACCGTCTCGGCCGCGGCCGTGTCCGAGTCGCTCCGGAGGGCCGCTTCGGCCTCGAGGGCCGCCGGCTTCTCAACCGACATGACGGGACGGGGGGAGGGGAGGAGAGGGCAAGGGGTGGGCGAAAAGAGGCGAAGCGCGGCCGCGGGCAGTGGATTATTATGTAGGCCAGGCCGGGGAAAAGGTTCAAGACGAAGAAGAGGAAGAAGAAGAAGAAGAAGCTAAATCCTCGACTATACCGGGCGCCGCCTGAAACACTCAACGACAAGGAGCAATACCTTCATCGGGCGAGAAAGGGGAAGGGCGGGGAGGAGGAGGAGGCTCTTACATATCCGCGAACCCGGGGGACGCGGCAGGGCTTTTTAACCATCAAAAAGTCATCTCGCGGATCCTCCTCCTTCTTTGCCTCTGCCAATGTTTTGGGTGGTTGCAGGGGCCGGGGGTATTGCATACCCTCCCTTGCAACCCTGGGTATCTGGGAGGCGTAACTTCCCACTTCAATGCCTGCCCATAGGCCTACTACTACTACTACTACTACTACTATGTACCACCACCACCACCACCACCCTCTTTTTCCCCTCGCCAGGCCGCCATTCAGCTATCGCTTAGGTACCAGGGAGGCAGCGCGTCGGGGTACTGGTTTACTTACCGACTGCGCGCTCGCCCGCGAGCAAAAAGCGTTAGGGGGGGGGAGAGAGAGAGAGAAAGAGAGAGGGTGAAGGAAAAGTCGGGCGTTTGGGGGTCCAGGCCGTGGCTAAGTCGGCAGATTTCCCACAGAGTCTCTGATTGGCCGGCGGTTGGGGAACCCCCGACCAATGCCCAGGCGGGTTAAACCTGCTATAGACAAGCCGGCGCGCCGCCCGGCCGTCGATTGGCCTCGTTTATTGACAACCCCGCAGGTTTGCTTCTTGGCCGTGCGGGGGAGGCACCAGGAAGCCCACGGGTGGAGGGAGGACCGGGACATGGGCATGGGAAGAGAGAAGAAGAAGTCTGGTCCGCTGGCGGCGACAGCAAAAGAAGATACGGGGCCCCGAACCTCAGTCATCCCGGTGATCGATGCATACCTATGCACTGGATATTACCTGGCCTTGTGTATATTATAGGCATTGTAAAGCGTGCGCGCGCCGTAGCTCCGGCATAAGAGTGCCGGGAGGGGACCCCATGCGTTCCGGGTACGGGGCAGATAGACAGATGGACAGTCATTGTCCCCTCGACTATATGTAGGATAATACCACGGAAGAAGGTACTCTATGTGAAGCAAGATACATATGTAAATACCTACCTACTATAGGTAACCACCTATTATTGCCCCGATGATGGGGTTGTATGCCCGTATATACCGCCCCCCCCCCCGGATGGAGGCTTCCAGCACATTGGCCTCCCACCCCTATGGATTCCCGAGCCTCTTGCCGGCGCTTTTCCGGAACCTAGGTAAGTACATCCCCAGGGTTTACTAGGTTTTCGAAAAAACGCATCGGCTCCGCTGTCGCGGGCGCGCGCGGCGTGCCAGGAGCCGCGCCAAACAAGGCAAATGTCAACGAGAGGGAGAGGGAGGGCCGACGGGGAACAGGGGGCGGCGGGAGGAGGACGACCCGGGGAACCCAGTCTCCAGTGCCATATCGCCCATCCATCCGCCGGTACGCTCCATGCAAGATCCATGACACCAGCCAAGCCCGCGGCATGCGGACGCCGTGCCATCCCATGCGACCGACCGAGGGAGAGAGGTAGAGAGATAGACGAGATAGAGAGGGAACCCCAAATTCCCCAATTCCCGGGAGCGGCAAGCCAAGGGAAACGTGCCGATTTTACCACGGTTAATTACAAGTCACACCACCCCCCTGTCGGCCGAGTTTGTAGGCAGCCCCCCCGTTCAGAGCCGTGACACCTTACCCATCTGTTAGTAGGTATATTCAGCTGACCCCGAAAAGGCGCGCGCACCCCTGCTCATGCGTGTAAGCTGCTGAGTTCAATCGAACATCTAGGCAAGAGCAGTACGAATACACATACATACATACATACATACATACATACACACACACATGCATACGCCAGATCCGAGACACACAAGACGATGAATCCCTTCCCCCCTCCCCCCTGGCGGTTCGTGACCATGCATGTCATGTCAGACAATCCCATGGGATGGGCGGTCAGCCAGCCAGCCAGCCAGCCAGCCAGCGAAACGGCGCCGGCCACGGAAGGGTCCAGCCTTCAGCCACAAAACAAAAGTCATGGCAAACGGAGACACACACAAAAGACAGGTAAGGCTGGGTAGGTAAAAGACGTCCCCGTAAAAGCTACCCAAAAGGAAAGAATGGGGAGGGGGGAACAAGCCCACCAGTGTGTCCCACGCCATCGTGTCCTATCGCCATTGACCCAACGTCAGCGTGACCGAACGCCACCCGTCTGTCGGGGGATTCGGAGCCTCTTTCCCTTCTTCCCCCCCGGGGGAAACGACAACAGAGGGAGAGATGACAGATGGATTCATCATCAACCACTGCCGCGCGCACCCACACCCCCCCTCCCTTTCCTTTCCCGGTGGGTAAAATCCAGAAGACCAAAAATTATTACTATGTAAATACCCCAGAATGCCAAGGTCCGATTCGGCCGTCGGACCTCTCGGGGTCTTTTTTTTGCCCACGCCACCTAACCGGGGGGGGGGGGGGGGGGAGGGGGCTACCATGGCCGGGTACAACGATTTGCAGCGCCTCTTTGGGGCTCTCCCAGCCGACGATAAAGATGCCGGCTGTGTCTCTCCCCCCAATCGCCCCCCCCTTCCGTGCCTTTGCTTTCTCTCATCGTGGGACCTCGCCGGTCCCATGGAGAGACGAAAGCTCAACATTGGCGCCGAGAAATGGAAGACACAAGAATTGAGAGAAACCCCAGATAAGTAGCAAGCAGCATTAGCAATTAGGTATAAGCATCCTGAGCGCAAAGGCTCATCGTGTAGCGATCCAACTTTTCCTTGCCCCTTCCCCCACCCCTTTTCCCAAAGCAAAAACCCCCCGTTCCAGACCGTACAAGCAACGCTATGAAGTAACCAGCCGATAGTCTATCCCACCGGCGCTTCCCCTAGCGCTTGCCCGACCCTATACCCACGCCCCCAAAATCATCCGACATAAAGTGCTTTTTGTTTTCCGGACCCGAGAACCCAATGAACGACATGACACCCAGCGTACCCGTGACCTTCTACTACCCCCACCCCCCCTTTTTTGTTGCTAAAGAACCTGAAGAGCGCCGTGCTGTACAATGAAACCAGTGTAAAAAAAGGGACGCTACCGGAAAAAGAGAAAACGGACAAGACAGTCCGCCGGCCGTTGTGGTGGACTCGGCTGTGCGGTGTCCTACACGCGGACCCAGAGCGACTTCTCGATGCACCACCGGGCGGCCATCAGGATCAGCATGGCGAGGAACTCGCAGCTGCCGCCCCAGATCTGGGCCCAGCGGTAGGTGCCACCCGTGGCGTCCAGGATGGCGCCCGCGGTGGGGGGGCCCGCCAGCGAGGCGAAGGCCACGATGCCGCAGACCATGCCGAAGCGCGTGCCCATCTTCTTGGGGTCGCGCGTGAGGCTCGCCAGGCCGCTGATGAAGGCCGCCTGCGAGGCGCCGTTGGTGATGCCAAAGGCGGCGGCCCACGCCCACATGCCGGGGCCCGACTGCACCGCCGTCCACGTGAGGAGCGTGAGCGACAGCGTCGCGACCGAGACGATGTACGTGTTCATGGGCCCCAGGCAGTTGTCGGCCACGTACCCCACGAGGACGCGGGCCGGCGTCGACACGGCGTTGGTGAGGAGCAGGAGGTTGACGGTCGACGTGGCGGAGAAGGCGTTCGCAGGCAGCGTCAGGGCGAAGCTGTTGATCTGCAAACGAGGTCAGTACAAGTGATTCTCCCCAGGAAAGCAAGCAAGGGGGTGGGTGGATGAAGAGGGAATCGTCACGACTTACGTAGAAGAAGCCAAAGTAGAGGGCCCAGTAGAAAAAGAAAGTGCCCACGGCGAAAAGCGTGTACGACGACTCCTTGAAGGCGCTGACATCGACCAGCGTGGCGCCCTTCCGGGGAGCCAGGCGAGGCTTCAACAGCAGGTTGCCCACGACGCAGATGACGAGAGCGACGAGCCCGGCACAGCGCACTGCCCATGCGAACCCAACCCGGGGGATAAGGTACTGCACGGTGGCCGGGAAGACGACGCTGCCGGTGCCGGTACCCGCGGAGGCGATGGTGAGGGCCAGGGACTTCTTGCGATCGAAGTAGGAGCTGACAATCGTGGTCGAAGGCATCCACATGAGACCCAGGCCAAGACCTGTCATCAAACCCTGCGCAAGAAGGATCTGCCAGTACTCGGTCGTCAGGCTCGTCAGGAAGGTGCCCAGGACAACAAGCACCGAGCCGACCAGCACGGCGGCGCGCCCGTAGCCCGCGTCCGCCAAGGGGCCGCCCACGACACAGATGGCGTTGTTCAGGAAGATCTGGAGCGAGCCGATCCAGGCGACTTGCGAGGTGGGCAGGTTGAGGTGGTTGGTGTAGTAGAGCTGGTAGATGCCAAACGTGGCTCCGTAGCCGCAGGCGATGGCGTTGATGAAGTGACCAGCAACTACCTGTCGCCAAGCCAGCGCGCCGCCGTCGGGAGCATCGCCATCGCCATCGCCATCGACGGCGGCCTCAACAGTCGGTCCACAGTGCTCGACACTGGAGAGGGAAGTTTGACTGCCGGACACGGGGATGACTGAGACGGACACCTCGGGGCCCTTCTTCTTCTCCAAAATACCAGGGGCGAACATGGTGGGGTCGCGGTGCAGCTTACTCGCACGGGGGGCAAAGAAAATTCTGGTATAAGGCGCGGGGAGGCCGGGTATCAGGCCGGGGAGCTCGGGCAGAGAGGCGATGGCTTGAGGACGGCCCTTCTAAAGCTCGCCGTAAAGAGGCCATCGTCGCGCCTTCATATACGCAGTCGGGCAGCCGGGCCCTCGGGCAGCCCAGGCGACGCCATTACTCACCAAAACCGCATCGCGATGTCTGCGCCCGCGAGGAGGCGAATTTCGAAGCCTGACAAGTCCGTTAACGGATGTGGAGCGCCTCGTGGCCGACGGTCGCGGTGGAGAAGGTAATCTGGAGCTCGCTCCCATCGCGAGTCTGGACCGGTCTTCCCGTGGCACCCTCATGGGCCACGTTCTGCGATTGCGATGCCCAGGCGCGCCGGGGAACCCAGGTGGATGGGCCGCAGCGAAGAAATTTGTTCTGGATACCCTCACCGCCCACGCCGAAGCATCGTGACCACGGGCTTCACGATGCCACCAGCCTCGACGCGCAATGTCGGAAACTGGAGCCAGCGAGCGAAACCTCGCCGACTGGACGGGCCCCCCCTGCGGTGAATCAGGCTCGCGTCGCATGGTCGTCAGGTCCATAGGGTCCCCAATGCCCAACTGGACGGTCACGGTTCCCGCCCGGTGCGCGCACACGAGAGTTGGTTTGGCTCGCACCACCCGCCGGGGCCAAGTCACGGGCCTGGACCGCTGGACCTGGACCTGAATTCTGGAGACCCGGGGAGAAAAGGGCGGTCCCGCGCCAGCGCCAGCGCTTTCCGCCGCCGGATATCTGCTGCTGAGAGCGTCCGCGCGTCGAGCCAGCTGACACGGCGCCAGGGTCGGGCTAGGCCAAACCAGACGGATGGCGAGAGGGAAGATGGAGAATGCGCGGGCGAGCCAGCCCTGATGAAGGAAGACGTACCGATGTCGACTCCAACTCGGGTGGGGGCCGTGGCTGACGCGCTAGATCTCCGCTTCTCGAAGGTGCACCCGAGCCGACTGTGGCTGGCGACTGTGGCGCCAAACTCAAGTTCAACGTCGCTCCCTCTCCCCCCGCGCGACGCCCGCCCGCGCCCACGCCGCCGGCGGCCAAAGAAAGCCGATATTCAGGCCGCGCCGGCCCATGCGACCACGATTCCCGATTTTCCGATTTCGAAATACCCAACGCGACTCGAAGCGACCCCGGTGCCGGGTTTGTGTGTCGTTACACTTGGCGACAGGGGTCTGCGCCTTAGCGCGCGGGATAGGCCGGCGGGTTTCTATTGGCCAATACTGCGCGGGCCATGGAAAAGGGAAAGTGCGCAGGTTCCAGGTGCGACTGCCGTTGGAACCAACAACTCATACCTACATATACCGTTGAGAGAAATTTACCTTCTCCAAGTGCGCGAGGTACCTGGTACTTCGGCCGTCGCCCGACCCGTCGCGACGCCGACGTTCCGCGCATCCATTGCGCTAGGTCGTTGGTAAAGGAGCGCACCGTGGCGAGATCCCATACCCTGCCCTGATGCGCTTGCCCGGGTGCAGTGCCGAGCGGCCACACGGCCGACGCGACAGCGAAATCCATAAGTGTGGTACTTTACCTGGGTAAGGGCGCACAGCGCGGCCGCTGGCTACGCAAATCCCAATGCCGCCCGGCATCCCTGTCGGGGACGGAGCGCAGGGCTACCCAAGTTCGGGAGCTGGTTTTGCCATCACCAGGGGGCTGAATCGCGGCCTCGGGCACGATTGATATGAATAGACATTTTCGGCTACATTTCGAGACCAGTGGCGCCAAGAGAGAGTAGAGAACACCACCCAAACCCAACCTCCGCCCCCTCCCGTCCCCTGAAGTTTTGCGCAACCACCAATGCACACCGTCGCGAGCCGCAGAGCCACGAGATAGAGGAAACAACAGAATACAGACCCAAACCAGGTGCAAAAGTCAAATACATCCACCCGCCCTCGTAAAGCTGGGGCCCGATGAAAAGAGGTGCTCCATCGCTGCTTCTCTCACAGCCCGCTTGCCCCAGGGGTGCCCTTTCTCTCTCAGCAAAACCGCGATGAAGCCATCCATCTAAGCCCTCCTACCTGCGACTTCGACTTTTCTTTCCATGTTCTCGCTACACAAGCATTCGCTCGCTTTTCTCCCTCACCCCGTGCCGCTCCTCCCCATGCAACGGCTGCCCCACCACCCCCTGGCTTTTTTCCTGCCTCCTGATGGCCCGATGCGCTGGCCTTGTGTTGGAACGGGCCAACGTCTAATGAGTGACTGGGAAATGACAGAGAAACGCCGGAAGCTCTGTCGATAGAACCCAAATGTGAAGGAGTGGAAAGGCCTCAAGGACCACAATTAGACCCATTGTCTATACGCCATACGCCATTCCGAATCCCGACTGCACATTCCGCCAAGCGACAATGAAACACGACCGGACGCCACAGCTGACTTGCGACGCCGGCAGCATGGTTTACCACTCCAGATATACGTCTGCTTCCGATCCGGATTGAGCTTCGCCGTCCTGCTCAAGGGGGGGTTGTATGCGCCTCCTCGACGCGCTGGGGACGAGGCGGACGCGCTCAGCGAAGAGCCCCCATAAGCTCACACGGTCATTAATGCCTATCGCTTGCGCTTTTTGTTCTTGTCGAGCTGCGAAACAGGCGGACCCATGTCGATGTGGGCAGGCGGAAGGAGGGAAGGCTGGCCAGGCTCCTCGAAGTGTTTAACAGACACGCCCATGTGCCTGCCATAGCGGCCCTTACGGCCGTTGCCCTCGTCTTCACTGACGCACTGATCAGCACTAAGGCCGGCGTCGCGGCAACGGGTGCAGGGGCGCTGGCGGTCGCAGCCCTTCTTGCTCTTCCGGCAGCGTTGGCAGCGCGGCTTGGTGGAGAGATCGGGGTGATCGTCCTCGCCAGGCTGGCCGGGCATGGACGGGACCGAGACGACGGACGGCTTGCGCGACGGGGCAGGCAAGGAGGCGGGCGACATCGGGCCGCCGTTGCCGTTGGGCACGCTGTTGGCCTTCTTGCTCTTGGTGGTTGAAGTCGAGGTCTTGGGTGCCTTGTTCATCTTGGGCTTGCTCGTCTTGAGACCGGGCAGGCGCGGCTTGCTTGCCGTCTTGGCCTTGTGACCGTTGACCTTGGAGTCGGGGGAATTATCGTCGGCGCCGTCTTCATAGTCAGCATCATCGCCACTGGCTTCGGCGCTTTCCCGGGGCGGCATGAAATGGCTCTCGGTAGTCTCGTAGATCTTGCGAGTCGCACCCAGAAGATCGAGCTTCTGGGGGCGAGCCGAGGGCAGGTCCTCCTCACTTTCGCTGGCACCATCACTGGTAGCGCCAGTAGAGGAGGCTGCGTCAGCCTTGCCGCTGAAGGTATCGTCTAACGTTGAGGCAGATGTCCGGCCATGGGAGACATTAGACATCTCCCCCAGCCTCATAAGCTGGATGGCGACATCCTTGTCTTCCTCAGACACGCAGCTGCCAACAGTAGGGTCAGGGGTCGGCAGAATGTTGGGCGCGCCGGGGTAGCCCATGCTTCCTCGGTGTCGCCTAGAGTCGGTCATCGGCGTCGCGAATGTGCCAGTGTGGCTGTAGCCGCTACCGTAGCTTTGGGGCGTTTGTAACGGTCTTGGGTTCGTGAAAGGGTTCTGGCCCGGGTGGGCGAAAGGCAGCGACGGCCGTTGGTACTCAACGCGGCGGGCCGGTGACACCGACGGGTTGGATGTGGCAGCGGGCATCTGGGGAGGTGCAAACAGAGGGAGCTCCTATATTAGTGTCGGGAACGATTAGAACCAAGCGTTCGGGTCGTGGGAGCACATTCAGGCCGGCAGCGCGGAGAGTGCGAGACTTACGGAGCTTTCGAATTTGGCGCGTTTCCGGCGGCCGCCTTCCACAATGTTATCAACACTGATATCGGTGTTCCCGATCTGATCCTTGGCCTTGCTCGTCACGGAGCCGCCATTGTCGCCACTGCTATAGCCATTCATGCTGTCGCTGTGGTTGTCATAGTTGGAGGCGCGGGTCTTGGACGAGCGGGAGCGTCCCTTCTTCCCAGGGTTGGTGCTGACAGAGGTGCTACGTCGCCCGCGACCGCCGTTGGGAGAAGGGCTGCGTCTCCGCGATGCCCGCGAGTCGGGTCGGGAGATGTGCTGGTTGATTGGCTGCGCCCATTCGCTCTGCCCAAAAGACTGAGCGCTCAACGCGGTGGGCGGGTAGGCGCTTGCGACATAGGCCGGCGCCGGAGGCGGGGAGCTGTCAATGACTCTGACGTGGACAGTCATGTCATTCTTGAAGTTCTCGTACCGGGCAATCAGGGTATTGCCCTGGCCGTCCTCGAAACTGACGCCCTTGCTTCCGGCCGGCCCCGAGTAGAGGCCGTAGAAGTTCTTGACGGTGGTGACAATCGACTCAGTACTGTCATGAGGGTAGATTTGCACTCGCAAAGGGAGGCGCGCCCGATACTGGGGCGCCTCCTCGAGCCGAAGTTCAAATGCGACATGCTTGGGGTCCACGGGTCGCACCGGCGACTCGCTGCCATTGCTTGAACGGGCCGAGTAGGCCATGTGAATGTCGACCGGTGAGGCAGAAGCCATACTGCCTGCCTCCCGGAGAGATGGGGGTGGCGAAGAGCGTCTCAAACGCGAGATGAGTTCAGAGTCCGGATCAACGGACAAGCGCCCACGACGGAGGAATCGCTGGGTGCCCGGCAGCGGTGCGGACAGCGACAGTCTTGGGAACTGGCGGTGATTGAAGCAGGCTTTTTCTCGAACCTCTCAATAAAATCAAACCCGATAGCTCATTCAGGTAGCCGTCTCGGCAATGTAGTGGTGTGGTTGGTTTGGGGTCTCCGTCCGCGTGTGCCGAAAGGGGAGAGTTGAAGAATTCGAGGTCGGGGGTGGAGGGAAGCGGTCAGGATGTGACGTGAATTTTGGGCGCACGAGTGTTGTGAAGGTGCGATTCGGATACGAGGCCCAACGCAGTCGGATCAACCTGGGAGAGACGAGAGAAAGATCAGCGGGTGCGCCAAAGAAGCCGTTTCATCGAGATAGCAACCGAAGAGCCGCCGTGCACGGCGTCCAGTCTGCGTCCCCGGGCGAGGTGGTAGGAGAGATCTTCTCGTAACGGCCCGCCCGGAACGCCGACTTGTCGGCGGCAACACGGCGACATGGGAAAGAGGAAGGGCAAAATTGTAGTCCAGGGTCGATCGCGTGTCGATTAATGGCAGGGAAATCTCACCAGAAGACGGATCGAGTGGTGAAGAGTGGTCTATCGATGCATTGAAAGATGCCGAGCACTCAATCTTGGGGCCGACTTCTCCAGTCGAGCGAGCGAGGGCTGCGTGCAGGAGAGGGGTCTGGGCCGTTGGGGGGGGGGGGGGGGGAAGGAGTCGGCGAAAGGGCAAGGGGCGAGAATACCGTCAG
This sequence comes from Nigrospora osmanthi, assembly GCA_029489945.1. Lineage (NCBI taxonomy): Eukaryota > Fungi > Ascomycota > Sordariomycetes > Amphisphaeriales > Apiosporaceae > Nigrospora > Nigrospora osmanthi. The sequence goes on along the minus strand of CP120503.1, from coordinate 1,602,975 downwards.
AATCAATGGGCTCGCAGATGGATCGTGGTTCCCTCCAAGCAGCGATGACTCCAAAATGGCTCTGTCTGGATGGTGCTGCTGCTGGCAAGGTCGGCAGAAAGAGGAGGAGGTCTGGCTCTGTGGAAATCGGGGTTGCGACCAAGCCGCAGCTCAGGCTCCATCGCCTAACAAGCCGCAGCGGCGCACATACGCTTCCATCTACGATTCGGTACAAAGCACACCCAAGCAAGGCCTTGCACACACACAGCACCCGACATTGCGCCCGCCGCTGCCAAACCCGCCAAACGCATCAGCGAGAGCATTTACAGGCTCCCGAGGGCCTCGTCTCTGCCGCGGCCTGCTTTGGCGGCATTCCGAGAGCTCCCTGCGCTTCCTAGCCGCGTGCGGCGACGCCTCAGATATTGCAAGATTCCTCGCGCGCTCCATGGCCCCCCTCCAACCAGCCTCCATGTACACATACACGCCTACTTACACTGTACGCTCCGTCCAGAACGGGCGCCCGGCTACGGGCAACTTAATCTCAGCTCCCTGCTCCCCATGCCTGCACTCTCGACCTCACCGAGGTGAACGTTCCCGTCTGGGTAGCATGGGCACCTCAGCAGGCCGGTAGACGAACAAGGAGCATTCGCGCTATTGTCACTGGGCACCCTGGAACATGGTAACGGCGGTTTGGGATCGGGCGGGACGTAGAGGTAGACCAGGCCGGCTGTTCGAAGTCGAATCCTGCCCGCCCGCCCACTTATGCGGACAGTACGACGTCAACGCTCACTGACTGTCTCCATGGCCGCAGCGTCTACGGGGCACCCGGCAGTCCTCGTGGGAATAGAACCGTCGCCTGGCGCTTCCACGCCCATTTGCGCCGGCATTGATGCTCGGAACTGCTGGACCTCCAGACGCGCGCTGCCGCACTCGCGGGGCTTGGATTGGGTTGCGATGCGCTCTTCCAGCAGCGCCGGGAGGAGGGAGGGGGCGCCAGGCGGGAAGGACCGGATATCGCGAGCATGTCGAATGCGACGCCGGCCATCTTCCTTTCCTGCCGCGCAACCTTCCCCTCCCCCTTCGGAGCCACACGCCCATTCCCTACCTCTCCCGACGGCCAGAAAAGCCTGGCCTGGCGCCCGGCGACGTACATGGCAAGCCCATCGCCAGGACTTGGGGGCAAGCGGGTGGGCGTCCGAGTGCAAGGGTCTACCGGCGCAAAAAAGACGGCCAAGTGAGTTGCGCGCGATTGCCGTCGCCCCTCTCCTGCGATGTGACAGCCCAGCGCGGTAGGCATGCGCAACACGCAGACATGCCCATGCCATGCCGCGCTACCTACGTGCCTACATACCTAGATAGTTAGACCTACGTACGGGGCAGCTACGGATAGGCGACCAGGGCGCAACTCTTCCATGGTGTCATGCCGGAAAAGTGGCACTCCTGCCCTCGTCACGGCCCATTGGGTGGCGGGCAGTCCATCGCCGTGGTCGCGCCATGGGGCATCGGTGCAGGACGAAGCTGTGCGCATGTACGTAGGCATCTGTAGGAAGGCGGGCGGGACAGGGTGTTGTTGTTCACGCTCTCCCATGGATGGAGGTCACCAGGGCCGCCCGCTGCCTCGTCGCCGCCTGCTTGCCCGCGCTGGACTGGACTCGCCGGGTCGCCCGCCTCGACGAGACCAGGCGCGGCGAGCCGTCCAGGAAGGATATCTTCGCGGGCCCGGCGCAAGTGGCCCCCTCTCCCCCTCCTCCCCCCCCAGGCAGCTGGTCGTTGGCCATCCATCAGGTGTTGTGTGTCGTTGTTGATTGGGATGGCACAACCCGTCGCCCGTCGGCCAATGGCAGCTGCAATCTACACAACCCCGACCGGGCTACAGGGGGTGCGCGCCCGTACTCTGTAGAGGAGGGCAGAGAGGGTTCGACACTCTGCCGTCCGACGATGGCGATTGGAAGACGGCGCGGGCCACCATGGGCGGCAGGCGGGCTTGGGGGAGGGGGATGATGCGCGAGACGGACGACAACGACCGACCGACCCCTCCCTCCCTCGTCTTCGATACACTGTCCCCCCATGGCTGGCGTTTCATCGTTTGGCGCCATGGAAATGCTATTGGGAAAACCCCAAGGGACTTGACTATTTACGGCACCACAGCAATGGCTGGGCCCCCGGGCGAAAGCGGGCGACACGGCCGTCTTGGATCACGTTGAACTTTGTCTCGATGGGAGTGGGTGGATACCCATGGATGTGTTGGCACAGCCAGGCCTGCCAGGCATCGGTCGCCAAGCTCCATCTATTTGGCGATCGCAGCGGCGCCGGCGCATTGATGCCAGCAGCAGCTGTGTGTTTCTCCCAGTGCGCCGCTAGATTTCCTGCGCATTGAGTCCGTCGGCTCGTGGTAAACAAGCGCCGAGCGAGCGTCGTCCTTTTTCTTTTGGCCAGCTACATAGGAAGGAGTGTCCGAAAGCCCCCCTCCCGTCCCCAGGGCTATCCCCTCGTGCCCTCCCCCTTCCACGAGCCACCCCTTTGCTCGCCCTTGGATCGGGAAGCGGACGCGCGCAAAACGGACCATGGATGGCGCAGCTCGGCTTCACTGCGCGCGCGACACACACTCCCATTCCGTTACATACTACGCAACAAGCTCTAGCTGCAGGCGATCGCCGCTTCGTACTCTTCGGAGGGCCAATATCTAGACCGCTACAGATGGAGCATGACGTCCAATGGGAATGCCGCCGTCCCTGGGAAGCGTTTCTTTGCCCTGCCATACCTTGCGAGAAAAAACCTGCCCCATCCTCACCGCATTTGAGGGTCCTCCGGGTCCCAGGCCAGACACTTGTCATCCTGGACTTGGTGGATATGGCCACCAGTCATCGCCCCGAGCACAGCAGCTTCGGCGGCAACGGGCCCTCTTCGTCTTCTCGCGCGCCCTCGTCTCCTCCCCGCGCAGGGTTCGTCGCGCGGCGTTTTGCGAAAACGGACAGCGAAGAGGCACTACCAGTGATACCCAGCGCTGCCCGCCTCCGCACTTTGCCACGCACCCACGAGAAACACAGACTTTTTCAACGCTGCAGGTGAGATGGAGGACCTTCATGGCCATCCGACTAATCACAAACGAGCAGCAACAGGCGTGCCGATGCGTGTCTGGATTCCCCGCATGCCGGCTCGACTTGTCCTCTCGTAATCCCAAGGTGATGAGTGAAATGGCAGCGCCAGCGCCGGACCTTTGGCCCCCCCCTCCCTCGTCCCCTCTAAGGCCGCGACCAGGACTCCCATTGCCGTCGGTTGTTGCGACGACTCCTTGCCGCATCCTGGTTTACCATCGCGCGCAACCAAGGTCGTCGTCGCATCTCTGCGACAGCAGGACAGTATCAGCGCACTGCTGTCGCAGATGCACCCGCCGGCTATAGGCTCGATGGCGTGCCTGGCCTGGCCTGGCCTGACCCTACACCCAAGCTTGGAATGGCACCGGCACACACACACACACACATGTCGCCCATCCGGGTCAAGGCGCACGACTCGTAAGCGATCGCATGTTGCGCCGCGACGAGCGCAACATCTATATCTTGAAGAGCAGCGAATGCGCCGTGCGACAAAATGCGCGCGCGCGCGCGAGCGCGGGGTGAGGGGAGACTGGCCAACCCGCACGCCTATTGCGGAGGGCGCGCGCAGAAGGCAAGCTCAGAGCTGCGTCGCATAGGGCGGCCTCGGCGCGCACTCTGCAAAAGATGGCGATGCCGGCGCTGGAGGGGCACGAAGGGCCCCGAGAGGCGACGCTCGTTGCGCGGCGGCGGCCCGTCGTCCTCAAAGGCGTCCCTCTTGCAACCCGGTCATGCGCTTAATTGAATCACGTGAGAGCGCGGCGGGCACGCGCGCCAGGCCCCTCGGCCCGCGCGCGGAGCGAACCCTGACGGAATACGGGGATTCCACGAACATTCCAGATCTGCACCCGGGGAAAAAAGGTAGAGATAGGACCCCGGCCGTGTCGGTAGCGCCGTCTCGCCCTCCGGCGTGCAGTTCGTCCAGTGCGGCGGTCCCGATCCGCCTATTTATCGATTCGCGCGTGCGCTGGGCGACGTGTTGGGGTTTTTCTCACATGACGTAGTGGACCAATTTGGAAAAGGCAGACTGGAACACTCGGGCCCCCTTGCGCCGCAAACGGGCCAGCCTGTCAGGCTGCCCGCCCCCCCTCTCAGGCACCAGACAGGGCGCGCAAATCTGCGCCCCGTGCTATGGGATGGATGGGATAGGATGGGATGGGACATTAGCACTCCATGGCGGAGTGTAAGGTACCTGGCTTTCTGGCACTTGGTACTGGTATCCCATCGTGCCCATCCCATCCACCCCCATCCCATCCCGTGTTGAGTGACTAGCATCGCCCCGACTCCGTGCCAACCAACGCCTCCTCAAGCCACGCTGCGCCGGTCGAGTCGGGAGATTGGCAACAATGGCCGCCCAGACATCGGATCGTGCCAGGAATCTGCTCCGGACATGGTATTGCATCCCTGCGCGCACCGCCAGGGTACGTACATGAGGTCGTATCCAGCCCGCTCGCTCCCTGGCCGACCAGATATGTAGTAGTGCTCACGCCCCCGACGCCTGGCACAGCCCGTGGGAGGTAAACAACCTTCCCCCGAACGTGCACCTGCTACAGCGGCTGCGCGGCTCCGGCGCCCCCCTCCCAAGGACGATGGATGATGACACGAGTAATTGAGGCACTCGGGGCCTCGCCTAAGCGGCTAGGCGTTCATTGCGATGGTACAGGATCGACCTCGACCGTGCTCCTAGACCTGCTAAGGCTGCTAGACCTCCTGAAGCCTCCACTTGGTCTGCACATTTGTACGGGGACCGCCAGAGGGGGACGTCCCTGGACGGTGTCGGTAGGCCAGGAACGCTTCGTGTGTGTCTTCAATCTTGCGCGGGTTGGCGGGCGCGGGCACCTACCTATTCCATCCGTCTCTTAAGAATCCCATGTTGTACAGTGGCATGTCAATAAGAAGGGCATGTACTTCTTGTACATGGAGAAGTCACCAGAGCCTTGGCGCTAAGGGGCCTTGCCTCATTGAGTATGGTACGGAATGCGCGAAAAGCCCCTCGGTACTTCAGAAGCCACCTCTCCGCCTTGATAACTACTTAGCAGAGAGGTTTTCGAGAACCATGACGCCTAGCTTAACTATGCCCCTTCACATGCGACTTCGGCGATAACGTCAAATTAGTGTTGGTGTTGTTTTTGAGGTCAACGCGAATTGAAGCGCGTACAGAGCCCAAGTACCTCGGATTCTCGCCCTCAAGTTTCTCCGAGTGAGATAGGTTAGCGTGGAAAAAAGTGACTTGAGATGTACAGGGGTACTTACTTAGTCGTAGATGCCCGCCCGGCCGGGATGCAGACGCATCCCATAGTGCAGCAGCTTATGCTTTTTGGCCCCACTCTTCCCTTGCGGCGCTTGGATTTGTTTATCCTCATTGTTTACACCCCCAGCTTTCCAGCTATCCGGTGTTGACTGCTCCTCAGGCGCTTCAAAATCCTCCCATCTTCCGGGCCCTCGACGAGTTGGCGTCGCCAGATTGATCCCTCCAGCATCAACCAGTCCTGAACCTCAGTCATTCCTAGGTACGTGGTGGTCCCCTTGCCCCCTCCGACCTGGACCCTTCTCCTCGCGCCGCAGGGTCACGGGCCATGGCATTGATCGTTTGATTAGGGGGCTTTCTTGCGAGATTGCATTTCTTGAATCTTGGACCTTTTATGTTCGCCGCTACAGAAGAATCGTTTCCACTCGCGTTTGGCCGGGTACGATAGCTTCCTCTCCTCTGTCCGGAAGCCATACCTCAACAACACCATCAACCATCCACGCCATGGACGCCAGGGTAAGTAAATTCCAGCCTCGTTTCGAAATCCCCTCTGCACCACACCCCCCCCTGCCCCGGCCCCCCGGTGATCGCGAGATCCGCTTCGGCTGGCCCGCCGCACGCCCGGCAATGCCACCGCTACTTTGACTTTGGAGCCTTCTACGGAGACCAGCCGCTTGGAACCCAAGCCTTCGCTGGGCTGGGGATTTTTTTTGGACTATCCACACGCCACTGCAGTTCTTTGGGCTGGTGTGGGGTGGAGTGCGCGCTACCTCGGAAAGAAACGCGAGCCAACTGTCGCGATATCGCGACTTCACAGCCTATCCCACGCCACAAACCTACTCAAGGGCCGTCCGATCCCTAATTCCCTCGCATTTGAATTATTGCGCAAGTCTGCCGACTGGCGCGCGTTTTCCACCTCACGCGTCCACTGCCTTTTTTAACCCCCACCCCGCGCATATAATCCTCCATACTCGCCTCCATCCAGGCCCTCGCTAACACAAGCTACACAAACCAGCCTTCCCGCCCTGCACGACCTTTGGCGGTCCCAGGCAATGAAAAGATGGCTCCCGCCAAGCAGATTCACCATAAGCACAAGTCCACCGGCAACCTCCTCCTCCAGCAGCTACACCAGCCCGTAAACGGAAGTCTGCAGGTTGCCGCCAAGCGCGCTGCCTTCGGCGATCGCAGCAACACCGCCAGAGGCGTCCTGTCCCGTGACGACTCGAGCATTTCTACCACAATGGTGCGCCAGGCTACGACGAGATTGGTGCCTCGTTCCGAGCTATATGCGGCCGCCCAGGACCAGGAGAATGACGGCATCCGTGCCGTGGGCAAAGATGCTACCAAGAAGGAGTTGGCGGTCGCTCCTGTCGTGCACCTCCCCAGCCTTCCGACCAAGAAAGCAACTCACCTTCCAAATCCGTCCAAGCGAACAACCGTTTACGCCGATCTCTCTGGGCTCCATGATGCACTCGAGAAGGTTTCTGCCAACATCAAGGCCTACCGAGACCCTCCGGCCCCTTCCTTGCCCGAGCCTACCACCGTTCCTTCCCCGGAAGACGAAAAGTCACATTCCCTCAGCGAGGACAGCGACCCTCTGGGCATCACTCATTCCGACGACGGTGTCGCTGAGCCGCCTTACCTGGATGCTGTCGAAGAGCTCCCGGCCGAGGTCATCAACCACCCCGTTCTCGGTGCCAAGCCGCTTTCGTACCTGGCCGAGCCCGAGTCTGCCGCCAAGGTATCCGTTGAGAGCGTCGATTTCACCGCCCTCGATCTGCTATCCCACATTCCCGACGAGGATCCCGCCTATCCTTCGGAACCGGACGAAGACTTATACGACGATCAAGGATACACCACGGCCCACTCGGTTCGTGGCCAGGAAGAGCCGACTGCGCACCGCGACCATTCCGACCCTACCCGCACCTCGACCAACGCTACCGTGACCGTCATGTTCCCCCCGAAGGTGGGAAGCCTGGGCCAGGCCGAGTTGGAGGCTGCCGAAGGCTTCGTCAAGGCCCTACGCGCCTCTGAGGACTACGACGAAGACTTGTGGGACATCAGCATGGTGGCCGAATACGGCACCGAAATCTTCGAGTACATGCGCAAGATGGAGGTAAGCCGGGACTGCCCCGCGAGTTCGCTCTCAACTTCCGTCAAGCTGACCCGCCCCAGATGCAATTGTTGCCCAAGTCACATTACATGGAGATCCAAACAGAGATCCAGTGGTCAATGCGGGCTGTCCTGATGGACTGGGTGATCCAGGTTCACGGCCGCTTTGGCCTCCTTCCCGAGACGCTGTTCCTCACGGCCAACTACATCGACCGGTTCCTCTCGGTCAAGGTCGTCTCGCTGGGCAAGCTGCAGCTCGTGGGCGCCACGGCCCTGTTCATTGCCGCCAAGTACGAGGAGATTAACTGTCCCTCGGTTCAAGAGATCGTCTACATGGTAGACGGCGGGTACACCATTGACGAAATCCTGAAGGCCGAACGCTTTATGCTGACGATGCTCGAATTCAACCTGGGTTGGCCCGGTCCCATGAGCTTTCTGCGACGCATTAGCAAGGCCGACGACTACGACCTTGAGACACGTACGTTGTCCAAGTACTTTCTCGAGGTGGCCCTCATGGATGAGCGATTTGTCGCCTCGCCGCCCAGCTACGTCGCAGCAGGCTCCCACTGTCTCTCGCGGTTGATTCTCGAGAAGGGCGATTGGGTGCGTACTCCCCTCCCCTCTCCTCTCTCCCCCGGTTTGGACTACGCCTTCTAACTCTGTATACCCATAGTCTTTGGAACACGTTTACTATTCGTCGTATACCTTCGAACAGCTCAAGCCCATCGTCGGGATGATGCTCGACTGCTGCCGTACAGCAGCCCGCCACCATGCCGCCGTCTTTGAGAAGTACTCGGACAAACGGTACAAGCGAGCAGCCTCATATGTCCAGACGGAGCTCAAGAACGGCTTCCAGCTGGGCTTCCAGGCGCCGGTTCGACAGGCTTGGCAGCCTCGTCCCCCGGAGGACGAAAAGTTCAACGCCCTCCACTTCACCCCTGCAGCCGAATATCAACAGTACAAGATGCCCATTCCCATGCAGGGCTGAAGCAGACTCGTGTGGGGGTGGCTTGTTTGCCCCACGCTGGGTCACTCACACCCCACGAAACACCTCGCCACCTCTCTTCGCTGTACATATACGCATTCGCCTCGGTTACGCCTCTCTGATGAAGCTCGCCTACCGCTTTCAGCTGGCCATACGATTTGCCGCCTCGCGCACGGTGGTACAGTCGGACCTCGGGCGCGACCCGGACCGGGTCCTTCGAGCCCTCAGTCAGCTCTGCCTCCATGGGCACGGCACCAACTTGCACCCTGATCACGCAGCTTTTCGTCATCTGCTGCGGACCACACAACCCTACTACTACTACTACTAATACAGGCACCTCGGTGCCCTCTTCACGACGCTATACGACATCTACGAGCCACACAAGATTCCCCACTGCGCTGAATTGATTTTCGCAACGAGCAAAGACATCGTTTCCCCGGCGTTCTGGCAGGATTTGCACCCCCCCTAATCATAGACTTCCGCTGGTGTGCGCGGAACTGGTGTCAATGGCAGACACGAGCTTGAGTTTTCACGGTTCCCAAGGATGAGTGTCGCCATGAATGCTCTGCGTTTGATGCTTTACAGGCATGGCATGGCAGGGTCTATTTTCGGAGCTGCGCAAGCGGTTCTGGACGGACGATCTGCACTGCCGGTGTCTTCGCCCGGTTGTTTCTGCCGCACAATCTTATGGGGAGATTGATCTTCACCAGGAGATTGTTGCCGGCCTTTGCAGGGCAGTCTGTTGCCTTCTACTAGGAGTATAATATTCGCTTTTGCACAGCATGGAGAGCATTTACTACTTCTCCGGCATAGGTATTGATGTGCAGAAGGAAGCCAAAGCTGCCTACAATGGGATGCAAAAGTTCATTAAGTGTGTGTCACCAACTGCCGTGCTAGTTGTCTCTGTGTCGTGAGCCCTTAGGTCGCCGTCCCTGAGTGAATGAAGGGCATCTGCACATCGACAGGAAGACGAATCCCAAGCTATAAGGGTATAGGTATCGTTGTCTTGCCGGTTTTTGCCAGACTGGACGTCTTTTCTATTGGCGAGACTCCCCAGGGGGCATGTAGTCAAGCTCCTGCGGGGTCGATTAAGTATTTGGCTGCTATTCTAAGCAAGGTTGCTTTGCAGTATGCGTGCTGCGGCTGCTGCTGCTGCTGCTGCTGCTGCTGCTGCTGCTGCTGTTGCTGCACATATGTGACTTGTGCCAGCTGCCGTTAAGATGTACATTATGTATGACATCGTATATCTACCGATGTCTTTGGTGGGACCATGTGACGGCAATTGCATGGAGAGTGGCTGGTGTTCCCCTACAGGCAAGCGGGGAATCACCGCGATCATACGAGGCACGGATTCCCTCGCTCCTCTGCTTGTGGCAGTATTTCTTTCTGGCTGCCAGACATGCCTCCTCTGACTTGAATTTCTAGGACGATGTTCCTTCCCAGACCGGCGGAAGCTGTCGAGGGTCATTTTCTACAGAAGTTTGTCGCAGAACCTGAGCCGTTGCCCGGACCCCGCAGAGTCATCAATAGCTTCCCACCTTGCAAATGGAGGGCTCCCCTTTCTGGCACAGTCGGGATGAGGACCCCATAGCCAGACCGATGGGAGAGGGAGGGAGCACTGGTGACGAGCCCGGCCCCTTCCTGCTCCCGGCAAGTTTCCACTCTCCTCGGCTTATGCCCTCTTTGGCTTGGGGGGCTTTCAGCAGCTCCTCCCTCCGAAGTCGCACCCCCCGATCCTATGAAGCTGCTCCTGGACTGGCATCCATGAGCCATCGTTGGCAAGGGATCCAGGACCCAGACCAGCCCCCGAGCCCTGGTGGGGCTTAGGTGGAAGGTAAAGCCACGGAGACTTGGGTATCTGGTATCTTGCCTGCCTTTCTAGGCACCTACTTCCCTTGCACCTTATACTTCACCAAGAAATAGGTAAGTGGGAAAAGAAAAAGGATTGACCTGCTCCTGGGGAAGAAGTGGAGTGCATGCTGCTTGAGGTGAACAGGGCATTCATTGACTTGTCAACAGTCGGCAGTAGCAGGCACTCGCCCCTTTTGTGCTGGGCTCTTGGTGCAGGCTCTAGTGGTCATGCTGTCCAAAAAGCCGTTGCCAGGGCTCCTCCTAATACAGTCAGTCAGTCAGTCAGTCAGTGGCACGCGCAGAACCCACAGACTGACTGTCTCCAGGTTGCACGGCTGGGCCACCCATGAAAGAGCAGCAGCAGCAGCAGCAGCAGCAGCAGTGGGCGAGTGCGTGTAAGGATGGATGCTTGCTCACTTAACTTCCAAGTAAGCTCATTGTTATTTCCTTATGATTGCTTCTCTTTGTGAATTGGCCACATGGTTCCGTCACCCTGAACTCTGATGCCTGGTGGCTGCCTGCTGACAATGCCATGTCGCACGTTGGGTGGATTGAGTTGAGTTGACAGATGGTGCGCATATGGCATGCCGTCTTAACGGCGGCCAGGGCCGTTCACAACCGCGCCAATCCAAGCCGCACATGGACACGAATAAGGGGCAAAGGCGCAGGGGCAAAAGCTAAGAAGCGTCCCATACCCAAGGGGAACCACCGGCCGCCCGGGATGGGACGGAACCACTAAGGCCCATTCCATGAGAGGTGAAAAGGCACTAGCACTGAATCGCGGGGTTGCGGGCAAGTGACGCGCTAAAACGCCTCAATGTTGCTTGGTTCCCAGCTTGCCTGGCTTGACTAATGAGAAGGCGGCGACTAGGGTAGCGTGAGAGGCCAGCGCAGCGAGCGCAATCCAGGCAGGCGAGCGAGAATTTGGAGAAGCGTGTTGGAGTCGGCTTGCATAGGCGAGCTGGAGGTACGGTGAGTTTTTTTTTTTATCCTTGCCTCCCACCCGACCCCTCGAGCCCCTTCAGCACCAGCCAGCATTGCGATTGATTGCCGTATACCAGTCAGTTTCTCCTGGTGCTTCCGGTGGCATCGTGACTTCAGTCTCTTCCACCCATTGACCCTCTCGTTCGGCTTCTCCCCGCTTTCTTTTTACTAAACGGCCACCCCCTAGGCAGCTCGTCTCAGTCCAGTCACCAGCTTCCAGTGCACATTCACCCACAGGGCCCCCCGACTGGCTGATCACGTCATCCAGTTGCCAGTGCCTTCCCGGCCGCGCCCCCGACATCAGATCAGATCGCATAGTGTTTCTGGCGCAGGACATAGCATCGTCCCAAACCACGCGCCTAATCGATAAACCTGCTTAGCAGAGGCCCCTCCCCCCAGCTTTTTCCTACGCGACGGATGGTTTGTCTGCAGCTTGCGCGACTGAGCAATCACTGAATTCTGGTATCCCGGACGCGAAGCGACTCCCCCGCTCGTTAGCCATCGCCCAACATGTCCAAAACAGCCACGGTCAAGGAGGCTGTCAAAGAGACCCTTGTCGGCGTCGAGGACCATGCCGAGCTCTCCGCCAAAAACAGAGCCTCTTTTCACAAGCATGCGCATAAAGACGCGCAGACCGGCGAGGCCTACATGACCGAGGAGGCCTTTGTTGATGCCATTGCGCCTCCCGACGAGGACTACGTAAGTGTACCTGCCGCACCAGCCGTCTTCCCCGCATGGGCATGGCGAATATAGATGTACCTAGGTACTACACGTTTCCGGCCGAGAAGCAGCTACTAACGGCAAATCCGCGTCGATGACCATCTACAGGGCAAAATCAAGCGTGAGCAATATGGCCTCCTCTTCCGTGTCGCCGATCGCAAATCCACCGGCAAGGTCAGCCTCGCCGACTGGGCCACCTTCAACAACCTGCTGGCCAAGGCGGATGCCGAGTACGAGATTGCCTTCCGCCTGTTCGACGTCGACCGCACCGGCAGTGTCAAGTACGAGGACTTCCGCCGCCTGTGCGAGCTGAACAAGGGCCCCAACAGCATCCCCTTCGACTGGGACTGCCAGTGGGCCAAGCTGTACATTGGCGACAAGACCCGGCGCCACACCCTGACCTACCAAGAGTTCTCCCAGATGCTGCGTGGTCTGCAGGGCGAGCGCATCCGCCAGGCCTTCCTGCAGTTCGACAAGGACGGTGACGGCTACATCGAGCCCGAGGACTTTGAGCGCATCATCCGCGAGACCTCCAAGCACAAGCTGTCGGACCACCTGCTGGAGAACCTGTCCACGCTCTGCAACATCTCGCTGGGCAGCAAGATCTCGTACGCCAACGTGCGGGCCTTCCAGAACATGATCAAGGAGATGGACTTGGTCGAGCTCATCATCCGCAAGGCTTGCGACAAGAGCGCCGATGGCAAGATCACCAAAACCGAGTTCCTGAACGAGGCCGCCAAGATCACGCGCTTCTCTCTTTTCACCCCCATGGAGGCCGATATCCTCTTCCACTTCGCCAGCCTCGACGAGCCCTCGGGCAGGCTCAGCCTCCACGAGTTCGCCAAGGTTCTGGACCCCAGCTGGAGAAACCGGGGCGTCTCGGACAGCCCGGCCTCGGAGCTGCTTACCCAGACCAAGTCGAAGACGCAGGCCGCCATGCGAGGCATTCTCGAGGGCGCGTACAACTTCCTTTTGGGCAGTGGTGCCGGCGCCTTCGGCGCCTTCATGGTGTACCCGATCGATCTTGTCAAGACGAGAATGCAGAACCAGCGGGGAGCCGACCCGGGCCAGCGTCTCTACAAGAACTCGATCGACTGCTTCCGCAAGGTCATTGCCAACGAGGGTTTCCGTGGCTTGTACTCGGGCGTGTTGCCGCAGCTGGTCGGTGTGGCTCCCGAGAAGGCCATCAAGCTGACCGTCAATGATCTGGTGCGCGGCCAGTTGACGAGCAAGACGGGCGAGATCCCGTTGTGGGCCGAGATCCTGGCCGGTGGCAGTGCAGGTGGTTGCCAGGTCGTAAGTGCCCCCTCAGCTGCCGGAACGACGCCGCTGTTTTCTGTTCGGTGCTAATCCACGCGCGCCCAGGTCTTCACCAACCCTCTGGAGATTGTCAAGATCCGCCTGCAGGTTCAGGGCGAGATGGCAAAGCAGGCCGACGGACCGGGCAAGCGGTCTGCCATGTGGATCGTCAGGAACCTCGGTCTGGCCGGCCTCTATAAAGGCGCCAGTGCGTGTTTGCTGCGCGACGTCCCCTTCTCGGCCATCTACTTCCCGACCTACAGCCACCTGAAGAAGAATGTCTTTGGCGAGGCGCCCGGCAAGAAGCTCGGCATCCTGCAACTCCTCACGGCCGGCGCCATTGCTGGCATGCCCGCGGCTTATCTTACCACCCCCTGCGACGTCATCAAGACTCGCCTGCAGGTCGAGGCCCGCAAGGGTGATACCAACTACACCGGTCTGCGACATGCCGCCAGAACCATCCTGAAGGAGGAGGGCTTCCAGGCTTTCTTCAAGGGCGGTCCCGCTCGCATTCTTCGCTCGTCGCCCCAGTTCGGCTTCACCCTCGCGGCATACGAGGTGCTGCAGAGCGTGCTGCCCTTCCCCGGCTCGAAGCAGACGGAGCAGGCTTACACTGGCGTGGCCGAGGCCGTGTCCTCGATTAAGGAGAAGGACATCGCCTCGCCCCACGCCCGCAGCCGAAATGCTCTGAAGATCATTCTGGATCTGGACGAGGACTTTGGCCGCTTCCGACTTCCTGACGCCAAGTCTTGGAAGTCGATGCCCGCTGCTTTCGGCGGTAGCAAGGCCTAATTGGGCGCTGTTTTTCCATCCCGGTTGACCTCCGTCGGTGCTCGGCCGCGAGGCGCCGGCGTTTTTGGTCTCTCCCGGTCTCTCCAACGAGCCGTTGAAGCCTACCTACCTCGAACGTTTTTTTTCCTGACCCACCGCCGATGCCTGTGGTTTACAGAATACTGCGGGCAGAGGCCCGTCGGCTGCTCTGTCCTCGAATTGCATCCAGGCGAGCTGTGCGCATTTGCATAAAACCCGGCGTTGAGGGGGAAAATGAGAGCTAATTTGATTTGTTTTGCCCTTCTCAGCGGAACGGCCGTTGCCGGGCCCCTGCTTGTTGTTCCCCCCCAGAGCTTGTTTGAGTTGAGATACAATGTTTTGCATGTGAGAGTAGAGGTCATTTCCCTAGAGGTTTTGAGTACGGCGTGGGCGAGAGATCTGATTTACAGACCCCCCCCCCTTCCTAGCGAGGCTCTATACAATACGAGCAGCCTGCCTGGGAGGGAATACCCCATAGACCAAAAAGCAGCAAGCTGCAGGTTGAAGAGAGGACTGATGGTCGGTTTTTGCCTAAGAAGCAATGCGCGATAGAATACTATTCCCGTTGAAAGATATGCCTTACCGCCTTGCCTGCCATTTTGTGAAATTCCCGAGGCCTAGGGAGGCCGCAAGGAGTTGGACGGGTGGGAATATACACGGCGCTACCTCGCCGTCGGCCGCGACAAGGAAGATGATGGCTTTCCCGAGTCGGAGACACATGATTCGGCGCCGGCTTCGGAGCACAGCCGCTTGCCTTTGTATGGCAGTCCCAGTATGCCAAGTCGCCCATATGTACCCAGTAGCGCACCTTTGGCGTGGGTTTCCGGGGTCCGTGACGCCGTGATGAGCCGTGGTCAGGGGAAAGAACCAGCTCCGGTCGTGGTTGGGGGAGGGCCATCTTGTCTATTGTATAGGGAGGGTATGTACTAGCCCGGATTGTACTATGAAGCCCTCGTCATTCGGATGAACCTGCCCCGCCTCCCCCCTCGTTCGCGTACCATGGCAGCCCACTCCTCACGCTTACTAGATCACGGGCTGGGCGGAACAAGTCAGATATTGGCAACGGACCCCTCTCAACGACGGGGGTTGGGGGTTGGCCGCCGCAGTGGAAATACAGTAAGCCAAGGGTGTGCTCCATGATTCCTCCGCCGTTTTCGCAGCCGAGAGTCTAAGCAGGGAAGTTGGGGCCTCAACGTCTCGGAGTGTATTGCAGGGGGGGGGGGGGGCGGTCCGTCCCTCCCTGCCGTGTGGCCGAAAGGGGAAACGACGCGATCTCTCTCTCTCTTTCCCGAGGGGGTATACTAGTCTAACCTTCTCTCGTCGCCGCCGCCGCCGCCGCCGTCGCCCCGCTCCAGCAGGGCGTCCCGCTCGCCGCTCTTGCCGCGGGCGCGGCGGTCCCGGGCGTAGAGGCAGAAGTGCTGGGCGATGAAGGCGGCGTCGTAGAGCAGGCTCACGTTGCCGAGGGCGAACTTGACGGGGTTGCCGGTGATGCCGCTCCAGTCGCGCTGGCGGTAGGCGTCGACGGACTGCTGGGCGATGCTCAGCAGGCCGCCGCCGACGTCGAGCAGGATCTGCCAGATGCTCCAGCCTCGGGTGCTCTGGTTGCGGTAGTTGGCGAGCAGCTGCGGCGCGTACTTGATGAGCGTCACCAGCAGCTTGACGTAGGAGACGGTGTAGACGACGTCGAGCCAGGCCCAGCCGCCGGCGCCGGCGTCGTCGGCGTTCGTCGTCGTCGCGGCGAGCAGGGCGACGACGGCCACGGCGGCCGCGGACCCCGTCGCCACGCCCAGGATGCCCCGCGACGGCCGGGTGCCGGGGGCGCGGTCGAAGCCCCAGAGGCCGGGCGCGAAGTACTGCGAGGTGGTGACGGCGCAGAGGACGACGGCGTGGGCGGCGAAGACGACGTCGTTGAGGGCGACGGTGGGCGTCAGGCCGTGGTGGCGCTGGGCGTACTGGTCACGGATCACGGGCGAGGCATAGAAGGACAGGTTCGAGGTCAGGTAGGCGAGGAAGCCTGCGGGGAGGGTGGGTTGCGCGCGCCGGGTCAGCAAGGGATGGTTCTCTCTCTTTCTTTCTCTCTCTCTCTCTCTCTCTCTCCTTCTCTCTTTCTTTCTCAGTCTCCCTCTCTGGGGAACCTTGTGTCTACGGAGGAACGATTACAACGGGACGGCGCGGTTCTATCGTACCAAAAGTATTGATCATGGGGAAGTCGACCGTGGTGCCCGAGGTGGAGCGCCGCCGCCAGTTGAGCAGCGGCTGGCTGTAGAAGGAGGCGGACCAGGCGAACGTGTAGACCCAGCCAAAGGCGGCCGAGAGAAACTCGAGGAACAGCATGACGGCGGCGGTCGCGGGGTGGAGGGAGGGAGGGGGGTAAGAAGCAGAAAGGACGTGAGGCGGTCGGGCGAGGGCGATCCAATACGACGCAGCAAGAAGGAGGGGCGGCGTGTGGGTGGAGGGGGGCCCGGGGCTGTGATGGATGGGAATGGGATTATCGGCGCATCGGCAAAACAACCGAAGTTAGCTTGACGGTGCTTGGCTACACCCTCGCCCCCCGAACGAACAACACGGGGGGTGGGGGGTTGAGTCAACTAAAACCGCGCAGCCGATGTTCCCGCGATCTGACTGGCGATGGAGTCGCACGGCAAAGACGGGAAATGTGGTGTGGGAATGGGAGGGATGGAGGAGGGGGGGCTGCGCTGGCGGCGTTCGTTTCCAGGCAATTCCGCCCCGCCCTTTTTCTTCGCTCACGTCAGGCAGGCAGGTCAGCCCGTTCGTTCAATGGGTTCAGGCTGTTTTGGCCGTGGCGTGGGTAGCACTGGCTGGGAAAACCGCTGCTGGAGAGGGGATGGATGGAAGAGGTTTCGAGACGGCGAGGCACGAGTGGCACGACCCAACGACACTTTCCAGGCAGACCGATGAAACCTAGGTACCTACCGACGGATCCGATACACACACACACACACACACACACACACATACACAACACACACGTCTCCGAGCCATAGCGCCGAAGGAAGGAAGCGGCAGGGACAATCGATGAGAGGTAGGTAGATACATATGTAGATGTATGGATGGTGGTGGATTCAGCAAACCATCGGATAAGTGGCCATCACTCAGCAGACCGCTAAGCGGGGAGGAGGCTGAGGACCTTGAAGGCAAAGAACTAACTACTTCTATACAGACCTAGAGGTACCTACACATCTACTTACTTCGCGTATGGAGGCAGGGTAGGCGGAGATTGGGGAGAGAGTAATTGGTCGATAGCGGTTAGCCCTGTGGGTGGACGTCCTAACTAACAAACATCCAGGATGGATAGAGGAAAGCTGCACATGCATGTGCCGTCCGCCCGGGTCCAAAACAACCATCCATGGATGGGCCGTGGAAGCAGCGCACGCAGGGGGGGCTCGCAGCAGCAGCAACCTTTCCCATGGTCGACAGCACAGGACGGGATAGGGATTGTAATGTACATTCAGGTCGGAATTACCTGCATTATATGCCCACCTAGGTACCTACTCTTAGAGGTTAATGGGAGTCCCGTTCCTCCTTTCCTCCCCAACGGGCCCTGAAATGGAACCGGATGGGCAAAATCAAATAAAAAAAAAAAAAAGTCGACGGCCGTTCCAGGGGTTTTGCCTGCGCTACCAGCCCACTAGGAGGCCGCCGGTGCTGACCGTGACCCCCTCTCCCCCCCCCTCGGCCCCTTGTCCTAATGGGAATATCCCGTCTGGCTATCGCCGCGCCCACCTGCTTCATGACAAGCCCCCCTCCGCTTCCATGGGACGCACGGCCGAGATGGCACCCTGGAGAGCAGGCCGAAATGCATGGGGGGGGAGGGGAGGAATTCCCTATGACGTTATGGCAGCTCGGCTGCGAAGACATTTTCAGGTGGGCTCATCAAACCCCCAATCGCTCTTCAACCGGGGGGAAGGAGTGGGCGGGCTTGGCGAGCACCCGAATCGTCCTAGGCTGTCACCCTTTCGAGAGAAAGAGAGAGAGAGAGAGAGAGAGAGAGAGACATGTTCCCAAGCTGGCAGGCAGGCTGGAAAGAGTACCCGGAAAAGCGCGCGATCCGCCCGCTGTCGTGAACCATGACGTTCCGCCCGACAAGCACACACACACACACACACACGCAGGCTCATATACACACATACACACACCACCTACATACGCTTAAACTGCTGCTGCTGCTGCTGCTGTCGGTGAAAGCTCCCTGTGCGTGTGTGCTGCCTGTCCGTCTTGCCGGCCAGTGCCCGTCCGGCGGGCGCCAATGGCCATGGCAAGATGCCTGATGCCGTGGAGCCGCTCCCCTCCCGTGGGACAGGGCCAAGACTATCTCGTCCCGCCAAGCACCACCCCAGCCCCATACCCGGCGACAAACCTACCCAGGATCCATTTGTTGTTGCCGCCAATGCGTCGCTCAATTTCTTACTTAAGTATTTGATCGCTCATCGTTCTTCCCTTCCCGTCTCGAGCGAGAGCCCAGCATGGTTGCCGCCTAAGCCACAGACTCAAGCGCCCCATCAGTCATCCTCGATGGCTTCCTCCACGAGCCGCCTCTCTCCCGGACCCGGGTCCGGTGTGTCGGGGGGCGCCTGGCCGCCGCGGCCGCGGCTGCCGCCGTTGCTGCTGCTGCTGCTGTTCCACCTCGCCGCCGCGTGTGCCGCGCTGTCGACGGACATCGAGATCGACCTCGTCTACCCGCGCGCCAACATGACCATCAAGCCCGTCTGGCCCTTTCCCGTCGTCTGGTCCATCCGCAACGCCTCGGGCCTCTGGCGGACCGACGAGGACGTCTACCCCTTCTACCTGAACTGGACCCTCTACGGCTACCGGGACATCGACAACCCCTCGACGGGCTCCGTCTTCCATGTGGGCGAGTATGACACGTCGGACAAGCTCGTCCGCGTCACCAAGCGGCCCGACGGGGCGCTGGTGCTGATTGAGCCCAGCCGGCGAAGCCTGGTGAACGCGACGGCCAAAGAATTCCGTCTCTTCTTCAGCTCGAGGCTGGCCGGGGACTGCAACGCGACGACGCCCCGGTGGCGGTCCCACAACGGCTCAACCGAGCCCGACCCGACCGAGCTGGTCCACACGGGCCATATCGATTTCCGCACCTCGCCCGACGGCATGACGGTGGCCGAGGTGCTCCAGGACGACCGCTGCCCCGACTTCATCACGAGCTTTGGCATCCGCGGCTCGCGGCCCGAGACGGGGACCTCGCGCTGCCCCGTCGTGAGCCCGCAAGCGCCCGCCCCGAACCCGTGTGGCCTGGAAATGAACCAAGAGCTGCTGTCTACCCGCCTGGAGCAGGAGATGCTCGACTTTGCGCTGTGCCCCAACGGGACCTGGCCGGACCCGACCGGGCAGCTTGCACCCTTTGCCTGCAATGCGCCCTCCAGTCATGCGTCTGCCAAGGCGCTGGGCCCTCGCAGCTCGGCTGCAACGGCACTGGGGGCCGGTCTGGCCCTGCTCTGGTTAATTGTGTGACGGAGCGCACCGCACATTCAGCCGCGCGACGCCCGACGACGCTCGCGATGTGATGACGAAAGGAGATGAAAGGACACCCTCGTGTCTCTGCTGCGCGCATTCGGCCAGGCCGAGAGGGGTAGGTTTTTTTTTTTTTCGGGCGCAGCAGCATCGAGCTATGCTGCTGCGATAAAAGAAGCGGAAGTCATCGGTCGATGACGGCAAGGATCTGCACTCGCACGTCCTCCGACCGCAAGCACCGACGAGGCGGCCTGCATGCACGCGCGCGCGCGAAAACGCGAAACCCTCGGCAACCCGGAGAGCCCAAGGGCGTCTGGGTGTCTGGGCGTGCAGCTCGTCCGCCCATTCTGGCGGAATGAGCCCCGCGACGGTCTTCTTAAAGGAAAAAAAGAACAAACGAGTGGAACAGCCGCCCCGAAGTCTTCCGTAGAAGAAGCAACTCGGAACCATCCGGCCACTGGTTTGGGGGGAGGGGAGGGGGGGATGATGATGGGAAATGGGCGGATTTGGCACGGGCTGTGGCAGTGCAAGGAAACAGCGCACGAAAAGGCTCCTACGACGGGGAGTCCTCTCCAACAAGTGCCGGCCAGTCCCGCTTTTTACATTTTGGGTGCGGGAGGACTGGAGGCTGTGGGTAGCTGGAGGTTGCTTCCCATACAAAGGTACATACACAAGTACTTAGGTACCTAGGTACCTAGACCCAGTCAACCAGTGGCCCAGCTGCAGTCAGGGGGGGAAAGAAAGAGAGGGACTGACTTCACGGCGTCTTCCGATAATCGAGAGCGCCCATCGGTCGATCATTACATCCATCCTGTCCCATGGGATGTGTGCAGCACCTGCCTCTGCCTCTGCCCGCCACGCCACGCCGGGCAGCGCCGTGCAACGCCGCCCATGGATGGTGTGTATATTCTGATAAAGATCACGCATCGGCCCTGTGCGCCTTCGCCTTCCTCTCCTTCCGCACATGCCGCGCACCTTGGAGCCTGCCCGGGTCCCCTCTATCTCCGTTCCAATTCCTGGTTCTCGAGGCGCCCGCCGCCACGTCACATTTCGCCGGGGCGCGGCCACGCTGACGGACAAGCCTGCCATGCAACCTGGAGGCTCTAGCAACCAGGCTGGCGCGCACGCTGGCACACATGGACGCTCGCACGCTGGGCCAGACTGGACTGTCGTTGCTCTGCTTTCGGGCCGAGACGGTTCCATGGTCTGATACTTCGTCTGTCCGAACCTCCGTCCCGATCCCGCCCGAGCCAATACTCCACGGGCGGTCGCGATAAGATGGATACTGAAATGCGCACGCCATGCGTCGTCCGTCGTACAACCACCAGAGCTGGCCTGCGCCTCCGCCCGCCAGGCGCCCGGTAGCGAGCGGGCGAGCAGGATGCCAGGCGTGTGTGTATGTATGCATTGCCTTTTTTTTCACCTGTCGGTAGTCGGGCCTTGAATGCAGGCGATTGGCCCACGCCCACAACCTCACATGTTTGGTCTGTCTGTCTGTCTACTCCCCAGAACGCGAGTGGGCGAGGGGCCGAGCGGACCAGAAAAGCGAGCGCGAGTAAGATGCACAAAGGGAGAGAAGCCTCTTGTGCCCCCCCTTGCATACCTGGCAGTGCGAATTGTCTCGCAGAGATGCCAGGCTTTCTCCGGCAGATCCCCGCCCGTACCGGCATTCGCCCGCGCCCAAACATTGTCACGAGTTGATCATACGAGCGCCCGTCGGGCCTCGAGCCTGGACGGCCCGGCCCTCTCCTGACTGCCCTGCAGGCCTTTCCGAAGTCGCCTGATCTTGGCCTCACTATCCCGGATTAGCTATGCACGTAGCCGTGCCTTGCCCTGCCGGATCCATCCCGGTCCCTGCAGGAACATCATAGATAGCCAACACCATCCAACAGCGCATCTACATCGCGCCCGCGATATGTATATATAACGCCCGGGACGCAATGCGTCAATCAATATACCATTCGGCATATCCAAGCACTTCCATCAGCAAGACATCACATTCACACTACCATTGCCACTATTACCACCATTGCCACCACCACCAAACAACAACAATCATGACGGCCGTGACATCCGAGCCCCCCCGCGACCTGCCCTTCTTCTTTGAGCAGAAGTACCGAGAGCCGGCCACTTTCATGACGCTGCCCGTCGAGTTGCGGCTCGAAATCTACTCGTACCTCCTCGTGCTCCCCGAGGAGTGGAATCCGGCCAAGCAGGCTGCGCCCCCAGCTCTGTACCCCGAGATCCTTTCCGCCTGCCAGCAGACGTACGAGGAGGCCTTGCCCATGCTCTACAAGCCCAACAAGTTCACCGCGCACCCCAACTTCCTCACCACCATCCCCCGTCTCCACAAGACCCGGTCCCCCGTCTACGCCTCGCATCTGGGCGGCCTCATCCGGCGCTTTTACCTGCCCGTCCGCCTGGACGCCGATCCCGCCTTCGACGAGGAAAAGGCCACCGCCATGCTCAACGGCCTCGACGAACTGGACGTGGAGGCCTGGGAGACGCAGTACTTCGTCGCGGGCCCCGAGGCGCTCAAGCCGCTTGAGGCCGTCCGCGGAGTCAAGAAGGCCAGGGTCTGGGGCGACACCATGGGCTTCACCAGCTACGCCCGGTGGCTGGAACAGGCCATGATGAAAGCCGTGGGCGAGCCGGTCGAGCCCTTCGAGGAATGGAACGCCAAGGAGATGATGAAGAAGGAGGAGGAGGAGGAGGATTGAACTGAGATGGCACAGAGGACTGCATCGCAGTGGAAAACGAACCAAAAATCAGCCGGTGACCCGGTGCCACGCGATGGGACCCGGGGCCAGCACTGGATGCGCCGGCAAACCCCCCCCACAGCACCGCCGCGTCGCGAATTCACAGGCCAGAACTCGTTTGGCTTTCGCGACGCCAACTCCGGGCCGGTTCGGGGCCGGCTTGAACTCGCCGCCGACCGGCTGGCGATGCGAGGCAGACGCCGAAGCATTGCCAAGCCGGCAATGCGAGCATCGGCTACGGAAATACGCCGCGGGCGAAGCGCCACCTCGAGACGGCCGGCCCCGGGGCGGGAAGCCCCTGCGCCGTGTCGCGGGGAGTAAGATGGAGATGTGGGTTGGACGGAAAAGAGGACCGCGACGGTTTGGGTGAGAGATTCAATAGAAGATACCCTGGGCCAACATGGCAGATACAAAATAATAGCCTTGTAAATTCCCGATTTGCACTGGAAACACGGACTTTTGAACAATTTTTGCACAGCTGGAACCGTAAACCCGCACAATATAAAAAACGAGTGCCGCCGAAGATATCCCAGGATTCAAAGCCAGTATCATGATAAACTAGGCCAGCTGTTTTAGGGCCTCGCAGATCAAGCGGGCGAAGTGGCGGCCGTCCTCGTAGAGGGCGTTGTGGCGGCCCTCGAGGTCCTTGAAGACGCGGAGGGGGACGCCGTCGCGGGCGAGGACGGCGGCGAGGGCGTCGACCTCGGGCTCGTCGATGAGCTCGTCGTCGGGCGACCAGCCCAGGACGGCGAGGCGGCGGCCGGCGTCGGCGGGCCAGCGGGCGCCGTAGCCGCCGGCGAAGCGGGCGGGGGAGGCGGCGGCCCAGGCGGCCTCCTCGTCGGGCCCGAAGGCGCCGGTGACGAAGGCGGCGTAGGCGGGGCCGAAGCGCCGCACGAGCCCCGGCAGGTCGTAGATGCCCTCGAGGCCGACGACGGCGGCGGGCAGGGCGGGCTCGGGGGCGGGAACGGCGGCGGCGGCGTCGCCCATGAGCACCTGGAAGGCCAGGGTGGCGCCGGCCGAGTGGCCGACGAGCACGTAGCGGCGGCCGAAGCCGTAGCGGGCCTGCAGGGCGGCGAGGCCGGCGCGCACGTCGGCGAGGTGGTCGGGGTGGCGGGCGGCGCGCCGGCGCGCGGGCGGCGTGGCCGCCGGGTCTTGCGGGAAGTCGGGGTGCGGGCTCAGCCGGTAGTCGAGGGCCGCGTACGCGGCGATGGCGAAGCGCTGCGGCGACGCCAGCAGGTGGCCGATGGTTGGCGTGAAGGTCCGGTGCAGCACGCGCGGGTCGCGCCAGGCCCCGCCGTGGATGTAGCTGTTGGGAGGGGAGGGGAGGGGAGGGGTCGGGCCGGGCCGGGCCGCCGCGGTTCCCCCACCCCCGGGCCCCCCGGGTCAGCCGGACGGTACTTTTTATTTTCCTTCTTCTTCTTCTACTACTACTACTCCTTCTCTTTCTTTCTGTCTTCGCGGTGGTGGTGACGGTGGTACGGATGAGGGACGGGCCGTGGTGGTATTGGGGAAAGGAAGGGGGGGGGGGGCGCGGGGCAAGCGGGCAAACGAAGAACGAAGACTTACATGACCCAGAGACCGGTCCCCAGCCCGTCGGCACTGTCGGCCGCCGTCCAGACGCCGACTTCCTGCAGCTCGTGGTCGCCGTACCGGAGCGTTTCGTAATGAAGAGAGGAAGCCATGGTGTTGCGTTGCGCGCGCGCGCCGGGGAAGGGAATCGTCGTGATACAGGGGCGGGGGCGTGAATAGACGTGGGCGAAGATGCGAGGTTTACTTCAGATAAGTGAGTAGGATAGCGCGGCGCGCACTTCTTGCTGTCCCAATTGCTGCACACAAAAGCAAGGCGGGGGGAGTTAGTCGAAGTTCCGTCACGAGGAACCAATTTTGAGCTCGTCTCTTTTGCCGGCGCAAAGAGATTGGTGATTTGTGCGAGGAGTGGTCAGAAATGCGCCTATTTGCCTTCACCCTCCGGGGCCAGAACTGATGTTATCTCGCAACCCCGACTGACGGAGGGGGGGCTCTGCGGGGCCAGCCAACGCCGCCGCCTACTCGCGCAAATCACGGAAGACGGAAGACGGATGAGGAAGCGGAAGGACGGCGGCGCGCGCTCACTGGGGGAGGGGAAAAAAAAAGGACGCATATTTTCGAAATCCCCCTTCTCCTTCTTTTTTTACTTCACACTCTGTAGGCTGAGGGCAATGGCAACTTGATCATCAAATTGTACCGGCATGAACTGTACCTGGACAAGAGGAGGTACTTACGTTAGCGGTTCTGCAAGCTGGATGGTAAGGGTCTCGGTTCCGTCTCCGAACCCCACCGATGCGAGTTGCATGGGATTTCCTCCGAGGTTGCAGCAGCAAGTACTGTGTATTCCAGTCGGTCCGCAGAAGTCCTATACCCAAGCATCTATGTATAGTCATACGACGGAATCTATACTTGCTTTGCTTTCCGGCCCGGTTATCTGGTGTCTGCCGCGTTCCCGACGTTGGCCCCCACGGTCCGTGTCCATAGACGTACCTCCCCAAACCACTTCCACCCCTATTCCCCCCCTTCCGTCACTCCCGTGCAGCTGAGTAACGTCGAAGAGGGGGAAGCAAAGGAAAACAAAGCCGGGAATACTGTTGAGGCCGGTGGGAAAACAACCATTCGTGTGGACTGCTTCATCTCGGCGACACGCAAGAGACGAACCCCGGAACACCCACCATGCCCCTCTGCACTATGCCTACACGGGAAACCATCGCGGCTCTGGCCGAGACATCGTTGGTTGTGTGTGTGTGTCATGAGCTCGACATCAAAAACGAGACCAATCTCATTGATTTTTGTGGCCATGTGTTTCGTTCTTTTTCTCTGCTGCCAGACCCGCGGTGTGTGTTTCTGGAGGTGTGTGGTGCGGGTGTCTACCCCTCATAGGAGACCAGCCGTAGGGGACCGTCGACAGTGCCTTCACCGGCCCCCACTTGGGAAGCAGTTAGAAGGAAGAATATTGCTGTTCATGTTCTGGATTTTTTTTTCTAGCTATGTAACGGCTTGGCTGCAGATACCGGGCCCGCGCGTCACTTTTCGTCCGGTCCTGACATGCGTCTGGCAGCGCGATGCCAAGGAGGTGGCGATCCGATGAAGATGATATTCCCGAAATACATAGCCCCCATACCGAAACCGTCCCGTTACCCGGTTAAAGCACCACGACCAGCGATTTCATTTCCTTATACGGAACAGCAAAGGGGTTTAGGAACTGGCTGGCATTCCGGCTCCGCATACATCCAACTTCGTTCTGGGCGAGATCTCAGGCGATATTACTGGCCCCCACACGACCATGCGGAACACCAGTGTGCCGACTGTCCACACTACCACTGATAGGTGGCCTAGCGTTCGACCGGGAAAGCTGCCACCGAAGCGGTGACCTCCTCGTGGCCTTGTTTCCCAGTGGGTAATAAGCACTGAGATACCCCGGCATACTGAGCATGGGCCTGACCAGGTGCCGCCGGCCTCCGCGCCTCTATCCCCGGCCCGAGAGGAGGTAGTAGCCGGCTGTCGCTGAGTGGGTTGGGGTTGCAGAACTAGAGGGAGGCTGGCTGATGAACTCGTATATTGGCGGCATCTATGGAAGTATGAGCAACACCGTCGCCAGTCACCCGCCCCGCGTGCTCGGGGTTGGCCTACTCCCGGGCCATCGTTCATGTGTTCCGGCGCGCCGTTGCTTCAGACTAAATAACAAAGGGGAACACCCCGAAGAACCGAGGCAACGAGGCCACACATGACAGTTCGACGGACTCGAGCACTTTGGAGGAAGGACGGCTTGCCTGCCAGGCCACCCCGGCCAGTGCGTGTTGCGTGGGTGATCGCAACTTGACGGATAGCGCACTCGGGGTTCAAGAAGGGGGGTGCCGTCCATGTGTCACACTGCTGAGACAGCGCCGTTTTCGTGGCCAGCGAGCAGCATTGCGAAACTTCTCTCGGCGCTTGGGCATTCCATTGCCGGCGATGTTCTCGGCAACTCGGTGGGGCAGAGGACTAGTGAGAACCCCATCGTGGAGGCTTTGTTGGCCGCTCTCAAGCCCCTTCCGGCCGCTGGCCTCGGTTCTCGAAGGTCACCTGGTTCACGGTGGCCTCCTTTCGCTCCGGTCGCCGTCGTCCTCTTAAATGCAAAGTACCGGAGCTAGGGGCCGCTAACTAGTATAGCCCGTCAGCGCCGCAACTCCCACTATATAGGGTTGAAACTTTCCCAGGTCGATCGGCCGGGCTGGGTCACGGAATATGAGACATCACTTATGGCGGAAAACCCCGTTGGGCTACGCGATCGGCACGCGGCTCCTTGGGAGGGGATATCCTGGCAGCTGCGACGCCCAAGGGGGCCGGCCGTCTGAAGTGAGACGAGGAGGGAGGCCTGTCAGAGGGGATGAGCCTGGAAATGGACGCACGCGAAGACTCGGCGCGACGGATTGCGCGCTACCTTGTCGCCATGCCTTGCCCTGCTTGCCAGGATCGGGGGAGGTGTAATATGGACGGAGGGGAGACGCCATTTCCTTCGGTCGTTTACGCGGCAGAAGAAGCCGTGGGCCAGTAGAGATGGGGGGTTGAACCACCAAGCAATATATCTTGGTTCCACCATTTGGGTTGACTTCGCAAACCCGGATCCAGTCGCCCGGGGGGGAAGGGCACGTAGAGAGAGATCCACCCGGTCGGTACCTTCCAGTTTTTACTCGTATGTAAGTACTTACACAGTAATTACTACGCAGCCCTCGCCTTGCCTCGCCTCGCGGCGACGGAACCGCTTCCAGCACCAGCTCGTTCGTGAAAATCCCGACCTGATGAGAACGAGGCCACGTCTGCAGCGCCCTCTGCACTGAATTTACCAATGGGATGGCGGCGGGATGCGGCGCATATCCAGGGGACAATCAAAAAGCACTGCAAGTCGTCATGACTCGCCAATATTCCGCGGATCTGGCTGGGGCTGAAGATCACCCGCAGCACCCTATTTCCTTATTCTGTCGCTCATCGATCCCATGCCGCACATGATGGATACAGATCCAGGGCAGGGCCTAAATACACGGGATACTTGCTGCTGAGCCTGCCGCTATCCTGGATGCCAAGCACCAGAAGAAGGCGCGGCGAACCCAGGAATAAGCAAAGCAAGTACATGCCTACCTACTTACCTTCTGGGAAGGTCCGCTCCTTGCTTTCTAAACCACAACCAACAACAACAATTTCAACCTCACGAGTCCTTCCTTTACCGCCCGCACGCTCGTCCCCTCGCGTGGTGACCCCGCGAGCCAGCCCAACCGTAGTTGCAACGCCGTACTGGGCGATAGCAACGCAACGGGCCAAGTCGCCAGTGCGAATAGGGCGAAGAGGCTCGCCGATCACTCGGCGCGCTTGTCCCAACCCAGTAACGGCTAGCCCTCACACTACTTAAACCCCCCGGTAGGCACACGGCCGGGATGAATGCTAAGCGGGATGATGGGATGGGGAGCGACCGCACACGCAGGCCGGCTGCTGCAGGGACAGGAGCGGTACGAAACGCCGCCGCGCAGGAGCTTCGCAGGGGCCGGCTCGGCTGGGAAACATGGGTGCCCCCTCGACAACCAACAAGGCCTCAGATGTCTAGGCCTTCGTCAGCGTCCCGTACGACTTGACTGTACTCTGGCCGAGGACGCCCACCTCACCCCTCCCCCCGGCACCCCTTCGGTTCACTGCCCGCCCACCGGGCTCCGCTGCTGGGCCGGCCTGCCGAACAGCGGCACCCATGCATGCTGCCAGTGCCCGCTTCGCTCTCTCTCTCTCTCTCTGTGTGTGTGTTCGTGTGTGTGTGTCTCCTCTCCAGCTCCTTGTTCCTTCTGCTGCCGCTGCCGCTGCGGCTGTACTCGAACCTGGGCCAATCGACGCCGCCCTCGCCCAATCAGGCAGAATGCCCGGGTTATTGGGCAGTCTCCCCTCGGGAAGCCTAGATATCAACATTGTCCACGCAGATGCCGTGGGCCCATCAGCCAACAGGGGACTCCCCGGCCCTGTTCGCGCAGCGCCGTCCTTGGGCCGGGAGAACGCGTGACGAGGGCTGCGTCCCAGGCACGGCCGGACGGACTTTCGACATGCAAAGGTGCCCCAGGGGGGACACGGCACGGTTGCCACCACCTATAGTACATTGGCAGTCTGGCACGGAAATACCCCCCTCCACTCCCCACCCCGACAGTACTCGGTACCGTAGGGCAGGTTGGCAGGCTGCTATGTGCATGGGTAGTGGCCCTCCCATGCCATCTCTTCCCACGCCTTGCCATGTGTGAAGAAAGACCCCGGCACCGATGAGCAGACCTGTTGGTTCCCCACTGGTCTGGAACGATGTTTTCCCTGAGCTACGCATATATGGCTGGCACCTCGCCTCGGCTTGGCTGGGTCAGGGTGCCACCCCGGATCTCTATATCTCAGACCAGATCCCGTGCCGTCTCGAGGCGCCTTCTTCTTACCCGGTGGTGTCTCCGTCGATTCTCGAATACTCCTGCCGAGCCCGACGATTCTTTGGTCCTCCACTCGACCTGGCGGTCTCGACGCCATGGCGGCTCAAGACCCCAACGCCTCGACCGAAAACAACGGCATGCCGCTGGCCATCACGGCAAGCTTGTTTCTGGCCCTGACCTGGACATCCGTATTCCTGAGGACATACGTGCGGGCCTTCATGCTGAAAGGGTTTCTGATGGATGACTGGTTCATGTTGATCGCCCAGGTAGGTCTCCTCATCACATCTTCTCATCACCAACACCCACGGGCGTGACGGGTGTGTTATTTCCTTGGATGGAGAAACGACACAAAAGAACCACAGCCGCTGACGGAGATGACGTACAAAGTTGATATTCACGGCCTCGTGTTCGTTCATCCTGGTTGGCTACTACCATGGAATCGGAAGGCATAACCGGTCACTCTCCCAAGAACACGAGATCAACGCCCTCGAGTATCAGGCCCTGGCAACGGCCACGTACGTACTCGACATGATGTTCATCAAGTTGTCCATCGGCGTCTTCCTCTTGCGCATCGCCACGCAAAAGAGATACAGGTACACCATCTGGGCAAGCATTGTCATTGTGGCCATCTGGAGTCTGGTCCTCTTCTTCTGGAACTTGTTGCAGTGCAACCCGGTTGCGGCACAGTGGGATTACAGGCTTCTCGACAACCCCGAGAACCATTGTGTCTCACCCCAAGCGATTGTCGACGCTGCATACGCGTTGAGCATCATGACTATTCTGTCCGATTGGCTCTACGCCCTCTTGCCGATCCCGATGGTGTGGAATGTGAAGATGACCAAGCAGGCGAAGGCCACCGTGGTTCTCATTTTGGGGCTGGGTATATTTGCGAGCATCGCCACCTTGATCCGTCTGAAATTTCTGTCGGATCTGACGAATCTTAGCGATATCCTGTGTAAGTCGCCTCCCAGCCGCTCTGCCTCTCAGTATCACAGGCACCAGCCCCCGACTAACACGCTGTAAGTTGCCGGCACGAACGCCATGGTCTGGACCCTGATTGAGCCCGGCGTGGCCATCGTCGCCTCGAGCCTAGTCACCATCCGGCCTCTGCTGCGAGCTTGGAGGATACGCGGCTTCCAGTCGACCGAGAACAGCAGGCGCACAGGGCCCAGCCTCGGAATGCCGGGTTCGCGAACCAACCGGTCCAAGGGTGTTAGCGGTGTCGGCGGCGGCAGCCGGGACCCCACACTGACCGACGTGGAACTGGGGCAGAGCAAGAGCGGGAGCAAAGGTGAATGGGGCAACACGACACACGTCACCAGCCGCTCGCGGACATCGTTCATGTCACGCATTTCGGAGCGGCGGGACGGCAAAGCCGAAGACGACGAGGCCGAGCTGACTCGCTATCCCTCCGGCACCATGGTCACGCGGCGCGTTGAGATCTCGCGGGAGCCCAACGACCAGTCGACGGCGCCCTGGGTTGACGAAGGCCGGTCCAGCCCCAGCTCGTTGGAGCTCACCGAAATGCAGCCCGAGCACAGCCAGAACGACAGCCGGGTCGGCTTGGGATTCTCCCACCACCCGTGATGCTGATGCGACGCTGTTCACCTCGTCACTATCCCCATCACACATTCTCTTCTTCCACTTGTACATATACTCACACTCGCCCGCATGATGACATGACGTTTTATGGCACACATAGTTATAATCACGGAGGGCAAAATGGAGGGGCATTACGGCATGAGAGGTCCCCACCAGGGGTGGGCGCCGGCTTCCCAGGGGTAGAGGGTTGGGCGGACGAGAGGGCGCCCTGTCAGGCGGCACGACGGTCAGGGGAGCTGTATCACTGGGGCACACGGGGCCAATGCATTAGAGCAGGAAGGGCGGTGGTGTTGGCGTTGCACGGCAGGATCGTGAAGGAAATAACCCTAGGGCTCTTCTTCCCATTGACGGGGTTGAATGGAAGAGCCTCCCCGAGGTTCGCATACCGCAGCTAGCAAATAGTCTTACTCGGTTTCCCACTTACACGGGCGCTGGAGGACCGGTCAGCAGCCAGCCAAGCTCAATCCACAAAACTCGAACAATCGGAAACCGTCCCCGGCTGTGACGGGGGGTGCATACTCGCGCTCGTTTTGGCCCTGTGTAACCTCCAGCTGCCACGACCGATTGACCTCGTCTGCAGGAAAGGGCCGAGACCGGGCCCAGGCACGTTCTAGCCGACATGCACGCCCGCCTTGTCTGACAGCGGGAGACGGACACGGCTACGTCGCTGGGAAGAGGAAGACCTGTCTCGTCCTGACATCTACCCGTCGTCCTCTTTGCCCTCACCTATTCCCATGTACCCCCCCCTTCCCCCCAGAGAAGGCAATTTATCCGGCGACCCAGGCGGTCCGAAGACCAGGACTCCTGGGCCCGGAGGGGGGGGGGGGAGGAGACCTATGGCGGTTGGGTTCCCGAGGCGTCCGCCCCTTCCGAGCTATTCCATTCTTTCTCCCTTCTCCTCCATGGCTACCTACTTATCCAGAGCACAGGGTGCGACCAGGGGGGGGCGTCCTCATGTCGGCGTACGAACATGGGATTACCGGCGAAGGGGGGAGCCAAGTGGAAACGGACGCGATGCGTGTGTCTCTCGTTGGTCTCGCCCCCCTGCCGCCCGCGCTTGATTGGGAAGGAATCCTTGCCCGTATGCGGACGGCACCCAGGCTTTGCACCACGCACGCGCGAAGGGCAAACGTGTCGCGCATGCGTCGGGGGGGGAGGGCTTTTGTCGCTGTTCCTCTCTCTCTCTCTCGCTGCTGTTGCTGTTGCTGTTGCATCTGGACAAGGAAGAGAGAGGTAACGGGTGGTTACATGTTTAAGCCCTCCCCTCTCTCCTCTCCCCTTCCCACCGCCAAAAGAGTACGCGACATGGGGGTGGGGGGGAAGGTTGTCTGACATGCCGCCTCTTGGCGTGGCTGTCATCCCACACACACCCCCCGTGCGTGTCGTCGGCCCGGCCTTGTCGTCGTCGCATCGTGTGCCCTCGCCCTCGCCCTCTCTTCCCCTTCCGGTGGTCCTGGCCCACATTGGATGTACCACGGTGGATGATACCCGACAGGGCTACTTAAGTAAGTACACCAGCTCCGGGACCCCCCCCCCCCCCAGACGATCATCTTCCCTTAAGACGATCGCGTCCGAGCGCAGGGCTGCGCTTTGATGCCAGCCAGAAATCCGGGGGGGGGGGAGAACAGAAAAGGTAGAAAAGCGGACGATAGAGGAAGAAGGAGACAAAACAAGCAGAATAGTCACCAACATGCCAAAACGCCCGATCGCGCCCGTGCCAGTCACCTATCATGGATGCTTTCTTCATCTTAACCCCCAAACCCATCATCATCATCCCATGGCCCATGGCATTACTAAGTACTTACACACGTTCTTCCCATTACCAAGCCCCTCCTTCCGCCGGCCCGCTCAGCCCCGCGGGCTGCACGTAAAATAAAGGATTGGATGTGGTATTATAAATTTCCCAAGGTAAGGCAAGCGAAACACCCTCCCCCCGGTTATTACTTAAGTACTTAAGTACCCAGGATGGACCATTCATCTCATCTCCATCCCCATCCCCCTGGATGCCCGAGGGACGGGAACCGAGATTGGAACCTAACTTTGCACCCGCGAAGCGACGGAGCGGCGACTCAAAGGACCCAAAATGCCGGATGGCGGGCGTACGCGCACCGGGCCACTCGGCCGATGTGGAAAACCCCCCCGGATGACAAAACTCTTGGGCGGCGAAATGAACCACAGGTCCCCTCCTCCTGTCTCTCTCTCTCTCTTTCTCTTCCTCTTCGTTCTGGGCTGCCGTGTTGAAGGAAGGAGGGGGGGAGATGAGCTATGTATTATCACCCCACCATGAGCCCAAGGCCCCCCCCCCCCCCCCCCCCCCAAAATCATGCCATCCAGTTCGGGAATCGACGCCCCGTGGCCATGGATATGTAGATGCGGCGGCGGCGGCGGCGGCGGCACCACGGACACGCGCCCTACCCATGGTGCATGCATGCACGCCAGGGCCCAACGGACGGAGAATTTCCCGTCCTGGGATTCCGGCCTCGGCATAGGGCGAGACACCCACCCCCCTCACATCCCATATTACGCCGCGCGCCCCGCCAGGGGGGGGAGGCAGCAGGGAAACGCGGCGAATTGCAAGTCCGTGTACCTAGGTAGGTAGGTTATTATAAAGGTATTTTGCCTGATAGACCGTCTTTGTGTCCCGGTGAGGGCAGCTTTTGCTACTTTGTTGGTCCGGGGAAACGGATAGGGCATTGCTGTCGCCCAGGAATGTGAATGAGAAGAAAAAAAAAGGGCTTGTGGCATGTTGGAGCGTGCCTGGCGTACGAGGTTGGCTGTGTCGTCCCGCATCGTAGGCCCCGTTGATAGACGAGGGGATGAAGGTTACGAAGGCCAATAGGCAACAGCGCGTTGGGGTATCAAGAATGTTCTATTTTCACGCCTCTACGGATGTTGCGGCTACTCGGTCCCCCATCAAAGCTTACTCGTCTTCCAGGCTCGGGTTCCAGTCCTCCTCCTCGTCGAAGAAGGGCGTGAGGACAAATTTGTTGTAAATCTTGCCCATGCCCGTGGCCTTGCCCTGGCCCGCCGCCATGTCGTTCTCTGCCTCGTCCACAATGATGGCCGTCGTCAAGAAGCCGGTTTCCGTGCCAAGACCCATATCGAAAATGCGGCCACCCCAGTCCAGCTCAACCTTGCCCGACTTCCGGATGTTCAGCTTGCCGATATAACCCCCTCCGGGCGGCAGGGCGGATTCCGTCGTTTGGGGACCCGAGGATCCGGGCACCGCGCCGCTTCCGCTCGTAGCGTTGTCGTCCTCGGCCGCTCTGGTAAGGGGGGGTAGGATGGGAGGAAATTGGAAGAGGTACAGGCGCCCGTCCTTCTCGAGATAGAAGCCGCCTTCGGCCGGCTCCACGCCGAGTTCTTGCATGAGGGCCTGCTTGTCCGAAGCGGCCATTTGTACCTCGGGGTCCTGGTTGGCCTTCTCGCGCTTGCGTTCCTTAGCCTGCTCGCGAGAAGCCAGCTGCTCCGCCATGGGCTTCTTATTCTGCTCTGGGGAGGAGGGGGCCTTTGGAACGGCGGGAATGGCGTCAATGTCCATCGAATCATCGTCCTCTGTGCCCGGCTCCGGCTTGACCTTTGCTTCTTGGCCAGCAGGGTGAGCATGCCACGCTTTGGTGTCCGTTGCCGCGGCGATCTCGATGTCGCGGCCCACCATGTTGCCGTTCTCTTGGGGCACGAACAGGCTGTCGTCCTCGTCGTCGTCCACCTGTTCTTCGGCCGCCAGTTCGGCGCTGGTGGCGACTTTGGCGTCCTCCTTCTTGAATTCGTGCCGCTCGATTCGGAATGGCAGAGTAGCCTGGGCCCTCTCACCACCATACCCGGGACCGGGACTCGGGCTTCTGTGAAGCGTATCGACGTTGACTCGCTGTTCGTTTGCTTTCCGGTCGTAGTATCTGTGCGATCCGTCGACTTTCGCAGACCCGCCCGAGTAGGAACCGCTACCGTCTTTGCTGGGGCCCCAACCCGCGCCTTGCTTGCCATCTGTGTCGCTGTCAGCGTTGGTTGAGGAACCCGCGTTGCACCATAGAGCCAACGCAGGCGCACATTACGGATCGTACCTCCAGAAAACGGACCATGGCCCGCACCGGTTCGCTTGATGAAGCCACCTCTAGACGAGTCTCCCCTGCCACGGCCTCTGCCCGCGCCACCACGTCTTGCGCGTCGGTCGGCATCGCGTTGCTCCTTCTCCTCGATCTTGATTTTGGCGGCCAGTTCCCGCTGTCGCTGCTCCTCGAGCTGCTGCCGTTCGTTGGCATCTCTTCTGATGTTCTTGGGCTTGAAGCGGCCGCGGGCCGACGGCGCGGGGGTGGGCGTCGCCGACTTCGAGTCAATGGTTATGGCGCGCTCGGGCGCATTCGCAGGGCCGGCATCGCCACCAGCTTCCGCTGCCGGTGCCGGTGCCGGTTCGGGTGCTGGTGCTGCAGGCACATCCTGTTCATGGGACTGTACTGGCGCATCGGCGGAAGCGGTCGACGGAACCGAAGCGCCTCCGCGAGCAGCAGCGCCGCCTCGGCCGCCTCGCGCGCTTCCCCTCACACCGCCACGCGAACCACGAGGAGGCATCTTCTCATGACATCGGGGCAGTCGGCAATGGTGGACGCGAAGCGGGAGCCGAAGAAATCGTCGTCGCAAATAATAAGTACTGGGGCCGACGTGACTAACTTTCAAAGTGGGGCCATATGCCTGCCGATGGTGGGGGACGAAGCTTCCAGGGATAAGGGAGATCCGATGCAGAAGTGGGCTATGTACATCTGAGTTGGGACGGATGGCTTCCATCAATCACTACTTCCATCAACCAAGACCACCTCGTAGACCGAGGGGGTGTCTGAACTAGGGCCTATTGCACGTGATTTAGAAAAACGTATTCGCCAGTAGGCAACCTTGTAGGAATCCATCCACATCGTGGTGATGGATGGACGCCAGAGCGGCGGCATAGACATGTTTACAGGACTTGAACTATGGAAGATATGCCCATGCACTTGTTATAGCATCCATCCATGACAGAAACCCTTATATTTTTGGGATGGCTACACATCAAAACGCTAGAAGAAACCCCATATCCAGAACTGGCATCGGCCTTAGACCACCAGATACTGGAAATTCCAGTCGCAAGACCGGCCTTCGACCATAATCCTCGCATAGGCGGCCCCTGTGGCCACGGCCAGCTTGCACCAGGAGCATCAGCGGACACACATCAAAGCTTCCTCGCCGAAGTTGTGCGCCACGCTGCCCTCTTGGACCAGCATCGACCCAAACCAGTCCCTCCCCGCTTCCACCGTCGAGGCTCCGAACTTGACAACCACGCAGCCCCGGACATTGGCAGCAGACCAAAGGATCTCGTCACGTGCTTCTCGCCAGATTCGCGAAGCCCGCCACTGCTCCCGGGCCGAGAGACGACCAGCGGCTTCCTTCTTTTCCGCCGCCGTCCGGAAATCCCTCGCTCCTATGCGAGGCAACGCGGCAAACTCGGAGAGGAAGAAATCCCCCAGAGACTTGGTCAACGGCCCGCGAAGGAGGAGGGTGCCAAATATGGCATGACCATGCATCGAATCGCGGAGTGGAAGGGGTTGGGCTGGTGAGGGCGACCCGGCGAGGATAACAGTATCTCTCACGAGGAGTCTGTCTGTGGACCCGGCCGCCTGCCCCGTCATCCATATCTCATTACGGCCTGTCCATTTGGCGAGACCCCAATTCTCCCCCCGGGCAGAGCGGCCATGGGTGACCCAGTCGAGCAAGCAAAGTGACGCATTCCCTGCCAGCTTGAAGATCTGTGTCTGCTCAGCGCGACTCCCATCAAATGGCTGCACGGGGTCTGGGAGAAGACACAGTGCACCGCCTTCGTGTATGTCCGCCCGCAGGTCCTGGCGTGTCAGGGTGCCCGCTGCAGTGGGCTTGAAGATTTTGGTGTGGCCCTGAGTCACGATGCTGAGCCGCGCCTTGGGCCGGATCTCGATTGCCAGGTCGACCTGGTCGCCGCCGACCAGACCGCCGCCATAGGACAAGAAGAAGACTAGCACGCTCTTCTGCCCGGCTTTGGTCGTGGGCGAGATGAGTTTCAGAGGGTACTGATAAGCAATGCTCTCCAGGGCGGATATGTCATGGGGAAGGAGCCGGACAACGACGCGGCCCTCGCCCGCCGCCGACGCGGACTTGGGGAACGGAGAGTACATGGGCTGACGGGCTGGCCTGCCCCCGGTAATAGACCCTCGGGCTATTTGATAGCACGACGGCCTGCGGCGTTGGCAGGCGGTTTTAGGCTTGTACAACAGGCGGCAAGCAACGAGCTGGTTCAGCCCCGATCGATATGTACCCTAGCACGGCGACCCCACACCACTCTGGCAGCGGGACGGCAGACGATGGTATCCCGGCGGGCTTGGACGACACGAGAGGGGGGTTTTTTCCGCCTGCGACCAGCCAGGACGAATGGGTGATGGCAACTAGGCGACGGCGGCAAGGACATCAAGCGACGGGGACAACCGGAGAGAGAAGTATGAGGAAGGGACATGGGAGTACGGGATAGGCAATCCACGTATGGGCATCCATACGACGCACCTCCCCTTCAAGGTTTCCGAGGAGCCCGTTCATGTTACGTTTTGTGTCACACGCGGGCGGATAGCCACGGTCTGGGCAGTATGGATTGGGCCGGCAGGCCAAGGCCCGTATAATTGCATGTCGAGAGGCTAAGAACCTAGTGTGGGGAAGAAGTACAAGTATAGTGAGGTCCGTGCACGTAGTGCGCGCACGCGCGACTGGCATTGGAACACAGAACCAAACAAGGCAGCTGCTCCCCAAGCAAGCAGCATTGCGAGCCTAGGTGGCTTCCAAATGGTATCTCATCCCACGGGATCGATATGTACATACAAGTACTTACTTACCTTGCCATGGGGAATCCATCCCGCACCCCAATCCCTCCCGGGGGGATGAAAGAGATGGGAAAGAGTTCATTAGTGGGCTGAATGATGCTCGATAAACCTGCTGTAGCCGGGCCGGTAAAGGCGTCCAATTGTCTAATGGGAGCCCTCGCTTTGCTGGGGGGACACCAGGCGGGCTTGCCAGCTCCAGTAGCGCCTTCCCTGCCCGCCAGCCGGCCAGCGTGCCTGCGCGACTTCCATACGGAGATGCGTGTGGCGCCTGTGCGCCTACTGCATTTGACCTTGGGCGGCTTGGCTGGGAAGGGACGACCTACGGGCCTCCCACCGCAAGCTGCACAGAGGCACTACACGTATCATCCCCACTAATAATAATATCACCTATCCTATTTGTAAACCCAACGCCAGAAGACGCGCTTCGAATGCTACAACTGAATCGCGCCCTTCGTCGTCCCTCACCACCTGGGAAATGATCGCAGACGCCTGAAGACACTGTACATGTCACCAGAACGCGCGCCCGCCATGGAGAGCTCGGATAACAACGCGACGCCCACCCCGTCGGTCGCCGAGTCGCGACGTCGCTCGGGGCGCGTCAAAAAGGCCCCTCAGAAGTACTCCCCCGAGGTCGAGGTGCCCACCACAAAGCGCAAGAGAGCCCGCGAGAATGACGACGACGCCGAGGAGGACGGCGAGAACGGCGACGCCGACATCGCCGCCACCCCTGTTGAGCCCGACGAGGGCACCGCCGACGACGACGGCATGGACACCGAAGAGAGCGCCCCCGAGGAGCCAGCGCGCCCGCCCAAGAAGTCCAGAACGAAGACCAAGAAGCCCGCCGCGAAGAGGGCGAAGGTCAACGGCAATGCGCCCTCGGCCAGCGCGCCCGTAGATGCCATCGAGCCCGACGTGAGGCTCCCCTCCCGACCCAAGAAGAATGTGCGCGTAGCCATTGCCCGCCGCGACGGAGAAGGCCTTTATGGTAGGTTGTCGTGCTCGCCCATTGCCCTCACCCCGCGCGCGCGTAGCTCACACGTGTTCCAGCCGAAATCTTCACGTCGGGCGACTCGAGCAATGACGTAGCTGCTCATTGGTTCCAGCGTTACCAAGCAAACGATGCCGAGGCCCTGGCCGACCTCATGAACTGCGTCCTGCTTGCTGCCGGCTGCGATCAGCACCTGACCGCCGACGACATCAGGGACCCCGAAAACTCGGCAAACAAGCTGTCCGAGCTCGAGGAGGCCTACGAACAGACGAGCATCTCCGACTACCCCCTGATCTCGAGAGCGAAGAGCAGCAAGAACTTCCGCGAAGTCCTCATCAGCTTCTTTCAGTCCCTGGTCAGCCTCCTCCACCAGACTGATGATCTGTACACGGACGCGAACCTGCTGGATAACATACAGCGATGGGTCGGCACCATGTCCTCATCGGCCCTGCGCCCCTTCCGACACACCGCCACAACCGTCGGGCTGTCACTCCTGAGCGCCATGATCGCGGTGACGAAGCAGTTGGACGACCGGATTACAAAGTCGAATCTGTCCCTCCAAGCCGAACAGAGCCGGAAGGGCAAGAACAAAAGCCTGATGGCTAACACGCAGAAGGCCCTTGACGCCGCCAACGAGAATCGCCAAATCATCGACGAAAAGGTCAAGGACCTTTTCAACATCGTCTTCGTTCACCGCTACCGCGATATCGACCCCAAGATCCGCGCCGAGTGTATCGAAGCCCTCGGCACATGGATCTGCGACTTGCCAACGGTTTATATGGCCCCCGAGTATCTGCGATACCTGGGCTGGCTATTGTCGGACGTGGCCGTGCCCACGCGCCACGAGGTCTTGAAGCAACTTGGAAGGGTGCTGAAGCGCGATGCCGAAAAGCTGGCGCATTTCATAGACAGATTCCGGCCTCGACTTGTCGAAATGGCTACAAAGGACACCGAAGTTTCGGTGCGCGTAGCCGCCATTGCCGTTGTCGATATCCTCCGATCTCATGGCATGCTGGAGCCTGAAGAGGTTGACTCTGTGTGCAAGTTGCTGTTCGACACCGAGGCCCGTATCCGCAAGGCCGTGGTGTCTTTCTTCGTTGACCTCGTCGAAGAGTTCATCGACGCCAAAGTTGACGAGGTCGGCGGCAACGAGGTTATCGATGAGATCTTCGGCGAGCAGGACGAGGACGACTACTCCTCGCTCCGCAGAGATTGGATCAACATCAAGGCGCTGGCCGAGAACCTGGCCGTGTACAACTCGCAACTCGACGAGGAACAGGACGAGATACGACACGGACTCGACGTGGCGGCCGAAGTCGTCAACGCCAACATCCCCGAGACCCGCATCGCCCTCGCAACCCAGGCGCTTCACGAAAATATGCCCGAGAT
This sequence comes from Nigrospora osmanthi, assembly GCA_029489945.1. NCBI lineage: Eukaryota > Fungi > Ascomycota > Sordariomycetes > Amphisphaeriales > Apiosporaceae > Nigrospora > Nigrospora osmanthi. Next base: position 1,563,355 of record CP120503.1, on the reverse strand, counting down.
CAAGAATTGGCAGGTTCTTGCCGGATACCTGCTCTTTGATCACACCACAAGCTCGCGCTCGAAAAAGTCCAAGACTAACTCGGTGGAAGCGTCGATCCGAACGGCTGTCGCTCCCACCCCCGCAGAAGAGGCCATTCTCATCGAAGTGCTCGCAACTGCAGTCAAAGAGACCCTTACCCAAGGAGGTGGTGACCACGAGAGAACGAAAAAGCGGGCAGGCCGACTGGATGCCGACCCCGAGGTCTCCGGTATGCAGCTGGCCGCGACCATCCCGAGTCTGCTGAACAAATTCGGCTCGGATCCCCACGTCGCGGGCATCATACTTCGTCTGGAGCATTACCTGGACTTGGATGTGTTCCAACAGCTACGGCAAAGCTCTGCTACCTACGACCACCTGCTCGACGAAGTGACGACACAGTTCAGCCGCCACGTAGACCAAACTGTACTCAATGAAGCCGCCGCGGCCTTCATTCACGCCCGACAGTACGAAGAACTCGAAGAGTTGGTCGACAGTAAACTCTCGGTACTTTGGGACAATGCTATCAATGCGCTGCGCAATTACGAGAAGAGCTGCGAGTTGTCGGCACGAGGTAACCTGGATAAGGCTGCTCTCATCGAGCTCGCAAACATACTTAAGAAAATCGCCAAGCTGGCAAGTGTCGCAGACTGCATAGAGGTCCTTGAGACGCCTGGGTCGGACGACTCAGCCGAGCCGCCCATCAAAGTCCTGATTGGCATCGTCTACCGAGGATTTCTCGCCGAGCCCGACGAGGAACTTGACGACCCTGAGGATGAAGTCGTCGCCTTTGCTATCAAAGCCTGCCAATTCTACTTCATGTGGAAAGTCCGCAGGTTACAAAGCAGCATTCGCAATGAAGAAGACATCCCCAATGCCTACGCGGATCAGCTGGTTCTGCTCCGGCGCTCATTCGTCAGCCACCTCATCAAGACGCTGTCGTCACGTGGGTTCAACGACGACCTGCGTCTCTCGGCAACGGGCAGCCTCTGTGACTGTTGTGCGCTGTTTGTCTTCCTCCGACCCTTTGTCGAGGGTCCACAAGCAGAGAAGTACCGATCGTTGCAGCCACTGCTCGAGGAGCTGCCTCCGGCTCTGATTCCTGCAGAGATTATTCCTATCTTCGATGCAGCAGAGCGTGCCTATGCGAAACGCGCCAGAAAGGGCCTGAACGACCCGACTGACGACGAGGACCCAGTGGACGATGAAGCACCGCCCGAGGACGACGAGGATGAGGAGTTGACTGAGCAGGAACGCCAAGCAGCTGAGCTGAAGGCGGAAAAGATTCTCTGCGAGCTCACCGGCAAGCTCGTCATGGCTATCCTGGCTAAGGCGGTGGACAACAGTCCTCCCCACGCTGGGAAACTGCGCAAACGTCTGAACCGGAACAAGACCAAGCTGGGGCCGAACTTCAAGGAAGTCGTGGCGTTCCTAGACGAGGACCATCTGCGCGAAATGGCACGTGGCAGCAAAAAGAAGCCCTCCCGATCCCGGGCCAAGGACACGACGGCCGGTAAACCAGCTAAGAGCGCAGAGATTGCCATTGATGACGATGACGACGAGGAGGACCCATTTGAGGAGGCAGAGCCCGAAGAGGGCTCAAGGGAGGACCTGCGGAACAGAGAGCTGATTGATGATCCCATCGAGGACGATGATGACGACGCGGAAGAGCCTGTTGCACCAGAACCCATGGAGGAAGAAAGCGTGCTTGGCGACTGAGCGATGGAGGCACGGTAGTTCTCATTGTATGAGCCAGAATCCTGGCATAGCATGTAGTCATCTTCTTTCAGGGGCGGTTGATGGGCGGGAGAGTTTGCTTTTTTTCCCCCACCAGATGACTTTCGTGACGTTCAAACCCTTGCTTGGCCTGGATGTATGCATTACCACCCGGGCGTGGCCTTTGTTTATTGGCATTCCCTAGGTAAATAGTTGCAGCGTACCGTGCGTCGTCGTGTCGGCTTATATACCATTAGGTCAGCATCACAGTACTGGGTCTCCGAGCAGGTGTTGTCTTGCGCATTGTTGAGCATTGGGGTTCTTTGCCACGGTCTTCCCCACGGTGTCCACGGGCCAAGGCAAGGCAAGCATCGTGACGGCGCGGGTTACTGGTAGCCGCCAGTCGATCGGACCTCACCTCACGCAAGATAAGTTGTTCGGCTTCGCGGTGCGATCATTTGAAACATGTCACTTCTTTCTGATGCTCGGCATACGAACACACGTTACGGCCTGGCGACATTCCAGGCGGACCGTTATGGCGTTGCAAGGATGACAATACACGCCGAACGCCGGTTCAACCAATCCCACTCGTAATCTCACAGAACCCGGCCTTGACGCTTCCACCCCGATCGAAAAGTTACCCCCCCCCACTCGCCCCAGGGATGCCGGGCGAATGCTTCTTCACGCGCTCGAGATGGTGGTGCCGAACAAGCCGAAGAGCCTCTGGTACCGGGCCCCCCTCCCCGCGTCGCACAGGCGCGCGTCGCTCTCGGGCACCTTGACGCCGTACTGCCGGAGACAGCAGGTGAAAGGCATGTTCGACACCTTGGCGGGGGGGTTGGGCGCCCCCGGCCCGGCGTCGGGGGCCTCGTCGTCCGAGCTGTGCGGGGGGGCCTCGTGCGCCTTCACCCGCTTCGCGGCGCGACGGCTCTGTTCGGCCTCGTGGCGTTTGCACTCTTCCAGGTTGCCCCAGAGCACGAAGAGCCGCTCACGAAGGACCTCTACATCTTCTGGATGGGCGCGGAGGCTGGCTCGTTTGTCAGCCACGGTGTCGGAAAGGGGGAAAAGAAGGGGGGGGGGGGGAGGGCAAGGGCGAGGGAATTTACTCCACGGCATCTAGCTTGGTCAGTTGCTGGGCCTCGATGTTGTTGACCATGGCCCATATCCTGGGGGCCTTTTCGTTCTTCTTCCGCTTGGGGTCAACCTCCTCGAGCTCCAGGGCGAAGCGCCACTCCCACACCTTCTGGCCGGCGAAGCGATCCAGCGTCCCGTCGTCGTTGTCGGTGTCGGACTCGGGGCCGGAGGACATGCCGTGGTCGGACAGCATTTCGAAGTCGGATTCCCTCCTCCACGCCGCGAAGTCCTCGAGCTTGCGGGGGCAGAAGTCCACGACGCGGACGTTGGCGCGGAACTTGACGTTGTCGAACGGGAGCGGCGCGCTGGCCGCTTCGCCCCCGCCGCAGCGCAGCTTGGCCTCCGTGCCCTCGAGGATCCGACTGAAAGGAAACGGGTCCTGGTCCTCGCTCTCGCACTTGACCAAGTCGTTGAGGCCGAGCGTTTTGGCCCGGTGCTCCGCCTGCTCCTTTTCTTCCTTGTCCACCCGGGAGCGCTTCAGCTTGCGTCTTTGTTTGGAGTTCAGCGTGGCCCCGGGCTTCCTTTTCGCTCCGTTGTCGCGCCGGCTAGCAACCAGCTCCTTCAGCTGCTTCTTTGCCGCCTTGTCGTAGTCGTAGTGGCGGCGGATTGCAGCTTTCAGGCGTGAATGATCAACACTGTCATCTTTCTGGTTGCTGGTCTCGAGAACCTCCACCCCTATGCGGTCGGGATATCTCTGGTCACCTCTCAGGAACCCCTCCAGGTTGTTGCCATTGCGGCCGTATTTGACCTGAACATTCCGGAGCTTAATCCAGTCTCCGGTCTTGACCTCCACCGTCCGCATGAATGTCGCGTGTGGCTCGTAACAAGACATCTGCAAAGACCTTTTCCCAAAGGGGCCAGGCCAGGAATTCGCAGTTGGGACTCTGTACTTTGACGTGTACCCACAAGGGTCCCCGTCAACGCCACCCTCCAGGCCGGAAGGATGCAGCTTGTGCTGGAAGAAGTGATCGTTCTCGGTGTAGTCGGTGACCCACAGTGTTAATACGTGTATCGAATCATACGGAGTTTGTATCACTCGAACAACGAGGTCGTAGAATCCGCCCTCGCGGATATCCTGGAGAAGACTGAACTTTTCTCTGATGTTGGCGGACCGTTGCACCTGCTCTTGGTACTCCACCTTCGAGGGAAGTGTGGTCTTGTCGGCGTTATGGTAGAGCCATGAGACATACAGGTTCTCGCTCTCTCCAGGCGTCTTCCCCCTCTGGTCCTCGATGGGCTTCACGGCATTTTTTGCAGAGTTAGGTGGCCTCGGGATCTGGTCTTGGGAATATACATGGATGCTGGTCGTGTGGTGGGAGATCAGAGAGATTTCGCCGTTATAGTACTGCACCTTGATGCTGAATGCAATCAAGACATCGCCGGCGACGGGCTCGGGCATCTGGTCCTTGGGACGGAAAATATTGACAGCCACTGAGTCATCCGTCTCCTCTGTCGACTTGTCGTAAATCTTCAACCTGCATTTCCAGTCTGCGGGGCCAACGTCAGGATGGGTTGATCATCCACCAGTGGTGAATCAGAAGCATCCTACCTGAGCGTTGGGTAGGCATGGGGCTTTGCATGTCCTTGACCAGCCCCACGACATTTGTGAGGCCATTGGTCTTCACGTTGCCATCCAGAATGTCTCGGATGCTCCGAAAACCGGTGGGCAAAGGTCGACCTTCGGGCCGGCGCCCAGAAGAAGATAGTCTCATAGCCATGCTTGGGGTTGCCCTTCAGTAGCCATTTGCCAGGTGACGCCAGGTGTGATGGGCGCTTAGGGAATAGAATGGGAATGTCGTCAGGCACAGGGAAGAAGACAAGGACAAAGGCAAGGCGATTCAAATTCACCCAGGCAACGGGCGTTGTGATGGCATGGCGGTGTCGCGGGCCAGACAAGGGAGACGCGACTGGTTGCAAGTGCTCGCGTTTGATGGGTTTAGGCACATGCCACGCTATCACGTGCCCAACTGCGGAAGCAAACTTGGAAGTTCTTTACTTATGGTACATAAGTCGGCCGCAATTCTTCCGTGGAGCCTGGAGAAAAATTGACAGAACAACTGCCGGACCGCTGAGCAACCCAGGCGTCCGTGAGCAGAGCAATTCCACGTGTATTTTAGAGGGCTTCCGGTCGTATGTAGGGGCTCTCTGTTATATGCTTATTGGTATGGGATGGAATGGGTTGCATGGGATCTACCCGATAATGGTGGTGCAGGTGGCTTGAGGCGGGGGAGCGTGCGCCACTTCTTGTCTAGTAACCAATGATGGATAGGTACTATCCATGTGATCTCAACCAAGCAAGTCCCCCCACATGACGGCCACCACAGTACAGTCATTCAGCCGTTGTCTACCTCTGTATGGGGGATACGGTCGGGTATTAATAAGGAAAGGAAAAGGGAGGGGGAGGGGGTATTTGAAAGTAATTCGATAGCTGGGTATCTCGTAGCGGCTTGGTAGTGTTTGTACCACGGAAAAGACAAACACCTAATCAAACCCGAGAGAGTTCCCAAACAACCAGCTTAGTGCCTCCTTCCAGTTCAGCACCTGGGGCTTCCAGTAACTAGGTACTTACATAACCTGATCCGGCATGCGGAATGCCTGTCGTAACTAAGACCGGGCAGCTGCCGGCACATACGCAGATATGAACCAAGTTGGCATAATGGGGCCAGAAGACGATGCCACAAGATGCGGGCGCATGTGGGCTGAAAGCCGCTGACAGATGAATGAACGAACAGCTTTGCCAGGCTTCGCCTGAGCACTGATAATTGAGTGGGTGGGATCCCATGAAAGACTCTGAAGATAGGTTGCAGTCCCCATGTCAGGGCCACGAGCCCAAGACTGAGCTTGACTACACCAGCCCCAACTGGACGGAGGCCCAGTAGAAGGTTCCAGTCGTCTGGCTGCGTCTCCCCCCCACATTGAGCCACAACAGCAGCACCCAGCAGTTACATAGGTACCGACAAGCGATGCGAATATGGAAGGTGCCGAGAGGGAGAGGGAGAGAGAGTGCGTGCCGTACATCGAGACATCGTACCCATCCCATACATAGTATGTGTGTGTGTGTGTGTGTGTGTGTGTGTGTGTGTGTGTGTGTGTGGGTGGGTGGGTGGGCTGTGGATGTGGGTGAGTACTAAGGGAATTGGAGGCAAAACCATCATCAATACTACGTACATCCATGGTAGATGGATGTAAACTGAGGCTTCCGCTTTTCAATAAGCTCACTCGGAGTAGGTACCGTGCCGCCATGTCGACAGGGGCCAGGTACTTAAAACTGCTGCCCGACCGGACCAAACGTGACGGGGCCACAGCATCATCCTCATGGCAGCCCTGATGGGATATGCCTTCCATGCCCGCAGGCTATGTACATACATGTAAGTAGGTAGGTACATACGTACGTAAAGCAGGTATGTAGGTAAGTAAGTAAGTAAGTAAAGTAGGTAAATGGGCAGGTATGTACGGATGCAAACTATGGATGTAGATGTCAGCCCGTAGGTACCTTATGTACTACGTAGAAAAAAGATACATGCCTGGAAGTACTTACCGGCTCCATCCGTCACGCCTCCTCCCCAAATCGCCCCTCCTCTCTCTTCCTTCACAACCACTCATCTTTCTCCATTTCAGAATATTCCTAGCCTCCAGACTGGGAACCTCCATACCCGCTTTGTCCTGTCCGACTTTTTTCCCTCTTCGGTCCAAGACTCTGCCTGCGATTTGGCCTGGAGAGCCGCGGTGGCCCGGTCCGACTGGTCAAATTTCTCTAGCTGTTGCGAATCAAAACAAACCACCCCGCCTTTGGCAAAGAGGACCCCTAGCAATTCCTGCCGGGCAAAGCCTGGCACCTGCGAGGACCGCCACTACCGCCTACCAACCAAGCAAGAGCCTGGAGCACAAAAATCCCACCCTTCCTCTCATTCCATCACACCCCCTCCTCTTCCCTGATCATTGCCGCAACCACCACCCAGACTGCGTTTCCCCCATCAGAGGTACCGCAATCATGGCTGATCGGTACATTCCCGAGCATCGCCGAACTCAGTTCAAGGCGAAGAGCACCTTCAAGCCTGAGGAGCTGCGCCGCCGCCGCGAGGAGCAGCAGGTCGAGATCCGGAAGGCCAAGCGCGAGGAGAACTTGGCCAAGCGTCGTGGCATCGGCACAGGTGCTGACCGGCCCGGTGCGTCGCTGGGTGCCGCCCCCGACAGCGACGATGACACCGCTCCCACCGAGAGCCAGGTATGTTTGCATCTCTTGCTGTCGCCGCCTTCCCCTCCCCCTCCCCGCCCAATCCGACATGCGCCGCCGTTGCAGCGCCGTTGCTCTCCCCGCACTTGCGGGCCTCGAGCACCCGCGCCGTCGCCTGGGCCCGCGGCCAGCCTCTGCGCATCCGCTGGAGGTGCATCGCGGCTCTGGCAACTCGGTCGCCAACACGGCCTGGTTTGAGGCGATGCGCCTTGCCCGCATCGCCGCCGCGGTCCTGACTCGCTTTCCGTGCAATTTTTGGAGCCGGGGCTAACATGATTCGCCTCCCAGCTGAACGAGGATCTTCCTCAGATGGTTCAGGGTGTCTTCTCCGAACAGATTGACCTCCAGATTCAGTCGACGACCAAGTTCCGCAAGTTGCTTTCTAAGGAGCGCAACCCTCCCATCGAAGAAGTCATCAAGACGGGTGTCGTCAGTCGATTCGTCGAATTCCTTCGGTCCCCGCACACCCTAGTGCAGTTCGAGGCTGCTTGGGCTTTGACCAACATCGCCTCGGGCTCCGCCACGCAGACCCAAGTCGTCATCGAGGCCGGCGCTGTCCCCATCTTCGTTGAGCTCCTGGCTAGTCCCGAGCCCGATGTTCGGGAGCAAGCCGTGTGGGCTCTGGGCAACATTGCCGGCGACAGCCCGTCGTGCCGCGACTATGTCCTGAGCTGCGGCGCCCTCAAGCCTCTGCTCAACCTCCTCGGTGACAGCCGCAAGCTCAGTATGCTTCGCAATGCCACCTGGACTTTGAGCAACTTCTGCCGCGGCAAGACGCCCCAGCCCGACTGGACCACGGTACGTGCTCCCGCTCCCCTCGTCATTGTCGCTCGACTTACTCATTCATCGGACAGATCGCTCCTGCTCTCCCCGTTCTCGCCAAACTTGTTTACTCTCTGGACGACGAGGTACTGATCGACGCCTGCTGGGCCATCTCGTACCTCAGTGACGGATCGAACGATAAGATTCAGGCTGTTATCGAGGCCGGAATTCCCCGCAGACTGGTTGAGTTGTTGATGCACGCCTCGACCTCGGTCCAGACCCCGGCCCTGCGTTCGGTTGGTAACATTGTTACTGGTGACGACGTCCAGACCCAAGTTATCATTAACTGCGGCGCCCTGTCGTGTCTCCTGTCCCTTCTCAGCTCTAACAAGGACGGTATCCGCAAGGAGGCCTGCTGGACCATCTCCAACATTACCGCGGGCAACAGCCAACAGATTCAATCCGTGATCGACGCCAACATCATCCCGCCTCTGATCCACCTTCTGTCCAACGGTGATCTCAAGACGCGTAAGGAGGCCTGTTGGGCCATTAGCAATGCCACGAGTGGCGGTCTCCAGAAACCTGAGCAGATCCGATACCTCGTTTCTCAGAACTGCATCCGCCCCTTGTGCGACCTCCTTGCCTGCCCCGACAACAAGATTATCCAGGTGGCTTTGGACGGCTTGGAGAACATTCTCAAGGTTGGCGATCTGGACAAGCAAGCCGCCGGTGAGGGTGCCGAGTCGATCAACCGTTACGCTCTTTTCATCGAGGAGTGCGGCGGCATGGAGAAGATCCACGATTGCCAGACCAACGCCAACGAGGAGATCTACATGAAGTCGTACAACATCATCGAAAAGTACTTCTCGGACGAGGATGAGAACGCCGACGAGGCTATGGCGCCGCAGGCCCAGGGTGCCAACGGCACGTTCGGGTTCGGTACCAACGGTGCGCAGGGTGGCTTCAGCTTTGCCAACGGTGCCGACTCGATGGACATGTAAAGTACTGGTCCAATGAGTAATCCGCTTCTCCCCCAGCGGTTGCAGTAGGCACGCTGTGCCTACAGGCGGTGATGCAGGAGGCGAAAAAGAATCGCGCCGCATCACGCATGCGCCCACTGTTGGAACGCGCCTTAGCTCGATGGGATGACGATTCGTCTACAGCACGCAATTCATGTCAATCAACACCAACTCACACATGCCCCCCCCACGTCACACTGGCCCTTGCGCGCCCGCAGCCCCCCCCCAAACCCGCACTGAAGTTTATCAAGCCCACAGGAGACGAGAGACGAGCACACAGGTCCTTTGGTAGCTTCAAAGCTCCAGCCTGATATGAGCAATGCGTAGGAGGATGGATACATGATATGCTTAGCTTGAGGATCGGAGAGAGGGTCGTAAATGGTAGCTTGAAAGCTCCAACCCTCGGTGTTTTGTGGAATGGGCGATGCACGTCAGCCCCGGCAGAGCTGGTGCGGCTTTGACGGGACCATGACGAGCACCGCCAGCATGCCTGCCCGGCCTTGCATGACGGTAGGGCAGGGCGAAGCACAGCACGAGCACGTCTCGATGGCAACACTGTCTCTCCTAGTGGTAGAGCAGTCACCGTGGCGTAGCACTGAACATTGGCGCGTCTCTCTTTGACCAAGTGGTCTCAGACTTGGGGGCGTGACCATGAAGATTCAGATGGTAGACGAGCTTCAGTACAGAAAATCTAGCTCGTCTCTCCCAACTTGCAGCATATGAATGACGTCCCATTTGCAAAGCAGAAGAGAGAAAAAAGTGTTTTTTTTTTCGTTTTGTTTTCTCCCCTCCCCGATGCATATGGCCGCTGGTGCATGGCACGACAGGGCCGAGCGGTCCACGGTGATGTAGGCGGATCGTGATTGTGATGCCGACGGTTCGTTTTCGGCCGGAAGTAGTACCCTGCAATTTGTACTTGAAGAAATATGGATGGGCTGGCACTGCTATCTAAGTACATGTATGTAAGTACGTTGCACACTTCTGTAAGCATACATCCAATTCACGGCAGCAAAATGAAATGGGGGAATTTGTGTACCATGGCCGTTGTATCTAAGTATCCATACTGCTCTCCCCAGCACTATATAGGTATATACCCCGTGCAAGTGGCCGGTCATTTTGATGTTGCACCGCTATTGGCGTCTGTCTGTCTATTACTCTTTTCTCTCTATGGATTCCAGGCAACCTTGATAGAATAGTATGGATTATTCCTACCAGCTCAAGTCCAGAGGCGGTACATACTTGAAGTACCTACATAATGGGATGTATGTACTTACGTACCTACTTCTGATGACAGGTACATGTAGTTGGCGCAACTCAAGTAAACTGTACAAGGTGCGCGTGCGCATGCATAAGGGAAGGGCGCCCGTCATCGAGGTTGCACCACCCAAAGAAAGGTCATCGGGCTCAACTGACTGGGGGGGGGGGGGCCTTTGTCGGGCTGCGGGTAAGGTTCCCACTGCGGCTGGCCGGCCGTTCACTCACTCCATCATCTCCATCTTCGGGAACGGCACTGAAGGATCCATGTTTCCGCCTCGGCGACGGCCATGACCGTCGCACGCACTTCACGACGGCTGGCGGCGCCTTTCGCCTTCGGCACCGCTCTCGCCGGAGCTGGGATGAATGGCATCGACTACCACAATCTTCCCACAAGTCCCGTCTTCCCGGGGCCCTGGGACCAGTACATCAAGGCGCCTGCCAACAAGTCGTTCATCACACCCGCAGAGATATGGCAAGTTGGAGGGAACGTGACTACGCCGTCCTCGGGCGCAGCTCCGGTGGTTGGTCGGCACCGTAAGCATGAGAGCATCCTCATCGGAGCGGGCGGTCTTCTCTCGCTCGCCTTCGACGAGAACATCTCGGGGAGGTCAGTGGGTCTTGGCCAGACGTCTTGAGAAACGGTCGAAATGAACTGACGTGGGCCGTGGGAACCCAGAGTCTGCTTCCAGGTGGAAACTGTCGTGGATGAGCCGGTCTTGTTTCTCGCCTATTCCGAGTCGCCCTTCTTTGTAGGCAAAAGGACCGACGCCACCAATGACGATGAATGGGACTTACCATTGGACTTTCGACCGGGGCACAGCGCGGGAGCAATGTGCGTAGGCGAAGACTTCATTCGCGGCGGCTTCAAATTTCTCACTCTCTACATCGAGGACGAGGCGGCCTTCGGGGCCCCCGGCGAGTCGGGGCCCGACAAGACCGTCGCATATGGACCCGAAGAGGCCCAGAAGACCCTGCGCGCCGGGGCAGAAGACCAGCGGATACGATCGTATCCTTCCATAGCCATCTCCCAAGTATGGGTCGATTGCACCTCGTTTCCATCCCAGTCCAATGGCCGGGCCTACTCGGGTTACTTCTACAGCTCGAGCGACTTGCTCAACCGGATCTGGTACGCCGGGGCATATACTCTGCAGCTGTCGACCATCGACCCCCGGGAAGGCTCGGCGCTGGTTCCCGTCAACCGCTTCCTCGATCACAATCGATCGCCGCCGGGGTCGTGGTACTCCAACTTCACCGTGTCCAGGGGTACGACGGTCACGACGGATGGTGCCAAACGCGACCGGCTCGTTTGGCCGGGCGACATGTCTATTGCCGTGCCCGGGATCGCCGTGTCCACGTTCGACATGCTGGCGGTGCGGAACGCTCTGGACGTCATCTATGAGCGTCAGTACTCAGACGGACGTCTCCCCTATGCCGGGCCTCCGCTCAGCTACCATGACGAGTTCAGCGACACGTATCACCTGCATACGCTGCTGGGCACGTATGACTATGTCCTTTACTCCAACGACAGCGCCTGGCTCCAGCAGAAGTGGCCACAGTATCTGCGCGCGCTTCAAGTCAGCACTTCCAAGGTCGACTTAAAAAACCTGATGCGTGTGACCTCCTCGTATGATTGGAACCGCCATGGCATGTAAGCAACATCCGGCGTTCTTTATTACCCCTTTCAGCACGAATAACTCCCGTCGTACTCCCGTTTTTCTTTTTGTTTCGGCATTCTGGCCTGAGCCTGCTCCGAAACGCGCTCCTGTACCACCTCTTCCCGGAAAATACTGACTCTGGATGGTGGTAGGGGCGGCCATAATCTAGAGGCCACGGCAATTCTGCATGCGACTTTGAGACGCTCTGTCGAGCTGGCTTCTTTTGTCAATCGCAATGCCTTCCCAGGGGTTGATGAGGTAAGGGAAGCCGAGGTTGAGTCGTGGCTCGCTCTCCAGCGGCGCCTCGAGCTGGGTATCACTGCCCTATACTGCCCAGAAACCGGTCTTTACTCAGACAACCTGGAGGAGCGCAACTGCTATGGTAAAGACCACATCGACCCCCAGGATGGCAACGCGTGGGCATTGCTAGCCGGCATGGTCCATGACGGAGCCGATGCGGACCGTGCCCGCGAGCGTCCGGGTTCCGAATCGAAGGCTTTTGCCGTCTCCGAGTCCCTCCGCGCGCGCTGGAACAAGTTTGGTGCACCGGCCCCCGAGTTTCCTAATGTCATGTCGCCCTTTTCGTCGTCGTTCGAACTTCAGGCACACTGTGCAGCGTCCAACCACGACGCCGCCGTCGAGCTCATGCTTCTCATGTGGGGTTACCTCCTGGACGGCCCGGGCTTTACCAATAGCACCCTCGCCGAAGGCTTTCGGACCGATGGCTACGTGCATTACCCAGCGTATCCCGTTCCGAGTCGCAATAGCCATGCTCACGGATGGTCAACGGGACCGACCAGCACTTTGATGCATGGGATTCTGGGCATCCGATTGCTGAAGCCGGGCGGTGCAGAATGGATAATATCTCCGGTGCTCCCGGCATGGCTGGGCTGGATGAGGGGTGGGTTTGCCGTCGAAGCTGTAAGTGTTCTCAGAGCCTTGTTCCCTGTTCTCCTGTTTGGTACGGGAGATCACCGTGTGTCTTCCTGCCATTGACTGCAGATGAAACGGGGACACGCTCATCTGATCGTTGCAAGAAGTTACTGACCCAGACCGTCCTAGGGTTTCTTTGAAGTGGAAGTCTGGAGAGTACGACTGGAAACCGGTGGCAGCAGAGCGAGGAAGGGCATTATCGCCGTGGCCACAGGTCCCCAAGGCACCGAAGGACACTTTGCTTTTGGCGGTCAACCTGGCCCGGGCACCCGCTTCAGCTTCGCTGGGGGCGAGACCAAGGCATTTGTCCACTGGGGCGACACACGTGTCGAGGAACTGAATATGGCGACTCTGGGCTGGGTGGTACGACATGATAGGCACTGGTTCCGGCGTAAGCTTAAGTACGGCCGTGGATGCCTTGTGTATGATGACAACTTTGTGGCACCACGCATGGGCGAGAGGGCGACGGGGGTGGTGGATTTTGAAGCGTTGAACAGGGGGTACGCCGAGCCATGGGACTGGACGACCAGCGAGGCGGCTGAGCAGCCGAGCCAATACCTCGCGGACGAGTTGTGACTGAAGCTTGGTTATCGTGGCCTTGGCGCTGACTAGTCATGATGCCGCACCGATTATCACGATCGGAGTTCCGAGCCTCGGCTTTATTGGCACATCTATTTACAGCCGGACGGGTGACCCCGGTGCTTCATTTATGTGCCCCGTGCGGCATATATGTCACAACGCCCCCGGCCGAATACGATGGGCTCGAGGACTCGTCGATTTCGGCGTGTCGAGAGCGCCGACGAGCTCTGAAAATACCTGCTACATACCTTAGGTAGGTTCTTTGTCCATCCCATGTACGTTATATGAGCCGGTGCCGAAGCGTCCGGGTCGAGCAACAGAGACCAGGCTTTCGAGGTTGCGATGCCCGAGGACGAGAGTTGCCTGGTCAAAGTTAAATAAAGTGGTAATGGCATCCTCACACGGATTCGCAAGCCCTGCCCATCCGAAGTAGGATGGATTCCATCATGCCCGGGCAGGAGAAGGGCACTGCCGCCATTCTAGCTCGATCCAGCCTGGGCCCGCTTGACGATCGTCTGCTTTCTCTGCGGCACAGCTCGTACGGGAAGTCTGCCGCGGCGCCGCTGCGTCGCTAGGCGCTGCAACGGGACACAAAACGACCTTAGCGACACCCGACATCCCAAGAGGGCGCTGGAGGCACACGGGATGCTCTCTTGAACCGCCGAGGTCCTGGCTTGCTGACTTCTCCGGACCACTCAGAAACGCATGAGGCGTGCCGGCTCGCTCGGTTGTGCGCAAGGATGGCCGGCACCTACGCGCAGCTCTCTCGGGGAGACGAGCTAGCAGCCGCACGCTCTTCCAGCTGGTGAGAGGCCCGGACTGGGATGCTGGCGCCGTCATGTGTCGATCGCCCTGGCCGGGTAGGACGAAGGTTTATTGGGCCATGGATGATGGGTTGGAAACCCGGACGACGAATGGGTTGGCTGTATAAGTCAACTGCCAGCCCACGAGCCCTTATGAATACCACACCCCCCTTCTCGTACTGCCGCTCTCTAGCACCCAGTCGACGCTGCTCTGAAGTACTCTAGGTAGTTAGTAGTTCGGTATACTCTGGTTCACAAGATGCAGGCACCCGCTCGTCATGCGTATTGTACGGTATGTTTCCTTCTCGCCCTGGCCGGCCGGCAGCCGAGCCCCGGACTGATCCCGTTTTCTACAGCTTCTCACGAACGACGACTACCTGCCTGGTCAGTCCTCCCTCTCCCCCCCCCCCCCCCCTTCCCCCTTTCCACTCGACTTTCCAATACCCGAGGGGACCTCGTAGGCTGAAAGCGAAGGGGGGAGCAGCGGCGCTGGCGCTGGCGCAGTCCCTGAAGAACACGGCGACGGCGGCGCCCCTGCTGGTGCTCGTCACCGACGAGGTGGGCGCCGGGGCGCGGGCCCGGCTGGCGCGCTTCTACACGGCCGTCGTCGCCGTCGCCGCCATCCGCAGCGGCGCCTCGGCCGCCAACCTGGCCCTCATCGGCCGGCCCGACCTCGGCGCCACGCTGACCAAGCTGCGCCTCTGGGACCTGACCGACTACGACCGCGTCGTCTACCTGGACGCCGACACCCTCGTCCTCGCCAACCTGGGTACGTATTATATGAACCCCCCCCCCCCCCCCTCCTGGCCAGTCAGCGTCCCTAACCCATGTTTTTGTTTGGCCCCCCACCAGACCACCTCTTCGGCCTCGACGCCTCCGTCGGGCTGGCGGCGTCGCCGGAGCTCGGGTTCCCCGACTGCTTCAACAGCGGCGTCCTGGTGCTGCGGCCGTCGGCGGCGCTGTTCGCGGCGCTGGCGGCGCGGGCGGCGGCGCCCGGGGCCTCCTTCGACGGCGGCGACCAGGGCCTGCTCAACGCCTTCTTCGGCGACGGCACGCGCGGCCACCCGGCCCGCCGCGCCCTCCCCGGGCCCGCCGGCGACCCCGACAAGCGATCCGAGGGGGACGAGGAGGAGGAGGTGGACGAGGAGGACGGGACTCAGTCGCCGTCGCCGTGCCCCGTCCCCAAGATCGGCCGGAGCGACAGTGGCGTCGGCCTGCCCGAGACCATGAAGACGACAGAGACGACGACGACGACGACGACGACAACGGCGGCGGAGGCGGAGGCGGAGGCGGCGTTGGCGGTGGCCGATACCGAACGGGAATGGTTCCGCCTGAGTTTTACGTACAACATGGAGATGCATCGCGTGTAAGTAGGCCCAGTCTCCCTCCCCCCCCCCCCCCGCGCCTTTTCTCTCTTCTTCTCTCTCTTTCTGGCATCGCTGGCTAACGGAGGCCACCGCCGAAAAACCAAAAAAGCTACCGCATGTACGCGCCCGCGGTGCGTCGGTACCAGGACCACATCAAGGTGCTGCACTTCATCGGCAAGGACAAGCCGTGGCACTTTGCCGACGGCCGCGTCGGCGGCACGGACGGGTCGGCGTACGGGCAGATCTACGCCGAGATGGTCGGCAAGTGGTGGGACGCGTGGAAGCAGGCGTCGGCGGCGTTGCGGGGGGACGCCGCCCCCGACGCCGCCTCGGGGGCGGTGGAGGTGCCGTGAGAGAAGAGAGAGCAAGCCCTTGCCCGTGTCGGGTGTTGAGGACAGCGCCGTGCGGTCAGAATGCCCGAGAAAGAGAAATATAGATATCACAACTCTTTCCAGCCCCGCCGTTTGTTCAGGAAAGTGCTTTGGGAAAAAGGGGGTTGTTGTTGTTGTTGGGGGGGGGGGGGGGGAAGCTCGCCCTCCCTCGCCCGTCGCTCTCCTGTGGTGGGAGGGGGTGTAGCGCCCATCGACTTGTCAGGAGGGGGAGAGAGAAAGAGAGAGAGAGAGAGAGACGTAGAGAGCGGCCTCATGACGGCCCCAGCCCCGGTCGGTGGCGGCGGCGGCGTGCTCCGTGTCGAGGGCGTCCGCGTCCGGCCGGACGGGCCCGTCGGCAGCCCGGAGCCCCTCCTCGCCGCCGCCCCGTGTCCTTGGCGCGGAGGCTTTTGCCCTTCCGTGTGGAGGGATCGGCAGTTTCGGGCCCTAGCGCTCCGACCGCGTGCAAGACGTAACCCCTTCCAGAAGCTATGGGAGCCGGAGATGGAGCGTCATGCTGGCGAAAGACCCGCCGTCATGGGCATACAATACTGCGAAAGGAAGGCCAGATATGCACTTGGAACTTTCCTTGAGGCGAAGCAATGAGCAATTCCCACACAGACCCAGCCGTCCACACTCCCCCGCACAAGGGCCTCGTGGGGCAAGGAAGCAGGGCCAAGCTAGTAGTGTATTCCATATGCATACCTGTCTATACAAGACCAGCGAGTTGATGTTAATGTATCTCAGGTCCCAAAAAAGACCAAGTCATGTTCCCTTGGTTCGCCAATGCCGCTGCAAGAAAAAACAAACCACACAAGAACACCATCGCAATGCAAAGGAACGCGGCCGCGTCAGAAGAAAAAACTCAGAAGAGCGCACAATAAGCCGGGCAGCGTAGCCCCGGACACACACCGGTTCAAGAGAGCCAGGCCCATGTGAGGGGGCACCCCGCTTCCCTCCGCCTCCCCCCGGACCGGTCCTCGTATCAGAGTGACGCCGAATCCACCGCGTCCAGAGCATCTTGACCCCCTCTCATTTCGCGTATTAGGTCGTACACCCAAGCACCGCCCCGGCACGCGAGGGGTCGCTTGGTCGGTTGAATGAGGGGCATGCGGACCGCCCTACAGTAGTGGCCGCTTGCTTGCCCCTGGTGGCGTTGCCGAAGCCTGGGCGGCCGCAGCTAGAGACCGGACCACCGCATACGAAGCCCATCCGACCAGCGGCTGTACAGGACCTCGGAGAGCTGCTTGCAGTGCTCCAGGCCCGGCTGGGCCTCTTGGCCGGGGTACTTGGCTGCGAGGGCAGCTTTTTCCCTCTCGTGGGCCTTTTCCTTGTCCGAGACCCGCCGGGGACTTCCCGTCGAGTCTATTGACAAATTATCCCCCCTTCGCCGGCGGTGACTTTCTAGGTGTGGGTTTCCGGAGGCCATAACGAGCTTGGCGGGAGTTTGGTTCTGGGGGGTGGGCGTGCTTTTAATAATGACCGTTCCCAACGGCGTTCCAGACTCCACCGACTTGGTCGGGGTGGAGGCGGAGGGGCGCAGATAGGCATTGGACAGCTTGCTGTCCTGCCCCATGTTGCCCACAAGGGTCTGCATCATGTGGTGCGCACCCTCAGGATCAACGGCATCGAGCGCGGCGAACGCGTCTGACAAACGAGCCAGAGCCTCTCTCTTGGCCAAGCTGGACGTCTGGGCATGGAGCTCCGCTAGCGCCGGATCCACAGCCTTGGAGTAGAGGCGACGGCCTAGCAGGGCCTCCTTGCTCGTGGCCTCGACCGCCTGTTGCTGGCTGTCCTCGTTGGCGAACACGTCGTTCGAGTCGGGCCACGAGAGCTGGCTCGACTGACTCGACTGGCTCGATTGCCCCGAGTTGGACGTGGAGCTCTCCGAGGGCACCCTTTTGAACAACCGCTGCGAGGAGCCGGCGTTCCCGAACGACAGGTCGGGCTGCAGAGGCCGGCGGAGTGCTGGCGCAGGCGGTGGGCCACGCACTGACCCGGTGCCCGACATTTGAGCCTGAGAAGACTTGCGGACCGTCGATTTGCGGACAGTCATCGGTGCTGGGGGCGACGGCTGCAGAGGGTCGTCGTCTTTGAGCTCCATCCTGCGCAGTGCGTCTTCGGCCGCGAATATCGACGAAGGCTTGCGGGACTTGGCCGGGGCCTTCTTGGGGGCCGCCGACCTGACCGTGTCGAACACCCACTCGTCCTTGTCGTCCCGGGGCGCCATGGTGCGGAGCGTCTCCTGGTAGAAGGACCGACCCTTCTTCTTGGACTTGGTCGCGTCGTAGTTGCGCCGGCGCTCGATCAGCTCTTGTAGTGCCTCCACCTTCCCGGCATACTTGATGAAGCGGTGTCGCAAGAGGTCTTTTGCGCTCGGCCGGCGCTCGGGGTCCTTCATGAGGCACTGGCTGATGAAGTCTTTGAAATCCCTCGAGAAGTTGCCCTCGAGTCGGGGCGCGGCACTCTTGGGGATCTGGAAAAGGGCCTTCATCGGATGCAGATTCGCGTGGGGCGGCTCACCCACAGCCATCTCTATAGCCGTGATGCCCAGCGACCACAGGTCGGCCTTGTAGTCGTAGCCGGCCTGTTGTATGACCTCGGGGGCCATCCAGAAAGGGGTTCCGACGAATGTATTCCGTTGCGACTTGATGTTGGTTAACTGGGCGGCGACGCCGAAGTCGGCCAGCTTGACCTTGCCCGTCTCGGACAAGAGAACATTGGCGGCCTTGATGTCTCGGTGGATCTTGCCTTCGGCATGGAGGTACTCGAGACCTGCGAGGAGCTCGCGACAGATGATGGCAATGTGAGCTTCGTCGAATACGGATGGTTCGGGTTTGAGCTGCGCGGGTTCGGGGGTTAGCTGGCCAAGTCGTTGCCGGGGTTGAGTGGCCGGGTTTCCTCACCAAGTCCAGACATGATCCACCGCCCAGGTATTCCATCACGATCCAGAGCTTGCTGCCCCGGAGGAAGCTGGCCTTGTACTGGGTGACATGGGAGCTCGCGCAAGTGCTGAGGACCGAGATTTCGGCCTGGATGTCCTGGATATCATCGTCGGTCGATTCGAGATCAATCTGGGCGAAGGGATGCGGTTAGCGGTGGTGGTCCTCTCCGGACAGAGCCGTCTGCACGCCGCGGCTTACATGCTTGATGGCGACTATCTCGCCCGTGGCCTTTTCGATGCCCTTGTAGACGACCCCAAAACTGCCCCCTGCAGCACCCAAAGTGTTAGTCGCAAAGGCTAAAGAAACAGCGGCGGCGGGGGAAGTATGCGTACGGCCAAGCTCCTCGAGGACCTGGTATTGGCCCGCAAGAGCCTCGTCTGTCATGTTGGGAAAACCAAGGGCGTTCGCACCCCCTTATCGCACGCACAATAGGAGCAGGCGCAAAGCGCAGACGGAGGAGGGAGAGGGCAGGACAGGCAAAAAACAACGAGTTGGCGTAGACGCGCGTGCGCAAGGACCACGGCCGTCCCGTGGGTCGCAGCAAGAGCGTGGCCGTCACCGCTCACACACACACGGCCAGGGCGACAACAGAGGCGTCAGGAGCAGCAGCGCGCGCGTAGAAGTGGTCGCATAGAAGGGAGGAGGCGCGGCGGCGGCGGCAGTATAGTATAGCAGCATCCATTTACGATGCAGAACGAACTGGCTGGCTGGACCGCCGGCATTAAAAAGCGAGATACATGGATGCACTATGTAGGGGACGGATGTACTTTCTTCTTCTTCTTCTCCCAGTCGCAAGAGAGCGCCGGGGCCCGGTTGCTAAGGAAAGCACGGGCCATGCGGTCAACAAGCTACCGAAGAGGGCAACCGCCGCTGGGCCGCGGCGATTGGGAGAAAATAGATGGGGAACAACAAGGTCCAGGCCGCCTGTCCCCCAGAGAGGGCAATTTAGCGACGGGCACCGGCCCTGCCATGTGCCCTGCTATGACGCATCCCGCGAGGCTAGGCAGGATGGATGAGGTGGGATGGATGTATGGGGGGTGGAAGGGCAATTAAATCAGAAATAGCTCTCTTCCCAGCGTAGGTTGGCAAGCCTCACGGTGTCGGGTGGGCTCCTCCTCGTGTGCCGGGATTGCCTACCTACTTGGGGAGGCAGCCGAGCCCGATGCGATGGTCCGGCTCCGGCACGCGCACCGGGACGAGAGGCGGGGACTGGCAAGGCGACAATCCAGCATCCATCCAGGGGAGGAAGCAGGGCAGGAGGGGGAAGTGGAAGAGAGGATCGGATCTGATGACGGGGGAGACTCTGGCGGGCGGCCCTCGTCAAGATAAACGGCATCCATCCCATACCCGCCACCCCGTTTGTGTGTGGCCCGGCGGCTGGCGCCTCGGCCTGCGCTTGCTGCATCGTGGCCGACGCCATGGCACCGCCGAGCGCGTCTCGCACGTCTCCCGTCTACATTCAATTACTACTATTACCACTGTTCCCAGCACCACCGCGCGCGGGCTATCGCTCTCTACTAGTAGGCTAGTTAGTCGCAGCCGCCAACGGTTCGTTCCCCGCCCCCCCCCCCCCAGCGGCCCAGAGCCTGCCAGCGCACACACGAGACAGGTACACGGGCACACGGGAAACTACTGAGTACATACTAATAGCTGGCGGGTCCATATAAGCCCAACCTGTCTGTCGTACGTTGGACGGGGCGTTCAGCGCTACAGGCCTCCTCTGCCGAGGATGGAGTGTTGTACAGAGTGTACAAACGGCATCCCGGGCGGGCGGCGCTTGGCGTGCCATGGGATCCCACACGCAGGGATCCGCTCTGGCAGACGGCGTAAGGTTGTTATGGGCATGGGACACGATAATACCGCGACCGGATAGGGCCATTTGGCTCTGGAGAACAGGGCAGAGGGACACCATGCGCCCTCTCCGCCCTCCATTGGCCAGCGCTATCCGCACGATCGAAGCCAGGTTGTGTACGGGAATCGGGGGACATGGGATGTGTGTGTGTGTGTGTGTGTGTGTGTGGTCGACGAACGACAGGCAGCAGTCGGGCTTGCCGGCACCAGCTAGCCTCGAGTCGCCCTGCGAAAGGAATCAAGATTAGGGGAAATTTCCGATAGCGAGGGAACGTGCAAAGAAAGGAAGGGGGACAGAAAACTCTGTTTGAGCCACGGGACCTGCCTCCCGGCGGGAAAAAAAAACATTTTCCTCCCACCTGTCTCTCCATCGAATCCTCCTTGTCCGCCAGCCTCTTCCGCGCCCTCAGGGGAGAATGGACGGCCATGATACATTCCTAGCACCCTCGATCCTAATGCCCTAATGCACCTCCTGGCCTGAAACGTAGTAGCCCGTCGCGGCCGCGGGGCGGAAGGGAGACGCCATGGAGACCGGCACTCCGTTCAAACGACACTACGGTTACTACGCTACCTCTGTTGTTTGCAAGCGAACTTGGTACCGACCCAGCCTGCCAGGTCGTCGGTGGGGAGGATGACGATGCGATGCACCGTCATGCCAGTCCGGCAGAACGCCATCAAGATCACGTCTGCTCGTGGGCTCAGCTGCCCTGCAGGCCTCCTTTGCGGCCAAATTGCCATGACAGATTTCCCAGGCTTCCTAGCTGACTGGAGCCGCTGGCTGGAGCCCGTTCGGGAACCCCTTCCCCTCCCCTCCCCTCCAACGCCGGGCGAGGAAAACGGTTGGTTGGTGAACGCGGCCGATTGATCGATGGCAGGGAGCACAGGTCCAGTGAGACAGACAGACGACTAGCGATGGGAAAGCAGCAGCAGCAGTCAGCCATGGGATCCCGGTATCCATGGCAACATCTGGTCCGCGAAGAGGCGCCGCGCCCCCCCCCCCCCCCCCCCCCCCCCCTTCAGGGCTGTTTTGGCGGGATGGGATGCGAACGGCTCCATCCCCCCTCTCCGCGCCCGACCTCTCAGCTCCCATCGCAAGCTCTCTACTATGGGATGTACTCGGGGTTCTGGCTGCCTGCGGCTATCATGATAATCTGCCAAACACCTCCCCCTCCGCTTATTATTAGTACTTTAGGTACGTATGTACTTGCCAAGGTACCTACTCCTCCTCTCTGATGCTGTCAGTCCCTGTCTTTGGAAATCTTCCGATGCCATTCTCGAGTTTGCGCTCCATCCCGGTGCCCCTGCCCGTAGGTACATAGGTACCCCTACCCATGCCAGGGCTCCCTCCTCCTCCTACTCCTCCTCCTCCACTGGCGTGTACCATCACCACCACCACCACCACCAACCACATCAACCAACCCCGTCCTTTGCTCACCCGCGCAGGCGGGCTTGACAGGTACCAAACGGCTAAGGCCATACAAGACACACTGGCAACACACACACGGGATAGGTCGTCGGTACGGTAGGCCTGGATGTACCTGCCTACCCCAACTTGTCGACGATCCGCCCGCCCTAGGTTTGGCCGGTACATACGCCATTAGCTCCATACCCACCCCCCTCTCACCGCCTTTGGGTATGGGTGCATGCCCACAATACCAGCCTTCCGACTTACACACTTCCAGCTGCACTGCATTGCGCCGCGCTGCAACGTCCACCTCCTGGCTCCTCCCGGTGCTGGAATAGATTTCCACAATCCCCGGACCGACCGACACGACAACCTCCCAGGAGACGCGCGCCCTTGCCGGCGTACAGCAGACGACGGAGTTGTCGATATCGCCGCGCCATGGTACCAGCACCGCCCGCGCTTCCCACGCGGTTTCCGTGCTGGTGCAGAGCCGTCTACTCGTGGGGAGGAGAGGTATGCATCCCGTCCCGGCCAGCCGGCGCCCGCCAGCCAGCCTGACTGACCATCGTGCAGTCTCAGCGAGATCTCGGCTTCGTCGAGGGCGATCTGATAGAATGCCTGAACGCCGGTGACGGGTCGTGGTGGACGGGCAGGTTGCGCCGCAACAAAACCGTCGGCGTCTTCCCCTCCAACTTCGTCGAGGTCCTGCCCGACCACTTCCGCCCCGTCAGCCGATCGACGAGCCCCCTGCCGGCGAGCAACACCCCGAGCCCGGTTGGCACGCCTCTGCAGAAGAAAAAGTCAAAGCCCTTCCGCAAGCCCTTTGAGGCCTACGCCAAGGCCCCTCACTACACCACCGCCAAGCAGCCCGAGGTCATACGGGACATGCCAGCGCGCCAGAACTCCCATAATCAGTCTCAGAAGCCCCAACGCGCACCCACGGAAAACCGCTCCTATGCTCCCCGGAGACCGTCGCCTGCCCCGAGTTCGCGCCGCCCGGAGTCCTGGGACGCGAGAACGGCAAGGCAGCCCTCGCCCATCCCCCCTCTAACGCAGCGATTTGGTTCATGGGATGCGAGGATAACGAACCCTGCGCCCCCTGTAAACCGCAACGGGTCGTGGGAAACGAGGGCCCAGAGGGCTGCACGGGCGCCATCGCCCGTACCGCCACCGCAGGATCATGGGTCGTGGGGTTCGAGGACAGCAAGGGCGCACTCACCAGCACCGCCATTGAGCCATCAGGGCTCCTGGGATCTACGAATGGCTTCGCCTGCTCCTCTCGCGAATCGTAACGGGTCTTGGGACACGAGGGCACCATCGCCCACGCCGCCTTTGAACCACCAGGGTTCCTGGGACGCCCGGCTGGCTTCTCCCGCGCCTCTTGCCCATCGGACAGGCCCTTGGGATACCAGAGAACCTTCGCCGGCACAGATGCATATCCGGCAGGATTCTTGGAACTCGAGGCAGCCCTCTCCACTGCAAATGGCCTTCTTCAGTACCAAGGCGCCGTCTCCAGTGCCTTCCCCTGTACACCAATCCTCGAGAGCACCTTCGCCGACCCCGTCCAGCTTCATTCCGTACCGACCCGGCGCCGAACTCTCCCAAGCCGAATCGCCGCCGCCGCCGCCGCCGCCGCATCGAAACTCCATCCTGACCCGTGGCGGCGGCTCCAACGCTTCTCACAACCCCAGGCCCGTCACCCCGAGAGGCCCGTCACCCATCCCACCATCGCCCGGTGCCGATGGTTTCACACCATCGCCCTTGAGGGAAGCCATGGACGGCGTTATTGAGCAGTTGGACGCCCTAGGGATGCAACAGCAGCAGAGCAGACACTCCCCCGAGCCGCCTCTTGACCCCTGGTCACCCGAATCCTTCGACATGGTGCGCCATCGCTCCCGACGGAAACCACATCATAAGGTGAGGCCCCAGACCTCGATGGGCGTAGTCCTCCAGGATGAGGGCTACGAAACATACAGCGGAAACTCTTCGCAGGAGAACACAAACCACGGCGGCTACGGAGATGAGCCCGAACCCCCACAGCTGAGCAATTACGTCGAAAGGATGGAAAGCCGCATTCGTAAGATGCATCAGCACAGTTCGAGTATGAGTGCCATGGATGCCACAGCAATGGCGCCGCCACCGCCGCCCAAGAAACTGTCACATATTGAGCGTCCCAAGTCGGCCCTGAGCATGACAGGCGAGAGTGACACGGGAATTCGCAGGCAAAAGTCGGTCTACGGCGGAGGGCGCCATTTCCTCAACCGAACGTCGACGACCAAGACGAACTCAACCAACGCTTCCTCTGGCAACCGCAGTACGATTACTACGAGCAGTGCCACCACCCAGAGTACGAATCGGAGTCTGATGAGCGGCACGTCTGCCGGCGGTATGAGCGCGACGAGCGCAGGCGACCTGGCACGCAAAAATCGAGCACGCGCGCGAAGTGAGCTGGGCTTCCGCCGCGGTGAACGCAATGAAGACTACGAACTGGACCGATCGACGACGCCTTTCAGTGGAGTCTCCTACCACGCCAGTCACTCGTCCTCGCAGGCGGCTCCGTACACACAAACCGGGCTGCATGATGATGGCAACGGTATTGCCGCGGTGGGTGGCCTCGTTCAGCCGGAAGCCAAGCCGAAAAAATCGAACTTCATCAAGAGAATTCTGGAGGCCACCAAGACGGGCGTTGCCAGTGGCCGTAGCACCATCGGCAATAACGCAGCTAGCTCGGCGTCGCCCGCTGCACGATCTGCCCCCAACGTCGTGTCGGCCGCTGCGGGAGGTGCTGGCACCAGCAGCGTCAGCCTGGGGCGAGATGCGGCCAGAGAAATGGCTCTCGTGAGTGGCGGTGACTGGGTGCAGGTACGCCGAGACGTGAATCGATCGAATACGCTGAGCAAAAACGAACGCAACGAACGACGCGACCGATGCCAAATGCTGGACTACCCCGCTATCGACCCCGTCGACGAGTTCTTCGAGACGCTGGAGGGTGATGAAGACGGCGATGGAATGCCGGTTCGCGAGCCCGTGAACTTCCAGATCATCAACCTCAGCCAGGTGGACAAGAATTCGCGCTTCATCAGCAGCCTCCCCCCGATGACGACGGCCGTGACCCTGGCCACAAGCTACGTGTGCAGGCCCTACCGAAGCGAGGTCCAGCGCCTGCGGGCCATCTTTATCTGGGTCGCCGAGAAAATCGCGTGGGAGGAGGACTTCGAGGGCCAGGTTGACACGCGCAGGGTCATCCAGACCAAAAGGGGCTGCGCAGAGGAGTACGCCGTCCTCGTCCAAGAAATGTGTACCGCTGTGGGCATCCATTCCGAGGTGGTTCGTGGTTATCTCAAAACGCCAGGTGAGGTCCCCGAGACGACCATCATGCCGCGTTCCAACCACTGGTGGAACGCGGTTCTGATTGACAACGAGTGGCGCATCATTGATTGCTGCCTCGCCTCCATGTCCAACCCCAAGCGTGCGCTGTACTCGAGCGCGAGCAGCACGACGGTCGATAGCTGGTGGTTCCTCACGCGGCCGTCGGAGATTTGCTGGACTCACATCCCCGAGCATCACCTGCAGCAGCACATGTGCCCTCCGGTGTCCCACGAGGTTTTGCTCAACCTCCCGGGCGCATGCCCGCCGTTCTTCAAGAACGAGCTGGCCATGGTTGACTACAACACGTCGCTTGTGCGCATTGAAGACCTCGAGATGGTACACATCAAATTCAACGTTCCCGCCGACGTGGAAGTTGCGGCCGAAGTGGAGGTGCGCACCTTCACTCGGGATGCGGACGGCGATGTGTTTGAGTCGGGGGAGGTGGTCAAGAAGCGCGCGCTGGCGCAGGCCGAGTGGTACAACGGCACCAAGCGCTACACGGTCAAGGGGCTTCTGCCCGGAGACGAAGGCACCGGCGTTCTCAAAGTCTACGCCGGCAAGCGCGGTCTCATGCACAGCATCAAAGACATCCCCCACCCGTTGGCTTTTGCGCTGCCCATCATCCACACGGGCGAAAACCCAGCCTACGAGTTTGTTGCTCGGCACCCGACGCCGCATGCTCAGCGACACGACATCTACGTGGTCCAGCCGCAGTGCCAACGTCTGGCACTGAATAATACATTTGTCTTCGCCATCCGACAACACCCCTCGCTTTCGCCGGGCTCCACTATGACGCCGGCCAGCAACCCCGGCGGCACGTCTCCCATTCCGTTTGCGCGCCCTCCCAGCTCCATGAGCATGAACTCGTCGAATCCTAGCACGAGCACGGCGAGCAGCAGCGGCTACGGAGGCGGCACGGTGGCTGGGAAGAAGCCGGCCAAACTGGCGATTCAGACGCCGGGGGGCAAGATCCTTCGTCTCATGCGCAAGGAGGACCGACGGGGTGTTGGCACCAGCAGCCGTAATATAGGAGGGGAGGACGAGGTCAGCGACGGCGGTACGTGGGAGACCATCATCAAGTGTTCGGAAAGGGGCGTGTGGAGGGGCCTGGTGCTCGCCGACCGCACGGCCCGATGGTGCGTCTTTGCAGAATGGACGGTGGTAGGATGAGAGGCATGCCTCGAGGCCGACCCTGTTCAATGGCACGTTCATCAAGACCTCATGATCAAGACAAGTACGAAGGATATATTTTTGACGAGTCGCCAAGACGAGCGACATCCCCATACACATGCGGAGGGTCACGGACAGGCCCTGGAGAGACACTTACCTACTACTACTCAGGCTGGGTCAGATTGGCGAATCTGCCACATCGTAATTCTTGCATGTCCAACGGCGTTGCAGGAATGTTCAGAGCCGGCGGCCTGGGCTGCAAGCCGGTTTAATCAGGTCGGGATGATTTACGCATAGGTTGCAGGGGCATTTGGGAACTCGAAGGCCGGCCCGGTGTACGAGATAATTGCATGTTGACTTTTGACCGACGGCGTTTTTCATGTATGATAAGGATGATTGATGTATGGGCAGGCACGACAATGTTGGGCGGGAGAGAGCCCGGGTGCTCTTTCCGAGAAGTCATTCTGGTGATATACTGTTTCGACCAGCTCCGCTGCCTGTGTACTTGGGTGCGTGGCCGGCCTGCGGGTGTGACGTTTCGTGTTCGTGTTCGTGTAAGACGGCGGGATTCCATGGGCTCTCACTGCCGCTGGTTTCTGATGGTAGGAGAACCGGCGGGGATGGGGGAGCGCCTATATCGGCGACGGAGTTGTGGGAGCCGGACTCCGCCGGTCTCTAGATTGATTCATTAATGGGTCTATTGATCCGGTCGTATGGGATGGGAATCCAGAGCATCCAAAGAGCCCCACCTGAGGCGGCGTACATGACCCGGGCCGGGAACATAAAAGAGAGGTACTGAATCATCACCCGCGTTACCGTGTATAGGGTAAAGTACCCAATTCTCCCAGTCTCCCAAACCTGTCTCCCGATTTTTCTTTCTTTGTACTCCTCCCACCTTCTAAACCTAAGCCCCCGGCAACACGCGGAGGCACGCACCTGCTCTCTCTGTCTCTCCCCCCTCTCCCTCTCTCTTTTTTTTTTTTTTTTCCCCTCTGGATAGATCCCGGTGGATTCGGCTGATTTCCCCCGCCCCCCCACGATGCCGTCCCCGCCGTCGCCCGACATCAGCGTCGACAACCTGTCGTACACGTTCCCCGACGAGTCGGCGGGGCTGTCGGGGGTGTCGCTCGCGGTGCCGGCGCAGAGCCGCACGCTGCTGATCGGGGCCAACGGGGCGGGCAAGACGACGCTGCTGCGGCTGCTGGCGGGCAAGCGGCTGGCGCCGGGGGGCCGCATCCGGGTGGCGGGCGCGGACCCGTTCCAGGACGGGCTCGAGGGCGTGACGTACCTGGGGCTCGAGTGGGTGCTCAACCCCATCGTGCGGACCGACATCGGCGTGGCCGAGCTGCTGCGGTCCGTGGGCGGCGACGCGTACCCGGCGCGGCGCGACGAGCTCGTGGCCGTGCTCGACGTCGACGTGCGCTGGCGCATGCACGCCGTCTCGGACGGCGAGCGCCGGCGCGTGCAGCTCGCCATGGGCCTCGTCCGCCCCTGGACGGTGCTGCTGCTCGACGAGATCACCGTCGACCTCGACGTGCTGAGCCGCGCCCGCTTCCTCGCCTGGCTGCGCCGCGAGACCGAGGCCCGCGCCGCCACCGTCGTCTACGCCACCCACATCCTCGACAACCTCGCCGGCTGGCCCACCCACCTCGTGCACATGCACCTCGGCGCCGTCCGCGAGTGGGGGCCCACCGACCGCTTCCTCCCCCCCGACGCCCCCGCCGCCGCCGCCTCGGGCAACAGCCGCCTCGGCGAGCTCGTCCTCGGCTGGCTCCAGCAGGACCTCGCCGACCGCGGCCCCCGGAGCGCCATGCGCCGCGGCCCCGAGGGCAAGTCCTACGACCAGGGCGGCCTGGGCGGCTACGGCCTGGAGAAGCGAGCCGACTGATGGCCCCGCCGTCTCTCTTCTTCTTCTTCTTCTCCTCCTCCTCCGTTTCTCTCCTACACATCACTCACACACACACACACATGCCCACGGGGAAAAGACAACCGGCGCGTTGTTGGGCATCGGCGACGCCCCCAAGTATCATTTCATCAATAGAAGGAAACGGCGTCATCCTACTGGGACCCCGGAAAACGGCGTGCATTTAACATGGCACCAATATTGATACCCTTTCAACACGGGACGCTCATGGGGGAGCACGGAACACGGCGCAAGGGGTGGGGGGGACTCATCTCAACAGCTCCCAAGCCTTGCCATCGGGGGTTTTCCCATCATTCACTCTGCTACTTCCTCAAATAAAAAAAAGAACAAATACACCGATTCCCCCCGTACGAGCAGTAGAAAACCCCTTTGAAGCCCGTTGGCACGCTGAACCGGGTCCGCACGCCTGCTCCGCTACGCACGCTTCATCAGCGTCGTCATGGTATTGCTCATCAGCTCACCGACACCGCCCATGCCGTGGTCCTCCAGGTGGGCGAGGACCCCGAGCCGGAAGTCGTCCCAGCTCAGGTTCAGCCCGCCCTCCTTGGCCAACTTGGCCAGGCTGGCCTTGGATACCGGACCGCCATGCCTGACGTCCAGATCGCCCGTGCCCTGTTCCATCTCGGCTTCCTCCAGCGCGCGCAGGTGGTCCGTCGCCAGCAGGCCAAAGGCCGGGGACGCCGAGAGCGTGAACATGGAGCCCAAGGCCACGCCGGCCCCGACCTCCTTGGCGTAGGCCGCCAGCTCGTCTACGACGGCCCCCGCCACCAAGCAGCCGTGGGCGTTGGCGTCCTTGGCGTTGAACGCCCGCCCCCGCCATAGGCAGTTGCAGATGTCCATTAGGAACCCGTTGAACCCGTTGATGTACTCGATCGTGTACTCGGTCCGGGACTTGGCCATGACGGCTTGGAAGCCTTCCTTGTACAGCGCCAGGATGCCCGACAGGCGCGAGATGGCGCTGGGGTCGGAGCCGAAAAAGAGCATGTAGACGAGCGGCGAGGGCGGCACCACTATGCGGGCGTGCTGGAAGGAAGGGGCCTTGGAGGCTAACAAGGCAGCCTGCTCATAGAAGCCGAGAATGGTGCATTGCATGGGGACCCCGGCCGAGGTCTGAAGCGCCGCTAGGCAGAATGCGTTGCCATGAGAAACGAGGTCGGATGCGGCCCCGGATAGGCGCGGCGAGTCGGGCTCTTGAGAAAGCATGAAAGTGATCCAATTTCGGAGCAGCGACGTGTAGCACTCCAACATTTGCACCTGAGAGTCGGCAGCCCCGTCGAGTACTTTGCTTTCGAGTGGCTGGAATACACCTCGGTAAAGTTCTGGAGGCCTCATCAGTGCCGGGACAAAGTGTGTATCGGCGCTTGGTCAACATACCAGAAAAGTCGACAGTGGGCAGAGGAGCGTAGGAAAGAATATCCAATATAGCCTGCTTTCCCTGGCGTCCATCCCAAGTCTTGAGAAACTCGCTGAAGAAGCTCAATACCACGGGCGGGAGGTTCTGAGCATGGCCGTCAGTCGGTTATTTAGGTATGCCGCTGCATTGGCAACTCACCTTGGTGGCCGAGGCATAAGCCTTAAGGGGCTCGAGGATCCCCTCCAGCTCATCTAGACCTTCACCATCCAACAGATCCTGGGCGCAAGAAACCAGCCAGTTGCTGACCCGCTGATTCGCCTCGCCGTCTGGCCTCAGCAGCAACAGCTTTTGAAGCAGGGGGTCGGATAAGACTGCTATCAGTTGGTTCGGCATTTCGATAGATTCGAGCCCGTCGACCAGTCCCTTCACGCTCTCGATCTCCTCTAACGTGACCGAGGTCTATGGTGGTGGTCAGAGAATGCCAGAGTGCGGTACTAGAGGGCGGCCTGAAATCTTACCTCGTGGGCGTGGGAAGTGTGCACCTCGGGTACCAGATTCGCCCTCCTCTTTCCGTTCGCGTAGAGGCGAGCGACGCGGAAGGCGTCCTGGGGGCCGTCGGACGCGTGCAGGCTTTGTGCGTGGGCTTCTCGTATCTCCTGCAAACGCTCACGCCATTGGGGATCGGGATGCTGCTGTCATCAGCGCGGGTCCTTGAAGCATAGCGCCCACAGCCTACCTTGAACGCGGACGCCTTGCCCCGCGTGGCCTCGCCGACCACAATTTCGGGGTAGTAATCTTTGAAGACCCGGAGCAACCCCGTGAGGGCCGGGTCGTTCCCCGTCTGTCTGCTCAGAGAGAGGCTTTACGTCCATCATCAGCACGGCTCGGCGTCCAGCTGGCCAGGGAGATACTCACATGAGCTGGATTCGGTACGGCCGGACATGCTTGCGACGCGTAATTAGGGCCAGCAGGTGGCATAGTTGGGGGCTTCTACGGGTTAACGACCACTCGCATGGCCTTGGGAGGCGATGGAGACTTCGGGTGCATACCGAAGAGCAGCGGTGTCGAGAAGGTTAAAAAGGACCGAGTAACACCGCGACAAGACGCCTTGCTTGTCCAAAATGGGGTACACCATGATGATCCATTTCAAAAGAGCGGCCTGTATGGCCAGGGATGGCTTGAGGACTCCATGGCCGAGGCAGCCAACGATGTTGACGATTATGTCACTCTCGACGGCGGCGGCCGGGTACAGGTTTTTGACAATGTGGTTGAGGCTGGCTTGGTCCAGATGACTGGGCTTCGTGATGAGATCAACCAGCTCCCGGAGGTCATCTGGCAAGACGCCGTTCTCGAAACAGGCCGTGTACAGGATCTCCACGGCCGGTTTTATGTTGGTCCCGCGGCGTTTGGCGGGTAGCTTTGCGCCTGGCAGCGGGTGTTAGAACCGGCCCGTGTTCTCCAGGACCAGGGCGCCTACCTTGGACAACATCGGCAAGTGATTGATGGAAGTCATCTCGGTCGTCCATCATGGGGGGAATCGGGATCCACCGTGCCTGGGAGGGGGAGGGGTGTGGTTGGATGCCGATGAGGCCCTTTCGCTTTATACAGGCAGACGCGCTTCCAAGACGCGACGGAGGCGTGGATAGCGAGCGAGGGTGAACTCGTGGGGCCTATGTCGATTGCATAGCGCTTAATCCGGAATTTATGCACCGCCCATCTATTTTCAGTCCACCCTTCGAGCCTTCCCCCGCGCGCGCTTACCAGCCAGTGCCTTCCCATCCCATTGATATCAGGTACCATATGGCGCGGACCCGGTTTCTGGACACTATGACCTAGAGGGGTAATCGGTTATACAACTAGATAAGAATTATCTTATTAGAACAAGCTATCTAGTGACAGCAGGTGGTCCGTGCGCAATAGAGTAGATAGCTCTCTCTGCGCTGGGACCCTCTAGGATCTGGAGCTCCCCAGCGCACACCATAATATTTACGTTGGCTTCTTACAGCCCTGCCTCTTCCAACCTGCGTATCGTGACATATCTACTAGAATAATAGTAGAAAAATAATTATCTAAGAAGAGAATTATTACAAGGGTAAATAATTATAAAATCACTTAAGAATTTTAAAGATAAAATAATAATTTAAAAATATAAAATTTTATATTTTTAAAAATTATAAAAAAAGAAGATAATTACTATAATAATTATACTTTTTAATAATTATAATAAAATAAAAAATATTATAATAAGAAGTAATTCTAATTTTTCTTATAGTAATTACTTATATAAAATAAAAGTAAAAGTACTTTCTACTTAACATTATTATCTTTCTATAACATGTACTTTTTAGGTACTGACACAATAATGTCCAGAAACCGTGTCCGCGCCGTATGGTACCTCTTACTTACCTAGGTACTTACTTATGTACCTATGTAGGTAAGTAGGTAGGTACATACCTGCCCACCTCTTATCCATCCCATCAAGTTCGCAACCTCCCTTGGGCACATGGAATGTCGTATTCCATACAAATTCCCGGCTGACATCCACCCAACAGGGCTTTCTCTTCACGGACTAATTGTGGGTAGATGTAAGTGGGAGGCAAGTACTTCGGGGGGGTAGGTAGATAGTTGGGTACATGTGAAGAAGAGGAATGGATGCAAGTGGCATCGGCCGTGGGCGGAACTTTGATGTGTAAGTAAGTATCTTAGGTACAGTAGCCGCTGCATCCAGAGCTCGCTGCAACGTTCCTGCCCCGGTGCATTGGGGATGGGTCTCATAGCATCCATCTCAACGCTCATTCTTGCCCTTTGAAATCTAGCCTGACGCCGCCAAGGGCATCCCATGGGATCTCTCATTAACAACGCGTGCCGACGCCCTTTGCTTCCATTCATTCCCCTGCGCCGTGACTCAAGCCCCCGACGGCGGCCGTCGTCGCGTCGTTGTACCTGCAAATCGACAAGGCCTTTCGTATGTACCCGACCTGACAGCCTACCTAGCGCTGTTGGCGACGCTTGTGTCACCAGATACCTAACACTCTGCTTACTGCGTCAGGAGACTGCTTGACCGAGTTTCCAAAGACAGGCCAACATGGCTATTTCCATGGCTTGGGGAGCTGCATATGCAAAGACCACGAACGGATACCGTGATACCGTGATGGAACTTGCTGTAAGCTCGACCACCTACCACCACTACCGGATCCGCTACACACCCTCTCTCTCTCTCTCTCTCTCTCTCTCTCTCTCTCTCTCTCTCTCTCTCTCTCACCACCCCTGGAAATGGACCAGATTGGTACTTGTGCAACACACGCGCTGACCGGGGGGAGGGGAGCCGCGACGTGCGCAATGATGGAAGCGGAAGATGGCCAAATTTGTGTGCAGCCAGTTCCAGGGTGCATACATTCTATAAAGAGAGAGAGGCTTTCTTCCTCTCTCCCGGTTGGCTGGCCCATTGGGCCGAAAACAAATATAATGCAACGGCCTCGCCACCTGCCCGAGCCAACTACGACCAGCAGCTTCCCTTACATATATCTCTGGCGTCTCTGAATTACTTACGGCCAAATTCGCGCCCTCTCGGCGGACAAGTCCTCACCACCTCAATGTCTAGTAGGACCTTGCTCGAGCACCAACGCATGAATCACCGGATTGGCTAGCATCACTTTCATTCACCCCGCTAACCCCCGCGCAGTACCCGGGGGGGAGTCTGAGTACCCGAACGCACCCGAAGTGCTTGTAACCTGCCACCTCTGTCGGCCTCATTCCTCCCAGCTGTCTCTACCGCATAAAACGAGCACTTACTGCTGCCTCTGTGCATGGTTTAGCCCGCCACGGGAATCTCGGCCACGTGGGCGCCGTTCTTCTAGTTGTCGAGGTGGTTTGCCTCCAACCGGTGGAACTCGAACAAGTCACACGACGCCACAGAAGGCCATGCTTGTCCTTTGTAACCCCGGCATCGAGGCGGTTAACTGAGTATCTGCCTAGTATCCAGCATGTAAGTCTAACATGCGGTTGGCTTCATTTGCTTCTGCCGACTGACAAGTACCAAGCGACCTATCGTGTATAAGTTACACGTTACCACCTAAACGTACGCGGGAAGCTGGTGTGACCTATCGGTCGCAATGTCGTCTCTCGATTGGGCTCCTGGACAGACGGATGTCACCGTCTTCCGCGATGACCGTGCCTATATTCCCCTGTCGAACGTCCTGAAAGACGATGACGCCATTCTCCTTCTCACCCCCGTGGTTGTCCCCCCAAGACACCACGAAACATCCACCATAGACCCTTTCGAGTGCTTCGGGCGAGCCATGGCTTCCCGACACCCCCGCGTTCGTCATGTGCCCTATACCGCCCAGGGTGGCATCACGGACTACCATATGGTGCACATCAGCATGGCGCAAACCGTCATATTCTTGATATCAGGTGCTCCCATAGCAAGCCAGCCGTCCCAGCTCGATATTGCTCACACCGCTCTGACAGCTGTTAGTTCCAGACCTTACATTGTCGTGGTGTGCTACGGGGCGGGTGAATCGACGTTGAAAGAGACAAGTTTCGCCACCATCGTTCGGGTACCTCGCTGCTCTCCCGAGGCTCTGGAAACGGCCGCGGCCGCCTTGTTTGGACAGAATCGCCCTAGGATACGGAGCATAGAGCCGCATCTACAGTGGCTCATCGAAGTTCTGCCGGACGAGTGGAGCCAATTCGATATGTCACCCATCGAGAAGCTGTGGAAAACCTGTCTACCCCCACGATACCATCTTTCCTCGTACGTCTTGCGGTCCTTACTCGACCGCGGGGGCTTCAGCCGTCACTACGTGGTCAAATCACCCAACACCGGGCAAACCATCGGCTTCTGCGCGACGTATACGACCTTCATAAACAGCGACAACACGGGGCTGGTTGGTTCGTTGGCCATGCTCCTGGTGGAACATTCGAATAGGGGAAGGGGCATCGGATCAGCTTTGCATAGGCATGCCTTGAGCGAGTTGAAGAAAACGCGGGGGGTGCGACGACTGCAGCTGGGCAGCACGTTCCCCCGTCTCTTGTACGGCACCCCTGAGGACTTGCCATCCACCGAGTGGTTTCGACGCCGCGGCTGGGCCCTGGACTTCGAGTCGGACGGTCAAGGCCGGATCGTGAGAGATTGGGTCTTGAACATCGGGGACTGGCCGAGTGGAAACTTTTCAGCAGCCATGGAGGGCTTTTCGTTTCGAATATGTCACGGGGATGAGCATGATAAGGTAATGCATTTCATCAGGGATGAATCTTTACACGACAATACCATGGGCCTCCACGACCAATATGCGGCAAGCGCACCTTTCGACATTGTGCTGGGACTGTACGGGACGACCATTGTGGCGACTGCCTTGGCATATTTCCCCCGCAGCGGGACGCAGGCTGAGATGGACTTACCATGGGCCGCCTCCATAGGCTACGATGTGGGTGGCGTGACATGTATCTGTATTGCCGGTGAGGATCTCAAGTGCGTGCCCCCCCTCCTCAGCTCTGGAAGCTGACGACGACTAGGGAGCTCCCAAACGGTTACGACGCGCAAGGACGCCATCATGTTCCGGCTTCTTAACACATGCATACGATCACTGGATGTTCACGGCATGCAGCGCGTCTTTCTGGATGGCATGAGAGGCGGACAGGAGGGGTTCCAGTCAATAGGTGAGTCATGTGAGCCCAAGAGATCATCAATAGCACTAATACGGCAACAGGAGGACAGGAGTGGGCTAGATACCGCGAGGCCTGGCAGCCGGTGTGACAGCGCTGGGGATTTTTCGGCATTGCTGGTAACGCAACAGCCACCTATTCGAGCCACCCTTATTATGGCCGACTTGAGGCCGCTGCCCCCCCCCCCCCCCAGCTGGATTGGGTGCTATTTCCCCCCAATTTTGGGTGCTATGCCACGGATGGTCTGACTGTCTACCGGGAGGGCTGGCAGCCACGGAGCACTGCACGTCGTATTCGCTGCCGTATCAGACGCACAGGCAGGATTTCCCTGTTCAACGGTGCCCTGCTTGGGGGGTATCGGTACGTCGCTTGCTTCATTGACGCCCAAGTGCGTACATTCCTTTTAGCCGACCTCCCACCCCCACAAGGTCGTTACACAGTGCAGGGTTTTTGCAACTGCGCCGCAGGCCTGCTTTCGCAACTTGATGCCCCCTTCCACTTTCCCGCACGTCTGTCCACCTAATTACTGGTCCTCGGCCGGCGGCTGATTGTGACAGCGCTTGCCAGCTTGGGAATTCTCTGCGAGATAAGAGGCCCCAGGAGAAGGGCGGAGAGCGCGGGGCCTCAGTCAGAGCCCATACTGACATGCGGCGTGTGACTTGGGAGCGACCGTTACACGGCATGGGCCGAGAGACAGAGGCAAGGTGTAAGCCAGGCCTGCGTTTATTGATGGCAGTAAAGGCGTGCCGCAGACGGCAGCCCTCACTTATACGCTCTGCATGGCGGTGCATGCTTGAACCGCCGAATAGCCCATAGACGAGTAGGTGGACTGTGCCGTCTTTCATGTCGAGTATACCGGGTGTAACCGAGTCCCCGAGCCACCAGCGCCCGCTAGACCGGGTCGCAGCGGCTGGCCTATGATAGAGCATCCCGAACCGTCGGGCCTTGACGGCCTGAGAAGCCGCCCAGCGGTTTTGTGCCGCGGTCTCTGCGAGCGATAAAGCCCTGATATTCGCCGTAGGAGGTTGAACCCCCCCCCCCCCCCCCCCCCCCCCCCCCGACTGCCGCCGGCCCAGTACTGGAACAGGCTCGGCTCTCTTGTTCTTCCTCTGATCCTTGTACTGCCAGGGTCACACAAACCCCCCCAGCCGAGGCACACGCTGCTAGGGGGGGTGATCATGCCACACAGCACACCAGCCCAGCATACGATCGAGGCCAGGCTGCTCCGGCTGCGGCGCTGCAGGATATACTACCCCCCCCCTTACTTTCGGTGGCCCTCGCCGAGTTTGACGGCGCTGTAGCGATGCCCTCACTGCCCGCGCGGCTCGATGGCGGGCAAGAGTTGGGCGCTTTCAGGAGCGGCCCGCGAATGGCGGCACACGCCTTCCCGCCCGCCCCCCCCCCCCTTGAAGGAACGTACGGCCCTGCGATCCAAAAAGAAGTTCCGTTACCTGGGAGCCCAAGGAGGGGGAAGAAAGGACGGAAGGGCGGGCGGGCGGGCGTTCCCTTTTTTGGTCTCCTACCCATCACCACACCCTACGCCTTTTGTTACCACCCCTCCCCTTCTCTCCCCTTTTGGTCACATTGTGAAAAATCCGAAAGAAGCCTGGTTCACGGCCACCGGAACGGCCGCAGGGACTGCTCCTGCACCCCCCCCCTCTCCCGGCCTGGCGGGCTGTGCAACCCTCCTTTTTTTTTTCTTCTTTTTTTTCCCCCCGCCTTCGCCTTTGCGTGTCGCAACCCTCGTCACGTCTTTTCCCCAGGTCACGACGACGCGGCCCCCTTCCAATCAACCCCAATGCAGTTGTGTACCGCATACGAGGAATGGCGGGGCCGAGATGGGTGATCCCTCTGGTGCGCCGCGCCGACTGGCCAAACCGTCGTCCAGCCCATTTTGCTCTCTCGGGGGCGCCGCGCTTTCGGGCGGACAGCACGGCGACCCAGCCCGTGGGGACTCGGTCCGCCCGACCTGGACAGCAAGCGACCTGAGCAGATGGGATTCTAGCCTCGTGCAGGTGCTCGTGTGCATTTTCTCACTTTTGTCCTCCTGGTGTGATTTGCTTCAGGGGCTGCGGGGGCCCCGAATCACCCACACGCCCCCGTGCGTGGCGTTCACTTGGGGGCATGTCCGTTTTTCTACGCGCACGGGTCGTCAGGGGGAGGTGGAAGCGCAACCGAGAGAACAAGCTGCCGGGTGGCAAGCCAAACTGCCACCCCTAGTTTGCTCTGTATAGTATACATAGACACAAGATGGGACTCATTGTACAGGCTCAGGCCGGCAGCGGACAGGCTCGGCAAGAGCCGGAACGGAAAACAAGACAGAACGGTTGGCCCTCTCCATTCTGTTGGGAGTGGCGACAGACGCGAACGTAATGCAAAGTGAATAAAAAAAATGGCAAAAACTTTTGGTGGTATCCATTCCTACCCCAGACGCCGTGCCCTTCATGCCTTCCAGACGCCTCTGGTGCCGTCTCCATTACATATGTACTCGTATCTCACATGGACTTCCCAAGCTGGTGTCGAGGAAAGCGGGTTGGGTGTATGGGTGCATAACTACCCCCATTTGGAAAAGTCGACAGCGTCGACCAGGGAGTCGGTGCCGTTGTGTATCTCCGTGTTCTCGGTGGGCGTGGTCGAGAGCATTGACGACCGGTGGGAGTGCGAGTTCTGCTCGCTGGTGCCCGAGAAGAAGGTGGCGACCGACGACCGGCGCAGGCTGCTAAAGCTGTCGCGAACTCCCTTGTTCGGATCCAGCTGGAGAGCCGCGTTGGCCGTCACTGCGGTCCCGAGTGACGTGCCGGGGGGCGATGGCCCCGGCCCGTTCCTGAGCATGCCGTACTTGTCTCGGAGGCGGTTGATCTCGCGGAGGCGGTTGCGCCAGGGCGAAATGTACTCGCCGCCCTCGCGGTTGGCCCAGACGAGCGAGAAGACCGAGGCGTTGAGAGCCACCAGCCGGATGAAATCGGGAAGCGCCTTCAAGCTCACAATCTTCATGTCGGCGGCCGGCGAAATTTCGGGGAAGCCGGGCTTGCTTAGAACCTGGACCTTGTAGAACGACTCCTTTTCGTCGATTCGAGTGCGTTGCCGCGTCGCGACGAACGACGCGCGTGACTCGGGTGCAATCACGATGTTGACATAGTTGAACTCGGACGGGAAGGTGTCGAACCTGAAGGGCAGGCCCGAGTCGTTGAAAATTATGTTGACAAAGTCGTTTCCGATGTGTCGCTTCTTCATGGTGCACTGCGGGTCGTGCTCCAGGTTGGTCGGCATCTGCGTTATGACGTGGAAGATGAGCTCGGTGACACGGTCACGCCAGCAGAACGTGTATTGACCATCCGTGTCGTATTGCCGGTCTAAACCTTGCATATTGGTCGTGGAGCCCTTCAGCCGGGTTAGGGTGCCTAGGCCGTTCAGAAACTCGACGTATTCGCTGCTTCCCGAGACGTTGGCGAGGATCTCGGCCTCTTGCGTCTGGCCCTCGCCGATGTAGATGACACCGACCTTGTGGCCATCCACTGTAGGGTTGTGGTCGAACATGCGGATCGCTCGGTCCACTGTTTCCTCTTGCGGCAGCGGGATCGGTCTCGATTGGTCGTTGCCCTGCGGAAGCGACGACATGAGGTGAACGAGCAAGTGGCTGGGCAAAACATTGTTGCCCTGCGTCAAGCTGCCGTCTCCCTTAACGTCATTGTTGGTTCTCTCCTGGTGGGCAGGGAGTGGTTTGAATGACTCGCTGATCATGAAAGACGAGGTGCCCGACGGCTGACGCTTCGTGATCTGCGCCCAGCCGGCCGAAGTGGCCTGCTCGATAGTCACAATACTGTTGCCGATGAGCCAGCGTCTCTTCAGAATCTCGCCGAAACGGTCAGCTGTAAAGAGGGGGTCCGCTGCCGACTCGTCCACGTCGGCGTAGGCCACGCGCTGCATGAAGTCAATGGTGATCTGGGCCTGTTCCTCCGAGACCTGGTTTCCGTCATGGTCGGTGAAGAGAAGAGCCGCGATGAAGCTCGCCTCCTTGGCGCGGTCGGGCAGTTTGAGAGCAAGGAACCAGAAGGTGATGACGTGGTAGGCCAGCGCGTACACGTATTGTGGTAGGTCGTCCGACGCATTGGGGTGAGCCTGCCCGTCCGCGGCGCTCCAGGCTGGGGGCCCATGTGCGTTGGGGTCGCTGGCCACGCTCATACGGTTGGCGGATTTCTTTTCCCGCACGTACTGCAGGTAGCGAAAGCAGATGCCGAAGACAATACGGTACTCGTCCTGTCTGAAGTTGGAGTACAGAGAGGGGAGCCGAGCCAGACAGGCCAAGAATTCGAGGATATGGATGGCATTCGAGGACTGTGTGACGATCTGCGACATTTTCTGCAAGACGGTGACCAGGGCCTTGCTCGTGGACATGGGCAGCTCGTAGCAGCATATCGAGAGCGCATGGAGGCAGCATTTGGTACTACGATCCCACGATCCAATGCCGCGCACAAAGGTACTCACCATCTCGTCTTCTTCTGTCTTCGAAAAGTGCTTGTGGTAACTCATGATCATAGTTAGAGAGTGGAAGAGGCATATAATGACATCGGAACGGCGCAGGCCGGTTGCAGCTGGGGGGTCCTGGAAGCTGTTGGTCCGAATCTGGTCGCACAGAATCTTCCTCAGCTCCTGGATCTGAGCAATGGCCCCGCGGAAGATGCCATGGTTGCTGAGCTGGGACGGCAGATGGACGAGGATGAAGCTGTAGACCTCCCAGTCGCAGCCCTGCTGGAGCTGAGTAAGAATGGCATCCAACCACTCGCTTATAGGCAAGACGGCCTCGTCAGGCAATGTTGCTTCTTCCTCTGGCTCGTCTCGGAGGCGGTGCGAGTAAAGTACGGGGCTCGCAGACTGCGACACGGCTTCGGGGAGGGCTCCCTGGTCAGTAGCAAACCAAAGGGGCTGGTACCGAGGTCCGGGTGCTTTGGCGCTAGTGGTGGAACGAATGGAGGGGAGGGAGAAGGTCCTGTCCGGCATTTGGCCTTGACCAAGCGAGATGCCACGTGATGTACGGCCAAGGGCCGCAATATCTCCCCTCGACAGCCTGGCAGATTGCGTAGCATCTTCGGCCCACTTCCGAGCCAGCGAAGCCTCGGTGCGATAAAGCGATGTGGCCAGATAGGCGGTCTCGGTGTGCGTCGTGACGAAGACGCGGTTGGCCCAGTCAGCTCTCAGCCGGAAGAGCACCTTCATCACACTGAGGCGAGCGTCCACCGCGCTGGAATTGGACTTAGCCACAGACACAAGCAGGTGAAACAGCCGGTTGGCTTTCATGACATCAGTGTCCATGGCTCGTAGGAACATGCCAATAAACCCGCGGACGGCCACGTTAGACGGGGTTTGGCTGGTCGGTATCATGAACTGCTCAGGAGCCGTTGGTGTTCCAGGGGTTCCGGTCGGGGGGGCCTCGGCCAGGATCTCGTATAAAGCATCCACAATGTAAGAAAACAGAGGATACTCGGCATTGCTCGCAATGCTCGTAGTAAACGCGACAATCTCCTGCAATACCTCGATGTCGGTTTCCCCTGCGACGTCGGCAAGTAGGCTGCGGACCAGGCTGGGAACAAAATCCTCATCGAGCTTGTCGTGGACCAGCTCAACCATCTCGTAAACCTCGGTAATGGCGTTGACAGCGAGGACCCGAAGCTCTGTCGATCGGGTTCGATTGGTGAAGATGACTTGGAGGACGAGCTTCAGGTTCTCTTCCCACTGAACATCCGAGGGGAAGCAGCATCGGAACTCCTTGAAATAGTTGAGCACGAGGATGGCGGCAGAATCGGGCAAGAGCCTGTGGATCTTTGTGAAGAAGATGATGCAGTCTTGACGTTGTAGAAGGGTCCCTGGTTGCTCGATGACCAGTTGCTCGAGTCGGTTGATGAGCTTTTCTATCTCCCCGCGCACAATCGCGCTCTCGCCGGCTTCAGAACCATCGCCGGCAGAGGGAACTGATTTGGTGGCGCCTTCGGCGCAAGCGGCCGCGATGTCAAGGAGTGATGCCCAGTCTTCGTCGGCGAGCATGGGATGAACCTGGTCTCCGGGGCTACCCAGAAGGGTATTGGTAAGGCGGAGTATGTCGAGCTGCACCTTCCATGCCGCAGTGACCTTGAGAACATTGGACAACCCATCGACGAGCAAGTGGTAGGGAATCGACGGGTATCCCTTCTCGCTGCTTTTGGAGACCAGCTTGTTGAGAACAGAAAGAGAGCCCCTGATGTCCCTCTTTACGTTCTTCTGCTTCTCTGCAGGCAACTGGTCCTGGTCCACTGGGAGGTCGCTCAGGACGCCGAGCAGAATTCGCACCGTCGCTTGCCCATTGTGGGATCTGCACAGCATGCTCAACGTATGCCACGCGACTTTTTGTAAGGTGGGCACCATGCTGTGAATGGAACAGAGGATTTGCACCAGGTCCTTGAGTTTGTCGTCTGGGATATTCCCAAAGGTCACCACACTGTCCATGATGCCTATGCATGCCTGCAGGTCTTCCGTGTTGCTGGTGCTCATACAAATATCGATGAGAGCATCCAGCAGCGCTCTTGCGGCCTGGTCATCGATGACACCAAAGTTGAACTTGATGAGGCCGGACATGAGGGAGAAAATACCGGCAAAGTCCTTTTCTTCCCCAGGAGCGGTGGCTTTTCCCTTGCTGCGTGTGTGTCGACGCCGGGCGACGCGAACCGACTCGAATTTGGCCATGAGCCAAGTGGTGAGGAGTGGAAAGATGTCATAATCGAAACCCGACAAGACGCGACCGTTTTGCGACAGATCGGCAAGTGCGGCGAGCTGCAGATGAAAGTCTTCGGGGTTTGCCGGGGCCGTAATGGTCTGAAAGTATTCCTTGCGCTCGAGGTCGGAAGCGCCAGTGTGCTTGAGACAAGCCGTGAGGAGCTGCCACCCAGCGTGCCTGGTGGTGCTAGGATTCGTGGGTTCGATAAGGTCTTTGGCCGCGTACCAGATTTCCAGCACCTGGTGTTTTGTTAGACCCGATCCGCTGCTGGGCCCGGGCACGTATTGGTGTTGGGTCATGCGACTTACAGGGTTCAGAGGGTAATCCAAGACGACATTGCGCAGCTTCTCCGCAGCCGTGACTCGTTCCGACGGGTTTCCATGCTTGAGCTGCTCGCAAGCTTCAGCGTGCGGTTGGGGCATGCTATACGCCATAGGTGCCTCGGCGAGAACCTCGGTCAGCTGGGCTCTGGCGAAAGAACCCGTGTTAGTGGGGGGTGCGGGCCCCGATTTGGTCAGTTTGGCAGCGCCAGCGAGGCCCTTAAAGACGCTGGCGAGAGTGCCCGTGTTCGTCTTGGCGTCTTGCGAAGACTGGGCTTCGTCTCCGGGAGAGGGCGCCATGCTGGCGACGTTCGGCTGCCCTTGGTCGGCCTCCTGGCCCAGGGACACTAGACGCCGCAGCATGTTAGTGGGTTGTTTGAACGGCGGCAGGATGCGTCATGGGAGGCAGTCAAGGCATCCGCATCTGGGGCGCGTGCTGCTTTTGAAGGGCCTGGGTAGGGGACGAAGCTGAGGACCAAAGGGGGGCAGGTTCTCGAGGGAGTGATACAAGCAGAATGTGCTCTCTGGCCCAAGAACAATGTTCCAGGTCCGGGGCAGAATCGCATGCAGCTGCTGGAGGCCCTGCATGTTTTGATTCAGAACCGGTGACAGGCCGCTGAAGCTCCGGGGCCCGCGTACAGCAGATGTACGTATGTACGTGGAGCATGGGCCGCCCGGTGAGAGACACACACGGCCGAGCCCAGAGACACAGCAGCGGAAGGCGGTGGTATTGGAGGGGAGGGTCTGGGATCGCGGGAAGGAAACTTCCACTTACAGGCAAACTACTACTTGCATAAGGGTGGGGGGAGAGTCATAGGCTACAGACAACAGCCGCAGGGCATCAAGCCTCCCTCAGGTGCAGCGAGCCGGAGTGCATGAGGCCACCAAGACAGGCGGGAGAGGGACGATAGCTAGTCTCAAACCGCCTCTCCCACGCGGGCGCGCGCGCGCTCTGTCTTGGCTTTTCGCCCCGGGGCGCTTGAGCAGCTGGGCCGGCAGGTGTTCGGCCCCCTTTCGCCTGCCTGCCTGCCTGCCTGCCTGGCTCCTACTTCCGTGGAGGCCTCGTACACCCTCCCTCTCGAACCCGCGATGTAGGCAGCAGACACAGGGGTGATGGGGGGGTTTGTGGTGTAGCGCGGAGTGGTCACGGCGCCCGGCGGGCTTGGATGGAGCGGAGGGATGCTGTCGGGTCGGCGCACTTGTACACACACATGGGAGGTTGCCGTCGTCGTCGTCAGACGTTGGAGCTCGGGAGGGTGTCGTTGGAGGGGGGGCGGTACAGCAGCTGTGGTTGGGAGGGAGTGGATGGATGGGTGCTCCGGATGCGCGTCGCAGAAAATGCCACCCAAGACAAGGGACAGACAAGATCAGTCAGCCAGCCGGCCAGCCTGATGCAATCAATGATGGATGGGCCAGAACAAGCAGGGCAATCCAGCTGGGCAGCAGGATGACGGAGCCTATCAGGCTCACGCATCCCGTGTTGCCGGCCTGCCCGCCCGCGTCGCAACATCTTTATTCCCGCTAATGCAGTACCTACATTACCTATGTCCCTACCTCTACTGTGTAGGGTACCTAAGTAGCGGCCCTGGAGAGGTGCCTACCTTACCCACCCCACACCCGGACGGGTCCCTTTCGGTCTCGATAGGCCTGCTGGGGGGGGGGGGATTTCGGGGGGTCTGTATCGGCATCCGTGTCCTCCTCCCATGACAACCGGGCAGCTTCAGGGCCTGGCTCCCCAACCTTAGATTTCCGGTACCTCCTCCTAATTTAGCCCGGAGCTGGACCTCTGGCGCCGAGCTGAGGGCGCGTGGGTGTGTGTGCCTGCGTTTCTGTCCGTCTGTGCCATTTCCAACCTTTGTGACGGATCCTCCAATCATCGATGCCAGTGGGACCCTGCATCAGGACTCCGCAAGCTGGTGGTCACCCTCCCGTTCAGCCTGTACGGGCTGTCTACCTACATACATACCTTACATACCTACATTACTTAGAGGTAGGCTGTCTCGAGACTCTCCATCACAGCCACCCACCCAACCGGGCAAGGGCCACGCCGATCATCCGTTTTTCACCTGCTGAAGACATTGGGAAACGAGACGCCTGGTCATCCGTGGTACCCCCCCCTCCCCGCCGCCTAGCCCCTGCAGCGTCTTCTCTGTGTGGAGGGTTCGGACGGAAGGCAAGGAGATCCGAGCAAAAGTCCATGTAGCAGCCGGCCTCTCAGCAGGGCAGTTAATATCTCCCCTCCGTTGTCATGTGTCGACGGCATCGCCAAGCCACCCATGCTCGCGCTACATAAACAGGGGCAAGCAAGACAAGATCGTCCCCTACATACCAGGAGGTAGGTAGGTACGCTTCAATTACCTGTGTAGTGGGCAACATGG
Organism: Nigrospora osmanthi; assembly: GCA_029489945.1. NCBI lineage: Eukaryota > Fungi > Ascomycota > Sordariomycetes > Amphisphaeriales > Apiosporaceae > Nigrospora > Nigrospora osmanthi. The sequence continues at coordinate 1,518,384 of CP120503.1, read as the reverse complement.
AGGGGGGGATGATGTCCATGGATGGATTGATGCATGGCACGTCTGCACATGAAGGGCGGATAAGGAACGGATGGCTGCCATGGGGGGAGACCTCCAAGTATTCCCATCCACTCAAGCCTTTCTCTGCAGCTGCCGTGCTCCGGGCAAACCACCTACCTACATCGTACCTGCAAATTACCCCACCACAGAGAGTGGGGGAGAACGATTGACTTGCTGGCGGCGAGGTTGGATGCCATGGATCCCTCCTGTGATCCATGGATGGCAGTGGTGGTTTGCCGAGCACCTGCTTCAGGAAACCGCCCGGTGCACGTATCCGGACGGCGATATAAATAAACTGTCTTTGTCGATCCCTAGATGGATGTTTACCAAGACCAGTAAGGAGGTTGGGTGGGTAGGCTTGAGCGTACGGGACGCCGAAGCCCGAGTTGGCCGCGGCACGGTCGTTGTTATGTGCTGTACTGGCATGTATACATGATGTATGATATCCATGAGAACTGTGCATGTTTTTGTTAAAGATTGTTCCATAAGTTAGGGACGAAATGGAAGGTTCCAACCCTCAAGTGCTATTGGATTGGAAGCTACGTACCTAATGGCGGGGGCATCGAAAACCGGATTCAGCCTCGCATGGCAGGCGGTACTGGGAGGTACCTATGTAGGTACTGTTTGCCCAGCAAATGGAAGCACCCAAGGTACTTACATTGTACGTACACCTATATGTACACGTATGTACATAACATCCAGATGTTGCCGTAGGCATCGTTCAGCTGCGACAGACGTTAGTAGGAAGTCAGACTGGACCGAGCTGGAGGGAGGGCGGGAGGGGAGGGTTAACGAACGGCCCTCAACGCGGAAACGGTCCGTCTCCAGTATTCGAAGTTGCAGCGGTGATCGAATCAATTCATCAGTGAGCACTCGCTCGTGCTCGCTCTACTACATGCTGCCCTGGAGCTTCGCCGTGAGGCTAGGCCTCCGTCTGCAGCCCAATCCCGAGCTCCCAGTCGTCAGCCAATCCCCAGTAGGGCTGCTTGGAAGCCTGGATCTCTCTCCTCTTTAGGTACCGCCGCCAGGCAGCCTTTCCCCCCCTCCACCACTAACTAGGTAGCCTAGCTTCCGTCATAAGCCTCTGCTTTCCACCTCCATCCCTCCGTGATCCAATCCCGACTCAAATTCTTGCAGCCGCAGAAATTGACAGCAACACCCTCCCTTATTGCCAGCTATCTTGGTTTCCACAGGCAGAGCAGCAATCATGGCGAGCAGTAGTGACCTTGCTCAGCTTGTCCAGCTGCTGGACGCCACATTGGACCCGGGCCACCAGAAGAAAGGTAAACAAACATCCGTACCCAGCCCCCGTCTCTGGTTGCCCCGCCACGGGCGCCTAGTCTGGATGCTCGCGATGTCGAGAGGGAAGGATTCGTACTGACCTGATTCCCCTGCCGCGCAGCCGAGAGGACTCTCAAGGAAGAGCAGAAGAAGCCTCGGTTCTCATTGCAGCTCCTCCAGATCGTCCACGAAGCCTCATTACCGCTCAAGACCCGCCTCGCCGCCGCTTTGTACTTCAAAAACTTCATCCGCTTCAGCTATGTCGACAGCAACGGCAAGTACTTGCTGCCCGAGGATGAGGTCGTCACCATCAAGCAGGAGCTGATCGGCCTCATGATCGCCTGCCCTCCGACCATCCAGACCCAGCTGGGCGAGGCTATCAGTTTGATTGCCGACTCGGACTTCTGGGAGAGATGGGACACCTTGGTGCCAGACCTGGTCTCGCGCCTCTCGCCCGACAACGCCAAGATCAACAACGGTGTGCTGGAGGTGGCGCACTCCATCTTCCAGCGCTGGCGACCGCTGTACCGCTCCGACGACCTGTACGTCGAGATCAACCATGTGCTTAACACCTTTGCGTCGCCGTTCCTTACCCTGCTGGATGTAAGCCATCCCTCTTCTGCCGCCCGAGCTTCCATGATACCATTGCTGGCTGCCGCTAACCGCACACCTCCCAAAAGGCCACCGACCGACAAATCACCGCCAACGCGAACAACAAGGAGGCCCTCAAGCCGTACTTCGACACTCTGGGTCTCCTTGTCAAGGTCTTCTACGACCTGTCGTGTCAGGATATGCCCCCGCAGTTCGAGGAACACCTCGAGCAAATCTCCGGTTTCCTCCACAAGTACCTCACCTACGACAACCCGCTACTTGCCACGGACGACGAATCGGAGGCTGGCGTGCTGGAAAACGTCAAAGCCGACATATGCGAGGCGCTGGAGCTCTACACCTCCAAGTTCGACGAAGAGTTCGGCAAGTACACGCAGGTCTTCATCACTAGTGCCTGGAACCTTCTGTCGTCCATCGGCCCCGAGCAGAAGTTTGATGGCTTGGTCAGCAGAGCGCTCAAGTTCCTGACCTCGGTAGCGGGTACCGCTCGCCACTCTCCCAACTTCAACGACGAGAATGTCTTGAACCAGGTGGTGGAGAAGGTGGTACTGCCCAATGTGGCTCTGAGAGAGACGGATATCGAGCTGTTCGAGGACGAGCCTATCGAGTTCATTCGACGCGATCTGGAAGGCTCGGATACCGACTCCCGTAGGAGAGCAGCGACCGACTTCCTGAGAACTCTGCAGGAGAAGTTTGAGCAGCTGGTGACCTCGGTCGCGGGCAAATACATCAACCACTACTTGGAGCAGGGCAAGACGGATTGGAAGCACAAGGACACGGCCGTGTCGCTGTTCCTCGCCATTGCTGCCAAGGGCGCCGTCACCGCCAGCCAGGGTGTCAAGACGGTAAACTCGCTGGTCAACGTGGTGGATTTCTTCCAGCAGCATATTGCCGCCGACCTGGTCAACGCCGATGCCGAGCCCATCTCCAAAGTCGACGCCATCAAGTACCTGTACACCTTCCGCAGCCAGCTGACCAAGGAGCAATGGCACGGTGCCTTCCAGCCGCTCATCCAGAACATGGGCTCGTCCAACTATGTCGTCTACACGTACGCCGCCATCGCTGTCGAGCGGGTTCTGTTCCTCACCGACGATGCGGGCCGCCACGTTTTCACCCGCGCGGATATCGAGCAGTTCGCCAAGGACCTTTTGGAACACCTCTTCCAGCTCGTTGAGAAGGAGCAGGTGCCCGCGAAGATGCAGGAGAACGAGTTCCTGATGCGCTGCATCATGCGCGTCCTCATCGTCATGAAAGAGGGTGTTCTCCCGTACTCGGATGTGGTGTTGGCACACCTTATCAAGATCACGCTTGTCATCAAAGAGAACCCCAGCAACCCTCGCTTCTACTACTACCACTTCGAGGCTCTCGGCGCCTTGGTCCGCAACTGCGCGCCAGTCGCGCCGTCCAAGTTTGAGCAGCTGCTGTGGGACCCTCTCCACAAGATCCTCACCGAGGAGGTCAACGGTACGTCTGGCAGATCTCGCCATCGACGGGTGTCATGCTTGCACACCTTTGTTGCATCGAATAGAAGCTAATCGTGGACCAGAGTTTATCCCTTACGTATTCCAGCTGTTCGCAGCCCTGCTGGAGCCTAATTCCACGGGGGCGCTCCCCGAGCACTACCAGGCCCTGCTGCCACCGCTCCTGCAACTCAAGACATGGGAGGTCCGAGGCAACGTGCCTGGCTACACCCGTTTGCTGGCCGCCATCATTCCCAGGGCAGCCAGTTTGATCGTGGCCCAGAACCAGGTCGAGCCCATCCTGGGTATTTTCCAGTACCTTGTCCAAGGCAAGAAGACGGAGCAGAACGGCTTCGATATTCTCGAGGCGGTTGTTCTCTCCATGCCCAGGTATGTTTTGTTTTCTTCTTCAGGCCTTGGGCACAGACGGCTGACAACGACCTCAGGAATGTGCTGGAGCAATACTTCGCCACGATTCTTCAAGTTCTGCTGACAAAGCTGGACCGCGAGACGCAGGAGACTTCTCCGTACAGAAGGCGATTCGTGCTCTTCTACCACCTGGTCTCGGCCAAGACGGAGGCGGGCCTGGGTGCGGACTGGTTCATCTCGCAAGTCGATACCATCCAAAACAACATCTTCACGCCTATCTACTTGAAGACGATCCTGCCCACGTCGACGCAGCTCATCCGACCGGTGGACCGCAAGCTGGCAGTCATCTCGTTCGCCAAGACGCTGGCAGAGAGCCAGGCGTTTGCGGAGCGGTACAAGAAGGGCTGGGGCTTCACCTGCCAGACCATGCTGACGCTTCTGGCCAATGTGGTCAACGTGGCAGGGGCGGGCGGCGATGACGTGGTTCAGGAGGCGGATGTCGACGACATCGGCTTCGGGCTGGGCTTTACCCCCCTGAGCACATGCAAGAAGCCGGCGCGCGACGAGTTCCCCGACGTGCAAGATGCAGCGCAGTGGGTGCGCCAGTACCTCACGCAGGCCAACGCGGCCAAGGGCGGCGCCATCATGGGCAGCACGGACCGTCTGTCCCCCGAGGGACAGCAGGCCTTTGCTCAATTCATGTCGGCGAGCTAGAGGGGCCGGGGCAGCCCGTACGTACGGAGTCGGCTGGTGAATGATACCTAGGTCTTGTTGTAGAAAGGGCTGAAAAAAAAAATGAAAGCGTCGAGAAAGACGTCCCCCATGCAATCTTTTGGCACGTCGTCGTCATGGTCGTCTACACGACCACGGATGCAAGGTAGACATTCCAGCCGGCGTCAGACGATTGGCTGTGGCTTGACTAGACCAAATCTCCCGCGTAGAACTATCCTTAAGTGGACGGTTCCATCCTGGCAATACGATGGACCGGCAGGGCTAGTTAGTTGATGGGCAGGAACAAAATGTCCTATTGACAAATGCGCCGCTCGCATGGGAAAGTACAAGTACCGATCGACGATCACCGCATGGGCTCTATTTAGCGTCGGAGCGCCGATACGACGGTGCGCCGCGTGTGCACCACACCGGGGAAGGGAAAGGAAACCAGTACCACACAGGCTATTTTTTCTTTCCTTTCCTATCCCCCTTTGCCCTGGGCTGTCAGAAGCATGCCAAGCCGGCCGGCCGCGTCCTCCCCCTCCCCCTCCCTCTTCCACCCTACCGCCTCTCTGCTGGTTTTGCACCTTACGAGTACGCGTACATGGGGTCGATCGAAAAGGGAAAAGGGGGGGGGGGGGGGGAAGGCGCTAGGTAGTGGAAATAATTCCTATAGTACTCAGCTCTCCAATTTAGAACCCGGCTTTCGGCGGGGAGGGATGATGCCTGCCAGGAAGGAGGGAGGGGGAGGGTGGAAGAGAAGAGGGGCCCGAAGGGAGGCCGGCGATCTGCCCCCCCTCCCTCTTCCCGGGGGAGGGGGAGAGAAAAGCTGAGAGCGGCAGCGCGGCAGGCGAGATTTCGGAGACTCGGTAGTGGTGGTAGAGACGGCCGGAAGGAAGAGGGATTGCTCGCCACAAAGAGATGGAGATGACCCCCCCCAAAAAGGGAAAAGGGAAAGGGAGCATGGCTCCCACAGAAAAGCCCCCCGGGCTCCCGCAATCGACGACGGAGCATCCTCCGGTAAGGGGGGGAAACGAGCCAGCCGGCGTCAGCCCAGACCACCCGGGGGATGCTGCTGCTGGGTTTCACCCAGTACGGTTTGCTGGAGGAGCTCGGGTAGCACAGAGAGAGGGGAGGCGAGGAATAAGTTGATCACGATATAGGCCCACCACCGGCCTAGGCCCCGTAACACGACTTGACACGTACGGTATGATAGCCCCCCCCCCCCCTTTCCCTTCCGCGGCGGCGGGCTTCATGCCGGTCGTTCTCGGCAGGGCTAAACGGCGCCGTGCCCGTGGGATGGCGAAGCGGTATGGCGGCAACAGCCCAGAAAGAAGCACGGCGAGATGCCGTGGCGGAGACTTGCCAGGAGAACCTCGCGGGCGTACTCCGTCTGGAAAGTATCATCATCACATCAGAGGGAGGCCCGAGGAAAGCAGTGCGTTTCTTTGGGTATTCTTCGATTTTTTTTTATCGTTTCTTGCCCGAATGTGGCAGTGGCTATGCTATGCTTCTGTCTGTTTCGCGCGTGTGCGCCCCTTTCCAAACCATGTGGCCGCCAGATAAAACGTATTACGATGCAAGTCAGCCGGACTACGATGAAGGCTCCCGGTATCCCTGAGCAGCTGGGCTGGGTAGATGGGTAGGTAATAGGTAGGTGGTAGATAAAGGTAGGTGTAGGTCGGAAGTTTGGTAGGTAGGTCGGTAAGAAAACAGATAGGTTGGGTTGGCCGGCGGTTGAAGGGAGCTCGTAAGCACCTCGCTTCGCGACTTCATCGTAATAGTTCGTGACCGCAATCAAAGACTTAATCGTACAGAGTAGATGGAGCGGCCGCACAGTGCTCCCGGGCTGCGGAGTCCTCGTAAACGCCCCGATAATGAGGAAGGAAACAGGAAATAGTCGTAAGGGTATCTTTCAGAGTCGTTTGGTTTAGAGAAATCCGCCCTCGCCGCTGCCGAAAACACTGACACTTCCGCGCCAGCCGCACTTGTCGTGCTCCTGTCCCGGGGGCGGCTTGGCGGGTAGCCGTGAGGGCCCCAGGGCATTTCGTGGCGTCGACTGCTCCGGAAAGTCGATCTCGGTGCTTCCCCGGCTGCTCGGCGCGCCACTGTTGTTATTCTGGACGAGGAGAAGGCTGCTGGTGCTGCTCAGGCGCTTAGTGAAGTCGTTAAAGCTGAGGCGGGTCGCGCTGGCAACCGACTGGCGCTGCTCCTGTCTTTCTATGATCTCGGCCGCAGGTAGCATGCTCTCGGAGCTCATCAGCGGGATCTGCGGCTGGCTGTTCGTTCGCCCGGCCATCGACGGCCTTATTCTCGAGTTGGCGGTCTGGGGGCGGAGAATGGATGCGCCACTTTCCGAGCGGCGGGGGTCTCGGTAGCTTAGACTCGTCCGCCCGTTGGAGGAGATGGAGCTGTGGCGGTTGGCTATGAAATGCAGCGCCCGCTGAGCCGACGGTCCAATGGATGACCTCTCACCCGACGTCCTGTCCTCGAAGTCGTCCGCCCCGCTCTCCTCCCCGCTGTCCTCCTCGTCGTCGGGCAACTCATCGGGCTCGTCGTTAAGATCATCGTCGTCCGTCTCTTCATCTTCCTCCCAGGTGCTGGCCATCGGGGACATTGGGGGTTGTTCTTGCCGTTCCTGCCGCCGGCGAGACTCGGCATCGCGCATGAGGGCGTCGAAGCGCGCCAAAGAGCTCAGCTTGTCCTCGCCTGGGACTTCCCGTTCCGAGCCTGGAATGCACTTCAACAGGAATGCCCTGTCCAAGATGGTCTCACGATGTGTCGGGGGCGAGCTGGACATCATGCTGCCCTGGGCCTGGCTGCAAGAACCAACGCTGCCTCGGCCGCGCACCGGAGAGCCCAGTGCCGATGACCGTCCTTGGGCCGAAGTCCACCCCAGCATGTATTCACCCGGCATCTCGCCAACCGTGGTCGCAGGGGAAGGGAGGTCGGTCGGCAGCACCGTCGTGTAATGCTGGCCTTGCATGACATAGCCCATTCCCATAGCATGGACCGAGCTATTATGTGACGAAAGATCGCTCTTTCTCGAACGCAGGCTAGGCGACTCGGACGAGAAGGTGACAGGCCGTTCGCGGCTCCATTGCGTCTGGCCGGACGGCTTGTGCGACACGGTGGGCCGGCGAGCCATCTCGTGGCCGCCGCTGGAGGGGCGGAATTCGCCCGCGTCCCGAGGGCGCGGGGAGAAGGGGTTGAAGAAGCCCGGCGATGTGGGCGAAACGGGGCTGATGGGATACGCATCCGGGCCCGCGGGCTGAGCCAGGGCCGTGATGCAGCGGGCCCAGTCGTGCAGCGAGAATCCGTCCTCGCCCGTCCGGAACAATAGGGTAGTCGGCCCCGACTCCTTGGTCGAGGTCAGGCCGGCGGTGCGGCTGGACCGCCGCTTGCGCAGCTTGTCCGTCGCCGGATCCGGGGAGACCTGGAGGACCAGGGTGGCCAGGACGGGCCCCTGTTTGCGGTGGGCAAGCATCTGGACCTGGCAGTCGGTTATGGAAGCCATTGAATGCTGCTGTACGGGTTCCCAATCATCCTGCGGGCCGGGCGTTAGACTCGAGGGGGGGGCACAGCGGAGTAGGGGAGAGGCGGCGCACCTTTGTTTTGTAAATGGAGAGGTAGACACCGCTGGGCGGCAGTCGCTGCAGCTTGGCCGTCTGCTTCTGCGCGTCCTTGGTGCGGCTGGTCGAGAGGACCTGCGACAAGCTGAGGTTGTTGGTCGAGCTCCCATCGGGGGCGACTCCGTCCCGCTGCGCACTGCCAACGACCACATAGCGAGGCTACACGGGCAAAGAAAACGTCAATGGGCCGGGTTCAGCGGCGGGCGGGTGCACGATTACAGCCCACGGAACACAGCACCTACCTTCCAGAGGGCTCTGCCCAAAATAGTGCCCCGGTCCGGGGGTATGAGTAACGTGCCCTCCATGGCGAGGTTGCGGGCAAGGGGTGGGGGAGGGGCTTGGGTGACTCGGGATAGGAGCCGCCGTGACAGACTGGTGGCTGTGAATTATTGAGGACTGGACATAGTCGAATGCGAAAAGCGTCGTGGCCACAGTCCTGCGGTCCTTCGCTTTGTCGTTGGTTGGGCCCGGCCGTGGTCGGAGGGCGAGCGGAAGATAAGGGATGCAGGAGAGAGAGCACGAGGGCCCTTTCTTACAAGGCCGATCCGGAAGATCAGGGGAGGGGGAAAAAGAAACAGAGTCGCCTCCCAGGTCAAACAATGAATCGGACAGGTGGGTAAGATGGCGCTCCAGTGGTGCGGCAAGGCAGCGAGCGGCAAGCGACAACGGCAAGCGAGACAGTCGCAGCAGTGGCAGCAGTGGCAGTGGCAGGTAGTAGGCAACAACAGCAGCAACAACAACAACAAGAAGAACAACTGCAGCGGCAGCAGGCCCGAGAACCTGGAGGACAGGACAGGAGTCCGAAAGAAGACGAGATTAAGCAAGAATAGTTAGCCAGTAGCAGCAGCAGCAAGTAAGTATGCAGCAGAAGCGACAGGCCAGCCCGCAAGAGAAAGGTGTGGGAAGGTGTGTGTAGAAGACAGCCGTGGTGGAGTCGTCGGCCGGCTGCGACAAGCAATCCCTTTACAGATCAGCCAGTTAGCGGCTCCTGCAGCAGGCAGGCTGGGCAGGGTACAGGGTAGTATTTCAGTCCGGTGGTTTCTGGCTCGGCTGGCCGAGGGAGCGAGAAGGAAAAAAAAAAGATGGACTCCCGGCCGATTAGGAGGAGGAGGAGTCAACCTCCTGCAGATGGCGGCGATCATCAGCAAACCTGCACCCTGGCCGGGGGGGGCCCCTCTCTCTCTCTCTCTCTCTCTGGGTCTGGTCGACCCTGGCAAACCCCGACATGGGTGCCATCCTTGGGGCGAGGACATACCTACTCCGTACTTACATACTGGTATGTAGGTATGTACATGGGATGGATGGATGGCTCCATGGATGAGAGGGGAGGGAGAGGGAGGGGGCGGCGCTCTGGTCGTGATGGTCCATCCTCCGCCTCCGGCTACTCAGTATGGATGTCTGGAGGTAGGTATGTAGGTACATACACACATACACACATACCTAGGTCTCTTCCACTCTTCTTCCAATTCTCCCTCTGCCCTTGGACTTTTTGGCTTCGCTCTTCCGCCCATCTCGTCCATCCCATACGGGCTCTCAGTCCATCCATCCATCCATCCCATGATCCTGTACTACTACATACTTTTAGTCGCAGGGGAGGGGGTGGGCGGCGTTCTGGCCCCTCCCTTGGCCCTGGCCCTGGCCCTGGTCCTGGCTGGCACTGCGGCGGCGGTGGCCCTGGCATTGGAAGAGGGCCCGGCCGAAAAGAAGCCCGGGAGAACAAATGGATGGAACTCAGCCGGACGCAGGTCATGTACCCACGACGCCATGCTGCAGTGGGCAGGAACCTGCGCCCGACGACGCTAAGCCCCAGCGCACCATTCGTCATGTAGTGGTAGTGTACCAGGCGAGCCAGGAAGACGTAGCTACCGTCGTAAGCACTAGAGTGGCCATACAACCAACCGACAGCCATCGACCGGCCCCCTTACATAACGACGACGAACGCGGTACTTTCTGTTTTACCTACATACCTCCATGCGGTCCCTTTCTACATGGCGAAGGAAGGGGGTGGGGCCCGGGGACGAAGAGGGGGGGTCACAAAACTGCCAACACACCAAACCTCCAGCTACATAGGCATTCGACCATAAGATCCCATGTTAGCTGAGTGTGTGCATTTGCCGGCCACCAGGCACACACACACGGACGGGGCCCAGGAATGGAAAGGACGGATTGGCGAGATGACGGGCCCCGGAACTGGAGGCCAATGAAAGGGCCACAGGCTTGGCCCTTTTCCCCCCCCCCCCCTGCCACCCTTTTGGCGGGCGGGCTGACCAGGTACCTCCTCTCGTGGAGCTCTCGCGGACAGGTAATCCTTTACTAACGCCAATCGGTCGCGCCACCCCTTGGTCTTAGCCCCTTCGGGTCTAAAGTGCGGCAGACGCACCGCACCACCCACGGGGCCCACGGACGACGGTGGTGGGGCTGCAAAGCTGAATAAGAAAGCGCCCCCGCCAGCTCGGCCTCCGAGTCGTGAAGAAGCCCCCCCCCCCCTCTCTCAAGGTTTCGAGCCGTCGTTCTTTGAACGCTTCTAGTCGCACGACGCCAGACGGCGGGCTGGCTGACCGACCGAGCTGACGAGCAGCAGGAGCCGCAGCCGACGGTGGGCACGGGCTCTACTTGTTTAGTAACATTTCTGTACACGGATGATGTGTGTGTGTGTGTGAGTGTGTTTAGAGGGGGATGTGTGTGTGTCTGTGTGTCTGTGTGTGAGTAAGAACTTGGAATAGAGGTGTGTATCACAGTACCCACCGGTTCGTGCGATACCTGTGCTGCCATGGATGCCATGGGATGGATGCCAGCCCCCCAGGGCGTGCCAGGAGTCCCAGAGGGGTTCCATTGTCCTCCAACTTGGATACTGAGTATGGATGTACTTACACGCCTACCTCCCTTACCCAGGGAAACTGATTAATAATGCGAACCCAAGAGGGCGCCGCCCCAGCTAGGTACTTCGAGATAGATGTGGGCGTATTTTTAGGGCGCCCGCCAGTATTTTCAGCTTGTGTCAGCCAAACCACGAGGCGAGCACGCGCGCCACGACAGGCAGGCAGGCAGGCGCGAGCGATCACGACCCCTCCCCCCCCTGCTGGTGGGCTGATTGGTGCTGACGGGCTTGGGGACTGGAGGAGAGCATTCTGGATGTCAAGTAAGTATTCACGAGTACCTCGGTAGACAAGCAGATCCATGTTGCCTCCATGGATACCTAGATGGCCCTCCCTCCCCCGGTCTTGAACCCTTACCGAATTCGAGCATTTGTACTTTTGTTTGGGGCTCCCCCCCCTCGGCCGGCCGGGGCTGAAAATGAAGAAGAACAGAAGGCCGCGGCCAGGGCAACGGCCCGAACACGGCGTATGACACACGAGCACCCGGAAATAATGACCTGCTGCTTTGTCCACCCACCGCCTTTTGGCACGGGAGCCTATCAGTATGTCATCTCGAGACGGTTGTCGTCTTCTCGTTGTTTCTTTTGTCTCCTTCTTCCCCAGGCGGCTGGTTTCATCATGGTCGCGTCAAAGGCTCTCTGGGTGCAGATTGGATGGGGAGAGGGCTCCGGAACGACCCCAACCAAACGAACGGCAAGCCGTCGTCGCCACAACGACAACGACAACGGCTATGCATCAGATATTGCGCCAAGGAAAAGGAACGAGCAGCCATGCATAAGGTACGGGCTCGCATGGATCGTGGGCAATCAATTTATCTCCAGCTGTTCGGAAACACGACTAAGCGTGTAGCGTGTGTCGGTCCCGGCGGCATCATCTCGCAGCGAATGTCTCCGAAAGGGCGCCGCCGTGGAGGCCTGTACAGCCGACGGCGAGGAGGCCTGCCCTCGCTGCTTTGGTAGCCTGCACACGGGCTAGCAAAAGGTCGAGTCGGTCCCTCCCTGGACAGGCTCGCACGCCATCTATGTAGGTAGAGTATGTACGTATACGTGTGTACCCTGCTGCCCGCAACCAACACGATGCTCGTGTGGTGGTACTCGGAATGGAGCGGGGCCGCGTGGGGCGCCGTGACATTGCAAATCTGCGAAGACAGAACTGCTTGCCGGCGCAAGGCCAACCAACCCAGTCCTCCCGTGCATGAGGCCAGGGCAGGTCGGGACAGCGCCTGGCTCGAGGGCGGCGAGGTTCGTGGGGAAGCAAACAAAACGCCGGCCTCGTAGGGGTGTCGCTGCCGTGGTCTTGCGCCGCCATCCGTCTCGGTGAGAGACTACCTACCGTTCGCAGCCCGGGCACCGGGGGGAGGGGGGAATCGTACGGCCGGGAGGAGAGAGGACAGGAGATAATAGACACCTGGCTCCAGCAGCTTCTTGCTTTTCGTTTCTTCGGCGAATGCAGCATGGTTGCTTTTTCGCAGCTAGCCGGCTGGTTGGCTCGCGAAAAGACCAGACAGACCCCGGAAAACCCATCTATCTGCTCATCCCCATCGCCCAGGAGAAGTCCCGGCTCCACCATCGAGGAGCAAATGAAAAAGCAAAGAGAAAAGCCTCGCCTGATCTCCAGACAGGCCCGTGGAGTCGTCTCTCGGTACGAGGGAGCCGACAATTTGGGTAGCGGCCCTCGGGTCCAGCATGGTCCCATTGGGAGCCCACACGCATGGGGAGAGGGGATGCAATCCCCACCACGCACTGCCAGGCGAGCCAGGCCACACTGAAGGCCAACCAAGGCAGCTGGACCAAGGGAACCAAGGGACCGAGACGATTTAGGGGCCCCAGCCGACTGGGAGAGAAGCAGCCCTAAGCCGCGCCGGCGAGGACTGACGGACGATAATGATGATGATGATGATGACGGATGATGTTGATCCCTCCCACAGGACTGCCGCCGGGCCTGCAAGAGGCCCCGGCGCCCGGAGGGGGGAGACCCATTGACAGCCCGACCGTCCCGTCTGAACCACTCCTTCTCCCGCGCACACCCCGACATGCGGTGTGCGACGCGCGCCGTGGCGAGAGAGAGAGAGAGAGAGAGAGAGAGAGGGGCTTTGCCCTTTTGCCGCTTGGATCAGCATGCAAACATCTTCAACCCGACCCGAAGAAAAAAAAAAAAAAGAAGCCCGTCTCCCGTTCCTCGGCCGCGTGTTCCCGTGTGCCATCGAGCCGTCAGGCCGTCCGCCCCCCGTCACAAGCAAACGCTTCTCCCCACGCGAAACGTGCCAGCACAGGCTGGGGACGATTGCCGCCTGCCGCCAAGACGACTCGTAACGGAGAAGCACCCGGAGAAGCACCCCCCCCCCCCCCCCCTTCTTTCCATGCCGGCCGCCCGCTTATTATGTCCAGCGACTACGGGCGCCGAGCGGTATAGTCTGCAGGCCGAGGGGTACGCTACTACGCGATTGCGCTTAGCGAGACGCCTCGTATGACTGATAGCCCGCCCGCCTAGGTAGGCAGCTGGGTAAAAACACCGAAGCAGCAAGACATGCAGGAGTGTGTGTGTGTGCGTGCCAATTCGTGTGTGTCGCCAAGGTCTGTGGGCGAATAGATGATGGGTCCTTTCCCAAGCTGGAGGTTAGTTACCTACTTTACCTACATCCATGGTTGCAGGCGTAGTGTCCCGACGCTTCCAGCTCACGATATAGTGTTCACTGTATGCGTGTACACATCCATACTTCCTGTATCTACCTACTTACCTACCTAGGTACCTTACCTACATGCTTACCTATACAAAGTACCCAGTATGCAGGTAGGTAGGGCATGTATGTAGGTACCCTACTTCTCTGTCTGGTAACTCTTCGGTCCTTGGCGCAGCCCCGGCTCGCACCTCCGAAAGCGTCACGCAGGCCCGCTTATCCATGGGTGTCGCCAGCATCGGCACACTTGCACGATCTTGCGTCTTGCTGCGGCCCCTTGTGCACATAATATGTACATGGAAGGACCCCATGGATCTGCTGTGTGCAATGGGATCGTGTAAGGTCCCATGCCTGTGCACTGTGGGCAGCGGCGGCAGGCGGGCTGGGGGGAGGGGGATGGATATGCGGTGCGTCTACCCTATGACATGTGCAGAAAGCAAAAGCGCGTCCCTGGCCGCTGACGGTTGCAGTCTCCGGATCGGCATCATGCATCCCATCCGGACCCCCTCCTCTGCAGGCAGGCATGTGCTTCTGGGGGGGGGGGGGGGGTCTTGGCGACGCCCAACCAGCACGTCCGGCCGTCGGGGGAGGGTATATACGTGCAACTATACATACCGAAGACATGGGAGGTAAGTTGCCCTGGGTGAGAGCACCCATCTGGATTACTTACCTAGGGCCAGTTGACTGGATATCGGGCTCTCTCGCCCGTGGCTCGGACGGGACTATGCAGACTACTGTAGGAGGCTGACGACCTTTACTGCCAGGGGAGGGGGGTGGCCTTCCCGTGCGACACTCGGTCAAGCCCAACCATGGATTTTTGTTGTTGCTAGTGACGCCCCAAACGCCGGCATTCGCGGCATAGCAACGATGGTCTGTCTACGTTTGGCGCCAACGGCGCTACGCATTGAGAAATCCTGAAGCTCATCCCTACCTCCCTCGGAGCTCGCAGCCAGTCAGCCCACACCAGGGTTCGCAAACGGAGATTCGTCTGGTGTGTCTGTCCCTGCATTGCACTTTTCCCCGCGCCGTGGAGAGCCCCTTCGCACGCTGGGTAGCAGCCAAGCGGGCGCGGGTGCATGGTAAAACACGTCCCATCCCATCCCACCTGGTCCCGTGGGATTTCTCGTCATAGGGTTGCCCACACAGCAGCATCATCCATGGCCGGCTACCTATGTGGGATCGGCCACCCTGTACTGAAGTACATACATACACAGTAGGTACTCAGAAGGGTCGGTGGGCCCCGTTCATCTTTTGCCCTCTTCCATGGCGCTTACCGTCCCGGGATGGGTAGGTATCAACAAGGCGTGTGTGGGTTGTTGAGCAGCTAACAAGCCGGAGGCTACTCTTGTCGACTACTTACTTACACCCACCCGTCCGGTCGGTTCTGATCAACCCAAGAACCGGGGTTTCCCAATTCCGGCAGCAGCCGATGGGGGTTTCGCAAGTAGCCTGTTCCCTGGCGGCCATCTATCTGTCTTGCAGCAAAGCTGGCGGCGGATCCGACTACCTTAGCAAGAGGAGGGTGACCTATATGCGCCGGATGCCGACCAATATTCCCAAGACGGCGGGACCAGGGTTAAAGTTGTGGAGTTGTTGGGGAGGACTTTCGCTTCCCGCTCCGCATCCGGCCTGGCGCGCCGGCGACCCTTGGCCGTGTGGTCTGTTGATGACGGCGGGCAGTGAGCAAGGAACAGGGAAGACGGATATCATGGTTACTGCCGCTGGGTCGAGGGGGGTTTCTCCCAATTTCTCCTGGTCGGGCATGTGTTTTCAGGTCGGCGGGGTCGACGAAGGAGGGAAGGGGGGCTTTCGCTGCAACATGAGGTGTGGAATGGATAGCGGAAGCCAATGGGCTGTGTGTGGATTGTCCCGTCGAAGCGGGTGCGGCCCCCACGGCCAAGCGGGATTTGCCGTTTCGGTAGGTGCAAAATTCGGGCCTCCAGGGGGAGGTACATACATGCATCCCTCCCGTGAAGGGATGCTCGGAGGTTAAGAAGAAGAAGAAGAAGCAGCAGCAGCAACAGCCGCAGCAGCCGCCGCCTCGGGACTGGGCGCAAACCTACCGTTTAGGCAAATCAGCAATCATCCGGGCTCCCCAAACCCATGTCCATTTTTGCGTACCTACCGATGTCCCACCCCGCCGCCCACCGACGAGGGTAAACTGGCAAGGGGTGGGATGGATGGATGTTGGGCATTTGGGCCCGGCCGACATGGGGCGGGAGAGGCCAGGCTGAATGCTATGTATGTAGCTCTGCTGCCCGCCCGAGGCCGGCGTGTAGCCGCAACGTGTGCCTGGCCGAGACGGCGCAGATTTGGCGGACGTCGATGGCGGGCAGACACGGCGCTTCCGTCCGATCGGTGTGCGTACCGGAAGAACGGGCCCCTGGCCGGTTGATCGTCCTGCGCTCGCCGCGCGCCCGCTCTCTTTCTATCCCCCTTCCCTCCGCTGACGGAACACAAGCAGATGGGCGCAATGTGAGAGGTAGATATGTAGATGCGCAAATGCAGTACCACTACCTTTGCTGTGTACCTCTTTACGGGCAAATGAGGCTCCGCCGGGCGCCGTGGTGGGGGGAGGATGGGGAGGGGGGGGAGGGGGGGGCCATTCCCGAAACCTCCACCCCAAACGCCTTTCGCGCCGCTATGCAGAAGTACACACACAATATCCGTATGTCCGTCCTGTGGCCGTGGAGGGTCCCGTCCCTCTGAGCCCAAAAAGAGGAGACGTGGTAGGGATAGGGTTGGCATCGCAACACACTTGGGTCTCTCGGGATGGCCCAATAGTTGAGTGGGTGGGATGGGGTATCCTGCCCTGCCCTGCCCTGCTCTGCCCTGCCCTGCCCAACGCTGCTCTGCGGCTGGCTCGAATCTGCCCGCTATCGATGGGACGAAGCGTCGGTTCGCATGGATAGGCCTGGTCAGCGCGAGGAAGGGCCGCGATGGGGGGCTCCCGATGTCCGGTACCGAGGCGGCCGTAGCCAGCAGCAGCAGCAACAGCAGCAGCATCCCATGTGTGTGCTATCCCATCCACTATTGGAAGAGAGACAACAGAACCAACCCACAACCACTCCCCGGGCCCAATTCTCGAGAGTCAGTGGTCGTACCCGGGCGCGCACGGATGGGCAGGCGGGCCACCCCAAGAGCCAGGCTCGTAGGAGGTTGTTGGCAGCTTTGCTCGTTATCAGAAAAAAAGCTCGGTCCGTCAATGGGTGTCAGGGACATATACACGGAAGGATTACTGAACAACACAACCAGTGGACGGCTATACGAGTTGCTTCCTTCCTTCCATACGACGGACAACCAGCCCGCCCGGGGCCCCGGACTAGTGACGAGTGCACACGCCACTAACCGTCCCCCCTGGGTGGGTATGTTGGAGGTACATAGGATGTAGGAGAGCCTACGTGCCTGTCTGGTCACACACACACACACACACACACACACACACACCCTGGGGACCTATGCTGACCTTCCAACTGCCGATATTGCAGTCCATGGCATCAATGGGGTGTCCTTTTGTACAGTAACCCCTTGGCTGACACTGCGCCCGTATGATGGGTCCCGAGCTGGCCAACTATAGTACCCCCTCTCACACACCCATGGAGACACTGCCGACCCTCCACCATCGCACACCGCCACTAACCCCCGATGCAGACGAGCCGCTTCCCGCATCTGGGACTATGCTCCGATCGCTTAGGGGCATCCCGGCTAGACTGGTCACACGTCACTTACCCTATCGACGTACCTGCGTGCATCTCATATGCGAGATCTCCCGTGGGGTGACGCAGCGCGATGGGGGCTTTCCTTTCTCTGCCTGCCTTGCCCCCTTCTCTCTCTCCCACCCCGGCCCACCTCCTTCTTCTTTTTCCTCCCTCTCTCCCTCTGCCGTTAAAGGAGGGTGCAGACACCGCCGGTGGGAACCGCCCGTAGGCACCGATTAGGACCGCCATCGGGAGGGGGTCGAAAAGGGGGCTTTCCATCGTGAGAACCCCCTCCCCACATGCACGTTTCCGCATCCTACACAGTAGGTGTTGCGAGGCGACGAGGGACATTCGCACGCGTCCCAACACCCACGGTCGCGGCCCAGTTATGATGGTGACGGCGACGATCTATACCGAGGGAGGCCAGACGGCGCGCCGCTTTCACTGCCACCATGGGATGCGGGATCCACCGGCTGCCGACCTAAGTAAAAGTATAGACGTCCTACTTGTAAGTTGGGGTGGGGAGAGAGGCGGATACACGACCACCGATGGGCCTGCCCTTTGGACGAGCAGCCGACGGGCAAGGAGGTCTCGGAGACAGGTGGGCAGACGCAGGGCCTGTGACACAGGGCTGGGAGACGCACCGACGGGCGTGAACTTCCCCTTCCCCTCTCCCCCTAAAGGTACATACATAGTTCCCCGGCGGCCGAACCCCCTTTCCGCCAGCCTCTCGCCCGTCTGTGTGAGCATCCGCTGGCCTCGGCTCAGAGCCTCGCGTCCAGCTCCCCCAACCGGCACGTGTTTTTGTGGCACGGGGGCCAACTCGTGATGGTGAGACAGGTCCTCTCCACCCGCAGCAAAGGTCGACCCAGCTGCGCGATCGTATGTACATACGAAGAAGCACTGAGGGTGGGGGGGGAGGGGGGCACAATCCGTGGGCCACACCGACGCTGCCCGTCCGCCTCCTAATTCGGCCGGCCGCGCTGGCGCTGCCGATGCCGCGGCAGACGGCACGACGAACGCCCCGTGTCTGACCACGCAGCCGCGCCGTGCAGGAAAAGACGCATGCATGCAAGACATGGGAGAGGGGGGGGGGGGACCGGCGCCGCTAAGCCCTGCTTTCTTGTCACGATGACATGGTACGGCGACTCGTGCTGGCGGGTTTTGGTACGACTCGTACGGCCGAGAGAAAACGCGGGCAGGAGAAGGGGCGTTAAACACTGATCCGTTACCATGACATGACGCTGGGCCGTCTCGACCTTCGGCCGCCCGCTTCCGGCCTTCCGTCTCGGACCTAGCCTACCGGCCCTATGCAGTTTCGTCCTGCCTACGACTCGGCCGTCTCGAGGCGTTTCGGCAGTTGACGTTGGGGCGCGTAGTGCCGGCGCGTCTGGGCCCCCTCTGGCGCAGTGGCTATATCGGGCGGCTCGATATTGAAACGCGTGCCCTGCACCGTCACATCTCTCGTGGCGCCGCCCATCGCCGAGGGGGGGGGGGGGGGGGAACGGTCCTCCAAGGCCGGCATGAAATGCACACGAAGCAGGACAGTACAGGACCTTGGCGGTGCTCACACGCCGCCTGCCTCGCTTCGCCTTTGGCGTGCGCAGAACCCAGCGGGTTCGGCGCCCTCCTCAGCCAGAGCGAACAAAAAACACCGGCCATCCCGGGGGGGTTATCAGGTCACCTGCCACCGGCGATCACGAAAACCAGCCAACAAACAAACCTTCGCTCCCGAGGAACCGCGGGAGGTTCCGCTTCCCTGGTGCCCGTCCGCGCCGCTGCTGGGCGCGCGCGATGCCGTTTGCATACAGCGGCTGCCGCAATCGTCTCGCACCCCTGGCCGGATGGAACACGTCAAAACTGTCACCTGCCGCCTGAACATGGTTCGTCAAACCCTCCGCGGGCCAGTCTTGCGGGAAATCCTGGTTACGTGGGCTCCGGGCCAAGCCAAGACGCACCACCCAACCCCTGCCGGGTGTTGGCCGTCCAGGCTGGGTCACGAACCAGGCGACCGGCCGAGTCATGGGGAAACGACAGCAACGACTATACGGAGGCGTCCCGGGCGCTCAAGGGAGGGGGAGGGGTTTCCCCGAATAAAGACGGCAAGATGCATTCTTGATCCAGAGTAGCATGAACAGGTATGTCGCCTGCAGAGTTACCCTCGTGGTCCGGCTGCCGTACTTCGATGTTCCCGGAAAAGGATAAAAGCAACAGGGCTTCGGCACGGCACCCTGGCGATCCCAACTATGAGCAATGGTGCCTTGGATCGAACACATGAGGCACAACCGCCAGGGGACGCCGACAGTTTCGACAAACAGGATATAAGGATTTTCCAACTGGGGGGCCTATAGAGGGTCCGGGCGAGAGAGGAAGGTAGAAGAGTTGCTGATTCACTAGCCGATCTGACTTCTTCCTCCTGGTCCCAGGGGTATCGTCCTTTCGGCTCTCTCGTCTGTTCATCCCAGTAAACGGCATCAGGTGCCCATTTTACCCCAAGTTTGGAAACTCAATAATTGTAGTCCGCGGAGTTGTGATGTGTCGAAGGTGCATTAGTGCCAAAGATTCCACCCACAGTCGCCTCGGTTTGTGCAGATAGCCGTGCCATTTCTCCGAAACCTGGAATCCCGTTTCCCCCTTTTGGCAAGTTCAGCATCCAGGTATGAGCAAAGGTGAAGTTACACCCCCAAGGCCTGGATCGCAGTGCCATCGCCATAATCATCCGTCCCCCCACGAGAGAATGCTCCGTACCGAGCCATCCTGACTCGCGGTGGAGAAAAAAAAAAAAAAAAAAGAAACCGGGAGGGATTGTGTATTCAAGTGCCCCAGAAAGCATGTGATGATTCGGCGGCACGGCGGACCGTCCGGGTTCCACGGGACTCGACCAACTATCTCCACGGAGCCCGTCCTCGACTACCCGCGGGGTCGACGATCCAGAAACAAGTGGTGGACGTTACGAGACCCGAGGCTCCCGTGGACGCCGCTTCTTGCGTCATAGTCCTCGGGGCCAAGCGAAAGCCTCGTATCACGCCCGAGGCAGACGTGAGAACCCATGAACTCTCTCCCTCTCTCTCTCTCTGTGTCTCTCTGCCACCGCGGACTTATCCAAGGACCGTGGCCCGGCGGTAGACGCCTACCTGCTGAAAAGAGCCACGCGGAGGTGACGAGCTCCCCCCCTAGGTAACGAGACAAAGGCCAGAACGGATGGAAGTTCTTGATGAGAGGGGCGAGTGAAAGACTTCGGGAGATACTAGGCCCCTAACTCCGGCCTGGGGGCATTACGTAGACCGATATATCGTCACAAACCTTTTCCCCTCGTCCAACGGAAACGTATGCCCCCGTAATGGACCATGTGACATCCCAACCGGGCTTCTGTGTGGAAGAGGACCGCTCCCACAGTCAAGACCGCCCACCACCGGAGCCCGCGTTCCGCGCCCCGTCCGGCGTCGATAAATGTATATATCCCGGCAGCGTGTTGTTTGGTGTCATGGCGGAGATGGATGAACCGCCCAGCCCGGGCCCTGTATATATATCTCAAGAGCCCCTTCCCCTCCCCGCCCCCCCGATTTGTTCGCGGAAGTCGCCCACCGGAATGAAATCCGAGTGAAAAAGGAGAACCAGGCTCCGAAAAACGTCGAAGCCGCAGGAGAGAGGGGGGGGGTTCCGTCGAACCGACCGCTCTCCGTAGGGGTGGAATCGAGAGGACGCGTGTTTACCTGCCATACCACATGAGGGAGAAAACCCGAGGCAGCGCCCCCGGGAACCTAACTACCCTCACTGAAGCCACAAACCGGGAGAGGGAACAACGAGCCCTCCTTCCCGATACGGGGTTGGAGTTCGGGCAGTGGCAGGTAGGTGGTGATCCCCGCCGGGGCGGGACGGGGGAGAGAAAGCTTCGACGAGGACCCCCCCCCCCCCCCCCCCCCCCCCCCCCCAATCACAATGCCAGGTCGACCACATACTAATAACCCCAGGGCGACACCGCGAAGGATGGAAATTCGCAGCGTGAAGGCCGTGTCTTTCTTTCTACATCGTCCTGAAGTCTGTTTATCCCGGCCCCGCAAACACCCGCTCCTCATGAGATGAAATGGCCTAAGTCTGCCGTAAAGCAATCTAGCTTTATCACTTCAACCGAGGAGGCGGCCTATAACTGTACTGGAGATGTTTGCCTTGCCATACATATACTGCCCCTGTGCCGGGAGCAACCAATTACGTATGTAGGCTGTTGGCCTGGGCGGGACGCACCGATATGATGTGTTCTCGAGTGTTTCTGTTTTCTCTCGGGGCCCAACACTAATCCAAGCCCGCGTAATGCCGGATTCTCTCAATATACCATGCCATGTCACCCGGACGCCTTGCCAGTTCCTGTCGTTTCATTACGTATCATAAGTCATCGTCGGCCATCTGCATGGCGCTGTCGTCGCCACGAACCCCCAAGATTCTCCTGTCCCCCCTCGTCACCCTGCCCTTGCCCTTGAACCGTTGCGCGGTCCCTTGAGCGGGCGTGCGCACGCTGTTTCCTTTGACACGGCGTACCGCACTCTCCAACCCCTGCAGTGCCTCGTCGTGAGCCTCATCGAGGGCAGGTTCCAGGGTGATTGTCTCCTCCAAGGCCTTATTCAGCAACTCGGTGGCAATGGGGTCCTGGGGGCTGATGGCAAGGGCTTGATGGAGGACGAGGACGGCCTCTTCGGGCTGGCCGACCTCCATGTAGATGAGCCCTTTCGCCGCGAAGATGGCGGCATCCTTACCACCCAGCCGTAACACCTCGTCGAACTGCTCAAGGGCCTCGGGATACTGCTTGGAGCGCCGGTAGGCTTGCGCCAGGTTGGTGCGCGCTGCCAACCACGCCGACGGCTCCGCGTCGATATCCTCGGCGATTTCGAGGGCCTTCAAAAACAGGGTAGCAGCATCTTGTGGGCGGTCCTGATGGTAGTATACGACGCCCATCTCGTTGAGCAACAATGGGTCTGTTTTACACAAACCGTACGCCGTTTTGAGGAACTCGTCGGCGAGGGTCATGTTGTTGAGGGCATGGTTCTGCATGCCTAGGAATACCTGGGGTAAGTGCGTTCCCATAAAGAGGCGGGCGGCGGTCGAGTAGGCCGATATCGCCTGGTCATGCTCGCCCTCGGCAGCGAAAGTGTGCGCGAAGCCAATCCAGGCGGGACCGAAGTGGGCGTCCATCATGCTCGCTTTGCTAAAGTAACGACGGGCCTCGGCGATCTTGTCGATAGAGAAGTAGTAGATGCCCACGGCCAGCCAGGTGCAGGGCTCCTCGGGGTGGCTGTCGGCCAGATCGTGCGCCACGAGGAACAAAACATTCTTCATTCTGAGCTCGTAGAGACATGCTAAGTGTAGGGGGTAGATGCTGAAGTTGTACTTGTCGCCCTGGAGGATGGATTCGGTGATAGCCAGAGCATCTTTGTACCGGCACTGGGTATATAAGAGGTCGGCACGGGCGAGCAGGAGGTCCGGGTTCGAGGAGAGGTTGTAGTGGGTGGAAAGCGTTTCGCAGGCCGTGGTGAAGGCGGCTGGATGGCGGTACTTGGACAGGCGCGTGGTGTAGAGCATCTTGGTGAAGTCGGCGGCCTCCTGGGAGGAGGAGGAATCGCCGGCCACCTGAATGGCGTCAAAGTCCAGCGATTCGACAAACTGCCATTCCTCGTCGGGGGACATGAGCGAGTTCTTCATGAGCTGCTGGAAGGCCTCGAAGCACTGCACGTCTATGCGCACGGCGTCCTTGTAGCACTCCTTGGCGCGGTCGAAGGCGTTCTGCTTGGCGTAGCAGATGCCGCGCAGGAAACACATGGCCGCCTCGAAGCGGCGGTTCGCGACATCTTCGTCGGACGCACCGCGGCCCCGGTGGGCCTTTGCGCCGTTCTTGGCGTGGGTGCCGTTGGCATGTACCTTGCGCTTGTTCGTCTTCGCCGAGATCAGATGGGTCGGATTCCTCTCGCCCAGGACGGCGAGGGCCTCCTCGAAGCGCGACTGTCGGATAAAGCAATGGCCGGCGAGGTAGCGGCACGCGGGGCTGCGGGCGATGAGGTCCTGCTTGGCGAGGAAAGCCTGGGCGCGCGTGTAGTTGCCCGTGGCGAAATGGACCTGGGCGAGCCAGAAGGCATCGTTGTCGTCATCTGCGGCGACGGGTGGTTCTCATCAGCTCTTGAAGGGCGGGCCGGGCTCTCGTGCGTGCGCCGAGGGGGGGACAGGCGGGACTGACTGGTGAGGGCGAGGAGTTTGTCGCCTATGAAGATGGCCGAGTCGTATTGCGCCTTGTTGAGGGCGTCCTGCCGCCATTCCCTCAAGAAGCTCTCCATACTGGAGATGGCAACGGCGGTGGTGGGCGCGCCGACATCCAACAGACCAGGCGTTGGGCGCTTGTTTGGTATTTGGTCCAACGTGACGTGCAAAAACAATGGTGGCTTTGGGCGGCGGCGGCGGCGGTGGTGGTGGTGGTGGTTGTGGGACGCGCAGACGCGCTCTGCGTGGGAGGGAGAGCCCCGCTAGTGGATGCGATTGCTTTAGAAGGTACTTACTTACATACTGAGGACGGGTGCGTATGCTAGGTACATGTATGTACCCTACCTATGGGATGGATGGATGAATACCTATCCATACGGGATCGATCCCATGCTGTGCTGTGCCCAATACATGGACCCAACCCGTTGGAATCGGGCAAAGGAAGGTTCGACACGTGGGGCCGGCCCTGCGGAAGAGGTTGCCAAGGGGGGCCATTAAGAGCCCTTATTAGATAGAAACTTCCAAGTTGCTTAGGTTCCATCAATGCCTGGGCAGGGCCGGCCAGTCGGCTCTACCATTAGGTCCAGATGTCGTGGTGTACGACTGCAGAGTCGCTTACCTACTTACCTACCTTACCTACCTTACCTACCTTACCTACCTCTCCTACCTCTCCTACCTCTCCTACCTCTCCTACCTCTCCTACCTCTCCTACCTCTCCTACCTCTCCTACCTCTCCTACCTCTCCTACCTCTCCTACCTCTCCTACCTCTCCTACCTCTCCTACCTCTCCTACCTCTCCTACCTCTCCTACCTCTCCTACCTCTCCTGTCTCTCCTGTCTCTCCTGTCTCTCCTGTCTCTCCTGTCTCTCCTGTCTCCTGCATGCCCACCCGTACTAGTAGTTCCCGTCGGCCTGTCGTCTCATCCAGCCGGCAACCCAGGTAACGGGGCTGGCTAATGGACTGATGGCCCGCGTTGATGGGAAGCCGGCGGTACAGCATCCGGAAGGCCGGCCGGCAGGGCAGCCCCAAGGCTCATTACGAGCTTGTATATGCTTGAACTGGCTTATCCCCCGTTCATTTTGCTGAAGATATATTTACCTATATTCTCCCCGTTGGAGAATGCGCCAACATACGCACCGATGACGTAAATGAGCACCCCCCCGGGGACACTCCTTTGCAACCAGCACTTGGCCCGTAATATAAACCAGAACCCACCGTTTTGGTACGATGAAGCACTCGATCAGGTCGCCTTGCCTATGGTTACTTCAGGGGCACGTCGGTCACCGCTCGGCGATGTTGTGTGTTGTTCCACCAAGTACATACTCACCCAGCACGCCGCCCCAGAAGAGCTGTCGCGACTCCACGAAAAACATGGGAAGTCACTAGCGAGATCGCGATGCGCTTTCAACCCGTACACTGCTTGTTGCAGGCATCTTGGGGCATACGGCCTCAGGCTTCCAGTCTGGGTCCCGTACAAACCTATCGTACGACACGAAGAGAAGCACGCACCTCAGCAAAGCCCCGAACCCCCCCCTTGTTGCGCCTCGTTCCTTCGCGGCCGACTGGCCAGTGGGAATCCATGGCTGACGTCGAGTTTGAACACTCAACCACCCTGGTGGTGACTGTGTTTCGCCGCTGCGGTGGAAGAACCGCCAAGGTGGGCCGCTGTGACTCGGGCCCCAGATCAAATACATCATATCGACCTCAATGGCAGCTGCTTTCGGCGATGGCACACCCTGCCCTTGATTGCTGGCAACACTGCTAAGTTCGCGTCTGACAACTGCAACCAACACCTGCATTATAGAGAGAGAATCATGAGTAGTCCAGGAAGAGTCCGGATGAGGCTGAATAACGGGCGATTTGTCAGCTCAGCTGGCATTTGTGTCAGGTTGCCAGGCAATCGTAATACCCCCGTAAGCTGTCTGTCTTTTCGTTTCCCGCGGCTTTATAGCTTCACCAGTACCTACAAGTGCCGACTCGCGCTAGTGTCAGGCGTAGTCTAATTCGATGACTTGCTAGCAATGCCTCCAGTCGTCACTCGCGACACATGTTGCTCATTGTCCTCGCGTGCGCTCACGGCCGTATCTCCGTAAAACTGGCCGACGCGGGCGCGAAAGAGAGAAGTCCAGACGCGGGAAGCACAATAGGACACCTCCACCTAGCTTAATCTCACCCCATGCGATATGGTGTCCTGTGGGGGCGGGCGTGATGTTGATGACGGATATTCTCCGCGGCTGGGTATATACGTCACACTCAGCTGCCAAACGGGAGTCGCCGGTACAGTCCAGTCCCACGAGTGACGTGATCCCGGGAAAACCAAATCACACCTGTGCATTCACCATCCCAAGCCGCCGGTGGCAGTTCGTGCACCTACCGTATAGGAGGTGTGCAGGCAGCAAGATGGTATGAGCCAATAGTACGAGATGGTGCCCATAGGAGCAGTAAGGGTCAGCCCACCCAGCCCCTTGCCTCCTCTACCTCACTGACAAAAGAAGACGTGTGCATTGGTCCAAGGAATCGCGATGCGAGGGACCGATGGGGAACAAGCGCCGAGTAGTTTGGGGTCGCGAAGACGGCATTGTCGAACGCTGTTAGCTTTCTTTGCCACGAGCGATACACGTGCAGCTACGGCGGCCGGATCGACAAAGCTTAGGGGATTGCCACAGTTATCCCATAGTTTTCCCACCACCGAGTGTCGATGAACATGACTGCCACTGTACGTACGTGCAGGCATACCCCATGGTTATTCGAGCTGGACCCAGGTGAGCACATCGGCCGGATGCATCGAGGCGTCCCCCCTCGTATCCAGCTCCGATGGCCACACATTGCCGCCGGGGCAGCGCTTTGGTTGGGCCGATGGATGCACGGTGAGGACTACGGCCATGGTGCTCGGCGTGAGGACTCTATCGGCGATGGGAATATCGATGATGTGCGGGATCTGGATCGAGAGGTTCCCATTGCCAGCTGGGATAGGCGACACACTACGCGCCCGGGGGAAACGGTTGATGAACGGGCTGGGTTGGTGTCAGCGTCCCGGCGAAGGCCCGTCCGTACAAGTCGGTTGGTAGTAGTCCGCGTATGCCGTTGGGACGGCAACGTCACGGATGTGACGTTCAGCCCTTGGTGAGTGTGGGAGCGCTGGCAGCAATGGCGAGAGAGGCGAGGCAGGCAGACAAGACAGGGAGGGAAGTGAAAAGCTGGGCCGGCAAGGCTAGCAAGGGCCAGGCAGCGCAGGAGGCTTCCGACCAGTCACGGCCGTCGGTGGACGACCAGGCTCGCTCGATCGATGCAATCAATAAGGCTGAATGTGGCCGAAGCGTGCGGCTGCTTTCGTCATCACGTGCGGCGGCGGTGGGAAGAGTCTGGCCAGACTGGCCGGCCGTGGGCGACAGGGAGCCTAGCCTGAGGGGGGGCTCGGGGGGACGACGCAAAGCATCCTGTGTATCGTCAGCGGCAAAGAAATGACGGAGCCGGTCCCCAGTAAAAACGAGTCGGGAGGTGGTTGCACGGGGGGTGCGCACCCGCGGCTCTGGCGCGGCCGGTGGAGGATTGCAGGGTCGAGCTAATGTTGTCCCAGGGGGGGCTCGGGGGCTGCACAGGTGAGCGACCCAATTAGGCAGCGGAGATGATGAATGCGCGGGATGATGAAGTTGGCTGGTCTGGGTGTCGGGCCATCGGGGGTCGGGGTGGGTGGTTTGTCGTGGTTTGGCCGTCTGCAGCCCGTGTTTCGCAAAAGTGTTTGCGGCTGACATCATCTCGCCTGGCCCGAGACCCCCGTCATCCGGAGCGCGGACGGCGGGCCTGGGGCGTCACATTTCTGACGACAGTTGGCTGCTGCAGCCCGCCTTGGCGCCATCTCACCCACTCGCTTATGGCAACCATCAACCCCCCCTGTTGGACCCCTAATCTGCGGCTACACTGCGTGTTTGCGTGCAGAGGCGCGGGCCAACCGTCTTGGGTCTGTGACGTTGCGTGAACCGCCGAGATGCTGTTCCCCAACAACACCCGCTGCACGAACAAACGCAACAAGCATCAGCATGCTTACAGCAGCGGGGACACGCGAGAGCGCCGAGGGCTAGCCCGCGGATCGACAGTCCTAGGCACCCGCAGGGGCCAAAAGAACGGGAATGGGTGGTCGTAGTCGTAGTATAGCTGACAGTCAGCGATGCCATGTCAACCCGATGGGGGTGGCGGCGACTCACGACGGCCTTCCATGTCTGACTGACGAGCGTGACAGAGCCGGCCGCTCGGCCGCTTGACGTCTTGGTACTAGCAGTCCCTTCTGGCATCGACGCGCGGACCTGGGCGTGCGGGCCCGGCCAAGAGATGGCGAATTGGGTCCCTAATGGAAAAATGCCATCTCGCAGGCGGGCGGAAATATCGATGATCTGAAACAAGCAGGTCAACTGTCCATCTGCGCGGTCGGGGGCAGCGCCGGTGAGGCTCGAGGCTCGCTTGCCCCTGCTTCGATTTGAGCGACTGTCTCTGGCCCTGGATATCGAGCCAACCAGACACGGCCGAAATCTGGGGAGCCAGGTGCGGGAGCGAGGACCCTGAAAACTGTACGGACCTGTACATCGGGAATACCTCCACTCAGGGCCACGGCAGCGGCGCACCCGGCGCCGTGCCAGTGAAACTAATGCGCCGCACCGCGCAGACGGATGCGTGTCCGGCATCCCATCCCTTCTGCCCTTCGGCTTATTCACCGCCCGTGTGGGGAGGGGAGGGCCAGGGAGGGGAAAGAAGAAGAGGAGGCGGGCAGGGATGCATGGATGGAAGGGGGGTTATGGATGGTGGATGGCAAGATGCATGTGTGGTGCAGACGGCGGCCAGAGGCTCGTGACCATGGATGGGAGAGCTCTCGCCGGCTTCTGCCATTAGATAGGCAATTCGTAGGGCCGGGAGCCGCTGGGGATGGGATGGAAAGCAGCAGGGAGGAAGGCAGATCTGGGGGGGTCGTCACCCGGCCAGAGACGATGGGCGACTCCACGCGGCGGCGACTCCTCCGTCAGGTCACCATCCACCTGGAGCCTCTGAATTGGAAGTACGTACTATTAGCTACCTGCTAACCTAGGTAAGTACCTATCTAGGTGCTTAGGCGCCCGCGCCCAGTAGGGTAGGTACATACATCCCATCCAATACCTGTTCCGGGCTTTTGTCTAAAGAGCTAGGTACACAAGCAAGCACGCTCCCGACATCGTGAGAGTTTTTGCCATCGCACGCCTTCGTGCCCCGACTGACTGTTTTTGTCAGGCCTCCTCTCGCCTCGCTGACATGCCTTTGATTGCCCGCCCGCGCGCCCGCCCGCGCGCCCGAGGCCTGTGACGTCACTTGGCTTGCCCCTCGAGGGAACGAGACACCTCAGAATGCGGCCACGAACGCATCATGGCGAACACAAATCCCCCGACGCTGGGTCGTACGAGCGTGTGTGCCCTCCAAGCTTCGGTGTTGTGTGTGTGTGTGTGTGTGGGCGGTGCGGGAGCCAAGGCTCCTCCTCGTCCTCCTCGCGAGGCAGACTTGCGGCGCGCCCCCGGCCAGAATCCCGCCAGTGCGCCCGCCAGGCACACCCAGTTCAGCCCTCGCTCAGGGTCTTTTCTTCTCCCTCTTTCGCTAGGTAGCCCGTCGTCTGCCTCCAGGGACACGCCCCGGGCGGCCGTCGCCCTAGCGAGCTCGCCGTGGCCCAATAGAGATGACATAGGCGATGACTTCAAGATCTGCAGGGCTCTTGCTGCATGCGGCGGCCACCCCCCTCCCCCGTCACCCCCGTCACCCTCGGTGTTGATCCTTCTTTGCGAGCGTCGCGGCCCACTCATTCGATTCTGTCATTCGCCCTCTAGTGGCCCAACCCCCGGCCAAGCCAGCCAAGCGATGCTTCGGGCCAATGTCGACTGGCCGTGGAGCTTGGGCAACACGCTGCATCATCAGCCTTGCTCGTGGCGAAAGTCTAAAGACCGTCACCAGCGTGATTGACCGGCCGGCCACACACACACACACACACTCGACACCCACACACGCAGAACACGCTACGCCCGCCGCGACATGGGGGCCCCGGCCTTCACCGGACTGCAAAGGGCTTGCCTGCGTGCCGATCACCGCCCATCTCCTGTACCGTGACATGGGACTCTGCCGTACCGCCCAGGTAGCGCTAGCCCGACGCTTCTCGAGGGCCCCGGCATTAGCCCCAGTGAGAAAGAGGGGGTCCAACGGCCGGAGGCGTGCATGGGATGGATGGGATGGCCCATGGGAGGGGACGCGACGCCAGCAGCAGGACCCTTTGGCGACTTTCTCGGCCTGTCAGACTAGCTCACACACATCATAACCCGCTCTGCCTTCCCGTCCTCGTCCATAAAGAAGCTCGCATATCCCGTCCAGATTTCCGATCCAAATCATCTCAGATCACATCCAAAGCCTCACAGGCCAAGCTACCATCCACCCGAACATCTTCAGACCACTCTTCTCCGACTCTCACAACCGCTTCTTAAACAACAACAACAACTACTACTACTACAACTACTGTTGCTGCCTCCACACCTCCCAACGTTTTCGCCAGTTCTCGAGTCCACGAGAACACACACCAAACAAACTCTCCCCACCGTTTTATCGAAACCAAATCTCAAAAATGTCTGCCCGCGACAGCATCTCCATGAGCATCCCGGCCTCGCCCCCGCCTCCCGCTTCCATCCTGTCCTACTCGCAATTCATGCACCAGCACACCAAGCGCCAGATGGAAGCCGCCTCGCGCTCGTCGCACCGCCGCGGTGGCTCCGGCCGCCACTCGCAGGAAGTGCCTACCATGCCCAACGGCACCTCTCAGGAGTCAGCGAGCAGCCCCGGCAGCGTTGATTACCACGATTAAAACCCCTCGCCTCGACCTGGACGAGCATTTGAAGATGTTTGGGGCTTCCCTGGACGGAGCCACCAACCTCCCCCTACAGCAACATTACGGTTGATCGACTTGTACCACCACCACACAAGCAACACGGAAAACATTCAGCGAAGGCGTTACGGGCTTTGGTTATTTTAACAGCGATCAGCGTGGTCTACGGATTCTCTCCGGTAGCCAGCGAGCCAAATAGAAGGAGGTCTACGGATCTCCTGGGGACGCCGAGTGTGTGGAACTTGGTTTCTCACTCGCATTTTATGAAATATATGAATTATCAACACTATGATGACTATACTATTCATCTTTTTGCACGTGCGCTCTTCCCTCCAGTCCCAAGTACTCATAGATGTGACCATGTGTGCGCGAGAGCAATGACTTCCATCCTTCTTTGCACGTGGATTACTCGGCGCCCATTTCCTCGCGACCCTATTCTGCACGAGCGAGATGCGAAACTCTAAAATCGCATTGTGTCGCGCAATTCCTCCTGCTGCCCATCCCGCCGATCTTGCCCCCGAGCGTAACGCGGGCCCCCCCCTCTCCTCTCCACTTGCAGAGCGGTCATCTGTTCTCGCGCGCGCGCGCGCGCGCTACGCTACCAACTCGGGCAAGGTCCCTGAACAGGCCACGGCCAACAAACTACGGGGCGGCCTGTGGTGTTTGGGGGGGGGGGGGGGCGGCCCTTCTGCGGCGCCTCACCGACGGGCCCTTAAGCCGACGCGAGAGTTTTTGAACCCGATTCTTGATTTGTCCCTCGGGCGACCTGGCAGTCTTACCGGTCAAAGGAAAGGGAAGGGGGGGGAAACAAGAAAAAAAAAAAGCCAGGCGACACTGCCCGCCGCCCTTTCCCTTCCCTCCCCCCCGGCCCCCTTCCTTCGGACACGAACAGGTTATTGTCTGGCCGGGCGGCCGGTCTCGTGGCCCCATGGCCGACGCCTTGGGCCCTGCTTTGGGCGCCGGGGACCCCTTTTATTTTTTCCCTCCCCCCCCCTCCCCAAAATCCACTTGCTACTCCCGCAGAATGCCGAGTTATCCCTCCGTGGTCTCCGTTGTGGCGTGGTAAATCGTACGCATTTGTAGAAGGTCCCAATATAGGGCCAAATTGGCCTTCCCACTACAGTCCGCCCTACCCTTACCTTCCCCCTCTCTTCTTCTTCCCGCGCCGCCGTTCTCTTGGCCCTGCTGGTGCCCTCCTTCGCGCGCGGGATACGCGACGGTGTACGAAAAAAAAAAAAAAACCACCCCGTCAGCATATTGGGAGCGCCCGACGCGGGGCTAAAACAGCACATGCGACAGCCGGCGTCTTTGCCCGGCGTTCAGTGAAGCGGTCTAGAACGGGTTCTCGAACCCCCCTCCCTGGTCGTGATGAACATGGAAGATAGCGACCGTGGGATCATCCCATGGCCGCCGCCTCAAGGCTGTGTATCCTCCGCATATCCCATGCTAGCGAGCGCTGCCGGGTATGGAAGCCAGGGTTCGTGTCTCTGTCTGTCTGTCTTGTGTGTGCGTGGGTGGGTATATGCCTTGCCGACGTGCGTACCCCCAAAGTACCCCGAGTATCGTGACATGGCGGATGCGACCACAAGGGTCTCTTTTTTGTTCTTTCCCGGTGGCATTGGCGCACTGCACGTGGCAGCCAAGGGGACCGACCCGGGAACTGGTCGCGTTGGCAGGTACCCTTACCTCTTCGTGAGGCGTTATCGGGCTCTCGGGTACATTGGGTACTCCGTAGGGGCCTGGGATCCGCTGGTCTCCGGGGGCTCCGCAGGAAAAAAGACAACCCAGCACCTGGGAAGCAGGTATTTTTTTATTTCCCCATGTAGCCTTAGCCTTCCCCCGTGCCTTGGACAGCGGGATTCAGGGCTCGGCGGATAATGCCTTCGCCGGGTGGATGCCATTCTGCGTCTAAATACCTTGGTCACGCGGGACACACGCTCGAGTCAGCCTATGCGCCTTCTGCCGAACCCGCTAGAAAATCGACCATTTCAAGGCAATGGGAAATTGGCCCGGCCGCTCTCGGGGTTGGGGCATCGGACGAAGGCGGGTCGAAATGCGGCTGGCATGGAAAGCAAGGCCCAACAGACAGTGAAATCGTGGTATTTCTTGCTGGCTGGTACTGAAGAAACGGGCAGCTGTAGTAGGCCCAATACGCCTGGCCCCTAACCCTGGCAGCTCCCGGGCAATTCATCGCTAGCATCCATACTAGTATACACAGTAGTACTAATAGTACTCCCCCCAGGCCTTAACGCCAATGCGATGCAAATGGAAACCGGAGTCTTTAATCCGAGTCCGAGTCGTAGTCTACCAACCCCTGCTTCTTTTGTGCCGGTTGCCGTGACGCCGGCTCCGGCTCCGACTCCGGCCCCTTCTTCTTGATGCCCAGAGCCTTTGGTCCCACAATCTTCTTGACCACCCTCTTCGGCGCATTTGAGGTGGTTAGCAGCGGCGGCGGCGGCATGTCCGTGGTGATGCCGCCACCCGTCTCGTGCAGTTCTCGCAATGCATCGAAGTCGGCCTCGGCATGTCGTGCGCGCTCAAAGGCTTTCCTAGCCGCGTCGGCGTCTTCCATCTCCTGCCTCGCCAGCTCGTCGTCCACGGGCGGCATCTCCAGGGTCACCTCGCCGCCTTCGCGGCCGGTCCGGTCCCGCCGGGCGTTGCTGGTGCGAATGTCGTCTAGCATGTCGGCCACAGCCATCTCTCTCTTGGCATCCACCGTCTTGGCCTCGAGTTCCTGCATGGCGTTGCGCTCCTCCTCCTCTTTCTCGATGCGGTCCAGGCGCTCCTCGTCCGTCTCCTCCTTGGCGGGGCGCCAGGGCTCCGTGTTGCGCTTGGCGCCGCGCTCGCACATGTAGTCCTGGTTCTTGGGGTCCGTCTTGAAGGTGATCTCGGCCGAACAGCGCGTGCAGCGGATGTAGAAGCGGAAGACCTGGATGCCGAGGTATTTCTCCTCCTGGTTGGTCTCTTTGCGCGCGTTGAACTTGCGACCCTTGTAGATGTACTCGCCGCACGTCAAGCAGCGCATGGAGAAGGGCGCCATGAGGCGCACCGTCTGCACGCGGGGTCCGCTCTGCTTCGGCTTGCGCTGCTGGCCCAGCGCGCTGGGGTCGAAGTCGGGGGGGTAGTACTTGGTGAGGACTTTGCGTTCGGACATGGTGGCGAGGCTGCGGGGTCCGGGGAGTCTCGAGGATGATTATTGCGACTCTCGCGGGTTGGCTCGGCGGGCGCGAGGTGGCGGGCGCGAGGTGGCAGGCTGCGGTCAATATCGCGGCAGGGATTTGGATGTAGATTAGATGCAGTCGGATGGATGCTCCGTTGTCTCGCGTCGCGTAAATGGATGCCTACCTCCGGTTGGTGATGGTGAGTAGGTGTTGGAAACCATCTGGAGTAGCGGTTGAGACCCATGAAGATGACGAGGGTGCACGGACCAGCCGACCTGTCAGTGGCCGTACTCACGCCCTTGCAGATTGCAGAAGTTCATGAGCACCTGATGGTGCATCTACTACCTAGTACCTAGGTAACCATATGTTCAACACCCCGCCTAGTTACCTCCTCTCCAGTCGTGACTTATACTTCAAGCTCTTAAGTTTCATGAGATAGTATCAGGTCCCCCATTGTTCGTGTCTGGCAACGCTTATACTTCGTGATATTTGTTGAAAGTGTGGATCCAAGCCTTCAAGTACCGGGCTCTCGCCTACATCCATCCACCCCTCATTGGAGAAGGCTTCCAACCTGGACGGTCCTATAGTACATATGGATCGTGCCTGGACGTGCTGAGAAAGACTGCTGGTCCACTCTCATAGCCCGTCGCCAGACTGGGTGACGGTTGCTATGGATCATGGATGGATCCATTTCGGAGCGCAGCCGCGAGCCGCCTTGGCCTACTACCCCAAATTGTGCGGGCGGTACAGGATGGCGAGAGCCCGGCATTTACCATGATCCTCGGTTCGAGCCCGCCTATGTTGCGGTACATGTATAGCCTTTGGCCAGCTTTGTCTCTGGAAAGTTCCTATCTCTTCTCTTGATTCCTGTCAAGCCTGTCATGACGCGCTCGAACGCACCCTGCCCGTCTGCCCGTGGCCTGCCTGACCCTTGTCCACTTCTTTCCACGTGGATCAGCCGCCCATCGACGATGCTGACCGGTCCTGTCATGATGCATTTGCTTCCGATGGCTTGAACCGAAGCTGACTGGCGTTGTTTGGGTTTTGACAGGGACACCACCAGCTAGCCACCGAGCCACCTCAGCCTGGCCTGGCCTGACCCCCGTCTGGCAGCCAAGACTTCCGCATGCATTGCAGAGAGCAGTTTGCCTTCCTTCCCGTGCCTCCCTGCCCGGCAGCCTGATCTCGATCCCAATTCGCTACTCCACCACCCAGCGACGGCAACATGTACCAGTCAACCAAAAGCGCCCTGCATGGAAGCCAGCAGCCAAGGTCAAACCCCCATCGATGGATCGGGTGATTGCCCCCCCGGACATTTCAAGCAAC
The DNA here is from genome assembly GCA_029489945.1 of Nigrospora osmanthi. Taxonomy (NCBI): domain Eukaryota; kingdom Fungi; phylum Ascomycota; class Sordariomycetes; order Amphisphaeriales; family Apiosporaceae; genus Nigrospora; species Nigrospora osmanthi. The sequence goes on along the minus strand of CP120503.1, from coordinate 1,483,427 downwards.
TGCCATCGATCGGCCTGAAAAGAGCATGCGGGCGAGGCGGGTTCGGGCCCCGGGGTTGCAGTGCTGGGCTGTGATATCAGCGCGCCGGCGCGCGCCATTTCCTCACCCAGCCGCGTCTCGCCTGATCGATGGTTTCGGTTCCCGGCAGGGACCCGGACCACCGGGGACGGGGTGGATGAACCCAACGCGTCACGGCGGCAGGCGAGCCAGGACCCAGGGGAAAGGAATATGTACCCCATAGTGCCCATTCACCTGAGAATGGATTGGATGGTGGGCCCTCTCCCCCCCCATCTCATGTTCCAGACTACATGCACTCCCCAGGTCTGCCTAAGTACGATGTGCACATGTGCATCGCAACCGTCATTGGAAAATTTTGGATCGGTCTGATCGTATGACGACTGTGGACATCTTCTCGTGTTGGCCCCGCGTGATATTGGTGGCCACGGCTCCAGTGTTCGGCAAGTGGACGGGAACACCTCTCTCTTCATAGTGGCGAAGAATGCTGGGGATTGCATGCCGAACCCACGCCGGAAAACAGACCCCAAAAGAACGGCATACATGGCTCAAACGAGAGGGCTGACGGTTTCCCTTGGCCTCAACACTTTATGAACATGTAAGTACTGGTCGGCATGGAGCCTATGTATATACCCCATGAAGCTTGAAAAGCATCTTCTGCCTTCTGCAAGGCGCTCGTACCTCGGGCAGTCGGCTGGCTACCAGGTTTTCTTTTGTTGAACGCCAGCTTCCAACATTTCTGCCAAAGAATCCCACTTCACGGCAGCCGGCCCGTCCCCGCTGGCTCGCGCCACACCCCGCAAGCCACCCGTGATGAATCTCAAATGCCTTTCCAAACTCGAGCTTATCTCGCGCAGCACCACGGCGTAATCTTTGTCGGCGTCGATGGTGTTGTCGTCACGACCTTGCTCCGTCACGAAGGAGGCGTCCTCTACCTCGCTCGTCTTCTTGTAGTGGCCTCTACGCCCCCCCGGACTGGCCGATTTCCCAGAAGCGTGCGTAGCGGATGGCTGGGTTTGGTCCTGCGAATCTGCCCCTCCTCTGTTAACTTCCCTCTGGCGGGCATCGCTGAGCCGTATGGCCAAATCGAATATGTCGAGCATGCACTGGTAAATGGGGTCCAGCTTGCTGCCCAGGCAGGCTTCGGCAAGAAGACGTTTAGCAAATGCCGCGTGTACCTGGATCATGGCATCCACATCCTCCGCGTGGTCCAGATCCTCCTGTAGCGTGCTCGTAAGAGGGGCCAACACGAGGTTTGCCAGGTAGGATCGAAGAGTGTTGCAAAACCAGAGTAGCTTCGAGCGCAGTCCGTAGTAGGTGGCTTCTGCTTTCGTTGCGTGGCGAGAGTGCCCCGGCTGTTGATACGACTTGTGCAAAACATAGCTCGCGCGTCGTAGCTGGAGCGAGAAGATGGACACGGCCTGATATTGGGTGATGCTTTCCTCGGAGATCACGATCTGGACTGGCCACGCCATTCTATATGTCATGTTGATGAAGGGGAGGCATCTGCGCACCGATCTCCTGGCAATGCGCATCTCGTCCCTGGAATCATCGCGTGGAACAGTCACAGTTATGCGGTGCGGGTCAGCATTCCCAGCGAATGCCTCCTGAGCCAATTCAGTCAGGGTAAAGCGATCATACCACCTGGGGTTGAGAATGTCCAGGTTTTTGAATATCGCAAAAGCAAAGGCGTCCGATCGTGACCCGTCTGTATCCAGGTAGATCTCCTGAAGCGCCGCGACAACGGACCGTAACCCACAGTGATCGAAGAGTGCGTGCCGCAGAGTTGCAGCTGCCGTGTGGTGCTTGCTCTGCATCCAGTCCTCAAACGCGGCACGAAACATCTCGGGGAAGGGCGCGAAGCGGCCACGGTCAGAGGCAATAAGTGATTCGAAGTCGAGAGCTGGCTCCGGGGCTTGGGTGTCGGCAGAATGATGCTTCCCAAGACGTTTCAAGACGATCACACTCTTACCAGTTGTAAAGATCTTGCTTGCAGCAGGCTCCAAGAACTGCGGCGCATACAAGGCGCCGTCAGTAGTCTCCCGCAGCTTGAAGCGACCTTCCCAGACTTGGCTGAGCGAGATCTGAGTCTGAGCGTCGGCCACAAAAAAGGTCTTATCATCGCCGATGAGTTCTCCTTCTTCCATCCACTTCCGAATTGGCCGCAGGTAGACTTGGAAGCACTCGAAGAACAGCTGCCCAAGAAACAAGTGGTTGACTTCGTTGCACTCGAGCTGGGCAACGCTGGCGGCGTCGTGGAGAAGCTCCAAATACCGGAACGGATTTGAATGCCCCTCCCGTTCGAGTTGTTCGACGACGTCAGAAAGAGGCGCCAGGGGACTCAGGAACGGTTTGATGTCGTCTCGTAGCCTCAGAAGGCTCACGGCAGTGTCATCCGTAATGCTCACGAACTTTTTCTCGATGTTTGCCATCTCAGCATCGAAGACATGTATCCTTTTTGTCACCGCAGCGCGGAATACCTGCAAAAGCGGCATGTGTTGCGGTTTCCTAGCGAAGCTCCGAAGCACGGCAACACGGCGGCCCCCTAGGCCCAGGGAGGCCAGCAAATGCTGGAAGGATTCTCGTGAGGCGTGGTGTAACGAGCACGTGGCCAATGGTTCACCGCGCGGCGTGAAGAGGCCATTATCGAATCCCTGAAGCATGAAGAGCGTCTCACGAAGTGCCTGCAGTTCAGAGATGGTGAACTCAGGGGCTTTCTTTCGAGTATCGCGAGGAGGTAGGTGGTCCCTCCAATCCTGCGATTGTCGTACTCTTGCGAGGGAGTCCCCGTCCTGAGGCGGAAGGATCAAATCGGTAGGCCGCCGGCGAAATTGGGCCTCCACGCTGGAGTGTGAAGTCTGCTCTGAAGCGACAGATGCATCGTCCGTCTCATCTTCCAGAGGGTCATCTTCGGAGCTGCCGTCGCCAAAGTCGACCTTCTTCCAGACGTCGCGATCAGCCCCCCAGCCATCCTCCTGGGCAATATCTTCCCACTTGAGTCCGGCGCCCGGGTCAAGTCGCGGTGCGGTCAGCTCTCGGAGGTCGGCTAGCCTGGTCTTCTGGACGGGCTGGTCCGACAGCTTCAGCAGGAAATCAAGGATATCCGGCGTGAATTTGGTTGGTTTCTCGGAAAGAACATTCAGCCGTTCCTGGAGGGCATCGGCGAGGCCGTCTCTATTGACTACGCGGAAACGTTCGACGAAGCCATCGAGAGCCTCCTGGACCTCAAACTGGTTGGTGCGGAGGTAGTTGTGCTGGCGCAGGCTGCGCAGACTGCTTTCTTTCAACGAATTGGCCCGTCTTGGGCTCTGCTGCGGTGGTTGTCAGCCACTGGCTTGAAGTTGTTCCGATTCTGCATTGGGATGAGTACCTGCCCGGCGATGACCTCGATGAGTTCCTCGGTCAGCGCGCCCAACCTTGCCGCAAAAGCCATCTTGTTGCGTAGATGCGACGGATGCACAGGGCTCCCACTTGGAGGGGCGGGAGGAGCATCTCTGGCCCTACCAGCCTTAACCCGAGACTGTCAGTGCGGGCTTATCGAGGTGCTGGCGGCTGTACCTGTAACTGCAGTGGAATCCATTTAGAGGGCACCCGAGGCACCTCCAGATCTAGACGTGTAGGGGGCCAAAATGGGCTGTTGAGTTGAGTTCGGTGGGATTAGCCGTTCATTTATCCATCGCTCCATGTATGTGCCAGTAACGTAATTGCGTGCCGTCTCCGTCGCCTGTGCAAGTTGAGACGCGTCAGTCCATCGCGTAGCTCTGAGGGTACTTAGGTAGCCGGGCTGTACATACATACATGCACCTATGTAGGCTGCGGTAGGTTAGGTGGTACTTGCGTGAACTCCCATAGCTCTGTGTCTCGCAGCCCACGATGGCTTATACAACCTTCCAGAACTTAAATGGGCAAGGGAGTCGGTGGATTTATCAACCTCCGTCTGCCTATCTTGTAGTGCTTGCACTCCAAAATGGTTACCTACTTACATATGTACTTTATGGATGGGTATTTCAAGCAGCTAGATGCGGTACAAGACGTCGCGACGAACTGGTCCTGCGTAGAAGTAGGTACATACATACCTCTTAAGGTACTATAGGGATATGGGAGACGGTTTCCAAAAGGAGTCCAGGACTTGTCTAGTTGTACGCAAGTATGATGCTGAGCCGAGGTATAAGTAATAGAGAGGTAGACACCTTTCGTAACTGGAAACCTAAGAAGTATTCTGCAACACTGACAGACAACAGCCCTGGAGAGGCTTGTTTGTACCTCGAAAAGAACTTGTTGTCAGGCGCGTGGTACACGTTGAACTTTAGCGTTCATCCAGCCCCTGATCGGTTTTGTGGGGCGTCCCGCAAATTTGAGATAGGCCAGGGCTGGAGGAGGACGTGCTATTGTACACGACTCGGTTGCCGTCACGTTCGGATCAGACGTCCCACGGTCGGCTCAAGATATCACCCATTCGTACTTCTTTCGCAGCCGGGTCGCATCATCAACGAGCCTGCCCACGAGTCGCCTCATCGACGGCGACGTTTCCATCACGACGAGTTTCGCCCGTTTCCTTGCTGGCAAGCCTTGCTTCGACTCTACGCCATCCCCGAAGCCTCGATCCATTGCCTGGCGATCGCGCGGCAGCTCCATCCTCCAAACCCAACACGAGCTCTGGCTCCCCAACGCCCACGGTTCATGAGCAACGCGCCGTGAAGACAACGACACCATGGCCATAGCAAGGCCAGTGCGCGCCTTGGGGCTTGCCGCCGTGTTGATGTGGTGTTTCTTCCTCTATACCATTCTCAAACCCTCACCAGGCCTCCACGGCCCCGGGGGCAGCGTAAGAGCAGGCTACGAGAGGGATCCCAATCTAGATCGTACGTCCACCCTCAGTTCGCTTTGCGTCTGGTCGCTTCGCCCCATGCCCGATGCTGACGCTGGAAACAGCCACAGGAGAGCCGGAGGGCCAACTATGGCGGGCCTCGGACGACTATGCGCCGGACGCTGTCAACTCGGCGCGAATCAATGCCACCCTTCTGGCCCTGGTGCGAAACGAGGAGCTGGAAGGCATGCTCCAATCCATGCGCGACCTCGAGCGGACATGGAACCACAAGTTCAACTATCCGTGGACTTTCTTCAACGATGTCCCCTTCAACGAGGAGTTCAAGAGGAAGACGCGGGCGGCCACCAACGCCGAGTGCCGATATGGTATGTTAGTCCCCAGCGAAGCAATTCAACCACGTAGTAACGGCTAGGTGTCCAGAGGTGATCCCCAAGGAGCACTGGAAAGTGCCGTCCTGGATCAATGACGACCTATACAAGGAGTCGGTGAAAATCCTCGAGGAGAACGACATCCAGTATGCCAGCATGATTTCGTACCACCAGATGTGCCGCTGGAACAGCGGCCTCTTCTACAAGCATCCGGCCTTGGAGCACATGCAGTACTACTGGCGCGTCGAGCCCAAGGTTCACTTTTTCTGCGATGTGGACTACGACGTGTTCCGATACATGCAAGATCGCAACAAGACGTACGGCTTCACCATCACCATCTACGACGCGCCCAAGTCCATCCCGACCCTGTGGCCCGAGACGGAGAAGTTCATCGCGCAGCATCCCGAGTATATCCACCCCAACAATGCGCAGCAGTGGTTGACGGACAAGGTGCGGCGCCCTGACCACTGGGAGCAAGCCAACGGCTACTCCACCTGCCATTTCTGGACCAACTTTGAGATTGCCGACATGAATTTCTGGAGGAGTCAGGCGTACGAGGACTACTTCAACCACCTGGACAGGGCCGGTGGTTTCTTCTACGAGCGATGGGGTGACGCGCCCGTGCACAGCATCGCCCTCGGCCTGTTCGAGGATAAGAGCAAGATTCACTGGTAAGTGGAGATACGCTACCATGCCGCGTCCGGCCAGTACTGACCCCGACGAACAGGTTCCGTGACATTGGCTACCAGCACATCCCGTTCTTCAACTGCCCCAACTCTCACAAGTGCCGCGGCTGCACCAAGGGAAAGTTCTACGACGGTGAACCGTGGTTGCAACGCGAGGACTGCCGCCCCAACTGGTTCAAGTACGCCCACATGGACTGAAGAGCCGGGTGTGGTTGGCCCTTTGGCTTGGCTTTTGGCCAGTTGAATATCTATTCCGGGATAGCCCCGAGGCCTGGACCGTCTCGCATGCGGGGGTTGTCTTTGTGGACGGTGTTATGGGCGTCAGATAAGGCATCGGTAGAAAGGGATTTTCGGCGCTGTCCTTTATTTTTGTGGCGGGACAACGCCTTGTACAGATTCAAACGCCAAGGAAAAGATAACACACTGAGCGCCGTGATGGGTTCGTGGATACCATCCTGATGAATTGGAAATATATGACCCCTCTCTTGGCGGGTAGGCACGCCGTTTCTAGTGGTAGCCAAAGATGGTGACTGTCCCGGAGGTACCGCCCACGCAATACTGGTCCCCAAAGCCGTCTTCTCTCCATGCCGCACAGCTGACGACGTTGACGCGCTCCTTTTCTCGGCCATCTTTGCCAATGAGCTTCTTTTTGGGCTCGCTTCCGGCAGGGCCCCATGGCACCGCAATCTTGGCCTTTACCTCGCCGCTCAACACGTCCCACGCCCACAGTCTACCCTCGCTGTTTTGGCTGGGGGTTCCGGCCATTTCGTCGCCCGCCAGCACATACTGTTCCTTCCCGCCCAGGATAGACTGCACACGCAGCTCCTCGTTCTTCAGGCCGGCGTCGCCGTACGTCTTCAGACACGAGCCGGACTCCCGATCCATCAGGCGGATTTTACTGTCCAGCGTGCTCACGAGCATGGCCTTGCCATCGCGGGTCAGGCACAGGCTGGTGACGCTGGGGCCGAGGACGTCGGTGACGCAGCGGCCCATGCGCACGTCGTAGCAGCGGACCCGGCCGTCCACACTGCCGGCGACGACCTCGGGCCCGCGCACGGCGACGGCCGTGACGGCGTCGCGCGCCTCGGCCAGGGTCTGCACGGGCTTGAACGAGCTGGACTTGGTGTCCCACAGGCGCACCGTGGCGTCCAGGCTGCCGCTGACGACGAGCGAGTCCTCGTCGCCGCCGAAGCACACCGTGTTGATGCGCGCGCTGTGGCTCTGGGCGTTGCCGCCGAACCGCCGCAGCGTCTGGGCCGTCGCCACGTCCCAGAGGAAGACGGAGCGGTCGCCGCCGCCCGAGACGAAGCGCGCATTGTCGCGCGAGACGCCCAGGGAGAGCACCTCGTAGCCGTGCGCCGCGTAGGTCTGGATGAGGCGGCCCTGGGGCAGGGAAAGGGCCGGCTTCCGGGATGTGATGTGGGACGACGGCGGCTGTGCGCTGTGGACGGTAGCCGAGGGGTTGTAGAGTCGAATAGACTTATCCGACGAGCCCGTCAGAATGTAGGTGCCGGGAGAGGCGGAGTAGGTGAGCGCGTTAATGGGGCCTGCAAGAGGCACGTTAACGTAGCCCGGGATCAGTAGTTCGTCTGTCTGTCTGTCTGTCTACTCACCATTTGAGCCAGTCAGGTGGGCTATCGGTCTGTCGGGAAACGCCATGGTAAGGCCAGAGACAGACAACCTGAGGCCCTTGGTCCCTCTCTAGATCCCCATTACTCGTTAGACGACGGGTATATTTGGCTGCCCGTCCTCTTTCCCTCGACTTACACTGGCTGGAGTCGGGTTCTAAGAGAACGGCGACGGGGCGGGCAAGAGGCGCGTCTGAGATGGACGTCCACATGTAAGGTACATACCTTGTGTGGGGCCGCACTCTAAATTTGGCAGCGGGTTGAAAAGGAGCTTCAGCCACAGGCCGAGCTGACCACCACCTCCCTCGCGGCTTCCCAGTTCCCGCACCAGCCGCAGCCGGGCGACCGGGAACTATTAGTACTGCCTGTACGTACCGCGTACGGAAGGCGCGCGGGCAGCCAATGTGGGGAAAGACACGGTTGCTCTTCAAATGGTTAAGTAGCGGCCGGCGCGGCGTCTCGCAACCCAGCCCGGTCCTCCTCATCGCACCGAGCAACGCGACCCGTCATCACGATGGATCTCCTCCAGGTAAGTCCCCCCCCGATGCATTCGTCCTTCCCCGCCGGGCCGCCGTGCCGCCGTGCCCGCGTGCGTGCTATTCCCCATTCGCTGACGCCCTGTCGTGACAGCGCCTCGCTCGGTTCCTCGACCGTCCCCTCTTCCCGTGGAAGAAGGTCATCATCGGGTTCTCCGTGAGCCAGTACCTCTTCGAGGAGTTCCTCTCATGGCGCCAATACCAGGTCCTGAAGCAGAAGAAGGCGCCCAAGGTCCTTGAGGCCGAGGTGTCGCAGGAGGTGTACGACAAGAGCCAGGAGTACGGCCGAGCCAAGGCCAAGTTCGGCTTCGTCAGGGGCCTTTGGGGCCAGATTCAGAACATCGCATTCATCCACTTCGACGTGCTCCCCAAACTCTGGTCTTGGACCGGGGATCTCCTGCTCCGTGTTGCGCCGGCCCGCTTCACGGGCGAGATCTCCCACTCCATCGTCTTCGTCCTGTCCTTCATCCTGATCCAGCAGCTTCTGTCCCTGCCCACCTCCATCTACCACACCTTCGTGCTGGAAGAGAAGTTCGGTTTCAACAAGCAGACTCCCAAGCTCTTCGTCACGGATATGCTCAAGTCTAACATGCTCGCCTTCATCATTGCCCCGCCCGTCCTTGCCGGCTTCCTCAGCATTGTGCAGAAGACCGGGAACCAGTTCTTCTACTACCTCTGGTTGTTCGTGGCTGGTCTGCAGGTCTTCATGATCACTGTCTACCCCATTGCCATCCTCCCCCTGTTCAACAAGCTGTCTCCCCTGGAAGATGGGAAGCTCAAATCCGACGTGGAGGGCCTGGCCAAGAAGCTGAATTTCCCGCTCCACGAGCTGTTCGTCATTGATGGAAGCAAGCGCAGCGCCCACAGCAACGCGTACTTCTTTGGTCTCCCCTGGAAGAAGCACATTGTTATCTACGATACCTTGATTGAAAAGAGCAAGCCGGAGGAGGTCGTCTCTGTCCTCGCTCACGAACTGGGCCACTGGAAGCTCGGCCACACCACCAGGCTCTTTGGCATCTCCCAGGTATGTCCCGTTGCCCGCTCGTCATAAACCCGTATGGTTGCTGATTATCAACTAGGTTCACGTCTTCTACATCTTCCTGCTCTTCTCCGTCTTCATTAACAATGCGTCCCTCTATGCCGACTTTGGGTTCCTCAAGGAACACCCCATCATTATCGGTTTCATCCTGTTCTCCGACGCTCTGGCGCCCATGGACACGGTCATCAAGCTGCTGATGAACATCATCAGCCGTCGTTTTGAGTTCCAGGCTGATGCCTTTGCCCGTGGCCTCGGCTTCCAGTCTGAGCTTGCTGCGTCGCTCATTAAGCTCCAGATCCAGAACCTGAGCACTATGGATGCCGACTGGATGTATGCCAGCTACCACTTCTCGCACCCCATTCTTTCCGAGAGACTGAAGGCGCTGGAGTGGACGCCTGCCGGCAAGGTGGTCGAGGAAAAGCCTGAGGGCGACGGTGTGGAGAAGGCCTCGGGCAGAGAGCTCTAAGCTCTTCGTGTCATCTCTGTATGCCAGAACACAGGATGCTATACTGCATGGTAACCGTCAGTGGTTACTATGGCGGAATGAAGTGGAGCTGATACCAACTGGGCGAATCGTGGATAGTTGTCACCACGCCTCTTCCCTGGGAATCTGTACACATTAGATATACCGGCTATCATTTATTTATAAGCACTGACAGACCCTGTAACAAAGCAAAGTTGCCGCGAAGATTCAATTGTTGACCGTATCGACAGCCTTGAGTCTCACCCAGTAAAGTCATTCCTGTGGATGGCTGCCGGCCATGAAAATGCAGAGGACCGGATTTAACGGCAGCAACAAGGGGCGCTGCTAGCTCCTGATACTTGTCACCACATTCAATAATGAAGAGATTGGGGGTGTTTGATTGCCGGTTACTGAGTATTTGTTGGGCCAGTACCGCGGCAGGCCGGCCTGGTTCTCCATCACAGCCTGGCCACAAGCCCTGATCGGCGGTCCAGACGAAGGCAACCGCAGAGTCGGGAGACTCGTCGCAACGGTTTAGGCACGTATATCACACAGTTCTGAGGGTTGCGAATTATCGCGTGCGCTGTACCTGTTTGCGCCGTGTCTGTACGGCATGCTCTAGGGGCGGGGAGAAGAGCCACACTTGGGCGGAAAATGGGCGTCTGGGAGATTCACGGGGGTATTGTACATATTCTAAAGAGCGGCACTCGTGCCGCTCTTCGTCGCGACTGAAGGTGGTCACTAGCTGCCGCCCAAGGAGGGCGCCCACGCGTCCGAAGGCCGACAGCTTCGTATGGCACCCCAGCGCGTCCCCGGTTCGCCCTGGACGGGTTTTGTTGGTTCCGTTGCCGTCACGCAAACTGGTTCGAAAAAGCGCTTCGCGCGGCTTGGGGGGGGGGGGGTCTCCGTCGGGGGCCACGAGGAACCCGGGTAAGTAGTTTCATGGCCCTGCTAGGGCGCGACGGGGACCCTTTAAGCCAAGGCCGCGCCATCTCAGCAAAAGCAAAGCCGGCTTAGCTGAACTTGTCAAGATCTCACGTCGCAATGGCCCCGCCGATCTTGCGTGACTCTCAGTACTATGTACATATATATATGTAATAGAGAGAAAAGGGCTGGGGCTGGGAACGCGGGACGGGCGGGGCGTTTATTTTTTTTTTTTTCATCGTGCTTCCAGTAATAGCGAGCCGTCAGGGCTGGGATATGACGGGTCACATCGCCCCAAGATGACCTACTTTCCGGTACTTCGTATAGGTCGTCGGTGCGGGTTCCTCGCCCTCCCTCTGCGTGAACGACACTCCATATTTCCACCATCCCACCGAAGTGGCAGCAATGGATCGATAACCCCGTTGGCGTTGGCTGCATCCGGGAATTTCTGCGAAGAGGGACGGACCGTTTTGCTGTACGGCCTCAGTTCCGCAACAGACACGACCAGGGGGGGCGGGTTGGCGGCGGTCCGGCGGGCACACTTCCCTCTGGGAGTTGCGCGGCCAATTTCGCACATCACCACCATAATCACGTCGAGAGGCCAACCTTGGCGCGGACGAAGTGGCCCCGCATGATGGACTGGCCACGCTGCAGGAATCTCATTCCACCAGCAGGCGAAAGCTGAGGTCGGCGGCACGGGAGACGCGGGCGCACAAGCAGCCGCTGGACAGATCGGACTAACACCAACGGTTGCCACCGCGGAAGGTTACACCAGCAAAAGGAAAACCGCGCGACTTCAAGCTAATACACAGTAGAGACCTGCCCCGAAATGGCCAGGGGAACAGTCTTGGGGGGGGGGAGTGGACGAGGAAGGGGTCAGGCCAACGTCACGATATGATAGAGGTGTGGGCCCTGGGCCATACATGCCGTGTATTAAAGACAAAGTCTGACAGATGGGGAAAGGAATGCTGCGGATTGACCACAACTGCCTGCTTATCACCCTTGAACCCCGGCCCGCCGCTCTCATCCTGTCAGAATGGAGAAATGCCACGGCCATACGCCGACCCGTCGTCGGCCGCGCGACCAGGATTCAGCCCTGGGTTCTGGCGGCTCGTAGAACGACCCGTCCACAGAGCTCTCGACATGTGGGCATGGTGGGCTGGGGCCAGTGCCGCTCGCCGCACGGTGCCGTGGTGAGGCTGTCCTCGCAGCAGATCTTCAGCAAAGCTCCCCCAGTCGGGTGGAGATCCAGGGCCCAAAGCCCAAGGGGTCTCAGTTGGACAGACCCGAGTACCTGGATACGCTTCCGAGCATCAGACGAGACACGTTACCGATTTGATGGCTCCCCATGCTGTGCTACTGGAACAGCACCTCGCGAGGGAGCCTGCGGGCAAAGTGAGGCGCCCGGCGTGCGCAGGAGTGTACCACGGAGCCGCAGGCGGTTGCGGAAGTCGTAACCAAGCGCGCTCCCCCCCTGGAAGGAGGGGTGCCAAGCGGTTCCCGAGCGCCCTGCTGAACCTCGAGGCGCGAAGCCCGCGATCTCGTACCCGTCATCATGGACGGCAATCACTGGCTGCATATTCCCGCCTGTCTGCTCGTTTACAGTCGGCCAATCCCCGCCAGGGGCGCCAACGTGCCATTTCTCGAAGAGGACCCTGGAGCAAGGGCCGGCTTCGCTCTGTCCACGACCTGGTGTCTCGGCAATTCGCTGGGACGTCGAACGGTACCGGGCAATGCAGATGTGTACGTTGCACAGAGAAGTCGGTGAGCAGGGGTTGCCGAGGCAGAAGAAGCCTATGCCGGCGGCTGGCACCATCTTCATGGCCCGCCTAGTGGGACCGCTGTGGTTCGTGGGCATTCCGAGAATCACCAGCAAAGGGGTGTCATCTGTCGGATCCCGGCACCGCTGGACTGGTGTGTCCAAGGCAGCTTTGGCAACGAGCCAGGGGGGGTGGAAGGGGGGCGAGTCACGTAGTGAAATAGAGGCCATCTGGACGCTGCAGACAGTATGCGCTGGTTTGCGCTTCAGACAGCACAGAAGTAGTCGTAGCGACTGGCTCACTCTCACGAACAAATATCCCGTGCCGCCCATGCGGCCAACGCCTCTGGGCGAGCTGACATCTCAATACAGTCCAGAACATTAGTCAAGAGACAATAGACCCAGTGCGGCGACCCGAGGTGCTTTCGGGCTTACAAGGGCCTGTTGTGAAGAGGTGGCGGCATCGTGTGATGTCCAGTTGCTTGATGGCAAGGCTCCTGCATTCTTTCACTGCCAACCCGGGGTCGGTCACTCGAGTGGTACCAATGCTGGAAGACTTGTCGGGGCCCTTGCCGCGAGCTTCACCTGCATTTCACCTGTATGCTCCCCGGTCTGATGCCAGTGAAGCACAGGCACCAGCGCTGATCCCACTCTCTAGAGATACGTTCGGCTGCGCAAAGCAACAAAATGACCTGTGAGCTCAACAACGCCCGCCTCGGCTGAGTCTAGACGATAGCGCAGCGTAGAAGATCCAATGAAGCCCGCCAGGTGGCGGACCACGGCGGGTGCATGGCATTTCACTCGTGTACTGCGTATGCGTGTAACTCAGCCTTGAGATGAATAGACAGCGCGAGATGCTAAGGCTGGCGAAGGCGGCGCATATAGCCAGACAGGCAGCCAGCCAGCCAGCCAGACAGCCAGACTCTCTCCGAGGCTGCGCATGCGTTCTGCGCGTCATTACCGCCGACGGCTAGTGTACACGGCCTGTTCGGAGGAGGCAATCTCGGGGACGAGCACTAAAGGGGAGGCCGCCAGATACCATGGCTGCCACGAACGGATCACCGAGATAAGTTGCCTGAAGTGGCGTGGCGGCAGGAGAAGGGACTGCTGGGAAGGACAAAAAAAAAAAAGGTCAGTCGCTCTCGCCGAGCAGCCCTCGCTCTGCCCTTTTACAATTAGTAATCTGTCGACCCTGTCGGGATCGGGGGCCATGGGAGGAGATTTGGACCCTGGAAAAAAGAAATGTGACGTGACGCCCACGACTGGCTTTCCGGGGCGCGTGACCATGCATGCGCGCCGAGATCTATGTCCGAGGTACATGCCGACAACTGCTCAGCCAGGTATACTGGCATGCAGGGCGATGCTTTCCTCATTGGGGGATCACGCCGAGGAAGAAGTGGTTTTCGAATGCACTCGTCATCCCGGGGCTTCAGTGTCTTTGGGGGTCAGGGGGGGGTATAGGTGTGTTGGGCACGAAAGAAGACGATGGGCGGAAGCAAAAGGAATGGGGGGGGGAGGGAAGTGGAGGACAAGTGGACAGATGGCAGCCCGCCAGACCCCCGACGACATCGTCTCGTCCCGGCCTCGCAGAGGTAGGTAAGTAAGTACCTACGCAGGTAGTCCATTGTCATGGTGTCGCTCCCTTCGGCGGTCGTTATCGGTCCAACCCAGCGAGTGAAGGCGACGACACGCAACCGCGATACGTCCAAAGCAGCTCGGGGCCACCTGGTATCAGCGACAGGCTGGACGATCGACCTCTACTCCCTGGTACCTCTCACAACCGGGCTTGGGCCGACCGGGAGACACATTGGCCACTGCCTCCGTGGGTTGGGCAAAACGGTGGATGGGAACCTGATGCAGAAACACAGGCTCTCTCTCTCTCTCCCCCTACGGTTCGTTCCATCAAGGCTCCCCCACTGGGCGGCGGCCGGGAAAGCGGAGGCGCGGGTCCTTCTTCGCACGGAAACGCGAAATGTTCCTAAGGCCAGGCCCAAGTCGGTGCTGTGGAAACTTCATCAGCACTGTATGGGAGGGGCTACGGATGCAGGCAGTAACATGATGGTATAGGATACTTACCTTACTTACCTATGAAGGTGGAGAGGTAGGCAGTAGGGAACATGGTTAAAGCATGAGAAGAGCATGGATGTCAAGTTAGTAACAGCTTGGCTATGGGAATAGGCAGATCCCAGTATGCGGTCGTGTTGGTGCAAGGCGTGTACGTATGTACCTCATGCCCATGTGGCTACCCGCCTGCCTACAGGCCGCCCACCACCATCAGACCCAGCACTTACTCAACACGGGCTACTAAACTAAAAGGGTCTCCCTACATGACACCCATGGATTCCAGGATCCTCTTTCTATGGAGGACATAGGTAGGTAGGTAGGTAGGTACATGAGGAGGTAGATAGGTAGATAGTAGCCGGATATAGGTAGACCGAACGGATACTTTGAGTGTTTCTTACCAGGTACCTAATGTATCCCCCGATGAACTGGAAACCTTACCCCCCATATACCGCCTCGGGCACATCCATCTAGCCTTCACGGCGCGGCTTTCTCAAAACCGGGTTGCATTCTCAATTCCTGTCTGTCTGCCTCTCCCGTGGGCGTATCGCGCGCGGCGGCGCCCACCAAGACAAGAAGGCGGAAGGACGGATGAGGTAATTAGCCACGACGGTCCCGTTCGACTCCCGTTGCTGCAGCTCATCTATTAAATCTCCTTGCCGCCTCTCCACCTTCGCTCCCTCGCTCCCCCGAGAAAAAAGCTCCACCGACTAAACCCCCCCGAGTCAGCCAGTCAGTGTGCTACGTATCGACTGGACTCGCGCGCGCCGTACCACACCCATCTCCCCTTCGATGCGGCTCCCACGCAACGTCGTCACGGGTATAGACTTGTACGCCCGCCGGTTTTACCACCCCGAGTCTTCCTCTCACCCGTGCCTCGCCAGCCAATCCCAAGGGCTGGCAAATGTCCGACGTTGGAGTCGCCTTCTCCCGCCCCTCCGTCCAAGCCAGGATAAGAAGAGGTACTAGGCCGGGCACCCGCCGGTGTTACTAGACACCTGGATTCTTAAAAGCCTGGATCCCGACCCTATCGCCCAAGAAAGCTACGAAACCTTGCTCAAGTTGCGGCTTCGACCGTGTCATTACCATTTGGATACTCCAGTCTCGAAGATACATACTTACCTACCTCCTCTATCCCGGCGCCGTTGCGGGGGGGCTTGCACTTTGCAGCGCACCCGATCGCCGTTGTTGCTGGTCCGGCGGCTGCGGGCTCACGAAGCACTGCTGCTACTGCTGCCGCTGCTACTGCTGCTTCGACCTGGACCACCGCCGCCGTCGCCGCCGCCTCCAGAGCTACATAACATACCCGCCTCCTTCTCTTAATTTACTAGGCCCTACTTACCCTCACCTGCCATTGGTACACCTGGTACCGCATCACGCCCTACCGAGGTTGTCTATACTACCTCACACGCCCGCCCGCCCTACGCGTCGGCCATGGCCTTCAACCCACATGCCGGTGGGCCTTCGTCGTTCCCCATATTCAACCACCAGAGCCACCAGGGCCGCCATGGCCATTCCCAGCAACATCCACCGCCGCCTCACCACCACCACGCAGAGGCGTCGGGCTCGGGGACCCGGGGACTCGGCCCGGGGATGCCTCCGCAGGGCACATCCTTCCCCTTCCCCCGAATGAGGGACGACGGCAACAGCCACGGCCACAGCAACAGCAACAGCACCGGCAGCGGCAACTTTGACATTATAGATTGGTATCCACAGTTCCAGTCGTGCGTGCGTTACTTTGTCGACCACGGGCAGTACTCGCCGCCCGTGCAGGCCGTGGCCGCCTTCGTCAACATCCAGCTGCCCTTCCAGAAGGCGCCCGGCCACGCGTCCAGCGCCAGCACCAGCTCACGGCACAGCGCCGCCTCGTCCTCGGGCGTGCCGTCGCCCACGGCGCGCGCGGCCGGCAAGATGCCCATGCAGGCGCCGAGCCCCGTCCAGCCCATGGGCACGGCCACGCTCAACCCCTACATCCGGCGGCTGGTGGTGACGGGCTTCGACCTTCCTGCTGTGCTACACGGCTTCTTCGGGGACGACTGGGCCCAGGGCGTTGGGCCCCTGCACGAGGTCGAGCGCCGCAACTACCTGTTCGCCGCCAAGAGCGCCAGCTGGCTGGACGTCAAGTCCCACTACGACATGGGCGAGAACGAGTGCCTCCCCTTCCTGCGCCCGCTGCAGAACGTGACGGAGAAGGAGATCACGAGCGCCGAGGCCAACTGGAGCGAGTGGCTCGCCATGCAGGATTGGATGGTCGGGCCGCGGTCGCCCGAGGCTGGGAGTTTCGCCCCTGTCCACATCAAGATGGAAGACTCCTGACTCTTGTGCCACAGCAGATGCGGTAGAGCCTGGCTGTCGCATGCGCGTGCGTGGGGGAGGGAAGGGAGGGGCCGCCGGCAACCGTGGCCGGGAGCACGAGGAGGGGCTTGCCGAGGCTGTCCGTCGGTTTGAACGACAGCTGGGATTCGGGGGCGAGCAAGCAACCATGTACATACCTGCACACTTTTCTAGCGATTCGTGCCCGCGCAACTCATGAGACGACACCCGATTGCAGGGCAATCGGTTTGCCAGCGGGCCCACGCTTTTGGGGCCTATTGTAATGCGATTCTACGCTTTCCTGCGGTACCTGGACGATTCAGTTGGGTCCGAATGGCTGGATCAGTGGTTATCGTGAAGCTACCTAGGACGTCGGCTGTTGAGACGATTTCCGGAGGCGGACTGGAATGATTGCGCCTCTTTGAAACAAACGGCACTATGACGATATAGGTGTAGAGCATGATACATGGCGCATTGTGTGCAGATATGCTACTACTACTACTACTACTTCACGTCTTTTACCAATGTTAGAAAACCACGTTGCTATTATACCTGGGTGCACCCTGACGGTAGGCAGACGAACGCTAGGTAAAGTAAGTGCTGAGTCCGGGCTACACGCTGCGATCCTAAACCATCATCTCGCCCAGCTCGCAACCTGTCCGCCTGTCCGTCTCCCACGCGACTTGCCCAAGTAGGAGCGCTAGAACGGGAACCAAGAGGCAGAGACGGAGTGCTTACCCCGTAAGCGCCAGTTTATGGCCGCCCGGGTCTTTTGAGAAATCTAACAGTTTGCACAAGAGCTGGCTTGTTGTTGTCTCGGTAGAAGATCACGTCATGAACCCTTTGGGACTAGGTTAGGTAAGGGAGGGAGGTACATACCCCTAGCTTTTGTATTTGTGGTCGAGGTTTTGATAGCCACGACGCGATATGACTTTTGCTTGGAAAACTGCGTTCCTAGGCCATGGATCGGCGGCCCGTTTGTCACGTCCCGTGAATTGCATCCTATCCACTCAATGCGATGTACTCAAAGCGTACCTCCCCCTAGAAGGCGCCGTTGTTATCGCTATATACTTTAGCCACAATGTCTTGCTGGCATGCCACTTGGTATGGGCTTATAGCAAGTGTCTCCATAGATTTTGGGAGGAGCACTTCCTGCGTAGGCCGTATAGTATACGACTGCCGACGGAAACGCAAGTAGCATTCAGCATCTTTCTCTTACATGGATGATAGACGGGGGTTAGAATACCTGTTGTGTCATGAGGGGAGTATAGCGAGATGGCGGGAGGGGCCCAAGCTCCTTTCTGCTTCGTACTATCCATCCCATGGGAACCCACCTGTTGCATTCCATCGCACTGAACTGGATTCTAATCCATGATCCATGAATCTCTAGCCCAGCCCACCTGCACCGACTGACGGGTCCCAAGTGCGATCCGCCGAATAGACTTCGCGTCGCTCAACTCCAGCTGGCTGGCTTTTGTCGCAAACCACCTGCAACCTACCTCCCACATCATTACCTCCGCCTTCCGCCATTCCAGCCGGCCAGCCTCGTCGGGCTTCAGGCAAGGACACTCAGCCTTGTCGCTAGGGCAACACGATGGCAGACCAGGTCATTGCTTGATACTGGCTTCCTCAAGGTTCTCTGGCTTCCGTCCCCTCGCACTGGCTCCCGCCTCCATCGACACGGGCGCCACCCACTGTCCGGCGCGTGCTCGATGACTCTTACTTATTCCTACCTACCTATTTGCTCACACAAGGCTCTTCTTGGAAATTTTGTATGAGCGCCGGACGACATGGATATCAACCCGGAGCCGGCGGCGGCTCGCACGCGTCGCGACAACGCCGAAGCCGTGGCCGAATGGACCAAGTTCCTCGACCGATGCCTTTCGCAGCGCACCGACCCTGACGTCTTTGCCTCGTACGTCTCGGTCCTGTCGTCGCAGAGCCCGCTACCGCCCGCCGCCGTCGCCGACGTCGTCTTGAAACCCCAGCCCACGAACCAGCAAAGCCTCGACCCGCGCATACCCCGCTACCTCAACGTCCTTACCGAACAGAAGCTCATCGATACCCCGTCAATACTCAATGCCCTGTACAAATACTCGACATCGCATACACAGGCCGAGGCCGCCGGCCACCCGCCGTCGGGCGCCGCGTCGCGGTGGAAATGCTCGTCCGGTCCCGAAGAGACCATCTTCTATCGCCTGACCAAGGCCGTAGGACTGGGGACGGGCATCCGCTCGGCTCGGGATGCCATCGAAGTCTGCAAAACCATGGCCAAGTGGATGACGCTCTTCACCTCGGCTGCGGCGGCCTTTTCGCAGGACGTCCTGGGCCAGGTGCATAGCGCCCAGTCGAGGGACGACATGGAGACGTCGCGCGCTGCGTTTGTTATGCTGCTCCTGGGGACCACGGAGAACCCGAAAGTCCTGCAGGCCCTCAGCCAGCCGTTCGCCCAGGAAGCGCGGAAGGCCATGTCGGAGAGCCTGACCAGTTTCGTTCCCTCGATTGTGCAAAGCGCCTCCCAGATCGCCGACCGGCTCGAATACTTCCGCACCACTACCCTAGCTGGCTTCGAGCCCGCCGATAAAAAGAACGAGGACGAACAGGCGCAAATTGACGACATAATCACCTATAACTCCAATATGGCGGCTATAGACAACTTAGTCCTCCCAGAAGTACCCCTCACGAATTCCCGTGCTGGGCTGTACATTTATTTGAACGCCTCGGTAGGGCCTCATGATGCCGGGTAGCCTTGGGACGCATTGCCGACTGACCCGCAACAGCTCGTCGGACGCCCCGTGATAGACGACGCGCAGTTTTACGGCTACTTGAACAACCGCTACAATGTAGGGCAGCAAACACCCAAAGAACCACTGACCAGACGACTGACGGGCGCAGGGCGATGTGCAAGCGACCACGATAGACCTTATACTCGCATCTTTTGACGTCCTCGCCAACGCCGTGTTCCGCAATGAGGGGCAGAAAACAGCACATCTTCTGAGATCGTACTTGATCAACAAGGTCCCGCTCCTCATCGCCACGCTGGCGACCTCCATGTACCCGCCCGTGACGCCGCAGTATTGCATCACAGAAGCTTTAAGTCACGTGGACCCCAATGCGTTCCCGGGCCTGTCGGCCATGTTTGATATCTCAAGCAGCAATAACGGCTTCACGGAAAACGTCCGGGCCGACTTCTGCTTTGCTTGTTGTCTGCATGGATTGATCCCGGAATCCGCCATCGAGGGGCTGCTCGGTGAGATGACGTACCAATCCTTGCCACCCGGCGGTCGGTATGCCAAGGAAGCGCTTGTGAATCAGTGCATGACAGACCCGGAGAGGATTCAGGGTCTGGTTGGTGAACTGGATAACATGGATGGCAACGTGGGCGCCGTCTGTCAGGCGCTTACCGAGGTAGGTAGCCTGTGGCGCGACTTGTGAGCAGAGGCACTGTTAAGGAATCGTATGCTGACGGGGTATTAGGTGATTGTACGGCTGTGCAGCAACAAGGAGACGATGCCCCTGAAGCTACTGTGTGCCCAACTTGCTAAGAAGCCCCTATCCCTGGATGTTATCTTGCTTTTCGATAAGCCTGTGTCTTTCTTGCATCCGCTATGCGAGCTGCTTGACAAGTGGCGATATGACGAGGACCAGGGCGAGTACCAGCCGGTCTACGAAGAGTTTGGCTCCATTCTGTTGCTAGTGCTTGCGTTCCAGAAGCGGTACGGGCTATCTCTCGCCGACCTGGGTATCCGGACACCGGATACCTTCATAGCCAAACTCCTCAACGCGGGACATTTAAGCCGACCGCTCGAAGAGCTGACCGAGCAAGAATCGGGCCATCTGGGGGGCTGGATTCAAGGCCTCTTTGATAATGAAAGCGGCGGACTGGGCGACGAGTTGATGTCGTCGTGCCCCCCGCAGGAGTTCTACCTCCTCGTCTCTACACTGTTCCACCAAACCATATTGGCCATCAGCACCGATCGGTTGAGCGAAGAGAGTCTGAAAAGCGGCATTGAATGTGAGTATAGGAACAGAAAGTGGGACGACTTGAGCTGACAGACACGCAGTCCTTGTCGACACCTTCCTCCTTCCATCGTTGGTCATGGCCCTTTCCCACATGGCCACCCTCCTCCGAACTGCCTGGGCCCAAGAACAGGCGGCCGTGATGAAGCTTTTTCAGCTTATCCTTCTCACGAAGCAAGGCTCTAATGAGGCCCAGACGCTCCTCTCAGCCGTGTTGAACATCGTGGCAAGCCCTCTCGATCACTCGCTGCGGTGCTACCAACGCTCGAATCCCAGCAGTCAAGAGGTGGAGCCGCTGCTGAAAGCTATGAAGGACAACCTGCGCGTATCGCGGCGCACTGGCGGGGCCGACCACAATGAGCTCGAGCAGTGGACGAGTACGTCCAACGGCGGACTCGTCGGGTCGGTACGGCACACTATCGCTCAGTCGGTGCAGTGGTGCCTCACCGCGGGTATCAATAATACACCGCCGTCCTACACGCACCGCCAGATGCTGGCTGCGTCGAAGCTCCTGGGCCCCAAGAGGCTGCTGTACGCCATCCTGGACGAGGTCAAGCAGCAAACCGACGCTGGCAATGGGGGCATTGTGTACGATATTGCAACAGCGCTTGTCTGTGCGCCAGACGTCACCAACATGCCAGCGCCGGTCCTGCCGGCCATGCTGAGTGATCCGAACCAACAGGTTGTTCCCATCGCGGTGCGAACAACGTTGCGCCAGGTCTTGCAACGGGAAGTGCTCGAATTTAAGAAGATTCAGAAAGCCGACAACGTCCTGGCCGAGGCGGTAATGCGACTCTTTAGAAGGGTGGAAGCACAGATGTCGATACCCGAGCCGGCGCAAATGCTCCAGGAGCACATGGGTCTGGGCTTGGACGAGAACGCCGCTGCGTCCTTGGGAGACGCGCTCGCGGCAGCCGGAGGCGAAGGGCTCGGGACGGAGACCAATAACGCAGAGCTTGACCTCGGCGGTTCCGGGAATATGAATATCGATTTGACGTCGACGAACGACGGCGGGCTCGGCGTGGGGGAGGATGACATCTTTGGGGGTTTGGACATGGGGAACGGCGCCGATCTGCTCGAGGGCTGGGACGGCATGGACCTCACCTAGTTACCGGAGGTACCGCCGGTGGCAATGATGGCCCGTACACGACGCGGATAGATAGCCTGCAAGGCCGCACCTAGAGTAGCTGGGTGTTCCCTAGCACGTTCAACATGTTTTTTGGCGACGGCAAGCAGCGTTGTCGCTTTTTTCCGGTCCCTGAAAACGTGGCAAAAGCCATAGGAGGAGACGAGAGGCAAAGAGTTCAGATTCAGTCAAACTAACTACGCTATGCAGTGGGCTGGGGCCACGAACCCAAGGTGAACTGGCCGTTACACATGTTGGTCAGCTCCCAGTCCTCGGCGCCCATCTCGCCGACCAGATTCTCGTCGCCGCGGCCCCCGCACAGGCCGGCGACAAACAGGGTGGCCATGAAGTGGTCGTCGGTGGCGTGGGCGTCGCGGTACTTGGGGTGCTTCATGAGGCTCGTGACGCGGCGGCGCAGCAGCGGGCCGCCGGCGCCGCGGGTGCTCCGGACGGGGCGGCCGCCGGCGGCCTCGTGGGGCGGGACGGCCTCCTCGTGGCCGGGACAGAAGGCGGAGATGAACTCCTGGCGGAAGTCGAGGGCCCAGGGCTCGGGCGGGGTGGGCTGGGCGAAGTTGTCGCGGTGGCGCAGCATGGGGCCCCAGACGTTGCGGTAGAGGTTGTGGACGCTGCCGCCGCTGCCGATGAAGAGGGTGCGGTGGCGGCGGGCGCGGAGGGGCCGCAGAGCGGCGCCGACGGCGGCGTGGAAGTGGGGGTCGTAGGCGTGGTTCATGCTGACGACGGTGGTGGGCGGGCAGGCGCGCGGGAACATGCGGATGAGGACGAGGTAGACGTCGTGGATCCAGTCGCAGGCCGGGTCGAGGGCGGCGGGCACGCCGGCGGCGGCGAGGCGGGCGCGCAGCACGGGCAGGAAGGCGAGGTCGGGCACGAGGCGGTAGTCGGCGTACTTGGCCGGGTGCACGTAGGCGACGGGCGACTTGGCCGGCGCCGCGTGCGCCGACAGCAGCACGCCCGGCTGCGACGTCGCCCAGTGCGCCCCCATGACCACGACGTGCTCGACGCCCTGCGCCAGCGCCGCCGCCCCGCACCGCTCCCAGTACGCCGCCGACGCCGACTCCTCGCCCAGCATCATGGTCGACCCGTGCGAGAAGAAGTGGACGGGCGCCATGGGCTCGTCGTGGTCCTCGGCCTCCTCCGCCCCGCCGTCTTGCCTCTTGTCCACCACGGCCATGGCGCGCGCGCGGCTTGTGTGTATATGTGTATATATATGTGTGTGTGTGTGTGTGTGCGTGTGAGTGCGGATGTGATGGGGTCGAATGAAGGGGGGCTGGGCGTCGCTCGGTGGGATATAGGCCGGAAGAGAGGGGGGGAGACGACTAGATTCGGACGATCGTGGGTAATGTACGTACGCGTGTGTATGTGTGTGTGTGTCTATGTGTGACAATGTATTCCCGAGAGAGAAAAGAGGAAAAGGGGGATGATGGGAGGGACAGAGAGGAAAGGGAGACCCGGGTTGATGGTGAGCAAGTAACCCTGACAACCTTCAATCCCTTCTTCATTCATTCATTCCTTCCTTCATCCACGCACCCTCTACAAGAGCCGGCACGCCGGATCGCGCGGTCTCTTGTTGTCTGTCGCCTTTCCCGTTCCAGACCAACCTTGGGTTTAGCAGCCCCGGACCCCTACATCGGCAGGTTCGGGAACGAGAGTCTCCCCTCCTGACTCGGCCCCCATGCGGTCCCGTTCGGCACGGCGGGGGGGATGGGAGGGGAGTGGGAAGAGCCCGCCAAGACTCCATTTTAGAAGACTCCCCCACCGCAAAACCCCCCCGCCTACAGTCCGGATCGGGTAGGTACTTCTCGCCCTCCCCCACCCGTCTTCCGGTCCCCTAGCGCACGCGGGGTTTCGGCTCGGTCGGTGGCTGTAGTGGCACCCCATGGGATCGGATGGCCATGCTCCAGTTCTACCGACTGAGACGGGATGAAAGAGGACGGCCAGTTAGGATGACACCACCACCATCACCACAGGATCGCGGACCGAGGGTTCCATTAAGTACTTCAGTACTTACATAGGTAGGTATAGGGTTTTGGCCAATGGGGGACCTGAAGACCCCTAAAAGCAAGTATGATAGATACGTGTGCTGTGTGTCTGTTTGTCCTACTGCTGGTGAGCTCGCATGTAGCCAGCTAGCCACCTAAGGTAGGCTAGACTTGCGGCGAGTGTGCGACGCCGATACATAGAATGGACTGGACTCTAGCAGGGCCTACCTCATCGAGGGAGGGAGGAAATAATTACAGCGAGCATAGGGTACTCCCCTGAAGACATGAATATATAGTATCAAGCACAGGAACGCTATCATTTGGTCAAGTAGAAGTACAGAACACATTTGAGAGTAACCGCCCCCTCCCCCTCCCCCCCCCCCTTCTTCCATCAATGCCGCCACCGCATGGCCAGCTCCAGCCCCTTCCGGCCCGTCACCCACGTAGTGTAGCCCAACAGGGGCAGGATGCCAAACAGCGTGATGCTGGCCATGGTCAGGAAGCCGGCCTCGAAGAAGCCGAGCTGCGCGTTGCCGGGCTGGCCCGTGGGCTTCAGGGGCTGCAGGGCGAGGGCGCGGACGGCGGCCGCGCCGAGGGGCGCCGGCTGCCGCCGGGACGTCCGGGACGACGACGACGACGCCGCCATCGGGCCCGCGAGCAGCGCGTCGGCCCGCGCGAACGCGCCCGTCGGCGCCTCGATGTACTGCGGCCGCGCCGCCGAGAACATGGCCGCGCTGTACCGGTGCGCGAAGGCGGCGTCGTGCGCCAGCGGCGCCGCCGGCCCCACGAGCAACTGCGCCGGCACCTGGTTCAGGCACGACACGTGGCACGGCAAGTGGTGCGCCATGTACTTGGCCGCGCCCGCGTCGCCGAAGAAGTAGCCCGCGAGGAGCGGCGTTCTGCCCGATGGGGGAAAGAGACGTGTGGTCAGTCCGGGAGCAAAAAGGGGGGGGGGGGGGGGTAGGAAGTCGCACTCACTCGAACTGATGTGTGAAGATGGCATCGACGAGCCCCGAGCACGTCACGATCGGCAGGTACCGTCCGGTCACTTTGCTGTCCATAAGCGGCGTAGATCTTCAAGCTCACCCGTTAGCCTGGGGGTTCCGGGGTTTCTCGCACCCATACCCGGGGGAGGCCGCCCCCGTGCTCACCTGTCCAGGATTTCCACTAGCTTGAAGTCGTCGGACCCGAAGCTCGCGACCTGCTTGGCGTCCTCGGCCGCCTGGACCGCCTTCCGGGTCTCGTCGCCGCGGGGGCCGGCGGCCCTGCGGGCGGCGGGCTCGCCGGCGAAGGCGAGCGTCGCGTACTTGGAGCAGGCCTCGAAGAAGGCGGGCTTGACGAACTCGTGGACGAGCACCAGGTCCGGCGCGTACGGCGACGCGCCGCCGAAGCTGAAGCGCGCCCTCGTGAGGGCCCGCGCCGCCGCGTCCACGTCGGCCGTCCGGTCGACCACGGCCACGGCGCGCCGCGTCGACGCCGAGAGCAGCTGCGTCGTCAGGCTCTCGGGCCCCCCGGCGCCGGTCTGGTCCACCAGGACCGCCGGGCCGAGGAGCGCCGCCGCGTCGTGCGCCGTCCCGCTGACGCTGAAGGTGTTGACGTCCAGCGCGCCCGTGAGGGCGGTCCGCAGCACGGCGTCGGTCTCGAGCGAGGTCTCGGGTAGCTGGGCGCCGCGACGGTTAGCTTCGCCCCGGGGGATATAGATGTTTTTGCCCGGGACCGCCCGGTTTCTTTTTTTTTACCTCGAGGATGACGCAGTTGCCGGCCGAGATGGCGGCGGCCAGCGGCGCGACGACGGAGTACAGGCGCGTGTGCGTCGTGGGCCGGATCACGACCAGCCCGACGCCCAGCCTCCGCGTCGCGTTGTCCCGGCCCTCGGTCACGGGGAGGTACTCCTTCTGGTGCTCGGCGTCAAAGTCCAGGGCGTCGTAGAAGTGCCGCACGGCGTCCATGGTCAGGTAGAACTCGGCCGCGACCTCGGCGCTCGACGCCCGCGCGTCCTGCGCCCGCGCGGCGCAGAGGGCGTCGGCCTCGCGGCGCAGGGCCCCGTGCAGGCTCTGGAGCTGGTTCTGGCGGTACCGGATGTTCTCGGTGCGGCCGTCCGTCACCGAGTCCCGGAGCCGCTCCACGGCGGCGACGTCGGCCATTCTGACGAGGACAGGGGGGAGAAGGGGGGAGCAATCGGTTATTGCGAAGGGTCGAGGGGAGTCGCGGTGGGATGGATGCCCGAGTCGGCAACCCCAAAGGTAAAGTAGTGGAGTGGAGTGCGTAAAGGGTTCAGGTATGGGCGACACGATGCCGGTTGTGGTGTTTTGCGTTGGAGGAAGCGTGCTCGTACCCGTTGTGTAAGTGCTTTCAATACCAAATCAGCACCTCGGTTCACCACGTCAAGAAAACATCCGTTCTCAACACGAGATGGAAGATGAGGTGACAAGGGCTCGCCGAGGAAATGGGCGCTCAGTCACAATGGTCTCGTTTCCGTCGGTGCCGGGAAGCTTCGTACCCCGGCCTCTACATGCCCCCCGGATATCCATCTGGGGGGTGTGTGAATGTGGATTAGGAGGTTCGGTAAGTGGGGGATGGATTTCCGGAGTCGTAGGCATGGGGTTATCGGCATCCAATCTGATCTGGTCCCCCCCAAACCTTCCCGCCCCCCTCCCAAATTCTGGGTACATCCCCGTGAGATCAGCAGTCCGAGCCGTGTCTTCCTGCAGAGTATGTACCTCATGAGCTGCATGTACTATACGCCAGGTCTTCTTGGCGTACATGTACCCTACGCCGGGAAATAGCTGGTTTCCAGTCTGCCGGGGTCACCGTCCGCCCTCTCCGTTTCGTCTTAGTTCTTCGTCTCTCTCTCTGTCTCTGTCTCTCTTTATCCGAATCTCTCTCTCTCTCTCTCTCTGTCGCGAAAGCCTACCTGCACTGCACCTCGTCGACGCTCCCTCCATCTTCCCCATCTAGATATCGCAGGCTACCTACCCACCCTCCCCGGCTGGGCTCCCGCGCCGCCAAGAACACCACCACGTACGGCGGGCGACCGGCCTCACGCGCCCGTAACTTGGTCCCGCCGCCATGTCGGTGACGACGACGGACAACCCGGTGACGACGAGCCTCAGCGAGACGCTGCAGGATTACGAGATCCGGCTCACGGGGGCGCGCGACCTGCCCGCGCCCGCGCCCGCGCCCTGGGTGCGCCTGACGGACCACCAGGCGCCCGAGGGCGTCGTGAACCCGCCCGGCTGGGACGACCTCCCGTACCGCGGGGTGCCGCGCTACCGGCCCATCAACTACCACCTGGACCGGGAGCAGCGGCCCTGGGGCTCCAACGCCGTCGAGACGGCCTTCGTGGTGACCATGTTCCATGGCGTCTGGCTGACTGCGGTGAGTTTTCCCCCTTAGGCCCCCCGGCGTGCGACACGACGTTGCGGTGCGAGCAACAGGGACCTTGGCTGATGGGGGGTGGCTCGGCGACAGCTCACGAACTGGGCATGGAGGAGCACGGGCGGTCGGTTCAATAAGACGTTCTGGCGATGGAAGGTTGGGGGTGAGTTTTAGGGTAGCGTAGTTCGCAAAGTGTTTGGTTTTGTTTTCCTACTATACCGCAGGCATTCCACATTTCGTATTGGTGGCAATTTGGTGTTCTTCCAAGATTGGAGAGATTGATCTCGCGCTGTGAGTATCAACTTCCATAGTCTTGCGCGAGCCCTCCTCGTTCCTCCCGCAGATGCCGCTCGAAGCACCTGTACCTGTACTATACAAGCCTGCATTTGCCGTACACCTTTTGACCGCATCTATGTCCGCCGGGATGGAAAACCGACCACCCCCTCCCTTCCCCGGTCCACCGCCCCGACCGGGAAGACCATGTGGCGCGTGAGGCCAAGACAGACGACGGCTTGTCGGGGGTCGGGCCCTGGCCCCAGGTCTCGCATAAGACGCCCACTATGTTCCCCTCCTCCACTTCCCGGCCGTCCCACCGCGGGGGCATTGGGGGGGCCGGTCTGGGATACGACCTGCCGCGGAGGGGGGGAGGAGGAATTGGCACAGCCGGACCCCCGAGGGGTGAAGCTTTTACGTACCTCCCACACAGGCTCGTTGTATCGCCGGGCTTACCTCCTTGTCCTCCTCCTCCTCCTTGGGCTTGTTGTGGTGGTTCTTGTTGCTTTTTCTTGAAACCTTCCACTGTGCTGTACAGCCGCAGGCAGTCAGTCAGTCATTAGCGTTTTGCAGGACCCTGCAGCAGAGCAGAACACAAAAAGCGCCACGGACCGAGACGAGCACCATGGAAGTCCAGACGCCCCCCCTCCGCGATCTCCTGAGCGTGACCGAGGACAAGGAGAATGACTTGCGCTTCCTCAAAAACGTCTCCATCCCCCTCAAAGGCTCCAAACTGCCCATCCGGGCCAACGTCTACCTGCCGCTGTCGGGCGACCCCGGTGCCCGGTTTCCCGTGCTGTGCACCTACGGCCCGTACGGCAAAGACATCCCCTACTCGACCTTTTACGCCGGCTCGTTCAACGAGGTCAACCCGGAGCACCGCTCGCAGTACAGCGCCTGGGAGACGCCCGACCCCGTCTTCTGGACCCGCCACGGCTATGCGCTCGTGCGCGCCGACGAGAGGGGCCTGGGCCAGAGCCCGGGGTTCCTGGACACCATGAGCCGCGGCACCAGCGAGTGCTTCTTCGATGTGGTCGAGTGGGCCGCCGAGCAGGACTGGTCGACGGGCAAAGTCGGACTGCTGGGCATCTCGTACTACGCCGGGACGCAGTGGCGCGTGGCTGCGCGCAGGCCCAAGGGGCTGGCCGCCATCATCCCTTGGTGAGTCGGGGAAATCCGCCCGCGGAGCGACGCGGGACTGCCTCGATGCCGCGTGATGCGCAACTAACCGCCCTCGCTACTTATAGGGAGGGCATGTCGGATTACTACCGGGACCGCTGCCGGCATGGCGGGATCCTGTCGGACAAGTTCATCAACATCTGGTGGAATCGCCAGGTCCTAGTCAACCAGTACGGCCTGGCGAAGCGGTCGCAGCTCAAGTTCCCCCCGGACGGCCCTGGTGCGCGCGGCCAGGAGGACACGATCGAGGGCGACCTTCCCGAAGAAGTCCTCGTGGCCAACCGCCAGGACCAGACCATCGACAACGCCAACAACCAGTACCGCGACCAGGAATA
Source organism: Nigrospora osmanthi (assembly GCA_029489945.1). Lineage (NCBI taxonomy): Eukaryota > Fungi > Ascomycota > Sordariomycetes > Amphisphaeriales > Apiosporaceae > Nigrospora > Nigrospora osmanthi. The sequence continues at coordinate 1,454,499 of CP120503.1, read as the reverse complement.
CTACGCCAGCAAGGAGTTCCGGCCAGAGGACATCGAGGTGCCCCTGCTGAGCGTGGCCAACTGGGGGGGCATCCTGCTCCACCTGCGCGGCAACGTGGAGGGCTACAGCCACGCCGGCTCCAAGTTCAAGTACCTCCGCTTCATCACGGGCCGCCACGACCTGCCCTTCTACTACAAAGAGGAGGTGGAGATCCAGCGAAGCTTCCTGGACGCCTTCCTCAAGGGCGAGGACCGCGTCGGCTGGAGCGAGCCCGGCAAGGTCGCCCCCGTCACCGTGACGCTCCGGACGGGCAACGTCGGGTTCAACGACGCCGAGAAGGAAAAGGCCTACCCCAAGCGGGAGGAGGAGGCCTGGCCGATCCCCCGGACGCAGTACACCAAGTTCTTCCTGACGCCCGACCGGGGCCTGGCCGCCGGCGGCAGCCCGTCCTCCACGGAAGCCCAGAGGGTCTCCTACCAGGCCCTGGGCCGCCTCGACCAGCCGCAGGCGGTGCAGTTCACCACGGCCGCCTTCGAGCGGGAGACCGAGATCACCGGCCACATCACGGCCCACCTGAACGTCTCCATGACGCCGGCCGAGGCCGCCGGCGACAAGGACCTGGACCTCTTCGTCACCCTCCGCCACCTCGACGCCGCCGGCCGCGAGATCTTCTACACTGGCACCGCGGGCGACCCCGTGCCCCTCTGCAAGGGCTGGCTGCGCGCCAGCCTGCGGAAGGTCCACGACGCGCACCCGAGGCACCGCCCCTACCTGCCGCACCGCGAGTACCTCTCCACCGACGTGCTCCCCGTCCGCCCGGACGAGGTGTACGCGGTGGACGTCGAGGTCTGGCCGTCCAACGTGGTGGTCGCCAAGGGCAACAAGCTCGCCTTTGAGGTGGCCAGCGGCGATACGCAGGGCTCCGGCATCTTCCAGCACAACTCGCCCACGGATAGGTATTTCCGCCCTTTATCCCACCCCCTTCCCCCATGCAGAGCAACGAACGGCCCGCTAACCCGACGCAGGCCACCCTCGAAATTTGCGGGCCAGAACCATATTCATTTTGGCGACGGTTTGGAAAACTACGTCACGCTGCCGGTGATCCCGCCGAAATAAGCTGGCGAGGATACGTAGATTCGGAAGAGGAACGTAGCTTCAAATATAGTAGTAGAACCATTGGCGTCCGAGCTGGCAATATATTTCTTGCCTATTGTGGCAATCCCAATGCATGCATACCAACGAGATCGACCTTCTGGCCTTTGAAATGAAACAGCGACGATGAATACGGCGATCCCCTATGTTTTCCTTCTTTATTTATGGAGCGGGCTGCGAAGTGCTGGCAATGTTCCAAATCCAGCCGAGGTTGACCGAGCCGCGCGCTGGCTCTCCCACCTTAGCATTTTTGGTGTAGAACCCCCTTTGTGCAGAAAACGAAAAGGTGGCTGGTCCAGCGTGACCACCCGTACGTGCGCGGCTTCTCAGAACCGTCCACATGCCGGCCCCAGGAGTGTAGTCAGCCGCCGGTCTCAATGCCCCTCCGGACAGACACAAAGTCGAGCTGGAGACCGGCACGGTGGGGGCGGGGTTCGCTTCGGAGTTCGGCTGTATTGGGAGATATGCGGCAAATGGCATTCTCCGGCAGATATAGCCAAGGGGGTGGTCGGGAACACGGTGGTCCCGCGAAGCCCAAAGACCAAAAGTACACTCTTGTTTACTGGGAAACTGGGTAAATCCGTCGCCATGCCTTACGCGGAGCACTTTTCCATCGCCAACCTTCCCTACGGGATCGCCTCGTCCAAGACGCGGCCCGAAAAGGCCGTGGCGACTCGACTTGAGGATGTGGTTGTCTTTCTGGCCGACTTGGATTTGCAATGTTCCGATCACGTCAAGTCGGCACTTCAACAGGTAGGCCGAGCCCCGGCTTTTCCGGAAAAGTGCTGGCTGATTAGCGAGTCCAGCCGACGCTGAACGACCTGGCGGCGAGTAGCAGGGCGGAGCTGCAACAACTCCGGGCCAGCCTGCAGGAGGCGCTCCAAGACGGGGCCGTCGTGGCCCGGGTCGGCGTGCAGGCCGACGAGGTCTCGCTGCACCTGCCCGTGGCCGTGGCGGGCTTCTTCGACTTCTCGTGCTCCAAGGAGCACGTGCAGAACATGGAGCAGGCCATCTTCGGCACGCGCGGGATGCCGCCGTCGTTCCTGCACTACCCGGTGGCCTACGCGGGCACGGCATCGTCCGTCGTCGCCTCCGGGACCCCCGTGCAGCGGCCCCACGGCGTGTACCGCGTGGGCGAGGCGGTCGAGTACGGCGCGACGCGGGCGATGGACTACGAGCTCGAGCTCGCCGCCGTCATCGGGCGGCCGACGGCGCTCGGCGAAAGCGTGCGCCTGCAGGACGCCGACGACCACATCTTCGGCCTGGTCCTGCTCAACGACTGGAGCGGTAGGTCGCCGGGCTTCGAGGCTCCGGGAGGCGTGGCTGACGTTTTGCGCCCAGCACGAGACATCCAAGGCTTTGAGATGAAGCCCCTGGGCCCGATGAACGGCAAGAGCTTCTGCACCTCCATCTCGCCATGGGTTGTGACTCTTGATGCCTTGTAAGCCCACCCCCCCCCCCCCCCCCGCGCGCCTGTGCCCCCCTTTCCCCCCGACTCTATATAAGACATCACGAGGATGGGACCGGAAGTGCCATTCAAACGGATCTGCAGGCAACACGTCCCATCATAAGAAAAGGCTCCCGAGGAGCTACTGACCCCCAGCGCCCCAGGGAGCCGTTCGCGACGGCGGCGCCGGCCAAGGAGGTCCCCGTGAGCGCGTTCCTGCAGGAGACGAAGGCGAAGGCGAGCTACGCCATCCGGCTCGAGGCGGAGCTCCTGCGGGGCGGGCGCTCGACCGTCGTCTGCCGGTCGGCCGTGGCGCAGATGTACTGGACGTTCCGCGACATGGTGGCGCAGCACACGGTCAACGGCTGCAACCTCCGGACCGGCGACGTGCTGGCCACGGGCACGGTCTCGGGCGCGGGCGACGACGCCCACGGCACCCTCGCCGAGCGCAACATGGGCGGCCGCGTGCCTGTCCCCCTGGCCGACGGGTCGACGACCCTCTACCTCGAGGACGGCGACGGCGTCCGGCTCACGGGCTACTGCGGGCCCGGCGTGGGGTTCGGCGACTGCACGGGCTTTGTCACGCCGGCGCGGCCGCTGGGATGAGGTGGCGATGGTACGAGGTTGGTTTTCGGGTATGGATGTCTTGTAAGGGCCATGGGAGGTGGTAGGTACCTCTTCTCATGAGATAGATGGATGGGATCTCAGACAAACGGCCGTGATAGTGCGGGGTGTCAAGAGTCTTGGTTCCCCCCATCAATACGTATGTGCGTATATAGCCGCCGCAATCCATTCCAGGATTACCCCTCTGTCTCCAGGTTATGTGCCTGTCATCCCGCTTGCGATAGTTGTCAAAGAGAGCTCTCTCTCTCCCATACACTCTCACACACAAACACCTCGGTCTAGGTTGCAGGGTATGTAAGTAGCCAGTAATTCATATGCCCCGCCGATGGATGATATTCATACATGATGTACATACTTACTTCCACTACCAATGGATCCATTCTCTTGCCCCCAACACACCTCTCCACACTTTGCATCCTTCGGTGGGGTTCTTCAGCTGCTGGTGTCGCCCACGATTGGCCAATCCCGGCGAGCTACCCCAAGAGCATCAATCCATCAGTCGTAACTGCCACGTTCGCACAAATCGCCCGCGACTGTTTCGCAGGCCAGCGTTTTTCCGTCGCGCCGGGGATACTACCTTACTTACCTACATCCTAGGGAAGCTCTATCTCTCCGCATCCCAATCTTTCTTGACGTTTACGTCTTCCTCCCTCCCTGCCCCAAACCCTCCTCCGTCCCATCTTGCCCCCTTGCCCATCATGGTCGCCCTCCAGTACTCGGTCCTCGCCGCTCTGGCGCTTCGCGTCGTCTCCGTCTTCGCCCAGGCCGACTCGGTAAGTCGGCGCTCCTCCCCCGCCGCCGCCGCCGCCCCTTCTCGGGCCGCTCGCGTGTGAAGTTGTTCCCGCCCGCTGACCACAGCCCCCCCCGGCCCTGCAGCCTCTCGACGAGAACGCCGGCAGCCCGCCCGCCGTCGACCTCAAGGCCGACGTCGTCGCCACCTTCCCCGACGCCGACATCTTCGGCGTCAAGCTCGTCAACGGCCGCCCCACCAAGGCCGTGGTCGACATCACCAACAACGAGGCCGAGCCCATCCAGGTCGCCTTCATCGGCGGCGCCCTCCACTCGCTCAAGGAGCAGCCCGAGGACGCGCCCCCCACGAGCTCCATCGTCCGCAACCTGACGTCGGTGCGCTTCGACGCCACCATCCCCGCCGGCGAGAAGCAGTCGCTGCCCTACTCCTTCGTCCTCGACATGAACCCCGACGACGTGCGCCTGCACCTGACGGCCGTCATCCTGAACGGCGCGAACAACATCTTCCAGGTCGACGTCACCAGCCAGACCGTCAGCATCGTCGAGGCCCCCACCAGCATCTTCGACCCCCAGATGTGAGTACCCGCTCCGACGCCCCCCCCCCCCCCCCCCCCCCCGTGCGAGCCGCCCACGCGTGCTAATGATTTCTCCCCCTCCCAGCATCTTCCTGTACCTGGTCCTGAGCGGTGCTTTCGCTGGCATCTGCTACTTCGTCTACAACACCTACATTGCCGCCTTCTTCCCCCAGCCCAAGCGAACCAAGGCCCCCAAGAAGATTGCCGTGGTCGTCGACAAGGAGCCGGTTTCGGGCGGCGAGGGCTCGGCCAGCGGCACCGACAAGGCCTCCTTCGACGAGAGCTGGATCCCCATGGACCACATCAACCGCCCCACCGCCCGCCGCGTCAAGAGTGGCGCAAGCTCCAAGTCCAAGAAGGGCGCTCAGTAGGCTGGAACTTCTTGGTAGGGCGCCTTCGCGGCGGCCCGGGGGCCCTGAGCCGGCCCGGCGACAGCCTCCAGCTGGAGACGGCTTGGGAGCTTATGTATGCTGCGTTTGTTGTCACTAGAGGTGCGGGTTGGGGGAAAAGCATAACAGTCGAGATCATCAGGCTGTGCTGTATTTTGTATAACAATTGTATCTCAGCAGAATGCTTAATCAGCGAAAGGGAATGGAGCATGACGTTCCCAAACTCCTCTGGTATCATTGCAGTGCGTAATGCGCCGTGAAGATAGTCCAAAAAATATACCACATGGTACGTCTTCATGAACATAGATTATCTTGGATTTGATCTCATCCTGATCCATCCCGGCCGGCCGCGACTCGCGGACTAAAAGCGCTATATATTACATTGCGTGAAAAACCTTCATTTCGGGGGCGCTCTCGTTCATCTTTCGTATAGCCTCGCCCTCTGTGCCATTCTTCCCGAGGCCTCTGTCCCCCCCCCCCCCCCCCCCCCCCTCCTCGAATGGTACCAGACGGAATGGCCGATTCTCTGCAACGCGTTTTGTGTCGATAAGACATGAGTATGGAGGGGCAGGGAAGGTAGCTCGAGCCTAGCGCCCGTAGGGGCGAACAGAAACAGACAGGCACCGGGGGGGAGGTCTGAGACATTAGGCTTCGCCCGCTTGCCGTTCGTTGGGTGGCGCGAGCTTAAAACCGAAGTTCGAGAGAGGGGGGGGGGGCTTCCTTATCAGGCCGAAGGTTCCGGACGACTTGGGAAAGGCCGGGGGAGAGGGGGAGGGGAAGGGGGAAGTTATTTTTGGTTTTCACTGCAGGCCTTCCCCCTTTCCGAAGGTTACCGGTAGCGGGAATCGAGACTGACGTTGGTGCCCCCGTCCACCTGGGACCCAAAGGTGGACGTGTAGGGCGAGGGCGGGAACGGCAGGCCCGGGCTCTGCGGCGCCGTCGGGCTCTGCGGCAGCGAGGCGGGGGCCGGCTGGCTCGGCAACTCGGCGTAGTGCCTCTTCGCGCTCTCGCCCGGCAGCTCGTGGACCATGCCGGCGCCGTCGTCGAGCTCGGCGATGAAGGTCTGCTGGTGCTGCTGCGGCTGCTGCTGTGGCGGCTGCTGGTACGCGTACGGCGGCGCCGGGGCGTACTGTTGCTGCTGTTGCTGTTGCTGCTGCGGCGACCAGTAGCCGGCGGCCGGGTGGTGCGGGCCCAGGGGGCTCGGCTGGGCCGACCCCGGCGCGGGCTTGTAGTACATGGACGACAGCTCGGTTTCGCTCTGCAGCTGCTGGTGGTGGAAGCCCGGCGGCATCTCGGACGGGTCCGGCGACTTGCCGCCGTGGTGGCCGTACGGCCCGTGGTCCCGCCGCCGCCGCCGGCCGTACAGCCACAGGAAGATGGAGGCCAGCACCAGCGCCAGCGCCCCGAACACGACGCCCACGAAGAGGCCGACCTTGGTCCCCGTCGACATGTCGTCCAGGATGGACGGCGACCCGCCCGCGTCGGTGCCCGTCGGGGCGCCGGCCGCCGTCGTCGTGGCCGTCGTGGCCGTCGTGGCCGTCGTCGTCGTGGAGGCGACCGAGCCCGTCGTGGCCGTCGTCGTCGTGGCCGCCGCCGCCGTCGTCGTCGTCGGCGCGGGCTCGGCCAGGGCCGCCTCGGCCGTCGTGTCCCAGGCCGGCTTGCCGACGCTGATCCAGGTCTGGGTGCCGGCGCAGTTGTTCTCCATGGTCTCGTAGACGATGTCGAGGTCGCCGCGGCTCTCGCGGGCGATGCACCGCGCCGACGCGTAGATGAAGTCGCCCCGGTTCGAGCAGAGGCACTTATTCATGTCCTGGCTCGTCTGGCCGTCGCACTTGCTGGCGGCGGCGGCCCGGTCGAGGCACGCCTGCGACCCCGCCGGGTACGAGGTGAAGTCGTTGGTGAAGGCGTGGCATATTCGTGATGACGCGAGTAATAGGCAGAGTAATGTGGTGGTGCTGGTGGTTGGCGTCCTGGCGGGTGCTGCGCGTTTTATTGAGGAGCGTGGGGGCGCCATTCTTGGCTGGCGTGCCCGTCGCCGGGTTTTCTTTTCCTTTTCTTACTCTCTCTCTCTCTGTCTCTCGCGCACGCTCTCCCTCGCTTTCGCGCGTGCGCGCTTTCTCTCTCTCTCTCTCTCTCTCTCGTCTCGCTTTCGGGTGTGGCGTCTATAGTGCTCGTTGATTCGTTGCTTTTCGGCGCGAGAAAGTTACACAAGGGGGGGGCGTAACCTTGTACCGTCCAATGTCTGACAGAAGCGAAGCGGGTTCATTCGATTATACAATAAGACGATTAAGACAAGTTGAATCAAGGTTAAAAAAAAGAAAGCAATGGCCGACGGAGAGGTATAGATCAACAACGCACAGCAGCAAAACGAGGCCTGAGCGAGGGGATAGATGGATAGATGGATGGATGAAGGGACGGGTGGATGATGGGGTGGGTGTAATGAACGAGTGAATGGGGGAATATACCGGGGGGAGGGGGGCCCAACTCAATCAATCTCCCGCGTCCGCGTGGGTGCTGGGTCTGCAATGTGAACATGGTGTGCAGAGTTGGGACGGAAACTGGACGAGGAAAAAGACCAATCTTGGCCGCCTGTATTACTTAATCGTCCTTAGCTCTGGTCCTAAGGTTCAGCCCAGGCTCTATTGGGGGATGCGCATTATGTTGCATATTCTTTTCTCCCCCCGGGGGGGGGGCTTGCTTGGGTATGGTTTGGGCAGGCATTCGGGGTCGTTTGTCGCCTCCTCTCTCTCTCTCTCTCACACACACACACACACTCTCTCCCTCTTTCTCTTTCTCGTCTTCGCGCGTCCCAGGCCCCAGGGTGGCCGGGGTTACCGGTAAGCCCGTCCCCCCCGGCTTTCTCCCCCCCCCATTTGCCTCGCTCGTTGACTGGTTCAACATCACGTACAAATATCCATCTCATACACCCAGGACTCCGACTCGTCCCACTATACCGCACTTGTACCTAGCGCCCTCGTTCCTGGCACCCCCGAGGCATCCCGTCATCTCCTCCCCCCTCCGCCCTCTGCCTCCCTCCCAACTCCCACTAACGTTGTCTCGTTACGGTTTGGGGCCGTCGTTTTACACGAACCTACCTCCTTCCAGGCTCTCTGAGGGTGCCGGGCGCCGTCCGTGGTTCCAGGGACGGAGCGCGAGGCAGCCCCTGGCCCCAGCGACCCTTTGCAACCCATGGAAGCCCCGGTTAGGCTCGTCACAGATGACGGGGGGCCCAGGTGTTCGAATTTTCGGGTCGCTCTGCGACGGATGGATGGAGGGACGGAGCGACGCGTGCCAGACCTGCCTCCTGCGCAGGACATCATTATAGGTAGGTACCTGCGTACGCATAAACCGACGCCCTACAGCCGCGTACCTATAAACCCATGTTTCAACCCATCGTCGCCGTCCCCCTCCCATGCTGGTGGCCGGCCTGCCCCGTAGTTGACAGGCGGGATCACAGGGGCCAGCTGAATGCTGGCAGCTGCCGAACTGCCGGAGTTCCCAGAAGAATGGACGACGCTACCCGTGTTTCTGGTCCTTGTATATCCGGCCGCCTCGGCCGCCTCGGCCTCGGGTCCCGTTTGTGCAAGAGAATACGAAGACGGAATTAAGAGTCGACTTTTCTGCCAGCGGCCCCCGAAATGGCCGTCGCCGTCACCAGGTTGTCAGCCAACTCTCCAAAGCATGGGGTGCCAACGCACCTATCACACAAGCATCGGGGCCGATCCACCAGCGTACCCGGAGCGCAGATTTATCGATCTCTCTGGCCCATGATCTGCACTTGTCGCCGTTGACGTGTCCAATGGGCCTGAAGAGACCCTGGCCAGGGCCGACGCTATCGCGAGTCTGAGCATGGTTGCCGAAGGCTAATAAGCCACCAGATCACCTGGCTGTGGGGAGTCGGATGGATACTCTCATTATTGCCCTCCTGGTGCTCTGGGGCCGAGGCGTCCCCCTCCCCCTGGTGGCCACCTGGCGTTTCAACGTTCGAGGTGGGAAAAAAAGCGAAAAGGACGCTCCCGGAAAGACCTTTGAGGCCCTCGCAGAATTACCGGGATGCTTGGTAGCGGGTTGCTCCCGTCCGATGGAACGTAGCAGTGTGGTTCGGACCTCTCCCCGTAGCCCATCGGCATTGGCTTGCCCTCTGCCTTATGAACGCAAGCGGCACCATGATCCTCCACTGTGTATTACCGTCCGCGACTCCACGAAGCATGCCTACCATCTTGTCTAGAGATGCGTGGCCCCCAAGCCGTTGTGGCTGCAACAAGGTCGTCCCTATGAGGGATTATTGACAGCCGCCGGCCCAAGCCATAAGCTACGGCCAGAAGGTCTGGGCAAACAACAGAACCTGCATCGCAAATCACACCGCAACTGGGTCGTGGGTATCTGCTACCCTTTTTAGGAGAAGGCAAGCCGGCTTGATAACAGAGCGTCTGGGGTCCGCCGCTTGGTCTCGACCGGCTCCAGAAAGCTGCCCTGCTTCATCCCTACGACTATACAAGGAGCGGCTTCCATCCCCCGTTCCGCTCTTGTCATTGGTGGCGCCGCCAGGGGAGGAAATTATCGTGGAGAACATCCCCGGCTGGACAGCGTTGCTTCCGTTCCGATCCCGAGCCTGTCACGATGGCCCCGCGAGGCCGTTGTCGGCTCCTTGCAGCTTGGTCGCCGCTTTCTGGGCCTCTAGCGCCGCAAAATTGCGCCGCAAGGCGGCCTTGATGAACTCGGACCCCGTCACCATGGGGTACTTCTTGAGCGGACCCTGGACATGGCAATCTGCGCTGGGCTGATTGAAGTATGCAAGGCTATAGCGCGGCCCGAAATTGTCCAATGCCGGATTTTCCGGCGTCCTGACGCGGTGAAAGGTCGACTTGAAGCGATCGTCCGACCAGGACATAAGGAGGTCACCTCTGTGCGTTGTCAGCAATTTGGCCTCCTTTACTCGGTCCAACAAGCCAGCCAGCCCACCCGCGGCCAACCTACATGTTGCAGACGATCTCGCCCGCCACAGGTTCGATCTTGGTCCAGGTATCTCCGGCGCCGAAGGCTGTGAAGACCTCACGGCCTGGGCAGATTTCTAAGCCGCTCTGGCCCGGCTTCTGGAAGAGCAGGGTGAGGAGGTCCCAGTCGGCATGGGCCCCTGCCCGGTAGTACCCATCTGGAACTGGAGCCGTCGGGTCGAGTGCGAAATAGTGGAGGGCTCGGAGGACCGTCTGGATGTTTGGTTTCGACACGTCGTGGCACTTGGTGAAGAAGTCATCGGCGAGCCCCAGGCCCCGGGCAAAGCAGACCATGAGCTTCTCCGACACCTTCTGTACCTGGTGCATGAACCCCAGGCTCTGCTCGCGGAACCCGGGCAGCACCTCCTCGGGCAGCCACATGCCCTTCATGTTGTCGCCATACTGCATCTGGTACGATTCCTTCTGGTCCGGCTTCCCGGTGCTGGGCCGGACTTGGGCCCTCTTCTCCCAGCCGGCGTTCTTGTGCGAGAATGGGACCGTGGCCTTGACCGCGTCCGGGAGGGCGAAGAAGCGCTCGGCCGCGTCAAACTGAGCCTCGACCTCCTCGGCCGAGATGCCGTGATTGGTGAGGATAAAGAAGCCATCGGTCTCCGCCGCTGCTACGAGCTGCGATGTAATCTCGTCGAGCCTGGCTTCATAGTCGCGCAGGGATATCTTGGGGATCGTGCGGTCGGCGTACCTGGTTGCTGGCTCCACGGCGATCATAACTGCGACGGTAATTTCTGGTGGGCGGTGGATATCACAGAGTGGAAGACGGGCCGAAGAGCTGTGGGCTTTCTCGGCGAGTACTTAACCAACGAGTCGGGCGGGCACCCCATGAACTTGTATCGCAGGCAAACTCTGGTCCTCCCGTCCGAATGGGTGTCTAGAGCTTTGGCCGTCCTGTAGCTGTTGCTGACGATGACAAGTGAGGTTCCACGACAGTCGACGGCGCGGTTGCTGGTTTAAGTACCCGTGCCGGATCAAGCTCCCGGCAGCGTAAGCACCGGCAGAGTGCCCAACCGGCCCGAGGTGGGGATGCAGAAGAAGAAGGGAGATCTCAGGCAAGGACCTCACGAAGGCAGGCCTCTCGCTCAGTATAGATAGATGCCTAGTCCCTGGACGCCGAGTCGGAGCGGGACCGGGCCGGCAGAGGACGTCGCTGTAACAACATCAGTGATTACCGGCGCACAGATACGATTCGCAGCTGCATACTTAGGTAGGGACTCGACACGCGACGACAGCATGGTACCAATAAATCCCCTCCAGCCATTGGACCGCGTTTCTCATCCCAATTTGGCCTATTCGCTGCTGTGAAGGGCAGCTGAGGACCTTCTCCTGCACCTTTGGCTGTGCTTCCACAGGATCTGCAGAGACGGCTTATAGCAGCAAGTGCGACACGGTAGAAGGTTACGTCACTGTGCGTCCCATGATAGCAACAGTGTTTCTGAGCGGCACCGCGTGATTTCTCGAGTTCATGTCCCCCGGTGAAAGCGGGTTTGCAACCGTCACCCGGGCTATATCGAAGAGGGGGTTGCCCGAACCGGCTTGGGGAAGCTCCTCAAGTGCGGCGAGGCCAACCCCATTATCGGCAATGCAATGGCCGATTGCCCTTTGGGCGCTCATGAGGCACTTGGCAATTGCAAACCGCGCTGTTCGGATGTTGGGACTGGGGATGGAGGTCAGTAGTCGGGATCCCTACTATAGCGGCAAAACATGTGTAAGCTATTTGCGGGCGGTTCTTAGGTGAAGGCCAGTGCACAGCGGCCGCGAGCAAGCAGCCGGTACCTGAGACACGCAGCGAGCACCAGCAGGGACCCGGTTGAGCAGATTTTCATAGAAAGGAAACGGTGAGTCTGGTCAGACGTTGTCTCCCGTAATATGCCGTTGTTAGTGCAGCTGTTTCTCTGCTTCGAGTCTCAACATGGCCTTTCATCTGAGAGCATCAGAAACGAGCAGATACCCCCGGATGATAGCCGGGTGTTGTTGGCCCCGTCCAGCTACGGAGAGCAGAGAGGGGTGGCTGGGCCCTGTGTTGTGGTGGTCGGACGGGTGGTAAGCACCCATGGATGAAGGCGAGTCCCTCCAGAACATGGAACAAAACTGCTCGGGTGCCATCCAATGGCATCAAAACCACCTTAGACTCCCGTATGGGAGTTGCAGGGAATGAGGTGGTCTCTGGGGTCCCCCCGTGATAAGAGTTCACTCCTAGGTTCAGAGGCGTGATTGAGCACCATCCCATCGCTCAAAAACGGGTTTAGGACTGGGAAATCCGAGCAATGGGCGTAGGATCCCATGTACGTAGGTAGGTACGTACCCGTTCGCCCGTTAAAAAAAAAAAAAAAGAACGTTGGTAGCCCTACTGGATGCCCGACGGTAAAGTATTTGGCATGAACCATGGCCATGGCCATGGCCATCAATTCCACTCGCCTTCTCTGATGGTAAGCGTTTGGGGGAAGTGTGGGTTCATATAATGTACCCGCTAAACCAAGCAGGTATAAGCCTGCACCCACAGTTGCCGAACTGGGGTTCTGTCTCAGAGCGTCAATGCTTTCGGGATAGAGAGAAAAGCATCCATGGATGTCAGTAGGAGGAGAGGCGAGGCGGGTACACGGGGCAGCGAGTCGATGGATGCCAGGAATCAGCGGTCACTTTTATAATACCCATAGGCATATATATGCATCTTGCCTTGAGTATTTTGTTCTACGGCATCGGGTGGCTCTTCCTGGGGTCGGGTGAGCGATGGGGGGGGGGGCGGTACATATCGGTACCCCTCATTCACGATCCCCTATCTACTAATAGGTACCTACATGGACCCTGCAGGTCTAGAGTTTCCCATCCGTCAAGCTCCAGATGGAAAGCACGGTCCACAAGCCCGTCTTGGCGCGCGAAAGAGCGCGCGCGCGCGTCACGGCCTAGTTGAGGTACCTTAGTAGTTAGTGTGTGTTCCCATCCATCCATCCATCCATCCATCCATCTGCCCACTTGCAACATCCCTCGTCTACCTTGCACCATTTCTTCCATTTTCTCTTCATCACCAAAAAATCCGCAAAAATCATCTTATCAGTCGCATGTTCTTTGAAGACCCCCCCAACCCCCACATCTCTTCGCCGCATCACTTTGGGTCGCTGCAATGGCTTCCACCCGCACCCGTGGTCGTCCGGCGGGACGCGCGCCTCGCGCCGCGGCTGCTCCTAAGAACGAGCCCATCTCGGCCGCCGACTCGGCCGCAACCCCCAAGCGCGGCCGCGGCCGGCCTCCGAAGAACGGTGTGAGCAAGGCTGTCAAGACTCCCTCTGGCCGGCCTCGCGGCAGACCCCCCAAGGACCCTTCGCAGAAAGCCGCCGCCAAGGCTGCTCCCAAGGCCAAACCCGCCGCCAAGTCGGACGCCGCTGCTGGCGCCACCGGTCGCCGGGGAAGACCTCGCAAGTCAGACGTCTCGACCGGCGCCACCACCCCCAAGAAGGCCGCTACCCCCAAGTCGGCCACCAAGAAGGCAGCCGCCGCCGCCACTACTGGTAGCGCCGAGTCGCAGCGCGGCCGGCCGCGAAAGAGCGCCAGCGCCGACGAGGACGTCGAGGACAAGTCCGCCGACGACCACAAAGATGCCGAGGGTGACGACGAGGAGGCCGACATGGACCAGGACGACGAGCAGTATGACGATGCTGAGGCCGCCGCCACCGCCGATGAGGAGGATGGCAACGACGACCCGAATGGTGAGTGAGGCGCGTATCCAGCTTGCACTCGGCTGGCCAACCCGCTCGACGCGTTACCCATACGCGACAGCTCACACCACCCGCAGCGGAGAGTGATTTGGATCTGGGAGCCAAGGCTGATGTGCCAGACTCACGCGACGATGACGATATCGTCCCTCAGGTAGCAGCCCCCTTTTTGATCCCCATCAGCGGCACCGCTGACTCCAGGTCCTCCACAGGACGTTTAGAATAGGACACCGCGCGCCTATTTTCCAGGGCTGCTGGCCAACGTGTTCGGGAGGATGAGCGGCGCCAACAGAACGCCGTGAACAAATGTCGATTTGGTTATCGGTCGGCGTGGGGATTGGTTTGCTCGCTACCTAGGCGACATAAGGAAAGGGTATAAATTAGGTGGCATGGTCCTGACTTTCGGGTTGTTTTGCTAGTGTTGACTTTTTTTTTTTTTGAAATTCAAGCGATCTGAGACGATGAGATGTCTATATCTGCGCGCCCTTTCGACCTGAGTTCTCCTGTGACATGGGATCCTTCCCTACGGCGCGACTGACCCATTTTATGTCTTCGCTGTCGGGGGGTTCGGAGCCCAGCACCACTCATTATTCCTTCTTCCACGCCTCGAACTCCTCTGACAGATGCCCTTTCAGCTGCTTGAACTTGTTCTTGAAGTTCTGTCCACATCGCCAACACACCAAATCTTGCTCGGACCAGTCCGAATGCCTTCTCCGCCTCATTTCCTCCTCTGTGAGGGGGTAGTCGTCCAGGTCTACGAAGAAACAGGTGTTGAAGGAGTTATAGTGCTTTTTGACCTTCAAGGAGTCCGAATACATGTCGCGCGACGCGACGTGAATGTGAAGATGACTCATGGACGGGACCGAGTGAATGCCGACCCGGACTTCACGCTCCCAGTCCCGACCGGGGGGGAGCTCGGCGTCGTCCCACTCGAGCTCGCCGCTCAGCACTTTCTGGCGCTGCTCGCTGGCCTTGCTGAGCTTGCCGAACCGTCGCTCCAACTCCTTGGCGACGAGTTTCTTCAGCGTCCGGGCCTCCCCTTTGGCGGCTTCGAGGAACGCGGGGTCCCGCGCGGCCTCGGACATCTCCACGCCCTTGGGGATCTTGCGGGGCAAAAGCAGGCAGTGGACGGCGCTTTTGGGATACATGTCGTTGATGGCCACGAAGTCGTCGTTGTAGTAGACCACGCGGCTGCTGGGGAAGCCCTGCGGGTTCGCTATGTAGGCCCCGAGCCCGTCCCTGCGGGGGAAGCTCCTGTGGCCAGCCGCTCGGCTCGAGGACGCGCTCCCGGCGGGGGGCCCATCGCCGGCCGCCACGGCCTTTTTTGGCGCCATGAGTTTCTCGACTGGATAAGCATTCAGTGCTTGGGCCCGGGCGCGAGAAAACTGGGCGACGGGGAGACTCACAGGCATTGTTCGGTATCTTCTGCGTGTCCACGCCCGCTGCAGGAGCTGGAGGGGCGAGCGCCACGCCCGTGATCTCCTCATTGGTGACTGCGCCTTCTGGACCCGACGGCATGACCGGCCAAAGCGCTCGTTCCTGGCCAATGTACTTTGTGCTGCGTTGGTAGGGTACGGTATGTCGGGGTGATGGAATTCAATACGAAGCACTCGATGACAGCCATAATTCGCTGAGAAATGGAGGGAATCAACGAGCATCCCGTCACGCGGTTTGCGACATCCCATCTCCCCGGGCAAGGGAATAAATAATAATTACTTACCTGACACTGTGCTGGAGCAGAGGCTACGGCGCCAAGCGTGGGTAGCTGACGCACCGTCCCCTTCAAGCAATACAAACGGTACGGCACTACTGGCGGGGAATTGCCGGGCCCTGGACCCAATGAGCTCGATCCAACCTTTATATGTGTCCACGACATTGCAGACCAGGACTTCTTGCTACATACCATCAGGATTTCCATAGCTCGAGATGGTGAAAAAAGGGAAAGAAAAGGCCCCGGCGCCTGCACCGGCCGCGACGGGCGCTTCGTCCAAGAAGTCGTCCAAGACGCCGGCCAAGGCCGCGCCCGCGCCCAGGGAGGATGACTTCATCGTCTTCACCAACTCGACCAAAGAGCCCAAGCGGAAGGCCGGCCAGGGCTCGGCCGCCGCGGCGAAACCAGGCGCTGCCGAGTCGGAGCCGCCGGGGCCCCCGAAGCCGTCGGTGAAGCAGATCGTGGGCGGCGCCAGCTGGACGGGCAAGTTGCCCGTCAATCTGCTCTCGGAGCACTGCCAGAAGCAGAAATGGAACAAGCCAAGCTACGACAATGTGAGCAGAACCGGCCGGCCCCAGCGGCGCTGGCGTGTACGTACTTAGTTGATGCCCGTCCAGATGCAAAAGTCCGAGGAGGGCTACTCGTGCTTCGTCACCATGAGCGCCAAGCACCCTAAGACCCAGGAGATGCAGACTCTGCAGCCCTTCAAGCTGCCGCCCACGCACAAGCACCTGGTCACCAAGCCCACGGCCCTCGAGGCCAGACATGCCGCGGCGACGTATGCCCTGTTCCGCGTCTGCAGCATGAAGAACATCCACACCACGCTGCCCCCGGACTACAGGGCCCTGTGGAAGGAGTTCGAGGCGCTCAAGAAAGAGGACGTCAAGAAGGGCAACGGCTGGCAGTACGATGCTGACCCCTTTGCCACCATGAAGCAGCGTGAAGACGACAAGGCGGCTGCCGAGAAGAAACGGAAGGAGCAAGAAGCCATGCGCGAAAAGGCCAAGAACATGCCCGGCGCCTCCGGCCTGGTCCTCCGAGGCAATGGCACCGGCAGCTCGGCTGGGGGCGGCGCCAACCCGATGAAGGGCTGGACCGCCATTCCCAAGATCGAAATGGGGAGGAAGACGCGATCCCAGCTTGAGGACCTGCTCCGCCGCGAGGTCATCTGGAATCCTCACGGCGTCGAGATGTCTACTGCGCAGAAGCAGGCCATCATCAAGGAATTCACGACGTCGGGCTTCCGGCCGAGCCACATCGAAGAGGCTGTCGAGGAATGCAAAGACCGCGAAGAGGCTCTGGAGTGGCTGCTGATCCACGTCCCGGAGGATGACCTTCCCAAGTGGGCGCTTCCGGAAAATTACAGCGCGGGCGTGTCGGTCGCGGCGACGTCGGACTTGAAGCGCGAGGCGGCCATCAAGCGGCTCTCGCAGTCCGGTTATTCAGCCGAGCTCTGCCGGAAAGTGTACGACGACAACAGTAGCGACGAAGGTGCTACGGCCGCGGCTTTGCAACAGATCCTCCTTGCCAGTGGCGATGGGTCCGGCCCGGCGCCCGACGACGCGGACGAACCCCTTGTACTCAGCACCCCCGAAGAGCTCTGGTCCGAAGAGATGGAAAGCCTTGGGTCCGTCTTCGGTGAGCACTTCAAGCAAATTTCGGACACTGTCTGCCAGATCAGCCTCGAGTCTGTTGCGAACGGGCCGAAGAAGAACATCGAAACCGCAGTCCAGATCCGAAGGCCGCCTCAGTACCCCATGGAACTCATCGTCTCCCTTGTTTCGGATCTCCCGTCTTATATCAAACTCAGCATCATCAAAAAGACGCTCTCATACATCAGGGAATCGCTGACGGGGGAGCCCATGAAGATCTACTTTGTCGTCGACTGGCTGGATCAAAATATTAATGATATCATCCAGCGGCCCGGAAAGCTTCGAGAAATCTCCGGCGTGGCCTCGGCGGTGTCCGAGGTGCGCAGCTCGGGGATCAAAAAACAAAAAGCCGCCAGGCACCCGCGGCCCCTGAAATGGATCCCGGACGCGCAAAGTAAAGAAGCGTGGCAGGCAAGGCAAAATGAAGCCCCGGTAAAAAGCATGCTGGCGCAGCGACAAAAATTGCCTGCCTGGCTGGTTAAAGATGAGCTCGTGGATACCGTGACACTGAACCAGGTTACCATTATAGCCGGTGAGACGGGCAGTGGAAAGTCAACGCAGTCCGTGCAATTCATCCTGGACGATCTGTACAGCCGGGGTTTCGGCAAGATCGCAAACCTCATCTGCACACAGCCTCGCAGGATTTCGGCCCTGGGCCTCGCCGATCGTGTCAGCGAAGAACGTTGCTACAAGCTGGGCGAGGAAGTCGGTTATACCATCCGAGGAGAGAGTAAGACGAGCGCGCAGACGAGGATTACCTTTGTAACGACTGGTGTGCTTCTGCGGCGCTTGCAGACCTCGGGCGGCCGCACAGAAGACGTGATAGCCTCGCTGGCCGATGTCACGCATGTGGTGATCGACGAGGTCCACGAGCGTAGTTTAGACACCGACTTCCTCCTGAGCATCATCCGAGATGTGCTCAAGCGGCGGAAAGACCTGAAGCTTGTGCTCATGAGCGCCACTCTGGACGCCGCGACCTTCAAGGACTACTTCGCCTCGGAAGGCCTGCAGGTCGGTCTCGTCGAGATCAGTGGCCGAACCTTCCCGGTCGAGGACTACTACCTGGACGACATCATCCGCATGACGGATTTCAAGCCAAGCAATGACCGGTACTACGACGACAGCCAGGCCGGCGCCGACAAACCAGGCCAGGACCCCATCAACAAGATCATCCAGAAGCTGGGGTCCCGTATCAACTATCAGCTTCTCGCGGAGACGACCAAGGCCATCGATACCGACCTGTACCACTGCAACAAGAAGGGCGGTATATTGATCTTCTTGCCCGGCGTGGCCGAAATCAACCGGACATTGAACGAGCTACGGGCTATATCATCGTTACACGTCCTCCCGCTGCATGCCTCGCTGGAAACGCGCGAGCAGCGAAGAGTGTTTGCCAGCCCGCCCCCTGGCAAGCGCAAGGTGGTGGTGGCCACCAACGTGGCCGAGACCTCCATCACCATCGACGACATTGTGGCCGTTATCGACTCGGGCCGAGTCAAGGAGACCAGCTTCGACCCGCAGAACAACATGCGCAAACTCGAGGAAACCTGGGCCTCCAGGGCAGCATGCAAACAGCGGCGGGGTCGCGCTGGTCGAGTACAGGCAGGCATCTGCTATAAGATGTACACGCAGAAACTGGAAGACCAGATGGCGGAGCGGCCCGAGCCCGAGATCCGTCGTGTCGCGCTCGAGCAACTCTGCTTGTCGGTCCGGGCCATGGGCACCAAAGACGTGGCGGGGTTTCTGGCCAGGACGCCGACGCCGCCTGCGACGCCGGCTGTCGAGGGGGCCATTAAGCTTCTGCAAAGGATGGGCGCCCTTGACGGCGATGAGCTGACGGCGCTCGGTCAGCAGCTGGCCATGATCCCCGCGGATCTCCGCTGCGGCAAACTCATGGTCTACGGTGCCATTTTCGGCTGTCTCGAGGAGGCAGTAACCGTCGCCGCCATCCTCAGTACTCGGAGCCCCTTTCTGTCCCCGCCAGACAAGCGGGACCTGGCCAAGGAGGCGAGGATGCGGTTCGCCAAGGGCGACGGCGACCTTCTGACGGACCTTCGCGCGTTCCAGCAATGGGACGCCATGATGGAAGACAGGGTGCCGCAGCGCCAAGTCCGGGGCTTCTGCGATGACCACTTCCTCTCCTACCTGACGCTGTCGGACATCGCGGCCACGCGGGCCCAGTTCTACTCGTCGCTGGCGGAGATGGGCATCGCCCCGTACGCGGCGGCCACGGCGGCCCGGGCGGCGGGCGGCAGCCCGTCCTCGATGAGCCTCGTCCGGGCGCTCACGGCGTCGGCCTTCACGCCGCAGATCGCGCGCATCCAGTTCCCCGACAAGAAGTTCGCGGCGTCGATGGGCGGCGCCGTCGAGCTCGACCCCGAGGCCAAGACGATCAAGTACTTCACCCAGGAGAACGGGCGCGTCTTCATCCACCCGAGCAGCACCCTGTTCGACCACCACGGCTTCTCGGGGAACGCCGCCTTCGTCTCGTACTTTACCATGATGGCCACCAGCAAGGTCTTCATCCGCGACCTGACCCGTACGGCGGCCCCCTTAACCCTTTAAACCAACCCCCCCCCCCTTGCGCAGTTAGTGGCGGTGTGACGTAGACTGACGGGGTTTTCGCAGCATTCAACGCATTCACGCTCCTCTTGTTCTCGGGCGCCATCGAGCTCGACACACTCGGCCGGGGTCTGATTGTTGACGGGTGGCTGAGGTACGCAGGAAACCCTCCCCCTCCCCTCCCCGGCCCGCTTCGTAGGGGAGACAGCTAGCTGACTGATTCGTAATTGTGCATGCAGACTGCGTGGATGGGCGCGCATCGGCGTGCTCGTGTCGCGGCTCCGGGGCATGGTGGACAACACCATCGCCCTGAAGGTCAACAACCCGCAGACGAGCGTTCACGAGACCGAGGTCATCAAGCTGGTGACCAAACTCATAGAACTGGACGGGTTGGATGCATAGTCACGGCCGGGGGGGTGGAGGGGGGAAGGACGTTGGGTTGGGTTCCATTATAGCAGAAGCCCATTTGTGGATAGAGGGTACATAACTTGTACTACGTTTATTTAACACACGGGTGTGTGTCGCTTGGTACATACTTAAGCCCCACCCCCATGGGATACGGGATATAAGTCTCCCGGGCTGCCCATGGGCAAGCCTACGAAGAAAAGACCGGACCACGGGGATAGTGGCCATGCGTGGAGAGGGGAGGTCTGAAGCCACTCGAGATGGGACGGGGCCGGCGCATTCGTGATGTGTCCTCTAAGGCCGGTACAACGGGGGGTGGTTTTAAATAAAAAGAAGGGACGCGACGTGGAATCGCCACCCCGACACGTTTCCCCGTCCCAGGCAGCCGTTTTTGGGGGGGTGGGAGTCACTTCTTCTACCTCTGTCGCACAATATCGAAGAACCCGTGGTCGTTCCCAGAGACTCTCACCACACCCTTTCCGCTTTAAAAGTCAAGAAGGCCTTATATATCATACATACACACACACACGATTGATTACCTACTTCCTGCACCCTCGGCGCAAGACCATTCCCATTCCCGTTTCCCGCATTCTGCCCACCACCATGCCGACCCCACTCGACAACGCCATGCGCTCCAAGGTAAAGTACCTACATACCTACATACATCATAACCCGAAGTAGTCCGTACCATCCTAGGTACTATGACGATGGGAGTCGATATAAGAAGTTACACAACCCCCGATTCGGGCGAAACCTGGCGCTGACGAAGCGAAATCCCGCGTAGAACGCCGTTCTGGGTAAGTAGGGATTCTTTTTTTTTTCTCCCACTCGATCCATATTCCATTCATCCGTAGTTTCCTCGGGGCTCACGCGCCCCCCGTTGCAGGCTTCGCCGCCGTCGTCGTCGCGACGAGCGCCTGGGTTATCTGGGGCGGCGACATGTTCCCGGCCGAGGCCGACCCGACGGGCGACCCCGAAACCTGGACGCGCGAGGAGTGCCGCCGCTTCCTGGCCAACGTGAGTAGTCTCGTCACCCTTCTCCTCCTTGGGCTTGATTTCCTCCCCCATGTTGGTCTTCGTGGCGACGACAACACTGACGAAACCTCCCACCCCACGCCAGCGTAACCTGCACCCGCAGCCCGGCGATACGCGAGAGCAGTTGTTGGAGCGGGTCAAGGCCAACATGCGGCACATGCCCTAGGGCAGCTTATCCCTAGGAGGGCCTGAGGTGGTTACGGGGGAAGGGATGATTGTGTGGTATTATTGGGCGCCCTAGTGTTTGGGCGCATCCTGCCCGTCTTGGGTCCGAGGGCCGCGGTGCATGTGCTCGATGCTATGGGATGTATTTGAATTAATGGAACAGCCCATCTCCCCCATCCCGACGCTCGGAATCCTGGACTCGTCACCGTGAACGCCGCCAGAGCCAAGGAAACCAACCTGACTCCTCCTGCTCACGCTGCTTTTGTGCCAACAGCCTCTCCATCTCCCCGAGCTGCTGAGGCGCCAGGCTGCACGAACGCATGATTTCCACGATATCGTGTTTGTCACCGCGGGCGTCCCGGACCACGATGCCGGGGCTCGCCCCGTGCAGGAGCATCGAATTCGCAGCGGCGTAGATGTTCTCGGCGGCGAGGGGCGCGTCCGCACGGCGGCCGTAGTCGGCACACGCGCGCAAGAACAGCGACCACGGCGTCTGGCCGTCGTAGATGTAGATGGGCTTGTTGGGATCGGCCCCGGCCTGCAGCAGGACCTCGACAATCGTCGGCACCGGCCCCGCGTCCAGCTCCGCGTCCCGGAAGTCGGTCGGGGTGACGAACGCCGGCCGAAGCGCGTAGTCCAAGAGGGGCCGACCTTTCTTGGACAGCCAGGCCGGGCTTTCGCTCAGCCGCGTCTGCACGAAAATCTGAAGCCGGGCTTGGATGGCCGAGGAAACAAAGTCCTTCTGCTGCTCTTCTCCAAAGGTACCTTTGGGGGCATCTCGGTGGTTCGTCCAGTGATAACTCCGTCGCGGCTTCATGGAAGCATCATTGACTCGATCGAGAGCCTCGAGCAACTTGTAGGCTGCCAGCAGACGCGGCCCCGGCCCGCACTCGGGACTCTCCCGCGTTTGCTTCTCCATTCTCCAGATGTAGTACATCATGCTATCGGCCAGGGTGAAGACATGGTTAGCCTGGGATTTCCCCCGGCCCTGGACGTGGTAGATCTTGGTGAGAGCAAGCATGATTCGGCTCAGGGACATGTAGCTATCAAACCCCACAGGCCCTCGCTCCCGGACTATATTGTCCAAGGCGGGCGTCTCCAGAAAGAAATCTCTAACCGTGCGATGCAAAAAGTCCACCCTGTGACCCATGAACGAGGCCTCGTCCTTGTTGAACGTGATCTCCAGAAGATCGCCACAGCGGGCGCGCAGTCTCTTTTTCATCCTCACAAAGGAATCGGCAAAGTCGAGCTCCGCGGCTGACTCGTCGGACAGCTCGAGGGCATAGTCTGGGCTACTTTGCTCCCGCTCGAGGATATCGTACGCTAAGAGAGGCAGCGACTGCGCGGCGTCAATCGCCGTGCGGAAGATCCTGACGGATTGGTCCCAGTAAACCTCCTCGATGCCCCTGAGCATGTGCTTGAAATATTGCTCAAGGTCACTGGGCAACCGGTCAAGACGCTTCCGCAGCTCCATGTAGTTGTCCGTGTTGGAGATTCCCAGAAGTAAGGAGTCAACCACGAGATAGACCCACAAGAAGACACCCTCGGCCCTCCTCACAATCTCGCTCACGATGCCTTGACATCGATGATCGGTCCGGCACAGTTCTTGCCACACCTTGCTGGACCCCAGCTGGTCACGGACGTAAAGTTCGATGTCGTGGTACGTCAGGTCTTCGACCTTCAGCTGCATATCCGATGCCCCAAAAGCATCGTCAAAAGCATTCCAGGGACGGCTGGAAACGCAAATCTTGACCTCGGCCGACGCGCAGAGGTCCTGCAGCGACTGGAGGAGCTCATCGTACCGCACGGCGCCATCATTACGCCCAGCACCCCCTGTGTACTCGTCCAAGCCGTCGATGAAAAAGCAGAACTTAATTGTCGAGTCTGAGTGCTGCGTGAGGTCCCGGAGCAAGCCCGTCAGCTCCCGGTCCGACCATGGGTCCTGACTGGCGTGACCTGCTTGTGCCCATCGCGATGGGCAGAGCGTCGCGAGGAGATGGGGGCGCTCGCGAAGCACCTGGAACAACAGCGTGCGGATCAGTCCAGCCCGTGATCTCTGGACAGGCTGACCAGCGATCCAAAAGTAGTGGCTCGCAACCACCAGCTGCTGGCCGTGGGCCCAGGATTTGAGGGCTGTTCTTGTCCGGGGATGGCCGGCGATGAATCGCATGAGCGTCGACTTTCCGCTGCCAGGCTTGCCCCGGACCCAATAAATGCCTTGCCCCTCCTCGAGCCAATGCATAAAGTTGTGATGCTCCGAGGAAAATGCCCACTCGAACGTCTGCTCGTGGGCTTCCTTGATCTTGCTTTGCCTGAAGTGAATTTCGCGAAAGCGCAGGCTATCAAGCAGGGCTTGTTGTTTTCTAACGTTGCCGGCTTCGTCGACTAGATTGTCGATCTCCGAGCGTATCTGGGTCATGAACACGACTTCAGCAGCATCACTGTAGGTTGCCGGTTCCTTCTCCTTTTTGCGCTTCGTTTCACGGTCCACAATGGCTTGTGCCTGCGGAGTTAGAGCACGTAGCTGCTCTTGGATGGCGTCCAGCTTCTGCATCGAGTTGGCCTCGAGATTTCGGTTCGCGTCCAGAAGACCTCTCAAGGTAATGAACATAGAGGACTGCTGGTCACTGGGCGAAGATTAGTGGTAGACAGGCCACTGAGCTCCGAAAGCGTACCGAAGACTGTTCAAAGCGTAGAGCGCTACATCTCGGCGAAGACCTTCGAGCTTCAGCTGCATAGCCGTGAGATCTTTTCTATGCACGTTCCAATCCAGGAACATGAATTTCACAGTCGCCAACATGCTGTGGTTCTTGGTCATCCTCGTTGTGTTGATCTTCTCCAGGAGCTCCGCCGCCACTTTGTCGCATTCTCGACGGAATTGCTGTTCCGCCTTTCGCGCCTTCGAAGAGACAGGCATAGGCGCAGTGGTCTCTTCCCCCAAAGGCTGGAGAAGCTCCCGGAACCTCAAGGTGTGTTCTTCGAGCACTTCATTTTCCCTGGTGGTGCCGCTGGCTGACTTGCTCACCTCGCGGTACTTCTTAACCAGACCAATACCGCACTCGATAAATTGCAGGATGTTGCTGGCGAGCCCGATTGCGGCAAGCTCGGCCATTGTTGTTGGCGCCGTCGACGGATGGTGTAGTTGGAGCCCTCAGCCAGATTCAGGCTGAACGGCTGAGAGAACGCCTGAGCAATATCGGGGGCTGAGCCATTGGGGGCCGAAAGAACAAAATGCCAAGCTTCCACCATCATGCAGTCAGCAGGGGCGGGGGGAAACCGTTACCCTTGTCACCCTCTTCATACCCGTCTTCGAGCCTCTGCATTATCCTTGTATGTTGGTGACTGCCATGATGGAATAGAGAGGATGCGTACGGAGATGTAGCCATCGAGGCCCAACTGCCGGTAGTATGGTCGTTTCCCAGGAAGTGACTATACTCCGAGGAATTCACCCCGGAGGGTCAAGACTGGACCAGTCGTAGGACTTGGCATCGTATTCAACAAACCGTTGGAATGTTGCCGGCGAGAGACTAAGTGCGACAAGCCTCGTTGTTGAAGGAGCTTTCGGTGTAAATGACGTAGCAGAGAGAGAGCGCGCACGCGAGAGAGAAAGAGAGAAATAGGCCAATAATGATGGAGAGGGGAAGGAACGGTGCACGGAATCGATCAGGCTGGGCAGCGGCGTGGGGATTTGGGGCAAGAGCGGGCTGATTGGAGGTGCTGAGAAGAATATGGGATGTACACAACGCCAAGATTCCTCTGACCTGTGCAGCCAGCGGACCAGCTGACTGATGCAGCAACAACTTCTCGGCATTGTCAGCTGGCTGAATACATAGTTTTCTTTTTCATTTTTCGTGGCAGTCCATACGCCCCGCGAACTACCCCTACCTCTCGGCGACGGTAACATCACGTCCGTCTGCTTTTTCCGATCCCATCATCGTCTCTGCCCATCCACGCCCCGAAGAGGCGGGTGACAGCGAACCATGAGTGGGTCTCTCAGACGGTTGTTCCCCCCACGGGGACCCTGGAGCCGCAATATTAATAACTGCGTGGTAAAAACCACCAGACAGGGCAAAGGGAAGAACGGCAGCGGTGCCCCATCGCTCGGCCTTCGAGCCCGACGGGCCCGTTTTGATCGGTAACCGTTGCCCCATGTTCTTTCTTTCTCCCCCCCCATGCCTTCGTTCCGGGAGCTGACTAAACCACCCCCCGGCGTGCGCGGCCAGAGGAAAATGGCTTCACCCGGGAAAACCGACCGCTGCTCGGCCAAGACCCCCACGTCACCGTCTCGCCCTTCAAGGACGAACGCCCGTGGGTGCGCTGGCCCATCACCCTCGTCAAGCCCTTCTACGTCTTGTACCAGTCTGTTGTAGGTCCGCTAGTCAGGTTCGACACCCGGTATCCCGGCGTGATGCCAGCCTTGGTGTCTGTCACTTTCTTCCTCTGTTGCCTCGCTCGGCTCGCAAGAGAATGAAGACGCGACGTTACTACCCAAACTCCAGCGTAAAAAGATTGAGCACTGCGCTATCTCATGTCGAAAAAAAAAAGAAAGAGAGAGAGAGGGAGAGAGAGAGGAAGAGAGGGGGGGAGAGAGAGGGAGAGAGGGAGAGAGCATGAGCCGTCTTCTCAAGGCAAATCGACATCTATTGTAACCACCAGGGCTCCCAGACATTACCCGGAATCTATTATCTCTTATTAACGCTACCTACGTACTACTGCTATGGTGTGATGCCCTATCTCATATGTCCAAGCTGCCACATCAACAGCCATACGCCTCCCGGTTTCTGAATATTAGTCCGCTACTCCGCGCCTTGCATCAAAAACCTCCCCGAAAGTGAAGCCCCCTGCCACGCATCAACCGCCTCCACCCGCTCCATTTCCCTTTCCGTCGCGACGAAATCCCGACTCTCCTGCTTGATCGGGCGAGCATCCGCCCCCGTCTCGCAGGACTTCCCTGAGTTTCTCCAGCGCCTCCAGCCGTTCCTTCTGACCCGCCGAGGTTACGGTCCCGCGACGCTTCCTCGTGCCGCTGCGCATCAAGGGGGCTGCGCCCTTGCTGTCGTATGACATCCGTTCGGGACTGCCTGACGGGGTACCCACGGCGAGATAATTCCTCATGCCCCCGCCCTTCTTTCCCGGGCTGAAACCCCCGCCGCGGAGGACGGGCAGCGTCGGGCTCCCCATGTCGGCCGTTGCGTTGCTGTGTCCGCTGACGCAGCTGACCTGGCTGTTCATCCGTCTGAGCTCGGCGACGGCCATAGCTACTTGGCAGCTGTCTCTGTTGTTCGTATTCAGCGGCCCAAGGGTGTCTTGGGAGTACGTAGACTCAGGCGACCCTTCTCGTTGGCTTCGTGGTATCGAGTCGGTCCTATTAGCTGCCAAGCTTCTGATGGGCTGGTCCACGCCCGACACTAATTTCAACGGTAGTGGCTTCGTGGGCGAGTTCTCTATACTCTGTATCGTGATCAATCTGGCAGGGCCGTGCAATGTTGCCGTTCCACCGTCTCCACGACCGTTTGATGTCGTCGACACGTCTCCTTCTGACGAAGCTGAGCTCGCCCGCCTGACGCCGAGCGTGGGCGAGCTGGTCTTTGGGCGGGGCATATAAGGTGGCGGGAACACTCTCTGGCCGTGTGACGGCGGCGTTGGCGTCTGCGTGGGCTTCATAACTCGCACGATTGGTGTTGCCTCCGTGGCTGTTTCACATCTCTTGCCATTTTCTGCGCGGGGTATTGGGGAGAAGACCTGAGAAAGCCGCGCCTTCTTCCTTGACGACGACGTATTCACCACAAAAGGGTCATCATCCACACCGTACATGGAAGACTGCACCTTTGTCTCCGTCGGGGGCTCTGACTCCAGGAGGGCGAGGGGTGTTGTACCCGTAGGCTGCTGCACGATTTTCACTGAGCCCACTTGCCCCAACGTCCCCCTTCTCACACGCAACGACTGGATATCCTTGCTGCCATCCAAAGAAGACTTGGGGAAGACTGTGCCTGGATCAACGGGCAGACCCTCGATCACCGTACATCTTTCCATCAAGCTGTCATGTTTGGACTTCGGTGCTTGGCTCCTCTCTGGCTCCTCGTCCTCGCTATACAAGGTCGACAGTGCAGAGGATTTGGAGCTTCTGTGTGAGATGGGCTGTGAATGCAGCTTCGGTTCAGCCCCAGTCAGAACTTCCTTGGCCCTGATGTGTCGACTCGGGCTGGACAATGCCGTTTGGACTTCAGGTTGCGATACCCTCCGAACACCAACCAGGCTATCTGGCTCAGAAGCGACGGAGGATACGAAGGAGATATGAGAAACCTGCGAGATGTCTCGATCGTGCTGTGTACCTGGCGTCTGCTCCCGCCGTTGCCTTTTCCCTGGAGATGCCTCGATTGCTTCCAGCTCGGCGCATATCATAACAGCTGGTGCGCTCTTCTGGCTCTTAGTCGGGCTGACTGCCTCGCTGCCGGGCATGCTATCCGTAGCAGCAGCGTCATCAAAGCGGGAGACGCTCACGGCATCTCTCAAGGTGCCCGTTATTGCAAGCATCGTCTGCCGCCGAGCACTCCTGCTCCCATCCTGGAGCCTTGCCGCCGTCATTCGAAGAATTTCCGTCAGTTCGACGTCAGCCGCTGCCTTTTTGGCGATGGGTGGTTGTTGCGGGTTGGGTAGCCTGGCATTGCCAGCAAGCTGCTCTGCCGCCTCGAGAACGACCGTGTTCCGTTGCCTCGGGTTGTGAATGACGGCAGACGGCGGTCTGGGGACGGGCATCGTCAAACTCGGCAGAAGGGCGGGGTGGTACTGTTGCATTGCGCTCTGATCCGGTGCAGGGGTATCGTAGGAAGTTCGATGGGCGTCCCGAAGCCACTCATCCACGTCGGCGAAGCCGATGCCTTGTTCCATGTGCGGGATCGTTGGACTTCTAAATAGCCAGGTGTCGCTCAGGGGTCTTTTCATCTGCAACGTCCGCCGCAGAGGACTCCCAAACCACGAAAACCGGCCGCCTTGCTTCCCGTTCTGAGGCTTGCATACACGAGGTCCATGAAGTCTATCTTCGTCAATCCAGGAGCTCCGTCGCCGCATCTGCGAAAGCGCTTGGCCCTTTTGCTTTTCACTCATCTGAGATCGCTCAGGGGTAAGAGGGCCATCCTCGGAGAAAGGGCCCAGGTTAAGGCTCTCACGCCTGGAAAATAAGGGTGGCAGCACTGGCAGTGACCAGTGCTTGTCCTGGGTTGCATCGGCTGGACTGTATTGGCCATCGCTGGCGCGTTTCTTCTGTAGGCGTCGGGATGGGTGGTGTGGTTTCCTCTCAGAGGTGTTGCGCGTTGTTGCCTCGGGTGCCGGACCTCCGAGCAAGCCTTTCCGGCCATCCTGCCACTTTGCGAGGCGCAGAAGCGGTATTGCGAAAATGACAAACAGCACAATGGAGCCACCGACAGCAATGCCCACGATTGCGCCGAGTGAGATAGACGAGCTTGCCCCGGATGCCGAGCTCCGGGGCTCGATCGAGAAGGCCAAAATCTGTAGAGGGCTCGGCATGGCGGATTGTCGGGTCGAAAGCCAGGGAACAAAGAATGGCGAAGGCGAAGGCGAGTCCTGCGCGCGCTCTTCTCAATTGGCGGCGTCACACGGCTTCTTCTCTTTCTATCTTACGAAGCAAAGCCCGTTTGCCGCAGCAGGGTGCAGCTTTGGAGCAAAACATAACACTGAGTACTTAGGTACACTGTTAAAAGAAGAAAAGGCATGGGCTTGTGGTTGGCGGCTTCCAGTCCCATTTCGACTGTTGTCGTCTGTGGAATGCGTCACCGAGCAGAGCTGCATTCCAGCAGATCCGTCGGAATTGAGACATGAGGCTGGTGGTAAATTCATTGCTCTCTCTCTCCGTCCTCTCTTTCTCTCTTTTGACATCACTCGCTTGTTGGGGAGGCATGAGTAAGCCGTTGGGTTGGTGGTCATACCAGAGCCTGCATTTGCCTTGCATATGAGGAATGGGGATCTAAAAGGCCCTCATTCGTAGTCAGCCAATGGTGCTTCTCGGCTGCTCGACAGACCATGTTCACTGCAGCAACGCTCGTCTTCGGATGTTTCGGGCGTCATCTGAAGGCAGATTAGTGGGTGAAGCGGTGTCGTCGGTAGTACATAGCACCCGGTCAACATACCTATCATGAGAGTACAGGCCGGCGTCAGGATCACGCCCATTCTTTCATTGAACGGCTATGTTCCCCGAGCCTCCATCACCGTCCTCGTCAACGCCGTCGTAGCCATTGCAGCCTTTCTGCTTGGCTTACTCGGTACGGGGGCGCTTGGGATCAC
The DNA here is from genome assembly GCA_029489945.1 of Nigrospora osmanthi. NCBI lineage: Eukaryota > Fungi > Ascomycota > Sordariomycetes > Amphisphaeriales > Apiosporaceae > Nigrospora > Nigrospora osmanthi. Next base: position 1,425,038 of record CP120503.1, on the reverse strand, counting down.
CGTTTTCCTCCGCTGCCTCGCCGTTGGCATCGTTGCCGTCCATCTCGTCGCGGATGCGAACCCTGCCCGCTCCCTCACCCAACTCGCCACTGACACCCTCATTTTCCTCGGCCTCGACCTCTTCCCCACCGATCCAGTTGCCGTCGGCATCGAAGTACTCGTGCACATTGTCTGCAGTGATCCAACCCGAACTGCCGGGCATGGGTGGAGGCAGGCCACCATCGGCGTCGCCTTGGAAAGCGCCGGGCAATCCTTCCAAAGCCTCGCCCTCGAAGACAATGCGATCCGTATCCTCGTCATCCTCGTCATCCTCATCGGCCGGGTCGGGATGCAAGTTTTGGCAGGAAGAAATCTGGTCATAGAGTGCCGAAGTCCGCTCAGCGTTGAGCGGGTCAATGGTCGAATCCGCTGTGGTCGAGGGGGTGTTAGACGGGATGAGCGTCAGCTCGATGGGGTCGAAGCTATCGTCGTCTTCGCCGCCATCACCCGAGAACTCGAGCTGCATGTAGACTCCGACAAATTTGAGATCCGAATTCTCGGGAGACCCGAGGTGCTTGAAATTCTTCACGGCATGAAGCGTGATGGCAGGGTAGGGTATCTCAATGCCCGTGCCGCTGGCCAGGGAGAACAGAATGAACTTGCTACGAGCTTGGTCAGCAGTGTTGTGCATTACTGGCATTATCTCATTCACGAGGTCACGTACCTCGACGCCACGAAGACGTGCACGTTGGCCTCCTCGCGCAAGTGCTTGCCGCCCTCGTTCTCCAGGGCATGGCTCTCTGGTGGGGTCGGGTTCTTAGCTGCCGAGTCGGCGCCTGTGAAGAAGAACAGCCTCTGGTACTGCTCTTCGGAGCACCATGCCTTGATGTGTTCGTCATGGAAGTACAGGATGGCCTTCCCGTCGAAGAATGTTTGCGGTGTCTGCGCCTGGTACTCGCTCAGAGGCTCGAAGTCGTTTTCTGCCGACGGACAGCTCTTGATGACGGTGGGCAACATGGTGCGAGCTTGACGGACCGACGCAGCGACGGCTACGTTCCACTGTAGGGTGAAGATGTGAGGCCCTTAGTATTTATTAGGCACCTGGCATGGATGGATCTCGCTCGGCGCATTCATAAAGTAAAGTACGAATGGCTACAGCCAGCGGATGGATGACTGACGGCTTGGCAGATCGGTCTTGTTCAATGAGCTTTCCCATTCAACCCCGATGGCGGGGCTTATCGTTATCTAGATTCCCCATCACTCTGTACATGTACCTATCGATAGTCGCTCCCCTGTTGGTATGAGGTAAAGAGGTAACCGGTACGTAAGTACCTCGTCGCATACCGTTCGGCCTCTTCCATCCATGGTAACCTGACCAACTACTCCTTTGCCCTTCGGAGGTCCATCCCGCGCGTCATCCTGCGTATTCATTGACAGATTGCTTCTACACAACCCAGGCCGTCTCGAAAACGCGCAGGCTGGGTGCATCCGATCGCTATTTCTCACCGAGCCTGCGATCATGCATGATAACCGTACCGGCTCACCTCCATGACTCTACCAAGGTCCACCATTCGCTGACCTCTCGCAGGCACCCACCCGTTGCTGGCCCAGGTGCCGCTCACCGTGTCGCCCTTTGTGTCCCTCCCCGTAGCCTCGACGCTTCCGTATACCTACAAAAGCATGCCCTCGACCCTCCCGCCGCCGGTAACCGGCGTCACAGGCGCGACCGACTCCAAACCGCGCTACGTCGTCTCCGCCTCAGGACATGCCGCACACCCCGAGGACATCATCCAGAGCTGCAAAGCGCTGCAGGCCCACGTGACGCGGATGCAAGAGGATGCCGAACGTGAGATCCGGGAGCTCGATGAGCGAATTAAGGCCATGGAACTGGCCGAGAAGCGCCGCGTGGCCCCGGGCTGGCTGGACAGCGAGGCCAGGATTCTGGAACCGGAGCGGAAGCAAACGACCTCCGGTCTCTCCGAGGCCGGCCAGCCGGAAGAAGCTGGCTTTTTGCCCGGGCAGTTTGCCGAGATGAGCCTGGCGGATCGGCAAGGGGCGAGCGAGATGGCTGGTGCCCAAGGCGAGGAAATGGACAGGGCTTTCGGGGGCAAGTAAGAGCCTGTCGACATGTCAAATGACTTTTTCTTTGTTTTCATAAGGGATATATTGGGTTGCATCCGCAGACGGGCGAGGCGTTCGGCTGTCAGGAGACACTTACACACGGCGTTCCGGAAGCATCACCGCAGGGGCTAGGGGATATTAAGGTGCTCTTAGCGTACTAAGTACGATGATATAACATTCCGTATACAGGGGTATCTGCACGGCTTCATAATCACGCATGCTTTTTCTTGTGGGCAACGGGCATACCGCCAGGCTTATTTGACCAGCCGCTTTGTGTATTTGCGAAAGATCGCAAGGCTCCCTCCAACGAATGGCTCGGTCGAATCCCCGGCTGCCGCAGTATGGCTGCATTGCAATGATGAGTTGTTCCCTAGAACTTGATGAGCCTCAAGCACCGGAAACATCCGTAGTGGGAACATAGGTACCAGTGGCGTGCGCATCACTTGCTGTATGTTGCGCCCGTTGGTAGATAGAGGAGCCCATGGATTCGGAGCTGAAACAGTCGCCCGGCTATTCGGCACCATCGGAGTGATAGTCGAACGTGTTCGGTATGGGTGTCTCAGCAGAAGCGTCGAGATCGGGATCGGCCTCGGGCAGAGTCATTCCTGGAGTGCTCAACTCGTTGGTCGGGCCAGGTGGGACGGGTCCTTCTAGCATACTGCCCTTCAGCACCTCTGTCATTCGCTGGGCCCATTCCCACGGTCTCTCGCGGCCACCGGGTGAGCTGTTGAAGTATTCCCAGCCCATGACGCCGCCAAAGCCGGGGAATATGAACTTCAGCAACTTGATGTTCGGTCCCAACAAGTGCCAGTCCACATATCCATGGCCATTGTCGGGGGTGGTCACGACACCAAGAACAATCTTTGACGGGTTCCATTTGCGGGCGACCATCATTTGGTACATGAAAGGGGTGCCGGCGTTGCCCCATCCGCAGTAAAACTGTGTGTTGTACCAGGCAATGTCGTTTCCGCGCAGTGCCTCCAGGGCCTGGTAGTCGAAGCCGCTCAGGTTGTGGCGGGCATCGAGCAATGCCGCAGCCACGGGGGCCAGGGTAATAATAAAGCTGGGGCCGAAGTCGGCGCGCAGTCTATCGATCAGGCGGACAATGTTGGCCAGGGACATCTCCTCTTCGACATCCAGGTCCAGCCCATCGAGGCCCCTCTCCTTGACCAGGTCGTGCACAAGCGCGTAGTATTTCTCAAAGGTGGCGACGTCTCGGTCAAGGCGGGCGTACGATCCCTTAGCTGCTCCGCCCAGCATCCCCAGCACCTTGATGCCACAGGCTTGGGCGAGACGGAGCTCGGCCCAGAGCGTGGTGTACCGAGGGTCGGCGGGACGATGGTCGTTGAGAGTTAGCCATGTGGCGCCGTTCGCATCATCATTGATGTGAATGGCGGCAGCGATGATGTGTGTCACGGCAGTGCCGGGCTGCTGCACCAAGGGCAGAATCGAGATGTGGTTGCCCTCGGGGTCATGAGTAGTCTGGTGATAGACGACCAATCGCGGTAAAGGGTCTCCGGGGATGGGCGCCATGGTGGGCGTTACTTGGACGGCGGGGCAGGGGCGGTGTCTATTTTTTTTTTTTCAGGGATGGGCGTGCGGGAGAAGGAACGCGTGTACGACGCCTATATCGGGTGTGCGCTCGTACAACCTGGATCGGCTTCGTTGTATAGGAACGGGGATGGTGAAGAACGCCCGCTGCCAAACAACGCGTACAGGTGTGTAGGGGAGGCACTTGGTTGGATGTAGGCAATCTAGATCCGTTGGTTTGGATCCAAACCGATACACGCAGGGGAACGAACAATCGGGCGGATTAAGCCGTTTCGGGGCACTGGGGGGGGCGGGAGAAAGGAATGTTAGCGTCACGAGGTACCTCTGCCGGCTGTTGTTTGGAACGTTACCTAAGAAGGAGTTGGAGCAACGACCCGTAGGGAAACGGATCTACATAGTCATCGTGCGTGCATGTATTGATCTACTACTTATGGATGTATATGGATTCCCATGGGGAAAGGGGGCTATACATGATCCATATGGAAATCCCATGGGGAATGGGGTCTGTAAGTAAGTACTTAAAACATGGAGCTGTTGCTTGTATGGATCGCGTACTTTTTTACTTCCATCTCCAATGAATATCAGGAGGCACACATAGTACCTAAGTACTTTACTTAGCTGGGTTTACAGCTACAAGTATCTCCAATACCTACCCTACACACTAGGGCTACTAGGTACCTAAGCTGGGTGCCTGGCCTGATCCTCCCATAGAGCCGACTGTACTGTCTGCCACATGAGACAAAATGCAATGGGATAGGATTGTCGTCAACATCCATTGCATGCCGACCTCTATAGATGGGAGGAAAATATCCATAAGTTGCACCATCATGGAAAATTCCACCATGCAACATGATAACCCCTGACGCAGGAAGCCCCGGCCCTCCCGGTACCCCTAGAGACATACCTAAGTAAAGCAAGTACCCAAGGTATGGGGCACTTCACGGAAGAGCCGTTCAGCTGGAGGGCTACTGAGTAAGTAGGTCTCAGTACTAGGCCGTGGTTGGCTCCTCGGGTACCGACCGCCAACTGGCAGAACTCCACTTTGGCAGTCGAGCAAGGAGCTGCCCTCGGCACCTGCTATCCATGGAGCAAGCGTGTGCATGGATCTTACCAGGCGTCAAAGGCGATCCAGGCATGGATGTGAATGGACCTGAACGAATTGTTCCCCAGGGGCGTCCTGTCACAACGCACTTCTGATTCTGTCCATTCTGCACTCCATCTCTCGGCCGATTACCACGCCCCCCCCCCGGGAAGCGCCTCTCTTCCTCGCCGCGTATCGCTTGCTTTCTTGGGTCTTCCCAGAGCCCTGGGCTGGGCTGGGCTGACCAACGTTTGACGTCATGAAGTTCGCGAAAGAGCTCGAGCAGGAATTGGTTCCGGGTAAGTTGTGTCTAGCCTCGTCCCGAACAAGCAAACTCTACCTCCGCGAAACCTACCTCCTAATCTCATGCGCCTGCCCCGGGTCGTGAATTCAAACTGACATGACAATGGTCTGGGAACACGCCAGAATGGAGGATCAAGTACCTGAATTACAAAGCCGGCAAAAAATACGTCAAAGCCGTGAGACGCGCCATTGCCAAGACCAATGGGACGCCTCACAGCTATGGCAGGCGAGGTGAACTTCCTCCACGGAACACGCCTGGCTCGCTCCAGAACCACGTATCTCCCCGGAGCGCCGTTCGCAGTACGGATGAAAGACTCGGCGAGCCAGCGGCCATTGGTAAGAAGGCCGCTGCTTCTGACTCGATCCCCGGGGGAACAGAGCGTCAGTCTTTGACAAAGTCGCCCGGGAACGGAAATTATGGGAGTTTCATAACAACGTCTCCGTCTCACTCATCCTCGGCCCAGGCCAAAGCAGCTTTCGAGCTGCCGGCACCGGCGATGCGCGTTCCAACCAACGGGACCGAGCCCGCGCCGCCGCATCACGATGGCCCTGGCCAGCCTCCCAGCCGTTTGGCACTGCATCGGAGTGCCACCATGGCAGCCAGTAGACAGTCGGCATACTTTCCCGCGACTCCGCCGCGGCCACAACGCCCGAACTTGACGACTGCACAAAGTTCCTCGGCCCGGCTCAGACGCCTGGTCTCAAACGGCACTGTACCCGAGGGCCCCGAGCCCGACTCTATGGGCTTGCAAGCTTTGGACAACGTCCGCCAACGTGAGCGAGAGTTCTTCGCTTTTATGGATGCTGAACTCGAGAAAGTAGAAGCTTTCTATAAGCTCAAGGAAGAGCAAGCTGGACAACGACTCGCTGTTCTCAAAGACCAGCTACACGAGATGCGCAACAGGCGGTCTCAAGAGCTGGCCGCGTACAAGCGCCGCAAGGATCGCGAGAACGGCGAAAGCTACGACGAAGACATGCCCAAGCACCCCCGCGAGGGCTCACAAGCTTGGATAGAACCGCTCAAAGCCAAGATCTTCAAGCCGGGTCCGAACTCGAAGGCCTTAATCAAGATGCCGACAACGCCTGTCTTTGCTGCCGCCCAGCAGGGTGACACCCACAGAGACTATACCCGACGCCCCCATGACGATGACGTTCCTTACCGGACAGCCAAGCGCAAACTGAAGCTCGCCCTCCAGGAGTTCTACAGAGGCCTTGAACTATTGAAGTCATACACGCTCCTGAACAGAACTGCCTTTCGAAAGCTGAACAAGAAGTACGACAAGGCGGCCAATGCGCGACCACCATATCGATACATGAACGAAAGGGTGAACAAGTCCTGGTTCGTAACCAGCGACCTCCTTGACGAGCATCTGATCGCGGTGGAGGACCTCTACGCGAGATACTTTGAAAAGGGCAACCACAAGATAGCAGCCGGTAAGCTGCGTCGCCTGTCTCGTGGGCCTCGAGACGTGTCGGGCAGCACGTTTGTCAATGGACTCTTCATCGGCATTGGTGCCGTCTTCGGAATCCAGGGGCTCACATATGGTGCGGAGCTCCTGTTTGACCCCGATCCCATCGTGCGAACGCACACCGGCTATTTGCTCCAGATATACGGCGGCTACTTCTTGATGCTATACCTTTTCTTCCTCTTCTGTGGCAACTGTTACGTCTGGACCAAGAACAAGATCAACTACCCTTTCATCTTCGAGTTGGACCCCCGGCACAACTTGGACTGGAGACAGCTGTCCGAGTTTCCATGCTTCTGTTTGTTTCTGCTCGGCATCTTCATCTGGCTCAACTTCACCCGCTACGGATCGCCTGCCATGTTTCTATACTACCCGGTATTGCTCATATTCCTTACGGCCGCGTTAGTTTTTCTGCCGGCGCCTATCCTGGGCCACAAGAGTCGGCAGTGGTTTGTTTATTCCCACGTAGGTTATACCCGGTCGTCTAGGCTGTCTTCTCAGCCGACTGACCGCTGCGCAGTATCGCCTGCTCTTCGCAGGGCTCTTCCCCGTGGAGTTCCGAGACTTCTTTCTCGGCGACATGTACTGCTCCCTCACCTATGCCATGAGCGTGAGTTGTCATGACCCTGCTAGTTCTGTGGCCTCGCTGACACTCCAAAGAATATTGAACTGTTCTTCTGTCTCTACGCCCACTACTGGCAAAACCCTGCCCAATGCAACTCGAACCATTCGCGGCTCTTGGGATTCTTCAACACGCTGCCTCCCATATGGCGAGCCCTGCAATGCATTCGTCGTTACCTCGATACGAAGAACGTCTTTCCTCACCTGGTCAATCTCGGCAAATACACCATGACCATCTTAGCTGGTGTCGCCTTGTCCTTGTATCGGATCGATGAGAAAACCTCGCACCTGGCGCTATTCATCACGTTCTCTGTCGTGAACGGCATTTATTGCTCGGTATGGGACCTCCTGATGGATTTCTCCCTACTTCAGCCGGACTCCCGGCACATCCTCTTGCGCGACATTCTTGCCCTGAAGCGACGCTGGCTTTACTATGTCATCATGGTCATCGATCCCATTTTGCGATTCTCATGGATCTTCTACGCCATTTATACGCACAACACCCAGCACAGCACCGCCATGTCCTTCTTTGTGGGTTTCGCTGAAGTAAGTCGCCGCGGCATGTGGGCACTGCTTCGTGTGGAGAATGAGCACTGCTCCAACGTCGCCCAGTACAAGGCCAGTCGCGACGTTCCACTTCCCTACAATCTTGAGCACGAACCGTTGGTCGAGCGTGCCAGTGCCGAAAGTGTCGGCGGGTCGGCACAGGTCCGCGACAAGGCGGCAGAAGCCGACGACAACAGGCTGGGGGCCGCGACCTCAGCCCAGCGCGCCGATACTCTGCCAGCCGACACAGCCACAGCTGCGACAGGTAACGCCATGGCCGATGAGAGCGGCGGCCTCAGGCGCCGGAGAAAGTCGGACTTGCGAAGTGGCGGGGAGAGTATCCGGAAGATTATCGCCGAGGCGCACAAGCAAGACTTCGAGAAGAAGCGACGCCCGGCAGAGCAGCCCAAGGATGACGGCACGGAAGCCGATGACATGCCCATCGATGAAGAAGACGAGGAAGACGATGACGACGACGACGACGACGCAGGCTCGGCCTTGGACGAGCGTATGGAAATGCGGCGTGCCGAGACACTGGGCCGCGACGGTCAATAATCCTACCTCTTATCAGGTGGGATTGGGCAGGGAAATGGGAATGGTGTCTTGCGGTACAGAGAGGGCACCAATGTTGACTCAGTATATCAGGATAGGGAAATGGGGATTTGCACCGTATCCCTTTACCAGATAGAGGCGTGTTACGGTGGACATGGTTATGGTATGTATGCGGATGCGAACGAGATAGCCTACAACATCCGTCAAGCATACAATAGAAAATGTGTAGTTATTCCTCGGTTCACACGACTGCCTCGTCTCTTCGGCGCACTTGAGGGTGTCGGGAGTTTGGCCCGACGCAGGACGTACAGCCTATTCGATCTATACAAGAAGCACATACAGCATGGAGGCGGACATGGCCGCCGGTGCGGGCGAGCACATGCAATCGACTTGACCAGGCGACACAAGAGGCCGCTCCCCCTAGGCCAGGAGGTCAGTATGGTAGCGGCCGCCTCGTACAAAGGCACAGCGCCGTCAAGTCATCCCGGTCGATGGGCTTTTCATCTCATCTTACTGGACCGAGTCGACGATGGCCCCCTTTTTCAGGTGTGCAGCAGGCGGCAGTGCCGTGCCAAGCTCATCATGATCGGGTTACCACCCTGCCACACCCATACCCATTTGACCGATCTCAGGGGTGGTGGTACATGGGGGGGGAGGCATGGGGGTAACGAGGCTTGCTACAGATAGATAGATGGTCGCGTAGCCGCCGGTAGGACCTTCCAGTGTATCCGACCAACCGCTACGTCGCTTCTTTTTTTGCACACATGGCGTGTGTGTGTCCCTGTCTCTCGGCTCGCTGCTCGGCTGTCTGACAACTGGTGCAACTTTGGGGGGCGAGCCTGTCGAGGAGGGGGGGACGACGGCTCCCCTGGCCGCTGCTTCTCCTGTTTTTTTTTTTTCCTTTTTTTTTCTTTTTGTTTCGCGGTAGATAGCTCCATACACGAAAGCCACACATACATACACACACGCGCGCGCGCGCGCATCTTTACTGGCCCTTTTTCTTCTTTCCCAATGCCAACCCGTCAAGTGCCGCGCGATCGGCATGAACAAGGATACCCACTTGAGCCTATCAACCGAACCGCGCTTATCAAGGAGGTCTCTCGTCTGCTCCGTGCACGTCGCAAGGGCGGGCGGGCGCGCGCATCAAATGGTTTGGGAAGGGCAATGGGAGAACAGGGTGGGTGGGTGAGTGGATGTCCCAGGGGGTGGGTGTGTGCCTTCGCGCAAACCACGGCTGCACTGGCGGCATTGGTCCTGACTGCTCGAATCGGGCGAATCAAACGTGGGAATAACGCGGGCGTTGCTGGGAAGGGGGAAGGGGGAAGGGGGGGGAAAGCTGGAGGGAACCCATTTCCCTCCAGCGTCTTCTTCCCCTTCCCTTCAGCTTCTCCCTGTCTCCCTCCCCCCCGTGCCCTTGATGACTGGCTGCGAGGATAGATGCTTGAGGGATGTAGTAGTGCTAGACGGATTGGTGGGCAGGCTGTCGCGGTGGCGAGGACCCTCGAATTTAGATTTTTTTTAGAGCGCGGCCCCCGTTCGGCTTCCCTCTTTCGTGTTTCCGGAATGACGGGCACCGGAAGGTAGGGCGGCGGTCGTACAGCCTCGCAGACGTTGTAGTCTTGGCGACCGCAGCAGCGCATATGGGAAACAGCCCTGGTCCCCTTGGGAAATGAAGCCGTGGGTCGGCCGAGCCCACCAACGACGTGCCCGTCGTTTGCGTATCCTTCGTTAGGGCCAAGGCCGGCCGTGCGACCGTGGCCGCTCAACGCAACACGGGCTCTGCCTGGCCGGCCAGCCAGTCCTGGGCAGCGAGCGGATTGGGGGGTTCGCCGTCCGTATGTTACGGTCTATCCATGCCTGCCAGCCTGCCCTACCCTACCCTGCCCTGCAGGAGTTACTAGCGAGAGAGAGAAAGAGGTAGGTGTGTACGATGTACCTGACTACCGGGGGTATTATTAGTAAGGGCGGCGCTTTTGGCGGCTTGAGTCGCGCACGACATGACCGCTACTGCAGCCTGTCCCTGCTTCTGGCGGGCAGGCGGGACATGGGCGGGCATCGCGTTACCGCCTCCCGTCGGGCTTGCGCCCATTAGAACGAACTGTGGCGGCCGGGCTGACTGGGCCATCCTGGTGTGAGCATGCGCGTGGCGACGGGCAGAAGGCGCGCTTTCGTCAACGGCGTGCCGCTAGCCAAGGGGCCGGCACGCGTTCCCGGGCTCGTCAGGACGAAGGCGGGCGATCCGGAGTTGGGGGTTGGTGGCCTTTGGGAGGGGGGTGCATGGTTTCACAGGCGGCGTTCGCATCCCATTCCCACATACCACCCGAGACCACCCGTCGTCCCCCCATCAGCTCCGTTGGCGCTTAGCGAGCGCCCTGAGGGACTGGACTGGCTGGCTGTCGGGACCGCCTCGGGGAACCTCGGCCCGGCAGGCTGGGTGGCTCGCGGGTGCTGATTGATGATGGTGGTGGCGAGCTCGGGGTGCCGAGGGGCGCTCGTGTTATCGAGGCCAAAACTTGGTGCAACGCGAAAACAAAGAAAAGCCCGTGGGGCTCGCGCGCATCTTATATACCTAAGATAGCCCTCTTCCACAAAGGGGGTTTCCCGAAACTTTGGGTCGCTGCTGACATGCCTCAAGTGGAATCCGGCAGTGTGCGAAGTACGGAGCAGGAACATCCATTCATTACCTAGGTACCCCAGGGCCAAGGCGCGTGGAAGGGGACCTGCGCAGCTGCGCTGTTACCAGATCTTACGGTAAAATCTGGAGACGAAGTTCGTGGGGTCGGATCGAACGGCACTGGCGGTGGTCCGGCATGGCGGCTCCGATATAACACCGGGTTGAGTATGGAGATGCAGGACGACTGTCAGATTGATTACCTAACACACGCTGGGCCATATCCCGCCAGCACACTGCACGGCCTCCAGACGATGAAACGCCGCAGCCGGCGAAGCGAGAAGGGCGTGCTGACACAACCATCCGGTCCTGAGGGAAAAAGATGGTTTCGGCGACCAGGCCAACGAACCCAGCCAGCGAACTGATGCGTTGGCTGACACGCCGCGATAGGCAGAATGACGTCAAGTCGGCGCGAGAAGGGGCTGTTTTTCGACCGTCGGCCACAAGTGGATTGCGTGCCCAGCGACTAGTACCGATGCCGTTCACCGTATTGTTAGACTTTTGCCGGTGACGTCCAAGAAGAGCAGCGAGCAACAGCAGCAAGTTGGCAAGGGGGCTGGGCCAGCATACATGCGCGGGCGAGGAGTCGGGCTCTCGGGGTGGAAAGAGAATTCATATCAACTGCCCCGTCGGTGGGAGGAATGGGCCTGCCAACCCCCCTCCCCCCAGAAGCCCCTCATCAACACCAATAGTTAGGTAATCGGCGGCGGCCTACGGCGACGGCGATAATGTCCAGAATACGGGCGGCACCGTCTGACGGTGTGCCCGCCTGCCTGACTCTGTGTAGTCTGCGGCCCAGCCGCGGATGAGTCGCAGAGGCCAACGTGGGGGGGGGGGAGAGAAGAAAAAAAGAAGGATGATGGGGACACTGGCGCCGCACTTACAAAGACGCCATCCACGCAGCCACGGTTCCGTTCAACTCGAGCCGTCCTGATGGATGTGAGACCGACTCCGCCGCGCCGCAGGGATGGCGTCCCGTTGGTCGGCCCCTGCATTGATCGACAATACCGGCGGACCAGTGCCACCTGAGCTGGTGTTTGCACTTCGTATGGCGAGCCCGCACTGGGGGGGCCAGGAATGGACTCCCGGAAGCTCGAGCCATTCCGATCCCAGCTCACCACTGTTCGCTTGCACAAGATGTAAATCCGCATGCGTGTGGACGGGAGTACATGTCTCCTGTCTGCCCGTCGACACAGTAGGTAGCGACCAACGATGGACGAGCCGGGCCTTGGAGTGGACAAAAAAGACGCCAGGGCGCCAGCTTGGCGAGCGGCAGGCAGGCCGACATGGCCCCATGGATGCCACCACCGTCCAGTATGCTTGCGAGCTTGCGCCCCCCGTCAACGCAGGGTCACGAATCGCATTGCAGCCGGCACGCCTGATCCCGGTAGCCCAGCAATCCCCGTGCGGAAAGTCGTCCGATCCGGGCCTTTTCAAAGTCAATTGTAAGCCCCGGCACGGGCTCACGGGCTGCAACCACGGAGCCACGCAGCCAGAGCTACTTGTCCACCCTTCCCCCAATGCCACTCAACCGCCAGCTGGGTGTACTCCGGTGTAGGGACGTCGTTCCATGGCCCCCGCGTCATGACGGAACCCTGTGTGGGGGGCCGAGGGAGAGGAAGGAGTGAAGTGTCCCAAGTGCGCATTGCCACCATTGTTACCGTGCTGTCGTCGGATGAGGGGAAGGAGGAGTTGACTGCATCATACTGAGCCGTAGTCTCTCTCGTCGGTCCCTCGTTAGCGAGCATCGCCCAACAGCTCCCCATGTGAAATGACGTCGCGGGCTGAAACCCGCAGTCCAGCCGCAGCAGCGTCGTCGGCGACGCGCGACCTGGTTGGCGCAAGAAGCGGACGAGAATGGAGGTCAGTCAGGGCTTGATGAGGGCGGGCGGAGAAGGACTGGGCCTCCTCCTGCACCTAGCATTGGGAACCCGGTACGGATTTACTACCCAGGTAGTTTAGTGGGCGGCGGGCACGGAGTATGCGAGCATGGCTAGGATGGATGGAAGCGAATTCGCGAGCTCACAGGTCGGTCACATAATACATACGGGGGGTTAGGGTATGTCCCCAAGACGTTTCAGACTCCGTCCTGTCCGTAGGTGCTGTAGGTAGGTATGTAGGTACTCGATATGGTATGGATGGAAAGTAAAGTGCAGAACGAGTGGTTACCTACATACATACCTGATCCGTGGGCGCCCGGCTGCGTACCTCGGATTCATGGCAACCCGGCACACACAGGGGGGGAGGAGTGATGGTGGGTGGCCGGCCACCATATCTTCCGTTCTCGTGCGATGGATGATGAGCTTGGGACGGGACGGGCAGTCGGAATCCTCCCCTCCACCCCTCGACCTCACCTCACCACCGGCAGCCGACGAGTCACGGCAATCGGTTCACCCAGCACCACGAACCTCTCCGTATCGTCCATGTCAAGCATCCATCCATGCATGGATGTTCCGTACACAGTTTCCGTCCCAAAAGGCCGACCTGACAGGCTCGACAGGGTCGCTTGGCTGCTTGGCCCTCTCTCGCTTTTCCCTTGGCAGGCGCGGTCGTTTAGCACCGGTCGGGTCCCCGGTCGCGGACCCGCAGCCAAGGCTGCGTGGCTGCCGTTCGCCCTGTTCTATCCCTACACGGGTGGGAACGTTCGGGCGAGCTGCTAGGAAGCGCTTTTTCGATCGAGGTTTGAGCGACTTGTGGACCGGTGGAGTGTGAAGGGGGGCGCGTCATCTCCATTGATCCAGCATCCAGCATCCCATCCATCCCATCCCATCCGTCTGTCTGTCTGTGATCGGATCCATTCGCTCGCCTCCTTAGCACCTGCAGCATGGCTTGGCTTCGCTGATAGGCAATCGGCGCTGGGGGAACAGGACAGTGGCAGATCCGATCCGGGAAAAAATACGATCCTGTCCCCTTCTGTACTTTGTACAGCATTGCTTTCCTATCTATCCTTGTTCCCTCCTGGACCCTTCGAGACTCTCATTTCTCCTCTTTTGTCCCCATCACGCCAGGACAACTGCTCCTTTTTTTTCTTCTTTTAGTTGAGCTGCCTGCTGCCCACGCTCGTTTACAGGAATCCCTCCCCGCCCCTTCACCCCCGAGCCTCCGCCGCACCTTGATGCTCCTCGCAACAACGCGGCCGTGTGTGTGCGTGCGTGCCCCAGAGACAGCGAGGCCATAACCGTCAACCCGCCCCTCTCGTCTTCCTCTGTCTTGCTTCTGACCCAGCGAGAACACGCGGGGCGAACCCTCACCGGCTTCATCCTCGCCTAGCTTCCGATCGGCGGCGCATTGGACCAGCCCTAGGGATCCATATCCCTCCCCTTCCAGAGGGACTTTTATCAAGGAGGTCGTCGGACTGTCCAGAATGACAACACCTGTCCGGAGGGAATCATTCGAATCGGATTCCCGCATCATGGCACAACAAAGCTCCCAGGACACCGCCTTCGACCCGGAGAAGCAGCACGCCCAGGAGTACCACGAGACTTACACGTCGTCTCTAACCCATGCCCCCACCGCCTCCGACCATGGCGAGGAGCGGGGGGACGGCGACCGGAACCCAGAGAAGCTCAAGTCGCAGCAGCTTTGCGACGAGGAGGAGGCCCGCCAACGAGGTTTCAACTCGCAGAGCTACATGACGCCTTCGGAGAGCCGAGCCCAGGCGACCCGGCTCATGGATGATCTTGCCTTTCTCGAGGCCGAGCGCAAGGCCAGCAACCAGGGCGATGACCAGATCAGCCGCTCGCGTTCCCACGCCCGGTCGGAGCAGATCAAGGACGATGCTTTCAATCCCACCACGGAGCAGCAACCCGGCCTGCCCTCGGCCATTGCTGCCGAGCCCCCGAACAAGCTCAACGGTGCCCTTCTCAAGCTCAAGAAGCTGCCGCGTATCCTTCGCTACTTCCTATACATGCTGCCCATCACCCTGATCCTGCTCATTCCCGTGTTGATGGGACTTTTGTTGGACGAGGAAGACCAGCCTGTCATTGGCGGTACCGGGGGTGTCCAGCTGCTGTGGTTCGGCATCTGGCTCGAGGTTGTCTGGCTGTCCCTATGGGCTGCCCGCATCTGCACCGCCATCCTCCCCTTTGTGATGCGGATTGGCGCCAAGATCATGGGCTCGGGTAACCCCAAGAAGTGGAAGGCCGTTGGAAACCAGATGGAGTTGCACACCGCCTTGTTCCTCTGGATGCTGGCTGTGCTGATCTCATTCCACCCCATTCTCGACAACCACAAGAAGCCTGGCCCTCTCACAGACCCCTGGCCCGAAGTCAAGTGGATCGATATTGTCTACAAGATCATCCTTTCCTTCTTCATCATGGCTGTTCTCAACTTTGTGGAAAAGATCTTGATCCAATGGATTGCGAGCTCATTCCACAAGCGTACCTACTCGGTCCGCATTGAGACCAATAAGCAGTACATTGCGTGAGTTGTCCCAGTTCCCCCAGCCCATTTCGCTCCGTCATACTGACTAGCCGCCCACCCCCAGTTACTTGGTTCACCTCTATACGCACTCGGCGGATCGACTCGAGGGCTCTGTCTACGGTGGGTCCGGGTCCGGTGTCAAGACGCCGCTCCGGGCGTTCCAAATGAATGCCCGATCGGCCCTCAACAAGGCCGGTGATGTCGCCAATCGTGTCGTCGGAGATTTCACCGGCCGCGAGGTTCGACTGAGCAACCACCCTCGGAAACTCGTTACCGAATTGCTCCGAAACACGAGTACCGCCCAGGTTCTTGCCCGACGCCTTTTCCGCGCCTACACCCAAGATGGCTCCGACGTCCTGCTGCCCGCCGATTTGAGCCCCGCTTTCCCCACCGCCGAGGATGCCGAGGCTGCTTTCGCCATTTTCGACCGTGATCTCAACGGCGACGTGTCCATCGAGGAACTTGAGGCTTTCTGCGACGAGGTTCACCGTGAGAAGAAAGCCATCGCCGCTTCATTGAAAGATCTCGACTCGGTCATTAAGAAGCTGGATCAGACCTTCGTTGTTATCGTCGTCATCATCGCCATCGTCGTCTTCGTCTCCATCCTCTCGCCCTCAGCCTCGGCGGCCTTGGCTTCGGCCGGTACGGTCGTACTGGGTCTTGCGTGGGTTCTCCAGGCTACTGCTCAGGAATTCCTCCAGTCCATTATCTTCGTTTTCGTCAAGCACCCCTTCGACGTCGGCGACCGTGTCACTGTTTACGGAAACACCGGTGACAAGAACACCGGTGATGACTACTACGTGACCGAGATCTCGATGCTCTACACTGAGTTCAAGAAGATGCAAGGACACATTGTCCAGGCGCCCAACTCGGTTCTTAACACGCTTTTCATCCTGAACCACCGCCGATCCGGCCAGCTCGCCGATGTCTTCACTCTGCGTATGAAGCACGGTACCCCTCGCGAGCACATCGAGGAACTCCAGGCTCGTATGAGCGAGTATGTCCTTGAGCACCGTCGCGACTTCTCCAGCCAGATCATCACCGAGATGACCAATATCGAGGATGCCTATTGTGTCTCCGTCAACTTCATCTGCTTCCACAAGTCCAGTTTCCAGAACGAGCTTCTGCGTCTGACACGCCACAACAAGTTTGCCCTCGAGCTGATGACGCAGATGGTCAACATCGGAATCGAGCAGCCTCGCCGCCAGTACCAGATCTCGGGCCGCGACTTCCCCGTATACCAGACCAACATCCAGCCCCCTACATACACCGAAGAGTTCCCCTCTCTCGACCACAGCAAGCTTTCGGCCACGCGGCGCCAGCGTTCCAACTCGCGCCCCACGGAAACGCCCACCGATTTCTACCAGGATGTTTTCAATGTGCGCAAGCAGCAAGGAGCTACCTTTGCCGCCCCGCCCCGCATCCCCGAAGCTGAGGAGGAGGCGGCTGAAGCAAGTGGTTCCCGGTTGGAGAAGCTGAACAGCATGGCCTCGGGTCGCAACAGCCAACGAGGCAACTCGGGTCGCGCTCCCGGGCTCTTCCAGCGTACCATGACGTTGAGGAGGAGCATTGACCAGAACAGCAACCACCGCGGAAGCCGGGGCAGCCACGACTTCGTCTAAATCCGCCAGGCCACAAATCTCGCGGCGCGGCGCGTCGGGGCACCTCGCCTTGCAACTCTCGGCTGGCATGACAGCCAGCTTGGATCGGATGGGCATCAGACCTAGTTGATGGCCAACGATCGCGCACAACACGTTGTGACTTGCACAGAGCGTCTTTGTTTTTAATGATAATGACATGGCCCCCGCCAGTCTATTGCGAAGGTTCTTTTTTACAACCACTTTTCGTTACCACCCCTACTTGGCTATGTAGGGTGTTCTAGGGGATCTGAGGTCTGGCACCGTGGATTTAAAGCGGTGATTTTACGAGTCTTGAGGAGCAGACTCCGGTTTGCTTACATACACCACCCACCCACGCAAACCGGCTTTGTACAGCGGACGAAGAAAACCAGTAGACAATGGTAGATTGCGGACTACATATACCCATAGACGAGCACTTTTGATAATAAGTTTCTGAACCTTGTTCTGGTTCGCTCCAATACCACTTTCCTCCCACCTGATTGCCCGTCCTGTGCTTGCTTGCCGCTACTTTTATGATTTGTCTGTCCCGTCGCAGCCAACAGCCACACCAATGCGATACGGCGCGGTGTGTAACCACAAAGGCGGCGCGCGGCCTTTACCCCTCAGCACACCACAGCGTTCGCAGGCCCATGGGTCGTCTTCTCCTCGGCCGGCAGGTACGTCAGCGTTTCCCTTTAATTTCAAATTCGACGTGCTACGACATGAACACACACACACACAACCTCCCGGTTCACAGTCACCCACCTACCCGCCTACCCAATTTGGCCTTTCCGGTCCCGTGCTGATCATGGTCCCTTATTCACCCAGCGCGACGACGACGACGACGACGACGACGACGACAAACGCAACGGGTTTACTGCTACTACAGGCTGTCGGATCCTCTCCGCATCGTTCAGGGTCGGCGCGGCACTGTAGGCGGGTCGCTCAGGGTTGGGGGGCGGGGGGGGGGAAGTGTTCTTCTCGACATTATGGAAGGGCACTCAGGCAAGGGGCTTGTTGGGAAACGGAATATGGCAACCCACAATAAAGTCTTCATGTTTTATTTTTTGTTATTTTTTTTTTTTTTTTCATTTCTCGTTTGAGCTTTCCTCCCAGGAATGGTAAGCCGAGAAGAGACAACGGAAAGGAAGGACAGCCAGCTCTCCTCATTCCGCGCTACACACACATATATACACACACACACAAACACACACACACAAAGATGGGATGGAGCAGGAGAGCCACACACACACACACACACACACACATCCACCCGCTCGCGGGCCACGCGCCGGTCCCTCCCTGCGTGACACCTTGTGTACAGGTGCCCCGCTGGGCTATTATGGTGTGCGAGGGGAAAGAAGGCCGGGGGGGACCACACATGGGGAAAGGGTGCACGTAGACTGTTCTTCTGCTCCCTCCCGTCGACATCACACGATTGGATACGTAAGTACAAGAGGGGAGGGGGGGTTTGTGGGACCGTGGAATCCCGTAGCACGACGCACCTACTACTACGCCGTTTGCGTCGCCGACGACGACGAGGTACAAAACGAACACGACACTACCGGGCACAGGACCGAGAGGACCCCCGTTCGGGCGGCCGAAGGGAGGGGGGAAAGGGGGGGGGAACTGGGTCTCTCCGGGGAAAAAGAGAAGGAAGTGAAGAGGGAGGGAGGGGGCCCATCGAGAGGGGGTGATCGTCACGTCGAGTAATGTAAGCAACCACGAGACGTCGTATACTCAAGTCACGCCCGCCAACCTCGCACACACGGCTTTGGTCCCGGACAGACGCTACTCGCCGAGCTCCCGCCTCCCCCCCCCCCCTCTCCCCTGACTTGGAAATGGGGGGACCATCTTCCGTTCGACTGACCCTTCGATGGACCCTTCTACAGAACGTTAGCCTGCAGGGGGGGGCTTGGCCGTCCTTGCACGCGGCGAAGCCCACGAACGGACCCATGGGCGACATCCACACCCGGCACTAGATCACGGAACATAGACACACATTGGGAAAGGATCTTCTTGGTCCGATGAAATTGCTTCGTTCCCAAACGTACGCCTAATTGAGAAAGAGAAGAACCAGCAGCCCTCCTGCCAGAAGAGAATCTGAATCAAAAGCAAAAACGCAAGCTGTGACCACGTGCGGCTGCCAGAGCCCGCCAGGTGCGAGCTGCCCTTCCAAAAACGCCTCATGTCGTACGTAGAGTCCCGGTGGGGTGTCGCCACTGCCAGGGGGGGGGTTTCCTCTTCGCTTTTTTTCGTCGTCACATGCCATGCGGCTCGAGCTGCCTTGTGTGGGAAAATGTGCTTCTTCACCATCTAACTTGCTGAAATGGCTGCTCTCAAAAGGGACAGCCCAGAAACGAGAAATGAGGGCCGACTACCCCGGGCCCGGAAAAAACGATGCGAAATCCGCCAGTATGCCCCTTTCCCTAACTATCTTCAACGAAGTGAAATGAGCCGGCTCTCGGACCACACCGTCTTAGTTGTGTCCGTGGTGGCCGTGGCGGCGCATGTGGCTGCGGCGGGCCTTGGCCTGGTGCTCGGACTTAACGAAGGCACCACCGCCGGGCAGAACCGTCGTAGTCGTGATCGAGTCCTCAGTCACGTAGACGACAGGCTCCTCCCAGATGATCTCCTGGACCCGGGCACCTTCAGTGACGGTCTGCGTGCTAACGATCTCGTACGACACGCCGGCCTCGGACGAAGGCGCGGGAGCAGGCGTGGTGCTGGGCGGGGGGACAGCAGCAGCAACGTTGACCGACGGGGCGGTGGGGCTCATGGTCGACGAGGTCTGGGTGGGAATGCTGGACGAGGTGCTCGGGGAGGACTGAATGAAGGCACCGCCGAGGGGGCCAGGGAGCGAGTCCGACGACGACGAAGCCGGCTTGTACGTAAGAGTGGGGGCGCTGTACGAGGTGCTGGTGGTCTTGTCGTCCTTGCCAATACCGCCGAACCAGCTAGTGATGGCGTCGCCGATGTCGCCAGCCTTGCCGGGGGGCGTGGCGTCCTCGGGGCCGTACTGAACCTTGACGTTGCCGGGAAGAGCGTCGAGGAGTCTGTCGGCCTTGGACTTGACAAATTCCTTGGCCAGAATGCCCGGGGGCGTGATGGAGCACTGCTGCTGCTCCTGCTCGGACTGGAGGGTCAGGAGAGGGCAGTCCTTGAGCTCACCAGAGAGGTTGGTGCACTCCTTAATGACCGTCTGCAGGAAGTCGGAATCCCAGCCGTTGATGAAGTCGGCGTGGTAGCCCTGGCCTGTACACACATGTTGGTCAGTGTCTGGATGACTCGGGGATGCATACAAGTACTACTCACCAGTGGGGTCGCCGTTGGCAATGACGAATTGTCCAGGGAGGCCCTTGAAGGCGTTGGTGGCCCAGATGGTCTCGTAGAAGAGGGTGGTCAGGCGAACGGGGAAGTCCTCGGGGCAGTTACCGTCCTGGACAAGGTCGGGGTAGGCAACGTGGCTCTTGGAGTCCTTGGAGGTGGCGTCCTTGCCGTTCCAGCACGAAGGGAAGGCCATCTCCAGGCGAATACCATCGGGGCAGTTCTGGTCAAGGTACTCCTTGCTGGGCATGAAGTGACGGAACAGGGACGGCTCGGGGGTCTTGCTGTAATCCAGGCAGTTGAAGCCCGTGGCGCGCATGGCCAGAGCGTCTTGGGTGGTCTGGCCCATGGAAGCCCACAGGGACTGAGGGGGGTCAGGCTGGCTGACATCGCCGAGGGTATAGGAGCGGCGGTTGGTGCTGCCGGCAACCATGGCAAAGTTCTTAGGGAACGCCTTAACGTTGTTCTTGGGATCACGGAAGAGGTAGTAGCTAGAAATGGGGTCAGTGGTGTTGCTCTCCAGCAGGTGGGAGGGATCCCAGTGAGGGAAAATGAAAGAAGCAGAGGGGCGACTCACGCAAGCATGCCGCCGACCTGCTGAGTGGACTGGAAGGTGCCGTTCTCGTGCTGGAAGTAAACCGAAGGGGTCCAGTAGGCCGACATATCCTCCTTGGCGGCACACGAAGTGCAGTCACCCTTCCGGAGGTCCTCACCAGTGGCGACCTCAGAGAAGCCTGTATGTGCAAGGTCAGCATTATCCCCAGCAAAGATACCAAGTAGTGATAATGGGTGGGGGGAACGCCAGGCGTGCTTCTTGGCACCGTATGCGAACAACAAAGATGAAGCAGGATGGGAAGCACCCTCAAGTAAAAAATGAAATACATACCGCTGGAACCGTGAATGGTGTGCATGTGGGAGCCAAAGGTACCGAAGTCGATGAGAGGATCCATGCGAGCCTGGGCAAGCTGGCCGCGGCACTCCATACGGAAAAAGGCATCGGCGCCTGAGGCGTAGAGGACGGTGACAGCACCGAAAACCTTGTAGGAAACCATCGTGACGGACTGCGAAGGCGGTTACGTGCAGATGGGTCGGTGGTGGGTGAGATGGGTTTCGGGGTCTGGCTGGGGATGGGGAGTGCCAGCTAAAACCACGTTGTCGGGTTGGGGACTTTTATTTTTTGTTTGCCCGGGTGAATGAATGGTTGGGAATCGCAACGGGTATTGTTGCGGATTCGTAGCTCGTCAATAAGTTCGTTGGGCACTTGGGTGGTTCTTTTTGCTTGTGATGCGCCGGGGAAATGAAGGACTGATATTCAGATCGGGCCGTTGTCGCTTGAGGTTACCAACCACCACAGGCGCAGTGGGAAGTGCCACAGGGAGGCGTGTCAGAGACAAGCGCAACCGGGAGAATGAATGTGAGGGCCCGCGATCCAGAGGTGGTCATCCAGATGGCAGGGCGCGCGCGGGTGGTGCGAATGAGCGTGGGGGTGGGACGATATGGAAAAGGAACGAATGCGTGAAGGAGGTCGGAACGACGAAAGTGAAGACGGAGGTGCGGCGGCGGCGTGTAATGAGGGAATGGCGTACAAGGCACCGTTGAGTACGGGGGGCCAGTCAAATCCAGGAGGAGGAAGGTCGGACAAGCGAGAGACATGGGCTTTCCCACTTCGCCTTACCCACAGGGACACCCACTCGCGCGAGCGCTCTCTGCACCCATTTTGATTCGATCCACCCGCAGCAGAGGGGGACGGGAATGGTGGAGGGGATGGGATGACAACCATTACCCTAGTGACATAGTGACCTACTCTGACCTCCCAGGCAGGCCCCAGGAGGAGGTACCTCTCGTCTCCTCTCCTCGTGCTCCTCCTCTTCCTCAGGGCTACCCAGGTACCCGACGGGAAACGGGGTTCCACCCGCTCGAAAATACCTCTCCTCTCCTTCTCGGGCTCCTTCTTTCTTCCTCTTCGTCTCCTCTCTCGCCTTCTCTCCAGTGGACCCTCGGGCTGCTTCTCCTGGTCGGTTCTTCTTGGGGCCGCTCTGGTGGCCCACCATTCACTGCCTGTAGGGCTCCGGCATTGGATGAAATCACTCCCCCGTCTCGAGGAGGATCTCCATCTTGGCACACTGAACTTGATTAAGGCCTGCCCCCGCCCCGAGGCAGGTACCAGGGACTAGGGTCGGGTGGCCCCCCTCATGATCCATGTCATTTTGCCAGAGAAGGGGGAGGGAGGGGCCGGGGGGAGAGAGAGAAAGAGAGAGAGAGAGAGAGAGAGAGACAGAGAAGGAGAAGAGCCAAGCCAAGCCAAGCCCAAGCAAGTCCCCTCCCTCCCCTCCCCCAATTGCACGCAGGCAGACCGGCCTCGCGCAGGCAAACAGAACAGCAGCGGTACGTAGGACATGACATGACCAGGAGGGGCGGCGAAAAAAAGAGATGCGTGCGTCGTCCCGTACACACACACACACACACACACACACACACCACATGGCATCGCTTAGCACGGAACCGGCCTGCGTACCTGTAGATCGTACCTGAATATGCAGGGCCGTGGTCGTTCGCGCTCATCTTAGAGTTACGTCCTGTCTGCCTCCCATCCATCCATCCCATCCATCCATGTCGGGATTGGGCTGAGAAAGGGTGGCCGCCACTGACTCTAATGGGACCGCAACCTGCCATTCGCCCCCTCCCCGCCCCATGTCAGGCCAGCAGCACGCACACAGTCTGCATCGACCCGGGGACGCCACTGACATAGGTCGTACAGCCCCCCCCCCCCCCCCCCCCCCCATCCCTCTCCCCCATGCACCGTGGAAACTAACTTATGCCAGGTCCCGAGCCTGCGGGCCACTTGGCCTTACGCGCTTATGCCAGCGCATTCGTCGGCCGTCAACTGCATACGGATGCAACCTCTCTCTCTACGGGCTACTAGATGTTTGCTTCTCGTCCATACCACTTATCAATAAATAGTACCTACATACATAACATCCATCCATGGATGCCTCCTCTTGATCCCCATGGCATGCTGCATGCGGTCGGACGCTACGGGCGTTGCCTCTTCGCCCCCGCGCTGGGAATAAATGCCATACCACTATGCGCGGAACACCCTATCCTATACCCACGGCCGCCAGCTACTATGCAAGTACATGACACACCTAGGAGGTAAGTACCTACTTCCCATCCATACCTGTGACAAACCAGCCTCCCCGTGTGCGCTGCTACGGCGTGCATCGGCCTGGGGAGCGCGCGCGCGCACGCCCGTCCTGAAGGGAGAGAGAGGCCGGTCCGTGGCCAGGGAGAGCGATGCGCAGGCATGGAATGTCGCGGGTTGAATTGGCCCAATCGGAGACGCCAGACGTGAACCCCTCTCGGCAACCCGCCCTTCCATGGTTGTGACAAGCAAGACCACACACACCACATCAACCGCCAGCCATCACTGCCCGTCGTCCAGTCGGAGGGCCAAGTGTCCGTGATGGTATGTTTCCCAACCCCTTGGGGGCCGTGGTGCAAACCGCCCTGCCCCGGCTACCCGGCAGCTCCACGTCCTCCGCCCACCCCCCCAAAGCTGAGGCAGTTCAGTCCATCCTGGGCCCTGGGCACGGGCACAGGCACTTCAGCGCGCACGCGCGAGTCAAGAAGCAACCTCTCTGCAGGCAACTTGGCAGATCCGAGTCTAATGACATTAATCTTTCGGCGCCGCGCACCCCCAAGAAACAGCCACAACGAGCAAGCAGGCGCCTTCCCGGCGCCCATTCCCTTCTTTTGTCCGTGTGTACCCT
Organism: Nigrospora osmanthi; assembly: GCA_029489945.1. Lineage (NCBI taxonomy): Eukaryota > Fungi > Ascomycota > Sordariomycetes > Amphisphaeriales > Apiosporaceae > Nigrospora > Nigrospora osmanthi. Next base: position 1,401,009 of record CP120503.1, on the reverse strand, counting down.
ATCTACCAGCGGCGCGGCCAGCCTCGGCCCGGTAGTGCATCTTTATGGTTCTCTCGTACGGAGGGAACCTGGTCCGGCAAGACGACATGACGCCGTCTACGGCAAAGCTGTGTTGTGTTTGGTTGGCCTGCCCGCCCTTCTCGCCAGGACATCTTGGCCAAGCGGCCAAGCGCACGGCTGCGCCGCTGCCAATGACGGCGCGCCGCCACTGGTTGGCTCCTATTACGGAGCCCAATCGCGCGCCTGGTGCAACTCGTGGTCCTCGTGCTGCGCGGCGTGGGGAGCACAATTCGACGGCGCCTGGAGGCCCTGGCCGGACAGGGGAAGGGCCGAAGGGAGAGGCCGCTCCGTTCGCTGCCTGCTGCCTCCTCTCTGGCTCCGCACGCTGCATCCATACCTCTCTACTGTCGTACATACATCCGTTCATAGGAACCCCCTGGGGTGCTGGGGGCGCTGGAGGGGGCAGAGGGAAAGGGAGCGCGCAGGGCGCAACCAAGGGTGTCGGACATACATCGTATGTACCAACCCTATCTCTCCCATACACCAGCAGGCTTGCCACAGAAACATCGACCGCTCTGATACCACCAGTATCACCTATGCTACATAGGTAGAACCAACCAGCGCCTGAGGTCTGCAAACGGGGGCTTTTCGTCCAGCTCGTTTCCTTACCTGGATATCTTCATACCTGGAGTGTTAAGTACCTGCAGCTATAGGGTTCCTATCGGGAGCCATGAAACTCGTTTCAGCACCCGCCTACGGCTCGTCCAGCCAATGAGCGGCGCTACCAAGACGGCCAATTTCTCCCTAGGGCAGCCCTGCCATGGGATCCAGGAACGGGCGGGTGACAGAGAATGTAACGCGAGATGCAATCGCCCCTTTGCCTTTTCGGCCATTCGACCATTCAGCTTGTCCCGTTTGCACCTGGAGACAGGGGTAGGCTACTGCACCTATACTCCGATCCTTGCGCATTATCGCGGGTCGACTTAAGGGGACCCAATGGCGTCGTGCTGACAGTCAGACGGGACGACGGCACCAGCCCGAAAAATACCATGTTTTCTATTTCGGGCTCCGAGGCCGTCGTCCTCTTGCAAGCACACCATTCCTCTCGCCCCCAAAAATGAAAAACGAGGAAAAAAAAATTGCGGGAGGGGGGAAAGAAAAGGAAACCTTGATGCAGCTCGCGCAAAGAGCGAGTGCGGTAGTAATGAACGAGCGCGGTAGTAACGAACGAGCGCGGTAGTTACCGTACCACTTGTCTATAAGCTCATATCTTTCGTACAAGTATAGGTATCCTTACCCAGGCGCCAGGAACGCCCGGCTCACCCGCCGTGAGCCGGCACAAACAGGCTTGGTGGTCTCGCTCGCGCTGCATGCCTCTGGCCAGCCGAGGATTGGTGATTGGATTGCCAGCACGATAAAACACATGGGACAAGCCGCAACCAACTGCCCCCTGCGTGCCCTGCGTGCCCTGCGTGCCCTGCGTATAGCTGCTCGCTAAACTACGGCCGGCCGGCGCCTGTCCTCCTCGGGGGTTACACCGATCGCTCGTCTCCATGGTTTGCCGTCTCGGGATGCGTTCATGGATCCACTGCGTAAATTGCCTGCTTCCATGCTGCCAGGGCGGTAGGCGAGAGAGGCCGCCTCCGTGCTTCTTCCGCCCCGCCGACATGGACCGTTGCCGATCCAAATCACCACGAGAGCCTTGGAAGACTGCGATCGCCTGGCCGCACGGGCAGACTGTTTCGAGGCAGACGACCCGATGCATTTCACCAAGAGCCGGCAGGCACCTTCTCTCTCGATGATATAATGATCAGCTTGGCCTATGAAGTGCCGATTGAGATGGACCTCACCGGCTCCGCCATGCTGACCAAGGCATTGGGAAGGCTCCATCCATTTGCGCTGAGCACCAGGCGAACACGTCGGCCCCGCCTGCTCGCCTGTCAGACGCGCCCTGCCCGGCTTTCAGCTGAAAGACAAGCCTGAACCATCACCAGGCAAGCTCCCTGCGGGAAACGCGGATACATCGAGTCTCCCCCCCCCCCCCCCCCCCCCCCCCCTCGCGGAGAAACACCAGAAAACGTGGGAGCGTGGGCGGGCTGGCCGTTGTCTGGGGAACTCTCAGACCGTTCCTGTGTGATCTCCGTCTGCGCCTCGACCCTCGGCAAAAGGCACGAGACAGGGCTGGCGGCGACCCATGAGCCTCGTTGCAACGCTGCATCCCCCCGTCTTACGAAACCGGAGCGCGCGATGGCCTCCATGGCAGCAGTTGACATCATGAGCGCTGGCGCGCGCCCGCGCGCTCGCAGGCCGTGATTGTATCGGTCGCCACGTCTGGCCGGCCCCCGGGCGACGGTGCTCGATAGCCGTTGAGCGCCTCGTGATCTTGCGAGGCGGCCCGCGTGATCGCAGGCTCTGCTCTGACCGTGCAGGCGTCGTGCTGTTACATGTACGTAAAGCAAGTAAACGGTAGGAGGCCGGGGATCGGCCGCCGCCGCGTCGCAAAGAGAACTGGGTGTTGCTGGGCCTGTTAGAAGGGCACACCTTCCTGGTTCATCCCTTTGCGCCGCGAGCATGGCCCTGCCAAGACTGGCGCAGCCGGGCGGCTTTCACGGGCAGGGAGTGACGATGCGTTGAGAGTGAGCCTGCTGGGTTGATATCACATGTTCGGGGCGAGAATACCCGTACATAGTCCCTTCTAGAAGAAGCCCATCTCGAATGGTAGATGCAAGAAGTACGGGTAACCCCAGCAAGCGGTACTTGGGTACTGGCCGTCGATTTATGGACATGCACGACGGGCCTTCTGGTTACATAGAAGGCCGCCTTTTTTGGCCCAACCCCATGAAGGCACGCCACGCGGTTTTGGCGATGAGGGGGCCCCGGGGTCTGTCTACTTGCATTCCCAACCGATTGCAGCGTAGGTAAAGTACTGTACCAAGAAGGTTGCTTGTGATGGTCACAGTAATGGCTTACCTAAGTAAAGGAGCAAACGCAGCGCCACACCTGCCGTTAATCCAGCTCATCCCCTCCCGCTCCCGTACCTTAGTACTTGTTCAAGCCACATTGTACCTTCAGTAAGTTCCCATTAGTTAGGGGCATACGCAACCTTGCGCAACGTTGTCGCCCAATACGAGCTACCTACACCAAGACTCCCCTGCCCCAGCCAGAGGCAAACCCACGACTTGACGAGCAACATGTTGAGATGAAGCATTCGGGACCCAAGCGCAAACATGGATGATCTGTCAGGGCTCGATTGGTCTTCGACCAAGCCGAACAATGCCGCGAAACCAAACCCCATGATGAACAGCAGTCAGAGCTCCTTCTACCCGCCGATCCGCCCGACTCCGTCTCCTCAGGCCTCGGGCCTCAACACGCCGCTCTCGACCCAAGGCTCCGGAATCCAGACCTCGAGGCCGGCCGCCGCGAAGCCCGCCACCGACAGCTTCAGCAACCTGGTCAACTTCGGTGGCGCCAAGAGCAATGCGAACCTGAGCCTGCGCGAGCGGCAGGACCAGCTGGAAGCTGAGAAGCGACGCAAGGCCGAGGAACAGAAGAAGCAGATGCAGGCGCAGTATGGCAGCGGCCAATTCTGGGACACGCTTGAAATGGGCTCCGCAGGCGCATCGCGCACTGCTTCCCCCGCCGCGCCCATGTCGTCGGGTCTGGGCGCCATCCCGCCCGCCGCCCAGAACGGTCACAGCAAGGGCGACGATGATGATGACCTCTTCGCCGCCTTCAACAAGGATACCAAGGTAGACAATGCGAGCCACTATCCGCCCCCGCCCGACCTGGCCGACCCCAGTTCGTGGGTCCAGTCATCGGCCTCGCCTGCCACTTTCGACGATGACGACGACCCCTTCGGCTTGAACCAAATGCAGCCCAAAGCCGCACCGCAGCCGCAGTCTGTACCCCCAGCGACCAACGACGACGACGACGATTTCTTGGGCGACCTAGGCAAGCCCGTTGAGGAAGTGCGACGCAAAACGCAGGCGTCGCAACCGCAACCCGAGCCCGGAAAGCCGATAGAAGGCCCCGACTCCGACTCCGACTCCGAGCCCGATGCTGCCCCAACAGCACGCAGTGACGACCCGTTCGATAGGGCCGTGGCCGAGCTGGTGGAGATGGGCTTCACACCGGAGAATGCGCGCCGCGGACTCACCGAGAGCGGGGGCGGGCTCAACATTCAGGCCGCCGTGGGCTGGCTTCTCGACGATGCCCACAAGAAGACCCGCGAGAAGCCCTCGTCCCGGGATCCGCAAGGTGAACGGAGCAGAACGCGTGGGGAAAACGGGCGGTCCAGGCATAATGCGAGTCCGGCTTGGATGCGCGATGGCCCGTCAGAGCTGCCCTCACGGGCGGACAACATGTCGCCGAACACGGCCGCCAATGACCTCCAACAGCGGGCGGCAGCGATGGGCACCAGTTTTTTCAAGACGGCCAATTCGCTTTGGAAGACTGGTCAAAAGCAAGTGCAAAAGGCCGTGGCCGAGTTCAACCAGGAGGGCGGGGACCCCAGCCAACCTAAATGGATGCGATCAGCTCAGCAAGATATGGCTTTCCCTCCCGAGAAGCAACGTACGAGCGCAACCGATGAGGCGATGATGCTGGATTCAGGCATGCGTCCGGAGCGATCAGCCCGTGCTCCCAGAGAAGCCCAAGCTGGCCCCTCAAGGCGCGATGTCTCGCGTGATGGCTCCAGGGCTGGCTCGCCCGCTTTGGCGAGCCGTCCAGCTGCGCAGACAGCGGTCCCTCCCAGATGGCAGCAGGCCTCCCCATCGCCGGCGGATCCGCGAGGCCGTCTCAACAAGCAAAGCATCGAGGAGCAAAGTGCTCAAGCCTACGTCAGCCCGGCAAGAAGAAAGAAGGCCACCCCCCAGCCGCAGCCCGTGGCGGAAGCTGAGCCGGATCTTCTCTTCAACTCGACTGCGCCACCGGCTCGACCGGCGCAGCGAGTCGCTCAGTCGTCCCCGGCACCCGGGTCGGCTAAGCCCACCCCGCCTGCGTCACGGCCCATCACCCCTCGGCCCGCGGTCCCTGTCAGACAAATACCTGCCGTCGCGCCGGCCGTCATGCAAGCATCGAATAAGAACCGGCAGGAGGGCACTGCGCACTTCAAACTCGGCGACTTTGATGCCGCACACACGGCTTATACAAAATCCCTTCATGGAATCCCACAAACTCATCCGTTGTGTATCGTGCTGCTCACCAACCGCTCCCTGACGGCCCTCAAGACGGGCAGCCCTAAGCAAGCCGTCGAGGACGCCGACAAGGCCGTCGGCATCATCGGCCCAGCCCGCGGAGAAGGCGAGAAAGTCGCGGTGGGCGACGGAGAACAGCGTGACATGAAGGAACTCTACGGCAAAGCCCTGAGCCGGAAGGCTGAAGCTTTGGAGCAAATGGAGAAGTGGGCCGAGGCGGGCAATGTGTGGCAGCAGTGCGTGGAGGCCGGAGTAGGCGGATCGACGGCCACGGCCGGACGGCAGAGATGCCAGAAGGCGCTGGCACCGAAACCCAAGGCCACCCCGAAGCCGGTACAGGCGGCCAAGCCGAGGCCAAAACCGTCGGCAGTGTCGGACCTCGGTCCGCAAAAGAACTCGGACGCGGTGGAGAAGCTGCGGGCGGCGAACAAGGCGGCGGAACAGGCCGACGACGAGAGGTTTGCGCTCAGTGAAAAGATTGACGCACGCATTTCCCTCTGGCGCGATGGCAAGCGGGACAACTTGCGAGCTCTGCTGGGCAGCCTGGATCAGGTTCTCTGGGAGGGCAGCGGGTGGAAGAAGGTGGGCATGCACGAGCTTGTCATGGCGAACCGCGTCAAGATTCATTACATGAAGGCGATCGCCAAGACGCACCCTGACAAGGTAAGGAGAACCCATGGCGGCAGGCGGAGAGCGCAGGGCCAGCCGAGACTAACACGGACATGCAGCTGCCACAAGACGCCCCAACCGAGGTGCAGCTCATCGCGGCCACGGTGTTTGCGACGCTCAACGAGGCCTGGGACAAGTTCAAGTCGGAGAACGGGTTGTGAGTACCTTCGCTCCTTAGATTTGCATGGTAGATTTTGCAGCGTTACGAAGAAGCATGGGGGGAAACGTTGTTCAGACGACAGGTTTTGGTTCCGCATGACGAGTACCCGGAATAGAGTGAGAAATGAGCGGCACGGGATCCCATGCCAGAATGCGATGCTGCTCGCCCAGGCCTGGCCTGGCATACATAAGGTAGAGAGCCCCCCGACAGATGGGTGGTGCTCCTGCAAGGGGTATTACGGTGACCTAGCGATCGATCTCTGGGGGAAGAGCTTCCCTAGTGCGTCTTCACCATACATACCTCCATATCCACTCCTACGCAGATGCCTGTGGGTGTCAGGGGGGGTTGGCCGTACCCGTGTACCCCCTCCCGGTGTGCCGAGTCCCCGAAAAGAAGAAGGCTTCGTCGTGAAGAGCAGCAGCGACTGCGCCACAGCTGAGTTGAGCTGAGCTGAGCCCCACTCGCTGGCGTCGGCGTCCACGTCCACATCCACATCGACGTCTACTAGACCTATGGGTTGTTGTTCCAATGCTAGACGGCCCGTTGGTCACATCTCCTGATTAAGTCTCGTTGGCAAAGACCGTTCTATTTCAGGACCGACTTCTGCGTACTATAGGACAATGCTGTGCCAGGTCATTTGCCTCCAATAATGCGCTGCTGTTCCTCCTAGTCTCTCTGCTCTGTTGCCTTCCGTTTTGTCTTTCCTCGTTGCAAAGCACCGGACTTTCGTTGCCCGTATCGTTACATCCCGCGCCTTCCTCGGGAAGGGCCCGATCGATCCCAGCGCAACGCAGCGCCTCTCCTTCCCGAGCCTCTCTCCAGCCTTCCGTCGCATCGCCGCTCTCTTTCCTTTGGGTTCATTAAACCCCCCCAGATGGACAGGCGCAGCGCGTCCCCGTCGCTTACCTTTACCGCCATGGCTCGCTGGGCCCGTAAGATGGAGCGCTACTGTTGCAAATGCATCACGTACTTCCCGCTGGTCTTCGTGTACGGCCTCACGACCTGGGCTGTCTGGGTCGTCGTGGGTATCGGGAACCATCCGGCCAAGACGGTCTCGTGGACCGGTGAGTTTGACACTGCGTCTGGCGCTCCGCCGTTCCGGCCCCGTGGGCTCACACAGACTCTCGCCTTGCAGGGACCCCATCGTCAATCGTCGGCGTGCTGCTCTACGGCCTCCTCAACTGGTGCTACACCACGGCCGTCTTCACGCCCCCTGGCAGCACCACCAACGACTACGGCTACTCGACGCTCCCGACCCACGCTCCGCCGCCCACGACCTCCTTCACCGTCAAGTCGAACGGCGAGTTGCGCTTCTGCAAGAAATGCCAGGCCCGGAAGCCCGATCGCGCCCATCACTGCAGCACTTGCCGGCGCTGCGTGCTGAAGATGGACCACCATTGCCCCTGGCTGGCCACGTGCATCGGTCTGCGCAACCACAAGGCCTTCCTGCTGTTTCTGATCTACACGACTGTCTTCTGTCTCTACAGCTTCGCCATCTCGGGCACCTGGGTCTGGGCCGAGCTGGTCAACCAGACACAGTACGTCGACACCCTGATGCCGGTGAACAACATCATGCTTGCCGTCATCTCGGGCATCATCGGCCTGGTGGTGGGCGCCTTTACCGCGTGGCACATCCTGTTGGCGAGCCGCGGACAGACAACCATAGAGTGCTTGGAGAAGACGCGCTACTTGTCGCCGTTGCGTAAAACCCTGCAGGACCAATTCTCGTCGCAGAACCACGGAGACGGTTTGGGCCAGCAGTTGTTGGACATACACGCAAACGCGCTTCCGGGCATCACGCGGCCCGAAGAGGGCGAGGAACGCATTAGTGCCGACGGCGCGCACAACGGCGCCAACGGCAGCCGCTTCAACCACACGCACGTGTCGTACGAGGAGATGGAGCGCATCCGCGCGCGGAAACGATACGAAGAGTATCTGGACGAGCAGGACTCTAACAACCTGCCCAACGCGTTCGACCTGGGCGCAAAGAAAAACCTGCTTCATCTGTTTGGCCCTTCCCCCTACCTGTGGTTGTTGCCCATCGCCAACACCACGGGCGACGGCTGGACGTGGGAGCCGAGCCCGAAGTGGATTGAGGCGCGCGACCGCATCTCGCGGGAGCGCGAGGACCAGCGGCGAAGAGAGCAAGCGGCGGGCTGGGGGGCTGAGACGCCCAGCTTTATCCCGAGCCAACCGTACAACCCCGGCCAAAACGGCGTGACCCGGCACTACCTGAACACGCCCGCGCCCGCGCCCACGCCCTCGGCCTCGCGCCATGACCGCCGGGGGTTGTCCAAGGCGGACCGCGTCCTCGGCCGTGATCCCAACCTCTATGCAGACGAACCCCCCAGCTCGGTTTCCATGAGGAAGCTGAGCCCTAGCGGTGTCGACATTGACCACAACGATGATTACGACACCAGCAGCGGTGATGAGGCCTGTAGTGAGGACACGGCCATGAATGTGGTGACCAATGGCGGCTGGGCGAAGAGCGGTGCCAGTGGCCTACTACGGACACAGCAGCCGTCAAGGAAGTCGAGTCCCTTGTCCTTCGGGACGTCGGCAAAGGATGATGACGGTGTTGACTGAATCCGACGAACTAGAGATGAACTAATTTGAAATGTTGGCTCCAACTGTGTTTTGGATACTGTGCCCTCGGGCATCATGTGTCACGCCGATACTTGTTCGGCCATGGATTTCTTGAACGCGGCGCCATGGTTTGTCTTGTATAGCGTGGCCGAAGATGGCTCATATTGCTTTCCGGGCGTTCAGATCACGAATACCTCATTGTGTTTGTGCAAGCGCGGCGTGCGTTGTCCAGCTCAAGGCTCATAGCGTATTATCACAATTACCAACATAGAAGGATACACGAACCGCGAATCTTTGTGTATAGGAGAGCGGCCCTCCCGGATGCTTCTACCAGGGCTGATGATGCCCGTCTTTCAGGCCATCGGTACGGAGCCGGCGCACTGCGCCAAGGGGGTGGGAGGATATTTGGTCTATTCATCCCAGTTGAGCCAACTCAGCCTCGCACTACGAGCCTGGCGTGTCGCTGCTACGGTCAGCTTCATGCCCTCTTGTCTCCTTTCAAAAGTCCATACGCAATTTTGGATGTAATAAAGAACGTGCCGAGCCGCAACTCTCTACAAAAGGCCCATGCCGTTCCGCCCCAAGCACACCATCGTACCACCGCCGACTGACTACTTGCTGTTGAGACCTCCGGTCTTCTCTCTTATGATTCTATGAGGTCTCTGCCTCGTCCTGCTCTTCCATGCTCCAGACGGTCTTGTCTCGGCGTGTCCCGTAACGGTGGGGGGGGGGGGGGGGGGGGGGGGGAGAGCGATGGGTTCGTCGTCCCGGTGCGCTGGACGCGCGAGCGTCTGGGTCCGTTTTGGTCCCAAACGTGGGAAGGAAATCACAGGAGTTATCAAGACAGGAGTAAGCTCTTTATCTAGCTTTTTTTTCCCCCTCAGCGTCAGGAGACGGGGTAGCAGACCCCCGATGGGTTTTGCCAACTGTATGAGCGTCGATCGGCTCGCTTCCCGGATGTGGCCAGTGTCGTGGATGAGAGGGATTGCATTTTTGATCCCCTTTTCTTAATATGCGGGTGGGGGAGGTGCTTCTAAGACGAATCCTTGGATTGACGGTATGGGCTCGCGGTACTCGCAGATGCGTTCCAGGCCCCCTTCATCAGTGGCATTTTCTCTGGTGTGGCGAGCCATGCGCTGAGGATTTCGGAATTAGTGCTCATGATATCGACCGTTCAGGCTTAGGTGGCGATTCCCATCACACGACGATATAGGATTAATGGACAGTCCACCCAACCTGAGTATGTATTTAATCAGGAGCACCTGGATAGGGTAGTTCAAAAGGAAACATCGGGAGAGTGGCTTGAATGGTCGTCCATACAACTCTCTCCGTCGGCGGCGTACTATCATCTGGGTTGGAGATACCGGGCACACATGGCATTGGGACACTTTAACCCGAGATGAACGAGAAGTATGAGAGTCGGCTATTCAACATGGATGCGCCCGCCCGGTACGAGTGTGTTGCCTGTCGGCTGCTGGGTGTAGAGGCACGTCCTATCCTCCTTCCTTCAGGATCACAGCCCCATGTCCGAAGGAGATATTTTCCGTGTATGGGACTTATATGACACTGAATTCATGTGACACTGAATTCATATGAAGGAGACACGAACCCCGTCTACGTGAAAGAGGACAGAGGTTTTTGATCATATCGTTTCCTTCCGGCAAAGTCCGAACTAGGTCTTCTCAACGCGCGGACTTTTCCAACTGTGCCTGACTCAACTCATCCCAACCGCGGACTCGGATCACAAAGGTCGAAAATCGCAAATCAAGTTCAATGGAGTTGCCATTCCTCGAGGGTCGGGGCGTGGTACCCTGAATGCTTGTTGCTATTATTCCCTATGCCACTTCAATCATATCACATAATTCGCTTCGAGGAAGAAAGTGGCAAAGTAAACATGCCATGGAAAGATCATCAGGGTTCGTTGCCCCAGGTATTGGAAGGGGATGTCCCAGGCTTCAGACCCGCGTTCAGAGAGGGAATTTCTCCCCATGGGATGTGATGAGCCCGGAATCACCAAGTCACCCACTTTCTACCTGCTGGGTGAGTTCATTGAACTATACGCAAAGTCATATTCGAAAACCTCGCTACGCTTTTCCGAGAACATGGGCAGGGCAGGTCGGGAAGACAGCTTCGGGGCATTCGTGGGCCAAGGTTCTTTCCGGTAATTTCGAAGTAGTGAGCCGAGTCCTCGACGAGTGACCTAATCCCAGGCCACCAGGTCTTACAGCCCACCGACCCTTGGATCGAGCCTCGGTGCCGTATGAGAAGGCTATTTTCCTATGACCAAGCGTGAAGCCGAACACCACTGACCGATTACTCTCCGTACCCCATTCGGATCTAATGAGGTTCCCGCTACGGTGAAAGTGAGGGTCCTAGGACTTCGGTAGTTCGCAATAAAGTGAATGTCACACTTGGCTCTCGGTGATATGGCATGTTCTGACGCTCAACAGTTTCGCTTCCCACTGCAACACGACATCACACAGTGTCGAGAGACGCGAACAGTCCCAGGACTCGACCTGGTCGTTCTAAAGGCGGAGAGTACCTAGCCCGCATAAACAGGATTGATGGGAGCCATATTCCCGTACGACGTTCGATAGTCCCCACGTCGACAGCGTCACGCCAGGTACTCACACAAGTCATCCCAGCTCATGCCCCTGGCGACGCTATGAGAGTAAAACATGTACAAAGTATAGTCAAACTGTGTTTGGCCCTTGTGATTGATGCGCTATTGTGTTTAGGGGGAGAGGATGACTGTCTGGCTGGTATTGAGACGACCCAGAGAAGCTCGCAAGCCAGCCAGCCTACCCGCTTGTATGACGATTCCCAACTCCCCATGCCTCTCTCTGGCTGCGACGGGTTTGGCTCGCCGGTAATCTAGCTCGCCTAGCTGCTTGCCGTTTGTGCATCGCAAAAACGAAACTAGGAGCACGAAAACCCCGGGTCCGCCTCCTTCATGACTCTGAACCTGGCCCTTCCCAGCTTTTGGCCAAATGGGCGCGGTCCCCCCCCCCCAGCGTCATCGCCAGTGGCATTCCACGTCATGAGCTGAGCCGTGTTGACGCTTCCAAACAAATCGGAAACATGACTCTTTTGGCATCGCCCCCGCCCTCCCCCCCCTTGCCTTGGAATTCTCCGCGGGCCTTTCAGCCGGGCCACGTGGTAGGGGGATCAACCGGGTCATCAGAGTTGAGACACGAGGTTTCATGATGGGCAAACACAAATCCCATCTCCCTTGTGCGGCCACGGCTTTCGAGACCTTTTTGGTCCCCGTCAACCATCCAGTCTCGCCACCCCAGAAAATTAGGGGACGGCCGGGGGGAGGTGGGGGGGGAGGGCAAATCTGACATTTGACAGCACACACACACGACCCGATGAAACAAGACGTGGGCTGATGTTGGCCTCTGCCTCCCCCGGCCCAAGGTATACAGGGAGAGCGAACCACAGCCAGGCGGTCAAACCGTGCTGTATTCGAGACACTGTGCAAGAGCCAGAGACCGTAGAGGCAACCCGTCACGCGATAGTGCAACCGGCGCAATCCGTTCAAAAGGGGGGGCTAAGAATAGTCCGTGGGCTAATGGGATCAACCGCCGGCTTGCCGGATCTGGCGTCCCCCGCGCCCGCCGGGAATGGCGGCCATGGGCAGCCAGCGAGCCGCGGCGGCTGCAAGACACACACGCGTGGAACAGGCGCACTCGGTCGAGAGGGCGACACGGAATCATGGGCGACGACGGGAGCCGGGCTCTCGGGGGGGGGGGGTCGCACGGCGGGCATGTTCATCAGGCCATATCGACGCCCAGAACCTGCGCGGCCTCGGGCGGAGAGGGGGGGGGGGGGGCATTCGACCACCCGCCGAAACACGGCAAACAATGGGCACACAAGAACCCGGGGGGGGGGGGGGGGGGGGTTCGGTTTCACACGGCCCTCTGGACACTTCCCTGTCTCAGCATCCCCCACGATCCCGCAAGGCGCCGGCGAGACGCCGTTGCACGAAGTCCACGAGCTTGCCCGCTTATGACCAACCGAGCTGCCCTGCTGCCAGGCCTGGGGGGGGAGGGGAGCGAGGGGAGGCGGGGGGTCCGGTCGGTTCAACGTTCGCCAAGCAGGGCCGAGCTCCATTCCGGTGACGGAGTCGTGACGTTGCACAAACAACCCCCCGCGGCCGGTGCAACGGAGGTAGGAGGAGGAGGAGAAGAAGAAGAAGAAAAAGTGACCAGGCCCAGGGATGCGTGAGACTGGTCGTATGGACCGGTATTACCTTGTATACCCGGCGGTCGCGTTTTATGCGTGCGATCGTGTCGTGCGAAGACCTGCCTAGCTGACGCTGCAGCTTGATACATAGAAAGCCGGCCCGCGCCCTTTCGGGAGAGGGCTGAAGACTCTCCGGCGGAGGGGGGAGGGGGGCCGGCTGATTGGCCGTACCAGAGGACGCCGAATTTCCCATCTACACCCCCTCCTCACACGCCCCCTCCCCCCCCCTTCCCTTTCTCCCCTGCCATCCCCTACCCTGGGCCCTGACAGCGAGTGACGCACCAGCCAGCTCGTGATCCGATAAGGCGGACGAGAAGGCAGCCAGGCATCGCGGCAACCCGCATGGCCCTGCACGTCCTGCATGTGCACCCTGGGTTGCCTGATGAAGGGGACCGGGGGGGGGGGGGGGGGCCATCAAGTACCGTCGAGCAGAATGACAGGCGAGCCAGCGAGCGCGCGCGCGCTGCCCGAGACGCAAGGGCGGACCGACACACCCAACCCTCTCTCTCTCTCCTGCCCAGCACGAATTGTCTCTCTTCGTGGAGCAGCGGCTGGCTGTGTCGCACCACGCGCCAGCAGGAGGAGGGGGGAGGGGGGGGGGGTTCGACAAGACGGGACGGGCCTGAGAGAGAGCGCTCTCAGGACTGGTCCCCATCCTCCCTCCTGCGCCCTCCCCCCGGACGCATCGTGGCCAGTGGTAGGGCGTCCAAACAGGCGCCAGCGGCCCAGGGCAGCCTGTCACGAAGAGATGCGAGGGCATGGGCCGTCGCGCTGCCCAGTTTGCTGCTCTGCCATCCCTCGCCTCGATCAGGTGGCCGGCCCTGTCGCATCATGCCGGGCCACGCGTGGCTGGCTCCCTCCCTTCCCCCCCCCCCCCCCCCTCGGGCCAATGGCCCGTTGGCGAATATCCCTCAAGCCACGGGCCAGCGCAGGAATCTTGCCTTACCCGGCCACGGGCCCCGACATGATAGGGCGGACCTAAAAACAGACGTCGGCGGATGGCTGTCGCACTGCATGCCCCATGGAGCTTAGGTAAAGTACGTGCGTACCGTAAGGAGACGACGAAGAGACTGGGGGCTCACCGGGGGAACCAGGGGATGCGCCCTGGGCAGGAGAAACGATACAGCAGAAGAGGGAAGGCCTCGTCTGCAGTCCTGGTGAAGGTATTCCATGGTGCTCTTCCCATGCGAAGGGAAAACGGGGGCAATGCGAGTGCTTGGCAGCAGAAGGAGTTTGCGATCACCCCCGGGGGGGAAAGGGGAGGGGGGAAGAGAGAGGGAGAGAGAGGCACAGGCGGACCAAGTCCTGGCACAGGCCATTTCCAGTACAGCCCAGCCTCGAGGGCGGAGTCCAAGTGGACTCCGTGTACCAAAAACAGCAATCGTGGAGGTCGGGGGGAGGGCCTCTTCCAATCGCCAGCTCGCTCCCCAGGTCCCGTGGTATCTCACTGTAGGGGTGCAAAGTACGGGAGTAGATATAAGCCATGTACTTTGAGAAGGGGAGGAGGGCTTCGGAAGCCCATCCGAGCCCCATCGCCCGATTCACCCCGTCGCCCACCGACCGCCCCGTCCCCTTTTTTTCTGACGGCGGCGCGTCTCGGACGTTCGGGATCCGGTACAACCACGCAGTCCCCTCACCACAAAAACGTAGGCGCCTTTTTTTTTTTTTTTTGGCAACACACAAGGCCCCCCGGCGGGCGCTGCAAAGTCCCCGGCATAGCGGGCGATCTGCATGGGGACCACGGCACCGCCCAGGCGATGACGACTGCATTTGCGTCCTTTCACCGACAAACCCGCCCCTCTCGAGCCCACGTTGCACGACGCGTGATCGGCAGCGGAGGGAAGCTAAGCGCCCAGCGACGTGCCTCTCTACCGGGCGTTGCGATGCTACAGTCACGACGGCGCCTGCTGACAACAGCTTCCCCCCTCCCCCAAGAGGGCGGTCAGAGGCAGAGGCCCTCTCTGGGTGAGAGGGGGGAAGGGTTTCTGAGAAATGATACCCGGAGCGCATCAGCTGGACGCGGCCTATGAGGCCACGGCCTGCACAGTCACGACATGATGCGCCAAGAACCGGACTCGTCGCCGTCTGCATTCGAGGTTGGCTGTCCAAATCGGGCAATGGGCCGGGCAGGGGGACCGGCAGCTGAGTCAGATGGGCGAGCGGCTCTGCGGAGACCAGATCCAAGTGGTGGCTGGCCCGGGGGGGGAGGGGAAGGGGGAAGGGGGGGGGACGGCTCGAAGCGTCAGGATAGACACCTACATGTTGGCTGCCGACCAACGATGGGAATTTACCTCGGTAACTCGGGTGCCTAGCATCGTGCGACCTTCAGGCGAGAGCGCCGCCGACGACGGCGTCATGGGCCGGCCACTCGAGCGAGCGCGGGCGACCAGACGCTTTCCGTGAGCCCCGTCGTCGCCGCAGTTTGCTGAAGACCGAGCCCCCGGCCTCTCCGGCTGCTTGGGCATCCCTCCCCTCCCCTCCCCTCCCCCCCCTCCCTCCTAAAGACGCACGAGCTTTTGCCGACCTGGATCGACGCACGCGTAGGGCTGAAGAACGCCCCCCCCCCCAGGTGACGGTTGGTGCTCGCTAGACCGGGGGACCCGGCGGCCAGCGTGTGGCGATTTTCTGTTTTTTTTTTCTTTTTACCGGCGGAACGCCCTTATCGTGCGTGTAAACGGAGGGCGCGCCAGTCCTGTCAGCCCGTGACGCAGGGACATTGATTCAACATGTCTAAGATAAGTAGGTAAGCAAGGTAGTTCCAGGCAAAAAGTAGGCATCCGTATCTGACATGGCTCCCCAAGGTACCACGGGCCTCTCCCCGTCTTACGCCTCTGGAAAGTCGTCCAGGGCGGCGATGGGCCAGAAGGGCGCCCGCCAGCCCCCTCCTCCCCCCCGGTGATTCGTCGCGGGAAGGGTCCTTTCGGTCGACAAGTACCAGTACGCGGTACTACCACCGCCCGCCCCGTACCGAGAAAGCCGTCCGGGAGGCTGGCAGCGATCCCAGGCGCGCGCTGGGCCGGGAGAGAGACGTGCAGCGCCAGGGCTACCAGGGGCCCTGCTTAGCTTGCTTCTCGCCGCCCTCACTGTCACTCTCTTGTCCGTCTGCGTGCCCCCCCCGGTCCCCTCTCAGCCGCTGTCCCCTCCGCCATCATATCATGTTATCTCACACCTGTTTGCTGACGGCGCATGAGGCTGCTGGAGATAGTCAAGAGAGAGGGGGGGAAGAGGCCTGCCCGCCTCGCGTGTGATTTGCGCCTGCAATGCGATGCTGATAGCCTGGGGGGGGGATGACGCCTGGAGGGAAGCGGCCGCACCTGGCTTGACGGCGTCCGGTCTCGTTGCTTTTTGCGTCTTCCCGCCGTCGACAGATGCCGGACGGGGAACAGGCTGCAGGTCTTGGCCCCGCGCTCGCGAGGAGGGCTTCGCGTGGGACAAAAAGCAACCAAGTGGGAGTGAGGCTACCCCCCCCCCGTGGCCAAAGATTGGCCCCATGCCCTTCCGCCATGGCACCCTGCCATTGTATGCTGCTTCTTCTTCTTCTTCTTCTCCAAGCCGCCGTGTGCCCGCTGTCCCGAAAGGGCCATGTGCAGGGCCGAATGCCACCACAGCCGCCCCGTCCAGCATGGCGCGCCGGATTCTTCAGCGCGTCCCGCCGGGAGGGGGGGGAGGGCAAGAAAAAGGGGGAGGGAGCGTTGCGTCGCCAATCATGTCCCAACCTCGCCCACTCTCCCCCGGCCCACGGCCGGTGCGGTGGTCGTTGCCGCCTACCGCACGGCAGTCCGGCAGTCGATCGCTGGCTGGTAAGCCGGACGCGCGCAGCCCCCAAAAAAACCACCGGCCAGCCCGTGCATCCTCCAGAGACTGACTGCCCGCGCCTCCTCGAAATAGCCCCGGGGCGGCGCATACAGGCTGTTTCGAGGAGGGGCCGAGGGGCCGACACGCGACAATGCGTGGCTCCGTAGCACAAAGACATCAGCCCAGCTGAACGGGACCACGGGAGTTGGTCAGTACGGGCCCCGGACAGAGGCAACCCCCCGAGAGACCGCCCCGGCCTGGCAAGGAGGGGAATGAGGCATGAAAACCCGGCCCACGCAAGCAGAAGCCATGCGCACTGCGACCACCCCCCATCTCTCTCTTCCCTGTCCCGTCTCTCCCTCTCCCTCCTTTCTCGTTGCCTGGCCTGGACGGTCCAGCGTCTCCTCTGGTATCGCAGCAAACTGGTGCCGTCCACGAGATGACACACGCTGCATGGTACCTTTCCGGTCTGCCGTCAGCAACCACGTTTGCCCGTGGTCCCTGGGGGGGCGGCCGTTGTCGAAGGATGTCTCGGGAAATGGGGTGGAAGCAAAAAAAGCTGGCCCGTCGTCGTTCCCGCCGCCCTGCGGGTTTTCGTCCAGTAGACTGGCCGGTGTTGGGCCAGCTAGCAGCGCCTGGTGGCGGGGAGGGGTCTCACGAGAGACGATGACGGATATCCCATGTAAGTATATGCCTGTATGTCAATACGTAGCATCAATGCGCATCTACACGCTCTACTTACCTATTTCCCCCCGAAACAGGAACTGGCAGGGGGGTGGCTGGTCTGACGTCCGCAATCCAAGTACACACCCTCACACACGCGAGCGCGCGCGCTGACATGACATGGGGGGGTGGAGGATGCATGCAAAGATAGATGAACGAACACCTGTACCACCCAGCAGGTAACACCACACACACATACACACACACACACACATACCCTCCCCGGTCTCCCTCCCCCGGTATGGGGTCAGTACCGTGACGATGGGTGAATTCGTTCTTGGGTCTTCTCCTCCCCTCCCCCCCCTTCTCCCCCAATTCTTCCTGGACCACCGTGCCGCCTCACCCTGGCCCGGCCGCGTTTAGTGGTTTAGCAGGACGAAGCAGCGCGAAGACGGCAGAGAGGTTATCGCCGACGATGCGACTGCGACTCCAAAGAATAGAAGAGGCGACGGGCGAAGGGGGTGCGGGCGTCGGTGGGCGTGACGTCCCGTCCACCCGCGCGGGCTTTCCACGCGATTCCTAGCCAAAGATAGAGTTTCTCAGCCCCTGGAGGATCGCGTGGTTTGTTCGCTGGGCGGCCGGGGGTCCCTACCACCAGCATAGACACACACGGCTATGCAGCAAGCAAGAAGAATTAGCAGATTGGCCCCCCCCTTCCCCTGGTCCTCACCCCCCGGGCTGGCGCCGCTCCGCTAGTTTCTATTATTAAGTATTTCCAGAAACCTCCCCCCCCATTTTCACCCTGCCCAGCGAGGCGAAGCCGACGCTTTCCCAAAGTGCTAGAGCGCCTCTAGGGCGCCCGGCTCGTATCAGAGGCCCCACCGGCGAATATTGAAAGAAGACGCCAGAGCGGCCCAGGGGACGGGGGCAGGGGGGAGCAAAAAGCAAAGCACCGATGGATCCGAGGATATGGACAGATGCCCCACAAGTCTGCTTACTTACTTGCGGGGGGGTGATGGTGGTGGTGGTGGTTTTGCTGCCAGGATGAGTGGGTTGGAATCTTTCTAGAAGGGAACGGACATGTCCTCTCTCTCTCCCTTGCCCCCCCTCCCTAGCGGCCAGGCAGCTGGTTTAAGACCTGTCGCCGGGATGCGTTACCTTCTCTCGGGTACAGTTGTACTCGGGGGGCCGGCGCTGCCACTCTCGCTTCGGCTGGGCTGCATGTACTCCGTCCGCGAGGCGACGCCGCACACTGTCTCCGAGGGGGAACGGGGGGGGGGGCTTCTCACACGTTCGCTGCAGCACCCATATCCCATACACATAGCAAAAAGCACCGTGGAACTATAGTAGATAGAGCAAGGCCGCAAACGCCCACGGCGGGCGTGCCGGTTACCCGCCCGCCCCCCGTACGTCGGTAGCGCGGCCGTGGTGGGAACGGCGAGCGATCCAGCACAGATGAAAGGAAAGACTTGTCGAACCCGCCACCGTCGGTTTCTGCCTGACTTGGACCACAAGTTGAAACCTTGAGGTCAAATAAAAGGGGTGGAAGGGGAGGGAAAACTGGCGGCAGGTAGCAAGCAGTAGCATCGGCAAATAAGAGAGGGCGAGGGAAGGAGGGAGGAGGGGGTTTGGAGATGGGGGGGGGGGGTGCCCGCAAGGAATACCTACGGCAATCCTACGACAACAAATGCACGTACGGGATCGGAACATCGGCCAATTGCTACAGGGCCATGCTCAGCCGCGACATGGTGGTGAGTTATTAGGGCGCTATTTTGCTGCAGGCCTGTTAGTGATGAGGGCAGAATTGCGCGACGACTCGGTTTTTGCTTTGGGGGGCACGTGGGAACGGAAATGGCGCCAACCAGAGAGACTAATTGACAGACAACCGCCTCGTCTCCCCGCAGGGCAACAGGGAGCGGAATGGAGACAGCACAAGGAACCATGGCCAGGGCCCTGGACAGAAAACGGGCCAGGGCAAGCGCGTCTTTCTTTTTTTTTTTTTCCGCCTGCCTATGACCCCCGGTGTGATGGGGGGGGGTTCCCACCGGGGGGGGGGAAGAGTGGGAGGGTTCGGATGCAATTTTCTCACTGCCGCCCGACGGGACGATCGCGGCGGCGGTTTGCAGCAGCCGGGCTACTGGAAAGGGCTGCTTGCTGGAGACAGAGAAAAAAATAAAATAAAATAAAAACCCCTATTAGCAATGACGACAGAGCTGTCCCGGGAGTGCCGGGATCAGGGGGGGTAGGAGGGGAGGGAAGACCAGCAGAGCGCCCAAGAAAAGGGGGGCTATGGAGATCTCTACTTCTGAAACGGTAGCCTCTCCACTGTCCGCCGCGATAGTGAGCAGTCCGGCATTCGGATCGCCTTCCCTTCCCCACACTGCAGCAAGCAGGGCCAGCAAGCAGTTCCTGCAAGTGATGCGCATCCATCCCATTCAAACACATTTTGGGGGAGGGGAGGGGAGGGGAGGGGAGGGGAGGGGGGGGGGGGGCCCCCGTGGTCAGGTCCTGAGGATGACCTGTTCGCCCTCCCTGCCCCCCAATGATCGTCACCCCCTGGGTGGCATATGCCGTCGTCAGTCAGCCAGGGACCAGGACGGGAGAAGCACGCACGAGGTAGAAAGACCTCCCTCGGGGGCGAGTGAAAGAGAGAAAACCGGCCGGCAAGGCAAGAGAAGAGAGAGTTTGAGGGTCCGAGGAACGTGTTTCACCTCCCCTTTCCCCCTCCACCCTCCCACCTCTCCCTTGCCCGGACGAGATGCGAAAAAAAAAAAAAGATTGTGAGTATAACAGCGACAGCCGTCTGGGTTCCGGGGACTTCGCCTGGGACGGAGGGATCCATCATGAATTGATTACCCTTGGTCATGTGCGCGCTCGGGCGGCGCCCCCCCCCCCCCCTACCCTACCCACCCACACGGACGCTCACAAGCAAACCTACCCAAGCGGCATGTACTCCGTATAGGGCACATCTTAGCTGTACATACATGAGCATATGCAACCACGAATTAGGTGTGTGGTGGTAATGGTAAGTTGGCACGCTGTGTGTGGGCTATACCTCTCTCTCTCTCCAGGTAAGTACTTGCATCCAGCCCACACGGCTGCACGCACGACGTCCCGAGTACGTCAGTGAGGATTATGTGTTGTGTACCTCTTTTCCCACCCTTTTTTGCGTATAGTATAGTACCTTGTTAAGTAAAAAGTAGTTTGAATTTCGCTTACCTTTTTTCCCGATACTCCACCCATACCCGACTTCGTTCCCCTCACCTCCCTCCCGAGTTTGTGCGTGTTTGTACGCATCCGGTATGTGTTCTGGATGGGGTTTCCGAACATCGTCTTGGCAGGGAGACACGGCGGGCTCTTGAGACGCCACGCGACTGATAAACCGGGGGGAGGGGGGGGCGCTTGCTCACTATCGGTTTTGACTTTGGGTATCCGGCCAAGGTTGCGCAAGATCCCATCACGAGTCTTGTCCTCCCCCCCTCCCCCCCCCGAGCGTGGAGTGCCGAAAGCCGGCCGGGCATCCGGTTTAGGGGCACCACATTTTGGAGGGGGGAGGGGGGGAAAGTACCTGATCATAACTGCAGTAGGCAGCAGTTTAGTAAGTAAGTAGGTAGGTAGTCACGTAGTATTAGGTCACTCAGAGGTAAGAGGGAGAAAGGTAACTAGCCCACAGCACGAACGCAACAACAAAAAACGACTTGGGCACGTACGGACGCACGCACGCGCGCCCGCACGCGCACACGGATCGTCTCTCCCTCGCGGGCGCCAAGAGATAATATGATTTTTTGGCCCAGCTGGCCCCGAGAGGGCCTGGAGGTCCTCTCTCTCTCCCCCTCACGCAGCGGGGTTTGGGGATTCCGGACTGTATTGAGTTTTCTCCCTCCCTCCCTCCCTCGCTTCCTCTCTCTTTCTCTCTCTTTTCTCTCTCCTCCTCCTGTCTCTCATGTTGTCTCTCGCAATCTCGCTCGCTCGGCCAACCGGCCGTCCCCTCCCGGCAGGCTTGTTTGTGCGCGCGCTAAGAACGAACCTTGGGCGTCCGGGGAAGGGAAAAAAAAAAACAATGTCAACAGCCGCCGCACGCGCCGGCCAGCCGTGAACCCAGGGCTGCGGGCGCCCACGTTGCTGGGGAATGGACTTGGGGGAGGCGGGAGGACGCGACGTGGAGGGGAGGATCAGGCCCTGCGCGCTGTGATGCGTATCGTCTCCCAAGTCGGGAGGAGGAGGAGGAGGAGGAGGAGGGGGGCGGCCAGTTGTCGCGGTACGATCGGCCGTGACAACTGGCTGGCTGGCTCCCTCTAAGCCGCATGCAGTCGTGATATGGCAGAACGTCTGGAGAGGGGGGGGCGATCGACGGCACAGGCTGGCATCGCGGACTAACAGGGAGGTAAGAAAAAGGCACACAAAGCGAAATAGTAGGTATGTACCTTTCTTTCTCTCTCTCTCTCTCTCTCTCTCCCTCTCCTCCGTCGGCCCCGGGCTCGGTCCGTCAATATACAACCCCTCCCTCCCGCGACCAGCCAGCAGCGGCTATATTCATTTTCCTGCGCGCGACTGGTCACGCCCGCACCCGATCTACCGTAGCTTTGCCCTGGAATCGCATCCATGTAGTAGTCTCTCTCTCTCTCGTACCGCGGGGGGGAGGGGGGGTGCGTTGTCACCACCCATGCAGGCCATTTGTTCTTTGCCCTGCCCCGCGACGCTGGGTCTGTCTGCCCGTATTGTACAGTGCAGCCGGGGGGGAGGGGGGGCTCCTCCTGTCCACCGCCCTGACTGCTGCCGCTCTTATCGAGCAATACTACTTCGCATACTACCATAGGCAAAACTAGGCAAACTATTACATCCAAGTATATGCGCACCCACCAGCGGATCCGGGTGCAGTGGGCGTCCGTCCGTCCCACGGCCGAAAGTGGCCGCCGGGAGGGGGGGGGGGGGGGGGGGGGGGTGGTTTGCAGGCAGGGTCTTGGCTGCGCCCTCGTACGTTTTGGTCCTCTTTTTTTTATTATTATTCATCATTCCTCCCTCAAACTTCCGGCCTTCTCAGATCCGCGGGGAAAAGGTCGATTTGACAAAAGACACTCATAGCCCGCGAAAAACTGCCCATTTTCTCAGATCATGCGAGTCATTCTTATCTCGATTCCGAAACCCGAGTTGAGCCTCGCGCGCGCGCGTGTCGTCCCCCCGCTCTCCAGGGTGAAAAAAAAGTATCGACGATGGCTTTGACAGGCACAGGCGAGGTTCGGCGTCCCGGCTCGACTTGCCCGTGCGTCGTTCACCGCACGTACCGACTCCGTACTTACGGGCTATGCACTTACATACCTTGCCTCCGGACTCCATACCCAGCTCGTGTAACTTGGCATGGGGTGGCTAGTTATTTCCTCAATGGACGCGGGGGATGGACGCTCACGTTGGGTAGGTATGTAGGTTATGTTGCCGTTTACACACACACACAGACACACACACACACTCTCTCTCACGGTCGACATCGGGCAAAGCGGGGAGTTTTCCCAGGCCATGTACAAGCCATGCATCATGACGCCTGCCACCCAACTAGTGCCTGGGGCGAGGGGCAGAAACCACAGCATCAATTGGGGAAGGGTTCTGCAGAAGACGTCCACTGCGGGACATATGCAAGTGTGGCATAGAATGAGGCGGCTCCCCCTCTCTCCGGTGCGACCTTTCCCGCTAGGGCCCTCTCGCTGCGTCCCGATTGGGAAGCCGGCCTGCGTATGATGAGAGCCTTGACAGCCGTACAGAGTATAGCAGGTCCACCGCCCTGCCTGCCCGTCCTCTTTCTTATCCACGCTCACGGCGTATTGAGATAAGCCACCGTCCCATCAGCCTACGGCTGGCGGCTGAATCGCGTTCTCGCCGATCGCCGCGTGTCCGACAGGCCATAGGCTACGGGGCCGGCGCCACGAGATGGATGCTCTCTCTGCTCGCTATACCGTGACGCTTTTCGCGGCACGTCGTACAGCGCGTCTCGAAAAAGCGTCATCGCCCACCCCCCCCCCCCCCGCCCATCATACGAGGGGGCGCGCGCCTTTGATTGCTTCTCATTCCGGCCTCTCATCTCGGCGAAGCGTCGAAAAAGGGAACCCGGCAATACACGGCCTCAGCACGACGGTCCCGGATGACATAACACGGCGGCAGTGAGATGAGCTGTCGGCCCCAAACGCCAATGGATGATGATACGTACGCCGTCGTCGTGCCTAGGAGCCACCCATTGGACGAACCCCTGATCAAATGCCATCGCGCCCTGGCATGGTTGAATAGTCGGCCTGTAAGAAAGGCCCTCGTGACACCTGCCCCTGCATTCATTCCCTCGAACAATGGTAGAATAATTCCGCCCAGCCCAATCACGTCGAGCCGTGGCCAGGGTATGCACGGAGGTACTGCGCTGCCAACTTGACCAAGTAGATTCAGTCGCTCCTTGTGTCAAGCCATGCGAAGCAGGGATTGGCGGGTACCGACATAGGCACACTCGACCACCTTGACCACCTCTGTCGGCCATACCACGCAAGCAGGGTAGCCAGCCAGTGACGGCAGCGTGAGATGTGGTCAGGAGACTGATTGCTGCTGGCCAGCGTGGTACAGTGCTGCTGTACAGTGCAGAGGAATGATGGATGGCCTTGGTCTACACCTCCAGCGCGTCTCACTTTGGGCGAATCGCAGATCCCGAAGCCCGCCAGTGAGACACACCACGGCAGCACGCCAGCAGCAGACACCGGGAGGACGTCCTAAACCACCAGCGTTGAAGCATGCGATGCGACGTAACCGGTGTCGGCGCCTTGGGCGGCCTTTGTTGCCAGCCAGCGAAACATGACGCCCAGGTTGCGCGGGGTCCTGGGTACAGCGAAGCCCCCTCCCCCCGGGTGGAGGTTGCCGGACTTGGGATCGAAATTCAAGAATTACCGTGATGAATGAGGCAATGCGCCTACCAGGTTCCATGGCGAAAGTTGGTACATAGCGGTGAGGTCCCAGTCGCTCGACTCGACCGCATCTTGGCGCGCTTGCTGGGGAGTCAGGACGTCGTCGGACGGCATTCGGACCAATGGCGTCTCTTTTGGCAGCCCCCAATACGGCCGGCACCCCTGCCCATCGATAAAGTGTGTAGGTAGTACACACCAGCGACACCATAGACGGCGCGCCGTGATCTTGTTACCGTGAGACGGCCGCCCTTGGTTTCCCGAGCGTGCATGCCATTTGTGGCCACGGCTTCCCGAAGCGAGAAGGTCCGGTGCCGGTGCCTGTGCCTGTCTGATAGAGCGATGGATGGCTGGATGGTGTGACCTAGGCCGTTCATGGTCCCTACGAGGCCTGCCAGCCCGTGGCCCCTCCTCCAGACACCATTGATCCGGAGGATCTCCCCTAGATCGCAAACGTCGGGCTCCAGGGGCGCCACGGGCATGCACTATGGGACTCGAGGCGACGGCTTGGGGCTGTCAACAGCGGCGATACCCGGGCCATCCTTGGCCCATGGGCGTTCCGGGGAGGGGTTCGGCTTCGTTTCTCCAAACAAGGTGGGGAGCGGGCAATGATTAAAGGACCGGAGGATGGGTGATGCGAGCGAAGACGGCGCCCCGGGGAATCGACGGGCAGAGTTTGGCGGATGGTTTTCCCACTCCACCCGCCCAAGGGACCGAGGAAACTTTGCGCCAAGGCCCAACAAGCATACAAGGCTGACGAGGAGCACGAACGGCCGTGGTTTGACACGGGAACCTCAAAGGGCCGGATGGATCGGCAGGGGCCGGCCGGCGCGCCCAGTCATGAGGCCTCCCCCCCCCTTCTCCTCTCTCTGCAGTACAGTACCTCTCGCTGTGATTACCGCTGATCGAAACCGACCCTTTGATTGCGTGCCGGGCGATGGGCAGACAGACAGACCACACCACACGCGGGACAGAGGCGCAACTTCCAAACCGACGGACGGCCGGACAGCAGCAGCAGCAGTCTGTCTGCCCGGGGGGAACGACGCGAGGCTGGCGTGCAACGTCCCCCGGAGGGGAGCATGGGTAGGGCATCTCATCCATGACTGTTGCTGCTGCTGCTGCTGCTGCTACTGCTGGCCCGGACGGGGCTGAGGTTGGCCGATGGGGGGGTCCAGTGAAAAGATACCTCGCCCACGGAGTGATAGGTTCGTGGTATGTACTATACATAGGTAGGTATGTACAAGCCGGCGTACGTACAGTACTACTATCCTGGATATACTAATACAACAGGACCGCCGGGCGGGCGGGCTGGTTGGTGGGCCGGGGCAGGTTCTCCATCCAGTTCAGTCAGTCCAGCAGGCTGGCATGGCATCGTCCGCTCCCCGGAATGGATGGACCTTGCTCGCGAGGCGCGCCGGCCGGATTCGAGGAGACAAAGGGAGACATTTCCAAACCGACCTACACACGTCCCTGCCGGGCCAGCGACGTCAGAGTTCGGGGGCCCTGTAGCAGCATTAAGTTCGCCAGCACCGCATGTGGGTAGGCGCGCCATGGTGGCTCATCCGCACACACACACACACACACACATACACACACAGGGCTACCTCTGGCTGGAGGCTAGGAAGCGCTCCGAGACCCGTGGCGATCACCATCAACGTCGTCATCCCCGTCAGGACTGGGCGGCACCCGGGGCAGCGAGGCCGCGCGTGTCGAACAAACAAAAGCCGACGGCGGCGTACAACGCACACAGAATGGGCAGATCGGGGGAGGGAAGCAATCGCATGTTCGCCCAGCCCGGCTCACCAGGGACGAACCCAGACTGTCGTATCTCGTAAAAAGTGTTGTCAAAGTAGGTACCTCTCGCTGACTCCTCTCGCTTGCCGGGTCGGTCAGTCGCCCTGGCCCGCGCTGACGGGCTGGCTGTCCGGTCCTCAGCCCTGGTCGCCCGGGGGCTCGTACAGTTGCTGTCGTGCAGCGAGGCAATTTATTGGGCGTGCCGAGCTGTATCCAGTGGGCATCAGGCGCGGCACGCAGCCACGAGGCCTCGGCACGGAGGTACGGTACGAAGTGGCTCTCTCTCTCTTTCTCTCTCTGTCTGTCTCTCTCGCCTGTTTACGGGCTACTAGTTGCCTGGAAAGGTAGCCCGCCATGTAGCAGTGCCATCATGAGCACCCGCCATCATCACCCATGTGCACGGCATGGGGGTTGCAGAAATGGTTCCCCCCCGGTCGGCCAGCGCTGTTCGGGCTTAGCTGGGCGAGGATGTCATTGCTGGACCCCACCTGCCAACTGAACTTGGAGGGTTCGTTCGCCTCTTGTGAGCTGCCGATGTCGTGCTGGCATTCCTTTCTGGCTTCATTCCATGGGTTACCAGCGTAAGGTTGGCTGGAGCCTCGCGCGCTGGGGAGGGGGGGGAGGAGGAGGTCTCGTGCCGCCATCCGCCTGCCCATCCCCATTCCCCCCCCCCCCCCCCCCCCCGGCGCCGGGCCCTGCATTCATACTGTGCCGTCACTCCGATTTGGTCGCTAAGGTACCACCAACCTCTCTCACCCTGCTCACGATGGTGCTTCTCATATTACTCGCTTCGCACAGGTTGGCTCAGTGTTTCCGTCCGCCAACCCGGCAGCCCGCGCGCGCCCCCCCCCCCCCCCCCCAACATTCCCTCGGCCTTGCTTTGCCTGGGATTAATTTGCTTTGCTTTGCTTTGCATGCCTGTCCGTCCGTCCGCCACGCCTGTCGTCACGCCACAGCAGGGGGAGGGGTGTTGGGGGAAGAGCCAAGATGAAGATGATGACGATGCGGAAAACAAACACATGCTTGGGCCGGTCGGTACCTACCCACCCCATCTGGCCTGACTGACTGACAGATACCGGACACGCAGCTCTTCGCTTCTGCAAACAACCCACCCCCTTCCCCGGTATATCGGTAAAACGGGCGGAATTGGCGACAATTGTGCGCGTGTCCATCACTCCATGACGCTGGGCCGAGCGCGGATAGGGCTCTCGAGGCTCATCTATTCGAGGGGGCGGTAGTACATCCCACCGTACACATGCTCCAGTTGCACGGAGGCTAGCGTGCTGCGCAATGAGGGTGGACAGACAGATAGCCCGCCCACCTCCATGCATCTATCCATCCGTCCACCCATAAAAATACCCAGTACATACATGCCTAGGTAACCTCCAAAACTCTAGCTACTTCTACTTACGGATGGTAGTGAGGTGGTAGGCAGTATGGGGACCCTGCCGACCCGGGCTCGCGAGACCTGTCTTTTCTGTACCCACCCTTTCCGGCCGCCTATCTCGTCCGTACTTACATCCTACCTTCCATACCTATCAAGTAGGTACCTAAGTACCCGCCCGACATTACCTGCTTGCCCGCTTCTGCTTACTAGCAGCCCGGGTTGACAACTAAGTGCCCATTGGCTACCTGGCTTCCAATCGACTCCCAATATCCCGTCACCGGTAGTAATAACATAATCTGACCCCGTCTCCTAATGAGCGCGCCGTTGATTTCCATGACATGGCCGTCCGGCTCTCAACAGGTGATTGTGAAGTCATAGCTGGACGGAGTGGAACAGGCCGTCTTCCTAGTCGCCCTGGCCGCCAGCGCGCTACAGTAGAGGCGTATTGTGCGGGTTGGCACTTACACCCGCACCACGGCCAAGGACAGGGAACGGAGCAGGCAAGGAAAAAAAAACCTGGACGGTACTCGGCCGCGGGAGCCCTTGGGTGTGTTCCTGGAGCCGTCGCGTCGTTGTCCAGGCTCGGCGGTTCCACCAGTTCAGTAGTCCGGGCGAAAGGTGGTGTTGGAAGCGTCCATGTTGTTTGTTGTGTGTGTGTGAGAGAGTGTGGGTGGGCGTTTCCTCCAGTCTGGCCGGCCCGCAGTATGAAGTAATTAGAGGGAGGGAGGGCGGAAGGACGAAAAGAAGGAAACGACAACGACGACTACAACCCACAATGAAGGAGCAAACTGGGTGGAAAGCAAGCGGCGGCGGCGGCGGCAGCGACGACGACGACGACGACGACGACGACGTGCACTAGCACAACGGTCGTTCCCAACTCCTGTTAGCACGAGCTGTCACGCGCAGGGCATCCATCCATTTCCCACACGACCCGAGGACCCGACCTGGGTACTGGAGGTACGGATGGATGGATGGATGTGCATCCAGTTCCCTCCGTGGGCCGACGTGGAGACGGCCATGCCTCCTCCTCCTCCTCCTCCTCCTCCTCCTCCTCCTCCTCCCTCTCTTCCCTAGGTACCTACCCACTCTCGCCCATGCTCGCTCGCTGGCGCGCTGCGCTGACCGACAGGCCAAGCAGAGATCCATCCGTGATTGGGATCTAAGGTTTTGTTTCCAGTCGCTGCGAGCTGCGCTCATTTGCGGGCTCATCAAAGTCACTCAGCGGTGCGACAAACCCCACAGCACAGTACGTGCGCCGTGGAATGCAGACGTCGGCCAGAGGTACCGCGGTACAAAGCGCCGGCCCTGTCGTACTTGGTTCCTGGGGCCTTCCCTGTCCCCCTGTCCATCGGCGCCCAAGGCGCTGGCCTCGCCGCGCCATGTATCTTTTTTTTTTTTCCTTCCCTCCCCTGCTCCCCTTGCCCATTTGATTTGGATGCGCTGGGCCACTCGCTGTGCCTTGTTGCCCGTCTTTGTGTGTCTCCGTGCCTCCGAGAGGCTGTCGTCGATCTTCGTACCGCGCCGCCTTCCCTCCCTTGCCCTCCACTCGCCGGCCTTGGTGTATCGCTGCATGTATCCATCGACCTCTCTGCGCTGCCTCCTCCTCCTCCTCCCTCGCCCTCTCCCTCTCCCTCTCCACAGTCTATTCGACACAAAGTTTCGTTCTACTCACTGGCCTACTGCCTCCACCCCCCTTCCACATAAATATTATTATTACTTCCACAGACTAAGTTCCGAGCGGCTTGTTTAAGCGTTCAGTACGTACCGTGACGACTACCTCCCGGTTCCCTGTCTGGCCATGCATTCTCATCCCTTCTCTGCCCCGTCTCTAATAATCTCCCGACCCCGTCTACTGCACTACCACGCCAGGACAACTTCACTCTGCAAACCCGGCCTGCCGTAATCTTCATATACCGCCCGGCTGGCCACTGGACCCGACCACGCCTGACACTACTGCCTCAGCACCACGTAGCCCGCCTGCCGCTGGAGAACTATTGCCGCCCCTCCGACTACCGGCGCACCAGGACGCCACCACGGAACCGCACCACGACACCTCGAAGCGCCGCCCTCGCCCTCTGACTCTTACCACCGTCGGTCTGCTATAGCTGCCGCCCGTACTCTGGCCGTCGTTGCCATTGCCCCGCGAACTGTCGCTGTTGCCCTTGCCCGGCCGCGCCAGAGTTTTGTTCTCTGCCCTCGTTGCGCAGCACCCTCTCGCACCCCCCCAGCAGCGGCGCCTGTCCTGGAAGCTACGAAAGACATCCGCCAGACCGAGAAAAAGCGTGGGGAAGAAGAACCTCCACTGGCCGGTCCTCCGCGCGACTTGTCGACCGCCGCCACTGCCAGTCAAGTGGGCTTTGGGCGAAATCGCAACTTGGGGACGACGGCAAACCAAGAAAGAAAAAGAAAGAAAAGAAAGGAACCGTGGAACTTACGGGCAGAGCCAGACGCAGCAATATCAATCCCAGCCGGTGGTAGTGGTGGATATCGCATCCCATCCTCCCCCAGCTTCTGCGAGGCTCCCAAACTAGCGACCTGCATATCCTGCGCTCCGTACAGAGTAAGGCCGGCCACCTCATCATTTTCCGCCGGGGACCAAGTGTGTTGCGACGCGGCCCATACCCGCGCCTCCTTGTCCTTGGGGGCTAAGCATATGCTGTACCGCCAATCCTGACAGGTGCTTGTACCTCGACGTACCCGTGTCAGAAGGCCGTACTTGTACTCTTCTGGTACTTTGCGCCCAGCTGCGCTCTCGCCATCACCACGTTCGGCTGCGGCTGCTGCTACGGGCCCCGGGACCCCAATCAACATCGTCGGAGGCATCGATTGTCTCGCAGCCTCGAACCCACCCGGCTCCTGCTGTATAAAGCATCATAGGCCCGAATCAGGCTACCCTCACGATCACGGCCCTGTTCGTGTGTGTGTGTGCGCCTGTGCGTGTCTTCGTGGCCAAATAGGCAGGCCCCTCCCCCTCTGTTGACCCTCGCCCTATTTTTCTCTTGCGGGCCCTCGCCCACCTGTTGAATTCCCCCTTCTGGTCTGGCAAATCATGAAGCCGATGACTTGAATGCTTCCCTCCTTTTAAATGCCAGGCCTCTCCACCTGGGTCGGAACTCTCCCCGCTGCACCACTCCGCCGACCAGCAGTGCAAACCCCGTCTCATTCAACTTGCGCCGAGTTGGACTCCACAGTTCGGCACCATGTCACCACCCCCTCCGACCTCACATCCCCGGCCGAGCCCGGACCCCAGCGCACCCACGAGCACTCCCGCCATGTCTGCTCAGGGCTCTTCGCAAGGCTCCATCCTTCGACGCCGGCGTCCTAGTCAGGTCCAGACCACTATCCATGCCAACCCCCTCCTCAACTCCATACCAGCTTCCGCCATCAGTGCCTCCTCGATAGCGTCCAGCTCATTGCATGACTCACCCATCATGTCGCCCGAGATGGCCATGTTGACCACCAGCAGTTCCATCCAGCCGTCCCCCGAGCCCTTCCCGTTCCTGGGCCGGGATGAGCAGCTGCAACCCACGCCCTTTAACCTCGGGGACCCTCTGCTGTCCCGCAAGCCGAGCACCAACTCGGTGAACCCCAGCGCCACCTCAGACGCACTTCAGAGCACCACCAACAACTCCAGCAAAGGCGGCCTGATTCGCCGCTTCTCAAGCCGAGCCAAGAAGTTCGCGCCGACCCGTCGCCAGTCTTCGGTAGCGCCGGCAAGCCGGGACGGCAGTGTTGGCCCGGCCATTTTGCGCCGTCGTAGTGACAGCAACAACACCGCCCCCCCGGAGACCGTCTTTTACACGGACTCGGACGAAGACCTGATGGACGATAGGTACGAGCTCAATGCCCTTGGCCTCATCGATGGGCTGCCACGCGAGTTGTCTTCCACTAGCAACCCCGCCTCCGTGACGGGCTCAACGTCACCTTTGGACCCCGCAGCCGGCCCCGTCATCCCCTTGGCTCTGATCAAGGGCACCTCCATCTACAAGATCTCGAAAAAGAGGAAATATAAGAAAATATTCCTCGTCCTGGATCCGGAGGCGGGTAAGATCACCTGGGACAAGAGCAAGCCATCGAAGTGCCTCTACATCGACGACATCAAGGAAATCCGCATGGGCTCCGATATCCGGCAGTACCGCCTCGACTTTGACGTGCCCGAGGCTGACGAGGGCCGCTTCTTCTCCATCCTCTACGCCGTGGCCGATAAGTCCAGGAGCAAGGTTATGCACCTGATTGCCGAAAACGAGGAAACCTTTGACCATTGGGTCAACGCTCTCGATGCCATCTCTAAGCACCGCCAAGACCTTATGACTTCGCTCATGTCCTTCAACGACAAAGCCATCCGCTCATACTGGAACAGCGAAATGACCAAGCAATTTGACGCCAAACCCCATTCGGTCGACGAAGAAGAGATCGACCTGCCCGGCGTTGAACGCGTCTGCCGAAACTTGCACATTCACGTCGCACCAGAGCAGCTCAAGATCAAGTTCGCCATGGCCGACGCGACGAAGACGGGCAGACTGAACTTTGGTGAATTCCAGGTCTTTGTTCGTGAGATGAAGCGAAGGACCGACATTCGTGCCGTCCATCGGGGGTTGGCTTCTGACGCAGACAGCGGTGTAACCTGGCCGGAATTCGCTGCTTTCCTCCGGGATACGCAGGGCGAGAACGTTGACGCTGATCCGTCCGGTTGGGAGGAAAAGTTCCTGAAGTTTGCCCGCCGCCCCAGAGCCAAGGACCACGATGCCCGTGACAACGATGGTGCAGTCCCTCGCATGACGGAGCAAGCACTGGCGGCCTATCTGACTTCGACTTACAACCTGCCTCTCTCCGCTCAACCTACCGAGTACTCGCTGGACCGACCTCTGAACGAGTATTTCATCTCGAGCTCTCACAACACGTATCTCCTGGGCCGGCAGTACGCTGATGTGTCTAGCGTGGAGGGCTACATCACGGCTCTTGTCAAGGGATGTCGCAGCATCGAGATCGATTGCTGGGACGGCTCGGACGGACAGCCCCAAGTCGAGCACGGCTACGCCATGACCAACGCCATCTCTTTCCGCGAAGTCATAAACACCGTCAACAAATACGCTTTCGTGGCCAGCCCCTTCCCCTTGTGGGTCTCGCTCGAGGTCCACTGCAACAGCACCCAGCAGGGTCTCATGGCCGACATCATGAAGGAAATCTTCGGAGAGCGCCTCGTGACGGCGCCTCTTGACCCGTCATCGGACAAACTGCCCACGCCCTCCGAGCTCAAGAACCGCATCTTGGTCAAGGTCAAGGCCGCCAGCGCTGGCGCGGCTGTGGAAGAATCGCGCAAGGGCCGAGCGGCCACGGTCAGTGGCCGCCGTCGTGGAAACAGCCTAACGTCGCCTTATGTCAAGCCTGTGCCGCTGGAAGCCGGCTCGGTTCCTCCGATGTACCTCAGCCAGAGTCCGCTGCTAAGCCCTCGCGACCCGTCTCGTTTGAGGGTGGGCAAGCGGTATAATACCATCAACGAAGGCGAGGTCCAAGAGAACACTGCTAGCAGCAGTACGAGCGACGACAGCGGAAGCGAGAATGCGCCGAACAGGAAAAAGACGAGCAAGATCGTTCCCTCCTTGGGCGAGCTTGGTGTTTACTGCACCGGCGTCAAGTTTGACGGCTTCGAATCCTTCAACTGCAAGATGCCCTTCCACATTTTGTCGTTTATGGAGGGCACCTTCAAGAACAATACCAAGACCCGAGATGTCAAGGACGCCTTGTACCGTCACAACATGCGCTACATGATGCGTGTGTACCCGCAGTACAGCCGCATCAGCTCGCACAACTTCAACCCTCTGATGTACTGGCGGAAGGGCGTCCAGATGGCGGCGCTCAACTGGCAGACATTTGACCTGGGCATGCAACTCAACCAGGCCATGTTTGAGGGCGGCACGGATCAATCGGGCTATGTGCTCAAGCCGCACCCCATGCGGGAGATCCGCATCGTGGGCGTCCGGCCCAATCCGGAAGACACGACGGTCGGTAAGACGGATGCTGTGGTCAACAAGCTCGAGCGCAAGAACGTCAAGTTCAGCATCGACGTCATCTCGGCGCAGCAGCTCATGCGTCCTGGCAACCTGGCCGGCAACAGGACGGTGGATCCGTTTGTCGAGGTCGAGGTGTTCCATGCCAACGACAAGCGAGACAAGCACGACAGCAGCGTGGGCATTCCCACGCCCGAGGACACGCCTCTGAAGCACGCCACGCACATCGTGCGGGAGAACGGCTTCAACCCCATCTTCGACGAGAAGTACCACTTCAACATTACGACCAAGTACCCGGAGTTGATCTTTGTCCGATGGACCGTCAAGCTGTCGACGGACGGAGAGAAGCGCAGCGACAGAGCGGCGCCCATGGCCACGTTCACGGCCAAGCTCAGCAGCCTCAAGCAGGGGTACCGAACCCTGCCCCTCCTCGACCCGAACGGCGATCGTTACTTGTTCTCGACGCTGTTCTGCCGCATTGATGTCGGCCCCGTCACGGACGTCTACGTCGACCCGGTTGATGGCGGCGAGTCGGTCGGACGGATCAAGACACTCGGCAACAAGGTTTTCAACCGATCGTCGAGCAACAACACCAACCACCACAACAGCAGCCACGGCGGCAACACCAGCAACCCCCGGCTCGCCATGGAGAAGTCGCATGAGAAATCTAGCCTTGACAGCGGCTATTCGGATCACTCGGTTATCCGGCCTGTATCATAAACTCTCATTGCCTCGCATGGCCCCTGCATTCCCATGTACCAACAGCATCTCACGCAGCGACATTTGTTCTCTTTTTTCTTTTCTTTCTCCTTTTCGGCCTCGCGGGGCTGGCGCCAACTTGCAATGATTCCCTTGTGCGACTTCGATCTGCAGCGAAAATACCCCTTTCTCCCAGCCACGGACCCCCACCAAATCTGATCAGTCACGGAATCGGCGTACCAAGGGCAGCAGCGGGCGGCCTATCAGCAGTCACATGCACATTCTTCCAAACCCACTTGGGGCTTCTTCTCAACCTCTTCTGCCCTCACCGGCTTTTTTCACCTTTTCTGTTTTGTGTTTCAGTCCTTATGGAGTCTGGGCGGAAAGGGCACAGGGAATGTTTGGGACTACACATATCGAGATGGTCTCGACCGGGACGAGGACACATTTTCGGCCATGGGGATCAATTCGCATTTCATCGGTGTTGGCAAGGCTGGCAGGGCAAGATAGACTGGGAAATGCACACAAAAAAGTTTCAATTGGTTTTCAAAGATATTGGGGGGGAAGGGGGACATCCGGCGGCATCCATTGATTGGGGGAGGGACGGCGGTACCGGGCACGGAGTGCATTGGGCCAGGGAGCATCAGGCGGAGGTACGGGATGCGGCGCATCCTCACGACACAAAGCACGGGAATATTTAGGGTCCAGCAGGTGCTGGCTGGTGTGCCTATCGAAGTTGGCGGACAAGCCGACGGCCGGACAGACAGGAGCTTGCGGCTTCCCAGATGTAGAACTTTAGCAACGACGTGGACGAGCAGCAGCAGCAGCAGCAGCAATGGAAAGATGCAAAGGTGCCGCCGCCTTAGGATGAGCACAATAAACATCCATGCCATGACAACCGAAGTCGTCCCTCGGTGATACATAGTAGATGCTAGGTTGCATTGACTGAGCTGCCGTGGTTTCCGCGAACGTACAAGGTACTTCTGACATCCAGGGTAGTTCTTGGCGTTGCTGGGGGGCACTGCCGCCGGCCGGGCTAAGCAGTAATCAACCCAGCGTCGTACTGACGCGGGTGTCTCCCCGAGCCGCACAGCCGATCTCGCTGCAGGGCGGCGACGCCCAAGGAGAGGAGGGAGAAGAGGGGGGAAAAAATAACCCACGTGCGCAACCCAGACGCCCCAGGGATGCATCATCATCCATTGCGCAGCAGGCCAAGAAGCAGACAGACGGCTATGGCTGGGGTTGTTGTTGTTGTTGTTGTTCTTGTTGTTGTTGGCTGACTGGCTGCGGAGCCCTGTCGCGCTGTGTGCACAGCCGACACATCGGTGTGTGTATGTGTGCCCGTGTCTGGTCCGTCGCGGTCAACAGGGGGGCGGAGGAGACACGCACCCGGACTTGGGCACCTTGGGCGCGGGTCTGATACGGTGAATAAGCGCCCTTCTTCTTTCTGTCCCTCTCCCTCCCTCCCTCTCTCTCTCTCTCTATCTCTCACCGCCAGCCCGCTCCCCGTGTGTGCTTGCCCAAAGGCCAAAAAAAAAAAAAAAAGCGTTGTGATTGCATGGGATATGGGGGTGGATGGATGCTCTCTCGGCCTCTTCCCATGTGACGGGGCCCCCTCCCTTCCTTTCTCTCTCCCAACTGGAAGCGGGCGCGCGCACGCGAAATAAAAACGGGGCCGAGGGGTCCAGCAGAGGTATGACGTCGGTTGCAGGGGAGCTCGTGGGGGGCGGCTCTCTGGCGTATCAGAGGGTCCGGAAGCGCCTTCGTTTCGGGGGGGGGGGGGGGGGGGGGCGGTCGACTCTCTCCTGTTTTTTCCATGCATGTTCCACGCTGTCGGGATTGTCATCTCTCTCTTTTTGTTTTTTTGGCCCGGTTTCCCCCCATATCCCTGACCGACTTGATGATGCTATTTGCGGTATGCGATAGGGCCACGTCAGGTACCTACGCGATCCATTTGCCGCGCCCGTGAACACACACCACAACACAACACCCACCCCCTTCCCTTCCCTTCCCACACACACACACCCCCCCTTCCCCACCGCGTTCGTTCATGGAAAGGGAAAAAAAAAAGATACACCCCCTTCCCCTCTCTCCAGTTACGGAGGCCCCTACCCCTTGTCAACCCTGCCCTTTTCGGCCTGACCGTCCTTTGCCTCCTCCTTCTCCTCCTGTCCCTCGCGCGACCGGGATTTTCGGGTTTTTTTTTTAAAACCTTCGCCTGCCAACGTGCGGCATGATGGCATTGCTGGCCAATGCGTCTGGTAAGAAACCAGGGGGGCTTGCTGCCAGCATGTTGATGACGGACAGGAAGAGAGGCGAAAAAAAAAAAAAGAACGGACGACCGGCTATCAAGGTTTCGCGGATTCCTGAATTTTTCTGTTTCCCAATCCGGGCGGAGCTGGACTCACTCACTACCGACACCCCCGGCGGCTGCGTAGGGCTCGCCTTGTCGCCTGTGACGACGCCCGGGGGAGGTTGAACCCAGGGTCGTGCCAGTGAACCCAGGACATGTCGATTGCCTGGACCGAGGACCGGCTCCTCTCGACCCCCCCCCCCCCCCCCCCCCCCCCCCCCCAAATGGGGACCCCCCGACCCCAGCCGGGTTCCACGGGGAAAAAAGCCCAAAGGTCGCGAACGGGGTCGAGGTACTCGCGAGCACACAGTGCCCGAAAACTTACTCGACCCAGCGATCAAGCGCTCTCCGCCCTTGGGGGGGGGGGAGATGGAAAGGGACCCATGGACGGGAGGGGGCGCCTGGGGGGGGAGGAGAGGACCCGGGCCAAGGGGACCGATTGACCGGTCGCCGGGGGAGGGGGGAGGGAGGGAGGGGCGCCAGCCTCGTGACTCACGGGACGAGACGGACGAGAAGCAAATGCTTGATTGGACGTGGACCTTGGGAGCCCCAAGATTTGACCGACAAAAACTGCTGGGCTCTTGGGTTCGTTTCACAACCCGTCACGGGGTCCCCCGTTTCCTCACCGTAGCGGCCCTTTTTTTTTTTTGTCCACCATCGCCCGTCTCTCCCCTTCGATGCCCGGCCATGGAGCCCCAGCGTGGAGCCCTTTTGGGCCGCTCCCGTCCACCTGGGTACTTTCTCCTCCTTATCCCATCTGTCCCGTCGCGGGCCACAAAATACACCAATGGGGGGGAGGGCGCGTCGCCGGGAGGCGAACTTTGTCTTCCTGATCCGCCCGTGGCCCTGGGCCGGCGCCGGAGCGGGGAGGAGGGGGGGGGCCTCAAAGGGAAAACCGGCTTTTTGTTTTTGGTGATGCGGGCAGATTGTATGCTGATAGGTCGGCTGGCGGGGAGGTAAGTTGCCGATAGCCATCCTGCAGGCTCTCGTGCCATGGTGGGTGGTGATGGCGTGTGTGTGTGTGTGTGTGTGTGTGTGTGTGTGTGTGTGTGTAAGTGCGCGTAGGACCGGTAGGCTTACTTGCCCTGCACTCTGTGAGAGGGAGGAATTTCCTCTGGCCAAGTGAGAGGTTTACACGTACAAGCGTGTGGGTAGCAAGGGCGCGCTACCTCGGGCTCGCTCGTAAAAACAAGGCGGCAGTACGTTTCTGGATTCTCTAGGTTTCTTCATATGAGTTTACAAATTGGGCAGTGAACTCCCTCTGGCGGCGCGTGAATGAGAAACGTGATATGACCCCGATCTGCTGATGCTCTCCATCGGTTCCATCCACTGGAAGGACTGACAAGGTCCATTGGGTTTATCTTTTCATCATAATGCATAAGTAGATATACAAAGATCGAACTTCACGTCTCTGTGTAGTATATGCAGCTGGTAATAAGAATGGGCAAAGGGGGGACGGGGTCGAAATATTCACGAAAGGTCCACCCTTCACCACTGGTGAATGTACCAGATAGCAGTGACTGACTGATCCGACTGAACTCGGTTGCTCATCAAGGATTATACCCGGCCAGAGATTGCTAACGGGGCCACCAGTAAGAGCGCGGGCGTTCACTATTTCTGGTCGTGATCAGTAGTCACGGCGTGGGCCGGGCTGTTGCGAGCCTGCAGAAGGACATCGAGTAGCAACCAGCCGGGCAAGTTTCCCAATGTACCCCAAGTAGGATAACACCGGCGGACAGGAAGTAGAACAAAGTCTTCGAGCAGGATCGGCGTTGAGTGACATAGACCCGACCTCCCGCCCGTGGCTGTTATCCATGGTCGTGGTGCCGCCAAAGCATCCCCCCCCTTTTTCTTCTAGGCTGACTTGCCCCAGGGGAGAACCTGTACTGTCAACAGGGACACTGCTAGAACCATGGCCTCGTACATTTACAATGGGCAGCTCTGATGGCCTATTTCGAAAGGGGGCGGGGGAGCTTTGCGGCGGAATGCTCCTGGCGGTGGCCTGCCCATCCAGGCGAAAGGACAGCCGAAACCCCCCCAAAGGCAAAGGGCGATTCTGGCCCGATACCAAGTACGCAACTCATCGATGCCCGTGCTGGTGAGTTCCTGTCGTGACTTCGCCGGAAGCAGTAAGGGCGAACCACCGGGGAAGGGGGGGGAGAAGGGAGTTTGCTAAGACCCGCGCGCGAGATGGGCCCCAAGGTGAAATGGAGACAGACCGCCGACGGTCTCTCGACGCTATGCGAGCGTCGGGTCGACGCGGCCATCGCAGAGTGCCGGGATGGTGATAACGGCGGCAAGTTTTGGCGTATCCGAACGTCTACCGACTGAGGGCCCCCCCCCCCCGGGGAAAGGCAGGTGGAGATCGAAGAAGAAGAAGAAGAAGAAGAAGAAGAGACGGGGCGGGAGGGGCGACCGTTGGCGTCGGCCACGGTGAAACTCGGGCACACCGGAAGCGGTGTTGGGGGAGAAACGCCCTCTGTTCTTCCCGCCGAGCTTCGATACCCTCCTCCCTTTTCGGGATCCTCTCGTGAGGCTGTAGGCTTCCGTCTCGGAGCCGAGGGCGCCGATGTCTAGAGCCGTCCACCGTTCCGTCCGCGGTGCTTACGACGCCCACGGGCCCCACGACAGTTGTCCGCGGGGGTTTGATTTCCATCCTCCGAGGTGTGTTCGCGCTGCCGCAGCCTCAACGACCTCTCCGAGTGCTATTTACTCCCGTGTCCGCGGTGGTTTCGATACGCATTTTTTTCTTTCTCCGTGTCGAAAGCCCCCCCCCCCCCCCCCTTGCGAGATTTATTCGGTCGTAGTTCGTCTTCGGCGTAGCTTGTGTTGGCCGTGATCATTGCCGGCGCGGTCTTTTTCTTCCCGAGCCGGCGCCGAGCCGCGGAGAAGCGCGTGGGGTTGCCCAGGTGGACGGAAGGTTATCCGCCAGAACGCCCTGAGCCCCCCTTTCCGATGACAACGCCCGGTAAGAGCCGCAACGACGCCCGGACTGTCGGACCAATCTTACGACCCACGTTTCTTTCCTGGGCGGGTGGGGGGGGGGGGGGATTTGTGACCTTTCATCGTGTCTTCCACCAGCACAGTGGCTTTCGTCGAGTAGGCAAGCCTCCCGGGACGCAATCGGGACAGTGTCGGCTTCGAGGCGGGTGCGTACGTGCAGGACGGCCACCTCTTGACCGTTTGGGGGGGCCCATGGCTCCCGCAAGATGGCTCTCATCTCTCCTCCAGGGGCTCGCCAGTTCCACCTCGTTGCCACGAAGCTAGAATGGCGCCGGGGCGTATCTTGTAGGTGTCGTCGCCCAAGGCACAGGGGATTCTACCCGTGGTTGGGGAGGAGAGACAGGAATTCACGACTTGGGAACAAGCGTGGACAGCACTTCGTTTACGCTCGGGAATACAGTATCCGTTGGGAGATGGACGCCTCTTGGGATGCCTTCCCGGAGAGCAGGCTGGTCAGGCCCGATACGAATTTGAGCGCTTAACTATCGTACCTACGCTATTCCCACGCTTGAACATGCGTGCCACCAGTCCGGGTTGATGGGAGGCCTTCATGAATAGCCCGACCGCACCTAAACTCCCCCTTCACCCCTTTCACAGCATACACGAATTACTTCTCATGAGGAATCATGACATGGCCCGAGAGGCGCGGTTCGGGTGCCACGGACTGACGCGGCCACACTTCGCTCACATTCTCCGCGCAGACTCCCTCCCCACGACAGTGTCAGTCAGTCTCGTGGTACGTGTGTCGCGTGCGCCGTACGCGGTACGAATTTCAGCGGTACGACTTACGGCATGCCCCACGCCCCAAGAAGAGAAACGCAGAATGCGGCAATGAAGATGAAACTGGCCCAATCGACCTTCCAACCGTCAGTGCTGGGGTCCGGGGAGAACCCGGCCTGGCGAGGCGCGTAAAGCGGACTGGCTTACATCGTGGCTACCACGGCCGGCTACTTATATGTTTCGTCTAGAAAGGGGTGAAGCCATTTCTCTGCGACGACGGGGTTTCAAAGGCTATAAATAAAGAGAGTATTCTACGGGTTCCCCAGACGGCGAATGCCGTGGCGATTCGATGCAGCCACGGAATCTGACGGCCGGGGGGCCGGGGGGGACAGGTAGATCCTTCGAGCCACCAACGACCAGCCTCAAGTCGACTCCTCGACACATCTCTCACGAAACCCGCGTGGGCGGGAGGTGTTTGAGGAGACTGCTTCGGCCGAAGCCTCGCACCAGACGGGCACCACGAGACCCCCCCACCCCACCTTATATTCAAAGAGATCAGACAATAAGGCTTTAGCCGTATTATAGTGTCGACTGGCCTAGAACTAGACAAATCTTCAGACCAAAATGACTGAAATATGGTGCACCTGACGCTTTACTAGCCTTTTCTCGATCAGAAGTCAGTGGTTGTTGCTCACCGC
Organism: Nigrospora osmanthi; assembly: GCA_029489945.1. Classification (NCBI taxonomy): domain Eukaryota; kingdom Fungi; phylum Ascomycota; class Sordariomycetes; order Amphisphaeriales; family Apiosporaceae; genus Nigrospora; species Nigrospora osmanthi. The sequence continues at coordinate 1,360,105 of CP120503.1, read as the reverse complement.
ACCGTATATTCGTGGCGCCTTGGAGACTCAACCCCCCGAAGGCCAAATCCCATACCCGGGGCCGAGGGGGGTCTGGACCAAGATCTAGATAACTTGCCGGGGCCTCCGAGGCGGCCAGATAGATTGCTTTTTTTTCAACTTTCCCTTCTCAATGCATGAGACATTTCCGCCAAAGCAGTCGTGTGGTCCTGCACGTGGTGGCGGGGACCCCGTTCTGGAATCCCCCCTCTCCCTTGACCACGCGGGGCAGAGTGGCCGCGCCCCAATGTCAGCTCCCCCCTGGAAAAAACCAAGGTAACAGAAGAAATAAAATGGAGAGCGGCGAAAAAGGCCCCAAACTCAGCTCACTGCCCGCAGAGGCTGCGCTACGGCGTAGCCGGCGAGGGTATAGCAACGCCCGGGCGTGACGGCAGCGTACGTACCGTGCCCCCGCCATTGGCTTTTTGCGCCCGCGGAATGTCGAGAAACATGGCTTCGGACGGTTTCTAGAAGAAAGGAGTGCATCGCGATCGTATCTGGAACAGGCAACGCTTCAAGTACTGTGGGTACGTGGGCAGTGATGAATCCAAATGGGGGGGGGGGGGGGGGGGGGGGGGGTTCGTGGCGGCAGCGCAAGTTGGGCCTTCTCGGCCGTGGAGCTGAACCCCCCAGGATCAAGGCTTGTGCAAGATGCTCAGCGGGCGCGCGCCACCGATAGAAATTCTCAATGTTCAGCCTTCCCCCTCCCCCAGGCGGGCTGAGATAGGGGGGGGGGCTTGAAAGCCACGATGCCCCATGCTCTCTCTAGGCCTGGAACAGTCGTCAGCTTGGATGCGGCGAGCCCAAGGGCGCACGCTAAGGGGCGGGAAACTACTGCACCGTTCGAGTGAACTTTGTTATTCTGCGTTCCAGAACGCTGGGTCGCGTACAACTTCCCGGGCAGGCGAAAGGGGATGGGTCGCGCCGTGGCAACAACAGCAGCAACAACAAGGGCCCGGGGGGGAAGAATTGGTGCACATTCCGGGGTCCGAGGTCCTATGCAGTAAGTAATTAACCAGGTCGTGCGTGACTTGTCCCAGCCAGAGCCTTGCCACGCTTTGGGCGTATGATCATCCAGTCACTGCACACGGCTCGCGCATTCCGCGTCGAGAAGCTATCTCCAAGCCCGGTACGCTGGATCACATTCGAGTTTCACCCATATGTCTGGTGGAGCAAGCCGCCTGAACAACTAGCTTCCGAACGTCGGCCGGAGCCGAAGACAGCATGCTCTGGTAGTCAAGCGACGGCCCCCTGGGCAGGTCCTTGACCCCCGCCCCCCGGTCAGCAAATGTGGGAGATTTGCCCAGGCTGACCACAATGGCTAAATCCTACGAGGTAGTTACCTGCCCATTAGCGGCTGGGCGGCGCCTGTATGATCTGCTCCAGCATTTCCTCGCGGGACGATCTGATATCTGTCACCAGATCCAGGTTCACGGGGTGTAGCGCAGCGCACGCCAATGGCAAACGCCAAAAAGACGCACAAGACGCCCAGGGTTACTCAGCTACCCCGCAATCATCCCATCAGGCGAGTGGCTGGAGGCTTCCGAGAACGGGCGTCGTGATGTCGAACGCCCGTAAGCCGATCGAGATCATGTGCGTGCTGGCTTTGCAGCCCCCCAACGAGTAGTCTACCATCCATCACATAGGTTCGCAAGGCTTCGCGCGCGCGCGCGAACCCCGGCAACGCTTGCTCGTGTTAGCCGTGCCAGGTGGTCTCGTCCCGGATGCGGCTGGATCAAACGGGCATGGTATGAGAGGCGCGCAGATGGTCGGGTTCTTTGGCCTCATCCCATCGAGGTACCCGCATACGAGGCTCCCAGGGGCTCGGTAACACAGGCCGGCTACACACACGAGACTCCGGCGAGCGCTTTGGCCAGCCGAACTTGGTTGGGCCGGTCCGTTCAGTCGGAGGCAAGGGAAATGGGCGGGCGGTTGCGCTGGATTTTTACTCGCCCGTGGCACCATGTGGAAAGCGTCTAGTTGAGCATCGTAGCTTCTTTGACTCGGTAGAGGCGGTCTGGGGTGGGATGCGAGGCCGCTATGTTCCGAGACAGTAAGGTCTTGCCGACCAGCCGAGACCAGCAAGGTTTCGAGGCCCGAGAAACGTGCCCTGTGCAGATCTGGGGTCATTTCGACCGGCTTGCAGACCGTCGAATATTATGATTGGCACGGCACCAGCCGAAGGTCAGGAGGCGGTAACGTCCAGGGAGTTTCCTCTCTACCAGCGCCCCCGTGAGGCAAGCAAGATAGTGAAACAGAGGAAGGCCTGGCGATTTGCCATTACGTTTCCCAAATGGTTCGAGTCGTTGCACAAACTATGCCCGCCCAGGGGGGGAGCGGGGGGGGCAGCTTGCGAGTCAAAGGCGACCTCCAATTTCAGTCAGGGGGGCGGGGAGGGCGAAGGCGAAGACAAGGACGAGGGCGAGAGCGAGGGCGAGGGCGAAGGGAAGTACGCGTACACGCGATGTAGTGGCACGCTGGCGCAGTCGTCGCGTTCGTTTCGAGTCTCTGCGACTCGACAGAGCGGCTGGCGATCAGGCTACTGTCGTCCGACCCAGCCAACTGTGCTGCAGCCCGAGAGTTTTGCATGTCGGAACAGCGCCGTGTCTTGGGCTAGTGTCGACAGCCGCGCCTCTGTCACCAAATGTTGCAGACCAAGAGCCCGGTAGCCAGCGTCGACGCACTTGCGCCGCCTCGAGCGGGTGTCCCCATTGGCCTCGCCGTGCGTCTGGGCGCGGAGCGCTGCAAAAAGCCATCGTGACGGGCGACCAGTAAGGGGCTGGCTGAGGAGGCATCAGAGGGCGTCCTTGGTCACGCTCGCTAGCCCCTACGCTCGTCGTCGCCCAATGGCAAGAGGCCTGGCTTGGGGGGTGGGCAGCGGCATGGAATGGCGGCATGGGCGAGGGCGCATCCATCCACTCACTGATGGCCCTTTCGTGATCGTCTCCCGCGGCTACGCAAAAACTCTGAGCGTTCCGAGGCGGACAGCGGCGGGCATGGCAGGGGCCGGCCGCGCAGGAGCAAATAAAGGAGGCTTTCCAGTTGGGTACCTATGTAGGTAGGTCAGTAGATAGCAACGACGTCATCACCGCCCTCCCGCTGGCCATGGATGTCAGCAGCAAGCAGCGCAGCGGCAGTTCATCACCGCCCTCCCTGGCTGGCAGGGCCACGCGACGACCCCCAGAAGACCAGCCAGCCACCCAGAGGCAGAGGCAGGGCAACAACATCAGGCCGCGGCATCCAGGGCAGAAAAGTCATTGCCAGGCTGGTGATAGCCGTTGCCTTTCGTCTGTGACGCAGCCAGCCACCTTGGCGGGTGAAAAACAATGCGAGACGAGTCATCGGGCCTAATCCCGCTTCGTCAGGGTCGGTCGGCGGTCGGCATTAAAGTCTGCGAACCACCGACATGCCTGGATGTCATGACCGCGATCTCGCGGCCACGCTTGTTCGTCCCACTCTCGACGTCGCGCGCAGGGATGGTGGGTGCATGCTCGCTCGCCCGCTCACAAGGCTTTTTGTGCCAGGGCACGTTCTGTCTAGCCGCTTGTCAATGCGATGCACTCTATATTGCTACCCTGCGTCGCCGCTATCGAAGAGCCACTGGGTAGCGGTCAGACGAGGAACAGCACTGGTCGCGGCCGCGCGACACAGTAGGGGTACTCGGGAGTCTAGTCTGTCGCGCTCTCATCGTGATGGGAGGAGGGTGTGCTCCTTCTCTTGTCGCCCATTCATTGACTCCTTCGCCCCCCCCGGCTGAGACACGGGGGGGAGGGGAGAGGGGGAGGGGATCAAGCAGGCGTGAGATTGGCCCCGGACAGGCAGGTAATGAATGTAGCGAGGGTGCTTGCAGAAGCGTGCAAGCAGTCGCCCGTGGCCGCTCTGCCCCGCGATCAAGGAAAGGGCCCCGGGAAGGATGACGAGGCAGCTCATCCCACCTGCATCTGCACCTTTGTCGTCGTCAGGTCGTCTCCGCCCGTTGCCGTCGTGTGCTGCGTCGTCAACGGCCTGCGTCAGACTGTTTGTTGGCTTGGTGGCCCCTCGATCATGGCGAACCAAGCCACACAGGTCGGGTAATGGAAGGTAGTGTGTGTGAGTCGGAGTTAGGCAGTCCAGGTGCATGACCCGTTTGGGTATATTATCCAATTTCACCCCGCGTCTCATAGCGACGGCCGCGGACCGATGGCTCTCCACTGGCCGCTGCGATAGGTACTTAGGGTAGCCACTACTGCAGGCCGAGCACTGAATCCAATCCATTACCTACTACAATGTACTCGACCAGGATATGGAATCTACTTTGCCTACCTATCCATACCATACCTACCTTCTTCGACTTTGTGTAGGTATCATGTAGTCGTACTACCTCTGTAGATCCATCTATGGTTGCGTGCGTATGTAAGTAAGTATAGCCCGTTGCTTGGTGCCCGTGTATAGATACCCTAGGTACACTCCGCCCCATACTTACACGGATCGTGGGTACTGTACTCCGTACTACACAAACTGGGGTCTCGGCCCCGCCAGCCCTGTTACCAATTGGATTGGGAGCTGGAGCTTGCGCCGGGGCGCCAATAGCCCGCCCCAGAACAAACGGCACAGAACGGGGCAGGTGGGCAAGGGCAAGTCGGATCAAGCATCCATCCCCCATATGGGCTATCAGATCTGGAGGTCGGTAGGCATCCAGGATCCATGGAGCGAGCCATGGATGTATGGGATACTGGTTGCACCCGGCCAGTCCATCTGCATCCAGGCCAATGAATCCCAAGACTAGTAGGAGGTAGTAGCTTGAGGGAGCTAGGAGCCCCGAGCCGACAAAGAAAAAGAAGTCAGGTGGACGGGAAACCGGTGCTCTAGATCTGCCCAATCCTCTCTAGCTGAGGGGGAAAGACGGCCAGTCTCGGCCGCGCTCATCCCCCTCCCCCCCTTCGGGGCCTTTCTGCTATCCAATCCATCCCTCCATCCATGGTTCCCATATTCGCCCGCTCTCGCCCGAGCCACGGGCGGTTGCCAGTACCGACGGGGCCGAAGCACGGCTGTCAGCCCACCCAATCTCACCACCATGGGAACCTAAGTTGACGGGGTGCAGCTTACGTGACTACTACTACCTCTTTTAGTCGAGTCCCCTAACGCCGGCCACTGTCCATTGCAGAAAACCAGCCTCCACCGTGGCTGCACTTTAGCGCCTAAAAGCCGTGTGCCATGGACGGCAGTTCAGCCTGTCAGAACGGGAGAAGGTGGTGGTGGTGGTGGTGGTGGTGGTGGTGGCAAGTAATCCCGTACCGCGTGTACCACCTACCGGGTGCGGGTGCAGATTTGTTTGTTCCCTCCACCCCCTCTTTCCTTTCTCTCTCTCTTTCTCCCCCTCCCCCTTCATGTGGCGCAGACTGCACGGCGACTAGGGCGGGTGGGCGGCCTACACAACGCGCGTTCGACTATGCGCCATCCTATGGGAAGCCGTCTGTTCGCACTCGACGCAAGCAGCGTGCGACTGCGTCCGTCTCGTAGCCCGAGACCAACAATTATTCGCCGCGTCGGCAGGCCGATCTACCCCGACCCTGTTACCGCTGGACCACGGCCCAGTACAGACGGGACCATCGTGGACTCGTGCCTAGCGTACACCCACGCCCCCCCTCCCCCCTCCCCGGCCTCCCGTGACCTTGCCCGGCCGTGGTTATCATTAATGTATTATTATTATTAGCACCCTCTAGGTTAGCAGCCGGAAGTCTGGCCCAGGGAGGCCGACGAGCCCAGATGGCGAGACCCCGGGGTCCCTGTCCCGTCTCGTGCGAGAGAACGGGGGCCCGGCCGGCGGGATGGAAGCGCTATGCCATCACGGGGGGTGGAGAGGTCGCCCATGCCAAGGTACATCCCTCGTCGGTTGTCGACGCCAACGTGCGCCAAGCGTGGCAGCGTGGGACAGGGGCAAGACGACCCGGTGCGGCCGAGTACTGGAGACGGGCTGCCGAGTACAGACCGCGTGCGGCTGCTTGCGTGCGTAGCAGGGCTGCCTCGACAGGCATGCCCGGCTCAGGCATGCCCATCGGAGGGGGAGGGGGGGAGAAGGGGGGAGGGGTTGCCGCCAACGGTGAGTCGGCTCCCCACGGCCGCACGCCTGGCTCTCGCAAAGTTAAGTTGCTTCTGTGGCGTCTGCTCGTTTATCAAACCACGTTCCAGTTCTAGCCGACTCGCTCAGACTCAGCCCACTTGACAAGAGCCGGCCCTACGAAGCTCCTGGCTCCGACATGGTACCTATTCGCCAAGAAGCGCCTCGCCTCGCCTTCCCTGGACGGGTCTGGTGTCACCTGCGGGCGACAGACGAGGTACATGCCTCCTCTTGAGTGACATGCACGAGGCCCCGTCGTGGAAGCTGAGATGATATATAACCCTGGCAAAACCCTCCTTGCTGCGGAAGAAGAGCGTACACTGCACTGCTTGCCTCCTCTGATCACCAGACGAGTTTGTACGCTCCGCATCCATACCACACATACACTCACACACACTTAACACACACACACACACACACACCCACCCACCCACACCTTTACTACAAGACCTCGCACCTGGAAGGGATTCCCACACACCCATACTTCTAGAAGCCAACCCATCTCTTCCCACCACACCCTCCAGCCCGTTTTGCGGGGTGCCACCACCAAGACGCCGACCCCGAGTCCTTGCCGCCCTCTCTCGCACGCGGACGGATTTACCATGCCCGCAGGGAACACACCAGCAACCCAAGACGCTTACTGCACAGCTTCGCTGGCCAACTCGGCCGTGCTCGCCTCCAAGCTTTACAGCTGGCCGCGTTCCCAGTACTACCAGCTTCTCGACGCATTCCAGAGCACCATGGAGCAGACCATGTCGAGCCTCCTGAGCCCGGCGCGCGGCCCGCAGACATTCCACAAGTTCAACGAGCTCCCGCCCGAGCTGCGCATCAAGATCTGGCAGGACGCCATGCCCGCCGCGCGCACCGTCGTGGTCCAGTCGCCCTTTGCGCGCCGGCGAGAGGAGCCGGCCCCCACGTCCTTGGACGGAGCCCTCCCGCTACAAGACAGCGCCGAGACGTGGCGCTCAAACACGCAGATTCCCGCCCTATTGCATGTCAACGCCGAGGCGCGCCATGAAGCGCTCAAGCACTACCAGCTGTCGCTCGCGGCCGGTGAGCACGCGCCGCGCATCTACGTCGACTTCTCCCGAGACACCATCTTCTTCGGCCAATCCGAGCTGAAACCCGAGTGCTCATCGCTGTGGGGTGCCACCAAGGACCTGGTCAAGGTGCAGAGGCTCGCCGTCGTGCCCGAGGGCGCCTGGCGGGTGCTGCGCTGGGGCCAGGGCGACCTCAACTCGCTCGAGAAGATCATCTTCGTGCACGACACGGACAAGGTCCGCCTCGGCCCCACGCCGCAGCTGGCCGAGGACGAGGGCCCGCAGGAGGACCTCGAAGCCATCATCCGGCGCATCGACGAGGTGGACGAGGAGCCGGCCGCCCTGCCCGAGGAGGACGGCGACGACGGCGACGACGACGCCGCCAAGCCGGACGAGGACCCGCTCAAGAAGCGGATGCAGGCCGCGCGCGAGGAGCTCGACACCCTCATGATGGTCCTCCCCACCCAGTGGGAAAAGGAGCCCGTGGTATCAACCGCCGTCTTCCAAAAGGACCAGGGCGATACCTGGACTTGCTAAACCCCCCTCGTCGTCATTTCTACACCGCGGGGGGCCGCATTTTCCTTTTCCCCCCCTCCTCGAGCGCGCGAGCATACACCACCAAAGCGTCGAATCATGTATCATTACCTACATACACTGCGACTGGAAGGGCAGAGGCGTTTACAGGTTGAAGACGATACCATTTGCTGCGAACATATATTTTACTGGCTAGTTTACTCAAGATTCCCAACAAATCATGAAGAGAAGATCATTATCTCCAACATCCCATTGCCGCCACTTGGGCCTCCTCTCCATCGTGCTATGACCCGTGATTGTATCAATCTGTAGACGCCCGCCTACCGTGATGTTTCCGAGTGACGGCGCTGCTGCAGCGCATTCCGCGGGTGGGGGAACATGGGGCATACCGCCTGATGACGTCCTGGGCCATTCTGGGTTCCGTCAATGTGTTTATTTCCCTCTGTTTTCTATTTTTGTCTGGCAATGGAAGTTTGTCCCCGCCGAGCACCCACGCTACGAAGTCAAGAAATCAAAGTTGAGCTCAGTTCTTTCAAGTTGGCTGTGTTCGCAACTCAATTGGGGCTGGCTGTTTGCTCTTTACGGCGGCCATCCCCAGGTTCCACGCCCTCGCCTCCCCTTCCTTCTGTCATGTACTTTTTTTTTCACCTACCTAACCCACGATGTATACCCGCGTGTTAGCCAGACTGGCTCTTTCCCCCTCCATCGTTCCGGCACACGCCCACACTCCGAACCCCCCCCCCCCCCCCCCCCCCCCCAATGACAGTTCTCCAGAGACGCAAGACGGCGCCGAGGGAGGGAGACCCGCGCGAAAGCGGCCAACCAAAAAACCCACATAACGTCCTGTAGCTTGCGTGGTGAAACGGGGGAGACGGTGACCGGCTTCCCACCCGTTTCCTTTTTCACCGACTTCTCCCGAGTCAAACGCCGTGCGCCCCAATGGTGGTGGTGATAGTGGCGGGCAGCCCAATAGTTGGGGTGCTGCTGTAGCAGCAGTAGTAGTAGTATCCCATAGTAGTGAGGGGTATTCTAGGGAAGAAGGGGGGGGGTGTTGCTCCTGCATTCCCCCCCGATCCTACCATCCTTATGCAACTTCCCACTGGGGCGATGCCAAGAAGCCAGACTATACCCACTAGTCCTACGCTCTATACGTACCGCAACTTTCTTCTCCCAGGCCGCAGAGGGGGGCCCTCCAGGTCGGGGGGCCCTCGGCGCTTGCTCCGTCACCCACCCATAGCGCGATGCGCGAGCGCGCGCGCGCGTGGGTTGTTTTTTTTATTTCTTTGGCGGAGGCTCGGCAGCCCGCCTTGTTTCTTCCCCCCCCCCCCCCCACATCTGAGTCGGTCTTCTTGGCAACTCTCTTTTGTTCGTTTTGGTCGAAATTACGTACTCGCGTTCCCGCGCCGGCGTCGCAACGAATAACCGCCGACCTCCGACGTCCCCTCCCTTCTTGTTTACTTACTTACTTGCCCCGACCTCGAGCTAGCGGCACGCCTACTTAAGGTACTTCTTTACCGATGCCTTCCCTCCCCGGTACGTACCGGCTGATCGTCACCCACAACAACGTGATGGGATTGTTCGACCCCTCCCCCCATGGGATCCCGCAGCATTCCATCGTCTTTTGCTCGCTCCATTGCTGCGTTTCCCCCTTCCCCCCGACTAGAAAGGAATGGTCGGGTGCGGGTGCCAGAGCGGGGGGGGCGCGCGCGCTCCCTCTCGGTCTATAGCTTTCCCCGGGGAAGGGGGGAAGAGAGAGAGCCTGGGCCCCTCCCCGGACCCGATCCGAACCAGTCGTGCGTTGTGATCGTCCCGTAGTTGGCTTGCCCTTGGATCGACCTCGAATGGGCCTTCCCTTTTTTTTTTCCTTTTTTTTTCGCTTTGCCCGTTCGATTCGTTTCAACGTCAGACAGCTGGGCCACCGCGCGCCACGGAACGGGGTGTTCCATTAACCCGCCTGCCGCCTCGTCGCGTACGGACGGTCCCAGTCTACGTACGTACTTCCAATTAGGCATGTTCGCCCGCCTGGACTCGCACGAAACCGTCGCCCGGGCGGTTCCAAACGACCGGCAGATGATTTGTTTACATGGCAATTTCCGCGTCCCCGGCGAGGCCGCGGGTGGTCCGATAAGGAGAGCATGATGTACATTTCTTCATCACGGCTGGTAAGACACCTATGTAGATAGTGTATGAACCGGCAGTCTTGCTCGTACCTAGGCAAAGAGGTACCTACACTTAGGTAAGGTAACCTCCAGTAAGTAGGTAGCTTTCACGCGCATTACAGCTTGGGGTGGGCGGGTGTTGGGGTGAGGTAGCCGGCCCCGACGGTGAGCATCTGCTTCGCCTCGTCCACCATCTCCCGGACGATGTCCCCGGCGGGCTGGATCTTGGTGATGGCGCCGGCGACCTGGCCCATGAGGTGCGGGGGGTCGACGTCGTTGCCCTGGTCAAAGTCCCACTCGATGGGCACGACGCCGCGGTCGCAGAGCTCCTTGACCTTGGCGGGCTGCGCGTGCCACCTCGCGATGTACTCGTTGGTGCGCATGCGCAGCGGCCGCCCCGACAGCACGAGCGTGCGCTCCGTCTCGTCCAGCCCGCACGCCACGACGGCCCGCTTGTGCTCCTCGCTGCAGCCGGCCTCCTCGCTCGCCACGAAGCGCGTGCCCACCCAGACGCCCACCGCCCCCTGCATCAGCGAGCTGGCCAGGCTGCGGCCGTTGTAGATGCCGCCCGCCGCCACCACCATGGCCGGCTCGCCCCGGAGCAGGGCCGGCCGGTACCGCCGCGCCACGTCCACGACGCTGGGGATCAGCACCGAGTTGGCGATGTCGCCCGTGTGGCCGCCGCCCTCGCCGCCCTGCGGGCACACCAGGTCGACGCCCAGCTCGAGCGCCTTGACGGCGTGCTTCGGGTGTCCCACCATGTTCATGACGTAGATGCCGGCCCGGTGCAGCCGCTCGATGACGCCGCGCGGCGGCACGCCGACGGCGCTGATGAAGAGGCACGCCCCGCTCTCGATGGTGATGTCGATGAGCTCGTCGAGCTTGCCCGCCGTGTAGTCGTGGTTGGTCTTGCGCGCGCCGCCGCCGAGCTGCGGCAGCGCCAGGTCCACGCCGAAGGGCAGCCCGGGCTTCCGGAAGAGCGCCTTCATGTCCCTGATGATCTCGCGCAGCTGGTCCGGCGTGTACATGAAACCCCCGATCACGCCCAGGCCGCCCGCGTTGGACACGGCCGCCGCGAGCGCCGCCCCCGACGTCCGCGCCATGCCGGCCAGGACAATGGGGTGCTGGATACCAAGGAGCTTGGTCAACGGCGTGCTGATGGGCCCCGTGGGCGTGAGTTCCGGGTTCGTGGACGTCATGGTGGGCAATTACGGCAAACGCCACCTGCCCGTCTGTTTACGGCGTTTCGTGGGGGAAAAAAAGGAGTGCGCGCGGGCGTCCTGCGACGGTGGGAGGCAAAGGAATCGGGTGAAACAGCCCTTCGTCCCGTGGCAATCCCCTATCGGGTTCGAGCAAACAACCTTTAAGAAAAAGACGCAACCCAAGCTGCTCAGTGTGTGATGGCTAGAGGGTTGGACCGCAAGGGGTATCAATGATGGCAAGGAGGTAGGGTGGAGAACGAAATTAGATGGGCGCGGCGGCTGAAGACCACAAGCGTCGGTGAGGCATTCACTTCAGCAAAGCAGGTAGTGGGATGGAAAAGCAGATGGCCACATCAGACAAACGGGCGCCGTCGTTTAAGAGGCCGTGGTCGCTGCACCACGGGATGGGATGAATGTCGAGACGAGTGGAGCGGATGCGGGAGGCCAGTGATGTGGGCTCCACCCGCATCCCAGTCTCTGGGGTTGGTGGTTTGCGGGGGAGCCGAGGTACAGCTTTGCAGTGCCGCCGGTTCAGGAACTGGGGGGCAACCGAATCTGGGCAACCAAGTCGCCGCCATGACGGAATGCACACTGGAGGCATGATGCCTGGACCCCCGAAGTCCCGTGTGTGTGTGTCTGTGTCTGTGTGTGTGTGTGTGTGTGCCTGCCCGGCAAACCCCCCCATGTACATCCATCCCATATCTACAGATCGTACCTACATCCTTACGCCGCATACGGGGGCTTGGCGGGTGCCAACACCACAGCCGCCACTCTCTGTACGGCGTCTACCCCCTACCTACGAGGACCCCGACGGACCACCGCCCGGCCTGGGCACGCTGCGCCGTCTTGGGGGGTCGTTCACATGGGTCGCCCAACTCCCGAGGCATCCCCTCCTCGGCGCTGTATCCCCCCCTGCAGGGGCTGGAAATGGGTTGTGCGGATGGGTGACATGTAGGCATTAGGCTTTCTGCTTCGCCCTCCGCGCGTCGGCCGTTCCTTGACCCGGACCGGCTCCCATCGCCGACGCGGAGCTCATAAGCGCACTGCTACAGGCACACGCAGAATAGATAGGTTGAGAGTACTTAGATGCTTAGGTTTGGCAGTAATAATATGTAATTCGTGGAATTATGGTCAGACGAGGCCGCTCATTGCCAGGGAATCCAGACCGCGTGGGGAACGGTGCCGAGCCGCCCCTTCGTATGGGACGTATGATGGGCTCAATCCTGTGAAGCAACAAGGTCGCGCCGTTCCCGTGGCCGCTTCTCTCTAAAAATACGGAAGCCGCGCAGGCACAAAGTCGGCCCGGGGGGTATCGGTCGCTGTGTGTCCTGGAGCCGGGTCCTGTCGTGATAACTCGTCTGGGGGCTCAGTCGGTTGGACAATCTCGGCCACTTCTGCCCGCTCAGGCGTCGGCATGTCGTCCACCTCGACCATTTCGGCTCTGGCCCCGGGCCCCGACTCGACCTTGACATTATCGCGGTGCAGGCCGCGCTCGAGGGCCAGTTGGGCGGCGGCTTGTCGCTTGCGCTCCACCTCTTCGTCCTCCTCCTGCTGTATCCGCTCTTCTTCGTCCTGCAAATACTCCAGCGACTGTACCGAGAGAGCCCCGGCGGCGGCTTGCGGTAGGGATTTGGGCATCGCGCCGGCGTGCAGGGACGTCCTCGAGTATGCCGAGTCCAGGGTCGTCCTCGAGGCGCTCCTTTGGACGCCGTAGCTCTCTATGCGCTTGCCTTTACTGCTCCGCGTCTTGCTACTGGCCCGGTCCTCTAATGCGACGGCAAATTCGTCGTCCAAGGGCACCGCGTCCTCTTCCATTTCTTCGTCGCTGGGGAACAGGTCGCCCCTTGAACGGTACGAGTCGCTGGTATCCCCGCTACCCGCTGTCATGCTTCGCTTCCTATTCTGCGAGGGCGACTCCACCGGGTAATAGTCGTCGGCATCGTCGTCACCCGTTTGTAGCAGGGGTTGGTGTTCCCCCTCCAAGCCATGCCTCCCTGGATGCTCCTGCAGGTTGGCCGCGCTGGGTTTGTATCGCAAGGTGCCTCCGATCTTGAAAGGCAGCCTTCCCAGAAAGCCGATAGGCTGGGTACTGGGGATGATGGTCGGGTCGTCGGCGTCGCTGGACTTCCGCCTGGTTCCTCTGGTGCCGTAGCTCATGCCTCGTTTCCTAGTCCGGGGCTGCTCGTGGACCTCACCAGCGCCTCCCTTCTTGCCCTTGCCTTTGCCCTTGCCGGCCAGCAGCCCGTCCCAATCTTCGTGGCGCCATCCTCGAAACACACCTCCGTGATCCTCGGTCCCATCGGCCAGGTCGTCATTCCAGTCGTCGTAGAAGTCGAAGCTGTACTCGGCGTTGCCTCGTGCCCGTTCGCGTTCCCTCCGCCGTCGCGCACGCTCTTCGCGGTCTCCCAGACAGACACTCGTGCAGCCCTCGAGGGCCGAGGCTACGGACCCAAAGCACGGGGTGACGTAGGTGTGTCCGAAGCTCCAGATGCCGGCGGCCGCATTCTCTGTCACCGTCTCGGTCGTGTGCGAGATTTGGTTCCAGCGCTGCCGGAGACGCGGGTCCTCGAGGAAGGCCATGAGCGGAAGCAGAGAGAGGGAAGGGGGGGGGCGGAGCTTATGTATCGAGGCAGGTTTCAAGGATCGGGGCGGCTCGCTCGGTGCAGGCTGTCAAGGTCAGACATACGACGAAAGAATCGCCGAGCCGTGCAGATCCGCCGGGGGACCAGTGGTGGTGGCTGGGTGGACTGTCGGACTTCCGGGCAAATGGCAGGCAGCAATTTTCGTGCTGCGCGACGACTCTGCGCAGGTACTGGCCGCAAAGTCGCGAGATTGGTCAGGACGGCGGCCTGGGTCCGCCAGCCGCCTCACTCGAGGAGAGACGGGCGCGCGCTGAGTGCGAAACGACGCCGAGATAGGCGGGGATTCCGAGGGAGGGAGAGGGCGCCGTAGGGAACGCGGAAAAAACTCTAGGGCAGAGAGGGGAAGGTATACCTGATAGCGGTAGGGGGGGGGGAGGATGAAGTGCAACCTTTACACTTTGGCCCAACGGCGGGAGTCTGTTCCACCCGTTACGTGCGCCTGAGACATGGGGCGGCATGAGCTGTCGCGACAGCTCGTCGGGTGGAATTCAGGGTAGGTCGACTTCGATTGGGCTCTCGTGGGGCCCCATGCAGTCTGGATGGATGGATGGATGGATTCCACAGTTGGGCCCCCATCTATCGCATGTGCGATGGGATGCGTCTCCCTTGCAGCCTCTATATGCGTCGGCCAGGATTAGAGGGTGTCGCCCGGGCGAGCAGTCCCCATGGCATAGGATCCTTCTACACAATATAGATGAATACCCGGGGTTAAGGGACCTGAAGGGGCCTTTCTGGTCATCGCTGCGCGTGATGACCTCATGGTTGGCGATACTGTGTAGGTACTTCAGTACTTGCACCTGAGACGTCCATCCGAACAACATAAGAGATAGGCAAGGAGGTACCTAAAGACGTGGCCAAGGACTCTCTCCATTGGGAAACGACTAAAATGCTCAGCAGAAAAGACTGGCAGCCTTGTCTTATCCCACCCGACGGAACACCTAAGGTAGCTACTTCTTTCCGTGAGACTGGGTATTTTGCACTCAACGCCTCGACAATGCGTACTGATCACTCGTTGGACCCGAAATGCGAAATATGGGATGAAAGGGCCATCCTCGACCGGCGTAGAGCTTGCATGACCCAATTGCGAGCTGCGGTTATGATGGGATGGGATGGGCTGGTATGGTATGGAGCCAAGTACGGTACCTAGGTACTTAATTACTTAGTTGATCGGTTGGGCCAGTGCCTCATCCCTCGACTCCCGTTACCTGAACTACCCTATATACATCTACCTACCTACATACTTATATAGACCGAGAAAGCCCCGGGGCGTATTTTATGTATTGTACGGCACCTAGATAAAAAGAAACCCCAAAGACTCGTCGTCTATATTACCTGCCTAGCAGTGCTTCCAAATATCAAAGTGTCACAAGGAACTGTACTAAGGACCTGAGGATGAACCCCAATTCGAGTGAGCACCTGCACCTGCTCACGGTCCTGGGTTTGACCCGGTAAACGTGCCCGTGCAGCAGCGGAAGCCCTGTGCCTTGGCGACATCCGCCTATATACAGTACACAGCAGGTAGATCGGGTCCCTGCCCGGTATAAAACCGGGCCTAGCCCAATACGGCTAGAGCGAGGCTGGCAAGGCTCGTCAACCTCCCATTCCACGGACGACGGTCAGAGCTTCCACTTCTGTCCGCTTGCACTCTTCGTCGTCGAGCTGCTGCATCGAGCGAACGCAGCTCGGACAATCAAAGCCACGAACAAAGAAACAACTTCACTGTCCGACCTTTCTCTCCGACCCTTGCCCTTGGATCCGCCCCAGCTTCCTGGACGTGACTTCGCCCAAGACAACAACTGCATCCAGGATTATAGCCTGCCTACCCACTGTCACCAACTCTGATTGTCGTCACCCTTCCCGACCCTGCATCGCAAATCAACACCGGCCACGAGACGCGTTCCGTATCCATCGCCCGCCTTTCGCGCCGCTTCATATCCCCACGATCGCCCTTACCATACTGGTCATCGCAACCGCCGCCTCTCTTCAATGACGGCGGACTGGATCGATCAGGACGCTTGACTCTAGGCGCGCCAGCAGGGGTATCATCAACGTAATGGCTGCTCCCAACCGTGAGTACAACCGGACTCTCTTCCCCGAATTCCATGACCTGGAGTCCATCTCCCCAACACCATGCGTTTGCGACTCGGCCGTCGTATCCAAAAACACCTGCGCCTCATGTCGAATCCCCGTTGGCTGCATCCCCTATGCCCAACGTGACCCCGCCTCATATCGAAGGCGTATGGCGGACTCCTGCTTGAGAGTGTGGCTGGGAGCGAATTCTCTCTCGTGGGAGGCTTTCTCGACTTGCAAAGATGGCTATACGGACGGCGAGTCGGACGCGACGACGGGCGTACTAGCAAAGGCTTGATCGGAGCTGGAAACAATCAAGGGCCTCGGCAGCCTACTACGACCGCAGGCCTTCGGATACCCCGTCATTGAGAGAGAGGGCGCATACTGAGGTATTAGATGTTCCGTGGACCCACTAACGTCTGCCTGCAGCTTTCGCTCGAGCTGCGCCCGTGTCGAGCACACCTTTTGGTGCTCCCTCGTCCTCGCCCTTCAATCCATTCGCCGCTGCCCAGCCTAATCCAGGCGGAGCTCAGACGGCTAGTAACCCGTTCCAGTCTTCACCCACGCCCAACCCATTTGCTCCTCAATCGACCACGCCAACGAACCCGATTTCCACCAATGGCGCTTTTGTCCCGGCAAAGGGGCAGGGCGCATCTACTCCGTCGCGAAACTTCGAAGCCGCCGCGGGTCCTTTCTCAGCTGGCACCCAGGGCCCCCTGAATGGCAAACGCAAAGGTGGTGTGGACGAAGCGCGGCTAGCAGAAGCGCGGGCCAAAGTAGCAAGGAGCGTCTCGAACCCGCGAAATGCCACCAACAGTTCGCGCCAGGCACCCGCACAGCCTAGACAGGAACAGAACTACCCAGGGGATCGGAAAACGCATGGCATGAACCCCACAAACCAAAGCAGGAGGAACGATTTTGCCGACACAATTTACCAGCAGCTTGCGAAAGATGGTATCAAGCCGCCAGCATGGCCGTCCAACCCCGGCAGTCGCTCGTCCCGGGCGGCAATGGATACATTCCGGCAACAACATAAGGCCTATCGTGAGAAGGCTCGACAGTCCCTGGTCAGGGCCGACCTTGTGGACGAGGAGGGCAAGCAAAGGCGCCTCGACCAAGCACTTGTGTTCAAGGGCATTTGCGAGGACATGTGCCCCGAGTGGGAGAAGATCATTCGAATAACCGAGAATGACGTGAAGTTGGCCGAGAAAGACAACAAGGACGGCGAGATGATACCGATTCCCGAGAAAATGGTCATGAGACTGGCTCGATCTGCCGCAGGCCAAGAGCTGCCACTGCCGATGGATGTGCGGTCCCCAGCTGCGCTGCGACGATCTCTTGATTACATGATTGACGACCTCATCCCAACCGACGATTTATTGCCATCACGCCACCACTTCCTCTGGGACAGGACCAGGGCTATCCGGAAAGATTTCATCCCCCAAGGCTCTGCCATGAACGCCGAGGAGATCCAGGATCAGATCTACTGCCTCGAAACCATCGCTAGATTTCACGTTGTAGCATTGCATTTGCTATCACGACCAGGCTTTGCTTCTGAGGACTTTTCCGAGCAACAGGAGAAGGAGCAACTCAGCAAAACGCTGATGTCGCTGGATCAAGTATACGACCAGTGTTCGGCGTCAGGGATCACCTGCGACAATGAGGCTGAGTTCCGTGGCTACTATGTCCTTTTCTTCGCCAGCGAGACGGGCTTGAAAGAGAAAGTGCAGAGGTGGCCGGAACGGCTGTGGGCGTCAGATGGCGTCAGGACGGCTATGTGCCTGGTCGAATGCATGCAAAACACCTTCCAGCTTCATGGTCCACTCAGTCCTTACGCCCCGACTGAAATCGCCATGGCAGCTTCCTCATTTTTTTTCTCCATCGTCGCGTCATCGGAAATCTCGTACACCATGGCATGCTTTGCGGAAATCCACTTCGGCATGATTCGACAGTCGATCTTGAAAATCATCAAGAAGGCCTACTCGCGGCCACGAGACGGGCCCAAGGACTTAACCCCGGAATTCCTCAGGAGAAAGCTACACTTCGACACTGAGGATGAAGCTATCAGCTTTGCAGAACTTCACGGCCTGGGTTTTGCGCAAGCCGCAGGCAACCGCTATCTGGTCCTGGATCCTCGACAGCCACTGGAAGAACCGCGGGTTCCTCACGCATTTTCTCACGACCTTGTCGAGTGTAAACGCAGCGGCAAATCACTGCCTGATGTGATTCACTACACAGTCTATGAAGTTCCTCAAAACGACGGTTATGGCAGTCAGAGCCCAGACGAAAGCCTATTTGTGCAAGATTCAACTGCTGCCCCTAATCCCAAGCTGGTTCCTGAGGAACTTGTCGAGCCCGAAACTGAGGCCAAAGGATTTCTACCATCCAAGAGTCCTGGGCCCTTGTTTGCCCGGAGCTCAGAAGCATCTGGGTTCGGCGGCCAGACGAAGGCCCAGCCCGGAACCTCCATCTTCTCACAGCCCGCTTCCACTGCCTCCGCCCCCCCTATCTTCTCGCAACCCGCTTCCACCCCTGCTCCCTCTATCTTCTCACCTACGACTACCGAGACAAGCCAACCAGCGAAAAATCCTTTTAGTCATTTGTTCGGTGCGAGCAAGCCTCAACCTTTGGGGCCGCCAGACCAACGGCAGCAGACCGAGAGGGCACCCCCAGCACCAAAGAATGAAAAGAGAGTGAGCTTCGGCCCAAATACTTATGTCGAGTTCGCACAGCCGTCACCGGAGAGCAATGTGTCGACTCCAGACCCCTACCGGTTAGGCGAGAAGGATGCCGCTCAGGGACAAGATCCAGCGCCCGGCGCGAGCCGCACCCCTCCTTCGCTGCCACCGAGTTCGCTCCCGCCGACGAAGTCTGCCGCGGGAGATGGTGGCTCGCGAGGGTTGCTTTCCACCGGGGTCACGGAGACAACGCCCAGCTCTGGTTTCCAGTTCACCAGCTTTAATACCTCGACAACTACGTCTCAGCCCACTCCCAGCAGTTCCCCTGGATCCATATTTGCCAACAGCGTTTCACACCAGCAGCAGCCCCTGCCCACAGCAGCAACTACCAATGGGAATTCTGCACCGTTCCCTCCACAGACGTTGACCTCAACAAAGTCGCCATCTGCGACAATATTCGGTGCGAGTAACACAGCTCCTCAGACGCCGGGCGTTGCAACCAGCTTCACACCTCCCAGTGCAATGTTTCCACAACCATCGGCTCCGAACAGTGCCGGTTCTGTTGCGGCGCCAGCTTCATCATCCGAGACGCTCTCGAATAAGGACGTGATGGCTGATTTTACGCGCTGGTTTGTTTTGGCTGACCACGGTTTAATGGAAGACCATCTGCAAGAAGCTATCATAGAGCAGCTTCTATCAGAAGCCTGGGAGAAATATTCCACGGAGGAAGAGGAGCGCCGAAGGAAAGAGGAAGATGACTGGTCGTGGGCAGAGGCACGCAAGTTCCGAACCCGCAGTCTGAGCGTCACCTACTTCTACCGGTGGCTTGAAATTTTCCGGAAGCGTCGTGTGAAGAAGCGGATTTTGATGGAGAAGGAGAAGTTCCGCCAATGGAACTCACCAGAGAATGTTGCCGCTCGAAAGGCCGAAAAGGAAGCGCGGAAAGAAGAAAGGCATCGCGCGGCCATCGACCTCCTACGGCAACGCAACACCCAAGAGAAACAAACGGCACAGGCGCTGCGGGAATCCGTACGCTCCCGTAACCGAGATGTCGAAGATGCGCTTTTGGCTAGTGGTATCTTTAACGGCGTGCGCAACGAGCGAGCCTCAGCTCGTGACGCGGCGGAGGGCAGCATTGATTCCACACCTACGACCCTGCTGCCGTCTGAGATGCTTCTTCGAACCGAAAACCGACGTCGGGAGAAACGCGGTCTCAAGCCTATCAGCCGGCTTCCTACGCCTCTGGCCAAGGAGGGTTCTAAGACGGCAAAACTCAGGGCTCTTTCCAATGGCCAAGACGCAATGTCCATGTCCACCAGCAGCTTCCGAAACTCTGCCTTCAGCTCAAGCTACCGCTCAAGCCTAGGCGTCAACAGTAGCCGGGTAGAAAAGGCCAAGAAGAGCCGTGTCAAGGATCCTTATTGGCAATTCAAAGCACATGGTCTCGTGCTGATGGATGACGGAAGGTATGCATACCAGCCCGAAGCCCTGGAGAAGTTGCGCCAAAGTCAGCGCCCCTCGGAGCAGTTTAGCATGTCGCCCTCGCGGTCACCGGCGGGGACGGATCTTGCGAACCACACAACGTCGCTACTCTTAGAAGACGCCCGTGGCAGCCGCGTCAGCAGTTCCCCCTCGGTGACCTCTAGAGCAGCTACCAAACGGAAACGCCCGCCGCTGTTTCATCGAGAGGCGGAGGAAGACGATGACGATGAGGACCTGGACCTGGTCGAGTACAGGACCGAGGCGTCTGCTGCCCCTTCCCGCAAGAGGGCTAAGAGCGGAAGTGGCGAGCCAATGGACAGCGACGCCGACTTCCTGGCACAGATGAACGGGCTTCTACAAGAGGTGGAGGAAGAGAGGAGAAGGCTCAGAAAGTAAGGGAAGGCTGGCGGAAAGGGACAGGAGCCGTAGGAGGGCAGAAGCGCCTCCGTGCGATCAATACAGGCAACGAAGGCATTATGAAAAGCGAATGGCGCACTGAGGGACTGCATTGGACGGCGTTTGATATTGGATGGCTTGGCATGGAGTCCCAGAGAGGCTCTTCCACTGATACCCCGAGAAATTTCTGAAATACCAAGCAAGCATAACCTACTTCTCTGAGTAACGCATCATGCGCTTTGCGGCAGGATAGCAACTTTAGCCTTTTATGAAATTTGTGACTTGATAGAAGTTTGCGATGTACTTCACATCGGTAGCCGGTGGTATCGCCCGTGGCTAATCCACATTTGCCCTCCAGCCCTCCAGGTTTGTATGAGTGTATGGCTCGTTGCTTCGGCAATGCTTCGCGGCACGTCGTTGAGGACATTATTGACTTACCCACACACTTACTTACCTGGCCTCGAATCTGGAGAGCGTGTTTATTAAATGGGGCTTCTCGACGGAGTACAGAATTGATAGCACCAATCCAGGCATCTTTTCTCCAAGTTCCGGAGATCAAAGGTGGATGAATGGGCAAGAGTGGGGTCCGCCTGGCCGCCCGGCTTTTAAGTGGGGCGCCTGGAATTTCAGAAAATTGATTGAGATCCGGGTCAGATAATCTACAATCCTGACGAGCTTCCCATTCAAAACTACAGGGTAGATACCTTGCGCGACGGCACATCAGCGAAGCGCCATGCCTCACAAACATACCCGCCGCGAGAAGGACTTGTCCACGTGAGTAGGCTCTCTGTCGGTTACCCAACTGGCCCATCGGCCATCCATCTACGCGATTTGCTGACCTTGGCATCTGTGACACAGCTTCGATTTGCCCCCGACCCAGGTCGCGCGGCCGCTGCCCCCCACGACGCAGTCGAAACGGAACAAAGGCACAGACAACAAAGGACAAAACGGCAAGACGGCCAAGACAGCGCCAAAGAAGAATGAGCCCACCAAGGACCTGAAGCGCAAGCGCGAGACCGCCCCCAAGGACGATGCGCCCCGGGCCTTCAAGAGGCTAATGGCCTACGCCGGGGGCAAGAAGCCCCGGTCCGGCTTAGACAACGGCGACGTTCCCAAAACCAAGACGAAGAAGCAGCAGAAAACCGGACCGGCGGCAGCGACGGAAAGTGAGGCCAAAGCGGCAGCGGAGGTCCCCACGATCCGGCCGGGCGAGACCATGTCCGAATTTGCGCAACGAGTCGACCAGGCCCTGCCCCTTAGTGGACTTATCAACAAGACGGCCAAGCAAGGAAAAGACCCCTTGGGACTCAAGGTGTGGCGTACCAACAAGGAGCGCAAGATGCACAAACTCTACGACGAATGGCGCGAAGAGGAGCGAAAGATCAAGGAGAAGAAAGAGGAGGAGTTGGAGGAAGAGGAAGAGAAGGCGGCCGAACAAGAAGAGATGGGCGTGACCTGGAAGCTGGACATGGACGCCCAGGCCGGAGGCAAGAAGAAGAAGAAGGGCAAACGCTCAAAGTACCTAGGCGAAGTGGCAGAAGCAGAAGAGGATCCCTGGGCCGAGATCATACGCAAACGAGGCGAGTCGAAGCCCAAGTGGAACGAGACGGCGAAGGCGCCCCCGGAGCTGCACAAGCTGCAGCAGAACAAACTGCTCAAGGTGGGAGGGGCGGCCGTCATGGTGGATGGCGTGCCCAAGGCCGCTGGCAGTCTGAGGCGGAGAGAGGAGCTGCGAGAGGTGCGAGAAGACGTTGTCGCGGCATACCGCAAGTTGATGGAGGGCAAGCGGCAGAACAAGCAATGAGGAATTAGCATAATGGCAAGACATAACCGGCATGGCATCGGCTTGCGGTGTCCCTCGAAGATACTGCTCTTATTCTCCTTGTGCATCTCTAACCCTCATACTCCGGATTCTATGACTGGCTGCGGGCGATGCCACGAATTCCCCTGACCTAGTTATGGGCACCGCTACCTTCGCTGTGCTCGAGGCCATGAGATATCGTGTGCATACCTCTCACGACGCAGGCACAGTAGCATGGCGGCGTTGGGAACCTTACGAGCAAGAAACCGGATGCTTTGGGCAGAAACGGCTCTTCTGCCTATTTGCTATCAGCTATGACTGCGCGTGCACATGATCTACGGGCCAGTAGTAGTGGAAATAGATCCCTGCCTTAGGGTCAAGGTAATGAAGCTTGTGATAGCCCCGTACCGTGTACAGAAGTAATGTACTTCCGTACTATTTAAAGCCCGCCCGGTGCACTCATACCCCCCACCACTCACCCCACCACTACAGCAGCTAGTACTAACATGGATATTTAACGCACCGCGGCAGGTACCACCACGGACCCCGGCCATTGCAACTGCACAAAGGAAAGCACCGCACTTCGAGCCCAGCAGCCAGCTTTCCACCCATCAATTTTTCCACTGCCAGTCGAGGATTTGCGTGCCCTTCACCAGCAACGGGCCGACCGACGTATCAACTCTGCCTACGCATCCCAACCGTAGGAGCACTGGAGCTACACGCATCCATTTGATCAGTGATCCTGTTTCCTGGCTTTTCTTTGGTGCAAGCGGCGTGGGAACCGCCTGGTGCTTCAAGCCGCCACATCCAACCTTACCACGGAGCCAACCCATTGGCAGCTCCGTCCGGTCCCGTCGCTTTCACCCTCGACCTCACCAACATCATTTATTGTGCTCTGCTCCCTGTCTACCTAAGCAACCAGGCTCCCCGCACACGAAGCAGGGAAAAAATCACCACCCGCGTTGGCGACATCTTGCTGCTTCCTCGCCATTCCTCATAGCCGCCCCCAGATCTGTGTGGTCGCCGACCCGACAGAATTTGATCGGATTCTCCGCCACCGCGTTTGCCTGGTCAAGCGATGCTCTGCTTAGCTCGCCAGCATGGAGCGCGGTCTCGATGAACTGGTCGAGTGGCTGCTCGTCGAGATAGGCTTCTCTGGTTCACAGGGTATGTGGTGTCCAGATCCTGCCCTTCATTCTTTCACACCGCACGTACTGCATAAGTCCGAGTACTGACCAACGCGATGCCTTGCCAGGATTTGGTGCCCTGGACTTAGTCAAGGCTGTAAAGGCTTTCTATGCAGCGGGTTCCGACTCCGGCTCTGCTTCTCACGAAGCACTGCCATCCTCGGAGACAATCAAAAGCCAGGAAGTCGGCGATGCTGACATTTCGCACGCTGCCATCGTCTGGAAGTGGTTGTGTGCGCGGAGCGATGTCATAATCGGCGACGGGTCAACGTTCAATGGCATATCTCTTCAAGAAGCCCTGGACTTTCATGACAAGGGCGACATCTCCGTCCCCGCAGCTGCCTCTGAACAACCGGCGCAGCAGAGCCTCTTGACCCAGGAGACGCCAGTATCAAAAAGAAGGGGCAACTCATCGTACAGCCAGAGGAGCAGCGGGAAAGCTGGGAAAGCTTCCGGGTCCACTGCCAGAGATACACCCCGTTTGCACCTCACCGAGGAGCTGCAATGGAAAGCCATCAGTGGGCATAAGCCGGACCTTAAACGCATTCCCCAGTTCGAATGGCAGGCTCTAGTAGCTATCGCCTCAGTCAAGGAGGCCGGCATCCTGCAAGGTGACCTGGTCAGATTGACAGGCCAGGACAAGCGATCATTGCCCACACGCACCGATGCTCTTGCCAAAAAAGGTTACGTCGTCAAACAGCCTGTCATGCTCCGTGGTTGCCGTACAAGCAAGATTTGGCTGGCCCAATTCGCCCACAGTGCCAGGGAAGAATCCAACCGCGAGGGACTCGACTTCGACAAGCTTGATTTGAGGAGGGAAACCCTCATCAAGAACTGGGACCCTGTTCCCTTCAGTAACTACTGGAATGGAGACAGGCTCGACCACATCGCCCTCGCTCAAGGCTTCCTGGCCATAGTCAAGGCTTTTAGCAAGATCAGGTACTGCGACGTGCGCCTGAAGCTTAACATCAACGGCTTGGTACCTCAAATGCGCGCCCTGCAAAAGTCCTCTCGGTGGTTTGCTGGCCGCGGTATCATCCAGTTCAAGCCCATGAAAGCACCAGACAGCAATCGGATGTTCAGAGACTGCGTGGTGTTCATCCGCGAGCCAACAGTGGAAGAATGGACCTCTTTCAGAAAGACGCCGTCGACCAGACTGAAGGATCCCTCCACGAGACTCCGAGGCAAGGGCAAAAAGTCGCAGGCTGGTGTTCAAAAGCTTCCATCTAAGCTGCCTCCGGACCCCAAGGCGAAGAAGACGACGCGCAAGGCGGAAATGGCCAGACTGCCAAGCCCAGCTCTGATCAAGCTCTCCGAGTGGGATCCCTACAAGCCACTCATGAATACGGTCTTCGAGATTATTAAACGTGCTGGGCCAGAAGGCACCTCGAACTGGATGATCGGGTTTTTCCTGCTGGGGTGGCCATACCGGAAATGGATTTTCTCCATGACTACCTTATTGGGCCAGACCCGTGTGCAACTTCCTCACCTCAAGCCGTTCTCCGTGACTTCGAGACTCAACCGGCGAGGGAAGACGATGACATACAACTTCTACGCCACGAGCGTCGTTGATCCCGAAAAGGCCAAGTCGGCCATGTTGCTGGAAAGCGGTGAGCCCGGAGAGTCCATCAGCCCAAGCACAAAGTACGGATTTCCGCAGCCCGCGTCGAAACTCTTTGCGAGGAGGCCACCAGCCAACAACAACACAATCCCGAGAAAACCCGTTATACGGAAGCGTCGACTGTCTCCAGAATCAGACTCACCAAGACCCTTCAAACGACGGGGGCGCCCTCCCAGGGTATCCGAGCCTGCACCGCTCGAAATGGTATCGGCAGCAGCAGAGGAGACACGGAATGAAGATACCGAGCCGCCTGCTGAAACTCCTAGCCGACGGCTTCGGGCAAGACGGAGGCCCATGGCCCATGAACCACAGAATGAAGATTCCGAGCCGCCTACTGAAATTCCTGGCCGACGGCTTCGAGCAAGAAGGAAGTCCACAGGCCAAAAACCACTGGAAGAGCCTGAGAGTTCAACCCCCGAGGAGCCTGAGCCATCCATGTCCAAAGAACCCGCCACAGGAGAGGAACATGAAGATACAAAGACGCCAGCTCAAGGGGTGTTTTACGGCGTGCCAAACTCTCTGGGTCCTCGCAATACCAGGGGAAGAAAGAGGAAATCACTCGTCATGATTATCCGACTGCCGTCGCTGAAGAAGGCCGATCTTACGGCAGATGCCCAAACCCCTACGCAGGATTCTGGACAAGCTGCGGGTACGGCAAATGCCCCGCAAAGTGCGACCCCAAGCCACAATCAAAGGCGTCCAACTAAAGGCAGCAACACGTACAAATGCGAAAAATGTGGCAATACTTGGAAGAATGACAATGGCCTGGAATACCATCAGAAGAAGTCCCAGACACCATGCAATCCCAATTGGGTCCCGCCTCCACCCAAACCTGTTTCGGTGCCCTTGCGACGGTCTCAGCCTCAGCCAAAGTTGTCTTCCTCAGCTGTGGCCACACCAGTTCAGAAATCCAGGAGACGAATGAGCAGGGACTCGGAGCCGGCCTCGGTGGTACCCTCCCAAACAGAACTGCCTTCCAGGCGGCCACGCTTGGCAGTTGGCCAGGAAACTCCCCAAACGGCATCCGCGAGTAAAGGGGCGACCCCTTATCGCAGCTCGATCCTACTCAACCCCGGGCCTGTTCAAAACGCGTCTGATCTGTCGCCCTCGGGCAGCTCCACGTCTCCCTTGGTGGATGCCAGATATCCTAGCCATCAGCCCCATGCTCCATCACTGTCAACGCCTCATATGACACCAACCAATCCTCAAAGCGCAAGCAAGACTTCCTGTGCAGCAGGAACAGTTGGCACCCAGGACCCTGCCCCTCAGGAAACCTCTATCTACCGGGATGCAGCGCCAGAGATGTCTCCTCCAGTTTTCACCACAAATCAACCTGCTCGGGTGGGAAATGCCGTGGGCGGAATAGCTGTGGATGCAAGCAATACCTCAGTGACTACTCCAGAGAATCGGACCCGTACGACGACTCATGCCAGCAAAACGACAGTCAAACCAGAGAGTATACTACGCAGAGAACGAGTGGTTCGCCTCCTTGGGGACCTCCTGCAACGAAATGGGGGAGCCCTTCCTGGTGGCCGAGCTCTGCATCTTCTAATTTCCATGGCTTGGAATGAAGAGCCAACCAACCTTGCTGCACCAGATTTGAAGACCTGCACCAATATCGTGAACAAAATGCTCGCGGAAAAGACCATCAGGAAGGACCACTTTGGATTTTATGCTCCCAAGGGAGAGATGGGCACCATATCGGTCATTTCTCAGGGTGAAAGAAGCACATCGAAGTCCGGCCCTGCTGCTGCTTCGGTCACGGAGAAGATCCTTGAAGTCAAAGCGAAAGCAATGGAGCTCTACCCTGCCACATATATACCGCCGTTGTTTCCCGGAGCCGGCGCAAAACCAAGCCCTCGAATCTCTGAAGACCATACCCCCTCTACGTCTGGCCTTTCTGGCGAGGAGGAACCCCATGCCCGAAAGGATGTACTAACACTGGACTACGAAATGCCCCCCGTATTGCCCCCGAGTACAAAATCAAAGCAAGGAACACTCCACATGGCCGAAATTGTGTCTGGAACCAAACGCTCTAAGAAGCCCGGCAAGCTAGCCAGTCCGAAGGGTGCGAAAAGAAGAAAGATCTCGGATGGTTGCGGGCGCACAGTCCGGGGCGAACCCCTGGACAACAACTGGGCCGAAGAGAACGCCTCTTCATTTTCCAGTTCTTCCAACTTTCAAAATCCCGATACAGGAACTTCGTCACGCGTACCATCTGGGAATCCAATGGAGCAATCCGGAAGTGACGATGACGCACTTCCCTTCATCGCAATGAGCCAGAAGTCCAGAGAGAGAGCCAGCACCAGTGGCCTCGCATCCAGCCGAGGTGGACGCGGCAGTGGTCGTGGGCGTGGACGTGGGCGTGGGCGTGGGCGAAGCCGTGGTCGTGGTCGAGGGGCCAGGGCCGAAGACGACCGTCGCCTAATCGAGACCGCAACCCACGACAACAACACTGGTAGCCCAGACACTGTCTGGGTGCACGACGCTGATCTGCCCACCGTTGAGCACGCCCTGGAAGTATCCGCATCACGGGTCCTGGAGCCGCAAATTGCCGCGCCTAATGAAGATGTGTGCAGTGAGTCAGACGACGAGGTTGATGCGTACCTCAACGAGCTCCCAGATGAGAGCAGCGATCGTGAAATCGAGCCTCAATCGTCCCAGGATCCAGAGAAGTCAAAATGGTGCATAGAATTTGCTCCTATTCACACCATTCGAGAACTTGGAAATGATGCCTGGCCTCACAGCTTTCCTAGGACACACTTCATTGATAACCCTGGAGGAAGTTTCACGATGGTCGGTCCATTCCCCAGTTTCCAATGGCTGCTGAGCCAAAACCTCCCTCAAAGTACAGACGATATCCTCTCGGTCGTGGAACAAAAGCCAGGTCCCTCCAGGAGCCTACGAAGCTCAGACTATCGGGGATTTCTACGACGACTCAAGGCCATCGAATCCTGGGAGCTTTCCGGAGAAGGAGTATATTTGCAGTTTGTCGGGTCAATCGTACCGGGGAAGATCTTTCTCTCTCTCGACAGCGGTTCCGCGCACTCAAGTACGCAGGATCCGCCGACGATTGAATGGTCGACGGATAGGCTGTACACGGCTGAGAATCTACCCCAAGATATCATCGATGCCCCCTCGGACGAGGATGTGGCGGTATCACCACAGGGCGAACAGACACTGAGCGGGTCCATAGAGCTTGCCGAGGTCGCGACCCCAGGTTCAGAGCCGCAGTCTGACGGCGAAGACGAAGACATGCCAGCCAGAAAACGGCGAAAAGGTCGTCGGTCGGCTCCTGTGACTATTCGGCGGGATCTCGTCTTCACAACGAGGATACTCAGCCAGATCCCTCCTCAGTCCAGAGGCCGCTGGAACAAGCGTCGGGCAGAGGCGGAAGTAGTCGGGCTAGATGGAGAACACGACCTGCTGGTTGCTTTCTTGGTGCTCAAGTGCATGGCCGGTGGCGTGGAGAAGCTCATCGATTGGGGTGTTCTCCTGAAGCTCTTTCCTCAGATGTCGCTGTCTGGACTGCGGCGGTTCTGGTCGCGCGTACACAAGGAGAGGAAGGGGTTCGTTGTGGCCTTCAACAACAAGTTTCAGTCGGCATTTCTGGAAGCGTACCAGAAGGGAGAGGTGCCGCGACTTAACTACGACGATCTTGCGAATTACGACTGGAAAGCCCTCATCACCTGGGCTGCCAAGTTGGAAACACACGAACGTGTAGACCTCCCCGCAACCCGTGGAATCCTGGAGCAACGCAGTACACTCCAGGAACCCAACGAACGCGAGGGTAACTGGCGGGATGAGTGGTTCGGACCACTCACTTCGATGCATGCGCGCATTGACGCCGCCGCGGGCGAGCCCCTCGCCTTCCCCATCGGGCACACAGAGAGCGAAGACCGAGACATGAAGCTTGCCACATCGTGGATCAAGTCACTGTGTAACAACAAGTCCAGGAGCACGGTGGGAGAGGAGATTCGCGATGCCCTCTACAAGCTCGGCAAGCGAGACGAGAAATCCCTCAACGCTTTACTTGAGCAGGCCGTCACCAAGCTCATGGCTGATAAGGTTATCTCCAAGGTCAAGGGCAAGTATATGGGGCAGGTTTTCAAAATCAACAACAACTTCGAGAAAAGAGCCCAAAAGCTTGCCAACATGGACAAGTTCCTGGAGGCGGTCGCGTTCAAGGCCGAGTTGGACGAGTGCTTCCGCACCGGCCAGGAGTTCAAGCTCCCCTACGATGCAAATGCCGGTACAGTCTTGGCCACCCTCAACATGCAGGCCTATGGGAGAATCCGACTGGAAGACGTGGATTTTCGGCACGTGCCATTCGGTTTCGAGCCCAGCAACTACGAAGGTCGCCTGTTTCCCAAGAGCTACTATCAGTTCGGCGTGAGGCTGGTGCCTACGGAAACGTACGTTTACAGCGATAATTTGCCCGTGCTCGAGTGGGCCAGGAAGCTGCCGGCTCCCAAGACAGGACCAATTGGCGAGATTCCCATCTGGCGCGACTTCTTTGGCAACATCGAGTCAGAGCGCTGGGCGCAGTTCCTTTGTCTTGTCGTCTTTATGCTGGCGACGAGGGGCCCCCTGAGTGCGAAGAGCGCCACAGCTTTGTTACACCCCATGGTGGAGGAATACGAGGTGGACCTGATTGCTCAGTGGGTTGAAAAGTTGGGCATCCTCGAAAGGGTTGTCGAGGACCGCGGTTGGACCGTTGGCGAGTGGTGGTGGCTGGTGATCGGAAATGTGGTCGATCCGAAAGGAAAGCGGCAAGTTGAGGCCTGAATGGATCAGAGGCAAACAGGTATGGATATGCAGCGAAGCGAAAGACAGCGAATGGTTTGTCTGAGTATACCGCATTAGGGGTCCATATGCGAAATATATGATAGACTAATCCAAGCCCGCTTTGTCGCTGTACAGCGTTCATGCTAGTTTGCTGGGGAGGATTGATAGCACTGCCATGCTTCTTCGCATACCGTCTTCGTTGATCAACCCATTAAAGGAGAGCGAAAACGGTATTATTTTGTTCCTTGTACAGCATGCCCCCAATAGAGCCAAACGCTCCATTAGAGAGACGCCCTCTCCCCAAGAGGGGTATATAGCCGGCCTCAAGGTCAGCCAAAATTGGCCTGGGCTCATCCCACTCCTCAACAGTCCCCTCTTCATCACCCCTGCTCTCTCTCTCGGTCACCTCCAGCAAAGATACATACAACGCAGTGCATAGAAGCAGCCTCGTCACAGCGAGGGGTCGGTCTTACACGCAGCCAACACACAACAGAGAGCAGCGCCAAGCTGCCACTGCTAATCTTTCCGGCCTATCCATCATTATACATGCAGTCATTACCTACTCCTATTGAACGGCAGAAACCATGCTATTTCTGGCCGTCTTCCCTTTGTCAATAATACCCCAGAGCCGCTGTTGCTTGCGCCCATAACAGCCGGAAACGCACCGTAGCTTGAGCGCCAGCGGCTCGTGCCGCCGCCGCCCCGGCCGTCAGACCCGAGGACAGACATGCCACTCCCCTCGTCACCGATCCTCTCTCTCTCTCTCTCTCGCCCCAGGACAAGCCGGGGTTGGTCTCTCGAGCTACGGGCGCCCTTTGTCCAGTAGCGAAGTGTCCAGAACCCCCCAGGCTGAACCGCCCACATCGCGATATCAAGGGGGGGGGGGGGGGGGGGCTCGGCATAGCCAATGCCAAGGACCAGATGTCTCGCTTCTTGATTACTAAGTGGCCCGGTATCAAGACGGCGGTGATTGGGAAGACCCCGACTGGGGCGAGCCATGGCCCGTTGCTGGTAGGAGGCTCTTACCACCCGGAGCTAGGGAGGGCAGGAGGAAAGCGCATACGGAGAGCAGCGATTCCGCCTGTTCGGACACCCAGAATCCGCCCCCGAACCAGACAGAGCTCGAGACCATCTGCCCTGGGAAACGAGGGTCCTACGCCCCCTTCCAACGGCGGCTAGCAGACGATATACTCCCCGTTATGGATGGAACCCGGAAAGCCCGCCGACGCAGGTGCTTGCCGGCCAGGGGGCGCTGGGAATGGTGACGGGCGCTCGGGGCCAGAAGGATATTCCTACTGCTAGCGGTAGATATTACTTCCGGGGTGATGAATGGTTCGGTTAAGCGCTAAAAACGAGAGAGGGGAAAGAATAGAGGAAAAGAAAGATAAGGAAACTATAAAACCAAGACATTCAAACCAAGTGAACGCATTCAATACTATATTATTCGGAATGGTCGGCTATTGGGCGAATGTAGTGTGATGGCCGACCTCGTTGGCTAACAAGGGGGGGTTTTCGTTGGAGAGCTAGTTAAAACCCTCCTTTATTGCATTTTCTTTTCTTTTTCGCAAAAGCCACACGTGGATTGATTCGACACACTGGCCGTTCGTTCGCCTAGGCCGTCGAGATGGACGACGACGATGGACCCCCCCCCCCCCCCCCCCCCCCCCCCCAAGCAGGGTCCGTACGAATCGAGATACGGAGGAAGCCGTCTAGCGAAGAAGAAGAGAGACCGGGCTCGGGCGCGGGGCTTCCCGGGATGAACCTGGACGGAGCCTCATGGGGTCTCTCAAGATGGGCTATCGCACGCCCCGAACGGATATGCTCGACCCGGGCTGGCACCGCGGCTGACGAGGCGAGGCGGTGCAGGGTTAACTTGCTTCTCGCCTGATTTGAGTCCGGGGGAGGGGGGGTCTTGCGACAAAACCAGCACGCCCTTCATCCCATCCGACATCCAAGGGGGTCCGCGAGGGCGGGCAGACGGCAACGGTTAGCCCTTCACGACATACACAATGAAACCGCATTGTCCTGCGCAGCATGGCGGTTTCACCTATAACACGTATGAGAAGGGGGGGGTGGGGGTTGTCCATAGAATTATCATTAATCGGCTAACGACCACGGGGGCACGTCCACGACGGCGGCCACCGGTTCTGCAATCCCATCCTGGTGAACGACGATGGCCTCGAACAAAAATGCTGCGGGAGGAACGGGGGGCCACCCTGCGCGCGCATTGGGCGGGCCCGGCGTGCGACGGTCCTTGCGATGCGGGACGGCGCACCTTTTGTCATCATTCCCAAGGCCCTAGCGGGCGTCGGTGGTGGTGGCGGCGGCGGCGGCGGCGGCGGCGGCGGCGGTGCGGCAAGTCTCGGTGGATTCTTGGGGTAGTGGTGCGACACGAGCGCGGTTGCACGGCGCCGGGGCAGGTCCGGCGGGGAGGGAGAGAGAAAGAGAGAGAGAGAGAGAGAGAGAGAGGCGGCCCCGGCATTAGCCGTTCCTTTTTTTTTTTTTTTAAGGTTTACCCGGCGTGGAGGGGGTTCGGGACCGGATTCGAGGCGCCCGGCGACGGGGCGGAGGCGGTCTTCTCGGGATCGGCCAGGGCCCGGCGGCGGCGTTGGCAGCCCCGTATCGAGGTGGCGAAGGCCACCAATATGAAGACGCTGGGGATGACGATGACGACTAGCACGTACGTGAACATCCAGAAACCGGCGTGGCCGCCGCCGTGCGCCGAGACGTCATCGGGGGTGGTAGACATGGTGTGCGTGGCCCGGCTTTTTTTCCCCTTTCCCTTTCCGTTTTCCTTCTTTCTTTCTTTTCCTTCTTCTTTTTTTCGGTCCCTTCTTCTTCTTCTTTTTTTTCTTTCCCTTTTTTATTGCTTCCGTCCCTTTCTTTTTGGCCCTGCGATTATGATGTTCTCTCTATCTTGGTCCGTTTGCGGGCTTGGAGGGGGGATGATTAAAGTGAGCGTGGGCGCGCCGCAAAAAAAAACGGGGCGGGTGTTCTAACGAGCGGCGAGGCGCGAGTCGGGCAAAAGAATAACGAGTGAATTGCCGGTCGGTATGGGCGGGTTGGGTTGGCGGAAGGGGGAGGGGGGGGAAAAAGAAAGAAAGAAGCGACAAGAGAAGGAGGGCGTAACGCGCGAGTTACGAAAAGGCAAGAAGGGTAATAGGTAGCAGTAGCCAGCAACTGCAAGTAGCAGCCAAGATAATCGGCCGCCCACTTTGTTCATCCACACCCCCCCTCCCCTCTTTGGAAACCACCTAATTACAAGCGATCGATCCCTCCCTCCCCCCCCCCCTCCCTCATACGACGGCCAGCCGTGCCTCGTTCGGGGGGAAACCAAGGAAATCGTTCGAGCCCGTCGTTCGTTCGCGTCGGGTCCTTTGGGTCAGGGGAGGAAACCGGAAAGCAGGGCGCGCGAAAAAGCGGATCGTGGAAAATAGGGGATGCAACGTGCTCTGGGCTCAGCCACTAGGTCACGGGCCGCTCAGTGGTAAAAGTGAGTGAGTGACCAGGCCGAGCGTCCCTCCCCCATCCCCTCCTCTTCCCCTTCGAGCGCGCGCGCGGCGCCGCTTAAATATCGGGGAGGGGACGAAAGGAAAAGACGGCCATGCGCGGGCCGGCCCTTTGAAGGTTCATGGGGGGAGGGAGGGGGGCTTCTTGTTCTCTTTCTTAGGTTGTTC
The DNA here is from genome assembly GCA_029489945.1 of Nigrospora osmanthi. Classification (NCBI taxonomy): domain Eukaryota; kingdom Fungi; phylum Ascomycota; class Sordariomycetes; order Amphisphaeriales; family Apiosporaceae; genus Nigrospora; species Nigrospora osmanthi. The sequence continues at coordinate 1,326,713 of CP120503.1, read as the reverse complement.
CTCCATTGGGTCTTTCTTTCTTCAACAAGGGGGGGCCTGTGCGCGCGCGCGAGAGAGAGAGTGAGAGAATATGCCCCCTCACCCCTGCTACTGTCCGTCCTTTGGTCGCCCTTGTACGGCCGTTCTTTGGCTCAATGTATTACCGAGAGGTTGCCATTCTCACCTTGCCCGGTTCGAGGCTGGTGGGGTGTAACGGGGGGGGGAGGACGGGGGCGTGGGAAGGGGGAAAAAGGCGCCCCAAGAAAATGGAGGCGCTAAGGAAATCATTCAGGCCCCGCCCCCCTGGAAGGATCATGCCGGACCGGGGGGGGGAGGCGGATGAGCGTGGGGCCGACGACAACAGCCAAAGAAGCGGGAGCAGGGGGAGAGCCTGTCGGCCGTCTTTTTCCTCTCTCACTCTCTCTTCCCGATCGCTCCGCAATAAAGCCCAGTTCGATCGGGCAAATCGTGCCTTTTCCCGGTGTTGCTTGAGAGGGCGCGCGGCGGCAACGGGGCATTCGGGGCAAGCACGACCAAAGGGGAAAAAAAAAAAAAAAAGAAGCCCGCCTCACCCTCTCTCGCTCTTTCTCTCTCTCTCTCTCTCTTTCTCTCTCCTCGACGACTCCATGACGAAAGGGTCCCTGGGGACGGACGGACAGCCTGGAATTGCGATGCCGACTATGACGCAGTTCCTGTTATCCGGAAGCCGGGGCACTTGGGGCATACACACACACACACACCCCCCCGTACACACCAGGAATAAGAGGCAGGTACGGCCTCTAGAAGCAAAACGAGTGGGGGTGGGTAAACCCGTCAAGACTGGAAGGCCCAAAAACATGGTGCTTCATTACTTCGAGGTGGGAGCGGCTCCCGAATGAATAAGAAAGAGTCGCCCTATTTATGCTACGCTACACAATCAATCGATCCCGCTCTCTCTCTCTCTCTCTCTCTCTCTCTCTCTCTCTCTCTCTCTCGGCCGGTGGCACCCGGAGGGGCCGGAGTCGACGTCCACCACCCCCCGACCCCGCGCGAACAGGAGGGGCCTGACCGCCCGCTCCCTCGTCTCAGCGCGTCGCCAGCACCGCGAGGACCCAGCGCCGGAACCGCGAGCCACAGCCCCCATCACCACCGCCGCCGCCGCTACTGTCGGCCCACCCGTCATCATACCCCCGCTGCTGCCGCCGCCGCCGTCGCCGCCCCAGCAGCGACGGCGAACGCAGCCGCCCGGCGTCGTCGTCGTACCCGCCGGCCTGCCGTAACAGCGCCGTCACGGCCCGGCCCAGCCGGAGCCAGTGGCGCAGCCGCTTCCGCCGGCGCCGGGCGGCGTTGGTCGCGAAACGCGGGAAGTGCACGTACGCGGACGCGAACAAGGCTTCCCTACCGCCGCCACCGCCGCCGTTGCTGTTGTCCTCATCGTCGTCACCGTCGTCGTCGTCGTCATCGTCGTCGTCGTCGTCGTCGCGCGGTGCCCGTCCCTGACGCCACAGGCGTCCCGCGCCCGCGCCCGCGCCCGCCGCCATGGTCAGCGCCGCCACCGAGAGCGCCGCCACGGCCGACGCAGCCATTTGCGCGCGCGAGACCCTGCCTGCTGCTAACCCCCGGGCCCGGGTCCCGAAGTGGGGAGGGGAAAAGGAGGGAGAGCGGCGAACCCACGGCCGGCGCGGGGAGGGTCGATGACCGACGAGGAAAATGAGGACGACCGTGGCAGCAGGAAGTGAGGCGGGTGGAGTCGTCGTCGATGTCTTCCCGTCGTCAGGCGCCGGGGCTTTCTTTTTCTGCCGTACCTGACGGGGCCCAAGGTAGGTTTTGGTAGGGCCTTTTTTGGGAAACTGATTCTATCTTTGGGGAGGGGGTGGTTGTTAACAGCCCGGCTTACGTCAAACGGACAAAAAGTCGCAAACTTCTTACCTAACAAACTGAGGAGAAGAGGGGAGGGGGGGGGGAAAGGTACGAAAAGCGTGGAAATCCCCGGACTTTTCAACCTTTTCGCGAAAAGGAGCTTGCCTGACAGATTTGCCAGGCGAGGGAGGAGGAGGAGGGGAAAAAAGAAGACGGGACAAGGACATTGTGGTGTCACGTCGTCACCCGGCCCGCTTCCTCGGTTGAAAGAAGACGGCTTTTGTCTGCCCGGGCGCGGGCGCGGGCCCAGAGGCCGAGGAACAAAGGTTCGGGGAGAAAGACGCTCTCTCAGAAGTGGCCAGGGTGCGAGGGACGGAGGCTCGAAGCCATGTTCCAGGCATTCCGTCAGCCATTCTGTCAGCCAAAGCGAACAGGGACGGGAGAATCCCGCCTGCAGACCTAAAAGAGCCCTCCTATCGCTTTCCACACTTGAAGCGGCTCTGCCGACGTCGGCGATGGGTATGCCTCTGGTTCGACATTTCCATTACTGACCAACCCCGTCTCCTGTCCTCCACAGCCTTATCCCGAGTAAGTCTAATCCAAGTGCATGAAGAGCCGTGTTGCCATTATGGTGAGTATATTATCTCAGAGAGGAGCTATGCATTCATTATTCGTTTCATAACCCTTGTCGCACCGAATGCGAACAAGGCCAGGGTATCTCGCGGTGCCAGTCAAACCAAGTACTCTTCCCTCCTCTTTGTCTATCCAATTAACCCAGTGGCAATCGTCTATGCTTTCGTGGCCTCGGGCTTTTGATCGACTTCCATGTCGAGGTCCGACCTTGTGCCCTCCGTCGCCTCGTCGGCCTTTTCGGCCGGCTTGCTGGCCCCCGCCTCGGCGTCGGCTGCCTTCTTGGGCACATTCTTCTTGACGCTCCGAAACTCCATGGCCGCCGAGCCGAGGATGATGAAGCAGGTCAAAATCAGACCGACGTGGAAGACGGTGCGCAGCGCCTCGTTGTACCCGATCAGCACGGGCTCGCGAAGATTTTCTGCCAGCGAGCTGCTCAGGCTTGTGGCGCCGCTCTGGGTGATCAGGCTCGGGTCGAAGCCGGGCAAACCCGTCAGGCGCTTGATCAGCTCGTTGTTCAGCACGTTCTGGCCGACGGAGATGAAGATGGCGCCTCCGAGCAGCTGGCTGAAGAACATCAACGTGGTGCCGATAGGCACGTCCTTGGTGGGAAGCACCGTCTGCGCCGCCAGATTCGGGGCCTGGAATGTCATGCCCAAACCGAAGCCGTAGAGGATCTGGTAGCCCACCCATTTGGGCTGGGCCGTGTCCAGCTGCAGCGTCGTGAGGAGGCCAGCGCCGATGCACATGAGACAAGTGCCGACAATCATGCTCGGGGTGTAGTACCCGATTTTGGACACGAATATTCCGTTCAGTATGGAGGCGAGCACCATGGAGAGCGTTAAAGGGATCAGGCGGATACCCGAATCCACAGCCGAGGCTCCCTTGATGGCCTGGAACCAGATGGGAAGGAAGTAGACTAATTGCCAGTCAGCGAAGCCGCAGCGACTATGCCCAGCCGAGGAGACGTACTGAAAATCATCATCTGAGAGCCGATGCAGACCGTGGCCCAGAAACCGGCCAGCACGCTGCGCTGCTTGAAAATTCTGGGGGCGATGGTCGCCGTCTTGGGCATGAAGATCTGCACGAGGATGAAGCCGATCATCAACAGGACGCCCAGGACCAGCAGGGCTATGATGCGCGGGTTGTTCCACGCGTACTCCAGGCCGCCCCACTGGAGCGCCAGCAGGAGACAGACGACGCCGGGGATGAGGAAGGTGGTGCCGAGGGCGTCGAGCTGGGCCAGCTTCGCCCTCATGGGCAGGTTGACCTCCTTGCGGTCGGGGATGGTCAGCAGCAGGGCGACGACGACGAAGGCGACGGCGCCGATGGGGAGGTTGATGTAGAAGCACCAGCGCCACGAGACGCCCGAGGTGAAGGCGCCGCCCACGAGGGGGCCGACGACGGAGGCGAGGCCGAAGACGGCGCCGAACAGGCCCTGGTACAGCGGGCGCTTCTCCAGCGGCACGGCGTACACGATGATGATGATGACGCCCGAGAAGATGCCGGCGCCGCCGACGCCGGCGATGGCGCGCCCGACGATGAAGACGACGGAGCTCGGGGCGGCGCCGCAGATGGCGGAGCCGACCTCGAACAGCACGACCGAGGACAGGAAGATGCCCTTGATGGGGAAGAAGCTGTAGAGCTTGCCGAACATCAACTGGAAGGAGCACTGGGTGAGAAGGTAGGCGCTGCCGTACCAGCCGACGTCGGGCAAACTATGGAACTCGTCGGTGATGCGCGGGATGGCCTGGGTAAGGGAGTCTGGTTAGCTACATATGCGTGGGGGTTCGTTGTGGGAGAAGACGCACGGTAGAGATGATGAGTCGGTCGAGGGCGACGAGGAACATGGAGACGAAGACGGAGATGAGCAGAAAGGCCAAGCGGAGGCCGGTCGGGTACTCGTGGTGGGACGAGGCCTTGGAGACGGCGGCGGCGAGGTGACCGCCGTCGTCGGCGCCGGCCTCGCCATCCGCATCGTCGACGGCGGCGGCGGGGCGTGTCGGCTCTTTTTCCGGCGCCGTCGAGTCGGCGTCCGGTGCGGGAGTGGAAAAATGGTTGTTGTTGGTGGTGGTGGTGTTGGTGTTGGTGGGCTCGGCGCCAAGAGGGCGGCTTGCCTTCCGGAACCACATGGCTGCTGCCGACGGCCGCCTAAGAAGCCTGGGCAATGGAGGAGAATAGACGCGGAGCACTTGCTCTCGGCCGAGGGCAAAAAAACCCCCCGGTAAAAGATGCGCAGCAGGGGGAACGAGAATGGATTCAACCACGGTTTGCCGGGGTGGGTGTCGTGTGGTCCGTTTGCTGGTGTAAGTCGCTCCTGCTGTGTTTTTGGGGCCCTCCCCAGACAAAAAGAGGCAGGAGATGGTGCTATTTTATCAAGACGTTACGACCGAGAGAGATCCCCCGTAAATCTCGGATTTAAAGCCGTCACCGCCCAAAACGGGCGGCCACGAGCAGACACGGACAGGGAAGAGGGCCGAAGGGGGGCTGCCCTCGGCCATTTCTGTTACCGCGCCCTTTGTCCTACGACGCGTCGGGCCTGCGGATCGTTCCCGACGGGAGGGGGGGGGGGGACTTCTTTGGACACGATCGCTCGTCTCGCTTAGGGAGTTTTGGCTGGGTCGCGTAAGCAAACGCAACGAATTAGCCCGTGTTAGCGCTAGGAAGGGCGCCCCAAGTTCGGGACCGAATGTCCACGGCATCCATGCCCCTTCAGGGACAGACTCAGGCAAAAGCAGCCCTACCAAGAGGCATACTGTGTAGAGCGAAAAGCGCGCGCACCTCTCGGACATGGGAAAAGACCGAACCCCCAGCTGCCACCCAATTAGCACCACCCGCGCCCCTCCTCCCTCCTCCTGCGGATCGGCTTTTCCACGCCCGGATGCGTTTTTCTTTAACGATCCCATAACCTACGACTAGGTAGCAGCGTATGCATGTCATAGATTTCGACCCGTTCCATCTGAATGGACGAAGATCAAGATCAGGGAGGAAAACGCCCGCCCCGTCAGAAGGGAACGACGATTTTAGCCCGTCCAAGCTTCCATTGTCTTGTCCACCCGCCCAGTCGGCCTTTGCCGAGTCCGCTGTCCGACGCCAGATGCATTCCCCCGGGCTCCACGCCATGACTCAGACCGAGCCTGGGCCCGGGCCCTATTTGCATTCCTCAGTAACAGCCCCCGGAAGGAGATAAGCAAGAAAGAAAAAAAGGGAAAGGGGGAATAACTCGCTAGCCAAAGATAGGACGGGGTAATTGATCAGTCGGCAATTTGGCTTTTTTATAAGATACATAGGTAAGTAAATCAATACCTGTGGAACGCCTTCCTGGTCGGACATGCAACAAAAAGCAGACAGACCCAGACAGACAGAGGAACAGAGAGAGAGAGAAGAACGTATAGGCCCGTGTGATAATCACCGCCTCTGGATCTGGTCCAACATCAGATTCAGAATCTACTTCTGGCTGTCTGGGCACCAGCTGGAACGAGAGCATGGCGAAGCCGCTCCGGTGCCGAATGCACAACCTTCCCTGGCGCAAAGATTGCCCAATGTAGGTAGTAGAGCCACCCCACCAACGACGGCAACACGCATTTCTATCAGACCAGAGGTGAGAAGATTGAAAACAAGAATTTCAAACCCGCAGCGCCGCACTCCGCCGCCTACCGCCCTTTACATCCAGCCGTTCATATCCATGTTGAGGGGGCCCATGGCCGGGCCGCCGAAGGCCATGTCCGCCGGGTTCCCAAACATATCCCAGTTCATCGTCGCCGAGGTGTCCACGTAGCCCAGCAGCTGGTCCCAGCGCATGTCGCCCGTGCCGCCCGTCGCCATCAAGTCGGCTCCCATGGCCCGCGGCGTCGTCGTTTGCGACCCCTGCTTCTTGCCCATCTCGACTCCCAGCAGACTCTCGACCCGGCTGACAAAGTAGGGCTTCTCTACCGGCAGGCCCGTCGCCTGCTGCAGCGCCGGCTCGCGGGCCCGCCACGCCCGGACCACAAACATGGCCAAGTCGACCGACGACTTGATCGAGAGGTTGTACAGCTCGTCGTGGTATTGGTAGAGCTCCTCGAGCACCCGCCACGCCCGCTCCACGAGCGTACCGCTCGTCCGCGTAGCCAGCTGGCTGACCATGAACTGGTACACCTCGACGGGAAAGTGCGTCATGACGAGCCAAAGGAAGGTCCCCCGCTGTTCGGCGTGCCGGTACAGGCGCAGGCTGTGTTCCCCCGTCGTCACCGACGTCTTGAACAGGTTGTCCTGGGGCGTCTTGATCTCTGTCTGCCACTCGGGCTGGTCGCGGGGCGGGCAGATCATATCTCGCATCTTGCTCATCATCTCGATACGCGTCTCTATGGCCAGTTCGTGCACGGGGCCCATGGTGACGTCGCAGTGCTTCTCGAGGATTTCCGCCAGCCTCGCGTCCAGGTCGTCGAGCCGCTTGCGTGCCGCGGCCACGTCGGCCGCGCTCGATGATTCGCTTCGTCCCACCTCGTTCTGCAGAATGACCAACTCGAGGCCAGGAGACTCGACTAGCAGCTTGGCGACCTCGTAGCACAGCATGCAATAGACCATATCCGTTGGCCCCTCGCGCGGCTCGATTTTGGTCATGCCGGGCGACATGTCATTGTCGTTCATGTTGCTCGGCTCCTTGGTGTCCCACGAGCGGGGGATCATGGACTGGTTCAAGCCCGACATCAAGGCATAAATGCCATCGAGCAGCACGATCTGCCACCAGATCCTCCGGCGCATTTCCGTCTCAAAAGGCGACAGGCCGAACATCTGGCCGTCTCTGTGCAGTCCCATCTTCTGCGCAATCCTCACAATGACGCCGTTCAGAATCCATGCGGCATGCCGGTCGTACCGCCCCGAGAGCGAGAGCTACGGAGCCCAAGGCGTCAGCGGGTGCCGTCGATGCGGGCGTGGTAACACGGGTAGAGGGAGGGGGGGCTCACTTGGTAAAGCACCAGGGCTTGCAGCACCACCATGTCGTAGCGTTGCAATATCCCGATACGCATGAAGGTGATGCGGCAGGCTTTGGAGAAGCGGTTGAAGGCGTCATCGCGCGAACAGCGGAGCAACGTCCGGCATTCGTGCTCCGAAAGAGCGACGGTGGCGAACGTGTAGATGGCAAACAACAGGGCCTCCTTGTTGTTTGCCAGGCTCTTACGGCCCGTCGCCGCCGCGGCCATCAGGGGCTGGAGCGTGGGCACGTGAATGATGCGGGTTATCGGGTTGACCCGGTCCACAAAGATCTGCCACAGCCCGAGGACCTGGGCCGGCTCCGGATGCATGTCCTCCGTGTTGCAGTCGGCGCCGTCGGAAAACAGAAGACCGGCGTTTTGGTCGGGCGTGGAGTGATCGGCTGGCGTGCTGCAGCTGTCGTCGTCCTTGCCGTCCTCATCTATGATTTCACGCATGCCTCGAAGCTGGCCCGGGGGGTGAGTAAAGGGCCCAAGACAGCGCAGCCCAACGAAGGGGGCTCACCTCGTCGTAGACGTTGGCCCACAGGTAGCTGTCCATGAACTGGACGCCACCGCCGCTCCCCTGGATGAGCTGGCCCGACAGCGGCTTGGGGAGCTGGTCGGGCGGGCTGGAGCCCGTCGTCTCGCTGGGGGTGGCAGCGGGCTTGGCGGTGGCATACTCCTGCAGGAGCTCTTCGCACCGGGCGAGCCGCTGCTGCAGATCGTGGTTGGGCCGCCGTCTCTTTCGAGCCGGCGCCGGCGTGCTGGGGGTGCACGTCACACCCGCCTGTGCCCCGGGTCGGTTAGAGGCGGCATGCAAGGGCCGGGAGGGGGGAGGCAGATAGATGGACGGTACCTTGATACAATTGGAACACGGCGTGTTGCGATCACATTTGATTTTTCGGTGCTGCCACGGCGAGTCAGGGTCCGGTGCCGGCTACTTGGGTGCCCAAGTCTGGGGGAGTCTGGGGAGGAGCCCCGGGGCGGCGACGGGGGCAGACAGGTCGCTTACTTGGCAGAGGACACATGCTCTGAGCGGCCGAGGCCTTAGTACGGGTTGTGCAGACGCGGACCGGGTGCCAATAGACGGACGGGTTTGCCCACTTACAGGATCCGGGGCGTTTTCCCCGCCGAAGCCGACGACGACGACATGTTGGAAGTCCGCGTGGTGTGGCGAGCAAACAGCCCGAAACGACGGGAGGGCAGTTTGAGGGGGGCACACGCGAGGGAAGGGAGGCGCGGGGGGTGGGTAAAGAGGCGGTAGTAGGAAGAGGCAGTCCCGAACGGGACGGAATGGAATCCAGATGGAAGCTGATGGACGAGACAAGCCGGTCGTGGGCGATGCCGCGCAGGGCCTGTTGTTTGGGCTGGGCGGCGCAATCCGTGGCCACCGTCGCGGGGCCCGGATTCTCGACAGTCCGTGACTCGTACACAAGGGCACTTATGCCGCTGACATGACGGAAGGTCTCGAGTTATGAAAGGAAATAGAGGGACAGGCGCGTGCGTGCCGATGCGCTCGGGCCGTCCAGCTCTTAGGTACCTAAAGTAAGTGTCCCCCTTACCTTAAAGTACCTTCTGTACTTTGTAGGAAGGAAGAGGTATGGATGTCCAAGGTCCTGCAAATAAGGTCGGGGGAAGGGGGGGGAGGGGATGGAGAGAAAGAGTGGGTTGCGGGCGACGTGGGATGGATAGATGAAGAGAGGTACCTAAATAGATGCATCAATCCATTCTAAAAAAGACAAATTCCATCCACGGCGCAGGGCTGGCGCAATCTTTCGCTGGCAGGTCGGCTGTCGCTGCGCGTACGCACGTACACAGTAGCTTCTTCTGCGGTGCCGGGACTTGGGTTGCAGAAAAACCTCTTCGGCGACTTTTCCCCTGTCCCCCGGCTCAAATGTCGACCGTCTTGGCGCACATGTGTCCATCGTGGGCGGATAATCCCTTCCAGATGAGGGTTTGGGGATTGATTAATAATGCAGCGGCTTACACAGCCCACGGATTCTACCCATGGTTTCCTTGGACTTCTCTGCCCTCGACTGTCTGTCTCCAATACTGCGGGAGTTACCTAGGTCGATAGATAGAATACTTGGCCATGTCCTTCTGCCCCCCCGCCCCCCTCTTTTACCTGCCAGGCTGCCAGATTCAGTCATACCGGCTGCCAGATTCAAGTCATACCGGCTCTCATGCCTCCATGTTACTTTCCCTGTTGGCCCCCAACCCCGCCGTTACCCGCGGATCCCACTCCCGGCTGCCAGAACCCGTGGCGGCAGGCAAGGAATCGCATCCCTCCACGCTTGCCGTCTGACTAGTGGCTGACAGCCGTTATCACACGTCTTGGCGGCCACCGTGTCCCGTGGGATGGCAAGGGTTTCAGCTGCCGCCGGGAGGTCCCTGGGAGGAGGGACTATAGTTCAGACATGGAATCTGACAGCCCGAAGTACTTGGAAGCACAGGCTCTTCGATGCCCCCCCCCCCCTCCCCCACGATATCTCGGGAATGGATCCATAAAAGGCCAATTGCCGGGTGGTAAGCGTACAACCCGGACTGCTGCTGCTGCGTGCTGTGTACCAGGTATAGTATAAGCCAGCCCTCCAACATGTACCTACACAGTAAAGTAGCCGGGCCGTCCAGTCAAAGTGTACCCGCTTGCTTACCTCCTACCTAGGGTTGGGGGAGAGGAAAGCCAAGTGATATGGGATGTAACCCCCCCAGACGGCCGAATAAATCAGGTACAATTAGAGTTCCAGCCTGTTAAGGCAGTACCCATCTCATAAGATCGCCGGTTACGTTGCATAAATGGCATTGGAATCCAGGAGACTGGCGGGAAAGCAACCTAGGATAAGGTAGGTATTTTAGGAAACATGTACGCGGATTCCAGCCCACTCACTGCCCTTATGCGACACCCCCCAGCACGCGCTGCAAGGCCCCGATCCATGGATGACTGCATGCACGCCCATCTCAACCACGCCGTCGGTAACAGCCCGCAAAATGCCACTACCGCCGGCTACTACCTACCATTCCCTCAAGTACCGGACAGGCAGATAGGTTGGTTGGTCGGGCGGCCCGTACCAGGGCCTCGGTACCAACTTACTTCTGTAAGTACCTACATCATGTAGGTAAGTACCTAGTGAGTCAGGCCGTGAGCCCGCCCCCCAGGTGACCACCCCCGCATTGATCCGTCAGCCCATTGAATCCGCCGTATCCGCCACCGGTGCCGCCGCCGGCCCTCCAGCTTCCAATCTGCTCCCTCCCTCAACCGAGGAATCCACCCGTTTCGACGGCTTTCCCTACCGCCCAAGAAGGTTGGGCGGCGAACCGGATTGCCGGGTACCGGATATCGCGTGGCCCTGCTCCCTCCCCCCCCCCCCCCCCGGTTACCCCTCACTCCGCCTCCAGTAGCCGGCCCCTCTTGATGGGCGGGCGCACGACGGCCAGCTTGGGGTCGCGGGGCGGCAGGGCGTCCTGGGTCCAGTACACCATGGCGGCGCGCAGCCAGTGGGCGTAGGTGCCGGGGGCGACGTCGGCGCCGTCGTGGGCGCGCCAGAGGGAGCCGAGGGTCGGGCCGAGGACGCGCAGGATGAGGCCGTGGGCGAGCTTGAAGCCGAAGCTGCGGCGCAGGCAGCCCTCGACGACGTCGCGGGCGCGCGCCTGTTCCGCCGTCGGCGCCTCGCCCGGCGCCCGCGGCACCGGCAGCGACAGCAGCGCGAAGGCCTCGGGCCCCGACCAGGCCGTGAAGACGTTGACGAGCTGCGAGCCGTCCATGTAGTCGGCCGCCCACACGTGCTCGGCCACGTAGCGCGGCCCGTCCCAGCCGTCGGCCGCGTCCACCAGCCCCATGACCAGCACCATGGCCTGCCCCTGCACGATGTAGTCGGACAGCAGCCGGCTCACCTCGGCCGGCCCGTACGTGCGCCCGCCCTCCTCGAAGGCCATGGACGAGTTCGCCCCCATCAGCGGCACGCCCCGGAGCAGCCCGCTCGCGTGCATGCCCTCGGTGCTCGTCTTGCCGCCGTCCTCGGCCCAGAGCGCCAGCAGCAGCCGGTGGCACCGCAGGAAGAGCGGGTTGCCCGGGCGCGCGCCGAGGAAGTAGTTGGTCAGCTCTGTCGGCCCGTCCTCGCCGCCCGCGCTGTACGAGAGCACCTCCCAGGGCCCGGCGGCGTCCCCCACCGTCTCGTTCCACAGCCGGTCCACGTCGCCGATCTGCAGGAGGCCCACGTCGGCGTACACGCCCCCGTACCGGAGCAGCAGCGGCCACCGCACCAGGTCGGACGTGTGCTGCAGCGCGTGCGGGCCCGTGAGGGTGCGCTCGCGGAAGGCGCGCGGGAACGTCTCCGGGTCGGCGACGTCGAGGTAGTGGGCGATGTGGTGGGGCGATCCCTCGTGGTAGTCCACCACCCGCACCGTCCAGCCGAGCTTGGAGAAGCGCCGATGCCAGGCCCGGACGTTGCGCTGCGTGTAGGGGTGCATAAGCGGGAAGCCCTGGTGCCAGAAGAACCAGATGTTCTTCTCGCCCACGACGGGCCTGAACTGCAGCAGGTCATGATCGATCTCGGCGTCGGGGCGAAGGTCGAGCAGCTCCTCCGGTATGGCGTGTAAGCCCTCGGGCATGGGGTAGTTTGGCGGCTCCATGGTCGTCTGCTGCGTGTGGGGGCCTTGGAGGTTGAGAGCAGGCAGCATGGACTACGGAGAATGAAGGGATGCCTTGGTGAGGGACTCGAGAACTACTCCGAGAAAAGAGCGCACCCTCACGACTTTTGTATTCCTACGTCGGATAAGGGGGCGCTGCTGCTCGCCATCGTCAACTTCAGCGGTGGAACAGGCGTAAGTCCGGCCTGGGGTCGATGTAAGCAGTAACTCGACCACTGCAGTTGCGGCGTTTCATCCTGCCCCGGTCAGTTCAGCTCACAGTGATTCAAGATGACCATCATTCACGTGACTTAATTGCGGATACTGGCACCATACATAGGTTGGCACGAAAGACCCGAAGGCACCCCACGCCATATGAAGCGAATGAAACCGGCCCCCGCGTAGGTAAGTAAGTAGTACATGTGCGCCGGGGGGGGAAGACGGTGGACCAAGATCCTCCTCATCTCAGGTGCCCAGTACCAGTTCCACGCCTCCATCGGGACGCATGTGCTGCGCCAGTCCGTAACGACCCGCGCGCAGGCTGCCCGCCGCGTGCCGAAACTCGTTAGCCCCCGGGTTTCGTCCCCCCGTTTTCCCTGCGCCCGCCGCCGAGTCGGCCTTTTTTTTTTTTCTCCTCCGGGGAAGCAGAGGGGGGCCGACGTACCTCCACTCGAGACTGCCGACGTTGAAGGAACGCCAGGCGTTGAGGGCGTTCCGCGCCGTCACGCGCGGGAAGGGGCTCTCGAGCCCGGCGAGGAAGCCGTCGGCCTCCCGGTCGAACCGGGCGACGAGGCCCCGCAGATCCGCCACGCACTGCCGGACCGCCTCGTCTAGGCTGCCGCTGGCCATGGCCCGGAGGAAAACCGAGTTCAGTAGCTCGCCGTTCGCCTGCTCGGTGCGCGTGTCAGCGGTCGTCCGATACACCGCGGGAAAGGTGGGGCGGGGAGAGGGAAGGAAAGGCGTCAGAGGCCACTTGCGAATTCTCTCTTGGCCGACAAGAGGTCGTTGACCCTGAATTTTGCGCGTAGTCAGTCGTGGTGCCGTGAAGGGGTTTGTGGATTGCCACCTCACAGGAAGTTGATGTGTATAGCCAGTCCGTGCAACGACTTCATTTCGGGACAGTTTTGCATGGGCATTCGTCCGTACGCGAAGCTATCGTAGCTGCGTTTTTCGTCAGCGCCCCCGGCCCCCCTTTGACGTGACGAGGCCGTTTCTCGATGTCTCTCACAGGGGAGGCCCCGAGGTGGAAGCATCCACGCGGTCCCAGGCGATCTGGCGGCGGCCGGCGAATCTTTCTCTGGCCGTCAGCCGCAGGGCGAGGGGCGAGCAGTCCGCGCCGGCCGGCTTTGTCCTCGGGGAAAACTTACTTGGTCAGGCTGAAGAAGAAGCCGGTGCCGTTGGCCGCCGTCCGCATGCGCAGGTAGTCCTCGTAGCCCGGCATCCGCTTCGCCGTCTTCATGGCGCCCTCGGCGGCCGTGCCGTCCAGGTACAGGACGAGCTGCGCAAAGAGTTCTTCCAGCTGGTCTGGCACGGTCAACAGTCGATCCCGGGGACCAAGGCACCGCGGGGAGGGGAATCACCTGGGTCGCATTCTTGGAGCAGCACGGCGGCGAAGGGCTGAAAGGACTCGATCAAAGGGTTCGCTGCGGCCTCGGCGGGCCTGCTTTCGCTGGTGATCCGCAACATCTGAGCCCATCGCCGTTTCGCCTCCCCCCGGAAAGCAGCGGGCCGCCCGTCGAAGGGTGCCAGCGTGTCGGTGAAAGCTTCTATCCCGTGGGCCCAGATAACCAAGTCGGCGTAGAGCTTGAGGGTGTCAGGGTCGACGTGTGGCCAGCATCTAACTTGATCAGCCACTTTCGTTCCGCCGAACGGGGGTTCAGAACGCACCGAGAGGCAAAGAAAGCGACGTCCGCCTGCTGCATCGCTTTCAACCTACCGCAGCTGTGAGCTGCTCTGGAAAGCCGAGGTCAGTCTGTACCTGCGAGCTCGCAACCAGGGACGGCCACTCATGAACCTACTGGACGAGACGGGCTTCCACGGCTGTTTCGAGTGCCTTCGCGTGAGTATTGACCTCCAGGGGCCAGCCTGCAAAGATGTTGCGCAGGTCCGGGATGCGCAGGGTCTTTCCCTTCAACGCCATCTTCACATCCTCGAACGTGGATCCCCCATGATTCAGCAGTGATCGGCCCGACAAGTCGCCCATGGTGTCGGTTCTTGGTGAGCTTGAGGGGGAAGGAGAGCTGCTTGTTGGCCGAGTCTACGCTTTGGCAAGACGAAAGCAGTCGTTTCCCACGACCCTCGGGGGGTTAAGTACCACGCGCATTATGCTGGAATCATATGCCAACGCCATGGCAAGGTCCCACTGTGAAGGCCGCGAACTCTCCTGAATTGAGAAGGTCGGCGCCCATGTTTGCTCCGTGTATGTAAGGGATGAGCCCCTTGGGGCCGCTACACCGTTCCACCCATGTCGCGATCCTTTACATGAGATGATTCGCTGAATAAAGTGCTAGCTAGCCTTAGGAATGGATTATAAGTACGCATGAGCAGTGATTTATGTACCCTACAACCCAGCCTTGTATGTCGCGGACCGGGCCAAGCTTCCCACCCGGAACCGGCTGTACAGTGGTTAACCCCCAGTGCGCCTGTTTGACCTCATGCAACCCGTTCTGGAGAGAAATGCTCAAGCTCGTGGAGAACGCCAGCCCCCAAAACAAAGAACTCTTCTGCTTCTCTTCTCTGACCCATTTTACCCAACGATCTGTTTATTCTTCTTCGTCTTCTTCTCTCCCCTAATTTCTCCACCGCTTCCAGAACTTCCACGCCGGTGCTGATTCGCCTGCAACCTCGCGCTTGGCCACCTGGTCGCGGCCGTGGATGCGCCAGAAGTAAACGGGGATGCCCACGAGGACAAAGGCGACCACGATCAGCGTCTTCAGCGGCTGCGCGAAGACGGCCCGCGTCAGCAAAAACAAGCTGACGCAGCAGAAAATGATGGGCGTCGAGATCCACGTCTTGTACGGCCGTTCCAGATTGGGCTCCTTGACACGTAGGATGATGAGGCCAAGCACCGTCAGGAAGTAAAAGGTGTATCCGGCGACACCGTAGAACGTCAGCAGCTCGCTGAACTCGCCCGTGACGATGTACAGGATGGTGAGGACCATGTTGAAGACCAGGGCATTCACGGGCGTGAAAAACAGGCCGGCCTCCTCGTCGCCCATCATGCTGTGCATGCGCCTCGAGAACCAATTCCTGGTCCGCATCGGGGCCATGCCCTGGTCGGCCGAACGGATGCCGATGCGCGCAAAGACGGTGGGAAAGTAACCTTCCTTGCCGGCCGCGTACACCAGTCGGCTGCTCGTAAAGGTCTGGGCGTTGAGGGCGCCAAAGCACGAAGCGCTGACGATGAGGGCAAGGATGAGGGCACCGACCGAGCCGAACACTTTCTGGCCGAATTGCACGGCTACCGTGTTGGACGAGTTGATGGCCGAGACGGGCAGCACCAGGAAGTAAGCCACGTTCGCCATGACATAGCTGATGATGACCAGCGGCATGGCCGTATGGATGACGCGGGGGAGGTCACGGCCGGGGTTGCAGAATTCGCCCACCACGTAGTTGGTCTATCGCATCCGATTAGCTTATTGCTGCCCGCCGCCGCAGAAGAAGAAGAAGAAGAGTCTCACGTTGTCCCAGCCGTCAAAGGCCCAGAGGCCGGCATAGATGGCTACCGCCCACTGCGCCCCGTCGTGGCTCGTGCCGTCAAACCAGCCGTGCGTTTTCCAGTCCTGGCTGGCCGAGCCGGTGGTCGAGAACCCCGTCGCCGCCACCACGATGCCGATGATGGTGATGGCGATGAGGGCAATAAACTTGAGGTACATGAGGATGTCGTTGGCACGGGTGCCCAGGCGCGTCGACAAGGCGTTCATAAAGGTGATCAGCACCAGCCCCACCAAGCCCACGCTCTTGTTGATCCACGGGTTGATCGACTCGGCTTCGGCGCCAATGAAGGCTCGCACCAGGTATTCGCCCATGATGATGGCAATGATGGCAGCACTGCCCGGCTTCAGCACCAGCACGGCGACCCAGGTGAAGAGGAAGCCCGCCATCTCGCCGAGGATCTTGCTGAGGTAGGCCTGGGGGCCGCCGTTCAGGGGTATAGCGCCGCCCAGTTCGGCGTAGCTGGCGGCGCCGGTCCAGGCCAGGATGCCGGCTATCACCCACACGACGAGCGAGGCACCGGGGGAGCCCACGTTCACGTTGACCTGGCTCGGGGACGAGAAGATGCCGGAGCCAATGATCAGGCCCACGATCAAACCGAGGCCGTTGACGTAGGTGAGGGTCTTGTGTTTCTCCAGCGATTGCCCGCCCATGCCGCCATTTTGCGGCGCTATCGAGGTGGGCGCACCCAGTGGCGCGTAGCCCGTGCCGGCGGAAGAGGACAGCGGGAAGAGGTTCGGGGCGAAGTCGAAGTTGGAATTGACGGAGTAGGTGCGGCCGTGGCCCGGGGGGCGGCCGGCGGGGTTGTTGTCGTCTAACGGGTCGTCCTGCTCGAGGGAGAGCTTGCGCGACGAGGATATCGAGGGTCTCGAGTCGGTATCCGAGTAGGAGCCGGGACCGCGACTGGACGAGGCCAGCGAAGCGAGCTCGAGCGAGTCGCGGGCCTGGCCCGGCAGGCCGGAGGAGTAGTGGGCGGGCATGGTGTCGTCACCACCAGATCTAGCGATGCTGAATTACCGTCGGTCGTGACACAAGTCTCAGCACATGCCGGCAGGGGGGCTCGCAACTCGTCGTCGTAGCTCGGTCCGCAGGACCAGTCGTGAGAGGGAAGGAAGCAGAGGGAGGCGGGTTCGGCCGAGGACAGGGAGGAATTAGGTATGGATTCCCAGGAGGCGTTTCAAGATGCGCGCGCCCCGACCCGGAATAGACGTTGGTGGAGCACTTGTGATGTCAGGTAACGAGGGAGTGAGTGCCGTTGTTGCTCTAGGTCAGCCACCCAAACTGTAAATGGTGTGTAGACGGGATGCAGGGACAAGGAGCAGCGATATTGGGGTCGGGTAGTGTATGTATGTAGTGTGTGGCTTGGCCTGTACTACTCGTTTCGTGGGGCAGGGCGTCGCTGAGCTAGTTGGTCTACACAGATGTAGTAGTAGGATGGATAGAGGGATGGATGGATGGGTGATGATTGCGGGACAACGACACCTGAGCTCCGGTGACATGGGAATTGACACACAGACGGGGAAGAGGAGTTGTAGGATGGATGCCCCGTCTGCCCTTTCCCGGGTTCGACATGCAAATAGTGCAAGAGCCGGCGGGCGTATGGTCTGGTCTACCTCACAGTATCCAGTCTCGTCGCGTGCCTGAGCAGCCCTGCTCGTCAGTCGCTACCCTGGCTCGCCTGGCGCCGTGGCTCCTTTTTCCGCTCTCCCCCCCCTCCAAATGCACAGACGGTCCATGGATGGTTCAAACCCGCCCAATCTGCACGATACCCACCGCTGCCAACTTGTCCGGAGGCTGAGCCGAGCCCCTGAATTGGCGCTTTTCCAAGCCATCCGATGGTCGTCACATAGATGCACCACGTGCCGGCTTTTGCCAGGGCTGCAGACGCATGCGTAGCTAGAGCGCTGGTGTATCAGCCCACTTGGTGGTTCACGGCCGACTCAGACCAGCATCATACAAATGGGGGGGCGGATGGCATGGAACGCATGTGCGCGCGCCCGCAGCTCTTGGGGCATATAGGATCTCACGAGGCGGGACTGAGAAGCGGGCGAGCCCCAGGAAAAGCTTGGTCCTCGCCCACCCACCACTACAGTACGGGACGCTGGAGTAGGGCGGGCATGGACGCTCGGCAGGGGGATCAAGAGCCCTGGAAGTAGGTACTACTCGGGTTATTCAGCAGGGCTGAAGGCCTACCTCTACTTAATATATGGGATCCCCTCCCCCCTTGCCAGGGCTTGCCAGGTTGCCCGGCAGGGCGATGGCGGGTACATGGGATCTCTACCCTACCCAGATCCATCCCGCATCCTCCATCTGAACCCGAGCCAGCGAGTGGCAGCCATGTGTTACGTACATCCATCTCCCATACCACACGTAAGTACAAAGACAGGGGACGGCAATGGTTCGGATACCCACGGCCTACCTGAATGCGTAGGTCTCTGGCTCGGGGAAGACGCGTTTTCATGCTGGTGTGACGCGGCATAGCCCATGCGCGCGCGGTCCTAACGATGGAAGCAGCTTCTCCATCGCGGGTTACGTGGGGCAACCCATGCATTTGGGGGGAATTGACCATCGACCTGCGTGCATCACGCACAAAAAAAAAGTTAGCTCTCCCTGTCGCCGCCGGCTCGTCAGCGGCATCCAATGCATTTGCCCATCCACGCACCCGCCATATACCCATCGCAACCGTCCTTTCCCCCCCCCCCCCCCCCCCCACCGGCCCGGCCACTATGGGCAAATAACCCTCCCATGTACTTGCTTGCTATTATGAAAATCGTCCCATGTCGTCGTCTTTCGCAAGAACGGCGCGGGGCTGCCCGCGTCTCCCGCACCCGCTGAGGGCCCTGCGCACGCCCGCACTTCGGCCGCGGTGCGCCCTCCGGCGGTGCTATGCCACGAAACCCCTGGACTTGCCGGCGCTGGACGAGAAGTGGCGGACCAAGTGGCGGCAGGCGGGCTTGTTCGAGGCCGGCGCCGACGAGGCCTCGGCCACCGGCGACGACCGGCGCAAACGCATGTACATCTTGCCCATGTTCCCCTACCCGTCCGGCCGCCTCCATCTGGGCCACTTGCGCGTCTACACCATCGCCGATGTCGTGGCGCGTTTCCACCAGATGAACGGCCGCGACGTCCTGCTGCCCATGGGCTGGGATGCCTTTGGCCTGCCGGCGGAGAACGCGGCCATCGAGCATGGCGTCGATCCCGCCACCTGGACGCGGGCCAACATGGCCCGGATGAAGGAGCAGATGCAGCTCATGAACGGCAGCTACGATTGGACCCGCGAGTTCGCCACCTGTGACCCCGATTTCTACGAGCAGACGCAAAGGATCTTTCTGCTACTCTACCGGAACGGCCTGGCCAGCCGCCGCGCCGCCGAGGTGAACTGGGATCCCGTCGAGAACACCGTCCTGGCCAATGAGCAGGTCGATGCCGAGGGCCGCTCGTGGCGCTCCGGCGCCCAGGTCGAGAAGCGGAATCTCCAGCAGTGGTTCTTTCACACCACCCAGTTCCAGGGCGCCCTGCTGCGAGATCTGGAGGCGCTGGCCGAGAACGAGGCCTGGCCCGAAAGGGTCCTGGCCCAGCAGAAGAACTGGCTGGGCCGCACCTTTACCGCCCGCTACAAATTCCAGGTCGTGTCCAAAGACGACGATGGCCCTGCCCTGCCGCCCGTCGAAGTATACACGACACGGCCCGAGACCATCTACGCGGCGCAATACATCGCCCTCTCCCCGACGTCCCCCCTGGTCCAGAGCCTGGCCGAATCGGATGCCAACTTGCGCTTCTATCTGCAGTCCCTTCAGAAGCTACCCAACATATCGCCTCGTAACCTAACCGAGGGATACAGGATACCCTATCTCAACGCCAAAAACCCACTCGACGACGCCATCGATCCCTCCGACCTGAGGACCTCTCACGTCTCGCATCTACCCGTCTACGTGGCCACGTACGTCCGGGGGGATTACGAGACAGGCGCGCTTATGGGCGTTCCCGCCCACGACCTGCGGGATTTCACGTTCTGGAAGCATCACCAACCAGACCAGCCCATCAAATATGCCGTCAGCCCGGCCCCGGATGGTGACCAAACAGGCCTGGGTGACGAGCCCTATCTCAATGCCGGCTACATGACGTCTTTGGCGGGCTCTAACCGGGGCCAGCCGTCGGAAGTAGTAGCCGAAACCGTGGTCAAAGCGATAAGGACATCAAGCGAGTCCGCCAGGGCCGTCGTGAAGTGGAAGCTCCGGGACTGGCTGGTCAGTCGGCAGCGGTACTGGGGAACCCCCATCCCCATCATCCATTGCGAGACATGCGGGCCGCAACCGGTCCCCGACGAACAACTGCCCGTCATTTTGCCCCAGGTCGACCACCACTGGGCCAACGGGAGGAGCGGGAACCCGCTGGAAAGCGCTACGGACTGGATCAACACGAGCTGCCCCAAGTGCCACGGCCCCGGCAAACGCGACACGGACACCATGGACACGTTTGTCGACTCGAGCTGGTATTACATGCGGTTCGCGGACCCCGACAACACCAAGCAGCCCATCTCCGAGCAGGCCCTCCTGAACCATCTTCCCGTCGATGTGTATATTGGCGGCGTCGAGCACGCCATTCTTCATCTCCTCTACGCACGCTTCATCCACAAGGCCGTCGTCAAGCTTCTCCACCCGCAGCACATGAACGCCAAAGTGGGGGGGTTCCCTCTCGAGCCCTTCAAGCGTCTGATTACGCAAGGCATGGTGCACGGCAAGACGTACAGCGACCCGGCCACCGGCCGCTTCCTCAAGCCCGACGAAGTCGACCTGTCGAACCCCGCGGACCCCAAGGTCGTGGCCACGGGCGAGACGGCCAATGTGAGCTACGAGAAGATGTCCAAATCCAAGCACAACGGCGTGGACCCGACCGACTTCATCCTCGCGTACGGCGCCGACGCCACGCGCGCGCACATGCTCTTCCAAGCCCCCGTGACCGATGTGGTCAACTGGGACGAGGACAAGATTGCGGGCATCACCCGGTGGCTGCGCCGTCTCCACGCGTTCGTCGAGGCCCAGCCCGTGCCGGCGGGCCCGGCCGCCGCGCGGTGGAGCGTGCGCGATCACTTCCGGGCCCTGCTGGGCGAGAAGCCGCCGAGCGAGAAGGCGCATGTGCCGCAGTGGGCGGCCGATGTCGAGCTGTGGCGCGCCACGCAGAACACGGTCGAGCAGGTGACCAAGTCGTACGAGAAGATCTACTCGCTCAACACGACCGTGTCGCTGCTCATGAGCCTGACCAACGTGCTGCTCGACAGCGCGGCGGCCTCGGAGCCGGTCCGGGCGGCGGCGACGAGCGCGCTCCTGCGCATGCTGGCGCCCATCGCGCCGGCCTTCGCCGAGGAGTGCTGGGCGACGCTGTGCCCGGGCGCGGCGAGCATCTTCCAGGCGCGCTTCCCCAGGACCGACGGCAGCCTCGCCATGCTCGCCGACAACTTCGTCAAGTGCTCCGTCATGGTCAACGGCAAGCTGCGGTGCCTGGCCGTGGTGCCGCAGCGCCCCGTCGACATGGACGAGAAGGGCGCCGAGTACCAGGCCTGGGTCACGGACCGCATCATGGAGACGGACGAGGCCCAGGCCAAGCTCGGCCACCTCGGCATCGACCTGCGCAAGGCCAAGAAGGCCTTCATCGTCAAGGGCGGCCGGACGGCCAACTACGTCATGTAAATTACCCACCCGTCACATAGAACGAGAACACTCCACTAGAACATGTACCACCATGTATACCCCATCGTATGGATTCTGCAATGCGTGTAGACCCGGGCGTGCCGCATAGTTGGTGCCGGAACAGTCCCTGCGAACCTTGTCTGCAGCCATCGTCCGGTGGTAGAGTGGGGCCGGACCATGAAAAAAGATCACCGGCCACGCGGCGGGCGAATCCATCCAACACACTCTTACCATCCCCGACTCTCCACCCAAAGCTCGGCGTTTCACCACCGTAGACCCTGTTGGAACCGATCCCTGCCCACACTTCTATTCCTTTTGCCGCCGTCCGTTTTTTTCTTTTTTCCCTTCTCCGGAAAGGGGAGGGGGCCCCAAAAGCCCCTCATGCCGCGCCTGGCGCCGTCCCTGCTCAACCGCGCGCGCGCGCTCAACCCGCACCTGGCGACGCTGCTGCCGGCGTGTCGGGATCTGGCGTCGGCACGCCGCGAGCTGCGGTGGATCCGCGAGCACGTCGCCGCCGCCGTCACCGTCCGCGAGCGGCGACCACGAGTACGGCGGGTCGGCGAGGATCAGGATGAGAAAGGTGTCCCACCGCAACAACAGCAGCAGCAGCAGCAGCAGCAGCAGCACGAGCGGCCGTGGCAGCTCCGCCATGAGGAAGAGGCCGCGACGGCGGTGGCGCGACTCTGCGCCCGGCGCGGCCGCGGCGAGCCCCTGCAGTACGTGCTGGGCACGCAGCCGTTCGGGCCGCTCGAGGTGCGCTGCCGGCGCGGCGTGCTGATCCCGCGGCCCGAGACGGAGGCCTGGACGGCGCGTCTGGCGGCGGCGCTGCTGCTGGGCGGGCCGCGTCGGACCCCCGCCGCCGCCGCCGCCGCCGCCGGCGGCCTCGACGTGCTCGACGTCTGCACCGGCACCGGCTGCGTCGCCCTGCTGCTCGAGGCGCTGCTGCGGCCCGCGTGGCCCGGCGGCCTCGCCGTCGCCGGCCTCGACGTCTCCCCGCGCGCCGTCGCCCTCGCGCGCGAGAACGCCCGCGCCCACCCCGGCGCCCGCGTCCGCTTCGGGCGCGCCGACGTCTTCACCGACGCCTGGCGGCGGTTCGTCCCGGGGTGGGCACGCCCCGACCGCGGCCCCGGGGACCGTCTGCGCGTCCTCGTCGCGAACCCGCCGTACATCTCCCTGCGGGGCTTCGGCCGCGATACGGGCCGGTCGGTACGCAACTTCGAGCCGCGGCTGGCGCTCGTGCCCACGCCCGCCGTCGTGGCGGCCGCCGCCGGGCCGGGCGACGCCGGCGGCGACGCGCCCGAGGACGTCTTCTACCGCCGGCTATGGGAGGTCGCAGCCGAGTACCGGGCCGGCGTTGTCGCGCTCGAGGTCGGCGACATGGCGCAAGCGCGCCGCGTCGCCGCCCTCGCTCTGCGGCGGACCTGGCCCGCTGGTGCTGGCGTGCGCCGCCTTGAGATCTGGCGCGACTGGCCGGATATGACGCCTGAGGAAGATGAGGAAACCCAGGTCGCCGTGTTGGGTCAGCTTGTGGATGTCAAGGGTAGTGGTCATGGGCGCGTGGTAGTGTGCTGGTTTGGCGACGACAATGTAGCTCTATGAAGGGTCGATCGGGAAGGCGACCTTGCCCAGCTTTTCCCAGGGGCGTGGCTTGTCAGGGGAGAGTAGTGGTCTTTCATTGCAGATACCCGCAGTCATTGTTATGTCCGGAGCCAAGCACAGCGGCTCTTTTTCGTGATAGTATACATTTGCGACCAATGTGGTCAAGATGGTGAGAAGCAACTGTTGTTCAAGGACGGCTCGCCTTCTTCAAGTCTACAGTCTACAGTCTGAGAATCTCGCCATCCCGCTTGATGGCGCCGCGGAACTTGTCGGCGATGACGTTGCCTCGGAGGATGGTCTCCTCGACGATGCCCTCAACGTGCTTCGGCTCAACCCGACCGTACCAGATGCCGTGGCCGGCGAGCGGGTGCGGGTGCCCGTCCTTGGTGCGCAGGTGCGGCGGCAGGTACACGATGACGTTGCCGGCGAACTTGTGGCCGCCGATGTGGGAGATGAGGCCAACGCGCGCCGTGGTAGACGGCGCCGCCTCCCCATCCACCGCCCCCGGAAGGGCCGGGGCAGCGTCGGCCGGCACGGGCCCCTGCAAGACGTCGACTCCCAGGCGCGGCAGCTGCGCCTCGAATTCGGCGCGCAACGCGGGCCCCATGACACCGCAGCGCATGTCGCGGCCGCCGTGGCCGCAGATGAGGACCAGGACATCACGCACGTCGCGTACGCCGGGCAGCAAGGGGCGGTAGGCGTCGCGGCGCACGAGGCGGTCCTTGTGCACGGGTGACAGGCCTTCATTCATGGGATGCAGCTTCTCGGGAAGCAGGTAGCCCTTGACGAGGGCGGTGGCGGCCTCGAAGGAGACGCGCGGCAGGTACGGCACATAGACGAAGCTCGGTAGCAAGTACACGGAGCTGGCCTGCACGTGCGGCGGCGCCGAGGCCGGCGGCGTCGAGGACGGGAACGACGCGTTGAGCACCGACACGTTGTGGAAGGGCTACCCGGCGAGGGCGAGGACTTACCGTCAGCCTGGGTTCTTGTCCGATGCCGGGAAGGGGGGCCGCCATGACGAGTCCCCGAGTAGGAAGACGCAAGGACAGGAACAACTCACATCGCTGTACGTGCCGCCGCGGCCCATGAGCTCCTTCAGGTCGGCCGCGAGGTTGTCGCCGTTGTTGTCGTCCTCGATGCGCGAGGGCCAGTCGTCCTTGCCCGTGCACACGAGCACCTGCTGGGCGTAGCTGGAAATCAGCCCGTTGAGCTTGCCCTCCTGGTCGATGGGCAGGCCCTCGGGCATGGCCGGCGTCTCGGCGCAGGCGCACGTGGGCGCCGGACATGTCGGCACGGTGTTGAGAAAGCGACGCGCGACGGGAGGCGGCTGTCGTCGTATGGGCACGACGGCGTGCCTCCATAGTTGTCGGCCCCAGGGTCGCAGAGCGTGGACAGACATGGCGATCGCTTGGGTTTGGTCGCGCGCGCGGGAACTGGATATTATGTACCTACCTCATGTTGGCGGCGCCTTCCCTTAAGTACCTAACCTACATACATACCTCCTAACTTCGCAAGGCAAGAGGGACCGACCTACCGAAGTACTTGCCTAGTAGATCTAAGATCTGACGTTCATAGCGGGCCCTGGCGGATTTAGCTCCGAGGGTAAACTTAACCCCGAGATGGCAGGCGCTAATCGGTAAATGAAGACGCCCTGCATAACACCGAGATGCAGAAGCCACGCCCTATCGTCGTAGACGTAACGCTTCTCTCGTACCATCCGAGATAGATACGTTGGTGGCGAGCTCCAACCTTTCCCGCGCATCACGTTTCGGAAGCGGCCCTTGGAAAGGCAGAACGGCCGTTGGGAGGAGGCAAGATGAGAGGTGTATCTATCGGCCGTCGGTGTCTCGGGGGCAGCACGCAGGCGCGGGCCGCGCAGCCGAAGCTGGGCATTTGCCCTTCGAGCCGAGCCGCCATCCGCCAACATGCCCCTTTACAGGCATCTCGGGGGAACCTGCTCTTTTCGACCTCGGCCCCGCGGCCGCGCTCTCCCGCAGCCGAGGGACCCAAGGCGCGGGGCCGTCGCAGCACCAAAACACCGGCCGTCGCTGTGGCCGCCACCTGCGCCGTCGCCGCCGCCGCCTGGTACGGCTTGGGCGCGGGCGGCGGCGACGACAGCCTCAACGAGACCAGGTTCACCCCCTTCGACATTGTGGCCCGCGAGCAGGTGTCGCCCACGGCCTTTGTCCTGACGGTGCGCACGTCCGAGGCCCTCGCCGCCGTCAACGCGGCCAAGGTGCAGGCGGCCTGGGACCACGGGCTCTGGTCCGTCGAGGTGAAGCAGCCGCAGCTCCAGATCGCCCGCCACTACACGCCGCTGCCGCCGCTGAAGGGCGAAGTCGAGGCGTCGGGCCAGCTGCG
Source organism: Nigrospora osmanthi (assembly GCA_029489945.1). Classification (NCBI taxonomy): domain Eukaryota; kingdom Fungi; phylum Ascomycota; class Sordariomycetes; order Amphisphaeriales; family Apiosporaceae; genus Nigrospora; species Nigrospora osmanthi. The sequence goes on along the minus strand of CP120503.1, from coordinate 1,301,323 downwards.
CTTCCTGGTCCGCCGCATGCCGACGGGCGAGATGTCCAACTACCTGGCGCGCCTCCAGGTCGGCGACCAGGTCTGGCTCCGCGGCCCGCACTACGGCTTCGACGTCGCCAAGCGCCTCGGCAGCGCCGACGAGGTCGTCTTCCTCGCCGGCGGCACCGGCGTGGCCCCGGCCCTCCAGATGGCCCACAAGCTGCTCGGAAGGGCGGGCAGTGCGACCGCGGGCCCGTCCCTTCGCATACTGTGGGCGAATCGGCAGGGCGTTGACAGCGTGGCCCGCGAGCCCATGCCCAGCAGCATGGCGGGGCCGGACACCATCCCGGGCCAGTCGGTGTTCCTGCGCCAGCTCGCCGAGATGAAGCGCGCGTACGGGGACCGCCTGCACATTGACTACTTTGTCGACGAGGAGAAGAGCTTCATCGGACTGAAGGACGTGGATGCAGCGCTGGGCCGACCGCTCGCCTGGCGGTCCCGGCCGTCCCTGCCGCCGGCCGACAAGAACTGCCTCTGGCACTCGGCCACGCTGCTTGCGCTCTCCTCGGACGAAGAGGACCACCTGCGGGGAGATGACGCCATATGCACCTGCAGTCAGCCATCGGGCCGTAAGATCGCCTGTGTCTCGGGCCCGGACGGCTTTATCGAGGCCTATGCGGGCGTCAAACGGTGGCACGCGGGCCGCGAGTTGCAGGGACCGGTGCAGGGCGTCATTGGCACAGTGAAGCGACAGGGCTCTGGTGCTATGAGCGATTGGCTTGTCCTCAAGCTGTGATGTATGAAACGCCATCAAACCTGTACAATATGTACCACCACTACGATGACGGGGTCCACAGTGACTAGAGGAACCCGGTTGATATGGTGAGAGGCCTGATTTATTCGGCTCTTACTCAGTCCATAAAAGCGATGATACCCAGCTTGTCACGCCCAGGTGCACGTTCACATAAAATAGTCATAGTACGATGTCGTGGGCAACGACCATGAAGGCTCGAGTGAAGGGACAACGATATAAAGCCAGGTTCAAGATCATGTCTGCTGCTCCGAGTCTCTCTTTTGTGCACAAGGTCATCAAGCCGCTGACAGCCACCGGCAGAATAAATTTAGAGCAAACCGGAATACTCGTAGCCCAACTTGGACATGTCGAAAGCTCCGGACGGCGAGCCGGGCCATCCGCCCACCAGCGAATCGCAAGCCTCGGAGATCCTCTCCACGGCCAGCCGGCCTCCTGGCCCACGCAGCCCTGCCGGAGCCTCCACAATGCCCTCGATGGCGGTCACCGATCTACCCACGGCGGCACCGTCCATTGCGTCCACGACCGCTGCCCCTGCAATGCCCAGCATGATGCTCTCGACGACCAGCCGGCCGCCCCAGACGCCCTCCGCCCTGCCCTCCGAGGCCTCCTCCGCAGCGTCCGCCACCGCGCCCGCCGGCCTCCCCACGACCAGTCGACCCCCCGGCCCACCCAGCACGGCCAGGCCGTCGGCGGTGCCCACGGCCCGCCCCGCGGGCACCCGGGCCCCGGACAAGCCCCACACCGCCAAGTCCTCCTCGGCGGCGCCCACAGCCCTGCCCGCGGGGCCCTCTGTCGCCGCCCCCACTACGACGGCCCGGGTGGTTGCCGGCGTGCCGACGTCGACGACGCAGAGTCCGCTGGCGTCGACGTACACGAGTCCGGCGGACTTGGCGGCGGCAGAGCGGCAGACGCGGTATGCGACGCTGAGCCCGCGGGAGCAGCGCCGGCAGGACCGGTGGGTGCAGACCAAGGTGCCGGAGATGGCGCCGTGCCCCGTAGGCTTCGCCTGGGGCCGCGACCCCGAGGGGTGTCCTGGCTACCGGTGCAACGGCGGCCAGCATTACAGTTGCGTCTCTCTCTCTCTCTCTTTCTCTCTCTCTCTTTCTCTCTCTCTCTTCTTCACTCAACCTCCCCCCCAACCCCTCTTTTCCTTCCCTCTCCCCCATTGAACCACCACGGACCACGGGCTAACACGCAGGCACCCTCCTGCCCCCTTGCCACCAGTCTCCGACGAGTCATTCGCCTTGGGCCGTCCGGCCCTGTACTGCTATGACTGGGAGCGGGACTATGCGCAAAGGCTGCGGGACCCCAGCGCCGACTGGCATAGGAGGCCTTATGGTTTCCCCGGGGCGGTCCCCTGGCACAGCCCACACAGGGACCGAAACCCGCCCGGACACATTCCGCGGGGGTTTGTGGGCCCCGTATGCCCCGAACGATGGGATGGCGCTCTGGGGCGTTGGGTGTGGTCTGAATCTCTATAGGTTTCTAAGTTACGGCAAAGGGACGGACCCAACACCCCAGGTTGTGTAGTAGCTGGGTCGGCGGCACAGTCATCATACCTGGACGACAAGGTGCCCATGCCAAGCGTTCGAGAGACACTAGAGATGACGAATACAGAGAAAGATATGCCCACCCAGATGAGTCCAAGTATGCAAAATCTAGAGTCAGTGCGGCGATGCGCCAGAGTTAGCCAGTTTCTGGCGTGCGGCCTCGTCCCTCCTTCACGGCCGGCCGGATATGGGCGCGAGACAGCCCCGCGCATCTGGCAGCGATCCTCGTGCGCGCTGGGCGGTACGGAGCGAGGCTCTCGCGATGGCGACGGCGTGCGCCCTGCGAAACAGCGTACCTCCTCACGGGCCGTGTCTCGTGGGTTGCCCGAGCGATGCACGGATGCCGTCAGTCGGGGGGGACACGGTTCGACCGCCACCGGCCTTCCTTTTTTCCCGCCGAGGGGGAGAGCACTGGAGTGACGGATCCCGTCGTTCAGTATACGACAGTACCGATCCCATACCGCCCTCCCTCCCCTGATTCTGGTACGGAAAATAGGGCTACGTCAGACACGACGGACGTTCCAGGCACCCGCGCGGAGAAAATCGGCAGATCCTGGTCGCTTCGCCCTGATTGGCTCCCGTGGACGCGGCGGGCCTTATGAGGAAACTGGCGCTAGGCCGCGATAGGACATATGTAAATACAAATAGAGCCAACCGATAACAAACACATGGATAGGTGGGATGGATTCAAGGATTCCCCCACCGACAAAACACGCTGTGTGGATTGTTTACTTCCCTCCCGACGAGCAGAGGCGAGTCGCGCCCGGGAGCCTGCCTCCCTTGGGTCTTGTCTCGGTGGAATCACTGCCGTCGTCTTCTTGCTCGAGAGTGCCCCCCCCCCCCTCATAAAGTCCCCCCCCTCTTTCTTCGAGCCCCTCGCTATACCGAGTTCGTAGCCATCACTCTCTACACCCCCACCCCCATCGTGATCGGACGAGCTGCAGACGCCATGGAGGAACTCCACCTGCCCATCGCTCTACGGCGGACGCCGCGACGGGCTCCACACGGCGAGAAACCCACAGCCGCCGTCGACCGCGCGAGGACCCCGAGCCGGAGGGCCGCGGCCAGGAAGCGCGTCCGGTTCTCGGACCCGGGGCCCGGACAGGGCGATGCCGCCTCCACGGGCCTCACGCCCATGGTCCGCCGCGCCTCGCTGGGCGCCGCGCCGTCGCCGAAACGGAAACGCCCGGCCGCCCCCGGTCGCACGGCCGACGCGGACGTCTTCGGGACCCCCGGCGGCGGCACCGAGATCCGCATCCCCTCCCTGCGCCAGGTCCTGGACGACCGGGTGAAGCGGCGCATACGGCGGAACGGGCTGTCGGAGGAGATGAACACCATCGAAGATGAGAGGAAGCAACGCGCCCAGGCCCACCGGGCCGAGATGGAGCGCCTCCGCCGCGAGCTGGCGGCGCGGGACCACGAGATCGAGAGGCTCCGCGAGGCCACCGTGTTCCAAGACACGGACCGCATCGTAGAGCTGGAGCAGCAAGTCGAGGAGCTCCGGAGTGAACTGCGCAGCCACGCCGAGAGCGCCGCGCCCGCGCGGCCCGGCCTCGATTGGGCCCCGGCCGCACGTCCCCCGTTGGAAGACAGCTACCGGGACAGGGGGGAGGGCGGAAGCGGCGGCGAAGAGGAGGAGGAGGACGACGACGACGATGACGCCGACGAGTTCGGCGACACGACGATGCGGGACCTCGTGTGCGGCACGCCCACCCGGGGGGCACGTACCTCCTTGGCCGCCTCGCAGTCCTTCCCGTCGCCGCCGTGCACGAGCCCGACCATACCGGCGTCGTCGCCGTGCTTCACGCGGCCGTTCACGCCCCCGCCCCGGCCGGCCCTCGCCGACGCCGCGGCCCAGGCCGAGCTGCCGGACCCGGAGAAGGAGGCCCTGGAGGCCGAGCTGGGCTCGCTGCGCCGCGAGCTGGGCAAGCTGACCGAGGCCCTGGCGAGCCACGAGGCCGCGCGCGCGCGCGTGGCCGCGAAGCTGGCCGCCACCCCGGACGACGAGCCCTCGTTGCCCGGGCCGGACGGCGGCGGCATCGAGGCCGACGTCGACCGGGTCCTGCAGAGCCTGGCGGCCAAGACGGGGGCGCTGGCCGAGATCGGCTCGTCGCTCATCAACCTGGGCTTCGCGGGGCGGGACGCCGGCGAGGTGCTCGCGTCGCTCGTGAGCGAGTTCCGCGCGGCCCGGCTCGAGCTCGAGTACCTGACGCCGGGCGAGGTGCCGCTGCCGCTGGGCTCGCGCGGGGCCGAGGTGCTGGACCTCGTGCTGACGCGGCTGCGGGTGCTGGCCCGGACGGTGCGCGAGCAGGGCGACGCCCTCGCCGAGGGCCGCGCGCTGGAGCGCTCCCTGCGCCAGCAGCTCGCCGCCCGCGTGCAGGCCATGGACGGCCTCAAGCGCGAGCTGCAGCGCGAGCTGGGCCGCAAGGCCGCCCGCCTGCAGGAGAAGGACGGCCGCATCGCCGAGCTCGAGCTGGCCGTCGACCGGCTCCACGGTGCCGCCGAGGGCTACCGCCGCGACGTGGCCGCGCTCGAGGACCGCCTGCGGCAGGCCGACGCGGCGGCCCGGACGGCCGAGACGGACGCCGGCCAGCAGCAGCAGCAGCAGCAGGCGGAGGCGGAGACGGAGGCGGCGACGCAAAGGGCCGACACCATCCGCGCGCTCGAGGAACAGCTGGCGGCCGTGGGCCCGTCCGCCGCCGAGCTCCGGGCGACGCTCGCCGCCGTCCACGCGCGGCGCCAGCTCGAGATCAAGACGCTCAACGGCTACCACGGCCGGGCGCTCGCGCAGCGCGACGCCCGCGTGGCCGAGCTGCGCAAGGAGCTCGACGCCGTCCACGAGTCGCTGCGCGCCGCCCACGCCGCCGTCTGCCAGCTGCGCGTGCAGAACGCCGCCCTCGAGGCCGGCCGCGCCGCCGACCGCCGCGCCGCCGCCGACGCCCTGGGGGCCATGAAGGCCGAACTGGAGCGGCTGCTGGCCCTCAACGAGGACGTGCAGACCGCCGCCGTCGTCGCCGTCGCCGCCGCCCCGTCGACCGCCCATAGCGATGGGGCCGACGATGGCCCCGTGGCCTCGCCCCGACGTAGCAGTGCCCGACTCCGTGGCGCTGCGCCGGGTGCCGAGCCCAGCGCCGGCGGTTTCCTCTCCGGCGGCCTCACGAGGAGGGCCAGCAGTCGGAAGAAGCGGCGACACGATAGCGGGCTCGGACTTGTGGGCGAAGAGGAGTTGGACTTCTAGCATTATCATCATCGGCATGGGCGTATGGCGACAGGGGTAGATGGTTGGTCATCATTTTCGGGAGTTTCTGGGCAATACTTGCACATCTGCACTTTTTCGTCCATTATGCCTACCAATTAAGTTGTAGGAGCTACGCAACCGGATAATGGAGATGTTCAAAATCTCAACACTTCTGGATTCGGCCTCGGTGGTTTCAAACATGTTGTCAATTCGCATAAGGCGTTTCTGACGCAGACGCCGTGTATAGCCTCGTCACCTACGTCTGGTGTGCTAAAACGATGTGGGTATCCCAATATACAGCCGCCGCCTCAGTAAACGAAAACGAAGTCCTCGTTGACCAAATCTGTGGCGTTGTCAAAGCCGCGGTCACCCGTCGTGGCATCGGGCGCTTCTCCTTCGCCGCCGGCTGCCGCCTGTCGCGCCGCCGCCTCCTCGGCCGTGTCCAAGCTGGTGTCGACAATAACTGCGCTCTTTCCCATGGCCACGCGGCGGTTAGCATGGCTCTTGTTCAGGTACATAAGGTACAAGGTCGTTAGCCCGCACAGGACCATGATGACGACGTAAAGGGCCAGGTTCGAACACAGGCCGCGCGTGTATCGCGGCGCCTCCTTTTGCGTGTACAGCAGCGGCCCGATGATGTTGCCGACCGACTGGCCCACGAACATGACGGCACTCGTGCACTTGCGCTTGGTGTCGCCGGCGGTGTTCTGGGAGGACCAGGAGTAAATGAGAGGCGCTGGGGAAGCGTGTTAGCAGGGAAGATGCGGGCTGCCTCTATCCAGGGGGGCTCTTACTGATACCGGGGTACACCGAAATGAGGTAGTATCCCACCAAGAGAGGTGCCTTTTGGCCACTGCCGTGGGGGAGAACCATGAGCATAACACACCCAATGATGGGCGGCACGCACAGGAGGGCGATAACGGGGCCCTTCCTCTTGATTCTCTGTGCTAGGAAAGCTCCGCCGACCGTGGAAATGATCTGGACGGCACCAAAGGGGATGTTGAACAGGATGGTCTGAAAGTTCTCAAAGCCAAAGTTTTTGATGATGAGCGGGCCGAAGGTCGATATTCCACCCGACGGGACGCTGATGGAGAAGATCAGGGCACACCAGAACCAGGTCTTCACGTCCCGGAGGGCTTCCCAGAGATGGTCCATCCGCCACTCTCGCGAAATGACGCCCATCTGGTTGGCACGAAGGCGCTCGAGGGCGATGGCTTTGTCATTGTCGTTCAAAAACTTGGCCTCGACGGGTGAGTCGGGCATGAACGACAGCATGACGAAGGAGAACACGACCGTGATGAGACCAAAGAAGATGAAGATGATCTGGAGAATTCAGTAAGCCACAGTGCTCCTGCCGTGGTCTGGTCGCCGGGAAAACTTACCTGGTACGGGTACAAATTGGAGTTGATGTGTCCCAGGCCATATGTGATCAAACTACCAAACTAGAGCCACACGGTCAGGTACAGCACTGAAGGGGGGGGGGGGTTGGGTTGGCCACTCACCATGTTGGTAATGCCGTTCATGGCATACCAATAGCTTGTACGGGTCGTCTGTTCTCGCCGCCTCCACCACATCTGGGTGATGGCCACGAAGCTGGGAGCCACCGAGGCCTCGAAAGCACCAAGGAGAAACCGAGTAGCCAAGAGGCTACCGAAGTTGTTCGCCGCCGCCATGCACGACAGCGTGATGCCCCAAGCCAGGACCATACTGCTGGTGAACTTGCCGATGGGCATCCGGACGAGGAGCCAGGCCAGGGGAAACTGCATCACGAGCTGGGCGATGTACACGATGCTGCCCAGCCAGCTGTACTGGTCCTTGACCAGGTTGGTGTGCTCGATCAGTCCGAATACCGAGGCATAGGCGAGCGTGGCTTTGTCGAGAGCCTGGAGGAAGTAGACGGCGAGCATGATGGGCAGGATGACGAGGTCGATGCGCCGGAGCACTCGCTTGTCGTCTTCGGGCGTGACGACGATGCGCCCCTCCGGGATCTTGCGCAGAAACTCGGCGGCGGCATCGCGACGGTGCGCCGATGCCTGGACGTCCTCCACGACGTCGACGGCCGCCTTGTCCGCCGGGTGGTCTTCGGTTGGCACGCCCATATTGGCGATGATGCGATCGTGGTTGGCTGTGTAGGGGCGGGGTGTGGTAAACAGCCGGTGGGAGCCGCAAGACCTCGAGGAAGACGCTGCGGGGGCGGTAGGCTCATAAGAGGCGGTCCCGTGGGAGCTTTTAACCCCGGGTGGCTTCATACCAGCCATAGACCCCCCACGACGCCATTCGCTTATGGGCCGACGGGCATCTCAACCTGTGCGCAAGACAGGCCCAGCCTCGTTCTGGGGTGTGGCCTGGGGTCGAGACCGTCCTGTAGAGTACATCGCCTCCGCCGAGGACCAAGTGCGCCGTTACAGCCGAGCCCAGTCGAGCGGGACTACCAACCACACTGGGAGCTGGCTGGAAAGGGTGCGGGGATCCTGACCAGTACCGTATTCGATGGAGACCTGGGGGAATCCGGGGAATTATGGATATGGGGTACATAGTAGATTACTTAGGGTTGGGTCGGTCCGGGAGGGAGGGGGTTTCCAGGCGGTATAGTATAAGATGGAGGGCTCGGTGAGGATTGCTTTCAGGGATGGGCTGTGGGGTAGCATCGAGGTCTCCATGGCTAGCAACACCACGCGACGGGAGACGGAAGCCGCGACGGGACAGGGAATGGGTCTTGTGGTACATGGCACAGCAGATGGTGCCTTCCGCTTCACTTTACCAGATAAGGTTCGCAGATAAGCGAAGACAGCACGAGGCACGTCAAATCATAGGTACAGTCGCTCTGTGAACAAGCATTGTGGCTTTTGTTCCCATCCAACTGCCACTCTCCCAAGCCGCCATCATGAATCTAGGCACTGGGCTCCGGCTCTGGCCTCTAGGCTCGGGAAGCCCTCTGGCCAGTTTGTGATGGCAAGCACCTGCCGTATGGGACGGTATCACAGGGGGTCCAGCTCCTTGGCGCCCCCTTGGCTGACACTTGGGCTCAAGGGGTCGGTCGGGCTGATGCTTACGGCCAATCCGATCACGTACCAAGGAGAGAGAAACAGCGAGTTCTGATGACCTCGGCAGCCAGCCGCAGAGCCGCGTTTCGGCGACTATCGACTCCTTACGGACTACTTCTACTTCCCAGTACCGCCCTTGTCCTCTCGCCCAGAAATCGACTCGAAGATTCCGATATGGCACGAACGCAGACTGGACACGAGACTGCCCCCCTTGGATCGTTTGACTTGTCCGCTAGCTTATAAGCCATAAGCTGGAACATACGACGCGCGATCCATTGTCCTCAGGTCGGAGGGAACCCGACGTTACTTACCGGCTGGCTGCCCCCCGGTCCTCCTCGGCGTTTCTGCGGGAGCAATGATGCCGCCGAGCCATGGTGCCGGGATGGAAGGACGTGGAAGTGGTACAGGCCACCATTGGATCACCAGTCAAGAGCCAATAGACTGGTTGATCGGCATCCCCATCCAGCTGGGGTGCGAGCCATGTGATCAGAGCAAATGCGAGAATGCGACACGGACGCTTGCCCTCGCCAACGGATATAGGCTGGGTATAGATCTCTGTAGGGCGGCGAGAATGCCGACGGGGGCGACGACGTATCAGAAGGAAAGCCGAAAAGTACTGCCGAAAAGCCCTCGTCTCGCGGCGACGGGCTCAGCCCAGAGTCTTGGGGCGTGGCAATGGTGCCAGGTTGTCTGGGCATCGCTAACGAGCCCCGCGGCCGAGACTGGGCACCTTCGCCGTTTTGGTGGCCCGGCATGGCCTGCTACCCGATATTACCAAGGGAGGTATGTACTTACTTACCTAACCCCAGTCTCTACCGTAAGAGGCGGGATAACCCGTCTCCTAAGTAAGCTTGGCCCCAGGTCCTAGATGATTAGGGCCAATTGCGTCCAGAGAAAAGACACACACCTTCAGCGTGGACGCCAATTCCTCGTGGTAGGAAAGGAATGGAATCCCGGGATTCGGGGTCATAGATGTCAAAGCTGGACGTCAGATCTGGCAGTTCAGACGAACTAAACGTAATATTGGCGAACCACCAGCTGGAGGGCCGAGAAGAGGACGGAGACATCTAGTACCCGCAAGTTCAGGGCTCTGTTACTTTAGGTAGGTACTAAAGTCATGTACTTAGTGTAGATTCCCCGCACGATTCTCAGAATGCAGCGGGGCTTCTGTACCAGGTATGTCGTTGGGCTGCTCATGATAACAGTGGAGATGTAGGGGGCTGGATGGTTCTTCTGCTCCTTCTCCAGCTTTCCGTCCCCAGCTTTTCCCGTCTCCTCTCCCACTTTCCCCGGATTCTAGTCGATCGTCCTTGACTACCTAATATCCATAGTAGGTAGACTGACTGTTTTTTCTCTGGGGAATTCGCATGCTTGCGGCCAACCGTCCGCCATCAAACCGACGCGGGCCAAGGAGGGAATTGTCGAGCTTTATGCAAAAACATTTGCAAATTCATCGCACTCAATCAAGTAAGTATGCGGGCACGAACGCCCAGCGGCTTCGGCAACACCAAACATCCCAGGCCCATCTGGCCTTAGTACATATGTACCAATGTACGTGTGGTTTGCAGCGGTTGCAGATCCCCTGCTATCGGCCTGGTCCCGAACAGGCCACGACACCCTGCATGATGTGCTGATTTTCCAGCTGGATGGTCCCGTCGGCGAGAAAGTCCCCGTGTCGAGCCCAACCTTTCTATTTCCGAGACCGGCATGGCAACGGCGAGACTCGAGAGGGGATGGCGCCTCGTCCCGCCCTCCGTCGGTCAAGGTCCGAATGGCCCCATGCCCCTCTGCCCAGCGGTGGGCAGCTACCGTTTCTTGATATGCGGAACAAAGAAAGGCGCAACTCGGCGACTTGCACCCTTGGTCCTGGATGCCGAGAAAAACACGTCTGCGGGCACGGCGGCCATTGGCCCGACGGCACAGGCCATGCATGGCTGGGCAGGGCGACCCCTGCCGAGCGAACCCCCCGCGTGAGCGGCTCTTTGCCTGTGGTTCGTCGGGTCTTCTGACCCCAAAAACCAGTGACGGGTTCCTTGTGCCGTCGTGAGTTCCCAGTGACAAGAGTGGGCGCGCCAGGTTCGCAAGCACAACACATGGAGGGGGTGGGTGGACCGACTCCCAGCGCTGTCGGCGGCCTGACGGCCATGGTCCTCTGGCTCTCACGAACGTGTTTCCCATCATCCCGTGGGATGGCCCTCCGTCCCCGCTCCGGTCTCTCCACCAGGGCAAACCTTGGTCCGCGAACACGCCGCTCTGGCGCGGGACGGTGGACTGTGCAGTACAGAGTCCCGGCCGCCCCTCACGACGCATGCTCGCCCTCCATTGTGGTTATTGCGTAATCTTTCACGATGTGGTACAACAGGTAAGGATAGCCTGGGTCTGCTTCGGCAGTACAAATATCGTAGAGTGCCGTGGCCTGCTTGCGTTGGGTTGCGTTTTCGTCTTGCCTGACTGACAGCAAAAGGCCCTTCTCCGGCTCTCCTTTTGCCGACTCTTTGGAAACTATTGACTCCTCGTATTGAAGCCACCGATACCCCTCCCGAGACTACTTCGGCTTCTGATCATCGAGCGGTCTTGCACGGCAACTATTACTTGGGGAAGCACGACGGTTGGACCCAACTCCACAGTCTCAGAGTACCGCTACCATGTTGCACCAGTACGAACGTGTCCCTCATCGCTATGAGGTTGACGAGAGCGTCGGAAGCAGCGGGGCACAGGCGTCCCCGTCGATATCGTTGCGCTCCAGCGATGACAAAACCGCCGAGACTTGCAATTTCAAGTTCGAGGCAATCCGGCCCAATGTCTTCCGCACCACTTTCTCTACGGCCAAGCACCCCATTCCTCTGTTCCCGAGTGTCCGGCGCCCGGCACCGGAGCTTGGCAGCTCGGCACCGGCGGTCAAGACGGACGTGAGCGGCCGAACCTGTTCTATCGACGCTGGCAAGGTGAAGGCTACCGTCGAGTGGGCCGATGCTCCCGTCGTCTCGCTTTACCTGGACGGGCAAACAAAGCCGCTCCACCGAGACCTGAGCTATCGTTCCTATGCGCTCGACGGCACCGGCATTGCCCACTACACCTTGTACAAGCAAGACTCCCTGCATGTCGGTCTCGGTGAAAAGGCCGGGCCCATGGACCTGAGCGGCCGCGGCTTCACCATCACGGCGTCCGACACGTTCGGATACGATGCGTACCGGACGGACCCGCTGTACAAGCACATCCCGCTGCTGATCAACGTCACCCCCACGGGATGCATTGGCATGTTTTCCACCTCGCACGCGCGGGGCAGCTGGAACGTGGGCTCCGAACTCGACGGCATGTGGGGCCACTTCAAGGTCTACAGACAGGCCCACGGCGGCCTGGAGGAGTACCTCATCGTCGGGAACACGGTGGCCGACGTGGTGCGCTCGTATGCCCAGCTGGCTGGGTTCCCCTTGCGCATGCCGCGGTACATGATGGGCTACGTGGGCGGCGGCATGAAGTACTCGATGACGGACGAGCCGCGGGGCTGCGAGTCGGTGCTCGGCTTCATCAAGGACGCCGAAAAGCACGGCATGCCGTGCTCGGCCTTCCAGATGAGCTCGGGCTACACCGTGGCCGAGACGGAACCCAAGACGCGGAACGTCTTCACCTGGAACCGCCACCGGTTCCCGGACCCGCGGGCCTTCACCAAGGAGTGCCACGAGCACGGCGTGCGACTGCTGGCCAACGTGAAGCCGTACGTCTTGGAGAACCACCCCAACTACCCTGAGCTGGCCAAGTCTGGCGCCTTTTTCAAGGACCCCGTGACCCAGACGGCGGCCATGGCCCGGCTCTGGAGCGCGGGCGGCGGCGAGAGCGGCGAGGGCAGCCACCTCGACTTCACCTCCAAGGCGGGCTACAACTGGTGGTACGACGGCGTCAAGGCCCTCAAGGAGGTCGGTATCGACGTCATGTGGAACGACAACAACGAGTACAACATCCCCAACGACGAATGGCAGTGTGCTCTCGAGACCATCGACGTGCCCGAGGGCGAAACGCGCAAGAGCATTGGGCTTTGGGGTCGCGCGCTGCACACCGAGCTGATGGGCAAGAGTTCCCACGACGCCACCCTCGAGATTCAGCCCAAGGAACGGCCTTTCGTACTCACCCGCAGCGCCACCGCCGGTACCATGAGGTACTGTGCGAGCTCATGGAGCGGTGACAACGTGACGAGCTGGGAGGGCATGAAGGGCGCCAACGCCCTGGCGCTGAACGCCGGCTTCTCGCTGATTCAGGTGAGCAGATGAACCTTTTCGGGCCCCGTCGCCGATATAATCGCGCCTGCTAATCGCATTTTCCAGTGTTACGGGCACGACATTGGCGGCTTCGAGGGCCCCCAGCCCACGCCGGAGCACCTCGTCCGCTGGATCCAGCTCGGCGTCCACTCGCCGCGCTTCACCATCAACTGCTACAAGACCAGCCCCGAGGATAACCTGATCGGCGACGTCATCGAGCCCTGGCAGTACCCGTCGGTGGCGCCCATCATCCGCGCGACCATCCGCCGTCGGTACGAGCTGGTCCCGTACACGTACGCGCACTCGCTGCGGTCGCACCAGGACGCCACACCGCCGCAGCGCTGGACGGGCTGGGGCTACGAGTCGGACCCAACGGTCTGGACGCCGGAGCTGCTCCGGGGCGACACGCAGTACTGGTTCGGCGACGCGCTGCTGGTCGCCGGCGTCTACGAGCCGGGCGTCAGCACGGCGCGCGTCTACCTGCCCGGCCAGGCGGCGGACCCGGGCTTCCTGAACCTCAATGCGCCCTACGAGCACCGCGCGGCGGGCCAGTGGCACGACATCTCGTCCACGTGGCACACGTCCATCCCCGTGCTCGCCCGCGTCGGCGCCGCCGTGCCGGTGGGGAAGCCCGTGCCCACGACGTGCGTGGCGGCCGCCGACCCGGAGTTCCCGAACCTCGCCAAGGACGACTGGCGCGGCGTCGAGATCTTCCCGCCGCCCACGGTGCGCGACCCGAACCTGCCCAGCGCCTCGGCCATCAGCGTCGAAGACACCAGCGCCCCCACCGTCTTCACGACCGAGTGGCTCGAGGACGACGGCATCAGCCCGGCCGAGCAGGCCGACCTGTGCACCTTCACCGTCTCGTACGCGGCCAAGGGCGACGCCATCGAGGTTGGCGTGGCCATGGCCAAACAGGGCGCCTTCGAGCCCCTCTGGGTGCCCAACGGCATCACGGTCATCTTGCCCGTGGGCGAGGAGCGCCCCGTGGTGGCCCGCGCAAAGGGCGCCGTCGTGGACGCCGGCCGCGACGACAAGGGCCGGCGCCTCTGGAAGCTGGACTTGGCCGCCTAGGCAAGAGGGCGGACAGGTCCGATCGATGGCGCCCCGGGAAGTTGATGCAATTAGACTTCTAATAATAGCTTGGGAAAAGCTCGCACCGCGTAGCGCGCAACGCGGGCACGTTTTGAGAATGCCATGCCGTTTGATCAGGTGCACAATGCGATGCACGACCACGTGGAGTTAATCTGGATTCTTCGCATCGTCTCTGCGTATCGAGTACATATGCATGGACTGCGAGCCTACTTTGAATACACAGAGGCCGCGCCATATTGGTGACGTGGACATTTCAGAGGAGGATATCGTGGGGCTCGAGCACTCTTGAAATTAGAATGGGTATTGGAATAAAACGCCGATCTTCCATCAAGCATTAGTGGTTTAGTGGTAAAATCCATCGTTGCCATCGATGGGCCCCGCGTTCGATTCGCGGCTAATGCAGTTATTCTTTTGAGAACCTAAACCCCAGGTTTGACGTACTTTTTGATTTTCTTTTTTGTTGGGCTTCTTCGGCTTCATAGTGGTTCAGTGACGGCGAGCTGTCCCCTGTCTTGATGCCGTTGTGCCCCCGCGACGCACGATCCTCGTGCTTTCAACAGTAGGGACAGGATTAAGCTATTCTTTGGGAATTACACAGACCCAGCTACTTTACGGCTTGGTGAGCCTCAAGATGCGTGACCTCGACGCTGGCGCGGATGTCGTACTTGAGCACCGGCCATGCCAGTTTTCCCCACGGTTCACAGCATACATGATCGTCAGACTTGTGGCCACTTCGCATGGCGAGTTCCATTCCAACGACCTCATGTAGGGGCTGCTACACCAGACGACGATGACAGCGGCGGAGGGCGCATCTACGTATACGTGGCACGGCGCCCGGTGGGATTCCACGCGAGACGGCAACCATCCTGGCCAAGTAACCCACAAAAAGTATATATATATACTGTTGGTGAGTGAACGAGAGCCATTGGCAACCGGCTTGGGTCGCCGCCCTCGGGAATGCGTGACCAACCCATATAGGAGCAAAGGTGGGATAGAGGGGTGAAGAATGAATCAGAGATGCCAACAGGCAGCGATGGGCGGAAGATGTCTACGAGTTCAACTCCAAGTCGAAGAAGGTCTAGCCGTTTACCGCCAGAGCGAGCCTCCTTCTCTTGGAACGCTGCAGCAGACAAAAGGTGATTAGCCCGTAAAGACTCTCTCATGGAGCCCTGGTAAGGCGTTTGATACGCCGTTATTGCAGGCACGGGTTTGAGCATGACTCCTCATCCCCAGCTTTCTTGGATATATGGCAACCACACATGGTTTTTGCGAAAAGGGGCGGCGCGCATACTGTCCAGAAGATGACTTAGAAAGCGCCCGAGCAGCGCGTGCTTATACCCCGCGTCCTCCCCAACGCGTATCCATGCGCTACACTTCACACAAGCACACCGTCGCCCATCATAAGGATGATGCAGTGAAGAGTTGCGAGCAAGAGCGGTGGTTCCCGGGGCCGAGCAGCAGTGGAACGCCAAGACCAACTGGACATGCCGGCCACGGTTGGTAGCTGATGGGGTAGCCACAGGCGCCGTCCCCTTATTTCTATTTCTTTTGTACATCGAGGGAACTGTACAGGTGGCGGCCGGCTTCGTAACGGCCACCGCCGAATGGTGCAGGCAATAAAACCTGTCATGCTGGCCCCCCTTGCTGTTCACCGGGCTTCCCGGCCACCTCGCCGCTCGGGGCTGAGGACTTTTGAAGGTGTGGGCAAATTCCCGAGCCGCAGAGCGAGCCCTTGGGTGCTGCTGGGTCGACCGCACATTTCTCTCATCGTTGGTCCATCACAATAACCACCAGACGCTCAAAACCCTAGATCCTTGAGAAACTTGGCAACGTCGTCCCTCCGGTGGCCCTGGGTGGTGTTAGTGGGACGTCGGCCCCTGCGGTCGTTTACCTGGGACCGCCACGGCAAAAAGGAATGTCGTACCTTGATTCGAATGTGGCGCGTCACGTTGTTCACGGCGACAGACCCTTCGGGCAGATCCAACGCCACGGTGACGTCGTGCTTCAGCGCCGCCAGGTTGCCCTCGCCCTTCTTGAGCAAGGTCAGCTTCTTGGTGCCGGCCGAGGTGGTGTGGTAGACGGCGAGGTTGTTCAGTTGGTTCCGGGCCACGAAGTAGGGCAGGGTGCGCGGCGGCGGCTTCGCGCTGCTACCCTCGGGCGGCGCGGGCGCGGACTCGGCGGGCGGCGCGGGTGAGGCGGCGGCGGCGGCGGCGGACGGGTCGGAGGCCGTGGCCAGGCCGCGGACGCCGAGCGGCGCGGTACGGCGCTGGGCGGGCGGGAGCAGGCTCGTGGTCGAGACCCGCAGAGGGCGCAGCGTGCGGGAGAGCATGATGGGCGGCGGCTCCCGGAGAGGCGGGGGGACGGTGGGCGAACGGGCAGGAAGGAGCGCGGTCAGGCGGTCGGCGGCTGTTGTTATCGTTGTCGCTGGGGTCGGTGGCGTCGGGCTTCGTCGTCGTGGTCGTCGCCGTCGTCGTCGTCGCCGCCCGGTATCAGGTCTCTGAAGCTCAAAAAGTTTCCGACTGCCGGGCAGGGTAGGTTCGGGTTCCGCGCATCCATGGGAGGCGGAGCTAGTGCGTATGCAGCTAGCGATAAGTCCGATGGGAACGTTCCTTCCAATGCTGCCGCAACAGCAGCAGCAGCAGCCAGTGCAGAGCGGCGAATTGTCGGCCCATAAGCTGAGGCGGAGGTTCAGGTACTGAGCAGAAAAAGCGGCTCCCCGCTGGTCTTTGGGTGACCAAGGCTGCGCGAAATAATATGCACAACCGCATCTGCTCTTCTGGTCGTTGTCACTTCCCATACCAGTGGACGTGTGTTTGGGCAGTGGGTGATTCAGCACAGACCCGCCAGGCCCCCACAATTCGCTTTTCTGCACTTTGTGTGTGAGAGAATCCATCCTGGATTTTCGCAAATTCGGAGCGCGCCCGTTGCTTGCCCCTCAATCAACCAGCCTCCCCCCGACTGGAAGCCATCACACGTCCCGACGTCCCGCGATCGCCTCCACCACCCATCATGGCCGAGTACGATCTTCTGCCCTCGCTCGTGGGCCACCTCGACCGCCACCTGGTCTTCCCGCTGCTGGACTTCGCCGAGGGCCAGGTCCCCGAGGACGATGACGCCAAGGCGCTCGAGATCACCAAGGCCAAGTACGAGCTGCTCAAGACGACCAACATGATTGACTTCGTCGGCAAGCTCAAGGCCGACCTGGAGGGCCTCGACGAGCCCCCGGCCGAGTTCAACGAGAAGCGCCAGAACGTCCTGAGCCGTCTGGAGCAGTTCGAGCAGGAGACGAGCAAGATCACCGACCTGCTGCAGCGCGAGGAGGTCGTGAACAACCTGCGCAGCGACAAGGTGGCCAACTTGGAGTTCCTTAAGAAGGAGCACGATGTACGTCACTCTCAGCGTCGGTGCGACCGGGATAAGGCGAAAGGAGGCCGGGCCTGAGCTGTTCGGTACTGACAATTAGGACTTTAGGTCAGCATTGACAACGTCAACGCGCTCTACGAGTTCGGACAGTTCCAGTACAGCTGCGGCAACTATGCGGCCGCCTCGGAGCTGCTCTACCAGTTCCGCGTGCTGTCCACCGATAACGACCGTGTGGCGGCGGCCACGTGGGGCAAGCTGGCCTCGGAGATCCTCATCACCAACTGGGAGGGCGCCGTCGAGGAGCTGCAGAAGGTCAAGGAGATGATCGACAGCAAGCTCTTCAACAACCCGCTCGCGCAGCTCAAGAGCCGCGCGTGGCTGGTGCACTGGGCCCTGTTCCCTCTGTTCAACGAGGACTCGACGCGCGACCAGCTGCTGGACCTCTTCTTCAGCCCGCCCTTCATCAACACGATCCAGACGAGCTGCCCTTGGATCCTGCGGTACCTGACGGCGGCCGTGATCACGGGTCGCGGCCGCACGCGCAACTCGGGCCAGTACCAGAAGCAGCTCAAGGACATCATCCGCATTGTCAAGCAGGAGGCCTACGAGTACACGGACCCCGTCACCGACTTCGTGCGGGCCCTGTACGTCGACTTCGACTTTGAGGAGGCGCAGCGCCAGCTCACCGTGGCCGACGAGCTCCTGCGCTCCGACTTCTTCCTGTTCTCGGCCGCCGACTCGTTCCTCGATGCGGCCCGGTACCTGATTTCGGAGAGCTACTGCAAGATCCACGCGCGCATCGACATTAAGGACCTGAGTGCACGCCTGGGTCTCAACCAGGACGAGGGAGAGAAGTGGATCGTGAACCTGATCCGCGACACGCGGGTGGACGCCAAGATTGACTATAAGGAGGGCACTGTTGTCATGAACCACCCGCCGAGCAGCGTCTACCAGCAGGTCATTGAGCGGACGAAGGGCGGTTTCTTCCGCACCCAGGTGCTGAGCGCTGCTCTGGCCCGATAGGACGGGCGGACGGCCAAGGCGCGTTAGGGGGTTGTAATGAATGAAGCAGTCCCGAGATGACGCGCGCTTTTCCACGGTACCTTACATTTTACCCAGTCGTAGGGACGACATGCATGCACGGCGTTTTTGGGGGGAGGGTCCAACCAATGCCAAAAAGAGGCGGTAGACTTGTATGGCTAGCATTGCTTTAAGAAATCACGAAGACGAGAGAGAGAGAAAGAAGACTACCATGCCACCACCAAGCACTACTACACCAAGTACTCCAACCAAGCAAGCACTTACCTCCCCACTGGCCTAGTGCCGCCGGCAACGAAAGGCCGTCGTCCCTGCTTTTGGCTGCCAGCTCATCGACGGACGTGCAAGCCGGTGGGACCCCCACACACGCGCACACGGACGTCGGGTCGACTCCTCAGGCACACGCTTAAGCCGCCTCCAGCCTCGCTGCCACGTGCTCGGCGTCTTTGGTTCCTTGCTGTGTGCGTGTGTGTGTGTGTGTGTGTCGTGTCGTGTTCGTGCTCTGCCGGTGCGGCCGGCCGCGGTGGCCGTCCCGCCTCGTCGTGGGGTCGCCGAACGAGGAATGGGGCGTTTTGGGAGGGGCGTTGGGCCGGAATGTAGGTAGTTAGTTGGTCGAGAGCTAGAATCATGCCGAAAGGGGGCCGCTGCCTTGGTCGGGGCCGAAGAACGCGAACGGCACTGTCTCGGCAGGCGGGTGGGATTAAGGTTTAATAATTGCCTCACCGGAGGGCGAGGGGGCTCCCAGCAGGCGGGCAAACCCTGGGTGGCCCGAAGAGAGAAAGAGAGAGTGAGAGAGAGAAGAGGAAATGGGGTGGATGGATCATGTACGTCCATATCCATACTGGCACTCCCCGTGCAAAATGGCAGATGGGGGGGGGGGGGGGGGGGGGGGGGGGGGAGGGTTTGTATTTCGTATCCCATCATACCACGGTCGACCAATTATGCATGCATGCACTCCCCAACTCTGCCTAGACGAGAACGGGCAAATTACCCCTGGCGGCATGTGGGTACAATATGTTGGTGGTTTGTAGGCAGGCAAGGCCGGAACACACACACACACACACACACACACACACATGCTTGTTAGCCCGTCTTGGGGCCATTCGTACAAATAGGTACACACCACCAACACCCTCCCACTCTCTCGCACGGAGGTTGCCGTACGTCTGCAGCGCCTGATTCGCCCGCGCCGAGTTTGGGGAGTGGATGCAGGGCTTTCTGAGCCCCGCCTAATTGATTGATGCCTGGGGGGGTAATGCCCGTGACGTAGCGGTCGGTAGTGCTGGAGAGACAGAGAGAGAACGTGCGTCAATCCCGTCGGTAGGGTCGGCAGGTCGTCATACCGTTTGCAAGCGCGGCCTCTCTCTCTCTCTCTTTCGCTCTGCCCACCGAGAGAGAGAGAGCATGGAAGCCCCGAGAAATAAAGAAGGGAGGACCCTGGCACCCGGGCGAGCGCGTGGTTGGACCCTGAAATCTTCACTGTCCGTTTTTCCCGCTGTCAGCCAGTTCTCCAGTACTATTCGGGTCTGTTCATCACGAGGCGGACGCTTCGTGCCCGTTTCCCATCCCCCTCCCCCCCCTGTGCAAGAGAGTCCACCTGCGAGGCTCAGGGCTTGCTGCTGCTACTACTGCTGCTATTGTTCATTCACTCCCCCCCCCCCCCCCATCTCCATACAACCCATCCACCCCATCTGCCATCTCCATCCATCCTCGTTGGGTTCGGTGTTTGCGTCTGTTGTGTGTCCCATCCCAGGTCCATTGGGGTCAGCGAGCAAATCCCGGGCTCCCCATCCATGCCCTGCCCGGACCTCACGGTTGCCCGCTTACCCAGCTGTGCTGATCGGATCGCTGATCGTCCATGTTGGTTGCTTCGTCTCGAGAGACTTAGTACTAGCACTGCCGGCTCCATCCTTCTTCCTACCACTTACATCCAGACCTACTACCTACCTCCCTACCATTGCCCACCGACGGAAATTATTCCTTCGCCTGCTTCTCGTCCCGGGACCAATATACACACATACATTACAAGACTTTGCAATTATATTTAGACTGACCGGGTCCCCTTCCCACCCCCCCAAGCCTCTCCTCCGATGCCGGCATTCCAGTGACCCTCGGCCGCCCTCCCTTCGCACCACCTCTAGCTTGCCCAGTTAGAGAGTTTTTAGCCCCGGGTTTTAGCCAGCTGCTGCACCACTACCACGGCGCGTAGTCCCGACGCCAGCAAGCAATCCGAAGGAAAGAAAGAGAGACAGGCCGGGGATCGAAAGAGGGACCAAAGGAAAAAAAAAGAAGCAAGCAAGAGAGAGAGACCATGGCCGCCCAGGACGACGGCAACAGCCTCGCCCGGAACCCGCTGCTCGCCCACGTCGCCGTCGCCGCCCTCGACGCCATCCTGCACCCGCTGCCGCCGCGCGGCTTCTCCTCCATCGCCATCCCGCTGCCCAGCGCGCCCTCGTCGCTCTACCTCAATGCGCTGGGCGCCGCCGCCGCGCCCGCCGACGCCGACGCCGACGAATTGGACGAGCCCCTCCCGCAAGAGCCGCCCTCCCGCGCGACGTCATCGTCGTCCCTGCGCCGCCGTTTCCAGCTAGCCGCACCACCGGAACCGAAAGGCGCTTATACGGTACTTTGCGTCGACGCGAGCCGCGTCCAGCGAACCGTAGGTGCTCTCCTGCTTTTTTCCCCCGCCCGTTTTTCTGTCTTTTCTTTTCTTTTCTTTTCCCCCTGCCCTATTTTGCTTTTTTCGCTTCTTGCTTTTTCGGCTCCCCGCCCCTCCCCTATGATCATGAATCGCAACTCGCTAACGCCACCTGTGCCCCCCTAGGCTGTGAGCAAAGTGTGCCAGAAATGGGGCCAACCTTGCGATGTCGTGTCCAGCGGTCAGGAGGCCGTCAACATGTACAAACTGGATCCGGAAAAGTACCGCTGCATTCTGATGGGTAAGCCAACCCGCGTTGGACTTGAGGGGGAGGCGCGCACACTGGGAGTGACGGTTTCTGGTCGCATCGAGCAGGGGGGAGGAACGTAGCCGATGGCGATTGGAGCCGCACCCCTTGGCGGCGAGCCCCCTAAAGTCCACCCTCACACCCCTACAACCACTATTGGCAGGCAAGGCTAACGCGTTTTTCAGACACCGACCTGCCCGGTCCCGTCGACAGTCTTGCCGCCGTCCGGCAAATCCGCGCCTTCGAGGAAGCAGCGGTACAGCGCGCAGCCAACCACAATGCTGAGGACAGCCAAACGCCCCACGACCAGAGCGGCGAGAACCTGGAGGCCGACCACCAAAAGGCGACGGAGCCGGCGCCGGAACCCAGGCGGACCGTGTCGGACCCCCCGGGCTCGGCGGTCCCCATGGCCGACGCGGCCTCGGGGCGCGCGCGGAGTGCGTCGGGTGCGTGCCAGGACCCCGGCGCCCCGGCGCTGGGGCCGGCGAAGCCCTTCCGCCGCGCCGTCATCATCGCCGTGGAGCCCGTCCTGCCCACGGACCCCGGCGTCCCGCGCCGGTACGGCGACCTGGGCTTCGACCTGGTCTTCCAGAAGCCCATCCACATGCACATGATGGTCAACCTCCTCTTCGGCGGCCCCGCCACCAACGTGGTGAGCCAGTACGGCGGCGTCGACGACGACGCTCTCGTCGAGGCCGGCTACCCCTTGCAGCTGCGGCCCAAGCTGCCCATGCGGGACCGCGACGCCCGCGACATCGTCGCCGGCCTCATCTAATACACACACACACACACACACACACACACCGCCGGGCCAAAGGACGCTCCCGTGGTGTGGACACTCGCGTCGACCTTACGAACGGAGAGGGGTCGGAACTATAATTACCCACCAGCCGACCCCGTGTTACGATAGCTGTGTACAATATCGCCCTCGTGGGTGTTACAATCGCATTGCGACGGCGTTCACTTTTTTTTATACTTTGTTTTTTGGTGTTTTCGCGGGTCGGGGAGGGAAAGGGCGGAAAGCCCATCATGAAACGGCTGCTTATACAGACCCCAAAACGGCGCGAGGAGGCCCGGGGGGGGCGGGGATTCGGAAGGTGCAGGAATGGGCGTTTCTTGGTTTTCGCATTAGATACCTGGTCATGACGGCACAAGCTCTCATGCACGCGTGTGTAGAAGATTCCAGTACCACTAGGGTTCCGAACATGGTTGCACATACTCCCCCACACCTTGCCTGTCTCTATCACGGCCCCTATCCATCGTCTCCCTAGGTCGTTCGTTGGTCGGCAAGTGGAGGCACGGGGGCTTCTACAGGCTAAGTGGCGTCGTAGGTCATCAGACCCTCCTCGAGGGCTTTGATTTGGAGGGCGAGGAACCTTCCGTAATACCGACAGAGGGCCAGGTTGCCGCCCATGAACCAGAGACCCGGGTGGCCGCTCCGGCGCCACAGCGTCCGCCACTCACCCTCGTCGTCGAAGCCCCAGACGTCGCGGGCGCGGTCGGCCACGGCGTCGCCGAAGAGCTCGCGGGTCTGGGTGCGCATGTTCTGGTAGCCGGTGGCGAAGACGAGCTCG
Source organism: Nigrospora osmanthi (assembly GCA_029489945.1). Classification (NCBI taxonomy): domain Eukaryota; kingdom Fungi; phylum Ascomycota; class Sordariomycetes; order Amphisphaeriales; family Apiosporaceae; genus Nigrospora; species Nigrospora osmanthi. Next base: position 1,278,439 of record CP120503.1, on the reverse strand, counting down.
TCGGCGGGCAGGTGGGCGCCGTCGGCGAAGCGCAGGCCGTCGGGCGCGACGGCGGCGATCTCGCAGCCCGTCTTGAGGCGGATGCGGCCGTCGGCGATGAGGCGGCTGCAGCCGACGTCGATGTAGTAGCCGCCGCCGCGCTGGAAGTACTTGTAGAAGAGGCCGGCGCGGTCCGGCCCCGCGTCGAGCCGGAAGCCGGCGCGCGCGAGCCCCGCCAGCGTCGCCGCGTCGTGCGCGCACATGGCCGCCGTCGTTTCCACCTGCATCTGCTTGTGCACCCGCCGCGGCAGGCTCCACAGCAGCAGGTCGGCGTCCTCGACCGGCGGCTTGCCCTCGGCATACTACAGTATCCCCGGGGGGGAAGGGGTCAGTGATTTGCCTGGGAACCGGTCTTCCGTGACCCCTCAGGCCAGCACGCCAGAAACCATGCGGAACGGGAGCATAGCGGGGGGCTATTCGTGCTGGAGTAGGCGATAACAAACACGGGATGTTACTTACCAGCGGCGCCAACGCAATATCGGTGATGGCCTCGGACGACACCACGCACGTTGAGCTGCGCTGCACCATGGTGACCTCGTACCCGTGGTCGTACAGGTCCTGAGCGACTGCGCAGCCCCGGTGATCAATTACTTTCTGGTTTTCTCACAAGACCATGAAAAAGAGCAAAAGATGGGAGGGGGGCGGGTAAAAGGGGCCCATCACTTACTATCGTGGCCCGAGTTGCACGACCCAACCACAATGGCGCGTTTGCCCTCCGAGTTGGGCTGCGCGCCCGGAAACTCGGAACTGTGACACAGACGGCCCTTGAAGCTGTCCATGCCGGAGATGGTCGGGAAGTTCTTTTTCCCCGAGTGGCCGGTGGCCTGGATGACGTGGCGGGGGTGGAAGGTCCGCGTTTCCCTGCCGTCGCCGACCTGGCGCTCCACCGTGACGGTCCACTGCCGGGCGGCGTCGTCCCAGGTGGCCGAGGTCATGGTGGTCCGCGTCCAGACGTTGAGCTCGAGCAGCTGGACGTAGGCCTCGAAGAAGTCGGCCAGCTTATCCTTGGGCGTGAAGACGGGCCAGTGCGCGGGGAACTCGAGGTAGGGCATGTGGTCAAACCAGATGGGGTCGTGGAGGATCAGCTGGCGGTACCGCGAGCGCCAGTTGTCCCCCACGCGCGCCTCGCGGTCCACGATGAGCGACTCGACATTCAACATCTTCAGCCGCGCGGCCGCGGCCAAGCCGCCTTGCCCGGCGCCTGGGGAGGGGGGGAAGGGTTAGTCCAGTGGCCCAAGGCAGCGAGGGGGGAAAAAAAAGGAAAGGAAAGGCGCCCTACCGATGATCAGGACGGCAGGCTCGGAAGCCTCGAAGTTGGCGTCCGAGACGCGCGCTTCTTGCCAGTTCTTGGTGCCCTTGTCTCCCCGGTGCTCGTGGCCCGTGGGCCGGCGAGGGCCACAAGGCTCCTCGAACCCGGTGAGCTCCTTCAGCGCTGTGTACACGCCGAAGGCCTTCCATTGGGCGTCGGCGTAAATCAGACGCACGACGCCCTGGCCGGTGCCGACCTTGGTGGTGATGCGGATGGCAAAGGCGACGCACTGGGACCGGCCGCTGGCGTCCAGAGGCGACACGCCGGGAGCAAAATAGGGCTTGGAATCGTCGATGGCGACCGTCTGCAGATTCTCCCCGTGGCTGACCAGGTACTTCTGGATCTTGGCCGGGCCCTCCAGGCTCCGGAGGTCCCACGACAGCGCCAGGTGGTCGCGCCAGCAGCCCGTCTCGGCGAACAGGTCGGCGATGCCGTGGTAGTCCCGAGCCCCGAGGCAGCGGTTGAGCGTCTCGGTAAACTCGACGGCCACCTGCTTCGGGTCGAAAGAGGCGGGGAAGGCGGTCTCAGGCAACTCGGCCGGGAGGATGTTGACGGAGCCCGCCTGGATGCGGTCGTCGGCGGGGGGCACGGCCGCGACGCCGTTGGATCCGTTCGTTTCCGCCATGGCTCACGGCTAGTCGGGACTACGGGGCAGCAAGGAAGCCAAAACTGAGTTGGGGCAGAAGGGTTGGGGTTCGGCACACGAAGAGACAGACGGGTGGTCGTGACTGATATCAATGCGAAGAACGCACGGCGAAAGCGGAACTCCCCAAGACGACTTCTCCGCATTCGCTCTGTTCGGCGGGCCGGGCTACATACATACCTACCTATGTATGTTGGTGCAACTAGTTCGTCGGAGACAAAAAGCAATATGTAACGGATGCCCCCCGGGATACCAGATCTGGATATCCCACGCGGGGCTCAGTCGTCGGGGGACTTGCGGGCTCCTCTTGAACAGTAGTAGCAGCCGAGCAAGCCGGGGTAGTACTGAGTAGTTAGGGTGCTTGCAGCCTTCATTTCCTTCTTTGATTCCAGGCGGATTGATTGGTATGGACATGTACCTACTGTGTAGGTACCTATGTATTGTATAGGTAGGTTACATGGGAGGGAAGTTGCAACCCATGGACCCTGACCCTGGATGTGGGAGTGGACCGACCTCAGAGAGCCGGCGGGCAAGGGCGGGGTTTTATGGAGAAAGGGGTGGGGGCGGGGGCGGGGGACCCAGTCCGTCTCCAGCTGCTCCAGCTAAGGTAAGCTTCCATCATGAGGACTCGACCGCCCAGACCCGACGTGGCCGCCAACGATGCGCACCGGGTGGTGTGCAGGTGATTTCCCGTGATGAATGGATGTATACTTAGGCCACTGGGAGCGGGGGTTCTCCGGGACCGGCCCGCTGTGGTGTCTTGCAAGATGACGAGAGGCCGCGGGGTTTCTTTCGCACGAGCGCGCGGGGGGGGGAGGACGGAGGAGGTTCCAACCTACCTAAGGTCATGATAACTCTTCTCCCATGGGATCCCATCCATTACGCGTGCTCGCTTCCTATTGCCCCGCAACCTGCCGAGCGGTCCGCTGCTAAGTGGTGATTCGCCCTGCACGGGAGCTAAGAATCCGTGACACCTCCCCTAGCTTCAAACTTGCAGCTCCGTATTTCGCAACGACGAGCATCTGTCCCTGTAGACTCCGGAAAGCTGCCTACCTCCAGCTCCTACATCTTATTAAGCTCTTACTGTCGCGGGGAGTTAGCTGCCCAAGTGGACGTTAACCATCGTCGGGGCGGGGGCATGAAGTATGTGGCTGTTCCGCGGGGTAGGCGCAGGCGGTCGAGGTTTCGCTACCTCGTCATCCCGGGTGGGGTGCATCAAACCTTTGTTCCTACAGACCACAGTCAACTGTTCTCCTCCCTTCACTCGTAGCCATCGTGTGTATCGCCAAGTCCACCCTGAGCCGCCGCCCGCCATGGATCCGGCACCATCCTCGGCGGCGCCGCCCGCCGCCGACCCTACGCTCGCCCAGCTATTTACAGCCATCGAGAAGAAACTCCACACCACCAGCTTGAGCAAAGACCGATGGTACATACTCGCCATCGCCTGCCTGGCGACCGGGCCGGACCCCGAGAGCGCGTCGCAGCTGTACCTCCACCTCATCGGCCAGTCCCGGTACAGCACGAGCACCGCGCGCCAAGCCTTGGTGCGCCGGCTGCGCGAGGCGCTCATCAAATCCGTCTGCATCATCGGCGTCTGCAAGCCCATCGAAGCCATCCTCGCCATCAGCCAGGTGGAGCGAGAGGAGGACCGAGACTATACGTGCACGCGGGAGAACTGTAAGCCATCCTCGGGGCCGCCTTGCCCCATGCATCCATGGATGCTTTGGGGGCAGGCCGGACACGTGCAGCTGGCCGCCTCGGAAGAACGAGCGTTAACACCGTGTGATGTAGGGCAGTGCGACCAGGCCAACCTCGACCGGGGCATGGAGTGGTACCGCAAAGTGTATACGCGCAACGCCAACGACACGATGGGCCTCTTTGACGCCCACAAGGACTTCGCCTGGATCTCGTCCCGTATCACGTACGGTCTCTACCTCAGCGACCGCCAGGTGCTGGACGACCTCGACACCGAGCTGGTCGTCTTGTCCGCCATCATGTCCCAGAACCTGCCGCTCGAGACGCGCTGGCACATCCGCGGCACCCGCCGCATCGGCGTCTCCATGGCCGACACACAGGCGCTCTGGAATACGATCAAACTGGTGGCGGCCCATTTCGGCGTCAGTCTGCACAAGGTTCCGACGGTAGAAGACGTTGAGCCCGATGTTTGAGGGGGGGACGGCCTTTCTGGCCAATCATGCTCTCGGAGGAAGGGATGTGGACAGGGCTACTTGCACTGCCTACCTTATAGATCCTCGTTGCTATGCTGCCTCGCCTTATACCCGGAAAAGTACTGGAAATAGGCAGGTCGATACCAACGAACTACGGAGAATTCCAGATCCGGTGGAGAAGTATGTCTGGCTGCCTATTCGCTTCCTGCAGAAATTCAAAACCATGATCAAGAGTCCTGTGAGCTGCGAGTGCCCACCGTCTGAATTTTTGGGAAGGGAGCAAGTAGCGCCTAAACACCTATCACTCCGGCGTCCAGTATGTGCTGAAAGCATCTGTTATGCCTTGCGCGGGCCCTGATTAGGTAGCTAAAGTAGGTCTTCAGCAGTTCGACATAGACATAAAACCTCCAGATACGGCGTGCCCCCAGCATAGGCGGGGCCTTCTTTACTTACTTAGGTCCTGAACTTAGATCTTACTCTAATCTGTTTGACAAAACGACCTTGATAGGGTCGGCAAGGTAGGTTCCCTGGGCCATTCGTCGTCGTGTAAGTAGGGTAGTGATTGCTACCTAGGTAAGTAAGTAGTACTTGGGCAAGTACCTACCAAGATACTTAGGTACCTAGGTATGTAGGTAGGTACTGTAAGTACATACACGTACATATTAACATGGATAGATGGGAGGTCTGTGCTAATCGATAACGCGTCGACCTGCCTGCATGTAGCAGCTTCCATTGAGCCCTGCCATGGGCAGAAAGACCTCGATTGCTCGGGCATGTGAGGAAGAAAGAACCCACCTGCCAAAAGCCAAGAAAAAAACAAACCGCCCCCCAGTCCAGGGACCGTGAACTAACCCCTGCTTACGCGTGCCAACACACGCGCAAAGTCACGACGCAAAATAATCCAGCGAATTTCAACCGGCTTCGCCGACGAAAAGCCGCCCTTTAGCCAGCGCCTTGCCCGGTAGCCAGCCAGAACGCTCGCCCAGCCCAGCCCAGCCAGAACGCGGGCTCCCGGCATGGATGACGCCAGCGCATCGGCGGCCTATGCGGAAGAGGCCGAGCATGCCGCCGCTGCCGCTGCCGCCGTCGCTGCCGCTGGCACTCGGACCGGCCGTGGTGATCCCTCCGATCCTCCGCCTGCGCATTCCGACTATGACCAGCCCCCGCCATCATTTCACCCCCCGCCGCCCGCCGGCGCCCATTTTGAAGTACAGCAACATCATCACCTCTCCCACCAGGACCACCAGGACCCCCACGATCCCCAGGCTCCCGATTCCTATGAAACCCATGGCCTGCCCGTGACCACGTCGGCCGAGCCCGACCACCATTCCCTGCACTACGATGATCTTGCCTCGCCTCTCTCCGCCGCCTCTGCTGCCCACCAAGGCGTCCAGCTTCTGCAGGCTGCCACCGCTGCCACCGCCGCCGCCGCCGCCGCTGCTGCAAGTACCTCGCCTGTCTCCCCCAGCCTCATCGCCCAGCAGTATGCCCAGTCCGCCTCGCTGCATGTCAACGATGCCCTGCCTCCGCACCAGCGGATGGCCCCGGCCGCCCATGATGCGCACTCGCGGCCTCCCTCGGGCGCCCCTCAGCCGGAAAAGGTGACGCGCTTGCGACGCGCTTGCGATATGTGCAGCCAGCGCAAGGTCAAGGTAGGTCCAACGCCTTCGTGGAATTCGACCCAAGTCCCCTTCGCCTTTCTGCTAACACCGTCCGTCTGGCAAGTGCGATGAGAGTGGCCCGCCCTGCAAGCCGTGTGCCGATCTCAACGTGGAATGCACCTTCCAGCGTGAGATGAAGCGCCGCGGCCCCCCAAACAAGCATGCCGAAGCCTTCAAAGCGGCCAAAAGGGCTCGCATGGAGGGGAGCACGGCCTCGCCCACCCCTCAACATACTCAGCACACTGCCCAAACCCCCCCAAATACCCAGGCCCTGGTGCCTATGCCCGGGCAGGAGACAACCATCCGCATCATGGGTGCCGAGGACATCGCACCCTGGCCGGTGCTGTTGCTCCTCGTCGACGACTTCTTCACTTACATCCACCCCTTGATCCCCTTTCCCCACGAGCCCACCTTCCGCCAGAAGCTGAACGCCCGGCGCGACAAGACGGACCGCGAATTTCTGGCCCTGCTGTCCAGCATGATAGGCACCTTGGTGGCCTCGTTCCCCCGCAGCGCGAGACTCCACCTGAAGGCATCCCATAGCCCCGACATGTTTCCGACCGCCGTCACCATGGTGGATCGATGCCGCGAGGTGGCCCTACAAGCCCGGGGCCATGACCACCAGTTCAAGGAGGAGATGTCGGTGGACGACGCGGCCACGAGCTACTTCCTCGGCCTCGCCTCGGCCTACACTTTCCGCCACAAGCCCTGCAAACGCTTCATGGCCGAGACCATAGCCTTCTGTCGGGAGCTGGGTATCCACCGCCAGCCCGACACGACTGTGCTCATGTCCAGTGCGGCGAACATGCCGGTGTCGATGCACGACGCCCCGCCGAAGCCCATCGACCACATCAAGGACCAGGTCGGCAAACGTATCTTCTGGGTGATGCTCGTGGGTCTGCGCTCCCTGACCCAGCTGGGTTCGTCTGTCAACGAGATACCCCTGCCGCCGCCCAACAACCAGCAGCCGTATCCGGACCTGCCCCTGGAAATAGACGACCAGTTCATCTACGCGGACCACATCCTTCCGCAGCCCGAGGGCACCACGTCGCTCATCGCGGGCTTCAACCGGAATATTAGCACCTACCTGTCCATGAACGAGCTCATGGGCGTGGACATGTGCTACGGCATCAGCTTCTTTGAGTGGAAGGCTCAGAAGACGATGCTGGTCAACGCCCTGCAGACGGCCAAGGCCATCACCAACGATATGCCCACAGAGTTGCAGCTGGACCTCAGCGCGGCCCAGGCCGGCCCCGCCTTTGGCTTGGCCGAGGAGCCCGGCATGCAGTACTGCCCTCCTGCATACCCCAACATGCAGCCGTCCAACGACGTGCGGCTCCTCTACGCCCAGCACCCCGACCGTCGGCGCAAGCTACAATACGAGATCCAGAAAGCTAACATCTACGCCTCCCAGCTCGCCACGCGGTCCTACTTCGTGGAGCGGTACCTGAACCTGCGCGACGCGCACCGGTCCCAGTCGGGGGGAGGCGGGGGCCCGGACGCGGGCGACGAGGTCGACGGCATCATGACGGAGGAACGCGAGCTCATCATCCGCAACCTGCTGGTCGTCCTTACCTCCATCACGCAGCGCAACATGGAGCCTAACGGCGCGTCGCTCGTCAACAAGATCCGCCAGGTCGCCAGCACCCTGCTGCACGACGCCCCGGAGCGCAAGGGGCCCCTGGCCCTCAAGGCCGACGAGTACCTGGGCAAGTTTGTCGACATCCTGATGAAGCTGGAGAAGAGCAGCACCGTGGCCAGCAACGAGCTGGGCACCATGACCCCGCGAGACGAGGACGAGGAGCTGCGCCACTGGGCCAACCTCCGAGACTACCAGCTGCAGTTTGCAGAGAACGAGTGCCTTCTCGCTAATTAGCGTCTTGTTTTTATTTTTTTTTCGAGGGCCCTCTACTGTGTATAATACGCAAAGCACAAATCTTCTTGCAGGCACGGCCTATTCACACTGTCCCTCTCTCGTGGTTCTTTGGCATTCGTCTTGGGGGGCTACGGAGCCAAGAGTAGGATTGGGTAGCATGCTGTTCATTGCCCATGTTTGCATTTGGAACGAAAGGTAGTGTCTATCCATCGTTCACATTCCATAAGTACCAATGTCCCCTCCGTGATAAGCATGTACTCGAAAAGAAGTGCGACACGCAACCGACCGCGATAGAAAAAGAAAATCGGGAAACTCAGGGTATCAATACCATCATTCGCGCACATCTCGCCCGACCCGCGAAGCCTCTGGCCTGTATAACCAGCTCGGTCGCCTGGCAAGCCGGGCATCGGACAAGATGCTCGAGCTCGCGCGGAGACCATGCGATGGGTATAGAACAATAGACCGCCTATTACGTTCCTCCTTCTTGCGTTACCCGTCATCTCGGAATGAATGGGTATATGGGGTCGTTCATCAGTCGTGAAAAAAAAGAGGGAAAACAAAAAACAGAGGAATTCGTGCAACACCGGACCATCGCCGGTGAAGTGACATCTAGCTTGCAGAAACCAGACTAGCCAGCCCAGACACTGATAAAGAAAAACACCGAACGAGGGGAGGGGGGAAGCAAGCCTCTACTTCCAAGGCCAGAAGACTTGGTCACAACATGAGATGGGACGATCCGTGGAATGCAGCGAACGTGGATGGTGGGTATGCCAACCGAGAAGAAAAATCATCATCCGTGAACGCCTCATCATGTACTCGTAGCAAAGCCAACCGAGATAAAATGCAGGTACGCGCCAAATGGACTCATCATAAGGTCAAAGTAATCATGACGCATATTGTCGTAAGTGGAAAAAAGGGTATTTGTTGAGGTGGAAAGATGACGTTGGCCCAAAGCGTGGTTTGCGATGGAGCTTAGAGGGTGGGTATGCGAGGCGGAGGGGGTTGGCGGGCAGTAGACAGCCAAAGTCCAGGAAGCAAACTGGATCAGTAAGCCGTGGTGGCGTTGGTCTCGCTTGTGGCAACGGCTACGAGTGCCTGTAGGCGCAGCATGTTGTCCTTGCTCGAATTGTTCTCTGGAGGCGGCGGTTGCTGGGGGATCGCGGCCTCTCTCGCCGGGAATCCGGCGAACTGGCTGATGTTAGGGTGCACCATCCGACCGACCCTCTCGACGCGGGCCATCTTTTCGGGCGGGCCTTCGTGGTGAACTATGGGCCCGTGGTACCACCCGTGCCGCTTCGTGTCCCTCGGGGTGGTGATGGATGGCGCCGACATGGTGTGCTGATGGAAGGGTCGGCCACCGCTGCCACTGCTGGGATACGCAGACTCAACCCGCACGTTCTCACTGAACCGGACCGTCGGGGGGTTCGGTCTGGCCTTGTTGGCCTCGGCCTCCACGGCCTGGTGGACTTCTTGTGCCCACGAGCCGGCGCCGTCACGCGGGGGCGTCGTGCGGGAAGCAATGTCCAGGCGGGTCAAACCCCGATGGAGGCCCATATCCCAGTTGGCCGTGCCTCTGCGGTCGTCGGCCATGGCGTCGGCCGAGTGCAACATGGCTTGCGGGTGGGCGACCTCGGCATCGACCATCATCGGCGACGGGTTGCGTCGGTGCGGCGACAGCGGGCGGTGAGGCAGAGGATCAAAGGATTCAATTCCGGGCAAGCGGATAGCGTTGGGTTGCGGGGCGGCGTTGGCGATGGGCGATGGGCCCGTGACGGGAGTCTGGATCTGCGACGGCGTGATGACCTGGCTCAAGCGACTGCTGGCGTTGGCCGCATTAAAGTTGCTCGAGTCCGGGTGCCACGTCCGGCGACGCCACGCTTCGTCAGCCGCACTGGCTAGGGAATCCCGTCGCGAGTAGACCGACGAGGTCGGCGAGGCCAGAACGCTCGAAGTGGGAGAGAAGGGGCCCTGGCCGGGGCTGTTCATAGGGGCAGCGCCAAACATGGGCCGCCCAACCCCCACGCCATGGGGCGACTGGAAGGGGTTGCCTCCCGACGGAACACTCAGCCGCCGTCCGGGTGTCCGGGAGCCGGCAGTGTACAGACTCTGAGAGCGAGAATGGGACGAGGTGGGTGAAGCAATGGCGGACCACCGCGGGCTACTCTGGCCCGTAGAGAAAGTGGCCGAGGTAGGCGTGCTGAAGTCGCTGGGCGAAACGGGCCGGTACGAGTACTGGCTGTCGGCAGCACTGTGGTAGGATTCCACAGAGAGGCGTGACCGGGGATCAGCCATGACGAGGGGAGGAGGACGCCGTCGAGCATCCTCCCGGCTGCTGAAGGTCGAAGCTATGGAGCCGATGCTTGAGGTCGACAGGGACTTTCCATGACCGCGCGGTGCGCCGCCAACGCTCCCCGCCGTCGAGGCGCGGGCGCGGCCCGGCTGGCGAACCCTGTCCGTCCTGATCTGTCGCTGGAACCTGGTACCGGTGGCCGCGAGAGAGTCGATAGGAATGTCTTCGTTGACGTGAACCGTCTGGGCGTGCTGGCGAAGGTTGTCCAGACGCGAGAAGCGCCTTGAGCAATGGCATTGGAAAGGGCGTTCGCCCGTGTGTTTCCTGGGATGTTGTCAGCACAGACTATAGCGGCGGCGAGAAACTCGACAGGCAGGGGGCCGAGGGTATTTACCTGATGTGCCGTGCTAGGTGCTCGCTTCTGGTGAAGCTCAGATTGCAAGGGGGGTAGTCAGTACAGTAAAATCTCTGCGATTTCTTCTTCTTGTTCGACTTGGATCCGTCGGCGTTTACGCTGTCGTCGTCGGAGCCGCCCTCTTCACCAGCGCCCTCGCCTTCGGAGTCGTCCATGTCCACGTCCTCGGAAGCGCCCCGGGGTTTCCTCGAGTGCTGGGCCGTCTCTTGCTGCGGCACGGCCTTCTCATCAATGCTCTCGGGTATCTGGATGGCTTGAGGAAATGGCGACGTCGGCAGAGGGCGCTGGCCGAAAGTGGCCTTGGTAGGCGTCGGAGTCGTGGGAGAGGGTGCCATCATGTCCTCCTTCTTCCCCTCGAAGTTGACAGGCCGGAAGGCAGCTGCCATAGCCTGCGAGGATGCCGACAGCGTGGGTAGTCGTCGGGTGCTCGTCCGCGGGGTGCTGGCTTACCAGTCCGCGGGCCGACTCCCAAGATGACGAGGGGGGGCGCAGAGGCAGTAAAGGCAATGATAGTGGCGGAGTGGCGGTAATGGCGTGGTATGGCGTTGTGGGTGTGGGTGATGTTACGGGCTCGGGAAGGCTGGGCGGGACGCGAGTCGGAAGCGGAGAGGATGGGCGGAAGTGGAGGGAAGAAAAAGAGTCGGGGAGAGGGGAGGGAAACCAAAAAAAAAGTAAGCGACGCCGTTTCAACACATTCGAAAGTCTGTTTTGTGCGGAAACCGTCCGTCGTATTGGCGACCAACCCAGGCGATGATGAGTGAGCGGGTGCGTGGTGTGCTGGCCGTCGTGTGTTTGTCCTTCCGGGCCTTTCGGTGGGGGAAGGTCGAGCGCGGGCTGAGCGGCTCGGTGCAATGACGAATGCGACCAGGGACGGTGGGCGCAGGACCGACACAGCCAGCAACGGCTTGGTGGCAGACCAGTCAGTACTAGGCAGGCGAGGCGAGGCGAGGCGAGGCGTGGCGAGGCGAGGCGTTCAGGTCCGAGCAGGTACGGGCGAGGTTTTGGAGAATGCCTTTTGGGAAGAGACGAGGTCGTCGGCCAGGAGGAGGAGGGGGACGGGAGAGGGAAAATATTGCCCGAATATTATCTGGACCCTAAAGATCCATCCCAAGTTATCGCGCACGCTGGGGGGGGGAAGCTAGAGCGAGGGCGGCCGAGGGAGGGAGGAGGGACTGGGACTGGGACTGGGACCGGAACTGGAGACTGGAGAGGAGCTTCGGGTTGGTGCTAACGAACCAACCACCGGTGGAGGGGCTGGGCCCAGAAGCGGGAGCAGCGCTCGGGCGGATCAACGACAATGGATGCCAAAGACGGGGGGTAACCAGGGCGAAAGCAAAGGCCAAGCAGGGATTTTGCGCTTTTCTTTTCTGGCCGTCCCTGGTTTACTTCGGGGAGGGGTGCATTCGGCTATCGCCTCGACGCAAAGTCGCACGCTGGTGATGCCGAGACGGGTTGAGATGAAAATGGACGAGAAGGGTATTGCTCGCGTGGGTTTCTGAATGGGATGGCCAGCGAGAGAAGAGGAGAGAGAGGGGGGGGGGGTGGAAGAGGGGAGGGGAGAGTTTCGTTTCGTTTAGCAGCCGGGGTTGGGGGGCGGGAGGGGAGGCGCGAGGTATGGGATGTATGGATGTAGAGAGGTAATGAATTTGAAGCACAGCCTGGGCGGATGGGTCAATGATGATGACTTATTCCTCCCAACTGACTCTCCCAAGCCCCAGGGAGGAAGGTTGCTTGCACCTGGACCCGTCCCTCCCCCTCCCCCCCCCGTCGCAGTCGAATAAAGTCCGAGGAACAGCGCGGTTGCCCTCGACAGGACAGGGGCAGTTGGGACCACGCCGCTTGGCGTCAGGATGTGGTGGTGGTGGTGGTGGTGGCCAGGCCGCCCAAAAGGTGCCTGTCGAGCCTGCGCTGGTGGTGGTGGTGTTGGTGGAGGCCGTCCGTCCGTGGTGGTGGTGTCGAGACCGATGCGGCCTACGCACGATACGAACTGCGTGTGCCTGGTTTCGCACAATCCGCGGCTGAGAGTTTGAAACCAAAGCTGGACGACGTGTATCCGATGACTGCCGGCCGAGCACACTGACTGGACGGACGCCGTGTCTAGGGTGCCTGGCAGCCCGAGGGGGGGGCCTGGGTCGTCTGTCTCCACGAAGGAAGGGCGGCCTGTTCATCCTTCTACATACCACCACCCACCCACCCACCCGTCGTCTTCCGTCTTGTCTCGCAACCCTCCACTTCGGGAGGGTCACTGTATGTATATCCTTCCAACTGTCCTTGCTCTGTAAGAAGTACCTGGCTGTACAAGTTAGGTTACCTTGCCCTTCCATACAAACGCATCCGCCGGCCCAGCAGCCCTTTTGGCAAAACCCACCTCACCTCGCCATCGTGTGTGCCCTCCGGTCGCGATGCATCATCTGAGTGGTGCTGCGACCACTACTAATGTCTCTTGAGGGAAGCTTTAGCACAAGGCTGGCGAGTCTGAATGGCCAAAGTCAAAAGCGTCGGGCGGAGGCTTCTGTCGCCAGGAGACGCTAGGTAGCCGGCCGCCGATCTTGCCATCCATCGTTTCCCTTTCCCACCCATCCATCATCGCCGCCGCCGCCGCCGCCGCCGCCCGCTGTCCACCTTTTTTTTCTTCTCCATCTCTCGCCCTCCCTCTCGCACTCTCGCTCCCTCTCACACTCTCTCCCTCCCTCCCTCCAACACCCTCGGTCAAATGGCCTTGCGCGCGCGCGCACGCACACATACATAGGCACACATCCCGAAGAACGCACGTCCGCACAGGCGAGCCAGGTGTCAATCAATCAATCAATCCAAGGGCACATACACAGCAGACACAAGTCCATGTACATAAGTACCTAACTAGCAGTCAGGTATAAAGTGACCTAGTAACCTCCATACCGACAACCCACCCTAAGCGCGCAATCGGCCAGACAAGGGGGCCCCGCCGGTCGGCGGTACCGCCGTTGGATCGGGGTGGGTGGTTGGAGCCGGGGGGGGGGGCTGCTTTTTCTTTCGCATCCTCGTAATACCCCATGGCCACCTCACATATACAGCGCACATCCCATGCTGCCGTCATCCATTAATGCATTCCCAGATCTGGCGGGATGGATTGCCTGGTCGTTGTCGTGGAAATACTTGTAAGTGCTGCTTGGAGGGAGCGGGGGTGGTGGTCGCAGGGAAGGAGGGGCAGGCCAGCCAGCGACGACGGTCGTTCGCGCGTAAGTACTGGAGGTCCAGTGCTCACCCTAGGTTGAAGAGGCTGGCTGGCTGGCTGCCCTTGAACGCCCACCTAGAGCCCTGGCCGTCCGCTTTCCCAGGGCGCTAACATCGGGGCCTTGACCCTACGGCAGGTCCTGAACAGGGGCCTCCCTTTCTATAAAAAGTGCGATTGGCGAGCGACATGGCGCCCTGGCCGGGCCTGGCGTGCCTGCTGCCAGGTTCAGCCCGGGACTGCATCACAAGCACCATGCACAACTCCACCGCCGTCGCGCTACGCGGCCCTCGCGAAGGTTTGGCAGCCAGGCAGAAGCTAGTGGGAAACGAGAGGGGCAGACACCAGCGCGGCGAGGGGAGCAGCGCCGGCCCCAAACTGGGGAGGGGGGAGGGGAGCAAGGCACGCGCATATCATTTCGACATCATGGTCGTCGAAAGCGCCTGCGTGCGCCGCGTGGTCGCGAGGAACGGCCTCCCGCCATCCACGGGCTCTGGCCGCTACCATCGTCACCGACGTCGGTAGTGAGAGGTGACTTGAGCCAGCCGCTTCACTACGGTATCCGTACGAGACAACCCGCACGGTCTCGGCCCCTCCCCGTCGTCCTAGGTGACTTTCCAGTCTTGTCTGCCGCCTTTTGCCTGCCTTCCCAGCCCGCCTCCTGGTGAGCCTGGCAGCCTGGTCAGGGGTTGGTAGGTAGGTACATACCTAGGTAGGTAGGGTAAGTAAGATACATGAACCGAACGAACGACAACCTCTCCCATGCCCACGGGGTGTGTGGTGTGCACCGTCCACGCATGAGACGGAGGTAAGCGACGCGAGACCGGGCGCCCGGGTGTCACCCAAGGCCCGTAGCCCGTAGCAGGTCGAGACAGCAGATGGCGGAGGCGCGGCTTACACAGTCTTAAGCTTATGTGTAGCTCTCCTCCTCCCCCCCTTCCCTGTGGCTGGCACCTGCATACCGTGGTCGGCACAAAAAGGTAGGCAGCATGTCTGTGTTCAGTGAGACACGGCCGCATCGCATCAGGGCTCCCCTTCCCTCAGCGTCCGGGGCGGGCGCACCGGTGAGCTGTGTACGTATTGTAAAAAGTTCCAGCAGCCCAGGCGAGTGAGGAGGTAAGGTACCTAGGTCGCCCGTGGTAACTAGTGGTTCCGTGTCGCGGTTCCGGCGTTGCTGGACCCTTGGCTCGCTGGGCTCGGCACGGGTCAGGGCGGCCAGCGACCGACGGGGGGGGGGGAAAGAGGGTGTCAGTGGGAATTCAGAGATGGGACCACCGGGCGTTGTCGCTTTGCCCCTCTCTGTACCCCTCTGCCCCTCCTTTGCTTTTTGGGCGGCCAGTTTTCCCCCCCTCGGCGCTGACCGAACATCAACAACAAAAGCGACGCCGCCATTCGTCTGGATCTCCGATATCCTGCATTGCTGGCGGGGGTTGGAACGTTTCTGTGTCGACCCCTCGGTGGGGGAAAAGTGGAGGTTAACGATCTTTGACAGCATTCGCTGATGATCTGCGAAGCTTGGCGGCTCTGACGCAACCGAGGATGCCCAAGGGTGATCATTGCTGACGGGCATGGGCTTTTTGGCTCGGGCGCTTCGAGAGGGGCCTTGCTGGGTCGGTACTATACTATGCTTTGCGCAGCCCACTCGGCGCGTGATCGTCTCTCCCCCGACTTTTTTTTTTCCCAGGTTCCCAGGAAACGAGGCGGTGTCGGCCGGCCAGTAACCCGGAGATGGTGACCGCGCCCGGAGGTGAGCGAATTGCCTGCCCGGCCTCACTTTGCCTGCCGATGCTGTTCCCCTGTCACCCTGTCCCATTTGCCGCGTCAACCTACCCAGCACGCATCAGCAGGCTGCGCTGGCATAGACGGGGATGGAAGCTCGTCGCGCCTCCCACGGGGCTAAGAAACAAAAAAAAATTGACCCGTCACACTGACGGGCCTCCGCTGGAAAGCGAGCTGGAACTCTCGAGGGGAGGGGGGGGGGAGGGAAGAGACCCGTGGGCTACGGGCCACGAACGGAGTCGATGGCAGCCAAAGCGGACGATGCGAAAGCCCCCCCGCCCCGCCCCCTTGCTGGCTCGCCCGCAGTTCTCGGCGCCTGCGGATGATATGGTGAGAGTTCGACGGCTAAAAGCCTCTCTGCATCCAATCTCGAGCCGTCTCATAGCCGATGCGGACACTTGCGTTTGCCCATGTCTGGTGGGTGGAGGTTCCTGAAGTCGCCTTTTTCCTGCGGTTCCCGCTTTCAGACGTCGACCTGCATTAACAAGGCACGCCAGCTGACGGCCAGAGCCACCCCTGCGAATGCACCCTTCCCTCAGGCACCGACCGGGTCTCCACCCCTGGCTCGCTGTTTTGCGCTGGCCGGGCGACGGACGTATAGTGTGTAAGTATACGTACATGGATGCGTCCGTACCTACCTACTGGTGGTCGCCTGCATCCAGCTTTCTACATGGATATGTAAGTATGTATGTAAGTATGTATGTACGTGGAAGCAAAAGCACGGCATGGATGGAGACGGGGCCATACTTACGGGCGCCCGCGTGTTCACTAACGTACGGGGCCGTCTGTCTGCCCTCTGGGTCGAGACCGGGCGTTCAACGGATGGCCGCCCCGAGGAGAGTGCAACGGCGGCGGCCACAACAAAATCTACCCCGGCCAACCGCCGCCTGCTGCAAGGCTGAGAGAGCGAGCTTGCCGTGGATCGTAAGAGGCCAGCCTCCTCGGCGCCACGCTCACAACCTCGTCGACGCAACGCTGCCAACGGTTACGGGCACACGGACGAAAGCGGGCCATATCATGGATATCCCCATTAGGTTCTTTCTTGTGCGCTGACTCACCGGGTGCTGGCGGCTGGGCTTTTCGTCCCACGGCGGGGGCCCAGGGTTGTAGGGTAGGTAGGTTGGTTGTTTACCAGCCCGGCATCTTCACGCGTGCCCGCCCGCTCGCACCGTGTCGGGTGAGCTGTCACCGTCCACGAAGCGCGTATGGCCGGGGCCCCCTTCGATTCTCCTACGGCGGCCCTCGTCTCGAACGGCGCAGCCCCTCCCCGGGTGCACACACCAGGATGCTTCTGACGCGTTCTACGCCATGCCAAGCGGGTGCCGATCGGTTGACTTCCCATCTTGCCCCGGCCCATTGCGGCCACGTGGATTAGGTTGGGGTGAACCTGAAGGCCGCCTCGCGACTAAGGGCCTGGTAGCAACCCACAGGCGAGCAGACTCCCGCGAAGACTGAGTCGGGCCAGCCTTTTTGTTGTGTTTGATGGACGGCAAAGGACAGCGACAGCCACAGACAGGCTGTCTCTTCCCCCCCATCCATGTGTGGCGCTTACTCACTTTGGACCAAGGCCGTCCTCGTCGACCTGCCAGTTGCGGCTCATTCCGTTACTCATCGGCAGCAAGCTGCAGCATTTCACCTCCGGCTTAGCACGAGGCCACAGAGAGTTCCCGTTCCCGCAGAGCCTTCTCTCCTAAGCATCGCGGGGTAAAGGTTTCGAATGGTGGCGATGGGTTCCAACCCTCCCTCCCCCCCTCTCCCCGCTTTCCACTGCGTAGGACCCGAGTTTGCCCCGATCATGGACCTCTCTGACCGATGCTGCATGGATGCTTGTTCGTCCCAGCTAGGGCTTCCAGCTTTCGTCGTCCAGGCCCGCGTACTCGGAGGGCGGGGGGGGGGGCTTGTGCGACCGAGGCCGGGCGTTGGTGTGAACGGCAGGGCCAGCTACCGCAACGAGCGATGCGTGTACTTCCAATACCACCATACCTGCGTTCGGGTCCCTGAATGCCAGGTACCTCTTGCGGAGTACCAAGATAGGAACTCCGTGGTCGCATCTACGAGGAATACAAAATACAGGGCACCTAACATGTGCGTCGAAAAGCCCGCGGGGCCCCCCTCCGCCTGCGCGTTTCGAGGTAGCTCCGTACCGTCCCCCCCTCTTCCCCCAAGGGTCGCACACGTCGTGGGTGCCCAGAGAGCCCCGAGAGGTATTGATTGATGTATTAGAGTAGGGAAGCAATGAAGGGGGGAGTGAGTCCTCGGTGCCCAGCATTATTATGCACTCGGGCCTGGGCGAGAACTTCCCAAGGGCTGGTCCCTTCGTCCACGAGGTTTTGTCAGCGTCAACCTCCCCGGGCTTTCTTCCACCATATGCAGCCATACGCACCCCACCGCAATATATCCATATTAGTATGGTGTATTGTTGGTTTGTGCTGCCGCCGTCGTCGCGTGAGCTTGGGTTCCGCAAAAAGACTTTATTGTTGTTCCATGTTACCTCGCCGGCCGACTAAATCGGCACCTACTTTACCTGGGGGGAGGGAGGCAGGAGGGAGGAGGGCGGGCAATATCGAGTCAGGTGTCGCCGGGACTACTGCAGCAAGCAGCACAAGGGCTCGCTCGCATATGCGGTCGGGACCGACGCCAGTCCTCCAGATACCCGTGGATGAATGCATCGACACCGTGGCAGGCAGCTTCGGTCAGCGCTGCGCCTGTGGCGTCTCGGTGTCGCTGTTATGCTTACTTCTTTTTTAGGTTGCCGCCTGCCGAAGGGGCGGTCCAGCCGCCCTGGATGAGGGAGAGGGCCCTGGCCGTTGGCCGGTCGCTTCTTTCTCTCTTTCTCTCTTTCTCTCGAGATGCCAATCAATAGGCCACACGCACAGGCTGACGCTGCGCCGTCGAGGCCAACGCGCTGTCGCTGTCGTTGTCGTCTACCGTCCACTCTTCGCTGCCCATAGCTCTGGAGAATCAAAAGCCGTGCGCGAGAGACAGACCCCCAGCCGCTAGGCGGAGCTCCATTCCCCTCCCCCCTCCTACCGCCCCGAGGCCCAGTCACTACCTAGGTCACTACGCACCCGATGCAAGGCACAAGACCACTCACCAGGTCGGCCGAATCCCTCGGGCCAGCTTACCGCCAGGCACGTATACCGAGTACCTAAGGCGTACGTAGGCGCGCTCGCTAGAAAAACCAGACCTGCTGTTTGCTTTGCCGGCTTGACGCAAGGGGGTGGGACCGCAACGAAGACGTCTCCGTCGCGGGTCGGGATTATTTGGGTGGGTGGCCCCAGGGGGGCTGTCGGCAAGGATAAAGCCTTGCGGCGCTGGACCGCTAGTCAGCCTCGACATGGGCAGAAGGAGGACGACGAGGACGACGAGGTCGCCAAGTTTAGGTGTGTGCTTGTGCCTCGCTTCCAAGAAGTTTTCCGACGCCCTCGATCCCCCCCGAGCGAGGTCTGGTTGCGCGCGCTGCGTCCAAGCGTTCGTTCCCTTACCGGTCGCCCGTCCTTTTTTCGCCTGACCGCTACTCTTTTCCTTTGAAGATGACTCAACCCCTCAGGATCAGGTTCAGGTTGGTCAATCAGGGGAGCGCGGCGCTGAGGAAGTAAGCAGCTCTCTGGGTGATGGGGGGTCGCGGCACCGGCGGTGCATGTGTGGTTCAAAGGGCTCCCCCGGCTGCTGGTGATGTTGGTATCCAGACACTCATTGGAGCCATGTATTGCTGGTGCAGCAGCTGCTACTGCAGTCGCCGTTTAGCTAGGATGGCGGGTGCTGGCTGGGGTCGCTAGGGTCCCACGGGATCGCATAGACACATACATACTATGTAGCAGAGGCCCCGTGGTGGTGGTGGTGTTGGTGTTGGTGGTGGCGACGGCGGCGGCGGCGGAGGCGGCGTAGTAACGTTCCTACACGTTCCTGGAGTCCGTCCTGCACGTTCCGATCCCATCCCCTGCGGCTTTCGCCTGGGCACCGGGGGCGGCGACGAGCTCTCCCTTCCCATGCCCTCCTCCCGTTCGTTCGGTGGTATGTATGTACCTCTTTACACGCATACGACAACGACCCGCCGCGGGCGCTTTTGGAGGACCATCCATCCATCGTCTCCTGCATGCGACCACTGTACTCCGTAGCGGGCGTGCACATGGGTGCATACAACGCGCATGTCGCAGGGAAGCCCATCTATCTGCAAGCGCCGGAGCGTCACACTCGGTTCGACCAATACGAGGCGCTCCCCCCCCCTCAAGAAACAGCAAACCACCCTGCAGATGCATCATGAGCGATTGATTGCCTCTGCTTCTCCCAGCCGATCGGCCCTGGCCCTCCCTTCCTTCCCTCCCCCTCCCTCCCTCCCCAAGCCTACGTCCGCCGGCCCACGAGACACGGCGAACCATCATGGAACCCCGCGAAAGCGAGACAGGCGCCCGGCCCGTCCGGCGACGGTACCGCTCGGGACGTGGCCAACGTGGGTACCTTTTTTTTTTGGACTGTCCTGCGCGACACCTGATGGCATTTCCCGGCGGGCTTCTTCTGCCTCACGCCCAACGCTCGCCAGGTCGACGGGTCCCGTCGGAGGCACGTGGGAGCGGACGTCAGATCACCAAACGGCATTGGTCCGTCCGTCCTTGTCTACTGCAAGTATTTCCTACGTGCATACCCGAGGATGTACGTAAACAATCCCCCTTGGTCACACGGATCGGTGGAAGCCAACGGGGGAGAAAAAAAAAAGCTGGAGGATATGCCGACGGGCTCTCGAGGTCCCTTGTTTTTTCGAACGCCGTCCAATCGGCCGGGAGGGGCTCTCGCCCTCTCTCCCCTCGCTGCTTTGCTACCTGCTTGCGACTGCACAAAGAGGCCCGGCCCCCCGTATGTGTATAACCTGACACGGCGGCTGCCCCGACGAGCGAAGGGGTCCAAGGGGCCGAAGTGGCCATCCCGCCCCCTTCACATGTTGGCCTGGCGCTGCGTTGGCAACGGGGTCGGGACGTCGATCCAGCGCACCAGAGCCTCGCCTACGTAAGTAGTCACCATCGCCGGGGGTAAGCAGAACCGTAGCTGCGGTACGTAGGGAAGGAGGAGGGGGAGGGGGGGAGCGGTCGCTCAGAGGCCGGAAGACACGGGTTTCTTGGTTGGCTCGCGAATGCGCAACATGCAATGCTACATTGGCACAGCGGCCCAATTAGCCGCTTTTCGAGCGGCTGACTTCCCACGGGCTACCGGCCTTCCAGGCGGGCAAGGGTCTCTCTCGCCCGCCCCCCAGGGGCACGGCGTCATCGTACAAAGGGCAGCAAGCAGCTCTGCTTACCCGTTTTCTCGAGGCCATAAAAGTCATGATCGTGGCGAGCGCTCCCCGGTGGTCCTCGCTGGCTCTTACGCGGCCCCGGACCTGCCACAGCGCCCGCCGCACCATGCCACCGTCGAGCCCAGAGGGAGGTAGTTGACGCGGCCTCTGGCGGCTTTTCGTAATATGCGCACACACAAGGCGGTCCGGAGGGCGGCGGGGAAAGGGGGGGAGGGCACCCTTTATCGCCGATAGGTCGACCTAGGTAACCCCAGGGATAGGCCGGTGTCGCAGGTACGCCGCCGCGTATCTGCGCCTACGTCTTGGCCGCCTGGAGGGGGACGCGTTCGACCGTGGCGATGATGATGATGATGATGGGCCAAGTTCGACCAATTGTTCCCCGTTCCAACGAGCGAAGCCCGGCCTCGGAACCGAGCCGGGAAGGGGAGCGCTCTAGTAAGACAGGTGCTCGGACTCGACAGGCGGCCGCGTCGTCGGGGACGGCTCTCCATCGTCCACCGCCCGTGGTGGGCGTGCAAGGGGGAAAAGGGGGAGAAGGGGGGGCTTGTGACAACTGGGACGCGTGGACGGCACGCGGAAGCCCCGGGCGAGGGGGGGGAGGGCCTGCTACCGTAACTTTCGGTGTGTATGTAAGCGGTAAGCTTGCCCGTTACCACACGCCCGTATTGTCACACCCAGGTCACAAGACGAGCCGACGATCCAGGTGGCACGGCGAGGCGACTAGTGGCCCGACTTCAACCCGAGTTGGGGCCGTAGACGTCGAGACCCAGCACCGACGAAATCCATACGCACTGCGGTTTTGAGGTCTGTTCATAATCTCTACCCTCCTCGCTGTGCCTTCTTTAGACTGTATTGGAAAGAGCTCACCCTTTTTACAGACACATCGTACAAAGACGATCACTGTAAGACGTTCTCGGGGGGCGAGCGGTTCTAGCCTCGGGCGTCTCAGCGGCCAAGTCGACAAGCCGCCTGTCCCGACGAACATCTCGTCACTTCGCAATGGTGGCCTCCCTTCCGAGTCGACTAGAGGATCCGAGTGACGGCGCCTCTGCCGGGGGGGTTCTTCAACTTCCCAGGAATTCCAGATCTTTGTGAAAGGACGCGGGGTGATGCCCCTGAAGACCACGATAAAGGGGGTGAAAAAGACAAGAACTCATCGTGGCGGGTCAAACGGCCTCCCAGGTCTTGTTCTCCGGTAGCCGTATGTTCGAAGTCACCTCTCCACTGAGTGGTGGTGGGCGTGTGGGATGTATACCTCCCGCCCAGGGAGTTCCATCGGAGGCTGGTGAAGTCCCCTACACACCAACCCCTCTACTTTCCGGCAGGGCTTCCAGGGACGTTACCGTATGCATATTCTGCGTGTCGGCTTTCTATGGGGGCTCAAATGCCGTACCGATTCCGTGGGTTCTGTGCGGCCGAATCGCGGTTGGTACCATACTCGTTGCACCTTAATGAACATTTCCATTTCACCCAAACTGCTGCGGGACTTCTCGTCAGAGTACCCTTCTCAAGTGCCTAACCTGGGGATATATTTGCGTGAAGTAGAAGGTGGTATGTACAGCAACATGTCCCAGAAATGCTGCGGGCCAAAAGTATTTGACAGAAAGAGGGAGTCCCCCGAGGCGACGCCGTGTCGGCCATCTGCGCCGTCCCTGCGGCCTTATAGGCTGAACTACGCCATCGTCATAGCCATCGTCATAGCCATCACGCCTCTAGCAGGTCGTCGCACCGTTAGGAGTGCCACTGCTGGCCTGGTAGGCGCCGTTGGCATCGCCCAGGCACTCGGCTGCGAGGAACTCGGTCAGCATCCGTTCCGCCATGGACCGGGCCCGAGGGGTCAAGGAGCGACTTACCAACAGTGACGAGCTTCAGGTTGTTGGCCTTGGCCCACTTGATCAACCACGGCACGAGCTCGTTGACGGTGGAGGCGTAGACTTCATGCATGAGGGGAATATGGCCATTGCCGCCGGGGCCGGCCTGCTCGAACTTCTGCTGGCTCTGGGCAGGCGTTTGGTTGTTCCAATCTCCGGAATCAATATCGTCCGTCACGACAGAGTACTTAGGTATATCCAGGGTTAGGGTTAGGGTTACAGAGTACTTAGGGTTATCGAGCCTTAGGGTTACTTACGCCCATGCCGGCGAGAGTCTGCAACATGCCGGGGCCGGTGCCGAGGAAGGGGGGCCGCATGTAGGCGGGCTTCTTGCCGAAGATGTTGACCATGGCTTGCTCGAGCTGGGCCATCTCGCTCTGGATCTTGCCCTGGTTGGCATTGCCGAGGTTGGCGTGCGACCAAGTGTGCGAGGCGATCTGGTGACCGCTCGCGAAGGCCTTCTTGATGGCGGCGGCCTGGTTGTAGATGCAGCCGTAAAGGGTGCCCGTCATGAAAAAGGTGGCCTTGCCGCCGGCGGCATCCAGCGTGTCGACGAGCTTGGAGGTGTCTGTGTGGGTACGAAGCCATCCCGGTCAGCAACAAGATTCCATGCTCTCGGCTATCTCTCGACCAGTGACTTACATTGACCGGGGCCGTCGTCAAAGGCCAGTGCCAGCACGCCTGGCTTGGCACACTTGGTGATCACGGTGCCGGTCGTGTGCTGGCGGCGGATAAGGTCGACTGGCGACGACACGCTCGCGGCCGAGGCGCCCAGCGCGAAGGTCAAAGCCTGAACCACGGTAGTGAAGTGCATCTTGAAGAAAAGATATCGTGAAATGGTCGAAAGGGGAGTAGGAATGCCGGCAGCCTGAGGACATGCGGTGACAGGGCCAGGCCGGCTTGGCTTTATATGAGGGATTCGTCTATACCAGGGAGACGTGGAAGACCAGCCGCATCCTCAACCGATCCTCTAACCCCCGGCCGGGTCTTGCCTGATACAACAGGGCCGAAGGGCTCCGCTGCGTGAGATAGATTGCCAGCCCAGCCCCGAGTTGCCAAGTTGGGTCGTCAGGGGCCCCCCCACAGCGCATGGACAAAACCCGTTCAGGACCTTTCCGGCTTGGCCTGCTCGCCTTCGGCAATTGTTCCTCTCTGGGTGAGCTTCTCATCCCTCGGTCATCGACCCGGGCCGCCTTGCAGACCCAGCAACCCATGGCTGTGGCATGCTAAGTCCACCAAGCGTTTGCATCCTCCGGGCGGGTGGTGGCCATGGATGATGGATAGATACTCAGTACAACCAACGTGGGGCGCGGGCTCATTTGCTTTTAGCCGCCGGCAATCAATGCCGGACCAAGCCAGTTGTTTGACGAACATGATCGCCTTGGGGCCCTGCCAGTCAAAAGCTTCGACCTGATTACGGAGGATCTGGGATAGATTTGCGGCTGTGGGTTGGCGCCGCAGGGATGCGATCCGCGTGACGATGAGGAGGACGAGGTCAACGGTCGCCGCCCGTCAAAGGGAGGAGCCCTGCGCCCCGGCCGCAGAGACGAGCGCATATGCCATGCCCGGGGCGCCATCGTACGAGCTTCGCGGGTGCGTACACCGATGGTCCTATGCGATCGTACAATTACAGGAGAACGAGGGGCCCAGGGGGGTTTGAGCAAGGTGGTACCGACGATTGGGGCAACGAGGTATCAAATATGGATGGGATGTAGGTACGTTTGGTAGGTTGTCTGTCCATCGGCAACCCGTGGCGAGGGATCACCATTGTATCCATGCCCGGGAGGGCGACCGGGGGTTTGTTACAGTGGAAGCCAACAAAACAACAAGGCAGGGGGGCGCCGGTTGGGGGTGAAAATAGAGTAAAAAGCAGGAATAGAAGCCTACTCTGAGAGAAGGCCTCTATTATTACATCCAGTCTGGTCTGTCTGGTTGAGGCAAGCTTTGGGTACTTCAGATGGAAGTAACGGCAAAGAGGAATGACAGAATGGAATAATAAAAAAGTATCCCACATGACAAAAATGACTGGGGCGAGATTCGAACTCGCGCCTCTTACGAGATCCGAAAACACCTGATGCTTTTGCACTAGGAAGTGGGATAACCAAACTGGGGTTACCAGTAGGATAATCTTGACACTTGAGTCGGACGCCTTAGACCGCTCGGCCACCCAGCCCGTGGACTAATCACCCGGACGCCTCATCCAGTGGTGCACGGACCAAAGAAAGAGATGTGGGGATCGGTTGTTGAAAGGAGTCGATTTAATTCAACCTATATCTGGCAGGCACGGAGTGGGACGGACCTCAACTCATCCACTTGGCTTGAGCCTTTTGGCCATCAACCTCGACTACCTACCTACCTCCATACCTACTTACACAAGTACCGTCTCTGGCTCAAAGAACCAGCGAGACTCGCCAACATCGCCATACCGGCGCCACTTGTACGTCAATGAGCGGCTCGATTCCCGATCGGCAAGAGCTGGCTGGGGCTATTATCTGACGGGCAGCTGGTGCTCAGCAACCTCCTAGCCTTGGATCACCCCTAGATCCCACAGGAAGACGTCTATTTGGCCCTCGGCGGGCCAGACTGACCGCCTATACTGGCTGACAGACTGAGCCGCATGATAAAAGTTCCCACCGGCGGAAACTTTGAGATGAGGAATGGCCTGCCCGGCCGTCACGATCAGGGAGAGATGAAAGCCACCGAGCCGGATCAGCGCGGCTGACACCTCCAGCCACTTCTCGGTAAAGTCGACGTCAGCTTGACTGGGACGGACCGAAGCGTGTCAACCCCGTGCAAACCCCCTCCCCTGAACCCAGTCGAATACGAGCATCGCGATGGTTGTGGGGCCCCCATTGCTGGTGACAGAGGCCGCCGAAGACGAAGTGCCGTGATCCAGGTACCGTACTCTGCCGGCGAGAGAATGTGAGACGAAGCTGACTGGACATGTGTGAGTTTTCGAAATCGATAGTCCACGGGCACCGGCCCCCCCTTTCGACCAAAAGGGGGGGCATGGGATGCTCTATGTCTCCTCTGGTTCAGCCTGGGCTCCTCGCCGGGTTGTATAAAAGAGCCCGTATGTCCGCTGGCTGCCACCACTGGCTGCTAAAGCATTGAATTGCCTCCTGTAAAACAAAAGGCAGTGGGCACATCGTGGGCCATACTACCAAGCGCTCGTCGAGTACCTTCTCAGTGTTCCACCCGGGATGGCGGTCGCTCTTTCGTCCGGCCCCGGCGGCGGCGTCGTGTCTGCACTCTGGTACAATGAAATGCCGGCTTGCAACACCACCTTCAAGCCCTTCGAGCCGCTGGGCTGTTACAACATGACCGGTCCCGAGGTCCTCGAGATGCGGAGCGAGGCGGACCAGAACCACATGACCCAGAATGGCTGCGCGGCTATCTGTAAAGGTAGGTTGACCAGGCCATCCCCTTCCTCACCTCTGCTCACGGATAACCACAGGCAACGGATTTAAATTCGCGGGACTGGCTTACATCGGCGTCTGTTACTGTGGCGCAGAGATCGAGTACTCTGCCCCGGTGTCCATGGACCACTGCAGCTATGACTGCTCAGGCGACCACAGCGAGAAGTGCGGAGGCGACAATTACATCAACCTTTTTCAGGACATGACCTTCCCCAACAAGTCGGCCAGCACCATCCAGGACTACAAGTACAAGGGCTGCTGGAATGACAACAGCCTGAAGCACGGGCGTGCGCTCATCTACAACCAAGACATCCCGGCCGAGCAGATGACGACCGAGAAGTGTCTCGAGGCCTGCCTGGAGAACGGCTACCGATTTGCCGGCACCGAATTTTACAGCGAGTGCTTCTGCGGCGTAACCCTGGATGAGGAATCGACCTTGGTATCGGAATCCGAATGCGACACCCCTTGCAGCGGGAACGCGGAGGAGGTGTGCGGCGGCCATGGCCGCCTCAGCATCTACGAGAACGACGATTACGAGTCCACGGAGCCATGTGGCGACTCCCACCCTAACCTGAGTCTTTCCTCGCCTCTGCCCTCGACCCCGGCCACCTCGTCCCCGGCCACCTCGTCCCCTGCTCCCCCTGGCAGCACGGGGACTTTGTCGAGCGTGCCGCCGCCGCCGCCGCCTCCGGATCATGCGACCAGTGAAGTGAGTGAGAGCACTCAGAGAACCAACACCTCCCGCTTCACTCCTGCCCCTCCCCCCACCAGCACTTCGACTCATCCTACGAACAACGTAACCCCGCCACCCCGGGAGACTACTGTGACTTCCGGAACACCTCCCCTCCAGACTTCAACAACCTCGACTCAGTCTTCGGCACCACCTCGGCCTCCTCCGCCTCCGCCTCCCCCCCAGTCTACGGGACCAAAGCCTCCGCCGCCGCCTCCTCCTCGCCCTCCACCCAAGTCTTCGGCACCACCACCGCCGCCTCCGCCTCCACCTCCATCGTCCACTATTACGAGCGTGCCTCCCTCTTCTGCGACCACGAGTCCCGTCTGCGTCAGCACCGTCGCACCATCGCGGGACGATCAATGGGGCCTTAGAGACGGCAAGTGGGATTCGATCCCATTGCCAGGCTGGAAGGACGCGAAGTCCTGCATGAAATCCATCGGCAACTGCCTTGCTCAAGTCGAAAGCTGCTTCAAGCATGGAAAGTGGCCGGATAGCATGGATTGTTACGACTTCAAGGATTGGTAAGGAGCATCGCCGGAAGAATACCCCGCAGCACCAGGCTCTCCGACTGACTTGCTTCAGGTGCTTCGACGTTGCCAAATGTTGTCAGCATGGTCACAGGGGCGGTAAAGACAAGGAGAAGTGCCTTGCCATGAATCCTCCCGATAGCCCCAAGGACAACGAGCCCTCGACGGTTACGGTGCCTTGCTCTGCAACACAGAAACCACGCGTACGTTAATTTCACTATACAGACCCGACGCCATCCATGTATCGCTTGCTGATGAGCTATAGCCGCCGGCGTCTACTAAAACGGCGGCCCCTGGCCTTCCAGCGCCCACGCCTTCTACTCTGTGCCGACAATCCGAGAGTAAAGAATACAACTACGGGAGGCAAAACCCAGTCGGTGGTATACACCAGCCCATTGTCCAGTGCAACAACATTGAATCTGAATTCCGCCGGGGTGAGTTCCGTCCCCACACTTGGCCTCTTGATCACCACGCTCTGGATCCCTCGCAGCCCAGTCACTAACCCTCACCCCCGCCAGGTTACGCCCTGAAGCTCTTCAACGAGAAGGACAGCAGGGAGTGCAAAAAGTACAAGAATAATCAGATGTCGCAGGCCTGCGAGGAGGCCTGCCAGACGCAGTACTCGCACTGCATGGACACGTACGCGCGCGGCTGCCACAGCAACGGGCAGCACCTGGGGCGGGACTACGGCCAGGGCAAGCAGTGGGACAAGCGCGAGGCCGCGCCCAAGAGCTACTTCGAGCTGGCCCGCAGCGACGACGCCGTCGGCACCTTCAGCAACCGCAAGAGCGGCCAGGGCCACAGCCGCTGGGACTGCGACGGCGAGGAGGCCGAGGCCGCCTGCCTGCACCAGTACCGCGGCTGCAAGGACGTCAACCGCTCCCTGCAGAAGCCCAAGGACAAGTGCGAGAAATTCGATCGCGACGGCTACTAGTGGCATCTCCGAAGGGGGCGCCTCGCCACGCCCCCAAAAACACCTTTCGCTCATTTTACGGGGCAGGTCGCCCACACGCTCCTTTAATGTTCACTGCTTGAAATAGGGAGAAAGACGATCAAAAGCGAACGATCAAGATAGATTAATAAAAGCGATTCCTGTTTTGGATTGTATAGTCCCATGGGCATACTGGCCCTGCTGTGCAGGCGGGTTATGGTCCCGATTTCCAAGCACCAGGAGATTACTCTGTAGGCATACCGGCAAGCCCAACCCGTCACTGGGCCCTATCGCGAGTAGATAACGTCCACGCGAGACGATGGCCTGGCACGATATAGGCCTGGGACGACAGAGGCGTTCCTTACTCATAGAAGATCACGGGCACGGCCATCTCCAGATCTTGCGTCGGCACCAGGCAACCGACAGCACCCCTGCCCAGGGCGCAACTCCGCTATTCCATGATGTTGCATTGCCCATACGAGTAAGCGAAGCTTGGTGAGGGAGGATAAGCCGACCAGACATGACACGGCCGCTTGGAGAAAGGCCGACCCCGTGTCGCAAACCAAAGTCCATTACGCCCGCTAAGATTGCCCCTTCAAAGATGCTGCCGCATGTATATACATGGAGTCATATAGGTAGATCAGGCCGAGCAATGCTGCTACCCTTTCACGTCTCGATCGCACCAATTTTCCCTTCCCTCGAAGCATTACTTCTTCTTGCCACCAAAAGAGCCCTCGAAACCGGCACGGCTCTTCTTCTTGGTGGGGCCGGGCTTCTTCTTCTTGCCCGCCTTGCCCAGCATCTTTTGCTCCTTGCGAGCCTTGATGTTGGACTCGCGCTTCTGCTGCCGCGCCTTCATGCTCTTCTGGACGCCCTCGGACCGTTCGGCCCAGGCCTTCTCGCTCTTTTTCTTGCCCTGCTCTTTGCGCTTGACCGCCTTCTTCAGGAGCTTCTCGTCGTCTCGGATCTTTTCGCCCTCGGCGCGCTTCCTCGCCGTCAGCCAGGCCTCCTTCTCGGCAATGTCCTTGCGCTTTTCCTCGTCCATGGCCTGGAGACGCTTCTTCTCGTTCTGAACCTTCAGCAGGGCCGTCTTGGGGTCGGACGGGCCCTTCTTCTTGGCACTGCTCAGCTCGTGACTCAGGTCATGCGACAGCTTGGTGCCGTCGCCAAAGGCGACGCGGCCAAAGGCAAAGTTGTTGTCGGCCAGGTCGACCGCTGGGCTCAGAATGCCGCCGGGGGAGTTGCGGGCCGAGGCGAGGGCCTCCTCCCGCTTCAGGTCCTCCTCCTGCTTGGCCTTCTTGCGCACCTCTTGTTTGTGCGCTTTCCGCTCAGCCTGCTTCTGCCGGCGGGACTCAATAAGTTCCTGGCGTGTGCGGATGGGTTTGCCGTCGGGGCCGTCGGCCTTGCGTTCCTGGCGCAGGGATTGGATGCGGGCGGCAAGGCGGGCGCGGAGCGCCACGGTGTCCGAGGTCATCTTATGCTGTTTTGGCTTCTCGGCGGTGCCGGCCCCCGAGGAAACCGAGGTGGTAGATGGCGCCTGGCCGGTCGAGTCGGCGGGGGTGCCGTTCGGGTCGAAAACGGGGGAGCCGGGTTCCGATGGCGAGGTGGAGGCGGCGGCGGCGGCGTCATCATCATCATCCGACTCTTGTGCGAGAGCAACCGTCATATCATTGGCGTCGGCGTCGGCGTCGTCTACATCCGAGGCTTCTTCGACATCTGAGGCATCCTCAGCGTCTTTATCTTCCTCCTCGTTGGTCGCGTGCGGCGTCTCGTCCGATGCTGATTTCGAGGGGCCGGCTTTGGTCTCGGGCCTTACCTCTCTGGTTCCCAGCTTGATCTTGTTGACGCCCGACTTAATCTTCCGTCGCTCGTAGGCGGCCTCCTCCTCGCGCAGCTCCTTGCGCTCGGCCTTGCGCTCCTTGCGCGCGGCCTTCTTCTCCTCCTTGCGGCGCTCGGCGGCGCTCTTCTTTTCCTCCTCGGCCGTCATCTTCTGCTTCTTCTTCTTGAGGCCCTGGCCGGGCAGCTCGGCCTCGACGCCCTCGACATCAGACCAGTCATCGGCCGAGTCGGCCTCGCCCAGGTCGCGCTTGCGCTTCTTCAGCGCCTGCTCGTCCATGATTTCCTTGACGCTCTTGTTGAGCTCGCTGTCGGGGTCCAGCTTGTTGCGGCGGGCCTCCTTGGCCTCGGCCTTGGTCTGCTTTGTCCTCTTCCCCGTGGTCTCCTGCGAAGGGGCGTGGACGTCAGCAAAGGTCCAGACCCGCACGGGACACGGCGCTGGGAAGGGCAGCGGCGGATACGTACGTCGACCTCTTCGCCATAGTACATTTTGGCGGGGATTAAGGAGAGAAGGCCATCAAAGGCCTTGGCGTGGTCGCGCAGGCGCTCCTGTGGGAAGACAGACGTTTAGTTTTCTCCGGCCCGTCAGAGCCAGGGCGGCGGGGTGGCGGGCCAAACGCACCTGCAGCGAGGACTCGGCCATTGTATCCGTTTTCTACCACGAAGCGGGAGGGGAACTCGAGCACCGGGGGGAAACAACCAACACGGCGTGGCGGAGGTTGGGGGAGGGGGGAACAGGCGATTGCTGGGGAGCGAGACTGGCCGTGTTGCAAAGCAAAGCCGCAGCGACACTTTTTTCTGTCGCCGATAATTCTAACAGGGACGCCTGGCAAAAAAGCACCTAGTTCCAGGCGAGTCCCCGCCTTCCTTCTTAATGGCAACGAGTGCAGCAGGGGCGTTGCTGATTGGCCCCGCGCGGTATGGGTTTTCCGCCGGCTGGAAAATTTCTGTGGCTCGTTGAGGGAAATCTTGGCGGGATTCTGCTGGTTTGCTTCTAGTGCTTATCGGGTGAGCGGTGAGTGGTGCTTATTGGAGACAGCCACACCTGAGCCACACAGGCGAGGGGGCTTCCGACATGTACCATAAGCCATGAATGTGGTGGCCATGAATGAGGGACAGGTATGTAGGAGGTAGTGATTGATCGAGGATATATTATGTACATATGTATTTTGTACCATTATCTGTTTCGTCCAATGCTGTCCGTCAACATCCCTCCAGCAGGCGCTACATGTAGTAATGACAGAAGTGGTATTGGATGGGATGGGCGTGATGACTGTGTGGTCGGCCAGCTGATGCCCCAGGCATCACGTCACGGGTGACGGCCCCGGAACCGAAGACTGGATCGATCATCGATTGTCGGTGTCTTGCATGAACTTCTATGGGAAGTTCATGAGAAAAAGGTTACTCTTGAGTAGGTACTCCGCCCGTACATGTATGCACGGCACGGTAACAACGGGGGCAGGGGTTGGCCAGATAACCCGCTCGCGCCCGAAACCCTCGCGTGGCCCCCCGTCTCTGCAAAGCGTGTCACGGGTGAAATCGGTACGTCACTCTGCTTGGTTAGCCGGGCCCAGGGCCGTCGGGTTTTTTCTACTGGCTGGGCTGCTGCTGCTGCTGCCGGGCCGGAGCTTGCAACACGATGGAGAGAATGGAGAGAATTGGAAGGCCAAGAGTGGAAGAGGCCTGATGTATGTCAGTCAACCTGCCCGCCCGCCAGCCTGCTTTTGCAGCTGCTGCAGACGCCCTTTTGCTGTCTGTCTCGTCTCCTGGTGCTGGCGGCGGCGGGCCTGCGGGACCACGGCTAAGCGTAGAAGCCGTAAGGTAGGCTAGGCGGGTGTTCGAGGGCTGTGACTGAGCTTTTTCTGGAGCTCCCGGTTGGAGCGTTTTGTTTCTCCAATCCGTTCCCAGACGTTTCGCAGCCGCTCGCCTCGTCTCGTCACTCTCCCTTCTTGGCCTCTGCGTCAAATAAACCCATCCGGATAACCTCAGCTACGAAACCGTCGCCTCCCCCATTGCAGGCTGTGGGCAAGCATCCAGTCTTGTGGCTTCGTCTTCTACCATCTAATATAATATCTGCTCGCCTCCCCTGCCGGCGTCGTGATCGACTGCAACGGTCCCGTGTCTCTCTCCCTCCCCCCGTCCGCGCTCTGCCCCGTCACTCACAGCCCGACCAACCGCCACCATGTTCTCGAGAAGACTTCTCACCACCGCGCGCATGGCGTCGCTGCGCCGACCCATGCAGCAGCCCCTGCGCGGCGTGCCCCTGCCCGCCATGATGGGCCAGGTCCGCACCTACGCCGACGCCCTGGTCAAGGTCCCCCAGATGGCCGAGTCCATCACCGAGGGCACCCTGAAGCAGTGGAACAAGCAGGTCGGTGACTACGTCGCCCAGGACGAGGAGATCGCCACCATCGAGACCGACAAGGCAAGCTCTTCCCTCCCCGCGGGCACCGTCACGCGCCCTGGTGCGCGTGGGCCGTGTCCGCGCCGCCGCCGCACGCCCGGCACCGTCACTAACCGGCGGCTGTACAGATCGATGTGGCCGTCAACGCCCCCGAGGGCGGTATCATCAAGGAGTTCATGGCCAACGAGGACGACACCGTGACCGTCGACCAGGAGATTGCCAGAATAGAACCCGGTGAGGCCCCCGAGGGTGGTGCTAAGTCCGAGTCCAAGGAGCCCCCCAAGGAGGAGGCCGCTTCGACCGAAGCGAAACCCGCCGAGCCCAAGGAGGAGAACAAGCCCGCGCCCAAGCAGGAGGAATCCAAGCCGGAGCAGTCCAAGCCCGCGCCCGCCCCGAAGAAGGAGACGCCTGCTCCCAAGCAGGACTCCAAGCCCGCCAAGGATGCCGGCCCGACCCTGGGCAGCCGTGAGGAGCGCCGCGTACGTTGAAGCCCATGCCCCCTACCCTGCGCCCGCCGCGCGCTCTGTGCCTGCATACTGACATGGCCCGCGATGTACAGGTCAAGATGAACCGCATGCGTCTCCGCATCGCCGAGCGTCTCAAGCAGTCCCAGAACACGGCCGCCTCCCTGACTACCTTCAACGAGGTGGACATGTCGTCGCTGATGGAGTTCCGGAAACTGTACAAGGACGACGTCCTCAAGAAGTCGGGCGTCAAGCTGGGCTTCATGAGCGCCTTCTCGCGCGCCTGCGTCCTGGCCATGCGTGACATCCCCGCGGTCAACGCCTCCATCGAAGGCGAGAACGGCGGCGACACCATCGTCTACCGCGACTACGTCGACATCAGCGTCGCCGTGGCCACCGAGAAGGGCCTGGTCACGCCCGTCGTCCGCAACGTCGAGACCATGGACATGGTGACCATCGAGAAGTCCATTGCCGACCTGGGCAAGAAGGTATGCTTGGCGACAACCCACCCAGCCAACCAACCCCCTTTTGCCGCCAGTCCGAGACTAACAGTGTGAACCCAGGCCCGTGACGGCAAGCTGACCATCGAGGACATGGCGGGAGGCAGCTTCACCATCAGCAACGGCGGTGTGTTCGGCTCGCTCATGGGCACGCCCATCATCAACCTGCCCCAGAGCGCCGTCCTGGGTCTCCACGCCATCAAGGACAAGCCCGTCGTCGTCAACGGCAAGATCGAGATCCGCCCCATGATGTACCTGGCTCTGACCTACGACCACCGCCTGCTGGACGGCAGGGAAGCCGTGCAGTTCCTGGTCAAGGTCAAGGAGTACATCGAGGACCCGCGCCGCATGCTGTTGTAAGCGCGCCAAACCAAGGGATACCCGTGTACCTGTTTTCGTGGGGGGAGTTTGGGGGGAACCCAGACGTGGGAACGCCTGGGCCGGGTTCGCCCGGATGCACCATGTTCATAGTGTACAATACAGAATCATGCATATCGGGGCGCATAATTTAGACCAAGGGTTGCATTTGGCCGATAGGAGTATGTGGCCGCTCCGGTGGCCCCCATTCGGTAAGTCTGTATACGGAATAGGCACCGCTAGAAGGGACTCGCTGTGGTTGCGTGTTGCCATTGTGACTGGGCGAAGGATCGTTTGCCTGGCTACCGAAAGGAAGAGAGCTGCTGTCTTTGTTTTTTTACAAGATGAACACAGATGGGTCGAACCGTGTAGGTCACGTTCCCGTCTACCTACCTACCTACTTATACAAGGTTCCGAGTCCAGGAGAGTCTGGGTGTGCACGCAGGTACGTGTGGTGTGAACGCTCGGGCTTCATTG
The DNA here is from genome assembly GCA_029489945.1 of Nigrospora osmanthi. Classification (NCBI taxonomy): domain Eukaryota; kingdom Fungi; phylum Ascomycota; class Sordariomycetes; order Amphisphaeriales; family Apiosporaceae; genus Nigrospora; species Nigrospora osmanthi. Next base: position 1,244,242 of record CP120503.1, on the reverse strand, counting down.
GGGCTCTAATACAGAGGTGGTTCAGCATGGGAGGTCAGTCATTACCCGTTGGCGTTCCTCTTCATATTCCGGAACGGTAATTGTTTTTACCAGGCGGTCTGCAGGTATCTATCTCCTTGGGGGTGAGCACAGGGTCTTCCCGTTGCCCTCGACACGGCCTTAACCACGCCCTATACATCACTAACAAGCTGAGGGGCTACCACCACCCCCGCGCTGCTTGGTCATTCTGGGGGTTCATTTACGTCCTCGTCCCCTCATCCCCTCCCTACACCTCGGGCCCCTGAGTGGCATCGGTTGGCCTACCCACGTATCACCTTTTCTTCGCCCCCTCCAAAGTCTCTCGTCTCAGGCGTCCCCCCCCCCCCTTTATTAAAACAACGTGGCGACGATAATGCTCGTGAAAGCATCGGTGCCCGCCGGCAGGACCGTGTGTTCCTCCTCCTCCTGTTGCTGCTGCTGCTGCTGCTGTTGCTGCAGCTGCAGCAGCATGCGGCCCGTCGTCGGGGTCCAGGCCAAGCCGTCGCGCGCGCGCCGCCACTCGGCCTCGAAGCGGGCGTCCCACAGGGGGGCGGGGGCCGGCAGGGGCATGTCGAGGACCAGGGCGTCGTCGAGGGCCTCGTAGAAGTAGGCGTCGAGCTTGCGCAGGCGGGCCGCCAGCACGTTGACGGCGTGCGCGAGGAAGAGGGTGCGGCGGAGGGTCTCGACGAGGCACCAGCGCCGCCAGGCCGCCGGCGCCGCGTCGCCGACCAGCTCGCGGCGGTACTGGCGCGCCACCTTGCGGCACATCTGCGAGACAAAAACCGGGGGGCGGTCGGTCGGTGAGCATGGCAACCCCTCGCGGGGCCCGGCAGCGGGCAGGGTGTGTGTGTGTGTGTGTGTGTGTATCGGGTTCGCTCACCTTGAGCAGGAAGGACTGGTGCAGCTCGCCGCTTCGGTTCTGCTCCGCCGAGTCGCTGAGGAGGTCGAGGGTCTGGTAGACGACCATGGCGTGCAGAGCGGCCAGCATGTCCGTCTCGGAATCGCACCGGGGCTATGCCGCCAAGTCGATGTCAGTCACTCCATCGGGTCGCTATTCTCTCCCAACCTGGGCCGGAATGGAGGGCATTGCGGGATCGGGGGGGGGGGGTGGTAACTGAAAAAGATTATCTTACAAAGGCCTTGATGAGACGGTCACGCTCAGCCTTGACAATCTCGTGGGCAAAGCCACGGCTGCTCGGTGTGGCCCCGGCAAAGGCGTTGGTGCAAACCATGGCCCGCGCGATCGGACCTTCGCTATGACGGTAGAGCTGGCCGTGGACGAAGGGCGGTTTGTCCGGCGTAGACATCATCGGCAGGTAGCCTCTGATGAGGCCGGCCATGTCCTCGGGGGACATGGGGGCGTCGCAACCGCGGCCGGCGGACTCGGGCCCATGCCCGTCCGTGTACCTGCTGTCGCTCCGCGCCGGCATGTCGTGACAGGGATTGGAGACGGAAGCGGCCCTGTGCAGGCTTGACGGCGCGGACGATGCTCCCAAGCTGTTGGGCGTGCCCTGGATATGGTTCCAAAGGGAGTGGAAAGCCATGTCGCTGTGATCCAGCTGGGTGCCCGTCCAATCCATATCCTCGGAGACACCGAAAGGGCCATAAGAGGGCCGATGGCCCTTGTTGTCCCCCGCCGCCGCAGGTTCGATCAACGGAAACCCGCCATGATTGCCATGGTCCACCCCGTGGTACCAGCTGGTGTTGACCTGAACATGGCCAGGCACGCCCATGGGGAGGGTCGAGGCCGAAACCGCCTCGCCCGTAGCGGCTGCGTACTCCGCCGCTGCTCTGGTCAAATGGACAGGTAGTCCCATACTCGTAAAGAGGCCCACTTCGACGCCGACGGTCGAAATGGACTGGTTGGACGAGGTGATACTCTCGACCTCCTCCTCTCCAGCAACGTCGTCGTCGTCGTCGTCGTGGAGAAACGCGTCGTTTTCGTCAAGACCGACCGAGTGTCTGGTTATGGCATGGTTTTTCAGGGCGCCGTGGGCTGGCGACCCCAAAAGACCAGCTTCCGGGTCCTGTACCTCCCCCCTCGAGCCCCGTAGGCCCCCATCCACCGCCACCACCTCGGTTGTGGTGTTGTTGGCGATGGCTCCCACGTACTCGCAGGGGAGATTGCGACTCAAACAACGACGACAAGATGGCTGCCCCTGGTCGCAACCCAGCTTGGACACGGCACAGGCGCGGCAGGACTTTCGCTTGGACCGCTTGGGCTTGGAGAACTTGTGGACGCAGCGGCGCTTGTGCCGGTCCCGGAGGTCGCCTGGAGGCGCCGGGGAGGCATCGTCAGCTTCAGTAGGCACGCTGGGGCGGAGAGAATTGGGAAGGGGGGAGGGAGTCTGACGTCTGTCAAACACCTTGCCGCAGATGCCACACGCATGGGCCGGTCCGGGGGCCACGGGCACGGGGGATGGGACGACGCCGTGATGCCGCGTCGCGTCGTGCGCTCGCCACGCGCACATTATGTACAACAGGGCTCTCTCACTGTTCTACGGCTGACCCAGTATTCCCGCTGGCGCAAGGACTCGGCCATGGGGCGCGATGGCCGTCGTGTTTTATTCCGGGCTGGCATACTAAGAGGGCCGCATGGCTATGCCCAACGTCAGCAGCCCCCGATGCATCATCCGGCGGTGCGGGGGGGTGGAGGGAGGCGCTCGACGCCGGGCAGCCCAGAGAGAGATTAGAGGCGACGACGGGAACAGCCTCTCCAATGCCCCCCTCCCCTGAAAGTGCAGATCCTCCGTGACATCTAAAGAAAGCCGCATCCCCTTTTCGAGGCGGCCCGTCATGCTGCTTCTGCCGCGCAGGGCAGCGTAGCGCCGCAGCAACGTACGAAGCCCGACCGGTGGAACAGAGATACGTACGTGTGTTACATGGGCCAGGTAGTATTTAGCTGGAAAATCCCTTGCAGCTGGGAGCAGAAAGACACATCTTGGCGCCCAATCGCCGCTGCAGAGAACCAACGGAACGGGTTAGCCGTCGGTCGGGAATGCCCTTTGATTGGATGGGGGGGAAGCCTTACAGGACGACGAAGGCGGCGACGACGACGGCGGTTGCGTGGTCGAGGGAGGCAACACGGGGGAACCTATCAACGCATCTCGACGGCCAGCGCTCGTAAGGCCCCTTCCCGCCAGCGAGGCCAGACCGGGGTGATGGTCCATGGAATATGCGCCACGGATGGGACGAACGTAGGCAGGAACGACGCTATCAGACGGCCACGGGGCGACCAGGACAAGGGGGCCGGCGCGGGCAAGCCCTGTGATGATCGGAGGTCGGGGGTCGGGGGTCGGACCGTTCCATTCTGCAAGACAAGACGTTCACTAAGGGGGGCTAATTACTACCTCGGTATCGTGAGCCCAATTCTGAGAAGACTGGGCTCCAATGGCACTCGCCTGGGGGATGCGGATGGAACTCGTCGCAGCCCCCCCCCCCTCTGACCCCTTCTATGGACTCGCTGCTCCGGCAAGACTCGATTGCCCAAGATAAAGAGATAAGTACTCACGTAAGCCCGGCGTGGTATGCAGCGCCAGTGCACGTCTGGTGCTTCACTCTCTGCAGCCCCTCCCGAACCTGCGGCCTGCTGTCAGGCCCGGAACGGCAGACCGTGCCCTCTTCTCTCGATGGTCTCCTTCATAAATACGTAGGTGCTGGGCCCCCCCGTATGAACCAGCCTCTCGGGACGCGGGGCGGGACCGTCACAACAGTCCTGCAGCTGTAGGGTTGCCAATTTGCCACCAAGACCCAAGAGTCCTGACAGCCGACGGGGGGGAGGGGGAGGGGGGCGCGGACACACGTTGGCATCACTTCGCTGCACGTTCGTGGGGGGGCATAACGGACCGGTGAGGCGGCGGGAAGGGAAAACCGGGGACGACGGCCGGAGTAGTTTCGGCCCAGCCGCCCGCAAATCAACCCGCCCACGCCCCCGCCAACGGCCCGGACGCCCAGCATGTCCATACACAAGTAGTACGTGACGCCAAGGAGGCGCGCCGACGTCGCTCCGAGCTCCCATGGACGGGTGCGTCGTCAACAGCGTGGAGAAAGAACTTATTCTCGATTATTAATTACATCTGAAATGGATAGTGCGGGCAGCAGAGTCCCCCCCCCCCCTCTTCTCCCTAACGACGCATATGATGAATGGCGTTGGGACGTCGATGCGTGCTGCAGCCCGTGTAAACCCGACTCCTAACGCCCCCTACCCCCTAAACCCGCCGTGCGATGCGATGAATGAAAAGTCGGTTGCCTGCCGGTTCGTCCGCCCGGCCCCGGGAGGGGGCGATACGGCATCACTGCGATTTGTTCCAGCCCAGGATGTTGAGCAGGTTGTTGCGCGGGTCGCCCTGCTGTTCTACCTGGAGAGCCTTGCCCCGCCGAGCCATGTGCTCGGGGGTGTTTTGTTGCGAGAAGATGCGGTCAAAGTTGCTCGACTCGGTCATCAACTGGGAGCGGACGTAGGAAACGACGCTGTAGGCTATGAGAAGAATGTTGTTAGTCGGGGACGGGCCGTGGGAGGAAAAAAAGGGGAGGGGAAGACGAACTGGCGCCGAGGACGACGACGGCCGGGAGCATTCTGTTGGGCGTACAAAGTCAGCCAAGCAGCAGCCAATGGGGTGTTGTAGATTCTTTAGCCTCTAGTGGAGGGCGGCTATAGGAGCTCCGTTCGTACATACCTGGTGGCGAGCGGCCCTCCGAGCTTGGCGGGTGCAGCAGCCACGCGAGCGGCAGCGGGCATGTGGGGACGAACGCCCTGGGGTGTTTGGATGGCAGGCATAGTGGATGGTGATAGCCCCGATGACGGTAGTCTAAGTGCTGAAGGGGAGTCGTGTATCTTGATGGTAGGCTGGCTTGTTTGAGGCTTGCGACCTGAGTGGATGGGGATGGTTGCATTCTGGCTTGGAAACAGGCACGCCGACGGTGGGGCGCCTATATACATGACCGCACCGCGTGCCCTCCTCCCACGGGGAATTCTGTTCAAAGTTGGTGTCGTCCAACAAGAAAGACGCAGCGCTGGGCCGCAATACCGTCGTCACCCCCCGAGTCGATGGGGTGATGTTGGAAAGCGGCCTCACGACAACGGGGTGGGCTGATCGGGGCCCTGGCAGTGAGTGCCTGGCTCCTGGTCTGCAAAAAAAGCCAGGGGATTCATTCGGCTGGCGCCGAACGCCCTCTCAGCCAGTCTCGGCACCGCAGCCGGACCACGACGGCCATAACCGGACTTTGGGGGCTCGACCCAGCGCCACGGATCCGGGGTCTCCTCCCCCAGACCTCCAGAACGCGGGTTATTTTCGCTTCCCATCCCAACCACTGGGCCTCCCACACCCCCGTAAGGGACGAATGGAGGGGAGGGGGGAAAAGATGACCCGGTGTGTGTGTGTGTGTGTGTGTGTGTGTGTGTGGTGGCCCTCCCGCGCTCAGGGCAAGCGCCCGTCAAACGACTGACGATTTCGGGTGTTCTCGCGCCCCAATAGGAAGGATTTTCTATTGCCTTCTCCCCCGAAGGAGCCTGCCAGCCACCAACAGTCAAAAAGTCAGGCCATTATCAGCAACAGCCAAGAAAATACAAGAGAGCCCTGCCTGGGGGAGGGCCATTGATGGGCTCGGTCTCCGCCGCCGGGCCAAGATTTGTTCGTACCATATGCTCAGGACTGAGCTTCTTTCTACTTTGTTCCTCCTACCTAGATTGCGAGGCGGATTCCGGTTCCTTGCGGAAACCACCGTGGCCCCCAAGGCCTACGCCCAGGCGAGCGAATACTGGGGTCGCAAGGAGCATCATACACAGCAAGTAATATGGTTTTTGAGGGTCGGCTCTCGCCGGCAGTACCTGCTTGTCCCGCACGTTCCCATCATTTCGTGCATACTTTACCTACCTTACCTCGACGTGCCAACCAAGCCCACTGAGGCCGCGACCCTTGGAGACGCGTAATGTCATATTAAATATGCAGCCTCTCTCACGTCCACCGCTCCGGCATTGACGAACGAGAATCTCTCTCAACTTGGAATTTTCCAACCCGCCGCCAAGGTCCAGACCAGACGGCGTGGCCAGTTGCCAGGCGTCGCGAATGTTGCCTGCATAGAGATGCATTGGGCCTGGCTCGAGCTGGGGGGGGACTTTCCCACCCGGCACGGCCGAACAGAGAAGAAACCAAGGAAGGTTCCCAGGGTGAGGAGGTTGCATACCTATGGACCTAACCTTGATGTTATCGGCAGGGTCGTGGAAGCTGGAAACGACACGGGGGTAGGTGGCAATATCGAACGAAACCAGACACGCATCCCAGCGCCGTGACGGAACCCAGCACCTACGGAGTACTCGTCGCGCAAATTCGTCCCTTCTCCATCGTGCAAATGTTACCCGAGATACGGCTCAACAGCGGTCGACCGGCTGGGCGAAGGAGACGGGGACGGCCTTGGCTCCCCTTTTTCAGACGGCGCATCCCTTCTCCAGGTGCGTGCCGAGGTTGGCGCCGCACCCGTGTTGCGGAGAACCCTGTCACGGGCGCCCGCATGGCCCTCACCGAGGCGTCCGGGATCCCCTCTTTCCGAGCATTGGTGCTACAAGGCGGCGTTGTGACCTGGAAGCGCACGCCATGACGTCTGCTATCAGCCACTTACGGCCTCTTCTGGCTGGCTGGGCTCGAAACCCGCCGGCCACTCCGTCTCGCGAGCAAACCCGGGCTCGTTGCCGCGCTTCCTCCTTGGGCATCACCACTTGTCCACCACTTGCCCATTTCCGATTGCACTCATCATGGACCCCCCGCGCCGCGCCGTCCGCGTGGCCAACTGCAGCGGCGCCGCCGTGGACCCGGGCGACATCATGTACACGCAGGCGGTGGCCGGCCCCGTCGACGTGATCACGGGCGACTACCTGGCCGAGGCGAACCTGGCCTCCCACGCCGAGGCCTACGCGCGCGGCGAGGACCCGGGCTGGATCCCGTCGGCGTGGGACGGCCTGCGCAAGTCGCTCGCCGTCGTCGCCGAGCGCGGCATCAAGGTCGTCATCAACGGCGGCGCGCTCAACCCGCGCGGCCTCGCCGAGAAGACGGCCGCCGAGGCGCGGCGCCTGGGCCTCGTCATGCGCGTCGCCTGGGTCGAGGGCGACGACCTGCTGCCCGAGGTCCGCGACGTCGTGCGGCCCGGCCCCGACGGCCGCCTGCCGCACCTCGACGCCGCCAACCCGGCCGTGCGCCTCGCCGCCGACGCCGGCCGCTTCCTCGACGACCCGGAGCGCAAGATCGTGGCCGCCAACGCCTACCTGGGCTGCCGCGGGATCCGCGCCGCCCTCGACGCCGGCGCCGACGTCGTCATCTGCGGCCGCGTGGCCGACGCGTCGCCCGTCATGGCGGCGGCCGCCTGGTGGCACGGCTGGGCCGACGACGCCTTCGACGCGCTGGCCGGCGCCCTCGTGGCCGGCCACCTCATCGAGTGCAGCTTCTACGTGACGGGCGGCAACTACGCGGGCTTCGACGAGCACGCCCTCGACGAGCTCCTCGACCCGGGCTGCGGCATCGCCGAGGTCGCCGCCGACGGGAGCTGCGTCGTCACCAAGCACGAGGGCCTCGGCGGCCTCGTGACCGAGGAGACGGTCAAGTGCCAGCTGCTGTACGAGCTGCAGGGCAACATCTACCTCAACAGCGACGTCAAGGCGGACCTGGCCGGCGTCGCCGTCGCCGCCGTGGGCCGGGACCGCGTGCGCGTCTGGGGCGCCACCGGCCGCCCGCCGCCGCCCACCACCAAGCTGGCCGTCTTCTACCGCGGCGGCTTCCAGGCCGAGTACACGGTCAACGCGACGGGCTACGCGACGGCGCGCAAGTACGACCTCATGGAGGCGCAGGTGCGCCGGCAGCTGCAGCACTGGCGCCTGGGGCCGCCCGCCGTCGAGGTGCTCGAGTTCCAGCGCGTCGGCGTGCCCGAGGCGAACCCGCGCCGGCAGCTGCGCGCCACCACGGCCCTGCGCCTCTTCGTGCAGGCCCCGCGCGCCGACACGGTGCGCCAGGTCGCCGCCGCCTGGCTGTACAACTTCATGCAGCACTTCCCGGGCCAGGCCGGCTCGCTCGACTGGCGCACCCTGGCCCCCCTCCCCTTCCTGGGCTACTTCCCCGCCCTCGTGCGCCAGGACCGCCTCCGCGAGGCCGCCGTCTTCGTGGGCGACGGCGGCCGGCGCCTCGAGGTCGGGCCCCCGCGCGCCACCGAGCCCCTGGCCCCGCGCCTCAACTACGACCCCGAGGCGCCGGCTGACCTCGCCGGCTTCGGGCCGACGCGGACGGTGCCCCTCGGCGACGTGCTGCTGGCGCGGTCCGGCGACAAGGGCACCAACGTCAACGTCGGCTTCACGCCGCGCGCGCACCTCAACCGCGACGGCGACGAGGCGTGGCGGTGGCTGCGCAGCGCCCTCACGCGCGACCGCCTCCGCCGCCTCATGGGCGACGACTGGGACGACGACGCCTTCCACGTCGAGCGCGTCGAGCTCCCCGGCCTCCGCGCCGTCCACTTCGTCGTCTACGGCGCCCTCGGCCGCGGCGTCAGCAGCTCCGCCCGCCTCGACAGCCTGGGCAAGGGCTTCGCCGAGTACCTGCGCGCCGTGCACATGCCCGTCCCCGAGCGCTTCCTCGTCGCCCGGCCGGCCGGCGGCGGCAGCCGGTTGTAGTGGTCCCCAAGCGCGCCCGCGAGATTTCCGCCGGGGGAAGGGGAGGGGGGTGGCCCTGGCGATCGATCCTTCGTATCCGGGATGGGCCAGGGTGTATGTATGTTATTGCCACGCAATTTTGCCCCAAAGTTTTGGATGTCTTGCTCAAAGTGCCGGAAGAGGCTTGTCCTTAAAAATACTTTACCATACTCGGTAGCCTGTCGTACAACAGTACACATGCAGCCGGCTATTGACCCAGCTGCGTCCTGTTCCAAGGCATGCGAAAGGGATAACTTTGCGTCAATGTCTTGGCCTCTAGTCAAAGTACTAATGTAGGTTATGGTAAGTACTTATATACGTGGTGGACGCTGTGCACAAAACTGCAGTCCTCGCAAAGCTATATGGACAAGTTTATAAGACAACTTTGTGGGGCCGGGGAGGTGAGTTCACGAAAGTCACAGTACGGCATTGCCCCTTGAATGTTTTTTTTTCTGTGGCCTTGATGTTTCCTAGTAATACATACAATACTAATACATACATACACTGGCTCTTTTCAAGTAGAGGAAGCGTACGCCGAGTCAACCCCACTTGAGATATTTCGAATTGCTTCTGAAAATTTGGGAAATGAACACCGAGTTCATGGCTCTGATCTACCGGTGTATACTGAAAGTAAGAACCCAGTCTCGCTCAAATAGCAACAAGATGCTCCTGCGGTGGGTTCTGAGGCCCCGGAGCATCGCCGTTGCTTGACGAAGCCGCACCTGCCATGTTGCCATTGTTGTTGGTGTTGGATGTTGATCCCTCGCCACCCGGCGCTGCGTTGGCGTCTGCCGAAGCCTCCGCGTTCTCAGCAGGAGCGGCACCTTCAGCTTCACGAGCGGCAGCACTAGCGGCAGCAGCTTCTGCCTCGCGTGCCTCTTGCCGCTCCCTCTCCGCTCTCGCTTCGGCCTCCACATTCGCTATATGTCTCTCAGCTACGCCCGGCGCGATACTGGCCAAAAACAATATGCCGGCTCGCTCCAGTCGCCGGACCTGGGTGAGAAGCCAGTTGGCATTCGCCTGCCGTCTCTCCTCCACCAACCGCGCGGCTGTGTCGGCAGGCTGTGGCATTCCGTCTGCGCCCGTGGCCTGGTCTTGGTTGGGCCCCTCGGGGCGGCGTCGGCCGTGGTTATCAGCGGGAGGCATCAGGTTCTCGAGGTGTCGACGAACGGGGATGCGCACTTGCTCCGCCAACGGGTTGAGGAGGCCCGTGTTGAAGAGAAACAAGGCGACCGCTATCGAGATGACGGTGAACCACCGCGTCCAGCTGGAGCTTGGCGAAGTGAACCACCAGATGAACAGCATTAACCTGAACACCATCCAGATATGCGGCCAGATCTGGCCCAAGGCCACCGCACGAATGTGAACATTCTGGTGGACCATGGGGTGTGCATGATGCTGATGAACGGCAGCCTGCTGGGGTAGAGCCTGGGCTTGTGGCGCAGGCGCGTGCGCTTCTTGCTGCTGTTGATTTCGGAGCTGAAGGGCGGCATTTTCAGCTGGCGTCGGCGCCCAGATATTCCCAGCAGGCCTGGGAGGCATCTGAGGAAAGTACGGTGCCAGATTCTGAATAGGAAGTTGTGGCAGAGGCAGCTGGCCCACAGGCCGGCTGCCAAAAGCCACTGCTGGCATGGGCGGGGTGTAGTAAGTACCGAGACCCCCGTTCACCAAAAGTGCTCGTGGACCCTCGGGGGAGGAGAGAATAAAGACCTCGGGAGTCGACGTTGCCGGCTGGGATGTAGGATGGCCGGTTGGCGCGTTGCTGCCACGCCTTCCGGCTCTGTTCGGGTCGGGTGTGCCGGCAGCACTGCCACTCCTCGACGGGATAAGGGGGGTGGTGACGCCCGGCGGAATGGGTTGGTTCGACTGGCTGTTCGCGAGACTGGCCAAGGAAGAGGTGCTAGCATTCCTGCGCATGGCATCCGTCATGGCTCGAGTGGCCGCATGGCCGGCATCTGCTGTCCTCAGCATATGCTGCATGTCGAATGCGGACAAACTGCCGGGTTGCGAGCCCTGGGGGACGGAGCGAGGTTGCGACGCCCCCGAGGGAGGTCTCCAAATGTTCTGCACGTCGGCCATGGCGAAAGGGGACCCAGTCCGAGGGTTTCTCTGGAAACCTTGAGGCGTGGTGATGGACTCGTTGACTGTGATGCGCCACTGCTGGCCGTTTGCGCCCACGCCTTCGCGGACGACACTTCTGGTGCCATCGGGTTGGAAGGGAGAAGCTGCCTGTCCCGGTGTACTGCCGCTCGTCGGAGGTCGGGGGCTGGGGGCTTGGTGACTATCCTGGGCCCCATTCCTTCCAGCGGAAGCGCGCTCTCTTTGGTTCCGGTTGATGAGCTCCTGGAGGAGTTGCTGGTCCATATGGGCGGCATTGGCAGCATTAACGGCCGCCGCATGCGTCCCCATGTGGGCATTCATCGCCGCGGCCCATTGGCGCTGAGCCTGGGTCTGGGCGGCAGCATGGGCTTGAACGTGAGCCGCCGCGTGGGCGGCTTGAGCCACGCTATGGTGTGTTGCGACAGCCCATGGGTTGTGGGAGCCGAAAGGCACAGTGGGAGCGCCAGGAGCACCCATGGCCGCCGGTGGTACCATGCCGAAGGGGGCGTTCGGCGGAGGGGCGGCGCCGTGCATCAGGGGCTGTGTGACGCCAGGAAACATATGCTGGGTATAAGGCATGGGAGCTTGTTGGGGCTGCGGCTGGGTATGAAACCCTCCGCCTGCCGCTGGTGCCTGGCCCGAGGCCGGCGGCTGCGGAGAGTTGACGGCAGCAACAGGTGGTATTGGTTGTGTATGTGCAGGTCGGACATCGGACAGATCGCGTAAGACAAGATGCAGCGTTTGGCGTTCTGCGGAGCGGAGCTGGAGAGCAGGTGATACGTTAGTAATGGGCCAGGTGGTACTCGGTGCTGGCGGCACATGGCGGACTCACGGCATCCTCTCCGAAGACCTCCAGCAGGCTCTGGCCATCGCGGGATAGTAGGCGGCCTCGGTGTATGAGGCGCTGGACCTCATCGGCGGGTTTCGAGTCGAGACTCTCGCGGATCGACTGCTTCAGGCGTTGGACCGTGGTGTCGGGAGGCAAATCGGCGAAGGTCAGTCCCCGGGGCACACCCAGCGAGGGGGACACGATTTGTATAGTAAAGGTCGGCGATTGCGCGGTCCCCGGCGCCGCCGCAGCAGCGTTATCAGCGGCTGGACTGGGGGAGGACATGGTGGAGGGAGCGTCGGCGATGCCGGAACGGGCGGGCGGCAACGGGGGTATTCAAGAACGTGGCTTTAAGCTTGGGAATCACTGCAACTTTGGACGTTGGGCGGGAGTCGCATGCGAGAGTGACATGGCAGGTAAGGAACGACGCGAAAGACGGGGTCGGCGATGGAGGCCGGTCGGGAAAGCAGCACGGCTGCCGAAATAGTAGATGTCGAGAGCGGGCGCGGGAAGCTGGGCACTGCTGCCGAAAGCTGTTGGTTGCCTACTTCTCGAGAGCGGGTGGTAGGGAAGGTTGGAGGGGAGGTGATGGAAGCGGTGGTTGTCCTCTCGCGGGATATCTGTCATCACAACCAACTGAAGGGGTCGTTGGAGCACCTTCGCAAGCACCCTGCACCCGCCGGTACAAATATAGATGTAACGCCGCCCGCCTGTGCTTGCTACATACAGTTCCCATACCTCCGTTGTACCTGTACCTCCCTGTACGGCAGCGGACGTGAGGCCCCGAACGTATCATCTCCCCGGCCTTTCCAGCTCCTCCGCTCTCTTTTTAGCTCCACGTAGGCATCTGCTTCTGGACCGAAGCTTCCCGTCGCAGCTCCCAAGACGATGGATACCGTGGTCTGGATTCCATGTATCCTTTGAGGTACCTACATGTACCTTATCAGCAGCAGCAGCTCATATTTCTAGGTTAAAGCAGTTACCAGCATTCAATAGGCTATCAAAGTGAAGTACATACATAGGTACTTATTTACTTGCCGGAACGGATCTATAGGTAGGTATTCATAAAGCTTGTACAGAAACTAGACGTTGTACTTGGAAGGGGGATATCATTCCTAGTTCTATGCCTGGCCTCCAAAACAAAGAGAAACGAAGGGCCTCGGATAGAAGACAGGAAAAGCTACGGACTACCCGAGGTAGGGGGGCACCTCCACGGAACCTAGGAGACCCTGGCCAGATGCATCGATGGCAGCGGCTCGTCAGCCAGGGCGACGAATTGGGCTTGCTCGTCTTGAAGTTCTGCTGTAGCCGAGCTGGGGATAACGTGCATAACAGCGAGCCGGTCTGTATGGTACCTATTCATTCCTACAACGGGTCCCCCATGTTTGGTCTGCCTGCCCTGACCGCCCGATTTTGGCAGCTGAAAGAGGCAAAGACCATCGATGCTTGCAAGCCGGCGCAAAGCTGCGTCATGGTCTGCTGGAAAGCTGCATCGTTAGATCCAGCCGGGTGCTACATCGTAGAACTGTATTCTGTCGGCCTAGATCCAACCTTGGGCGCGGGACACAAGGGTGATTGCTTCTTCTGAAGGCACAGTCGGGAACAATCTTCATCGCCAGCTCCCCTCCGACCCCCCCCCCCCCCCCTTCACCAACCGCCCACGATACACCAATCCTTGGTATCGACGCCGGCATTTGCAGCTTCCACTTCTGGCCCCGGCCGAGACAGTGGCGCCGTCTGCTTGGGTTGGGTCATGCAGTTGATATAGCTTTCCCACTCGTGTTCAATCAAGCAGATCCGCCGCAGTGCCACCACCACCACCACCGCCACCACCATGGCCAACCCATATCCGGCATCCGTGCTGGCGCGCTCCGGCCCTCTAACGGCCCCCGTGCCCTCCATGCTGCGGTCGTCGCACGCCGGAGGGGCCCGGCGGTTTGCGCGCCAATTCGCCTCGAGCCCCCGGGCGTCCTTCCGGCCGTCCTCGCCGCGGCTCAAGAGCAAGGAGCGCTTCGGATCGCGGCTCGGCTCGGCCCTCAAGAACACCAAGGTGCAATGGTACCCCATCCCCGTGGGCCTGGGCGTGGGCTTCCTCGGCTTGGTGCAGTTCTACAAAACGCAAGCCCGCGAAAAGGAGCGGCGGGAACAGGAGGAGGCCGGCGAGCCCGGGTCGCGCCCCAAGAAACGGGAAAGGATACGACCCGAGGGGCCGTGGTAAGCATCGCACCCGCCCGGCGTATCCCTCGCGCCCCGAGCTAATCCCGTCGCCTAGGCAAGTTCAGGTCATGTCCACGCTGCCGCTCAAGGCGCTCTCCAGGCTATGGGGCAGGTTCAACGAGATGGACATCCCGTACTACCTGCGGGTCCCCGGCTTTAAGCTGTACGCCTTCATCTTTGGCGTCAACCTGGACGAGGTGGCCGAGCCCGACCTCCACACGTATCCCAACCTGGCTTCCTTTTTCTACCGCCAGCTGAAGCCGGGGGCGCGCCCGCTCGACCCGAACCACAACGCCCTCCTCTCCCCCTCCGACGGCCGCGTTCTGCAACTGGGCCGGCTCGTGGGCGGGGACATCGAACAAGTGAAGGGCGTGACCTACAGCGTGGATTCCCTGCTGGGGAAGCAGACACGGTCGCCGAGTATCGCGAGCACCACCGCGGAGGCGGGCGCGACGGGCGACGACGAGGCGCTCGTCAAACAGGACGAAGAGTTTGCCCGGGTCAACGGCATCTCCTACACGCTTCCGAACCTCTACGCGGGCCCGGACAAGGACAAGAAAGTCGGCATCCCGGACCAGTCCACCGCGACGGACCCCCGCGACGTGTCCCAGGTGAGCGCCGAGCTTGCGTTGGGCGAGAAGCCTTGGTACGACGTCATGTCGCCGGACAAAAAGCACGCGCTGTACTACGCCGTCATCTACTTGGCCCCGGGCGACTACCACCGCTTCCACTCGCCGACGGACTGGGTGGTGGAGCGCCGGCGCCACTTCGCCGGCGAGCTCTACTCGGTGTCGCCCTACCTGCAGCGCACGCTGCCCGGCCTTTTCACCCTCAACGAGCGGGTCGTCCTCCTGGGCCGCTGGCGCTGGGGCTTCTTCAGCTACGTGCCCGTCGGCGCCACCAACGTCGGGTCGATCAAGATCAACTTCGACCGCGAGCTGCGGACCAACTCGCTCACGACGGACACGGCCGCCGACCGTGCGGCCGAGGAGGCGACGGCGCGGGGCGAGCCCTACAGCGGCTTCTCCGAGGCCACGTACGAGTCCGCCAGCGCGGTTCTCGGCGGGCAGGCGCTCCGGCGCGGGGCGGAAATGGGCGGCTTCCAGCTCGGAAGCACCATCGTGATGGTGTTCGAGGCCCCCGCGGGCGAGACGGCCGACTCGAAGACGGGTTTCCGCTGGGCCGTCGAGAAGGGCCAAAAGGTCAAAATGGGCCAGGCGCTGGGCTATGTGGAGGAGTAGGCCCGGTTGATACATACTTAGCTAGCTCTCCGTGTATGTACTATACCACCAATATAAGCACCACTTATTACCAGAAGCTCGTGTTGGTGTGCGCCACCGCCTGGTTAAGTACAGTATTTGTAGCATCTTCCCTGAGAGGTATGTAGGGCGCCAGCGTCTCGTTAGCGGACCGGCTCTTTTCTCCCCTCCCGACCTCGCCCACCAGCCCAGCCAGCCCGCCAAACCACACACATACACACACAAACATCCCATACTGCCGACCTCGCCAGCCGTGGCGTCGGCAGGAAACCCGGGCGCGTACTCCCTTCATGCCTGCTGCCCACTCCCCCCCCCGGGTCTCGCTGTACACTCGCCCTCGCTAGATCGACGTCCGCATCGCCTCGACGGGCTCTAAGTGGAGCCGACCATTGTCCAGGCTCGCGGGAGCAAAAGAATTTTATTCATTTAACGTAATCACGAGGCGGACTCGGACTCTGGGGAAGCCAGCACGGTCGGCAGCCGCTGGGACCATCCGCTATCGCTGGGCGCCTCCACTCACAGCCGGAGGGCCATAAGTAGTACCAAAGAATTACATACACGCGAGTCAACTGACGTCCGCGGCCGTCCAAGATGCGGCGTCGGGTCAACAACTTGGTGATTCCACCGTGAAGGCACAATTTTTGTCTGATCTATATTTCTTGGTGATTCCATCTTGAAGGCACAATCCAAGGGTTGTCTGAGCGGGCTTCTTGGTGATTCCATCCTGAAAGCACAACTTTTGTCTGGTCCTTTTCCCCCCTCTCCTTCGCTACCACGCACGCTCGTCGCCATGGGGGAATTCAAGGCCGTCGCCAGCGCCACCGAGACGTATCCCGAATCCCGGGTGCTCATCATCATCACGGGCGGGACAATATGCATGCAGCCCTCGGCAGCCGGACTGGTGCCGGTAAAAGGCTTCCTTGAGAATGCCATGGCCCCACGGCCTTCATTCAACGACCGCTCGGAAAGAGGCAAGTGACTGAATGACTGTTGGGGCGGGCGGGCAGGAACGAACCGAGGGACAGAAAGGGGAAGGGGGCGAATCTCAGTTGTCTCGGTGCTTCCTGCTTCTTTGCCTCTGCCCCGGCCATGCGCGCGCCCTCCTCCTCCTTCTCCTCGTCATCCATCCCCTGATAGGTCATGTCGTCAACTAACACGGGCCCGCCACAGTCCAAATCACGGCCATACAGGACGGCGAGAAGGTCTTGCTGGACAGTCTGCGGACGCCGCCCAGCTCCTACTCCAAGCATGTCCGCTATGCGGCGCTCGAGTTCTCGCCGCTGCTCGACTCGTCGAGTATCAGCTCCGAGGGCTGGACGCAGATCGCGCAGGCGGTGCAGGCCAACTACCACCTGTTCGACGGCTTCGTGGTGCTGCACGGCACCGACTCGCTGTCGTACAGTGCGTCGGCGCTCTCCTTCATGATGGAGGACCTGGGCAAGCCCGTCATCCTGACGGGGTCGCAGGCGTCCATCTTCGCGCTGCAGTCCGACGCCGTCGACAACCTCCTGGGCTCGCTCATCATCGCCGGCACCTTCGTCATCCCCGAGGTCTGTCTCTTCTTCCACCACAACCTGTTCCGCGGCAACCGGACGACCAAGGTCTCGGCCTCGGCCTTTGACGCCTTCGCGAGCCCCAACCACGACGCCCTGGCCAAGGTGACGGGTATCGGCATCGACGTGCACTGGCCGCTCGTGCGCCGCCCCACGGCCATCTCGCGCTTCCGCGTCACGCCCTACCTCGACACGGCCCACGTCGCCTGCGCGCGCATCTTCCCCGGTATCAAGCCCGAGATGATCGACTCGATCCTGCGCGTGCCGGGCCTGCGCGGCCTCGTGCTCGAGACCTTCGGCATGGGCAACGCGCCCGCCGGCGTCGACGGCTCGCTGACGCGCACCATCCGCTCCGCCGTCGAGCGCGGCATCACCGTCGTCAACGTGTCGCAGTGCACCAATGGCTTCGTGTCGCCCCTCTACGCGCCCGGCTACGCGCTGGGCCAGGCCGGCGTCGTCTTTGGCCACGACCTGACGACCGAGGCCGCGCTTACCAAGCTCTCGTACCTGCTGGCGCTGGACCTGCCGCCCGCCGAGGTGGCACGCCGCATGGCGTGCTCCGAGCGCGGCGAGCTGACGGAGCTGGCACCCTCGGCCTTTAGCCACCCGCCCGCCGTCGCCGAAGACCCGGCCACCCACAGCTTCGGCGCCGGCATCCGCCTGAGTGAGGCCGACGCCGCCTTCACCCTGTTGGGCTACGCCATCCAGCGCGGGGACTTGGCTGCCGTGCGCGAGCTGCTCGCGAGCGACGAAAAGGGCCACCAGCTGCTCGAGCGCGCCGACTACGCCGGCAACACGGCTGTCCACCTCGCCGCCGTCGGCCCCGAGCTGGCCATCCTAAAGGAGCTGCTGCTCCGCGGCGCCAGCGTCCACGCCCGCAACCGCGCCAACAACACCCCGCTCTTCCTGGCCGTCAAAATGAAGCAGAAGGAAGCCGCCAGCCTGCTCAAGGAGGCCGGCGGTCTGCTGTGGCACGAGGAAACCAAGTCGTCCTGTGCCCCGACCCCTTCCGAGCCCGGAACACCCCAAAACGAGAAGGCCGAAGGCGTGGAAAAGGCCACCCAGGCTTGATGGAGCCGGTTCGCGCTGGACAAGGAAAGAAGCTCAAGCTCCTTGGATAGTCAGGCACTGGCTTGGCAACACTTATCCCACGCCAGCTCTTCGCATGGAGTAATATCCCGGGCCCGCTGTTAGGCCATCACTCGATCCATAGTCCAGAACGGCGGATTTCGATGTCACGCGCAAGCCGGTCATGATCGCCTCCTGCCCATGCCGAGAAACTCCAAAAGAACATGACGGATAAGGTGGCATAGCGTAATCGCTCCGGCCCTCCCCCAACTGACTTGGGTACAGAGTGGACGGTGACCACCTGTGCTCACACATTGCACCATCGATCTGGCGGCTCCTTAGCATCGTGATTGACGACTTCGGTATAGGGGAGGGCCGTCTTTTGTATAGCAAAGCATAAAGACTCGTGTTAGATAACGGGACGCCTATTCATGCTGAATAACCAGGTACTGGCTTTAAAGCCCTTGTTCCAAACTAGCTACTCTAGGAGAGTAATATCCAGGGCCCGCTGTGAGGCAATCACTCGATTTGGAGCTGATAATAGGCGTTTTCGAAGTCGTGCGAGCTGGGCTAGATGACCTCAGTATAGTACATACCCCCCGATTTCTGTGGTGGGTCTTAGGTAGTTGCGGGTATCTCTCATTGTAACAGTTCTCTATCCTAAACGGCCCCCTAGGCTTTTCTCTTCTTGGCGGGAGGTGCCTCGTCAGCATCCTCATCCTCCTCCTCCTCCTCCTCCTCATCCACTTCGTCCTCCTCGTTCAACAGCATGGCCCCCACGGGCCCATCCTCCTCAAAGTCACTGAGACTGTCGTTGTCCATCTCCTGGGCTTGAACTGAAGGCGCGCATTAGCAACCTACCGAAAGCTGGCTTCTTGGTGGGCCGGGCCGGGCCGGGGGGGGGGGGGGGGGGGGGGGCAGCAACTTACGGAAGTACTTAATCGCGTTGGGCCACAGGTCTTCGCTGATGGCGACGGCGAGGTCGGCGCCGTCGGGGAAGATCTCGAGGGCCGCGAGGTCCTCGTCCTCGTCCTCGTCCTCGTCCTCCTCGTCATCGCCGGGGTTCTGGCCCTCGGCGAAGAGCCGGCGCTTCTCCTTCTCCTTCTCGTTGGCGACGCGGCTCTCCTCGGCCGAGACGGGGTTGCCGCGGAAGCCGAACCAAGCGAAGAAGCTCATGACGCCGTGGCCGGTCTCCTCGATGCGCTTGGCCAGGTCCTTCATCTCGGGCGTGTAGTCGCCGTGCTTGACGGGGCCCGTCCTCAGCTTGCCGGCGCGGCGCATCTCCTGGTCCTGCGCGAAAACGGCGACGGCGCGGTCCAGCAGGCCCGAGGTGAGGTCCTTCTCGGGCGACTTCCAGTGGATGGGCACGGGCTCGCTGACCAGGCCGGCCCAGCCGTTGGCGGCGCGGCGGTGCCAGAACTTCTTTTCCAGCACGCGGTCGGCGAAGTGGTCGTTCTCCGCGAAGACGAACCGGACGGCGATGTTCCGGGGGTCGCCGCCGTTCTCCACGTCGAAGTGCGCCACCGACAGGGACTCCAGGCTGGACAACAGCGCCTGCGAGTCGTTCGGCTGCACGTACATGTCGACGTCCGGCGGGGCCTGCTCGACCACCAGCGGCCAGAAGTTGGGGATCCGGGCCGTCACCAACTCGCGCTCCTTGTAGAGGGGCGCGCTCAGCTTGACTTGCTGGCGTGCTGCAAGATGGGCCGGTCAGTTTCCTCGTGGGCAGAAATAATAGAAAAAACCGCCGGGGGATCACGTACTGATTTCGAGGTCGACATCCTCAAACTTCTTCTCGAGCTCCGCCAACTGCTCGTAGTGGACATTGGGGATTTCCTCGGGGGGGGCCATGATGCGTGGGTGTACAGAGAGATTGGTTCGATGTGGCGGACGGAGAATGGGAAAGTGGTCAACAGTGCTTTGCGAACTAGCCTTAAGGTTCCGGCAGGTTCTCGAGAGACAAAAAAAAAAAAAAAGAGGCTGCGTTGTGCCAGTGAAAGTGTTGAGATAAGTTGCACCAAGTGAGAAGCGCGAAAGACGAGGCGGCTTTTCAGTGCGGCCAGAGCTTAGCGATCGCGCTCTGATTGGCTCGGACCCGGAGCTTGGAAACAAGGGTCGCGCCTTTCCCTCAGAGCTCCGCTATTCTGGGGAAACACGTCAAGTGGAGCGCGACCCTGCCCGGACCGACGTCACATAGGGCACATTTTTTTTGCCGGTGATTTCGGTCTTGTGGAAGACGCCGGCCAGCCAAGGCCGCCCTGCTGTACATCCATGACTTGAGGGGGAGGCTCCAATGCCATGCTGGACCATGAAGTCGGATGTAGAAGGCGACGAGTCATGGATCCGTTGGTGCGCCGGCTCCCCTAACCTGCCTGTCTACTCAGGTACCCAAGTCGCAGAACGCGTCTAACCCTTGGAGCATCATGAGCCAAAGGCATTTGCTTGTACGGCGCGCCACTGGAACAGTCCTGCAGATACGGTATATACCGATTCGGGAACCCATACAATCCATCCAAAGAGGCTTGAGCATGGACTGCTTGCTCCACCAGCTCTACTCTAGCTGAGCTACAGCCCCGGTTTCCCGAAGCGCAGTCTCGCAGTCTCGCGACCAGACCAACGCTTTGCACTATTTACGCCCCGCCTGCCGTCTTTTGGCTCTCCAGCAGGGCCTCGTAGCGTTCCTTGGCCGAGCCGGGCCGCTGTTCCATCTGCTGCCTCTCCGCCTTGGACTGCTCGAACGCCAGGGTCATCATCTTGGGGAACTGGCCCACCTTGGTGACGCACTTGGCGGGCACCACGGCGGCGCACTCGTGGAAGCGGTCGACCAGGGCGCTGGCCTCCTCGGGGGTCGCGGGGCGGCTCTTGCGCTTGCGGGCGAGCGTGACCTCGACGCGCTTGCCCTTCTCGAGGAACTCGAGGAAGCGGTCGAGCCGGTGCTTCAGGTCGTGCGCGTCGATGGCCCAGTTGATCTCGAGCTCCTTGAGCTGCTTCTGCTTGCGCCGCCACTCCTTCTCCTTGTCCTCGGCCGCCTTGGCGTGGGCGCGCTTGTCGAGGATGCGGCAGACCGGCGCCAGCTCCTCCAGCTGCTGCGCCGTCTGTTCTTCGGCCTCCTCGGCCTCCTCGGCCTCCATGTCCTCCTCGTCCTCCTTGGGCTCGACGGGCGGGGCCACCATGGCCAGTGTGTACTTGGACCGGTCCAGGCCGCGCAGGACGTCGGAAGTGCGCTGGCGTTCCGCGAGGCTGCCGTCCGGGTTGGCGATGACGACCCATTTGTAGGGAATGGCATTGTCCGTCGGGAAGCGCGAGATGGGTTTCCGGGAAGGCGGCTGTTCCGTTTTCTTCTTCCCCCCAAAGTGCTTGGGCCGTACGCTGGTGGTCGAGAAAAGCCGCGGGGAGAGGCACGTCGAGGGGAAGAGGAAGGCCGGCCGCGCCGCCGCCGCCGTCGTCGCCTCGAGGTGTGGCAGAAAGACCCGACTCAGGGCCTTTGCCGGCGAGTATACACAGCGCAGGCTCTGCATCCTGGCGCTCAGGGTGTGTAAATTGGGCCCCCCGCAGAAAGAAAAGTCGCGAGCTCGGGGCGTGAAAGTGCCGTAATGTGGTGGTAGCACCCGGGCCAAAGCTGTGTGTGGTTGATGGACGATGAACCGGGCCAGGTTTTCACCGAGATCAAACTCCCGACGCTGAATTGACTGACTTGAAGAAAGGTCGAGAAAGCTCCGGTTGCGCATGCATACAGCCAATCAGGGGCCAATTGAGAGCTTGGGATTGCCCTCCAGGGCCAGGCGCTAGCAGGGTTAGCTTCCTAGAGCTTAGGTGCATTAGCTACATACTAACATAGTACATTGATCGTATGGGAAGTGACTAAGTTCCCATCCAAGTCCTGAGTATATCCCCCACGTCTCTCTCTCCCTCTCGCTCTATCTCTATCTCTCGCTTGCTTCGCCTTGCGACCGACGCGAACCCCCAACCTCGGCCCGGCCGATCATGAAAAGGAGGTCTAACTCCTCCTAGCCGCAACCCCATGGCGTCCCTGTTCGGCCACCCCTTTCGCCTTCTCGCCTACTCGGGAGCGTCCGTCACGCTGGCCCACTACGGCTTCACGCACATGTACAGCTGGGGCTACGGCCACGGGCCCTCGATGCTCCCGACCTTCCTCGTCGACGGCGAGACCATCATCTTCGACATGGCCTACCGCCGGGGGCGCGGCGTCCGCGTCGGCGACTGCGTGTCCTACCAGATCCCCGTGGAGCCGCCCGGCGAGGAGGGCGTGAAGCGCGTGATCGGCATGCCCGGTGACTATGTGTTGCTGAATAGCCCCGGCGCCACAAGCGACCGCATGCTGCAGGTCAGTCCCCCCCCCCCCCCCCCCCCCCCCCCGGCCCTCTCACTTTCATTCTCCTTCACCTACGAGCTCCCCCACGAGGGGCTTGGGCTACAAGCCACAGGGTCCGTACTGAACGGGTGCCCAGGTACCCAAAGGTCACTGCTACCTCGTCGGCGATAATCTACCCTGGTCAAGGGACAGCCGCGACTTTGGACCACTGCCACTAGCCCTCATCAAGGGCAAGGCCATCGCGAAGGGATCCATGACAGGCTGGGACCCGCGGAAGTGGTTCACCAGAGTGGAAAACGGCCTCAAGCCGCAGCCAACAGCGTAGCTTCAAAATGCCGAGGACGACTTGCATGGCCATGTCACCCATGTATGTATGCACCAACCGCATTTGTGCCCATACCGATGTCATGGATGGGCCCCATGCGAGAGGGGGGAGGGAAAAAAAACAATCACAGCTGCAGCGGGGTCTGGATGAAAAGATGCAAAGGATATTTCTTGTCAGACACAATCTTCGACTGATTACAGCGCTCCTTTCCACCAATGGAATTGATAACATTTGCGTAACACGATAAGAGGGCTGAAAGAGCTCCACGCAAGACGGAGGGGTGACAACGGATAAACAAGTTGAAAGATGACGCTTTCCCCCAGGCGGTAATGCAAAGGGAAGAAGTGGAAGAAAAAAAAAAGGCTCCTACAGCTACTGAAACTTGGTCCAACGTAAATGACCCCAATTCCACAGTACGCCTCCCCTCCTAGACCACCGACCATGGGATATGCACCAATAGAGAAAACCTGGGAACAAAGCAAAAACAAAACAAAAAAGACAGTGACGGAAACCTGTCGTCTGAAGACCGTACCAATGCCGCTGTATATAATACGCCTCGAACTCCCTGCCAAAAGCCCAATGTGCACACGGATAATGGAACCCGTGAGAAATGTCTAGAAGTGCCAGAAAGAGAAGTAAGGAATTCAAGGCGAGCCCGCTGCGGACACTCGGGTGCGCCGAGGACGCGGCTCAGCCCTCAATGTGAGCCTTGGACATACTCTGGCCCAGGAGTTCCAAGCAGCGCTGCGCGAGGTTGACGACCTCGCTCTCGTCGTCGTCTTCGGGATAACCGGCCTCGGACTCAACCTGCCTTTCGGCAATCTGTTTGATCATGTTGACAATCTCGTCCGACTTGCCGATCTGGCCAATCAGCGTCTTGTCCTCAGACTCGAGCAGCTGTAGCAACGTCCAGATGGCTATGTGCTGGAACGTGGCATCTCCACTGGCGAGGAATCGGTTCAGGTATCCATGAATTCCCCCGTTCGGTTCTGACCAGTCCTGGATAAAGATGGAGTAGTCGCCCACTAATCACGTTAGCATGAGAGAGAAACGAGCCGATGCCAGGGGGGCCCAAGGCTTACCTTTCGACGACAGGTTACCCAAAGCCGCGGCACTGTTGCCCTGAACCTCGATGCTGGGCGAGTGCGTCAAGGGAATCAGCACATCGAACACGCCCAGGTTCAGCAGGTGTGTCTTGAGATCATCCGACAAGGCCAAAACAGCGATGGCGGCCGTCATCTCGGACTGGACAGTAACGGGCACGTCCAAGACGAGCTGCTTGCATTTCTGCACCGCGCCAGCCTCGAGAACGAGGGCCTTGTTGCGATCGGAGCTCGCGGCCAGATTCCGCAGCGTCGAGATGGCGTGGCACTGGATCTCCTCGTTGTCGGTCGACCCCAGCAGGTCCACCAGGGGCTTCAGGAAGCCCGCCTCGATGATGGGCGACTCGTTCATCGGGTGGATCGAAATGTTTCTTATACAAGCAACCGCTGATAATATGAGCGGCAGGTAAGATGACTGGAGGAGACGCAGCAGTGGGTTCAGGCCCTGAGCCCGGACGATGTCGAGCTGGTACTTCTCATCCGACGCCAAGTTGCGCAACGCCAGGGCCGCCTGGCACTGCACCTTGGGCGAAGACGAGTCCATCAGGTTCACGAGGGACTGGACGAGCTTTGTTTCGCTCTGGGCTAGTTTTCGCCGGTTGTTGCCGTCCACGGCGATATTGCTAAGGGCGGTGGTGCAGTAGTACTGGACGTCGACATCGGGGGAGGAGAGAAGCTGGACAAGCACGGGAATGGCGCCGGCGCTCACGAGTTGTTGGCGGTTCTCATCTGTCCAAGAGTCAGCGGCTGCTTCCGAGGCATTCATTCCCAGTCGCCGGGGGTTCTCTACCAGAATGTGTCATGTTGAGAAGCGCGCCGGTGGCATTGCGCTGCACCCTCATATCGCGCGACTTGGCTAGCCTCGTCAGGGGTCCCAGTGCGCCGGAGCGGGCAATCTTGGCCTTATTGTCCTCGTGCGTAGCGAGGTTCGTGATGCAGCCAACAGCATTGCATTGCACTTCGACGTTAGGAGACAGCATCTGGCGGATCAAGGGGGTCAGTCCGCCCAGCTGGACGATGAGCACTTTGTTTTCGGCTAGAAGAGCAAGCTTTGTCAGCCAAGCACGCACACGACTCCCACGACAGCCGATGCTCGCACGTACTATTGACGGCCAGGTTTCCAAGCGCAGCGCTAGCAGCTCTCTGGACCTCTATGTCCGGGCTTTGCAGCAAGAAGAGTATGGGCTCGAGGGTGTCCCGGTCGACTTCGCGAACATCTGGAGCAGGCGGTTAGCGGTGGATCCCAGTCGACGCGAACGGCGGACGACGCCGTCTCCGTACCTCGCTCCGTGATCTCGGCGAAGGTCAGACTGGCGCTTCGTTGGAGGTCTATGTTGTCGGAGAAGACCAAGGTGCTGAGCGCTCGGAGGGGCTCGCCCGAGAAGAAGTCGGTCTCGCCTCGGTTCTCGAGATATTGAAGCAGGTCGGCGACGGCCTCACGTTCGGCTTCTTGGAGGAGCGGCTCCTAGACGGCGGTGTCAATCATCTACTACCATGGCGGGCAGGGCCGGGGCGGCTATCACGGGGAGGGCACTCACGTAGAGTTGGTCGCCTCTGCGGCCTCCACAGCACGAGCTGCATACGCCGCCCATGATGCCGTCGAAGTGTTGGTGACGAAAGTTTGGGTGAAGGGAATCGAGGCCGACGGTCTGGTTTTGGCCGCGGTTGGGGTGCCCGCCTCAAGGCCCGAGCGGTTTGCTGGTCGGCGGCAGGCGGACGTCCAATGCGACGACGGGTTCCAAAACGACCGTAAAGGTTCGGCGCTGCGCTGCTCGGGATGAGACAGAGACGCCGATGGCGATGGCGAGGGGAGGGGGGGGAGGTGTTCTCGGTGGGAGGATGGGAGGGATGTGATTAGAGGTCTCGAGCTCTCTCACCCAGTGCCTTTTTCTTCCAGAGCGATGGAGGCGTGCAGCGCAGTGAGTGCAGCAGTGCTGGGCAGGCGTCGGGATGGGGACTAGGTAAGGTAAATACTAAGGTAGACGAGACAAGCGCGTGCCGTCGACCGTTGTTCCCTCTGTCGGTCAGGTCGAAGTTGCTGCTGGGCTGGTGGTATGGGGAGCCCTGGAAGCCTGGCTGGCTGTTGCTGGGACTGGGACTCAGGTATGGATGGATGTACCTTTGGTGCTGCTTCCAGCTGCCCCGGTACCCGAATGCTTCTGCTAGGAGGTTATGTACTGTATTGCTACTGCTACTGCTGTTGCCGCTGCCGCCGCCGCCCGCCGCATCGTTTGGCTGTCCACTGAACGATTGGAACCTGGAGCTGGGCCGCTGGGGCGGGTTAGTGGAGAGCGCGCGGTGGATACGCGTAGGTAATGCTCCAAACCGCCTAGCCGACTAGCGGGATGACCTGGCATTTCCTGGCTCCATTGTTCCTTGCGCGTTCTCCCGAAGGAGCATAACTGCGAATAACATGGGTGCGATGGGGGGATAACTCGGGACCCTGCACGCAACAAAACACAGTTCCGCCGGGGGATCTGCCTCGATGCCCGGGTTCGACGTCTCTGCCGCCGAACGCAAGCGCGTTATGCTGCGATGCTGGTGTGTGCTTGCAGGCCCGCGCGCACCGGGGCCCCTGCCAGCCGAACTACATATGTACATCTTAACAGGCGCCCCTCCGAGATACGGTGTACAGGGCTCGCCGGGGCGTTCCATGTACCTTATGCGCCCGTGGACGTCAGGGTACATGAACGATGGGGTTTCCAGTGCTGGGCTGCTGGCGAAGTTGCTGGGCCGGCACGGAGCTCCCACTCGTACCTCCCTGGCCCCCGTCGTCTTGTAGCCTCGGGGGCGCGATGGACGACCACCAATACGGGCGAGGTTATTTCATCACTTGGGCAGGTCCAGGCACCAGGGAACCCAGCAAGTCTCGAGGCCAACGCCCTTTTGACGACCGGCCGGCAAGCGGTAGGTAGGTAATCCCACGGCGACCGCGTCGCCGCTATTCCCGCATACCCAGATATCGCATCAGACGCATCGGGCAACCGTGTTCCGCCGCTGCAGCAGCGAAAGACTTTTTTTGTCCCTCCCTCCCTCTCTTTCCCCCCTCCCATTGTCTGCCTATGGTCGGACGCCAATCTTCGACGTTTCGGGCGCCGCTTCTCCAGCTGTGGTGACGCAGCACCGATCCGGCGAGGCGAGACGATCCGCACCGCTGCGATTGATGCGTGGTCGGCGGTACGTACCTCTTGCCGACTCCGTAGCTGTCGGCCATCGCCCATCCATCCATGCGCGCTACCAGTGCGTCTTTGCCCAACACGGTAACAACCCCAACACCTGGATTCCTGCCTGGCCTGGCCTCCTCTTTGCCCCAAGACAAAAAGGCGGCCTGGCGATGTCGGGGGGGATCAGAGCTAAAAAGCATGAGCTTCCGGTGCCATGTGAAAGTTTCGAGTCGCCCGAGAACCCCCGCCTCATGGACGCGAGTCGCAGTTCGTCCTGCGACCGTGTGGGCGTGTATTAGTACGGGTTGTGGTGTGGCCGAGTGACACGGCCGCAACGAGAAAATCGGCATGCAGCCCAGCCAGCAGCACCACGCGCTGCCGATGGCGGGAGAAACACATAGGCTGCTCCGTGACGCTCTTTGCACGCATTACCCCCCCTGACCGGCCGTCCCCTTGGTATAGCTTGTATCTGCCTAGACGCACACTCGACGCTTTGATGCCCCTCCCACTCTCTCTCTCTCTCTCACCGCGATGATGCACACCGTGTGGTGACTTTCTTCCTCCCACACCACCTCCTGCGGCCGGGGCATCAGATGACGGAAGTTTCCAAGACTTGGATGGGACAGATTCGCGAGCCCTAGTGTTGCCCGGAGCCATGCTAAAGAAGAAGGCTAGTTTTGTGCGAAGGAGAATGGCCAGCTGCTCAGATCAAGATCAGCAACGCTACCTTATTCAACACAAGACGAGAAACATGCAGACAACTTGTTCTCTCCGGTGCTTCCGTAGGTCTGCTCCGGCGCCGCCGCAACCCAAGGGATAGGGCTCATGGCGGGTCATCGCGTACAACGCCGTCGGCACCGCGCCTATTGTGTCCCCCCCCCCAAACCTATGACATAGCATCAACATCACCCGTTTTAGGCAGGCGAGCTTGGTCTTTTGAGGATGGGGCTCGGCAGCCCACTTTGAGCATGCAAGAGGCGAAGCGAAGCAATGGATACGAAGCCGCACACTGCAGCCATCACCTGGTCTGGCGGCGATGAACGCGGCGGGCGAAAAGTGCAGTAGTCCCCATGAAGCAGCTACCTTCTTACCTTCCATATTACATAGAAAGCAGTCGGTTTGTGGAAGAGCTGGTCTTCCTATTCTCTTCCTCCAGTGTCGTAGGTAAGGACAAACCCTGTTGTCGCTGCTGCCGCCAAGGCAGTAAACGGCCCGGTGGGGGTGGCTGGGTGCTCTCTCTCTCCCTTTCTTTCTTTCTGTCCGTCTCTTTCGCTTTCCCATGTCCTCCCCAGCCGAGTGAGTATTCGTTGGTGGCATCGCCAGCATCCAAGCGGCTGTCTAAGCACCGGACCGCACCGAATAAGGTGGCGGGCGGACGTTGAAACAGGCTGGTGGCCCCGGTGGGCGGGAATACCCCAAATAAAGAAAAGAAGCGAATACGTGAGGCGGCAGGAGGCGCTGCGTCCGCGCGGCGATAGGCCCCATCCCAGCCGGTCGGTCACATAAGGCCGACGGCCAAGCGCCGGGAATGGTGATGCTGTCGGCACGCCCAGTCGCTGGCAGGACGTAAGTAGTCGATGGGTCCGCCGTGGCCGTCCTGGGCTGTCGTTCGTTGATGCTCCTTGTGTGCCAGTCCGGGGTCTTCGCTGGTACGTGGGCCTTATCAAAAAGCAAGCTCCAGTCAAATGGATCTTCCCCTCTAATCCCGTAGCCCACTTGCGATCGGCATGGAACGACAACATCTTTGCGATATGTCGCTCTGCGTATCCTGACGGCCGACCGACGACTGCTACCTCTCGACGACCGCCTCCAGAACGCCCACGCCGACCCGGCCCCGCGAGCAACAGCGCCTCGCTCCCCTCCTGATCCCTCCCGCCCTGCCGCCGCTGGCCCTGGGGCTGCGTCCCTAATGGAAAAGTCTAACACTAATACGTCCGAGGAGCGGACGCATGGCGGGGAGCTGGTCACGCCGCCGCCTAGTCAAGGGCCAGGCTCAGGTCCAGCTCCCGGCCCAGGCCCAACAGGTCTCGCGGGACCAGGTCACGAGTTCCAGCTTCCCTTCCGCGTCGTCCAGCCCAGTTCCTATCTAAGACCCAAATCGCAAAGTCGCACAATCTCGGACACGGCGACCCCAATGAGTCCCATCGACGAGGAGCAGATGCAAGGTCTGGTGAGCAGCCTCGTCCCCCCTTCGCTTCCTTCCGATCCTCAACCCGTTGCCGTCGCCCTCCTCCTCGTCCTCCTCGTCTGCCTCCCGCCTCCTTCCGCCTCTCGTCTCCCACGCAGCACGCCGGCTCGCACTTGGCCTTGCGGCCTGATGACGGCGGTCTGCCCCCGAATGATGGGGTTGCCGCCACTGTCTGGGGCGACGGCTTCTGGTGTCCATCACTCGCTAACCTCCCTTTCGCTGACCAGCAAGGCGTGCGCGACTTCCTCCGCGTGCGAACGAGCTACGATGTCCTCCCACTGTCGTTCCGCCTCATTATCCTCGACAACGACCTGTTGATTCGAAAGAGCCTGAATATCCTGATGCAAAACAGTATGCCGCTGACCCATGCGCGGACTTGCTCGCGGACGCCGGCCCTGACTAGCCTACAGACATCGTCTCCGCTCCTCTCTGGGACTCGCATCAAGGGCGATTCGCCGGCTTGCTCACCAGCACCGACTACATCAACGTCATCCAGTACTACAACCAATTTCCGAACGAGATCGACAACGTTGAGAAGTTCCGGCTGAGCAGCCTCCGAGGTCAGGCTGGCCCCCGTCCCCTCCCCGTCCCCACGCGACCGCGCGGGGCGTCTCGTCGTGGCCGCAAGCTGATGCAGCAGTGCAGACATCGAGAAGGCAATCGGCGTTCAGACACTCGAGACGGTCTCGGTCCATCCCTCCCAGCCGCTCTACGAGGCATGTAGCCGCATGCTGCGGAGCCGAGCGCGGCGTATACCCCTGGTCGACATCGACGACGAAACTGGCCGGGAGACGGTCGTCAGCGTCATCACGCAGTACCGCATCCTCAAATTCATCGCGGTGAACACGGAGGCGCATACCTCGCAGCTCAAGAAGACGATACGGGAGATCAGCCTGGGCACGTACAGGAACCTGGCGACGTGCCGGATGACGGACTCGGTGCTCGACGTCATCAACCTGATGGTGGTTCACAACATCTCGGCCGTGCCCGTCATTGACAAGAACAACGTGGTGCTCAACGTCTTCGAGGCCGTCGATGTCATCCCCTGCATCAAGGGCGGGGCCTACGATGAGCTGAAGTCGACGGTGGGCGAGGCGCTCTCGCAGCGTCCGGATGATTTCCAAGGCATCTATACGTGCCAGGAAGACGACCGGCTCGAGTCGATATTCCAGACGGTCCGCCAGTCGCGCGTGCACAGACTCGTCGTCATCGACGACAACTGGCACCTTCGCGGCATCATCTCTCTCTCGGACATCCTGAAGTACGTGCTCTTCTACGGGGAGGAAGCCGAGTACTTCCCTCCGACGGCGTAGAGGGTCCTAGGAGGGCGGCCGCAGGTCGGGAGGGAGGCTCGAGGCGCGGCAGACATTACGACACTTGACGTTTCACGGAAGAGGGGGGGGGTTGGAGGGCATTGCACAGGCGTACGGCGTGATCATGGGAGATGGGCAATACCAGACTGGCTGGGCAAGGCTTCTTTTTTTTTTTCTTGCTGCGGCTGGTGTATAGATCTGATTTGGTTCTTCCCTACGCGGCAACAACGTCACGATGGCATTTTTTCGAGGGCAGGGTCCCCGCTGGTGCTTCCCAGACCGCCCTTCTACGCGTGCAAGTAAGTACGAACGGCAAGGATCTATTGGTGGGGTACGGGACGCCCCCGGCCGGCGGTGGCTGGTTCGGAGAGGAAAAGGGGCTTTTGACGCATCACATGCCGACGTAGCGAATAGCACCGCAATCCACAACCTTCTTCCTGCCAGCGAGAGCCGATGGCTTTGGCTTTGTGTTCTTGCCCCGAGGCGGGTTTCAGGCGTGGGCACTCTCGACACTACCGGCAGCGCGATTGCAGCAGCCGATCATAAGAGGGGCCGGCCCAGATGGAAGGTGCAGCGGTGCCAAACTCTCCGACTCAGGCGTGACGCCCGCCAGCACCAGCTCCAGCTCCAGCAGGACCAGGAAACCAAGCGCGGCCGCACCGGCAACCGGGGGGGGTTCAAGAGGGCAGGGCCTCCTCGCGCACATCGTCTAGGAAGGCAGCACCCGCTCGGGACGGCTCAGCGGGCCAGACACCATCGCCTCTCGCGGGGAAAACGACAGCCGTCGAGTCATGCCGCGGACCCTCGCTGCTCCTTCACCGTCGACGCGGCGCTGCAATCGTCGCCTCTTGTGCGTCACCTGGTAGTCCGCCCCCCCTCCATGGAGCCCTACGGCTACCACACCGCGCCGTCTGCGTCCTCCAAGGGCAAGCAGCCGGCCGTCGCGCGCGAGTCACCTGGGGCCCCGGCCTCCTCCTCCTTCCCCCGGGCGACCACCAAGCCGAGACCGCGCGTCTCCGAGCACACCTTCTCCCGACCACAAACCGCCTTCATGGGATCACAGACGGCCCGGGACTTGGCCGCCGCCGAGGAGGGCGCCGAGGAGACGGACCGGCGCGCGTACCGGAGCAGTACGACCTGGGCCTCGTCGAGCGGGGACATGGGCGCCATCACCGAGGAGGACGAGGACGACAGCCACCAGGTATTCGTCGAGGAGTACAACCGGCTCGCGAAGAAGGTTCGGAGCAAGGAGCCTCCCCCGCGTGCCCGTGGACCAGGCTGACAGCCGTGTGGCAGTATGGCGTGCGACCCATCGTGTCCGGGGATTTCCCCGCTGCTTCTGTAAGCCCCATGCCGCATAGCGTGCAGCGCACAGCGCCTAGAATGCTGGCGCTGACATCCTACCAGGGCAGTTCGACCCGGCCGTCTACGGCGCGGAAGGACGGCAGTTGGATCACCAGAGTCCTGCACCGGAACCCCTCTCCGGAACCCGTCGCCGCCGCTCGGCCAAGCCATCCGCCGCCGCGGCGAACCCTCAGCGACAAGGCCATGAACCTGATGCTGGCCCAGCGAAGAGACGCGCTGCGGAACGAGGACCTCCAGGGCTTGGTCCGCCTTTGTGGCAAGAGCAAACTGTACTTGCCCGCAGATTACGCGCCGGGCTCTCTCTTGCTGCCGACATGCTTCCGCGCCACTGCGCAATGCCTAGTGCAGAATGGTGGGTTGATAGGTAGTCTGACACGCACAGTACGGCACAAAGCACTGACTGGCCTCTCCAGCCGATACCCGCGGTCTTTTTCGCTTGTCAGGCTCCTTTCGTGTGATTAACGCCCTCTACGACTACTACTGTGCGGACCGGGAGGACGGCGAGGTTGCTACTACCACAAGATGCCCGAACCTGCCATCGCATCTGCAATGCGGCGTCCACGAAGTCGCGTCCACGTTCAAGCGGCTTTTGTCGGGTCTCCCCGGTGGCATCCTGGGTTCCTTGACCACCTTCGACGCCCTCGTCGCGATTCACAGTCAGCTTCATGGAGAACCCGAAGCCACAAGGACCAAGGACAGCAAGCTGAGGGCCCGGATGATCGCGCTGGCTATTAGTACAATACAGTCGCGTTATCAGCGAGATCTGGTCTGCGCCGTCTTTGGACTCCTGTGCCTCGTGGGACGTGTTGCCGAGAATGCGCCCCGGGAGGACGACTTCGGAAAGCCGTTGCCAACCTCGGACCTCATGGGTTACAACGCTCTCTCGATTGTGTTCGGCCCCTTGCTCGTCGGCGAGCTCCTTAACTCCTACAGCATGAAGGTTACTGACCCATCTGGAGGCCTTGTGCTCTTGCCTTTGTCGCCGTCCAAACACAAGAAACGCAAAGCGCTCAAAATGTCGAAAGAGTCGTCCAACCTGACGGTAGACCGCGTCCATGTGGCCAACGAGATTACGGAGATGCTCATTGTTCATTGGAGGGATGTCGTGCGCCAACTGAAGGAGCTGAACGTCATGGGCCTGAGTAAGGAAGCACCGCGCCCTGGACGGAAGAAGACTAGAGGTCTCCTGAAGGCATCCATGACAGATACCTTTTCCCTGCGGAAACCACCGGACTGGAGCTCGGGCGAGCCGTCGCGAGGGCTGAAGGGTCGGCCGCGCTCAGCCGTTTCGGCCAGCCCTACGCCGCCACCGAGTCAGTAACCCCCGTTCTGATGTCTGAACAATACCACTAACCGAAACAGGAGCGGCTGCCTCCAAACCATTCTCGGTGAAGCGGAAGCGGCCTCTGCCAGCGGCCTTGGCCACGACATACGACCTGCTTAGAGAGCATCCCATGAACGTGCTTTCACCCACCGTCGAAGAGGCGCCACACGAAATAGAGAACTACGATGATGGACCTCGCGACGAAAAGGCCGTGGTGTTCACCCCTGTTTCGTACCAGCCTCGCCACCAAGAGGGCTCGCCACAGAACACGGGGTCCAGCCAAACGTACCACCCAGGACCAGAGAAAAGGAGGAGGGACAGGCCAAACACACCACAAAGCGTAGACACGTCAACATTACGGAGAACAGGTTCGCCTTCGCCTCGAGATACCCGTGCTGTTTCCGCGGGCGACATGAAACACCGACATCCCGTCGAAGAGCCACACAAATACGCTCCAGCACTCACCCCGAGACTGGAAGATTCTGGCTTTGCGGCTCCGATGCATGTACCACTGGAGGCTGGAAGAGACGACCCGGATATCGAGGATTCGGCTGATGGATACACGTTGTTGGACCCCGATCAACGTCCTTCATCTAACTCGACTGTCCGGCGGTATCCAACGCAGAATAAAGGACGTGCTAACGACCTGAGCTCAAGTCCAGAGTCAGCACAACATGCCTCTGCTCCCGGAAGCCAGCTTGAGACCATAGAAACTCCAGACAGTCAGGAGGATGACGGTAGCGAGGAGGTTGTGTCGTCTTCTTCGGGTGTGGGGAGGTTCCCTAGTTTCCACCCGTCGGTGCTTGGAGCTGCCAAATCTCTGGTCAGCAGCAGGCCCTCTACATCCCAGCGCAGCCATTCGGCCGTGAAGGATGAATCTTCGGTTAAATCAAGCCCGTGGTCCCTGAAACATTTGATGGGGAAAAAGACACCGAGGCCCGAAAAGTCCAGCTTTGATCAGGGGCACAACGCCGATGTGCATTCCCCAGCCAAGCCCAGCCATCTGACGAGGTGGAAAGAACTTGTCAGGGGCAGCTCGGATTCTTCGACGGCATCTCTGAAAGAAAAGAGATCGGAGCAGAAAGCAACATCCAGTCGGCTGAACGGAGGGCCGACCGTCGAACAGAATGCAACAACGCCTGAATGGAAACAGCAATTGATCAACAAGAAGATGGAATCCCAAAAGAAGCCACCCATGTTATCGCCCGAGAAAACTAGGTTCTTCGAAATGTTGCCGTCGGGGGAGTCGAACAGCAGCACATCGCCGGTCAAAGCAAGAGGCGTCTCACCCACCAAAGTGTCTCCTGGATCGAGCAACCAACTCACGCTCCAGAAACCCGATGCGAAGCCTGTTGGCGGAGCCGTCAAGGCCATGGCCGCGCTGTTCGACAATGCCTCAAAAGAATCCCCTAAAGAGCACAGACTCTCACGTACAGGGCCGTCCCGCAGCAACCTGAGAGCCTCAGCCAGCTTCACGTCTAGCGACGCGAGAGACACGCCTAGCGGATCACGACCTAAGTCGCCTACCAAAGTGCTCACCAGACCACCCCCCAGGGTCCTTGTGAAATCCCCGCCAAAGCATGTTGCGAATTCTGGCCCCAAGTCGCCTACGAAATCGCCGACAAAATCGCCGACCAAGTCATTTAAGTCCATGATAACCCCCAGGCGAAGTTTGGACCAGCGAAAGAGCGAAGACAAGATGGGGCCGGATCCATCGCCGACCCGAGCCATCAAATCCCCCATTGCGCGTGCCAAAGAAGTACTGAGGCCCTCTTCGGCCCGCGGCATAGCTAAAGAACAACCGCCAACAGTGGCCACCGTAGCACTTCGGCCAATCAGCCAGCGGCCGGCGACGTCGCACAACGAGCCCAGAACGGAGCCGATAGCCTTTCCTGCGAGAGAACGCGGCCTGGGACGCCCGCCTTCACTCGGCCTGATGATCCCTCATCGCGAAGAACAACCGGTGGCGCAGCATCTTCAGCTTGCTCGGCCCCCATCAGCAACCTCGTCCCGGAGTTATTTGAGCACTCATGTGCCGGGCCAGGACCCCAGTGCCGCTGCCGAAGGGGGCAGTCCCCAACTTACACGGGGAACTCCCTCGCGCAGTGGCAGCAACAACTTCCTGCACACACAAGTTCGAAATCTGCAAAGGCAGCTGGAGCTGAAGAATGAGGAGTTGATTCAGCTGAGGACACAGCTCGACACCCGCGCCGACTTGGATATCGGCACCCTGAGTGAGAAGCTGAGGGAATCGAAGCGGGACTGTGCCATGTGGCGAGAACGGGCCGAGTCGGCAGAACGCAGGGTTGCCGTTTTTGAGAGATTTACCTCGAAGCTCCGAGGGATCAAAACGGGTAGCGTAGGGCCGAATGCCGGCGGCATGGACGGCTCTGGGGCCTACGCCGACGAGACGCGGAGCCGGCGTGGGACGTTTGGCAGCTCGTCCAGCTGCACAGAACACACCGAAGACCAGGAGGACTTTGAGGTTCGCATCCGACAATCGTTGAGGCAGAGCAAGGCGGCTGCGGAGGGGCAGCGAAGCCCGGAAAACGACGAGGCAGAGAAGCCAACGGCCCACTCGAGGCGGACGAGGCAAATGAGGGAGCGAAGAGACATGGCTAACAAGACCTCGCAGCTGTGGATGGCGGCCGAGGAGTTATTGACATTGCAGGATGACGAAGAGGCCGGGGTGGTGTAGGAGGTGGCAGTCACGATGGTACGAAGGCGGTTGGCGGCCAAGGCCGGCCGATTACACATAGGAAGGGCCCGCCGATGGACGAGCCGTATTGCAATACATGTACGCGAAGTCATACTTGGAGCGTATGAATTCTATCTCTAATATCCGATAGCCCTGAACTTTTTTTGTGCGTTATGTCGTAGTCAACGTTATCTGGCGGAACCGATGTGCGTCGTCTCGGTCATCAACTCGCCCAAACCCCCTTATTAGATCACATAGGCCAACTTACCGATATAAGGAACGACTATCGGGGAGGAACATGAGGGTACCGCGGGGCCACTGATCCCACGGGTGGCTGTGGTGTGCGCTAGCCCGGCAGTTCGGACCGCGGCCGGGGCTTGGTGTCGCCCATCTCGTGCATGGGATCGAGGAGGTGGGCACTGTGGAGATCCTGCAGCTCGTGAGAGGGTGGTGCCCCCGGTGAGGACGCTTCCAAACCGGCGACGACGGCGCGGGTCTGGGTGAGATTCCGCCGCGCCCGCAGCCACTTGCAAACCGCCAGGATCAGCAGCAGCCCCGCGCAGGACGCGACGGCGATGGCGACCCAGGCCTCCTTCGGAAGCTCCCCGCCCTCGTCGGCGCCGGGGTCGTCGTCGACCCAGTCGGACGGGCTGGCCAGGGAGCGCTGGAAGCCGTCGGCCGAGGCGAGGTGGGTCGGGCCGGTGGCGGCGGGCAGGGGCGGGACGGTCAGGGTGGCGGGCTGGCCGGGCACGGGGGTGGCGCCCGAGACGGCGCCGTCGGGGGGCGTGAGGGTCTCGATGCGCTCGGCGCCGGCGCCGGCGGCGCGCGCGAGCGGGGCGACGGCGACCTTGCTGCGCTGCGGGTCGAAGAGGACGTAGGCGGCGCGCAGGAAGTCGTCGCCCAGCCGCCAGTCGGCCGGCTCGCTGCTGTTGGCGAGGTTGAACTCGCAGAGCCCGCTGTCGTCGATCCACGCCGCCGGCCCCTCGCCGTACATGCTGCTCGGCACCACCAGGTGCTGCATCCCGATGCGGACGACGGGCCCCTGCGCCCCGCCGAGCTGGAAGTCGAAGTGGCCGGCGCTCGCGTTCTTGTCGCAGGGGATGAGCGTCGCGCCCGCGTCGGGGCTGTAGTGCGCGCCCGCCGCTTGCCACATCTGCGCCGCCAGGTGCGACGGCAGCACGTTGGTCCACTTACCAAAGACCACCTGGACCGGCACCACCGTGCTGTTCGGTATCAGTTCGTCGGAGCCCGAGGGACTCGAGGCGTTGAGCCCCGAGAGGGCTACGTATCGTCCTCCCCACGGCGAACTCACGACGTTATGCGTCCAAAGTGTCCCCAGGCTGCCGGAATACTTGGAATGGTCCACCGCACCGAGCAGTATATCTCCACAGTCATTGTCTGCGTACCGGCGGTCAGTAGATGCCTCGCGACGAGTGGAGATCCCGCGGGGGGGTTACGCGCCATCCGGGCCGCCGAGCCATACACTGTACGCTGGTGCGGATATGAACCCCCTATCCACCAGCTCCTCCAGAAAGCTCGTCTCATTCGGCGGGTTGCGGGCGGACGCCCGGAGATCCAAGCCAAGCAGAGATACGTCCCGTGACGATTCCAGGGCCAGCTTCATGGACATGTTTTTAGCCGTGATTCCGGCCAGCTGGATCGTGTCCTGGAACACATGGCCGCCGTAGTTAAGGCGGAGGGCGGGGATTGACGCATTGGCTTCCGGCAGGCCGGCTGCCGTGTAAGTCGAGGACTGCTGCTGACCAACTGAACCGACGGGCGTAAACATCAAAAATCCCACCCACGTACAAGGGTTAGCTTGGCTTACATATGCCGTGGTTGCATACTTCGGTCTGGCAGTACGAGGCGCTATTGGAAAGGATCCAGCTTTCGTCAGAGTAGGAGACGGGTCTTACACCGACACGCGTCGCCGGGGTTCCCAGAATGATGGTAAAATGCAGGGGTCTCCTGTTGTTTCTTCGTGAGAGCCTGATGGGTTCGGCAACGATGGCGACATTCTCCTCCGCTGCAAGACGAAAGAAGTTGGCATCTTGGCGCTGGGATGGGCGTCCAGTCGTCCACCACTCCAAGCGCCGCTGCGGGCCTGTAAACGACGGCATCTCCGTCTCGATTTCGAACAGTATGCCAGAATATGCGGGAGGACGACCGGGCAAGTGCAAAACTGAAACAAATTTGGCTGCTCATGTGCAATTTCTGAGACTTTTGAAGTTGTGCTCCCTCCCCATTTGCTAAAGCGCAATAGTCTGTGATAGCCTCCAGCTACAGGCGCCACGCGGCGCCAATAACTATCGCAGAACATCAGAAGGGCAATCGTTGCTGACTGGACTCGACCGGCAAGCTTGACGGGTGCAGTACGGCCAGCGAACCAGAGTCTCCCATAGGCAATGACCAAGCTCCCATCATATAAATCAATCGGACAACACCAGGTCTATAACCGAGACAACATTGGTTTTGTGCCAATGTAGCCCCTCGTAGTGGTTCGGAATCAAGATTCGCCGTGTTCTGGTGTAAGGAGAATCATGTCAAGGATGGCACGCCTGTGGTGAACCCGAAGGTCAGAAGTTGACGAAACGATGCTGACCGGCTGGACTGCTGGGAGTGCATTGTTGCAGAATTGCACATGGGATGAATAATCGGGCTTGATTGCCATAGAGCTGTCCCCAAGAGCCACAAGAGCAGGTGATGGGACGCGGGCCTGGCTTATCGAGCATCTCGCGCTTCTAGTCTTTTGCCATGGCTGACGTGTCCGATATACTTTGGGCGGCAAT
Organism: Nigrospora osmanthi; assembly: GCA_029489945.1. Lineage (NCBI taxonomy): Eukaryota > Fungi > Ascomycota > Sordariomycetes > Amphisphaeriales > Apiosporaceae > Nigrospora > Nigrospora osmanthi. The sequence goes on along the minus strand of CP120503.1, from coordinate 1,205,931 downwards.
ACGGTCGTTTGGCTCTTCTGCCCCGAAGATCGCCTGGAGACATCGAAAACAAGGTTGGTTGGTGTGTTCATGTATACCTGAAGCCGCCGAAGACCTGAAACTTAACAGTTGACACCCAAACTCAAAGACAGCAGTACCATAGACGGCCCTTCCGGAACGACGCTCTACGCACTTTTCGGCAAGCGAGAAGACGAGCCTTTTGGCTGCGCCAGGAGGCCGTGAGGAAACGGCATGGGTCCCGGGAGAAGCGGAGGCTTTTCCTTTTTCTCTTTTTTTTGTTCATTTTTGGATGCGCCACCGGCGCCGGCATGGAAGCAGCCCCCTGACGACCCAGTGGTTGGGAACACTTGCGCCTCGTCCGGTCGCCCCGTCCCCCCCGTTCAAGCGAGGGGTCCGACATTGGAGCCCCACTCACTAGAGTTATCAGATCGAAAATCTCCATGTGCGACAAGTCCGGGCGCCCTTGCGCATGCATCGTGGTGCGCCGAGGTGGTGTCGCCGAAGTCGGAGATGAGATTGATAAGATGTGATAACCCGCATGACAACGCACGGATGGATCCCCGTGCCGTCCGTGGAGGCCCAACAGGTCCTGCGGGGCCTTGAAGAAGTAATGAAAACGGCAGGACGGATGGGCCGGACATGGAGATGGTACCGTACGTCGTAATCAGTCGAGGACACAGTGCCGTTCGGCTTCGTGTCGATACGTAAGCTCTCTTGAGACGGCGACGGCGATTTCCTATGGAGCTTGATCGGTTTGTCCCTCTATACTCCTATACTAGTCGTAGGTACCCAGGCCCTGCCGATCGCCGATTTTGTCGACATGGGGAAGGAGAGGGATAGCATCGGTCAGTCAAAGAGGAATACTTGTTCCTGCATGATTGTCTGAGCAGAAAATCATGAATGCGGAATAGGTGGCTGATTGGCAGCTGGCCCACGACGACGGAAGCTAACGATGTTGACACCGGCGTGTGGCATAAGGGGGGGTGGTTCGCCCAAGATGCCGCACCAAACGAGTGGGTTAGCGCAATAGGCAGTGTCGCGCCGCGCCGCGTCGTGTCTCTGGTCGCGTCCTGGGCCGTCTACCCTCCCCCCTTGCTTTCCGTCGGCTCGGGTGTTGTTGGTTATGTGCATCAAGGTTGTCGACGTCCATGAAAACTCGCATCATGGACAGGCTGAGTGGCGAGCCATCGGCTGATGATGGGGCGGCATTGGCGGTGTCGGCAAAGGCTATTGAAATGAAAGTACGTACCTCCTCCCTCTCTCCTGCCTGGCCTGCTCTGGCGAGCGAATCATGGCGCCCACGCGAGCAGGCGAGCACCAAGGTTTCGGAAGTACAATGACCAGCAGGGCCCAACGGCTCGGGCGAGGGGGGATGGGGATGGGCACCGGACACTGTGCAGACACACATACAACCTGCCTCAGCCGATGAGCCCAGCCGAAAGTGCCAGCCGAGCGAAAGTGCCAACCGAACATGCAGGCCAGGCCGAATTGGCCGGATTGCGGGGGGGGCCATGCCGCGAGGGGCTGATGTGCTGATGCGTTCTTTCGCGATTGCCATACAGTATTGTGTGCTGTCCCCCAAACGGGGAGGAGGAAGAGGTCCTCGAGGAGGCATCTGTGGGGTTATGTCATGGTGGCGGCCTGCGCTGACCTTATCACTTCAGGGCTCCGTACGCGGCCATCCGGGTTGATGTCACCGACCATAAAGTCCCCTCTTGCCTTCGTCGGAGATCACGCCGCGACGGTGCAGGGGGGCCGACGGCATACTGTACGCGGTTGGGGCATGAATAGACAGTCACGCTCGGCGCCCACATGATGGGCAGGGCGGCGTAAGGTTGACCTTTCGGGACATTGTAGACGGGAGCAACCTGCTCGCCTGCCCGTATGGATGGATGCCTTCTGGCATTTTCCTGAGGGCGAGCGACACCGCTCGAAAGACGCAGCTTGTAGGGTAGGACCGGGACCGGCGGGTCTAAAGTTTAATCGCTTGGGCCTGCGCGGATTCCGAGGTCTTCTGGAGGAGTGAAAAAATCAAAAATAATGATCAATTGAGAATAAAAAAACCACTACGCAGCTCGCTGGAAGTCAACGTGAGTCGAGACCAAGAAATGAATTAGCTAGTAGGTACATGAGGTAGGCATGCAAGACGGGCAACAGGGAAACATCCAAATGGAAGGAGTGGGTTGAACGGGGAGAGGACAAGGCCAGTGTCCGCGGGAAAAACGCACCGTGTCCTTCGAGAACAGGTACCCCGGCCCGCTTGCATCGGCGCAGGTCGGATCTGATAAAGGGATGGGCAGTGGAGGGGGGGCACTTCGGGGGGCTTCTGGCCGGTGCTGAGCGGTGGAGTTTGTATGGCCATCATTCATTTTTTGTGCCCCCCCCCCGAGGTTGGCTGCAACTAACTAGCGCCTACCTATTATTTAATTCTCCCCGTAACCAGTCTTTGAAATCCCGTTCTAAGCATCACCAATCAAGCCCCCCCTCAACTCCTAACCTCCAGATCCTTCCCTGTTGGCACCTCCTTTGCTGTTCGGGACCCTCCTCTGTCACCGGGAAACAGGTAGCTTGCCAGGCTTCGGGCTCTCTCTCCCCCTTCCGCCGTCTCAATACGCTGTTGCCAGCGACGGCTGCGACCTTTAGTAATCCTGACTGCATCCTCCGTCTGCGCTCCGAATCCGCAGCCCCCCGAGCATCAAATCCACCTACGAATAAACTGCCGAGGCACTGCTGTCGGCCCGACACCCATTGGTTCCTCTCCTTGTACAAAAGGGACAAGAACTTCAGTCGGCACCCTTGGCCTGCCGCGGAATTGTCCGAGGAAACACCGTCTTTCTCCTGTCCCAACATCCAGACGCCTCCGTACCATGTCTCCCCAGACGGACCAGGCGCTGGCGAACTCGGCCAAGAACTGCATTCCCTGCGAACCCTCAACACCCTCCGTCGCCCCCTCCCTCACCTATTCGGAAGACTCCGAAGACCAAGATGAGCTGCCGACACAGCCAGCGCCCGTGAAGCGCCGCCGCGCCTCCACGCGTCTCATTGCCCAGAGCGCCGCCGATATCCAACGCATTACCGGCGAGTCCACCACCGAGTTTGTCAAGCGGTGCTGCGGCGGCGGCTGCTGCATGAACCTCAACAAGAAGAAGGAAGGAGCCCAGTACGAGCGTATCCCCCTGCCCGACAATGACGCATTCCGCTCCCTGTGCCTCAAAATCGACGAGATCCCCACCGTCCTCACCAATGTGGCCGACATGCCCGAGCAAACCGCCTTCTTCGAGCCCCTCCGGAAAGGGCTGAAGCAGTCCGTGTCTCCTGCCGACTCGGGCATCGCCCTGGACAACGAGGCCAACGCTGCCACCCCTGCCGGCGCTGCCCAGGCTCTGAGTCAGCTGAGCCTGGAAGACCTTGATACCACCGTTCAGCCTCCCTCTTTCGTGCAGCCGCACCCGCCGTATCACGTCTTCCCTGCGCCTATTCACAACACCCGGGAGCTGACCAAGGTCGGGGCCGAGAAGCGAACCTACCACTTCGACCTCGACATCACCGACTACCCGGACGAGGGGGGCATGGACTTCAAGGTGGGCGGCGCCATTGGCGTGTCGGCCCCCAACGACGCCGAGGCTGTTGACGAAATGCTGGACCTCCTTGCCGTTCCACGCTTCGTCAGAGACAAGCCCGTCCTTCTCAAGACCACCAAGGGCCGGTGGCCCACCGTCTGGGGTGATGACCAAGCCCGTGAGCTGGTCACAACCCGACGGGATCTGTTGACCTGGTGCTCCGATATCCAGTCGTACCCTCCCACCAAGCCTTTCCTGAGGATACTTGCCGAACACGCCGAGGATGCCAACGAAAAGAAGCTCCTGATGTTCCTTTGCTCCGGCGAGGGCCAGGGCGTTTTCTGCGACTTCCGCACCGGTCCTCATGTCTCCATCCCGCAAATTTTGCATGCGTTCCCATCGGCCAAGCCGCCGCTGGATTTGGTGCTGTCGGTGCTCCAGCCCCTCATGCCGCGCTTTTACTCGCTGTCCAACGACCCCCACGAGAGCTACCAGGTTCGTGATGGTAAGCAGCACCGTCTCGTCGAGATCGCGGTCACCGTTCATGATACGGCCGACTGGAAGAAGGGCTGCCGCACCGGCGTGGGCTCGGGTTTCTTCGAACGCCAGTCCCACAGGTTCACCGACCGGAAGAGCGCCGGGGAGGCCATGCCGCAGCTCTACATCCCCATGTTCAAGGGTCTCATGGCCAACCCCCTGGCCAAGCAGTTTGTGTCGGATGGCCCGATGCTGCTAATCGGGGCCGGCGTCGGCATCGCCCCCTTCCGCGGCTTTGTCCAGCGTCGCCTGAAGAACGCCAACTGCGCCAACAAGGTATGGGTGCTCCAAGGCATCCGCGATTCGCTCGTCGACGAAATCTACAGCGGCGAATGGGGTGTGCACGAGAGCGACGTCAAGCGCATCGTTGAGAGTCGCTCGGGCGAAGGTCGTTATGTCCAGGAGGAGGTTTTGAACCAGGCCGACCTCGTGTGGTACGTCATCAACTCGGTCGACGGCAGAGTCTTCGTCTGCGGCAGCTCCAAGGGCATGGGCGAGGGCGTCGAGCGTGCCCTCGTCAAGGTGGCCATGGACAAAGGCAACTTGGAGCAGGACGCTGCCCAGGAATTCTGGGATCTGAAGAAAACGGGCGGTCAGTACATCGCCGAGACGTGGTAAACGTGCTACCTGGCACAATAATGTTTCAAGCATGTTGGGGGGCCGGCGGGCCGATCCGTCGGGTGTTGTGTGCATGGTGGCTAATTTCCTTGCCCCGGTCCTCTGGTTACAATCCGCGAGAGCCGGCCGTGCTCTGCGTTGGCTTTGCACGGGAAAGGGAGCTGCCAAAATCAAAGACGAGGCGTCTGCGCAAGCTGGGATGGGTGTGATTTATGGCGTTCAGGTCGGAAGGCGTATATGAAGAAGACATAGCATGGCATGGCAGGGCACTGGGAGTGGTCAATATTCGCATGGCCGCAAGCGCTCGGTTGTCCTCACGGCGCTATTGTATATAAGACGAACAGGTTAACATATCGAGAGCGTGAACAAACAAGTTTCGTGTCTGTTAACTCCGAACTCCAGGCAACAACAACAAAAACCTCCATCGGTCGCAACCCAGGACGACATGCAAGCCGAACTCTCGGTGATGTGCGCTTATGTCCACCAACCGCAAGGCGCTACCCTGGCGCAGGATGTCGGGCTGTGTAACGCCGTCGGACGTCCTCGGAAAAGCGGAGGGCCAATACTTGCAGACAGCAAAAGGCCGGGACACGACCTCCTCGCGGCTCACCCGACATATTAATAGAAGAGAAGGAAGAAGGGGAAGACCAAAAAAATTGCTCACGCCCACTTTGTCCCTCGACCCCTCCGGTCTAGCCCTCTGGGCAACTCTCTGTCACCCTGCTTGCCCCCGCAGAGGTCCCGCTGATCGGCTTGCTTGTTCTTCAGCAGGCTGCGTGCCACTCGGCCGACGGGCGGGGGGAGGGTCACGACGCGGCCTCATTGGCCTCGCCCGCCCCTGTCATACCGAACATCCTCTCCCCAATCCGTTGGCCGAGTCGGCGGAATGCCCATGCGAGAGCGGCCGCGTCTAAACCCAGATGGGAGGAACCGTTTGCGTGGTAAAGCCCGGATGGATTCGGTTGATGGAGAGGGAGGGGATAAACTCGTGGAGAGAGGCGGGAAGGGACTTCAAGTCCGGCACTTGGGGGTCCATCACGAAGACCATGACACGTACGCATATGGAGGTGACAAGCCCCCCCGAGGGCCTGGCCGCGCGGAGGGCAGGCTGCACGCCATGAGGCTGTCCGACAAGAACATCTCAAGCACACCTAGTACTTAGAGCCCACACCTGCCGGGGGAGGGCGGGGGCAACGGAACTGGTATATGATCTCGGTGTTCAACCCCACGAGGGGAGGGGTTCTGGACGGACCGGCGCTAGCGACAGAATCATGTTGGGAACCAGCGGCGCCTATAAGGCACGAGAAAAGGACAGCCGGTCGAATTTGGGCTCGGGGGAAATCCAGGGTCTGACGATTCGGCACGAGGCATCTTCGGTCTCCCGGCTGAGGCCACCCTCAACTCACACACACACGCCAACCCCACCAGGAAACCCAAAGGCCAACTGCCTATAGTATAGTATATAGAGGAGCTGATGGACTTCATATCAGATGGCCGGATTTCCATCCTCATGGGATCTCACGTGCCCATGTACCAGCAAGGTCCTCAGCCCGGCTTTATAACCCCCGCAGCAAAAGGGCTCGTTACAAATCATCACCATTCGCACGTGCACGAAGATCTCTTGCGACACTCGGTGGGCCCGGCGCCGAAACCACGAAGGGATGTGGTGTGGCCAAAGCAATGGGCCGGCCGGCGGCGAGGATCTTGACGCGTATACCAGTACGAATAGATAAGACTGGGGGGGGGGGGGGGGGGGGGGGGGGGGGGAGGCGGTCTGTGGACTTTTAGGGAGAGATGCCGTGGGGATCTCGTAAGCGTTGTCGCAACAAGGGATCAGTAAATAAGGCGCTGACTGATGGCGGCATCGGGGAGTACAAGACCGGGGGGTGGAGCTCCTCCCCGACGAACCAGGCAGTTTCTTGGTTCCGTTGCAACCGGAAACGGGCAAGTTATCTCTTTATAGCTGGTAGGATGGCAGAGAGGCGGCGAGGGGTAAGTAAGTATGTAGGTAGGTTTCGTGTGGCCAGGAGACCAGACCGTTACAGTTGCTGCCAAAACATCATCCAGACTACATACATACCAACCGGGGCCACCCCGGTATTTCTTCAGCCCCCTGGCCTTCCCGTTACGGCCAAAATCCCGCGATCAGCAGGTTTCTCGCATGCTGCATAGAAGCGGACAACGGCGGCCCCAGGCTCAAGTTTGGGCAAGAGTTCACGGTGAGAGAAAGAGAGAGAGAGAGAGACAGACCCCCTTCCCCTCCCGAAGGGGCCCCCTCTCACTCGGGGGACCCAGCGCGTCCAAAAAGCACGACATCGCGGGTGCTGACTAACTGGCGGTACAGGGGAGAAAGAAAGCTGGTTGGCTGGGGTCCGCCGTCAGGGGGGGCATGGAATCTAAGTATCTCCCTTTGGGCGATGACACATGCATGGCTTTCCTGGTCCTCCTGTTCTAGCTGGGGTTCCTAAATGGTAATAAGTAAGTCAGTAGTCAGCATGAAGAATCCGGGTTCTGGTCCCCCCCCTGCACGAGCGGCCGGCAGTGTAGCGTTGCATAGCGCGCCAGAAGCGTCGCTTACCTCTATAGCATCCACCCATTTGTTCTGCGCGCGCATGCGGTGAGAGAGGAGGACCGACTGGCTGAAGTATCTATGTACCTTAGTACTTATGTAAGTCCATACTATAGAGGAGCGGCTGCCATCTACCAATCGTAGGTGCATATTGAGGGAGGGAGGAAGAGAGTATACCACCGGTCGGCCTCCCCGTGTTACGGCGAATCGGTTCTCGTCATCGCCAGAGCCTGGCCTGCCGATCCGACGAGACGGGGTTCCCAGAATGCGCCGCCGGCGGCGGATGGGTTGCTTGCATAATCCCCCCCCCTCAGCGAGCCCTGGTCGGTGGAGCGGCCGGGTAGCGCATCAAACTAGTTACGTTGAATGAAGGCTCGAAGAGAGAAAGAGAGAGAGAGTGTGTGTGTGTGTGTGTCGACAGGGTGTGGATGGATAGATGCCATGTTCCACGCTGCGCACGCGCGACTTGACGACATCTGCCGGGTTTCTGCTGCTTTTTCCATTGCTTTCCAACCCCTCCTCCCCCCCCCCTGGCCCGGTCCTGGAACACCGTCCTCCACTCCGCCGTGCCCCTCGTCCCGTTGCCTTGCTGGACGCCATCGTCGTGTCCTCTGCCCCTCCCTGTCCCCATCCCCAACCAGACCAGACCAGACCAGACAACCCGTCCGTTCACTACCTGGCACCAGCGTAGTCCCTCGGTGCTGCTAGCCGTATACCTACTTACCAACCTACCTACCCATACATTACCCCCCCGGCCGTCGTGATAAGAGTACTATATAATGCCCACGATGCGTCCCTCCCAGCTGACCGCCCTCTCGTCCGCCGTCCTCAGATCTGTTGCCGCTACCACCACCACCACCACCGCTCCTGCTGCTGCTGCTGTTGCTTCCTCCTCCTCCTGCCTCCTCCGGACCTTCACGACCACGTCCACCTGTCCCAAGCTCGTCCAGCCGCAGTCGCGCACCGCCACCTCGGACCACCCCGTCAACATCCCGTCGCCGGCCCGCCCCGTCAAGATGTCCACCACCCCCGTCAACTCCCAGGCCATCCTGGACCTCATCAAGGCCCGCCGCACCTACTACCCGCTGTCCAAGGACCTCACCATCTCCAAGGAGCGCATCCAGGAGATCGTCAAGGAGGCCACCCTCCACGTGCCCTCGTCCTTCAACGCCCAGAGCACCCGCGTCGTCGTCCTCTTCGGCGAGGAGCACGACCGCCTCTGGGACATTGCCAGCGAGATCCTCAAGGCCATCGTCCCCGCCGACCAGTGGGAGGGCACCGCCGCCAAGATGGCCATGTTCAAGGGCGCTGCCGGCACTGTAAGCCCTTCCTCCTCCTTTTTCTTCAGGTCCCAGACCTACGATATATATATATATATATATATATATATATCTATATATCCACCCCCGCACCCCTTGTGCTGTCCCCCGTTTGGCCCGTAGCTAACGCCAATAGGTCCTCTTCTTTGAGCACGAGGAGACCATCAAGCAGCAGCAGTCGGCCTACCCGGCCTACGCCGACAAGTTCCCTACCTGGGCCACCCAGTCGGACGCCATGCTGCAGTACGTCATCTGGACTGCTCTCGAGGCCGATGGCCTCGGCGCCAACCTTCAGCACTGTCAGTACAAACCCCCTCGCGTTTATTTCCCTTTTTCTTTTTTCTCTTTTTTTACTCCGCCGCTCCTCATCCATTTTCCTTCCCTCCGCTGGTTTCCCTGACGTAGTGAGCGGGGCCGAGTTGTGGGTTTCGTTTTCGCCCGCACCGCCCGCTTCGCCACACGGGGGGGCGGGTGGTGTGAGGGAATCTCCAAATCTACGCCAGCACATTCCACACAAAGTCACGATAGAACTCGCCCATGGGAGAAAACCAAAACCGCGCCGGGACTGACATGATCTCCCAGACAACCCCCTCCTGGACGCGCGTGTTGCGTCGCAGTGGAACATTCCCAGCGACTGGAAGCTGAACGCCCAGCTCGTCTTTGGCGGCCGCACCGGCGAGGCCGGCCCCAAGTCGTTCCTCCCCATCGAGGAGCGCACCAAGTTCTTCGGCGCCTAAGGGGTCGATTAAGAGAGAGAGAGAGAGAGAGATAGGGGTGGCACGACCATGATGAAAAGAGGGAGGGGATTTTCACGACGCAATGCATGGGATGGGAGTTTCAGCGTGGACGGAAATCATCATTTGTTTTCGCTCCGTCACTAGAGGAGTAGAAGACCTGACGAACGTGGATCCGTAAAGATCTTATAGAGAGAGAGAAAGAGAGAAGAACCACTCCGTCATAGAGACGGGGCCCATGAATAACCTCGAAATAACATTACATCTTGAGCATCGGCCCAGTGTACCTTCTTCATATACTTTTCATGGCAGAATGTATCATATCGCGAGGGGCGACCCTTTAAGCCTGTCCAACTCCTCCCATTGCACCGTTGCTTACGCACTCACTGCCCTGGCCACGGAGTTGGGGATAGCTTTTAAGAGCCCATCCCCGCGGATGAAAGGCTTAAGCCGGCACGCCACTCTGCGCCTCCTGTTTCTCCGCGCCGACATATAGGCGTATAGAGCTCCTCGGGGTCCTCGAGGGGAAAGAGGTAGTCATAGCTGGGAAAACACTAGTAGACTCCTTTTTCAGGGTTACAAGCAAATGATAGGCCGGTACGCGATCGAGGCTTTTCTTTCGACCCGCTGGAATTGCCTGAGAAGCAAACAACTCACGGCATTATTCGGTACAAATTTATAAACATAAAAATAAAAGCTTTCATCCTAGTTGTTAAACAGACCTAGCTGCTAAACTAAGACGAAGACATGGAAAGTAGGAAAACAGGAACACTATGTATGTACCGAATGTTGCGTAGCCGCGCGATACCGGATTGGGAAGAAACCTGCCGAACCCGGGGAGGTACAGCATCGACTTCCCTCGATGACTATTGGTAAGGCAGTGGCTTGCGCGCCCTTGTGAGGCGCTTATTGGTTCAGCGGGCCCGTGGACCTGCCGGGACCAGAAAGAGACGACACCTTGCATTTCCAAATACGCGACCGTCGGCGCCACGTACCTTAGTTGCTTAGGTACCGCGTATATACACACGTAGTTGGAGGTTAGGTAATTTAGGGGTCCCGAGATAGAGACAGATCTCCGCTTCCCTCTTCCGTACCTCTCCTCCCCTCCCCAAACCGCTTCAACGACCGCCACCCGCGATCTTCCCTTGTGACACTGACTCCCCCCCTCCCCCTCCACGAGCCCGGCTTGCCCCCGAGAAAGACCAATCTGTCCCTCCCCCTCCCCCCTCTACCCATTGACTCACCGGCGTAGGAATTCCCGGGGGAAAGGAAGAAAAAAAGACCATTGTGTTCGTACGTCCTCGCCGTATAAAGAAAGGCCGCCCGCGTCCGGTCCCCGCTTGCCCGTGTCCCCCCCGTCCCATATATACCTCCCTCTAAAACCATCGGCCCCAACGTCCCGAGGTTCGAACAAGCGCCCGCGCTGATCTTCGCGATTCCCACCCCTCCTCCCTCTCACGAAGTGCGCCCGACCCCTTCGAATCCCCTCCCCCCCCTTCCTAAAACTACGCGACGCCGCTCCGGGTTTGCTCTTTTCGCTCTTTCTTTGCCGACACACACACTATCGCACAATGGTACGTCGCATTCTTCCCCCCCCCCACCACCCCCAGGAACACCCTTATGCCCCCGGGCCGGGGGTTGCGCAAACACCTTGTGTCCGATCGTGGATACCCCGGCCACGCATGGCAGCAGCGACGGCGGCGGCGACGGCGGCGGCGGCAGTAGCATCGTCGGCGCGGCCCGAAGGGATACTTTTCCCCCCGCTTCTCCCCCTCCCCCTTCTTGAAGGAGGGAGGGAGAGAGAGGGAACGCTGCGAAAAAAAAAAAAAAACCCCTCCCGTGGACTGGGCCCCTAGGCTAACCGGCGCGCGCGCCCGCCATCGCAACAGGCCCAGACACTCGAGCAGCGAAGGCGCAACGCCAAGTTCGTCAAGGACCAGGAGCAGCGCCGCGGCAAGTCGGACGTCGCCGTGCAGAAGCTCGCGAAGCCCAACCAGAAGTCGCCCGTCTCCCCCATGTGGCTGAGTGAGTTTCTCTCTCCTCCCTCTTTTGCGGTGGCGGCGCTTGCTGCTTTCTGCCCCCTCCCCCCCCCCCCCCCCCCCTCTTCCCTCCTCTGCCCCCTCCGGTCCTGAGTACGAGGGTGGGCGGGTTTCCAAGCCCCCTTCCCCTTTTGAGTCGCCGACCTGCTGCTCACGCGCCCTGTGCTCTCTAGTCCTTCTGGCCTTCGTTGTTTTCGGCGGCCTGATATTCGAAATCATCCAGCGCGTTTTCTTCCGATAAACGGGGCCACCCACGGGCGACGAACCGACCTTGCCTATTCGAAGCGAAGATGGCCTGAAAAAATGAGGGGGAGGAAAGGCGGAGTGTAGAAGCTCGCGTATCGTCTCATCCCTGGCTCCGGATGTGTCCCGCGCTTGGGGGACGTGCTGCAAACCGACATGGCTGCAATGCGGACACCATGCGACACCACTCGGGGGCAAAGCCTGGAAAGATGCAGGCTTGCAGCAGCCCCGACATTGGGATGCACGACGCGCTCTATTGAGATGCGAGAGGGTCGACACGATGTGCATAAGACGGGGAGCATGCCCCGAGGGCCGAATTCGGTGTTTCATTATTAATTTGCGGGCAAGGGATTGCTATTTGGGGGGGCCTCTGCAGGAGGTATGTTTATCATGTTGGGCCGAAAATCCAGCCAGAAAACGCCTGTGGCATAAGACAACGCTTTTTTTTATTTTCCCTTGGAGGTATCACAATGCCCGCCACACAGGCGGGGAGGTTGTGGAAGCAGGAAGAGAGCTTGCCGTGCTTTACGCACCAAGACCCCGCTTGTGTCCCTGGCCGTCATGCTTCATCTTCATGCCGCTGTAGAACTGTTTCTCGAGGCTCGACTGGACCTTGTCAATGTCCTGCTTTGAAGAGCCGTGGCCGCTGTGGGCACTCGCAGCCGCTGCTGCTCCGGCCTTCTTGCCGCCCCCGAGCAGCTTCAAGAATTTGGCCTGTCTGGCGCTTCCTCCTTCCAGGGCCGAGACATTCCACTGCTCGCCATCCGCCTCAGTCTGGCCGGCGCTCTCCTTAGTAACGGTCTCCTCGGTAGAGTCCTGGACAATCTTACTCTTCGACTTTTTGCCCTTCTTGGCGCTGCCCGTATCAATCACGAACACATCGCCGTCGGCGGCGGCCTCGGTGTCTTCGGCCTCTCTCTTGCGCTTCTTGTCCTTCTTCTTGTCCTTCTTCTTCTCTTTCTTGTCGGCCTTGTCCTCGGCGTCACCGGCTTCGCTGCGGGCCTCCTCGACCTTGGCGATCTCGTCCTTGGGCACCTCCTTGGGTGCGGGAACCTCTTCGTCGTCCTTGGACTTCTTCTTCTTGTTCTTCTTGGAAGGCTTCTTAGCCTTCTCGCTCTCCTCGCTCTCTTCAGCGGCGTCGGTCATGGCGACATCCTCCTGGGGCTGGGCCTTCTCCTCCTCGTCTGCGCTAGAGTCGGAGTCGGATTCGGAGTCGGAGGAGGATGAGGAGGAGGTATCGGATCCGGAATCCGAGGACTTTTCATCGACGTCGTCTACAATCTTGATCTCATCGGCTTTTTCTTGGGCGGCTGCCGCCTTCTATTGGACACACGAGGCATTAGTAAAGTCCGAGGCCACGGTGCGCGCGCGGGTGGGACGTCGATTGGGGGGGTGACACTTACCTCTCTCTTGGCCTTGAGCTGGTAGTACTTCTCTCTGATCTGCTGGGCCTGGAGCTTGAGATTCTTGGCCTTCTCTTCAAAGTTGTCGGCGCGCTTCAGCATGCGGTTGAACTTCTTCTCCTCCTTGAGGGGCTTCTTGGCCAGCTTCCTGGCCTTCTCGGCGGCTTTGCGCTCGCGCTTGCGCAGGGCAACCTGCTCCTTGTGCAGGCGGGCTCTCTCGAGCTGCTCCTCGGACTTGGCAAGCTCCTTCTTGAGCTGCTTCTTCGTCTTGACCTCCTTCTCGCCTGCGCGGCCGTGTCAATGTTGGCCCCCCGATGCGGCTTGGCGGTACACTTACTACCTCTGGTTTTGGCCATTGTGACGATGGAATGAGTGATTTTTGGGAATGGGTGGGGGTTCAAGTGGCGGCCTTGACCTGGAGAGAAGAGGATGGAATGGGTTCAGCAACCAAGTAGGTAGCCGTCGGGTCGCGGACATCAATGTGGAATCCAGTTAGGAAAACGCGAATCTGCCGTTTGCCCTCTGAATAAAATTTGACCGCCTGCTTTCTTAGTCGACGTTGATCGACACTGCCTAAAACTGGATTGATTCATAACGGTAAGTACCTACCCTAGCTCCCTAGTGACTGCCCCAGATGTCTGGGCTCGCGGCCCCGCCTGCCCGGTACGGTATCAACTAGTACATCTATCTGTACTTTGTACCTACTTTACCCATAGAACAGTTCTAGAGGCCAGCCATCATTTTAGTATTTTCTATAAGAGCAGGTACGTGTTGATTTTAGTGCTTAAGGCGATTGTAATTAGCTAAGTAGGTACTTAGGGGTTTTATAGTATCCACCGTCAAATAGACATGTTCTGCCATTCTGGAGAGCAGGTATACTTGACAACAAGAACGCGCTGTTTCCCTCTTCCCGATGAAGGCTATCGTAAATGCCCACCGCCCAACACCACTACGAAAGGATGGAAATAGGCAGGGTGAGACTGTGTATCTACTGTGCGTATGGCGGTCCGGGGCGGAAAGGCACCAAACACACAGCCTCAATCTAATCAGATCCGCTCCATCTGTGAACATCCAGGCCGTTTGCCGAGCCCACCACCCGGCTTTGGCCCCAACCCCGACCCCAACCCCGACGGCCCCGACTATTTGAGGCAGTTACTTATCTCCGTATCCCGACAGCTGGTCCGAACTCCGGCCCTGTGCGCCACAACTTTATGCCGACCGCCCAGCCTCTCCACTCCCCCCCTGGATCCATCCTATTCGACATGGCATGTGGTGGTTTCTCATAAGCATCTGCCAAATATCCATGAGGCATATGTATACCTTCCATACGTTTGGGCTTGCCGAGCCAAGCACCCCACCCACCAGAGTCCACCCCGAGGCGTCATACCCCTGCTACCCACCCCCTTCCCCCGCATCCCGTTTCCATCGCGTTCCCGCTTTGGCTGCCTGATGCGGCCGCGACGACGCCGACGCGGCCCATGACCATGCGGTCTACGCGGCCGAGGCCGGGGCCGCGTGACGAAACCCAGGCACACACACCATGCAGACGGTTACGCGTAGACTTTGCCGCACCGACTGTTTGATAGCGTTTTGTGGCGCGCGCGTGACTCTTCAACGGCCGGTTGGTGGACTTACAAGATACGGGGCCCGGACCGGTTGAGAAGGGACCCACAAGCTTCGTGTGCGCCAGTTTTTGGGAAACCGATGCAGGCTTCCTCGTCGAAATCTCACAAATGGACTTGTCTCAAGTCAAGTGGTAATTACTTAGGTAGGTAGGTAGAAGAGTGGATCTATCATTCCCACTGGCTTGAGAGGGCATGGCGGTCCTGGGGGGAGGTTCCCTGCCCCCCTTCCCTTGGCGCTCTTTCTCTATGCCCTTCTCGTCTCTCTATACTCCAGAGCAGCCCCAGCAGGCGCCCGTGTATACATACAAATACAACCAGGTAGGCGAGGGTATATCGCCAGCCAAACCTCCCAATGTGGTGCAGATTCATCAGGTATGGATGCCCTGTTGCGCCGAACCGGCGGCCGGCTATCTTCTGTGCCGGTGCTCCGGCCAAAAAGGAGTCGGGCTTGTCCCCACCTGAACGCCGTCGCCCAAAGAACAAAATACTCATACAGGAAGAGGGGGGAAGAATACGACGGACCGAATGCCTTGGTCTAATGTGTACCCGTTGTTCCAAAGTGAAGAACCGCCGTGGCGTCTGACCGGGGGGGAATTCCTCGGCTCAGGGGCTCGTGCCCCCGTCTAGGTATGCGAATAATCGCCGCTTGTATGATCGTAATCCATGTAGTAGTAGGCGGTATCATCCGCGAAGTCGCCTCGGCTGTCGCCATAGCTTTGCTGGCTGTCGCCGTAGGAGGCGGACCCGTGGGGGTCGGTGGGAGAACTGTAGAATTGACTGTCGTCTTGGGGGTAGTCGTCCCGTGGGTAATCGTCCCGCGGGTAGTCGTCTCGACCGCTCCCGCGCCTGCTCTGGCTTTCATGGCCGCGGGCGTAGACATGGCGCACTGTGCCGGCGGTGTTAGCTTTTCGGTTCCTAACGGTAAGACGGAAGGGGGGGGGAGAAAGTACGTACTGCTGATGCCGCCCCATGGCAGCCCCGAGACCTCTTCGTCGTCTACTAAGTCGTCGGGCCTCGGCACGTGGTAACTGCTGCCTGCGTATTCCTGGTTGCGGGAATCCCGTTCAGACGCCTCCCTCTGCTCCTTGGCCTTCTCACCTAGCATTTGTCAGCCCCGTGCCCAGAGATGGATCCCGGGGGGGGGGGGGCGGGAAGAGTCGTCTCCCTTGAACGGGCGAGTAGGCGGTAAGGTACTTACGGTACTTGCGTTGGGCGTTCCGGTTCTGGATTCGCCTCCTCTCCCCCGGCTCTGTGACATCGGTCCAGTCATCTGTCTTCTCCGTCCTCGATTTGGAGGACGACGAATGGTGCTTGGAACCTGAGTCACGGTGCTTAGAGGAACCCGAGGGCATCGTGTGGGTCTTGGTATCCTTATCCGCAGCGGTTGTCTGTGCCGTCGTCCGTGGGCGCCCAGGCAGCCGAGGGGACGAAGCAGGTGACTCAGTCGGTGTGGTGGCCCGGGATAGATAAAAAGGGCCGGGAGCTCCCCGATGCTCTGGTTCGTCTTCACAGCTTTTCCTCCTTGGGGGCACAACGGTTTCTTGGGAAGAACAAGGTTCGCCAGAACCTCTGCGCGAGCTCATCTATGTCTACAAGTACAAAGATGATCCAGCACTTCTCCCGGTGACTCCAGTTGCTACCACAGCGCAGCAAGACAACAACAAGTACGGCGGTGTCGCGTCCTGAAACAGCGCCGTTCAGGAATGTGAGGGCGGTTTTCGAGAGGGGCAGAAAGATATAATTGCCAAGACACACACCCGGCCAGTGACAGGGATAGTATATACGGCAGCGGATGGTGGATATAAAAGGGGACAGCCGAGAAGGGGTTAATGCTAAGGGGCAATGGTGGCGAAGTTGGTGGTCATGAACGAGACGACCGATTGTCTTATAAGGCGTGCCGGGGAGGGGGGGGAGCCAACGACACCAAGCAGCCACTGGGCGGGCTATAGCTTCCATCGTGACGCGCAACTTGTGGTGAAAGGGGATGGGAGAGCCAGGTCCCGCGCCGGCAGGCAAGCAGTGAGCATGGGGATGTGACTCCGAGGGCGACGTGACATGGTCAGGGTGGTCGGGATGCGGCCTGAATCCCAGTCCCGCCGCCGCTGGGGGTGACGCAGGTGGACTATGCCCCTCGCGAACAGGGGACCTGGATAGACGTACAGACGGCCTACCAGGCAACGAAAAAAAACAATCCGTGGCCTAGACATCCATGTCTGCAATCAGTCGTCAGGCCGCGCAGCCGGGAACGCCACGCCGGCTAGAACTACGTAGTAAAACGCCCGCTTATTATTAACGGGGGGGGGAGGAATCGCGACCTGTGGGTCATTTACGGCGCGGGAACCAAGACTGCCAGACAATCCGCCCGAGTGTGGGGGGCGGTGATGGTGGTGGTGGCTCTGTCGCCTCTGTGCAGGTATGAAGAAGGAGGTCCCCTGACCTGATGATACACAGGCAGAGCATCCAAGGCCGCCTATGAGAGGTGTATACCCAACTTTGGGGATCGCCAGGGCACATTGGCGCTCCTTCAGCCGCTGGGAAGGGGGCGCTGAGGCTGTGAGCGAGAAATACACGGGACGCGGTGCGCCGTGCCCGGAGATAAGACGGGGGCGCCATTGGTGCGGTTTGGGGACCCAATTGAGCGAAATCCCGAAAGCCTGGCATCTGTCTGTCTCTCTCTCTCTCTCCCAGCATGCGTCCATTGGGCCAGTTTTTTCCTCCCCCCGTCTCCCTCGCCCCGGGCGGCGGCGGCTGAGGCCCGCAAGACCTCGGGCCCGCCAAGCCCGGCTGCTGTTCGCTCGGACGCCAGTAGCCAAATGAGGGTTCGTGTTGACGACTCATACCTCCCCGTGACCCAAGGAGTGATGAACCAGAACCGACGTCGGAAGGGGCTCCGACGGCTGGGCTCCGTGTCCCCCTCCCTCGCGTGGGCGGGCTGCAGATTGCCTGCTTGGTCCTGCCTATACGACGTACTCACCTTCATAAGGCGTCGTCGTCGTCGTCGTCGTCGTCGTCCAGGTACGCGCGTGTGTGACGGCGTCACCTAGGGGGGGCCTACCGAGGTAGCGTAGCGTCTATGCGAAGATGGATGGCAGCCTGGCCGCCCGTGGGTTGGCGTGCGATGCGATGTGATGCGATGCAAAAGTGCCAGGGCCGGGGCTCCGACTGACTGCCTGGCTGGCCAGGCAGCAAAGAAAGCCAGCCCACGCAGCCGGATGCTACACCACGCACGTCAAGGCTGCGTAATACCACAACTGTTTCCGTATGCGCCGGGGAGGAGCCTGTGATCTCCAGGCAACCTTACCTAGCGAGTGACTCACCAGCCACGGCATCTGTGAAGCGACAAGGATCCATCAAAAGAAGAGACCGATAGCCGGTAAACTGGAGGTAAGCGATGCGCCCTCGAACCTGATCCCGCAGTACCTGAGTACCCCCGCTCACTTGGCAACAGCCTACAACCACAATCCATGCAGCAGCTGCCGCCCCCGGACGCCATTACTCGGAAAGAGCCCCGATACACACGATTTATCTACTACGTACATCCATGGATGCTTAAGTAAGGACAGGTATACAAACAAACAAAAGCTCCTATACATGCCGGATGGAATTGATGTACTTCAGTGGCAGCCAGATGCCCGGGATCCAAGAGCGAGACCTCGGAAATTTCCCGTCCTATAGAGGGTGTCTTGATGGGGTACCTCATACATAGATGCTGTACTGGTGTAAGTGCGCTGTGCCCCCTCAAGCACCCGACCCTGGGGCTTACGCTTACGCCCTGTCAGGACAGATAATGGATGTCTCTCCCTAACAGGCCGAGTGGGAGCCCCGGCCTCTGCCGAACGCCACCGGCAACGATCGGGGGACCGGGTGCTGGCCCCTGGATGGAAAGGAGCGCAGTTTCTGGCCGCGTGACCAAATCTGCTGCGCTCCCGCGATGCCGTGCTATTTTCGGCGGGACCTTTCCCGGGTTCTGCACGCGCTCCCTGTCCGCAATTTCCCAGTTCTCCGGCACCACGGCAAAGAGCCGCTTCCCGTACTGGGTCCTGAAAGCCGTTCCGGCATCGCCCGGCCGCGTTTCATTGTTTTGCGGCACCTGACTTGAACCATCGCAGGTAATTGGCACTTGACAGAAATCCCTCTGGGCGAACCTACGAGTACCCCCCGCCGTTGCATCATCCATGGAGCCATTGGCTCAGCCTCTGGCCGGTATCCACACAAACTCAATCATCCATAGTAAGCCCGTACGGAACAGCGTGTGTCAGTGTAGCCGCGGTGACGTTCTGAGGGCATTGGCCATGGTTTTTGGACTCGAGTCTAGGATCCTCGATGCTTGTCCGACTACGTCCCCCTTCACATCACACTGCAATCCATTCCGTACATGTGGCGCTCCACGTTGCGCTTGACCTGGTACCAGTCCGCTCTCCTCTCGGCGAATTCATACACCTCTTCTGCTCGGAAGATGCCGCTGACCCGTTCGCCGTCCGCAATGATGGTGGCCATCTCCTTGGCCTCCTTGCCGTCGATGAGGTAGATCTGGCTGAGCTCCCGCAATGCTTTGAAGTACGCCAGCAAGTCGGGATTCCGGAGGCTGCGGATGTAGTCGAAGTAGAGGTTCATATCCGCAATGAGCTTGATGGCACCCTCCGTGCTAATACGTTGCCGCTTGAGATGCTTGCAGATGGCCGTGAACAAGCGCAGTCCCACCTCGCCGTTGAAAACATCGAGCATCGTCTTCTCCGTGCTTCCTACGAGCATGTTTGTGTGCGAAGAGACGAGCTCCACGATGCGTTTGGCCGTCTGCGTCGGTCCAATGTCGGCGTCCCCTTTCACCTCCGTCGTGGGCGGTGGGTTGAAGTCGGTGGGCAGCTGTGTCGTGCCGCAGACATACTCGACTTCGTCCATTAGCACGTCGATGCCTTTGTTCAGCCCGGCCGCCACGCTCTCGTCCAGCATCTGTTCCCACTTCTTCTTGGCCAACCCGGCAGGATCGAGGAAGTCGTTGCGGTCCGCGATTTTGGGGGCGGCGAGCTGCTGCTCATAAAACACGTCGATCATCTGGGAAATGAGATCTCCCACATTGACCAATTCGATAAAGGTGACCAGCGGCGCCACGCCGGCTTGGTTGTGGTCACTGACTTCGCGGGGGTTGTAGTGAGAAAGGTGGTCAACGGCCTTGACAAACCCATTCTTGACATGGGTCTGGCCCAGGATCTTCAGCAGGACAATGAAAACGGCCTCGCACTGCTCGCGGGCCTCCCCGCCCGCTTGCCCGCCCAGCCGGACGAATACGGCGGCCCGTCCCAGACTCTCCTTGGCCGCGTGCACAAGATCGAGGGCGACCTCGATGCTGAAAAGAGACTTGATCCCCTCGAGCCGGTTCGCCATGAGCGCCGCCTTCGCCTTGAGCTCGTCGGTGGGCGCTTCGGCGGGCAAGGGGCTGGGTTTCCGTTCTAGCGCACTTCCCGGCGCCGGGCTGGCCGATAGGGACGATCTTGGGGCTTCCGTAATGCTGTTGGGGCGTTGGCCGGCCGATATGGATGCCTGTTTGGCCGCGAACGGGGAAGACAAGGGAATCGTCGGCAGAACCGTCACCGGCATCATGACGACCTTTTTGAACGAGCTCAGGAAGTCGTTCTTGTCCGCCCTCCGGTTGAAATTGCCCATGTAGAAGGACTCGACCGTGGCTTCCTGGTCCGACAATTTTTGTTCCCAGTTCCCGACCTCCCGTTCCGCGTGCTTGGTGAAGAAGTCGAGTTCCTCCTGTAAGTAAAGATCCAGATGGGGCTCAAAGACCTTGCGGGCAAGATCTTTGGCCTTGTCCTCCAGCTGCTCTTTCGACGCCGCTGGCAAGTCCAGTGCCCGCGCGAATGCCAGGCATTGCTCGAACAATCCCGACACGGAGATCAGGTATGAGGCCACATCCCGTCCGTGACCCTCATCCAGCAACGTCGTGACGTACTCGCCGATTATGTCCTCCCTTATTTTCTCCAACAGCGACCAGTAAACGGGCTCGGGCTCGGGGAAAATACGTCCTATCACCGAGGCCTGCTCCCCTACCTTGAGCGCCAGTGTTTCGAAGAATTCCCGCGATGGCTCCAGCGTGATGCTGTCCTGGGGCGCTCGGTTGAAGCAGTCGATGGGGTTGGCCAGAACCTCGCGGTTTTCAAAGATGGGGTGTTTCGAGACGAAAAGATCCACGGCCGCATGGCCGCCGTTCAGCGCGTGTAAAACGTGCCCGTACCTCTTCATCCTCCCGTCCACGTCCCAGAACTCGTAGCCCTGCTCGAATTCTCTCAGGACGGCGCTTTCAAAGATGTTGGCCATGTTCAACAGCCTGTCCTCGCGGTCCCGCCAGCCCTGAGACCAGTCGTTCTTGGCGAAGTCCAACAGGTTGTGCAGCATCTGGGCTTGGCTTTCCGGGTCCCGGAAGACCTTGAAGACGGCCGGGTCTGTATGGCTCTTGGCTCGAACCAGGTCGAAGTAAAAGGGCGCCAGGGCCCCGTAGACTTTGCCATACTCCTGCCGCGCGTAACCGCGGATGCTCTTCACGTTCTTGAGCACGTTCAAGAGGGCATTGGGATCTTCCTCGGGTGACTTGGGGGCGTTCAGGCTTAGCGTCTCGAAGCCGTCCACCCGGGCTTCGGGGGCCCGGGCGACTTCCTCGGCCAATCTGAGCCGCCGCTCCTCCTCGTGTGCCGCATCAAACAGCGTCGTACGCTTGGCGGCATTGGCATTGGCGCGCTCGGCGGCTTCCCGTTTTCGTTTCATGGCGTCTTCGAACCGCTGTCTCGCTTCGGCTTCGTCCCAGCAGCCCATACTCTTCAGCCTGGCTACCCATCTGGTATCATCGTAGACCATCTCGCGGTAGCGGCGGGATGTCCTGGCAAATCGAAGCTGGTCGGAGACCGGGAGGTAGTCGAGAATGGCAGCCAGTATCTCTGCTGCCGGTCAGTTCTCGCAGCGACGGAAGCGCGGGACGGTGCTTTAGGCGGGAGGCGCGTCTCACCGGCGGGCAGCAATGGCTTGGTATCCAGCATCGTTGTCGCCTGCAACGTGCTCAAGATGCTGTTCCTGGCCATGGGCTGGCCAGGGTGCGAGGCTCGCTTGAAGTTGGACATGATGGCGGTAGCCCGTAGGCGGGAGAGCTTCTCTTGTGAGGGCTAATACCGGCGCCGCCGCCTCATCCGGACGGAACAGGCGAGCTCGAGCAAGCGTGGAAGCAGTCGAAGTGGTAGGTAGCGAGAGCAACCGGGACCAGAAACCCCCACAGGGGGCGTTGGCGATGTACCGGGCTTGGAGGCTCGAAGTTGGCTGTGGGGAAGCAAGCCATCAACTGCGACAAGGGGGGGCATTACTAGGGAGGCCAGGGGAGTAGAGCGAGAGTTGTCTCCCCTCCCCTTCCCTCCCCTCCCTACATGGGCCAAATCGTCAGTTAAGCATTGGTTGATTGGCGGACTGCCAAGCCTTCAGCTACTATGTACCAGTTCCAGCCTCATCAGCCGCTACCAGCTGGGGACAGTTGGGGGGTGCCTCACAGTCAGTCAGCCCGTACCTGCTTTCCGACTATGGGAATACGATGGCTACTGTCTGCGTCGTCCATACTGGATTGCCCCGATTACCAATACTCATGATATAGATTCCCCCCCTATATGGGACCTCAAGCCGGTATGTAAGAATGTGTCTGATGCAATAAGTATGTACATACATACCTATGTACCTAGAGGTATGTTGGTTTCCGCTAAGTGCTATTATCCATCGAGGCTGTTAGGTAACGGGCACCTAACCACCATTA
Source organism: Nigrospora osmanthi (assembly GCA_029489945.1). Classification (NCBI taxonomy): domain Eukaryota; kingdom Fungi; phylum Ascomycota; class Sordariomycetes; order Amphisphaeriales; family Apiosporaceae; genus Nigrospora; species Nigrospora osmanthi. Next base: position 1,183,495 of record CP120503.1, on the reverse strand, counting down.
TTCCCCTTGCATCCATGCATCCCGTCTCAATCCCATTCCATCCCACACACTCACTCTCCCCCACGTGCCGCATCTTGGGCTGGATGAGATGTCGCACATGGGCAGGTGAATTGCACCCTCTCGACTTGGACCCTGGGGGAAGTCCCAGGCTTCCAATGCGCTCGCTCCGAAGCGAACACGGTCTCCCATATGACCTGGACTCGGATCGCTCCCCCCCTCGATATGGCCCTTACTTAAACAATGTCTCATACCACGGCCGTCCGCCTGTCGGGCACATGCGTACTTGGGATATGCCACCTCGGCGCCAAGTCAACCAGCGTCCAAATCCCCGGTTCGGCCGGGCATCCACGCCTTGTGCAGCCTCTTGGGCTATAGCCCGGGATTGCCTGCGAGCCTCTGGTCCGATTAAACACACAAACACCCATTGGAACCGACAATCAAGCCGTCCCCCCAAGGTGCAATGCAATGCCGTCCGCAAGCTGCAAAGCGGCCGGGAGGGAGAAAAAGCAAACCGCAGGTGGTACCTGCCAGCCGGGCCCCAACCACGACCTCTGCTCGATGCTCGTCCGCTGGAAGGTCTCACCCTCGTCTGCTCGGGGGAACGCCACATAATCAATAATGTTCCTGGCTGAATGATCTCGGACTGCCTGCTGGCTTTGACTGGAGCTGGGAGCCTAGGCAAGTACCAAGGTAAGCGGCAGGCAGGTACACGTTCCGCCCGCCCATGCTATCCAAGTATTGATAATCTGCGTCAATCTGCTCTCCATGACCTCGCCGGAAGCTCGCTCTCCCCTCTCGCTTCGCATACTTCTTGCTCCCTGTGCCTCCGCCCCCGGCAACTCGTTTGGCATGCCTTTCGTTCTTGGTCATCACTACTAACCCGCTCAGCATTCATTGCCCGCCATCATGGCGCCCCGGGCGAGCGAGTTGCTGCCCACCTCCGCCACGCCGGCCAGTGCGCGGCCTGGCTTACTGGCCCATAACCCCTTCTTCTACGTGGCGTAAGACACCTCGCAGCTGATCGCCCCGAGAGCGAATACGTCGGCCGTGGCTAACGGCTTTCTCTGTGTCGCCAGGTGTTGGGTGGGCTTCTCCAACCTGACCATCCTGTTCAACAAGTGGCTGATTGATAACTATGGTTTCCGTAAGTCGTGGTCTGGGCAACCAAAACCCACACACAGCAAGTCCACTAACGGCTCGTAGCCTATCGTGAGTTTGGCACGCTCTTCCCAAATGCTGCCCCCGGGCACTCTGACCGACCGTCCCAGCCGTGATTTTGACATGGTGGCATATGACGTTTGCGGCCCTGGCGACTCAGTTGCTTGCGAGGGCCACGTCTCTACTCGACGGTCGCCACAATGTCAACATGACCCAGAGCTTGTACATCAAAGCTGTGGTTCCCATTGGCTTTCTGTATAGCGGGAGCATGGTATGTAGCAATCTGACGTACTTGCACCTCAACGTGGCCTTCATACAAATGCTCAAGGTATGTCTGCGGACCCCCGCCGGCGCTGATGACCCTTACTCGGACATGCGGACTGACCAGCTTTCCAGGCCGCGTCGCCCTTCTTCACCCTGGTCATCGCATGGATGTGGGGGCAAGAACGCTTGACTGCCCCCGTGGTGTGCAAAACCATGGGCATTGTCTTCGGCGTCATGCTAGCCAGCGCCGGCGAGATTCACTTCTCCACGACGGGCTTCCTCTTCCAGCTGGGCGGCCTCATTTTCGAGTCGACACGGGTCGTTATGATCAAGGCTTTGATGTCGGATGCCAGCATGAAGATGGACCCCCTCGTCAGCCTGTACTACTACGCCCCCGTGTGCGCTCTCATCAATTTTGGCGTCGCTTGGTTCACCGACTGGCCTAGCTTTCAGCTGGAGAGCATTGCCACGACAGGGCCGTGGATGTTATTCCTCAACGCACTAGTGGCTTTCATGCTGAACATCTCGAGTGTCCTCCTCGTGCGTTTTCCTCCCATACCCTTGCTGCATGGTGTCTTGTTCGTCGCACCGACTCATTTCCTCGCAGATTGGCAAAACGTCGGGTCTCATGCTTCACATAATAGGTGTCATGAAAAGTATCATCCTCATCGTTTTCTCTGTCTTATTTTGGGGAACTACGATATCACCACTCCAGATCGTCGGCTACGGCATAACCCTAACGTCCTTCACTCTGTATAAGATGACCCTGGAAGAACTCAGGGCGTGTGCCGTTGCGGTCATCGGATCCTCGAAGTACGCGAATCTCGGTCCCGTCAACAGGCGCTATGTCCTACTGGCGGTGTTCGTATTTGCCGCCCTCATGCTCCTACTCGGATCCGCCCACCATCGAGTTCGAATGCCAGCACCGATACAAACTCCAGAAGAGGGCGGCTGGTACATGTCCCATTTCCTTGCGAGGGGCTGAGACGCGGTGTTTCACAAAGAAGATGCATATAAACATGCCGCGGGAGGGGTAGGACAAGCTCGATATCAAAAGGGCAATTCCGCGTACGTGTTTTTTTACATGGTTCGCATTTCCCAGCGGTTCCCCAGCAACGCGGAACTCAATGTGCCCAGACGGAGACAGGCGTCGTCTCTGGAGAGTGGCGGGCAACAAGAGAACATGAAGGTCAGAAGCGCTGTTTCGTTTTTCACAGCAGATGGTTTACCACAGTATTGGTACCTATGTAAAGTTGGTACTTATCTAATCCCCAGCGATTCGGGCGTCAGAACACCAACCTTGATTCCCTTTCCAATTGTCCTTTCGTCTCTGAGCGCAGTCTCTAGTTTCGTTCCAATGTGGCTCATCCACAGCCTGAGACCCCCCAGGAGCTTCCAGGGCACGGAAATATGCCAGATGGGAGGATTGAACAATCATGGGAGTTTTCGCGATCGCATGTTAAACGACATCGATCAAGTAGGTAGGCTTGCCGGCCATTTCTAAGATGGGCTGTGTCGCTGAACGTGAGCTTGATGAGGTTGCCGGCACCGACTCCTCCCAACTGCGCTATACATCTGTACGGCTCCAATCTTCGTACCCATAAACAAGGCACTGCCTTTCTGATTGACGCAAGTCATGGGGCGGTCTGTCAATTCAACTCCCCGTCATCAAAATTGGAACCCCACGGCCGAGTCGCGTGGACATCATCAGGTTGTGACGGTGATTGCGTCTCCAAAGGCAGCCAGCAGTCGCCAATCTGGGTACTCCAACCTTGGGGGTCGGCTGTGTACTGATATGTAGAGTGTGCGCCGACGACGCGATCGACCATCTCAAGAGAGTCACGGACAAGACTGTTCCAGGTCTGTACGACACAAAGGCACATGGGGGATAGCACTTCGAAACCGAAGCCATCGCGAGTGTAAATAGGCTCCTCGCCGGCACACAAGGACCCTTCTTGCCATCGTGAATGTCGGGTGTGGCAGCCAGATAGATCAGCAGCGGACGCCGACAACCTCTCCGTTTAGAAGATTCGAAGTATCGACTTATGAACCACATGCACACTTGATTCAATGCTACCCCATCCAGTCGTACCAGGGGGCTTGGCGTGGGGGCACGGCGTAGATGGGATTGCGTCTCTGAGAAATCTGGCACTGGCCGAAAGCGCCATACAGATGTCTTCTTGAACCCACCTCCTGACAGAGCGTCCCAAGTCTCTTTTGTCGCGTGCTGGGCCAGAGACGCCCCCCTGAAGTTCGAGATGGACTAAGCAGCACCGGCGCCCGAGATGTTGAGGGGCGACGGACCTCGGTGTTCCAAAAACAAGCGGTACGTCCCGCAATACCCATTGAGGTTGCCGCAATCTCCCCGCATGCCGTCCCGGCCGTTTCTCGCACACTGCCGCTGCAGGTCGTCGAGCTGGTCCCCGACCCAGTGGTAGGACTGGTTCAGGGCCGAGGTCTGCGTGTCGTCGTTCACGGCGCACTGGGAAGCCGGGAAGTCAGCCAACCGTCCTCATCCTCATCACACGCGCGCGCACCCCGGGCGGGACTGACCAGCCGGGCCTTGCAACTTCCGTGCAGCCAGACCAGGCAGAGGTCCGGAACGACGGAAAAGGCGCCCGTGCGGGACCGGACCTCGGCAATGACCCCGTCGCAATCAGTGGAGTTGATGGCCGAAGGCTGTATGGGCGACGCGCGGTCAGCGAGGGGCTTGAATAAACAGCCGGCGATGCAGCCTTACGGCAGTCAGATAGCAGGTATAGTAATCTCTCTTCTCAAGACGGCGAGCCTCGGTGCCTACAGCTACCAGGAGGACTGACGCCAGGGTATTTCTGGCCTTCATCTCGACAGCGTGAGGGAGGAAACCGGGGGGGACGGGATCGCGTGTCGGTTTCGCGGTCGAGGGGGGAAGGGCGGAGGCGAAAGAACGGCCTGGGACTGAGAACAGAATGATGGCGAACACTTGGGGAATCCGGGGCTTGGTCCGCCCCTGTTCAAGTGACCCAGAGTGCGGCCTCTCAACGTGCAAAGAGGTCGGACAGAACGTTGGATGGGATGGCACCCGCGCGGCATTTTATCGGCGACACCAGTCGAGTCATCTCGCAGGTCTTTGGCAGGCACGGCCGTCCACGCGTGCTTTCCCTAATCTTCATCTTGCCAGACCCGTACTTACACAGGGACATTGTTTGTCAACAATCCAGAAACAGCGGACCTTCGAGTTGGTGTTACCCTTCGTGGTGGCACGCAATATGGAATCCGTCCATCGTGAAGCTATGGGTATCCTGGGAAGGCCAACCGCTATGACTTGTCTGTTTGCCAGAGACCACGCGGGGCTGGCCCGTTACGCATCCAGATGCCTGCTTGCTATGGGGGTCGTCTAAGAATGAATAACGGGCAGGAGGCTGGGCCGTATGTGAGGGTTCTCGTAAGCCCCTAGTTCGGTAAAGCATTGGTCGTCAGAGCATTCAATGCTTGCATCTTCCCAATTCTTAGCGACTGTTGTTGGCGATGTCCTCGCTATGGTGTAAATGGGCCTTGGATTGAGTTGCGGCTGGTGTCGGGACCAGGTTTGGCTGGTGTCGTCGGACGTCGGGTGCCTCCGGAGACGGACCAGCGGTTCAAACTCCGGCACTTATACACCGTACAGCACCTCCCCCCCCAAAGCAAGTCGAAGGTGGCTTCCCACTTTGTACCTGATGTGACGTGTAAACATGGCGGGGAAATCTCACGCACTGGGAGCATACGAGAAGATTAGGCACCAAGTCGACTGACTGACTGATAGGCAGGCAGGCAGACAGGAAAAGGTGGTGGCTTGCGGGGGTTCTCGGGCGGTTCCATCCGTACGGGAAAATGAACGATCAACGTTCGCATCATCTCCATTACCACGAGGCACGAAGCTTTGGGGCCCGGCGCTGTGGGCCGGGGTAAATAGTGCGTGCTTGTCAACGCTACCCGGCCATATTTCTCGCATCATCTCGCAATGAACCGGGGCACCAGGCACGTTGCCGATGCTCATCCCCCCCTACCCCGATATTAGGAGTCGAGCCGTGTAGACGTACGTCCAGCGAAGGTGGTGTGTTCACGAGAGAGGCGCATGGACGGTAGTGGGCGGCTGGCAGCCCTGGTTGGCCGATCGTCGAAATACCTCCCGTCCGGCTGTCAGGCGTACAGGGCTGCAGCTCGCCGTCCCCGTCCAGCATGTGCGCCGTCGGTCGTTCCCACGCGGCCGGAGGCGAGGCCCGATGACGACGTCACGGCGTTTCCTATGGAACGGGGGCGTGAATACGGTTACGCGTGTTGTCGATAGCGGCTGGGTACACAAGCCACAGGGAGATTGAAAGCGGACTGGCATCACGAGCCACGGGAGCGATGCCGTGTCGTACGAACCCCCCCTCCCCTTCGGCCCCGCACATGGATATTGGGGCTTGTCTGGGATGCTCTCGGCCCACGCAACTACGGTTCATGTAGGTTCGCATGGCCCATGCAGCCCAGGCAGCGCCCAGTATTATGGAACGAGCCCCGTCCAAGACGGCCATGTCGAAGCAAGATCGGTGGGGTTCGCGAAATTGGTCCCCCTCATGGCGCCCGTCCTTCTTCACGCTTTCCACCGTCTCTTCACCACCAGCTGGAACGTCATGGTGCGAACGGAACAACGTATGCGATGCGTGCTCGGGTGGTCCCAACGTGCGTCCATGCAAGCGCAAGCGCCCCGTAACAAGAAAGCCGTGCAACCGTCCAGGTCGTTTTCGGGTCTGCTTCCCTGCCCGGTCGCTGTCCCGGCCGGGTGGAAGGCTTGGAAGGGGGATGGATATCGGAATACGACGAGCCTGCCCGTCTGCCGCTCTGAATCCGCCCCTTACCATCCGGGGTAATGCCAAATGGCGCAGTGTAGCCGCAGCCGGAGACTGCATTGTTATGCAAACGGCGGACAAAGTGACGGCCATGGCAGGACCCCGGAGCGCAATATAGGTACTTACTCAGTCAATCCTTACACCCGCCATGTAATTGAGTGCGTACCGAAGAAGCTCCTCGCGTACGCTTGTTGGGTAATAGGGACGCAATTACTCGCAGCACCGGTCGGCAAGGTACCTGCGTGCGTACGATGGAAACACTTGCTTGTGCCGTAGCCATCGCTGAGCTGTCTTGCCGCTGCGCGCATGAGTTGTGGCACATGGCACACGCATACGAGAGCCCATCCATCCATCGCCTGGGAGGGCCAAGCTGCCGAGAGCATTGGTCAATCGGAAGGATAGATGGATGGTCTGGCCCTCCCCCGTCGCACGTTCTCAGCAGAGTCTGCTGCAGCTGAGAACTTTACGATTGAGACCACCCGTTCCCCCCTCCCCCTGAGCTCCATTTGTTCTCTTTTCTCCCTCCTGGCAGCCTGTCCATCGTGTGCGATAGGTGGCCAGGCATGACCCTCGTCCATGGGTGCCCCTCTGCTTCCGCCTGTGGTGATATCGCGGTTCTCGAGTCATGGCACCGCCAAGCCTAGCCACCGGAGCCCGCCAGGGCTAGATGGGACGATTTGTGGCCGCCTGGTACGGTAGCGCAGGACGATAGCCGGGTATATGGCACACTTCCAGACCGACTGCAGGTCTAGCGCTCTTTGTGAGGGCCTTATTCGAGGCGTTTGCCTCTTTCCCCTCCGCATTGCGGCTGACGCGCTGCGGGCGATGAATGCGGACAAGCGGCGGCACGCAGAGGAGAGGGGGAACTAAAGGAGGACGGAACGGGACTGGCTGCTTGCTGACTGGCCGCTGTATCGGGCCTGGCAACCGCAAACTTTGGTACAATCCACCATATGGGAAACAGGCGAGCGACCTAGACAGAACGCGCCCGGCTACGAGACAGAAAGGTGGACTAGGCGACCGCGTGGGTGTGTTTCAGTCCACCTGAGCGGCTTTTTTCTTCCCTCGACCCGAGCGAGCCCCCAAGAATAGCCCCTTCTGCGGATTATGTAGGAGGTAGGTATGGACGCAGTCGCTGCTGGGGTGAGGGATAGGGCGCATCGAGCACGGCGGCTATCTGGAGGGGCAGAAACAACCTCGATACGGGGGCGATGGGATGGATCCCATGGGGCAACAAACGAGAAACTCTCAGGTAAGGACAGCCAGGATTGATGTTACGTCAGGACACATGACGGGCGAAGTGGACCTGAAGTTGCGGCTTCCGCATTCGCAATGCAATCGATGCGTGTGTGTACCATCATCGGCCGTCGGGTCAGCTGTGTGTGTGTTTTTTTGCTGGCAGCTGGATGGATGTCCGTGAGGAGGTGTGAGGCCGACTGGGGATCCATCCCAAGGTCGAGAAGTAAGTAACCTGTACCTGTGCCGATATGGGTCGCTGCGAAAGGTGGGATGAGATGGCCCGGCCGGCTAAGATCCATGGATGGATGGATGGAGGCGAGGAGAAAAGAAGCCGCCTGGCAGGCAAGGCCGGCAGGGATCCCATGTTGCAGGCATGGAGGGAATGGCATTTTTGGGCACTTTTACGCTTAGATCACCCCGGCGGAACGTGGCTCAACTGTGCCTGTTCTATTCCCTTCCGGGACAACCCCTAGCGGGCATTTGCCAGGCAATCTCGCCTCGCAGGCCGCTGATTGATCGTGATTGACCCTGCCATCCCAGCTGCTCCACACGAGCTCCCAGGGGGAAAGTGACGGGCCATGCTAGTCCCCATCACTGATGCGTGTTGGAGCGACGGGATCTTCCTCCAGAGCCACTTGCTGATCCGTCCCTCTGGCCTCCTGCTCCATACGTGCTGGCGTGCAAAGCTAAAAGAACCTACACGCGAGAAGAGGGGGAGAAAGAGTTGCAGCATCTCCCCTGCAGCCCTTGCATGGTTCCCTGGAAGTCCGGGCTCCGGCAGAGGGAGAAAGAAAGAGAGAGAGCGGCAGTAGGAGGTAAAGTACCTTAAGTACCTGCTCAGCAGAGTCGTACCTCTAGTATCAGCCCTCCAGCCAGGGCATACACAGGGCTACATCTTCTCCCCCCCCCCAGGCTCCACGCCCCTTCACTCACTTTCTCATTACCCGCCATACAAGACCTCGACGACCGGCAAACGAGCACGCAAGGTCAAGTTTCGTTCGTTCTCTACCTACTCCATTCCTTCCTTACCTCTTGCCATCGTCTACATACGGCCCTCCGTCCTCATCCGAGTAAACGAACCGACGAACCCATCATACTAGTACATGTTGGGGATTGGTCCAAGTACAACGAGGTACATACATACATCCATATCAACAACTGCCCTGCAGTTCACCATCTACGTACACCTCGAAGACGGCCTGCCTGCCCGTCTGCCTGCCCAGGTCCTCCTCCCTCAACTGGTTACGACACCTTCCCACCGATACAGAACGCCTCATCCGTGGCCCCGGGGTTGTTATTCAATCCCCGTCCCGTTGCACCGGTCTTTGTGTTCTTTCCTTGCGCCCTCCCGATCTGGATGCCACCCATGCTGTGAAAGGCCGACGAGCTATCAATCCGCCTTCCTACATAACCCCTTGGTTGGCTCGTCCCCCGTGACGACCTAGGCGGCACACAACCAACCACGGCGAGGCAGAACCATTCGATTGTCGTTCGGTCCCCTCCTGGCACGTTGCGACAAAGGCGTGCGCCGCGTGGCCTCGACTTGTTTCGGACCGTGTTCTCGTAAGTCATGCCCTTCCCTCTCTTCGCCATGGCCCCAACGCCACTAGCTCTGCGGCCCTGAAAAAAGCATCGACTTACACCGACGACAGCAATTTACGGAAGGACCCTTCAAGCCACCTGACCTACCGAGGCTATCAGCACCATCTTCCCGTCGGTCCAGCCATTGCACTGCTCCGCCCGCATTCGCAACCAACCCTTTGGACTTGGCCACATCCCTTCTACTTGATACCATCTCCTAGGCATCCTTCTTGACCATGGCCACCAACCAAGCTGTCGATAAGGCCTCGGCGCCCGAGCAGCTGAGGGTGAATACGGTGGAGCTGCCTTCGCCCTCTGCCTCGGGTACGACGACGCCGGTGCGGACAGGCAACGAGAAGACGGTCACGGAAATCAACCTCGAGTTCCCCAAGAACGCCAGCAGCGTCACGACACCCAACTCGGCCAACCACCTCAACCCCTTCGACACCGACATCGAGGCCATGCATTCGTCAGACAACCTCAACCGGAAATCAGTATCATGCCAGAGTTCTCGGGGCAACGCCATCCAGAACAACTCGGTGTGGCCGGGCCAGGAGCACTGGAAGCAGAAGGCCCGCCTGGCCAAAATGAACAACCGGTCATGCACATGCTTGGCTCACCTCAGCAAACGGAACCGCAACATCGTCAAGGTCCTGATCGGCCTCCTCGTCATTGGCATTGCTGTCGGCGTCGGCGTTGGCATCAGCAAGTCACTCAACGCCGAGATCTGGAGGCCCCGACACTCGTAGGCGCCACCAGCCCCAACTTCGTCTTGTTGGAGCGACACGAGAATATCACGACGGTTACGTTGGCGCGTCTCGGCCCATTCGAGGCGCCCGCCCCCTCCCTGAGCGGGCGATACGCTCGATGGCGCATCGACCGCCCCCTGGGAGTTCGATTCATTGTATATATCACCACGAGCCAGTAGTGCCCACGAAGGCAGACGGCGCCAGTAGTTCCTTTATGGTTTAAGGCGTCTGGGAGTTGATTTGGGAAAAGACCTCGGTACGGGCGTTGAGCATACGGATTTGGATCTCGGTTTTGCCAACACGCCTGGCTACTGAGCATCATCATGTACAAGGGAGCGACTGTTCTACGAGCGAGTCAAACAGTCTACGCATAGGTTCACAGGACGCAATATCATATGACCAAGATGGCGGCCTTGCTACAGAGCTGGCTTTACGAATAACTACGCTTTACCCTCGCAGGGCTCTCCAAACTTGTCCCCATCTGTTCTTCTATCGCTGATGGCCAATTCCCACAGTGGCCCACCCGTATTGCCCTTGCCTGCACCGGTAGAAGGAAGTAATGGCGTGACGTAGCCGTGTAGCTCGCCGTTACTGCGTCACGGGCTTTTACGGAGTGCCGGTGGCGGCCACGACGCGAGGGCATCGTGCATGGCGTACGTGCGTATGAGCGACGGAGAGAGCGCCAACGGGTCTACTAACGGCAGCAAGGCAGTACACAGATGGTGGTGGATGATATGAGCGGTCCTCGCATTAGAACTGCCGGGAGCATTAGCTACCGTCCTGCTATTAAGACAGGGCTATAATGATATTATAATTACTTAGAAATTTTAAGTCTTTTACACTTTATATTATCTTTATAATGTTTAAAAAAAAAGTATTTTTATAAAAACATTATTACTTAAAACTTACATTGTTAATATTAAGAATTTAATAAATAAATAAAAGAAGATAATGAAAAGCTTAAAAAGCTTAGCTTTCTATATAAAATGTAGTTTTAACCTGTTCCCGATTCAGTAACGCTACCTGTCTTCTTTTCGCATTAGTGCTCACTTACGCGGGTCCCCCGGCATTCACCACTTCCCGCAGCGGCACCGAACATCCATCTCTCTATCTTTACCTCCTCTTTCACCTACTTACCTACCTACCTACGTCTGGCCTCGCATTCCTTCCTGTCTGTCAAAGTAACGTCCGTCTTTCCCGGGCTGCCTCTTTGCACGCCTCGCCGCCTCCCGCGGTTTTTTGTATGTACCCGCTGTGTTCGTAGTACCTAAAACCGGGCTTGTCACTTTCACCTGCTGCAGACCCGGTCGGTCCGTTGTCCCGTGTTGCCGCTCCCTCCGCTGGGGGGAACGCTGACGTCTGCGTCTGCGCGCGTCCCGTGTCTCAAGGAGAAGCTCCCTCTCGTACTCGTACATGAACAATCCCCCTCCTCCCCTCCGCCACCGAAGCTCCGTGCGAGACAGACCGACACAAGACCACCCGCTGGCCCGATTCGCGCAACTACTGCCCCTCGGTCGAGATTCGTCGTCAACTCGACCATCGTAGCAACAGCAGCAGGAGGAGCATTGTCTCTCTTTCTCCCACCCCCCACCATCACCACCACCGAACGCCATGGCGACGCCCAAGTTCAACTCCAAATCCCCCACCATCCGCCGCATCCTCAAGGAAGCCGCCGAGATCTCGTCCTCGCCCTCGCCCGACTACACGGCCACGCCGTTGGAGACGGACCTCTTCGAATGGCACTTCACCATGCGCGGGCCGCCGCACTCGGCCTTCGCCGAGGGCATCTACCACGGCCGCATCGTGCTGCCGCCCACGTACCCGCTGCGCCCGCCCATGTTCCGCTTCACCACGCCCTCGGGCCGCTTCGAGGCCAACCGTGAGATCTGCCTCAGCATCTCGGGCCACCACGAGGAGACGTGGCAGCCCGCCTGGGGCGTCCGCACCGCCCTCGTGGCCCTGCGCAGCTTCATGGAGACCGACGCCCAGGGCCAGATCGGCGGGCTCAACACGGCCGAGAACGTGCGCCGCCGCCTCGCCGGCGACTCCCGCGCCTGGACCTGCCCGGCCTGCGCCAAGACCAACGAGGCCATCCTCCAGGAGGTCGAGGCCCGCTGCGCCGAGCTCGCCGCCGAGGCCGGCCCGAGCGCCGACGCCGCCCGGAACGAGGTCGAGGTCCCCGCCGAGCTGAAGCTGGGCTTCCGCGACGAGATGGAGCAGGCCAAGGCCAAGGCTGCTGCTGCCGCTGCTGCTGCCACCGGCAGCCCGGCCGGGCCCGAGGCCGGGGCGGCGAGGAATGACGATGATGCCGACACGGCGCGCCTCGCCGAAGGCTTCGTGCAAACAGCGCCCGCGCCCGCACCTGCCGCCGCCCCGGCCTATCCTCCGGCGAGGCCAGCCCAGGGCGTTCCCCAGCCCACGAGAACCATACCGCTCCCGCAGCCGGCACCGCGGCCCATCGCCCAAAGACCGAGGAATGTGGACGCCAACGCGGGCGTGCCGGTGTGGATAGACTACGCCCTCGTGGCCATGGTCGGTTTGTTGATCGCTATGCTGGTCAAGATCTTGCTCGGTTATTGAGGGGCGTAGTGGCCCGCGATGAAGGATGGCATGGCGTTTTTTTTAGGCGTTGGGGGAAAATGTTACAGGGTGACCCGGACGGCGTTGGACAAACGCTTCGTAAGCGGCTCGCGCTCGCCCGAGCATGCGACTTTGGAATAGATGAATTGAGTTCTTACCCAGTCTGGTCTTGTGGTGCTGTCCATACACTATCAGTGCTATGCCGCGGGACATAGCATCGCTTCGGGATCGTGGGGAACTGCCCACCCCTCAAGGGAGGAAATGTAAGCCCTTTGGGGCCTTCGCATACACGCCCAGTGTCGCCGCTTCCGCAGGCCAAAACCGCCTCGGCCGGGATAGGCAGGGGAGGCCATACGCAGTTAGACCAGGGAGAGTCGTCACGATTCACTCGGATATCTGCATGTTCGGGGAATTTCGGGCGTGCATAAGAAAACTCTCTATGTCAATTTTTCGGAACATGTCAAAAGCATGCGAAGAAGGAACATAGAAAAAAAAAAGAGCTGGTAGAGCAATCAAAGCTCAAAACAGTCAAAGCCGTGCGTCCGTCCAAGCCGGCCCTGACGAGAAAGTCCCCTGCCCATAATACACCCCCCCAATTATACCCCTCCTCCTAATCATACACCCTTCAATATGAGCCCGTGCCGTTAGACAGTCGATGGGGTCACCGGTCGGCCGGTGGGCGGCAAGGAGCCGCAAGGCGAGACGCCACACGAGGCTCGTCGTCGTGCCTAACGGCGCCGGTTCGGAGCCGAAGCGGGCTGGCCAGCTCTCAGGCGGGCCATCTGGCTCACAAGCGACTCGCAGCCCTCCTGCGTCTCCACGTCTTCGAAGCAGTCGTAGTCTTGGACGTTGACGAAGCGGGTCTGACCGTTAAGCATCTGGCCGGCGAGGTCGATGATGCAGCCCGATACCATGTAAACGAACTCCCGGAAGTGCTTGTTGTATTGGAGGTGGCACCTGCGGGTGATTGGTGCTTCGGCGTGGCGCATGGCCGACGTCATGGTGTTGAACGAGTTGTTGCAATGGGGGCACCGGATCTGGATCTTTGGCTTGTGTGTGAGAGACTGGAGGTGGTCAATCAGGGCCTTGGCTCTCTTATACTCCTTCCTGGAACTGCGCGTTAGCACCATGGGAGAACACCGTCAGGGGACGAGGGCCAGGGTTTCTTACTTGCATCGCAGATGAGGGCACGCAAACTGCTCGTAGACCGGGTTGTAGAAAATATCCACGTTAAAGTCCGGGTGGTCTGGATCAACAATGCGTCTACCGTGCGAGACGAGCAAGGGCGCTGGCTCTGGGCTCTCGGTCACCATGGCCTCCTGTTGCGTTGTCGCCTTGGTCTCAGTCCAGGGACTGAACGTGTCGTTTTCGCCGCGAGGGATGTGATTCAATGCCTCGAGGTTGTCACCTGTCAAGAGATCGGGGGCCTTTCCCGTGCCGCCGCGGTACTTGGCCGTCATGGGGCCCGCGACCGTGCCGTAATCCTCGACATCGGCCACGACGTCGATGAAGTTGGCATCCGGCTTGGTATGGGGACGCGCCCCGTCGTTGGGCATCGGGTCCAGGAAGTCCAGCTCGTTGGCCGGGTTCAGCCGGCGAAGGGCGGTCTGGAAAGCCTGACGCTGCTTGCGACGCAGGTGCAGCAGCTCGGGCTTGACAATCTTGCACAGGCCCATCTCGATGTGATGCATGAGGCTGCTGGCGAGTGTGAATTTCTCGTTGCAGCCGGGGCACTTCAGGTTCATCGGCTCAGGGTGATCCTTTTTACTTGTCAGTCTGGTGCTTGAGTAAAAAAAAAAAAAAAAAAACACCCAGCAGGAAAGGGAAGAGATCATGATGAGGAGTAGAATACGTAGGGACTAAGGGCCTACCTGAAGGTCATGTTGGTTTAAAGCAGCTCTGTCCTGGTAATCGCTGCTACACTTGAGGCATCGCCAATGTCGGCGTTGGTGCTGGTGAATATCAAGGTCGATCAGGTTGTCAAAAACCATACCACACTGGTCGCCGTGCGAACACTTGTAGGTCCGGGGGACTCGGGTACGGGAGGTGGAAGGGCTGGCGCCCGGGGGATTGGCGTCTCTATTCTGGGTCGACATGGCTGCCTGAGGATAGATGCTGGAAGTGCGGTAGGTTGATGCTTGATGCCGATGTGCTAACGTGGTGTTCTGGGGGAGGATGTGAAGAGAAGGGTTCGGGTCAGAGATGGTATGTGATGGAAGGAGGGAAGGCAGGGACTGAGAGGTGGGGTCCGGGTATTTATTATGAACTGCCCAGTGTTAAAGTGTGGCTACCTCAAGCTGTTAGATGGCGGCTTGTTTGCAGGAAATATCGCGCTGCGTGTAGATTGCGTGCCAGTAGAAGGAAAAGAGCCGGCGGCGAACGGTACAGCGGTAGGAGTGGCGGGAAGGCAGAAGGTCGAAACCCGATGGCACATGGAATGACTGCCAGAATATTGGTATTGGGGTTTGGGAAGACCGGACTAAACCTAGGAACGGTTGAGTTTTTTTTTCCTCAATAAGAATAGAGGGCTTCTCTTAGATCTACGGGCTATATTGAATACAGTTTCACCGGCCGAATAAGCCCCTTCCCGAGGAGAATATACACTTATTCGCTTCGTATCAGGGTTGCAAGTAGACATGGATGCCGATGGAGTGAAGGACAATCGAGGACGTATCCATTCAACGTGATATTTATCACCTAACTAATTGCCAATTGTTGAAATATTGAACCAATATACCTACCTACTTACCTACCTACCTAAATACCCAAGTTAAAAGACATCTACTTAAGTACTTAGGTACTTACCTGAGCAAACGGAATATCGAATGTTCCCATCACTTAGAAAGGGAAGGAGCCTCCTGCTTGGCGGCGAGCCACTTCCTCCTGCCTTTCCCTGCCACCCCAACCGATACCGGGACGAGTGTGAAAGCCCAGCTAACTGGGAGATAAGCATCATCAAATAATTCTTGCCTTGAGAGAACTGGCACGTAACTAGGTGACTCATATGTTGAGAATGGAGTGAAGGGTGTAGACGAAGGAACTATTAACAGTAACTTTGAAAAGCTTCTCAAGCACATGACAATATTGAAAAAAAAAAACAAGGGGTAGGGTAGGGGGGGGGGTGTCTTCTTAAGTCGTCTAGTCTTGAGGTTATAAGTGAGTGCTACAGTGGAATGCCATAATACTGGTGCCCTATCCAATATCATACTTCTCTCTCATGTAACTCTGGTATAGCACTCGGCCCCCGACATGTGAATCATTTAGCGTCTCGGAAAATGACCTTGTTCCTGCTTTGTACTTTTTCATACTAATAAGTCTCTAGAAAGAAACGCTCGCTATTTGGTGTGTATGTAGTCATAGTCTGAATTCTCCAGAAAGCACCCAAGCGATAAGAAGCCTGGGACGGTCCCTTTCGTAAGGTTGCTTGGGCAACTGGGTGATCACTCGTCGAGCCTTGAGAGGTGGCCCAGGCTCGATGGGCCGTACCAGCAGCCTCCACCGTCAATGACTCCCATAATACACCCCAACATCTCTCGATATGCTGGGGTCCCGGAGCTACAGATAACAACTTATTCGAAAAGCAAGTTACTCGGTGGAACATCATTAAGAGACTCCGGAGTTGTAGTTTTGGGCCGTTCGCTATAACGTGTAAATACGGTGCACTTGCTGCTGAAAGATCCCCATTGTTAAAGCGCGGCATGTTTCTCCAGATAGACTACTCCTACCGGCAGAATGGGGTTCAGAGACCCCGGGTCTTGGTCAGCTGTCGCGCCCAAGCTCACCATACCGTCACCGCTGTCCAATCTGGCACGTCTATTTCTTTCGGCATTTCGGAACCTGCAATGAAGGACTTTCCGTACCCAGTAGTTCACTTTTGGGATGGGAAATATGGACGAGGAGAAAGAATATGGATGTGCCCCTCCCTCCCGGCCCCCGCCTCAGTCGCACCCTGGCTCGCCTGGGGTTCGTAGACGCCGGTAAACCGGAACCCTGAGACCCCTGACGCCGCCGAGGACCCCGCGGGTCCGGTGCAAGGGTCCAGCCCCCATCGATCGGGGTAGGTACTGGATACCACCTCCGCTACCAGATCTGGCGGCATCGCTACAACGCGTTCGAGCCGCTACCGCGTGCTTCGGAGATGTACTCGGGAGCGTCTGGCCTACGGCCTTTTCGGGGTTTTTTGATTGTATGGCTGTTCGCAGGTACGATCCCCTTGGCGTTGCGTGGACTCATGCAAAGCGCGGGCCAGGGGACAAGTGGGCCAATCATTGTCCACCGATGTCGTCAGATAGGTAGGCGACCCCCCCAAAACTGGTAGAGTTCAAGAACACCCGTCAGCTCGCTAACTCAGGTACCGCTTTCACTCACTCCTAAACACTTTCCGTCCTCTCAACGCGCTGCTGAACTCTGGATCGAAGCCGACTTACTCATCCAGACGACGAGAGCCTCGCCATGGGTTCCGCCAAAGAGCAGTACACGCGCCTGCCCATCGACGGCGACGACGACGACAGGCAGGACGGACGGTCCTCAACGGCCACGACCGTCGATGGAAATGCCGACCCTGCGCGCGAGAGCCGAGGGCCTCCCTCGCCCCCGTGGCGCCAAAGACGGAGCACGCGCTGTGGCATGTGTTTGATCGGTGGCCTGCTGACGATACTGTGAGGCGAACTTCTCGCCCGGCTCTCATTACTTGCTACTAACCAATGCAAAGCGCTATCGTGTCCGTCATCGACCTCTCCCTGATCCTTTCGCATGGATTCTGGGGTCTGGGCGAGGACGGGCCTCATTCGCTCAACAACTGGGGCCGGCTGGGCACCGGCACGGATGGTCTGGCCTGGTATCCCACCGACTTCCTCCGCGATGTGGTGCCCATACCCTGCCACTCGCACAACGACTACTGGCGCAAGGTGCCCTTCTTCTCGGCCGTCAAAGCCGGCTGCACGGGCGTCGAGGCCGACGTGTGGCTATTCGACAACGACGAGTCCACGCTGCTTGTCGGTCACGACACGGCGGCCCTGACGGCCGAGAGGACCTTTGAGTCGCTCTACATTCTCCCCATCGTCGAGCTCCTGGAGCGCATGAACCCCCAGACGCCCTACTACAACGACACGAGGCGCGGCATCTTCGATGTTGACCCGGAGCAATCGCTGACTCTCCTGGTCGACATCAAGACGGACGGCGCCAAGGCCTGGCCTCTCATCCTGGAGCAGCTCGAGCCGCTCCGGGAACGGGGCTGGCTGTCCTACGTGGAGAATGACGTCGTGCACACGCGCCAAGTCACCGTGGTCGGGACCGGCAACACGCCATTCGATGTTTTGATGGAAAACCGCACCTACCGGGACGCCTTCTTCGACGCCCCGCTCGATGAGATGTGGGAGGACCCGGACTCGGACGAGGTCGTGACCACGCCGACCCAGTACAACAGTACGAACTCGTTCTATGCAAGTGTGAGCCTGAGGGCCACGGCGGGCTTGGGTTGGTACAACCCGTCCAAGGAGAAATTGCGCATCATCAGAGGCCAGATCAAGGGAGCCCACAGGCGGGGTTTGAAAGTCAGGTACTGGGATACTCCCGCTTGGCCCATCCAACTGCGCAACAAGGTCTGGCACATGCTGGAGGAACAAGGCATCGACATGCTGAATGTCGACGACCTCCGCGCTGCTTCGAAAAAGGCATGGTGATGGACTCCGTGTGTTACATAGGGCATATTGCCGCATTAACTGCGTCTCTATTCTCCCATACGGTGGTTCTGGACAATGCGTCATGGTGAGAGAAATTCCACTAAATGATAACAGGGAGCGTTGAGAAAAAGCGAGACAGATACTCGACGAACACAGACACCTACGTGCCTGGCCAGGTACTAGCCTGAACGAAAGACTCACAAAACGAAAACCGCGTGCCTGCTACTCACTCGCCTCCGAAGCGTTATCCCCTTAGAACGCCCAAAGTCGCATTCCCAGCCTCCGACCCCGTAAATCAGATTAAGCTTGCATTACAATCCTTCTCACATGACCATGGTTCTCTTCACATCCACTTACGATACCTGATCCACGCGACGTCCTTGTCAAGCTCAGTCATGACGTCGCTGTCCAAGTTCAAGCCAACGGTGCAGGAACCGCTGGGGTCCTTTGGCATTATGAATAAGAAGCCGTTCCATGAAGCTACGTCCGGCTGGCCTCCTCCTCGATACGAGAGCGCCGGGCCCCAGCTGATGTTGTGGAGGGGGAAGCCGTGCCACGAGGTGAGCATCAAGGCCGTGCTGTTCATATCGGGCAGGATCGAGGGGCGGACCAGTCGGGGGTCCGGGGCACCGGCGTGCAGGTCCAGCACGCCATCTATTGCTTCCTCGTTGATCTCCAGGATGGCGCGACGTATGGCCACCGCGGCCGCAAAAATGCCGTCCTCCGCCTCGCCGTCCAGGAGCGAGGATAGGGCTATAGGGGCGCGGACGAAAGCCAGGGCGTTGCCCATGTAATCGGCACCGAGTTCCGCCTCCTCCCCCGACCCGCCCGCCGGCTGCCAGCGCCGGCGGAAATTGACGGGCTGGCTCAACGTCACGACGGTGTCGTCGCCTCCGGGCAACAGGCCGCAGCGGCGGCGGGCGGCGATGACGCTCCGGAAGAGGAGGCCGCAGACAAAATCGTGGTAGGTGATCCGCAATCTGGCGTCGCCCGGATGGCCAAGCGCTTCCTTGAACGTCGTGAAGCTGGACGGGGGTATCTGGGCCAGGCGGACGAGCGGCCGAGGGAGGCTTTTTTGCGCTATGGCTCTGTAGACGACCATGAGGAACTCGGTGAGCGAGTACGTTCGGGCATCCACGGCCTCGGGGACGGTACAGTTGCGCCGCGCGGGCTTCCGGCGCATCAGCCGGCTACGATCGCATGCGGCCGCGAGGGGCCGGATGGCATGCGTCGGCTTGAGATCGTCGGGGTCGCCCTGCAGGTCGCGCATCTGCTGGGCCAGCAGCTTGAGGAGGGTGACGATGGTGTGGGCGTCGCCGAGGGCGTGGTGGAGGCCAACCGTGAGGACGACCAGGTCGTCGGGGCCGAAGTTCAGCTGCAGGGCGCAGCCGGCGCGCGGCGCCAGGTTCCAGAGGCTCGCGGGGAGCTGGTCGGTGTCGAGCGGCTCGGTGCCGGCCTCCCGGTGCACGACGGCCAGGGGTAGGGCCCCCGGCACCACGTCGTACGTGGTCGTCGCCTCGCTCGGCTGCAGCCGGAGGCCGACGCTGGCGCGCACGGCGCGCCAGGCCACCTGGAGAATCCACCGCATCCCGTCGGGCGACGGCCGCGCCACGACGCGCGAGGCCACCCACGGCACCTGGCGGGCCAGGCGGGCCACCGCCTCCGTCACCAGGGCCTCGACGACGGCGGGCGTCTCGTCATGGCGCTTGCGGAAGCGGAGGGCGATCCTCGGATAGATGGCGTCGAAGGCCTGGTCGAGCAGGGTGAGGTCGAGCTTGAACTCGGGCCCGTGGATGAGCACCTCGGACGCGGGGAACACCACGTCCGGCGCGCTGACTCGCACCTCGGACTGGGACAGCACCACGCCCTTGTCGCCAGAGACAGACATTGTGTGCGCGCGAGGTGTGCGGCCGAGCGGGTAGAGTAAGCAGCCACGAGGGAGGAGGGGGCCTTCGATATACAAGGAGGTAGGGCCGGCAGACGATCGGGGAGGTGTTTTTTATATATCAAGATAATGGGCACGCTACCGAGGGAAGTTCAACGTGCCCCAGACCGAGAAGGACAGACTTCCCTGGGCTTTGGTGATGCCGTGCCCGAGGGGTTCATTGTTAACAGCACGTCGGTCCGGGGATCGGCGTGTGACACGCACGCCTATCATCAACTACGGGGTGAAATTATGGTTGATCGCGGATGAGGCTTCGCTAGCGGGCGCCCCTGAAGGGCCGAGACAACCTTTTGATTACACCTTCTTTTTTTTTTCTTCCCCCTCCAGGACCCTTCATAGAACATGCTTCGGCCATTGATCTGTCGCTAGGCTCTAGTGTTTCCGAAGGTGCAGACGCGGATCCGGCTTTCACGGCGGACCGGGTACGGTGGGGGGAGCCATCGATCGAACCATGATCGCTGATGACCACGGCTTGTGAAGGCTAAACCACGTTGTCCAAAGGGTTCAAAAAAGAGGCGCGGCCGCCACAGGGCTACTTTCGGAAGGCCCGTACAGACCAACGCCACCAGCCGACAAAGTCTTGCGTGGAGACGTCGATGCCCAGGTCCCGGAGGGCCTTGGTGCTCAGGTGGCAATCGTACGGGCGCTGGACGGCCGCGTTGGGGTCGTTGCCCTCGGTATTGGCCTCGATGGCCGCAATGGACAGGCCCATGATCTCGCCGAATTTCTGGCAGATCTCGTACTTGGTCATCTTGTCCTCGGACGAGAACTGCAGGATCTGGGGCAGGGCGGCCCGGTCCTGGGCCTCGAGATACTTGACAGAGACATCTGCGAGAAACCCGTTAGCAGAATTCCAGCGGGGGCCGGGCCCGGAGACGAACCATGGCAGACCCTTCCCACGTCCTCCGTGTTGGTCGGGTAGCGCAGAGCCCAGTGGTCCATCTTGATCTTGGCCCCCTCCTCCTGGGCCTTCCACACCGTGTCCATCAGGACGTTGACGGCGCTCTCGGCGGGCATCTCGGCGTCGCCGTAGAGCACCGGCACGCGCATCACGACCCCCAGGCCCGGCTTCCCGGCGCGCGCGTACTCGTCCAGCGTGGCGCGCTCGCCGTCGAGCTTGGTCTGGCCGTAGAGGTTGGGGGGCTGGGGCGGGGCGTCGGCCTCGTACGGCGCGTCGCCCGGCTTACCGGGGAAGACGTAATCGGTCGAGATGTAGACGAGGAAGACGTCGCGCGCGGCGCAGAGGGCGGCGAGCGACCGGCTCGCGGCGACGTTCAGGGCGCGCGTGCCCTCGGGGTCCTGGTCGCATTTGTCCGGGAAGCGGTTCGCGGCGCCTGGTCGTCAGCGAATCAATGGGCCTACGTCAGCACGCCAGCTCGGTAGCATTTGGGGGGGAGGGGGGAAGCCCAAATTCAGCGGGCTCCGACTGACAGTGAACCACCACGCGGGGCCTGGCGCACGCGTCAGCGTCAGCGTCTCATCCTGCTGCGGTTGGTTTGCGAAGTGGCTAACGCACTTGGTCTCGTCCAGGGCCTTTTCGACCTGGGCGGCGTCGGCGAGGTCGACCTTCAGGACGGACTGGCCGTCCGCGCGGGAGAGCCCGGTGCCCTTGACATGCCACTGGTTGCGTTCAAAGGCGCGTACGACTTGGCGGCCCAGCAAGCCTGTGGCTCCCGTGACCAGGACGGTCGGCTTCGGATCGGACATTGTTGTGCCGTGTGTTTTTTCCTTGTCGGTCACGAGCGTGATGGGATGAGGGGGGATGGCGTAGGTCGTGGACGAGGGGGTAGGTCATGGACGAGGGGCTCTCTCTCTCTCTTCCAAGGAGGGGCTTTGGAATTCGTGGAGGGGCAGCAGAGATGCATCATCGTCTGGATGGATCTTGATGGGCCCTGCCTGGCCAGGGCACGCGGCGTCCACAGTTATGTCATTCCGACTACGGATTCGGCTTAGGAGGATACGACGATGTAACCTCGCCCCGACTACCATCCATTCATTCCTCTCGGTCAACTCGGGGTACAGCGACTCCAAAACGACCCATGCGCATCTTCGAGGCGACGACCATCACCACTGCCGCATAAAACAAAACATCCACGGACCGCGGCCGGCCGGCCTAGTTACCTAACGCATGAATCGTGAATTGATTGGAGGGGCCTCAGCTCTCCTTTTTCTGTGGCGCCCCTGCGGACGTGATGCGGTGTGCGACGCATTACGCAACAGAGCGAGCGACTTTGTACGGGGCGTATAACTGTGCACCCTAGAGAGAGGTAGGTTACGGTGTATCCAAGGTCGTTTTCGTTCGGTGTTGCTAACACCTTAATTTTTGGAGGTGCGGCGGCGCAGGAACGGGGATCGCTGGAAGTACCTCACACAAATCGGCGCGAGCTCTAGTATGGGAGCACAGCGGTAACTAGGAAGTACATCGATCGCCCACCGAGAATGAATGGACCGTCACATAGTGGGAGATGTATCGATCGTGAGAGAGCTAAGGTAAGTACTTACCTACTATACTTAGGTACATAAGTACATATGAGATTGGGATGCTAGTAGGTTAGTGGTTAGTGAGCAGCGCAAGTGACAGATGCGCCATCCATGGATCCCATCTTCTATTCCCACTACCCGCGTGGCTTCCATCCAAGTCAGACCAGCGTCCAGTCCAGCCTATTCGCCTGACAGCATTGGAAGGAACCCCGGCGAGCGGCTCTCAAGCCGGTCGAAGTGGAAGTTCCCGTCGAACCGTCCTCGACGAACTCCCAACCGCCAATCCATCGTCCATGGATCTATCCACCATCTATCCGTCCGGGCATCCATGGAACCTACCAGCCAACCCCCCTTCGCAGGTATTTTCGTGCTGTATACCCGTCTACTTACGGCTCACAGGTGGTCTTCGCCATGTGCGCAAACGCGGCGGCCTCGGTATAGAAGGAAACACGGCAACAGGGCTCTGCCAACCATGGCCATTCTCCACCCGCAATCCACCAACGGGCATTTTCTTGACCTTATGATGGTACCTGTGCCGTCAGTGGCCCGTCACTTTCAGGTACGACGGCATGGTTTCCGGTGCGGTGCAGCATCGCCAAGCGGCTAGACCGAGAGCGACCCTGTACATCGCAAATCGCAAATCCTGGAGGAGACGGGCGGCGGGTCCTGCCTAACGCGCCCCCCCCCCCCCCCCTTCAACCAACCTGTTCTCAGCTCCCGCAACACGCTCGTGTGACCGGCGTCTACTTCTAATGAAACTGCCTGATGGACCGGGGGGGGGGGGAGGTAATTGGGGGCTGGAGAGGGGGAGGGTCCCGTCGCACTCCCCCCCTGGGACGAAAGAAAATAGAAAAATGTCTTGCGCCCCCCTTCCGACCCCAGCTAAGGTCCCCGCGACAGACGGACGGCGCCTGACGGCTAGCTGCCCTGCCCTGCCCCTGGTTCACGAAAGAGTCCCTGGCTTCGCGAGCCTGGCAAATCACACGGCATTCCAGCTCTCTCGTACGCCGTATCCCGGCCCGGCTTGGCCTGGCCTTGCCTGATGCAATGCAGCGGAGAGGGACCCTGGCCTCCACCGGCTTGTTTCTGTCTGTCATGCCCATGCCTGCCGACCTAGACATGTCGCCGTCTTTTAATTGTCCAGCATGCCCGGATGGGAAGGGAGGCGCCAGAGCCGTTCGCCTTCTTGGGTATTATTTCCCACTTGCCCTCCCTTCCCTTCGCCAACCTCGTCGCCCCAAGCGACCGCCGCCCTGGACGCGCCTGTTCGCCCGTCCTCACACCACGGCTGACCATCGAAGCATCGGACCCTCCACGCCCGCGCATGGATCTCCTTGCGGGCTGCTCAGATCCGACGACTTGGCCGTGACCAGCGACTCGCTCGCATCCGAGCGGACGTAAACGGACTGTAAATATCCGATCTTTCAGACATCGACGAGGTTATCTCGAAGAAGGTTGTTCGAGCGTCCCAGTCTAGAGCCAGTCTGTGCCCCCCCTCCTCCGCCCGTTGTCCCTCCCACCCCCCAGCCCGGCTTCCCTCCCATCCTGGGCTCCCCGACCCAGGCACCCCAGGGCTGGCGGGCTGGCTGACTGGCGGGCTGGTACTCTTACGAACGTTACACCCGGCGCCCCTGAGATTGCGCATGACGTGATTCGGCCTGGGTGCGGTGGGATCTCTTGTCCACGCGATTCCCAGGTCCCTGTCGGTGATCTTCCCCGGCTGCCATTTCCAGCCCTGTCGGGACAGTCGTCCTCCGCAAAAAAGAGGCGCCGCCCTTGCCAGTGCGCCCAGCCCAGCCCTTGTTGTTAGTCGCCATGTCTGCACATGAATACGAGAGGGCTGCCGCGCGCCGCGCGCGTCTTGCCAGCCAGGAGCAAGAGCGGGAAGAAGAAGAACAAAAGCAGCTGCAGGACAACGACGACGAGCAGCAGCAGCAACAGCAGCAGCAACAGGCCGTCCCAAAGTTCTCACGATACCGAAGTCTGCGCGGACGCAGCGCGCCCCTTGCACCAAAAGCAGTGCACCCGGCCCTGCCTATTAACGTGAACCATCATAGCCCTCAGGGCACGGGAGCGCAACAAAACCAAAATCATGTTGAGGCTACAACTGAAAACTCTATTGCCCGGTCCATGTCTCGGTATCGGCGACGACCGAATAGCGTTACCACCAGCAACGATGTTACCCCCAAGATTACAAAAGTGGCGGAGCCACCACCAATTGAACCTGCAGTACCACAACTACCTACCACATTAAAGTCCAGTGGGCAGCAGCACGCCAACTTTGCACATAAGGAAAAGGATGAGCCTCCCGCCGCTTCTCGCGGCTCCTCATCCTCTTCGAAGCGCCACCACCCGCCAGGCCCCGTCGGCGCCAGCAACAACCTCGAGAATCAAAGGATGGCCGACTACCAGACCCGGCCCGCCACCGCCAACGATCCCGCCCAGCCCAGGACCATGGCGGAGCGAAGCGATCGAGATAGGCAGTTCTGGGAGCAACAAGATGCTGTAAAGCACATCCGTGAAGCTGCGCGCCAGGAGGCCGAGACCGATCGCATACTGGCCGAGCAGAAGATGAGGGACCTAGAGAGGTTACAGCTTCAGCTGGCCGGCGGCCACCAGCCCGCCGCCCGCACCAAGCCAAGGAGTCCTGTCATCGAGAAGTTCGTCATGTTGACGCGGGGCCGGAAGAGCAAGGACGGTCTGTCCCCGGGCCGGTCGCCCACCTCGTCGAGTGCCGGCTCCGTCGACTACATCCACAGTACCATGGATCTCCCCGAGGTGCCCAAGATTCCGACGGGCATCGAGGTGGGCGGTAAGGGCATTGTCCCACAGACGGACGCCCCCATATCCGCCGTGAACGCAGGTGATCGCGTAAGTGTGGTAATGATGTCCGTACCAAACCGAGCGTATACTGACGAGACCAGGTCGTTACCGTTCGCTGCAAGCAACACACGTTCGCTCTGCCCGTCACGCCTGAAACCACGCCTGAAGATATCATAGATTCCACCATCAAGCAGATGACGCTTCACACAGAGTTGAGTGCGCGCAGCTGCGTTGTCCTCGAATCCTATGGGTCCCTGGGTATTGAGCGCAGAATCCGCCGTTACGAGAAGATACGAGAAACTATGAACTCTTGGGACCGTGACTCACATAACCACCTGATTGTGGCCATGTCCGACCACCCCGGTGGCGATCGGGACCTCGAGTTGAGCGCTGTGCCCGACACGGAGGAACCGCCCCGGGGAGACCGATTTTATATGTACCACTCGAACCGACCGGGCAAGTGGAACAAGCGATGGATCACCCTCATGGACAACGGTCAGATGATGTCCTCCAAAAAGCCGGAGACGAGCGGAGTGGACAAGGACACCGTCAGGCTGTGCCACTTGTCCGACTACGACATCTACCGGCCAACCGAGTCGCAGATGCGGAGGCACATCAAGCCCCCAAAGAAACACTGCTTCGTGATCAAGAGCCAGCACAAGGCTTCCATGTTCATGAACGCGGAAAACTATGTGCAGTACTTCTGCGCCGAGGACCCCAAGCTCGCTGCCTACTTTTTCGAAATGGTCTTCAGCTGGCGCAGCTGGTACCTGGTGGACCGACGACCGGAGCCTCCGCCCCGAATTTCCATCCCCAAGATTGACGACAAGCCGCCACAGCTGACGGCGCCTGCCGTGACGCCTGCCGCAGGCAAGACGTCCAGGCATGCTCCGAAGAAGTCCATCAACATAGCTTCGGCCAATGGGGTTTCCCTGCGCGTCTCGATTGACGAAGAGCCCTACAAGCTTGGCGAGTTCGAACCCCTCCTGGATATGAAGCGCTTTGACAAGCGACTCTCTCACTTTGGCCAGGATTTTGTCCCGGCGGCGCCCGACGTGTCCACCATGCCCAAGTTACCGGCGCACTTGAACAAAGGCCCCAAAGAAGGACCCCCCGAGGCCTTGCTTGGTGACCTCAAGTCGACCAGTGACGGGGCCTTCACCGGCAACGGCCTGCTTGCTGGCGACTATGAGGAGCGCAAGCAAGCGGCCGCCGCGAAGGACGCGAAGCACAACCCCTTTGCGCTTGATACCTCGAGCCCGTTCACTGCGGGACCGTCGCTCCTCAACCAGCAGTCGGAAACCCGCAATGGCCAGCCAGAGTCCCCTTCGTGGTTCCCCTCGGCCCTCGCTCATTCAGCAAAGGCCCGCGACGTCACCGAGAGGGCACGGCCCAGTACCTCGGGCGGGCCGGTCCGCCGGAACTCGTTTTCGCGAGCCCGCTCCGCCTCCCAGTCACGACCTCCTCTTCCTCCACTCCCCAACCAGGCCCAGCCGCGTTCCCGCCCTGGGGAGCCCCCGTTTATGCCCTTTCAGCGCCTCGACGACAACCCTCGTTTTCCCCATCAGCGGCCGGGAGACAAGCCCCATCCGCCCCGTCCCCGGCCTGAGGATGGACCCCCTCCATCCCGTGGACGACCAGAGGATACGTCCCGCCCGCCTCGTCCATACCACGACGATATGCCCCCTCCCTCCCGGGGACGACCAGATGATATGTCCCGCCCGCCCCGTCCATACCATGACGATGTGCCCCCTCCCTCCCGGGGACGACCAGATGATATGCCCCGCTCACCCCGTCAGTATCACGACGACGTACCCCCTCCGTCCCGCGGGTGGCCGGATGATATGCCTCGACCGCCCCGGCAGCACCCCGAGGACCTTCCTCGCCCGCCTCGTCAGAGGCCTGACGATCTTCCGTCACCTTCCCGCCTGCGTCATGAAGAACATCCTCATCCTCTCGGGGCCCATCACCCAAGCTCCCCCACGGGCTCGCCAACAACCGCGCAACCCAACCGTCGTCAGCCCCCAGCGCCACTCATCAACATAGAGCCCGCTTTTGTTGAGCCGCCTCAATGGGTCAAGAAAGGCCGGGGCGTCCATGCTCCCGAAGGGATGAATCATCTCGTGGATTTGATCAATGTCGGCCCCCCGAAAGGACCTATTAGCTCGCTGGAAGTACCACCACGGAGCCTGCTCCGAAGGGGCCCCGACGGCGTAGTGCCGGTACGGGGCGGGGGCATGCCCGCGCCCAACAGGGGGAGGGGTGGCTTGACTCGAACCCGGAGCAAAAGCTCGGCCCCGCCAGCGTCGAGAGCCACTGGCGACGTCCCTCCCTTGCCGCCTCTGCCCGGCCGGGGCGAGGCGGGACGCGGCGACATGAGGGGCGACAGAGGAAGAGACGGCTTCAGAACCTCGCCGCCCCGGGGAAGGGGCCAGCCCCCCTATCGGGGCCAGCCACAGTTTCGCGGGCCCAGAGACGGGCCTCCGCGAGACCGAGAGCTGCCGGCCATACCCGCTGGTCAGTTCCCGTGAGAGCACGTACGAAGAAGGGTGGGTGGCTGGGCGGTTTCCTGGAGTCTACAGATTTTAATCTTCTTGGATGTTGTTTTATCTTCAAAACCCCCTTACAATTCACCAGCGCAGCCGCGGCGCGAATTCTTTCATTTCTTACAACATCGACAACTTTTGGTGGTGGGAGGCTTCCGGGTACAGAGGGGTTGGAAACGCTCCTGGTACGCATCTGATGATTGCATCTGAGCGAGCGAGCGACCTGTATTTATAAACTGGGCTCGAAAAGACTGTGGGCTCGCCAAGTTAGAGTCTAGCCAGGAAAACCAAGAAAATATACAATATAATACTACGTTGTCCATATCCATATGTCGGACAAGGCCGCCAATTCATAGAAGTATTGATTGGAGAACGTATGCTGTTCATGCAGAGACAAGGGCTGGTCCACAGAGGGCGTTCCCCTTCAGACGGCCACATTGCAATAGAATATGCGGCGAGCACCAGGGTAAGACGAGACGCAGTTAGAATTATTATGTAATGTACCAAATTGAACACAGAAGACTCCTGAAGAAGTCGACAGCCGAAGGCGGGAAGCAGGTTGCCAAAAACGCCTCCCACGGGGCCGCTCACGCGTACGGGTCCTCGCAGCGCACCAGCTGCACGCGCCCGCTCGGGCGGGCCCGGGCGATCTTGACGTGGGCGTCGTAGTCCTGGAGGGCGAAGGCGACCTCGTCGTCGGTGGCCTGGCTGGAGCGGTGCAGCACGGGCTCGGTGATGTCGGACATGATCTGGGCGATGGCGTGCCAGTAGTTGCCCTGGCTCGAGCACTCGGTGCCGACGAGGTAGAGGGAGACGACGACGACGACGGCCACGACGTTGACGGCGTGGATCAGCAGCACGGCGATTAGCCCCGTCCGCCGCCGCGGCGCCGGTACCGAGACCGACGACACCGTCTCGACGTCGTCCATGTAGTCGAGCTGGGACAGCAGGCTGTCGATGATGGAGCCCGACAGCGCCGTGATGAGGCTCTGCAGCGCCACCCCGGGGCGGTTGGTGGCCTCCAGAACGTCGGCAAAGAGGGCTTGGTATTCCACGTGAGGAAATACTTGGAAATCGCCACCACTGTAGGGGGAAAGAGAAATCGAAACATTCGGCACCATGGCACTGCTGTAACTGTCGCTGATCAAGGCAAGGCTGAGATACCGCGTCATGGAGGATAGTGTGGAGTTCCGGAGTCCTTTGATGCTGTAAATCCCGCGCTGTGCGGCAGTTTTGGTCCGTTCATAGTCTGGTGACCCAAAAGTCTTCGTGATATTGGAAGTATCCCACTCGACTTTGTCCGCAATGTAGTTCACCTCGCCATCTTTGAGGTCATGGCTCGCTTCCAGCTCGACGTTTGAGCGGTCATAGTGCAGTTGCTGGAAGCACAGAGACAGACTGAGGTTTGCACCCTGCC
Source organism: Nigrospora osmanthi (assembly GCA_029489945.1). Classification (NCBI taxonomy): domain Eukaryota; kingdom Fungi; phylum Ascomycota; class Sordariomycetes; order Amphisphaeriales; family Apiosporaceae; genus Nigrospora; species Nigrospora osmanthi. The sequence continues at coordinate 1,154,181 of CP120503.1, read as the reverse complement.
CGAAGCTGTAAGTCGTCCACTCGTCTTTGGAGGAAACCGTTGGGTGAGAGCTGATGTTGCGGCTCTTGAGCTGCGCCAAGCGGTCGACGTTACTGCTTGTGGTGAAAAGAAACACTTCTGACGTGTTGGCGATGGGTTCAGGTCGGATCGTGAGGTGGTTAGGGGGTTTCTCGCTAGACACGACAGCGTTTCTGCCGTTTGGTATGCACCCCGCTATGCCAGGCCTTCCACCGTTTGTAACCGGCACAGGGATGGAGCAATCATACTCAGTCGGGAAACATGCCCCATTTGCGCAATCCGGTGGAAAGTCAACCCCGGCATTGCGAAAGCTTTCGTTGTAGGATATGGATCCAGACAAATAAGGCGTGTAAGTATATGTGGCTCCGAAGGATGGGTTGGAAATGGGGATGATGGCCAAATCGAGCTTGTTGATTACTGGAGGTAAGCACACCATTCGTGAGTTCAGAACAAGGCTTAGCCCACGGTACTGTCTCAGTGTCGTCCTGTTTTCTCTGGGCACAAAAGGTTGGACTCTTCTAACGACGCCAGTATCGCTGACACCGCGTTCATTGGGGGTTGGGTCTGTGCCGGGGACTTCGCCAAAGGGCACGAAAGCTGGCTTGAGCACATATTGGTTGACAAGATGGAACTGGTTGAGCGTCGAACGAGTTGCTGCGATTCCCCGGGATTCGTTCCTTGCGTCCCCAACGATGGTGGAAGTGCCGAGATCGGATACCAGGATTGTGGATGTGAATTGCACCGCGAGTGATCCAAGCATGAGAAGGAGGACCAGTAATGTCATGGCGAGGGGTGACCTCCGTGGGCGAGAGGACAGGAGCCATGTGAGTCTGAATGGCCCGTCATTGATGCTTCGGATCATCGAGAACTCCGCCAGGTGCTTCAGAGGGACACCATGCCTTTGATTCCATTAGCCCCACATCCATATCTCTTTAGTAGGGTCTTTGAGGCTCATCACACTCACCTCTCGAGTATGAGAGCTGCTATAAGTCCCGTGCATACTGAAGCCTGGACCGCGTTTGTAAAACGTAACACCACGGCCAATAAAGTGATAGACTGCGTAAGCCACTGGCCCAGGACTATCATGCGCCAGAATGCCGCAGCCCCTTGACCCTCATTAGGGCCCTCGCCTGTCCAGAGAAATATAAGAACCGCGAGCACCGCCAGAATGACGAGAGTCCCGGCCACGACGGAAAGAGTCCCAATGATGCCAAGAGCCTTTCGGAGCGGTTTGAACGAGCCCCGATGGTCCATTTTCCGTATGGACCGGTGTTCGCTCGTACCGGATTTCCATGTCGATTCGGTGTTGTAAGCTGTCTGCGCTCCGCCGCTGGCGGTACCGATTGTGGATGTATTGGGCATCGCCGGATGGATCTCGTGGGATTCAGACCGCATGTTCGTCCCACCAGGTACAGTCTTCTTGGATCATGAAAGAGTGGCTGCCGCACCAGAGCTCTTGGCGTAAGATACGGAGATGACTTCACGGGTGAACTCAACTCGATTGGCCTGGAGACGGTCCCTTCGTATTTGAGCTATGTCTAAGCGCTGAGGAGCGAGCCAAGATTTGGTAGGCTGCCATTGCATTGTGACTTGAAACATGACGTCTCCTGCATTGGGCTTCTCTACTTACATTGGCAGCCAAGAATAGAGGTCGGAGAGCGCGCCGAACTTCAGTATACAGAGTCATTGGCGAGTAGAAATGGAGTCGTAGAGAGGACGAGCCGGGGCTTTCATGGGGTCGGCGCTTATTTTGGCTTCCGCGGCTATTCACGCTTCTGGTTGGTGCAGTTCAGGTCCCGATAACCCACCAGCCAATCGCCGTTTTCCCACGCAGAGCTGCCTCCTTGGACGGGCTAAACTGCACAGGGCCGGCCACCTGGCTTCCAAAACAAGATGCAATCTCGGCGGCGAGCATGAAGCGTGTGGAACCACTTGGGAAGGCCATTGCATTCGAGCCGAACAGACCCTGCCGATTCGGCATGCGTACTGGCCCAGCAGGTACATCGTTCTGGCAAGGGGGTACCGAAGCTTTGGGTCGATCGCTACGACGTTCTGTACTAGGAAGCGACCTTGACGCCCCGGGGTCCATTGCATGTTATGGCCTTTTGAGCCGCATTACTGGGTATCTGCCCCGTACGAGGGAACGGTAGATGGACAGGGTGGAGTCCAAGACACGGTCGTATCAGCCCTGAGGACGCTGCCGCCGGCTTGTTCGCTCCTCGGGCCGAGCTGAGAGGCCCAATACGTGGACAGCAGTGTAGCGGCGAACCACGCGTTCAGTCATAGAGGGTTGAAGTCGGTTCCCTAATCCCCTCGAAATGGCTTCTGATTGACCAAGCTATGAGAGCCGCCTTCAGCCACCTGGCGGCAAAGGTGTAAACCCATAGGTGCCCAAGTTTGGCGAGTTTCGGACTCGGCCAGCGCTGCCGTGGGAGCCACACATAGCGCACTAAAAGTCGATCGACGGGATGGCGGTCAGCAACCAAAACCTGCTTGCCCAATGGCTCTCTGACGCCTATTGGTCCCGCCGCCGTTCTTCCTGTTCAGCATAGCTTCAGGAGTAAGACTCCAGTCCAGTACATACTCCAGCTGAGGATGGGGTCAGGGTACTAGTAGGTTGAGACGATACAGAATCCTACGCTTATGTCGGTAGCTGTTCTACTCCTCTTATTGGATACTGCCCCATAGCTAACGTCTAAAATCTCCATCAGACAGACGTGGCAAGCGGCGCCTGCTGGATCTCCAGCATCTTGGGGTTAATATCGGCAACCTTGGAGAAGCCAGAACAGCCGTCAGAGACTGGTCATGGCCCTCAACTCCGCGCGGGGGATCTCAAGTACCAAACGGCCATACATGCCTCCAGAACAACATATAATGTGTCTGTCCCATCGATCGAGTCAATCTGTTCGCCCTTGTTTACCTCGTCACCTCAGAACACTCCAATACATCACCCAAAGCACAAGAAGAACACTCAGCTATTCCTCGGCAACATGCAGGCCTTCAGTCTTCTCTCGGGCATAATTCTCCTGCAACTCACTACTGCTGCTGTTATACGGACGCCGGCACACGATACCGAAGATGTGTTTGATTCCAGTGGTCCCATCGTTGGAGCCGAAGTAGGCGAGACCCAAAAACTTGCGCCACCGAGGACGAGACCGATGGTTTGGTTCCCGGCGAAGCTGAACCCAGGGGGATTTGTCGCGTAAATGAGAAGGGACCGCAAGGGTGTCATATCAAGAGATATTACAATGCTGTTTTAGCCACGTTCCCTGGAAATACGACCGTAGGTCATCCCCATTCGCACTATCCTTACGACACCTTGGGGTTTCTAACACTACAAAGGGGCAAACCTGCACCCACTAGACTCTACTAAGAGGTCTAAAGCTTCTTTACACGATAATTTCCAGCGAGGATCAAACGGGGGTGCCTAACTCAAGACATGGGAATGGAGTTCGGAAATAGAAAGGTTAGAGGACGAATAACATAGAAAAGGCCGATGTACACATCCGACTTATGTATCCTATATCACCCACAGATTCAACTATGAATTATCGCAGTAAATAACACACCCGTTGCACCAGCCATATCTATGTACCCAGAAGCTGGTAATAGCCACGAAGGCGTCAGGGCTCCGATGATGGCCATCAACTCGATGGCTCGCGATATCTACCGCAAGCGGAAGTCGTGACAGCTGTAAGAAGCCAAGCATATCTGGAGAATTTCTCGATTTGTACAAGAAAAAAACCTGATAACATTTACGGCGTGACGTGATGAGCAATCAATGAGTTCCTCAATAATCAGTTTGTACTTCAAGATGATTATATAGATTTAAATAAAATACAGTTAGACATGACTAATCCGATGTGGTGTAATGGCTAACATTTGACGCTCTCATTGGAAAGCATCCACCCGTCAAGCTCGGGGTTCGATTCCCCGCATCGGAGAGATATCTTTTTACTTTTGCTATGCTCGCCTATCCTATTTGTGATGCCGAGTTTTGAAGTTTTGGCGTTCTTGTCACTGCCTCTGCTGGTCCCGGAGGTGTGGTTGTTCTCACTGTTGCCGCGAACACCCACTGGACACTGGCGTGGTCGGTGGCGCACTTGCCAGCTCGCCAGGCCGGCAACCTCCCATATTAGAGGTGCTGGGCGTGCACACACTATTTGGTGCTCGTCGCACCTGCCAGCGACGGGGAGGACGGGTTGGTCAATTTGGAGCTAAGCCCAAAGCGAGCTTGGAAAGGTGGGGCATGGGATGGAGCCAACCCTGCCTGCGCGCCCGGCTTGCCCACCAGCGCAATATTCGAAAATTCGGGCTTGTGTGCGGTTGGTATCTTTTTTCTCGACCTCCAACGACAAGTCGACTTCCACGACCGAAGGACGACATACGCCCAGCGCCCACCCGTAGTCGAGGTAAGTCGTTGCTGTTCGACCCTCTCTTTCTTTGATTGACGACACGGCCGTCTCGTCGCTTCAATTCGTCTTTTCCTGTTCTTTTGCCGCCTCTCTTTGCTGACGATACTTCTTCCCCCCATCCGCAGACTCGCCCACCGCCCGACGACAAAATGTCTTCTCGACCGACCGTCACCATCATCGGCAAGGATGGCGCCCCCACGGGTGCCTCGCACCCTCTGCCCTCCGTTTTCAACTCGCCCATCCGCCCTGATATCGTTCAGTCGGTCCACACCGGCATGGCCAAGAACAAGCGCCAGCCCTACTCCGTGAGCGAGAAGGCCGGCCACCAGACCTCTGCCGAGTCCTGGGGTACTGGTCGCGCTGTTGCCCGTATTCCCCGTGTCTCGGGTGGTGGTACCCACCGTGCCGGTCAGGCTGCCTTCGGTAACATGTGCCGATCCGGTCGCATGTTCGCCCCTACCAAGATCTGGCGCAAGTGGCACGTCAAGATCAACCAGGGCCAGAAGTGAGTTGGGATCGTGGAACCCGGAACATGGGACCATTGGGCTAACATTGCAACCCAGGCGCTTCGCTACTGCCTCCGCCCTGGCTGCCTCCTCGGTCGCCCCTCTGCTGCTCGCCCGTGGCCACCAGATCGCCTCCGTCCCCGAGGTCCCCCTGGTCATCGACTCGGCTCTCTTCGAGGGTGCCGCCGCCGTCAAGACCTCGGCCGCCTTCAAGATCCTGACCTCGGTCGGTGCTGGCGCTGATGTGCTCAAGGCCAAGCAGTCCAAGAAGCTGCGCGCCGGTAAGGGCAAGATGAGAGGCCGCCGCCACAGACAGCGCCGCGGTCCCCTCGTCGTCTACGACTCGACCGTCGACGGCCGTGACCTCGTCAAGGGCTTCCGCAACATGCCCGGCTGCGAGACCTGCGACGTTTACGCCCTGAACCTCCTCCAGCTCGCCCCTGGTGGTCACCTCGGCCGCTTCGTCGTCTGGACCTCGGCCGCCTTCAAGGCCCTGGACACCATCTACGGCACCACCACCCAGCCCTCGGAGCTCAAGAAGGACTTCCTCCTGCCCTCGAACCTGGTCTCCAACGCCGACCTGAGCCGTCTGATCAACAGCTCCGAAATCCAGAGCGTCCTCCGCGCCCCCAAGGGTGCCGCCGTCTCCAAGCGCCAGTCGGTCCAGAAGAAGAACCCCCTGCGCAACAAGCAGGTCATGCTCCGCCTCAACCCCTACCACGCCACCTTCGTCAAGGACAACGTCGGCTCGCAGAAGAAGGAGGAGGGCAAGCCCCCGGCCACCCCTGCCGGCTTCGCCGAGACTCTCCACGAGGCTTAAATTCGACGAGTGCTTGGTGAGCGGGCCTCGTTTTGATGGGTGTGAAAAGGGTTTGATTTCTGCTTCTACTCGGAACGGAAGTACTAGTTTAGGCGTACTGGCTCGGATGACGAGTAGATCAATCATGATGATTCCGGCACAATGGTTTTGCTTTCTCAGGTTTATGCAATGACATCTTACGATCAATGTAATGGTGTCGCCTTTCCACGCAAGACTGTCCGCCGCCCATACCACCCCCCGCGTTTTGTCCCATATAAACCCATGCCCGTAGTTGAGCGTGGGAGACGATAAAGTTCGTTAGCTGTGTAGCTACGCGTCCGGGCTATCCGCCGGGGCTCGCCCCAGCCATGGGCTGGCTGCTACGTGGTGACCACAGGGAAAAGCAACCAACTATGTACTTCTTCGTCCACGGGCAGCTTTTAGCTCATTATCTTTTCTTTTCACCAAAGAAAGCCTGTCTGATTGACTGATCGCTTTGATTGTTTTCGTAAATTCGTGTATGCATTTATCTTCGCTTTGGTATCTACAATAACGTTCTCGGGCGAGTAGATACTTCGCCTGGCTTGTTGTTCAGACCGTATACCGTGGCTAGAGAAGCTCGATGCTGCGCGGCATGCACCCCGTTGTGCTTCCCAGTTAACAAATTCCCAGCTCTGCCCGCTTCGGCATCTTGTACATCCCTCCTCTCTCTGCCTATCGCTGGGCCGGTCAGGGAGATCCGGGTCGCCAGACGCGCCATTTGTGTACTAAGGAACATGGAGCATCATCTTCGGGATCGAGGGTTATCGGAGCCGCTGCTGGCCGTGCCCTACACCAGCTGGGTTGTCACCTCGGGACATGGCGCCTAGCAGCCCATGTAGGCTCCCAGGTTCGCCAGCCGCTCCCCGTCCGTTAGCCCCTCGCTCCGGGCCGTGTTCATCTCGTCCAGCAGATCCTCCAGCTCCTGGACCTTCTTGATGCGCCAGAACCTGTGCACGCCCTTGGCGAAGCGGGCCGAGCAGGCGTCGATGTTCTCCTCGCTCTCGGCGGCGAAGCAGAGGCGGTAGTAGGCCCAGCCCTGGGTGCTGGCGATCTTGGGGGTGGCGCTGAACATCATGCCGGGCGAGACGATGACGAGGTAGGGCGCGTGGGTGAGCAGCATCATGAGCGCCGTCGACAGGGCGGGGCCGTCGATGACGTTGCCCCGGGAGCCGGGCTTCATGTACAGCGGGTGCGCCTCGAAGCGCATGCGGAGCCAGAGGAACATGCCGCCGCGCGGCCAGTCGAAGTCGTACAGCCTGGTCTTGGTGATGACGCCCCAGTCGGCGTCGGGCCCGCGGGCCGGCGTGGACTGCTTGAGCTGGGTCGCGTTAGCCTCGAGGATGGAGCACATGCGGTTCATGCGCCGCTCGTACTGGCCGCGCAGGCCGGCGAGCCAGCGGACCCAGCCGTCCGTCTGCCAGCCGCCGAAGGTCGCCCTCTCGCGGTTCGACCGCAGGAGGGAGAAGCGGCTCTGGGCCTCGACCTGCGGGCCCATGAGGGCCTCGGCGACCATGGCCTGCACGAAGCCCGACGGCTGCTGCGTCGTGGCCTCGCTGACGCGCAGCAGGCGCTCGACGATCTCGGGCGCCGCCGTGACCCAGCCCATGCGGCAGCCCGGCGCCACCGTCTTGGAAAAGGTGTCGAGGCGCACCACGCGGCCGTCCACGTCGATGTTGAGGAAGGACGGCGCCAGCGAGTCGAGGAAGGGGTAGCCCGATTTCTTCTCCAGCGTGTTGGCGGCCCGGGGCTCCGGGATCGGCTTGCCGCGCGCCTTGGCCTCCTCGACCGCGGCCGAGGGGTACTGCAGGTACCAGTACGGGTCGTCCTCGACGATGATGACGTCGTATTTGCTGCAGACGGCGTAGATCTCCTTCCGGCGCTCCAGGGACAGGACGCCGCTCGTCGGGTTGTGGCCCATCCTGCGAGTCATGGTCAGCAGCTGATGCATCCATCCTCTTCGCACCCCGCGGCACGCCAGGCCCGACCAGCACAAACATACGTTACCGTGTACATCAGGTGCGGCCGCTTTCCCTTGCTCTCGTCCCAGGTGGACAGCACGTCCTCCAAACCGCCGGGGCCCTCGACGGCCATGCCGCCCTCGTCGATCTCGACGGGCGCCACCTGGACGCCCCGGGGCAGCGCCTGGCCCAGCACGTTGGGGTACATGAACTTCTCGGTCAGGAGCCCCTGGCGCTCGCTCACGGGGCTCTTGCCCTCGACCCAGATGTTGGTGAAGAGGTCCAGGGTCTTGGCCATGCCGTCGGTGGAGCCCACGGTGAAGATGACCTCGGGGCCGCCCTCGTAGGGCACGTTGGGGTGCAGGTTCTCGCGCGCGAACTGGCGGATGAAGGAGAGGAGGGCCGGGTAGCCGTTGGCCTGGCCGTACTGCAGCGCCGTCGCCACGTCGATGCGCTTCCCGGGGTCGGCAGCGGCGGCCTCATGGGGCACCAGGATGTGCTGGGCCGCGGCCGGGTCGGAGCTCCGGGCGAGCGCGGCCGCAGCGAGCGCGTCGCCGCCCGGCTCGTTGGGGGTCGGCGTCCATCGCTCCGGCTTCGCGGCCTGGCCCTCGAGGGTGTCGAAGGGGAAGAAGGACGGGTGGGGAAGACCTGCGGGTGGAAGGGGGAGGGAGACCCGTTAGCACGACGCCAACAAAGAGAAAACACACACACACACACACACGAGACACCAGCTTGGGAAGACTATGGCCCCCAGGGGGTTTTACGCACCGCCGGCGAGTTGGCCAATACCCGGGATGAGGAAGAACTTGTAGTACTGCTTCATCTTGTTCGGCGCGCGCGCCAGGCTCACGTCGGAGAAGTGGTGGCTCATGTCCTTGGGCCGGGGCCGCGACATGTCCACGCTTCCAGTCGACGACTCCATGGTGGGCTCCGTTGCAACTGGTTCTCTAATCTCTCAGGGGCACGGCAGAGACGTGATGCTATTCGGGGACGGGGGAAAAACACCAAGTCGAAGGGGTAGAAGCAATCGCCAGGCTGCCGGGGGAAACAGCAGCAGTTACAAGAGGTAAGCTGGAGATGGTTCATCGGCGAGTGACTCCCCACCGAAACCAACGGCTGCCATCCCCCCCCAGAGACCCCGTCGACCAGGGGGGCGGGTTCAGGTCCATCTGGCAATGGATCCGGGAGACTCATCATCGATTTCGGGAGGCATCCTCCAAGGGGGCAAGTCCTGAGGGCACTGGCACCCTGGGCTGGGGCGAGACCAACAAACCCGCAGCCGAGCTTACAAATCGAAGGGTAGCCCCGGGAACTTGGGCATTCCCGAGCTCCTGTTTTGAGGCAAAGTGCTGATAAGCTTGCAGTGATTAGCGTCCACGACGGGCCCCTCATTTTTTGTACTTGGAAAAATCAGGGTGGATCAGGACAGCGGTCGTCACGTCGGCTTCTTCTGATTGGTTATCCGTCGTGAACATGGGATTCTGGCGTTGTGCGAAAAGGCCGAGGGTATTTGGGACAAACGCTCAGCAGTTACGGATATTCATTTCAGCTGCCTGGGTATCCCTTAATGAATGTGCTGGTGGTACTGGAGGCAGCGTCTCTTCTGATAGTCGGGCTTGTGTAATTGCGCTAACAAACTCGTCTCGGGCAGCAAGGGACGCTTCAAAAAATTGTCGTGGCATTGCATCCATTTTCGGCATTGCCGACAGCCTGGGTCACTCCTATCGGCATGGCCAACTCATTAGCTTCCGTCGACAGGACCAAAAAGGGACGAGCTGGGCGACGTGTACCAATAGAGCATAATGTTAGAATAGGGTAAGTACCAAACAACCGGGTTGGACACGGGATGAAGTTTGAGGTGCTTCGTTCGTCAAGTCTATACCGCGTCCCGTTGGTTTTCGAAGGCTCTCTCCAACCTATCCACTACCCATTATCTGTCGGCTTTCGTTTCGAAAGTATTGCCTGGCCTAAGGCACACCGTCGTCATCAAGTCGTCGTCGTAGCCGTCATGATAAAGCACTCAAGGTGAAACAGGACGTACCCGCGGACAATCCATCGCTTGACCAGCTGGAAGAGAAGCTGTAGCGGAAACCTCTCCGACATACTGGTTTACTACCAGCTAACGGGCCCCGACCATGTATCTCGCAAAGTCCCTGGTTAAGCCGCTAATGGCACGACATGCAAAGATGGCAGGTCCGGGCCTGTAGTGATTATCGGGAAGCGTACCGGTGGGACAGACAGCATGCTGGACCGGAACGCCGACATCACATCGGAGCCTACTCCGGAGGAGGAGGTGGCGGTAGCCGGCAATGCCGACCCGCGGATCGGTGGCCCACACGGCACGGAACCGCGGATCAAGCCGGAGCAAAGGAGGGGAACCTATGAAAGTATCCCCAGGACCATCGAATGCAAGGGGGGGACAAGAAAACAGCCGATGGCTGTATTTGGTAACACCTTCTTCTTTCTCGTGCTGTACAAGAGGAAGCCTCGGGGGAGGACGAGTGGTACAGTAGCATGGAAGTTTAGGTGCTTACCTATTCAAGAGGTGCATACACCCTCTGTTTAGTTCCAGGGGCAGGTAGAGCTCTGGGTAAGTAGTACCTAAGGTCTAACAGCCCGCACTTTCCAATAATACTGTACGGGAATCGGTATGTTGTCGCTTTCTGTCACCTCCGGTACCGTACTTGAATATATGGAGGGATCGTATGTACATAGGTAGTAATTGCTGTTGGTGGGGCCGCGGGTTGGTGGGCAGGAAGGACCCTGCGGTTGCCGTTACGCGATTTGATGGAGGGGTTGCGATGGGATGAGGGGATGAGGGGAGGGACGGATTGGATGGATGCGCCGAAGACGGCAGCGGGGACAATGAAGAAATCCCAATTCTGTCTTCTATCCGCTCCCCGACGCGTGGGCGACCCGACCCTCCTGACCCGCGCCTGCTCATGGACGGAGGGCTTTCTCTACGCCTCCAACCAGCGGATGTCAGTCCTCCAGCTTCCAGAGCAGACGATACCGGAGCCGGGTCGAAAGGGTGACGTGAAGGACTGATCGGCCTTTTTTTTTCTTTCTCGCCATCCGCCGCGAACGACTCGCGACCAACTCTGGCCGGCTCGCCCATCCATCCCATTACTTAAGAGATTGGTAAGTTAGGCCCTTACCCATCTAGTGCTTTTTTAAAAGTCGAGACCCCTCTCGTCGCTCGTCCCCCGGGTTAGCGGGCCAGAAGTCAGACATCTATTCCCATCCTTATCGGCCCAGGCTTGCTCACCTTCCGCGTCGCCAGCTTCGAGTCCCCCGTCCTCCTCCCTCACGAGGCCGACGAGTCCTGCCCACGCCCTGCGTGCCCGCCCGCCTGATTCGTGCCATCCGCAAGCCGCCAGAATGGAGAAAATCACCGACAAGATCGCCGCGCTGCCGGCCGACGCCCACTACTTCTCGCTCGAGTTCTTCCCGCCCAAGACGGCCATGGGCTTCTCGAACCTGCGCGACCGCCTCGACCGCATGTCGCGGGCCCTGCGCCCCTTGTTCGTCAACGTCACCTGGGGCGCCGGCGGCTCGACCGCCACCAAGTCGCTGGAGCTCGCCGAGATCTGCCAGCGCGAGCTGAGCCTGACGACCTGCCTGCACTTGACCTGCACCAACATGAGCCGCAAGATGATCGACAGCGCGCTGGAGGAGGCCAAGGTGCTGGGCATCCGGAACATCCTGGCGTTGCGCGGCGATCCCCCCCGGGCCGACGAGTACCAGGATCCGAACCAAGACCCCGAGGACGCTATTGACACCACCTTCGTATGGGCCGTCGACCTGGTGCGCTACATCAAGCAGAACCACGGGGATTACTTCTGCGTGGGCGTGGCCGCCTATCCCGAGGGCCATGCAGACGAGAGCCACCCGCTGGGCCAGAGCCTGGAGCATGACCTGCCCTACCTGGTGGAAAAGACCCAGGCTGGCGCCGATTTCGTCATGACCCAGCTCTTCTTCGACACCGACGCCTACGACAAGTTCGAGGCGACGCTGCGGGACCACCCGAGCGGCGCCTTCAAGACGATACCCATCATTCCCGGCCTGATGCCCATCCAGAGCTACCAGATGATCAAGCGGACCACCAAGCTCAGCCACGCCCACATTCCGGATGCCATCATGGCCCGCCTGGACGCCGTGAAGAAGGACGACGAGAAGGTCAAGAACGTCGGTGTCGAAGTTCTCGGCGAGATTGTCGAAAGGGTCAAGGAGATCAAGAGCCGGACACCGGGCCCCAAGGGCTTCCATTTCTACACGCTCAACCTCGAAAAGGCCGTCTCTTTCATCCTGGAAACCACGGGCCTGATCCCCCCGGAATCCCCCGAGGACGACGACGCCGTTATAATGCCCAACATCCCTACCCTTACTATCAACGGCGACGTCACCCCACCTGCCGCCGCCCCGGTGCAAGCTATCCAGGGCGGTTCCCGCCGACAGTCATCGACGAGCTCCGACAACCGGAACCGCGTCATCGTCATGGGCCGCACGCCGTCCCATCCCGAGTATGAGGTGACGGCGGCCGACGCCGGGATCCCGGCGCAGCCCTTTAACACGCGGGCGAGCACCTTGGCCATCTCGGAGGGCGAGGGTGCGCTGGGGCGGGAGGCCACCTGGGATGACTTCCCCAACGGACGCTGGGGAGACGCCAGATCCCCCGCCTACGGTGAGATCGACGGCTACGGCCCCAGCCTGCACGTAACCAACGCCCAAGCCGTGGCCCTCTGGGGCCACCCCACCAAGGTCGAGGATGTCAACGACCTGTTCGTGCGCCACTTGAAGGGGGAGCTTCCCGCGATCCCGTGGAGCGAGGAGGAGTTCAACGCCGAGACGGGCACCATCACGGACACCCTGGTGCAGCTCAACTCGAAGGGCTGGTGGACCGTCGCGTCCCAGCCCGCCGTCAACGGACTGCGGTCGACGGACGCCACGTTCGGCTGGGGGCCGCAGCACGGCTTCGTCTTCCAGAAGGCCTTCGTCGAGTTCTTCATGCCGGCGGCCGAGTGGCGGGGGCTGCTCGAGAAGCTGCAGAGCTCCGAGGTCCAGGGCTCCGTCTGCTTCTACGCCAGCAACGCGGCCGGCGACTTCGTCTCGTCGGACCTGACGGGCGGGCTCGCGGGCGAGGTCCGCGAGGCGAGCACCAACGCCGTCACCTGGGGCGTCTTCCCCGGCAAGGAGATCATCACACCCACCATCATCGAGGAGGTCAGCTTCCGCGCCTGGAGCGAGGAGGCCTTCGGCATCTTCAACGAGTGGGCCAAGGTCTACGCCAAGGGGAGCGAGAGCTCCAAGCTCCTCGAGAAGCTGCGAAAAGACGCCTGGCTGGTCAGCATCATCCATCACGATTACATGAGCCGGGATGCGCTGTGGGATTTGCTCCTCAAATAAGATATAGCCCCTTGCAGCCGCTAGCTACCAGACCCTAGTCAATCAAAGTGCAAAAGAACCAGAGATGGTCGTCGGCATGTGGAAACTGAACCCCCTTCAGATGTCCCTGGTCCGGCCCCTTAGCGGGAACGCCTTAGAAGAACCTACCTGTTCTGCATCCTACATCCCGGTCTCGCCCATGAAGCGAGGCGAACTACGGAGCCCACTACCGAGAGAGGCTCGTCCATCCAGCACATCTCCCTCACCAGCCCACGTCTGCCTCTCCCGCCGCGCTCGTTTTCACATACCCTGCCGAGCCTGTGTCCTCTCCCTCGCCCCAATACGATGCGCGTCACCCCCTCCCCCTTCCTGACGCAATCCGGCGCACCTCCAGGCCGGGCCAGCTGCATCCAGTCCGGTGGCGCCCGCCCAGCTATCAAAGGAGGGGGGTGGCCTGGGCCAGCCTATGGCGGGTAGCGGCGGCCGGGCCGCCTAGGAGTGGTGTCAGGGGGGAAAAAGAACCGAGCTCAGCCAGGCGGCCGGTGTGGCGTCCAATTCTCGACCCCGGACTGAGACAGCGGCCCTGGACGCCTGCGCAGCAACCGTAGGGGGAGGGGATGGGGGGGGGGGGGGGGGGAGAGACCAAGGGACCTCCAGAGTCAGCGCCCGCTCGGACGCGGCACGGCACGTTGCTCTCGCTGAGTGGCCCCGTCCCGCCGGGTCCACGTGTGGGCGGGTTGCAGAGCAGCGCCCATCGTGGCCCGGGAGGGCATGGTGTACCAGCGCTGGCGCATCCTGGCCGGTTCTCTCCCCTCCCTTTCTGCATCAGACCACGTTCTCTGCTTGTTTGCTTTTTCGGGCGCGGAAAGGTTCGGCGGAGGGGGGGGGGGGGGGGGGGGGGGGACAGCTGGGATGGGCTGTACCATACGTGGTTTCCGAAAAAGGTGCGTACGGCTGCTGGTTCGCTTCTACGGGAATGCCCCTCGGGTCCATGACACGGCAGGATCGACGGCCCAAGATGCCACCTGCTGGGTAGGCTGCTGGGGGGTTGGCAGCATGGATGGCCTGCTGTGTAACATGCCCGTCTCGGACAGGCGAAGAGATCCTTTTTTGGCTTGGCCACAGGATGCGTGAGACCTCGGGCAGGATGAAATATCGACCATGGGCGGTTGCAGAGCGGCCCATGCCTTGAGTGTCGGCAGTGGGCTTTTCGTCCGGAGAGAGAGAGAGAGAGTATACGTTGCTGCAACGGCGGCGATTCGCTGCTCATCATCATGAACGCGCTTCTCATCCAGCCTTTCCCCCTTCGGCCCCAGGGGCAACGCGGGCACACACCGTCCCGTAGGCGCCCGAATAGGAACACGAGATGGCTAGACCGGGAAAGGGGCAAGCATGCAAGAGAACAACTTCGCGATGCCGGGATGGGGGAAGGGAAGAGCGAGGACTCGTCCCCGGTGCTTCGGGGGGGCTCGTCTTGTTGGTCGAGGCTGCATGTGCCCCGGCCTGACAGCATGGAGGAAAAGGGCTCGCGCTGGGCGAGCATCTCTCATGTACAAGCTAATCAGCGATTCCCGATACATGTTGCGGCGTACGCTGGCTACCTCCCGGTGGGTGGTCGCTTGGGGCTCCAGCGATCATGGACGGTTTGGGCCGAGGGAGCTTCACCTTAGCTACTACCGTGTGGTATGATTTGGCGTTTTCGACGCGCTGCGGCTCTTTTCACACCTGCTGCGGCCGCGCCGTCAGCTGCCTCTTCGCGCGAAGCTTCCTTCTATCGCTTACACCGGGTCGGTTGGATGGCCCCAAGGAGGGGACCGCCACCCGGCCACGGGGCCCCCGGTGAGAGCGGAAAGTGGTCCGGCGTCCTCTGTAGGCGTCAGCCCTTCACGGCCGCCGCTGGCGGTCGCGGCGCGGTCGACTATACACCATGGTCGGGCCGGGTAGGGGATATACGTATACTGGCCGCCACGGGGGGTAAAATAGACATGTCGTCAACGGCGCCCGTTGCGGAGAGGTATGTGCGGAAGGCGGCGGGCCGCCGTCATTGGGCCCCATGGGCGTGGTCAGGTACATACCTACTGAACGCTCCGCGGCCATGGGCGAGGCCGAAAGGTATAAGCTGCTCACGCTAGGAGCGATATGTCGTCAGGATATCACCGCACGAGGGAAGGGCCCTGGCTCGCGGCATCGCATGCAGCGCCCCCAGCAGCAGACGTGCGGCGCGGAAACACCTTTTGGCCCTTCCCATCCCTCCCCCCCCCCTCCTCTCCGGGTCCGATGCGATGCCCGTATTCCCCGTCTGCATCTCGCGCCTTAGCGCCTGGGTCAGCCGGCGGGCAGGGGAGCCAAGAGGGGAGGGGGAGGGGGGGGGGAGGGGTGAAACCGGCGTGGACCTCGCAGGTGAAGGATTCCAGTTGGTGGCCTCCGTCGAGACAAGAGTCCGCCCTCCCCCCCTCCCCCCGTCAGGTGCTAAGTGGTATGTATGTGAGGTATGTACCCAGTATAACCGGCGGGCTGGTTGGTGCAGGCGAGAACAGGCTCATGACTTTTGGGCAATGTGGCACGGCAGACGACGCGAGGCTGCACGTCGCCCAAAGGAGAAGTGGTAATCCCGGTCCATGCATCCCACCCAGCTGCTTTGCTCACCGGGAATGACGCTCCACCCCCGTGCCGTCCTGAAGGGGGGGAGGGGGGAAGGAATAAAAAAGAAGAAGAAGAAGAGGGCCGCTCAAGGCCGGGCCTTGGCTGGGCTGAGGAGGGAGAGGAGGAGGAGGAGGGACTGTGGGTACAGGATGTACTTACATGGGGGAGGAGGGGGGAGGGGTGATAGCGAGGGATAACGACCGGGGGAGGAGGGGGAGCGAGGGGTAGATAGATAGATCTCGCGATATATCAAGCGGAGGGGGGAATGTGCAGGCGCGCTGTTGCGGGTACGCGACCGGCATCAAGGGCCCCGGGAGGATGGCGAGGAGAGAGCCCGGGGCAGCTGGTGCTGGAGAAAAAAAAAAGGACGACGACACAGGCCAATGGCGAGCGAAACAAAGGCACGGCTGCCCAAGCGCCCCCCCCCCCCCCCCCCTTCGCCCATGGCCATGGTTGCTTTTCTGGCTGCTGGTATGGATTGCTTTGCTGCTTTGCATATGGCCCAAACTCCATGCACCACCGACCATGCCCCAGAGGGGCGCCCCTCCCCAGCTGAGAGAGGTGTGTGTGTGTGTGTGTGTCTTGACATGTGGTTTTTCAGCCCTGGCATTAGCAGAGAGGTCCGGTCCGGCATTACTACCTACATAGGTAGATGCTAGATGGAGGGAGGAGGGGGGGGGAACGAAGTAGTGAGGCCGGGTGGGTATGGGATGGGATGGGATGCACTTTCCTACCTCAGATACCGCATCCAGACAGCCAGACAGCCAAACAAACAGACGGCCAGACGGCCACGAGCACTTTCCTTCATCATGCCTACGCGACGAGTCGGCTACGCGGCATCTCCTTTCTGGGGAGACGAGGGCAGAGCACGTGGCTTGCCATAAGGCTTTTTTTTCGTTCCTGTCGGCGCGTACCGAGCTGGTTTGGTTGCCGAGCAGCCATATCACGCGCTTCCTCTCTCTCTCTCTCTCTCTCTCTCCGTCCATCTGTATACTTCCTACACGCACCTAAAGAACAAGGGGGCTGGAGGGGAGGTAGTCCTGCGCTGGGCGGCCGACGTAGCATCAGCTGCAATCACCATCGTGGCTCGCCTCAGCTCAGGTCCGGGAGAACCGCCCCCCCCCCCCCTTTCGCAGCCCGATGCTCGTCCCACCGGCTGCCGGAGGTACTCACTCCCCTTTCGTGCCCAGTCTGTCCGGATTGGCCGTACCGAGAGGGGGGGCCACGCCGATGCCGATGTACCCAGGCCAGCCCGCCATCCGAGAGGCACTTATTACAAAGTGGAACGGACAGTGAGCCGGCTTCGCCGCCTCGTCGTCGTCTTCCGGTAGCGACGGGGGAGAGACGGGCAAAGAGTCACAGGGGGGGTGGTGACGACCGCTTAGGGCCGCTTGACACCCATGCCGACGCTGGCTGCCAATCGTGTGTTCCCCCGGCCACTGGACGCGACCACCTATCGAGATCGGCATATGCAGCCAACGCTGCATCCGACCAATGCTGCCCTTTTCTCGCTCTCTCCAGCCCTCGCGTCGGCTTGCTGAACTGGGCCGCCGGCCTGCCTGACCCGCCTGGGATAGGTATGTATGTATGGATGTATGTATGTGTGTCCTACTTCTGCCGGGAGCAGGGCCTTCGACGACGGGCCAAACAAATGCCGTCTGCCCTGGGCATCTCTTCCGCCCTTCAGGAAACATCTTCCATCATCCCCTCTCTAACCAATCGTCCCGGCTGCTGCCCCGCTCGCCCCAAGAGCAGACGCCGCGGCTCTATCTGGCCTTTCCCGTGTGAGATGATCTCTGGGCGGGCCGAGAGAGCCATCTATCCCACCCCAATCCGGGAAAACCACCACGGCACCCAGCAACGCGGAGCTCTGAAACGGTGGCGGCCGGAGTCTCTAGCTATTGGCCCTCGGCAACCTCAGCAGCACCGACAGCCTCACCATTCCCTCTCCCCTGGGTCCCAGTGCGTCGAGATCGGCCCATTGGGCCGACATGGGACGCCGAATACCGGCCAGCCATGCCTCCATCCATGGCTTTACGGCAGCAGCTCGGAGCCTTGCAGGCGGGCGGCCCGTCGCCGCGTGTCTGGCCCAGGGGGGTTGAGCTCCGCCATGGAACCGATGAGAGACAGATTTCCTAGTTGTCTCGGTTTCGAGCATGGGTCGCATGCCGGAATGCCTTGCTGGAAGGGTAGCTGCAGAACGCCACACCTTCTATTCCAACGCAAATAACTCATGCGGCCGGGTTGCCAAAGAGAGGCCCAAAGGCGGGAAGCGTGGGCGAAACCACACGAATGAGGCGGTCCCGACGAACCTGTATCAGTATACGCCTGCGCCGAGCGTCGCTGTTGAAACACACCCAGGTTGCGCATGGGCTGGGAGCGAAGCAGCGAAAAACACGGAAATGTTCCGAAGCGCAACCGTGGCCCGGGCCAACGCTGTACACCGGCTTAATCTCTGCGGTAGGACACCTTGCCTGTGCGACTCTGCAATATGGAATCCAAACAGGAGTCTGTTGGCAGCCGGGACAGGAATATGGCCACTCCGGAAGCTGCAAGCGTTGTATCACACGCGGACAGGGCACCGCCCAAGGGCCATTATCGCCGGGCAGTCCTCCGGAAGCATATAACGGCCAGGGGCTTCGGCTGCGGGGGGCATCCCGCGCGGCCCATCAAGCCGCAGTGCCAGGTGTACGAGGCACCAGTATATCGAGGGGGGAGTGTACGTGCAGAGTAATACGGACACAAATATAACCCACTTTGCGCCATGTGGGACCCCGATGGATGAACCCCCGATGGACTCCCCATTTGTATCCATGTTCCGAGGCCGCTATTGTGCACCGAGAAACGTCTTGCACGCGAGCCGAGGATCCGGACAGCCGGGAGGGTCGGCGGTCCCTGGGTACTGCCAATAACTCACGCCTGGCGGTCCCACTCGGCCGCAAGACCGTAATGAGACCGATCGAGTCCGAACGAGCGACGTCGGCCTGCGTCGCCATTGTGGTAGCGAGGCAAGCGGTACGCACTCGGCTTGTCGTTGGGACCTTGTGACCATACGCCGGGCCCTACCTTCTACTGTAACATACTGCCATGCAGCGCTGCGGTGGGGGCCGGGCACAAGGACGGCCGGAGCTGAGGGTGCAAGCCACCGCGCGCCGGCTGGGGAGCGCAGGAGGTTCTCGGAGCCACTGTACCGAAGTCGGAAATACATACCAGCCTGTCACGGACTGTACATGAGTACAGGGGGTGGTGAGCAGCATTACCTACCTGCGTGTGCCTGAGCAATTTTGGCTCCAGTGGCCATGGGTTGACAGGCAAGTTCCCGGCAAGCTACAGAGTGTGTAACTCCGGGCTGGCACGTATTGGGTGTGAAGCTGAACCCATCCGAGACAAAATAAGAAAACTTCCTTTGCTTGCCTCTTGCTGAACGGCGGCCGCAAAAGATAGGGTGGCCGTTGACATGCTAGCATGTGCCCATGCACACACCCTGCAGCCGCCTTGGGTTGGTTGACTGACGTACGTGTATACGTATGATGGCAGGATGCGTGCGCATGATGTCGGGATGCCATTCGGAACATTCCCCCAGCCAGAACGCGCTGACTAGCGAGCTCACGTGGAGAGAGAGGGTTGCACACCATGGCTGTACCGGTAGGGCCGGTCCCGCATCCCGCTCCGGCTGCTCGAATCTTGCGATGACAACGATGCAGCTTTAGATAAACCCGGCGTCAGATTGAAGAGATGAGGCCTGGCACGCCTTCCTGGGTCCGTCAGACTGTAGGTATACCAGCCCAACACCGTCGTCGCAAGCCGTCTGGCGTTGACAGGTGTTAGAGCTGGGTGAGTAATCCCCTCGATCCCGTTGGCACACTTGCGAGTCCATCGTATGGCCCAGAGGAGCGGCCAAAATGCAGATGTGTACTGTACATACAGTGTTTCCCGAACTGTAAGGTACCGAGCAACCCCTGGCGGCATGCCGGAGAATGGCTGGTCTCGCTTCAGGGCACAGGAGCGACGACAATCGAAGCCGCAGCCTCGGGGGCTTGGGTGTGGCTCGAGCCGTCGCAATGAAATACGTAACCAAATACGTAGGTAGGCAGGCCTGGCAGATATAAGGGAGGGGAGGGGAGGGTGGTAGGGGTAGGCCGGCGACGGTGTGCTGCTCGAGGCGTTCGTGCCGGAGCACCATCTACAAGAGATGGCCGACCCAAGGGACGGACGCACACGGTGGGAGTGGGCAAGCTAGTGTGAGAATTGCAGGTCATGAGACCAGCGTCGTATCCAGAAAAAAAGCCACCCGCTGGCCGGAGACGGGCGGAGTGTCTGCCCACTGGCCCCACTGTCATGATGAGCAGCAAGCGCCTCCTCGCAGGGTGTCAGGGTGTGTCAGGGTGTGTGTACTATGTATGTGTGTGTGTGTGTGTGCCTCTTCAGGTGGTCAGGGACTTGCCCGAGATTCGAAAGAGGCCCCGTTGATCACGTTCCTGGCCTGGCCTGGCCTGGCCTGGCCGACTCCCCCATCCTCATTGGCACACCTGGCCGGCAGTCGGTGGCCGTTCTCATGAGCCTCATTGCGGAACCCAAGGCAGCCCAATGGCAAGAACCGCCAGAGCACAATGTCTATTTCTGGAGCGGTGAAGGACCGACCGAACGAGGCCCTGCAAGGATCACGAGCCCTGATCTGGGAGCTTGGATCATTGGAAGAGCCCGAGCCGCTAGGATTGATGCCATCTCGCACCACAGCGAGGCTTATTAGGTTCGATGTCGCACAGCGCCACTAATAATGGAGGGATGGAGGGACGGACGGACGTCAACAGCCAGGAGGGGAGGGCTGCCAATGCCAGGTGCAGGCTGGGCTGCTGAAACTTAATAAGCGCTGGGCACCGCGTGCGAGCGAGCGCCTGGCACCCACGGGAATGAATGTAGGTGGTGACCAGCCAGGCTTGTCGCGGGAGAGGTATGCATGATGCGTCTTTTCTTGGGCAGGGATCCGTAGCGCCTGGCCACTGGGTGCGCCAACGGGCCGGGCAGACGCTCGAACGACGATGGGTTGGGGCAACACGGAGAGGGAGGACGACGTCGTTGGTTGCTGCCCAGTCCGGCCGCAGGCAGCGTTAGCCCGGTAACTGCAGGAATCCTGGAAGAGAGGGCTCGTCTCCTAGAAGAGGGCTCGTCTCCTGGGAGGAGGAGCACTGCAGAATGACAACGGCTGCTGCAGACGGCGCAGGGGGCGGAGGGAGTCGGGGAATATAACCCATGCGCGCGTCTCCCTGCCCGTCTCTCTCAGGGCTCCCAAGTCTGCCCAGCCGAGCTCCATGTTTCCTGTCCTGGTCCCCCCCCCCAGCCGTATCTCCCAGTCGGACGTACGGTTCTCGAAGTCCATCTGCCCAGCCCGGTCTCACGAGGGTGAGCTCAGAATGCGGGGCAGACAGAGAGAAGTTTCGGCGCCCTAGAGGGACGGACGGGCGGGCGGGCGGACGGACGGACGAGGGACTGAGGGATTGGCCAGAGGGGACGAATGGAGGAGACCAGGCTCCCAGGCTCCCAGGCCAGGCCAGGCGAGAGAGAGAGAGAGAGACAGGGGAGACAGCCCATCGAGGTGGGACTCTGGGGAGCCTTGGATGGGTGGGAGAGTGGGCAACTGGATCTTGGGAAACGAGGGGTTGTCGAAAAGCGGGACAGACTATTACCTGCAAGTACAGCCCACTAGCCAATGGGACCTGGCACGAATACAGAGCTACGTCGGGAGCTGGCAGGGACGGTGACAGCGAGACAAGACGTCAGTCAGGCCGCGCCTCAGGAGTCGAGGAGATCAACCTACCTATCTACCTGGTATTTCCACTATATACGTCTTGCTTCTCACAGATGGACACGAGGACGGCAGGTACTCAAGGGGAGGGGGAGGAGAGAGGTTTCCAGCGACACCCGATGCAGCGCGGGATGTTTCGATATGAAAGATTTCTATGTATACATACCCCGAGGTCCCGGGTCGTGGATTTCAACGATGTAACCTGTCATCCCTCCCCGTGTGTCCTTCCACAGGGAGGTAGGCTGAACAGGGACACGCCCACACGCGCATGATGCGAAGATGTGGTCGCGTCGGGGCATTTCAGCCTTACATGTGTCGTCTTCCCTCTCGACGAAACGTGACGTCCTCCGAGCTGCGCGCCGGCACCGGCCCAGCGACGCAGCTCCAGGTCACGATGGCCGCAGCCGCTGTGAGGAACCACCACCCCCCCGGGCCTCGGTGACCCGGAACCCTGGCGGGCTAGAACGTAGGTAATGCCTCAGGTTGTACCCCGACGGATCACAGTCCCGGCCGAAGAAAGGGGCGAATGGCGACGCTGGACGATGGAGCACCACCCCTTGGGCAGGGAGGCATTCCCATCTCATGGTGCCAACAATGCGCTGCGGGCTCTCTGGGAAACTTACATCACCATTCGTCCGCACTGCATCCGGGAGCCCAAGACGCGCACGACCCGACACGGCGGATGATGTCGGCATGGCACGGCGTCTTTGTAGGTGGCATGGATGGTGTGTTTTTCGCCCGCCCGGGAGCTGCTCGCCTGCCTGCTCGCCGGGTGGCATGCCTCGTACAGGGCAAAAAGAAGCTCGTCACAAGAATCCGTCCGCCAGTTGCGAGGTACTCTACATAAGAAGCTTGCTGAACAAACCGTCTCGGCTGTTTTTTAGACTTCGGCTACACATGGAGGTGATGTTAGCGCTCGACTTCTCCGTCTCGGAAGTGAGCACATGAGCAGCTACCTGAGTAGCCCCGGTTTTCTGGCAAATCCAGCCAGTCCCACCGGGCTGGTGACCCCAGGCCCGCCGCATCCTGGATTCCATCCACGGACGGACGACGAGCTGTGGGACAGCCTCGACGGCCTCAGAAACGGGCAGAGCTCCCCGTGGCGTGACAGCCAAGGGCCGGTAGGTAGCAAAAGGAAACAAGTGGTGTTGCGGCGGCGGCGGCGGCGGCGGCGACGACGACAGGGCGGGCACCCGCGGAAGCAGCCCGATTAATGCACGGATGGATGGGTTATAGCTTGACTCGAATGAATCTATACGGTAAGGTAGGTAGATACCTCTGTATGCAGACAGACACTGGTTGAGGTCCCCAGGCCAGGAACGTGGGCTGGAGGGGGGGCGGACGAGAAGGACGCCATCCCATCCAAATCTCCCCTTCCCTTCCGCCCTCCTTCGCGTCGTCTGGTTGAAGCCAGGTATTTCGCTTCCCCTAGATTGTCATCTCGCCCGAAGTACTGGGCAATAATTATCAGGTCCCCACCAGGTAGAGGCAAGGCAAGTCACTTGACAGTGCCCCGTGCCGGCGGACTCGAACTCTGAAGTGGGGTGGGGAGACTAGAGGGGACGAGGCACGGGAAGAGTCCAGGTTGCCAGAACAGAGAACTGGAAGAGCGAGGACTTTGGAGGAGCCGAGGAAAAGAAAAAGCCCTCGAAAGCCGTGAGGAGGCTCACGATGGCTGGGCCCCGCGACCGTTCCTATGGTATGGTATTTAGAGGTACGTAGGGCGAGGGCGGCCGGGAATGGAAGGAAAGGCGCAGCTTGTTCTTTGCCATCCATGGTGGAAGCCAGACAGACAGACGGACGCACGCACGCACAGGCAACCCCGTCACAAGACATGCAGAAATGGATATATGGGCATCCAACATGGATAGATCCAGCTTGCACACCCAACACGGCACACAACGAGACCACCCCACCCCGGTTCACACCCCCTCCAAAGCGGCAGCGGCTACATACTACATACAGCAGCAGCCCATCTATCCATCTATCCATCCATATTGGAGCCGACTACGCTCCCATGATGGAAGTACCCTCGCCTACCTGCCTACATGTACTTGCCTATGGAAGCCCTGTTACCTGCCCGCCCACCTACATAGCACGAGCGACCCACGACGTCCGTCCCCGTACCCCATCGGCCTTTTAACTGGAAGGCTGTCCTCGAGCGAGGGCTTCCGGCGTTGGAACCTACCTACAGGTACACACTCTAGCAAGAGCCGGGACGCGGTTTCTGTTTGGCAGGTCTTGGGCATCTACAGGTTAGCAGGAAGAGAGGGAACCGGGAGGGCCGACAACTGCACGAAAGGGTCCGTGGCATCGTCATCACCACCTCGCCGGTCCTTTGGGCGCGGTCTACCTGCAGCAGGAATTGACTTCTATCCCAATCCGGGGTGTCTGTCGTTGGGTCACCTGGGCCCCTACATCACCAGCGAAACGCGCCGCAACGCCCGCCCATCGAAGAGCATCAATTTAAGCCCAGCCATACCCCTCGCGCTCTTTCAGACTGACGCTACGCAACACGACGCACCACCACCTACCTACCACGTACATCCATCCCTTCATTCACCTACCTACCTTACCTAGATCCTCCAGACCTACTTGCAACATACCCTACTACTACTACTACCTCATACTACTACTACACCTTTACCTACATCCTACCTACCTACCTACCTACCTACCTAACCTACTACTACTACTACATCCTGCCTACTTCTCCGCCCCCCGCCTTGCAACCCACACCCCGACCAACCAGCGAGACAAACCAGCCCGTTTCCCTCCCTTCAGATCTGTCTGCTTGTCTACCTGCCCGGTCCTCCTCTATAGTGCTCTCATCGCCGTCGAGGCATTGATACCTGTGGATAGCTCCACGCAGCACTTGCCTGGAGCTCTCGCCGTCCGCTGGTCTCCCCAAGATCGCAAGACCAAGCGCGTCCGCCCGCCGCCGTGCAGATTGACGACGTCCCTTGAGCTTCCGGATATAGGTTGCCTGACGGTGTGGTTTGTGGCCCCTTCCTGAACCCGAATGTAAGTGATGCTCCCTTAAACACCAGTTCTTTCCCGTCCCGCCCTGCTCTGCCCTGCCCTGCCCTGCCCTGCCCGCTGCGCTCGTCAGACTGCGCAAAGTCCATGCATGCCCATCGAAAAGGCTGCTTTACATACATGGACGGCCCGGATGCGTGGCCTCGTGCCAGAACCAACACCTACATCCAACCTGCGTCCCAGGCGGACGGGGCAGACCAGACACCACACGCCCAAGATCAGATCAGCTCAGCCTGGAGCTATGGATGAGCAGATGCCCCTCCTCTTCCGCCGCCGCCTCCTCCCCTCCCCCCATTATCCTCCTCCTCCTCCTTCGCCCGTGGTCGCATGTCTCACGGGTCTCGTGTGCCCGTTAGGCGTGCCCCTCCCCGTACGGGATGCGCGCGCGCGCGTGCGCGCGTTGCATGTATGTGTGTGGTGTGCGTTGAAGCGCATAGGCGCACTGGGACGACGACACACCTCCTGCCTGTACCTTCACGGGTGGGCTGCCTGCTTGTTGCTCGCGTACATATGGCCTCCTGCTACATCTATACCTGCGTACATACTTCTTCATACCATGCACCCTCCCTTCCTTCCTTCGCATCGCCCTGGCCCGCGGGTAGAGACAAGCGTTAGTACCTACGCACGCCAGCTCCGGGCCCCTTGACCTTCATCACCACCTCATTACATAACCGTTCCTTAGAGGGGGGGCGGGCTTGGACTCTCACCATCCGTCATTCGACAGCAAGTTCTCCACTTTGGCACCCCTCTTCAATTCAACCTTCTTTCGCTCGTCCAGCTCACAGCCGGCCGTTGGCACGACCCTCATAACCCAGATGCCGCTGCTGGTCACTTTGCTCACCAAATCCCTCGTGTTGTCCCTCTCTCTCTCTCACGCCCGCTGTGTTTCCAATCCCCCCCGTTTTCCCCTGCCCGGCACCGCCTAGTAGAAAGCATAACAATACCGCCTGTCTCGCCTTGGCCCGAGCTAGATTTCTAACTCGTCAGATCCAGCCTAGAACCCCGCGATCGACTCTCGACATTCCTCGCGCCATTTCCGTTCCAAGGCACCACGAAAAGCCCGCCGCCGACCCGCCAAATTATTGTTGCCAACCACTCAACCCATTTCCGGCAAGGCGAGCAAAAGAAGCAAGCACTGCACCGCACTGCACTGCACAACCCCCGGTGCACTACTCACTGTACTGCTGCTGCACTTCAGCCAAAGGAACAGCACCACCACCGCCACCAGCACAACGCCATTCCCACCCACGGCACCGCACCCACCATCATCAATCACTTCCATCGCAGACCATCCTTCCTTCGGTCCCATTGTCCCAACGCCAGCCGACCGCCTAGTTGCTGTTACTTCCGCCCCGACCGGCCAGCCTCGACAGCCTAACACCGGGCGCCAAACTAGTGCCAGAAGAGGGAACCGCCCCCTCTTCCTCCTCCCCCCCTCCAGTTGCGATACTCGGAAGCAGCGTCGCGGGCTCTCCAACAGGTCCGCACCGTCATCCGTCGCCCAACACGGCAGCACGACCTAGCGCACCCGACATCTTTAACAGGACGTCTCAACCCCGCTGACAATACCCTCGCCGCGCACCCCCCCCAACCGACGATTGATTGAACGCACCAAGACAACCACCCCCCTTCGTCATGTCGTCCAACCGCCCGAATGCGGCCTTCAACTCTCTTAGGATGGGAGGTAAGTTTTGGCCTCCAATTCGGCGTTCGGGACGGGGGAGAAACTGAGCATGCATGCAGAAGTCATCCGCGAGAAAGTACAAGATGGCATCACTGGCGAGACCCGAGACCTGTCGTACACCCAATGTAAGATTGTAGGGAACGGCTCTTTCGGCGTCGTGTTCCAGACCAAGCTTTCGCCGTCGGGCGAGGATGCCGCCATCAAGCGTGTTCTCCAGGACAAGAGATTCAAGGTACGAGGCCCGGCCCTGCTGCAATTGCCGCAACACCCCATAGCCTGACCTGCTTTTTAGAACCGCGAGCTTCAGATCATGCGCATCGTCAGACACCCCAACATCGTGCAGCTGAAAGCCTTTTACTATTCCAACGGAGAACGCGTGAGCCTCCCCCTCCCCCCCCCCCCCCCCGCCCCGGCGGCTGCGCCGCGTGTATCGGTAACTCATATTGACCTGGAGTAGAAGGACGAAGTCTACCTCAATCTGGTGCAAGAGTTCGTGCCCGAGACGGTCTACCGAGCGTCGCGTTTCTTCAACAAGATGAAGTCGACCATGCCCATTCTCGAGGTCAAGTTGTACATCTACCAGCTATTCCGAGCCCTGGCCTACATCCACTCGCAAGGCATCTGCCACCGCGACATCAAGCCCCAAAACCTCCTGCTCGATCCCAACTCGGGCATCCTCAAGTTGTGCGATTTTGGCAGCGCAAAGATCTTGGTGGAGAACGAACCGAACGTCTCGTACATTTGCTCACGATACTACCGAGCGCCCGAACTCATCTTTGGTGCTACTAACTATACGACAAAGATTGGTAAGCGGCACCGAATGGATTGCCCAGCAAGCCTCGGGGAGCTAACATGAGAGTGCAGATGTCTGGTCGACAGGATGCGTCATGGCCGAACTGATGCTGGGGCAGCCGCTCTTCCCGGGCGAGTCGGGCATCGACCAGTTGGTGGAGATCATTAAGGTGCTTGGAACACCGACTCGCGAGCAGATCCGCACAATGAACCCCAACTACATGGAGCACAAGTTCCCTCAGATCAAGCCGCACCCGTTCAGCAAAGTCTTCCGGAAGGCCGATGCCAACGCCCTGGACTTGATAGCACGGTTGCTCGAGTACACGCCAACGGAACGCCTCGGTGCCATCGACGCAATGGTTCACCCATTCTTCGACGAGCTGCGGGATCCGAACACCAAGCTTCCCGACTCACGGCACTCGACGGGAGCGGTGAGAGATCTGCCCAACCTCTTTGACTTCACGCGACACGGTAAGCTTCTTAAACCATGCAGGCTCACGCATACACACGTGGCTAACGCGGAGGCGCAGAACTGTCCATAGCCACACACCTCAACAACAAGCTGGTTCCAGAGCACATCCGGCCCGTCCTTGCTGCCAACGGCCTTGACATTGACAACTTCACGCCCTTGACGAAGCAGGAGATGATAGCCAAATTAGATTGAAGTGGGACGCCGACCCGCGCCCCTGTTTCGATCCGCCCGGCCTGAGTTGGTGTTGCGACGTTCATTTTCTGTCGGGACCTGGTGATGACGCTTGCGCTGTTCCGGTCTACACCAGAAGCTTTGTCTACGTTGGGAGATGGCGGCGATCTAGCAGAAGGATCAGTCCCGCCTTCAGGCTCGGCATGATGGGTCACGAACCGACTGTGCGCCAGACCGGTTGAAGAGATAGAGATTTCTCGGCATGTTGCGAAGCGCTGCAGGGTACGGGTCTCTGTGTCGCAGAGCTCATCATCCATGGATACCTCGAAAATGCTCAGCCTCCATCCACTTTCTGGCGGAACCAGTGCCGCCCCTTTCGCACCCGGCCTGGAGTTCTGACGGGGCTATACGAGCGCCGGGCTGTCGCTTCACCCCGTTTAGACTCCTTGTTTGCATGACTGCGATCCGTTTACTTGACTCTTGTTCGAATACTCTTTTTTTTCATGTGGTGGGAGGACCTCGGCGACTGGACCCACTCCCCTCCCCCCTTCCGGTGGTGTCGTTGATCGGGGCCCCCAAGATACAGCCATCAAGAAAGGGGAATCGGCATTTCGGCGTATCTCCTCTGTCTCGTGGGCTCCTACTAGCGGGGTGTGCTCCACGGCATATGGATGGGATGCCGGAAGAATGGAGGGCGGCATGTATTGAGGCCCCGGAAGACGGGCTTCACTGGGTTTCAACCTATGGCAGCGGCGGCTATGGTATCCGGCCATCCTCAAGAGGACCCGGCCAGGCTTTCTGCAAGAAAACAAAAACAAAAAGATTTCTTTCTCTCTAAAACGACAATACCGGAAGCGTGCAAGAATCAAAGATGGCAACTAAAAGGAATGAAAGAGGTGGCTCACTCGGCTTGGATGACAATGAGGAAATGCTGCTGATGCTGCTGCTGCGGCTGCTGCAGGTGCCCATACATGCGGATGAAGAGACGATAGTACTGAAACAGATGATGGATTCCTACCTATCTTACCCTACTGGAGTGTTTGCCGGCTATGTTCTACCGCGTGATGTTGGAAGGGCTATTGAGTCTGTGTGTGTGTGTGTGTGTGTGTGTGTGTGTGTGTTTCCAGACTTTATGAATAGGTAGGTGTTGGCGCATTGCGAGACAGCACACCCGTGGAAAGATGGCCGTCTGGTTCTTGCCAGTGACTGAATTATGGTAAACCTGATCATCCAGATAAGCAAGTACCCAGGTCTTACCTGGGGTTTCCCAGTCATGGATGGTCCCAGGGTGACCTTTGATTCCACAAATACACATGCGAGGCACCTATAGACAGTGGAGGGACTCTTCCGTGTCAACTTCCTCATAAGGGGATTCAAGGTATGTAAGTGGTTGTTGTTACTTGGGGCTGTCATCCAATGCGTGATGACAGGCTTGTAGCACCTTTCGGGAGTTCTCCGGCTAAACCACAAGATCGGGCCAATCCAAAGGCAAAAGCACGAAGCTAGCTGGAGCTTAGCTAGGTACTTAAGTACCCGGACCATGGAATGTACATAGGCAGGTACTGACGTACCTGCCTACTACCTGACTTTAATTTGTAGGGACCTATCTTTTGAGGATCCATTCGAGCTCAACCTCGCGCGCGTCCTATCACGTCACGCTCCATTCCATCCATCTCAACATACATACAAGCAAGCCGCGGCAGCCGATCCAGTCCACGGTGCGCAACGATCTCGCGATGGCCGACTACGATCGCAGACAAGGTGGCCGTGGTGGCGGCTACGGCAACCGCAAAAGACGCTATAGAGGTACGTGCCACATGGCCCAGCCGTCGGCCATCACGGTGCCAACGCCAGAACATAAACCCAAGCCGAAGCTCACGCGCTCCATTAGATGACGATGACTACGACCGCCCCCAGCAGCGCCGCCGTTACAATGAGCCCCCGCTGTATGTGAAACTCCGAAAGCAGCTCCTGACCCTGGCCGAATCGCCCTTGCGACGCTGGCACGAAGAGATCCAGTCCACTGCCCACCTCGTGGCCGACAACTACGACCAGGAACCCATCCGCGAGAACTTCCTCACTCTGGTGCCCCAGCTGGTGGCCGAGCAGCCTCTCAAGACCCCATTCGTTGCCGCCGTGGTGCTCGTCGCCAACTCGCTCAAGCCCGAAGTGGCCACCGACCTCTTGGCCCGAGTCGCACCCTTGACCGAGGAGAAGATCAAGCTGGGCGAATGGCACGATGTCAAGCTCTACCTCAAGTTTCTGGCCTGCCTCCAGGGCTGCCTTGAGGGCGACGGCCTGTTTCCCGTGCTGGAGGAACTTTTCAACCGCGCCGTTGAGTTGCAAACCAGTAATTCGGACGATACCATCGGCACGGAACTCGTCAAGATCATCCTCCTCACCATCCCCTACGTCATTGCCTCGTCGCCCGGGCAGGATGCGCAACAGAAGGCAGCCGACCTTATGGATAAGACCGATGTCATTGCCTCAGAGCCGCATGCCCTGCAGGTTCTAATTGACCCTCACCATGCCGACAAGGGCGATGAGAGTCCCACGGCGAACTCGAGCTTGATCGGCGTGTTGCAGAAGCAGCTCCAGAATGAGGCCGCCAACGGCTGGGAGCTCTCGTGCCTACCTCGGCCCTGGAAGATGCCCCTGGAGGAGATCGAGCTGCAGGAAAAGATGGAAAGCGCCCAAAAGCACCCCTTGCCGGCCATCACCATTCCCACGACCGTCATCACCGGCCCGCGGCCCCTGTTTCCCGACGTGTACATGTCGGTCTATGCGCACCAGGATGTCGAGTCGGTTCCTCCCGTGACCAACATTGCGGCTTCCCTGATACGAGACGGCTTGCTTGATACCATCAACATGCTGGATTTCAACCGCAATGTAACGGCGCGGTACCTCATCGACGTCGACTGCTATTTTGCCGA
This sequence comes from Nigrospora osmanthi, assembly GCA_029489945.1. NCBI lineage: Eukaryota > Fungi > Ascomycota > Sordariomycetes > Amphisphaeriales > Apiosporaceae > Nigrospora > Nigrospora osmanthi. Next base: position 1,123,521 of record CP120503.1, on the reverse strand, counting down.
CGGCACCTTCGTGAAGAGGGCTACGCCCTTTGACCGGCTGCGCGATATCGAGTCCGGCCGCTCGACCTGGAAGCCCGAGGACGTGGCCGTAGATGCTGTCTTTTCCCAGCTCTTCCAACTCCCTACGCCGGAGCACAAGACGGTCTACTACCACTCGGTCTTGACCGAGGCCTGCAAGCTGGCCCCGGCAGCCATTGCCCCGAGTCTGGGCCGAGCGATTCGATATGCGTACCATAACATGGAGCGCCTCGATCTCGAACTCAGCTACCGCTTCCTGGATTGGTTTACCCACCACTTGAGCAACTTTGGGTTCATGTGGAAATGGACCGAATGGGTCGATGATGTCGATCTCCCCGACATTCATCCATCCAAGGCCTTCATCATAGGCGCGCTGGACAAGGAGATCCGCCTGAGTTTTGCACAGCGCATCAAGGGCACCCTGCCCGAGAAATACCAGGCCCTCATTGGTCCGGAGAAGGAACAGGATACCCCGGAATTCAAATACAGCAACGAGCAGACGCCCTTCTCTGCCGAAGGAAAGGAGCTGGCTGCGTTACTGAAGCGCAAGGCGCCGGACGAGGAAATCCAGCCTGTCATCGACCGCATCCACGCCGCCGCGCTGGAGCAATCCATTGACCCCATGGTCACCAGCACCGATGTCTTCGTCACAGCTGTCTGCTGGATCGGGTCCAAGTCGCTGTCGCATGTTCTCGCGTGTATTGAACGTACCAAGGATCGGCTGCTGGACATTGGAGCGGCCTCGGAAGCAGCCAGACTGCAGATTATTACGTCGGTAATGACGTACTGGTCGGCTCACCCGGGTATTGCCATTGCCATTGTTGAGAAACTCCTTAACTATAGCATCATTACGCCCGCCGCTGTCATTGACTGGGCTCTGGTCGGTGGTAACGCAGGCACCGGCGGCGAAGCGCTCAGCAAGGCCTGGGTGTTTGAGCTCGTCTTCAACACCGTGGTCAAGGTCACGAGTCGCGTGCGACAAGTGGCTACGGGCGGCATGACGGAGGACGCGGCCGCCGCCGAGGTGGCGGCTATGCGGGAGCTCTTCAAGGGCATGGACGATGCGCTCATCAGCTGGGCCGAGGGCACCAAGGACCAGATGATGGATCCCGCCGAGCCCATGGACGGCGCTGGCGGCAAGAGGGAAGAGCTGATCAAGCGCTGGGGCGACCGGTGGCTGCGTGTCTTCCGACGCCGCTCGGCCATCGAGGAGGCGCATCTTGCGGCTGCTGCCAAGCAGTAATTGGGGGGATGTTCTGTTCAGATTGATTTCTCTCGAGGCAAGGCGTTACAGAAAAAACTACGGGAGACTGCCCAGGGCACGACTGCGTACTACTTGATTTCCCCAAACGAGCAGAAGAGGATGCAGACCAGATGAAAATGGGTCGCTCATGTTTCACATGCTGCGTGAAGGATCTCGGCATACACGATGCGTTTCCAGCACAGCCCAGTGATCGACCCTTAAACCACTCTTGATTGTTTTTATAAGATAGCACGAATTGGTATTCTGCTCTGTTTTGCGGACTTGCGGGATGTGATGGATTTGTCTAGCCCACAAAACCCACCCCCCACTCACCCCCTTCTTTCCCTCGCCCGTACAGGGCAAGGAACCCTTGATGCTTTAGGAATCCAAGCCTTGGACGGCCAGGACAGATAGGGCATGTGCCGCAGCCTGCGCGGAGTCAGTATACTGCAGAATCGAGGCCGACGGATGGAAGACAGGAGAGAGTGTATTCAGGGGTCGGGGGTGACGCAACCTACCTTGGTGTGGGCGGTCATGGTCGCCGCGTCGACATTTGCGAGCGTGTCGCAGGCACGGTGGTTACAGTTGTCCTCGGCGGGGCCCGAGGTGAGGCCGCCGATGGGCCGGCCGGCGCGAAAGAAGGCGAGGTAGTCGGTGCGGTTGGTCATGGGGGCCGGGGTGACGACGCGGCCGGCGGCGGCGAAGGCGTCGGCAAGCAGGGCTTCGACAGCAGCGGAGCCGGGCGGGGCGGCGACGCCGAATTCGCTGCCGTCGCCGTCGAAGACGCCGAAGAAGCCGCGGCCGACCATGTCGAAGTTGAGGTAGGCCATGACGGCGCGGGTGTCGGCGGCGCCGAGGCCCTCGACGTAGTGCGTGCTGCCCACCATGCCCTTCTCCTCGGCCCCCCAGAAGGCGAAGCGGACGCGGTACCGCGGCGTGCGGAAGCGCGAGAGGGCCCGCGCGAGCTCGAGGAGCAGGCTGCAGCCCGACGCGTTGTCGTTGATGCCCGGCCCGTCCTCGACGCTGTCCAGGTGCGCGCCGAGCTACCAGGGGAAAAGGGGAAACGGTCAGTCCAAGGGAACGCTCGCGGCGCGGCCAGGGGCACCGGGACTCACTATGAGGGTTCGGCTGGCATCGCCGCCCGTGGTCTCGACAAAGATGTTTTGCGTCGGTCTCAGGTCGTCGTACTGGCCCGCCGTGAGGGTGCCGGTGAGCCGCTCGCGCGCACCGAGCCTCCGGACGAGGTCCGCGCCCGCCGACCGGCTCAGGAGAACCGTCGGGACGTCGCCACGCTGCGCGCGGCGACTGAAGCCGCCAGCGTTGATCGAGGAGTCGCTATATATGACGACACCTGCGGCACCGGCCTGGAAGGAGCAGGATTAGCATTGGCCGAGAAAGGGGTTCCAATGGCTTGGAGAAGGATCCAGGGGAGAGACTGAAGGTTCAAGAGTGCGTACCGAGGCCGCGGGCATCATACGCCGCTCAAGGTAAGCGGCGGAGTAACCGGGACAGCTTCCGCGCTCCACGACAACGATTTTGCCGCGGACGTCGAGGTTGGCGTAACCGGCGGCCCCGCAGGCGGCGGTCCCGGACGGGCCCAGGACCAGCGGCGCCGTGAGGCCGCCCTCGGGGGTCGCGGGCGTGTAGTAGATGCCAAAGGCCTGGACGGGGGCGCCGGCCAGCTCCAACTTACCGACCCACTGGGTGCCGAGCGAGACCTCGAAGTCCTGCGTCCACGTCTTCATGCCATCGAGCTGGGCTGTTTGGTCCTTGACGTACTGGACCGAGGCGGCGTACCCGGGCCGGGCCAAAGCGCGGTTGCCCCCGTTAGCCGTGGCGATGCCCTGGAAAGCAGCGGCATGTCTCTGGAGACTTCATCCCGTCCCCTCGTGTTAACAATCTTCGTGCAGGCAGCGGCGACGGGGGGGTCACCTACCCATCCTCTGTGATCAGGGCCTGAAGGGCCACCGACTCGACCTCAGGCTTGGCCGCCTGCCGCTTCAGCGGATTCGCCGAAGCGACGCTGCTGTGGAGCAGCACCCAGGCGACGCACTGCAGCTTCATCTTTCAACCAGGTAGGTAGGCTGTCCGGAGGGGGGCACAACACTTGAACGACGGACGCAATGGTTGGGAAGCTTAGCAGGAGCGACAAGTCGCCTTCGGATCGGGTTGTTATAGCCAGCCGAGTACTGGATGGCAGCCAGGCCCCCAGCTCGAACGCATGGCGGCTTCCCGGAGCACTGCCGTGCCCTCCACCGAAGGGAAGGACGATGGTTGAGGAAGGTGACGAGCGACGATGCCCGATTGCGACTTCGTATCGCGTGCTCGTCCATCCTTGGCATCCATTGGGGTGGTGGCCATGCAGCAAACCGGGGCTGGAAAGGGTCGGTTGAGTCGTCGTCTCCCCATTGCATTAATGGACCTGATTTCCAACGCTTGGACGGCAGGCTTGGCCCGGCTGCCCTGGCCGTTCGGAGTTGGTGCTGTATACTTGTGGGTGAAGGTATGGATGCAACGGCACCCACGGTATTTGGGGAGCCGGTGGAGCTCGCCTCTCAAGCACCTTCCGAAATAGGGGACCGGCCCGTCCTCCACCGTTCGCGCCTCCCCGGACGCTCCCGTCCAAGTATCCAGACTCGCGCCTGATACCAAAAAAGTGCAATAGCAGCGTACCTAATCCCAGGTTATCTAACAGATGGCCGCGCTGTCAGCCACTTTGAACCAATAGGACGTCGTTAACTGAGATCTGATGCGTCTCTTATTGGCCGGTTTTGGGGGACTATCAGACTGCTATTAAGACTGGTAAGCGCGAGCCAGAGAAGGTAAGCACGAGACGATGCCACAACGCGTACCTGCTTCGAGCCATCAGGCAGTCGAAGCCGCACGGCCATGCATGGCCGGTATTTAACGACGACATGCCGCTGGCTCGAGTCCGACTTCTCATCGACATCGCTGCCGTCGTCCCTCCCCCCCAGTAGCCCAGCATGAAGTTGTCTCTGCTCTTGTCCCTCTTCAGCGCCGCCGTTCCCTTGTGGGCAGCGTCCGCACCCGCCGAGACGTCGTCTCGCCGTGCTGGCGATGTTCTCCCCGGCCGCTTCATCGTCCAGCTGGTCCCCGGCGCCTCGTCCGAGACGGTCGAGGCCCACCGCCACCAGGTGCGCCGCCTGCTGCGCCGCAAGCGTGGCGAGGACGGCGGCAACGCTCCGGCCGGCATCGACCGCGTCTTCAGCTTCGGCGACTTCCACTCGTACTCGGCCAGCCTCGACGATCTGACGGCTGCGGATGTCGCCCGGCTGCCCGACGTGCTCAGCGTCGAGCCCGATGTCGTGATCAGCCTCGAACCCTCGGACCCGGAGCCCGCCTCGGACCCGGAGCCCTCCTCGGACCCGGAGCCCGCCTCGGACGACGCCCGCCGCCGCCGCCGGTCCCTGGCGAAGCAGGCCAACGCGCCCTGGCACCTGGGAGATATCTCGCACAAAACGGCAGGCGCCGCCGACTACGTCTACAACGAAAAGGCAGGCGAGGGCACCACCATATATGTCGTGGACTCCGGCATTCGTGCGAGCCATGTCGAGTTTGGGGACCGTGTCCGCTTCGGCATCAACGCCTTCACCGGCTCCACGACGCCGGCGGCGCCCGCCCTCTTGGACACCTCCGGCCACGGTACGCATGTGGCCAGCTGCGCCGCGGGCGAGACCTATGGCGTTGCGAAAAAGGCCCAACTTGTGGACTGTAAAAGCTTTGGAGGGTCTTCGGTAAGCATCCCCCCCCCCCCCCCCCCCCCGTCCCCTTACCCCAGCTCATACTCCTATTGGAACGGGTGTGTACTGACTCGCTCTTATAGACCAGTGTAGTGACCATTCTAACGGCGGTGAACTGGGCCGTCAATGACATCATTGCCAGGAAAGCCCAGAAAACGTCGGTGCTGAACATGTCTCTCGGCACGCCTATGATTGTGCAGAGTCTAGATGGCGCCCTTATTGAGGCCTACAAGCAGGGCATCGTCGCCGTGGTGGCAGCTGGCAATTCCGACGAGCCGACCATGAATATCACGCCAGGGCACCTGAAGGAAGTCATCACTATCGGCATGACGGAACCGAACCGCAACCGCGTGTCCCGAATCAAGGGCATCTACGGCAGCAATTACGGCCCGGAGCTCGACCTCTTCGCCCCCGGCGGCGACATCATGGCCGCAGCCCACATTTCGGATACCGCGCTGACCACTAAGACCGGTACCAGTATGGCCACCCCCATTGTTTCCGGCGTTATTTCCTACCTACGGTCCATCGAAAGCGGCCTGGATACACCGGAGCAGGTCAGGGACAGGCTCATCGAACTCTCATGGAAGGGTGTCGTCAAGGACCCCAAGGGATCCCCGAACCGGCTGCTGTACAATGGCAGCGGCAGATAAGAGGACACCTTCATTCGCCTGTATTAGTACCAGACCTACCTAATTCCTATAGAGTACGGAGTAATAAGCACCTGTAGAATACAGTCAGTCTTCAGAATACTGCTCAACGCTGCATTACAGTGGAAGTTGCCGATTTGTAATGCAAGCCATGGGAAAGGCGTGAAGTTGGCGCCCGCTTACGGGTTCCACTACTTCACGTCTGTGTAAGAGGTACCTATGGGTGAACTGTTATTGCTATATATGCCATGCAGCGCGAGTACATGCCATGCCGGGTATCTCGCCAGCTCCTGTTGCCTTCCCCTAAGATCATGAGCAAGCTTTGGGCCAAGGTCCTCATGATTTCAGGGTGTGACACGTCTGGAAAGTACACCGGAACTGGTTGCGCATGCTTCTAGAAAAATAGGCATAACGAGCCAATGGCCTCGCGGGGTGGGAGAAATATACTTACCGATATGGGTCACGGTTGTCAGCCAGAATAATGGTGCAAAAGTACATACATGGATTGGTCATGCAGCTATGGGATCCCATGTTACATGGGATGGATGGATGGGTTGGGGAGTTGGTGGTGGCATTACCTAAGAGATAGATGCACTTGCTGAGCTTCCAGCTTTCAGCGGGTGGGATGGGTGTACTTGGGGTCAATCTCAGCGGGGTTGGCGGGCCCAGGTATGTACCTCAGACGGTACACAGGAGAGAGATTTAGTGCAAGGCTGCAGGCGCCCAGCGCGCCCTTTGGCGACGCCAACCCTGCGTTTGTTCCCAATTTCCGTGCAACAAAACCCCCCGAAATCCCCTCGGCTCTTTGATTTGCATCGTGGGCCACAGGACGTCGTTGTTCTGTCCATGTTCCGTGTCCTCCGGAAGCGGCCCTGTCCCAGGCTTCCTACGGAGCCAAAGTCGGGCCCAACCCAGCCCTGACGCGCTGCCAACCGTTTCGTTGCGCTGCTCCGTAGGGTAGGTTCGTTCCCATGGGATCCCATGCGACTGCATCGCTACTACCAGACTCCATGGTTACATGTACTCCTGCCTGGCCCTGCCTTCATTAAACCCACCCCAGCATGCGACTGCCTCCGCCCGCCGCTGCAAGACCTCCAGGACGACGACCCTGAGGAAGGCGCCAGCATGCCTTTCAATCGGGCACTCGGTCTCATGAAGAAGTTTTCGGGCGGCTTTCATCCCACCAACACGCTCGACAGCGACGTGCCGGCTACCTCGCCTGCCATTTTTGTCCCCATCCAGACCGATTCCGTCGATCCTTCCGAGGACCCCTCGAGCCACCCACCCTCGAAACGACGGAAGAGAGCCACGGCCAAGGACACGACAGCAACCGACTCGGCCCCCGAATACACAAATGCCAGCTTCCAGCCTGTTGGGCCTCCGAGTAGTGCTGCTGGGTGTCGCAAGAATTCCCATGGGAGCCTGGGTTCCGCCCGACCCGACAGGGCCCCCAGCATGCGCTCTTCTACCAACACGGCCAACTGCGCTGGCAACGTGGAAGAGTTCCGTGCCCTCGACGACCTGACCAGGACTACCAACCGGAGCAAACGGCCCCGGCCTTACCGAAATAGATCCGGGACAGCCACACAGTCATGTCCTGCCAATATTGTCGACCTCACCTCCTCCAAGGAAGACGCGGATGAACTCTCACCACCCGACCCTGCCAAGGCCAAACACCCCGAGGTTTCGGGAGACGAACTGGGCCGGCGGTTCGCCAGCCGGAAAGACCAGGCCGCGACCGCTTCCGCAACTGCCGGTGGCGCCAAACGTAAAGGCTCGCTGGATCCCAACCCTCCGCCGAAGCGCCAGAGGAAGTTTGCCAGCCGACCGGGCTACGACGAGAAGCAAGGGAGCCCCGACCCCTTGAGTTACGAGGAGAGGCAAACCAAAGAGGCCGAACCACCCAAGCCGCGCGCTCCTGTCCCATCGCCGAACGAATCCACTAAGGGACGTATACAGCCCACCTCTTTCTGGTCCACCGCAAAAACAGTTTCGAGAAAGGCCAATAGCGCAGCGATGAAAAACCCCGACCGTGAAGCCCGACGGATTGTAGGCGCCGGGCTGGCTGTCAAACGCAGTGTTTCAAGCTTCCACTGGTTTCAAGAAGAGATGGGGTCGTCGACGACGAAATGTTCCCTCAGTATCAAAGGTCCTCACACCATATTGCACGCCGTGGATGATAAAGGCAAGCTTGTGGACTGCCTTCAGTATTCTATGGTCAATTTGCAACGTCTCAGGAAGGTCTCTTGCTCGCAGCATGGCGAGCATCCAATAGCATCCGTCTTCCGGACCATAGAAACCACGAGCACCTCGGGACCCAAACTTTACCTGGAGTTTGCCGGCATGGAAGAGCTGATTAAATTCAGGAAGTGGTTAGGTGCTGTGGGATTCAGCCATGTCGAAGACGAAGACGGCGGCCAACTCAACAAAAAAATGGAAAAAGCTATGGAGCAAGCGACGAATTGTCGGAATAAGGCGCGCGGTAGCAGCCGAGGCATAGCTGTCGCCAATGCCCGTCAGCCGGATGACGTACAGGTCATCCAGCACAAGAGGCAGACTGATCAACCCGCAGTCCGAGATGATAACCCCAAACCCGAGGGGCCTGCCCTCAGGAACCCAAAGATCAAGGACTCTATGAAGAGTCAAACCCAGCTCCCACAAGCGGACAGGCCTGTCGAATCTCGGCCTTCGCTGGAGACCAAGCACGCAAGTCCAACAGAATCAAGCCCCGGAAATCACACTGGCTCCGTGGACCTCTCGGCAGCCCCAGACATGGAATTGGCACGATCAACACGGTCCAGGGCGAGCAAGAGAAGCCCAACGCAAAGCCCTCACCCCCCTGGGTGGACAGAAGAGCACCCGGATTGGGTCAATGACTGGCGTAACTCCATCGTCTTCCCAGCGCAGGGAAAGAATCGGGCCACCGTTGACAAGGCCGACATTTATCGCCTTGACGAAGGCGAATTTCTCAACGACAACCTTATCATCTTCTATTTTCGCTACCTGCAGCAACGTCTGGAGATGGATTCTCCGGACCTCGCCAAGCGCATCTATTTTCACAACACCTTCTTCTTCGAGAAGTTGAAGCCTGATCGGACTGGTGGCGATATCCGGTTCGATAGCGTCAAGAATTGGACCTCTCGGGTAGACCTCTTCACCAAGGACTTCATCATTGTCCCCATCAACGAGCATTCTCATTGGTACGTTGCCATCATATGTAATGCTCCGAAACTCGTCCCACCCGAACTGGCCTCCGAGTCGACCGACAGCAAGGCACCTGTAATGGAACCAGACTCGTTGCCGGCGGATTCCAAGGAAGACCATGGAGTCTCACCTTTGGGGTCGGATGGTCAGGTTACCAGCGACCTCAGACGCATGTCGCTCGATGAGACTGTTGGGAAGACGGCCCCAGAGACAGGTGAGCCGTCTGACGGTGAAAGCCGGGAAAGCGTCGGTCTGGTCAAAGCTTTGGGCGGCCCGGACGCAGTCGTCGGTGAAGCCCAGCCTGCATCGGCAGCAGCGGGACGAAAGAAGGCGCCCAAGAGGGTCCTAGCAGGCGGACGGAAAAACGATCCCAACCAGCCGAAAATCATCACGCTCGACTCGCTTGGCACTCCGCACTCCCGTGCCTGCCAGTTTCTTAAGAAGTACCTGATTGCCGAGTTGGCGGACAAAAAGGGAATCCACATTGAGATACCCCGAGCGTTGGGCATGACTGCCAAGAGCATACCGGAGCAGTCCAATTTCTGCGATTGTGGCTTATATGTCCTAGGGTATATCGCTCGTTTTCTCGACAACCCAGATCATTTTGTCAATGGCCTCATTGCGCATGAGAAAATGGAGTGGAATTTCAACCCGTCGGCTCTACGCGAGGAGATTCGAAACTTGTTGTTCCATCTTCAGAAAGAGCAGCAAAAAATAGAAGACGCTCACAAGCAAACCAAGGCGGCGCGTGCAAAAATGGGCCGGGGCAGTAGGCCTCAGTCCAGCCAAAGCCCCGATGAAAATCGATCGCCAGCGCAGCAGACTCTCCCCGCAGCCCTTCAAGATGCTGCGGTGGTGGACGGCGAATCGGTGGAGTCGGAGATTATGGAACCCGAGGTTCGAAAGAGCATTGAGGATAGCATGCCGACCGCCTCTCTTCGCGACGGCGCAAAAAATGCGCCGAGGATGCAGCCGTCCAACCACGCGGAGCAGCATCTCATCGACATGGGGTCTTCTACAACTACACTGCAAGATGATACTGCCCGGTCGAGCAGTGTAGAAACGGAAGAGGAGGTGAACGACACACCGGTACCAGGGAACTATGCCTCTGGTGATGCGCCCGCTACATCAGCCAAGGGCTCGCGTCAGTCCGCTGAGAAGCCCATTGGCAACGACCCGCAGCAGCCTGCCCGGAAGGGGGCAAAGGCGAGCCCGGAGGGCTTCGTGAAGCCCCTAGCCGACAGTTCACCCCACGGCAGCTCAGCAGACCGACCGTTTGACGTCGACAATTCGCCTGAGCATAGCACTCCGAAGCACCCAAAGCTGACGTCTGGAAAGCGATCGAGAATCCAAGAAGCTTCTCCCAAAGCGCTGCATCAGCAACAAGGGGCTAAGACGAGCCCCTATTTCCACCCGCCAAAGAGGACACCGCCCAAAGGAGGGCCGACTGTGACCTACGCTAAGATGCTGGATAGATCTGTCACGCCTCTTGTCATCGAAGATGATTAGGGCTCATGGTCCTAGAGATGGATCGCCACAGTTGCATAATAGAGAGGAACGCTGGGGTCACGGGGCGTCTAGAGTGGAGGTTCATGTTTACGGGGGACTTGATGCCTCTGGCATTTTCGGTTCGTGGGCATTTGCATGGGATGAGCGAAAGCCCGCGTGTTTGTTTGTTTGCTGTTGCTTGTATACCCCCTGATTGCGCATTGGCGATATTTGGTCGCCGCCGTGCTTCGCAGCGTGTTCTTTCGGTTGTGGGAAGAGCATGTGTGTGAGAGCTGAATAACTATTGTGTCCTGACCTGTTCGGATCAGCATGGCATTTCCAATCACCCTTGCGCGCCCAACCGTTGCCGTCCTGGGCCAGGCCCCGGTAGCCATTGCCCAATACATCAGGGGTGAGGCATGTGATAAGTGAGGAAGGAGTCTGTTGCCTCACCGTCCGTCCTATGCGACTCTCGTGTACGTCATGTGGGTCTGGCAGAAGAGAATACGCAGCGGCTTTACGGGCAAGGGTAATACATATTGAGGATCGTATCGAACTACCAAGTAACTACACAGCTACGTATCATGGTTGTGTACATTACTCACACCCAGGCTCGCAGGAAGAAGCGAGCACGGCGCCGTCCCTATGTTTACAGATATGCGAGGGTATTATCCTCCCTGATTTTACCCAACACGCCCAGCTCGGCGACGCCCTCGGGGCCGGCGACAGCGGGGCCGCGAGCAACAATTTTCCCTTCGATAATCTGGCCGTCGTCCGACGTCTTGTGGTTGCCACTGTCGCGGAGGAAGACCTCGACGCTGCTGACGGGCGGCCCGAAATGCGACTGGGCGCCGTCGCTGACGCGGTAGTCGTGGAACTGCGTCTGCGCGACGGAGCCGGCCACGGGGGCCGCTGTCAAGGCGTGAATGACGCGGGCACCCGTGAAGATTCGCAAGTCGGACAAGGCGGATTCACTGAGAGGCGGTGTGCCAGCGCCGGCAGCGTCGGCCACGTAGAGAAGACGGAGCTTGCCGGGCGTAGTGCCAAGCGACGGGCGCAGAGAGTCATTGTACTGCGACAGGAAGGAGGCGACGGGCATGGCGCCATTCTGCACCAGACTCCGAGTCTGGACCCAGTGAGAGAGGCGAGAGATGGCCGAATTGACTCTGCCGAGAGTCTCGGCGTGGGTTCTCAAGAGGGTCTGAGGAGTTGTCACAACGACAGTAGGAGCCACTCCTACTGTGGCCAGGGTGAGGTCGGCCGAGATGCCGGCAACCGAGTTCAGGGCGACCGAGGCGTTGTTGTACAGAGCAGCCAGCGTCAAGACCAGGGGGAAAGACGAAGACAGGGGGGCAGCGGGGAGGAAAAGGTCAGCGGGAGAGAGGCGCTGGGTGGTGGGAACAGCCGTGATTTGGGCCGAGATGGCAGCAACGAGATTCTTCTGGGTGAACTGAACCATCTCCTCGGTGCTGTCCTTTCTCTGCCAGAAGAAGATGACATCTTTGGGTTCCTGGGTGTCGGTTTCGGTGGGCAGATCGAGACCAGCATCCGGTGGGTTGTCGTTCAGAATGTCTTGCCAGGTCGAGACATTCACATCACCACCGAAGCCTTCGGGCACCTCGTTCCAATCCATGTGACTGCTGCCCGCATCCACGACCCAGATGAGCTGCTTCAATCCCGGGTAGCTCTTCACAACGGCATCGAAGGGGAAAGAACCGGGAACAGTCACTACCGTGTCGGCGCCAGACTGGCGGAGCATGGAAATAACGGACGGCTCCGACTGGTCAAAGGGGATGATGATGGCGGCGAGGTTGTAGAAGCTGCAGGCAAACAAGGTGGCCAAGAACTCGACCGAGTTGGGCAGGCAGATGGCAACCTTGGTACCGCCCTGAGTCGAAACGTGCTGGCCGATCAGGTTGATGGCCCTGGTGATCTCGGCTGCGGAAGGGTCAGTCGGGGTTCACATGTCGTCTTACAGGGAGAGGCCATCTTACTCAGGCGGTGCTCGACGACGCGTTCGCTGCCGTGGACGGTCAGGAGGCGGCCCTTGGCCGACTGGGGGCCTTCGTCCTTGGGGCTGCCGTTCACGGCGCGGCGCCAGACGTCGCGCAGGTCGCCGTCCCGGCCCTGGGACCACTTGGAGGCGCCGGGGGCCTTGACGTTCAGGCCGCTGTTGAGGGGCATGCCGTGCGGGGCCGAGTTGCCACGGTAGACGGGAGACTCGCCCTCGTTGCGCACGGGCGAGCCCGAGGCCTGGCGGGCGAGCAGCATGGGGTGAATCTCGGAATCGACCCGGGTCATGACGGCGTAGGTGATGATGGCCACCAGGGCCGTGACGAGGCCGGTCGAGTAGCCATTCCACTGGCCGAGGAGGGAGCTCAGGGCCTGGTCAAGCTGGCCCAGCAAATCGCCGACACCCATGGCGGGCCAGAGGGGTCGAGCAGGGCACGCGATATGTGTGTGTATATATATAGGGAAAGTAGGCGAGGACGACGCGCGCGACGGGAATGGAATCCCGGTGATGGCAGGAGAGGGATGGTGAGAAGGGGGGGGGGGGGGCGAGGATGGGCACGTCACCGTCACTAGCTCACGAGCAAGGTGAAGAAGCTCAGGCAGGGTCTTGTCCCACTAGGTTCGGACCTTGGGGGGCTTTATCGGGCGGGAGCCTCGGGGAGCGTCGCACACGCGGGCGGAACGAGGCGGCCGGCGGACTTTCTGGGGTGGGGCAATTGGAATGGGATGTGGAGGGACGGAAGGTTCCTTTTCTGCGAAAGGAAAATAAGAGGTCGGTAGAGATGATGGATGCGCGTGTAGGTAAATTACCTGATGGGTAAGGTAGGTACACGCAAAAGGTGAGGTATGTAATCGGGTGCCTACCTAAGGTATGTATGTAGGTTGATGACCTGAGGGATGCCGGAACGTGCCTGTATGCATTGGGACCTGTACAGACGGGGCATAAGTATACTACTAGAGTTGATGCCACGGTTATTCCGTGGCGTTTTCTATTCGCGGCCTGTCCGGAGTTCCTACCGCCTGCCCCTCGAACTGGTTGCCTGTCCATGCTTCCTTAGGTACCTAAGTACTCACTTACCAGGGCTATTTTCCATTAGTAGGTACATAATGAACATTATGTACATAGGCGAGTCGTACTTGCTGCTGCGGTTTACGCGTCCGTGCACGCGTCGGCTGCCCACCTGCCTACCTCTTACTTTAGGTACCCAAGTACATACCTACTAAATACTTACTACCGCTGCCACACGCTTCGCTTCTCTACGTTAGGCCCGTTGCTCTGCGAGTGTTTTCGCGATTTTGGGTCTTGGGAAAACAACCCTGGCCTCCTTCATTCCATGCCCCGATTTGACTAACCCACTGCAGGATCCACGAAGACGACAACGACGTCCATTACTACCACCTCACGTCACCGGGAGATTGTGAGAGGGGCGTCGTTTCTTCCTACCACTCCCTTCGTCGACGAGCTATCACCAGGTCCGGGTCGCTGGGTCGCCAATTATCGTCGCCTGGGAGAGGGGCAACAAAGCACATCCGCGTCTGCGACGACAAAGGTCGCGTAGATCAACACACGCGCCCGCCTCCCTGCAGCTTGGCCACGAGCCCTGCGCTGCCTTTAGCACCCCACCGCAACTATGGCCTCTACCACTCTCCAGAGGGGCCTGTCCACGCCGACCAAGACGGCGCCGGCAGAGCCGCTCCCGGACAGCCCGGGCAACTGGCGTCACCCACGCCTCGCCGAAATCACGCGCCGCCAGCAGAAGACGACCTTCGGCGAGAGAAATATCAACAAGATCGCCTGCAACGTCGTGGCCTTGGTCGCGCTCTTCTTCGTCTACCGTTTCGCCGCGCGGTACACCCCAGCCACGTCAGTCCTTCTCCTCTCCGCTGTCCGTCACGGCGTGCTCACAAACTCGTTGAATAGTTGGCCTCAGCTGCGGACCGCGGTCACGTATGGTTTCACCGCCATGTGCGTTGTGCCGGTCGTCAACATACTTTTGGCCGCCTATCCCGCAGTAGTGCCGCAGGACGATCTCTCCGACATCCCCCTGACGCCTGGACAGCGCAAGCTGCTCGGTCTCCCCCCTTCTTCCCGACCCGAGACGCCGGGGTCCGTCTACAGCACGCCCCCTCGGTACTCGCGTACTCCGTCTCTGTCGGGCTCGGCTAGTGCCAAGAGGAACTACTCCGACCCTCCGGCCGAGGTCACGCCTAGCCATTCTTTCTATCGGAGCCCCGTGGATCTGGGCGACAGCGTTGGCAGCTCCGGCTTTAACGGAATGGGGTCCACGATGAGCTCAAACTACAGCATGACGCCTTCGGGGAGCCCCTTGCTCCAGAGGGCCATGTTGGGCGCACGGCGGTCGTCAATCGGCTCGCTAGGTTCGCCGGCCCCGGCCGGGTCCATCTTCGGCGGCTTCGGCGGCCTCGGCCCGGATAGCCCGACTCCCAATCCTGCCAACGCCGCTAAGCGGAGCAGTGTAGGGCTGAACAACAAGTGGCTATACGAGCGAGGCAGGGGTAGCGCAGGTCAGTCGTTCTTGCAAGCATAGGACACCTGATGCGGGCGAGGGTCGCGACCGAGAGTTCTGGGTATTTTGCTTTGGGGGGGCGTAGCATTGCGGTGTAATGTTATCTTGGCCGGCGCGGCGTTATGAATGTTGCTTGTTCAGCCAATTTGCTCGTTTCCCTGTCTCTTGGGCATGAGACAAGCGCGGCCCACACACTCTTCTGGGAGCTGCAGGTCGGCGGAGGAGCGAAAAGCTGTCGCCTCCTCTCAGCCTCGGAGGTGAAGTTGCAGACCGTCGCGGTCGGTCTTCACACGTTTTGACAAAGCAGTAAAATGGAGCCAATTCCATTCCTAATCGTCCATTCTCGGCATATGGGGCGGAGGCCAGGAGAAGTCGACAAGGAGGAAAGGGGTGCGTGATCTCACATACATTATCTACATCATATTTGTAGACGGATTTCAAAGGAACGGATGATGCGCTGCCCAGTACCGGGGCGGGCTGACATCCATCCATAGCTCCTGTGGGGCTGCCGTTCATCCCAGCCAGTATGGGAGATGCATGTACCCCTACTGGTACCCCCAATTAGTTCTATCGCAGGCCCGATACATGTACCCTCTAGCATGTGCAGCGGGCTAAAACACCAAAGGTGGCCTTACATGATCACTCGCGACCAACGCGCCACGAAAACCACGACCGCCCCCTCCAGAAAAGGGCGACATCCACGTCCGAGAGCTCGCAGGCCATTGCAGCTCACTTTGGCACCCCATCGCCCACCATGTACAACACCCTCACCCGCATCCAGAATGTCTTTGGCTTCTTCACCACCGTCGCCTTCGTAGTGGCCGCCTTCATCGCCGCCTCCGACTTTACCTACGACCGGACCCCCAGCGTCGAGCTCGCGACGACCAGTGTGCAGGTGTAAGCAAGCGCCCCATCTTCTTCTTCTTCTTCCCCTTCCCTTGCCGGGGCGAAACCCCCGCGTTTACTCTTCCGGTCCGGGCCCCGGGGCTAACGACGAGCCCGGCGGGCGGGCGCACGCGAACGCAGGGTCAAGGGCCGGCCGCACTACTACAGCACCAAGAAGGAGGAGTACGCCATCATCAAGTTCTCGCTCGACGCGGACCTCTCGAGCCTGTTCACGTGGAACACGAAGCAGCTGTTCGTGTACGTGACGGCCGAGTGGGCGGGCGTGCCGGGCGGCGGCGAGGCGCAGGCGAACCAGACCAACGCCGCCGTCATCTGGGACAGCATCATCACGGCGCCGTCGGCCGACCACCTCGCCAACGTCGGCCCCGCCACGCGCAAGAAGCTCGCCAAGAGCGCCGCCGGCCGCCCCGTCGACCCCGCGCGCGGCCGCCTCGCCCTCAAGAACCAGAAGCCCAAGTACCAGATCACCCACCCCTCGGGC
This sequence comes from Nigrospora osmanthi, assembly GCA_029489945.1. Taxonomy (NCBI): domain Eukaryota; kingdom Fungi; phylum Ascomycota; class Sordariomycetes; order Amphisphaeriales; family Apiosporaceae; genus Nigrospora; species Nigrospora osmanthi. The sequence goes on along the minus strand of CP120503.1, from coordinate 1,107,232 downwards.
CGCATCGCCGACGCCGCCGGCGTCCGCCTGCGCCTCCACTACAACGTCCAGCCCTGGGTCGGCTTCCTCACCTGGAACCAGGACCGCGACCTCGGCCGCTGGCGCGCCCTCGATGGCCGCAGCGCCGCCTTCGACCTGCCCCCCGTGAAGAAGAAGGACGAGGCCAAGAAGCCCCGCGCCTAGACGCGCCGTTTTTTTTTTACCCTCCCTCCTTCGGCTCACGGGGTCCCGGGCTCTTATACTCTTTGTCATCGTAGCACAGCAGTGTCGATACCAGAACAATTGGCAATTCAGCCCGCAGGGTCCTACTGAAAAGAGCAACAGGTGCAAATGTGGTCTCTAGGTACTACTTGCCCTCGGCGCCTGACACGTGGTAGTATTCCCCTCACTCCAGACGACAGGAATATCTGGAACATGTCTTGGCCTTGTTTGGCCATCATGCCATGCTATTTGTGCTCTCACGGTATCATAGTCATTATTCTCGTCCGTACATATGCCAGCTCATGTGCGCTGCCGGGGCTTTTCTCAGAAAACATGCCCCCAACCCAACAGGAGACATGTCCCCTCGTGATCCAGTAAACTCCAAAACAACCCATGCGTAACTCATACGACCTTTCACCGCGCCCGTCCGTAGCCACGGGGCGACTAGGCGCCGTTCCTGTACACCTGCGCCCCCTGGTTCCGGAACATGATGGTGTCTCTCCTTTGCAGCACCATAAGGGCCCGGTTCAGGGCCTGTTCGCTGAAGCCCTTGCCTTCGACCATCTCCCGCCGCAGCGTTGCCAGGCTTGTGCTCCAGCCGATGGGCAGCCGCCTCTTCAGCTCCGATTCGATACGGTTCACCTCCTCGTTCAGCTCGCGGCTGCCTTGGTTGCTGCCCTGGTTCACAGCATCCATGGTGGAGCAGAGGAAGAGGCGGATGGCCTCGTCGACATGCTCCTCGGTCGCGATGGGCGAGAGCGTCAATTTGGCCAGGGACTCGGTGATGCGGACGATAGCTTCCAATTGACGGACTGTGATGGGAATACTGGAGCGGGTATTGGCCTCGAGCTCCGAGGCGTGCACCTGCTTGCGGATGGAGACAAAGTGGGACGACAGCTTCTCCGCGGCTTCCGGGGACAGGCGCGGCGCGCAGCGGCTGTGTCTCTCGTTAGTTTGGGCAAACGGAAGGGTCCGTCATGGTCACTTACGATTTGCAGTATGAAAGATAGCGCTTCATCTTGTCGACCGGGATCTCGCCTTCCACCGGCTCCTCGAGACCGCGGCCGCCCATGTGAATGCCCATGACGTGCTTGGCGATCGTCTCGTCCTTGTCCCGCGTGTGTTCGTCTTTGACGATGAAGATCATGTCGAAACGTGACAAGATGGTGGTCTGGAAGTCGATGTTCTCACCGGGTGTCTTCATGTCGTCGTAGCGACCAAAAATGGGGTTGGCCGCAGCAAGGACCGAAGTCCGGGCATTCAGAATGGTGGTGATACCAGCCTTGGCGATCGAGATGGTTTGCTGCTCCATGGCCTCGTGGATGGCTACGCGGTCCTCGTCTCGCATCTTGTCGAACTCGTCGATGCAAACCACTCCACCGTCTGCCAGAACCATGGCGCCGCCCTCCAGGTAGAACTCTCGGGTCGAGTGGTCGCGCTGGACCGAGGCGGTCAGACCAGCAGCCGAAGAACCCTTTCCGGACGTGTAAATGGAAATCGGCGCCGCCTTTTCGACAAACTTCAGCAGTTGGGACTTGGCGGTACCGGGGTCACCGAGCAATAGCACGTTGATGTCTCCTCGTAGCTTCATCCCGTCGGGCAGGATCTTCTTGGAACCGCCGAGAAGCAGGCAGAGGATGGCCTTTTTGATATCCCGGTTTCCGTAGATGGAAGGCGCAATGCAGTCCGTCATGACGTTATACAGGTCGGGGCGCCGGCTCATCTCCAAGAATTCCTGCTCTTCTTCTTCGGAGAAGTTGGAGTGGCCTTTGGCGGTGGAGTCTGTATCGGACTGGATCCCCACAGCCCTCAGGTAGGGTGTACGGATGGCCACGGCACCACCGCCCGAGCCCTTTGAGCCTTTGTTCTGGTAGATGGAGAAGATGCCCATAATGGTGCACCGGGAGCCGGGCACGACGCGGTTGGTCAGGTAGCGGTCGGCCGAGATGAGGACATGGCGGGGGAGCTCTCCTACGGGTACTTGGTCCGGCGCCTCCTGAAGCTTGATGACCTGCTGATCGACAAATGTGGACTTCTCGTGCACCACAAAGTAGGGATCCATCGGACACTTCTCCTGCTCGCCGAAGGTCTCCTTGCGGCCACACACTCGGGGCAGGGTGACGCCGGTGAAGCCGGCCAAGACGGGTATTTCCTCCTTGTGCAGGCAGTTGCGGCACTGTATTGCCACGCTTGTGGCTTTGGAAGACATGACCGAAGCGCCGATGACGATACCAGGGACACGTACGAGCCGTGCAATGGTCATGGAGTCGAGATGTCGGATCGATACATCTTCGGCGGATGAGTGGAGCAACAGCTGGTGTTCCGGGATCACCGCTTTGGGGTCGTGGGGGAACAGGATGCGGTGGGTGCAACGCTTCAAAGCGGCTTCGAACTAGGCCATGGTCAGCTGGCATGGAGTCGCGGGGGGGGGGCTGTGGAGGGACGCACGAGGGGGATCATGTCGGCCGGCTCGGTGGCCAGACGATGAGCCAGCTCATCGCTGTACTTGATCAGGTCGCCGACGTCGACATCGCAGTAGAATTGTTTCAGAAGCGCATTTTCTCTGAGCTGGTCTCTGCATCGTGGGTCAGCGCCGTGCTCAAGGGCCAGGCAGGGGACGACGCAGCAGCATCTCACCTGTAAATGAACTTGTTGTCTATCCGGAAGCTCAGGATGAAGTTGACAAGCTGCTCCTGGATCTGCGACCTGCTGTCCTCGTTGGGACCGTCCCGGTTGCCGAAGACGGAAACGGAAAATGCAGACTGGCGGTCCATCTTGCTGAGCGCCGGGGCGAAGAGGTGGGCGGGAGGCGTGTGGTTGAGCAGATGGATTGCGTCCGGCTGGCTTTGCGCTTGAGGGCGGCAGAAAGATGAGAGCAGCCCCTCCCGAAATTCAGTCCCTCAATTAAAGACGGCGACGCGTCGGGGGGGCCTTTTGAACGCGCTTGCCGGCGCGTCGCGGGAACGAAACAGTCAGTGGTGTTAAGTGGTTGCAGGAGACTAAGCCTGGAACAGCTAGTAGGTCAACTTGGGAGCACTCATCACGTGTTGGCGTCAAGCGGCCTGAGTAACTGCTATGTACATGCATAAAGCGGAGTACGTAGATTAGTATGTCATGTAATGTATGCACATGAGAATTGGACATTATGTACCTACTGTAGTAGGGTAAAGTACCTAGAGCCCGGGCCCCTGGAGGCGTGTAGGTACTCCATAGAAGCGTAGCTCTCCGTGGTTACATCGTGGGTACTCGGTACTGAATGCTTGTCTGTGCTGGCTCGGGCTCCGTACTCCAGACCACCTTACTCCGTAGAAGTCCCTCACCCCCAGCTCTCCCTGTATCAGAAGCACGCTGGCAGTGGGAGCGCCTACCTACATCTATAGGCCAAGGCTGAGCTGTATACTGAGTACTGGGGGCGCGCGCGGGCCCCCCTGACGCCTGTGGGCCTATGACACTGAAGCTCCTAGCCGGTCGCAGGTATGCAGCGCAGCTGAAGCGGCGTGTGAGTGAATGACGGGAGTGTTTGCAGGGGAAACGCGAGGTGGCCCAAAGAGAGTTGCAGGCCAGCAAGGCAAGCTTGCGGCTGACTTGCTGCCTCGACCTCTCCCTCCGTACACCTATTCGTACATCTATCTACCTACCTTACCTACTTTACATACTTACATATCTTACCTCCACAACCTTTCTTCCTCCTCCTGTCCGCCGTCTCCAAGTGCAACGGCTGCGTGCACCGGAACGAGATGCCCCGTCCTTGCGACTGCGGTGCCGAGTAATCCAACCACGTTGCCCTACCAAAGCTGGGCAGTTCGATCAGCCCCTTCCCTCGCTAGCGACAGCCGTCCGCGCATCCGCTCGATCCTCCCCTCCTATCGCATCCAACCTTACATACATACATCACCACAACCTAAGCCAGCCAGTCAGCCAGCTATGCTCCCCCGGTAGCCCCGTCGACAGCTCCCTACTTGTCCCTTGGGCGCCCCGTCCATCGACGAGGCGAGTCGAGCCATGTTTTCCAACCAGGCTGCCCGGGCGTCAGTCGACAGCCTGCCGCCCTTGTCTCCTCCGCATTCGCGATCCGAGTTCCCTTTCCACCGGTACGCGCGCCCGCCGTCCGTACCTCCCCGATGCCCGCGTCGCTAACCGCTGCCCGTCAGACAAAGTTCCGTCGCATCCCGTCCTCCGGGAAGACGAGGCTCCGCCGCAAGTTCCATACATTCCACGCACTCGATCCATTCGATAGGGGGGCACTTGGACACTTCGAGTAGCTGGTCTCAGGGCATCCATGAGAGTAGCCAAAACGGTATGCGCGCCTGAACTCGCCCCGTGTGAACACATAGGGACTTACGTGTGGCTCGAAGCCATTTCCACTCTCCTGCAGCCTCCTATTGTCCGGACCGGCCTGCTGCCACACACCGCGGCGCCTGCCTCCAGCGCCCACAAGCCGCCGACCACTCGGGACATCCCGCCCGTCACCCTGACTACCATTGAACGCGTCGACCCGGCCCAGTTCAAGCCCTATCTTACGCAGGTCGGCGCTCTGTATGAGCAGTTGCGCCGCGTGAAAGAAAGCGACGACGATGGCGCCGACCAAATCTTCCGACGAGACAGCAAGCCCGACCCCTTCCCCGACCTCGACGAGGCCCATCTCCGTCCCGGCGGCAACCGAGGGAGACCATCCAGCTCACGGAAAACCTCCGTCTCTTCACTCGGTGCGGCTTCGCCAGTGGAGGGCCCGCAAACACGGAGGAGATCAAGCTCCAGCTTCGGCCGGAGAGTGGCCCAGGGCCCTCCCCCTCTCAACACCATCCCGAATGTCTATTTTGACGAAGACTTCCACCTCGAAAACCCCCGAACGTTTGATGTTGTAAGTGAGAGGTCCGAGGTGGTGCGTCCAGCGCCAGGGTCCGCCGAAGAGAAAAACGCGGCCAATGGCAGCGCTCCTGCGCCTCGGAAGGCACTGGCGACGAATGCGATTCTGCAGGAAAAGCTCTCCTGGTACATGGACACCATTGAGATGCACCTTATTGCTTCGATATCTACGGCATCGACAACCTTCTTCACGGCGCTTGGCTCTCTCCGGGAACTCCACTCCGAGGCCGCCGTGTCAGTCGAGAGGATCAAGACGCTGCGGCAAGAGCTGGAGACTCTGGACCAGGAGATGGCGACAAGCGGCCTGGAGATTGTGCAAAAGCGAAGAAAAATGGAGAACCTGCGGCAGTTGAACGACGCCGTCCAACAGTTGCGCTACATTGCAGAAGGCCTGGCCGAATGCGAAAGCCTGGTCGACGCCGGGGAAATCGACCAAGCTCTCAAGAAAACAGAAGTTGTGGAGAAACTGATGGCCGGAAGAGGCCCGTGGCCCGGCCCCGAGTCGGGGCGGTTCATGCGCGACATGCGCGATGCCGTGGCTTTGCAGGGGGTCAATGGCGACATAGCCAATCTGCGGTATCGGATCGGGAAGGAGTACGAGGCGAGGTTCGTGGACGTGTTGATCGGGGACTTGCGCCAGCATGTCGAAACTGTCTCTCCCCAAGAAGTCCTGCTCCGATGGAGCAGCGCAGCCATGCGGTCTCGCGGGGCTCTATCGAGGGAGCCCTCGGCATTCCCAGCGTATTTATCCTCGACCGAGGCCCTCCGGTCGCAGCTGATGCCCATCGTCACCGGGCTTGATCAGGCGAAACACATAACGATGGCCATAGCCACCTATCGGGAAACTGTGCTCCGCGAGATCCGCAAGCTGGTTCAGCGGCCCTTGCCCAGCTCGGACGATGATGATAACGTGACAATCACCTCGGCCTCTACGAGGAGTGGACGGAAACTGTCACAGCAAGAAAAGTCGTCCATACTGGCGCGTAATCTTCGGGCGCTTGATCCCGTGGACGCCGAGGCCCTGTTTACCAAGATTTATATTGGCATCACTGAGACTCTAAGGCGGCTGTCGACGCAGGTTAAAGTCTTGTTTGATGTTGCGAGCTCCATGGGCCAAGAGCCGGATCTTTATGCAGGGCTGCGGTCGCCCCCTCCGTTAAAGTCACCCCCGCTGAACAGTGGGAATCAAGAGCTCCAGGAGGACATCCACCTCACCATGGACATGGCGAACCTTATGGGGCAAGCTGTTGACCTCGCCCAGGAGAAGATTGTCAAGGTGCTGCGCGTGCGGTCTGAGCAGAGCTCGCATCTGCCACTCGAGCTCTTCCTCCGATACTTCACCCTCAACTTGTACTTTGCCAACGAGTGCGAGTCCATTTCGGGGCGAAGCGGCTCGGCCCTAAAAACGGTGGTCAACAGTCACATCAAGGAATTCATCGATCATCATGGCGACGCCGAGAAGCAAAAGCTGGCCCAAGGCATGGAGTCGGACCAGTGGGCGGCCAGGGACTTCAACGAAGAGAACAAGCTGTTGCTAGACAGAATCGTGGAGTCCAGCACCCAGGACGCGGCCGTCTGGACAGAAGGGAGCAAGATCTGGGTGCCGTACACGGAAGCGCAAACCAAGGCAAACGGGCGGCCACGCGCCGAATCTAATGGGGCGGCCAAGGAGAAGAACCGGAGTGCCGTGGTCGACTCGGAATCCTTCATCCTGCCGCCGTCGGCCATTCTCTGTCTCGACGGCATGGCGTGCTTCATGCAGTTGATTGCCGGCATCCCGTCCATGGCATCGGACGTGACGGCGTCGCTGATTGCCTACTTGCAGCTGTTCAACAGCCGATGCACTCAGCTCATCCTAGGTGCGGGAGCGACGCGGTCCGCCGGACTCAAGAACATCACCACGCGACACCTCGCCCTCGCGGCCCAAGCCCTGTCCTTCATAGCCACCCTGATCCCCTATGTGCGGGAGTTTGTCCGTCGCATTGCTGGCACGGGTGCCAATGTTAACCACAGCGTGTTGGCGTCACTCATGGGCGAGTTCGACAAGGTCAAGCGGCTCTACCAGGAGCACCAGAACAGCATATACGACAAGCTCGTGGAGATCATGAGCGGGCGGGCGGCGGCTCACACCAAAACCATGAAGGGTCTGGACTGGGATCGCCCCGTCGCGGGCGAGGGTGAGGCGACGGTGGACGTTTTCATGGAGACATTGGTGAAGGAAACCGTCACGCTCCACCGCGTGCTGAGCAAACACCTGCCCGAGGGAACTGTGCTCTACATCATGAAGCAGATCTTTGAGAGCTACAAGGCACAGTTCGGGAAAGCGCTGCAGGGCATGGAAGTGCAGCAGGACCACGGAATCAAACGGTACGTATCGGTCGAGGCTCGTCGTACACGAGTGGTGGCTAACCGCGTGGGGCAGGATGGAAGAAGATATGGGATACCTCAACTCGCGGCTGTCCAAGATGGGCGGGTTCGACGACACGGGAGAGTATCTGCTCAAAATCGTCAAAGCCAAGAGGCCAGACAAGCCGCCGCCTGTACCGGCGAAGAACGGTACAGATGCGACGCCGAACGGCGAAGCCGAAACGAAGGACGAGGAGAAAAGCACGGAAACGGACAATGCCAAGTAGGCGACGGAGCTCTGCGTGCCTGACAACCACCACTTGGCCATGGGGCCGACAGCGTCTGGGAATGCGTGTATGACATGGTGTAGTGGGAAGGCGTTCCAGAGGAAGGTATAAAAGTGCGTGCTATGCGTCCTTGGGGCCTTGAACCCACGGTCGACGGGGCTGAAGCGAGCACGCGCATGTGACCATGTTGCACTTTACGATATATATCCCTCCTGTACTTATGCAGCGCATGCGGTCACGAATGATGTGGCACGTCCGGAAAAGTGCCAGCTGGCTTGCTTGAATCAGCGTGGATGGGGGCAGCGTGCTGAAGGCCGTGGTCGTGGTGTTTGCTGCCGGTGCCGGGAGGCCGGATGCGGACCGGGTCGGGTCGGGTCGGTCGGCGGGCAGCCGCAACTCGGGCATGTGCCGGCCGGTCCGAAGCTGTACGTACGGGACGGGGCTGCTCGGGTTTATCACTACCCGACTCAGCTGGGAAAGGGCACGCGCCAAGGGCATGTACTAATATGCTGGGGAAGGGGGGGCACTTGTGCGCATGCGCGTCACGAGGGACATGACGCGCACCGCGCGCACGGCATCGCATCACATGGTCCCCGCCTCGTTGCCGATCTACCGTTCCGTCGGATGCCCAACCCGAAGAGGGCACGCCCGCGACGGCCGATCCACCGACCCGCCCGGCGCTTTTTTTCTGAACCCCCCCCCCCTGCGGACATGCCGTCGAGATGTCTCTCCCGGGAAGGGGCGAGTCAGACGCGGCACGAAGGATCCAGGACCACAATGATGATTCAGTCTCGGGCCATGTAAGCGTGTACTGCGTGACGATGAGCGGACCAGGGTGAAATTGCCGAATGCGGCAGGCGTTCAAGACGCCATGGCCCGCGTCCCCGTGCTCCCCCTGGGACCGACCCTGCATTATGTAGATAGCGGGTTCCCCTCCACCCCCCCTGACCGGGCCATTGGGAGGACCTCATCCCTCGGCCGGGCGCGGGTACACCAGAAGACGCCAGAAGACGCCCTCCTGGGGCCGCCGCGAATCAGTCGAGGTGCGCGGCGACTCGGTCGGTCGGCCTTGGCCCCGACTGTTGGTAGCTAGCCGTTGGAACAACAACTGCGGGGGAGGTTTGGTGGGCGGAATGCGCCCGTTCGTTCGTCGCAGAGAGACGGTAGTAGTAGTAGTAGTAGGGGGAACAAGGCACGGCCAACGCAGCGCGGGTACGGGCACCGGCAACCGGCACGAGTTGGGCAACCCGCGTGCCTCCACGTCCTACGAGAGAAAAGAGTCCCGTGCGACCGACCGCAAGGAAACCCCCTCCCTCCCTCCCCTTCCCTTCCCTTCCTCTCTCTTTCTCTTGCAAACGAAAATCTCCAGACGGCCTTATCATCCACGGGCCCTGACACAAGCAAGTGGGGAGAGGGGAAAGGCGCGTGTCACCACGAATTGCGCGCGCGAGGGGGGCCGCAGCAGGCGCCGAACTTCCATGTTTCGGCTTGCCGCGCTTGCTGCCAGCCCCCCAGCAGCGCGCATGCATCGTACGATGGCGACGACGATGAAGGATCTGCAAGAAAGCGGAGTGGGGGAGGGGGGTGAAGTTGGTAGTTGGGCTTTCGGTGGTATGTAGTTGACTACAACTTACTTACCTAGCTTGGGGAGGAGTGGAATGGAGGGAAGCATTGGATGTGTGTGTGGTCGGTTGATCGGCCTGGGGAACGTTTCACCGTTGGACGGGCTGATAGTTGGCGCCCGTTGGAGGGGGAGGGGAAGTGGGGGAAGGGAAGGGCAAGCGAAGAAGGGAAAGTGTAGACGACGACGAAGATCAGACCAAAAAAAAAAAAAAAAAAAAGACCAGGAAGAGGGGGGGGAAACCATCTCGCATTGATGATCCGCCGGTACCCCGTAGCTTATTTTAACCACCGGCCGTCTTGGCGGGGCCTCTCTCGAGTCGTTGGGTTTCTTTTCATCCTTTTCATCCAAGTCCCCCCCCCCGTGTGTTTGTGTGTGTGTGTGTGTGTATGTGTGTGCACAGCGTGCATAAGCCGGGCATAATTCGAGAAATAAGAAGTCAAAGTCGGCGGCCCTGACAGGTTGGAATGTAGTGCCGTCGGCCATCGTTCTCACTTTACGATGACCTACCTACACAGGGGTGTGTACAGGAGACAGGCCACCACTACTACATCTTACGTGATCCGACTATAAACCCAGCGATGCGATGCCCGCCCTGCTACGCCCCTCTCGCCCGTCTCATTCTCCTACCGTGGCCCGTATCAGATGGCGCCACGCGGGAGAGGGAAAACAGAAGAAGGGGGGGGATGGGCGCGCCTGGTCGAAGGGTGGGTGTAAGAAAAAGAAGAAGAAAAAAAAGCAATTTATTCATATTCCCTTCACCTTTCTCCCGGCTGCTTCCGGCCGAGGGCGGCCTTCGCGTGACGAAATGAAAGGAAGCCACGGGCAGCCAAAAGGGCCAGGAAGGGGGGGGGGGGGGAAAGGGTTCAACATGAGACGAAAAACACACGGCCGCCCACCGTCGCGCGATACTCTTCTTTTCTTCTCCCCCCTCCCCCTCTCTTTTTCCCGTGCTGTGCATACCCGTCAGGGAGGAGGCTCGGGAGGCTGGCACGGCTGGGAGGGGAGAAGGGGGGGGGGCGCTTCGTTGGTTCCGACGACGGTGACATCTGCTCGCCAGAAGTGGCCTGTCGCAAGTAAAGAAAAAGAAAAAAAACTTTTTCTTCACTACCGTAGGTACATGCTTACTTAGGTGGTACAAACAAGCCCGGTGGTCTCGGGGGGGACATCCTTCCCGCCCGAGGAGCCCCCGTCTCACCACCTCCTGACTCGCTTGGCTCCATTGAAACTGACTACGCGCCCCCTCCCTCTGGTGGCGTCCAGCTTCTTCACGCCAGCCAGGCGGGGGACAAAATACTACTGAATGCCCCAGCAGTCTAGTAGCGTGGTAGAGCTGCTGAGGCGTTTTTTTTTTTTGGTCATGGGCCTCGCCAGCGTCGAGGCGGCAGGAGACTGGTCGTGCCGGGCGAACTTGCCCGGCGACGACAGGTCCAGCTCGCCGACCGGCAAGTAAGCACGAGGAGCAAGAGGCACAAATGGGCAAGTGATGCAGGGAGGCAGGGTTCCCCAGCAGTCATTGTATAGGAACTTGGATTTTCTCGCTGTCTATACGCCGTGGAAGCACACAGAAGCTCAGGTTGCTTAAGAAACTGAATCGCCTTCTAATATCTATGTACATGAATGGTATCCAAAAAAACGGGGGGACGAATGAGTGTGAGAAGTGGCCGCAAAGAATGGCCAAAAAGGGGAAAGAAAAGGGCGTCAGGCGCCCGATAATGATCGTGTTGCATTGCCAGGCGTTACGCGTCCAGTGAAGCGTAGAGAGATGTCAAACCTCAAAAAACGTCAACACCAGGGGCACGTATGTCTTGTATGTGCTTGTTTGTCTATCCGTCACGACAGGCCCAGGTCTATCCCTCTTGCTAAAAACATCCAAGAACATCTCGGATGCTGCGCAGCGCTCATCTCGGGAGGCGCAGCCGAAGAAGTAAGAATCATGGGTATCTCGTAAAACCATAAGCGTGATAGCGTCATGTCGTCATCGCTCAGCGCTCAGCGCGATGCTGGGGGCCGTCCGGGGCTCCGGGAAGGGTTGGAAGAGAATCCCGTTTAGAACTGGCCGAGGACAAACTTGCGGGGCAGAAGCGTGGGCTCCTCCCGCTTGTCGGCGCCCTTGTTGCCGCCGCCGAGAGTGCAGATCAGGTCCGTCTCGGGAGTCGAGACCGTCTGGATGTCGTCGGGGTGGTAGTAGGCCGTGTTGCAGGGGAAGTTCACGCAGCCCGACATGGTCGACTTGGTCTTGGACTTGAGCTCGCTGCTCGGGTAGATGGTCTTGACGCCGTGGACGTCGTTGGGGTCCACAATGGCCGAGACGTCGAAGTAGGTCAGCCCGTTCCAGCCCTGGAACATGACCTCGCCGAGCATGCCGGGCTTGTCCTCCTGGCCCTCGTCGATCGAGTACCAGTTGCCCTGCCAGCTGTCGGGGATCTCGACCTTGGCCTCGTCGCCTCCGTTGACGTCGACTGACTTGATCTCAGGCTTGTTCTCGCTGGGGGTGAAGATGATGGTCTTCTTGCAGTCGTCCTGGTTCTGGAAGGTCACCGTGTTGGTGGCGCTGACCAGGCTGGCAGCGATGGCCACGGTAGCGGCAAGGTTGGCAATGAAGTGCATGGTGAGTGAGTGGATGGGTGATTGGTGGGTGTGCGGGTGTGTTTGGTCTTTGCGTATCCGAGTCGATCAGTGCCGGCTGCAGGTATGTGGCAGAAAGGAGTGCCTCTGTGTGTGTAAGTCGTTGGAAGGACGGTAAAACGTAACAACCAAGTACAACAACAATCAAGGAGTGTGTAGACCAAAAAGGAATGAGTGGTGGTAGCTGCTAAGAGCTGGACAACGATTCGGCAACGATGAGAGAATGTGAGGTGCTGGCTAATCAACAGAAACAGCAACATGGGAGGGCGGACTCGAGATGCTTTATACACGACGAGGAGACGACGAGCGCGAGGACGGCCAGCCAGCGGCCAGGACCGAAGACGCAGCCCACGCAGCCCTCGAACTGACTGGTGTGGTGCCCCTGGCCACGACCATGTCAGTGAGGAAGCGGGACGATGTCGTCTCCATTCCACGCTGCGCCGTTCCCACGGTGGGGTCACTGTTCTCTCGTGCACGCTGGGTATACGTGCGGCTTGTACCTCAGTATGCAGCCCAACAATGCGCACCACGCACGCCTTCCGGGGCCGTGGGTGGCAGGGTGGGTAGTGCAGGGTGGAGGAGAGGGGTGCCGCGGTCGAGACCACGGCGAAGCTGCTGTTGCATGTTACGTCCGACGAGCGAATAGGATCCCGGCTCCTGATTCATGGCTGCGGCAGCCCTCGCCCTCACCATCGTCTTAGCCTATACCTCGCCGTCCAGCCGGGAGCCAGCGTGCTTGGCCTCGCACTTGGAGAGTCGTTGTCGGTCCACCCATCATCGACTGACCGTCCGGCCGTGGGCCACCGGCCGTCTGGCTGCCTGGGGTGTTGAAAACGAGCGAGGGATGCCCACAGCCTGTTGGCTCTCTCGGAACCCCCGCCAACGCCCACAACGCCCACAACGCCACGGCCATTCAAAGTCGGGATGTCAGGACTGCAAATACCAGATACGAGCGCCTGGTTGCGAGTCGAGCCGACGGGTGCCCCGGCGGCTGCTGCCCAGCCGCACTAGACAGCCCTAAGTGCTCGCTCGTCGTGGGGCCCGCCCAGCGGTCCAGAGCGGCAATAGTCCTACCCGTTGCTTTGCATCATGGGTCTGGCTCCAGAGGGTGGACATCCGACAGTCCCTTGACACGAGTCCAAAAACGACAAGAAGCGAGGAGGAAAAGAGTTTTTTTAGCCGCAGAACATCCAAGCCGCCTTGCATCTTCCATTGGCCGGTCTGGTGCCGTAGCCAAGATGGTTCCTGGCCTGCTGCTCGGTACCTGACAGATCCATGCGCAACATGTGGCTGGCCACGACAAGCGGGCGCGAGCCTACGTAGGCCGAAAACTTGGCTGAGGGAGAGCGCCAGGGGGGCTTCGGTTCGGACGAATCGGACGACGCGGCCGGACGGCCGGGCAGGGGGTCAGAACAAACACACGTCAGTCATTGGCGACAGAAACATCCGAAGGCTGACAGACAAAAAGCAGTTTGTGCGTCTGCCGTCTCCTACCTTGCTGGCTTGCCAACTTGGCTGCTTGCTTCCCCGACGCCCTCCGACACGTGTAGACGCCTGCGCAGTTGGTCGTACAGGCCCGGGACTGGCGATACAGAGCCAGGAATGTGCCCGGGGTTCTAACCACAATGACACGTCTGAACGGTCGATGGGCTGCATCGAGAATAAGAACTAATGCCGGCCCAGACCGGACCATGCGTGGTTTTCACAGACGACCCTCGCATCTCGATGCAGTCGCCACGCCGCCGTCACTGCCGCCCAGATGCTGGCGAGGGGTTGTGAGGACCGGTCAGCCAACTGATGCACCGCGTACGCGAGCAATGTTGATGGCCCGGCAGTCCAGCGACTGGCAAGTCACGACTTTTCCGTAGCCATCGATGGGGCCATGGCCCAAAGGTCCCCGGCGCTGCTGCGTAATCTGCCCGTGCGCCCGCTTGGTGGAGAGAAGGCCGGCTGTGAAGAGTTTGTGATCTAGGCGTTCCGACCGATGGGATGTGGGGTGGAAAGCAGGTACTGCCGAAGGAATATCCGGCTGGCCCCGGATCTGACCCGTCGCCTTCTTCCAAGAATCGAAACGATCGGCAGGAACAACCCTTTGTTCCGCAGGGTCGTCACCCTCCCCTCCCTCCCCTCACTGCATCCATCGTCGTCCACGTCCTTGGTTTTCCGAACCTGCGAGTCTGCGTCGTCCCACTCTTTCGAAGGTGCCGCGCGCCCACCACCCCCACACCCCTGGGTGCGTCGTCTTGTCGAGGCCTCTTGGCGGGTATATCCACGATGTATAGTCGTATACCCTACGGGCGGGGCAAGAATCTGCGTCCTGGCCAAGAATACGAGTACTGTTGGTCAGTAGTCACCGCCGGGCCACTTCCCATGCAGTAATGACGTGGTCCGAGTGGTCTCCGGACGGCGTCTGCGACTGGCTTCCCACCGGTACTCCAGCCCCTCGCTCCGGTTAATGCCTCAGGGCGTCGGCGCCAGCGGCGAGGCTCACTCAAGTGCCATGGCAGCCATTCACGAGCGGGCAGCACCAGAGTCAGGAGTGTCTTCCTTCTCGTCGGCCCCTTCGCTGCTGAGCTGGTCCGCGGGAGTCTTTCCGAAGTTCCCCGTCTCCGTGCAACAGCCTCTTAGATCACCCGCCGTATCCCAAAGCCGCAGCGAACCCGAAATGTGACGGCACCAACCGCGTGGCAAGGTGACGGGCTCATCGGTCCGAACGAGATCAATAAGTCATATATGTTAGTTCTACCATGCACTGATGGAACGGTCGAGGCTTCCCCTCGAAGCACGGCGCTGTTCTCATTGGACCGAAGTGCCGCGTTCGTTTGCTTCTGGGCTTTGGGAGGATTTGTCAGTCCTTAGTTGTTTGCGCTGGTCCCCACAAGAAGCCGGAGCAAGACGGGGAAGTGCAAACGTCAACAAGTTTGCCAACCAGTACGGTGTAGTACTCCGGAACTCACACATTCCCGCGATCGCAGGCCGTAAACGGATCCGGAAAATGACGGAGAGGCGATCGGGCGGGCGGGCTAGCTGGTTAGTCCTGGTCGCCGCGGATGCCACCCGGACCCCCCTCACATCCACCCCCCCCCCCCCCCCCATGGGATCGAGGCCGAGCTCTGCTGCCGAGAAGGTGAGCGCTGAGTATCTGCAGCCTAGTTCCAGCCGGAAGCAAGCAGCAAGAGCAGGCAAACGTTTCGCCGAGGCTTCCGAGAGCAAGGAGAAGAGGGTAGCCAACCCACCAACCGCCTTGGGCAGCTCATATACACCCTTGTTGTTCCCAGACTCCAGTATTCAGAGGTTCGACTGCACGATAGACCGATTGAACTCGACGGCGGCCTCGTAGGTTCCGCACGTACGCCTGGGCACGCCCTGGGATGCATATATGAGCGGTTAGCTCTTGCCCAGGTGTTGTCGCCGAGTCGAGACAACAAGTGACTGGCGATCCCACCATCTCTTGCAGTCTGGCCGGTGCTCGCTTCGTTCCCAGGGGCGTGCCGTGCCATATCCCCTAGTCCTAGTCGCCGCTGCGACCGCAAGCCGGGGTCGAATCGGTATTCGCCCTCGAGCTGCCACGATGAATCACCGCCGACATGTGGAGGCAGCATGGGAGGGAGCCAAGTTAATCGAAGACGCTCTTAGCACCGTCCTCACATGGATGGAGTATGGCAAGAGGAATACGCAGGCAATGGCCAGGAATCCAGAATAGGTAGCTTTTGGTAGGTTTTGGGTGGGAAAATGGGTGGTTTACGTGGAGGTTAAGTAGTCGCGGTCAATACTATCAAGACGGCAGTGCCGCCCTGTGCACCTTCCCTGTGCTTCCTTGTGCACCACCTTCCCTTCCCATATGGGACAGCATTAAACCCCATTACCCCGCTGCTGTGTCACTCGCTAACCACGGTCTGACATTAATCGACCTGGGACTTGGAACTCTGGCACCGCGGCCGGTTGTTTCTTCCCCAAGATCGTCAACAGTTTACAGAAACACGGCCGACGATCATTTGGCCTATCCATTCCACACCATGGCCGGCCAGCCCCTTGCCCACCTCATTATCGAGGGGCTTCTTCACCCAAACGCCGGTACTGGCTTGGGTCATTCAGCCAGCCACCGCGCCCACTCCCCACGGCGTGCCTTCTCGCGGCCACAAGCGTGAGGCAGGCACCCTTTGAGGCTGGCTGCGCAATCGCTCAGCTGCGCCATCGAGGCTGGGGATCTGACAAGGCGACCCCGGCGAGAGCGTTCCAGAAATAGCACGGTGGCGCCTGGTGCCTCTGTGTCCCTCGCTTTCTCGTAACAGAAGGTAACGTGGTAAGAATGTCTTACGCTCGCCAGACTCTGCCCCGGGCAAGAAAACAGGCACCAGGCCATGTGCGACCAGGACGATACAGCCGCTTACGATGCATCTCGGCCTCTTGTTCCTCGTTCGGGAAAGGCCATGACGCCGTGCTTGTTCAACACGAGATTCGTTGGCTCCATGCCTCGAAAAGGCCTCATCCGCATCCGGATGGTGGTGATGGAAAAACCACACGCTCCCAGCCTCTTTCATCAGTCGCCCGAACCGATACGGACTTTGGGTGCAATAAACCCACCCAATCACGGCAATGGTGGTGCGCAAAAGACCGGCAGGACGACGGGCTGGCCCTATCGGCGACCCATGCTCGCTCGGCTCGCTATCACGCCACCGGTTCGAGGGCCGTGACTCAGCACCTTCGAATCGCTTGTGTTGTGACTGGAATTTTCCATCGCCAGTGGGCCGGCACAAAAACTTGTCGCTGGGGGGGAAGGGGAACTTTGTGGTCAATATCGACCTTTCTTCAACTGTCCAAGTGCCCGTTAGTAGCGTGCCGCGCGGTGAAGCCATGTGGATGGGCATACTCAGTATCTGTCTCGGTACCGCTATCGCGCCCCGGCCAGATGGGCGGCCGAAGTCGCAACTGGTGAGGCCCCTCTGGCTCGCATCATGCGGTCGTACAGCATCAAGGCCCAGTTCTCGTGATCGGCCTCACGCAAATGGCACCGAGCCCGGCCAAAACCCGATAGACCGATGTTTTGGTGGATATGAGCCATGGTCGTGACGAGGTAACGCACCAATGGTGCGCGAGGGCATCCGCACTCCCTGGCGCCGCCGGCTGACAGGGCTTAGAGCGGGCTTGCCGAGAATGTAACCAGCCTTTCACACTACCCACGACCGTTGGGTCTGCCCACGCCCGCGGTACATCTCGCCATCCGTATGCCTCTCCTGCCATCCAGGGCAAATGCTGGACGTCCGAGGTACCATCTTGACTGGGTAGTCGCCAGCGGCCTCCCCTCCAGCCGCTACGGTACATGGGATGTCTTGACGGCAGCCCGGGGAATAAATACCACACCATGGCCGGCGTTTCTGTATCGCTTCTGCTCACCTCTATCGCTTCGCTATACTACTAGCACACCTCTCGCTCTGGGAATATCGTCGAGTCTATCCGGCCTTTACCATCGCTTGGCATATTGTCTTTCAGAAAAACCCGCGCCCGCTACACTCGCTACCGTCCGCCGTCGATATGAAGATGCAAACCGCACCCGTGGTTGGGCTCATCGCCGCCGCCAACGCCTATGCTATCCATGGCACAGCGCCCGGCACTGGTTATACTACCACCACGACGCTGGTTACCAGTGTCTATGAAACCTATTGCCCTGTCCCGACCACCTTTGCGTACCACAATGTCACTTACACGGCGACGGCGCCGACTACCATCACCATCACCAGTATGTATCCCCCTCAGTCTTTTGTCCCTTGATGGGTACTGACAGGCTGGCAGACTGCCCTTGCACTCTGAGTGTCTCTCATCCTCCTCCCGTCGTCACCACATCATACTGCCCCCCTACGGAACTGCCTCCTACCGTCAAGCCCCCTACGCCGACCCCCCCTACCGGAACTGGCGGCTACCCTACTTACGGCAACCACACGGTCCCTGTCCCCGAGCCGAGTCTCAGCGGCAGCTACACCACTTTCACCTTCACTCCTCCTCCCGTCACTCATCTCCCCGGTACGACTCCTATTCCTGGCAAGCCTTCCGTCTACCCCACGGGCACCGCCCCGGCCGGAAGCCCTCCCGCTGGTAGCCCCCCCGCTGGCACTCCCCCCGCCGGCACGCCTGTTGCTCCTACCAAGACCCCGGTTGGCCCGACCACCACTGGCTCCGGCCCTATCGCCACTGCTGGGGCTGCCAAGGCTGGTTCCATCGGTGCCCTGGCCGTTGCCGGTCTGGCCCTGATCTTGTAAGACGAGGCACGGTCAGGCTAGTGCCAAGGCGGCATGATCCAGGGCTAGAGTTGGAACTGCCCTTGGTTTTGGTATTTGGTGGCATCCAAATTTAGGAATGGCGCACTTACGGCGGGAAATCGGTTCTATACCCTCCTTTACGACCCTGCAGACCACGTGGAGGCTGCTCGGGGGTTTACGTTGTTACGGCATCTTGTTATGAACTTGCATTGACGGTAGATCGGGTGGTTTTTCATGGCGCATGGCGTCGGAGTTGGAAGAGGGCGCAGGAGTAGCGCGAAGGGGAGGGCATTCTGACCGTGGTACTGCCCACATTCAAGGAGAGGAGGATACACCGTCACCGCATACACGCTCCCTACGAAACTATACCCTGGGCGCCAGGTGCCACGAGACCTCATATAATCTAATAAATTAATGTACTGACGTCTCAACCTGAGCCCGCATGACTTCCACGACCCGAATAGAACCCCATTTCAGCTCCACGTCCCTAGCTGGGCTCTCGGCAGCCCCAAACGCAAGTCCGCACAGAATCGGAGGTGACAAGATGAAAAAGAGGGGAGGAGACGCGGCATATAGTGTCGTAGGTAGGCAACCCCTTCGGCATTGGAGGGGCCTTCGTGGGTGGATGCCCATATCGCCAGCAAGTCTCGCTGCCGGACCTGCTGATAGATACCGGTCTCGCAGTCAGGTTTCCTCCCAACCGAGAAAGTTCTCGCACCGCATCGACAAATGACCCGACACGTCGTCGGGCACTGAAAACGGCAACGAGCTTGCCCATCCACAGCGTCCCAAGGAGGGGAAGCGGTGCTGACCAGCCTCGCGCAAACGCGCATCTGGCACAATACAGAGAGACAAAGGTAAGGTACCCACCTGATGTATGTAGGTAGATAGTGGTGTAAGTGAGTAGAAAGTAGGTTCCTACCGTAGTCTAGGGTCTACTAGGTATCCCCCCCTCCCTCCCTCCCTCCCTCCCGATTCAGACGAATATGCAGGCCAAGCTCGTATTCCCACACGGACTGGGACGACCGGACATGGGAATAAGCTCTCGCGGGGCGGGGGAGGGCACAGCCCGCCTTCGGATATCGCTCTCCCTCCCCTCCATGTACAGATAGACTCGTGGTCTCGTCGGCGAGTGGGAGGGGCGGGAGCTTGCCTCTCTGTCGAGGGTTGCAGTGCAGGGGTGAGGGAGAGGGGGTTTGGGTGAGGTGGTCAAACGACGAAGAGGAGGGGGGGGAGGGAGGTTATCTCATCTCATTCCCACCGCGCCATCCAACAACCCCCTCTGGCCTTTCTTTCTCCGGTTCTACCCCTCCTCTCCCCCCGCTAGACGGACATGGCATTCCCCGATAAGCAGCCCTCCAGCGTTCATTCCGCTGGGTTCCCCCCCCCCCCCCCCGGTCCCGGTTGGGCTCCATCACTCCGAATGGTTGCTGACTGACTCTCGGCACGGCGCCAATTAATACCCTCTCTCGGATGAGATCACTCCACAAGGCGATCGATATGCGCCCGCCCATCGGGCTTGGAGTACAAATTTCCGGGCGGGGTGGAGAGAATGCGCGGTTGCAAAGATGAGTAGCAACACGTGCTGGCTATCAAGAGGTCCAGCCCCCCAATCTCACCCTGCCAGCGTCATCCGCCGATTGTGGACAGGAAATACAAGCAGGGAGGTGGAGGTAAGGAAGGACTTCCTCATCGAGACCATCCATCTCCATCGGGCTGCCAGGCAGACCATACATATGCACGCGCATGCCTACTTAAGTACCTACATATTAATTGGCGTGGTGTTTGTGCCCTCGGTCACATCTGCCAGACTCAGGCGAGACTTGGACGGAATAGGACAGAACAAGATAACGTGGCCCGTTGTTCACCTCTAGAGCTCTCCTGCAGATCGATGCTCTCCCCAGTTCCCAAGCGAGCCGCAGGTTGCAGGCGCGTATGCTCGGGCCGGATTGGCGAGCGGGATTCCTAAACTGCAACTCCATCACATCCCGGTGCTCTCTATAGCGATGCTCCTTGCTCGACAGCATTGCCATGTCAGCGCCATTGCCGTCGGATGTGCTGATGCAAGCGAATACGGGTGCCAGCAGACATGACCCACGGTCTCGATAGAATAGATTGTATTCTTGGCTTCAATGGTCGAACTGCGGCCGGTCCGCCAACGCCGGTTTCCCCTCCCATTGATCATGAACCCCCAACTCCGTCAAATGCTGCAGCCATCCTCAGCGCCGTGTCTTTGGATCTTCGTAATTTCGTAAAAACAGCCCGTCTTGTGGTGAGGCCGGCCGGCGCGTGCATTCCTGGCTGACTCGCCGCTCACGGCGGAGCCCGAACGCCGCACCCTCGCATTCTTCCCAAGACTACCGCTCCGAGGAAAACCCCAGCACTGTGGCATCGATTCGTGATCTGACTTCTCTGATCAGAGCCTTGGCCTCTTCCACTTCAACGCCGTCTTGGCATAGCTCCGTCGCGAGTCGCTGGGCCGTTGGGTAATCTTCTGTACGCATGGCGTGCTTGGCCAGCCACATGCGTGCTTTGCTAGTCGCCGCCGTGACACCAGTGCCTTCTCCTCCGCTACCGGCATCTCCCCTACCTTCGCCGTCGTCATCCGAGCCTTCGTCGTTATGTATCGCTACGCTCTCGCCGGCATTGTCCCCTCCGGACCCGTCTTCTTGCGCGACACACATCTCCATGTATGCTTTGGCATCGTCGTCCTCTTCCAAGGCCTCGTACATGGACGCGATCTGCAAGAGGATTTCGGGGTCCATGTGTGCTCCTCGTAGGCCGCCGGTCCCGCTGCCGGTGCTTCCGAAACTGCTGCCCGTTTCATAGTAACTCTCGGCGAGCAGGGCACGCTTGAGCGCTTTGATGCCGTCCAGGTTTCGGCCCATTCGCTGCAAGCACGAGCCCACCGCCATCCACATCTTGCCGTCCCAAGGGCGAAGCCCAGCCGCCTTTTTGTAGTACCACAAGGCGTAGGCGTGCATTTCCAGGACCTCGTATGTCTGGCCGAGGCCGTACCAAGCGCGATAGTCGCGGCGGTTGACATCGACCGCGCGGCGATACGACTCGATAGCGGCGTGAGTGTTCTTGAGCTCTACATATTCGTGGCCCATCAGGGTCCAGGCAGAGAGGCAGGAGCGGTCGAGTGTGAGGGCGCGGCGGAAATATTGGACCGCCTTTTCGTGGAGGGAAAGGAGTGAGTAGTAGTTCCCTATGACGACGCATGATTCCGGGCGGAACTTGTCCACACTAGAGCACAGGTGCGCCAGGAATGCCAACTTCGGGCGTGCGTTCATCACGTAGAGGATGTTCGAGTAATGGTCCAGGGAGTCGAGGCGATGCGGGTGGAGGGATAGAAGACGGCTGAAGTGCTGTTCTGCCGCAACGAGATCCTTGGCATGGTACGACAGGAGAGCATCGCAGGTTAGCAAAAAGGAGGATGTGGGGAAGATGTTCAGGAGCTGGTCGAGCGAGTTGGCAAGGTTGCTGTCGTGCTGGTAGAGCTCCAACGACGTGTTGATGTGGAACATGAAAGACACGATGTTTTGTGGCAGTCTCGGCATCAAACGATTCAGCTGGGTCTTTTGTTAACCTCTGGCTCCCGCCGGAGGGGGGGGCAACAAACTTACGTCCTCAATGCGAGAGGTCAACGAAGTCATCTCGAGCCAGCATCCCCAGTTCATTGGGAAGAGGTGGACGCTTCTTACCAGCCAATACATGGCAAGATCTTCGTTCTTCTGGCGGGCGAGGACCATGCCGTACCTGGGCACAGTGTCAGAAACGAATGCCAACAGGACGTGCGTGCTGCTCACAGATACTCCAGCCAACCTTGGCTGTCAGCGTCCTCCCCGTCTTCGGTCTTGCGCGCCTCGAACCAAGCCTCAAGGTAGCCGCTGATGGACAGCAATTGCTTGTTCACACAGGCGCCCAGGTCTTGGGGGCCCATGACCATTTCGGAGTCCTCGTCCTTCCTCTTCTCTCCCGAGAGATACTTGGCGTACAGGGCCAGAAACAGACTGCGCTGGCTGATGCGCGGGAGCGCCGCGCCCGTGGCCGCCCGCGTGGCCGAGGCCGCGGCCTTGCCCCTGGCCTTGCTCTCGGCTGCCGAAGCCGTGTCTTTAGGCGAGATGATACTGGCCAGCATAGAATCCGGGATAAAGACGGCGGCGCAGCGGTCGAACTCGCGACAGTCGAACAGCGACTTCGCCAACAGGTATTTGTTCATCTCGCGCGCCTCCAGCGCGGCCTCTTCGGGATCGGCATTCTGGGTCAGTACGGCCGAAGGGTAGCTGCCCATGTCCGAGTCGTCGAAATCCGGGTTGGGTTCGGGGATGGCGTTCAGCAACTCGGCAGCCCTGCGCGCAAAAGAAAAAGCCGGTGGTCAGCGGCGCGGGCGCAGAAGAGCCGGCGGCGACGGGGGAAGAGTGGGCGCGCGGGGAGCTGGCTTGCATACTCACCACTTGGAGGCCTGATACAAGCACCTCTCGGAGCATCTGATGACGGCCTCCTGGAGGGCGGCGCGGAGCTGCGAGGTCTCCCGCTCGTTCAAAGCCATGTTGTGACGCGTGGGCTCCGGGAGTTGCTGTCAGACGAGACGGAACGGGCGTCCGCGCGCGCGGGTCTGTCCGCGAAAGCCTACGGCGGATGGCTGTGGACGAGCTATCAATTGAAGTACTCACGGACGCGGCGCTTGCTGGGATGGGATGTATTGGAGGGCGGGGTGTGTCTAGCGCGGTGTAGGTAGGTACTTAAGTACTTATCCAGTCCGTAGAATGTACCTCCTACTGAATGTGTTCTTAGTGGTTGTGCCTCCTTCCATAGCCTATACCTCATCGAAGGTTACTTAACAAACAAACCGCGGCGACAGCTTGGTTTGAAGTCTGTATGTAGTAGCATCAACAGGTAAGGTCTCGTCGATTGGAAGCTTGCAATACATGCTCGTCCATGATGCATGGGGCAGGACTCTCGTCTGTATCCATGTTGAAACTATGTATACATCAGTACATACCTACCTACGTGTAATATGTAGCATGTAAGTACAACTTACTAATGTACTTTATCTTATTGATACGGCCATGGGGCAAGCTCTACCGGCCATCATCACCAATTAGCCTCCGGTGCCTCCCGTCCTGCCTCCCCTATCGATTGCGATATTCCCTGCTAGCGCGGCTTTTGGTACTACATTCAATGACAGCGGCCCTGCGGGCTTGATAATTTTGGTGGGGTCTTGGGTGCCCCTCGCCCCGTCCATTCTCCCGGTGCGTGACCTGACAGGAACCGCCACATATTATCCTCCTTTCCCTCACCCGACGCTGGAAATCTTCCGTCAAAAGAGTCACCGTCTTGCCCTCAGTCCGGCTGCCCGACCGCGTTTGTGTAACGTCCTCCGTAACGCTAGAATTGGCCCTGCTGGTTGGCTAGTGCACGTTTTCCCCCACCTCGCACGCACCCCCCCTATTCAGTCTCTCACCGTCACTCGCACACGCCGGCATCATGTCCAAGGCAAAGAGCCCGCAGTACACCAAGTTCGAGAATGTCTTCAAGGACAAGTTGGTCGATGAACTGCTTGAGCATGCGCAGAAGCACAACTTGCCCAAGGAGCAGCTCGATTGGTTCAAGAAGGTCCGATCGATACCTCCCCCCTTTGGTGCATGTGTGGCCTAGACCCCCCGCTAACCTGTTCCTCAGTGCCTTGAAGTAAACACCATGGGCGGCAAATGCAACCGTGGCATGTCGGTTCCTGACACCGTCGCTCTGCTGCTCGGCAAGAAGGAGCTCGACGAGGAGGAGTACTTCCTGACCGCCACCCTCGGCTGGATGATTGAGCTTCTCCAGGCCTTCTTCCTCGTCTCCGACGACATTATGGACGGCAGCATTACCCGCCGTGACCAGCCTTGCTGGTACCGCCAGCAGGGCGTGGGCATGATCGCCATCAACGATGCCTTCCTGCTCGAGTCGGCCATCTACGTGTTGTTGAAGCAGCACTTCAAGGCCCACCCCGCCTACATCGACATGGTCGAGCTGTTCCACGAGGTCTCCTTCCAGACCGAGCTCGGCCAGCTGTGCGATCTGCTCACCGCCCCCGAGGAGCAGGTGAACCTGGACAACTTCAGCCTCGAGAAGTACAGCTACATTGTCATCTACAAGACGGCCTACTACAGCTTTTACCTCCCCATCGCCCTGGCCCTGTACTACCTCAACATTGCCACGCCCGAGAACCTGAAGCAGGCCCGCGACATCCTCATCCCCATGGGCGAGTATTTCCAGGTGCAGGATGATTTCCTCGACAACTTTGGAACCTACGAGCAAATCGGCAAGCACGGCACCGACATCATGGACAACAAGTGCTCCTGGCTCGTGAACCAGGCCTTGAAGCGAGCCACCCCGGAGCAGCGCCAAGTCCTGGAGAAGCACTACGGCCGTAAGAACAAGGAGGATGAGGCCAAGGTCAAGGACCTGTTCAACGAGATGAAGCTGAAGGAGCTCTACGAGGAGTACGAGGAGAAGCGCGTCGGCGAGATGCGGGAGATGATTGCCAACATCGACACCAACAGCGGCCTCAAGCCGGCTGTCTTCGAAGCCTTCCTCTCTAAGATATACAAGCGGTCCAAATAAGCTGTAGCTCTAGGGGCAGGGTAGAAACCCGAAGCACCTACGTTGCAAACAAGCTGGTTTTTGCACAGGGACCACAGATCGATACTAATACCCTACGGTCTGAAGAACTGCATTCGCGACAGCAACGCTTGTCCGGCCAGGCGAAAATCAAGATAAATCGGCAATATACAGATGGCAAATGGCGGTCTTGGCTTGTGTGTCTCATTCTTATATGATTGGAAATGTTTGCCAAGGAGATTGATAAAAATAGGACTGCAACTGAGCGGTCACGATGCTCCGGAGATACCCCCTGGCTTTCTATTTTTATCATCGACCTCTTTTGAGTATTCCGGAATGCGTAAATCGGTCCCCCACAGGTACCCGGAAGCCCTACTCTCAGCGGCCAACTCGCCAAGGTTCGGTAGGATTGGTTTCGTGACGATGCCCTCCACTGCATCCCCCCGTTATGACAGGTTGGTAGACTGCCTTCCCGACTCACTATCCACAGCCATACTCCACTTTCGCAAGAACCACGGGGCCGCCTCCCAGCTCTTCGGGCTCCACGGCTGGCAGGTGCCGCTCTGCAGAGCCGAACCGGAAACAAGCAGGGCCCCGTGGACGTAGACGTCCATCTTCAGCTCCCAGAGGTTGAAAAGATGCGGCAACCCGGCCGACAGCATGATGATGCGGTCCCGGAACTGCGGAAACGGGAGCAGGTCCAGACTTGCATGGTGAGGGATCAGGACCTGGGCGAGCGTAGGACGGAGGCCGAACGGGACGGCGCCGGCGTCCCGGCCGGTCTTGGCCAGGGCTTGGGAGGTGAGCTGGCTGGGGTTGTCCTGGGGCTTGGCATCGGCCCGGTAGAAGGGCGACATGTAAGGGGCCGCACAGGTCGACAGCTCGAGGAGGTCGAACCCCAGAGCGAGGGCATTCTGCAGCATGGCGGAGAATATGGTGGTATGGACCATGCGGCGGGCATTGGCCTGGGGGGAGGGGAGCCGACTGGAAACGGAACATGAACCGTCGCTGTGATGGGGGTTCGTGCCGCCTGGGCTGCTTATGGCCGTGCTGTCTTCGATAGTTGTCTCCCACAAAGTTAGAGAAGGGGAAGAAGCTGCCATAATGGAGAATTCACTCGTTGTATTCTTGGCGTGGGGGGATGAGCCATCGGACTGGGGTGGGGGGTGTAGCAAGGAGGGCTGTGTCGACGGCTCTGGCAGGAGTGGTGCAACGGGCTGGACGTCAGACAAACGCTGTTCAAACGCCCCTTGCGGGTCAACAAGCGCTACCCATTCAGTGAGGGTTTCCATCACCAGATCCGAGTTCGGGCCATTTTCAGCCATACCGGTCCATGCTGGCACCTCTGGCGAGCCCGGGGTCAGGGTGACTCCCTTGGGCCGTAGTGCTGGGGGCTGGCCTCTCGATGTTGCTGGCCGAGGCCCCTTTTCCTTACGCTCCTTTTGCCTTTGCCCTAGAGCACTGTCAACGGGGCCCCTGGGACTATGGTACCCACGTATACAAGTATGACTTGCAGAACATTCGCAATTGTGCCGCACGGGAGACAATATGGGCTGTTCGTTATTCGGCTTACTCACGGTAGGTCTTCTGAGCCAGTCGGTTCTGTTCCTTTCTGGCCGGCGTTAGGACCCGCCTTTTCGATTGTCTTTTCGCGGCGGGAGAAGAGGCCACGGGCGACATGACGTGCAGCCACCTCTGGTAAGTCCGATACAGATACAGGTGACTCTATTCACTGGCCGGGGTCAAGGGAATCGCTTGACCCTCAATCTCACAGAGTATGTGATGAGCGGGGGTGGCGCCATGGGAGGCTAACTGGGCCGGTGCACTTGTCGATAAAATCCGGGCTTAAGACCGAGCATACAAGCTGGCTTACTATTTGGCTTACGGGGTTGAACCAATCACGAGAGTCTACGGACCAACCTCATGTTCTACACTGCGGGGCCAACTATAAGCCTCCGGATGAGATGTCTCGAGAACGGCCGTTACATGTTCTTTCTACAGGAAGGACGGCCTATAAAACGGCATGGCCATCCTCTTTCCTGAGGTTGAACCCTACGTAACAGACAGCACACAGCCAGAACCTACGCAGACAGTTCTGCAACTCTCAAGTATACTTCCTTTATAGTTTACCCCATCACTTTCTTCGTCATGGACTCTTCTACTAAGACGATCGTGGTTGTGGCAGCTACTGGCAATCAAGGCAGCTCAGTAGCCAAGACGTTCCTTTCCTTGCCCCACTGGCATGTCCGCGCTCTTACACGCTCGCCGACCTCTAAGAAGGCCGAGTCGCTCAAGACGCTGGGCGCCGAGATCGTGCAAGCGGATCTGACGGATACCGAGTCCCTCAAGCGGGCGTTTGCGGGTGCTCACGCCATCTTCGTCAACACGGACTTCTGGCTTCCGTACGGACAGGCCCGGGGCGAAGGCAAAGATAGAGACGCCAGCAGCCGCCATGGGCTCGAGGTCGAGCTGCAACACGGCAAGAACGCCGCCGACGCCGCGCGGGGAGTCCCCACGCTGGAGCGGCTCGTCTATTCGGCCCTGGGGCCGATGAGGAAGGCCAGCGGCGGCAAGTACCCGAACTCGCACCACTGGGACGGCAAGGCCGCCGTCGTCGACTACATCCGGGCCGCGTGTCCCGAGCTGGCGGCCAAGACATCGTACATCTACCTGGGCGCCTACAGCACCAACGCCTTCCTGCTGCCGCAGCGAGACGCCGCCACGGGCCGGTACGCGGTGACGTTGCCGGCGCCCGAATCCTCGCTGTGGCCCATTATCGACCCCGGCACCTCCACGGGCCCGTTCGTCCGGGCTTTGGTGGAAGAGGAGGCGCCCCGGACGACCCTGATGGCCTACGACAGCCTCTTGACCATGGGCGAGTGCGCCAGGGCCTGGTCGGACGTGACCGGGAAGGAGGCTTCCTTTGTGCAGATGGAGCGCATGGCAATGAGCGAGAAGACGGGCATACCACTCGAGCTCTTGGACGGACCGAGCTTCATCGGCGAATTCGGGTTCATGGGCGGGGTGGACAACTATATCGAGCCCCATCAGCTGAAAACCAAGGTGGCCACGTCAAGCTATGCTGAGTTTCTCAGGACAAGAAAGCTGGAGGAACTGCTTGAATCGGAAGGCCCCCAAGTGTAATCGCTGATGAATAAGACCTTTCAATATTGGACTGGGACCTATGTTTTCTACGTACTATGAGATTGCAATCAAAGCTCGTCTTAGGGTTAAGCAAGATTAAGGGAATGATGATACAGAACCAACAATCAATAGCGATGCTACGACGGCGGTATGAAGAATTGGTTGTCGATTTGAATCCACGTGCCTACCTCTTATGACGCCGTTAAGAATACAACAGTAAACATGCAGTGCAGGAAATGGTACTTCATTCCAGAGCGGACCCTGCAACAGTCACGGTCACTCGAGAATGGCTGGGTAGGGGGCCGAGTGCTGTCCACTCAGCAATCCTGGGGAGCTTGAAAGCAGGCAGGTGGTGGGACGACTGGAGCACAGAACGATGGTGCCAGGGGATTCTGACCCGGATTTCCTATAAGTGACGTGCAGGAGGTTTTGCCATTATCCCCAGTCACGTTCGGATGGCGTAGACTGCCTGCTCGGGGCTCTGTGGGCAATAGCACGAGTTTGGTCTAGACGTCGGGGGACTGAGAAGGCGCGGAAGGCTGAAGGGAGGTTAGACCTGGGGTTTTCGAACAGGCTGGATGCCACGGTTTCCAAAAAGCATGAGACACGTTGAACTCGTGGATTTCCCAGTGGGAACAGACAGGTTGTGCATCTGCTGCTTCAGCTAGTACCTTTGCAGCTGTTGGCCCATCTCAGTATCACTTGTTGTTTGCGGGCGAAATTGCGTGAGCGATATTCTTAGCCAGATGTAAAAGACAACACCTTCAAGAAAAGCATCGCTAGTGTAACGGTTATCATCTACGGTTCCCATCTGAGAACTACTGTAGGACCCGGGTTCGACTCCCGGGCGATGCATTAATTCTTCACTTTTGCATCGTACTGCATCATGGTCTTTTTGCCGGGTCCTGTTAGCCAAGTGGGTGAGGTACATCTCTTCCTTTTTGTTCACTACCGGGCATGAAAGACTTGGAACCTCGTCGCGCTCAGTCGGTTGAATCTGTCCGCGTGTAATCGTAGATGCAATGCCGAGAGTAAGCGTGGTCTGCGTGGTGCGCGAGAGGGGCGCCATGGAGCATAGTGAATGTTGGAGAGCGGGGGGGCTGGGCATTCGGATGAAGCTTCGGAGCGATTCCATGCGGCAGGAACAGGTTCGTCGGCGTAGCTCTGCAGGTACAGGCTTCCAGCAGAGGGGCTTTGGTCAGGCCGAGTTTGTGTGTGCGGCCGAGTCTCATGCGACGGCGAGCGACAGATGCCAAAATGCCGCGAGTTTAACGGGCCACATGGCTGGCTGACTATGCAGTTGAGTAATGATAAGTCACGAATGAATATCAGAGAGAAGAGGTAGGTTGGATCAGTTTGATCCGGCCCGTGATGATAGGAATGGACCCTATCCAAGGCCTTTTCGCTTCTACCCAGCCCGGATACTGACGTACTGTACGGCCTAAATTCATAGACCGAGTGCGGTAGGGGCCCATATAGGTCTATAGGCATGTACTCAACTGCTTGATAAAAAAGGAACCTTAGCCCAGACCCCACCCCATCCGATACAAGGCTAACAGGTAAGTACCCCCCACTAAGTTACGAGTAGTTAGCATTGATCCATGGAGGGGATGATGAACGCACGACACAGCTGAAGGAGCATCTATCTCTTTCTTCCCACAGCTCCCTTGCATAGCCCGAAATCGTCCCTACGACACCGACACCCCGCTCCTCGCGCCCCATCCCCCGTACCGACCGTCAGCATGGCCGCCAAAGGTGACAAGATCGAGAAGATCATCACGCGGCTGCAAGCGCGCATCGGCGAGGGCCAGTATTACGAAGCGCAGCAGCAGACGCGGGTTGTGGCCGCTCGGTATACCAAGGCCGCCAACTGGACCGCCGCCATCGACATTCTGTACAATGTGGCCCAGTCGCTGCTGAAGGCCGGCCAGGGCGGCAGCGGCGGCGACCTCTGCGTGCTCCTCGTCGACACGTACAAGCAGGCCGAGCTCAAGCCCGACTCGGCCAGCAAGGGCAAGCTTCTGACGTGCCTGCGCCTATTCGGCAGCGGCGAGCCCACGCGGAAGAAGTACATTGGCGAGATCATTACGTGAGTGCTTTGTCCCCGACCCCGCCCGCCCGAGGCCCGTGGCCGGACGGACTGACCGTCCTCTCTTTTACTCTAGCTGGTCGGCCAAGTTTGGCGAGTTCCCCGCCGGCGATCCGGAGCTGCACCACGTGGCCGGCTCCCTGTACGCCGAAGAGCACGAGACGAGCGACGCCGAACGGCACCTGGTTCTTGGCACCAAAGACTCGGCCGAGACGCTGGCACGCATGGAATACGAGTGGTTCAAGGAGGACGATGCCCACACGGCCGCTCTCTATGCCAGTCGAGCCGTCCTACCCTACCTGCTGGTCGCCAACGTGCGCGCCGCCAACACGGCCTATCGGCTGTTCATTAGCTCCCTGAACCAGGACAAGGACAGTGCGCTGGGCGTCCAGGACGTGAGCGGCAACACGGCCGACATCCGCATCTTCCCGAGCCTTCCGCTCCTCAACTTCCTCGGCCTCCTCCTGCTCGCGGTGCAACGGGGCAGTGCCGATCTCTACAGGCAGTTGACGGCTAAGTACGCGTCCCACATCAACGAGGTCGACATGTGGCACGAGCCCCTCGAGATGATCGCAGACATGTACTTTGGCATCTCCAGGCCGCGACAGAGCAACCCCCTGATGGACATGATGAGCGGGCTATTCGGAGGCGGCGGCGGTGGCGGCGGCGGCGCCCCTGCTGGCGCTCGGCGACCGGGCGTCACGTCGCCTCCGCCGATGCCGGCGGCTGAAGGCCTGGACTAGAGACGACCGCTCTCGTCCTGGTGTTATGGCATGCACACGAGGTAGACGATTATGCCCAGTAAGACACACGCGGCGTTCGTCAGGTGGTTCATTGTCTTCGTACGCGCTCTTCGGGCCCGTACATCCAGTTGTCTTCGGACAAAGCGGCCACCTGTGCCTTCATGCTGGCCCGCAGGGCGTCCATGACTTCTGTAGATAGGTACGGATTCGGTCAGCCAGGCGTTAGGGAAATGGCAATCATGTGCTTTTTCGTACCTTCGGGTTCGGCGGGCGAGCGGTTGTGGCTGATCTGGTGGTGCTTGACGACTTCGGCCAGCTTGTGTCGCTCTCCTGCCCTTGGCGTCAGCATTCTGTAGCAAAGCCTGGGGGGGGGGCAGCATGCCGGGCCCGTCGTACGCTCATTTTCCTGCACATCGTCCAGGGCCTCGTCCTCGGGTTCGTCCAGCGGGGGCGTGGGCGGATCTCCCATCTCGAACTCGCCGTCCTTGTCGCGGACTACGATATCCGCCGAGTCGGACGTCATTTCGGCATCCAGGCGCAATGTCTCACCCGGGTGGGAGGAGGTGGGCGTAGGGCGACGGGACAGCCTCGATTGGAAGAGGTTTCGCCGGATGCCGGAAGAGGCGGTGCCGTTGGCCGGGCGCGCTGCAGCAGTGCGAGCCAGTGGTGGCGGGTGGTCGGCCATGGGCGCGTGAGAGTGTCTGTATGCCCGTGGAAGTTACTTTTTCCTCTCAAAGAGGTAGTAGTCGTTTGCTCGGCGCGTGCAGGGTGCCGGGCGTGTACTCGTGCCAACCAAACAGAAAAACCACATCAAGGTTACCAAGAAACAAACGCGGGGCGGCTGGCTGCATAAGGGTGCCCGTTCCTTGAGGGAGGTAGCACTTGATTATGATGTATGGATGTTTGCGAGATCAATGTTTGCCTTTGAGGCCTTCGGATCCCATCGCAACTATGGTTCAAATAGCAGCCCCCCGACGTGCCTACGTGGGGTGAACCGGCCGCTAGAAAGTAATGTAGTACCTAAGGTACTTCTTACATCCCATCCTACATATGTAGGTACATAAGTATACATCCATCATAACCGAACGATCCACGAGAGGGTTTTCAGGTCTTTGGGGGTGCGAGCGACCTACCTGATCCCTGTGCTTCCTGGGAAAGAGAGTCGGTCTACGTAGTACAAAGCCGAAGTGAGGGACCCCCTAGCGTGTACCCCTCCAACACTCAGCCCGCCTACCGTCCAACTCAAATACTCGCGGTAACACCCTCACTTCGACTCTCCATGAGTACATGTTGAGTGGGAGCTGCGATCCACCATCACCAAACCCGCTAAACAGCACTGTAGGCCGGCGGCGCCTTGTGCAGAGAGAGGTAGGTTGGATCTTACCTTTAACCCCCCCCCCCAAATGCGTGCCAGGCTCATGCACAGTTGGAACAGACGGACTGGACCACGGCATCGTGTCAACCTGTGCATACATCGCCGGAAATCTACCTGCGTATCCGCAATGCCCGAGCTGTTCAACATACAGCCCATCGGCCGCTTCACTGGCGACGCCCAGTCGGTCAAGCGCCCCAGGGTAAGAGAATCATCCATTCCCTCTGCTGGGTGTGCCCCGGCCGAACTCGAGCCCCTCCACCCTTGTATCCCGACTTGCTACCTACATACTTTACCTACATTGCTACAAAGCTGCCGCTGCCGCAGCCGCAGCCGCACGCATAGGCGGCTGTGTATGTAATTCCGATAGACTCCTGACTTCTCTAAACGGAACGCATAGGAAATTGCCTGCTTCTCATACGACGACAAGCACGAATTTCACCTGGACGACTCCAGCCTGAGATGGTACTACCCGCACAACTTGCTGCCCGCGGACCTCTCCAAGGGTTTCGAGACCTTTGACAAGCACGATGACTCGGGCGACGAGCATCTCGACAGCCTCCTGAAGACCATCATCTCGCATGAGCAGGAGGAGGGCAAGAAGATCGATGCCCAACTGGTCACCTGGCGTGGCATGATGACCAAGGTTCCCCGCCCCTGCCCGTGTATCCTTTTGCCCGTTCTTTTACTCGGCCGACTGACGCGAAACCAGATCATGTCCGCCCCTTTTGACGACAGAGACGGGTAGGTTGATGATGATGATGATGATGGAAGCAACCCCCTTACCACCACGGCAGCAGCTGATGAGGCCCTCTGTGAAGCTTCGAGATGAACGCGACCTTATACCAAGTGAGTTACGCCGACCCCCCCTGCCGTGACTCAAGACTCACCGTGGAACCCAGGACTGCATGTACGCATTACCGATTCCTCCGCTACTGCATAGGTACTGAAACTTCATACTGACCTTGACCCCCCCCAGCTTCGTCGAAGAGAACCACGCCTACAAGGTAGCCTCACAACAACAGCAGCGGCAGCAACAGCAGAACAACGGCAAACGCCGGGGGCAGTTCTCGCCAGAGGTCATGACATACTGGGGTTAGGACCGGTGCACCCCGTCACGTCTAGCTCGAGACTGACGCCTTTCCAGGCTACAAGTTCGAGACGCTCAGCACCCTTCCTGCGCCCTGGGCGGAGATGAGCCGCGACTCGATCGAGAACCGGGAGAACGAGCCGGTTAGCAACAAGGCACAGTACTGCTCGGTGGTCCGAACGGGCATTGGCAAAACGATACTTTGCCTGGGGGGCGAGGTGGACGCAGGTACGAACTTCCACCGTCGCATAGCCTTTCTTTTTTTTCCTCCTTTCTTCCGGCACCCTCGCGCATTCCCGCGAGCTCCCACCACGCCGGACAGGCTGACCGTCTTCTTTTTTTCCAGTATGGGACTCCAAGCCGCGGGAGAAGGGCCAGCCGATCAACTGGGTGGAGCTGAAGACGTCAGCCGAGATCCGGGGCCAGCGCGACATGGACAACTTCGAGCGCAAGTTGATGAAGTTCTGGATCCAGTCCTTCCTGCTCGGCGTGCCCAAGATCGTCGTCGGCTTCCGCGACCAGGGCGGCCTCCTCCGCAAGTACGAGGAGATTGCCACCGAGGGCATCCCCGCCAAGGCCATCCAGCGCGGGGTCAAGTCGTGGAATGCCAACATGTGCATCAATTTCGCCAGCACCTTTTTGGACTGTACGTCTGCTCTCCTTGCCGGCCGGCCGCCTTCCCGGGTGTTGGTTGCCTAACGAATTGGCCCCCGGTGCTAATCTCCACGACAGGGTTGAAACGGGTGATCAACGACGACGGCGTGTGGCGCATCCGGCGAGAACCGAGATCGCCGCAAATCGAGATCTTCCGGGTCGAGGAAGCAGGCCACGGCAAGATTCTGACGGACGAATTCATCAACTGGAGGATAAAGCTCAGTCTATCGAAGCCCCCAAGCACCTAATACGCGGGGTTGCACGCCGTCTGTATTGAGTCTTGTCTTGAACCCATGTATCCTGGTCTACCTGTGTTTGTCCGACGCTCCAACTCGCAAATCTAATACCCAAGAGGCGGTCGCGAATCCTGTGGTTTTGGTTCATGCTTCTGGCTCGTTCTGCTGAATCGTCGTTAATCGTGTTCATGCCCGTACAGCCCCACAACTCGATACGGTCAAACCAGAGGCACCGCCATCTTCCGACGGAGGGGGTCGAATTCGGCTCCGGCGTGGTAGGTCTTGCCATCTCCCTTCTCGACGGACTCGATGGAATTATGGTCGACCTTGAACGCCATGAAGTTCATGAACTCGGTAATCTGGGTGAGTTGCAAAGTCAGTCTACGTGGGTCACCACCAACAAGGACCCGCAGAATAGGGGTACAAACAGGACGGGTGTGCCACCGACTACCACCGACCTCGAACCAGCCCAAGTGGCCGCCGAGCGAGGTGGTGCAGAGCACGGTATAAGGGTTCTGCTTGATTTCGCCGTACGGCAGAGCCTCCTCGGCAGAGATCTGACGGTGCACTGATTAGTATAGGAGGCCCAATCGCCCGAGTACGCAGAGTCATGAAGGCTTACGGGGTCATCGGTGGAGTTGATGGCGAGGTAGGGGATGCGAATGGCCAAGGCCGAATCGACAGAGGAGGCGTCACGGTAATATGCGCCTTCGGTAGGGTACCCCCAGGCCGCGCACTGTACCGCGCGGTCGAACTCATAGAGATGGGTTAGCTTTGTCAGAGCGTTCATGTCGAGGTCGGTGAATTTCTCGATCTCGGCACGGTGCGTTTCGGCGAGCGTCTTCATGGCGGCTGCAATCGTCTGTTAGCCTTGCATCGGCCCATACAGCAAGCAGGGCGGCGATGGACTTACTGCCCAGCACCCGTGAGTATAGGTTCTGGCCCACAAAGGTTCGTTGCAGCGCCTTGTTAGATAGCTCCAGGTTCCATGGATTGGCGCACGCCACCGCGGCCTTGAGCTCACATGCAGCGCCTTCTTCACCAAGATACTAAATGGACGTAAGCACGAAGTCACGGGGAGAAGGATGCGGAGGAAGAGGCCATTCGTACGTTGGTAAGAATGCAGGCACCCAGGGAGAAGCCGAGGCCGAACAGGGGGCGGTTGGGAAACGTCTTCCGCAGCCACCGGACGGTCTGTCGCGTGTCCCAGGTGGCCCGGGCATTGTACAGGATGCCGGTGGTGATCTTGCTCTTGGCGCACCCTCGCGAGTTGATGACACAGGCCTCCCAGGCACCGCTGTCCAGCAGGTTGGCGATGCCGTGCCTCAGGTAGACCTCGTGCGAGCCGCCGGACAGGCCGTGGAGGATCACCAGCATGGGCCGGGCGTCGTCGGACCCCAGCTTCGCCAGCTCGTCGGCGCCGTAGTAGGTGGTCCGCGGGGGCAGCGAGGCATCTTCCTCGTCGGCCTGCTCGGGCGCGACGAAGTCGACGGTGTAGCTGCCCGAGTAGCCGCTGTGCTCGGCCTCGAAGATCTTGCGCTTGTAGTGGACGGGCGGCGCGCCCTTGCTGGCGGCGGTCCAGCACGTCTGCGCGTGGCCGTTGAACAGCAAGGGGTTCAGGTGGCACGGGGGCACCGTCTCCTTGCAGATCTCGAGGAGATTGGTCTCGGAGCCGTCCTTCTCCTTGATGCTCACCGGCGTCGGCGAGGCGTGGAAGTCGACCTTCGCGCGTCCCAGCCAATCCATCTTGGCGCGAGCTCACCGAATACCCCGTCGGCAGTGGATGCCGGACTTCGCTTTTCGGACCAAAAGCAGCTGCTGCGGGACGATGCCGAGGCGCGTGACACGGTGCGACCAGACAGGGGCCTCAAGGGTCGGGCGGCGATGCTCGCGACGGGAAAAGGTGGGAGTAGAGGAGGTGAAACACTGAGCGAGGTTCTTTCCCTGAGGAGGTGAAACGCTGAGCGAGGTTCTTTCCTGGCCTCATTCATCTATGTATCCAGGGATGGATGGATACATAGAGCGTCCGCCACCTCTCTTGGGGTGCTTGGGTTGGCCCCCACTTGCCTCGGGTTCCGAGTTTAGAAACTAGTTGCCGATGTACATTCTGGGCGACGCAAGGACGGGCTTCCATGGATCCCACAAGTCGTATGGATGTATCATCCGACACTCGTACTGGCCAGCAGCTACTACATACCTCCTTAGACCACCGCCGAAAGCCTCCAGGTCCGATGGATTCCCCGGCGAGACCGCCAGCCAGCCAGCCAGCCAGCCCAGTCGAGGAATGGGGGGATCTAGTAGCAGTGGCAGGAGAGCGCCAAGATAGAACCTTGGTGCAGGTGCAGCAACAGGGTTTCGGTAAGGCTGACGGAGCTGCAGCCGTCGTCCAAGAGGGCCTATGGGCCACAGAGGGCGCAGCACCAGCGTTGTCAATCGGTATAAGAGCCGGGCTTTATGAAGCCACAGTGTCCAATAGCCGGTACGCAACTTGCACGGACAAGAGAGCCCTTCGGAGGCGGCCCCGCGTAAGCGCGTTGTCGAGGACGTGAGCTGAGCCTCCAGTATATCCGTGTTGAGTAAAGATCCGGGGCCAGCAGCACATGTGGGATCCCATGTACATACATGCTGTACATATGTATCGAGAGTCGGGTGATAGAGTCTGGGCCCGTACCTGTTGCAGGTACCAGACGCGGGAGAATTTCCGCGCTTGGGCCCTGGAGGCCCCATCACCTGATCAGGCAGTTTAACCTCATATGTCAAGTTAGCTGACTCTACTGGCGTGGCGCGCCGCGTGGTTGGTTGATGGCCCTTTCCCAAGCCGACGTCCGATCCGCAAACCTCCACGGCTTCCCATCGCGAGACGACGCGACGACGCATCCGCCCCCCCCCTCGCAAGACCGAGTCGACCGAGACGGAGGTCTGTAATGGCCGGTTGAGCGGGACAGGCGGGACACGACACTGGTGCCCATGCGATCCAACAAAGTATGAGCTATCGCGGTTCGTTGCCCGGCTCGGGGTACAACGCCCAGCACGGCCAGCCATGGCAGCAGCAGCAGATGATGCAGAATGGCTTCGACGCCGGCGCGGCCTACGGCAACGCGCAGTATCAACCGCAGCACCGGCAGTCCTACCCAGCCCAGCCGCAGCCGCAGCAACAACAACAACCTCCTCAACAACACCAACAGCAACAGCAGCCATCTCAGTATGCGCAATACCACCACAACGCGGGCTTCATGCCCGTCGGTGTGGCATATCCACAGCCGCCGCCACAGCAGCAACAACCGCAGCACCACCAGATGGCGAATGCGAACTACTCGGCCGTCCACGCGAACCAGTTCTATAATTACGAAGCCTCCTTCGACCAACAAGCATCGCGACCGCAACACCTGAACGATCAAACGCCGCCGAACTATGGACAGCAAGTCGGACAGGTACATGGCTTCGTCCAGCAGCAGCAGCAGCAGCAGCAACAACAGAGGCAACGCCAGCAGCAGCAGCAGCAGCAGCAGCAGCAGCAGCAGCAACAGCAACAACAACATATGCTGGCTCAGCAATCGCGCAACTCGTACTCGCAACAAGCCCAGCACAATCACATCCAGCAACAATATCAGCAGGCACACCAACAGCAAGCCCGCCAGCTATCGAATCACCACCTGCACCAACAGCCGCCGCA
This sequence comes from Nigrospora osmanthi, assembly GCA_029489945.1. Taxonomy (NCBI): domain Eukaryota; kingdom Fungi; phylum Ascomycota; class Sordariomycetes; order Amphisphaeriales; family Apiosporaceae; genus Nigrospora; species Nigrospora osmanthi. The sequence goes on along the minus strand of CP120503.1, from coordinate 1,069,416 downwards.
ACCACAACATCAGCAGCATGTTATGAACTGGCAGCAGATGCCCCCTCCTCAGCCTGCGCCATCCCCCACGCTGTCCTACCAAGCGAGTCCGCAACCCCAGCATCAACAATACCCGACCCCGAACATCCCCCGCCCCCCGAGTGCTCAACGTACGCCGACCGTTCAGCATGCGCCGACTACCCACCAGGCACCGAGTACCCAGCATACACCAACAATCCAGCCGGCACCCGTGCTCTCGCAAACGTCCAGTGTTCAGCAGGCGCCCGGCGTTCCGCAGACGCCCAACATCCCGACTATATCGGATCTCCAGCACACTCCAAACGCGCAACAAACGTCCAACGTTCAGAACACACCCAATGCTTTGCATACACCAAACGCCCAGCTCGTGGGTATGCAACATACACCGCAACAAGCACATGTTGCACTCCAGCCTCGGCATCAGCAGCAACAGCACCAGCACCAGCAGACACCGCCGGCCCAACGTCAGCAGCCACAGCATACGCCGCAACCAGCGCACGCCGTGCTCCAGTCCCAGCCCCAACAGCTTCCTCAGCAGCAGGCGCCCTCTCGAGTCAACTCGCCACATGTCAACTCGCCCGTCATGGCACAGTCGCCTCACCATCCGCAGCAGTTGGTGCAGAATACCAGCAGCAGGAATGCCAGCGTCAGTGCTGCCAGCGCGAGACTGGAGCATGCCGCGCGCGTGTCGGCGAGCCCGCGCCCGGCGACGCAAGGACTGACCCGGAGCCCCAGTGTGAGCTCCACGAGATCCGCTGCCCCCGCCCCCGGACTGGTGCCCCATCACCCAGACATGCCCTCGGTGTTAATCCTCGCGGCCGAGGAGATGTTCCAGAAGGCACGAAGTGGGGTACTCCAGGTGGCAGACTCGCTGAGTCCCGAGATGGTGGAGGAATATCATAAACTCATCGCGACTGGCCTGGGCTGCTTGGAGACAGCTCTCGGCTGCAACAGGCTAGCGCCACGAGTCGAGGCCAGGCTGCAACTGCGCTACGCGAATATTCTGTGCGAGGAGACGACCAACATAATGGAAGCCGAGACTGCGTTGACGAAGGGCATCGCGCTCTGCGAGAAGGTCAGTTTTGATGCCGTGCTGCGCCGGCCCCGGCCGAGTCCGAGGCTAACGAAAACCCGCAGTACCGCTTCACTGATCTCAAGTACCTGATGCAATTCCTGCAACTGCGGATGCTCTCGCAGCGGAAGGGAAAGGCCGCTATGAAGGCACTTGAAACCCATATCAGCGACGCAACACTGTACGTCCTACCCACTTTGGCTTCCCCCCCTACTCGGCTTACACACAGCAGGCAGAAACACACGTACTGGGTCTACGCGCTGCGCTTTTTCAAGGCATCTCTGTACCTGGAGTCGTCGAACCCTTCAGATGTGCACGCTTTGGAGAACTTGAAGGCCATTATGGAGATGGCTTTGCAGCGGCGTGACTATATTGTTTTCATCCTGGCCTCTCTGCTCGAAGGCCTCAGCCTGCTGAAGCACATGAAAGACGACAGCATTATGAGGATACAGGGCTGCATCGCGCAGTGCCAAAAGTACCAGCTCGATGAAGTGCCGCGCGTCCCTCAGGTCGAAGTCTTATTGCTCATGCTGGATTTTGCATGCAGTCTGCACCAGAAGTCCCCCGTGACCATAACGCAGAAACTTCAGAAACTGCAAAATCACATTGACGCTTCGTTAGGGAACAACCAGTGGAGCCTCAGCGACTCGCAGGTCCTCTTGCCGATAAAACGACATATGAGTGGCAAGCAATTCATCAGCGAGGACACTCGCGGAATTCTACGCCCGGGCCTCGAGCACGAGGAGTGTGACTACCTCGTCATGTCCTTCTGGAGCAAGATGGAAGCATTCGTCATGACGTAGGTCCATGGGATCAGCTACGTCCAAACGCGCGGATGGCTGACACGGAAACAGGTATACGTATAGCGGCCTCGGCTCGCTGTATCGCCAGCCACGGATTGACAAGATGATCTTCGATTTGTGGGACGAGGCCCTCGAGCAACTCGAGAAGAGTGAGTCACGCTGACGCCCCGGATTGCCACGAAGAGCTGCTGATGGTGTCTCAGACCAGCACAACATGAGAGCCTCACCCACGTGCTTGCAGGACGCCATACGCAGCGCGGAATGGCGGCGAGAGCTCAAATGCTACATACAGATCTTACGAGGTCTACACTCGGCCACGCGCAGCCGTTGGCACGACGTGTCCCAGTGCGTCGAGGAGTTGGAAAAACTGGTCCAATCCCCGCTCAGCGGCATTATAGGGGTCTACTCCATCTATCTTTCCGGCGCCTACCGGCAAGGCACGGGGGAACTGGAACTGGCCGACTCGATATATAGACACCCGGTCCTCAGTCTGGACCATGACGGGGGGCCGCAGCAAGCCTGCAAGCAAGCCGAGTCGGACGTGCGGTTGCTTGCGGCCTTCAATCGCATATGGATCATGCAGCACGAGGACCGACGCGACGACCAGACGACCAACGAGTTGCTCGAACAGCTGAGGCCGCTGTGTCAAAATCACCCGAATCAGGAGATTCGCACCCTATGGCACCTTGTTATCGCCGCGACGCAAACCAACCCCCCACTCCCGGTGACGTCGCTGAAGACGAATCTTTCGTTGGCACTGAACGGGGCCAAGGTCCTCGGCGATGTGCAAACGCTGTCTATGGCGCTTAACCTCATGCGGGCGAAGCTGTTCCACGACATCATCGGGGACCAAGCGCTCAAGAGCGCCAAAGCAGGGGCGGCACAAGCGAAGAGGAGCGGCAATCTCCTCTGGATGAGCGTGGCCGAAGGCTTGTTGGCCCAGTCATACGAGGTACAGGGGCAGCGATCGGAGGCGCGGACGTCGTGGGATGCTGCTGTCGACCACGCCGAGCAGGCTTTCAAGACGAAGCCTGTCGATGGGCAATGATGGGCTCTCCCGGCTATAGGTTTTCCTCCCTACTTGGATTTCTGGCTGTAAGATGCGTCTACGGCGAAGCAAAGAAAGGAAAGCGGGATGTACGCATTTGCATGTCGACCAGTTGTGGGTTTGCAGGCGTTCATAGGATGGAGAGGCAGAGGGGTCAGCTTCGATAGGCTGTCCTGTCTACTATTACCACTCTTATTCTATGGGCAGATTAGGGGTCGGAAGGAGCTGTTGGCGTCATTATACCCGCTCACCCGTTGATGGCCATGGAGAGTTGATGTCAACGAGAGCGCTCCCCGCATAGGCATGTGTGTGTGTACAGAGGCCATGATCGAGGGAACCACATTGAACTATAGTACAGTACGGCTGCCAAAGACGACCTACGGGTCCGCTCGCCCGTGCAGATTGACCCATCAATTCGCCTACGACTACGCCCGGAAGCAGGCGCCGGGAAAGATAGAGAAAGCAGAATCACTTGCGACGCAGGATGGTTCCGGAGGCCCAGGAAGCGTCGGATAGTCGCGCGTCTTCACCGAGGAGGCGCCGCGAGCGATATGGCGTGTTTACCGAGAGGGCCGGCCCCCCTTTTTTTTTTCGCCGCCCGCGGATGCAACTCACCTTGTCCCGCGAGAGAGAGAGGGGGGCAGGGGGGAGGGGGGAGGAAGGGGCCCACGTCGGTCTCATTTTCTTTCTCTCTTTCTCACACTCTCCATCTTGGTCCCCTCTATTCATTCCCGGGGCGGCGGTAGCGAGACGCTCCAGCAATCTAAAGCTTGAATTAAACTGGTTCGCCGAGGCGGGCGCGCAAAGGCGGCAAAAAAAAAAAAAAAAAAAGAACCCACGGCGGCGTTACTATCCACCTATGGCAGCAACGACCGAGACGGTTTTGAGGGGGGGGCTTTTCCGGTTCGGATATTGGTCGTGTAGGCGAGAACGACGGACGGGACGAACAAACAAGAACTTGGGCAACCGGCCGAATGACACGGAAATCGGCAATGGGCATTCATCCCCGGGGGGAGGGGGGGAGGGGGGGCAAAAGGCCCCCAAGAGATCCCAAATATTCCGGACGGGGGGGGGGGAAGGGGGTTTCGCCGACTTAGCCGCATATTATGTATAGTAGGTAGGGTAGCAGGATGGGAAGGTAATGTATGCGCGCATCTGTTTTTGTTGTAATGGAGGCCCGTCTACCCGGGAGTCGAGAGACGGGGAGGGGGGGGAACCCAGACCGGTAGACCGGATTAGGAAACAAGCCGTCGGGGGCAAGGCGTCCTTTTTTTTCTTATTTTTCTTTTTTTCCTTTTCTTTCCCGTCGAGTCTGAAACGAAGAAACGGCCACTCCACGGAGATGGGGGAGGGAGGCCGCAGCGGTGCCAAAGGTCCGTACTGAACCTTGGGATAGAACGTCCAGATGGGAATGAATGAATGAATGAATGAAAATAACACGTACCGATACCAACGGATGGTAGACAGGGGGCGGGAAAAAGAGAGGGCCGGGACAGGTCAAGTACAGCTACATGACGCTCGTACGTACCGCCGGTCGCCGCAGGATCCCTTGCCTTCCAATGGATGGCTTGCCGCTCGGTACCTGTTCTGTATTGTCGAGTAAGTACATACCTGTCGGGGCGCGGACTTCTGCAGTGCAACATCAGCCTTGCCCTTTCCTCCCGGCATATGGTTAGTCTATTATTCGTATGGGTGATGGGGCTTGCGCGTGAGCGACAAGGGGACATGACGATGGGCGAGCATCCAGGACTGGGGTCTTTGACCGTAACCTGGCCTAGCGGAAGCAAGCTATACATGCCTCGCTACTTGCCTACCTTTATACAGAGGTGTGTGTGTGTGTGTGTGTGTGTGTGTGTATCAATACACTGGAGATATTGGTATTTCTCCGACGGTGGTGATCCCAATGGGGGGAGGGGGATTGAACCCAGAAACCGTGCCCCTCCTCTCGTTATCCCACTTCAACTACCACGTCTCTTGTGAACGGTAAACAGGGAAGGAACCACATACCTCGGCAGGGCGTTCGTTCAAGCGACGACGGATAGACCCCCAAGGACGAATCCACCATGAAGGGACCCACAAGTAGCAGCCATGGGGCCGGCATCCATGAGGAAAAGACCAGGGGACTGACATCCCAAAGGGGGAGAAACCCACCCGCGGCCCCAAGGCCCGGGAGGCCGGCGTGAACTCCAGCGAATGGCACTCTCGCATTGGGGGGAAAAGTGACGACGGAGAAGGCTCGACATCCATGTACCTTGTACACACCTACCTACCAGTACGAGCACACACACACGCGCGCGCGCGCGCACGCGAGCGCACGCGAAGGAGCGCCATAACGGAGAGGTGTGGCTCGGCTGCGTCCAGGCATCTTGCTCGATTGGGGGGGGAGGACAGGAGGGGTCGACACTCCTTCTTTCCCGTCTGCCCCCCTCTGCCCCTAGCGGTCCTACGCCGGGCCTGCGAGTTCTGAGCAGGTCCATACGGAGGGAAGTTGGATGGCGTGCGTGTGCCAAGCAGATACCTAGGTGCCCAAGGTACCCCCTTCCTCTCCCGCTGATATAGACAGGGTACTCGTAGTAAGCCGTGCCGGCAGGGACAGGGGCTGCGCGAAGGAGGAAGGGATCATGGATGACAGCCTGCCAGGGGGGGACCCCTTCCCCTCAGGGAGACAAAAGGTCCCCCAGGCGAGCAGGGTGTGGGTGTGGGGGGGGGGGAAGAGTACTTGGAGTGAGAGGAGAGAGAGAGAGAGAGAGAGAGAGAAAGAGAGAGGGAAGAGAAAAGGATGTACAGTACAGTGCCTGCCCACTCCGACTGTCCGATAGCTCCGGGCCAAGAGGGATAGAACACAGGAAGAGAGAGAGCCCTAGAGAGAACATGGGTATTTGCTGCACGGTACTTGCGGGACCGCACACCATCATCATCAACATAGATTGGCAAGGGAGGGGGGTGTCGTTACCCAAACAGGGATTGGGGGTTGTCTTCCCACCCCTGTACAGCAGCAGGTACCGGCGACCCCCCCCCCCCCTCTCTCCATGGATCTCTTCAACGTTTAATGTTGCACGGGATCGATGTCAGCAGTCAGCAAAGGGGGAGAAAAGCGGACAACAGATGGATGTTTGTGTGGGTGAGAGAGAAACCCGTTCCTTCCCCGTTCCCTCTCTGCGCACAGTACAAACTGTGGTACCCTGCATTTTCGGGGGGGAAAGGTGGAATCAAGGGGATGATGTGAAGAGGCTTGGCATCTCAACTGGGGAGGGAGAGAGGGGAAAACGCTCGACCTGTTTTTGGGTAGTGGGGTGGCATTTTTTTTTTCTCTCTCCCATGGCCCGTCTCGTGTGCCTTGGCCCAAGGCAAAGAGAGGAGGGGGTAGTATGTCACACACACAGACATGCACAAGACAACCCGCCTCACCGGGTTATTCGCTGTATTAGTAGCAGGAAACGGGTTTTCCACCTCCAAGAAACTTGTTGACCTGGGTTACAATGAATGGTAACACGCTGGAACCCTCTAAGTGCAAGCCAGCCAGCAACCCCCAGGGGTATGCGGGTTAGTAAGCAATCCCACTAATTACATTGTACTTACCTATCCAGTACTCGTCTGTGTGACCGTTTCACTTTCTCTCCCCCTTCTTCGCGAGGCAACAGCCGCACACACAGATGGATTCCTCGTATGCTCAGTCCATCCATACCCGCTCCCGGGCTTTTCCACTTATTACAGATACAACCCGAGTAAGTACTTCTACCTGCTTAGCTAGTATACGACCCTCGGCACACGGCGGCATTGGCTTTGCGGAACGGCAGGCGCGCGACATGGGTGTGGAACGGGTCCGCAGTCTGGTTCCAGCAACAGCCGCCCCTGCGGCTGCTAATACTTACTGTGTACTACTAAATGTTCACAGATTCGGATCCAGACCCAGACCCCGAGGGGATGGGGGGGGCTGTTTTTTTTTTCTTCTGGGGCTCAGCAGCGGCCGTATGACGAGCTCGTCACAATCCAGCAAGCCCAGCCCAATCAATGCCTTTGCGGAAAACCTGGCCCATCGAACCACCGCCAGCCGGGGAGGGGGAACTCCAACTCCACAGAACCCGAACGAGGGGGGCCACCGTGATGGAAACTCGATAATGCTGCCCTTCCCCGGGTCCTTTTCCATATTTTCTTTTCTCTGTTTCCCTCTCTCTCTCTCCCGCTCCCGCTCTCTCTCTCTATTCTGCACTCCGACCCCACCCAAGCTCTTCTCGGTACAGATACCTTTTTTTCTTTTTTCTTTTGCTCCGTGCTGGTTCGTGCCCTTCCCCTTCGGAAATGGACCATTCAGCGTCGGGCTCACCAACCCCGGGTCTTCAAGTACCGAGGCTTCAGGCAATACGACTGGCTATGACCCCCCGATTCCCTGTCTCCCCGCCGCTTCAGCGGGGCCGGGGAGGGGCGAGCTAATACCGGCTACAGATAAACGTTACGGCCGTGCCCTCAAGGAACCAGGGACCAGAAAAAAAAAGCTCGGCTTTAGGAAAGAAGACCACAAAACAAATACAAGCGAAGGGTCGCACGGCTCTGGTACTAAGCCGTTGAAGACCGGAAACCATGTGGGCAGCTGAAAGTTGGCTTCGTCGGTTTTGTACTTAAACGCTGGGTGGGGGGGCGGTGGGAGTTCGCCATGTTACTCCCGGCCCCGGCTCCACCATGATGTGCCCTGGCTGTAGCCGCGCCGACGGGGGGAAGAGAGAGAGAGAGAGAGAGAGAGAGAGAGAAAGAAAAGAGAGAAAAAGGAAAAGAGGCCGTACGTGGAGGGCGGCACGTACGGCAATGGTGCCGCGGGCAGGCCAGGATTGCCCGGTATTCCTAATCCATACAGGTTGCCGTGTAAGACTACATACTTACCTCCTAGGTACTTAAAGTATACGGACCACGGGAGAGAAGTTGGGACGAGTCCGAACGGTCGCCTTATCTACAGAGGGACCCAGTTTCGCCCTCGACAACGGCTCCCCGCCCCCCCCCCCCCCCCTCTTTCCCTCTTTTTTTTTTTACTATGTATCTCTCTCTCTCTCTCTCTCTCTCTCTCTTTCTTTCCCATGTGCCGTGCGGGCGGGCGGCGGTTGTGCATAGGCGGAGCCCCCGGCCGCGGGCCCAGGACCGTTTTAACGACGTGCCTACTACAACTGGCCTATTTTGCGAGAAGAGATGGGGCTCGCCCAAGCCCCTCCACCCACCCACCCACACACACACACACGCACCCCTGCCTGCCATCCCATACCACTTGTACACACACTCTCTCATACATACATACTATACGTACATACAGACGCTCTCGTCGCGGCACCCGTTAGCCGAACGACGAACCCGCTCCCCTTACTCGTGCCCGGCGCCGCCCACGACCGTCCCTGAGTCATCATGGTCGTGGTCCCGCGGGAGGGGCCCGGCATTGCGGATGGGAAAGTGGAGAGAGAGGAGGGAAGGAAAAGAGGAGCAGGAGAAGCAGGACGTGATGAGATGTGATGATGATGATGATGATGATGAGAGCAAAGCCCGAGAGCCCGTTGCCTCTTCTGTGAACCCCCCCCTTTTTTCCCCATTACCCTTAGCCAAACGGTTTCCTCTCCTCCTCCCCCCCTTCATCGTACGAGAAACCTCAGCTGTCCAACCTGAACATGACTGCCGAGACCAGCACCCCCCCCAATACCGAGAAGGTCCCTGCATGGCCAAACGACATGGGCCGGCGCGCCGATCGCAATCCATGTACCGACAACCATTCCCTCACCGTTTGGTTGCGCCAGAGGGTATGGGTGTGTTGTATGAGTATGTATGTGTGTCTCATTGTCGACGTCGCACCCAAGGAGGAGGGGGGGAGGGAGGCCCGAGAGGCTAAGACGACAGACCACCCTGATTGACGATATGTACGTACGACCACGACGGTTTTCTGGTGCCCGCTGGATGGGTAATCGATCCTACGTAACCTACTTTGCTGTATCTTACTGACACCCCTCCCCTGGGGGCCCTCTTCGATATTGCATGGGATACAGTAGCAGCAGTACTACATAATATAGCTCGGGCGGCCCTGCTCTGCCAGCCCTGTCCTGGAGAGGGAGGGGGGAGGGAGGGCCAAGCGAGGTACATACCTGGACCGGGGATCAGCCAAAAACCGTACATAGTTCGTAGGGAACAACAAATCGTTGCGACGGCGAGTTTCGCCGTTCCCCCTCCCTCTCCCCCCCAGCCTGCTTTCACTAGACCGCACTCGTGACGGCTGCCGCGCCGCGGGCCGCTGATCTTGGGGGGGGACATGCCAACATGGCAGCCCGCCGCATGAAACGTAACATACCGGTTCCCAAGCAACAACCCATGGGCAAGGGGGGGGGGAAGCTCGGAAGCCATCGGGCCAGCGATCGGCACAATGACGGTGCGCCACCCTCTCGGTGCCGTTGCCCACCAATCACGCCCCCGGCCGCATCCGCCCCCCTTACCCGGACAGCCGGTGAACATGCCGCAGGAAGCGAACGCGTCCCCTCCCCCGGGAGACGGTGAAGCAGACGGGCTGGGCCGCTTACTGCCACTACTACTACTACATGAAGTTATACCGGCTGCATGCATAGTAGTCACTTGCGTCGGGGATCAAGGGGTTCGGTAGGTAATAAACATTTAGGGCAGGCTCCTACTATAGTAGAGCGCGTGTAAGCGGGCGTCAAAAGTACAGAAACGCAATGCTCGACTTATATCGAAGCCGGGGGTATTTGGTTCGGAGAAAGAGACAAAACAGGTATCGTGGTACAGCCAAGAACGAGCGGATAGGTAGCAGTTGATGGTGAATCGGCCCAAGGTGCCCTCCTCCTCTTCCCCATTCCGAAGCCGATGTAAATCATGAACGCCTCTAGGATGCGTAGCCAACAAGGGTACCATGCCCCTTCAACCCGGCTTCCAGACGCCGTCCAAAAATGCGATGCTGTTGTGCCAGGTGCGTAGTAACGTGAGACAAGTTCGGCCGTGAATGCTTTGTTCGTCAGACATCTCGTGCTCGTAGCGCCGTTCGTGATCCATAAATGGCGTCCATTCGCACGGGAAACCGCTTCTCGAGCGGCGCGAGGAAGCGGAACTGGAAGGCCGAGTCCAGAGGCTGGGAGACATGGCAGCCTGGGATCGCTGTCTCCGTTTCCGACCCCGCTCCGTCCGCTTGTCGGTTGCGCAGGAGTTCCAATGCCTCGGCCCTCTCGTCCAAGGCCTTCTTCTGCACCCGCGCGCACTGCCACACGGAGCAGATCGAGCTGCAGAGCTCCTGCGCCGCCGTGACCTCTTGGATCGAGGCCGATACCGACGTAGCCGTTCCCGAGGCCGTCAGGATGTCGATGGCCTCCACGGCCGCGTGCACTGCAAACGTAGTCGGCAGGAACGGCTCCGTCGTGTCGCGTCTCTCGACGAGTTGGTCCCGCAGCGCCGTGATGGCGAACATCAGGTCGCCCGCCAACATAATACATTTCTGCGAGATGGTATCGGCCTGCAACGTTCGGGCCACCTCGGACTGGGCGTGCCGGGCGAATTTGGTGCGCGTGAACAGCAGCACAAGGTGCAGCGTGATTAAGGACCCATCCACGCCCTCGTCCGTGGCCCGCGCCAAATTGGGGTTGGAAAAGCGGAACTTGGGGGGCAGGGCGTCCTGGTACTGCCGGAGCCTGTCGCCGATCCGTTCGATGAACCGGGCGTCCGCGTCAACGGGTGCCGAGCCCCGGGCCTCCTGCTGCGCGCCCGCCAGTACCCGGCCCAGGACCTCGGCAATGTTGACCAAGTAGCCCATGATGCCCACGCCCGACTCCGAGGACGGCACCTCGCGTGCCACGGAGAATAGCGGCGTCTCCGACGCGGCGTCGATATTGTCGTTAAACAGAGCCTCGTCGCACGGGAGCCGCAGGAACACGTCGTTGGCCCTGATTAGAGCCGAGCGTGAAGGGAAGAGCCCGTTGGTCCGTTCAAGAACGAAGCAGGAGAAGAAAGTCCGTCTCCTGCACTCGTCGTATGTGGCCCGGTTCATGCTGTAGGGGTACGACGAGGGCACTGCCTCCGACGTTTCGTCCAGCTCCACGTTGAACTGCAGTGCTAGGGCAATAGAGATGGCACTGCCCAGGTACTCGTAGCTGTCGAGGCCCCGGGCGTAGGCCAGGTAATAGAGGGATAAAATCAGCTTCGTCTGCACCAGCTGCAGGCTCGGCGCGCTCCGTTCGCAGGCGAATCGGGCCGTCTCGGCATATTCATGGGCCAGGCGTCTCGAGCCACCGGATGCATAAACACCAAACGCTGAGATGCTATACAGGAGCATAAGGTCTTCTGGGGATTTGGTATGAGCATTGTTCTTGACCCAATCGCGGAAGAGCTGCGCAGGCAGAAAGCGCAGCGCAGCCGTCTCGACATGGTCAAAGAAGGATGCGATGGCAGTGCTTATGGCTTGAGGATCGGAGACGTACGGATTAGTTTGCCAGGCTCGGCAAAGGAGATCCTCATGGATACGAGGCAGGTCCCGTTTTTGCCATGACAGGGAAGGATCGGGGTTTTCAGGGGCTTCAAAGAATCGCAACTCGTCTCGGGCCGTAGGACGGTAGTGGTCGTAATCGACCCGCATCCTTTTGGACGGGAGACCGGACATTTCAGGGGAGTGGTGTGGGATCGCAGTGGTGCGGGGGGATACCGAGGTGCTCGACATGCTCCTCTGCCTGCTCGGCTCGCCTGCTCGAGCCTGCGGGCCGCCCGAGCGCGTCTCTTCGTGGTGCCCGCCGGGCGACGTGACGGGTGAAGAAGGGTTGTGACCACCTCGGGGGCTAGCGAAACCGTCAGTATGTTTGTCCGCCGACTGCTTCCCGCGGCGGGTAGGCATGGGACTCACGCGTTCTTGAATTTGCACACCCTCCCGAACTTCTCACACTGGACACAGCGGGGGAAGTCGGGGTCGCACTTGATCTTCTTTTCCCGGCAGGTCAAGCATGCAATCGCCAAGCGCTTCCTGGGCTTGCCGGCCTTGGTCACACCCCAGTGGGCGTTGACCGGCTCGCCATCGATGACCGTCTTGCAGTGAGTACCGTCGTCGTAGAAGTAGCACAGGCCTTCTCCCGGGTATTCGGCCTGGCGCACGAACCGAGGAAGGAAGTGGGTGCCGGTCCAGATCTTGGGGCCCAGGCTGTCCTTGCCGGGGGCGCCCTCTGAAACCACGTTGGAAGGTGCCGAAGCATAGCCCGAGGCCACCGAGTCTCTCGGGCCCCTCATGGGCTCGTGGCCGGGGCCGTGGCCCAGACTGTTGACTGGCCGAAAGGTCGAGGACGGCTCCTGAGAACCGTGCGAACCAAATACATACTCGTTGTGGCTAGCGGAGGCAGACCAGTGTGTGTTCGGTACGGAGCCCTCGCGCGGCCGGTGCTGTGGCTGGTCGAATTCACGAGCTCTCGGCGAAAGCGGCCCCGGGAAGAGGGAGCCGGCCGAAGGCAACGACGTCCTCGCCCCCGGTAGCCTGGGCTCCAGAATGGTTCGCGGCTGGACCACCTGAGCCGAAGAAACGGGAGGGAAATAGGATTGGGGTTGCGGCCTGTCGGGGTTGGCAGCCGCGGATTGGGGTCGTTCCAAAGGTGAGTAGAGGGGGCTTGGCCTATCTGACATCGGAGACTGCAGGGGGCGCATTTGGCTCGGAGGGCCAAAGATACTGCTTAAGGAAGGAAGCAGCTGTTGCGAGGGGGGTTGTTGTCGTTGTTGTTGTTGTTGTTGTTGTTGTTGTTGTTGTTGTTGTTGTTGCTGTTGTTGTTGCTGCTGCTGCTGCTGTTGCTGGCCACCGCGGGACGCATCGCCGCGGTGCCTGTCTTCAGTTCCGTTTCCAGTCGACATGCCGGGCTTGACACTCATATCATAACTAGACATGGGAGGAGAAACGGGTGCGGGAAGTTGAGGGGCTCTGCCCTGTGCCGGCCTGAAAGAGAACGGGTGAGGTTTAAGGCTCTCGACCTCGGGGGGAGGCGTGTCTGGAGAGGCCGAAGGACGGTGAAGGTCTGGTCTGGGATAAATACCCATCGAGATAGACAGTAGGGCTACCTAGCACTCCGGCATATCCCAGTGGTATGGTGCTTGGTTGGAAAGGCCGGACCGACGTCAAGTTAGTTCCTGGGTGTTGGTTGCACAATGTGGCAGGTGCTGGCGGCGGCTGTTGCTGGACAGGCGGAAATCTCTGCTTCTTTTATTTCTTGCTCGGTCTGAGAGGGAGAGAAGCTGAAGATGTGCCGTTTGGTAACCGAGGACGGGGGCCGGAGAGGAGGGAGTCCAGGTAATGGGTAAGGGTGACACAGGCTGGAGCGACGGTTATGGGTGACGGCGGCGGTAATAAAGTAAGCATGCGGCACACAGGCTGAGTCGAGACTATAAACAGGTCTGACGGGAGCGCACACAAGGGTCGAGGGTAGGCAGCTTGATGGTGATTCGAGGAGAAAGGCTGCACCCGATAGGGACGGGAAGCCGGGAGAGGGTGTAACTAAGTAGTTGGCATATATTCCTCGTCGGTACTGGGTGGCACCGGCTTCCTCTCCACGGGCAACTAGTCGGCCGGCGATACAAGTCGTGGCTTGACCGCGCCGTAACGAGGTACTGTGGAGGCGACAGGCAAAGAGTCAAGTGGCCAACCCTAGCAGAGCCGACCCCGGTCCACTGGGTCTCGGTCCCGAGAGTCGAGCGAGGTTCGTCTTGGCGCAGCTTGGGCACTTGAAGAGTGTGCCTAGGCGATGATGTATGTTGTAATCAGCGGTCTTCGAGGCGAGGGTGGGCGCGCGCGGTACTGGGGGGGGGGGGGGGGTATGGTCAGAGGAACAGGCTAGACTCGTATGGCGAGGGGTGTTTTCTGCTGGGCAAGCCCTAAATAGGACCCGGCAGTCTGACCAGCAGGCAAAGGACCGGCTCTGGCTGTACGATCTAATCAGACGCGGCGGCGACAGGGACCCATGGCAGTGGGCGACGATGGGGCCAAGCGCAGTTGCAGTCGATCTCGTTGTATGTATGTACGTACGGGTGTGGGCGTACTGTGCCGGGGACTGTGTCTGCGGCGCCGTGTGGGTGGGTGTGCCTCATCAGCGGGCGCTCGCTCGCTCATTACCTCGTCTCCCGCGCGACCTGCAACCACGACGGTAGGACCACGGGCGTCGACTGGCCCGCGTGTCCCGCAGGTGAGTTGGAAGGGGGTTGTCGATGGGGCGGGTGTGGACATGGAGCTGTTTCCCTGGCGCCCTGGATCCCCGAAAGGACGAAGTGGGCTACGGTAAGTGTGGTGTAGGTACAAAAAGAGGCAGCTCTAGCATGGATTCATGTATGTATGAAGGTACTTCGGCCCACTTGCCTGGCCGCCCGGGTCAGGGTACGGCGACATGGATGGCATCGTACCTAAGCATCCATTACCGCCCATGTACCTCCCTCCACAGCCGATTGCGCTTGCATGGATTGGGGAGGGGAGGACCCCATCGCGGAGCCCATCCTGCATATACAGACACCACAGTACCTGTACAGGCGGGTGGAAGGGCCTGGCTGGCCTTTTTGGGGGAGGGGGGCCGTCTGAGTAGGGACCACCGGACGGCCTGGAACAGTCTCGTCATCCATGTACCGACGGCGTCGGGACGACGAAAAGGCAGCTTTGAATTTTGATGGCCCACGAGACTATGAGAGAGAGGGAGAAAGACAGCAAGAGAGTGCGAGAGAGAGAGAGAGAGAGTCCAGCCGGCTCGGGCCAAGTCGCAGCAGCAGGGTTGCTTGGTTCGAGTTTCCAGTCAGGCAGGGGCTGGCCCGTCTCCGCGCTGGCGGCCACGAGACTTCGGACGAAGGAGAAAGCTGGCCGGGGACGACACGGGCACGCGCGATGGCAGGCGGCGGCGGTGGTGGTATGTAGTAGTGGTGGTGGTGGTGGTATGGATGAACGTGGACGGGATGGGACGGCATACTCTGTTAGCCCGTGCCTCTTTCTCCTCTGCCGCCAGTCCGGCTACTCAGACGTACCCGCTCCCTGACAGCCCTAGAAATCCATGTCGGGCATGCACCTCGACCTCCAAGTAACATGGCACGCACCCATTTGCAACCCCCCTCCCCCCCTTCCCCCGCCCATCAAGCCGACGCATCCAGGGACCACGAGGCACGGGTGAAATTAAAGAGAGAAAAATTAAAGTCGGGCAAACACCTCGTGGTCGGCAGGGACACAGGCAGGCAGGCAGGCAGAACCGACCCGATGGTTTGCTTGAGAGGCCGTCCGGCGCGGGGCGACAAGAGGGCCGGCCACCCGCCAACCCAAGTCAAGTCACGTCAAACTGCCTCATCACGAGACCGAGTCAAGGTTGGTGGGATGGCGAGATGGGACGGGCATCGCAAGACCGGTACGATCGCTAAGGGGAGGGGGGGCACACCAACAGCGCGCGTGCCAAGAGCCCATCGGGTCAAAAGTACACGGCAAATACGGAAGATGGGCACATTGGCAGGCAAATCATCCTAGCGCGGCCCCATCTAGATCGAGGCGGTGGTAGGTGCGAAAGGCTCCATCGACTCTCTCTGTCTCTTTTTTTGGGGGGGGGGGATTCCCTCGTTGCAGTGCGCGCGCGCATGATGGAAAAGCGCAGATGGCAGGGCTTGGCTCGAGGCCGGGGAGGGGAACAGCCGTATGGGAAAAAGGCGTGTGAGTAAGTTCCATTCCAATTCTCTTTTGTCTCCTCCTCCACCAAGGGGGGGAAAGAGTGTGTGAGAGAGACAAGATAGAAGGATCCATGGGTGTGGCTGCAGTGTTTGGCAGAGGCATGTACTGTACACCCGTTCTCTCCCCCCCGTCCCCATAGGCGTTCCAGATTCGCCCGCGGGTCGTTGTCGTTGTCGTTGTCGATGGCTTGGCTTTCCGGTCTGGGTGGAAGCCTGGGGAGGGGCGTCGGTGGATGGGGGTATATTACGGCTAATATTGAGGTAAGTAGAGCGCGCGCGGTGGTAGTTGTAGTGGGCGGTGGTAGTGGCATGCATATGTGTGCGCGCGCGCGCAACCCCGGCAAGTCTGAGAGGAGTTAGTGCCTTCCCGGCGTCCTGGATGCACTGTGCCAGCCCCGGTGGGCGAAAAGTGCGCCCCCCCCAAAGTGTCGTCAAAGTGGTGCGACCGAGGGCACTACGCAATAGGGTATAAAGCCGTTTAAAGTGGTTCAGGTCCGGCGTGGATACGGCTCCTCTCCACGACCGCGCGCAGTCATGCCCATCCCTCCCACCAGATGGAGCGCTGCCCGTGACACATGCAACCCTGATATCCAAGCCCATGCCCAAAGACCCCCTTGTCGCTTTGCTGGGTGGATTATCACACACGACAAGAACATGCTTGGCGTCCCCCTCCCCTCCCCCGCAAGTCTATAGGTAGGCGTTCAGACACGGGTGACAGAGAGTGAGAGAGAGAAGAGGAGAGAGAGAGGGAGAGAACGAGAGGGAGAGGGAAAGACGAGAAGAGGAGGGGAGCAAGAGCAACAGAAAGAGGGGGGAAGAGAGAGTGCGTGTGTGTGTGTGTGTGAGAGAGAGAGAGAGAGATAGAGTGAGAAAGAGAGAGATGAGATGAGAAACTACACATACACACTAAACCACACACACACACGCACGCACACACATAGGTACACACATACACATCTCCCACCTTTCCCTCCCGAGTACGTAGGTGCCTTGGCCCGTAGGTAGGTATGTAAGAGATATGCATGTCAGTAGAGTACATGAATCCTTTCGCGAGGTCATCCCGGACCGCAGGGCCCCTCGGGCGTGGCGTCAACGTGAGCGCGCGCGCGAGAGAGAGAGAGAGAGGGGCGGGCGGGCGAACAGCCGGCGCATTATCTGCAACAAGTTAGCTATGTACCGTCCGCGGGTACACCCCCAAGGAGGGGAGGGGGGTGTATGTGTGTGTGTGTGTGTGAAGTTTGTCAGCCCCGCGAACTCGCAAGGGAAGAAAAAAAGGGAGGACGAGGAAAGGGCCCCTCCCTCCCTTCCTCCCTCCCTTCCTCCCTTCGCGGCATTGGGGGGTGTGGCCCGGCGGCTGGCTTTCGTGGACGGAGATGGGTTATGTGTGGTGTCGCCCATGGCCCCGAACTCTGTGGTACTCCGATCATCCGCCACACAAACCTGACGCCGTACCGTCGGACGTAGTGTGGGCATGCGCTTATTGCCTACGCCCTTTAGGTTGTGCTGCCCGACGTTGCTTCCCCCATTCCTCCACCGTACCGAAAGTAAAAAAAAAAAAAAAAACCAATACGTACATGTCCCGTGGGTAGGGTGTTATGTCGGTACGCAGGTACTTATGTAAGACAAGTGTAACTGGACGCGCAGAATCAATAAGGCAGATTGAACGACTCGTGCCGCCCCCCTTCCCCTCTTCTGAGCCGCCTTCCCTCGAAAGGGACCTCCTCTCGTCTACCGGCATCAGGTTACAAAGTGTGGCGGCCCGCGGTGGCTTTTTGGCGACGGGCTGGGGTCTGGCTTTCACGTCGTCGAAACGTCAAATCGTCAAATCGCTCGGCCTAGGGGGGGAGAAGGGGAGAACGGCCCTGGCAGCTTCGGCAGACGTCTTGCCGCTCCGCTCCCCCCCTCCGATGGCTTCGTCGGCATTCTCGCCAGCTTCCTATCCACCTCATCGGCTTCGCGAAGCCGTTAGCCTCAGGTTTCCGTGCTGCCTGCCCAGCAACACACAACACTCCAAAAAGGGCCGTCCGTCCTTAGGCCTGTCCGTCAATGACTTGCTGGCAAAGAAATTGGTCATCGGCCGAATCGCTCCCTAGCCCGACGGGCGCTCGCGAAATGGGGGGAGGGGATCCAGTTTTCCCGCTGTGCCGCGCCGTGGCGAGGGCAGCGGCTGTGATGGTCTTTCTCCGCCGAGCCGAAAGCTGACAAGAGCCCAAGCCGTCTCCGACTATGTAAAGTAGGTAGGTTGTATCCTCTGCCCCGGCCCCACGCCTGCCCTGGGCAGATTAGAAGGGCCGCAGAGGCCGGGTCGTCGTTGGGGGGGGGGGGGGGGAGGGAGGAGGGCAGTTCGCGCGCTCTCGCTATATCGCGCCTTTTTGGGTATAGGGCGGCCGCGACGGGCCAAGGCCCCCAGCAGGCCGGCGGCCCTGGCAGCTTTCTCGGGCTTCTCGAATTGTCCGCGGCTGGGGGGGACCCGGCGAATGGGTATGGGTGTCGATAGCAGCCCTGGAGAGAGCTAAGGGGGAGGGCCGCTATCCTAGCTTCCACCTCTTTCTGCTGCCATGGCGCGAGGCGGCGAACTCGGGATCCGTTGGGCGTTCCGTGCGTCTGGGTGCGTGGCAGCGGGATGAGATGGATGGATGGAATTCCATGGGCCGTGCAGAGTACCTAGGCTCCTAGGTAAGGTAGCCCGTAGGTAGTATACGTAGGCGATGAGTTAGTTGCCTGCCACAACGTTCCCGCCGCGAGACGGATCGACTCGTTAGTCGGGGCCACGGCCTGCGACCGGTCAAGTGCCCGAAGGGAGGAAGCGCCGTCCCCTCTTTTTTCCGCAATCTCCCTCGTGCACCGGAGCGAGCTGGACGAGGTGCCATGGGATCTGTGTGAGGCCTTCCCTCCTGCCCTCCTCCCCCCCCCCGGCCGTGTCAAGGTCGAGCCGGCTCGTGGCCCACGGGGGGAGGGGCAGTAGCAGCACGCTGGCACATGGGCTAGTGTCTAGTTAGTGGCGTAGGTCCCAGCACACGGGCGAACAACTGCCGCGAAGCAGAGTTTCGGGACTCAGCCGACCGAGACACTCCCCCCCCTCTGATTGGGCCCCGCGGGGGGGCACCTTCTAAGGACCTTAGGTAGCTAGCTGCTGGAAGCCCGTCGTCTAGCTTGAGCATGTACTTTTCTGTAAGTACCCTAGCTCGTAGATAGTCGCCGTCGGGCTCTGCCGATGACTCGCGGTCGGACTGCCTACGAACTGCCAGGTTGGCTTTGGGGGGGGTGGGAGGGGGCGTGACGGACAGGTTGAGCTGAAAAGGTAAGGCACTTACCACCTCTAATGCGATATCTCGGTATCTGTCGGCATCCCGTCGCAGCTGTCCACTCATGTTGCCATTATTTCCGGGCGTGGTCAGATAAACCCGGCCTCCTGGTACATACCTCCTTGACCGTACTGCCTACGCTAACTACTTTGTCTTGCTTTTACCTGAGTAGGAACTTGCCTACATCACCTACTTACTTACATCTTAGCTACTGCTTACATGGGATATGGGACCTCTTACTTCTTACATACTAGAATGTGCGTAGTACGTACTTATGTACCTTAAGTACCAACCTGAGGTGGTGGGAATCTGCAAGCCATCGATGCCACGCCCGGGGGGGGAGGCCAGACCGTGCCAACCTGTCAAATCTCGCACGGTGACTGGGGTCCTTTTGCACACACGCCGAGAACCCTTGCCATCCGCGATTGCGGCGTTTAATTCTTCTCAGAGCGACACTGCACGGCGGCCCATGGAGCCGCAAGCGCTGGTCCCCTTCCCTTCCCCCCTCCAAAGCCACGTCGTTGGTGGAATATCGTTCGTATAGATCCTTATGTACGTGCAAGCCTCCCGCGCCTTGGGTTGGTCAAGCCCGAAATGCTTATTAGGCGGAATGGGCGTATGCCGTCCCGTATATGGTTCCCCCCCCCCCCCCCCCGTGTGTAACAACTCAACACAACACAACACACACCAAACAAAAAGCCCGCGTGGGAAGCGAGCGACCCGACCTGGACGGTGACCGGCCGCTCCTCGCCCACGCCCTCGTGCTCGACGGCCCGACTCCTTGCTTTGCCCGTCGACGGTCCAGAAACGGGCTTGTAATAAGTTGCTAAGCAACCCCCGGCCCCCGTAGTCAGGGAGGTATTCGTAGATGTCGCCTGCCGGGAACGCCCATCGCTTTGCTGCGTGGCCGCGGAACGGCTGGTGCACGCGTGGCGTCTAGTCGCCGCTGTCTCATCTCCCCCCCCCCCGTGAGGTGCACGCCGGGCGACCCGCCACGTGCATGGCGGGCCACATCCGACGCCCGGCAGCCCGCCGGCTTTTTTGATGAAGGGGCCGCGTCTGGCAATAGTTCCTTAGCTTCCCCTCTCTGGCGTGATCCCGCCTGTGCCAGAGGGTTCCGTCGTCGTCGTCGTCCCTTATCCCTTATGTTCCCCCGTCCCTCCTCATTCCCCTTGTCCGGGACTCCCCCCCTCGTCGGCCGGCGGCTAAGCCAGCGAGGCGGCCCTACTGGCCCAGCTGGGAGGGGGGGGGGGGAGGGGGATCAGAGCCAGCCCGCGCTTTTTTTGCTTTGCCGGGGGAGGTCGGCAGCTCGTCCCAGCCGCACGCGCGCGCGAGATGGGTCACCATTAACACCCCGGCCAAGTAAAAAGTCCCGAAAACGGCTGCCTGCAGCGCGCTACAAGTCCCTTGTCGCCAGATCCAGGTCGGCTCGCGCTACTGCGCAATGGTACGGTCCATAGCAAACCCTCGCCGGCGGCCCTCTCCCCCCCCTCTCTTCCTCAGCCATGACATCAAGTGCATGAATTCGCCGTGCGGCTGGCCGCTATGGAACGGGAAACGCGACGGGACAGAAACAGCCCGGAAAATGAGGCCCGGCCCTTAAGAGTGGGAAAGAAAAGAAACAAAAGGAAGAAGAAAAGATTTACCAAAAGGCCCCAAGTGCCGTTCCGCCGAAATCTCCGCTAGAGAGGAGGCTACGAGGACGATGACAACAACAATGAGTTGCATATACTTTTCTGTGGTGTGACAGATCTCCATACCGGAGTAGTTGTTACGAGGCAACAACCCAGCTGTTTCTGCAAGGTGCTTGCCGACATGGTCTGTCCCTGTTGCCGTGATCGGCAGCCCGCCAAACTGCCTTATTTGTGTTCCCTTGATCGCTCCCTTATTAGGCTGCGCGTGGTACTTTTGACACGTCTTGTGAGGGATATGATGCGCCTTGTGTTCATGCCGTCCGTGTGGATTTGGCAGCGGCGGCGGCGGCGGCGGCGAGCCGGCAAATGACGTTTGAAAATGGGGCTCTGGGGGGTCGATCAATCTACCCATCACATCCAGGGCACTCGCCCGGCGGCCGGGGCCATGCCTGTGCGGCTTGCTGCCACGAACAAACCCGCCTTGCCTTTCCGTTGGTGAAACGGGTTTGTCCCTGTCTCGTGACGTCTCTGAAGCATCCGGATCGACACGCCCTCTGGCAGAATGACACCATCTGCCGCCGGGGTCGACCGGCTGAAGGGGGAGAGCGCTGTCGTTGGCGGGAAAACGAACAGCATGGATAAATTTGGAAACGCCAGCAACGGCTAGATTAGCTTCGAGACCATCGCTTCCCCCTCGGCCGTCGCCTGCAATCTCACCACGATGGGGGAGGGAAGGATCCAACTAGCCGTACGGGAGATGCTCTCGAGATCGACGGCTAGGCTGGCGGGTTGGGCGATACTAGTCCAGATATGTATAACAATTCGGCGTCGAAATTTCGTGCGGAGACCGATGGCGAGCGCCATGCCGAACCCTGGCAGGACCCCCCCCCCCGCCCTTCAGGGCCATGTACCGATACCTGCCCGTGGTACTATACAAGCAGATGCAAAGGAAACACCCCCGCGTTCGGCACCCAGAGGGTACCCCCCTCCAAAGGAGCCAAGGGTTGCACTCGGAGGGCACTGCCGAACTAACCGCTTTCTGCCGCATGTCCTGCCTGCGGCGGGTGGATGGGGCAACCAGCATGCCTGAACATGGAAGGCTTCTGGGATATGGATGGCTGGCTGGCCTCACCACCGCCGGCCGGTGTGGCCTTCCCGCCCGCTTGAGGTCGTTACCTGGACGTACCAGCCCCCCGGGGTTCGTTCGTATCCACGACGGCCGGCCCATAGAGATACGAGAAGGCAGCAGCATAACAAGTAAGGGACGACCACGAGTTTGGACAGCCGGGCCAAGGCAGTGCAGTGCGGTCCCTACTATACGGAGCACGCGATATGTTTGCCTGTGGCGAGCCGAGGCATCCCCTCCCCCCCCCCCCCCCCCCTGCCTGATCTCCCATCTACACTACTGCATAGGTAGCCACCCAGGTCGCCGTCCTTCTAGAAACCAGGCGGGAAAGAAAAATCCTGCGCTGGGCTCAAGCAGGGATGGGGCACGCGAGAAGGACTGGACTGGACGCGAACTTCATGCCGCTTGCTGCCCAGTCGCGGCGAAGCCCGAAAGGCAGGCTGGCGTGGTGGTGCACTGCACTGGACAGGGCGCGAGGTGCCGCCCGTAGCCGTGAGTTGGCCTGGTCCCGAGGGACGGGGATTGGCGAGCAGCCGTCAGCGCGCCCAGTTGCCCATCTCGGTAGTGTCTTTCTCACGATAACACTAGTTCGTGGGCCGTGGCCCCATCCGGGCTGCCCACCGTGGCCTTCGAAGCGGGCTGGGCTGGGTCGTGTGGTGGGCCGGGCGGTTCATGTGTTGTCCGGTACGCACCAAAGGGATCAAGTCCCTGCCGGCCTGCCGGCGAATAGAAGCGTCGATGTGACGAGCTTCGTACAATCTCGTTTGGTGGGCAGACAGGTTTCCAGCCTGGTGATTCGCCAAACCGGCAGGTCTGATGATGATAATGATGATGATGCTGATGATGATGAAGGACGGGTGCTGGCTATTGGCCCCCTGCCGCGCTCCCTCACTGGCCGGGCAGGTATTGGCGGGGATCCGCCATGGGATCAGCGGTCCCCCCCCCCCCGTTTCTCCCGCCCTGTTTCACAGAGATAGACTTCACGGAGAGAGGGCATGGCTGTCAACTACCGTCGCCAATGGCGTGTGAGGCCGATGGAAGAGGGGGGCACGAGGGAAAGAAGCAGGCGACCCAGCGTGCCCGACCTCAATGCCCGCCTATCTCCCATGCGGTATACGGCATTAACCAAGGGAGAGAGAGAGGGGAGAGCAATGCCATGTAGGGCGCGAGGAGAGCTGACCACACCACTTTCTGGATAACCGGCATCTGGCAATCTGCAGGTGGGGTTATTTTTAGAATCAATAGTACCGTTGATATGAGCGAGAAGCCGACAGCCTCCCCAGCGTCGAGGTGCGGCCGCGGCCGCCTATAGTGGCTGTATGCAAGGACTCCCTGTAAGTGCGGGTTGCTGTATGTAAGTTGGTTGAGAGGGACGGGAGGCGCTCCCTTGTGCCGACGATCTGGTCGCCCGGGGGGGGGGGGGGGGGGGGGGGGGGGGGGGGGGGGACACGGTATCGTCGCAGTCATCGGGGAGGCGGGCCACCTGGCAGTTCGCCAGCAACGGCACGGCACATGGCTCATGCCCGCGACGACGACAGCGGCAGGCCAATGGCGCATCCATCCCATGGCAGACAAGGGCACACACACACACACGGGCACACTGTGTCCAGTACCCCCCTGGGCAGGGCGGCGGTCGAACAGACATCCGCTCGCACGGTAGCTTGGTTGATTACTGTAATCAATGTCCAGCAAGCAGGCCAGGACGTGTCATTGCAGGTGGACTCGGACTCGGCAGTCCGCTCCGGCGAGGGCTTCCGGCGGGGGGGAGGAGGGGGGTCAGAGAAGGCAATCCACGGATGCTGTGCCATGGGCGAGAGGATATGCAATTACCACGCCACCGGGGTGGTGCTCAGTGCTAACATGGGACCCTACGATGATGCTGCCGAAGGGTGTGGATCGAGGGGCTGGATCGGGGCCGCGGCCCAGCACGGAGGCGTGCGGCGGCGGTGCGGGTGTGCAGAGTCGCAGGCAGCATCCATGGGATGGGATCCCATGAGGATGGAGGAGGAGTCGATGCTGTCCGTGATGAAGAGCTGGGCTTGGCGTCGTGTGGCCCCCCCTGGACGACCCCATCCGAGGGGGAAACCGGTGAGGCTAGTGCCCAAGTAGCGAGACAGAGGTACTGTTTCCGCTTTTGCTTCCTTTTTGCTTTCTTTTTTTTTTCTCCTCTCTATTCCTCTTTCCTCGCTCGGCAGCAGCTGCTGACGGGGCGGGCCCCGGCTGGCTTGGCATGGCTACCGTAACCGCGCTGCAGCATCAATACCGAGCCAGGCCCTGCGAGGCCTGCATTGCCGTGGGTGCCCAAGTCGCACCAGATCACGAAGGGGGAGGGGGAGGGGGAGGGGGGGGCCTGCGTCGCCGTTGTTAAGAGGCTCCCAGGGATTCATCAGTACCTCCCGGGGCTCTTACTATGTGTGTGAATGTATGTACTGGGATATAATCCAGGCCCTATGTAGGTATAGGTAGATAATGTGGTATGTTCCAGCACCCCCAGGGTGTCAACCCCCCGTCAGCCCGTCCCTCACACACACACACACTCTCTCTCTCTCTCCATCGACGCCATGGATACTATAGAGGGGAGAGGGCCCGGCTTGCCAGGCCCCCGGACCTTGGGCAAACCCACATCTCATGCGCCCACGGATGGCTGGAAGCTGGCAGGACTGGCCTCCCGGGGCTGTGATGTCCCTGCAGCTGCAGAAACATGGGACGATACCAAGCTCCCAAGCCGCCTGCTAACCTGGCTCCAAAGGCCGCCAAGAGAGCCAGCCCTCCAGCCCACCTGCTTCCCGAGTAGTACATCTATCCGTACAGGCCAGCCCGGCATGCCTACATACAGTACCTACGGTACTCCGTACATACACACCCTCGTCGGCCGCGTCGCCGCGCCTCGCCGGCCGTCCTTCGTCTACTTACAGTACCTACCCACACCCTCGAGCATACATACCTAGTACAAGGTAGGTAGTGTGGCGACGATGGTACGTATATACGTCATGCTATACCGAACGGACGTGCGCCTCCAGATACGACGCTGGTAATCGTCTGCTGTAATGCCTTTCCAGATATGCTTAATTCTCCGATTGCTTGCTGTCTCCTGCTGCTAGCCGCGATCCACGACATGGGACATACGATGCCTGTGTTTTGACGTGCCAAGTGTGCGCGCGCCCAACAGACAACGACCACTACCACCACCACCACCACCTCTTTTGTCGTCGGCAGCCGGGCTTTTTTTGCTTTGCAACCACCACTGCCACCCAGCAGTTGACGTCCCTGGCCATGGACCGTTAGGCTTACTGTACAAGCCCGGAGGGGGGAGGTACATGGCCCGTATGTACGTATGTACGTACATACATAGCTGCTATTGGATCTCACCAACCTACTTCGGTGCCACGGCGTAGGTACTGGAGGTAAAAGATCCCATGTATACT
Source organism: Nigrospora osmanthi (assembly GCA_029489945.1). Classification (NCBI taxonomy): domain Eukaryota; kingdom Fungi; phylum Ascomycota; class Sordariomycetes; order Amphisphaeriales; family Apiosporaceae; genus Nigrospora; species Nigrospora osmanthi. The sequence goes on along the minus strand of CP120503.1, from coordinate 1,044,316 downwards.
TACTTTACCAAAAGTGCCCCCCGACCTGCTTTTACTTAGTACCTAAGTACGTTTACCTAAGTGGTTAGTGCGTATCTACTTACTCGACACCCCCGGCTGTCCGCATACCATTCGCATCCGTCAACGCCAATCCACCTCTTCGCCTAAGAGAGAGAGAGAGAGAGAGAGAGAGAAAGCGAAAGAGAGAGAGGGTTCAGGGGTCTCCTCCCCCCTTGACCACCGGCCCCCTGCTCGCGACCTACCCGTGGCCGCTTGGCGGCTGCCGGAGAGACACACCAGGTCCGCCGGCGGACGATCATCGCGGACGAGGTCGTTGCCAGATCTGGCCGCTCTTAATTTCAGGTCCGTTCCCTATCATTTCTCACTTCGCGGTTTGAGCATGTTGACGCCAGACCGGTGGCGGCTCAAGAGAGAGAGCGCGCGCGCGCCCCCCTGGCCATTTTCCCACACGCCCCCCCCCCCCCCCCCCCCCCTTCCCTTGCTCTCCGTTGTCTCGACGTACCCCCCTCCCCCCCCTCTCACTCTCTCGGCACGTGTCGTGTCTGCTTTGTCTCTCCCGTTCTGCCACTTCCGATTTAAACCCTGGCCGGCGGTTTGCTGTTTCGTATGCAGGCAAGCCATCCCGCTGCAGAGGGATCAAGAAGAAAAAAAAAGACTAGGCCAAGCCGGCCACGCCCCCCTCCTCCCCCCCAATCTAACGGGCTACGAAATAGCCGGGTTGTACCACCAACGATTCAAAGGTATCTATGTATCCGATGCATTACAAGCCGGTGCGCCATCTCATTACCTAATCGCACTCGCACATCCTTAAGCATACTGCCCGTACCCGTACCCGTACCCGTTTATTTGCATCACTGTCATTCGTACAACGTAGACGGTATTGACTAGTAATCTTCGGCTCGGGAGAGGTGAGTATATGCAAAGTACCGATCGGGCAGCCTCCCCCCCCCCCCGCCCCGGTCCCTCGCCTGTCTCGCCCTAGATAAGGCTCCGTCGCCGGGGCCGGTCTGGCGTCGCGCTCTTTGGTTAGGATCGCTGCATCCGAGAAAAGTACAACTTCTGCACCGCCGCACGAAAAAAAAAGGTCGCGACCTTCCCAAAGCGCGCAAGCCGTGGTTTGGTGGAGATGTGGCGTTCCGAACGGAGAATAGCAGGAAGTCGAGCCGGAAAAGGGAACCAGACCACCCACAACCCCCCCCCAAGAGCCGGGCGACCGTCCGACCAGGGATGACAATAATTAACAAACCTATGGAACTCCCCAGTCTCGTTCCTGGCGCTGCTGGTACGGGCGAGCGGGGGGGGGGGGGGGGGGGCCATTTACACACAGCAGCGGCGGCTGCTGTTGCTGCTGCTGCTTCAGGAAGCGGAAAAGCCGAGTATAGCTCGATGCCGGCTCCTCTGGCCTGCGCATCCGTCGTGCCATTTCATGGGTATTGCGGTCCCAGGGGTTGGCAGGGCCCCTCTCCGGCCGGTGTAGCCCAGGAAAAGCAGGGGAATTGCCCGTGGGACAGCGGGTGCCCTCCCCAGTGCATCCGTCCGGTCCCCTTCCCCCCCAGTGCCTAACTTCCATCGTACAGACATGCATACATACGGACCCGGAGCGTGGAGGCCACCACAGGAAGGGGGAAAGAGACATCTATCCGTCCCATGTCGTCTCCACGATTCCGCATGCTGCCCTACCGAGAGTCAGGCGATGCCGTGTAAGTACCTAAGGTATGTACATAACATGGACCGCGAGAGAGAGAGCGGATATGGCTGAAGATGGCACTGTCACCATCGCCGCCTGCTCGTCACGCCCGCACCCCCCCGTTGCGGCTGCCTCGTGGCCATCGAAGCACACGCTGCCGCAAATTACCTGGGCTGATGCCAAGAGGAACGGGTCAGGCATGGCTGGCAGGCACTGGCCGCGCTGTGTAGTAATAATAATAACAGGTAGCACACAACAACACAACCCGCGTTCCCTGACGTTGCGCAACGCCCTGTACGTACGGCATCCGACCCTCGAAAGGCAAGTCGATTTGCCGCCCCCATGTAGCTGTGTAGTTGTGGCTCCGTAGACAGACACGACGCGCCGCCAGGCCAACCGAACCCTGTCCCTTTCCATCTCACGTAGAAGAAGCTTGGGGCCGGGCGGCTGACTTGACCAGACAAGACCGAAAAGGCCCCTCGTCGTAGCGTTGCATCCTCGGAAACTGCCCTGCCTCGCCGCACCGTTGCTGTGCTGCAACCGGACCACGATGAAGGTGCCATTGCAACCCCCTCCTACATCGCCCACCCCCCCCCCGGGCCGGCCAAGGTAGGTAAGATGCATCTGTCCCCCCCCCCCCAGTATGCCGTGTGGCTCTTGGCAGCCCCTATTCTTAGACATGAAGAGGCACGGCTGGCCTGCAGGCCGTTCGAGTTAGACCCCCGAGAGCAAGCCTCCCCTTCTGGGCCGCGGGTCTTTGTCCGTCCCCCGGGGGGGAGGGGACGCCGGAGGAGGGAGGACCTGCGCTGGCGCGGAAAGAGGCACGATGAAGTTTGTGTCGAGCTTTTTTTTTTCTGTTTGACACCTCGTATGCCCCCCCTCCGTTCGCGAGCCGGGCAGGGTGGAGAAGCGGTTTGCGCCCTGGCGTGTTTCGTCAGGGAGCAGGGCTGGAAGAAGAGAGAGTCCGTCTGCCCTCCCCCCCCCCCCCGGTCTGTCCGTCCTGGCCGCAGACACAGCCTACCCGCGGGGAGGGGGACCGGAGGTGCTCCCACGGATGCGGACGGGGTCGTACGAACAACCCATTCGTGATGCGCCGACGGATTCACCCGGCGGCCCTTCTTGGGGGGGGGTGAGCGCGCTGGCAAAAAAGCGCCGAAGGGCCTGCCCAAAGACAAAAAAAAAAAAAACAGCGCCGCCCCAATCGCGCGCTTCTCGAAGGATTCACCCCCCGCCGGCGGGCTCGTGGCCAGCCATAGCCGCAGCAACGAAAAGCGCGCGAGCTTCCTCTTTCGACGCTGGGCGTCGGCCGGGTGTGTGGGAGGGCGGCTTGCGCTTCCGTCTCGCGCGCCTCGACCTTCGTATCGGCCCCAGCTGCTACTGCTGCTGCTGCTGCTGCTGCTGCTTCTGCTGCTGCTGCTGCTGCTGCGCGTTGGCGCTGGACGTACGGGCTGACAGGGCGTGTGTGTGTGTGTGTGGGCAGGTCCCGAGTGTCTGGTCGGCATGGGGCCAAAACCCTTGTCTCATACGGCGGTATCGCTGCCTCGTCTGTTCGACCGGGGGGGCCGGAGGGGACACCGGCGGCAAAGCGAGGGCTTTCGACCGCGCCTCGCGTGTGCATCGGCACAACTGAAAAGGGAAAAAGGCATGTGTGGAATGGGAGGGCACACATGCGAGCGGCCCTGCTGTGTCCCGAGGAAGGGCTGCAGCTGGAACCCCAAAGATGCCGGCGCCGTCAGAGATAGCTCCAACCTGGATTCGCCCTCGTGGAACCGCTCCTCGACTGGCTCTGCCCTCCCACCGTCTCCACAATCTGACGCGAGTGAGGCGGGGAGGGGGGGTGAGAAAATACAGATACAGAAAAATTGCTCAAGAACAAAGACGACGGGGGGGCCGTGGCCATCGGGGTCGATCTGCCTCGATTCCGGAACCCCTGAACGGCCAGGTAAGCCGCTGGGGCGGAGGGGGGAGGGGGGGTTCACTTGGGGCCCTCTCCGCGATGCCCTGCATAAGCACGCCGGGCAGACAGCAGCGCAGCCCCCGGCAGTCGTTCGAGGCTAGAGCGAGGTGAGAGATGCACAGCGGTAGCATGGCCGGGACGGCTGACGGCGGCTCGCCTCGGGGGGAACAGGGCACACAGTTTCTCAGGACGCCTTGGCCAGGGCGGAACATGGCACGACGCGGCAGCGAATCCATACTTCCTTCGCAGGCCCAGCTGGAGGAGGAGTCTGCCATGTGATAGGGACAAGGGAAGGGGGGGGCCGGGGGGGGGGGGGGGGGGGGGGACCCGTAGCAAGCGTGCTGAGCGTGCGTGCTACTATACAACGGCTCCGTTGCGGAGCCAGCTCGCACCCGAGAATCCATATAATAACGCCGGGAAGATGAAGGGGGATGCCGCGCGATGGAGCTGCTGTCCCGCCAGCCGGAGACGCCTCCTGCTGAATACTGCCTAGCAGGCCGAGGAGTGGTGCCATGCCTGCAGTGCCTCGGCCCTTGGGGGACCCCCAGGGAAACCCTACCTACATATCACTGCCCCCCCAGCGCAGGCGACAGGCTCCGAGATTTCTATCGGGGCGAGGAACCAGGTCCCCGGCCCTCAGGGCGGGCGCTCGCTCTCGCTCTCTCTCTCTCTTTCTGGTCAAGGAAACCGGTGAGATGAGGCGAACGGGATATGTGTGTGGGGGCGGGCGGGTGGGAAAGGTGGGAGCCTCGCGAGCAAAGCCCGAATGGCGTCGTCCCCGGCCGTCGTGCCCAGGGCTGTTATCCCCGATAGGCAAAACAAAGTACACGACGGAGGCTTGCCGGTGGCGGCGGCGGCGGCGGCGCCCGCTGCGTCTGCCTCGTTCGCAGCAAGGCCAAAGAGACCACCACACGGCCTGGCCGGGCCTGAGGGCCAAATCCACCTGTGTGACGTTGCCGCCCGCGTCCCCTTCTGCCCACATTACGGTCAACCTTGGTTCGCCTCTGCGGGACATCTCCCCTTCCCCCCTCCCCCAGTCCTGCCTCCCTCTTCCCAAGGCAGCAAGCAAGTGCCTTCCCTTCCCCATGTTGAATAGCCTGTCCTCCCCCCCCCCCCCCCCCCTCCCTCTGACCGTCCGGCGCCACCCTCCCGAAGATCCGACGCCGGCCACTGGGGGAAAACCCCTCCATCCCTGGAATTCAGCCCTTTCCCCTGAGCTGTCGCCATTCTGCCGCAGACGAGGTCTCGGCCCGGTGAAGACGAGATGAATCCTCGGGTATGCCTGTACACACACACACACACATACACACACATACACACACATACACACGCATGCTGTGTCGTAAGTGCAACGTCTGAACGGGGGATACCAAGCGCCACGATCCGGAACCATGTCACCGCCCACGGAATCCCAAGCCCTGGGTTTCTCCGTCGAACCGGATGGTTTTTTTTTTCTTTCTCTCTCTCTCTCTCTCTTTCTCTCTCGCCTATGAACCAGTCGTCTAAGCGATCGCCCCCCTCTGCCATGTGGGCATGCCTGCCACTTTCCCCCAGCCTCCATCGGCAAGAGTCGAGCATTGGTAAATTGGATACCAGGGGCAGCTTGCGAGATTCCCTGGTGCGCCTCGTCAACCTTGGCGGAAACAGCTCCAATGCCCCTTAGTTGGCGTCGATTTGACGAAGATGGGAACTCCCTATAGCGATAGACACTTGAATCAACACATGAATCAACACATGCCCCAACAAACGGAAAGTAAAATCTCGTATCGTGAAGAGGCTGTCAGATAGGGCGTTTACAAAAGGAATGACTCCCGTTGGCGTGGAAGCCAAGGGAAGGAGTATGGCCTTACGGCAGAACCAGCCACTTGACTGCCAGCCATCCAACTTATCAGTTTACTCCTTAGTTAGCAACTCTCTGTATCAAACCCCAGGCACAAAGTCAACGGGCTGTGTCGTACCAGCCAGCAAGGCTAGAGGTCGTATAATACCTGGGATAAATTCTGATACCTGGGCAGAGACGCAAGCGACGTAACTGACGTTCGTTCAGCACTCGGCGATCTTGCATCATCATCACCCTATAGGAACGTCAAGTACTCCTTTGGAAACCAACGTGCCATGAACGAGCGAGCATGATACCTACAGAGTCTCTAACACAATTCAGAACCAGCGCAACCTTAACCCTAACTGTAGTCATAATGTTCCATTTCCGGATCCGTTCCCTTCTAATCGTGTATCACCACCATAGTCCTGCCATCTGTGTCTGGTGTCTGTTCTGGTGATGCCCTTCTGACGAGACATGACCTGATCCTGAACATGTCCCGGGTCTATTGCACCAACCGTGTCCTTTCCAGCCAAGCTAAAAGGGAATCTTGCGAAGAGAACGAGCTCAGTCGTGGTCCAAGAGCTTATCCTGCACTGCGTCCTTGGTACCACTAAGGATTCTTTGAGGAGGTCTCGGCATTTCCGGAACGTTGCCCCCGGAAGGGTCCGCAGGGCTCCCGAGTCCTCCGCCCGGCAGCGGCGCCGGGCTTTCCGTGCCACTGCCGGGAATGCTCTGCGTCGGCACCCGGATGTCGTCAGGGCTGCCGATGAGGACTCGGGGATCCAGTCCGGGGATGTGAATGCGCTTAGCTTCATTCTGGTACGCCGCCGGGATGATTTCGATGATCTCGTCGCGCGGGAACTTGAGGTTGGGAATCTGCATGGTGGAACAGTGCATGAGGTAGGCGTAGAGGACACGCAAGACCGACTCATGGGCAATGATCAGCAGGTCGTTGGGCTCACGCTCGAGTTCGAGAATGATGGGCTCAAGCCGCACAGCGAGATCGTGATACGATTCTGCACGAGGATAACGGTGGTGGTAGGGGTCCAGCTCGTGTTTCTCGCTCTCCTCTGGGTACAGCCGCCGGATGGCGCGCTGGGACAGCTTCTCCGTGACGCCCGGGTTGATCTGCGACATCTGGCTGCGCTGCCGCACCTTGAAGCCCTTTTCCTGAAAAGGGTGGGCTGTCTGTTCGGCACGCACGCGCGTGCTAGTCCACACGGTCAGGGGCCGCAGGGGCGCGACGTCGGCACCCTCCTTAGCAGCTTGGGCCGCGTGTTCCTGCTCGCGGTGCTTCAGAATCGTCTCACACATGATACGGGCGTAGCTGCGGCCCTCCTCGGACAAGGGCGCGTCGGCTTTGTACGAGTCTTCCTCGGTAGCGACGCCCGAACGAACAAAAAACGTGGTGCGCGACTTGATGTGGGTGTTGGTCAGATAGAAGACGATGCGGTGTGACAGGTAGTTGAAGGACACGTTGTTGTAGAAGAACTTTTGTCCGGCGTTGATCATCTTGATGTAGTTGAGCTCGTTCTCTTCCATGGTCTCAAAAATGGGGATCTTGACCTCCATACGGCGGAGGTAGAGTTTGGCTGCCTCATCGGGATCCATGCCCTCAAACTAGGAAGGATTAGAGCCAGTAGAGGAAGAGGTAGGGGGCTGGCTGTGACCTACGTCAGGAGAACTAATCTTGACATTTCTGGCATTCTCGCGCAGGAGCTTTTCATCGTCGACGTAGGACTCGAGGAAGAGTGTCTTTGGGTTAAGTCAGAATAGCGCCAGAAGTGCTTACGTAGCCAGAGACTCACTTGAACATCGTGCTTGGCGAATTCCTTGGCCAGAGATCTTCTGCCGCTGGCGGTGGGGTTCACTGCATCATAGATGGCGACTTGGCCGTTATCATGGTTCAGCCAGGCGTAGATGTCTTCGCGGCACTTCTTCAGGATTTTCTGGCGGAGCATGACTGATGCCGGAGAGGCGTCGGGGAAGAAATAGTCATCGGGTACTTCTCCATCCTTGCCAAGAGTGGCTCGACGATAGTCTCCCAGGTGGAAGATTCGGGTCTTGACACCAAGCCTGGAACAATATGTCAACGAAAGTGTCGAACCCGTCAGGCACAAGAGAGGTACCATTGCAAGTATCGGGCCATGGACACACAGATATGTCTATGTAACGTCAGTAAAGATAGTTGCCACAACGAAGACGATGGGCACACTTACGTCTTGCCACGAGCAGGGAGGCCGACCATGACGATGGCGATACGACCAGAGTGAAACAGACGCCCTGACATGGTGCTGTATAGCTGGGCAGGGGCCATGTTGTTGTTATCAGTCACGTCGTGAATCCCATCGATGAAAGTGCTGCTCTTGCGCCGGTATCGCGGCGCGTTGGCCGCGATCTCTGCCGTACTGGACCTGTTAGCCTTCTGTCTGGATCGAAACCACCCGTATGCGGATGAACGAACGACCCTGCCCAGCGCTGGAGCATCCTCCATTCACTCCGACGGGACTTGGAGAATCGGCCCTGGCTCCCCTCCCCACCGTGGAGCTGCGATCTCTTTCACCGCGCCGTTGCCGAGGGTTTCACCGCCTGCTGGGATGGCAGGGCAGAGGCACGAAGGGAACAAAGCGATTCTCGCACTTCTTATGGCTACTGGCTCAGCGCCGGACATCAACGGTGCCGGACAAGTAGCGTTCGGGCCACAGTTGCGGGACTCATTCCTCTTCCATAGTCGTCCGGCATCCACTCCAGGCGTGGTCCTCTCGTTATCAAGACCAGATAGACCGAATATGCACCTCCACGGTAACGGCTCTACCCGGAGTTTCACTGATTGGTGCCCATCCCGGAGGATTGATGCAGCTCTCTTTTTCGACGGCAAAGAAGCCTGCTCCATGGCAATGGCAAAACGGGGGCGCAGCGTGGGCGCAGCGGCAAGTGATGGTCCAGGACGGGGGATTCTTCGTCTTCAAAAATGCAAAGGGAGCTCACACTTACAGGAGCGTATCCATTGCGAGACGGTATTCGGTATCTCGCCGGGACGGCAATGCTGATACCAGGTACTGGACTGGACCGGAGCTCCGGGACGAGTTTACGCCTGCTTTCGAAGACGACGTTTCCCGTTAGTTCGGCGGCGAGTGCACTTTCCGATGCCCCCCCAAATCGGCAGATTAATTGCTCAGAAAGCTTCCTTGGACAGTATTCCGAAACGTTGAAAATGGTTGCCTCCACAAGCTCTGGCACGGGCCCGTGGACGGACTTCCAGTTGCAGCTTGGCAAATTGCTCGGATAGCTTAGGTAAGTAAAATACTTTGGGTACTCGGCGCTCCGACGAACCCGCTGGAGCCCGTCCAGTACGCGACTCGTTCCTCTGAAGACCCGGGCTTCTGTTTTCGGGCGAGACTTTGGTCTGCTTGCGGGCCGAGGCCAGGGGATAGTCGACGACGCGCTGCCGGGCACGAAATCAGGAGGATGAGGAGGAGGAGGCAAGCCGAGAACCCCGCAGCTTCAAACGGTTGGTTTTCCGATGCGGCAGCTGACCGTGCAGGCGACTTTGAAGGATGCAGGAAAAGAAAGAAAGAGACGCAAAGGGGTTTGGCGCCTGGGGGAGGGGGGTTTATCTCAACACCTCACCGATGGGCGCGGATTGAATGCCAGACGGGCTTCTTTAGCTCCGCTGAGTGAAGTCTGATATGGCCCCATCTCACGACAAGACATAACGGCGGATGACATAATGGTGGCCCCGAAGCGGAGGTTATCGGCTTTACTGAGGGGCACTTATTGCATTTTCGAGGTCCGGAGGGAGGCAGGAGGAGACACTACCGTTCACTCCGAGCCTACCAAATGAGACCGGGTGGCATCATGTTCCGTATCATGTGTTTCGTCGGTGGTGCGCGAACATTTCATTTATTCTATTCCATCATGCAGCGGGAAGGAGGGGGGGAGGATTCAGTTCAGTCTGCACCGGATTATGTAGAAAAAGCACCGGGGAGAGGGCATGTGATGAATGGATTGGTTGCGAATAGTGGACGTTTGGCGATGGTCAGGTTCCAATTCCAGGAAGCAAGGGAGAGAGCGAGTGAGCGAGCTGTTATGCCTATCCCATGGGATGTTCCAAAGACGCATGTGCGTACTTGGGTATGTACATAATGTACCTACATCTCACATCTCAGGTACTTGCCTAGCTACATACCTAGATATGTCGGTACATAGCCCCGATAAGGCCCAGCGGCATCTCTAGTGAGTGAGTGCATCTGCTGCACTGCAGGCCCGCCCATTGGCGGCAGAGCTCGCTCGCCCTTCCCGACGGTGACGAAAGGGCACGCACGGTTCGCCACGTGATCGTTGTCACCATTTTCTCAATCCTTGCCAAAGAAATTTTGAACGCGGCAGAGAGCGACTACGTCGACGCCGCTCGGAACGAAGGCACGCAGCAGAGAGCTCTATCCTCCCCAATTCCTATCCTCGGGGCCGTCGAACCACCTCGTCACTCGCGCTTCGCCGCCGCCCAATTTCCCCCCGGACCTCTGGCCACCAGCATCCCGAGCCGTCGTTCTGCGCCGTCCCCGCCGCCGCCGTCTCCCCCCCCGCGAATCCTCGACACCATGGAGGCCAGCCCTGCGGCCGTCACCATCCCGGCGCCCATGTCGCCTCTGGCCGCCTTCCCCTCGCCAAAGTCCTCGGCCTCGGCCTCGTCCGCCTTCGCCCCGCTGCTCAACAACCCTGTGGCCCGCTCCCTCTCAGATGCCTACCAGACCTTTTCAGAACGGCGCGCGAAGCTGGGCCTGTCCAACCCCGGCACCGTCGACGGCATTGCGAAGGAGGTCCAGCGCGATGTCTTCCTGACAAATTACATGCACTCGGGCCTGAGGGCCGACCTGACCAAGGCCTTCAGCATATCGCCCCTGTTCCAGGTCTCGCACCAGTTTGCCATGGGCGAGCGCCTGACACCCTACGCCTTCGCTGCTCTGTACGGCACCAACAATGTACGTGCCCTCCCGCGTCGTCGGAACCGCCCTTCGCGCCTCCCTCCCCGCACTCGCAGCCACTGACATGCCCGTCTCCAGGTTTTCTTGCAGGGAAGTCTGGACAGCGACGGCTCTTTGGCCTCGCGATTCAACTACCGCTGGTCCGATGCTCTCGTGTCCAAGACCCAATTCCAGTTCGGAGCTCAGGATATGGCCTCCATCGACCACGAATACGTGGGCTCCGACTTCACCTCTTCGCTGAAGATGCTGAACCCCTCGTGCCTTGACGGCGGTCTGACGGGCATCTTCATCGGAAGCCACCTCCAGTCCGTCACCAAGAAGCTGTCACTGGGCATGGAGGCCGTCTACCAGCGCGCGGCCATGAACCAGCCGCCCGAGGCCGCCATTTCGTACGTTGGCCGGTACAAGTCGAACGATTGGATCGCCACTGCGCAAATACACGCCCAGGGCGCCCTGAACGCCACCTACTGGCGCAAGCTTTCGGACAAGGTCCAGGCCGGTGTGGACATGACTCTCCAGCTGGTCCCTAGCCAAAGCCTCATGGGTGGCATCCAGAAGGAGGGCACTACGACGGTTGGCGCGAAGTACGACTTCCGCATGTCGACTTTCCGCGCCCAGGTGGACTCCAAGGGCAAACTGAGCTGCCTCCTGGAGAAGCGCGTTGCGCCCCCGGTGATGATGTCCTTCGGCTGCGACCTCGAGCACGCTACTGTACGTATCACTCACGGCTACCCTTCTCCCCCCCTTTTTTTTCTGCCGCATCCCACTGACTGTGCCATAGCAACAAGCGAAAATTGGACTTGGCATCACCATCGAGGCCGGCGGTGAGGAGGTGGCCGAGCAGCAGGAGGCCCTCGGCGTGGCTTCCACCCCCAACATCCCTTTCTAAACGACGATCCGAAACCCCTGGCGACCGAGTCGCGACTCCCCACTTCACCTTGGGGCGATAATCCATGATGCCCCTTTCGCTTCTGCTGTTTTATGAATTGCTACGGCGGACACGACGATAGACTTTTGCAGCAGGAGTCACGGGACGATGTGTACAATATTTTACCGACGCGACTAGAAAGGAAGGGATGACCGGCAGCATGGCGGGCGACTTGGCATGGCATGGCATGGCATGAGCACGGTGGCTCCTCCCAGCAGTTTTGGGCTTTCGATGTTCCCCAAAAGCGACGTCCCTGTAATTTAGGCTGCGGCTGCGATGGAGCCGTATTGTATAAAAAAACCCAAGCCCCGTGCCAGCGCCCCTCGACTGTTCTCAGTGCCAAAGTAAGAGGCGGCGCCAGGAGACTGCGCAAGGGGGGGCTCCGGAGGACATCACTACGACACCCGGCCGGCAGACACGGGGCCGGGGACTACGGGCGACGGCAAGACGCTCCAATGTCACAGAGGCGTATAGTACGGCCATTTGTTCAAGGGTGATAAGTATCATGCTTAAATATTACGTCGCTGAGTGGCTTGCTATCTATAGAGATGCACTCCGGGTATCTCATGTTATTCTCCAAGAATCGAGAAAATGGCCGCACTGTCCCCAACACAACCGGTCGCCCCCTGCCGGCTCGTGGAAAATGAATAAAAAAAAGGGGGGCATATTCTGGGAAAGGTGACACTTGGCAAAGTCGCGCCTTGATGGGCATGAGCAGGAGGCAGCCCTGTCCCCCAAAGCCCGGGTCGGAATCACATTATAGCGCACTCCCGATCGGGTACGTCGCCAGTCTTCACCTTCTGCTCCTTCTTGGCTTTGGATTTGGACCGCTTATGGGCGTGTTCCTTGTCCTTCTCCTTTTCTTTATCTTTTCCTTTGCTCTTGCCCTTCTCCTTGTTGCTTTCGTCGCTGTTGGCGTCCACAATCTCGAAGTCATCATCGGTATCGACAACGGCTGCGTCTCGTAATGGCTCCTTGCTTGTGCGCACCAGCCCGCTCAATCGCGACATGGTGAGGCTGATTCGGTTCTCGCCTGCTTGGCTGTTGGGACGACTTTTGCTGCCGGCACGGAACTTGGCGGCGGCGCGACTCAGTCTCTGGGCTGTCGTCTCATCGAGCGGAGTCCCGCCTGGCGAGGGCCCCTCAATTGGTGTGAGGGCGGGACTCGACAGGAAGGCCTCGTGAACCCCACTACCCCGGCGGGACACACTTAGATAGCCGTCGTCGTCGGCGAAGCTCCGTCGTGGCCGGTCGATTTCCGAGGAGAATCGGACGCTGGCCGTGGCAGAGGGCAAGTTGCTCAAATTGTCAAAGTAGCTACTGGCTTGGCGTGAGACCGCCGGACGGTCGCCGTTGGAAGGCGTGGCATCCGTCGTCTTGACAAGCAGTGCTGTATCGTTGTAGGACGGCGGTTCGGCATCGGTGCCGTCCGTCGAACTGGCAGTGACATCGACAATTGGGACGATCTGGTAGAACAGGAGATACGGCATCTCGTCCTTGAGCGACTGCTTGATGTCGTCAATGGGTGATACGCGCTCCTCGACAGCCAGATCGTCAAACTTGACCCACTGCGCCTCTTCGTAGTCAGGTGGCGGGTCGTTGTCATGCCGTCGGTTGTCGGTGAGAAGTTTGGGGGCCACCCGGCAGAAGGAAATGTAGTGGCCTGAATGCACGGAGTCGCCCCTGTGGCAGACGACAGATTGCAGGACGAGTTTGTAGTCGGTACTGAGCCCGTTCTCTTCCACGTGCCGCTGATCCACAATGAAGTGCGGCAGCCGCAAACTGTCGGGTATGTCGATGAACGTATTTTGCCTTTTGGGCACCCCGTTCTCGTCCACCATGTATCTTTTGAGGCAAATGCCTACCACAGGACGCTGGCTGAAGTGGCGCGCAACCTCCAAGTCATTCTGCGGCTCTAGGTTGGCATGAGAATGCCATGCTAGCTTCACGTTAACTTCACTCGCAGGCATGGAAGGGCAAAGGGAGATCTTACGAATGAGCCTGAAGAATTGCCAGGCGGGGATGGTGACAGCCTTGACGACTGACGCCCTCTGCTTGGCTCTTTCAAAGAGACTAGCGTTATCTGCTTGGTGAGAAGGCTTGTCATGGTCATCCAAGACCACTCTCTGGATAATGCTCTCTGTCCGACGCCTGGACGGACGGACGAACGACTCATCTTGCGGCGAAGTGGAAGAGCCGGCCGCCTGGGATGGCTCTGTCCGGCATCGCTCCAGGGACTCTGCCGACTGCTCACCCTTCTCATCGGTCGCAGTGGAAGACGAACCCTCGGTCTCATCGCCGTCATCCGTGACCAGCCGGATCGTACTCTTCGGGGTAGAGGGCGTCGCAGGTGTTGGTGTCATGGTCATCCGCCTCGCTTGCTTGCCATCCTCCAAGCTGTCCCGATGGACATCGACTTGCGAGTTGAAGTACTCCTCAAGACAGTCTTCCAGTTTGATGCCCTTGCCATCAGTGTCCGTCGGTACAGCGAGATTCAGCAGTCTCTCGTAAACAACCTTGTGGTCCGCATCATCGTTCTTGCCCTGGTGGAACAAGTCGACTTGCAGAGGTAGCAATGGCAGCTGCAGAGTCTCGGTGATGAAGGCGAAGGCTTCGGACGTATCCTGTTGCTCAAGCATTTGGGCATCTTTCCAGCCACATGCTGCCAGCGCGTCCTGTATATGCTCCGTCATATCGGTCTGGATCAGCTTGCCGCTCCGAAGCAGGTTCACCCAGAGTCGCAGCAACATGGCCAGTTTAGTCTGGGGCTCCTCGGGCAGGTCGCTCGTCAGCATGCATTCGAATGCTTCGAGCTTGGCGAACATGGCGAAAAGGAGAGCATCGAGGTAGCAGGTTACGTTCCCGCGGTTCTCCGCCCCGAGCATGGCCGTGTTCGGGTTGTACTGCACGATGTCGCCGGCGAGGGTTTTTTGCTGCAGGACCATGAGCTCGACGGCCTTATCGACGTCGCCGGCGCAGGATTGGTGGTGCAGGGCGTAGAGAACGTGGTCGGCGTTCGCATTCTTGATCTCCAGTTCGGCGAGGCGTTGCAGGACCTGCTCGACTTGGGCAGCCTCTGCCTCTTTGTCTGCTTCGGCATCTTTGACTTCGTCTTTTTCTGCAGCGCCTTTCGGTTCGGATTTGAAGAGGGAAAGGAAAGCTTCCGAGGACTTCGGACGGTGCTGGAGAAGGGGGCGAGTTGGTTAACACGGGCGACGGGCGACGGGCGACGGGCGACCGGGGGATCGGGGGGATCGGGGGCGGCCTCATACCTTGTGTGAAGGGTCGCTGGATTTGCCGCGCCGGGTCAAGAACCTCTTGTTCAGCGCCGTCTTCATGGTGAAAGGCGGAGGGGCCAGCGAAGGCCGCTGGCTAACGGGCGCACTGGCGAGCTCGCTGAGGCTGGCTGGCTTCGTCGCTCGTCGGGGATGGATGGTGGGGTGTCTATCAGAGGCCTAGGTAGCTGGAGGGTCTAAGTGCTGTCGGCACGGTGGAGGGAGGGGCCTGCTGCTTTTTTTTTTCTTCTGGCCCAATGCAATGCGAAAGAAGGAATGGGATAAGTCGAGGCGGCAATCGAGAGGCGACCGGTTCTAGGGCTGCAGAAAATGGTACACTTCGAAAAGTCGCATCGTCGGTGATCTTAAAATAATGTTCGCGGGCCACGCATGGAGCGCGAGAGCATGTAGGCGGCCAAGTGAGCGAGAATTTGCAAGTGAGTGGACGGCGGCGGTATGTTAGCGAGGCGGGCGGGCGCCCGGAAAGCTTGTCCGTGTCACTGCTGTCGAGCGAAACAATGGTAGGATGGAGGATGTATGGGAAGGCACTGCAGGGTGTGGAAACATGGATGGATGCACAGGTCGAGCTCCAGTGCTCCAGTGCTCCAGCTACTTGACCCTTCCCGACCCCAGCCAGAGAGGCGTTTCGCGTGCTTTTGAGGCGGCTGGGCGGAGGCGAAACGTATCTCAAGTACTCCCGCGTACTGCGGGATAGATACCTATGCCACACCCCCAAGGGCAGCCGGCCAACAGGCGTCTGCTCGTATTACCCGGCAGGCTGATTCTGCTCCGGCCACCGAGGGAGCGAGGTAGGTCGTTTCTTTTCCTTTTCGCTTGGTTTGAACCGTGCAGCCGCGAGGGGGTTTGATCGAGTCTCTCCTCAGACCAGACAGACAGCCCTATTGCTTGGGACCCCCATGCATGGATGGATGAGTACGGCCGGCCGCTTTCCGTTGAGCACCTGGTACATAGGTCCACTACCTAGGGAAGGGGGAGGTAGGTACATACATACCTGGCTGCGCAGTTAGCATCCCATGGTGAAAAGGGTATCGCTGCGAGGTGGCTCGGTGGATGCGTCGAAGAGGGGGGGAGGGGAGGGGAGTCCATGGAGGCGAAATGGAGCCTGGAGATGAGGGGGCTACGGGGAGCTGAGTAGTCGCCGTGTCCTTTGTGAACCTCGTTAGGTGCCCAGCCGTCGTCGTACGTCCACAGGCAACATGTGGTATCATGGCGACTTACCTATCTCGTGACTCTTGCTCCCCTCCACGTCACCAACGAGCAACCTACCTACACAGTAGATCTGAGTGAGTTCGCCAGATGAATTGGTCCGTCACTTTTGGGAATACAGCCCGTAGTAGCCAATGCTACCTACCTCTTCCAGCCCGTACCTACATACCTAAAGTAGGTACCTACTGTACCTAGCAGCCTAGGCAGGTCCCTACATCGTACCTATCCCAAGCGTTTGGGAGATCAGCGTTGCGCGTATGTAGTTGCAACAATCACCAAGCACTTCCCCTCCGCAAAAAGGTGGACCGCAGCAAACTCGCTTGGGGTTTCCATCCATGCTCATGCCGGGCCCAGCCATTTGGGCCCGTCACAGGAGTAGTAGGAAGTAGATCCCAACCATTTGCTTGTCCGTCCTGACAGCGAGACAGTCAGACCCGGAGCGGCACGCCTTGTCTAGCGCCGTGTCTGGTGGTATCTAGCATCCCCCCCCATTCACCTTCCAGCCCGCGACCCGGCCCTGCCCGCCCTGCTTACCGTCGCTGCTCAAACCTCGCCCTGTGTTGTATTGATTCTTGGTCATACTTCCCTGAAATATGCCTCAAGAACCTAGCCCGCTCAGCTTGTTTCCCGTGCATATCGAGCACCAGGCGCCCCTCCCTCGGCATACATAGTCGGCGCCTGCACGTGGCATGAACCTACGCCTTGGAAGCTCGCCGCCCTACCCGCTGCCGTGGACTGCAGACGGGTATGCCGGGTCATATGCCTTTGCCTCGGGAGGTCACTGAAGCTCTAGCGTGAGTCCAGCTACTCCCAAAGCCGGTGCCTAAACACGTACGCGGCGGGCCAGAGGGAAAGGCATGGAGGACAGGCAGACACACGACGCCCAAGGGTGTGGTCGGACAGGGCGATCCTTACCAACTTCACTCGCCGACGCAGCAGAGGCTGACGCATGTTGATGACGATGAGCAGCAGGCTGATTGTGTGCAGCCAGGAGGCAGTCAGACTCGAGGGGGGTAGAGACGGCACCCGTCGGTTAAATGATGGCGAGCACCAAGTCATGCGGAATGCTCACGACTTGTGGTTGCAAACCTGTGCCAACAACAGAATTTCATCCCATGTAGGACTGGTTCGATATTCATCGAATCCTGCTTGCCAGGGCTGTTACGGGCGCCAGAAGTAGAAGTAAAGGTAGACGGTAACTAGAGGGGCGCGTTGCACAATGTCCTGTCGGTTTGGGGTCATCGCAAGGTACCGAAGTACCTACTGGAGTGATCGGGGGTCCCGCCTTTTTTTTTTGGGGGGGGGGGGGGGGGGGGGGGGGGGGGGGGGGGGGACGGTATCCGACCCGGAAATTCAAAGCCTCCGGACCCGTCGAAAATTCAATGGTGAGCTTCCGGGATCGCGCAGAAACGCCGAATACCCTGGCCAGCCGGAACGACGTCTGGTGATAGCTTCATATTGGGCGCCGAGGGGGAATTTTCGACTATTCACAATGACAGCACTCCGCTCGGTGCCGCGCTCGGCTCGGCAGCTGCTCAACCAAACTGCAGTCTGCGGCAAGCCCGCGGCCACGAACTTCGCACGATGCGCCTCGACCGATGCGCCGCCGGTACCCGACGTGGAGACCGACTCAGGTCTGATGGCGCCTATCGTGGAACGCAAGGGCATCACCATTATGGACCCGAGGAAGAGAGCCAGCCAGAGAGATCACGAGCTACCTCACGGAAGGTTGGTTGGGAATAGCTCTGCCCGGGGACCCGAGACGAGCCCTTGTTGACAGTGCGGTACAGATACCGGTACCACCCCCCGAAGTACTACAGAGGTCCTCTGCACCCCGTTCAACCACCGCCTTCCTCCGACCCCGTGGCCCGTAATTTCCAGCCCGGTCCCTTCAACCTGCCTCGCTTGAAGCAGACCATACAATCCACCATCGCCTCCGACATCCTGACCTTGGCGTACCTGCACAAGCCGCCCAACAACCCAGAGCCGCCGGAGCGGATACGGTATCGCAGCTGGGGCGATGGAACTCCCTACATGGAGAACCGACCTAAACGTGGACCGCGAGGTTCCGACGTCCTGTATCCTCTGGAGGAGGACATCAACTACCACAACATCCCGGACATCAAGGCCGTGCACGTCGTTATGTACGCGCCGAAGGCCCGGAAGAACCCGGATCACCTCACGGTGGCCAGGTCCATCCTGCAGAACATCTCCGGGGTCCGGCCCTCGGTCACTCGGAACAAAGAAAGCATTTCGCAGTGGCAGATTGTCAAGGGCGACCGGACCGGTGTCAAGTGCACCATTAAGGGCAACCTGGCCTACGAGTTTATGGACAAGGTGATTCACTTGGTGTTCCCCAAGATCAAGGAGTGGCAGGGAATCAAAGGTAAGTCCTGGGAAAGGCCCCGTGCTAATGCGAATTGCCGCCGCGCATGGTAATATTGACACGGACCTCAGGCTCTACTGGTGACAGCACCGGAAACCTGTCTTTCGGCCTCACGGCTCAAGAGGTGATGTATTTCCCGGAAGTAGAAGCAAACTACTCGCACTATCCGCAAAAGGTGAGCCAACCCAGACTTTCGCCGTTCCCGGCCAAAGTGGAAAATCCGTCTAACACACGATGACAGATGATTGCTGGTTGCCGAGTGCACGTTGAAACCACGGCCAAATCGGACAGACACGCCAGACTTTTGTTTGGTGGTATGGGCATTCCGTTCGAAGGCAAACTCGTTGACTAAGCACCCTGCCATGTATGGATACCCAGTTTAGATATACTGTTCGCATTCACACTAGCCGCATCCAAGGAGTGTAATATACAAGTGTACAACATGACGAATCAGCAAGGTGTCGGGTATCTCGTGTAAATTCATTCCAGTCCCTCTAGGTTCCGTTTTTCTCTGTCCGTCTTTTCAGGCGGCAGATCCGCGTGACCGATCAATCCAACCAACTCCTCATGATGCTAATGTGGCATGTTTTCCCGGCCGTCCGCTTTTACGCATCCTGCGCCTGTTCCTTCAGCTTGTCGATGACCTCGTCAACGGCGTTCATTTCGGTAGCGTCGACTTTGTCGCCCTGGCCCTGGCCCTTCTTGGCCAGCTCCGCCGTCAAGACATCCATGCCCGGCTGGTAATTCCGGCACGCGGAGCTGAGGGCGTAGACGGCCTTCCGGCGGACGTCCTTGGTCTCGGGGGCCTCGGCGCCGGCGAGGCGCTCGCCCAGGGCCATGGCGACCAGCTTCTCGACGCCGCCGAGGGCCACGAGGCGCTCCTGCGAGGGCGCGTTGTTCTGCACGGCCGTGCCCACGACCCACGCCGTCATGAGGCGCATCTGGGCGTCCTCGTGGGCCAGCAGCCCCAGCAGCGGGGTCCACAGCCCGAGGGTGGAGAGCAGGTTCGCGTTGTCCAGCGACTCGATCAGCTGCTCCAGGTTGTCCAGCGCCGTGACCTTGGAGTCCAGCGGGACCTCGGGGTCGGTCGAGGTGGCGTGCGCGACGGCGGCCTGCATGAGCTCGGCGTCCGAGGGCCCGCCCATGAGCGCCTTGATGGCCTCGGCGTTGAGGCCGCGGCCGGCGTCCGGGGCGGCGCCGGCGCCGTTGGCGGCGTTGTCATCCGCGGGCGTCGAGTTCTGGATACTCCATTTCAGGAGGTCCTGCAGGCCTTTGTTGGTGTCGCCCATTTTAGGCGCCGTGGGGAATATGCGAGTCTGGGGGAGACTGCTCGGTGGTGAGTCGGGAAAGGTGAAACTGGTTGTCTGCGTGCCCCGCGATCCAAGCTGGCTGGTTGGTGTTCGTGGGGTAGGAACGACGTCGAGGTTTTCAAGGTTTCTTCCAAATCGGGTTGCCGCGCACGACAATATTTGGCGTAGTAGTAGAGTCCAGCTGTATGCAAGAAAAAAACAACCAACCGTGGCGTTGGTGGTGACGATAATGTTGAATTTCTTGGATACAGGCAACTGGACGCCGACTCACTTTTCCATCGGCGCCATGTCGCTGGCGCGCGGGACCCTCGTCACCCGTTCGTTCCCAGGACCCCTCGAACATGCGGGAACCTTCTCAAGCCCTATCGATAAGGACCTCCATCGCGCGCTTTCGCTGCTGCGGAGTGCACATCACGTGAAAAGGAGCTATGATGAGAAAAGGGTGCCAGGGGGAAGCTCCCGACAAGTAGACGGGAGAGAAAGGGGCATGCTGCCCACGGCGCCCAAGGCGGTTCCCAGATGATTTATTGCTTTGTGGTCATACTGCCGCCGCCGATATTCAATACGATGATTGAATTTCCGCCCCCTTCGTGATATTCGATAGCTGCCCGCCGATGGCCATTCCACTGGGCGATGGGGAGGGACTTGGAGGCCCCCCCACCATCATGCCCCTCGTCGCCGCTTTAGGGCCTCCGTACCGGATTGGCGAGGTGTAGGTACCTACTTAGCTATTCAGCTCGGCGGGAAGGGGAGGTGTGATTTGGGCACATCGGGGCACGCGACTTCGCGCAACATCGCGGGCTTTGACGTATCAATCTTTTTGGATGGCTATGCGGACAGGCAGACGGCCGTACATATAATTAATTTGCCACGGGCCAGCCTGCCGAGTGAAATTTGACCGAAGGCCAATTTGCGGCCTTCTATAGTCTCCAAGGACCCTGTCTCCCTGTCCAGGCACCTCCTATTCTGTTGGCTGGAGTGGGATCGGGATGGAACTCTCCAGAGAATCTCGGGCCAGCCGCTGATTCCATGGGTCCACGGCACCGGAGCCCTCGCGCAGCTGAACATGGTTGGCCTGGGTTTGGTTGCATCAGGAGAAGGCTACTTACTATTGACTACATACATGCTCCTGACGTCGACTGTATTTCCTCCCGCAGTACGGAGTAGATATGTGTTTGTTCCTGGGGCAACAATGTCGAAGAAGCATCGACCGACCCCCTGTTTACCTACGACCTACTGCCTGGGTACTTGCCTCCTCTTCAACTGCGTTGGTCTACCAGCGGCCGAGTCAAGTAGGAGACATGCTGAGGTTTGAGGCCAGGCCGATTGAAGTTGTAGGCAGCCTCCCCCAGGCCTCGCCTTGGCAACAGATTGGTCCATCCTAGAAACAGCTTCATGCGGGACTACGTAACCACCCAGCGTCAGCTCCAAGCCCAGGCCTAAGGCGCGACAAGGCTGAAGTATGTCCAGGCAGTAGCATATCGCCCGCTTCATGCCACCTACCTGACATCATTCCACGTGCATACCCACGGTACTGGCTAATTTGTTCACTACCTCATGCTGCTACCTAGGAGGCCCAGGCAGCTCTTTTATTGCGGCCAAGGTTTGCGGGTGCGAGCTTACGAGTCCTGTCCGCGTCGTGCGAGGACGCAATCGTTTCTTTCGAATTCGCGTGCCTAGAGATTAGGCAGAGGGCAAAATCCGGCAAGCCGTCGTATGCAGGCGCCTTGAAGTCATCATAGGAGAAGCGGCCCGTTGCCGTGACCCAAGCTCCAGCATTACGGATAGGTATCACTATGAGCGAAGTACACGTGGACCAATTCGAAGTACACAGATCTACCTTCCATTTGATGGGTTCGGTGGGGAACCCAGGCAATGCCGAGAAATTGAGAGCGAGAACTATAGGTAGTGGCCAAAAGGGGGAAGCAGAGGGGGAGCGCGAGCGATAGCCGCATGCTGGGCCCAAGCCGGCCAACGATGGTACAGTACAAGGTCTCCTCAAGTACCTACCTACCTTACCTCCCGTCCAACCTGTCTGGGTGCTAGGTACACGTGCCTATTGCTGTAGGGCAAGTTAAGTTGAGAGGTAGGCAATTGCTATTTCAGGTGGTCGGCCTGGCTGGTATATATTCGGGCTCTCAACACCCTGGCTGCGTGCCTAGGGAGAGGTAGATACGGAATCCCACTTCTGGATGCCGTAGAAGGGGGTCATGGAAGGAATTGCTGGCCGTGGAAGGATCCTGCGCCGCAGCTATTCTGTTTCGAGCAATGGGGGTCTCGAGAGCCAGTTAGCCACGTCGGATATCTGCTGGTATGGAGGCAGGCAATCTTCCACCCCAGGAGCTGCTGCTGGAGGGCCGTATCGGGGCCCGTTGCTTTGCCTCCCAGCTTGTCGGTGCTGGGAAAAAAGGAGTCGCGGAAGGGGTAAAAGCAGCAAGTGAGCAGGTCCTCCCCCTGTCGGTGCCAGCTTTTAGGCGGTGACGATGTGGGCTGCGAGGTGAGGGTAGCTTGCAGCGCCAACCAGGTACCGGCAATCTGAGCGACCTGGCCTGATGAGGGCGGCCCCAGACGCACGATGCTCGCCGCCCCTACCCCTAGTCGGCCGTGGGCTTTTGATGGGGTGCATCTGCGCGACCCCATTGCAATCCCGTCGAGCTGGGAGTCGCCGGGTTTGCCTGTTATCCATCCGTTCGGCGGGCGCAGCGTATGGAAGGTATGGAAGGTACTTAAGTAGGTAGCGAAATGGATGGAACGGTCCAAGGTGAGACCTGTATGTACGTACCTACGTGCCACTTAGGTATGTAGATTTGTACTTAGGTATTACCTACCTATATCGTCTTCCATGTGAGCCCCGCGGCACGGGTATGGAAAGTCAAGCTCTCGAATTTGAGGGCGGGCTGCAGAAACGTTGAAACGGGCGAGTAGGGGGGAAGGGAGAGGGAGAGGGAAGGGCGGGCGGGAAGAAAGGTAGCCCGTAGGTAAGTAGGTACTTGGGTAGGTAGGTACATGGACACAGCGGTCGAGGTACATGTCTCCCTACTCCCGTACAGCGCGCCCCTACTGGAACGTACTTCTAGGGCCCGTACTGTACCAGTGGGCAGACGGCGAAGACGACGACGACGACGACGGGGCCCCACTTCCGGAAGCACGCACACAGGTCGCGCAGGCCCCCCTCCCCCCCATCAATGGAGTCCATGGGATGGATGGCACAGTGGGAGAGTGAGTGGGAGCTGGAGCGTGGGCGTGGGCGTGGGCGAGCGAGTGGGCGAGTGGGCAGCCCTGACCTTGGCCCCAGGAAGAAAGCGACGGCCAGTGAGTGACTGAGAAGCCATTGGATCCTAACGGGCACACGGGGAGGCGAGGAGACCAGGCCAGGTTGCCAGGCCAGGCAGGAGCTGGCAGGCCCGACCGACCTTCTCCCCTTCCACTACTTCACCCACTTAATTCCACCATTTGACCTTAAAGTCAACCACATCAATCTCACATTCCCCCAGCCTCCCCTCCCATTCTCCTGTCGTCTGCTGCACAACAACAGTCCTCGACATCAAAAGCAACACCTCCTGCTTTCCACCGATCCGGGCATCGCGTGGGCTTCAGCAGTTTACATCCTTCACTTCTTTCTCCGATAATTCTTGTCTCCCGTTCTACTACGTAATCCGTCACAATGGAAGGTAAGTTGCCATGACCCCCTCGCCCGCCGCCGCACATGCGTTCGTTGGGCTCTCCCCTCCCCCGACGCCCGCCCTCGTGCCCTCGCGCACCGCCGTCCCTTGGGGATCCCGTCGCTGACCGCCATCGCCACTGCAGAGGAAGTTGCTGCCCTCGTTATCGACAATGGGTAAGATGATGGCCTCCCTTCTTTCGCCTCGACTCGCCCAAACCGCACCTCCCCCGCTCGCAGCCGTGGTTGATGCGGCGGCGAGCCGCAGCCCCTCTCCGACCGCACCATCGCCAGATACGCCCTCGAGAACACCTGAACTGACCAGTATCCAGTTCGGGTATGTGCAAGGCCGGTTTCGCCGGTGACGACGCACCCCGTGCTGTTTTCCGTGAGTTGTCCCCTTTCCCTTCCCCTTTCCTCGGGCCGCGCGCCCCCACCTGAAGCTTTATCGCAACCGTGGCCCGGCCAGGGAGGATGGGTCCAACAGCAAGCACGCTAACCACCACCACCACCACCCTCAGCGTCCATTGTCGGTCGCCCCCGCCACCATGGGTGAGTCTCCCGCCGGCCGCATCGCGAGCCGCGCCCTTTCCTCGCCTCCCCACGCCGCGTGCATGCTAACCATGCGGCAGTATCATGATTGGTATGGGTCAGAAGGACTCGTATGTCGGTGATGAGGCACAGTCCAAGCGTGGTATCCTGACGCTGCGATACCCCATCGAGCACGGTGTCGTCACCAACTGGGACGACATGGAGAAGATCTGGCACCACACCTTCTACAACGAGCTCCGTGTTGCCCCCGAGGAGCACCCCGTCCTGTTGACCGAGGCTCCCATCAACCCCAAGAGCAACCGTGAGAAGATGACGCAGATCGTCTTCGAGACCTTCAACGCCCCTGCCTTCTACGTCTCCATCCAGGCCGTCCTGTCGCTGTACGCCTCGGGTCGTACCACGGGTATCGTGCTCGACTCCGGTGATGGTGTCACCCACGTTGTTCCCATCTACGAGGGTTTCGCCCTGCCCCACGCCATTGCCCGTGTCGACATGGCTGGCCGTGATCTGACTGACTACCTCATGAAGATCCTGGCTGAGCGCGGTTACGCCTTCTCCACCACTGCCGAGCGAGAAATCGTCCGTGACATCAAGGAGAAGCTCTGCTACGTCGCCCTCGACTTCGAGCAGGAGATCCAGACTGCCGCCCAGAGCTCCAGCCTGGAGAAGTCGTACGAGCTTCCTGACGGCCAGGTCATCACCATTGGCAACGAGCGCTTCCGGGCTCCCGAGGCTCTGTTCCAGCCCTCTGTCCTGGGTCTTGAGAGCGGTGGTATCCACGTTACCACTTTCAACTCCATCATGAAGTGCGATGTCGATGTCCGAAAGGACCTCTACGGCAACATTGTCATGGTACGTTGCCGTCCCCCGCCCCCGTAACCGTGTGTGATATTTGCTGACTTGTGCTCCCTTCAGTCTGGTGGTACCACCATGTACCCCGGTCTCTCCGACCGTATGCAGAAGGAGATCACTGCCCTGGCCCCGTCGTCGATGAAGGTCAAGATCATCGCCCCGCCCGAGCGGAAGTACTCCGTCTGGATCGGTGGTTCCATTCTGGCCTCCCTGTCGACCTTCCAGCAGATGTGGATCTCGAAGCAGGAGTACGACGAGAGCGGTCCCTCGATCGTCCACCGCAAGTGCTTCTAAGCGCCTACTCGCACTACTGCTCACCCTGCCCTTCCCACATTTCACGAGCTCACGATAGCGCGGATTGGATGGCGGCCTTCGACACATTTCTCCTCGTGCCGATGCGGAAGGGACTACCTTACAGACGAACCTCATATCTAGGAAAGAAAATTCTAGTCGTGGTCGAGAGACTGGGGCGTGCTTGCAAGCAGCTCCGAGGAAAAAAGAGAGTATTGATGTCTTTTTGTTTCTAGGTGGCGATTCGCGCACGGAACGGGGTAGACAATTATACTCGAGGTTGATCATATACTTGCTTTTCTTCTGCGATGCCACTCTCGGGGAGGCGTAAACGTATTCGCCGTATGGCTCGTATCGTAGCACGCCCTCAGGTTGAGCCTGGGGGTTGGCCTCTCGGTTCACGCTCTGAATGGCTACAGACGGGCCAACTACGTAGCCGATGATGTAGTAGATGCGTGCACCTAAATAGTGCTGGGTGCAGACGTATGGCATGGGAGGGCTGTGATGCACGAGAGGTAGGCAAGGGAACGCGAAGCGCGAGGTCAGGTGATGGCATCATCTCGGACGCGGAAATGGATGTAGGTATTATTTCAAGTCTCGCCCTGAGATGCTCCCGTCTGGCCTGGCCGTGGCCTCTGTCCCCGCTCCTCTGGGCTCGCCCATATCATTCCCATGACGCCGGTCCTCGAGCGCTGGGCTAAGCGGCGGTTCGTCGAGGACGTCCTCATCGAATGGGGTAGGGTCGGCATGGGGTTCGGCGGGCTCGGCGGCGGCGGCGGCGGCCTTCTCTTCCTCGAGCTTGCGGTACTTGCGGCGGCTCTTCTTGGCGCTGCTGGCCCTCTTCTTGGCGCGCCACTCGCCGACGACGGCGGCGCGGCTCTGGTCGCCGCGGGCGAGGTCGTCGAGGCGGTCGGCGAGGAGCTGGCGGGCGATCTTGCGGTTCTCGGTGCGGGAGCGCGTGGCCTGGCACTTGACGACGAGGCCGGTGGGCCGGTGGCGCAGCTGCACGGCCGAGTTGGTCTTGTTGATCTTCTGGCCGCCCGGCCCGCTGCCCTTGAGGAAGGCCTCGTCGAGCTCCGCCTCGGGCGGCGGCGCCGGCCGCCGCGGCATCTGCGACCCCTTGTGCGCGCCGCCCACGCCCCCGCCGGCCCGCGTGTGGAAGGGCGCCGCGGCCGCGGCCGCGACGGCGGCGGCGGGTGCTGGTAACCCTCGCGGGGTCGGGTGCCTCACAAACGGGGTGGGCGGTGGTACCGGCGGTCGTGAGAGGAGGACGGGCGCCGCGGCGGCGGCGGCGGCGGCGGCGGCATGATGTCGGTTCGGGGCCGAGGAAACCCGGGAGAGCGCGCGGGTGAGGAAGGGATTCATCGTTGAGGGGGGCCGGGTTAGGTGATTATGGATGAATGAAGAGAGAGAGATAGAGATATCTTTTCCCCGGGTTCGCTCGAAACGCCCGCGCGGCGGCGGCGGCGGCGGCGGCGGCGGCGGCGGTGGGAGAGAGAAAGGTTGGAGGGGATCCCCGTAAGGAAAGATGGTATGTACCTACATAGGTTTGGGCGAGACGGGCGGCGGTCCGGCGGCACTACAAAATAAAGCGGCGCACGCAGGCGGGCGCTGTCGACCTCCCTCCCCCTCCCCCCCCCCCCGGGATTTATGCGGCCAAACAAAGCCTACGCGAGGCCATTCTCTCGTTATGCCTACATACTTGGAAGCATGCGGGACCAGTTTCGGTGTGCTTCCAGGCGTGTCACACCCTGGAATTATGAGGACCTTCACGACAAGTCTTCGCGTCGCGTCGGGCCGGCCAGCGCGTGGATATCGTTCGCTTCGGCCCCGTGTGACCTTGCGCCATTCCCTTGCACCCCCACTGGCGGCCAGAGCTGGTGCTACAGGGCAGAGAAAGTCCCCTGAATGGCCATCCTTGGCCCAAAGCTTGCTCATGACCTTAGGGGAAGGCAACGGGAGCCGGCGACATAACCGGCATGGCATATATAGCAGTTCACGCATATGTACATAGGTACATGTGCAAGTTATAGTAGTGGGGCTGACAACCCTGACCCATGTCAGTAAGTATAGTGCTCTCACCCCGCCGCTATCTTGACTTCATCCCTGATATTTGAAGTTACTGGTAATCTGGCTACCTACAGGAACTGACTGGAGGGCGAGGAGCCCCAAACAGTGACTCGCAAATGTGCCCGACAGGATGAGATGCGGCGGGTGGTTTCCAAATTCGATACCCGTGCCGGAACACGCATGGCTACCCCCAGCTACGCATTCGAATCCGATTTCATCAGATCATGGATTGACCGACTGTCTGCGTACAAATGCAATCACTTCCCGGTGTTGGCTTAGCGTATTCGCATCATCACAAGGAATCGTTCCCGGTCGTTGTTCGGCTGCATTACTTCAAGCCCCTCGCTCGGGCTTTGGGCTACCGGGGAGAATGGTTTCTTGGTGTTCCGGATCTATTGCACACCGGCTCTACGCAGGTACCTGGACAGACATCGCGAGGTCATATCGGCGCCATAGGGGCACAGCACGAACCCTAAGTAGGACTAACTTCATCAAGAGGGGAGCCCTCAAATAACATACGCTCCCGCAGGGGCAACCTCCAAAGCATAAACACTCAGACGATCGCCGGCACCACACAGCTGCTTGCCGTTCCCAGCACACGGCATGGAGCAGTTGCCGGACGAGACGGGCGTGGACCCGGCGGCGAACGAGTCGCCGCAGTAGCACTCCCGCCCGTACTCGGCCCCAAAGAACGCGAAGCCGTGGCAGAACTCGGCGCAGCGGTCCAGCGTCATGTCGGGGCCCGCGGTCCGGGCGGCCTCGAGGGCCCGGCTGCCGCCGCCCTCGGTGCGGCAGCCGTGCCACGCGTAGTCGCCCACCCGCGGCGGCTGCGCGGGGCCGTGGGCGGTGTCGGAGTAGTACAGGCTGAGCCGGTTGCCGGCGCCGCACTCCTGCTCCGCGGCGCCCGCGCACGGCATGTTGCATTCCGCCAGGACGGTGACGTGGCTGGTCCGGTCGAGCGTGTCGCCGCAGTAGCACTCGCGGCCGTACTCGGTGCCGAAGTAATGATGCGCGTCGCAGTACGCGGCGCAGGCCTCCAGCGTCATGAAGTCGTTGGCGAAGCTTTGGCTGCTCAGGGCCCGGACGCCGCGGTCCCCTTCGGTAAAGCAGCCCATGAACTGATACGTAGAGACGTCGGGATACCTTCCGGGTGCTGTCCCCGTGGGGGTTGGCTGCTCGCTCCGGCTTGGCTCGGAGCCGCTGGAGGGGGTCGCAGCCGGTGTGCTGGAAGGTCCGGGGGCCGCGGAAAACGGTGAGCAGGTCGATTTCAGAATACCGGCATCCTTGAAGTAATCTCCCACAGTTCCCGACGCACCGCTGCTGAGGACATCGATCTTGGCGCTTTGGGCAAGACCGCCGGGGATCGTGTAGTCGGCGGTGTAGAAGGTGTAAGGGCCGGCACTGCTTCCTTTGGACATGGTAGCATTCTTTGAAGACAGCACGGCCACAGGTCCCGCTCCCGGAGTCTTCTGGTAAACGACCAATGTCACTGAGTCGGAGCTGCGCTCGTTCCAGACCGCAGCCGTAACGGTAAGCTTGCTGCTCCCCGAGAGACAGCTCTGGGGGGTCTGGAAAAGAACGGCATCCTGGACGCGGAACAAGGCGCCATTGTTGTCCAAGTACTTAGTCGACCCGTCGACGAACCTGACGGTACACGTAAACGAAGAGATGCCGGTTTTGCTGGGTATGGTGATATCCAGGGGGAACCAGGCAAAGCTGTCATCAAAGCCGGATGAGGTTTCGCGGGCTTTCAAGGTACGAGAACAGCCATTCGGACCGCAATCAGTTCCGCCCCCACGGTCTCTGTAGCTCACTTCGAGGTCGCTGATCGGGGTAGGCAGGACGGTGGTGCGGACACGGATCCAGCCTTTCAAGGCCAAGGACGAGCCCCCGTCTGCCAGGGTGAGTTGCAACGACACAGGCTTGAGGAAGTAGGGGAGAACCGGGGCTGATAATCTGGACGGGAACGGAACCACTTCAATCATTCGCTGCAAAAGGGAGCGGCAGACAGACTGGAAAGTGGCCGGGTCCCGCAACCCCTGGACGGTCTTGTTGTTGTCCCCGGCGAACACAACCATGTCCGAATTCTGCTTGAGCGCCACCGACGGCCCCGTCACCAGAGGATTCTTGGTATTCCCAGAAAGGTATTCGATAATGATCCGGTTATCAAATCCGGCGGGCGTGGTGTCAAAGGTGGCCACGCCGTTGACCGCGCCCGGCGGCACGAGGTTCGGGAATTCGGCCGAGTGGACGCCGCCAAGGGAGTGACCACAGGCCACCAGCTGCGCCATCTCGGTGGCGTTGTAGCCCAGCCGGGCGAAGCGGTTGCTGAAGGTGGCAAACCCGTCCTGGGGCTGGGGCACGAAGCCCATGGGGCCGGCCGCGGCCGCGTCGACCCTCCCGCCGCGCAGGGGGATCGGGAGCCCCCCGCAGGCCCTCACCGAGTAGAAAACCCCGAGGGCGATGAGGTCGGCCACGCCGACGCGGCTGTTGTAGAAGTCCGAGTACGTCTTCAGGCTCTCGTTGAACCCCGGGCCGGGGTTCTCGGGGAAGCCGGTCTCGTACTGCAACGAGCCGTCCAGGCCTCCGGCGTGGAAGTTGACGTTCCCGGAGGCGACGTCATGCAACGCCGAGCGCAGCCATTGCGCCGCGCTCTGCCGCCCCGGGCCCGCCGCGTTGCTCGAGCACGGCGTGACCTTGTCTCCGAACCCGCGGGACCGGAAGCCATGAACCTGGTACATGAGCTCCTCGAGCTCATCAGTGGCAGAAGGCCATGTGGGATCCGCTCGGCCAACAACGGCCAAGGACAGGAGCAGGTTCAGGAAGGAATGGGCGGCCTTCATGGTGAAGCTGGCCCCTATGCGAGCTAGACAAGGGGGGGAATTACGAGGAAAGTCAGGCCGGTTGACGACACCAAGTCATGTATAACCGTGGAGGTCAACATATGACGGGGGCGAGGAAGGGGATGGAAACAGCGGCTTCAGTTGCCCATTGCAACCCGCTGAGCACACAATGATATATAAACCTATAGGATTAATACGAAGTAATCACTACCAGAGAATCGAGACCGCTGCGGCTCTACTTTGGCTTGCCGCCATGGGTAAAATCGGCGTGTTGGCGAACCTGAAGTCCCTCGTGTTCCTACAGATATGATTCTGTGGCAGCAGCCGAGGACGTCGGCGAGTATACCGAGCACGCATTTTCCGGAGCGCCCTCGGGAGCTGCTGGGCCCGTCAACCGACCCGTCTAGCCATCAATATCTGAGAGGCTTGATGCCGTGGGATCGACGCCATGACATCAGCCGCAAGCTCATGCGGAAGGGTTCGTATGCGCCGGTTTCCAGCTCTTCTCGTGGAACCCCCGGGGCGACGCCTCTTGCTTTCCCCTGTTCACTCTGCTAAACCAGCTGATTTGGTATATCGTGGGTTCGGGGGAGGGGGGTGGATGTTTGGTGCTGCGGGACTCAGGGGGCGGGTGGTGGTGGCCCGGGTAAACGGTCTCAAATCACAAGCCCGGGATAAATACCCGGAGAGGCCGGGACCGGGACAGAGGGGGGGGCCACGCGTGTGCACCGCACGCCGTCGGAGTCTTAGGCTGATGCCGACGACCCGGCGACAGGCCGGCAACTGCCATGTGGCTTCGTCGTGGCGTCCTGGCGTCGACTGGGCACTCGCGATGGTGGACGGCACGCGCATACTATGGAAAGTCAATCGCGCCTCGCCATCCATCCATCCTTCATTAGCCTTGCCTATCTTGCTTAATTGGGTACATACGTCCTGCCACAAGCGGAAAGTTCCAATACTTGTTAGTACATCTTAATAAATGCTCGAAGGAATAGATCTCGGGAGAGTGCGAAAGACATCGGCCGACACACGGACCAAGGCGGGACCCCCTCTCTCTCTCTCTTTCTGTCTCTCTATTCGACAGCCGCAAAGGGTCCTCGTGCCATTGGGTAAAGTGGTCGCGCAAGGCCGGGATAAAGTGCATGCATGGCAAACCTAAGGATAGGGGAAAGTACATAGAACATTCTATCCATCTACTTGCCTGGATGTAAGAGCGGCCCGGGATGGTTTTCTGATCCCACCCACACGCCCGTGTCGTCGCTCATTTTGACATTTCTCTCTCCCCATCGCGCCATTTGCATATCGCCTCGCATCGACGACCCGACGTTGGCCCGTCGCCGAACTTGATCGCTTCCGCTCGCGCGCGCTGTCGCGTGTCCCCCCCCCCCCCCCCCCCCCCCCCAAACCCTCTTTGC
Organism: Nigrospora osmanthi; assembly: GCA_029489945.1. Lineage (NCBI taxonomy): Eukaryota > Fungi > Ascomycota > Sordariomycetes > Amphisphaeriales > Apiosporaceae > Nigrospora > Nigrospora osmanthi. The sequence continues at coordinate 1,013,055 of CP120503.1, read as the reverse complement.
GACTCGGCCATCCCCGGACCCTCCCCCCCCAAGTTTCCTCTTCCCGTACATACATCATCCCTCCAGTCGATCCGGATCCGCGAACGCACACACATACACACACGGTGCCCCAACCGCCATCGCCCACGACCAGGCCAGCCCGCCCAGCCACCATTTGCCCATATCCATCGTCACACATCCTCCCCCCGGCCTTGTCCGCAGCGGACCGAGTGGCGCGCAAGAAAGCTAGAAGTTGGTAGAAGAGGAAAAACACACGGCAACACCCCAAGTCAGCATGGAGAGCCTACAAGCCACCGGGCGCTGGTTCAAGCGCAAGCAGTACCAGCTCGAGGTCACCTTTGGTGTCTATATGTTTACACCCATTGAGAAAGACGTCTTCTGTACGAGCCCCCAACCCCCCCCTCCCTCTCTCTCCTTTGGCGATTCCCTGCCTCGATCCCTACCACCCACCCAGGTGTCCCCCCGATCCTCCAAGTTGCGGGAAACGCCCGAAGGCCAAATCGCGTGGAACTAACGACGAGACAAATCTCCCAGGGTCCATCGTTTTCCTCCTCTTCAGCCTGACCTTCATCGCCACCGTCCTGTACCTGCCCCAGCACGTCGTCTTCCTCTACAACCGCGCCTGGTTCTACGTCCACGGCGACGAGAACAGCGGCGTCGAGCGCGTCCTGAGCGGCCTCGCCAAGAACGCCCTGCAGAGGACCGCCGACGCCCTCCCGCCGGCCACCACGTCGACCGCCAACGCCGCCGCCGCCGCCGCCGAGACGCTGGTCCGCGAGTTATAAGACGGGGGGGGGGGGGGGGGGGGGGGGCGGGGCCACTCGACGGAAGTCGTGAGGGGGTTGCGGTGGAAAAGAATGGTTCACGAACAACGCGGGGGAGGCAATCGTGTGTCACGGGCCCCCATTGGCGAGCGACCACATGAGGCGGCAGAAGAGTATAGTTGTTCCTTGTAGGAAAAGAGCAGCGCTTTGCGACAGCCATTAGGATTAGGGGTGGGTCGGTCTTGCTGCCACCTTGGCCGGAGCGACAGCAGTAGTCACGATGTGGCGTTTCATAGGTTGTGCTGTTTTTTTTTCCAAAGCGGCTGGCGTTCGGACAGTATGGACATTGTACTGGTTTCGGGAGCGGTTAGACAAAGTGCCACTGATGTGGACACCGCCATCCAGCAAATCGGACTCTGGGAGGGGGCAGTTGTCGCGAACAGTGGCTTCGTTGGGTATAATTATATGTTACGACGCCCATGGACTACGAAGCAGCGGCTGGAACAGCCGAGTACGAATATATCCTTAATGAGGCATCCTCTCCAGCAACGGCCAGTACTGTTTCCGACGTGTTTGGTCTCCACGATAACTGTAGAACCGCCTTGGCAAGGCAAAGTCTGGAGAAGTTCCGGGGTCAGTAACAGCGGGCCGCAACGCGCGGGTCAGAGGGATATGAAAAAACAAACAAACAAAGGGGGGGCGACTTACTCGGCCGGGAGCGGGAAACTCGAGACCACGGTCAAGTCGCTCGGATCAATGGAGTGGATGGACACTTTGCCATCCTCCGTGCCGGCCGCCAGTAATAACAGGCCTTGGTCCGTCACGCGGGGCAGGAAGTCCACCGCCGTCACGGGCTGCGTTGCCGCTATGGTGGTGACGCAGGAAATGGCGGGGGCGGCCGGGTCAGGCGCCGGCGCTTGCCGCCACAGCTTGATGGACTTGTCGCGGCCGGCCGTCGCGAAGACCAACGAGTCCGGCACCGGGGCCCAGGCGGCATCCAGGATCATGCGCGAGTGGCCCTTGGGGTTGGCCTGCAGCGTCTTGTACTGCAGGGGGTCCGCGGCGTCCCGCGCGAAGACGGCCCACTGCCGGTCGCGGCCCACGCTGAGGAGGTGGCGGTCGTCGGGCGAGAAGCGCAGCCGCGTCGCCGTCAGCGTGTGGGCGGCCAGCGGCGGCCGGACCTCGGTCCACCGCTCCGTCTCGAAGAACCGGATCACCGCGTGGTTGAGCGAGCTGGCCCTGCACGCGCTGGCGACCAGCCGCCCGTCGTGGCTCGCGGCCAGGCACGAGAGCTCGTACCCGTGCCCGTACAGCTTCTCGGCCTCGGGCCACAGCGTGTGGCGCGAGAGACTGTCCTCCAGCGGCGGGTGGTCGATGTCGAGCGCCGACTTGCGCACCGTGGACCCAGGGTCGAGCGCCTCGCGGTCCGTCTCGGGGTTGGCGGCCTCGACTTCTTGATCGTCGTCCACGGCATCGATGGCCTTGTTGGACAAGCCCAGCACGGGCATGTTGGCCGCGTCGGGAAGCGTGTCGATTTGTTGTGCGGCTCCGATGCCGCAGTGGCGGTTCAGGAGCCTGGCGACGGCCTTGGGCTCGTTGAAGACACGCATCAGCTTCTCGTCCGCTCCCGAGACGAACTGGGCCGGTCCGATGGAGTCGATGCATTGGAGGTCGTAGCCGTGGATTTGAGGCCGGGACCACTCGTGCCACGTCTTGTGGCCTCCGCCTTCCTCCTTGAGCCACGCGGCATGGAGCCTTGTTGTCTGGTCCGCGCTTGTAGACAGTAGATACTCGCCGTTATTGGACCACGCAATGCCAGTCACGGACCTAGTGTGTCCGCTGATGCCAATGTTGGGCGTCCACCGGTCCGAGTCCTTGTTGTACTCCCATCTCCTCCAGCTGCCCGTCCGGCCGAGACACACCACTGAGCACCCGTCTGGTGACCAGAGTCCCGTCCAGAACCCGCCGGTACTGCCCGTGGCCGTCGTCGCGCCCTTCTCTCGGCTGATCTCACCCAACCGCACCGTTGTCGTCCAGATGCCGGATGCGGCGTCGGCCTCCCACATGGCCAAGGTGTTGTCGGCCGACGCCGACAAGAGCTGAGGTTTGCCACTGGCAGGGTCCTTGAACCACTTGGCGCTGTAAATCCAGTCGTCATGGCCTAGTAAAAGAGCCTCGAATGTGATAGAAAATTCTTTGTCGTCGGCTGCCTTCAACCGATGCGCCTTGTTGGAAGGCGTCCCCGGTAGAGACAGTCCCATAGTAGGGTCGTTGCCATCCGCAACAGCAGCCGTAGGCAGTTCCCGGCCCTGGTGAAAGCGCCAAAGGCGGATGTATTTGTCCTGGCTGGCTGACGCGAGTACCAGGTCTGTGGTGTTCTCCAGGGTGAAGTCAAGCGAACGAATCCATCCCTCGTGACCCGAGAGCTTCGCCTGGAGCTCAAAGTGAGGTTCGGACGCAGATTTGGAAACGAAGATCTGGACAAAGTCCTTGGTGCCGGCCGCCGCCAGCACAAGGCCATCACGACCGCCTTCGCCCAGCTCGCTCAGGGCCAAGCACAGGGGAAAGAATTTGGGCTGCGTCTTGATGCTCTGCAATAGCCGCGCTTCCCCGCTCTCGAAACACCACAACTTGATGCAAGCGTCCGCGCCTCCCGTAGCAAATACCGTCCGCCCTTGGGAGCCCGCGCCGCGGTCACTGCGAGCCGCGGTCGCGATGCAGTTGATGGCTGCGTCGTGCGCCTGGGTGGCCTGCACACACGAGACGGGCCCACCACGGCCGTCAAACTTCCAGATGCGCAGGTGCTTGTCATCGCCGCCACTGGCCAGATAGGAAACCTCGTCCCCGCCACCCTGCTCCGTCTTGGGCAGGAACTTGACGGCTTTCACGACGTCGGTGTGACCCGCCAGGAGGCGGGAAACGCCCTTCACCCGCACATCCTGCATCCCACGGGTCAGCAATCGCGGCGGCCTCGGGTTCCGGCGGGAATAACTCACATCAGGCTGCCAGACGGCGATATTCGAGTCGGCGCCAAAAGCCACCACGCCGTCGTCGCTCCAGTCGGCCACGGCCGTGTGCCGATTGGCACCTACCGAGAGGTATTCGACGCCGGCTTCAACTGCATTCATACCTAGCCCGGGAACAAAAAGTTGTGTTTTGTTAGTATTTGGACGAGTTTGTTCAGCAGTATCTGGAAGTTGGATATAATAAGTCGATTTTCGTTCCCGATACAGTACTACCCAATAAATCTACGGCAAGCAGGTAGTTAGCTCTCATGTGGGGGAGAGCAGAATTATTGGGGGAGAGCAGAATTAGTAGCCTGCGCAAGCGGCGTGGGCGGCCAGCTGCGAACAGGTGGCCGGCTCTATAAGTTAGTACGTACTCAATTCATGCCTTCGCCAGCACTGCTGGTGATGGTTTACTCCCCAACTGGTAACTCCCTGTCGACTTCATTGATGGGAATGTAAGACTTTCATTTAGGGTCTGACCGCGTCGGTATCTGGTTCTCCCCGTAACGCAGAGCAGTCGTGATTGCCAGAGTGCAATATTCCGTATCTCACGCGAAAGGCCTCGGTTCCTCCATAGTCCTGAGAGCCCTCGGTATCCCATGCTCCCAAGTCTGGATGGCACGGGCAAGGGAACAAAAAGCAGCGCAAGAATAAAAACTACCCGACCTTCCTCGAGATTCCATAAACCCCAGCCCTCCTTGGAATCCCATCGAAGAGACGCCGCTCGTCAAACCCATGGGGGTACGCACAACGCCATCCACCCTCGTGGTCGTAACGCTGGCACTCAAACCTCGTCATCATCCAACTCGAAATCACCGTAGAAAGACTGGTTCGCCTGAGGGGCCGAGACGAAGGAGTTAGTGTAGCTGCTTCCATGATTGCTGTCACGGCGGCTACTGTGGAGGTCCGTCGTGGAACTCTGCCACTGCTCCTCGGGTTCCTTCTTGGGGACGGGCTTGCGAGAAAATGACTGCGTCTGAGACTGGGAGAATTGAGAGCTGTCGATCTCAACCAGATCGTCATCGTCATCCCGGAAAGCAGAGCTAACGTTGTTCCGGGGAGGAGGTACCGTGAAACTGGTGCTGGGCCGGGATCCGTCACCAAAGAGGGACGACGTCGTCGAGGGTGGTCCAACAGCCGAGGCGAAGCTGTCGGCGACATTGATGTTGTTTGTCACGGTGTGGTTTGATGCAAAGCTGCTACCAGCGTTGCCGTGGGAAGCCGTCTTGCGAGGAGTCGGAGTGGCAGCGGTGTTCTGACCCTCTATCTTGGGCTTCTTGTGAGTGGGCGTCTCCACATCCTTGGCATCGTAATCTTCGTCGTTCGACTCATCATCCGAAAGACCGACCGCCGTCTTCTTGCTTTGGACGCGCTTCGACGTGGGTGTCTTGGCAGCAGCAGCTCGCTTACGCGAACCTGGAGTACTGGCCGTAGACACCCGATTGGCTCGAGGAGTACCGGTGCCAGCATTGCCAACCACAAGCTTGGAAGGGTCCTCGCCCTTCTCCACGGCAGCCTTTTGGGCGATACCAAGCTTCTTAATGCTGCGGAACTGGAACTCCAGACCGTCAGGCGTGGATTCACCGAAGAGCTTCTGAATCTCTGTGACGTGGAATATAGTCAGTAACTGCTTCTTGATAATCCCCGGGACGAAATCAAAGCGATGAAGAGATAAAATGAGTGCCGCAGAAGCAATACCAAGTGGAGGTCAAGCGGTGGCCCCTCGAAAATAACGACGCAGCAAGACCAGAACTTCTTACCTCCTTTCTCGATTGGGAGATCGCCGGGGTCACTACCACGCTCCACGCACTGAACCTGCAGCTTTGCAAGCTGTTTGATGGGCCTCAGGCGGTGGTCAATAGCCGAGCCCGTATTGTCTCCGCCCATGTGCTTGGCAATGTCTGGGGATTTGTATTAGAAACCTGGACCTTTTTTTGAAAAAAGGCAGGAACTCGGACAAAACTCAGGCGGTACAGGTTGCATGAGGTGATCAAGAGAGATGACAGGAAAACCGCGAAAAAAGAAACACAGCAAGAGCTTACCGTTAAAATTCAGCTTCGGGTTCGATGTTGCGATAACAGCCGCCAGAAGGCGGGTCGCCGACTCGTAAGACTTGAAGTTCGTCTTCTGGGGGGCCATGATTGCCTACCACGGTGGGAGGTCTGGTGTCAGCTGAAATGACGAACGAGATGGTGAAGGATTTGATCTGAATATGCCCAAGGTGGCCAGAGGGGGGGAGCAGGCTTCTGGAGAATGCCCAAGTAAGGAGCGGATGCAAAGAAATCGAGTTGGTGGGGTGGGGGTGCTGTTGTGGGTGAATGTACTTTGTGGGTGCAAAAGTAAAGGATAGGCGGACGAGAGACTGGCCTGAAAAGAACGGAAAGTCCAGTGTAATGAAGGACGGAGAGATATTAACGGTCCTTCAGGTCAAGATGGGAGGGGTAGAGGTGGATGCGACGGGGACAAACGCGAGAAGGTGTTTTGGGATGGTTAACCTGGCCTGGCCATGCGTAGTTGCCAGTAGGCAACCACAAAGCTTTCAGAGTAGGCAGCTTGAAGGGAAACAGCCCTGGTGCATGGGAATGACGGAATATTGTGATTCTCCAGCCAAGGAGGACTTACTCTGTGGTCTTGGGGTTAACACTAGGGAAGATCAACCGCTGTGGCATATGTCAACATGAAAGGACTCAGCAGTCATGCTAGATTAGAGCAGCAAGTATTCTGAGGCGAGTACTTACAAGCTTCAAGTAACTCGGGAAAGAGACCAACCAGGTCCGGCTTCGAGTAGGATCGGATGGCAGGCGGTGTTTTGGTAGTGAATTGCTGGCAGGCCTTGGACGAAGGCAGGTGGTACTGAAGCCCAGGTATTGGAAAGCAGGAAAAACAGAGCCACGAGGATATTAGGGAAGCCTTAGGTCGGCAAAACCAGGCCCCTAATAAAACAGGAGAAGCGTCTTGATTGTAAAGGAGCGGGAGCGGGGTGTAGAATCGTAGTGATACACTGGGTTTTGGTGATGAATGAGAGCTTCGTGCCGACGTAGGGGATATTATATTCGAGAACGAGGGTGCCTTGGATAACAAGAACAAGGTCGGCCAAGGATCAATAGGTTAAGTAGGTATCCCCTAGGTGAAGGAAGTGGTGTTGTCGGCAACTGGTCCTACCAGACGAGGCTTCTGGGCGGTACTTTTACGAGGACTGATAGTCCTAAACAATGGTTTGCCCGAGTGGCCAGGGACTTGATATGCAGAGCATTAACAGCTCTTTTGTAGCGAGCGTGTGCAAAAGGGCCCTCCCCGGTATCAGAGTCGTATCGCTGTGCTTGTCTATCGCTCGTTAGGCTGGGATCGAAACCCCAAGGTGGTGGGCTGGGAATAGCTTCAATGAGCTGGGGCCCATTTGCTTTTCACACCTTATGGGTGCAGCGAAGGCGATGCCCACTCCACGATGTCTTCAGAGCTGCAGAAATAGCACCGGCTACTGCTGACTTGGTAACCCGGGCTGCCAGGCCTTTGCCTTGTAGCAGTTCCTGTGGGACCCGGTCAGTACTTCTTAGGGTCGTGTGCAAGCGTTTCGCTACCCCGGGTCGACAATGAGGTACCCGGAACGAAGGATTCAGGCACCATTCGACGACTATGGTGGAGTGGGACTTGCCTCTGGTCCGGGCTGCCGAGATGGAGCCAAGAGAGATCTCTATTGGGATGTCCAGGATCCCCAAGATCGTTTCAATCGGTATTCAGTGGGAAGAATGGCTTGATACGTACGGCGGAGAGAGTGAAGTCGCGATGGATTTGGTTGACGGTGGCTGGGGCGGAGGGTCTCCGTCTACGCCGTGGGTCGCTGTGCAAGGAAGTGAAGTTCCGTTAATTAGTGACTTTTGCCAGAAACTTTCAATCTGCACGACTTCGGTATACTCCCGATGGCATACGCGCATTTCGCATTTCGCATTCAAGACCATGGGGGCTATAATCATCACTCTGTCCACATCACCGTTTTCGAGTTACTATTCGTGCTTGGTGGCATCAATATGTTGCTGACGGAAGTACCTGGCTATCGGCGCTGCACGAAAGCTCACCCCGGTTTCAGTGGCCAGTTGCATGGAATCCAGGCTTGGAGCTGGTTCCTTCTAAAACCGACGTGTAAAACTTCCTTTTGCTCTCGTCTCGACCCCGCTTCCTACCATCGTCTTCGCGTTAGTATATGCTATGCTTAAGTTCATCAGAATTTGACTGCCTGCTTCCTTAAGGCAAAAATACACAACATGCTATAAACGAGAACCACCAAGACCATCCCGGTTGGTTGGCTGCCCTCTGATAGAACCACATAACCAACACGTCGGACAACAAAGAAGTCAAATGGGCGATTTCCACCCAAATCACCGGTCACGAGACTCGTGGATATTCAATCAAAGAAGATCGCAAAAAGTTTTTTGTGTTTCGAAGTACGGATCCCACTCGCCCCAGGGCACAGCCTTCCCGGCTGCTTTGGCAGAGCTGGGTTGGGCGGCCGACAGACTACTGGCCACAACGGCAAGTAGACAAAGGGAATATCAACCGAATGTATTCCCATTCACATGGCGGGAATGGATTCCGGTCGTGGCACCGGTATCGTCACACGCACCTTCAAGGGCAATTTGCGTCGAGCACAAATGATCTTCTTACCGTTCATGGGTACCTACTTAGGTACGCAGCTGCCCCCAGACCCTCGGTCTACATTGACAGCTATATCACCACGTTCTTACAAGCCTCGTGACCATCAAACATGAGAGGTTGAAGAATGGGAGTGGCCCTGGATGTTCCATGGTCGAAAAGAGTGCTTGCCTAACCAACACGTGGTTGCTCCTCCGTGTCCAGCCGACCAACGGCGCCGCATGACTTTGATGTTGTGTGCTGTATGTCGGTCATCCATAAAGAAAGCGACAGGCCGGATAATCCTATGACCTTCAGTCTCACTTTCCCACCAACAATTCCTGTGTAGCTCTGAAGGAGCAACGAGCATGCAGCATGGACACCTTTCCCGATATCTCGTTCTCGGCCCCCGTCGACTCTCAAAGTCCGGACCTTTTGATGTCGGTGGGACTCCTGCTTGAAGAGACCGTGGAGGACGGTCCCAGTGTCGAACATGGTAAGCGTGGACGCTCTGAGGAGCAGGACCTTGCAGACGAACCGGCGCGGAAAAAGGCCAAGCCCAACCCTGCCGATGAATTGGACGATGTCGGGCCAAGAGAACCGCCAGCTCCCGTCTTACCTAGCATCGACCTTGGGGCCGGCCGATCGGCCTCTTGCGACGAAACTTATTTGGAACTACTCTACGATAAGTTGGATATTGTCGTAGGGCGGTACAATCCGTCCTACCTAAAAGCCGGCATCTTCTTTGACATATCTCCAGAGAGCCCCAAGGACTCATCCTTGCCAGCGGGAACATTCACCGTTTTCATCGTCCTCAAGCCCCCCTTCCCGCATGAACGGATTCCACATCGGCTGCGTGCTCTTGAGCACATAGATAAGAAACTCGGCCGGGCCCTCTGGCACGACGCATGGAGACCGCAGAAGATGGTATACTACGTGTTGGACGAGGAGCGCACGGAAACTGGCGACCCGGATGGGAAATACACCGGGGGATACTGGGCCGAGGCGCGCAGGCCGCTGGGAGGCCCGCGAGGCTTCGACTACCGCGGCGCTCTTGCGAGAACCGAAAACGCCTTCCCGACGGCGCCGTGGCGCAGGCGGACGGACGAAGCTTCTCAGGAGGACGGACCTGTACCTCCAGACTGGACTCAAGTACGGTTTGACACTGACACAAAGTTCGTCCTTGGAGGTCATCCTACCATGAGAAGGAAAGAGGCCCAACCTCCCCCGCCGCCCAAGAGGGCATTCGCACTGAAGCTCGGCGCAGGGCATGCTACAGGCCGGAAACCGAAGCAGGACTCTTTACGCAAGAAAGTGGTCACCAAGCGAACACAGGGCTTGTAGGGGACGGATAGAAATGGGACGGCAAGGCCATATTATTGTCTGGGCAGGTGTGTGTAATTGCTTTACTCGCCTGATTTCACCTACTTCCCAAAAGTACGAAAACTCTTAGACGCCCCAAACGTATAACTACGAAATGTTTATAAGGTTCCGACGTTTCCCCCCTCCCATTATTTTGCCCTCCCTTCATAGCAAGTGGCTCTTGGTCACTGACACCGAGGCTAGTGGTTCATGCCTCCCGATGTGCAGCAAGCGATCTGGCATGGGGTCTAATGCTGGCATGCCTCGGCTCCTCGGGTGGCAGTCCCGGGCCTCCAGAGCTGCCCCGGCTAGGGCCTGACAACAGAAACGCCCATTCTCATCTCTTGGCCCAGTACCATCCTAACAGCAGCAGACCCATACTATCTGCTCTTTTGGTATACAATCGAGGGTCCGCTGTTAGACTTGTACGTGGGTCATGGCCAGAAATGGGCGTTTCTGTTGTCAGGCGCAAGCCCGGAGCCCGGGTCCTTTCACCTGCCAACCCATGGATCGGCTACCTGGGGCTTCCGGCCATTCCTGAATCCCGGGCCCGGAAACCGCCAGGGCCCGCTGAAGCTCATGTCGCGACCGTTGGTGGCGGCGGTGGTGGGGCGAAGCTCGGGGCGCGTCTCCGGAAAAGAGCTCAGCCAAGAAATGCAGTGGCGACCACAATGGTAGGTTGCCGTACCTGTCGTGGGGAACGACGCCCCCGGGCTCTCCATGGCCTCTGTGTAAACCCGCGAGTGTGAAAATTTCCCTTCGAGTTAGATTTCCTCGTGGGGGAGCTCGGTGCCCTGCTTGGCCTGGAGGGTTGTGGTGTATTCCGTGAAAAGGCCGGCTTTCTGCCTGTCTACGATGGGAAGTGGTGAGATATGCCAGACCAGCCAGAGGCTTCCTAACTACACGATATCCAAGCGGCTCCTCTGGCTCGGCTATGTTGACGGCCACGGCTGACTCGGTGGAAAGGAAAGCAGTCAGCAGTGTCCATGACGGCAATCGTAAAACCGGACCTCGAGGAGCAGGGCTCCGAAACAGTGGGCATCTGAGCGGTGAGGAGACTAGACGCTCAAGGGGGATCGGACGATGCGTCCCCATTATCGTGCGCCGGAGCGTGTCGGAAGAGAAAACGCGGAAGCGAGACGGCGCCTGGCGATCCCGGCCCGTGTCCGATTTGACCGCACAACGTCATACGTGACATATACACAGTAAGAGCCCGCGGGGAGGATGGCATTTGTAGTATTCCGAGGATGGACTTTTGTTTTCTTTCTCTTTTTCCATGTGGAGACTGTCGTAATCCTAGCCATGACAAAGTCTTGACCAAGCCCTTGACAAAAAGTGCTTTGGTACCATACAAGTAAGTACCCCCTCGGAGTTCCTGTCTGTTGAGCAACCGCCACACGGATTTATTCGTAAGACGAGGCGCCAGAGACCACGCGGTGGCCAAGTTAACTGGGTTTAGCATATGCAGTGGACATGTTGTCAGTCGTATGGTCCAGTACGACTTAGCCTCTATCTGTTGTTATTTCTCCGCCTACGGAGTTTGGCTGGGGACAATGCACCACCACAACGGTCCTCCAATGGAGTATAAGGATGGGGTCTGGACCGACCCATTCCATCCATTGGGGAAAACGGGTGGGGGAGTTGGCAATGAGCGAGCATAATCCCAGGGCGCATTCTATACTGCGGGTAGCTAAATCGGGCACAGCGGACGCCGCGATGGTGTAAACGGGCTGGTACGTGAGTCTAATATCCCTTTGTCCATGATACAATAATGTACGTCGAGCCAGGGGGACCATTTTCGGCACGGGACCTCATGTATTGGCTTTGGGTAGCCGTTGCGCTCGCAATCTACATCCAATCGCTGAAATGAGGCTTTTCTTCTTCGTGATTTGTCGCCACTTAGGGTTGTCGCACACGCGTACGGACACATGCCCACTAACGGCTTTGCCTTTTCACGTACATGTGGCATGGGAGACTGGCAGCAGCTTTCAGGGCCTTTTTTTTTTATTCGATAAGACCATACCACACCGGCACTCGACACCAGCTTCCATGCCGCTACAAGCATCCCATTAGTCAGGGCGAGTCGAACCGAAACCCCCGCAACCCACGGCTCTCGGCCATGGAAGCAAGATGGCACGCGAACCCCGAACAAAACGGGAAGACATAGCACGCAGACATCCATACAGAGGGAGAGACTCCCTCCTCTGGCTCGTGAGGTGCCATCCTCCATCTCGCGTAAACTGAACTTCCTCCAGCAGTGACGGGTCTCCCATGGATAGATGGATTCCTTGTGCCACACGACCCCGCAATAGCGCTGGAGAGGCTATGGAGCCCCTCTGCCCCTCCGCCCGTTCCGCCCCTCGCCCCTCCCCCTCCCCTCCGCATCAGGTTACCCCAAGAGCCGTAGGTATCGCAACGTCACTTGGAGCTCAACGGGTGGCCAGTGATGAGTTGCCCTGGCGATTGCCTGCCGTGCCATGAGCCTAGTCAGGAGACGTGAGCTGTTCGCGGCTGAGAACCGGTACTTAAATGAGAAAAGCCCCTCGTAGTTTAATACTATCGCCCCTCTCCCGCTCCCTTTTCCTCCTCAGTAAACCACCCGGACAGCATCCCTCCCCCCCCCCCCCCCCTTCCCCCACCAAGCAGCCATGTCAGCCAAACATTTTGTCAACGACCCGGCCCTCCTGGTCAACTCGGCCCTGGAGGCCGTCACCTATACCAATCCGTCGCTGGCGCTGGATGTTGAGAACAAGGTGGTCTACCGCAGGCCCGACCAGAGCCGGCCGACGCAGGTCTCCCTCATCAGCGGCGGCGGCGCCGGCCACGAGCCCAGCTTCTCCGCCATGGTCGGCGCCGGCCTCCTGTCGGCCGCCGTGTCCGGCACCATCTTCGCCAGCCCGAGCGCCGAGCAGGTCCGCAAGGCCATCATGTCGCGGGTCGACACGGACAAGGGCGTGCTGGTCACCGTCATGAACTACACGGGCGACGTCCTGAACTTCGGCATGGCCGTCGAGAAGGCCAAGGCCGCCGGCATCCGGGCCGAGATGGTCGTCGTCGGCGACGACGTGGGCGTGGGCCGCGCCAAGGCCGGCAAGGTCGGCCGCCGCGGCATCGCCGGCACGGTCCTGGTCCAGAAGATCGCAGGCGCCCTGGCGGCGCAGGGGGCGCCGCTCGACCAGGTCCACAAGGTGGCCAAGCTGACGGCCGAGAACCTCGTCAGCATCGGCGCCAGTCTCGAGCATGTCCACGTGCCGGGCCGGGCGCCCCCGGACCCCAACTCCAAGGAGACCCTGGGCGCGGCCGAGGTGGAAGTCGGCATGGGCATCCACAACGAGGCGGGCTCGGGCCGTGCCGAGGTCGCGCTGCCCGACCTCGTGAAACGAATGCTCGCCATGCTGCTGGATCAGAACGACAAAGACCGTGCCTTCCTGAACGTCAACTCCAACGAAGTCGTGCTGCTCGTGAACAACCTCGGAGGCGTCAGCCCTCTCGAGATGGGCGGCATTACGGCCGAGGTCGTCAAGCAGCTCCAGCAGCAGTGGGGCATCGCGCCGGTGAGGATACTGAGCGGCACCTACACGACGAGTTTGAACGGCTTGGGCTTCAGCACATCGCTCCTCAACGTCGTCAACACGAACATCGGAGGCCCCAGCATGATCCAGCTGCTGGACCACCCATGCGAGGCAACGGGCTGGGCCGCGCCTGTCCGGAAAGAAACCTGGGAGGCCAAGAACACGGCCACCCGTGAGCACGATGCCACATCTGGTCCGGAAGCCCAGCCCAGCGGGTTGAAGATTGACGCGGCCGCCATGAAGCAAGCCCTGCAGGGCGGCCTACAGGCAGTCATTGACGCGGAACCCGACATCACCCGCTACGATACGGTCGTGGGAGACGGCGACTGTGGTATCGGACTGAGGCGGGGTGCTGAAGGTACGAATGTCCAAACCCCCGTAACGAACCAGGCTGCTGACATATGAACAGGTATTCAAGCACACTTGGCTAAGCTGCCGCTCACCGGGGACGCCGTGGTGGATCTCTCCCGCATCGTGTCCGTTGTCGAGCTTGAGATGGACGGCACGTCGGGCGCCATCTACTCCATCTTCCTGAACGCGCTGCTGCACGGCCTCAAGGAGTCCGGTCCCGGGGAGGCTTCGGTGCAAGTCTGGAACCAAGCTCTGAAGCAGAGCTGCGAGGCCTTGTCCCAGTACACGCCCGCCAGGCCGGGCGACCGGACGCTCGTCGACGCACTCTACCCCTTCGTCGAGGTATTAAATAAGACGGGCGACCTAAGCAAGGCGGCAGAGGCGTCCAAGAACGCGGCTCTGGGCACCAAAGGCATGAAGGCGAGTCTGGGCCGGACCGTCTATGTTGGCGGCTCGGGATTCGAGGAGGTGCCCGACCCTGGCGCTTGGGGGCTGGCCTGCTTCTTCATGGGTCTTGCCGGCCTGAAGATGAACGAAGAGAGCTGGGAGGAGATCTAGAGATCACAGGGCGGCTTGCGAGACGCAGTGGTGATGGTGTGCAGTGTAACATACAAGTCCAAGCCTCGCTGGTCGGACTACTCACTGTATTATTGGTATCTTCATGGCTTGTATCTTCCGGGGGCAGATCCATTCTGGCGGTGCGGCAATTCGCGGGCCGCGGCCCCGTATGATTTCACCCATGAACAGCACGTGTCGTACTCGAGGCGCTCTTCTCGGCGCTCGTCGACCGCTCCTCTGGTTCCATGGTCCCAACACGCCAAACCGTATACCAAGTAGTTCGTCCCATTCGTCATTTGTATTCCACCTTGGGCATTCCCGCATTCGCATCTAGCTGAGAAGAACCAAGATGACGGAATCGCCTCGCAAAAACCTTTCGTGGCGATTAGCACGGGAGGGGGGAGGGGGGAGAAACAGGGCCCGTCCGGCGCGGCTTACATCTTGCTGATGAAACGGTCCTTGTTTGTTGGCCTTCCCTTCTTGCCGTTGGCCAGGCGCGGCGTCTCTGTCCACATCTCCTTGACGTTCTCGAGAACCATGTTGCAGTGCCGGTCGAAGGCCTTGACGCGTGCCAGCAGTTTCCGGTTGTTTCGGCACGAGATGAGGACCTGGGTGTGGCTTCGCACGGCGGTTTGGAGGATGGAGAGCGGGCCGGCGCTGAACTCGTGCTCCTCCAGCTGGGTGATTTCGTATTCTCTGCCGTAGCGGTTAGCGGGCGGCGGCGAGGCGGGCGAGGAAGGACGTACGTTAACTCGTTGCGAGGCTTGGTCAGGAGGTCCCTGTGACGGTGGTTAGCTGGCAAGGGCCATCGTCGGCAGCGCGTGGCCACGCGGTAGCTCACTGAATCTTTGCGTCGGCCATGGTGGATGGCGGTGCCGATGGACAGACGGTGTGCAGAGGGAACTGGGTGAATGAGGGCAAGGGAGCTATGTAGGTTGGCGCGTGGGACAATCGTTCGCAAGGCTGAAGTTCGAGCGACGGAGGTGCCTCAAAATAATAGATGCATCAAAGAGGGCCCTGTCGCGGTCAATGGGCAGCCGGGCCAGGCTAGCTTAGTATCCAGTATGGAAGGATGTACATCAGTCTGTGTAGAGGCTGCAAGAGCGCGCTAGTGGAGTCGGCGGGCGCTCTCAATCGCCCACCTCCAGAGCCTTTCAGTTGGGATCCATCGCGACAGCACGTGCACGCGATCGATGATTGGGTGCCACACAGAGCCCACGACGGGCGGCGGGGGCCTCACGTCAATCAGCGCAGCCGCGCCGAAAATTGCCCACACTCCCGCGTCGCGGCGCAAAAGCCGGTAGGGACCGACCAGGTACAGCGGAGGTATGATGGGATGGATGGAGGTATGTATAGGGTGTGCACTCGGTAGCTCTAGAGAATTTCCCGTGCGACTGCGGAACCCCGGCGAGCTTCGGTGTGCTTCCGGATTGCATGAGCGTGAGAGTTCGGAGAGCAAAGCAATTGATGGCAAAAGGCCTGCGGATCTGCTGAATCTCCCCTCTCTTAACCTCGGTCCCCGTCACCCCCTCCCTCTTCCTTCGATGCGCAGCCCCGGCTCGAGTGCGCGCCGGGTTCACTATTCTTAAATGTCTTTCCACGTCCTCTTCCGCCGCGCTGGCCCGGCAGCCAATGCTGCTTCTCCCTTCCGAGCCGGCAGCCCCAGAATGCCTCTGAAAGCCAAGATCCTCGACGCGGGGGCGGCGCCCAGACTTCAGGTACGGCTGCCGCCGACCGACTGCCCGCCGCGTCTGCGACCGCTTCGCTGACACCCTCGCCGCAGATGTCTACCCTCCCCACCAACGGCCATGCCATCAAGGAGCTCCCGGGCGACGAGCCCGAGGACGTCGCCTTTAGCAGCCTCTACGGCCTGCGGACGGTCGAACTCAACCGCCCCGCGAAGTTGAACGCCCTCAACGGCTCCATGATCCGCAAAATCCTCCCCCGTCTGGCCGAGTGGCAGCGATCCGACATGACCAACGTCGTGGTGATGAAGGGCGCCGGCGACAGGGCGTTCTGTGCCGGCGGCGACGTGGCCGCCCTGGCTGAGCAGAACAAGCAGGGCCCCGAGGGCCAGCAGAAATCGGCCGACTACTTTGCGCTGGAGTACGCGCTGGACCACCTGATTGCCACGTACAAGAAGCCCTACATCTCTTTCATGGACGGCATCACCATGGGCGGCGGCGTCGGCCTCAGCATCCACGCGCCTTTCCGTATCGCCACCGAGCGGACCGTTTTTGCCATGCCCGAGACCACCATTGGCTTCTTCCCGGATGTCGGAGCGTCCTTCTTCCTTCCGCGGATGGCTGGCTCAGTGGGCACCTACCTCGCTCTCACAAGCGAGCGCTTGAAGGGCGCCAACGCCTTCTACTCGGGCGTGGCCACCCACTACCTTCACTCCACCAGCCTGCCGTCCCTCGAGTCTCGGCTCGCGGAGCTGCGCTTCCGCGACTACGACAGCATGGACATGAGGATGAAGATTATCGAAATGACCATCGAGGAGTACGCCACCGGCATGCCGCCTCTGGACCGCGAGCCCTTCCTGCTTTCTGGCGAGCTGCGCAAGGCCATCGACCGATGCTTCAGCAAGAAGACGGTACCGGAGCTGATTGCGGCACTGCAAGCCGAAACTGGCCCCACCAGGGACTGGGCCGAGGAGACCCTGCGTACCCTCCACAAGCGCTCGCCGACGGCCGTACACGTGGCTCTTCGACAAATGCAGGTTGGCAAAGCCTGGCACATCCAGGAGACGTTCCAGAGGGAGCACGAGATTGCTAGCCAGTTCATGAAGCACCCCGACTTTGTCGAGGGCGTCACGGCCCAGCTCAAGGAGAAGAGACCGCCCGTGTGGCAACCTGCTTCGCTCGAAGATGTGCCGGCCGACAACAGCATCTCGGAGCCCTTCTTTGCGAGCAAAGGTGAGAAGCTGCCGTTTTTGAACAACGAATCCTACACCGCATACCCCTATGCCTCGGTGGGTTCTCCGACGGAGAATGATATTGCCGAGTTTGTGCGCGGTGGCCAGCGGACGCGAGAGGCTGTTCTCCATGAGTTCCTGGGGAGAAAGCGGGGCCGACAGGGCATCCAAACCATTGTCGAGGAGGTGCTGGACCGGAAGACGGAGCGAGGCGAGGACAACACGTTGACCTGGATCGAGGAGGACTCGTAAGCAAGCATGGGCAGCGAGGATGGCAGATGGCGTCCGTGTACAGTATTACAGCCGAGACCAAGACCACGTGTATACCAACCGACTTTTTTTCCCCTTTTATATATATATATATATATATATATATATATATGTATATAGACTGGGCTCGGCTTTAACCTTGTTAAAGGTTCGGGGGTGCCGAAGGCCGGTCCAGCTCTTACAAGGGCGGTTCATGGCCTCACGGTCTCTCCCACCTGGCACTTTCGTCCGATGTCCTCCACGAAATGTCGCAGGTCCCGCGCCCGGGGGCGCAAGGACGTAGGTCCCCGGCGGGCCACGGAAGGGACGTGGCAAAATAACGTGTGTGATGCGTTGATGTTCCCGTTTCTGCCTGTTCCGTGTCGCCTGGTGGTGTGAAGTGGTTGCGTTGGACGAGCGAATCGACTTACACGGTTGAACAGGGGGGTGCAGGGGGGATGCATCCTACGAGGACGTGTTGAGTCATGCGTGCTGTAACAGGCCACGGGTGGGGCCCACGGATGGTGTCGGGAATATTCAGCAGCTGTATATAAGACGCGTCCATCCCCCTCGTCTATCTTCCATGGTCGGGATCCCGATGTATGTTAGTAGTTGTGTGTGTGGGCGATGATCCCTGCGTGTGTGGTATTGCCATCCATCCAACCGCACCCTCCTCGTTCGGCTGCTCTCTCTCTCGCCCGTGCCGCGCTAATTCATCCTGGCTTTCAACTTCCGTCCAACCTTAGGCCCGGCCCAAGCTCCAGAGGCGGGCAGATCCATCCCATTTTAGTGGGACTGAGACGTTTACCAGTAGGGGCTTTGTCGTAACATACGGGCTGGCTGGCCACCCCCCGACTCGCCCGACTTAGCCCGCCAAAAGGCTGGAATGAGGTACCTGTTTCTGCTTCTGTCGGTACTGCCCACCTAAAACCAGGAGTCGCAGGTACCTCCAATACACCTCCCATACCCGGGCTAGTTAGTGCTTGCAACGCGTCAACCTTGCTCAACTCCCCCGCCAACGCGCCTGCCGCCCGCCCGCTCACCAGCACCGGCCAGCCCTCCCTAGCCCACCAGAAACGGGCAGGTGGTGCACACCCTACCCGGGCTACATGTACACCCGAACCTGGAGCATCTCCAGCTGGACCTGGCCCGGTTGCTCTGTTGCCCTCTGGCCAACAGTTTGCATAGAGCCAGCCCACTTGCACCACCTATTGCACCTACCAGGACGGGAAGTGCGCCTACCCTGGCCAACGTCAGAGGCGCGTCCCAGAGCGCGTCAGGTTTCCGACGCGGTACCTCGACTCGCTACACGAATTCGCGTTGCCCACTTTGTACCTGCCGCCCGGCAACCGCTCAATTCCACCACGTCCAACCTCTCTTTCATCTCTCTTCCTCTCTTTCGTCCTCACATTCGAGGTCGACTCGACGTCCGCACCACCACTCCCTCGTCCCGACATCGCTCCTTTATGGACCGGGGCAGGTCAATTGAGACGTGCATGTTCCCTCACGAGCACTGAGCCGTCCGACTTTTTATTTCCCCGTCGTCGTTGTCGCTTGAGGGCGTCATCCCGCCTTTGCCCAGTTCGCGTCTGCACCCCCAAAATAATAGCCCGACGGAAAACACCACGCGCACCCGCCGTACGCGCCACGACTGTACGAATATGCCCACGAACCAGCCTTTCCACCTCTGAAACCCAGCCCACTGCAACTTCTCTCTTGGAACGGCACGCATTGGATACGGCCATCCCGCCGCCGCCATATCGCCCTGCCTCTAACCTTGCCTGCGGCTTTCCAAGTATGGCAAGCCACAACAGCACGTGGGGCACCGCCCCTCAGGAGCCCGGAGAGTCCGCCTTCGCCGTGAGGCCCATGGCATGTATGCTTATCTCCACGCTCCCACAGCTCCGTCGATGTATGCTGACCATGTCCAGTGAAAATCCACTATACATTCGATAGGGAGGCACAGGTCAAATGCCTTGCCCGCTGGCCACAGGTCATCCAGATTCGGGCAGTCCCTGTGGATGAAACGACCACCATTGGTGTCATAGACCTCAGGACCTGTTTGCAAGCTGTTACCCAGTGCAGCCCGGAACTGGCTGGTTCCAGCGACCAGGACTACACCGTGTACGCCTTTGATTATTCAGAGCCCGACACGCCCATGGTGGGCCAGGGCATGCTTAGCTGGGCTCTCGGCTATGATCAGGCCTCGCCCCCGTCGCAGTTTCTTACCGGGCGTGTCACCCAGAACAAGCTGGGTATTTTTGCGAACGGCGTCCAGGAGACATTGGAGGTGAAACTAAAGCTGACGGCCGTCCCCCGCGTCACGCGGCCAGCTCACGCCCCCCCACAGCACAACATGGCAAACCCCCGAGCCTACATGCAGAGGTCGGCATCGAATGTGTCCGAATACACCGGGTGGAACCAGCCATCGCAACTCAACCCGGACCCAGGCCACATGCACCACATGGCGGTCAATTCGTCTCCTGCTCTGGCACCATGCCAACCGTACAATTCGAGCTACGAGCCACGGCACGAGGCAGTGCCCCAAAACTACCAGAGTATTGCCAGCCGTCCTGGAAGCCGGACAGGATCTGTGGAACCCAATGTCCGCCATATGGCCGCCACGCCGCCGTTGCAGCCAATAGTCCCCGCCGCGCCGGGCATGATGATGGTCCAGGGCCCGCCTCCTTCGCGCCCTGTCGCCCCGAAGCCACGCTCAAGAGCATCGTCAAAGGCCCCTACGGGCCGTCCCCGAGGTCGACCCAGAAAGAAGGCCCTTCCAGTCGAGGGTAGTACCTCAGGCTACGAAGACGGCACGGACGCCGACGACGGACCTGGCCCAAAGAAGAGAGCAAAGACAACCCAGGTTGAACGAAGTAACACGGCAACATTTGGCTCCGCTTCTGAGTCGCTGCGAGTGACGGCCAGCACCGCAGGATCACTGCGCAACTTTCGACCTGTTGGGGCTGGTGGAGAGCCGCCGGCGGGATCCCATCTGCAAGAGGTTCCCCGTGCCCCTACGCCCGTTCCGGACCGCCGCTCCATGGGCTTTCCACCACCAAGATCAATGCCACCGAGCAACCTCGGGAAACAGGCAGCTTCGGGCCAGGAGCAGGATGGGACTTCCACGGTATCTGCCTTGGATCCCAAGCGGTCCATGTCTCAACCCCAAGATGCCCGGTCCCCGGGAGACTCGGTAGCTCCATCGCCAGTACATGCATACAGCGATGGGCCAAGCCCGGCCGATATCGGATCATCACCTCCGGTACCCCGATCTCGCTTGTACAGCCCTCATTCGACTCCTGCTCCATCAAGTCCCATTCTTCCTCCCATGCCAGTCCCGCAGCCTGATTCCGGTTTCATGAGTGGTGGACTGGATGATTCCCGCCTGGACGAAGAAGACGCGGCCAAAAAGACGGCGCACGCTCCCCCTGCGCCAGCGGCGGTCAAACCCAAACCGAAGCCCAAACGGAGCCGCGCCAAGAAGAAGCCGCCACCGAAGGACGACAAGCCAGAGCCACAAGCCAAGGAGGACAGGCTAGAGATACAGACCGAAACCCCTGGGCCGCCGGAGCTTCTTCCAACAACGTCCATCTACAACCCACCACACCCAATCCGAAATGCCGACATCCCCAAAGTGCCTGCATCGGGTGAACAGTCGGGGCAACTCCGTCCAGAAAAGAAGGATGAGAGCCCAGTGGCTTCAGTACAGCCAGCCCCTTCCCCTGCCATCTCGGCACCGGCTCCCCAGCCAATCCCAGGGGAACCTGCGCGGATTCAGCCGCCGCCAACCGCCGAGGCTACGGTCGTGGATTCGAGTCAGTCATGCCAGGCGACCAAAAGCACCTCTCCGGATGAGGACTTTATGGAGCTTCCACAGCAAAGCATCGAGCAACCGGACACATCCGCACCCGACCAGCCCCAGGCCAACCCATCCACCGCGGGCCTTTCTGTTGACGCGCCTAGCCGGGACTTCGCAGACTTCGAAGGATTGTTTCTCAGTGATCTGGAGGTCGGCGGCAATACTTTCCTTGACACCATGGATATGAACTTTCCCGACTTTTCCCTTGACCAGGGCAGCCAGACGCCCACAGAGAGCCAGCAGTATAGGGTCGAGCGGGAGGAAACCGAGATGGAACTCGTATATGTGCCCGGATCGGCTGAGGACGCTGTTGAATCCGAGCTTCCCCCGCCCATGGTCCCAGCGAGCGACCCAGTCGTATCCCAATCACTGCAAACCCAAAGACGAGAGCTGGCACATCCCCAAACGGATTCGATCGAACCCAGCGAGGGACGCTTCAATAAGAATTTCGTTAAGAAGCAAGCCATCAAGCAGAAGCTAGAGGAGGCCATCGCGAGGGGACAGATGCCGCAGTACTGCAGTAATTGCGGCGCTATTCAGACGCCCACTTGGCGCAAGATCTGGACGCAGAAGCAACATGGCTTACCGGCGTATCACGAATACTCGGAGAAGCCAGGCCACGTGACGGCCATCAATATCCTGCATCGAGATGCTCAGGGCAAACCAATCCTGTACGAATTGGTCAAGAAGGCTCTTGGCCCTGATGAGGACAAAAGCGCCTGGACCGAGGTGCTCTTGTGCAACCCCTGTGGCATCTGGTTTTCGAAGTGGAAGTCGCAAAGACCGGAAGAGAAGTGGAACAAAGACTCGGACCGTCTGACGCAGGTTAGAAAGAAGCGGTCGAATGGCAGTCAGGGAACCTCGCGGGCAAAAAAGTCGCGAACGAAGAGCGACCCCCCAGCCAATCTGACATCGGAGGCCTACCTTCCGACGGATCCCACGGGGCCCGCGGATGACGAGGCCAGAAGCTCCGTACCCGCACCGCGTACCGAAGACGATAGAGGAAAGAATGCACCCGGCTCAAAGCGGCCGGGGTCGACGCACTCAACCCAGTCTAGAGGTAGCGGGACGCCAGGCAGCCCCATCGCCCTGGACGATGATATGGGCGTCACCCGCCGAGTACTCTTCCCCTCGCCCCGTAAGGAGGGTGAGCACCGAGCTCTCGGTGAAGTCAAAGGAAATCTTAAGCAGAGTCCGAGCGACGCCCGACCTGCTAAGAACCGGGAGGGTGCGGCCGAGAAGGAAAACGCAGCGGATGGCGCCGGCGAAGAGGACGAGGGTGGCGATGACATGGCGGAGCTATTTGGCGCATCGCCCCGCCCTTCTACGCCACCCCCCAGGTCTGGCAATGCTGTCATCTTCAGGACGCCCACCCGACAGACGCCCAGTCACCGCCCCGTCACTAGAAGTGTCACCAAATCGATCCGTACATCACGTTCCATACAGTCGCCGAGCCAGGCACAGTGGATGAACCAGCAGACACCCTCGCGAACGCCTCGTTCACACCCGTCTTCGGGTGGGGTGCGCAGAGGCGCCCCCTGGGCGACGGGCGCCAGTGGCCATGGCCCAGAGGATTCGCCTATTACCAAGTCTATTTCGCAACTTCTTTCCGAAGCCAACGAGTTTATGGGACCGTCCTCACAGCAGCCGTACGACCTAGACATGGATCACCTGGCTTCGATGGATATGCACGGTCATTTGGCGCCGGGTGGCCAATTGGACTTTGGCAACATGTTGGGCAATGACGCGGTCTTGGGTAGCTCGAAACAGAATGCTGCATCGTCGTCCAGGATCCAGTACTTCGCACCCATGGACCCCGGTGTTGATATCTGGAAGCACCTGAGCGAAGCGGGAACGAAGACGGCGACAGTCGAGGAAGATTGGGAGGGTATGGAAGTTCCTATTAAATAGAAGCGGATGGGCCAAGTATGGAGTACAAATCCCCCAGGGGGGTGAGCGATAAGACTTTTGATTTTAGATACCCGTATTAGATACTGCCAACAAATCTTTGCAACTGCTTCTGTGTTAACTACGTACTTCTTCAGAAACCAGGGTTCCAAGAGAATGGAACGATACCGTAGCCTAGAATAGCTGCGCAGAGTGTGATAAATATAATGACATATTTCAACACGAGAAGACACTCAGGTGAGTGGAAGAATGGGAGGTAAACAAACCGAGAGGGGGCTACCGGCTGCGTATGGACGGATACTCACGGCGGCACCACGCGGAGGGGCTTGTCATTCCGGATGTTGTGTACCGTAAAATATGGCTACCTCAATAAAAGTCTTAGGCGTCACCTTGGCAAATAGTCTGTGATCTCCCCCTGGTATACGGGGCGCTGCGTGTTCTTAGTGATGTACGAATGTGTGCTGAACCCTTGTATCTGGCATTACAAGTGCCGGGTGTTCCTAGGGACCAGGGATAGAGACAAGCACTTCATCGCCCACCTGGCCTCGTAGACAGCCGCAGACATAGCAGCATACCGTACGCCGCGGTACGGCCGAACGGGGTGGGTGTGGTCCAGCAGGGTCTGCTGAGCGGAAGATGTTCGTCACTCCCGGGGGTGGCTAATCAAGTTGGGGTATTACCAGGCGGACACATTTGGTGTCGTCATGAGTGCGATCGCGGTAGCAGGCGGCCCAGCCTCGTCGAGAAAACAAAAGGGATGAGCTCGTTTGGCGGCGGACCGGGCATGACGTAGCAGAGAGTTTTCATCCTCGATGGTCTGCCCCCCCTCGCCCAAAGCCCTGCTCGCGCGGGACCATCTCCAATCTCACCATTGTGTCGTGTGTGTGCGCCGAGGTCTAATTATAGGACGGATATATTCGGCTGACGGCCACGCGGGCGGAAAGGCAGGCGTACCAGCCCGCCACTGAGCACCGAAAGGCCCGGTAATGGTAAGACTATTCCTTTTCTTTTTTTGTTTACGCTGCCTTCAAGGCCAGTCAGACGGCCGAGGCGGCAAGGCGGGGGGGAATGCGCGTTGCGCGAGAGGGCCAGAGCGCAAAAAAAAAAAAAAAAGGGGGGGGGGGGCAATGAGTTGAGTGACTGAAGGAGCTAATAAGGACGGCTGAAGTCATCCCGACGATTGTCCAGCTCACGCGGGCACGACGGCCGTGGTGGAGGGGGAGGGATGTGCGGGTTTCGGCAGTTGACGAAAGGCGCTCGCTTTCCGGTATCACGGGGGGGAGGGGGAAGAGGATCGACGGCGTAATGTAAGATTCATGGCACTTCCATCGCCGGCCCGGCTGGTTGCTTCCCGAGCGGGTGCGCCATGGCGGTGCAAGGGAAAAAAAAAAAAAAAAAAAGAGGGTGAGTGTGAGTGTGTATGTGAGTGAGATAGAGAGAGAGAGAAAGGAGGCATGACGACAACGACGGCGGCGATAACCACAGCCGGGGCTGTGTCCGTGTATCTATTTGATTATTGTCGTGATAACCCACCCTGTGTTGTTCACCTCCCCCTCCACCCCCCCCCCCCCCCCTTTTCTTTTCGAGTGGCTACGACAACACCAAGCGGGAAATGACGACGATGATGCAGCAGGACCTCTTCCCTGCCCGTTCCCAAGGTGCGAAAATAGAATAGATGTGGAAAACAATCCCCCAAATGCGTGTCCATTGTCGTCGAAACAAGGTTGCGGCCACCCCCCCAAGTTGTACGCCACGCCATCGACACCTCAATGTGGAGTGACCGTCGACGGGATTTGCTCGTCACCTGTGCCCCCAAAAGGGCGGCGCCAGTAGAAAAAAAACACACACACACACAAAAGTCGATCATTAGGCCTCCCCCTCCCCCCTTGAACGAAGAATCCCCCTTATATTTGGGGCGAGGCGCGACGCGACGATGGTATTGCGCACTCCCACACTCACAACACACACACACACACACACACACATCTCGTCGAGATCTGCGAGACGCAAAACAACGGCTTGACGGGGCCAGGCAGCAGCCCCCCCCCCCCTGTTTTGGTTTACTTAAGGGAGATTGCCTCTCGAGATAAGTCTCTCTCCCTTTCTCTTTCCCTCTCTTCTATCTTTCTGTGAGTGTGTTCCCATCCTCTCGGTGGTGTTGTCTCTCCTCAAAGCGTGCGATGCCGCCGGAAGAGAGGCGGGAGGGGGGCGGAGAAAGGGGGGGGGGGGGGGGGTGACCACCGGTGATCCGGGGGTTAACAGACCGAGGCCGTGGTCTCTCGTCGGGGGGGGGGGGGGGGGGAAACCTTCCCACACTTGCCTCCGGCAACTCGATGGGTCTCTCCGTCTCTCTCTCTCTCCCTCTTTCTTTTTCTCTTTTTATCTTTTTCTTTTGTCCCCATGCCCGCTTCCGAGCCGGGTTCATCGGTATCAGTCAGTCCCATTTTGCCGACGGGGGCGGCTTTCTCCCACTTGCCGCTCATCCCCCCCCCCTCCTTCCCCTTCCGTTGCCCCCTCTCACCCGGCACATCCGCATTCTCTTGCCCAGCGGAGACGGTAGCTCGGCGCCGACGTGCAGGCCGGTGTATCAGAGGGGGGGCCACCGTGTCAGCCGGGGATCCACGACGGCGGGCACACAGAGAGACAAGAGAGACTCACACACTCACACTCATACCCTTATACCCGGAAACCGCAGACAGCTGACAGCCCGTCCTGCCAGCTCTCCAGGGGAGGGGGCGCCAAGTCGCCGCTACGGAACGGCGCCAAAGCCGGGCAGCCGCCAGCACGACTCATTGGCCCCGCGTGAGGCCACTCTCGACTGACCATGGAGCAGCAGTTCCCCCGACCTGTCCCGCCCAATGTACCCGTCCGTGGCCTCGGGATGTCGGGCGACGCGCTTTCGGGTAGAGGGGAGGGGGCGAAGGGGGGGAGAAGAAGAACATTGGTCATGAATAATCTTTCCATTACTTTATGTATGTTTGCCCGCCATACTTTCCAACTTTCCCAAAAACGGGGCTTTACGGGTATAGAGCGGCCAAGACAAAGGGGGCGGGAACACCAAAAAAAAAACTGAGAAATCAAGACATAGAGCCACACCCACCCCCCCTCCCAACCAAGCCGGTTCGAACGCCTGATCCCCGTTGCACTAACGATAAGCATAAACTCGCTACGGCCGCCGTCGAGCGATGCGGAGTGCCCAGCCGGTTCACACGGAAGGGAAAACGCCGGTGCGAATAAGCGAATGAATCGAAGCAAACGCCGTCACCCCTCTCCCCCCCCCCCCCGCCTCCGGCACACACACGACCGAAAACCCCCGCTCTCCTCTCGCTCCTGTGTTCCTTCCCCCCTTTCATAGCATGCCGTGCGCGAAGCTGAGGTGGTTGTAGTCGGACGACTCCCCCTCCTGCGTCGTCTGGACCAGCCCATATGACGTCTGCCCGGCTGACACATGCTGCCCGTCGGCGGGGCCAGGCATGCCGCCCCGGAAGAACATGGCCGAGCTGCCGGGGGCAGCGTACTGCTGCGGCGGCGGCTGCGGCAGGCTGGCGCGCCGCGTCATCGGGCTGATGAAGCTGTCGTTGCTCGCCGTGGGATACCCCGACATGGACGCCATCCTGCCCCGGTACGCCACGGGCGAGCTGGGCAGCGCCGCGCTCTGTTGGCTCGACAGGCTGGCCCGGAACATGTTGGGGCTGCTGCCGTCGTTGTTGTTCGACGTCGTGTAGCCCGACGCCGAGGACAGGCTGCCGTGCCGGTGGTCCATCTCGCCGGGCGTGGGCTGTTGACCCACGTTGGCCAGCATGGCGTCGTACCGCTCGCCCGACCCCAGCACGAAGCGCTTGGCTTCGTTCTCGATCCACTTGTCGATGTTGGGGTCGTGGCAGTTGGCGTGGCTCATGAGCTGCGCCCGTATCTGGCTGACTTCGTTGACTAACCCGCTGTATTCCATCTGGAGGTGCGAGTTCTGGCTCTCGAGTCCGAACTTGGTCTCCTCCAGGTCGCTCTGCCACTCTTTGCGCTTCTGCCGGCACTTGGTCGCGGCCACCCGGTTCCGCTCCAGGAACTTGTTGCGCTTGGCCTCTTCCTGCTCCATGCTGAGGTGCGGCCGGGGCTTCGGCTTCCGCGGCCGTCTCTTCCGCGGCGGCAGTGCCGTCATCGGAGGAGGGAAGACAGCCTGCGAAATCCCGTCGGGTTGCTGGGAATGGGCTGGGTGGGTTTCCGGGGTGATGGACTGCGACGAGAACGCCGTCTCTGGCGTCGTCGACGACCCACTGGACAGGCCCGGCGACTCCAGCTTGACGCCTTCGCGGACAGGTGGGAACGGCATGCGCCCCGTCTGATTCGACAGGCCGGCAGTGAAGCTGAAATCGCTTCCACTTAGCTGCAAGGAGGGCCGTGACCCCATGGAAGATATGGAGTCGTGCGCGGGTCGGATCGCCTTGCCGGATTGGATGATGGGGGGCGACAGGTCGTCGGGGAAGGCCGACGACGAGAAAGCCTGCGAGTAGTTCTGCTGGGCGCCTCCGTACGCACTCCCAAACATCTGGTATCGTCCGTCGTCCTCGCCGTCCTGGAGCCCGTAGTTGAAAAGGTGCGGCGGGTCTTCCATGATGCCAAAACCTCAACACGCGCGTTCAGGTGCTGCGGCCCAGGAGACGGGGAAACGAAAGAGTGCGAGTGCACTGGCGCTTCCGGTCCGGTCTCCTTGGCTGGAGATGACAAGAACTCCTCCTGGGGTCTGCTACAGGGGCTGCTTCGGGGTCTGGTGATGGTGTTGGGGCCTCCAGTCAGTATCGTCAGACGACGAGCACGAGGCGACGGGATGGTCGCGTTTGACGTGGTCTGTGACAAGAAAGAAAGTGCCGGGCTAGGAACGTATGATTCCTCGACGACGTGCGGAAGAGTTGGTGGGCTCAGCTTGAGCTTTCCAGTAGGATTGGCCAGCCCGCATGGGCGGATGTGTGTAGACGGGTGTGGTGTGGTGCGTGTGAGTGGGCGTGTGGGTGGGTGAGTGCGTAGGTATGTGTGAGTGTGAATGTGTGTGATGTGGGTGATGTGTGTGTGTGTGTGTGTGGCAATGGGCTTGGGGCGGCAGCGTGATGTCTGACGGCCTAAACTCGTCAAGAGGTTTGACAGGTCTTTATCACTGTTCCCTCTCTTCACCTCTTCTTCAACGTCCCGAATTTGAGTTTCGTTATGATGTCGACTGTATTGGCGGCTATAGGGCGCGGATCAAGACTGGGGCCCGTAACACTGGGGTCCCGCTTCGACTCGACGGCTCGACGGATTTTGGCTGCCCAGCACCCGCAGGTGAGGAGCCGGCACCCCGAGTAGGCGCTTGGGGTCGATCTGACGTTGACTGGCGTTGGCTTAGCAAGCAGACGATATACACCGGGCACGACACAGAATGGGGATCTGGGATCTGGGATGGGGACCATTCCTGTGCACGGGTTTTCCTCCATCTCGTCGGCGGCCCATGACCAACAACAACAACCCCCCCCCCTCCATCCGTCCACCCTGCAGCAGACGACTGGCAGACTGGAGAATGCACCACAGCGAGCCGGAAACCTTGAGGCAAAGGAGACACATTTACCTTCAGTCATCCAATGCACCAGACGGCGTGATGGATCGGCATGAGCTTGGTACCCGGTACCGATGCCGGACCTGGTGCCTCGACGGACACCTTTAGCCGCCTAAGGGTCTTACGCTCCGACAGAGAGCTACTGAAGAGTCTTTCAGGAGGGGCAGAGGGGCAGAGGGGCAGAGGAGCACGCCCGGCTCGCCCGGACGGCAAAAGCGATATAGGATCTCTTGGGGTTCCGGCCAACCCACTCGCAGGCTGGCTAATACGCTGCCCAGCACTGCACCGGTCTGCCTCGAGCGGCCGGAGCGCCAGGCAGAGCCGAGGTATTCACTACTTCTGCGGCAGAGATCAGCGCGTCCCGCGATAGCAACCCGGGTCTAGCCCACGCTTGACGCATCCGCGGGGCGTCGCGGGTCTTTGGCAATGGATCCGAAGACTGCTGAAACTCACGCCCACGGAGCGGAGCAGCGGAAGCAGCGACGCGTTCTCTCGAAGAAGCCGTTAGACCAGACGTGGGGCGCGCCGGCCGGCGGGAACGGTTAAGGGGGGAGCTGGCAGGCGGGCAGGCAGACGGCTCGACGGGCAACAGGCTGACAGGCCGCCTGGCAAAGTCAAGCCGGCTCCGCTGGGTGGGCGGTTTAAGTTTGGCAACCGGTCTCACGAGCTTATTTCCTCGTCATGATGATTGTGCAGGATATCTCAAGCGGGAACACACTATCGAGTGCCGACGATGCATTGCCCGTGGGCGGAGCACTCCTTCCTCTGACAGGTCCAGGAACGAGGCAGGAATCCGCGCGGCCCTGGTCGCCATCGAGGCTATATTCCCAGCGCCACCGTGGCGGGAACAGTTTTCTTGCCTCCTCCGAGGCCGGATGCAGACTTGCCATCGCAGCGAACACCAAGGACGGGTTCCTCGCTTCCGCTCCGGCTCTTGGGGCGGCTTTGCCCACGCTCGACGATGGTCGTGTGAGCAGTCGAGGAAGACAAGCAACTGTGGGTGCTGCTGATTGGAGCTCTGGTGGGCCAGACACCAATCGTCGGGGGCCCGCAAACGAGTTATGCATCCCGAGTCGGCCGCAGTCCTACAGATAAGCAGCAATGATTCACCTCGGTCTTGAGCGAAGAGATCGACGCGGCGGCGTACCTGGTCGGTAGGCAGAGCCGTCGTGATGGTGTAAAGTGCGTCTAGCCGCGGTGGAGTTTGCCATCCGTTCGCTCGGCGGACAAATGAAGTTTTGCTATACCCGGCGCAGCACGCGTAGCCCGCGCATGTCTAAGTAAGCATGATGGTTGGTCAAACGCAGCACTCCTTGCGTTCTCGGTACCGGAGCACCCCCCTTGCGACACACAAGCAGCATGGCTTGGACCGGCAACCCCTGGCAGCCTGCCTGCCTGCCTGCCTCCTGCACACAAGTCGCGGTGCATCGTTTGATAGGTGCCAGGGGGGAGCCGAGATGCATGTGCGTACAGTTGCGGTCGTGTCGATCCGCCGAGACAGCCGCGGAGGGGTGGATGAGGGGGGCTGATGAAGCAGAGCCGCGAATCCACCAAGCCGCATGTTGTTGTCGTGGTCGTCCGGCGTCTTTCGTCTGAAGACTCTGGCATTCATCCATGGGCAGGCAGCCAGCCCACCCCAGGCCGTGCCTTGCAGTACCCATCACCACGCAAGCACGACAGCAGGCATGCGGGCCGATAACCGGGGCTCAGTGTTTAGACAGGCAAAGAAGGTAATGTAGCGAAGGCCCGTTACGCGGCCCAGGCAGTGCCCAGTGGTTGTCGGCTCCGGTTGTCTGCTAGCTGCTGTGAACAGTAGCGAACTCAATCTCGAAGAAGGCTGCTCCCGCCTAATGGCCCTAGGCGGATAGCTGCTGCTTCTTTCTGCACCCCCGGGCTTCACATGATGGCACGACGGCGGCGGCGCCTCTGGAGTCTCTCATCATGGTTGCAGCCAAGGCTTCTTAGCTCCGAACACCAGTCAGAGAAATCGAGATGGGAATGGCGGGCTTTCCGTCCCCCAGCGGCCGGCAGTGCAGAGCAGGGCCTTCTCGACCACCCCTCCCGGCCCCCCAGGCTCTAGACTTACGGCACCCTGCCCCGAAGCGCTCGGCACCATGAGAGTCAACAGCACGATCCAGGGGCCAGCGGAGCCCTACGAGGGAAGGCTTGCAGGGGGGGTGGAGGGGCGGGGTTGCTCGCGAGTGCATCGCATAGCTACCTCTGCCAAGGGAACCCGTCTGAGAACGTCGGGACGCGCTGCCGTGAGGTCCCGGCTCCGCGCGCGGGCGAGACGGCGCCGTTGGAGGATGTGCGCCCCCTTTGCATCGTCCTGCGGGCAAGTCTCGAACCAAGGACCAGACGCGCGCGCAGAAAGCGGGCTCGCGCGCCAGACTACCGGCGCGGGGAGGCGAATGATAACGTGGACATGACCGACCGAGACAAACAGACGAGAGGT
This sequence comes from Nigrospora osmanthi, assembly GCA_029489945.1. Taxonomy (NCBI): domain Eukaryota; kingdom Fungi; phylum Ascomycota; class Sordariomycetes; order Amphisphaeriales; family Apiosporaceae; genus Nigrospora; species Nigrospora osmanthi. Next base: position 981,842 of record CP120503.1, on the reverse strand, counting down.
TCCGGGCCCGCGGCGGGAGTTGGGGAGGGAGTTGCGTTTGGGTCCGAGACAATGTCTCTGGTGTTCAGGCCCGACGTACGTCAATCGCGGTCGGCGGGCCAGGCCATTGGCTGAGCTAATTTCGTGGGTACCAGTCGCTCGCCCAGGTGCCGGCGCGCGGGCTGGCAGACGATCATCCCCGGCGATCGCCTGGTCTTTTCTTGTTGCTTGCTCGCTCGCTCGCTCGCCCCGTCACCGTGATATGCGTTTCCCGGACGGGCTAGATGCTGCGCCCGATCCGCTGCCTGGCCGTGACTGCAGGCAAGGCTGCCCAGGCGCGACTTCGCGGCCGTCGAGGTCGCTAGCAAACGATAGGCAGTAGTTGCCGGGAAGCCCACGGCAGAAGAAATGGTGGAACATAACCCTCCCTCTCAGGTGGGTTGCAGAAGAAATGACTCAACTAAACGGGTAACTGGCTTACACGCTACATAGAAACACCCTTTAGTTGGGTCATTTTTTGTGCAACCCACCTGCCTCTGTCCTGTCCTGGCAGCCCCGCCACTCCACCAGCCGCTTCCCTAAAGTACTAAGCCACTTTTGCCCCAAGAGCGTCCCGTGGCGCGATTGCCCATTGGTCGGGGGCCCAGAGACGCGGTGCCATGGGATGGGTGACAGTGCCCTTCTCCTTCATGTTAAGCGCTGGGCCGGCCTGTATCTGGGGTGCGTCCAGTCATGATGCTTTTGGTTTTTTTTTTTCCCTTTCCCTCTTGGGCTGTCGCCACTGGCAAGTGCGCCGGCGGCACAGATCGCCTGCCAGCGCTCCGTGGCGGAAGCCAAGCAACCTCGGCCAAGACGCAGGAGAGTCGCCCAATCCCGAACTCCTGGGGAACGAACCAATGCCCCCCACTTTGTGTCAAAGTTGCGGCGGTGCGGGGGAGACGGGGAGGCGATATTGGGGGGCTTCCATTGCTTCCAGTCGCAATCTCTTGCCTTATGGGCAGGGGCGAGGGGGGGGACTCGGTTCAGCCTTATGACATCGTATGTACGACGTCTCTGTGCTGTGGGCTTTCGTTTCTGCCTCGCCGATCGCATCAGACGCGGGGGGGAGGGGGGGGGGGTGCGGTCGCTGCAGTCCTCATCGTGGCCCTCTTGTGTTGCTTGCGCCTATGCTGCCTCCGAGGTTCCGTCTTGGTGGTGAGGGTGGCGGAGCCGAACTGTCAGTCGGGATTCCGGCCTTCTGGGATCTTGAGCCGCCACACGTGGGTATACACGTGTGTAGCCATAGGAATGCGCCGCATCGCATGGCTTGTCGGCCTGCCGAACCCCCAAACCCCGTAGCCTGGATCGCCTTGCCTTCCAGCACGTTTAGTAGCTACAAGCAAGCAGAGACGAGAGAGTCGCAGTACGGAGTATTTGCCGCCGGAAGGTACCTAGGTACTTACCTAACTACAGGGAGGGCTCTTAATTGCCAAAGTACTTCCCATGTCATCATGGATGGATACTGACCACCCACCTGTCAGTACATTGTTTGTTATAGCTGGCGTACGATACGTATCGAATAGTGCAAATTGCTGAAACAGGCATCAATCAAGCAAATCAGGTGACTGCGCGTGGCGCCTGTCGCGCTATTTCGCCTGGTTTTGCACTGCAGAGCGAAAGTTGGGACGCGTCTCCACAAACTGCTTGGAACCTCTACTCACACTTCGCGCGACCACAACCTCTGCTGCCACCTACTTACCCTTCAAGGCCAAAGCGAATTGCTGCACCGGATTCTCCCGTTACCCAGAGGTATTCCGTTGGGTAGAGCTCCTCAGAGACCATAGTGACCATGGAAGCCGTCTCGACGCCGCGCATCTCTGGCCAGCTCTTGAACGAGTTCGTCAACCAGAATGTCATGATCGTGGGCAAGGTGCAGCAGCTGCGCGGCGAGACCGCCGTTATCGATGCCGAAGGCTCCGTCACAGCCAACCTGAACCGGGTAGGTGCATAGTGATGGTTGGTCGCTTGGGGAACATTGGCTTACCCTGCCCCTAGGATGCTCACCTCGTCAGTGGTAACGGCGTTCAGATCATCGGCAAGGTGCTGCCCGATCTGTCCATCAAGGTCATGAGCTCCGTTGACCTCGGAAACAACGTTGGTATGTCCGAAACTCGCAGAAACCCCCCCCCCCCCCCCCCCCCCCCCCCCCACCCCCTCTCCCCCGCGTGGGCTCTGCTGCTGTACCAAGGCGGTTGCCCCTAGCCTTGCCAGGCCCGGACGAGGGTTCCGAAGACACGGTCAGAAGAAATCCCGTTAACCATAGGCGGCAGACTTCACTGTGGCGCAAGCCGTCGTAGAGGCCACGCACAACCACAAGGAGCTTTTCGTCTTCGACGCGGGCCATGGCGGAGGCATGATGAACTGACGGGACGGCGCGCGCCGTGATTGTCTCGAAGCGAGATGCACATGCCACTTCTCTCTCGGCTCTGCGGACTGTCCTCGCCACACCTCGGCTTTCCCTTCCGATCTACGACGGCTTCCCCTGAGACCCATGCCGCCGGCCACTTCATCCCCAGCGGCTGGCCCTCGGCAACCGCATGCCTGGAGCGGAGCCATGGATCAGCCGAGCAGGGAGGGCGGCACTCTGCATGGCTTAGAAGCCCTGATGTCTATTATGGATGGCATCGGCACCTTGTCTGTGGGACTGCAGGTGGACAACGGCGGGCGATACCGGATCCGCCGGAAGAACCGCTACATGGACAAGTGAATACCGGGGGGTGTAGTTTGGCGACATTCAGTAACATGGTCAACAAGAGAAACCTCCAGTTCCCCGCCCTCGTAACCGGTACGCGACAAGCTCTCTACAGCTGCTACCAATCTTTTGTATTCCACCACCGACCGTCTCGCCATTGCCATGGGACGGAGGCGACCAAGTAGCTACGAAGTCGTCGAAGTGAACGAAGACTTGTCCAGCAAAGTGACAAGATGAACTGCCACACACTGGTCCCATCACTGCCCGTCACGGCGGTGATAGGGGCCCACTGGACTCGATACAGCCGTTTGGCTCCCAACTGCGGGATCAAACCACCTTCATGCATAGGTAGGCCCCCTTTCTTACATATGTAGATGCAAATGTCAGTTCATAGAGACCGAGAGCTGCCGCCGAATTCCCCTTGCTGCCACCATCGCTGATACAAAGCAAGGAAGGGTGGCCCAGCATACATCGCGGGTCTCTGTGCAGCTACCAGACTGTCTTGGCCATCTTTATAATACACTGGTACATTTCAACGACGTCGCCATGTTACTCGACAATGACGCCGCCGCTCTCAGGTGGGCTCGGCCGTACACCGTTGACGAAAACCCTCGTGATCAAATCGCTCTGGTGGTTCTTGATCATCTCGACGAGCGCTTCCCTCTCGAAGACGAGGCGGCCCGTCTCCAAGAGGTCCTTGACGTCCACGTCCTCCATCTCCAGGGCGCGGCCGTAGTTGGGCACCAGGTCCAAGGCGGAGAACAGGTTCTCTCGCGGGTCCGTGGTGATGAAGGTGCTGCGGCCGTTCTGCTTTCCCCAGTCGTTGCGCTCGAGCACCTGGCGCGCCCACTTGGCCTTGAACCCGTCCACCACGGCGGGGTGGCGCATCTGGCCGCCCTCGATCATGGCCCGGATGGCCTCGGGGAGGGCCAGCTCCATGCCGTCATCGCACACAATCAGTTCGCCGCGGCGGTACCGGTAGCTGAGGGCCGTGCGCCAGGCCAGGTCGTACACCTTCCGGTTGAGGCCGGTGCCAAAGTCGCGCGGCTTGGGGCCAAACGACTTTCCACCTCCCCGCCGCAGCGGCGACTGCTTGTCGCCCACACGGGCCCGGCCCAGGCCCTTCTGCTTGTACAGCTTGCGGTGCGAACCATGCACCTCGTAGCGCGTCTTGGCGTGGGCGGTGCCCTGGCGCGTGTTGTCGCCCTCGTAGATGACGGCCAGGTGCAGGAGATCCCGGCGCAGGGGCAGGTGCAGGTGTTTCGCGGACCACTCCTCGAGGCGTTGGGGCTCGTAGGACGGGAAGTCGAAGATGGTCAGGGGAACCGTGGCGGACGGGCGCCACCACGCGGGCCGGGTGGCGGTAGGGCCGGTCGTCGACTGCGGAAGGGGGGCCTCCGTCGCCATGGAGCGCGAGAAGGTGGAGGGGATGCGCTGTTTGGGCCGTGTGTGTGAGACTTCATGGCCCCAGGCGGACGGAGGAGCACCGGGGAAATGGGGCGCTTACCGAGGTGGCATCTCTGCAGGACTGCGAGGACAGGCTCAAGGCCCGGAAGGCCTCGTGGAGACCTCGTGCTCCCTTGGCCGCCATTGCTGCAGGAATCGGAGATCTGGCAGCCTCGTTGGGGCGGGTGCGGGTTGGCGATACTCGGAATGGGGTGGCCTCGTCGTGACGGAACTGGCTGGAGGCTTGGGAAAATTGTACATGGGCGTCGGCGCAAGTGCTAGGTAGTAGCGGGGCCGCGGAGCGGAGGGCAGCGGCAGCCGCAAAAGCCGTAAGTACATCCCATCCCATCAATCCCATCCCATAGCAGCAGCATCCCATCCATTGATTGCAGCGCCTGAGGCGGGGCCAATGGTGCTGGGGCTGGGCTGGGTTACAGTGGTTACAGTGGCTACAGGGCCTCCAGGGCTGGGTCCTCCAGGGCTCCTCCAGTGAGAGCCCCGGCCCAATTGGCTGGATAGGGTGGTGGGAGGGAATCAATCCATTGGGAGCCCTGACGGAATGAGGGCAGTTTTGTGGGGCCTGGGACTCCCCCGGCCCGTGTCGGTCGGCCGTTCGGTAGCGCGCTGGAGCTCCCGTGGCTTGCAAAAAAGTTGGACAGCGCCCCAAACTGACGATCCGGTGCTGCGTCGATAAGTCAGGCTTCACGTCTTCGCATGCCCCCGTAACCACCAGGCCGGCCATGTCGAGCTGTCAGCGGGTCGCCAGACCCATAGTCGCCCGCTCCTTGCGACCGGACCGCGTCTTCCTGCCCTTCGCCCGTCCCTTCAGCCAGGGCGCCGTCCGCCGGGAGCCCGAGAGGCCCCAGGCGCTGTCCTCCTCGACGACCACCGACACGCCGCCCGTGTCCGAGGTGCCGCCGCCGAGCTCAACCGCCGCCGACACCACCAAGGAGGCCCCCCGGCCCCAGAGCAAGCTGGATCGGGATACCGCCGTCGGAAAATGGAACGAAATGCGCCTGGTGCGGAGGGGCACCCCGCCAATCGGCTCGCGCCGCCGCCGAGCCGCCATCCAGACCTCCCAGAACGTGCCGTTCGAGCAATTGCCGTACCAGTGCTTCCAGGAGGCCCGCATGGTCCTGCAGGAGGATCGTAAGGAGAAGCTCCAGCACCTCTCCAAGGAGATTGCCAAGGTCCAGAAGCTGGAGGCCACCCCCGCCGACCAGCTCCCCGGTGGCCAGGCCAAGAAGGATATGCGATTGAAAAGCTTGAGGAAACATATCGAAGAACTCAAGGTTCTGGCTGATATCAACGATCCCATCGTGAAGCGAAGATTCGAGGACGGCCTGGGTAAGCCCTCCAGCCCGCCGTCCAAATACCCTCCGGATGCTGTCTAACTTGATCTGCCAGGCGATATGGACAAGCCCATCTATCGCTTCCTCGCCGAGCGCGTGTGGAGGGGCTACCCTTACCGCATCATCCAGCAGCGTATCGAGCAACTCAACATCGTGCCCGATGTGCTCCCCAAGTTCGAGCCCGTCGTCGACGTGCAGATGTTCTTCCGCCGGCGCAAGGTCGTCCCTGGCGAGATCATTGAGAGCCTGGTCAGCGAGCAGCCGCCCCGCCTGAGGGTTCAGTTCTTCACCCCGGGCGAGCGCCTCGTGTCGGTCGTCGTCATGGACTCGGATGTCCCCAACGCCGAGACGGACGGCTTCGACCGCCGCTGCCACTACCTCGCGGCCAACGTGCCCATCTCTCCCAACAACACGTCGCTTCCCCTGAGCAAGGTCAACAAGCAGACCGAACTGGCCGTGCCTTGGCTCCCGGCCTTCTCGCAGAAGGGTGCCCCTTACCACCGTCTCTCCGTCTTCATCCTTGAGCAGAAGCCGGGCCAGAAGCTGGACATCGACAAGCTCAGGGAGCTCTACGCTGGCCGTGACGGTTTCAGCATGAAGAGCTTCCGGGACAAGTTCGGCCTCACCCCGGTGGGCTTCAACCTCTTCCGTACCGTTTGGGACGAGGGCACGGCCGCCGTCATGGAGCGTGCCGGCATGCCCGGTGCCGACATTGAGTTCAAGCACGCGCGGGTGCACTCTCTCAAGCCCGCGAAGAAGCTGCGCGGATGGGAAATCAAGCGACAGAAGCCCAAGTACAAGAGCTTGTGGAAGTACACCCAGAGAATCCGTGGTCTGCCCCGGCCAAGGAATTAGAGCGGTGGTGCGAGCACTTTGGGGGATGGCTTGGAGGACGATGGAGGGCAGCGGTGCCATGTATCGAAACGCCAATCTGGTCTCGACTGGAAGGGACGAGGTCCGTGTTATCTGTCACGAGTTGAGCCTTGATTGAATACGGCTGCCCCGTCAGAGCCCGCAAGCAAGGCCGGTGTGGATGTATCATATTTGTAAAATGTCTAGCATCATAGACAGAGAGGGGTTGTATCGAAACTGCGGCAGCAATCCGCAATAATGCAACGTTTTCTCCTCGTTCAGACTTGACCAAGGGACTGGGGCTATGGGGCAGACTCGTAGAACAGTTTTATCTATCGGTACACCCGGGGTCAGTTGCCGCCCTCCACGAAGTAAATCCTTAGGTTTAGCGATGAATCCAGGGCGATTGGTATACGAAGTTATGCCATGGCAAGAGACCTTGCCGTAGATACATATGTATGTTTATAACCACCCCCAGAGAACGGTCTTTGAGATGACTTTCGAGTTCTCTGACGCCGAGAAAAATGTTAATGAGGTTTCTAGTTTATAATATTCATGATTTCTGAAATAATCAAGTGAGGTATCGATGCCTGAAGCCATATATGGTTTGGTAACCGGCGTAAGTCCGGACGCTGAGTTCTGGTCAAACAGGAAAAAGCCAGCAATCCTCTGTCCGATTCCCCCTTTCCCTCCCCGCCACCCCCACGTGCGCGTCGCTCTATAGCTTTGGCGCAGCGGCAACACTATTGACGTGCTGGTGCTCTGCAGTGGCAATGAGGGCGTCGTCGCTCAGGCGCCGTATGCATGCGCGTGTTGTGGCCAAGGCGTGACCCATCTGGACCACCTCCTTTGATCCGCCGGGTTAGTATCGGCCGGAGTGAAATCAAACACAATGTACCCAGCATCTACTCCGGGCGGCAGCACCGAGTGCCCGGAATTCACCCGTACTGGACGAGGATGGGGGGGGGGGGGGCGAAAGGGGGAGGGGAGTAACACGTACGGCCTCAACCCGTAGCTCGTCCCCGAGGCGGCAGGGCCGCAGGTATGTGACGCTCAGCACGCGGCTCACGGCGGTGAGGAACCAGCCGCCCGGCTTGCCGCCCTCGCCGCCCTGGCCGAGCATGTACAAGGCGGCGCTCGTCGCGTCGTCGAACAGCGCCGCCACGCACCCGCCCGACAGGAACCCCGTCAGCGAGCAGTGCTGGCGCTGCACCGTATACCTGTAACGAATAGACGGGTGTGGCCCCTCGGGACGGCTGGACTCATACCGTAGATACCGCGACACCAGGGCGCCCCAGACCTATGTGGTGGTTTGGGCATGTCAGCCGAGGCCAGGCGGAGGATGGTGGATATCGGGGGGAGGGGGGTGATGGGGCTGTTATAGGGGCCGAGCAAGACACTCACGTTGGCAAGCTCCTTCTTATACAGTTTTTGAAAAAGTTCATATCCCTTCTGCATGCGTTCGTGTCCATGATAATCCAACAGGGGGGCCAGGAGTCGGGCAGTGCCGATGTCAGCGGCACCAACTTTCGTTTCTAACTTCTTGGTCGTCTCCTTGCCTTCCATTTCGCGGTGATTTCTTTTGGTTTGCTTCGGGTCTGTGGTGGTAGTTCATGGCAATCAGGAATATGCCGCCCTCCCGAGCAACCTATATATTTGGCGAGACCGGTAAGCTGGAACGGGTTCTGCCACCGTGTCCGCGTTGCCCCCCGGGAGCAAGCAACAAGTCTCTGACTGTCCGGTCCAGGGGGCCAGCCGGAGCATCTAAAGATAGGAGACACGAACAAAGCATGGCCAAGACACGATAGCGGCGGGGTTGCAGAAGAAAAGAAAAGCACATCTGAGACTCGAACTGCCCCCACGTGATCTGGCCCATGAACTCGACTCCGTGGGCCGTTCTCGGTGACCTGTTGCCCTGCCAAAAGCTTAGCTATGTGTCAAGCTCCGCCCCATGGCTCGATCTCCTGCAGTCGAGATAATTCTACGTCTGGGCCCTCGAGTGACTTACACCGGAGCTTTCTTACCGAGTGGTTGTCGGACAGGAGCTGAGACATCTGGTGAGACATCTGAAGAGAAGCTAACACCAAGACTGTCTTTACTATGGACCGCCAAGGCGATCTGGTCTGTGGACGCCGCACTTGTCGGGGTGGGTTTCTGTTGATCAAAGAGGTATGCATTTGTAGGAGGGTGCCGCGTCCGTATCTGTAGCTGCGCGCTTCCGCTTTTCTCTCCGGCGTCGAGATCATATATATGCATAGTCCATCATCCAGTCGCCACCCTATCTGGGCTCCGGCAACGTCGGGTGGAATTGCCCGCTTTACGTGTAGGCAGGCGACACTCGGATAGCAGGCAGGCGCGTTTGTGAGATTGATACTTGGTTGCAAACGAGCATTATAGTAGAACAATTTCCGAAAAAGGCCCCCCAATTGGCTGAACACCCCCAAACCATACTTTCCATACTTTTCCCTTTGCCAGACTCCCGGACGCGCTGAGGTAATAGCCCGGTATCTACCCTACCCATTGATGGATGTACGGGCCCCCTTCCAGCCGTCCCCAGAATAGGTAAGGTAGGTACCCCAATCCAGCAATCACTCGAGCGTCCAATGGATGCTTGGTGACGGTGGTTGCCTGGTCATCCCCGGACTAGAAGTTGAGCTTGCCGTTTTGCCCCTTCATGCTCTTGTGCTGCTCCTTGAGGAACTCCTCGATTTGCTCGTCATGATGGGGACGCGCCGGGGCCCCGCTGGCTTCGACCGCTTGCCGCTCTGCCGCGGCTTTCCTCTCTCTCTCCTCCCTCTCCTCCTTGGTTTCGGTGCCCAGAAGCTTGGCCGCGGCCGGGACGTAGTCGGTGACCGTCTCGGCCACTGCAGAGCGAGGATTGAGCACATGGGTTCCCCACCGCGGAAGCATACTCAGGGATCTCGGGCCGTACCTTTCTCTACCAGACTCGGTTCCGCCTCCTTGCCGGCATCCGGGTTGCGGACCTCGTCGGCTTTCTTGTCCAGCAGCTCCTTATAAGTGGGCTGGGGCCGTACGGGCTGGGCGGTGTTCTCCCTGGTGGATGGCATGGTAACAGGGGGGAATGGCTTGGCCTAGATCGGAATGGGGATAAGCGAGGTGGTGAGTTCGCTCCTTCTGGAGTTTGGGCCGCAATGATAGGTCCAGCACAAGAGATGGGATGGGTATAGCTGAGGGCTCGTACTATACGTCTATGCGTAAAGCGTGCGTAAAGCGTGTCCCTGGGCGAGGCAAGGCACGGCTGGGAATTATTTTCTTAGAACCAAGTGAAGAGCATGGGACCAAGGTAAAGATGCACCCGCGCCGGCCCCCTCTCATTTCATGTTACAATAGGGTCATGAGGCACGGACATGCCTCGCTACCTAAGTACATACATACATTACCTAGACACCATGTGAGTATACACCGAGGAAACTGGTCATTCACGACACGCAATGTGTGCTGGCTGGCCGCCAACCGGCAATCACGGCAACGACAAAACTTGGCAGTGATTGGGTGGCTTGCGCGTCGTAACTCTACGTCATTTGCGTGTCCCCCTGCTTCCGACTGTGCGGGTTGAATTTGGGAAAAGCCGTGGATCGTCGCCGGGCCCCGGACGAAAGCGCTAAGATAAGTTATTTTTCGCTGTTGCCCCTCGTTGCGATAAGCCAGCCTTACGGCAGGTGTCGAGCTGTGAGATTCCCGTCTCCCGGATGCCTTTTCCGGGCTTAGGTACGGAATGGATGCCGGGATACGTAGGTTACAATGGATACTAATGGATACGTCAAAAGTGAAGTATACAAACTGTATGGAGGTTATGCGACGTTGAGGATGGATGGAACCGAGCGCATGCGACGACAACCTTAACAATCTACTGACTGGAACATCCATCTTACGACCATTTGCCCACAACTTACGACGAGTCAACCCCCCGCACTGCCGTCGCCGTCGTTCACTCGCCTTGCATCGCATCGCATCGCATCGCATCGCATACCATCATTCATCGTTTCTGTTGATAGAGCCGGTCCTGCCCCCGATTTGTCCCGCCTCGGCCGACCATAAACAACCGTTCCGAGATGGCGCCCATTCCCATTACCATCGTTACGGGCTTCCTGGGCTCCGGCAAGACCACCATCCTGCTGAACCTCGTCCCGCAGCTGCGCGCCGCGAACCCCGACTACAAGCTCGCGCTGCTCAAGAATGAGTTTGGCGACCTGGCCGTCGACAGCCAGCTGGCCCAGTCGTCGGCCATCTCGGGCGTGCAGGAGATGCTGAACGGCTGCATCTGCTGCAACCTGGTGGGCCAGCTCTCCGAGGCCCTGGCCGAGCTGTCCAGCACCATGCGGCCCGACCGCATCGTCATCGAGACCTCGGGCTCGGCCTTCCCCGCGACGCTGGCCATCGAGATCAACCGCCTGGCCCGCGAGACGGGCGGCCGCTACGCCCTCGACGGCGTCGTCAGCGTCATCGACGTCGAGAACTGGAAGGGCTACGAGGACACGAGCTACACGGCCCGCATCCAGGCCCGCTACACCGACCTCATCGTCTTCAACAAGTGGGAGGCGTGCGACGAGCGCCGCTTCGACGAGGTGCTGGACCGCGTCGGCGACCTCGAGGTCGACGTCGCCTGGGTCAAGAGCGACAAGGGCCGCGTCCCCGTCGACGTCCTCTTCGGCCTCGACGGCGGCCTGGCCAAGACGCTGACCGACGACGCCGCCCTGGCCGCCAACGTGGGCGCCCGCCACGAGCACAGCCACGACCACCAGACCGAGGTCGAGGTGCTCTCCGTCTCGCTCAAGGGGCCCCCGGGCGCCGCCGTCGAGTCGCCCAAGCTGATGGCCCTGCTCAACGCCGCCCCCAAGGACGAGGTGTACCGCATCAAGTCGGTGCTGACGGCCGCCACCACCGTCCGGAGCTCCGGCGAGGACGAGTCGCTACCCACGCCGCCGCACCCCCCTACCCGGTACATCCTCAACTGGGCCTTCGGCCGCTGGACCTTCACGCCGCTGCCGGCCGAGGCCCACGAGCACACCTCGAGCGACGACTTCACCCTCCGGATGACCTTGATTCTGGCGCGGGATGCCGCCCGGAAGTGGAAAGCGAAGCTGGAGGGCGGCGGGTTCCTGGAGCTGGCCGGAAGTGAGAAAGGAGAGCTTTCCGTGACCAAGATTGCATGATTTCAAGCGAACCAAAAGAAAAAGAAAACGGCCGCCTCGAGGCGCCCCTGATGAGGATACCCCCGGAGTAGAAAGTCATTTCTGTAGAACCAGATATAGATATATAGATAGCATGTGAATGGCGTTTCGCTTTGGTCTAGTTGCATAAGGTACATATGAAGAAGCCGCGAACGAATACCAGTGGGTTTCCAATCAGGGTTGATGCCATGCTGGATGATATAGGTACTGAAGATAGTAAGTGGTACGGCTATGACAAACAGGTAGGACGAAAGGCCAACCCATATTGAAGTGATCCAGTCAGCCAAGTACTCCCGAGGTGGCTTCCAACCATACTCCAAATTCACCATCTGTCATCTCCTTTTGGAATATCCGGGCTCTTTCTGCAACCATGCCATGCATCCACTTTCAAGTCGGCGCGGGGGGTATCATATAGGAGGGAACCGCGTTTAACAAGTAAAAACAACGCCTGGGGCCGCATCAACCCAGCAGCCAGAGCAAGCCGGACATGCTCTGGCCGCGGAAAGCCCGTAACATCAGTCGGTTCGCGGTTTCTTGTTCATAGAGAAACCACCAAATCCCGAGCCAGGCCGTTTCTTGCTCCGCTCCATTTCCTCTTTCATGATTCGCTCGGCCTCGCTCATCTTCTTCGGCTGCTGAAAAGGCGACGGTTTTTTGGCGCCCCCCGTGAGGGCGTTCTTCTTAGCGGCCGCGAAAACGTTTTTGGGCTGGGGTTTCGCCGTCATCTTGAGGGACACCGGAGCAGCGGCCGCGGCCGGGGCGGGCGCGGGCGCAGGCTCCCCCTGGTGTTCGGCCTCGGCCGGGGCGTCCTTGACGGCGTCTTGCGCGACTTCCGGGGTTTCCGATGGTTTCGGAGACGCGTCTTTCGGGGGTTCCGGGGGGGCCGCTGGCGTTGCTGGCTTCGCGCCAAACGACAACTTGACCTTGTCGCCCTCGTTTCTCTGCAACGCCCGCGCCTCGGCTTCCTCGTCGTCGTTCAGCCCCCTGGATTCGGCGTCCTTCTTCGCGCGCTTGATCTGTTCCCGGATCATGCGCTGCTCGCGCTCCTCGTCGCCCTTGTCCTGCATTTCCTTCCGCTTGATGGCCTCCCTGCGGCGCATGGCCTCTGGCGAGTCGTCGATCCAGGCGACGTGGATTCCCTTGTCGTTCTCTTCCACGCGGCAGATGCCCTCGCGGCCCAGGTGCTTCGCGAATTCCGTCAGGCTCGGCCAGGTCGTGCTGTTCATGTGGATGTGTTCCTTGTTGGCGATGTAGGTCTGGTAGAACTGGTTGATCTGGACGGACTTCTCGCCGTGGCTCGTCTTCAGTAGCTGCAAGAAGTCGCGCTGGAACTGGTGCGAGTATTCGCGAATGACCTTCTTCGGGTCCTCTCCGACGACGAGCATCTGGCGCACGTGGGACTCGCTTTGGGTATGCATCTGGGGCTGGGTCAGCAGCGGAGCGCGCGGCGGCCCGCGGCCGGGGAAGCGACGTACCTTGAAGCCGTTTTCATCGCGGCACTGTTTTTCGCAGACCTGGCAGTACCATCGAAGCCGCTGAAGGCCCTTGGACTTCATCTTGTTGGCCAGGTGCTTGGCCGAGCCGACCTCTGCTTTCGGCATCTTGGGCGGTGTTTTGTCGCGTTCGTGTCCGCTGGGTAGGGAGGATGCGAGGTAAGGTTTTCTGGATCGCAGGATCGTGGTACTCTTGCTGGGTATAAGGCCTCAATATGGGAAAACCGGTCAATCGTGGGTACTGGACCGTCGCGGCTTGTGTTGTTCGGCGAGATGGAATAACGTGCTGTTGGGATTATTCGGAGCCTGGAACCGAACTCAACATGAAGCGGGAGTGGCACGGATGGCAGCAGCGGCTTTGCAGGGTTGCAGCCACGCTAAAGCAAGTGGCATGGGGCAGACCCTTGTCAGCCCCGCCATGGCTGGATAGCGGATATACAGTACTTAGGTAAGGTAGACGTGCTCATGGATCCTTGACTGGGGGATGGACATCGCGACATGTACTATGGAATGTATACCCAGCTGGAGGTACTGACATTGATAGCTAGGGTCTTCCTGCACCGATAGACGTGGCAGTCCTCAAAACTGGCTCTTCGGACACGGGGAACGGGGGCGATACCTAGCCCATGGAGGCTTCCGGAAAGAATATGAATCGTCAGCAAGCATGGTTTAGAATGCTGCAACACAGGCGGAGCTACTCAAGTTCACCGTCCTGCGATGGCTGCCGTGACGAGAACATCCAGGTTACAGCCCGCCCTGAAAATGCCCAACATAGGCGACATGCTGGCGACCGATTGAGTGCCATGAGTTACATAAAAACGAAACGAGACGGAGACATGGTATTCTGCAGCAATGCCTCCTCCATAGCCCATATTCCCAAACGCCATGCATGCCAAAGCAAAATAGAGACGCAAGGTCTACAAGATTTCGTCGTCGTCGACTATCGGCGGCACGGGCACGCTGGGGGCCGACACGGCAGCGGCTAGGTTGGTGTTGGTGGTGGCTTCGTCGCCCATCTCGTCGTCAAAATCCGACACCTCCTCGACCTCTTCTTCATCCTCCTCTCCCGGCATCTTGCCGTCGCCGGTCGGGATCTGCCTGTTGATCTCGTCCCAGGTTTTCCGCCTGCCCTGGATGTTTCTGGCCGATCCTTTGCTCTTTGCGACCTTGTGCTCGGTGCGCTCCGCGATGGCCAGGGCCCGGTCTTGCGCCTCCTCTGCTCTCTTCCGGGCCTTGGAGCTCTGGTTCCGCGCGCGCTTGGACTTCTTGCTCACTCCGGCGCCGTGGTGGATGGCGAGGACAGAGGGGCGGTGCTCGACGGTTTGCGTGGGCGGCTTGACGTTCTTCAACGATTTGTCCGTGTCGATGCCGGGAGAGGTGGCTCTCCTCGCCTCGCGCGAGTGCTTCGAAGGCGCCGCTGCGGGCTGTTAGAAACTGGCGCATGGGGAGCGAGGGGGAGAGCCCGTACCCTTCTTTCCTCTCTTCCCAATTGCACCTTTGGCCATCTTGCTTCCTTGCGGGGGCGGTGTGTTCTTTTCTTTCCTGGCGTGGCGGGATGGTGTTGTTGCGACCGCTCCCGTTTTACTGCCACTGCGGGCGCGGCCAAAAACGTAGGTCCCCCAAAATTTCAGGCACTTTTTGGGCCCCTCAGCGCTAGATAGCGGCGATAAGGACCGGGTGACAAGCGGCAGGGGTTTTTTTTTCTGGGATGGGATGGCCCGATGGGATGCTGTCCCCACTGACCCGCCAAAAACAAAAAGGCTTCTGTCCAATCCCATCCCACCCCCGACTGATTTATTATCCTGCCTCCTGCCCAGCGTTAGTAAAGGTTCTGTCGCACCGATCAATCACAAGCTTCGAGAAGGGGGGAGAGCTGTCTTGAACCTTGATCACCCGCATGAAGGTCATTATCTCCAGCTTGAAAGATCAGGCGAGTGGTGGGACTGTGCTCTGGGACGCAACCCCCTCCAAATTCCTAGTACTCTCGCGCCTGAAACCAAAAAACTGCATTTGCCATGTACCAGTCTTAATGGCAGTCTGATAGTCCCCAATAAGAGACGCATTAGGTCTCAACTAATAACGTCCGATTGGTTTAAAGTGGCTGATAGTGCAGCTGTCTGTTAGATAACCTGGGGTTAGGTACGCTGCTAATGCACTTTTTTGGTATCAGGCGCGAGGTACTGTACCTACCGATACGAATCCGGACGGGCAACAGGCAATCCTACTACGCAACAGCAGCAACTGCGCAGGTACCGGCCATTCGTTGTGCAGCTCCCGTACCTGGCCTGTTTACTTTCTTCTTCTTCTTCTTCCAGTCCCCGAAGCTCTTTATGAGGTCAACCCAGCGTCTCACAATCATTCAAACAACCACCTCCCAAGCTGCTCAAGGCGAAGGTGGCACGTTCGGTTCCCACTCGACCATGGCTTTCCACCTGCCCGTGGACCCATCGACGACGAACACCCGACCTTGAAAGCAGAACCTGATTGCATATACTCTTACCCTGACCGTCAGGTAGCCTTGACGAGAAACAGACGAAGCCGCCCGAAGTCGTTCAGGATGACCTCTCAGCACTCGAGACCCTTCGACCGTCCGGGCTCCTATCTCCAGCAACCCCCTACTTCCCTTCGCGACAGCTTGCTAGAGCGCGCTCAGCAGCCCAGTGTGATCGTGCCGGTTGCCCTGGTTTTGTTCACTGCATTCTACCAGTGGTTACACTCGTCGCCTTTTGCCCGCACGCGCACCCCCGACGAACTCCTCTGGGACTTTATCGTCACCCTCACCCCTGCTTCGTTCCTATACACCCTGGACAGCTGGCTCAATCCGCCTCTGTTTCCTGTGGCTGCCGCTGCGCAAACGACCCGGCCGCGCACCCACCTAGCCAAGAGCGAGCTGCTCCAGAAACTCCTTGGAACAAACAAGCCACGAGGCATCATGTCTTCGATGGCGACCGCGGGACTGAAGGGGTTGTCGTCATTGTCCCAGAGCGCCATTGGGAAACGGCGCACCGACCAGCCGGCCGGTCTGGGCAACAACGACAATTCATGTTTCCAGAACAGCATACTGCAAGGCCTGGCGTCCTTGGATACCCTACCGAGCTACTTGAACGGAGCTACTATCGACCGAGAGAGCCAGCCCGCCGGGCCAGAGGGCTCAGCAACATCACTGCGGGCTTTGATTGCCCAGCTGAAGGACGCACAAAATAACGGCAGCACGCTGTGGACACCGCCCAAGCTCAAATCCTTGGACACGTTTGAACAACAAGATGCTCAAGAGTACTACTCGAAGCTTCTCGATGAGATTGATAACGAGGTTGCTCGATCAAGCAAGGCAACTTACAAACCGGCTGGTCTCGAATCATTGAATGCCAGGGACGACACTGAAGACAGCCAGCACAGCGACGACAGTGGTTACCAGTCTCAGTCAAACGGTTCCAGGGCAAATACCGAACTGGGCATGCCCAGGAACCCGCTCGAGG
The DNA here is from genome assembly GCA_029489945.1 of Nigrospora osmanthi. NCBI lineage: Eukaryota > Fungi > Ascomycota > Sordariomycetes > Amphisphaeriales > Apiosporaceae > Nigrospora > Nigrospora osmanthi. The sequence goes on along the minus strand of CP120503.1, from coordinate 965,321 downwards.
GACTTTCCGCCCAACGCGTCGCTTGCGTTAAATGTGGCCACTCGGAGGGGTTGTCCCTGACCCCTTTTAACTGCCTTACTTTGCACTTGGCTGTTGGGCAGTCGCAGCACGATCTTTACGAGAGACTGGATTCCTATACGCATCTTGAGTCCATCGAAGGTGTCGAGTGCGGCAAGTGCAGCCTTCTCAAAGTGCAGCGGCTGCTTCAGATCCTCGTTGCTCGCGGTAAGGCCGCGGGAACCCCTGATGAGACACTGCGAGAGCCATTGTCACGACTCGAAGCCGTTGAGCAGGCCTTGGAGGAGGACGACTTCGAGGAAAAAACACTGAGGGAAAAGTGCAAAATATCGAAACAGCACAGGGTTAGCTCGACCAAAACGAAGCAGGCAGTCGTGGCACGACCGCCGCGAAGTCTTACTGTTCACATCAACCGGTCGGTGTTCGACGAGCGCACCGGCGATTTGTTCAAGAACATGGCCGACGTGCGTTTCCCCAGGACTTTGGATTTGGGTCCTTGGTGTCTTGGCAGTGCCGACGGCTCTGTGTTCCATGGCGACGAGAACAAGGCAGCAGCGGGTGCTGCTGATGAAGAGCGATGGGTTTTGGATCCGACCAAGTCAATGGTGGCCGGTGACTTGCAGCCATCCAAGATCACGGGTCCGATCTACGAGTTGCGCGCCGTTGTCACCCATCAAGGACGCCACGAGAACGGCCATTACGTTTGTTTCCGGAAACATCCCCGTCAACCCCCCAAACTCGTCGATGCGGCCAGCGCTGAGCCGGCCACTGATGTTGACGAGAAGGAGGAGAAACCTACGACTGCAGAGAGCGCGGTTGAGAAAAACGAACAGGACGACGAGCCTGGAAAAGAAGACCCATGGTGGCGGCTCAGTGACGAGAGCGTCTGGGAAGTGTCTGAAGAGACGGTTCTTGCCCAGGGCGGCGTCTTCATGCTGTTTTATGACTGCGTGGACCCAAATTCGGTGCTCACATCGCAGGAAGGTGACGACACTGGACAGAGGCTGAACAGCGTCTCAAAGTCCAAAGGGTCCGTTGAAAACGTCGACAGCCTAGCCGCGGATCAGGAGCCAACCAGGGGAACGTCGAGAATACCAGCGCAAGATGAATTTGTCTTGTCGTTGTTGAGACGGCCCAATTCGTAGCGAGAACTGCTTCACTGGGTGTTTGGCTGGTTCGGATGGATCGACCCATGGCAATAACCCATGACGGAAGACTCGCGAGGGATGAATTCCATCGCAACAAGAATTCCGTCCTTGGACACCTCGTCGGCGCAGTGTTTGAGGGTTAGGAGCTTTTCGCCTCTGGAACACCGACGATCAAACTGGAGCGGGCTGTCTTGGCTTCTTGTCGAGATAGATGATGTTTATTTTCACAGCATAGCGATGGAGTTGAGGCGGTCGCATTGCACTTTGCCCTTTGCAGAAGTTGCTAGTCTAGGCATGTACCAGCGGCATAGCAGAGGTGTAAAGAATACCCTTTGGTTTATCCTTTTGCATCAGCCTGCTCAGACGGGGACAGCGACATATGGCTCGCAAGCGATAGTTTGATTTGAAACTATTTCCCAGTCTCGAATACCCCTTCCGTAAAAAATAGTTTGTTCTTCGCTTGCAGGGAAAGGGTAGTCCATAGTGATTGTGTACTTAGAATTGAAGGGATTATAGGTCTACATCGTACAATTTACACCAGAAAAAGATGTATCCAAAGGAGTCCATGAATAGGAAACAGGCATCCATACGAAAAAGCCTCGACCTAGAACCAGGTACTTGATACATGTAGGTAGGTGCCTAAGCTACATGGTATGTACATCTCATCTTGGATCCCACTTCGATAAATAGACCCGTCTTATCGATTAAGCCCTCGATGTACCATAAGTGCCAATCGCCCCAGGTTCCCGTCTCCAGCTTTCAATGATCAGAGCCACGGCACGTCACGAGGTCGCGCTTCCTCGTCGAGAGCACCTTTCGAGAGCACTCTTGGACGGCAACATTCGGCATTTCCCATAGCCAAGCCCGCATAACTCAACACCTCCCCGCCCACGAAGCCGAGGGCACGGCTGTCAGCCCAACGCACTTCCCCCTTCCACAAGATGCCGCCGTCGGCACTCACCAAACGACCGGCCATTAAACGCCACTACGCCGGCAAAGACACAGGCAACTCCTCGTCATCGGATTCGGACGCCTCCGATCATGAAACAGAGACGGCAAAGCCCAAGGCCGCCCCGGCCCCGCCTCCGAAACCGCAGGGCCCCGGCAAGGTCATCAGCAGCGGGTCCTTGAACAAGGTCGACCTGGAGGCGCGACGCAAGGTTGCGCAGGCCGCCGAAGAACAACGCAAGGCAGCCGAGAGGGCGGCACGCGCCGCCGCCGAAGAAGGCTTCGTGACCGAGGAGAGCGAGGGCGGCGGCGATGACGACGACGACGACGACGAGGATGAGTCCGGAGAGGAAGAGTCTTCGGAAGAGGAGGAGAGCAGCGAGGACGAGCGGCCGCGCCGCGCCCGGCCCGTCTTCATCCCGCGGGCACAACGCATGGGCGCGGCGCAGCAGGCCGAGGCGGCGGAACAAAAGCGGCTCGAGGAGGAGGAGCGGCGCAAGAAAGAAGAGGCCGACGCCATGATCGAGGAGCAGATCCGCAAGGACCTCGCGGCCCGGAAGGCGGGCAAGATGGCGTGGGACGACTCGATGGACGACGAGGAGGACGTCGACACCGAGGACGACGTCGACCCGGCGGCCGAGTACGCGGCGTGGAAGGTGCGCGAGCTGCGGCGCATCAAGCGCGAGCGCGAGGCGGTCGAGGCGCGCGAGAGGGAGCGCGAGGAGGTCGAGCGGCGGCGCAACCTGACGGAGGAGGAGCGGCGCGCCGAGGACGAGGCGCACCTGGCGGCGCAGCAGGCCGACAAGGAGGCCAAGGGCAAGATGGGCTACATGACCAAGTACTTCCACCGCGGCGCCTTCTTCCAGGACGACGCCGAGGCCGCCGAGCTGGCCAAGCGCGACGTCATGGGCGCCCGCTTCCAGGACGACACGGACCGCAGCCTGCTGCCCAAGTCGCTGCAGGTGCGCGACATGACCAAGATCGGCAAGAAGGGCGCCACGCGCCACCGCGACCTCAAGTCCGAGGACACGGGCCGCTGGGGCGAGTTCCGCGACCACCGCCCCGGCCGGGACCGCGACTTCCTGGGCCCCGGCGTCGACGACCGCTTCCGCGCCGACCGCGACCGCGACCGCGACCGCGACCGCGACCGCTCCGGCCCCGGCGGCGCCAACGCCATTCCCCTGGGTGATCGCAAGCCCGCCGGCCCCGCCCGCGGCGATGCACCGCGGCCGCGCGATGACGACCGCGACGACGAAGGGCGCCGGCGCGAACGCTACAGATCCCGGTCCCGGTCGCCGAGGAGGAGTCGAGACGATCACGGGGGCGGCAGGAGAAAGAGGGATTCGTCACGGGAAAACGACCGCTACCAGGGCGACAAACGGCGGCGGGTGGATGACGCTCGGTAGCGGGTTGGCGAGCAATTTCCTCGACGTACAGGAGAAGCATTGGGCCGGAGGGAGGAGACGGGCTCGCTCCGAGCCGCGCTGCATGGAAATATCGTCACCGCGCAGGCCGGCATGGGCATGGTCGTCGCCCTGCGCGCGGCGCATCATATAGTCTGGGTTGAAAGAAAAGAAAATTATACCCCTGTTTTTCCCATGAATCGCAACCTCTCCAGATGGCCACGGGTGCTCAACCTCATGGGCCGCGCTCTTCCTGGCTACCTGGGGTAAGTTGACCCTCGGCGGAGTCGGCACGGCTGTGGGAAAACCCGTGAAATTTCTTTTTTATTTCTTTCATTACGCATACATATGGCGGCCCCTGCTATATCCTCGTGATTTCGACGCGGGCGCGGCTGAAGACCTTGTGGCTCACCATGCCCCCCGCGTCGCCGCCGCCGTCGTCGGTCGATTTCGGCGGGTACAGGGACATCTTGGCATAGGTGCCGGCCCCCCGGCGTTTGGAGAGGTACCCCGGGTTGATGACGAGCACGCTTTCTACGACCTGTCGACGCACCCGCGTTAGTAACCGGCGGCGGCGGAGGGGGTAAGGGGGGTGGGGAGGAACGGCGCGAAGAAGGAATGACAACCCACCCGAGCAAAAGGCGGCAGCGACGAGGGCGCCACCAGGACGTCCGGCCGGACGTTCACCATGTCGCCCAGCATCAGGTAGCTCGTGTCCAGGGCGGCGCCCACGGGGCGGCCGTCGGGCGTGCCCGTCTTGGGCAGCCTGGCGCGGTCCGTGGGCGGGAAGACGGGGTAGTAGTGGCGCTGCTCGATCATGTGGCGCGGGAGCCGGCTCAGCAGGTCGCCCGTCGCCTTGGGGCCCTTGGCGAAGAGCTCCTCGTGGCGCAGCTCGTAGAGCGCGTCCTGCGACGAGACGCCCAGCACCGTCTCGTTGAGGGACAGCGTCATGGGGTTCCCGACGACCTTGGCGGCCTTGGGGAGGCCGAGGTCCTTCCGCGGAAAGGGGTCCTGCGGCCAGGCCACGTGCTTGTCGATGACGTCGCGCACCGACGGCACGAGCAGGATGGTGACGGCCGGGTTCGCCACGGCCAGCCGGTTCAGGGCCGGCGAGATCAGGTACTTGAACACGGTCGACATGGTGCTGGTGTCGGGGTCGACGGGCGCGTCGTCGGGCAGATCGAAGTCGCCGGCCGCGATCAGCGGGTGGTCGATGTCGATGAAGGGCCCGCAGAGCACCAGGGCGTCGACATGGGTGTCGGCGGCCTGCGAGCATAACGCGTGCAGGGGTTCGAAATCGAGGTTGTCGTCGGTCGTGTACGGGCCCGAGCCGAAGAGGACGTTCAGGGGCGCGGGCTCGTCGTCCGAATCCATGGCGTCGGGTCCGCCGCGGAGTCGCTCCCGGTGAGCCTCAATGGCCGCCGGGGCCGAGGCGGCGTTCGGGAGAAGCGGGATCTCGAGGACCTCGTGGACGATGAACTCGGAGCCCGAACTGTTGATGCCTTTCAGTGCGACAATCTGGCCGGGGAAGAATTGGTAGCCCGAGAGTTTGGTCACGTTCAGGGGTATTCTCCGGCCGGCGCCCGTCTTCCGCGAGGTCTCAAGCACCAGAGAGGCGGCGTTGAGCTTGCCCTCGGCCGAGTCGCATGCTATCCTCCCCACGGCGTAGATTTCGGCGGTTCCTCGGCTGGCAGCGCTTCCGAACTCGGCCTCGTCGATCCGGTGGTATTCCCTGACCAGGGTCATGAAGTCGTCGATTCGGTCATCCAGAATGCCCGAGGCCTCGGACGCCTTCATGGCCAGGGGCTTGTATGCCAGTTTTTTCAGGTCCGAGGCAGCGGTGAGCTTGATGCGGGACTCGGGGTACGGGGCAATGGGGGGTTCGGCCGGTGGGAGGTGCTCGTTGAGGACCTCGATGACCTCGCCTGGGTTTTGCCGGTCGTTGAAGGAGGCGGCGCTGTCGTCGCAATTAGCAATTGGCGGGGGCAGCGGCCGATGCGGAGGCCGACCTACGACGAGGCGTTCAAGGCGTCGAGGTGCTTGTCCACGGCGGCAGCGGTCTTGACGTCGGGCGAGCTTTGGGGGCCGGTGTTCCTGAGCCTCGAGGCGGAGGGCGTGTCGAACTTCTTGCGGTTCAGCTTCCCCGCCGTGGGCGTGGCCAGCCCGTCCAGCCTGGAGGAAGGCGTTAGTGCGAGGGGGACACGGGCAGCGCCCGGGAGGGGAGGGGGGAAGAAGGGTTTCCCTCTTACATGCCGAGGAAGTCCCCTCCGGCGGCGGGGTTCTTGACGGCGGCACGCGGGGTGGCGGCGGCCCTTTTCTCCGTCTTGACGACATGGGCGTGGCGGTCGCGGTTCTCGCGCTCCAGGGCGTCCTGGATGTCGCGCTTCAGGGCGCGCAGGTTCTCGACCGTCAGGCGCATCTCGTCCATGTCCATCTTGATGCAGTACGACTCCCACTTGAAGAAGAGGTCCTGGGGCGACAGCGAGTGCATGCGCATGATGGACTGCAGCTCGGCGACCATGTCGGGCTCGAGCTGCTGGTCGCCGACGGCGAAGCGCTCGGTCAGCTCTTGAACGTCTGCCTCGGCCATGGTGATACGGGGGACGGACGAGCGGCCGTGTTCGTCGGTTGGGCAGATGACGCGGGTGGGTGTCGTGAAGTTCGGATCCGGACCGAGCGCAGTGTTTCTCTCTTCCTCTCTCTCTCTCTCTTTCCGTCACTCTCTTTCGGCTCGGAGGGGAACTTTTGGGTCGACGCGCCGCAACGCCGACCCGTCACGCGTCCGTGTTAGCGAGCGTTTCGTCCCGCGTTAAGTGCTCCTCCCCGTAATGGATGTACCTTTTTTGCCGGACAGGGTTTGTTGGTGGGGGTTTCCGATGGGCTCCAGCTCCAGCGTGAGCGGGCAGCAGCAGCAGCACCAGCAGCAGTAGCACCAGCAGCTCTACCGCGCTACTAGGCTTTGTACTCCGTACTGGGGCATTTATTTTCAAGTCCCCCCCCCCCTTGCCAGCCCTCCAGCCAGGGCTTCCATGACACGAGTAAGCGGCTTCCACGGAATCGGGCCTGGGCCTGCGTCTCCGTCCGATGCGACGCTAGAAGGCCAAACAGGTTAGGTTACTAGGCCAGGGCGCAGGGAGAACTCGATACAATGTGCCCAACTTGATAGGTACTGAGTAGTAACCATAAGCTTTGCTGTAAAAATACACCCATCGTACCTTGCATACTCAGTACTAGGTAATGTAGCTAATGTACATCATTGTTATGATGTTCGTACTTAAGCATCTGCCATTCATACCAACATAGCGGGTGTGTTGCCCTTCGTGTTGTCAATAGGCCTTCGTGACGAAATGCTGGGTCCGTTCTTCGGCCTGTTCGGAGCGCTGCACCCAAAGCCGATCGACTATGGCGAGTATGGATGGTTGGTAACCTTCTTTGCAACTCTGGTCACGCCGGGCCCAGCCTTCGACGTAACCCCAAGGATCGGGACGACGCCATATGGAGGAGATGCGATCCCTGCCGCCTAGTAGTTAGGTAAGTACATGACTTACATACACGTGTGCGGAGAGGAATGAGATCCATCCCATGTAGGTACTTACATACGATGGACCTTTGCCTCTGTCTCTGGGCACACACATAATTCGTATCCTGGGTTCCAATGCTGCACACACCAATAAGGCCGGCTAGCAGCCCCCTGTTGGACGTGGGTTAACGTTTCTTGCTAGTCCCATATCGCTTACTGCAGGGACCTCCAAGTTCCGAATCAGAATTATTAGTTGCCCGCCATCGAGCTGCTTCCTCCTTTGCAAGAAGCGGTCACTGTCTCGCCCGCTCGTCATCCTCCCTCCCTCCCTCCCTTCATCCTTATTACCCAGCTCGGCCTTCCCTCACGTCTTCCCCCCTTCCCTTTCGTCCGTTTTGTGTCCACCCCCGGCTGCCACGTATCCGCCCTGGCCCGTTCTGCCTCCTCCGGCCGCTCCGTGCATTCCGTCATCCCCTTTCCCGCCTAGGCCCCTCCCGAATATTGAAATAAAGTCTTACCGGCCGCCTTCCCCCCTAAAAAACCGCCGAGGTCGCGTCTGGGCCCCAACCCCCTAAATCTATTTTTTAACCCTTTCCTCCGCGGAACCCAAGTAAACTCTACATAACCAACCATGGCCGAGAAAAGCACCGGCGGTCCTCTCATGACGCCCATCGCGGCTCCCACGCCGTCGAGTAAGCCGGCCGACACGCCGGGCCTCTCCGAGGAGCAGGAGAACAAGTACAACTGGCTCGTAGAGCAAGCCCGGAACTGGAAGGAGGTGCCCTCGACCCAGGACAAGGCCGGCCCGCTCACCGACAAGGAGCGGATGTGGCTGACGCGCGAATGTCTGCTGCGCTATCTCCGCGCCGTCAAGTGGAACCAGAAGGAGGCCGAGAAGCGCGTCCTGGAGACGCTCACCTGGCGCCGTGAGTACGGCGTCGACGAGCTCACTTTTGACCACATCTCGCCCGAGAACGAGACGGGCAAGCAGCTTCTCCTGGGCTACGACAACCAGGGCCGCCCGTGCCAGTACCTGAGCCCCGGCCGCCAGAACACCGACGTCTCGCCGCGCCAGACGCAGCATCTCGTCTTCATGGTGGAGCGCACCATCGAGCTCATGCCCCCGGGCCAGGAGAAGCTGGCCCTCTTGATCAACTTCAAGACGAGCAAGAGCCGCTCCAATACCGCGCCGGGCATCGGCCAGGGCCGCGAGGTCCTGAACATCCTGCAGACGCACTACCCGGAAAGACTGGGTCGGGCGTTGATTATCAATGGTGAGAGCCCGCCCGCCCCCCAGGAGCCCTGTACATGGCTCCGCGAGACGTGCCGCCCCGCTGACTCTACATGCCCAGTCCCCTTTGTCGTGTGGGGCTTCTTCAAGCTGATCACGCCCTTCATTGACCCCATCACGCGGGAGAAGCTGAAGTTCAACGAGGACATGTCCAAGTACGTGCCCAAGGAGCAACTGTGGAACGAGTTTGGCGGCGACGTCGAGTTTGAGTACGACCACTCGGTCTACTGGCCCGCGCTCAAGAAATTGTCCGAGGAGAGGCGCGCGGAGCGGACGCAGCGGTGGGAGAAGGGCGGCAAGCGGATCGGCGAGTTCGAGGACTACCTGTCGGGCAAGAGCGAAGAGAGCGTGAACCCCCCACAGCCCGGCGAGCCCTCGGGGTCGGACAAAACCGAAGCCGAGGGCCGGGGCTCCATGGGACCCCTGGACGCCGACGCCGTGTCGGAGCGCCTGAAGGAGGTCAAACTCGAGGGCACCGCCCCCTCGGCCGTCATCGGCGAGGCCAGGTAAGACGAGGGGCGGCCCGGCTTTGTGGGCGGGCATACGGTATAGAGACGCGGCTCACGGTCCGAGGAACGTACATAATATGAAAACGTTTGGTGGCGAGGGTTAAAATACTTAGACTGCTTCTGTTGCCGGGTCCCGGCGGGCAGAAGAAGCATTGCAGGATATACGCGAACCCGCCTGTCTGGGACTGTCTGGTTTCTGTGCACAGGAGGAACACGTGATGGAAGGATAGAAAGACTATGATAGCGAGTATGAATATCTATCTGCCTGTAGGGTTCCACTTGTGCATCGTCATTCCAGCCGCGCATATACATTCACGACATGTCTTGAGGGACAGTAGTGGTGCCCAAGAGGGGGCAGGTAATGAAGCAGCTGGAGGTACCGGGTACCTGAGATTGATGGTCGATCTTGGGTCGGCATGGGATGGGATGAATGGCACATCAAGACCCACTTCTTCCCATTTGAACCGTAACGTCAATCAATCATCGGCGGGCGACTTTCCAGTCCCAGTCCCCCAAACCCCAAACTTCCAGCTACCGAGCCCTGTCACTCACTCCCTGTGCAGCAGCGGCGGGCAGTAACAACAGCTCTCAATCGCCCCCCCTCCCATCGTGCCCCAACTGGAACCGAAACCGCGAACCCGCTCCGTCACTCCCTATTCCTCTATCTCTCTCTCGCGTCTGCCTCCACCCCCTCCTCCTCCCCCCCGCCTGCTCTCGCACCCACACCGCCCGACGAAGGAAAACAAAAAACGACCATGTCGAATCCCCAGGCCGCGTTCGTCAAGGGCGCGGGCGCGCTCGGCGGCGGCAAGGACCTGCAGCAGCAGCAGCAACAACAACAACAACAACAGCCGCCGTCGGGGCTGCGCTACCCGAGCAGCGGCAAGACCATCTACCACCGCCCGCTGAACCGGACCAAGACGGCCGAGCTCAGCCAGGCCAGCTTTGCCTACCTGTTCTCCGAGATGGTGAGCTACGCATCGAAAAAGATTGAGAGTATACAGGATCTCGAGAAGAGGTGTGTGTTTCCCCCCCACCTCCCATCCCCTTCCTTTGCGCTCCGAGGCGCTGGCTCTCCCTTCCCCTTTCCCCAGGGGGAGGGGGACAGCAGCGGCAGCGGCAGCGGCAGCGGCAGCGGCAGCGCATTAACCACCGCCCCCTTCCCCCCTCCCGATCACCACCACCATTGGGACGACAGGTACACACATGGGCTAACCACTCCCCTCCCGAAAAACAGACTCAACAACCAGGGCCACCCGATCGGGCTCAAGCTCCTCGACCTCCTGCTGCACCGGGAGCCGGCGCGGGCGCAGGTGCGGCCGCTCAACATCATCTCGCTGCTGCACCTCATCAAGATCCAGCTGTGGACGCACCTGTTCGGGCGGGCGGCCGACGGGCTCGAGCGGTCGTCGGACCCGGCCAAGCCCGACGAGTACATGATCATCGACAACGAGCCGCTCGTCAACGCCTACGTGAGCGTGCCGCGCGACATGTCGCAGCTCAACTGCGCCGCCTACGTCGCCGGCATCGTCGAGGGCCTCTGCGACGGCGCCGCCTTCCCCGCCCGCGTCACCGCCCACAGCGTCGGCCGCCAGCCCCCCGCCCCCGACGCCGGCGCCGGCGCCCCCGGCCCCGACGACGAGGGCAAGGAGATGTGGCCCGGCAAGACCGTCTTCCTCGTCAAGTTCGCCCCCGAGGTCATGGAGCGCGAGAGCTTCCTCGGCAAGGGCTGAGAAAAGGGGGGAGGGAAGGGTGGGCGGCAAGACGCGGCGAAGAAAGGGACGAGCGGTCCGGTGGCTGGGTTAATCATGGCATGGCGTTCAGGATCATCAATGGGACATTGGGCGGGGAGTTGTTGGGTCTGTCACCAGGCCTACAGGGCCAAGCATGATATTATACTGCCATTTACATTTTCTGCGTGCCGGCGCGAAAGGAATCATATTCACCGTACGCCAGGATCCCCGTCTTCTTAGGTGTGCCAAGCTCTCCATTGCCGCATGTTCGTGATCTAGGTACTCGGTGCCTATTCGTTCCCCTGTAGTCGGCAATCCGTCGTGTCCACGCCTTGGGCCCGAGCAGGCCCTCCCACTCCCAGCCCTGATCGGCCCCTCTTGCCTCGACGGCCCATCCCGCCAGCCGGCCTTTTTTTTTTGGCTCCCCCCAAAACGCCGCCGGTCTGGCCTCCGCTTTTCCGGTCAAGTTTCGCCCCTCCTTTTTTGTTATTTCCTTCACCGCGGCAGCTGACCTCCCCGGGCGGCGGCCGACGCGACGGCCGAGACGGCGGGCTTGCCGGGCACGGGGGCGCCGGCACCCGCGACGGCAGCGGCGGTGGTAGCGGCGGCGGTGGCGGCGGGGCCGCCGGGCCGGGGCCCGCGGGCCATGAGCTCGGCGAGGCCGAGGTCGCGCCAGGCGGGCTCGCGGCGGGCCTGGGTGGCGCGGGCGATGCCGAAGGCGGCGTGCTGGTCCGGCACCACGTCGTCCTCGTCCTCGGGGTTGACGGGCTGGTGCGCCGGCGGCACGTACACCTCGTCCGCCGGCAGCCGGTCGTGCGTGAAGTCGTCGAACAGGTCCGCGTCCCGCCCCCGCTGCAGGTGCACCTGCGTGAAGTGCCCGTCCTTGTTCTGCGCGCCGGGGGGGGCGGGGAGTTTCCGTCAGCCCCGGCCCGTAACCCGCCTTGGTCTTTTTTTTTTTTTTATGGTTTTATGCAAATGGGGAGGAGGGGAGGGGGAAGAGGTGTATGCATGAAGCCCATGGGAAGGAAGGGTGTGGTGTAGTGGGGCGACGAGACGTCCCCCAATTATGGGATGGACTTACCATTTCGGCTGCTGTCGGGTTCGACAGGAATAGGAAAAGACTTGTTCCTTTTTGGCTGCTTCGGCCCCGGTTGATGGGTACGGGAGGGATAGAGACAGAGAGAGAGAGGGAGGGAGAGAAAGAGGGAGAGACGCGAGGAGGGAATGCTTCGGTTCCAGCTTCTACCGAGAGAGGAGTCGCGGAAGTTGGATGTTGGTGTAGTTTTTTTTTTTTTTTTGTCCCCGTTGCCAGGCCACGCAGGTACACACAACTTTTTGTCTCCCGCTCGAACTATGATGATGTACCTCTTCCTACCACGCAAGCTTGAATGAGGAAAGAAAGCGGCGGCCGGGCCACTTCCATCCATTATGGAATAGAATCCGAGAGCCCCCCCCCCCCCCCCCCCCCCCCCCCCCCCCCCATCCCCCGTTAGACGTTTGCCGAGGGTGGGGCTGCTTGTGCCGCTCGGATTGTAACCCGATTGGGTTGGTTGCGGCGGAACCATGATTGCCCTGGGAGAGAGCCCACTGTATAAAACACACAACCCCCCCCCCCCCCCCCCCCCCCCCATCATAGCCTGACTTTAATGGTACCGATACGACGGGCAGCTGGAGATGGGAAAACAGCGCCGACGCTCGCTTCCACCCTCGTTGCTATGTGCTTATTAAAAAGCAAAAGGCGAGTCGTCTTGTCTTTCCGCCAATCCTTCTGCTGCCGACCCCTCCCTCACCACCTTATCCGCGAACTGCCGGTGCCATGCGCCGAAACGGGTAGCGCAATCTCTTGCGCCTCTTCTAACTTCCCTTGCGCATCTTCACTTCCTTACGCGGTGTGGTGGGGTATATGGGGAGAGGGGGGGGGGGGGGGGGGGGATTCGGTCCACCAGCTCCCTCGCCCGTGGAGGTGGAGTTTTGTCGATGCCGTCAAGGGCTGGGGCCGCCGGGCTCTTCCATGAAGCCCGTTTTCCTTGGGAATGCGAGCGCGCGAGGGGAAGTGCAAGTAAGAAGCACCTCCCCCTGCCCTTGGAGGACGACATTCCCACGCTGCTCTGCCATGGTAGCCCGTCAACACAAGCAAATTCCTGCCCGTCGCCCTCCAGGCCGGCAGGGGAAAGGGCCCCCGGGCAGCAAACGAAAGCAACCAGGAGACTAATCAAGTTCATCTAGCTATAACTACATAATCGAGAATAAGTCACGTCGTGTCCTCTCCAGTTGAGCGGCAACCCTTTTGTTGCAGTCCACGTAATACGGTACCCAACCCAGTTATACACATCCCATAACACAGCCCTACATCTGCATCTATTTTGATTAGCAGTCTTTCCCCAACTTTTTCCTTCCTTGTCCGTCAAGCGCGGCGAGCGCCTCACGCTCTAATTCGAATGAACTGACCGACCCACAAAGCGTTGCCGTTAGATGAGGAGCTGGTAGAGGGGCTGCCACTGGTGAAGGACTGACAGAGGGACTGGCGTTCAAGGCAATCACTCCGTCACCGTTCTTCCAAGTTAGACCGCACTTCTATCCCGGAACGGTAGCACTGCCTTCCGTTGCACAACTGCCCAGGAGACCACGGTGAGACGAGAGGTTGAAGATGGCATTTGGCCAGGATGCTAACTGTATTGAGGAATGAAACCGTAGGCTTGGCCTTCTGAAACTCCGTATGGCTTGCTCAAATGCCCTGCATGCATGCATACCTCCTCCCATCAAGGGGAGATCAAAAGACCCCCGCTTGCCTTAGGCATGACGGTGACGGTCGAGGACTGCTATTCCTCCCGCCCCATGTGCCGTGCCTCCTTGAACCAAACAAAAGGCTCCAAACCAGGGTGGCTTCCTGTCCCTCCCAAACGCCGGCCCCATGTAAGTATGTAAAATGACGGATGCTTCACTTTCTCGCAAGAACGCAACAAAACGCAGTGGGCAATATCAACCCTTTGCACAGGCACGGGGAGGCACGGGGCCGTGAGCGGAGTGCTTCGTTATTCAGCCTTCTCAGCCGCTTCGGCGTCCCGGCATAGCGCTGTCGCTGCGGCTCCTATCGCGGCCGGCACCCTGCCGTAGAGCGTCACTATAGCTGGGAATCGGGGGCTGGTTTGAGGGCCGCAAAGTCGCCGCCGAGGCGCCACGACTCCGCCCGCTCCGAATCAACGGCCTCCGGTCACTTTCCGAGCTGCTGCGCGGGCTCTCGTCTTCCGAGTGGTCGGGACTTGAGTACTCGGGCGGCGGGTGGGCCTCGTGCCGCAAACCCAGTCCCACAATGTCCACCACGTGATCCCCCGACGTTCCCGACGTCCCCGCGGCGCCGCTGCCGCTTGCTTCACCGTTTTCGTCCGACGGCACAAGCTGGGCCAGCGAAATGTCAGTCGGGCTTCGCTGAGGACCGGGGCTTGTTGGAGGAAGCACCCTGAAGTTCCCGCTTCTCGTTCGAGAGTGCGCCGGGTCTAATATGGGACCGCGGCCCGTATAGTGCGAGTAGCTGTGAGCCGCCGAGGGTGAACCCGAGTAGCCGTCCTTCCGGCCGGATTCGAGAAGAATGCTGCCTTGCTCACTGCCGTAGGGCGGAGGGGGTGCCAGACTGCCCGTCATAGGTGCCAGTCCCCATTTCTTCACATTTGCTTCGATAAAGACAAATCCTGCCTGGCCAAAGTTAACATGAACGACGCAGGGGCCGTTGGCTCCCACTGCCGGGAAGAAGTTGGGTCCCTTGACGCCGTGGATGACATCCTCCAGCTTTTTGCCATTGCGAGTGAAGAAAATGGTACCGGTTCGGGGTCGGTATCCGACACCAATGACGTCGCCTTGGACATACGGGGGCGCGTACGGCGTTCCGTTGAAAGGTTGGTTGTACCGCCGGTGGCCGGTAGATGTGTATGCTGCGGAGTACTTGTGGAAGCCTGTGACGCCCGCGGTCAGTACACGCAGTGGGCGTGGAGCGGGGCGGGATGCCTTACCAGGAAGTCGAAACAGAGGGTATGGCTTTGTGGCCATACCGATGCTGAGAAGCGTGTTCTCGGGCTTGTCGTAGATCTTCGCTTCCCAGTAGTAGACCTCGTTTTGTTTCGGCACAGGCAGGTTGCTCATGACGGTGCATTCCGAGTCGAAGAACTCGATCTCGGTGCGGGCCTCGACGAAACAATTCGCGATCTCCAGCTCGGGCTCGAATTCCCAAGCCGACACGCCCTTCTCCTGGATGGCGAGGTACTGTGATAAAGAAATGTCTGTCTGGATTGACTCTGGTGGGTTTCCTTGAATGAAAGCTGCGGCGCACCGTGTCAGTATCCAGCTCATCGGGGCCGAGGTAGCGGAGCGGGGCGAGCCTACCCTTTGCCCTTAGGTACTCGGTCCGCTGCAGGTCATCCATGGTCTCCAAGGCCTCGGCCTCCTCCCTCGCGAAAGCCTGCTCGTCATCATATTCGCCGGGGCGACCGAAGCGGTCGAGGAGGATGCGACCGGACGGTGTGTATAGGACAAAATAGATGACGAGGAAGATCAGGGCGATCAGGATGGCCGAGCCAAAGGATGACAGCAGCCCTATGATGACGCCGTTCATCATGTCTGGAGACGACATGTATGTTTGCGTTCGTCGTCGTCGCGGACGGTCGTCGTCGTCGTCGTCGTGGTACGAAGGTGGCGGGAAACGAGGGCGACCTGTCACCGTCGGCGGCCACTCATTCGGGTCTGTGTGGCTCGAGGAATGGAGGCCCTCGATTGACCGACCAACTCGAAGAGATGCGCTGGGACTGGCGGGCGGGCCGATTCAAGGCGAGACAAATGGCTGTTTGGTGGTGGTTGGAATGGAAATGTCCGAGGCTCGCCTGGACCGAATGCAAAAGGGAAGAGGGAGAGAGAAAGGGACCAAAAATAAAATAGAAAAGAAGCCAGTAACAAAAGGAAGTCGGCGGAAGGAAACAAGCAGGCGTGTATGCGAATTGGAATCGATGGTCGGGAATGCCGGTGAAGAAGAGAATGGGGTGTTGGAGTCGGGGCCCTTGGGAGCGGTGGATTGGCTGGATGGATCAACCAGGCGGACGGATCAATGTTGGCGGGAACTGGGCCGTCGTTTCAATGGGCTCGGGCGCTACGCAGTAGCATTGGAAGTGCAGCCAGAGAGTCGGGGGTGGGCGGGCGCGCGCGCGGGTGCCGGGCGAAACGACAGGCAGGTCTTGGGAGGAGGGAAAAAATGACGGAAGAAGTGGGCGGCGTCGCAGCAGGTCGACCTCTGATGCTCCAATAGCCTTCTGACACAGGCCCGGCTACGTTGATCCTTCAAGCGTTGTTTGTTGGCCTGTTACCCGCTTCTGTGCTTGTGCAGCGCGGTGCTGTACGGTGCGGCGTAGGTGTGTGTGTTGGAGAAGTGAGTGAGTGACCTGGAGAGTTGCCCGCGCGAGTCGTCGCTATCGGCGGATATCGGCGGATCACAGTTACAGGAAGTGCGTTCCGTGAGACGATGGGGGGTACGTTCGTCAATGCACACGCGCGCGCACTCACTCTGGTGCCGGGCGGGGGGACGGGGGGGTGAGTGGGAGGCGAGGGCGATCAGGGAAAGCAGGACGCGAGAATGTGTTGGAAGAGAGAGAGAGAGAGAGAGAAGTGAGGAGAGGGTGGAAGAATGCCGGGTGTTGACTGGCGATCGGGATGAAGGCAGCGAGCGTCCCAGGCCTGGAGGAGGAGGAGAGGACGGATGACGAATGCTCACCTGTGGTTCCAAAGGTACAAGTAGGTTGGTCGTGAGAGCAGCGCAGAGCAGAGCAGAGTCCATCTGCCATTTATTACTACATGTGTGTACTTCCTACACATACATACCTATGTAAGTACATCATGACTTCTAACTTACCCTACCTACAACCTATTACCACCCGCTTCGCTCCCTCATTAGGTGCGGACCCCCTCTGGGATAGGATGCCAGCGTGCGTGCCCCCCCGGTTGGGATCGTGATGCATGACGCTGCCTTTTCATCAGCTGCCCGTCTCTGTTCGGCACCCTGGCTGGCCATGGACAGCCACGGAAGGGTGTGTCTTCTCGCTCGGCTGCAGTAGGCATGATCCAGGCAGCACTACGTCCACTGCATCGCCCGCTGTTAGTGCGCCCATAGAACGTTAGCCCGTCGCCATATCGAGGGGCGGGGCTTTCTGAAGTCGGCCAATGTCCCCCCCCACCCCCTGCAGCCTCGGCGGCTGAGAGTTTGGGACAGACGCCGCCTGGCAGTCTTCGGGAAGGGGGACTCAACAAACACCCCTGATCCTCGTCCCTGTTCCAGCTCTGCCTGGAATGGTCGCTCGGCCCAGCTGACATTTATGTATTACTTACTGTGTGTTTCTCTTCCCATCCGCCCACTGGAAGCACCCGATACAGAGAGAGGTAGATCGTCGAAACCCCGAAGGGCCGACTGCTTCCGTCTTTCTGTGCGCAGTCTCCGGCTCCCGGCCGTGGCACGGCACCGGTGCTGGCTTTATACAGGCCGGACGCACCCAGGCTCGGTTGACGGGCGGTAAAATGTACCTAGCTATCTAAGTCTACCTGGAACTTACTACATACAAGGTGCGTGATAGCGTAGTACATAGGTACATACATACATGTGTGCCTTACCTACGTGATACGCGGGATAACTCCATCCCTCGTGTGCTATCAGAAAAACTTCCCATGTCGTACCGATATGCATGGTTCCGCATGCATAGTTCGGGGACTACGCGTGTGCTGGGAGTACATGCTTCCATACCTACTACTACTAATGTACCTACATACCCAAATACCTGCCTCTTGACCAGCGCTTCAAGCCATCAACCACAGGATACGCGAGCCCCTGCTTTACCCTTTTCCTGCCTGCCCTCCAGCACGTTGCGTTTCCTTGGGCGCTCTCTCTCTCTCTCTCTCTCTCTCTCTCTCTCTCTCGGGACCGGCAGCATTGGGGGAGGTCGTTAGGGTCTCGGTAGCCTGCACCAGGAACATGCGATCAACAAACGGAACAAATCACTCGCATGCGTGGCTGGCCTTGCGCCCTAATCCGTGGCTCATCGTGCGATATGACATGATCTGCATTTTTGCATGTATGTAGGTCGGTATGGAAGTAGGTAAAGTAAGGTAGGTACATTAAGTACCTCTTGTAGCCCTGCCAGCCACAGCCTCCCACACAGCTTTGGGTCCACGGGGAACTCACGCACGCTCAAACGCGTGCTTATGCGCGCCATGTGCCGCTTTCGCCTTATGTTTCGTCAGCCGCATAGACTATTCCATCGAAGCGCCTGGCTCTCGTTTGTTTCAGTCCTCTCTCCGCGCCCCCTCCAACCCCAGGGGTCCTTAAAGTTGGGACGGACGAGGGGCAGTCGTGGTGTCTCGCTACAATGATAGCCAGCCCTTATTATCCCCCCCCTGAGCCCCTTCCCTCCCACTTAGTATCTTCAATCTCTCGTCCGACCACACATTAGATGGCCTTGTTTCAAGACCTCGTGCGCCCGAACTCTGTGCAGAGGCAAACCGTCGCCAGGGATGCGGCGTCCGTGGAGGCCGCGACGAACACGCTGCTTGGCCAAGTCCTGGATGGATGCCCGTATTTCTCGGCGCATCGGCACGTTCGCGTCTCAATCCGAGAACGGCATCACTCGCATGCAGCGACATGTTTCTGTCAATTGCCCATCTTTACTAGCACGTGCCTGTAGACATAGCTGCTTCCAACGCCTGCCATGTAAGGGGAAGGGGTATCTGAGAATACAAGCAAAGCTAGAGTCTACCACGCAACGCCGAATCAAGACCGATTCGGAGCCCTCTTCATTACACCCCTGTCCCAAATCATCAAACCATGACCCCTTATTGTATTCGGCGCTGCATGTCTTGGACGGCTCTGCCAGCACCAGCCGCCACTACATTCATCGACGATAGCCGGCCGGCCGCAGACGACCAAAAGAGGAAGCACGCCCACCCTGCTAGCGTGGGCTTCGGCTACGTCGGCGGTCACGACTCCTGTCGCGCCGGCCGTCCCTTCTCGACTCGGTGCTGCGATCACGACGGACCCGTCTGTCTCGGTCGTGGTCACGGGCACGCTCACGTGAACGGTCCCTGTCCCTTCGATCTCGGCTTCGGTCGCGATCACGGTCGCGGTCGCGGTCGCGGCGCCGGCTGCGGCTTCGGGAGCGGCTGCGACGTCTCTCGTGCCGGTCGTCTCTGTCAGTCCCCCGGTCCCGCTCTCGGTCGCGGCGAGAATCACGGCTGCGGTCGCGTCGTCGGTCGCGGTCGCGGTCGCGGTCCCGTTCTCCAGGACGGTAACGATCAATTTCCTCTGGTGCCCGGCTACGCTTCATCTCCGGGGAACGATCGCCAGTACTGCGCCTGTCATCGCAGCCCGGAACAGGGAGACCCTTCTCCCGGGCTTGTCGCTGGGCAGCCAGGTAGGCCTTAGCTTCCTGTTCGCGCTTCTTGATCTCGCCCTCTTTCCAAGCCTCGGCATCCGTAACTTGCACCTCTCGCCTGCTCGAGGTGGCCGGCCGAGATGGCGAGCGACTTCGGCGTTCACGTCGTTTCTCATGCTTGTCACGGCCCTTTTCTGCATCTCTGTCCCGGCTGCGCTCTCGTCTGGCCGGGGGACTGGGATCACGGCGAGGTGTTCGCGCCCTGGACCGGCTTCTGTCTCTTCGCTCGGGTCTGGCCCGGGTCGAGCGAGATCTCTCACGTCTGGTCCTCGACCGACTGCGGTCTCTTCTGGCCCTATCATCGTGCGCTCGGCTGCGGCTGTGCTCTCTAGGCTTGTACCGGTCGAGTGAGCGGCTTCTGTCCCTCCGGGCCCGAGAGCGACTCCGTTCCCTTCGGTCTCGCTCGGCTCGAGTATTGGATCGCGAGCGGTTCCTCGTGCGGCCGCTGGCCTCGCCTGGCCTGTAGTTGTTTTCGAAGGGAAATCGCTCCCTCGTACGGCTGCGTTCCCTCCGCTCGCGGCGATCTGGCTCTGCGCGGTGTCTGGACCTACTTCGCTCTCGGCGATCGGTTCGCGGGCGCGATCGGCTGCGTTCCCGACCGTGCTCGCGCTTCCGATCATCATCACGCGTGCGCGGCCGCTCGCGAGCGTCACGGGCTGAAGTTGCGACACTGCCGCGACGTTCCTCCGAGGGCTTCGAGCTGGAGTTACCCCCGGCATCTTTGACCACTTTGGTTGCGGCAGGGTCTCTTGGTTTCTCTGCCTCCTTCTCCGGCTTCGGCTCTTGTACGCTGTCGATTTCCATCTTGATGTCTTTCTTAGAATCCGGCACAGGAGCACTATCTTTGGGCTTCGGGGTGTCTTTGAGTTCTTTCGGGGCTGCTGGTTGCTTAGACGAATCCTTGGACTCCGTTTTGACGAGTTCTGGCGCTCTTTTGCCCTCGGAAACTGAAACTGATCTCGGCGAGTCTCGACGAAGAGGCTGGATGGCCGACGCAGGTTTGACCTTGCGCGGTGGTGGGATGAGAGCCTCGTCGATCTCGATCTCGGGCGCCTTGGCCGTGCTGCCCGTGCTTTCGCGCAAAAGATCAGCCAACGCGTCCTGCTCGATCCTCTCAAGATCTTCTTTGGAGAGCTGCTTCTTCGAAGTTTCCGACTTTTGCCGTGACCTCTCGGTGCGAGGGGAATGGGATCGATCCCGTCTTCTGCGTTCTCGGCTATCGCGCCGGCGTGGGCTGCGGCTGCGGTCTCTTCTGTCGCGGTCGCGGTCGCGGTCTCGGTCGCGATCTCGGTCGCGGTCTCGGTCTTGGTCTCGGTCCCCGTGTCTGTGGCGAGAGCGGTCTCGTGACCGGTCCCTCTCTCTTTCTCGGGGCCTGTCGGCGGGCCTTTCCTTGTCACGTCGCTCGCGCTCCTGCGATCGCTCCCGCCTGCGTGCTTCGCGCTCTGTATCACGCGCTTGGCGCTCCTTTTCTCGCGCAAGACGGCGCTCGTCGCGTTCTTTCTGGCGCTGTTTCTCCCGTTCCGCTTCCTTGGCGTCCCGCTCTCTGCGGCGGGCATCTCGTTCTTCGATACGCTTCGCTTCTAGTTTCTCGGCCTCGCGCTCCCGCTTTTTCCTCTCCTCAAGCTCGATTTTGCGCTTCTCTTCGAGTATCTGTTCTTCCTTCGCCTTGAGCTCCTGGCGGATCTTTTCGCGTTCCGTCAGACGCTCGGCCGACACAGCTGCATAGTCCTCGTCGGTCTTGGCGCCACGTTGCTGTTCGGCAAGAGCCATCTCTTCGCCCACGTCGGCTTTGCGTAGTTCGCGGATCCGTGCCTCGATGGCTCGAACGTCGATGAGCTGGTCGATAACCTCCTCGGCCTTCTGGTACACGCCGGAACGGTCCAGGGCACCGTCGATAAGAGTAGCCGCCTTGCGACGATCCAGGGTTAGAAGCTGGCCGGGGTTGCGTTCCACCTCCGTCTCGGCGACCTCGACGATTGATTTCGTAACCTGCTTTTCGTAGTCCTGTGGCAAATTCGGAGTTAGCTCTGGAGTGGCACGGGCATGTGAAATCGCGGGGCCTCGAGACGTACACTGGCCTCGAACTTCTCCCAGACCTGCTTCCGGATGGCATCGTAGCCTCCCTTCTTCTTGAAGCCGTGGGCCAGATTTTCGATGGCAGTGCGCGTGGCCGAGGTCAGCGGCAGGTCGGATGCCTTGAACTTCCGCACGGGTGGTGCTGGCGCTGTTGCAACCGCCGCGTTGGGCGTGTGCTCCATGGAGGCGGCCATGTCGGCAGCAGAGGCAAGAGACCACGCAGCTACCGAGCGGTGCTCAAGTGGCGTCAAACACCATGCATCGAGATGGGTGAAGCGAATGACGAGGCTGCCGGGCGGCAGAGGAGGACGACCTGGGGTATCGCGGTGCACACGATGCACTAGAGTTTAAGAAGGAGGGGAATGGAGAGATGGTTTGGACAAACCGAACGAGCCCAAGGTTGGCGCGTTTGGGTCCAAGTGCATCTCGGTTTAGAACATGTACCAATTTCCACTTCAGAGATTCCGTCTTTTGGGGAGAAACACCCTTACACCATCGATTGCTTTGCCGTGTACACACGCGACTTGGGCCCGTGCGCTACGGAAGGGAAGCCGCGTTCCTCCATTCGTCGTGTACCGGATTAACACTGGCGATGGGAAACTACCTACATCATATGGATGCCCGGGCAGGTAATGTACTTGAGCACTTTCATTCTTCCTCGTGATCCAAGTAAATCTAACCAACCCATCTTTGACCGGGCAGCTGGAGATCGATACTTGCAGTCCCAGCTTAGGTGGGCATCTGTACCATGTAGAGAACAGGTTACTTAAGCGGGGCACCGAACTGTATATTCCACGATCCCTACCCCTTCCAGAATCTCGGCCGACTGGGGACGCTCTTTGGGCCCACGGTTGTTCTTCGGCTAATCGTCGCGGCAGAGCTTCCCATTGACGAACCCCAACGTCGCCGTCAGGGAAGCTCCAAACAGCTTCGGCCTCCCCAAGAGACATACGAGTCCCCCGACCAACAGCCAGACCTTGCTGTCGGCCACTTCGCAGGCCTCACCCACGGCACCGCTAGAGAACGCTACCCTCCCCAAACCACCGGGCCCGCTCGAGGCATTTCCCCATCTCCACTCCCTCACCATGGTTCACCGAGTCCTCTTCTGGTCCGGCTTCGGTACGCCATCCCTCCTTCCTTCCTTCCCCCGAGGACCGGCTGGCCGGGCGGTCCCGCGTCTCTTCCCTCCCTCCCTCCCTCCCCCCCTTCATCGCCGTCGTGTGCAGTCCCCCCGGCTCTGACCATTGACCTCCAGGCGTGGCCGTCCGCTTCTGGCAACTGGGCCTTGAGATGCGGCCCATGTTCAACCGCGGCTCGCTGTGGGCGTACCCCGTCTTCGCCGGCGCCGGCGCGAGCTTCGGGTACTGGCTGCAGGGCGTGGACGAGAGGCAGCAGGCGATTCTGGAAGACCGGAAACAGACCATTCTCGAGAAGCGGGCGCGACGGGCGCAACGAGAGGCCCCCGCGGCCGCCGAGCACGCGTAAGACGGCCCCCCCACGGGGGGACGAGCCGAGAGCCGGCCGGCGGCTCGGCCGTGTACATACATGATGAAGAGGCAGCAGGCAAGGCAAGATGTCTGCGATAGACATGAACACGGGTCCGATCCCTCCCGGTAGGCCCGTCACACACACACACACAAAAAAAGCAGCATCACCAGTTCCCATGGCTTCTTACGTACCATGCCGGCGACGCAACCGACGTATCCGCGTTTGTCCCACCCTCTTCTCCCGTTGCTTACCAATAGCACTCACTGCCAGATTACGTCCTCGGACGTATATCGACGTTTGCGGTCTCTCCCATAGACGCTGATGTTTTCGCACTGGCAAAGATGAAACATGAACCCGTTGCTGGGCGCCCGACTTCTAGACGTCGTTTTGAACGTCAAGGAGAATTCGGGAATCAGTAGAGGTCACATCTCACACCCCCCAAATCCTGCTCTGTACATAAGCTTCCCCAAGGTACTTATCGAAGGGATCGTGCCATCGCCGGTTCATCTCCCTGCTTAGGATCACGCATGCCAAAGAACCCATAGTTGGTGGACTGAGCTCGTATGTTTTCCCGGGACGACCGAAGTCCTCATATCTAGCCCTCGCGATGCAACTACGGTCATTGGACAAGCAGCGTATTACCAGGAATTGCCGGGTTATCGCCATTTGCATTGTCTGGTCTTTCTACCCAGAGCCATGTATCGCTTTCACTCCTATCCGGGGTATGTCTACATGCCTGAAACCAACGCCGTACACACTGCCTTTTATGCCACCCTACCCACTTTCTTCCAGCTGCAGGGGACTTTTCCCTAGTTGAACTCCTCCAGCTTTCTCAGCAGGTCAGGGGCCGATCTCGTCTGGACCGTGCCCAACTCGGTGATTAGGAGTGACAAGTGCGCTGGCGGGGTGGTATCGAACAGCAGGCGAAAGGCGGCCGCCGACGACCTCTCGGGGTCGATCTCGTTGTATGTCAACGAGTCATTAGCCACCCGCTCGGTGATGTTGATGGTCTCGCACAGGGTGAGGACCTGCTTGTGAAGATCGTGGGCAACGAGTGCGACGTCGCACGTGCCGGTGCGGGCGTACAGAGCACCGTTGCTGAATAGTGCTTCGGCCGACAACATGACCTTGGTCACCTTCTTCATATTGGTCCTCAGGCCGCCGAAGTCTCCGCAGTAGGAAACGGAGATGCCTTCGTTAGACAGCACCCTAGCCAGCTGCTGGCCGCGCTGCTCGTAGGGGTCGTCGATAACGGTCACGGAGAATTTGGTCCCCGCCGAGTGCGCATAGAGAAGGGTTCTCTCCACGAGCGTGCTCCGGCCGTACACGAGGATGTTCTCGCCCGTCTGGATGTGCTTGGCGCCCTGCTCCATGATATACTCGTCGGCCAAAGTGATGCGCTCGGCAATGAAGGTGTCTATAGACTTGCTCAGGTCCTTCTTGGCCACGTCCTCGCTGGCATCCATGTCGATCTTGCTCACTTGCAGCTTGAGCCAGCGGATCGCGTTGCCCATCGAGAAGCACATGGGGCGGCACGCGGTCAGATAGTCGATCTGCGGGCTCAGCACATGCGGCGTAAGGTGGCGCGCCAGGGTATGGCCAGGCGGTGTTGTGTACGAGTTGATGACCTGGAGAGTCAGTAAGCAAAAGGTTCACCCGTGGGACTTGGCTGGCCAACCTACACGCTGGAACGCCAAGAGCGTGGCCTTCAGTCTGGTGATGCTCTCGTCAAGGGCAAATGTCGCCATTTGCTGGCCCAGGGCCAGCATGGCGGGATGCACGTCTTTGTCGGCCTGCGTCATGGGTATCCGCTTGGCCATGGACAGATGACTGAAAATTTCCGGAATAATGACCTTCTGCTCCGTGATGATGGCCGAAGGGGCCTTGGCCAGGACTGGCCGACTTGCGGCCCCCGGAGCCGGGACGGCGGCATCCTTGCCCTTGCCTTTCGACTTGACCTCGCCCGCCGAGGGGCCCAGCTGGCCCGGCGTGGAGGACACCGCGGCCTCGCCCTTTGCGTTCTCCTTGGATGTCTTCTGCTGGGCTCTTCGTGCTGCCTTTTCCGCCTTGGCCTTGGCCTTCAGCTCGGCTCCGGTCAGCTTCTTGTCCCCGGCGGCACCGTCGGCGGCGGCCGGTTTTGCGCCATCGGGCTTCGGGGTATCCTTGGCTGCCTTGTCGTCTTTCGGAGGGGCCGGTTGTTTCGGGGCCTCGGTCTGCTGAGGCGCGGCAGCCTCAGCAGGCGCGCTGGTCGGTTCGTTTGACATCTGGTCCGGTTGCGGTTGTGGGGTCAGTTGTACGCCACGGTAATCAATCTTGACAATGCAATTATTCGGTGTTCCTCGTTTCGGCGATCGGGATTCGTGCGCTGGGCGGAAGCTGCCACTTTCTGGTGTTCTATTGGAATTCAACACCAGAAGCCTTCGTCAGCGGCCGCGGACCGGACCTTTTGGAGAGTGACTCAACTGAGCACAAATTCGTGGTGGGGTGTGTGGGGTTCTCAGCACTCGAATAAATCGACGTTGCGGGCAGCATGCACATGTACGTACTAAAAAAAAGTCTGGAGGAGGGGTACATGAGAGCTAGGCACTTCTCGTAAGTAACCTTAGATTGTACTTATACCTTCTTACTGATGGATAGTATGGATGTAGGATGTAATGTGTATAGGCATTCAACAACCGGGCAGGTTGTTGTGACGATGGATGTATCAACACACTTGCGTGTACACCATGTGCTTCTCGGAGCAGGCCATCTATTGAGTAGGTACTCAGTGGTCCACCTCCGGGCTTACGACTATGACGATGCCTTACTTTGGCTCGCTGTTTTTACCACTACAGAAAGACGATAATACGAGCACATACGGATAGCCCACTACAATCAATGTAATAGATATAATCTCCGCACGAAGTTTACGGTCCCTGCCTTCGCAACAACCCAATACCCTCCGTATCAAGGGCTGTGTCTGTCAAGTGATGGTTACCATTCGACTATTGTCCTAGCTCACAGATCCCTTGGCTTGATACTTGAAGCAGGTGCGGGCATTGTAGGTGCCGATACTTTCTTGGGACGCCCTTGCTTTAAACTTGCAGGTCCCCCAGGCTTACCGTAATACGCGTTCCAACACGCATTCGGCGGCTTCTTCGCGTCAAATTCGCAATTTGACGTCGGTGACTTGGAGCGTGCTCATAGGCAACCTAAGTAACCTGGGCAGCTTCCATCCATACCTGCCCAGGTGCCTAAATCATACCTATGCCCGTATTGAACAATTACCCGGCATGTACTAATACTGGAAGGCATTGCGCACGGGCCAAAAAAGCTGCTCTGGCTCCTATTTGTCCAGGCAGACATTGAAGTACAAAGAGATCAACAGCCGCCTTCCTGGTTTTCCACAATCAACGTGTCTTTTGTGAGCCTTTGGCAAAGAAAGCCGTCCCGTTTGGCGCCAGGCGCCCCTGAAGCGCCTGACTGGGTAGGTCCCTATAGCTCCGTCCTTACACTGGAGTGAAGCGCGTGCAGTTTGTGGGTCAAAGAAAAGAATGGAACCTCTTGGGGGTTGTCGCTCGTATACTTGATCCATCAGGCCAGCACCAGGAAAGGAAGGGTGACAGGTGACCTATCGCCAGGCCACTTCCCAGCACCACCAAGCGCAAACGCCGTGTCTACTGCCGCGTGTTTTCTTTTGGTTTGTTTTCCCAGGCCATTCCATCGAAGAAGGCGTTCCCCCTCCAT
The DNA here is from genome assembly GCA_029489945.1 of Nigrospora osmanthi. NCBI lineage: Eukaryota > Fungi > Ascomycota > Sordariomycetes > Amphisphaeriales > Apiosporaceae > Nigrospora > Nigrospora osmanthi. The sequence continues at coordinate 939,008 of CP120503.1, read as the reverse complement.
CCCCGCCGGCCGCCTGGGCGATGCAAATCCACAGGCTTGCGCTCGCCTAGATATATAGTCAGCGGCGGGCATATATCAATCAGCCCCGGCGCGAAGTACTGCTAGGGGCCCGTTGCCTTCGGGAAAGCAACGCTTCACCTGATCACCACAATGAGCACGGAAAGAGACACAGAGGATAGAAATGCCCGCTTCGTATCAACCGATTCAGCGGTGACCGACGACGAGGATGTCCAGAGCGTCTCCTCCGCCGGCATCTCGGCCGGGGGGATGAGCCGGGATGAGCATCGTGACATGCTGCTCGCCAGCCTGCTTGAGGACCACTACCGTACCCTCGCGGCCGAGCTTATCAACACGGCGAGTCCCGGCAGCAACTATACGAGAAGCTCGCCCGAGGTACAAGTATTGGGTCAACACCTCTACCGCGAGGCAAGCCAGAAGCTCTCCTCCGGTCGACTGCTGCCCGCGGCCGCTACCGCCGAAGATGCCAGCCCCGTTCGCCAGCAGTACATGTCCGCCCTGGACAACCTGATTCCCAATTCCCCAGCAGCTAACCTCTCGTCCCTCGCGAGTGCCACGTCTCTGCCGCCGGGGCTGATGAACCGGCTCCGCGACCTGGCGATCCGACCGTCTGCCAACCAGTTCTCGCTTCTGCCTTCGTTGTCCAATGACATGCAAGTTGCACAGCACCAGCCACCGGGGCAACGAAAGAGCCATTATCGCTCATCTTTCCAAGAGGTCACCCTGCTGGGCAAGGGCGGGTTCGGCAAGGTGTACGAGTGTTTTAGCCCCCTGGATCAATCTACGTACGCTGTCAAGAGGATCGCCCTCTCGGAGAAGCTGTGGAAGACGTTCTGCGAGGGCAAGCACGATAAACTGCGGCACATTCTTCGCGAGGCACAAGCCCTCGCCAAACTCGACCATCCGAATGTGGTCCGGTATCACCAGGCGTGGTTTGACGAGCTGGAGCAATTCCCCCCGGTGCAGGGCCCGCAACGTAGGTCCCATCTCTCCCGTCCGACATCCGCCCAAGGTGATGACACCCCTGGTTCACATCCCTCCGGACGCGTTCCCGAGGTAGGCCAATTTGCTACGCGTACCCTGCCACTGACCAACAAGCCAGATCCGGGACAGGCAGGAAGGCCCCTGAAATTACTGGACAATCGTCCCTTTGGCGAGCGTGGCGACAGCGACCAGCAGTGGACTGGTCACGATACGGAAGACTCGGCTGGTTTCACCGATTCCCTGGCCACAAACGAAATCGTGAGTGAGGCTGTCGAATCCGCTAGCTGCGGCATCGTCTTTGGCGAGGACACGCCGTCCCTCGGGGCTGCTGCTGCTGGGTCACCACAACCACACCAAGCGCCGGACTGGTCAGAGCAGTCGCAGAGCGGGATGGAAAGCGTGTCTGCATCGAACGACAGCGACATATTTACGGACGACAGGAGCCGCTCCAACGCGCCCATCCAGCCGCGCGACTCCTTCGAGGCCAGTGCGCACACCCTCTGCATCCAGATGTCCCTGTATCCCATGACCTTGGCCCACTACCTTTCTCGCTCGCCGAGCCGGAACGGTAAGCCCAGGCACTGTTTCCACCTCGTGCCCACCCTGCGTCTTCTCCTGGCCATCCTCGCCGGCCTGCGCTACATCCACGGCAAGGGGATGGTGCACAGGGACATCAAGCCCGGCAACATCTTCCTCTCGGCGCCTGAGATGGAGGGTTCGGGCGGGTACTGCGACGTGACTTGCCGCGCGTGCCCGGACACGGAGCCGGCACGGTGGCTCAATCCACGGATAGGGGACTTTGGACTGGTGACGCAGCTCGCGCACGGCGAGATCCCCCTGCACCTGGCGGACGAGGCGGCGGACGCGGCGGCGGCGGCGGCCTCGCCGCTGAGCAAAAGCGTGGGGACGGCGCTCTACCGGCCGCCGCGGTGGAACGACCAGGGCAACAAGGGGGTCAAGCTGGACATCTTCGCCCTGGGCGTCGTGTTCGTGGAGATGCTGTGCCCCTTCGACACCGCCATGGAGAGGGTGGACGCCCTCCACGGCCTGCAGGCGGGCGAGGTGCCCGACCTCGCGGGCCGTCTCGCGAAGCAGGGCTACGGCGCCGACTCGGCCCTCGTGGAGGAAACGGTGAAGCTGGCGAGGAACATGGTCAACCCCGACCCCCAAGAGCGTCTCTGCGCCCGGGGGGTGGGAGAGGCCATCGACCACCTGTTACGATTGTGTGAGGGGCAGAAGTAGCCGCGCAGTCCCACGTCAAGTAGAGAAGTATTTATTCAGTGGGCACATTGGAATCAGTGCATTTCCAGTGCGGCCAAGTGGTTAGTGGAATAAAGAAGTGACACTATTATAGTGTATTTTCATCGCCACGTAAGTTTTTTCAGTCTTTCGTCGACAGATCCTCCCTTAGTAAACACCCCCTCCAAAGCGTGTCGTCGTGTTGCGTTGCGGACTGGCGAGCACGAGCGAAGCATGGCCGTCTTCCGAACCGAGCCGGCAACGGAACGCCTACCGTGGTGGTGGTGGTCGTCGCACCAGGGGAGGGGGCGTCACGGTTTCACAAGCGCGGCGCAGCATCACCCACGTCCTAGCGCAGCGGTTAGACGGGGGCAGACGGAACAAGGCGGAAGCGCCGGTCCACGTAACACACACACACACACTCACCTTCCACGCTTCCGCGAAGCCGGCGTTTCGCACCCAGGTCGGACCGGGCGCCTCGACGGCGTCGACGATGATGCGGCCGACCTGGTCCCAGAGCCCGCCCCGGATCCGGAGCCAGTCCCGGTCCTCGTAGGGCGCGCTGGCCGCCTTGCCCACGAACACGGCCCGCCACAGCTTGATGGCGTGGCCGTCGTCGACGAAGCTGTGCATGCGGGGCAGCAGATCTGCCGGGGGGGTTTTTTGGTTTCTTGCGTCAGCGGGTGCGTGTGGTGCTTTTCTCCTCCTTCTCTCTCTCTCTCTCCCCCTCCCCCCCCGCCCAGAGCAGGAGACTCACCCGTGGCCGGCTTCGGTTCCTGGTCTTTGGGCACGTAGCCGGCGATCTTGTCCACCGACAGCGTCGGGCAGCCCCGCGCCACGTACTGCACGATGTCCATGCGGATCTTCCACTCCAGTAGCTGAACCTTGTGCTCGGTCGATATCCAGTCCTGCTTGTTCAAGGTAAGGAAGATGGGGGCCACGTTGACGTGGTGCCTTTGCTCTCCCGCGTCAGTCCTCGGATGTTCTTTTTTTCTTTTGCTTACTTGGCCCCGGAGGGTTGGATGGGGGGTGGGACGGAGGAGCAAGGCTCACATGAGGAAGAACTCGTATTTCGGATCCTTGCCCGGGCGCAGGGCGGCCGCCGTGGCTTCGTAGATGGCCGTGTTGAACATCTCGGCCGTCCGCTCCGCGAGCTCCTCGGGCCGGACCTTGACCCGACCAGCCACCCGGACGGCCTCGTCCCAGGCGCGCGCCAGGACGCCGTCGCGGATCTTGTTGCTGTCGCCCAGCCGGGGCGAGGCCCTCAGCGTCGCGTCGCCGGCGGCCGCCTCGAGCAGGTCGGCGATGCGCGGCATGGGCGTCGGCGCCGCCGCCTGCGCCTCCGCGTCGGCGGCGATCAGGAACCTGCGCAGCTCGTCGCCGTGGACGCAGGCCTGGGCCAGGGCCATGGCGACGATGGCGGGCTGGTCCCATTCCACGCCGTACATGAGCTGGATGAGGGGGTGCAAAAAGCCTACGCGGCACTCGGGGTCAACGATTGCGGCCGGCCGGCCGTCCGCCCGCCCGCGGCTCGGCCGGGGTCGGGTGTGTCTCACCTGCATACATCCTCACCATCATGTCCTGGCTCCGCTCGTCGCCCTTGAACATGTACTCGGCCAGCGTCTGCTGCCAGCCCAGGCGTTCAATCTCGTGTTGGAAGAACGCGAGCCAGTCCGAGTAGTACTGCTCCTTGGCCAGACGCTTCTTGGCCTTGTCCCAGTCCCGGAGCTCCTCAATCAGCTTGTCGTCATGGGGCTTCATCAGCGGGCGCTGGTAGTTCTCGTTCTCTACGTAGCCCCTGGCGAGGACGTCGGCCGAGGCGCCTGTGCCGAACAGGGCCAGAATCTGGTGGCTCACGCTTGGGGGGAAAAAAAAGGAGTGGTCTGTAAGCTGGGAGTGCTCGACGGCATCCTGCCCGAGGCGAGCTTACTGGTTGTGAAACCCGTCGTTGTTGAAGAAGACGTGATGGTTCTTTGCAAGCACGGTTAACGACGCGGCTCAAGATCGGTGCGATGGCTGGCAGGATCTGTTATCACCTCCATGTCTTTCTGCAGCAGTTCGGTGGCTTTCTGAGCGACCGACTCCTCCTGTCGGATGCCCCAAAGCCCCGTGTTGTCGGGCGAGATGCTGATCTTGGATGCCGTCGCCATATTTCTGCAAGTGGTCCGTTGGAGGACGCTGGGATGTGCGAATCGTGATGGGGTAGGACGAGAGGAAAGCAAGAGCCGCGACAAGACTCTCATATTTGTGGTCACGGCATGGGGGTAATAGAACGGGGGCATCGCGGGATGCTGTTATGTAAAATGGACGAATTGTAAGTATGATATCAGTATTCAGCACTTGGCGAGTCCTGGTTGGCGGGATAGACGCCCGACGGGGGAAGGTCTCGGACAACTACAATTGTCCATTGTCTACGAACAGCAGCAGCGCCCTGGGGTGCGGCGGCGGCATCGCGCCTCGGTCGTAACGCAATGCCGCGATTACAAATATGAGGTTCTCGCGAGCCGCTTATTACCCACGGTTGCGCGGGCGCGAAGCAACGCACCAACGGGCGTCAGCCTTATGTCATTTGCGTGCACGCGCGCGACGGGGTGCGTGTTCGGGGGCCGGCTAGGTACGCAACCGACAGTTCTAGGCGGCGACGATCGCCGTCGTCGTTGGGTTTACTAACACGTAAGGCCCGGGAAGCACGGGTGACTACTAGACACGGATTGAGAGAGCTGGGCTGCTGATCGCCCCAGCGAGCGCCGCCCGGGTCTGCCTCATCGGATCGCCCCAATGCGCGTTGCTGGGCTGCTGGGCTGGCCCTCGCTCGCACCGCGGCCACGCGGATCGGCGGCGATCCCATCCCAGGTCGGATTTGCGAGCCAGGAGCCGAAGGGGCCGTAGGGCCCGGGAGAGCCCGGGGGGAGGGGGACGCGAAGCCTTGGGCTTTGCTTGCTCCATGCTTTACATATAGTATGGACATATGTCCCTAATCGAGTCCTTCATGATAGTTGTGCCAGCGGGTGAGCGGAGGACGGACGGATGGACGGATGCGAAGAAAAGATCACTCGGCGCGTATTTGCCGATGCGAAACACGCTCTTTTACCAGCGCTGGCACGACCGTGTCTCGCATTTCCCAGCAATGGCGGGCAGGGGGAAAACCCACAGTTGTTGGGCGCGCGACGGGCGGGCCTATGAGATGCGGAGAATTAAAAGAGGCGCCAGGTGGGAACGATTGCGGCTCGACGATCCGGCCGGGCGTTCGCTTTTCTCTCACGACCGCTGGCATCCTTTCCATGGTTCTTCGGCGCACCCGTCCAGTCGGGCGACGCCCCACGCGCGCCCTCGCTCGTCGGGCCGTTGGCGATTGCCTGTGTGGGATATGGGAAAAAGCAAGAATGCGACTTGTCTCAGGGCTCCAGCCGTACCGGCGGGTTACCATGGAACGCAAGAGGTAGGTAAGCAGAAAGAGGAGAGAAAGAAAGTGAGAGAGAGAGAGAGAGAGAGAGAGAGAGAGAGAGAGCGCGCGCGTGTGGGCCCCTGTTCGTCGTTCCCCGCATGAACGCCAGGGACAAGGGAGCAAGGAAGCCAGGAAGTTGCTCCCAAGCCCTCCTCCAGCCACGGCCAGTACGTACGAATTGCACTACAACGTGTACAAGATAGCGTCGCCAGGGCCACGCAATCGGCTTGCCTACGTTGCGAGGCCACGACATCGGGGGTCATGACTCTGCCGCAGCGACCGCACACACGTTGCGTGCTTGACCGGCGCACTGGCCCTGAGCCCTGTTAACAGTCTGATCGCCCTGAGGCTCTCTCACGGCCGGCGCTGGCTGGTCGGTCGTCGTGGTCGTGGTCGTCCAACCCCTCGCCAATCGTGCTGTGTGTGAGGTATGTACCCGACTGTATGTATAGGTGTAGGTACCCGTCATGTTGTGTACCGTGGCTCCGTGGCTCCGTGGCTCCGTGGCTCCGTGGCACCCTCGGCACCGTCCACTATCTGCTGTATCCCGTTTTAGATGTTGAGACTAAGCCCGGCACGACCGCTTGGCTAGCTGGTCCTCGCTGGCGCGTCTGCGTAGCGGCCTTTTGTTGGTCTTGGTCTTGGTCTTGGGGGGGATTGATTGAATGGCCACGCCGAGCCGGGGGCCCAGAATGCCGCCACGGGTATAGCGCGCGCTCGCCGCCCACCCCTAGTCGCCCTGCAGACAAAGAGGAAAAGAAAGAGAGAAAAAAAAAAAAGCAGAATTTTGCCATGGGATTCGACAGTTCCAGAACGCAACGGGGTCCCCCCCCAGCTCGAGCCAGCTCGTATCAGATCAATGGCAGTGCCCGCTGCCGCAAATAGCAAGTCGCCTCGCCCACCCATGCAACCGCGCTCCACTGCAAAGTGGCCGCGGTGGCGGCACTGGAGCGCGCAAGGGCTGGCTTGTCGCCCCTGGCATTTGCTGCATTGGATGTCGACGGGCAGTGCGTGCCGGGGCTCGCGGGATGGATGTCAGGTAAAGAGAGAGAGAGAGAGAGAGAGAGAAACAGAAGAGGAATCCATGAGTACAAGGGATTGATTGATTGTGTGGCTCCCCCCTCCTCCTCCTCCTCCTCCTCCTCCCCTTCCGAAGCGCTGCTGCTTCGTCTGTCTCGTCTCGTAATCCTTCTCGTGTCGTCCCGTCGTTCGTGCCATCGTCATCGTTGTTGACCGTCGTAGCCGGGAAAAGCATCCAGCTGTGCTTTGGGTGTTTCCTCTTTCTTTCACGCTCGCTTTCCCATCTTCTCCCGCCCGCCCGCTCTCTTCCAGTCGCTCGCTTTTGCTGGCTGTCTCGCTCGCTCGCTCGGCCCGCTTTCTTCTCGACCGTCCGCGGCCCGGATTGATCATCTCAGACCTCCCTGCCAGCCGTAGCCCGTCTGTCTGTGTCTTCAAAGAGATACCGGCCACCGCAACGCAACGCCTTGGCCCCCATCCCGCCTTTCTCTTTCTGCTTCATTTCCCGGATTCGTATTCCCTCTTGGGGCTTGGGAGACCACTCGCTTCTCTGGATTGACCCCGGATAACCTTGCTTGCTCGCGCTTGTCTATCACACATTGCTGCCGCCGCCACCATGGCGAGCTTACACCACAACCCCCCGGGCTTGCTATCCCGGGATGATGGGGCAGACCAGTTTCTGCAGCTCATCAAAAGCCCCTTCAACACCAAGGTAAAAAAAAAAAAAAAACCAACTACCCCTAAGTATCCCCTGCATCGTCGACTTCCTCTGCGTGTGGCGCTAACCCCCGCTCTCAGGTGAGCACGGCTGCTTTCTGGTCGTCTCTGGGTTATTCGATTGGCTTTGCCGTCGTCTGCGCCGTGCTGTTCTGCTTGCTGCGCCCTTACAACCGCACCGTATACGCGCCGCGACTCAAGCATGCAGACGAGAAGCGCGCGCCGCCCCCCATCGACAATGGTGTCTTTGGCTGGGTTCAGCCCATCGTCAAGACGACGGACCAGGTGCTCGTCGAGAAGATCGGCGAAGATGGGGCCGTCTTCTTGCGCTTCATCAAGATGTGCCGCAACATCATGCTCGTTCTGTCCGTCATCGGCTGTGCCGTCTACATCCCTATCAACCTCACGGGAAACCGGAAGTACCTCTCCGAACACCCGGAAACCGAAGAATCGACGGCTTTTGGCGACCTGACGCCCATGCACGTCACTGGCATGTACTGCTGGGCCTATGTCGCCGTCACCTATGTTTTCAACATTGTTGTTTGTTTCTTCCTTGTAAGTTGCTGCGCGCACTTGGCGCCCCTCCGCCGTGGACGTGGACCCCTGGGACTCGCAACTGACAGAAGCGTCATCACAGTGGACGAACTACCGCGCTGTGACGGATCTGCGGCGCCAGTATTTTGACGGCCCGGACTACCAGAACAGCCTGCACGCACGTACACTTTTGGTAAGTCGCCCGTCGACGAAAGATGGGAGCCTCGGTTCTCTTGGAGGTGCCCGTTCCGCGCCTGTTAGGGAGGTTTTCTCACCGTACTTCAGGTCACCGACATCCCCAAGGACTACCGGAGCGATGAAGGGGTGGCCAGGATAGTGGACGAAGTCTCTACCGACGGCGACCCCACCGGGGCCATCGCCCACAACGTCAAGGGGCTTCCGGAACTGATCGAGGAGCACGAGGAGGCCGTCCGCGAACTGGAAGCCGTGCTGGCCAAGTACTTGAAAAACCCCGACAAGCTGCCGCCCAAGCGTCCCAAGTGCAAAACCCACAAGGAAGACCGAGACCACACATCTGGTTCCAAGGTCGACGCCATCGACTACCTCACCTCCCGGATCGAGAAGCTCGCGGCCAAGATCCACGAGGCCCGGAAGGCCGTCGGCAACAGAAAGGTGCTCCCCTACGGTTTTGCGAGCTTTCCCAACATCGAGCAAGCCCATGACCTGGCGTACGCCGCCAGGAGGAAGCACCCCCACGGAACCACCGTGCAACTGGCCCCGAAGCCCAGCGACCTGATTTGGAAGAACCTTCCCCTGGACCCCAAGACGCGGAGCTGGAGGTCCTTCATGAACAACGTCTGGGTCACGGCTCTCACCCTGGTCTGGACGGTCCCCAACGCCCTGATCGCTATCTTCTTGGCCAACCTCAGCAACCTCGGGTCCGTCTGGCCCGACTTTCAGAAAGAGATGGCCCGGGACCCCAAGATCTGGGGTGCGATCCAGGGTATCCTAGCGCCCCTGGTCACGACCCTGTTCTACATGGTGCTCCCGACCATCTTCCGCCGCCTCTCCGCCTACGCCGGTGACTACTCCAAGACGGAGCGCGAGCGACACGTGACGCACCGGCTCTACGCCTTCTTCCTGTTCAACAACCTCATCGTCTTCTCGCTCTTCTCGGCGGGCTGGACGTACGCCACCGCCGTCATCGAGGCGCAGCGGACCATGGATCTGTGGACGGCCTTGAGGAAAACCGAGCCCTTCCAGAACTTGGTCGGCGCCTTCTGCGGCGTGTCGCCGTTCTGGCTCAACTACCTGCTGCAGCGGAACCTGGGCGCAGCCATCGATATCTCTCAGCTTGCCAAGTTGTCGAAAGGATGGTTGACGCGCAAGCTGTTCAACCCGACCCCGCGAGAAAACATCGAGCTCACGGCCCCGCCCCCGTTCGACTACGCGTCGTACTACAACAACTTCCTTTTCTACATGACGGTTGCCCTGGTGTTCGCGCCTTTCCAGCCGTTGGTGCTTCCCGTCGCTGCCATCTACTTCAGCCTGGACAACTACCTCAAGAAGTACCTCCTGATGTGAGTCCCCCCCCCCCCCCCTGCATTGCATTCGCCCGCCGCCCAGCTACTGACAGTGGCGAACTAGGTACGTGTTCGTGACGAAGCACGAGTCGGGGGGCGCCTTCTGGAAACTGCTGGCCAACCGCATGCTCGTCGCCTCCTTCCTCGGCAACATCTTCGCCTTCTTGTTCGTGGCGGCGCGAAGGGAAAGGCACGACTACGTCCAGCTCATCGTCATGGCGCCCGTCATCCTGATCCTTCTCGGCTTCAAAATCTACTGCATGAAGACGTTCGACGACGACCAGCACTACTACAGCAAGGGGCTCAAGGGCGTCAAGGAGGAGGGCCTGCCCAGCCGGCGCAAGGGCGAGAAGGTCGGCGTCCGCTTCGGCCACCCCGCCCTCTACCAGAAGCTGATGGTGCCCATGGTGCACGCCCGGGCGCAGCACATCCTCAAGGACATCTACCGGGGGCGCCTCGACACCGGCTTCGACGACGTGAGCGGCTACGGCGAGTCGTACAAGCTGCAGAACATGGCGAGCCAGAAGCAGCAGCAGCCGGGCGACGGCGGCGCGGCCGCGCCCTTCGAGCTCGTCCACGAGTCCCAGATGGACTTTGCCCACTACCGCGACCGCGCCGACTTCCGCGGCGGCGTGGGCGACGGCGCCCACCTGTACGGCGCCGCGGCCGAGACGTCGCGGCCCAGCACGCCGAGCACCCTGCAGGCCTCGCGCGCCGCCTCGCCGGCCCCGTCCGCGACCGGCGGCTACCGCAGCGCCTACGACACCGAGGCCACGGTGACGCCCGACGGCGGCGAGGGCGTCACCTACCCGAGCGGCTACTTCGCGCCGCCCGGCGGCGCCGCCGGTGGCACGCCCGGCCGCAGCCCCCTCGCCCGGCAGGATTCCGACGAGGACTACATCGGCCGCGGCGGCGCCGCGACGCCCCAGCCGCCCCCGCTGGACCGCACCAACTCGCACAGTCGCCTGCTGTAGGGGGGAGACCATCCCTGGGCATCGCGGTGCGCCTCGGGACGGACGACTGCGACGGGGGGCGGTCGGATTTTCGTGGGAATTACAAGGTAGCGAAAAGTGACGAGCGATTTGATTTCCAAACACATTAGAGCCATAATTAGAGCACCTGATAGAAGTTCATAGCCAGGGGAGGGGACAACCGGCGTTTAGTCCTTCCGCCTCGGGGCGCCAGCGACATCTCTTTTACATTACCATTAGCCAGCGCGAGACTGTGCGTCGCTACCTACCTAGCCACCCGCCTCAAACGATTCTGTGCTCGACTCCTACTGAAGCGTGAACCCCATTTCCAATTTCCCTCCGGATTCCGTGCTTGACAATATATATATCTTCGGTATAGTTCTATACCACAAGGCCGATGTGCTCCGACCCACCATTCTATACATTATCACCTCGGGCCCAATGAAAGGGGGGGGGGGGGGGGTGAGGGGGCACGTCTACAGGTGCTTTGCCCGGACGGGGGAATCCGGCTTCTCGTAACTATCTGGCGACGGGCCTTTCCCGAGACGAGCAAAGCGCGAGCGCGTCGGCGGGCGGGAATCACTTGTCGACGGGGGGGGGCGCTTGTAGCGCTTTTGGCGACGGCGCCCCCCCCCCCTTTCAGCTGAAGCCCATCATCCTTTTCAAATTTCTTCTTCCCGCCTCCCCCTAAGCCGGCCCATTCGACCTGGCGCCCCCCCTCCCCAGTTTCCCGCCGCGATTACGGCCGTCGCGCGCTACCCCGAGAGGAAAAGTTCGTGGGACGTGAGGGCAGCCGGAGCTTGGTGGCATTCTCGCGGCGGGAAGAGGATGGCAAATATTCCAGAACCAAACTTGCCCCCCGGGGGGGGGGGGAGCCGACTGACCGTGAGGAGGATCGCAAGTCGGACGCAAGTGTTGGTTGGCTCTGGTGAATCGTCCTGCCGCCGGATACTTGGTACCGGCGGGGGGACTATAGGTGCTTTTGGCAGGTGGCGCTTCCCAAGGATACGCGTGTAACTAGTCGCATCTATTAGTGACGCGGAGGCGAACGTCGATCGCCGGCCTCTCGGCCGGGGAATTCCTCCACATATAGGGAGCCCTGGCGCTCCGCTGTCCGCATTCAGTGATTCCCCCATTGCGGTTCTGATTTGACGCCTTCGTTCTCTCACTCTCACCACTTACGACCCCTTTCCCGGCGCTATCCTCCTCCCGCCCCCCAAACCCGCAATGAGAGGTGGCGCGTCTCTCGCTGTCGTCCTCGGCGGCCTCGCGAGGCCCGGAGTATGGGCGCAGGGCGCGGGGCGGCCCCCCGTAATGGCGGCGCGCGGCCTTGACGTCCCGGGCCCCGGCCAGTTCCTGCGGCACCCGTTCCCCGCCGTGGCCGTGCTGGGCGACTACGTGTACATCGACGGGGGTGAAATCTCGCAGCTCGTCGACGGGCGGCTCCCCGAGGGCCAGCCGTCGTATCCCTGTGCGTTGGAATGACGGGCGGCGCGTCGGAGGGGGGTGGTTTTTTGCTTGGAAAGCAAAAAGAGTCGGGCTGACCACGCAAAAATAACGCAGTGAACGCGACCTTGTCCCTCCCCCTGGACGCCTCCTGGACCAACGACAGCGTGACGCTCCGCAGCATCCCCAAAGACAGCGCGCCGCGGCAGAACATGCAGGCCCTCTGGGTCGACGCCCCGTCGGCCTCCTTGTACGCGTGGGGCGGGCGGACGCCCTGGTTCGGCGCCGCGGCCGAACAGCAGATCTGGAAGTTGGCCGCGGACGGGACGGGCGGCGGAGCCTGGAGCGCCGTGACGCCGGCCAACGTCGTCGACTTCTTCCGCGGCGACGCGAGCCGGCCGGCCAGCGCCGCCTTCGCCACCGACCCGCGGTCGGGCGTCGGCTACGCCCTGGGCGGGCTCGTCGACAGGTACACCGAGACGGCCGGGGCCGACGAGACGGCGGCCGTGTCGGGCCTCGTGAGCCTCGCCATGCGCGACGGGCCGACGTGGAAGAACACGTCGACGGCCGGCGAGTTCGGCCGGTACGGCACCGCCTTCGACGGCCGGCTCGAGTGGGTGCCCTTTGGCTCCAAGGAGGGCTTGCTCCTCGTCCTGGGCGGCAGCGAGGCCCCCGTCGGCCGCCTTGCGTCGGCGCGCCAGATCGGGTGGAACGCTCTCAGCTTCGTAGATCCCGCCACGGGGAAATGGTATAGCCAACCGACGGCAGGGGTCCGACCGAGTGCCAGGAGCGGCCACTGCAGCGTTGGGGTCGCCGGCCCGAATGGAACGTACGAAATGTAAGAAACCCCCCTTTCCTTCCCCTTGAGGCGTCTTTGTGAGCGATTGAGTCTGATCCAAGTGCCGGCCACGCAGTTTTATCTACGGCGGCGGCACCGACGGCGCCAAGTCATTCTCGGACGAAGTCTTTGTGCTTTCCCTACCAGGCTTCGTCTTTTTCAAATCCCCCCATCCCGGGACCCCCCGCGGCTCCCACGCCTGCGTTCGTGTGGGCAAATCACAGATGCTCAGTGTGGGCGGCACCAATGGTGCGCTCGGCACCGTGGGCTCGCTTTCGGAACCCGATCCGTGGAAACAAGGCCTGGGCATCCTCGGCCTCAACGACCTGACTTGGAAAGACAGGTATGACGCTGCCGAGACGGCAGACTACATGCCGCCCCAGATAATCCGTGACTGGTATGCCCAAGACGGGTTATCATCGGTCGAGTGGGGAAGTGACGAGATTCAAGAGCTCTTCGCCTCGGGGCCTGTCAGTCCCTCAGGCGACAGCGGTGGTGAGCTATCGGCTCCAACTTCGACTGGCTTGCCAAAGAACGCCCCTGGAAGCTCTCCGCCTCGGGTTGGTGCCATAGTAGGTGGCGTTGTGGGTGGTGTTGCCGGCATCGCCATCCTCGCCACCTTGCTGGGCGTTTTCCTGGCCCGCCGTCGCAGACAGCAAGGGGAGAGAGCTCAGCAGCATCCAGGAGGACCGGTCGAGGGCTACCATGATGCAGATCAACACGTTCGTGGCTACGCCATTAGTGATAAACCCCACGGGCCTCCTGCTGAGGCAGCTGGATGGCCGTCCCATCCCGAACTCGAGGCGCCACGGCAACTCTACGAGCTGTCGGCACCCGATCACGGTGGGGTGCGAGGGTGATGCGACAAGCTGCGTCAAGCCCTGCCCCCGGCTCTCAAGTGGTTGGATGTACAAGTTGCTTGTCACCTCGTCAAGGTATGCCGGGTCATGGAAGTCGGGAGCGTGAAGCGAAATTTGGCAGCCGCAGCCGCTGTCCGATACAGGCCTGACGGACCTCTCCCTCGCCGACAAAGCTCGCGAAGCCTGGAAGAAATCAAGATGTGCTCATTGTTCGTCCCCTACTCTTCCTAAAACGCCCGACAGGATCAGCTGTTCGTCCCACAATTGGCCCCAAGCGTATCCTTCTTCACCAGATCAGCAGCCTCCTTTGTCCCCGTCCAACCAGGCCCGAACATGAGTCCTAGCCCTTCCCTAGTATCCTTTTCGCCTGCTTGTCTTAAAACCCGTTGTGAAAACTAGCCGAGAATCGTTGCACCAGCGTGTAGAGGTTGCTGTGTGCTGGTAAGAAGAAACCGGTGTTGATGGCGGAGGCCAAGCTCCGGAACGCCAGCTTGACCCCGCGGTTGCCACGTATCCCCGAGATTCCACGCCCAGTACCCAACTGTTGATTGTCGCGTGCGGGAGAAATTGGCGCTGGGACGTTGGGACCCCAGTGGGGGGTATAAGACGCCAGTTCCGTTACCGGTAGCCATGCGAGGCCGAAATTGTAGCTGTGGCAAGTTCCTTGGGTCAGCCCTAGGCTGTGATGGCTGTGCCCAAGGGGGCATGTCGACGAGTGGTTCTTGAGGTGTCGTCGTTGCGGGCCTCGTGGTCAATCGATGCCGGAGCTGCGTCCTGCGTGGAAAAAAACACCACTGGTTAACCACTCAAAGTTTGTAGCAGACGTGGGGGTAGCATCGATTGTGTGAAGAGCGGGCCAACAAGACGGCGCGCAGGGACGGTATTCCGACCAACAAGTTGGAACTTTTCGAGCTTCGTTGAACCCGCGTCATAACCAGTTCATAATCGCTTAAGAAGGTCTATCATGAGTGAAGAAAGAAGAGGGCGAGGTATGCGAAGAAGTTGACCCAAAAAAACACCGAAATCATCGCTGGCTTCTGGACGAGCCTACCGAGTTCTGCCGTTCGTGGGCAGCTGGGCGACGGTCTCTCCTATCACCATCGAGATTCAACGAGTCAAGTCGTTTCTGGTTGTCCTCACTCTGCGGGTCAATCTCAGAGATACCATTCGAGGGTTTCCTCTTACTGGCTTGTTCTTTGAGAGCAGTCCACTTTTGCTCTCGCATCGCCTCTCGGGCCGGCGCGCTGTTCTGCTGCTCCGTGTATTCGTGCGAGCAATCGTCAAAGAGCTGAGGGTTGATCTCCATAAATAGCTTCATGGCGTTGTACACCATGCCATGGATCGTCCTGGACTCTGTTAGCTGGTGCGCGCACGCGGGGGGTTTCACCAGGTTGGGGGAGGTGCCGCCTACCGGTTCCAATGGCCTTTCGAGTTCTCGTAGAGCGGGGCGAACATGATGGGCAGGATAATCTCGACATTGTCGCTTACGAGGTTACAGAAGTACTCGTTGTTCCAGAAGTACAGCGCGCGCTCGGCTACCTGGAAGTGAGGGCTCGCAACCGACTTGGCGAGCTGGTGGAACAGAGGCTCTTGGACCTTGGCAAACTCGGCCGGGTCCATGACCTCGAAAATGTCCTCGACCTCGTTAAGGAACATGACCTCCTTGGTGCTGTTGACCTTGGGCCAATACCGGAGGAGGCCGAGAACAACCTCTTCTGTCAAGGACGCATCCTTCTCCAGGAACTGCACGATACAGTAGGCCAGTTGCGGGTGGTACATGCTGAGGCTTTTGACTTTGTGCAGGGGGAGCAGGACCCTCGTCAGGAACAGCTTGTGCTCCTCCTTGAGAGGCAGCGCGAACCCGTTGATGATGGAGCCCAGAATCTCGAGCAGCTCGGCGATGCCGTTAAACCGCTCGGTTTCGTAGATGAATTGGAAGAAGACGTTGTTGATGGACCGTCGGATGAACGATCGCAGGTTCAGGAACTTGCCGTAGATGCGGTGCAGCGTCGTCTTCAAAAAGTCCCTCTCGCGAGGATCTTCCGAGTCGAAAAGTTCCAGCAGCTGCAGGACAAAACTATGGTCGATGTAGGCCTTGGCAATGTTGGTGTTGAAGTCCTGGCTCTCAATAAATCGCAGGAAGAACTCGTACACGACTTGGATATGGGGCCAAGCAACCTCGAGAACGGGTTCGTCCTCCTCGGGGTCAAAGGCCTCCCCCTGGGGGTTCATGGGAGGGGGAATGGGCCGGAAGAGGTTCTTGGCGAACATTTCGACCACGCGAGGGTACATGGGTTCCGTGATGACCTGGCGGTTGTTGGCCACATAGTCGAGCAGTTCGTGCAGCGCCAGACGTTTGATCTCCTTGGACTTCATGTCGGCGCTGGCGTCGTTGAAGTCGAAGATGACGTTGCACTGGTCGATCTTTTGCATGAACAGCTCCTGGCGGCGGTTGGGGGGCACCTCGTGAAAGCCGGGCAACTTCTCCAGTTCGCGCTGCGGTGAGATGTCGAACCGGGACGAGTGCTGTCTCTTGGGGGTTCGCAGGCCTTCGGGGACATCTCGAGGCGTTTGCTGCAAGCGATCAAACATGTTGGACTTCTGCCCGGCCTTGGGCGGGGCCAGATCGTGAGGCATCGTCTCGGCGGCACCCGGGGGCGGGATATGCTAGCGAGCCGAAGATTAGTACGAACGGGCCATTCTTTCTTGTATGCATCGGTACTCACGGGCGCGCTGGGGCTGATGACGACGGTCGGCGGGCCGCCCTGTCGATTCGGCGTGGCAGAACCGTTGGGCGACGGGGTGCCGAAGGTATCACCCTGGCCGGCCTGCTGGCCCTGGGAGCCCGGCGACGTGGCGGCGTTGTTGGGCGGGAGCGGCTTGTTGCGAATGTCGTTTAAGGTCGAGGTGGAAGAGGTCGGCGTCAGCGTGGGCGACTGAGTTTCCCTGTTGCTTCCCGAGGGCGAGGCAGTGCCATCTTTGGAGTCCTTATTCTTCTTGGATGACTTGTTGTCCTTGTCCCCCTTGCCTCGCGACAACTAAACAGCGAGGCCCGCCGTCAGCAAGCGAAACACGCGGGATGCATGGGGTCGTGGGAACGCAGGAATCGGCACAATACATTCTCGGAGAGGTGACTTACCACTCTTTGGCTGAGACGCCTCATCATGGGCCGGGCGAATGGGTGCGGCTTGCCGGACGACGACGCGGAGGCAACGGTGGTGAGTACGGGGGTGGGAGCTCGAGTGTTTGGGGCAGAAAGCTACTACTCGCAACCGACGAGGCGACAGTGGCGTAGAGAGTGCGGGTACGGCACTGGAGCGACGCCGTGGGATGCCGGATCACGCAGCTGGCGCCAGCGTGCGCGTTGGGAGGCTAGACGGGGGGAGGGGGGGAGGGGATGGGCTTCGAGATGCGGCAGGGCTGCTGCACTCCGGTTCGATGGCAATCGTCTCCGCCAACCGTGGTGGTGGTAGTGGCAGTAAAGCAGCAGCAGCAGCAGCAGTAGCAGCAGCAACAGGAGCAGTAGTAAAGGCACGCTTCGGAGGTGGGACACACACAAGGGGGGGGGGGCGACACGGCCGGCAGTCAAGTCGGGCAGGTCAGACCGGGGTCAAGCTGGCGGAAGGGGCGGGAGCAGAAGCTGGACTATCGTCACAGAGGAGAGTTGGAGAGGAGCAGCGAGCGCGACCATTTGACAATGCGACAGACAGCTCTCGAGTCGAGTCCCGGGGCGAATCGAATCGTGTCGGCTGCGGAGATGAGGTTAGGTTCAAGGTCTGGGTCTCTGGGATGTGGTGTGGAGAAATTGATGCAGTCGGCGATCCATCCAGGGGAACGGGCAGGCGGGATGTTGAACACGGGAAGGGTTAGAAGCGGTGCCTGCTACAACATACTTGCCTTATCCCGAACGAGGCTGGCGGGCACCCGTGCTTCCGTTTTGCTGGTGAGGGGGATGGGAGGGGGCCGTGAATAATAATAATAATAACAACCAAGAGGTATGGATGGATATAGATAGGTAGGTAGTACTACAGAATTACGATGCGCTCGACCTATGTATGGACGGATTCCAACCGAATTGGACAACACCCGTGGCTCGACTGCCCGAGGACGTGCTTTTTCCGACGAGGTACCCAAGATGGATCTTCAAGACCGAACAACGACACGCAAGGCGAACATCAGCCAGAGCTCCCGGCCTTTGGGCAGCTCGGTAGGGGCGAGGACCCGACTTCTCGTCCAGTCTGCTGTCGGTCGGTCATTTGTCTTCCATGTCGGCGCGGAACTCTCAGGCGGTCCAGATGCGACGGTGCCATGCCATGCCAATCCCGTAGGAGGGAGGTACATTAACCGGCCACGGCTAGGAACCGCCTGCAGGCCGTACCGTGATCCTGGCTTGGATAAGTATGTACTTCCAATGTTGCCATGCGGTCAAAATCAGGCTCGGGCTCGGGCACGCGTTCAAGAGCATTGGAGGGCTGGCAGGTGGGAAGAGGCAGGTAGGTAAGTATGTACCTAGGTAGTAAGCACTCTGTACCTCCCTTACCGAATAGATTCATTCGTAGCCCTTCAGCTGCCAGGATGAGGTGCCTGGGCACCGCGACGTTTGCGGGGGAGGCCCTGAAGAGCAAGTAGTGGTGTGTCCTATGTAGAAACCACCTGGCCCGGGAAGTCCAGTTCGTCGACGCCCAATCCCATCCGAGCACACACACACACTGCTCTAGCAGCCATGGGAAAAACCAAAAAATGCAAACCCAGTGCCATCCCCCTCACGTCCCCCTTCGACTCGACACGCCCGCGGCGTTATTACTGGCGTAGTAGGTTGGCTCTAGGTGGCCCAAGCACACGGTGATGACTGCTCATGTGCCCATGGATCCTTAGCCCTCCCATCCACCGCGCACCATGGGCCTAGGAGCCCTGTACCTAGGTAGGTACACACACACACACGCACACACACACACAGACACACACGAACGGAGGGCGAGGAGGGCGAGGAGGGCGACCAGCGAAGAAGTGTCCCCAGCTATCGGCCTGAACCAGTCTGAACTTGGGCTGCCGTGCTATGTACTATACGTCTATTGATTGGGTAGAGCACCAGGGGAGCCAAGGCATCTCCTTGCACACCTGCGCCGAGCTACGTAGGACATGGCTCTGGGAGCGCTACAATCAGACGCTCCAGCTCCGACTGGATGGCCTCCTTGGTCGTCGCGACCAGTAGGGGTAAGGTAGTGCGAGAGGCCGGAGGGTCGTGGTATGTCATGCCCACTTTTGACCCATCCAAAATGCGTCAACTATTACCTGACGACGCCTCGCGGGCTCGGCATCCGATAGGATCGCCTACACATACAACCGACTGGAAAATCCAAGGTTGACTAGGAACCGGCGAGAAAAACTCAAACATCTTTTACATCGTGGCCAGCGGGCTCGGCAAGACACGGTCGGCGGATCGGCCTGTTCAACAGCCTATCCCTTTTCGCCATCATTGCCAAGTGCAGTCATGTAGGGGCATATCTGCAGGGGTATGAGTCCGATCCGTCGGCCTCGCTGAGCCCCATACACGCCATCCGCAGGGTCGGCGTCCGGAGTCTTCAAATATGTAGCAAACAGTTTGCATTGAAATCTCTCGCCATGCCTCTCAAAGTTTGCATCGTACAACCCGGTCTGCACACGTGCCTGCTCCACGCCTGCAAAGTTTGGTCTGCTTGACACACAATCTACGAGCATGGACGGTGTTGCTTATGAAGAGGCAACATCGCGCTTACCCGCCGTTGCAATCTCCCTTGGGTATCTGTGCGGGTTATCAAGTGGTAATGACGAACGGGGGTCTTTCCCTCCTCGTGACGCTTACATAACATGACCCCCCGTCCCTCAGCAAGCTTGCAGCTGACGCCAGCTGAGTGCACTTCCTTGGCACTTGCAGTCCAACAACTGGGCCGCAACAGCTATTGATTGGTACAGCACCCGGACGCTTCCTGACTCATATCGAGGTGCAGCAATGTTCAAGTCATTCACACCCACGCCGCTACGAGATCTTGCTACATAGCATGCTCCAACTCGGTCCGTGATAATACTCATACCATACTCAAGCCTGGAAACTCCAACCCCTCGACTGCAAGCTCGCTCACACGGTTCTGATTACAGTGCCAACGCTTGGCTTGAGAGCGACAACACGCCAGGTGAATTATTGGGGAACCGCATGCACCCTGATCCCAACCACATCACATTAGAAGTGTAACTTGGTCGATCTTCAACACCCGTACGCCGCATACCATCCGCTGTGGACGGTCACCACTTTGGGATGCTCGGCCTTGAGGACCTGTATTCCGGCCGAGCCCGCAAGCAAGCCAAAGATGCCGCGCCGGTTTTCGAAATTCCGCCGAGACCCGTTATCGCCATCGAGCATCCGTGTGTGATCAAAAACCTGGACAAAGGCATCAAGTCGCTCGGCCCGAACCCCGATTTCCAGAAGGTGCGTTCCCCGTGTCTGACATGTTCTTGTCGCGAAGCTGTATAGCCAAAACTAACAGGGGCGCCGGACAGCTGTTCAATGGCGAGGTCCCACGCCCTATGCTGCCTATGTGGCTGCGGCCGGATACGCTGATGTCGAAGCCCATCATGTCCCATGCTGCGGCGTCGAACAATGTCTTGCTCAAGATCACGGTTCCAAAGCGAACAGGCCGCAAAAGAAAACGCGGAAGCAAAGAGCCCTTTTCCGGTGATCTTGATCTGGGTGAAGCAGAGCAGGATACTTCGTCATCTCCTCAGGTCTGTTCCGTTGGCCGGCGAGACCAGCCGGCGTCTCTTCTGCGCAAACTGCGGGACAACGCGGGGAACTATGAGGCTGAGGCGGTGGGATCCATTAAGGAGACCCACCGATATCGAGGTTTGGCCGACTTTCAGTTCGCTGTTGAGGATTTCCCTACCGTACAGAACATAGCCGAGCATCTGATGCCGATGCAAGGTGAGCTACTTTTTGTCCTCTCCCTTCACACGGGCAGCTCCCTAACAGTCCGCCGAACCAAGCCTCCAAACTTCGAGATTTCAAATTCGACACAAGTCTCGATACCAGCCTCGGCCAGGAGATTCTACCACCACCACATTTCACGGACAAGGTGGTGCCTTTCAACTACTTCTATGACCAGAACCCGTTTGTCCGTGCCGAAGGGTTGGATGAGAATGGTAAGCCGATAATTGTGAACATCAACCGGAAAAAGGCCAACTTCGGGCACTACATCCCATACAACCAATACCCCGTACCCGAGGCGCCCATCCAGCCCATGGCTCCTCACCTGGAGCAGATCTCCAAGGAGCTCCTATCCAGGGTAAAGAGCGCCTTGGACGAACGCCCAATCTGGACGCGTCGCGCTCTGATCAACAGGGTCGGCCCTGTCACTGCCGATACGCACATGAAGATTGCCATCGCCACGTACGGGTACCAATTCAAGGGAGGGCCGTGGCGAGACGCCGTCATCAGGTATGGCATAGATCCACGGAGTGATGCCAAGTATCGTCACTTCCAGACTCTTGCCTTTAAGCTGCACAAACTGCCAAAGCTTAGCAAGATCACAAACGGCCACGCCAAGGCCCTGACTGAGAAGGAGCTCCCTTCCAGCCACATCTGGGATGGCGAGAGCTACTGCACCAATGGCAAGTTCTGGCAGATTTGCGACATCACGGATCCCATCTTGACCGAGATGATCGAGAAAGCGCCCCTCCTTTCCGAATGTGACATCAATGACGGCGGGTTTTGGCCGGTGGGCTTCTGGGCCAAAGTCAAGGCCTTCATGAAAGCCAAGATGATCGCCATCAGAGCGGGTCGTTACGGTCAGGAAACCGACAACCCGAAGAAGAGGGGGCTTTTCTACACGTCCGATTTGGTCGCCAAACTCAACGAATATCCCGACGTGCTGGGGCCCAATGGCCGCTCAGCCCTGACAGTGCACAGTCTCCTGTACGGATTGGAAGATGTCAGCGGGCTCGAAGGCCTCAGGTACAGACATCGTCCGCTCAGCCAGTATTCCAACCCTTATGCCGCTTTGGGCTTCGGTGAAGGCAGCCAACGGAAAGGGCCCAAACCAAAAGCAAGGCTGGCTCACGAAGCGGCACCCACCGCCGCAGACGAGGGCGACAAGGCGCTCAGCACCACCCGTGGTCCGGACTTCCCCGACGATGCCTGGGCCCATATCCTCGACAGCGATCTTAGTGGGAGCGGTGAGGATGATGGCGACGGCGATGGCGATGGCGACGACGCTGATGAGACCACCATGCTCGGCGGCGGCCCGGGCCTTTCGGGGCCGGCCATGGGTAATGATTCCGATGATGAGATGTAAGCCTAGTTGGCCATGCTTGCCACTGCCCTTGTGGGCATGCTTAGGCCTTTGGAGGGCAAGGCATTGAATCCCGTACAGATGGCAAGTTGCAAACCAGTCACTTGGCGGGCCACTGCAGATGTATGTACATATGTCAAGTGCATTTTCCCTGTAGCAAACGTAAGATGCTATGGCATGCGAGCGCACGCCGGCGCAGTCAAGAACTCATGCCAGTACTACACTACATGCAAGACCCCTGGGAACCGGGGTGATTAGAAAGGGGAAAAAAATACCCCTCGTCGCAGGGCAATAAGTCAATGCTCAAGGCGCGTCGAATGCGAATCACCAAGCACCCCATGCAACATACCAGATCTCAGACGGACAACTCGACGTCGTCCCGGATGACCGCACTACCGTCAAGAGCCGGTCAGGCTACTCGTCGTTGCCCTCTATCTCCATACCCATGGCATTAGGCATGCCCACGAGGATCTTGCCCTTGGGCACGCGGACCTCCCTCAGCTTCATGCAGCCAAACACATTCAGTTTCTTGAGGCTGGGGCAGCTTCTGAAGATGGAGCCGACAATGAAGTCGGTGACCTCCTCGCAGAAGCTGATCTCGAGGTACTGGAGGGCGGGGTAGACTTTGGTCTCGGAGAAGACATCCTCGAAGGCGTCGGCTTTGATGTGGCGGCAAGCGTGGACGTTGACATGCACCAGCGACTTGCCGGAGTGGGCCATGAGAGCACGGAAGGCGCCCGAGCAGAAACCAACGAGATGGGCGTTCTCGCGGGGGTTGGCCGAATCCATGTGACGGCACTTCTCGAAATCCACGACTCGCAGCGGCTTGTTGGCCCAGTTCTTGAACAGTCGGACGAAACCGGCATCGGTCATGATCTGGCTATCGGTTATGCGGAGCTTGGAAAGCGACTGGCACTCCTCATGGATGGTATCGAGAACTCGGTCATCCAAATCCGAGAGGCTCGGGCCGGCCAGCGACAGGGTTTGCAGGCTCTTGCCGATGCCCTTGAGCATCGCAACGTACGGCTCGGTCGATGTAGGGTAGACAAGCTGGATGCCAAGGTGCTCGAGGCCCTGAAGCGCCGCAAGGTGCTCAATGCCCTTGTCGGTGACCTTTTGGTTGTGGGCGATCTTGAGGCGTTTGAGCGACGGGCACAGATCCTTCAGGGCTGCGATCATGTCGTCGCCCACGTGTCTGTCGGTGTAGTATATCCGAAGGCTCTCGAGGTGCTCGCCCTTGGCCTTGAGATACTTGAGCCAGCACTCCTCCGAGAGCAGGCTGGCACCGTGAAGGTAAAGGCTCTTCAAGTTCATGTTACGGGTGATGAGATATTCCAGTACCTCGTCTTGAAACTGGATGGCATTCTTGGCCTTGAGGTGCTGAAGGTTGGGAGCCATCTGGAATATTCCCATGAAGTGTGCCGAGTTGAGCTTCGCTGCATCGTATATGGCGACATTCTCGAGACCAGAGTGCAGGAACAGATTGAGGTTGACCGAGTTGAGCATACGGCGTTTCGAGAGGTGGCGGGCAACCCCGTCGATCAACTTCTCGGGCAGGTACCCGGCAATGTCCTCGGCAAGGTGGATGTTCTTTGACAGGGTCTCAGTACAGAGTGTCATCAAGCTTTTGCAGCCCGTGATGCCGTCCAGGTGGCGGCTTGCGGCTTGCCGTCTGCCCTTGCCCTTGGGAGCGACCTTGGGCTTCTTCTTCGGGGCATCGTCATCCTTCTTCAGCTCTCTGCCGCACTTGTTGCACAAAAGGCCGCCGTCAGGAGCAGCCTTGGTGTAAGGGGTGACTGTGAACCGCTTGTCGCAAATGGCGCAGTTTTCCATCTGACCGGGCAGCGGTGCGGACCTTTCCTGGTAAATAGCGCGGGCAAGGTCGTCCGAGTCCGATGCGTCGTCATCCCGCTTTCTCTTCTTGAACGATTTGGACTTCTTGATCTTCTCGACGGCAGCTGCCTGACGCTGGCGTCGCTGCTCACGAGCTCTAGTGGCAGCAAGGGCAACGGCAGCCACCTCGTCATCCTCCTCATCATCATTGGCTTGGTCACCCGCATTCACGGCTCCCTCTCCATTCTCGTCGCCATTCGTACCACCAGGTTGGTTAGCAGAGGTGCCGCTTGCACTGCCGGATTGGTTAGCAGCAGTTCTGTCCGCTGCCTCAGCTGCAGTGCGACGGGCTTCTGCGTCCTCGCGGATCTGGCGGGCAGAGATGTTTTGGGACTAGGAATCATCATCAGTCATGTGATTTATTAAAAGAGAGACTCGTGGACGAGGACTTACTTCCAGGAAGTCGGTCAAAGCGGATCGACTGTATATCGGTTAGTGGGAGAGTAGGCATGAGGGAGGAATCAGGTTGCAGCAACGTACGGGCCGCGAATGGCACGACCACTCGCTCTAGTCTGGCGGTTGCTCCTGTAAGGACGGTCAGAATCAGCCAGAAACGAGGAAGTAGGCACCAGGGATGTAGTCGGGAGGGTTGATGAATTACTCACATCGTGGGTCCTGCTGCGCTGTAGTGATGGGAATAGAAATGACAAACGCGTGGCACGAGACTATCGACTACTCGCGAGACCAAGGTGCGTGTGGCCTTGCCCGCCCTTCAGGATGGTGGTGCTGATGATGCAGCGGACTTCCTTGGGGTGTGGCGTGAAGAAGTGGAACGGAAATTATTTGGCCACGGCACCCAAGGTGGAAAGGTCAGGTGCGGCAGGCGCTTTGGTGCTTGTTTGCTGTTGCAAGGTGGTGAGTTTGAGGCAGACGAGGCGTGCAACTAATCGACCAAATCGTGTGCAGGTTAACAGTTTCCTTACCTAGCGGTCCCTACCAAGGCATGTACTGCTTGGAGGCAAAAGATGGCTGTGAGTGGCAGAGGGGGCGACTTGTGACTGCGCGCACCCACTAGCAGAAATCAGATATCGAAGGCCTAGGTTGTTCTTTTTTTTTTCTAGTTGGATAGAAAACAAAGTACAGGCAGATCAGAATGGATGTATCTGCAGTGGTGATGGCAGGCCTAAAACTGAGGTATCATCTGCCTATGAGATTCAGAGTCCGCACGGACCTTGAGGTTGTTGCCACAGGGAGGCCAGGAAGGGACATGCATGTTCTACCTACACCTCCATTCTCAGCCGTTAAGATGTCTATTCGCCTGCTTGTTTCTCCCCTCCCCTGGAGCTTGAAGTAAGGGCATGGAATCGCTGAAATGCATTTTCAGACTGCCACCTACCGTGGAGTGGCTTCTTTTCTAGACCTGGGACGTTTGCCGTAGGTACGATCTGATACTGCTAAATAATACATACCAAGTTCAACGGGCTGTAACTAAACCTAGTTCTTCCCACCCCAGCGTCGTTCATGTATACTTCCGGCTAGGGCGGTTTCACGCCCAACGGTTTTGTACTCTAGCACATCATCGGTCCCATCCTGCCATCCAGCCAGCCATTGTCAAATGGGCAGCCCGTCCTCCTCCCTTGGAAGTCCAGAATGGATACCAGGCCGCTGGTTCAGGACCCCCTGTCCCGCCACTGCTGCCTAGAGATCCCAATGCACTAACCCGATCTGGATTAATGGGCACGGGACTTGGCGTGGAGCTGTGCCCCTCGACGCGGTGGGTAGCAGCATAATCGAGTTGCAGCGCGACAGACCTGTTGCTATCCGCTATTGAATTGGATGCTTGCTTTCCAGTGGCGAAACCGAAATCGCAAAGGGCCATACTTCTCTTCACTCGGCCTTGCAGTTGCAGCCTCGGTTCCTCCGCAGCAAAAAACAATCTAATGCAGGCAAGGTGAATGAGGGAAGTTTGAGCCAGACGGAAACAATTTTGGTCCATTTCCATCGGCTTTGGACCACTGGTTTTTCTTCTGCCCACCTTTGCCGTCGCAAGTTGCGCCACCCACACCACCCTCGGGCATCTCCATCTCCATCGCCATCACCACCCACATACATCTCTCCCTCTGTCCAACTTCTCCATCCCACCCCAACTCTCCCCATCCACCACCCAGTCTCAGCGGTGCTCGCGACATTTCGCGCAGCCTCGTCATTGTTTCCCCAATCAGACGCAAGAAGCAGTTCATCTACGACGAGCTGCATCTGCGCTGCCAGATCACTACCACGGAAGCGCAGTCCTTTGTACCCTCAGCCTATAGCAGGTTGCCTCCCACTCACTTTGATTCCCCCATCCCACCTCTTCTATCTACACCTGGCCTTGTCCTGCTCAGCGGTATTGTTTTCGCGGCGATTTACATAGTTCCGGCACATTCTCCACACCACCAGTCCATCCGCACTCACAGAACTGCACAAAATGGCGCCGAGAACTCGACGCTCGCTTGCTCTGGAAAACGGACCAGCCACAGATGCTGCGACTGCCGGTACAAGCACCCCAGGCGATGCCACTCCTGCCACTGCTCCTAAGAGAGGTCGTGGTCGGCCGCGGAAGATGGCCGGTTCTGCCGAATCGGCCTCTTCAGCCGTGAGTGTTGTGGACTCTCGCTCCGAGAGTGGCGAGTACTCGACGCCCGCTACCAGCAACGTCGTGACACCCATGCCCTCAACGGCAGCCAAGAAGCCGAAAGTCGAAGTCATCCTTACCCAATCCTCCAAGAAACTTCAGCTTCCTACACTTGGCAAGGCACAGAAATCCACAGGAGTCGGCGCCTCCAAATTTGCCAGTGCTGGCGATGATTTGGACCTCGATGACTGGGATGAACCCTTCGTCGACAAAGCCACGAAGGCAAGCTTCACTCCGGCCCCACCGCCTACTAGGCGAAGCGGTAGAATCTCCCAAGCGTTCCAAAGCAAGGCCAAGGAGGAAGACAAGGAGGACGAGGAGTACATGAACGATGTCATTCGAGGCCTCGGCTCTGTTGGCGTCAAAGACACGGGCAAGGGCAAGTCCAAGGCCAAACCACAGGTCCAGCCCCGTGCTTCAAAGCGCAAGGTGCCGCTTCTCGACAGCGATGATTCTGATGAAATGGATTGGGCCCCTCCCGCCAAGAAGAACAAGGCAAAGAAAACTCTCATGGGCCGGAGCGGCAACGGCGAGCTTGACAGTGAAGACGAACCCATGGCTAAGTCCAGACGTCGTGGGTTCCATGACTCTGACTTTATCGACGAGTCAGACGATGATATGGTCAGCGAATATGAAGATGACAACGATTACGATGACGAGTACAACGATGACGACGACGACGAACCCGAGGCTTATAAGTCTGCGGATGAAAGTGATGATGCCACTGGCAATGGCGCTGGTGCCCCCACTAGCCTGGGCACTGCGAGCGAGGGTGGCTCACAGAACCGCAAGATTCGTCGGCCTGCTGGCGTCCCACCGCTCGGTGAGCGCGAGAAACTCGAATTTTTCCACCCTGAACTGAAGACAATGTGGAAGGAACTCGAGAATATGCCCGTTCTCAAGGCAGGCAAAGCTGCACAGCCCCATGCCATTACACAGCAGCTCAAGCCTTTCCAGCTGGAAGGCCTCGCTTGGATGAAGGCCATGGAAAACACCAAGTGGAAAGGTGGTCTGCTGGGCGATGAGATGGGTCTCGGCAAGACCATCCAAGCCGTATCGCTCATCATGTCTGACCACCCAGCCCCGAACCCCACGCTGGTGCTGGTGCCACCTGTGGCACTGATGCAGTGGACAGCTGAGATCGAGAAGTACACTAGAGGCGCACTGAAGACTCTGGTTTTCCACAACACGAACCTCAAAGCCAAGAACATGACGGCTAGGGAGCTCAAGACGTACGATGTCTTGCTCATGTCATACAACACGCTCGAGTCCACCTACCGCAAACAGGAAAAGGGGTTCAAGCGGCAGGAGAACATCTGCAAGGAGAAGAGCGCCATTCACTCCCTCAAGTATCACCGAATCATCCTGGATGAAGCCCATTGCATCAAGGTAAATATCCTTTCCTTCATATGGTGTGATGACCAGCATTGACTGATTCGCCTGCAGACCAAAACCACCATGACTGCCAAGGCCACCTTTGCCCTCAATGCGCCGTATCGTTGGTGCCTGAGCGGCACACCGCTCCAGAACCGCATTGGAGAATTTTTCTCCTTGGTCCGGTTTCTCAACGTCGAGCCCTTCGCATCGTATTTCTGCAAGGACTGCGCATGCACCAAACTGGACTGGTCGGCAGACGAGGAGGGCATGTGCACAATGTGCGAGCATCATTCGATGCGCCATGCCTCTGTGTTCAACCAGGAACTTCTTAACCCTATCCAGAAGCATGGCAACCACGGTCCTGGACGAAAGGCTTTCAAGAAGCTGCGTCTCCTGACGAACCATATCATGCTTCGTCGGTTGAAGAAGGACCACACCAACGCCATGGAGCTTCCGGTCAAGGAAATCTACGTCGATAGCCAGTACTTCGGCGAGGTCGAAAATGACTTTGCCAACAGTATCATGTCGAGCGGCCAACGCAAGTTTGACACCTATGTGGCTCAAGGTGTTCTGCTGAACAACTACGCCAACATTTTTGGTCTGATCATGCAGATGCGCCAGGTTGCCGACCACCCCGATCTGATCTTGAAGAAGTCGACTGAGGGCGGACAGAATGTCCTGGTGTGTTGCATCTGCGACGAACCTGCCGAGGAAGCAATTCGATCCAGATGCAAACACGACTTCTGCCGCTCTTGTGCTACGACGTTCATCAATTCCCAGGAGGACCAAGATGGCCAGCCCGAGTGTCCCCGTTGCCACATCCCGCTCTCCATTGATCTGGAGCAGCCCGAGATGGAGCAGGATGAGGCCCAGGTCAAGAAGTCGTCCATCATCAACCGCATCAAGATGGAGAATTGGACCTCCTCCTCCAAGATCGAGCTGCTTGTTCACGAGCTTCACCGCCTGCGCAAGAACAATGCGACCCACAAGTCCATCATCTTCTCGCAGTTTACCACCATGTTGCAGCTCATCGAGTGGCGTCTTCGCCGTGCCGGCATCACGACAGTCATGCTGGACGGAAGCATGACACCGGCTCAGCGACAAGGCTCCATCAACCATTTCATGCAGAACGTGGACGTCGAGTGTTTCCTGGTGTCACTCAAGGCTGGAGGCGTCGCCCTCAACTTGACCGAGGCCTCGCGCGTCTTCATTGTCGATCCGTAAGTGCACAACCCCCTAGTGATCGCGAGTCCTTTCTGACATGTGTATCACAGGTGGTGGAACCCTGCTGCTGAGTGGCAGTCTGCCGATCGTTGCCACCGCATTGGCCAGACACGTCCTTGCATCATCACACGTCTTTGCATTGAGGATTCCGTCGAGAGTCGCATGGTTCTCCTCCAGGAGAAGAAGACAAACATGATCAACTCGACCATCAACTCTGACGACGCTGCGATGGAGTCCTTGACTCCCGAGGACCTCCAATTCCTCTTCCGAGGCAACTAGAGTTCCCCTTTCCCCAACATCTTCCCTTTGCCACCACTCTTCCCCTCCATCCCCCTTTCTCTTTTTTTTTGTGCCACCACTCCATTTGATGCATTGCCGCAAGTCCATGGATAGGACTTGTCCCCATCCCACATATGTACGAGTAAAGGGTGTGGCATTGGCCATACGCCTTCTTTTTGCTAGTGCCTGGCTTTGTTCTGTCACAGAGGGTTACGATACGAAGGTCTCAAAGAAGAGGCCAATCATTGATGTATAAGTAGATTTGCTTTTGCCTTTTCCATTGCCAAGGCGGAGTCCTGAAAGCGGCGATGGTTGTACCTGTCTCTCGTGACGGGCCAACAGGTGGTTATGATACCCGGCTGGACCACGAGGGGAAGCTTTAAGCTGGTTGCTGAATAATACATGTTGCTTCTTGATCAGGATGAGCGGATTTGAATTGTCTTGAAGTGTGTTGCCGGCCAGTGGATTCTACGTAATCCAGGTGATGGGTTATGGCTGGATGGAGCGGATAGCCGTGGGAGGCTGAATGACTGACTCATGACAGAATTGTCCACCTAGATTCCGGAGGGTTGCAGCTAGTACATACATACACTCCATGGTGAGGTGGTTGTGAATCCAGTAGCCGCACTAGGTACTGATCATACTGATAAGTATTGCTGGGGCAGTACAGAGTTTGTTCAAGTTGCCATCGGCCTTGGAAATACATATACATTAGTTGGCTGGGTAATACGCACTCGCGGTTCTTTATGCTGCGTCACGAACATCAACCAAGTGGGATGGGATGGGAATTGGAAGGCAACAGCGGAGCCGCAAACTAACCATTAGATGGCCTAGAAGAGAAGGCACCTAAGGTTGTACCTAGGAACTCAGGGCAATCAACCAAATTCTGCTCCCATACCGCCACCACTCACCTCCATCGGACAAGACAGCAAAAGTGGGGGGGGAGACAGCTCCAGCCGTCCATACATCCCATTCCCATCGTATCACTCACGCCATGTCGCTCCCTACACCCGAGACGCAGGCCAAAGTGGCCAGCGAAGGTACGTCGATGAGAGACGACGATTGTTTTTTGAATTCTTTTTTTTTTGCGGGCGGCTGACGATGGCGGGGCAGCGGCCTCCAACTTCGTCGACCACTACTACCTCGCGCTCGAGAAGCGGCAGAGCCCGGCGCACTTCTACGCGTCGGCGTCGGCCAAGCTGAGCGCGGCCGGGCTGGCGCCCGACATCAGCGTCAACGGGCACGTGTGCGCGGGCGGCGCGGCGGCGTTCGAGGCGCTGCTGGACGCGCAGGGCGGCCCCGTGCAGTACGACGTGCAGTCGTTCGACGCGCACCCCGTCAACCCGCACTTCGTGCTCGGCGCGCCCGACGCCGCGCCCAGCAAGAACGGCGACAAGACGAGCATCGCCGTCCACGTCAGCGGCACCCTGCGCCTCGGCAAGGGCGACGACGCCGTCGAGAAGGGCTTCAGCGAGGCCTTCGTCCTCGTCCCCCACTGGGAGGCCCAGGGCCGCCGCGCCTCCCGCAACCTCCGCGGCTGGCTGATCGCGAGCCAGAACTTCCGCTCCTTCTGAAGGGCGAGTTGGGGGGAAGGGAGGGGGAAAGAGCCAAGGAACGGGAGAAGGGTCTGCTGAGCGCCATAGTTGGATTCCTACCTCCCACGATACACCCAATTTCACGCCAGGCTGTTGGAGTGTTTTCTTGCGAATACATGAGCACGCTGCGCATGATTTATCCCCCCATCTCGATGTCTGAAGTTCACTGGGTCCAACTGCCCTTGGGGTTAAGTCCACGTGCGCCCTTAGCCATCTGTGTGGTCTCTATGCAATGCAACGGTTGAAGAAAGATGAGCCCGCACTACGACGATGGCCAAGTTGATCGGAGGTGTTGGTCATGAGGTGTCCCAGGCAGGCATATACGGAAGAGTGCGTGGCGACCTGTGTTGTCCTGACTCTGGGTTTCAGGATGTTCCTGTGGAGCGGAACGACCCCTAGGTCCCCCCCCTCTCTGCTATTTTTTCCCTTTTTAGTTGCCTAGGTACATGCCTAGTCAGGCAAAGTGCCCAAGTATAGAGTATGCAGGCCCTTATTTGCTTTAGGTAGGTAATGTACCTAGGCACTGCCGTGGCCTGGGTACTTAGGTATTCAAGCTGGTGAGCTACGGGCGAGAAAGATAAACCCCAAAAACACAGCCACGTGCCCTGGTTCGTGTGGGCTCTGCATGTCTAGGCGCCCGTGTGATGATCATGATAACGCGAGGGGGTTTCGAGGCCGTCCCGCCCGGCATATCCGCTGTATCTATAGGGTAATTCTAGGGTAAAGGGCGTGTATTTCTAGGGTAATGGAAACCCCAAGGCTATACTGGCGGGATCCCATGCCGGCTTTCTACGGCAAGCGCCGGACGGCAGACGCTTGTCTGGGCTGCTCCAGGTCTCTCTCGGTCCCCAGCGTTTTCCGGGGATTGGAAGCGTCCTCGCGTGACGAGATTCGCCCTGCAAGTAAAGTACCAGGTTCAAAGACCCAGCCCGGTTCGAGCAACTGGATGATGACTGAAACCCCCCGGGACGCCGTGGTCGCAGCGGGGCGGAGGAAGAGGAGCGGCTGGATGGATTTGAGCCTCTCTTAGGTTACTTATCCATGGAGAAGGTTGTGGGGGGGGGGCGGCGATTGGGCGGATCCCATGTCGTCGCCAGGGCGCCAACGCTCCCAGCTTTTCTCTCCCCACACGTTCCGGAAGGACACGTCCATGGGCTTCGAATGCAGTGCCTGCATAAGTACATTCTACGGGAGCGTTTGCGCTGTCGCTTGCGTACTTAAGTACTTAAGTACCCCCTACCATTGGATCCATTCCAGGTGCCCAGGCTTTCTTGGTCCCGATGGCCGGACTGGGGCTGGCAGATCCGTCTGGACCCCCCAGGGACGTATCATGGGACAGCCGTAAGCACTTACACACCCGTAGTCGGAGCCGCGGCAGGGCCGACCTGGAGATAGACACAACCTACCTCTGGGCAAAAGGGATGGGGATGGGGATGGATGTAGGTATTGGGTTCCGTTCCGACCCTTCCATCCAGCATTAGGTTCCTACCTGTCCTGACCCCACATGGCGAGCACTTGTCTATCGTCAATCCATCCGTACCTACTTTATCTACCGCTAACATCAAGAGAAATGCACAATGCCAACCCAAAGTCGGTACTTACATGTCGCTTTTACTCACCTCTCATATCCTCCGGGGTCAGTCAACCTCGTACCTATAAAGACACGAGGTCCTTCCGTCTCAACTCTCGCTTGAATTATTTTTGTCATCCTCCCGTCAGTCATCTAGACTCGTACTGTCCCTTGTTGACCTGCATCTACTTACTCCCCTCCGGTCCAGGTTTTGCCGTCGGTGGACCCCTTATTGTTTCTTTTTCAGTGTGATAGTGGCACACCACCCACCCGGGACCGGCCCATCTCCCCCTTGAGTGCCAGAGCACACATCCCAGCACCACAGCATCGACTCGGCTCGCAAGATGGGCTCTTACACGCCGGACCCAGAGCCCCAAAACCTCTGGATAGAGACACCATGTATCCCTTCAACGGCCTTGTCGAAAGCCGCGGGATGGTAAGCGGGCCGCCTTCTCCCCCCCCGGTTTTGTACCGCCATCGCCGGGCACCGCTGACGCCGGACGGTGGTGGGTGGGGGTGTGTTTAGCAACATCTTCTTGAAGCTCGAGAACCTGCAGCCGTCGGGCTCCTTCAAGTCCCGCGGGATCGGTAACATGATGCGCCGGGCGCTGCGGGCCAGCCCGACGCCGGACCGCGTGCACTTCTACTGCTCGTCGGGCGGCAACGCCGGCCTCGCGTGCGCCACGGCGGCCGTGGCGCTGGCCCGGCCCTGCACCATCGTGATGCCGACGGTGACGCCGGCGCACATGGTGGCCAAGCTGCGGCGGCTCGGCGCCCGCGTGCACCAGACGGGCGCCCACTGGGCCGCCGCCGACGCCCACATGCGCGAGGCGCTGCTGGCCCGCGACCCCGCCGGCGTCTACGTGCCGCCCTTCGACCACCCGCACATCTGGGAGGGCGCGAGCACCATGGTGGAGGAGCTGGCCCGCCAGATGCCGCCACTGCTGCGCGCCGCCGGGGCCCCCCCCGCCGCCGCCGCCGCGCCCGACGCCATCATCTGCAGCGTCGGCGGCGGCGGCCTGCTCAACGGCATCATGGCCGGCATCGAGGACCAGAAGCCCTGGGCCGCCGCCGGCGCCCGCAAGCCCCGCGTGCTCGCCATCGAAACCGAGGGCGCCGAGAGCCTCCACGCCAGCATCCGGGCCGGCAAGCTCGTCACGCTGCCCAAGATCACGAGCATCGCCACCAACCTCGGCGCCGCCACCGTGTCCGCGCGCGCCTTCGAGTGGAGCCGGGAGGAGCACCTCGTGAGCGCCGTCGTCTCCGACGCCGACGCCGCCATGGGCTCGGTGCGGCTCGCCGACGACGCCCGCTTCCTGGTCGAGGTGTCCTGCGGCGCCTCCGTCTGCTGCGTCTACAACGGCCTGCTGCGGGAAAGCCTGGGCGCGGGCTTGACCGCCGAGGAGTGGAGCCGGAAGAACGTCGTCCTCATTGTGTGCGGCGGGTCGAATATCTCGCTGGAGCTGCTCAAGGCGTACAAGGACACGTTCAACATTGCATAGGGTCGGGGTCCATCCCATAGACGGGGGTATATAATGGGTAAGGGTTGGATCTAGGGCGATCCGGGGCGTTTTGGTACGCGGTGTTTGGTTTCTGCGAGCGAGCTACGAGATACTATCTATACACGGTTATGTTCTTTTCGGGCACACAGCGACACCATGGGTTGTGCGTTTCGGGAGACGAAATGAGCGGGCAAGGGGGGCCGCTCACGGGCCCGCGGCCGCCGGCGGCAGAAGGGATCGGTCGTACCCCATCTCGCGGTAGCCCTCGACGTCCCGCGCCCGCGCGTCCCACTCGGCGCTCGCGGGGCGGACCATCTCGACCTCGCCGAAGTAGTTGACGCCGCCGCGCTGCTCGAAGCCGAGGCCGGCAAACAGCGCGAGGCTGCCCGCGTTGCCGGCCTGGATCCGGGCGACGAACTCGCGCAGGGCGGGCGCGCCGGCGCCGCCGCGGTACTCGCGCAGCAGGCCCGCCGCGTGCCGCGCCACGAAGCAGAGCAGCGCCCGTACCGCCGCCTTGCCCAGCCCCCGGCCCCGGTCCGCCGCGCTCGCGATCATGACGTCCACCTCGGCTCGGACGTACTCGGGGCCGGGCGGCGGCGGCGCGGCGGCGGCGCCCCCGGCGTTGTCGGCGTCGGCGTCGGCGTCGGCGTCGTCCTCCCACGGCGTCAGGAAGAGGTTGATGTCGCCCACCATGCGCTCCGGCACGTCGTCGCGGCCCGCCACGGCGGCCGGGTCTTCGGGGCCCGGCGGGCCCGAGGGGCGCGCGCGGCAGAGGATAAAGGTCAGCTTGTCGGGCGACGTGCGCCACGACACCTGGTTCTCGTACTCCTCGGCGAGGGTCAGGCGGTCCGAGGCCGTGGCCTCGCGGATGGCCTGGGATGCCGGTCAGTCTGTGTTGGGTGGGATAAAGGGGAAGCTCGCGCAACCCCCCGGGCACGTACGGCGTCTTCCATCCAGGCGTGGTACTGCGGCACATGGTGCGCGTCGTAGGGCACGAGGAGCACTTCGCGGCCGGCGATAGCTGGGGCCGACCGAGGGCGCGTTAGAAAAATCCCTCGGTGGAGTGGCGGGCGTGCGTCGCACCTGTGTTCTCGTTGTATCTCATGACGGGCCCTGTCGGGTCCCGATTTGGGTATATTTGATTGAGTAGGTGTTCTTGCGTCTTCTTTGCTGGCGCTGCGAAGTATGATGAGTGGGATGCTCATGAGACCAGGTTTTTTTTTTCCTCCCACGAGCGGAGCTTCTTCTAAGCCCCAGCCAGAGCTACACTTGGATATCGGACATGGCAAAACGCCCAGCCCATGTGCTGCAGCCAACGCGCAGCAACACGCGGCAAGTGGGATTTCATACTATTGTACATTTCCGGGCGACTCGCCGCCGCCATCCTCTCATTGAGACAGATGGCTCTTGGACCTCAATCCTCCATAGGAATAGGAGGGAACAGAGCCCCAGCCGCGCCCGCCCCAAGCTCCACGAAAGAAGTCCCGTAGGAATCGTCCGTATAGAAGTCGGCATACTCGTAAGTCCTGCGGCTGTGGTCCACGCCGAGTCTGTCCAGCAGGCCAGCCGCCTTCTCCGGCATGAAGGGCTGCAGGAGAATGCCTCCAACCCGCAGGGTATCCGCCGCCCAGAAGATAATCTGCTGCATCAACTCCGTTGCCTGGGGCTCGTTCTTCTTGGCCAGGTTCCAAGGCTCCGTCTGCGAAAGAACCGCATTGCACTGGTACACCGTCAGCGATCAAGGGAGCCAGAGTTTCGGTTCCGAACGGGACATACGTGATGGATGGTCTCCACGATGGTTTTCAGGGCCTTGCTTGGATCCAGATCCCTCTCGAAAAAGCGCTCCATGTCATGTTTCAAAGAGCGATCAAAAGAGAACAGGCCCTCCAAGTCCGCTGTTATGGAAGTTGTCCTTACCTTGTGGGCTTGGCCAACGATGCTGCCCACGTCCCATGCTTTGGACCGTGTGACCCGACTCAGGAGACCTCCCAAGCCGCCCTGCAGATCTTTCTTGTACGTAGTCACAATCAACGAGTTGTCGTAGTCGGCGTCATTAGCAATGCCACCGTTGCGCATCAGGAAAAACCGCATCGTATCTACACCCCATCGGTCGATGGCGAAGAAGGGATTCACTACGTTGCCGGTGGACTTAGACATCTTCTGTCTCCCCATGAGCCAATGGCCGTGGCTCAACACTCGCTGGGGCAAGTCCAAGTCTAAAGCCATGAGAAGAGCAGGCCAGTAGACACAGTGGAAACGCACGATGTCCTTGCCGATGACGTGAACGTCGGCCGGCCACCCCCCGTCGGTGGAGGATTGCATGTCCCACTGGGGATAGCCCGCCTTCGTCAAGTAGTTGGTCAGGGCATCGACCCAGACGTAGATGGTCTGGTCGGGGTCACCTGGGACGGGTATGCCCCAGGTCAACCGACTGGCGGGGCGGGAGATGGAGAGATCTTCCAGATTGTTCTTGACCCAGTTGACCACCTCGGTCATCCGCGTCGCCGGAACGACCCATTCGGGGTTCCTCTCGAAGAAGTCCAGGAGGCGGTCTTTCAGAGCCGTCAAGCGGAAGTGGTAGTTCTTCTCTTCGGCCCATTCCACGGCACTGCCGGTTTCGGTGCTCGCCATGTAGCTCTTGCCCGTCACGGTGGACACCTGCTTGGCAACCAGGCTCTCGGGGTAGAAGGCCTCGTCGCTCACGCTGTACCAGCCCGCGTGAGTGGTTTCGTAGATGTAGCCCCGACTGCGCAGCTGCTCCCAGAAGTACTCGACGGCCTTGCGGTGTTCGGGGTCGGTGGTACGGACAAAGTGGTCGTTGGCGAGGTTGGCCTTCTTGGCCAGGTCCTTGAAGGTCTCGGCATTGCTGTCACAGAAGATCTTGGGCGCGATGTCTTGCAGCTCGGCGGCGCGCTGGACCTTCATGCCGTGCTCGTCGGTGCCGGTGCAGAGGTAGGCCTCGCGGCCCTTCAGCGCCTGGAAGCGCTTGAAGACGTCGGCAAGCACCATGCTGTGCAGATGGCCAACATGAGGGGCTAGAGACCACGGCCGGGGCCATGTCAGCATGGTCGCCCTGCCGAGTGTCCAGTCGCGCATCCCATCTTACCGGCATTGACGTAGAATATGGGCGTGGTCACGTAGTACGGCTTGGACTCGATCTTGGGCTCGCGGGCTCGCTCGCTTTGCTTCTCGGCTGCGCCCCAGCCATTTCCGCTGGCGGCCCTGCTCCAACAGCTTCCTACGCGGAGAGCCTGGGGCACGGAAGCGGCATTGCTGCGAGAGGAACACCGCCAGCTCTGGCCGAGGGCCGTACGGGCCGACGGTCGGGGCAGCCGCCGTGTCGAAGCCGTCAGGATTCGGTTCATGGTTATCGAATGGGCATTTTCGAGCTTTCAGCGGGAGCCCTGAAGCGCCGCTGATTCATGGAAGCTGAGGTCCAACATGGATTTTTGGGGGAGGCCCACACGTACCGAGTCCGGGCAACCTATGAGGTCGCATTCCGCCCGCCTAAGGGCCCCCGACTTTGCGGCCGCTAGTGGGCAGTGAGGTACCTCCCATAGCAGTAGGTACGCAATGTACATACCTACTGACCTATGTCGTGCCGTTTATACTTCCTGCCCTTGAGGTTCATATTGGTCCAGAACACCGATGTGACCGCCCTCTGATAGTCGTACGATGCACGCGTACGTCCGGCGGTATGCAAGGAGGTAAGGTAGGTAGGTAGTACCTGTCTGTACGCCTCCGGCTTCTATACAATCATCCGGAGTGACAAGGCCTTGCTGCTCACTCAGGATGTGTTAGACCGCAAGACTCTCGCTATCCGTCTTCGGCGGGTGTTGGCGTCCTCCCCCCGCCTCTGAGCCCCTCGATTGGTCTCTCCTAAGTCCCCTGCAGGCAGGCACCCACAGCGTTTGGGCACATGGACGTTGTCATGCGCATACTACATGCACAAGTACTAGACAAGTGCCAATTGTGTCGGATGGACACCGCTCGGGATCGGACCCTGAGCTTCGGTGAGTTCCCCTCTTCGGCGAATTCCTCTCTTTCTGGGCGCCGCTGGTTTGGATTGGATGGCCGATGCGACGATGCGTTGCGTTCCCAGCTAAGGTTACTTTGCCTGTGGTATGCGACACTTGGTCCCTCTCTGTCCGCTGTTGCTAGGTCTGAAGGTAATGTAGGTATGTATGTACTTACCATAGGTACTTAAGTATTCGTATGCTCCAATGTATGTATGGGCTTTGAGTCTTCCAATAGCCAAGCCCAGACCGTCCAATGGCGTATGACGAGCTGTTGTGTTGACCGCTGAGAGCTTCACGTAGTTCTATCTATAGAGCTGCCCAATGGACAGCCAATCGACTGTTGACCAGTCAGGCATATATGTTAGTACATGTAGGAAGGGACACGGGGAGTCGCGCAGGGGTTCCTGTTGGAGGCCAACTAACAACTGAACTGATTCATGGGGGGCCATGGCAGCATTTTCCAATTGGACGCTACTGAATGGCTGGATTCGCGTCCCGCGATGTCGGTAATTATTACCCCCATTCGAGAATTGGAGATTGATGAATCAATGTTTGCCAACACGCAGGGGGCCGGCCCAAAGGGGGTCGTCAGACCCATACGCATCGCATTAAGTATACAATAATACCCTTTGCATGCATTCTGGTACGGACGAACTCTGTCGATCGGCCGTAACCTTCACGTTGCCAGCTTCTCGAGACTTTCCGGCCTTCGAATCGTGGACGTGACTCCTTCCGCTCGTTCCCATTCGCACATCCTCACACCGGCCCTGCCGCACGCTACCTGGCAAAAGACGCCTGACAGAACACGACACCCAGGCCGTATCTACCCAGGCCCTGCCTGCTTAATACATCTTACCTCTTTCCGCGCTTCCGCTGGCCATCGTGAGTAGCGCTAGCCATACCTACCTACATCCTACATATGTACCTCGAGGCAGGTACCTATGTCAGAGCATTGTTGACTTGGATTCCGCCGCAGCACGCTCTCTTGCCCGTCACTCGAAAGGACCGCCGAAGAAACCACGTACACCTCCATCGAGGCCACTTCGCGATCTTGTCCCTCCCTCCAAACATTCATAACAAGTCGTATACTATCCCGTCGCATACTTAGCCTCACGCCAGAACTGGCCCCCGCTGTGAGCGACCTAGGAAGCTTTAAGGTTCGCCGCGGCGCAAGGGCGATACACGAGCATCACATACCTATCCAACCAGCTCCTCACCACCTTTAATATACACAGCTCCTCTACCGCCCTGCAACCTACGCATCCGCGACATTTGCCTTCCGGCCTTCAATAGCTACTAGTTCGGTGGCCACCATGGCGAACGGCACCAATGGACTTTCCGAAGGCGTAGAGAAGCTGGAGATCAATGGCGGGACCCCCACCGACAACGGCGCGCAGCGCGTCCGCATGGCGCGCAAGCAGTCGAGCCCCATGATGCCCGCTTTCATGGTATCGGCACCGGGCAAGGTCATTGTCTTTGGGGAACACGCCGTGGTTCATGCCAAGGTATGATGATCTATGACGAAGGGCGCGGCGTTGCGCTGTGCAGCCCGCCTCCCGTGCCTCCTTCCTGCCCCCTTTTGCCCCTGTCGCGCGCAAGGCTCATACTGCTGGAATAGGCTGCCATTGCGGCTTCGATATCGCTCCGCTCCTACCTCCTGGTCACCACGCTGTCCAAGTCGCGACGGGATCTTATTCTGCGCTTTCCCGACATCGACCTGAACCACACGTGGAACATCGACGAGCTTCCCTGGGAGATCTTCCAGAGCCCGACCAAGAAGAAATCCTACTACGACCTTGTCACGAGTCTAGACCCCGACCTGATCGATGCGATTCGCCCGCTCCTAGCCAACATCTCCCCCGACAAGCCAGACGCGGACCGGAAAGTCCACGAGAATGCCGCCCTGGCTTTCTTGTACCTCTTCCTCTCCCTGGGATCCCCCAGGTTCCCGGGCTGCATGTACACGTTGCGATCTACGATTCCCATTGGCGCAGGCCTGGGCAGCAGCGGATCGATCGCCGTCTGCCTGGCTTGCGCCCTGCTGCTTCAGCTGCGCACTTTGTCCGGACCGCATCCCGACCAGCCGTCCGACGAGGCGCGGCTGCAGGTAGAGCGGATCAACCGCTGGGCCTTCGTCTACGAGATGTGTATCCACGGGAACCCGTCAGGCGTCGACAATACCGTCTCTACCCAGGGCAAGGCCGTGGTTTTCCAAAGAACCGACTACCAGAAACCACCATCGGTCCGGCCGTTGTGGGACTTTCCCGAGCTGCCGCTTTTGCTGGTAGATACCCGACAGGCCAAATCGACGGCTGCCGAGGTAGCCAAGGTCCAGAAACTGAAGGACACGCACCCTGCCTTGGTGGGCTCTATTCTCGACGCGATAGACAAGGTCACGCACACGGCCAGTGACCTGATGGCCGAGGACGACTTTGATAACAAAGAGATAGAGAGTCTCCGACGGGTCGGCGAGCTGATGAACATCAACCACGGACTGCTCGTCTCCCTTGGCGTGTCACATCCCCGGCTAGAAAGAGTGCGCGAGCTGGTGGACCACGAGGGCATTGGCTGGACTAAACTGACGGGCGCCGGCGGTGGTGGCTGCTCAATAACACTGATGCGGCCCGGCGTGGACCCGGAAAAGCTCGCAAAACTGGACAGCCAACTCGAGGAAGAGAATTACCAGAAATTCGAAACGACCCTGGGCGGCGACGGTGTGGGTGTGCTGTGGCCCGCCGTCCTGAAGAATGGCCTCGAGGAAGACGAGGAGGGCGGCATGGAGATTGACCTGGAGAAGTTCCTGAGCGCCCCCGGTAACGAAGGCGTGGAGAAGCTGGTGGGATTGCATGCCGGAGGGGCTGAACGGGAGGGGTGGAAGTTCTGGCGCGTTGAAAGCCAAACGAAGTAATGAAGGAGCGAGCCCGCGAGCTATGGTTTTGTCTCTTCGTGGTAGAGAGAGAGAGAGGGGGGGGGAGAGAGAAAGCCATGTTGGGGCACGTTGACAAGAGCGAGCAAGCCTTGGGGTATGTGTAATGCTAAATGACGGGGATAATCCTGCTATAGGTCGGTATGTTATGATGGATGCCAACAAACTACTTCCACACTTAGTAAGACGTCGTCCAGTGTAGTTGTGTAGTGCGCAAGTATATCGCATCCTTGTTGCCTTCGACGCTTCGTGCGTGTATTAAATTAGTCAAGTCCTCGTTCCTTCGATATTAGCAGCATAGAATGATGTATGTATGTTGGCATGAGAAAGTAGTCTGTCTATGATATAAACATGCGGACAGGGCAAGGGAAAAGAAAGCCATTTCAACGGGAGAACTACTTAACAATCAATATAAATCCAAAGGGGGGGAAGAGGGGAGAAAAAGAAAGCGGGCTATGATGTTTCCATGCCTGGACACCCTTGCACTGGCTTTTGTTCCACAGCGCAATCATCCCACCTGCGCCCGCCTTCTCCATCCGCTTCCTCTCAGGCAGTCTATCTTAACCCCACCATGGATTTGCCCATTTGCGCCCAGCTACAGCTTTGGTTTTAAAGTAAGTCAGTCCCCCAATGCAGCACCTCAAGCTCTGAGCACGATGCCACCCAAAAACAAAGGAGCTGCCTCTGCGGCCAAGCCAGCGAACTGTGAGATCCCCCACTGCCCCCGTCTCCGGCGCCCGTATCGCGATGGACCGAGGCTGACGTCGGCTTTCCAGCACAGCAAGAGGCCATCGGCCAGTCACAGACGGTCCACGAGCGCGCGAGAGAGCTGTACGAGCTGACCCAGCCCCCCTACGAGAAAGAGCGCGAGGAACTCGGCTTCCATGCCCTGGCGACCGTAGAGAAGACCGCTTATGCCAACTGGTTGTGCACGTCCGCCGACACCCTCGGGTCCCTGAGCAAGAAGGCCCAGAAGGAGCTGTGGAAGCAGGTGAACGACCTTGGCCGCCCCCTGCGCCGGAACCAGCTCTGGAAGCCGACGCCCGAGCCGTGGGGCAGAGATAGACACGACCGGGCCGTGGGGGACTTGTCCTTGGCCGAGTTCGAGAGACGTGCCGACAAGCAGGACAAGCTCAGCTGCCTGACGAGCCTCAGCAACTCTTTCAGCGTCCGACGCGCCCTGGCCGCCAAGGGCCTGGTGGACGCGAGAACGGGCGAAAAGGTCGTGCTGACCGCCGAAGACGTCGAGGCCGAGCGAGCGCGGCGCCAGGAAATGGCCTTCCTGAAGAACCAGCTGTACGGCGAGAAGATGGGCTCGTACGCCACGGACCCGGACTGGGACGACGTGGTGCCCATACCGCAGATGGAGCCCGAGAACGCCCTGGCCGCCATCGCCTACCCCGAGGACTATGCAGAGTGTACAGACCCCGCCGCCATCCCAGCATGAGAAAGTGCCGCTTACTGACGTGGGCCGACAGCCATGTCCTACCTCCGCGCCGTCATGGCGGCGGGCGAGTACAGCCCACGGTGCCTGAAGCTCACCGAGCACATCATATCCATGAACCCGGCCCACTACACTGTCTGGCTATACCGCTTCTCCATTGTGCAGCACCTGGAGATAGCGGTGCTCGACGAGATTGCGTGGCTCAACGATGTAGCCTTCGAGAACCACAAGAACTACCAGATCTGGCACCACCGCCAGCTCTTGCTTGACCACTACTACCCCATGATCGAGGGGTCGCCCGGGGAGATGGCGCGCTTCGTCAAGACGGAGCGGGAGTTCATCATGGAGATGTTTGCCGAAGATGCCAAGAACTA
Organism: Nigrospora osmanthi; assembly: GCA_029489945.1. Classification (NCBI taxonomy): domain Eukaryota; kingdom Fungi; phylum Ascomycota; class Sordariomycetes; order Amphisphaeriales; family Apiosporaceae; genus Nigrospora; species Nigrospora osmanthi. Next base: position 896,257 of record CP120503.1, on the reverse strand, counting down.
CCACGTCTGGAGCTACCGGCAGTCCCTCGTGCGGAAGCTCGGCGCGTGGGACGAGGACGAGCTTGCCAGCATCGGCGGGATGATCAAGGACGACGTCCGAAACAACTCGGCCTGGTCCCACCGCTTCTTCCTCGTCTTCTCGAACCCCGCCTACACGACCCTGGATTCGCCCGCCACCGAGCACGACCCCAAGGTGCCTGCCGACATCGTGGACCGCGAAATCGAGTTCGCCCAGGAGAAGATCGCCCTCGCCCCCCAAAACCAGAGCCCCTGGAACTATCTCTACGGTGTCCTCGTCAAGGGGGGCCGGAAGCTGGGGGACGTCCGCGAATTTGCCGAGCAGTACGTGCAAGGCTTGGGCGAGGAGGCCGAGGACGTGCGCAGCTCCCACGCGCTGGATCTTCTGTCGAGTATCTACGCCGAGTCCGGCGATGTAGAAAAGGCGGATCTGTGCCTCCGCAGGTTGGGCGAGCGCTGGGACCGCATACGGGGCGGATACTGGGAATGGAAGCGCAAGAATTTGCAAGCCGCGAAGTGAAAAGGCGCATTCCGTTCAGATTGAGCTTCTCCAGTGCGATCGTGGTTGCTATCGTGGTGTTGGATGATGGTGCCCAGGGCCTCTTGCCACGACGACCTCTCGATGCGATTCGAGTATCAAGCAGCGGCATCCCGAGCTCGCCAGGCGTCTGGAGACCAGCTAAAGTAATATTTGAGCTTATCAACAATTATCTTGAGTGGTGTACTACTGGACAGTGGTACCTCGACGGATCTCTTGTCTCGCGTGAGTGGTGCCTTCAGACTACCTACCGACTTGTTCCCCACCCACTGTGCGACCGCTTCTCAAAACGAAGCTATAGGAGCCTGCCCTCTTCGAAATGCACTGTCTCGGGCCTGGCATACTTTCCCAGGTCCCAGTGGAGGACAGGGCGCGCGGACGGTCGCGGACCAGACTGTGGCCACGATATCTGGGAAAGCCCGTACCGGAAGAAGCCTGGTTCGAAACGGAATCTTCCAACTGATCGCGGCAGGAGGGACATATCACCGGCCGGGAGGGTCCGCAAGCATAGCGACTCATGCAACAACATCCTGCCACGCTGGCTTCTCGCAGCCGACCCTCGTGTGATGGACCCCATCCCTTCGGGTCTCGCGGGCAACGGCAAGGGCGGAAGATTACCGAGCGCCGAGGCTTGGTCGACTGCGGTCTCGGCGGGGTGATGGCCACAACAAAGGCCGTCCTTGACGGCCCCGTCGTCCATGCGTCACGCCCGCGCCGCCCACCCTTGTTTTTCCTCCCTCTCGCAAAGCCGGGCCCACCGGTCCTCGAACTCGGTGCGTACTTTGTCCGCGGCGTCGACGTTGCCCGATCGCCGGTAGTGGTGCTCGAGGCCGTCCAGGGCCCGGGTGGTTTGCCGGTGGTCCGGCCCGAGCTCGCGGAGGCACGTGTCCAGGGAGGCCTGGTGGCAGTCGGTTTTCATGTCGTACGTGCCGATCTGCTCCAGGACCCTCCCCTTCACCACGTGGTACCCTACCTTGGTTTTGGGATCCAGCCCCTGGATCGTGGTGTGGTCCGGCCCCTGAAAAGTCGGACGGTCCGGCACCAGGAGAGAGGGCACGACCCAGCGGCCAACAAAGTCAATGGCCGCGTCGGCTTCGGCCAGCCGGCCTCCCTCGTGCATCACGACGCCCAGAGCCACCTTGGCCCATAGGAGGTTGTCGATGGTGTAACATGCGTATGTCACGTCAGCAGCAACGTTATCCACAATTTCTTCGATGGCCCCTTGCGTCTCTGGTAAGGTTAAGAGGCCGGCGGTGTGAAAAACCTCAGGATATCCAGACGCTGAATGCTTAAGTGCGGCTTGTCTGAGTCGGGGCACTCGATGAGCAACTTATACTGGGCGTCGTACAGCACGGCCCCGCACCGACGTACGGCGGCGATGCCGCCCCTCCTGAGAGCCGACCACAGACGGCAGTTGGGTTGATGAGGGCCCAGCACGATCACGTAGAGACTGGCGATGTAGCGGATGAACTCGTTGGCCAAGGCGTCGCCGACCTTGGAGAAAAGCAAGACGGCCGACAGCGTGTGGGAGAACAGGTTAGGCGGCTGGGCCCTGATGACGGCGCGGTGCTCGTCAAAACCCGCGTTGATGAGACGGAAGCCCGTGGCCAGCTTGCCCTTGTCGATGACCTCTTGGGCCTTCAGGACCTTGGCGGCCCAGTCGGCCGGGGTTTCGGCGTTCTCGTCGCCCCAGGAAGCATGATTCCAGCTGGCCGACGCCGCCTGCCCGCGGGTGAAGTCGACCAGCGCGCGGATGCATTCTTCCGGTAGCCCGAAGTCGTCGGGCAAAGCGCATATGGGCGCGCGTGGGCGAGGACGCCGAACGGAGGCCGGCGTTCATTTCGCGCAGCGCATTCGACCGTGGCCCCCTCGGTACGTGGCGGCGTACGGGCTGCTTGACCGGGAGGGGCATGACGGCCATCGAAGACGGCCTCGCCCACGGCGGCTTGCTGATGCGCCTTGCGCAGGGCGAGGGCGACATCGCCGGCTTTGACATACTTCTTCAGGCCCCAGCGCTTGAAGTGGTACTTGTACATTCTCAAACTTCCCCTCACCTCCCCCGGGTTAGCCAAACAGAGATATGTGGCGACGGAAGCCACGCGACGGCGGCGTTCGTTCATTGTGGAAAAGCCCGCCGACTTACGTCGCGAAGAAACCGTACTGCTGCTCCATGATGTCCTTGATCTGCTGGAGGGTCATTTCTCGGTCACAGTATAGGGACCGTAGCGTGTCCCGATGGGCCTGCCAGTCTTCAGCCTGAGCCCATCTTCCGCCCGCTGTCGCTGCAGCCCTAGCGGCGGCCAAGGCGTTTGTTTGTTTGGCTGTCCTGTCAGATTTGGGAAGGTTTCAGCCCTGTCGCTTCGTCAATTTAACCCCGTCAATCAGCCGGACCAGGCGGGCGGGCTATAAGAGACGTATGTACTAAGGTATGTACGCAATTTGGCAAAGAGCCGAGCCGATAGGTGGAAGGAAGAAGTAGAGGCAGAGCCAGTAGCAAATACCGTGGTACCTAAGGAACCCATTCAGCTCGGATTGAATATACAGGTTGCTCGAGTCAGTATATACACGTTACCCATGCTCGCCGAGCAACCTATGGAGCATCTGCTTCAAGGAACATCATCCATCCCATGTACCTGTACACAGTACAGTTGGAAGAGGTACATGACTGATCCATTGTAAGAGATGTGGATGGAAGTAACTCGACCCTGCCAGTGGCGATAAGCGATTGGTGGGGGGCCCGGTAGTGACGATTGGTTGGCGCGCTACAGAATGCCATTTACGCGTGGGAATTTTTTGGGTTGCAGCTTTTTTTTTTCTTCTTGGGACGGACTGCCAACCGCCGCCTGGACAACCTTTATAGGTCAAATCTTTGTTTGCATTCGGATTTGGGCCGACCACGACAACTCGCTCTCGTGTGCCATCCGCTCCAATGCTTCCGCTGAGCAGTCTTGCCGCACGCCGTCTTGGAACCTCGTACACTTGTGCAGCATGCCGTAACATAGCATACAGCCAGGTCGCGACCCGCCGGCCTCGGCCCAGCGGCTGGGGCCTCGACAGCGTCGCCCGAAATGCTTCCCTCAGAGCCTTTTCCGCCAGCCCGTGGCTGAACGGTCCGGCCGAGGCCGACGCAGACCCGGCCGCCAAGGACCCGGTAGAAACCCCCAACACCGACCAGCCGAAAGAGGCCCGGCCGCCGCGCAAGAGGAAGAAGAAGGAGAAGGCCGACCCCGCCGAGGCGCCCGCCGACAAGCCCCCCCGGAAGTCCCCTGCCGCTCTCAAGAAAGACGCCTCGAAGCCCGGAAAGGCCAGCAAGTCGGAGCGGGAGTTGAAAGTGTTGGAAGGCGCTCTCGCCGCCCTGAAGAACGTCCTGAATGCCCAGAATATTAATATAGACGACATTACAAAGCCCAAGAGGTCAGCCAAGGCCGGCCCCGAAAAGCCGTCCGCCGAATCCGATGCAAAGCTGGGGACCCGAGCCCAGGCCTTGAATCGGCTGGCCGAGTCCTTGGCGAAGGAGAATCCGAAAAGCCCTATGCTGCGTCGTATTATGCCGACTGCGAGCGGCAAGCTGCCATTTGGGGGCAATCTGTCGCCCGAAGAGTCGCGTGAGCTGCGCGCAAAGCTGCAGCCTCCCACGAGGTCTTCCCCCCGAGCAAAGAGGAACAAAGAGGAGGCCTTTCCGAACCAGAAAGGCCCGGGGAAGAAGCCAGCCATAACCAAGAAGCTACCCGCCCACCTACGCCGGGCAGCACAGGGAGCACGGCCAATAGGACCGCCAGCAGGCCCCTTTGCCCCCAAACCCTTGCCTAACCAACCCGCGCCCAACCAATCGCCATGGGGGGGCAAGAAGAAAAAGGAGATCAAGATTGAGTGTTTAGAATCGAGCGAGCTGAACCTTGATCCCATCGAGCGGCCTCAACCCCCGGTGCCGCCTGTCTCGTACGGCCTGGACCGAGTCCTCTTCAACCCGGGAGTTTACCACCTGCAAGACCCGCGCTCCAGGGTGTTCAACTTTGACCCCTACCTCTCCCGGATCATGCCGATTCGTGAATTCGACTTCAACGCGTTGAAACAGTACATCACGTCCTCCAAGGACAACACGCTGATCAACATCGCCCGGGAGAACAACAAGCGATACACCGGTTCGACTTCCAGCATGACTTCCATGTTGGCCCATTTCCATTACCTCTTGTCGTCCTGGAGGGAAATCAACACGGAACTGTTGACCCAAGGCTTCAATGTCGCCGGAAGCAAACAATACACCCTGATCATGAGGGCACCCGCCGCCATCTTCCTGCACTGGAAGGATGGCGTGTACGCCATCGATGCCGACAAGGAGTTCGACACGGCCAACATTCTGAGCATGCTGGGAAAGTCCATGGAGAAGCTTCTCACGCTGGACAGGGAGTCCTACGAGCGCTACCGGGTTGAACACTCGGACCAGATCACCGAGGAGGAGCGCAATGCCGACGAGTCCTATCACTACACTGGGCTGAAGGACTTCATGATGCGCTCCCAGCTGGATGCCCATGATCCGAGGCTCCCGGGGACGGGCATGTACGATCTCAAGACCCGTGCCGTCATTTCCATCCGCATGGATGCTCAGGGGTTCCAAAAGGGCCTCGGGTACGAGATTCGCAACCGGTTTGGCGAGTGGGAGTCCTTCGAGAGAGAATATTTCGACATGATCCGCTCGGCGTTCCTGAAGTACTCGCTTCAAGTTCGAATGGGCCGCATGGACGGCATCTTTGTCGCCTTCCACAACACAGAGCGGATTTTTGGCTTCCAGTACATCCCGCTGTCCGAAATGGACACTTCCCTGCACGGAACGAGCGATACGACACTCGGAGACAAAGAATTCAAGCTCAGCCTGGGTTTGCTCAACGATATTTTCAACCGCGCGACCAAGAAATTCCCGGAGCGATCCCTGCGACTCCACTTTGAGACCAGACCCTCTACCACGGGAACACCTTTCATGTACATCTTTGCGAAGCCTGTGGCTCCTGGAGACATCAAGGCTGTGCAGGAAGCCGGAAAAGCGCGGATTGAGGAATTCGAGCGACAGGTCCTTGGTCTGGACAAGTCGGAAGGCTCCGAGTCCAAGGACACGCCCGGAACCGACACTGCTGCTGAGAGTACCGAGTCGGAAGAGACTGGCAAGGGACTGAATGCCACGGATGGTAGTAGCCCCGATATCGCCACCTGGGAAGAGGTACAGTCCATGGTGGAGGATGCCATGGAAGACGACGAGCTTGGGGTTGGGGCCGTGCGTGACGCCATTGAGGAAGCACTGGAGATGAGTGGCCTTCTTCAAAAACACTCCTCCGAGGATACCCGCGGCTACGTCGACGGCCTCCTGAAGGTCATGACTGGTCAGGAAGACGTTTCACCCGAGGAATCGGAGCGAAGCTTTGAGGGCGTCATCACAGACCCGGACCACACCGAGCAAACCACTACCAGCGAATCCGAAACAGACGCCTTGGAAACTGATGCCGACGCCGCTGAGCCCGAGGCAGAGGCGGAGTCGGGCATTGCCGGGCAGTCAACCGAAACCACAGAATCCGCCTCGGCCGACTCGGTGGAAACCAGCGAGGTAGTACGCGAGTCTGTCCAGAAGACAGAATCCCACGTCACCGAAACGAGCCAAGGAACCGAGGTTAGCACAACCACTATTGAATCGGTGGAAGTGACAAGTGCAGATGCAACCTCGTCCGAGGTCGTGGGTGACGAGGAGGCGACTGGAGATGATACCGAGGGGGCAGAGGACGGTCGCGGGGAGAATGACGTCCAAGGGGCAGAAAAGTCCAAGGCTACAACGTCTACAGCCAACCTGGCGAGTCTCAGGGATCTCATCCTGCGCATGGCCCAGAATATGGATGGAAAGAAGGTGGTGGAACGAGAGGTTGATGATGATGACGATCTGCGATTGCAGGAATTTGAACGGATTCTTGGACAGCTCATCGCAGGGTCCCGCGAGGGCCAGCATGCCGATTCCCATGCCACAACCACCGCTGCAGACGATGAAGACCAGACTTGGATCGATGAGGATGCATCGACCGGAGCAGGCGACGAGACTGAGGCGCGGCAGAGCATAGAGGATGCTGCGGCGGCGGCGGAGGCCAAGGACGACGAGCTTCTCGGCATGGTTCTCACGATCCGCAACCGAGTGAACGGCAGCTACGTGCAGCGGCCCGAAAAACTCGACGCGGCAGACAAGTGGGACGTGGAATACAACCTCGAGGAGCTCTCGGACGCGCAAGCCAAGAATCTGTATGCGCCATTGCTCAACCGGCGAAAGAAGACGCTGGAGACGGACGCCGAGTCTAAAGACAAGGGCTGGCAGTGGTTGTTCGAAGGCAACCTGAAGAAGACGACAAACAACGGACGGGAGTTCCGGAGGAAGGAAAACAAGAGGGCTAAGACACGGCCCGTTTACGTTGTCGGCGAAGAGCACGGCAGGGCCTACGAAGACGTATTCGGGCACGAGGAGGACGAGTTGTCCGACAGTTTCAATGAATCGGACACGGAACCGCCCTCCTTCTGAGCGGCGTCGTTGTATACTAGAGTCAATGTGTACCATAGAGGGGACAAGGGAATGTCGGAAAAATGGGAACCGCGGCGGCCAGCTGGTATGCTGGAGAGGCCTGTCGGTTCGCGGCGATAACTTCACTCTGTGTTGAGGGCTTGTAGAGCGGCTGTGGTGGTTGCGATGCAACTCGGTTAGATATTTATCCAACCGCTACCAACAACACATCTTTTGACCAAGTTGGGCTCACGCGCCTCTTCGGTATTGCCAAATGGATGGATGGGTGTGTGTGGGTGGATAAAATGCGACGTTGTCACGAAGGTGGTTGTAGGGTGGGCACGCCGTCGTCGTCTTGCAGCGCTTTGGGAGGGGGGGGACAGGTTGTCGGGCCGGTGGTGGGCGGAGCGGGCGCAGTCAGTCAGTCAGTAGGTCATCCATGGATGGCTGACCAGGAGATCTATATTTGCAGGCAGTGCGAGCTGACAGACGGTCGTCGGTGAACGTGCTGCAAGACTCTGTCGGGCCACATGATTAGTACCAGCCGATCCATCCCACGATGAAATAAGGGCCCAGGCGTGTGAGTTCCAACGCAACACTGCCACCACATCCGATCCGTCCGATCCGACAGCGCTACACCGACCGAAGTGGTGCGCGCCCGGCTGCCAAGATCCCGTGCCAAGCATTAATTCCATCCCATCCCCCCCATTCGCAGTGCGGGACTTATTGACGTGCCCGCCGAGAGCAAAACGCGAAAGCGATAGCGAACGCCGGGCCGCCCGTCGCCATGGACGCCGTCGAACCCCCGCGACCTCGCGGTCCGCGGCTCTACCACAAGAAAAGTCGCACCGGCTGCCTACGGTGTAAGTCGTGTCCGCCTCCTCTCGCCGCCCTCTCCTCCCCGCCTCCGAGACGAGGAGAAGGAGAAGAAGAAGAAGAAGAAGAAGAAAAAGAAGAATCATGATGGCTCAGACCAGCCTCGCCCAACAGGCAAACAGCGCCGCGTGAAGTGCGACGAGCGCCATCCGAAATGCGGCGGCTGTGCGCGGCATAATGTCGACTGTCTCTACCCCTTCCAGATCGCCTCGCCGACGAGCTCGACGCCGCATCCGCCCCCGAAGCACCCGCGCTCGCGAGCCCGAACCGCCGCCGCCGCCGCCGCCGCTGCTGCCGCGGCACCAGCGGCAGGCCATGGCCCGCGGCCGCCCTCCTCCTCGTCGTCGTCCAAACTGCTCGAGCCGACGACCCTGCCCGGCACCCCCGACGGCCTCGCCACTACCAGCAAGAGCCCGTCGGTCGCCGAGAGCCCCCAGAGCCAGGGCAGCCACCCCTCCCCAGGCTCGGACGAAGGCGAGCCGAGCATCGACATCGAGATCCCCGAGTCGCGCGACCGCCGGCTCTGGGAGATGCGGCTCCTCCACAACCACCTGACCATGTGCCACCCCTTCAACGTGACGCGCACGCACAAGCTGCAGCAGCTGTGGGAGGTGGACGTGCCCAACATGGCGCTGCGCGACGGGTGGGACGTGGTCCTCTACGGCATGCTCTCGCACTCGGCCCTCAACATGTGGTCGCGGGCGACCACGGCCCAGGAGCGCGACCACCTCATCATCCTGCAGCAGACGTACAAGAGCATGCTGCTCCGGGAGCAGGCGCGGCAGGTGGTCAACATGACGTCCAAGAACGCCGACGCGCTGTGCTTCTCGAGCCTCAAGATCCTGACGCACGCGCTGGCGCTCGTGCAGACGCTGCCCATGGACCCGTGGCAGCCGCCGCTCGAGTGGCTGCGGATGGGCAAGGGCGCGGGGGCCGTCTTCCGGGCGGCGCTGGACCTGGTGAACCCGGCCGACGGCAGCAAGGTCTTCCTCTTCCTCGAGAACCCGCCCGTCATGACGGACCCCAGCGAGCACGTGGCCAGCGACCACGGCGCGCTGGCCTGGCTGCTCGAGCACCCGGAGCCCGGCTCGGCGGCGGCGCGGGCGGACACGGAGCTCGCCGACGCCGGGGCGCGGGCCGCCTACGAGGCGGCGCTGGGCTACACGTGCAGCGTGGCGCGCGCCATCGCGCGCGGCGAGGCCGAGGAGTCCATCGGGCGGCGGCTCGGCGGCTTCGCCGTCTGGATGAGCAACGACTTCACCGAGTTCCTCATCGAGCGCCGCCCGCGCGCCATGGTCATACTCGCCCACTTCATGGCCCTCTGGCTCGACTACGAGCACATCTGGATCCTCGGCAAGGCCGGCGAGCGCCAGGTCCGCGGCATCCACAAGAGCCTGCCGCTGGCCTGGACCAGCAAGCTCGACGGCCTCTTCGCCAAGCTCGGCCAGCGCTCCGCCGCCCACGGCCAGGCCGCCATGCCCGTCGTCCCGCCGCAGGGCATATGAGGAGGTCCAGAAAATCCCATGTTTCCAGCCTAATTGTTTACAAGCCATAGCGAACAGTGATTTTAGCCATAGGATTACACCCCTGTGCAGTTCGAGGCAGCACGCCGTCGTGACGTCCTTCCCACGTTGGCCTCTTCTCCCCCCCCCTTTTCTCTGTGGGTGCTTGAAAAAGGAAGAGAAGATTGGTCCTTAGTCATGGCCCAGCTCGACGGCTCAGGGCCAGATGAATTTCCATTCTGTAGCTAGTAGCTACGGAACCTAACGGGAGAGATGAGCACTGTTCGCTTTCGGTGCCTGCTGTCCGGTTCCCATGGAGGGACCGACGTCATTTTTGCCAACATTGCGCGCGTAGGGAAGCAAAAAGACGGAACAGTTGCAGCCGGCGCCCTCGCACGAGCGCTTGCGCAAGCGCTCAATCCCCCTCCCCCCAAGCCTTTCCCGTCACACACGTAGGGGGTCCTGTGTTCTCTCTCGGGGTTTCGGTTGGTGGGGGTCCCTGGGAGTAACCAAAGGCCGGGTTTAGAAGTAGTTTCTTTTTTTTTTTACCTGCCTCGGGAGGAAGTGGCCGAGGCACTCGACGAGGTACCTCCCAGGGCCTTCTCGCGGCGAGGCCGACGGGACTCGGCAGATGTACCAGCAGAAGCGGGAGCTAGTGAGGGAGAGAGAGAGAGAGAGAGAGAGAGAGAAACGGTGAAGCTCAAAGTGTGTGTCTGGGCTTTTGTGCGCTTGGTCTAAATTACCTGTCGGCGGTTTTTTCTTCTTCTTTTCCCTACAGCTATGCCAGTGCGTGTTCTAACCACATAATCAGATAGTGCAATTTAGACTAGGGAAGGGGTGACCTGCTCAAAAGCTGGAACAGGTACTGCCTCTCAACAATCGCTTCCGTCCACCACCCCCATCCAGGCCACTGGAAGCAATGCGGGAACCCACAGATGCCTACTGGACCGTGTATGCTGCCGGCCGGCTTTCACGAATACGCCGGTGCGGGCGGGGGAGAGCGTGTCCATCGATACCGGGGCTCTCTCTCCCCGTCTCCCTGGTGCGTCTGCTCGGGTGACCTTCGTCGTCTTTCTTTGTCCCCCCCCCAATGTGCCACAAAGGATTTTCGGACGGAACGTGTGTGTCAGATCGGCGCATGGGAGCGGCGAGGAGCGAGGGGAGAGTCCGGAACGGGGGCTCTTGGCACGGGGTCGAATGTCTGCTTGCTACCTTTCGTTTGCTCTCCCAGGTTTACTTACCTACACCTCCATTCCCCCCCGTGTTTGGGCACGTGGGTTGATCCGTGCTTTGTTTCCATCCATCCATGATCATGAGCTGGAGGAGGGAGAGATGGTTGGAAGTACATCGGCACACAGCAGCAAAACATCACTACCGCGCGCCTACCAGGCTGAGCCGTTTCGTCGTACCACGGCTGGTGCTGGTTTTACAGCTGCCCTTTGTGCTCTGTAGGAGGTATGTATGTAATGGCATCCATACTAGGTACATAGGTTAGTATGGATGTTTTGCGGCGATGTAATGGGATGTGTGTGTGACACAGGTGGTTGCCTTGTGATGTGCGGCGTGATGAGCGCCTTCTCCCTTGGAGGGTCTCCCCTTGCTCATCTGAGCTGCACCTGCTGCTCTACTTGCTCTGCCTGCCTCGGATATGGGCTATGCTATCAGGTCCACTGTTGCTGGCCGCCAGAGCTCAATATAAACTGCGAACACACGTCTCCTCTACTCTTTCCTTTCACGCCTCTACCCGCAAACCCCGGGTTTTGCGACATGTCGAATCTCACACTCTCGCTCCGGCTGCGTCTCCCCAGGCCGCAGGAACGGAACTCTCCCTTCCCGGGCCGTGACGACAGCGAGACGCCCAATTTGGCCTTGGACCTCAGAGTCAGTGGCCCGGCCCCGCGAGACCAGGAGACGGAAGCCCGTGCCATCTTCTGTCTACTGTGCATTCATACCTACCGAGTCACGAGCCGCCTGCGTATAGTCCTCTGGGTGGTCCTGTCCACCGAGGAGAAGAACGCGCCGTCGGCCGGTCGTGCTTTGGAAGTCTCCCCGTGCCCAGCTGTCAGGCAGCCCGGGTTGCATCTAACAATATCCGTTGCGCCTCGGGTGAGTTGTCGCGGGACTACGGCCGCCCCTATTCGCTCGCTTTGTTGGACCGGAGTGGGAAAATAACCGCACCAAAACCCACAGGGAACCGCAACTCGCAAGGCTTTGCAGAGAGAGGGTGGGGGAATAGGCCGACCAACCTCACTGGCTGCCGAGGAAACGTGAGCATTGCACTGGGAGTATCGAGTGATGGGACGTCCGACCAGCCGCGCCACGAACCCACCGATCAAGGTCAACGAAAATCATCCAGTCACGAAACCTGTTGACCCAACTAATACCAAAAGGAGAAGCTCGGCGGCGGGATCCGAGCAAATGTACAGGAAAGCCGTGAACACGGCACGTCATCCTCGTCGGTGGCCACCATAGCGGCATATATAATCAGTGAATCAGGGAGCAAAATACACTTGTGTAAGTTGTTATATCTGCTTCTGCTTATCAGCAGGGGAGATGAATCACTGTCGGTCGACAAGACTACTTGGTCAACTGACACGTCGGCATATTCCCCTAGGCCACACCGAGATAATGGAACAGGACATCCAGACGCTCGTGGGCGCCCAGTTCGATGAGGTCTGCCTCTCAATATCCAACCTCATAGGGCACCCCAGACTGCACCAAAAAACTTAATGATACAGGTGCTTACCCCTGTGGCGAAACTTACCATCCAGCATGCGGTTGATGGTCAGGTCGCGAGGACTGAGGAATGCCAGGTCAAGTTCAACCACACTAGCGCCCAAATATCGAAGGATAACAACGAGAGGCAGAAGACCCTGATTTACTTGGAACGCACCGTGGCCCTTTCTTCCCAGACGGGCTCCGAAACTAGATCAAAGGCTCATTCCAAGTTGGCCGACTTTCGGAACAAAGGAACCTGCGGTGGGGGCTTGTCCAGCTTACGGTTACCACGACCAAGTATGCGCCTCTCCCTTGTCACGCAGAGCCTACGGTCCAGCTTCGGAGCGGGCACAGTATGTCCATCAACACCCATGGGGATCGAAGACTCTACACTTGGCGAGGCCTGTCAACCTGACATTGGCCATTTTACCAACACAATGGTGTAAAACATGGTATCCTTTCTACACCGTCCTCGAAGTTCACCGGCATTCTTCCAGCAAGCGCTTGAACGCATAGCACTTCGCTGCCCCCACTCGGGCGGCCCGGGGAACGATTAAGAAAGCTATTGCCAGAGCTCTATGACTTACAGTCCTCTATTCCCGTGGCCTTTCATGGCTTGATTCAGAATGATTGCGCTGTCGTTTCTTTATAGCTCTTCTTTGTCTTGTCCCGGAAGCGGCGAGGACGAAATATCCTCGAGATCTAAATGAACGCATGGGTTTGGCCCCAAACCCTCCTGTCGCCGTCGCTTCAACTTCACCTCTTTTCGCCCATTTTACACTACCACCAAACACCAGAGACTCGAGCATCAATACGCGCCAAAAAGGATTGAACATGGCTCAGCCCTCGACTTCCAGCCAGGGCTGGGGCTGGCCCCGATTCAATGATAGGCACCTGGAATCTAGTCCCGTAACTCAGCGGCAAACGACCCCGTGCGACATGCTGGTGTACATAAAGGGAATGGAAAACCCCAGTCACACGCAGAGAGCCAAAGCAGCGGCATCCAATGCAGTAACAAACCCACAATGGGCGTCGACAGCTTATTACCCCCAAGGAACCCGAGACCTGTGGGCTGGAAACCAGGACGCGCTGCGATTCATGCAGGGCTACGACAAACTCGCCACGACCGCTACGGACTTGGGGCAGACGATAAAGTGGTTTGAAAGGACATTCGAAGCACAAGATCGGGTCGACTGGCTTTTCCCTGCCCTCAATGGTATTTTCGGAGAAGCCAACGTGCAGGGACAGTCCATGAAAAAGCTGATCCGAGACATGGAGAAAATATATCGGAATTGGACTGGCGTCAGGCTTCGAAATTTGCAGCACAGTCTACAGGACGATCTCATGAGACGCAACGATCCCAACCCCGACTGGCGGCCTGGGCAATCGGAAGCGGACCTTGCCAACAGGCTGGTCCACGATAGCGACATCGTCTCGGATGCCATCCTGTGCAATGCTCCCGACTTCAGAAACAGCTATCGAAGCGGGTCTCACCCCGACACCGACCTGATGCCTTTCCTCTACCGATCGCTGTACTGCATGCCAGCCGACATTGGCCTGGCTATAGGTAAGTCCGCTCTTGTAGAAAACAGCCCGACAGGTCTACGAAAAGGCATGCTTAAAAGATGTGCATAGGGAAGTATCGAGGCGCCGACTCGCCCCAACGGGCACTCTTCCAGTGGATCGAAGACTACATCAACATGTATCATTCGACCAGGAGGCACATTCTGGAAGCAGTTCGAGCCGATCGCCTGCGATATGTGGGGGCCAGGACGGGCGGCACGGAGGCAGATGATTACAACGGTATGAAGAGGCCCGCCTTGAGGGAGCTCAACGGAGCTTATGAAGGCGTCGTGGACACTGTCAAGAGCCTTGTGAATGATCGAAGAAGGGGGCCGACCATTTCCAGGCAAACTTTCGACACACTCGAGTCCCGGGCCGGCTACGTCAATTATCTGATCAGACGTACTAGTTTGCTGGATTCAATAACGCGCGATCGAGCCACAAACAGACCGAGGCGAGTAAAATTTCTGGCTACCGGCAACCACAGGCGAGAACGATATGTGCTTCAGTTCCCTTATGGTTTACGGGATCTACCGCCACGCCCTGCGGCCAATGCTATGCATGATGGCAATCGTGACGGGGACGGCAGCGGCGGGTCCGGTGGCGATCCTGGGAGTGGCCCTGGGGGCGGCCCTGGTGGTGGCCCTGGAGGACGAGGCGGCGGCGGTAGCGGGCGTGGGGGACGAGGCGGCCGTGGTGGCGGCTCAGGAGGTCATAACAGGGGCCGAGGGACAGGAGGTGGCCGCCAAGGCGTATCGATTAACCGTTTCGCAGCACTTGCTACACCCGAGAGTCCCGAGGATGCGGAGATGGAAGACGTGGGGGAGGTGGGCGAGGCGGGAGAAGGAGGTCAACAAGGTAAGCACGTTCGAAAGACCGACACGGGGGAGGTGGGCGAGGCGGGAGAAGAAAGCCAACAAGGTAAGCATGTTCGCAAGACTGACACGGGTCCCGTGGCGCATGGCTCCAGCCCGGGAAAAGGAAGGGAGCCGATTCGGGAGACGGTAGCATAGGAACTAACGAACCGCCGCAGACCCTCCTTCGTCCGCCCGCTCGGTGGAAGAATCGTCTCGAAGCTACCCGGCGGGCGTGAGCAGCAGCCGGCCGACTTCCATGGTCCGGTCCCAGCCGAGCTCGGGCGACAGCGTCTTTGGGGAGAGGCGCGGGCGCCGCCGCCAGCGCGACGCCCTCCCGGTCCTGGGCGCCCGAAACTACAGCAAGGGCTGCACCAAGGTCGAGAAGCCGCCGCAGAGACAGGTCCGGTCGCGGAAGGTGGACATCGACGTCATGCTGCTGAGCACTTGGAGGTGCCAGGACATCGACGGCGACGCCGTGGTGCCGCGCACGCTCCCCGCCGCGCTCAGACGCTCCCCGTCGTGGCACCGGCTACGGCGGTTGAGTGTCATGTAGAGACGAGGAAACACGCACGCGGATCGACTCGAGGCGCATTCGCCTGGGGGGTAAGGGGGGTTAGCCAAGGTATGGCAAGCAGTGAGGGGCTGCTTCCCGGGATGTCGTCCGAGACAGCAGTTGAAAATGGGGTGCTTGATTCAAGCGGAAGGTGTACGTGCGGTGCACGCGCTTGGATTGGTTTATATAGATGTAGAGTTTTTACTCCTTGCGTCTTGTGTATTATTAGAGTTATTATTATTATTACTGGTATTGGATCTCAGTGGTGCATACGGCAATGGCGTGGTTTTCCATCAGCCAAGGCAGCCCCCCTCCGTCTCCCTCACACGTTGCTGGCGCCGCAGATGAGCTTCTTGGGATAGGGAAACCGCTGCGGCTCGTCGCGGGAGGGGGTTTGAGCGGCGTTTTCGAAGCCGGCGTGCACGAATTTGGGCCACGTGTTGGTCAGGACCAGGTACTTGATCTCGTTCTCGGCGGCGTCGAAGACGCGGGGGGTGAAGTCGTCGGGGATGATCCAGACGCCCGGGTAGTTGTCGGTGGAGAGCTCGGCCATCTGGGTGACGGAGTGCAGATTGGCCTTGCCGAGCGTCGCCAGCAGGCTGTCGCCGCCGTTCCCGCGGGCCAGGTCCGCCGTCGACTCGTTGGACCCGCGGGTACCGTCGCCGCCGCCGCCGCCGCCGCCGCCACCGTCCCGGGCGAAGGGCAGCACGGGGCTGGGCTGCCGCCGCCGGCTGAGGAGCAGGTGGGCGGCATCGCCCAGCACGCCGTGCACCACCTTGGCGGTGCGCGACGAGAGGTTCACGGGGAAGTCCGAGTACTCCATGCTGATGAAGTGCGAGTAGATGCGCACGGCGCGCATGAAGTGGTCGCGCGCCCACAGGGGGTCCGGGTTGGAGTGGCGCCACGCGCGCTTCCAGTCGCCGACGTGCGAGAGGAAGCTCACGTTCTCGCCCGAGAAGTCGCGGAGCGCGGCGAACTCGAGGAGCGGCCGCGGGTTCGTCCGGAGCGTGTGCTCCAGCGCCCCCATGGTCAGCGTCGAGTCCCGCGAGTCCGCCGTCGCCGCCGTCGACGCCGTCGACTTGGCAGCCCGCGAGGAGATGAAGGAGGTGCGCCCCAGCGTCGGGCCGCTGAGCCCGCCGATGCTCGACGCGGGCGCGTCCGAGTCGTCGCACATGCCGTGCCGCTTTTCCCACTTCTCGATGGCCTCGAGCGTTTCGTGGCGGAGGTTGTGCGTCTTGATCACCTGCCAACAGGGGACGCCGATGACAAAGATCTGCGTCAGGAAGATGGAGAGGGCGAACCACTGGGGTGGGACAAAGGACGCGTTCACAACGGCCATATCGGGCACGTAGAGAGCGGCGAGCCAGATGGGCGAGGGGAAGAGCCTGGGCACGAAAAGGCTCGTTAGTTTTCCATCTCTTCCATTCCTTCTTTACTCTCAGCATGAACGTACCCTGCCACGCAACAGCCGATGGTTTGGATGCGCCAACCGTGGGTATCATGAACATTGCGGGTCTTCCACAGGTTGTAGGGCGCGTAGATCCAGGCCCAGAAGAACTGCCAGACAATGGAAAGCCACCTGCGCACACGAAATGGTGAGTACAAGACAGGGCCGGCGGCCGTGGCACTTTGCGGCTCACTAACCATTCCCAGCCGACGAAGCACTGGACCTTTCTCTCTTCTTCACTTGGCACTTTGATGTGGAAAAAGCCGTAGCTGGGGTGAAACATTTCGCTGCCAAAGTAGACAAAGGCCGACAGGGCGAGCTGTACCGCCATGCCGATGCCGATACCAAAGAGCACCTTGTCCGTCTCGTCCCGCCTCTGGAGAATGCGCCGCCACCAAGACAGCGGCGACTTCTCCTCCAGAGAGCGCTCCTCGAGGCCATCAAAACTGGCCCAGCGGCGCTGCTGCATGGCGACGCTTTGGAACTGGCTGTTGGACGCCTGCAGCAGGGCCATGCCGAAGGGCAGGTAGATGCTCATGACCCAGTACTGGACGTCGCAGGGGACCAGGGGGATGAGCAGGACGCCCGGCATGCACGAGATGCCGTACAGGTGGAGCAGTATGACGGCGCTGAAGACGAGCGGCAGGCGGCGCTGCGCAAGGAAGGGCAGGCGGCGATGGCGGAGCAGGAAGGCCATGGCGCCCGTCAGGACCAGCGTCCAGGCGATGAGGAGGCCGATGTAGGCCCAGGCCAAAGGCGTGATGGTAATTCGAGCCATGGCGCAAACGTCTGCTCACGGCGGGAGTTGATACGGTTGGTCGGGGGGGTAGTGTCAGGCCGGGAGAGCGGGCCCTCCCAGGCCATATAGGAAGGACACATGGGCGGCGCCAGGGCGCACGAAGCCATCAACCCCTTGGCTCCCCCCTGAGTCGGCTGCATGGAGGAGGCTTTTGAGAGGGCGGCCACACCATGGCATGTCGTCGACGGGGTCCGTATGTACTGGGGACGTGCAAGCGGTAGGCAAGGGACTGAGAGGTAAGACAGTGGGGAGGCGTAGGGGGCGGCGCCGGTGGCTAGGCGGCTAGACAATGGCCACGGTTTGAATACGCCGAGTCCACGTGAACTCGACGCCAACTAACTGCCTGGACCGAAAACGTTAGATGGGCATGAGGGCATGAATAAGGTGGTATCCATGGGATCCGGGTGCCTGACTATTCTGCTTACTTGCCTTCCAGGGCAGCCAAAGTAGCCCGTAGCTGGCCCGTGAAATCGACGGCCGCTCCTCTAGTACGACAAGCCCTTCCAGCGCGTCGGTAGAAGATGGCATAGCGTCCCCGAACACGAGGATCGCGCGCGGGCTGGCAAGTCCCATGGATGCGAAGCCGGGGGAGGGGGGAGGCGCGAGAAAGCCTTTGTCGAGGAACGGCCTGATCGCCCGTGCTCGGATCCGACGATGGATCGACGGCCGCGGGGCCGCTGAAGGCTGGAGAGGAGAGCTGCTTGATGGAAATATGACGGACCAGTGGCCGCCAATGTCAGGACGCAGGCGGATCGGCGACTAAAATCAAGCATGGGGGGAGGCTAAGCGGAAGGCGCATCTCAACGCCCGCGTCGTATGAATTGGAGTGTATAGTTCGAAGTAAGTGTTGTCGATCAGTGGACCGCGACTATCCAAATTTCCTTGTCGGGGGGCGCGACGACGACCAATGAGGAGTTAGTTTGCGCGACTTCAGTACTAGGTAAAGTACCTATGCAGGAGAAAGGTAGGTACGATATATTTACATAGGGTATGTAAGGTACGAAGAGGTTGGAAGGAGGTAGGTAAGTAAGTACCTAGGTATTTGGCCCACCTACCAGATCGCCGGGTCGATTAATCTTGCCCTCCATCGCACGCTACGGCTCTCCCTACTTACATAGGTTCCATCCTCGATCATGGCTCCGTCTTCCCGGCCGACCCAGCCGGGGGCCGCGGGCTGGGGAGCCGGCGAGGCTTCGCTGGGAAAGACACGAGAGACAAATCCTCCCTGGTGGCCCAGCGCCCAGGGAACGTGTGGAGCCACGACGACCTGGGTGGTGACCTTCACTTCCGCACCCTGGGGTAGGGCTGAGAAGTGGATAGGATGGGAAGTCTGTCTGCATGTACGGGAAATACTGGAGGAGGATCATCACCATCACCCGTGCTTTTTTTGCTTGCCCTAGGTTGGCTATCCAGCCCCGATACTCCCTGCCTTTCCTTCCCCTGGTGCTTCCCCCCCCCCCCCCCCCCCCCCCGTGTCATCATGCCACGCGCATGTGCCATCGATCCGATTCCCCGCGTATGGAATGAATATGTCTGGCTGGCCACAGGAGAACAACATACAGCGCGGCTGCTCCTCGTCCCGACATTCTCCACTCCACCCGACCGTTGACGCCCACTTGCGGCTACGAAGTCATCGCGAAAAGCACTTAACTCATTGGTGAACGGCCTAGAGAGCTAAACATAACCCCCCGTATCCTAAGATGATGACAGCCGCGCCGTTGACTGTAATCGTACGATGAAACTCGTCCTCTAGTACACCCCAAGCTTGGTATAAGTGAGAGGTACTTATGCGTGATTGCTTTTTCTTTCCCACACTGAACCCTCCCCACCCCCAAATCTTTCTTACTTAAGTACTTACTTATTTCCAAGTATACACCAAGCCCGTGTTGCACTAACGGAATGTTCCTTTTCAAAGAAAGAGCGGCCTTTCTTTCTTTCTAGTGACGGATCCATACCCGCGCCTCAAGGCGATCCCGTAGGCTATCCCATATCAGAGGAGGCAACTTGACATACACACCCGGGCACATTCATTGCGCCTAAATGCTCTGTGCCGTAACGAGTAGGGAACCGCCCAGCTGCGCTTCCAATTACGACCACCCTGTGCTTAGTATCGCAACTTGTGCCAATAGTCTGCCGTGTCTTTGAGCCACGCCTGTTCCCATGGCATCGTGCCTCAATACGTGCCGCTGTCGACGAACGGGGACGCCCCTTGCCATCTCTTACGTCCAGCCGCCCATCCCGAACAGCAACTCGAAGAGGTAGCCCGGGCGTTCAAATCATCTTCTGGCTACGCGTCACATGGCCGAGGCTCACCCGTTCTGCATAACATGGCATTGGTCTGCTATCTGCCTACTTGGCTATCTCAAGTCTTGTTTCCCCCTCGAGGGTTCAGGCCTAGTCCGAGATCGCTCTCCGACGTAAGATACATCCCCAATACCAAAACGAAAATCCATGGAACTAAGAAACGCAATGCCGAAAACCATATCGCCTAGCAACAAGGAACAAGACGAGCCCTGCCGATATGGCCTGCTGGGCTCCTCGATCCGAAGCAATGAAACATCCTCAAGCCGTCTTCGTACCACCTCTGGCCTCTACCGATGCATGCCTCGCGAGTAAGAGAATACGCCTCGTATTGCCGTCCCGACACCTCCCACGCCTTAGATGTACCACATACTGGTCCCGATGGTCTCGAGGTTTTTCGAGTGCGCCTGCTCGTGCCACATCTTCAGAAGGGGCGGGGACTCTTGGTTAGAGCGGGCCGTGGTCCCTGGCCGCACTAGAGGGAATCCGGCCTTGCCCGAAGGTGCTTCACGGGCGCTGGACGCGGCATCCTCGTGGGAAGCAGCGCGGAGTGAGGCGAGATGCGAGTAATAGACAGCCGGATGCAACGACACGGGCGTGGTTGAGCGAATGTACTGGTAGCTGTGGTGATACAGCATTCGCTGCAGCTCAGTGGGCTTACAACCAGCTTCGTCCAGGATGACTTGGTAGTGCACAGGACGAGCCGTGCCCTGGATGGCCACATGTGAGTTCAAGAAAAAATCCCAGTGGAAGGGGTGTGTGGCATCGTGCTCCACGATGGTTCCAGGGAGAACGTTGTTGTTCTTGTCGCCCGATTGGCGGTCGCCAGGCTTGGGGAAGAAACGAATATGATGACGCTTGGTAGCTACAATGACGGTGAAGACTGGAACCGACATACCCAAGTCGCGGAAACACCGCTTCAGGTGAGTGATCTCCGAGTCAATGACTTGATTGAACTGGCCCTCCGCAACTCCGTCTCGGAGATAGTAGACGTGCTTAGGAGTCACTCTGTGGATCTGGGCCCAGGACCGGAGAAGGGGCTGAACCAGTTTTGCCATGATGTCCGGCTGGACCACTTCGTCTCTGTAGCCGTTTGTCTCAACATTGGCGGCGTATCGCGTAGCCGTCTTGTCCATTGACATGGTCAATGCAGCCATCGAGGGTTTGTTGCTGCCCGGCGCACCATGAGAGACGTCCACCCCAATAAACATGGTGGGACCACTGTAGTAGGGAAGATTGCTCGGGGTTTTACCCACGGGAACGGCTTGGCAAGTGATACCGCCGAGCTTGGCATTGACCTTCATGGCCACGTTGCTGTGGTACTGAGCGTTGTTCTTGCGGACGTGGTCCGCCAGCAACATCTGGCTGACCATGCAAAATCGGCAGTCCATGTTCTTCTTGAGACGCTCGTATACGAGCGTGTTGCGGGTACTGAGCACGAAGAAGAGGATCTGCGGACAAGCCTTGGCCGCGTCGCCGGTCTTCTGGAATGCTTGCGTGCACATGTCCGGGTACGGCACGTTGAAGGGAAAGACCTTCACCCACGGCTCTCTCTCGATCCTACCACCATGGCCCTTGTAGACCTGCATGAAAGTTTTGGCAAAATTATTGAGGGCATTCTCGTCGATACAGTAGCCGTCATTTGAGCCACAGCCAACGAAACCCCACGACACCAGGGGCGTCGTGTTGGGCACAAGGAACTTCCTGCCTCGCAGGTCCCAACGACCAGACGTGCCCGGATTTATCTTGGATCCTTGAAAACAGATCTCGGGATTCTGCTCGACTTTCGCAGGCGTTATGACCATCTTCGGGCTGATCTCAACTCCGTAGTGCTGCAAAATGGGATCCGTGCCCCAATTCAGCTTTCCAGTCACTGTCATGATATCATTGCGTCGCTGATCTGGCCTGCTGACGGCGTATTTGATCATCTTCGAAGTCTGCTCCGGGTCCAGCTTGTAGGCGTACCGCTGCCACTTAGTAAGGAAGCACGCCTCCATGGGAAAGTATCCATCCCTGGTTGTCTTGACGACGGGAAGATCCGGATACTGCACGCGGGTACCATACTTCTTGATGAAGTAGTCAAAGATGGATATAATCTCCTTCTGACCTGTGGCCTTGTCCACGCGCTCGAATGTGAAGTTTCGGCAAGTGGCACCTTGGGCTCCAAACGACTGATGCCACTCAATCCGATCGACCGTGTACATCTTGGTGTCCGATTTGCCGCGGATTCGGACTTGGATCCGCAGCTTGTGGAGTCGTCGCAGCGTGCGGAAGGCCTCCGACTGCTCGTAACCAACATTGCCTTTTCTGTCCGTGACCTTTTCAGGGCGGAGTATCTCCGCCACTCTGGCGAACGGTATCAATCTTCTTTCGGCGCCGCCTGATCCGGACAGCATGATACGGGCGATGTCCGTAAGTGCCATGTTGCCAGTCCAGAACGCAGTGTTGGCAATGTCGGCATTGACACTCAGTCCACGGCTGTACGGGTTGTACTGGCCGGCTCCACTAAGCCGGAACGCAGAGTAGACACCCTTTCGAACCTCAATGTGTTGGTCTAGGCTCAGTCGGTTCGAATTCTCGGCGTAGAAGCATCTCTTGACGGGTATGAGATTCTGACTGGGACTCTGCCGAAGAAGGTGGTCCAGGAAGTCTGTGTACAATCTGTCAGTGTGTGCCAATCGCATCCAAAGGAGCTGTGAAAGCTTACTCATGCACTCCAGAACATGCTTGTCCCAAGACGCCTGGCCTTCCAAGTAGCTCTTGAGGGACTGCATCCGGATGCTTGTGCTTTGGCGGATACGGAACGTGTACACGCCGCTGCGGCCGGGTCTGGGAGCCTTGCCAGCCAATTTGTCAAGGTCGACTTGGCAACTGAACTCATCACCAGGGACTCTGACACAATTCCATGCGAGCCGATGGCCATCGTAGAGCCAACCAGTGCCGAGATCGCGGAGTTTGTCCTGAACTGGGGAAGAATGCCAAAGCTTGGCGACCAGAGCGCGAGAGTCTCGGGGGTTAGGTGTAACGCTCACGTCATACTGGAAAATGTCCCTTGTAGGCCACTTGTTGACGGGGAATAAATTGACCATGAGGTCGATTTTCCTGCACGAAATGCTCGAGTTGTAACCGGGGCGCCTGGTGTAAAGGGTGAAACTGTCGTCCAGCTGCAGTCTTGTTAGTAAACACTACCTAGGTATTCGCGACGTGACTCACCTTCTTCCAGGCCTCGGGGGGCAGGTCAACGCGCTTGCCAACCAGATCCTGGGGTTTCAGAGGCTTAGCGGGGTCGAAGCCCATACCGCTAGGGAAAGGGTTGGGATTGGCCTGGCCCGACGTGGAACCAGTACGGGAACGCGGGTCGCCCTGCTGCGAACCCGTGGCAGTGCTACCGGAGCGGGATCGGTGCTGGCTGCTGCCGGGGCGGTCAGAAGAACCATCCATGTTCATTCCGGCCACACGCTCAAGAGCGGGGTTGCGGGGAGTATCTTGGTACGAAGACATCTCGACGGGAATGCACTGGGTGCTTGTTGTGTTGTCTGCGTATTGATCAGTAAAGGAAATCCGCACTGATTGGTTGGGTCAAGTTGGTAGTTGAGTTCTTTGCATTTCACGAGAAGTGAAGCGAGGATTGTAGTTGGGAAGAATGGCGGACAGGGAGGGAGGGCTTGAGGGGTCATGGACGGATAGAGAGTGGGTTTAAATGAATGTGAAGAGTCTGCCCAGTGATGATGGGGTTTTATGGGCAGAGAGTGCTGTATCCAACGCGGGCTTTGTGACAGAAAACGGAAGGAAGGATGGCAAAGTGAGCGAGTGAAATCTGAGGAATGTTTGTCTTTTGGAGTGTGCAAGGCCAGCAAGTACTGCTGGATGCAGACAAACGGACGTGTGATGTAGGAAATGCGAGTACCCGCTGTAGGTAATGGAGCATGGACAAACGCGCCTTATTCAAAGAAATGCTTGGGCAAACGGATGGCCGATGATTATGGGGTTTCTGCTGCGGGTGGGAGGGGAGGGGTAGAAGGTTGGAAAACTAGTGTTTGGCGAATGGGAAAGTCGGAATATTGTACCAGAGAAGCAAGGATGACATGAAAAGAAATAAGAATATCAGAGGCGTGAACTTACCAAACTACTGTATAGTCTGTGATGTACTTCGCGAAATTACCGAAGCGTTGTCATATGACTGCTCAATGGTATTAGCAGATGATGTGAGGAGAATACGAAGATGACGTTGAAGCTGGAAGGATGGTACCGTTCAAAGTACGCGGGTGGCAACTGTGCTATGTATTCATGGGTGAATGCAAGATGCGTGTTGTCTTGGGGGTAAGAATTGGAGGGGAAGATGAAGAGGAAACTGTGAAGGAACCAGAGGGGTTTAGGAGTGAAGGAAAGGTGGCAGTTGGCAGAAAGGGAAGGTTGGGAGACGTAAAAGGTAGGGGAACTTTGAGGAGGAGGGGAGTCAGGAAAAGTGAAGAGACAGTTGGATAAAGTAGGCAATTTTGAAAAACCGCAGGAAACAAGTAAATCGTGAATGGTGATGAGTGTAGGATATGAATCGCTTGAATGGTAGAAGAGGGAGGTTGCAATGCTGCAAGATAGCAGGCAGCGATTTGGGAAGGGGGGAAATCGGCAGACAAACCTTGACTTCGTCGCTGGAGGATGTTATGGGAGATATCGTGGATCTGGAGAATAGATCAGTACCAGAAAACCGGACTGCTGCTCGTCCAATGGTCTTTTGATCAGTGCTGCATGGACTTTGCCGGCGGTAATAAGTGCCGGCAAGGCATATAATATTGTTCCCCGTGGATATTTCAAGAAACACGGAAGGTCCAAGGGCACGAGGCTTTGGGCATGGGTATGTTGCTCACCTACCAGATTGTGCCGATGGGCGTTGAAATGCTGGTCCGTCTAGGACGTCGGGGAAGTAGGTGCTTGACTTTGATGCCAGATCCGTCGACAGCGGAAGAAAGGTGGCAGTTGCTTGACTCGGTTTAGTGACTGGGTGGTATGGAAATGGAGGGAGGTGCGGTAGGGAGAAGGAGAAGTGGAAGTGGAAGTGAGAGTGAGAGGTTGAAATAGAAATTGAGGTCGGAAAGGAAGTGGAGGCCCAAGGCGAAGTGGAAAGCCGGGGTGAAGTGGAAGACCGATGTGAAGTGGAAGACCGATGTGAAGTGGAAGACCGATGTGAAGTGGAAGACCGATGTGAAGTGGGAGTGGAAGATGTCAAGTAGAAGGCCAGGATGAAGTGGAAGCGGAAGGCCAAGGTGAATGTGAAGGGTTTAAGTAAATACCTAGAGCCTTGAGAGAGAAGGGCAGTGAGAAGAGGCAGGTTAAGATGAAAAAAGTGTGGAAAAAACGCAGTGCTCCAAAGGAGGCCTGCAGCGTACTGAAGGGAGGCGCGTCCGACAGAGAAGGACGACTGCGAACCGGAATATTGGAAATCACTCACCTCGATAAGGAAGATCGAGGGCACCCGCGGCGCTCACGATGCCTCGTTCCAGTCGAATGCTGCGTGGGCGAGGGACGCGGGGTCAACGACGTGAAGTCGGGGAACCCGGAGTCGAGGGAGGAAAGAAGAAGAACAGCTCTCTCGGCCACGATGAGAAATTGCCGAAGAGATCAGAAAGGTGTTTTTGATCTCTCCGCGTGGGCCCTTGTGGCGAGAACGGGAGGGAATGGTCGATTCCCCAAGACCTCGTCGGCGCAGGCAGAGAGAGCCCTGTGGTGCTTGGAGAGAACACGGCTTCGTGGAGAGATGGTGGAGAGTTCTGGACGCGAAGTCGGAGCAGTGCGGTGGGCAATTTTGTACCAAGGTACCCAGGGTCATCAACGGGGAAGGGTGGTTGCCTAGGCTCCTCCGCCCATTCTACTCCTTTGTACGGAATCTACGACAGTGGGAAAGCAGGAGGAGCGGCAGGCGGCTGCCTCCCTCCATCTCCCAAGGTGCAGTAGGGCAATGGCTCACGTTCCAGGACCAGGTTATTTTGCTGAAAACCCCCCCAAGGGCTTCGAGTCGGCCTTCGCTGAGGACATTCCATTACGCCCCCACGGAGACCATTACAGGTCGCGTGGCAAATTGAAAATCATTACGTGCTGCAGTATCCGGCAGGTAACAACGCTGCACCCCAAGCTGTGGAGGGTAAATAAACAGGCAGGCAGGAGGTAAGCAGCTGCCTGTTTTACAATGTCGACAGCGTTTGGCGACTTCCAAAGTGGTTTTTTTCGGCTGGCTATCACGTAAAAGAAGTCGAAGGCAAGACGTCCGATAAAAACACCAGGATGTCATCTGGTCCTCCAGGGAATGCATAGGTAAATAAAGCAGGAAGACTCTCTACAGAAGGGCACATATGGTTCTTCGAGGCAGTGTAGGCCGTACCAGTTGCTAGAAATGGTTCCAGAGGGCTCCGATATCGTTGGTTACGTGTCAGGGGAGAGGTACGCAGGTATCGATTCAATCGGTCAGCCCATAGAAAGCGTGGATTCTCCCCAAGTTGGGCCACCACGTCCATGGCATCCATGGATGGACGTAAAACCCTTTCGTTCTCGGCACAGAAGGATCCATTCTGGAAAGCAAGAGCAACACTGGCATCATATATGACTCGTGCCAGCCATGACACTTCAGCATTGGCTGGAGCCCAACAGCATGGACAGCTTGAATTTTGTCTTGTACTGTGGTACCTACGTAAAGCTCACCAGACGGGCAGGCGTAGGCAGGACGACTGGTTTTGGGAAGCAGGGTGCTTGAAGGCACTGTGCGAGCATCATATAATTTGCACCGCCGCTGGTTGCTTGCCAGGATGGATGCCAGTAAGGCGATCTTCCGTAAAATCACTTCTATTGCATATTCAAACGGACACAATCAGCAACACCTCTGTATCCATAGCCAAAGGCAGGCAGGTGCTCGGTATAATCTGTAGCTTTTCTATCCAGAGGCAGTGCACATCCCTTTTGCAGGGTTGGTGGGATCACAACAAACCCGGGAAGCTGAATGGCCCAAATCTTGGCCAAAGGCAAGTGACATCCCCAAACAGCTGGACCTTGGTATGTTTGAGCAAGAGGTGCTGTCCTAGTGTTGTCCGCATGTATGAGAATCGAAGGCTTGGGGGTCTACCAATTAATCGCCACGAAGGGAGATAAGTAACTACATAGGTAAGTACCTACATAGGCTGCCGTTAGGATGGATCATGGACAAAGAAAGTGTCTCGGGTTCGATGGAACTTGGCAATTCCAGCACCGCCAGGCTAGGAGTACGCATACATGAAAGGACAGGGGTATTTCACTTGGTGTATCATTTCTACTACTACGGCTATCCGTACACTCTACGGTGGCAATGCTGTGAATAACCAGGCCATCCACCTAACCCTAAAAGAACCCGCTCGCCCTTCCCGCGAAACCCGGGGGAGCTTGCGCGTTCTTCCATTCGCTATAGTCGGGCACGTGGGTATCCCTGATGGTGCGGACCATGGCATCAGGCTTGAATCGTTGAGCGCCGTACTGGTGGGCCGGGGGAATCAGCCCCAATAGGAACGTGATGTCCCGCGAGATAGGCGCAGGCGTGCTCGAGTACGACGCCACGCCCTGGCCTTGTGCTCTGCGCTGCTGGTCGAGACGTCGACCCGCTGCACCTTTAAGGGGGGAGGCCCCGCGCGGAAGCTTTCGGGGAGGGTTGAAGTCTTCCTGGTCATCCGCCTGGAAGGGTCGTTTGGGGGAGTTCACCGCCTGCGTTTGTAGATACTGCAGCCGCGGACTCCTTTCGGCAAGCACTGAGGGATGGGGGCTCGCGCGTGCCGAGACGGGGACTTGCTCGACGGACTGCATGATGGATTTGGGGCGCATCTGCGCCGCAGGCGAAATGATGACGCGCGCCATTATGGGGTTGAATCTCTCGGATGCGAAGCGTGCTGAGAAGTGCGCCAGAGTGGGATCCTCCGGGAAGCACTCAGCCATCTGCTTCTCGAGTTCTTTGATCTGCGCCAGTTCGCCGAACTTGGCCTCGTAGCCGTGGAAATACGAGTACAGCGGCTTTAGTTTCGGTGCCAGTTCGGGCTTTTCCTTGAAACGTTTGATGGTTTGGGAGAAAACCACACGAGCATCTGTGCATCTGTTAGCATTGAGCCGCTACGGTAGCACTCGCCAGGCGGCTACTCACTGGTAGTATCATGCCGCGAGTGGAGGTGCTTCAAGTAGGCAACCATGAAGTGCTCATCCTCGGGAAAGAGCTTCGCACCACGCTCGAAGATCTTGGTGGCCACCGGGTCCTGGTAGATGTCCCACTCGATATGAGCAACAGCCACATATACGTCGCTGGTCAGTCGGCCTTTGGCGCGTGCCTCGGTGAAGATGGCGCGCACTCCGCTGGGAGGGTTGCCCTTGCCCTGGCCTTGGATGCGTCGGAACGCACGAACGAGGGCGATCCAAAGGTAGGATATCTGCTGCGAGAGCATCTGGATCTGGACAGCAAAGCCCTCACGGACAGCCTTGACGCGCTCCTCCTTGGTGTTGGCTTTGGGGGCCTTGCTCATGGGGTCGCCGTCCTCTGCGCCGTTAGCGTCCCCGCTGGAGGCCAAAGTAGGGTCGTTCTGGATCGTATTCACAGCAGTCGCCTCGCGTTCCTTGAGTTTCTTAACCATGTCGTATAAGGCGGTAAGGACGGTGTCGAAGGGAGCTCGCACGGCTTGGCTGAGAGCGGCCTTGCCGTCTTCGCCCTCTCCTGTGGGGTGTGTCGACTCAATGCGATCCGCATGCTTCAGAGCGAGGAGCGTACTTTCCGGGTTCGCGGCGATGCCCTCCATCAAGAACGGGAGGCCCAGATCGGAGCCATCCTTGCCGTATATGTTGTTTTCGAAGCACCACTCAGCCGCATCCACCCACATCTCCGGCCAGAAGCGCAGTGCCATCAGGGCCTGCTTGTAGACGTGGATGATGCGGGCTTTGTAGGTCTCGGGCTCGTCCGCCTTGAGAACAAGGGGATCGTCCTTCTCCCACGCAATCCATCTCTTCCAAAGGTCAACCTGCTCGAGGAACTCCTGGTCACCTTCAAAGCCGGGAGCAGGCGGCAGTCGGGGCAAGGTAGTTCGCTGCAGCCCACGGGTGATATTCTCGAGATGGGTATTGGCGCTACGAGCGGACATGTACGAAGGGGATTTCTCCTGGAGGAATTTTCGGCCCTGGAGAAGAGATCAGTGTTATGCACAGGTTTCGGAATCGATATCCAGGTTTGCATACCGCCACCTTGTTGATGCCAAGCTCAAATTGGTCGTACTCTTTCCACAGAAGATTGAGGTTCGACATTGGGATGCAAATGGCGCGTTGGTAGGCCTTTCGCAAGACATCCATCTTCTGCATATCCTGCCAGCCTTTGCCGTCGATCTGGCCAGGGCCGCTCTTGATGAACTGGATGTACTCGTGCCAGATCCTGCCAGAGTCGCGGTCTTGGCCAATGTTGTCGAGCACAAATTCGTACGACGCATTCACCGTCTGGCGGGCGTGCCCAGTGCCGTCGTTGAGATCGTTTCGCCGTCGTATGTAGTCCAGGTACGCCGTCCACAGCTGAACGCTCGGGATCGACATCAGAGTTCGCTGGAAGATCTGCTCGGCTTCGGCAAAGTTGTCGAGGCTCAGCTCGTCGTGCAAGTACCGGACCCAGATCTCGGCCTGTCGCAGAAATCAGCGCGCGTATCTTCAGGTTGTGGCCATGATACTTACCGACTGGGGGAAAACCTTCAGAAACCGCTCGTAGACGGCCCTGGTATCTTGGATGATGTTACGTCTGCGATACTCCTCGATCAGGGCTAGCCACGCATCCATATCTCCACGGGGGTCATCCATGATGCGGTCCTCCAGCAGGCCGATGGTATCAGTGGGGAGACGCGGCTTGGGCGCGCTTGCATTCGCAGCAGGAGGCGCGGTGCCCTGCCCATTGCTCACTTGAGCGGCTGGGGCGCTGACATTGGAGTACTCAGTACCCTCGGCCGAAGTTGTACTCTGTTGCAGAGACGAGATGGTAAAGGTACGCGACTGTAACTCAGAGGGCACAGGCTTCGGGACGTTCGAAGGGGCCGGGGCGGTGGGGGGCGGCGACTCATCCTCGTCGTCTGAAGATCCAACTATGAACCCACCAGCCTTCTTGGGCTTCTTTGACGGACGAGGAGATGCCGTAGCAGTGCTGCGCTCGGGGGCAGCGGGCGCAACGGCCGGAGTTGGCGTAGCCTCGGCCATGGTGATAGATTCAGGGTCGTATTCTTCGTCATCCTCTTCGGCATCTGTAGGGGCATCACCAGAAGAAGCATTGAAGGATGGGTCAGCAGAGACAGTGGGTTCTTCTTCTTCTTCTTCTTCTTGGCTTTGTTGATCGTGGCTATACTGCTCCGTCTGTTGACCCTCTGTAGCTCCGTATCCACCATCTTCTCCCCAAGCAGTGTTTTCATCAGCGCCCTGTTGGGCGAAGCCATCTTCGGGGTTCTCGGATGCCATGTTGGGAGATGAGGGTGTTGATGAGGAGGGTGTCGTATAATCGACGCGACGCGACGGAGCGCAAGTCGGGGTTGGTGCGACGACTGTTTGAGGTCGGGAGGGTGCCCACAGATGCAGAGGCTGCGTTGAGCTGGGCGCGGGTAGCCTCGGGGGCGAATATGGAGGATGCAACTGTAG
The DNA here is from genome assembly GCA_029489945.1 of Nigrospora osmanthi. Taxonomy (NCBI): domain Eukaryota; kingdom Fungi; phylum Ascomycota; class Sordariomycetes; order Amphisphaeriales; family Apiosporaceae; genus Nigrospora; species Nigrospora osmanthi. The sequence goes on along the minus strand of CP120503.1, from coordinate 865,915 downwards.
CAGCAGCAGGAACACCTGTAGCAGCAGCAGCAGGAAGCGGAGGCTTGCTTTACTTCTTGTCGCGCTGGCACACGTCAAGCAGCTGCGTCATCCAGCTGCGACAAGTCAAATCAGGGCATTCAGAGTGGGATACCGGGGGAGCGGGGCGCTGAACAAGCAATACTGTCGCGGGAGTGAGAAGAAAGGATGTTGAAGACGGGCGACGTGCTCCTTGGTGGAGGCGGTTGGAAGCAGGTGCTGGGAATGGAAACCTGCGCTGGCAAGGCGTCGGAGGATAAAGCGTTTTCAGAAATTCCAATCATCAAAGGCAAGGATCCAGTCTAGAGTCGCCCAGCCTCGGGGGAGCTCTAGGCAGGTGCCCCGGGTGCTAGTCTTTATGGAGACTGACCTTTTCCGATCCCGGGCCAAGCTTTACAGTACATAATCGGTACATGTACCTGTGGTGCCCCCCCGCTGTCAGTCTTCATGTGATGACTAGGTTGTACCCATACATCCCATAGTACCTGTTCAATCTCGGACACTCACCCGCTGTTTGCCGTTTGCCATATTCACCAAGCGGGCATCCATTTGGATCACAGATCTAGGCGCTTAAGTACCTATACACATTGCACCGGTTGGAGGTAAATCTGTAGGTGCTTTAATTAACAAGTAGCCAAGCAAATACCTATTCTGAAGTCAGGTCACGCGAAATCGATCAGTTTTACAGACCTAACATCGGTATTGGGACGCATTTGCCCTAAAGCAGCAGGGCTCTTACAGTTGGAAGTACCAGGTATGTAAGGAGGTGCCCAGTGTAACCACATCGGATACCTCCTATTGCTCTCTTTGTACATACTGCCAGCAGGCAAATCTGGTATTGGGAAAATACCTCACCCAACTAGAGGTACCTATGTCATATAGAGGGGTCTGGCAGTTGGACACACTAGACCCCAGTGTAGTTCACGATGGCCTACTATATATCATGGGACAGCTGCAAGCAATGTGTGGCACCCCTGTCTTTGACCACCAAATATGCACCTTACCTCTATATAGTACCATAATGCATCAAGACTTGGGCGACGCCTGTTAAGAACCTAGCCAGCCGAAGCTACAAAATTGACATCCATCTTTAGCAACACTGAGCGGACCTGGAACACAGCCAGCCGGCCAAGACAACTGGCATCCCATGACATGGATGCAGCAGCCAGGCCCTAGCCTGTCTATTGTACCCATGAGTACTTACATTACTCTCCCATGGGATCCAATGTTGAATTGGACCTATGTACAGGATGTAGGTAAGGTACCTACATGTACTTTACCTATGAGGTAGGTTGCCTGCCTAGGTAGTCGCCTACTTAGCTGGCAATCATGGTGGGGTCGGAGGAACGCGGGTACGACACTGCAACCACTCAACGCGTAGAGAGACACGCGCTTTCTTTGCCCTGGAAGGATGGGTTTCTGTTCGCGTCGGGTTGGGCCTGACACTGAGCGGGACATCGGACCCACCCGTTCAAGTCCATATCGACTTCCCCAGTCGCAAAAACAATTATCATCCATCTCTCTGCCAACCATCTGTCACTGCGAGCCCAGTCCAGTTCACTCCCACTCCCTCCTTCCCTCCACCCTGTCCCTGGACGCCCTGCACAGCACTTCTCTGTTGGGTGTTTCTCTTTTGGACGCGTCGCCGTGTCCCGCTGCTTTGCGATCCGAGGCCCTTGGTGTCTACTTGCGCCAGTATTCTCGAGTTCCCTCTCCCCATATTATACGACTATCCCCACCTCCACCACCGACCGTATACAGATACGTACACAACCCCCCCAAACCGCCACAATGTCTGTCGTCTCGCTGCTGGGTGTCAACATCCTGAACAACCCCGCCAAGTTCACCGACAAATACGTCTTCGAGATCACCTTCGAGTGCCTCGAGCAGCTCGAGAAGGACCTCGAGTGGAAGCTGACCTACGTCGGCTCTGCCACTTCGGACCAGTACGACCAGGAGCTCGACTCCCTCCTGGTTGGCCCCATCCCCGTCGGTGTCAACAAGTTCGTCTTTGAGGCCGACGCCCCCGATACTAAGCGCATCCCCGACGCCGATGTCCTGGGCGTTACCGTCGTCCTCCTGACCTGCGCCTACGATGGCCGCGAATTTATTCGTGTCGGCTACTATGTCAACAACGAGTATGAGTCAGATGACCTAAGTGCCGACCCCCCGGCCAAGCCCATTATTGAGAAAATCCGCCGTAATGTCCTGGCCGATAAGCCCCGTGTCACCCGCTTTGCCATCAAGTGGCAAGTACTCCCCTGCCCTCTGGGAACCCGAGATGGTCTGGCTAACTGGATTCAGGGACTCGGAAGCATCCGCCCCCGCCGAATTCCCCCCTGAGCAACCCGAAGCTGATGCTCAGCCCGATGAGGACGAATATGGCGCCGACGAACTTGCCGAGGAGGCGGAAGAAGAGGAGCTTGTCAACGCTGCTGATAAGAACGGCGAGGCGGTCGCCGCTGCCTCTGGCGGTGATGCCGAGATGGGAGGAGTTGAGACTAATGAGACAGCTGAGGAGGACATCTCCGACGATGGCAGTGTCGACCTCGAGAACGAGAGCGAGGATGAGTTGGAGGAGGACGACATGGAGGCTGGCGGAGACGATGCTATGGAGTTGGACGACAAGCCCACCGACAACAAGAAGCCCAATCCCGAGGTAATGGTCCACTAGAAGACCATAAACTGACCAGCGCAAAAGAACGCCCAGCGCCCGAAAACCGCGTGTTTCCTGCGCGGTGCCAACATGAGCAGACACGTCGATGTTTGCAGTACGAGTTATGAGCTATGGTGCGCGATTTGCGCTTGAGATGAAGAAGTGGTCCCATTGTTAGGACATAGATTTGGTCATGCTTCGGTACAAAACATGATTCCCCGCTATCGTTGAAAAGACGGTTCTAATCGCAGCCCCCTGCTTGCTATGCCTCCCGTGCTCTCTATACGAGCGGTGCCTGCGGACCCTACAACTCGACAAATTCGTGCCTCACCAGCTCGTCCGATTTGAGCAAGTCCAAGTATCCCAGCACCCGCGCCGTTAGCGTATCCTCATCGAATCCGAAGTACTTGTAGACGACGGGACCCGGGAGCGAATGCCCGAATCGCTTGAGGCAGCAAGCGGCGTTGGCATAACGCTCCCAGCCGTTGGGGGCGTACGGTTCAATCACCACGACTGGCATCCGATGTCGCCGCAGCGTGTCACGCTGGTACTCGCGCGGCTGGCTCTCGAAAAGCCGCTGGCACGGGAAGCTGACGACGCGTGTCTGGATCCCGTGCCGTTCGCGGAGCCTCTTGGCCACGCCGACGGCCTGGGACAGCTCGGCGCCCACGCCCAGCAGCGTCAGGGCGGCGTCCTCGTTCTCCTCGAGGACATAGGCGCCCCGCGCGACGCCCTCGCGGCGCGTGCGGGGCGCGTGCTGGGGGAGCTTGTGGCGGCTGGTGGAGATGAGGGTCGGCGCGGTCCGGTGCGCGAGGGCCACGGCCCAGGCCCCGGCCACCTCCTCGCTGTCGCCCGGCCGGATGTACAGCAGGTTCGGCATGGCGCGGAAGAGGGCGGCGTTCTCGACGGGCTGGTGCGTCGGCCCGTCCTCCCCCATGCCCACCGAGTCGTGGGTGGCGACGTGGATGACCTGGAGGCTTTGCAGCGCGCCTGCGTCCCTGCTCTGTCAGCATGGTTTTGGTTGGCCCCCCCTGGAGGCGACCGGGGGGGGGGGGGGGGGGGGGGGGGTTTGCCGCTTACCCATTCGCACCGCCGGCGACGCGTACAGGTAAAACATGAAGAAGGAAGACGTGACGGGCACAATCGTCCCCGGGTTGAAAGCGGCCAGTCCGTTGGAGATGGCGCACATGACGTGCTCTCTCACGCCGTAGTGCTGCACCTCCGGCGTCAGTGTCTTCCCGTGTTTTCGGATCCGGGTCTGGCCGCAAGGACAGATGGAAAAGTGGCAAAGGCCCCGGGGTGAAGGAGATCACGAAAACGGATAGAGGATCTCCGGCCACTTACAATGTATCGGCCCCCGTAGTTTCCGTTGATGCCGCAAGCGGTCTTCAGGTCGGGCTTTGGAAAGAATTTATTAACAGCGGCCCAATGCGCACAATTGCCACGCTGTGGTGGTTCCGACGAGGGCGGTTGAGAGGAATGGAGGAACTCACATGTTGAAAGTCAACTTTGCCTGGCCACATCAAGTTTACCGAGGGCGACAAGTCGGCGGTCCCGACCATGAAGCTGTCGATCTCCTTTGCGATGGGGTTGAAAACCATGCCGGAAGAGGCGCGCGTCGCCGTGGGCTGGTCACTGAAAGTCTTGGGGACCAGTTGCTCCCATCCGTTCAACTCGCCCCTGGCCCGGCTGTGGAACTTGGCGGCCAGCTCGGGGTACTCCTGAGAGTACTTCTCCAACAGTGCGTTCCACGCTCTCACGTACTCCTCGCCCCGGCTTGGAAGCCCCTGGAAGAAGGCTCGGACGCTATCCCCAATGACGAAACTTTCGTCCGGGTTGAAGCCCCACGCCCGCTTCATATCGGCGACGTCCTCGACGCCGAACGCGGCCCCGTGCGCCTCGGCCGTTCCCTCCCTCTTGCTGCCCAGCCCGATGACCGTCCGGACGTTCACGAAGGTGGGCTTTTCGGAGCGCTTGGCCGCCTCCAGGGCGTCGACGAGGCCGGCGATGTCGTAGCAGCCGTCTTGGACGTCGATGACGTGCCAGCCACAAGCTTGCATCTTGGCGTTGACGTCTTCGGTGTTTGTCATCTACCGGACGTCAGCCAGCAGATCCGGGAGGAGGGGCTTGAGGGCGTCACTCTCACATCGACCGAGCCGTCGCAGGTGATCTGGTTGTTGTCGTAAATCACCGTCAGGTTGTTCAGGCGATAGTGGCCAGCCAGCGAGATGGCCTCCAAACCCACGCCCTCTTGCAAACAGGCGTCGCCAATCATGCACCAAGTGTGGTTTCCTACAATCTCGTAGCCCGGTTTGTTGAAGGTCGCCGCCAGATGCTTCGTGGCCATGGCCAATCCCACGGCATTGGCAATCCCCTGGCCCAGTGGGCCGGTGGTGACCTCGATCCCCTCATGTTCGATTTCGGGGTGGCCTGGACAGAGCGAGTCGGAACGATCCGAATGGTAGGACTTGAGCTGCTCAAAGGACATCGCCTTGTATCCTGTGAGGTGCAGAAAGGCATACTGAAAGAGGCAGGCATGGCCTGGCCATGCGATGAGTCCCTCTCCAAAAGCCCACAAAACGAGCCATGCGTCGACTCACCATTCGACAGCACGAAGCGGTCTCGGTTGAAGTAGTCTGGTGTATGCGGTGCATACCGCATCACGTATTTCCACAGAGCGACACCAATAGCTGCCATGCCCATGGCTCCGCTGGAGGTATCAGTCAGCCAAGGCAGCCGTTCGCATACTGGGTAGGTCAGTCCCATACCCCGGGTGGCCCATGGAGAACTGCTGGCACAAGTCGGCGATGAGCAGCCGGAACGACTTGAGCACGATATCATGTGCTCCCTTCTCTTCTTCTACCTGTTGCCGTGTGCTCGTAACGCCCTTGGCCGCCGCCGCCGCAATCGGCATGCCAGAGGGCTGCTGTGATCCGTCCAGCAAACCGGGAGCCATGCTGTGCCAGGAGGAATCACAGGAGTATGATGGGAGCTGTTGTGGTAATGGCGGTTGGAGCAAAGGAAAGTCGCCGTGGGATGAAAGTGCTACGATACTGAGGGATGTCCTCGCTGCTTCTACGTTCAGATTTACTCGCACCGTGGCAGCGCCTCGTCTTCTAATGGTCATCGCGACTGTCACACGCGTCCCGGCTCCAGGATCTTAGTTCCCACGAGATGGAGCTTCCAGCATTGGTACAAGTAGGTGGATAGCGCGTGACTCCATTGCGGGGGATGCGGAGGCCTTGTTCAGGGGTCTCGATTCCTTATTGGCCTATGCGACTATTCAGTCACCGGCAGGCGGCCAATAGGACTCAAGCACGCACGATCCCCTCATTCCCAGCGCTCTCGGAGTTCTCTGCGACGCGGCGGGGACCCCAGAAGATTCCCAACAGAGTAATCCGGGCACCACTGACAGCCATCGGCTTGCCGGATCTGTCACCACCTCGGGGGTATTTGGGGCGAGGCTGCATTCCATCTCCTCTTGTAGGATTACGCAACGATGGATGTCTTGATCCCATCTCTGCGGGGGGCGGGGAGATGCGCTTCTCATGGTTTCTGAACGGTACCGAGCGGGGGGAACTGCCCTCTTCCCAAGCTGCCCGACACTCGTCACGAAGAAACAACCTTGATTCAACACCAGACCGCACGCCCATTACCATGCCGACCGCTTCACACCCGAACCCTTCCCTACAAGTGACAGCCGATCTTCAAATTAAGTTGGTCGAGGCGCCCGTCAAGTCGCCCGGACCGGGTGAGGTCTTGCTCCATGTCAAAGCCACTGGAATATGCGGGTGAGAAAGCACACGGCCTACGTCAACGTGGTCGGGTCGTCCCAACCACAAGCACCGAACTAACAGGAACTTACAGGTCGGATATGCATTTCTGGAAGGCGGGCAGGATCGGGTCGCTTGTGGTCGAAGGGGACTGTATCCTGGGCCACGAGGCTGCCGGGGTAGTGCTGAAGCTCGGCGCCGGGGTTAGCGACTTACAAATCGGTATGTCGAGAGCAACGACAAAACAAGCGCCGAAAACGCAACCGTCCCCCTTACCCCCGAAGGGGGGCTAACGTCTCCCAACAGGTGACAGAGTAGCCGTCGAGCCCGGCGTCCCCTGCGAAAAGTGCTTCCTCTGCCGAGCCGGCAGGTACAATCTCTGCGAAGACGTCAGGTTCGTTCGTGGCCCGGAGTCCCCTCTGGCCCCGTCCGCCCTCTGACCCGCGCTTCCAGGTTTGCGGGCGTGTACCCGTACGGGGGGAGTCTGCAGCGGTACCTGGTGCATCCGGCCAAATGGCTTTACAAGTACGTACGCGTGACGACCGTCGCCTGCGTGCCCCCGTGATGGGGGGGGGCGCCGGGATGGAAAGCGAAGTTGCTCACGCCAGTCTCCCGACAGGCTCCCCGACAACATATCCTATTCTGAAGCCGCCCTGCTGGAGCCTCTGAGCGTCGTTCTCCACGGTGTCGATACCGGAGGCCTGAAGCTGGGTCGACCGGCTCTCGTATGCGGTGCTGGTCCGATCGGTCTCATCGCACTGGCCGCTGCGCGGGCATCTGTAAGTGAGTCCCTATGCTACTCTGGCATTTCCCTTTCCCGTTACCCATTAGACTCCTTCCACCGTGGGGTAATTCGTTACCATGAGTGTGTGTCCGTGCGGACTCACCATTCACATCTAGATCTCCTCAATTTTTTCCCTTGCCGCTGTTCTCGTGTACATACTGACTACGGGCGTACCAGGGCGCCCATCCTATCGTCATCACGGATCTTGAACCGAAGCGATTGGCATTTGCACGCGACTTCAGCCCGGGGTGCTTCACCTACCAGGTCGATCCCACCTTGACCCCCGAAGACAACGCCAAAGCCGTGCGGCAGCTGTTCGGCCAAGACGAATACTCGGCCCCCGCGACGGTGCTCGAATGCACTGGGGTAGAGAGCAGTGTGGTTTTGGCAACCCGTGCCGTCCGACGAGGGGGCGTCGTGTGTGTAATCGGCGTGGGCAAATCCACGATGAACAACCTGCCCTTCATGCATATTTCCCTGTCCGAGGTACGTGGTATCGCTGGAATCATGCCGGGCAAACAGTCTAGCTAGGGGCACTGGCTGAGCACCTGGTATAATATAATATCCACGTGGAGGGCTAACATCCATGGGCCAGATTGATCTGCGCTTCATCAATCGGTACCGGGACACTTGGCCAGCCGGCATCAATTGCCTCTCTGGGGGCATTCTGGACTTGAAAAAGCTCGTCACCCACGAATTTCCTCTGGAAAGGGCCATCGAAGCCATGGAACTGTGTTCGGACCTCACGAATGGCAGCATCAAAGTCCAGATCCGAGACGACGTGGAAGCCCACGTCGATGTCTAGCGATGGCGGCAGATTGCCTCGGCTCCGACTTGCGCGCGTCATGGATGGGTTGCGTTTCGCAAGCCCGCCAGTTTCCACTCGGTGCTGTTCCACTGGTCCAAGACCATTCCCCGACATCCGTTGAATCTCGCTTCGGTTACTTCAGGTAAACCGGAGGATTATACGCAGTTGGTTCGCTGGCGAGGAGGCTGAGGAGAGACCCGGGTGAAAGGGACCGACTGTAAGGCCTGACGCGGGTAGAACCCTGCCCATCACTCCTACCCAAAAGCAGATATAGTAGCGTTGGGCTGAGCGAGTTGGACACTGCGCGACTGCACACTATCCTTACCTATCTACCACATATGGCATGTGTTATGCTGCCTGAACTTTCAGGACGGAGGGGCTTCCTAGATACCCGGGCACTATCTCAGCCGTATACCTGTTTACTCGCCCCCCTACCGTTTGCATGCTGCTCTGACTGGGGTATAGTCCCGTGCTGGCCGGCACGAAGGCCCGTCGCGGCGTTGGAAGCGCGGCGCTTGCATCGAGGATGATGGGCGTACCGCAAGCCAGTGGTGCATTACCGTCCAATGGCATTCTGCGACGATAGCTGGAGGAACTAGCACACGCTGTATCCCGTGGATCTGTCTGTTCAACATAGCTAGCGCCGCCCCGTCTGGTTCCGTGAGACATGGGAGGGCAGAGAAGGACGTGTTGCTGTCGCCTTTCTCTGGTTCCGAGTCCGATAGAACGGTTTGCGGACCTAGACTCTCCGCAGGTGGGCCCTGCCGAGGCCCCAATTGAGTGGTAACAGTGGGCGTTTCCACCAATCAGCACCGCCTCTGCCGCCCTGGGACCCCTGGATCATACCACAACCACGGAGGGAAGCTCAAAGCGTCCATACTCCTGCTGCTCCATCGGCGAGCGGATATCACAGGACAACAAGCCTTTTGGAAGCTTCACTTGCTCGTTTACTCGGCAAGCGACCCGGCTGGCAGTGCCCGGAAGACGACAGGCGTTCGCCACGCCTCCCGGTCTCCCAGTGGAGGGCCATGATTGGACGCCGTCAGGCTCCATTTCCCTGGCATCGTCTTGTGCCTGGTGGATTGGGTGCCAACCTGATAGATTGGCCCCGGAAAGTTCGTCCTCGCCGTTCCGTAGGGCGTACGGAAGACGGCATGCGTTCACCAGCGGGCCAGGCCCCGTCTTGTCCTTGCTGAGCCCCCTCCCGCCTCTCCCGTCATGGAACCATTGAGGGACTTGGGATCTTTATATAAGGCGGGCGGCCTGCCGTTCCCTGGGCGTGACTGATCGACACGGAAATACCCGCCTTGTTAAGCAGGAACACTTCACCGGCTTTACAGATTCAAGATGCGGTCGTTCCTTCTCAGCAGTGCCTTGGCCGGCGCCGCGCTCGCCCAGGGCGGCCCGTATGCCCAGTGCGGTGGCCAGGGATGGACGGGTGCCACGACTTGCGTGTCCGGCTATACTTGCACCTTCTCAAATGACTGGTATAGCGTAAGCAACACCCGGTTTTCTTTATCCCCCCTGTCCAGCAGGAGTCACCCTCGCTGTGCTCCCGTTGCACTTGGTTCTCGGCGTGCTGGCCTGAGGGCGTCCCGAAGCTGGCTCCCCGGACACCACATTGAGAAACTGGCTGACTCCGGATGATGGCAGCAATGCTTGCCTGGTACCGGCGGCGGATCGCCGACTACTACCCTTGCCACGACCACCAAGACGGGCACGGCGCCGGGCCCTACCTCTGCGCCGGGCAAGTTCAAGTGGTTTGGCATCAACCAGTCCGTGGCCGAGTTTGGTGAAGGCAAATTCCCGGGCGTCTGGGGCAAGGAGTGAGTGTCCTTTGTGCCGTTTCGATCACGGTATGGGAAAACTAACGCCAGGTTCCACAGCTTCTACTTCCCGTCCGCCTCGACCATCCAGGTGCGCGCCCTTTTCCCTCCACGCGCTGCGCTCAGCCGCTGACTCCCACGCAGACCCTTACCAGCCAGGGCTACAACACCTTCCGGGTGGCGTTCTCCATGGAGCGCATGGCCCCCAACAAGCTGACGGGCCCCTTTGACGCCGCGTACCTGCGGAACTTCACCGAGACGGTCAACACCATCACCAACGCGGGAGGCTGGGCCGTCATCGACCCGCACAACTACGGCCGCTACTTCGGCAACATCATCACCAACACGCAGGACTTCACGGCCTTCTGGAAGACGCTGGCCACGTCGTTCAAGTCCAACTCCAAGGTCATCTTCGACACCAACAACGAGTACAAGGAGATGGACCAGACGCTCGTCCTGAACCTCAACCAGGCCGCCATCGACGCCATCCGCAGCGTGGGCGCCACGTCGCAGTACATCTTCGCCGAGGGCAACGCCTGGTCGGGCGCCTGGTCGTGGAACATCACCAACACCAACCTGGTGGCCCTCAAGGACCCGCAGAACAAGCTCGTCTACGAGATGCACCAGTACCTGGACAGCGACAGCAGCGGCACCCACGCCGAGTGCGTCTCGGCCGAGATCGGCGTCCAGCGGCTCGTCGGAGCCACCAAGTGGCTCAAGGACAACGGCAAGGTCGGCATCATCGGCGAGTACGCCGGCGGCCCCAACTCGCAGTGCCAGGCGGCCGTCAAGAACATGCTGGACCACATGAAGACCAACAGCGACGTCTGGCTGGGCGCTCTGTGGTGGGCTGGTGGCCCTTGGTAAGTTGATTACCCCGAAGGGACCGAGTTGACGGGGAGCACGACTGACCGTATTGCAGGTGGGCCGACTACATGTACTCGTTCGAGCCCCCGAGCGGCACCGCCTACAGCTACTACAACTCCCTGTTGAAGAACTACCTTCCATAGATGGATGGCGATGGGGGAGGGTCGCAAACTGGGACGGAAAGCGGCGCGATATCTCAGGGCTGGAGTTCATCGACGTAAGGCTGGATGGAGCAGGGGTTGATCCTACACTTCTTGTATATAGTTCAGGGGTAGCACCAGGACCGTACATACTCGCTGATATGGGGAGCAACCTGCCAATTTGTGTAGTACAGGAATGCCTTGCGACCAGCGTGCTTTCGAATAGTGGAAAGAAGATGGGTAAAACGAAGGGATGATCGCTTCGTCTACCGATACACACGACGTCCCCACCGATGGTTTTCGTTGGCGCCGGATGTTGATAGCGGGATAGGTTACAGACATGGATACCGATGGTCCCGCGAAGAACGTGGGCGCCTCGCAAGCGCAAACAGCCGGACGCTTACGGGCAAAGCGAGCGACCCACGGCGAATAAAGCCGGGCTGACGACGGGAACGAAAGAATGGAATGTATTACATATGTTGGGGCCAAACAGGAAGCAACAAAAAAGGGTGATGAATGTTTGATCGGCTGGGGTTTGACCTACTATCTACAGCTTAGCCTGGTAGGTCCATAGGAGGTACGAATCCTGGGAAGCAATTGGCCAGCAAGCAATCAGTGCTGACCAGACCGCCCAGGGATTGATGGATAGACGGATCCACTGGGAGGGAAGCCCGTTCTTCGGGGTGGAGATGGACGATCGTGCACTGCACGGGCCGGACAGCTGGTCCGTGCTAAACTCCATGTCAGACTGGGAGCCCTGGCGTTCATCCATGCCCGGGGGTCTTTGCGGGGCAACATGGGGTCGAAGGAGTCGGTAACCTGTACGGGGCGAGCTGACGAGAGATGGAGAGAGAGACGGACTGCCAAGGGGATGCATATTGGATCCTATGGCTACATCGCTTGTAGTGGTCTATCGCCATGATGGGGTTCAATAACCACTCCCCAGCAGCGCTCGATATTCCGACCAGAGCCGGAGAGCCGTGTCCTCTCGGAGCTCAGAGATCCATCGATGCGCAGGACGGCATGTATGTATGTACACCGTACCTACGACCAGAGAGAGGTACGGCACCTAAGGTACGGTCGGGTCCATGGTAAGGATGTGCGAGCTGCTGCTGCAGGCTCGGTGGACCTGCGCACCTGTAGCCAAGTCTCCAGGGCCCAGGGGTCACACCGAAGCCGTCTTCTCCCACGACATCGAGCATGACGATTGGTTTGCCCTTCTGGTGGCACCACCACCACCACCGCCACCACCAGCAACCTGGACGGATGGATGGTGACTTGGTGCCGAGAGCCATGCAGCAAGCAGCGATGGCACCCCATCCTAATTTCGGTATACGCAAGCAAGTACGGAAAGTACGTCCTACGCATGGCTCGTGGTGGGCACCTACCGATCAGGCCGGTTCGACGGAGGCATTTTCAAGCAGTCAAGCAACCGCCACAGGGGGGGGCAAAAGATGGGGGGAGGGGGAGCTGGCCGTCCGGTTACACGGGCTTGACGAACGGGCTATGTGCTTGCTGCCCGATCCAGAAGGCGAGTGACGTGACCAGCGGGTAGTTGCCGCATCGATATCCAAGAAGTCAGGAGGTTAGGGAGGAGGCTATGATACGGACCGGCCGTACGCAGGCTGAGACCAATCTCCACGAGCCGCGCGCGCTGCGTCTTGTTCAACTGCTGGGCAGGGGGGCCGGCCTGGCTTTTTTTTTTTCCGTGGATTCGGAAAAACCCCCCTTCGCTCCCTCGGTGGCGAACGGTGGCCCTCACGGATGTTGATGGATGGATGGCTGACTGGCTGGATGGATCAGGATGAGGCAATCCAGCCGTGCGCGAGAGACAACCCTCCTCCCGCCGCTGATAGACGGCTATCCATCCTATGCCGCCAGCCATTGGCGACCTAAAGTGGTTGCATATTGGGCGGCCGAGCGTTTTCCTTCCTACCCGAGGAGGAGGCACCACGTTGGCCGCCGTCATTGGGAGAAGGGCTGGAAGGGGTCTTTCGTCGGTCTCAGCCCAGGCCTCTTCCCCCCCTCTGTGGAACGAGCGCATAGGCGCATAGGTGCTGACGGTGCAGGTGCCCCCCCGGCCGAGTATCTAGGGTAGGTAAGTAGCTAGCGCAGCGGACTCGAGCTCTCTCTCTCTCTCTCTCGCCATGGGGCCATGACGATGCATGGGTCGCGCCATGACCATCCGGAAGCTGGTGCGGCGTGGGAAGAAGAATTGCGGTGGCTGACCTTGGGCTGAACTGGTCGGGGGCCCGGATAGGGTTCGTCGACGTCGTGGGTTCGCCGTGTCCAGTCAGGCACTCTCTCGTCCTTACTCGCCGAAGGGCTGGCGGCCGGTTGGGGATGCCAGGACCCAACACGAGCTGGGCGTCAGACTGCCCTCGCGCCATCATCCCACCTGCGGCGCATGCGGCCGTTTGGCAGATCATAGGGTGGGCGGGATGGCGTCCCAGGACGGGTCGGCGAGACAGGCAGGAAAAAAAAAGGCAGGCTTATGCTCCCCCCATCCTGGAGAACGCGAAAAGCGTGTACCCCTGGCGGCAATTTACGCGTGGAAACGAGCCGGGCGTTTGATACGGAGGGGGGCCCACGACGGGACTCACGATGGGGAGATGGATCGTCCTGGCGGGTGCCGACGCTGGCTTCCTTGCTTGCTCGTCTCTCTCCCTCCCCCTTCCCCCCGGGCTGGTTTGGTTCGCTGCTGCGCCGGCCAAGGAGGGCGGGCATACGACGCGACCATTGGCGGCGACGGTCCAAGACATATGCACATTGCAGTGAGACACAACCCATCCGACTATTTGACGCCGGACCCCAGCAAATCAAAAAAGCAGGTGTCGGGAATTGCATGAAGGCGCTGGCCCCGATGCGGGCGAAGCAGCCCATGCCCCCCCCCCTGCCCGCCGGCTTTGCCCCTGTCGCCAGCCCGTGAGTCGGGAAAAAGCGACGTCTCTCCCCCACCCGGGGCGGAATGCTGATTGGTGTGAGGGGGCCACGATGGGGGGGACCACGGCGGGACGAGACAGAACGGAACGACCTGAACACGGCAGCGCAAGCACCACCGCCAGCAACCACCGCGAGAGAGCTCGCACGCGCGCGCGCGCGTCGGCTACACGGTTCGTCCTGGGGGAGGACGGCCTAGAACTGACTGTGCTGCTCCCCCCTCTTGCATCCAGTTCGACCTGCATGGAGCGAGCCTGTTTGAGGGCGGCACTGGTTTCCAATCCCATCCCCATCATCATCCATTGCCAGCCAGCACGGCCGTTTTCTTTCTTTCTTTCTCTCTTTCCCTTCCGTCTCTCGGTTCCTCGCCATCCTGCTGCTCCGTCGCCCTACCAGCGCGCGCCCGCCAGTTCGACCGTTGTCTGCTAGTGCCGACGTGCGTCGTCCGACGAAGCTACACCCGCGTCTGCGTGTGTGGCCTCCACCTTTTTCAGCTCCTCGCCAGGCCGGCCCGCGCGACCTGGATCACGGCCGTTCCATCTCACACACACTGTGGGGAGGGGCCACAGGATCGGCCCTCTGCCCATCGCGCAAAGCACACACACACACACACCCTCCAATCCCACCTCCTCCCTGCCGTCCATCCAGTCTCTCTGCCCATCTCTTTCTTGTCTGACCTGGGTCGCGTATGCGCTGCAATAAGACCTCCCGACGCCCTCGGAACTCCCTTTCGCCACTTTTCCCTACTCCCCCTTCCTCCCTCCCGTGACGAGAGCGTCTGGCCGTCGCCGATTTCCACCCTCCGCCCCCCCCAGCTCGACACCTACCTAGTAAAAATAAACAAACAGCAGCCGGCCGACTGAGGTCACTGCCTCCACCGCCATCACCTATTTCCTCATCGCGTATCCGCCTGCAAAGTCAATTGACCAGGGGCACGCGGATCAGCCTGCGAGAACTGTCCATTGAGGATTGGCTCGTCGTGCTTAAGTGCTCAATCGGGCAACCGGTCGGCGACTTTACGCGACTCGACCTGCTGTTGTCGTCGTCTCCCAACCATTGTCACCAGTGACACCCACCACCCCCCCCGTCCACAACCGTCGCGATGGCTGCTGTCAGTCGACAGCCCTTCGCGCCGCTTGACGGCTCGCGCCTGCAGACCTTGACGAGCTTGAAGAACCGCCAGAATGGTAAGTTGCCGCCGCTCTTCCGTCCGCCGTCTTCCCCCATTCGTCGTCGCGCGCACCCGCCGCCCTTGGTGAAAGCTTCCCCCACCCGCCGTTTTTCCCGCGTGCCTCCCAGCCTGTGCATGGCCTTCGCGACGCGCCATCTCCGTGTCCTGGAGTGCCAAGTGCCAGTTTGGGACGGCTGCCTGAATGCCGCCATGGTCAGATGCCCAGTGCAAGTGGACGTGGCTGAATCTTTCTGCAGCTGGTTCTCCCTCCTCGCCAGGGAAGCGTAAAGCGACGGAGGCCGTAGAAGACCACGACGGAGAGAATGTCGACCCGGTGCTCTTCTCGAAGCGATCCAAGGCCGCCGACAGCTCTTCCGGCTTGGCCGACTTGATCAAACCAACGACGGTACTCATCACCAAGTCGTCATCCACCGGCAACATCGTCAGCCCCCCCAAGCCCGCTACCCCGCGCGCCCGAAGCTTGCTGCAGCCCAAATCCCCCGCCGCCAGGGTCAACACAGGCGTCGTCAAACCATCGCCTCTGTCTGCCCCGGCTGGACGGTCGCCTACTCGTGGCAAGCGCGCCGGTCTCCTCTCGTCGCGTCGCCGCACCGGGGGTCCCTACACCCGGGTGGACCCCCCGTCCTTTGGTCTGAAGGCTTCCTCGGGCCCGGCCGCTCCGTTCTCGCTTGATGCCGCTTTAAAGGGCACCATTCCCAGCTACACTGGCCGTGGTACCTCGGTAGCGGCCCCCGCCCCCGCGTCGCGCAGCTTGGACGCGACTGGCCTCGACGAGTCGGACTCCAAGTCGTCTTGGTTCTTTGACATCCACGAGGATTCGCCCGAGCAGGAGATGACCAACCTCCTGCAGCACAGCACCTGCGTCCTGGATATCAGCTCCGACGAGGAGAGCGAAAGCCGCCTGCAGCAAGAACACGCCGAAGGCAAAGAAAACGTCCCCCCGGCCGACGATGTCTCCCAGACCAGCCGGCCCCGGGCGCTGAGGCAGGTCGCCCATGCCGATGCCATGATCATCGAGAAGGAGCGGAGCCCGCTCGGCGAGATGAACGCCAAAGAGTACTACGCAGAAGGCTGCGACGACGCCAGCGTGGTCATCGTCCCCGGCGACGACGAAGAGGAGCAGCTGCCAGCCATCAGCGAAGCAAGAGCTGGGCCCCGCGCACACGAGCTTGCCCATGGCGAGCGTGTGGCCCCGGGACCTATTGTCAAAGACGGAGCCAAGTCCGTGGATGAGCTCATGCAGAAGGTGGCGGAACCTGGGCCCGCCGCCGCCGTTCTGGCCCCTATCGAAGGCACGGGCGACAGCTTCGAGGTGTGGGAAAGCGGAAGTACGAAGGATGAAGGTGAAGGTGTGGCCGCTGGTTGACCGACAGTACGAAGAAAAAAGGCACATCTACGTGGGATGGAACGATTGACGAGCTTGCATGACGGGCCGACCTGATTCTATCTCTAATATACGTCTGGAGAGCTGTGATAGGAAAGGGAGTTTCGGGCGTCTGGTCAAGAGGCACACAAGGATAGGGTTGTTTGGCGTTGGCAGTACTGTTTGCTATGGGGGTTTTACACATGGATGGAGTCTGGATGGATTGGCTGTCTCAACATGAAGCGTTGCTCTGGCGTATTATGCCAACTGTCATTCTGTGTGCGCTCTACGAAGTGATGTCGCGTCGGACCACCTGCAAGACCAGGAGTAGTAGACGTCCTTTTCGCGTCGAGGCTCAGTGCCTTCCTTGCCTACCGACACTGCCCGAGACCGACCGCGTGGCCTCTGGTTGACGCCGCCTCGCGAGCGCCTCATGAGACACACATCTGGCATCCATAACCGGCGACGGGCTCAGCTCGCTTGATTCCCGCGGCGCCCAAGCAGCCGGCCGTGCCTGTCGTGCTTTTCCCGCCCACGCGTACCGGCGTGGTCGCGCGTGTCGCGAAAGCGGGGTACACGTGATGGATGGCCACTTAACGCGTCTGCAACCACCGCGCGACGTTCCCGCACACCGGGGCAGGCACGCGCTTCCCAAGGCGTCATAATGCCAATTGTGATGCGCGCCATCTGACGCCAACAAAACCTTGCCCAACCCAGTTTCCCGCCATCGCGTCCGAGGAGGTTTCTCGTCGTATCCCTTTCAGTACCTGGGACACCCGCCCAAGCCCCCCGCCCCGCGTCACCGCATCCAGCGAGGGCTTCGTGATCAGAAACCGCCGCCCCCCCCGCTCCCGAGGGGACCGAGTCTTCGCAGAACGCGACGCGTACGGGGGTGAGCAGAGGTCTCGCCGGCCAAGGGAATCGCGGCTGATCTTTCCAGGACCGGGCCCTGACTCGTCGGATACTTACGTCCACCCGAAGGCTTCCCCCCCTTCCCTTCCCCGCACGGAGTACATGGGTGGATAAGTGAGTAACCATTGGGATCGGCTGGTACCGGCGGCAACCCGTTTCCATTTTCGTTCCCGCAACCCGAAGTGTGTGTCGAGGGCGCTCGCGGGCTTTTGCTTTCTCCAGCGTCCGGCGCGGCGTCCGTTTCAAACCCTCCCCGGCCAAACCCACCCCTCCCCCTTGTGCGGCCCCGGAGCACTTTTTGCTTGGCCATGGCGTCCATCAACGACCTCGCCGCCGCCGCCACCATCGCCTCGTCGGCCGTGGCCCTGCAGTCCTCGCCCGCCGAGCCGCCGCCCGCGGCCCCGTCCCCCTCGCCGTCGCCCGCGGCGCCCCCGAGCCCGTCGGCGCCCGCGGCGGCGGCGGCGGCGGCGGCGCCGACGACGCCGCCGCCTCCCGCCCCGGCGACCCAGGAGGAGGAGACGACGCTGGGCTCGGCGACGGCGACGACGTCAACGCCGGTCCAGCCCACGCCGCCGCCGCCGCCGCCGCAGCCCACGCCGCCGCCGCCCCCGGCGTCCGCCGTCCTCGCGGCCCCGCAGATCTCGCCCCGGGACGCCGTGTCCGCGCAGTTCCCGGCGCCGCCGCCGCCCGCCGTGGCGCCCGCGGCCCCCGGCGTGGCGAGCGCGACGCCCAACGGCCCCGAGGAGGGCACCGACGACGGCGGCGCGCCCGCGAGGCGGCAGAAGCCCGTCCGCGGCGCCTTCGTTGTCTTCGAAGGCATGGACCGCGCCGGTAAGACGACGCAGGCCAAGCTGCTGCTGCAGCGGTGCATCGAGGAGGGCAAGGAGGTCAAGTTCATGCGCTTCCCCGGTAGGTCGTCCCCCACCCTTGCCGTGTGTCTCCCATGCGAGAATTCTGTCTTTCTGACGAGGCTTCGCCCTGTAGACAGGACGACGCCTATCGGCCAGATGATAGACGCCTACCTGCGCGGTCAGACGGAGATTGAGGACCATGTCATTCACCTCCTTTTCAGTGCCAACCGCTGGGAAGCCCTGTAAGTTTTCGTCGGATTTCCCCGCCTTTCCCGTGCTGTTGCCCCCTCCTGGGAGGTGACTGGCATCCCCCCTAGCCCGTCCCCCCCCCCCCCCCCCCCATCCCCTTTTCCGTGCATGGCTCGTTCGGCACGGTCCTCCCCGGGGCGACGACTGACGCGGGAGCAGGAAAACGATCCATACGACGCTGGCGGCCGGCGTGTCCATCATCTGCGACCGCTACTACCACAGCGGCATCGTGTACAGCGCGGCCAAGCAGAACCCGGCGCTGCCGCTGTCGTGGGCCAAGGCGCCCGAGGTCGGGCTGCCGCGCCCGGACCTCGTCCTCTTCCTCGACCTCGACGAGCGCGTCGCCCGCGAGCGCGGCGGCTGGGGCGGCGAGGTCTACGAGAAGGGCGAGATGCAGCGCCGCGTCCGCGAGCTCTTCTGGGGCCTCAGCAAGGGCGACCTCGGCCTCGCCGGCCGCGAGCGCCGCGCCGCTTCGGCTGCCCCCCACCCCGGCGCCGGCCCCGCCCCCGACGGTGCCGCCGCTGTCGCCGCCGCCGACCCCCAGGGCGAGTTCCACCAGGAGAATGAGGACCTGCAAATCATCGACGCCGACCTCCCCGTCGAGGACCTCGCCGAAAAGGTCTGGGCCCACGTCCAGCCGCGGCTCGAGAGGGTCGAGAGGGGCGATATGGGCGCTACTGTCAGAACTGTGCATTGACGAGGGCAGCAAGGGTCGCTCGTCATGGTACCAAAGCGTGCCGGGCAAGGCCATACTTGCATTCTTTTTGGGCAACTGTCCCCGTATTACCCCCGATGACATGGCCCGGGTCGAATCTACCCGAGGCTGGTTCCAGCCCAAGCTAAGCGCCGAGTGGTGGAGCGTTACTGGGAAAGGAGCAGGCGATTCGCAGCAACAAGCATAGTATGTTCATCTATCTTAACTGGTATAGCCAGCGAAGTACGCATATGTAGAAAAAAAAACAAGGAAAGACAAAGAAACCGACACACAAGATGCTCCCCTCGACATTAACAAACCAGCCAAAGCAAGACGCCAACTACAAACCAGCCAAAGCAAAACGCCAACTGCAAACCAACCAAGGCAAGACGCCACCTACAGAAAACCCAGAAGAGAAAGAATGTGAGAGAATGCTGTCCTCCTAACTATCCCAGATAGCACCAAAGGCCGGGATGCCGCGCGTCTCGAGGCCGTAGACGACCTTCTTAGTAATCTTCTCGTTGGCGATGATGATGACGGCCTCGGCGCGGAAGCTGCGGGCGAGGTTGTAGCCCATGCGGACGAGGTCGGGGCGGCCGAGCAGCTTGGTGTCGTGGATGACGGCGTCGGGGATCTTGGCGTGGATGGCGTCGAGGAGGGGCCGGCCAAAGGTCTGCTCGGGGTTGGGCGTCGACCAGATCAGCTGGGTCGGGCAGCTGGGGGCCTGGATGTGGCCGAGGAGGGGGCCGATGCCGGAGCCCGTGGCGATGACGACGACGCGGTCGAACAGGGTGGCGATGCGCATGACACCGCACGTGGGCACACTGCGCACCCAGAGGTGCGTGGGCGGGTTCTGGATCACGTCCTTGGTCCAGTCGCCGGCGTTGGACACGACGAGCGAGTAGCCGGCGGGGCGGGCGCCGGCGGGCTCGGGCGCCGGGATCGTGGCAAACGAGTGCCACTCGGTCAGCGGCCGCCGGGAGATGCGCGTGAAACTACCGTTGACGGGTACGGTGTAGTCAAAGTGCAGCCGGACGGCGTGCGAGGAGAGCACCTCGGCGTCCACGCGGACCCGGCGCAGGAAGAGCCACGACATGGCGATGCTGCAGGTGGCCACGGCAAGCAGCCAGAGGGTCGGGGCGCGCGCACACGCGGCGCCGAGGGATTGCGAGGCTGGCTTCGCGTCGTTGATAGACAGCACCACTTGGACCCAGAAGAGGCCCAGCATCGTCCAGCCCAGAAAGCGGTGTACCCGCTCGAAGAGGTTGTGGTTGGCTTTGCGGATGGACGGCCACGCAAAGACAAACATGACGCAGAAGAAGGCGCTGAGAACCCACGAGATGACGGCGGCAGGCAGGGACGGTGGCGTCTGGCCGGCGCAGGTCTCGGGCAACACTTGACAGGCCACGCTTGAGACGTTGGAGGCCAACAGCCACGCCCCAGCGCACACGGCGGCACTCGAGTGCACGCCACCGAGGTGATAGACCTTGGCGCACTTCTTGCGGATCACCAGCGGCCACGATTTGGGGACCGAGCAGCAGACGGTGTAGAGGGCGTTGATGACAAAGTCCTGGCGGATCAGCACGGCGAGGACGAGGTTCATGGCCGTCAGGTTGGCGAGCCATTGTCTGTCGGCGCGCGTGGCGAAGATGGCGATCAGAGCACCGAGGTTACATAGGCCCACGACCGAGAACAAGAAGCGGTAGACAATGAAAATGCGGTACACCAAGCCCCTGTACGGCTTCCCCAGGCTCTTGGCGGGGACGTCGGCCGACAGATCGAGCTTCTCGTCGAGCGTGATGTCGGTACTGGCCGTTGTGACCGAACTCTTGAGACCGCCAGACGAGTCTGAGCCCGTCTCGGAAATGTTACTGGTGGACGTCTTGGCCCGTACGACAACAGCTTGCTCGATGGCGGGCTTTTCCGTGGCCGGGCTTTCGCACATAGCGCGAAGGCATTTCTTGTCGAGTTTGCCATTGCTGGTTTCGGGGAGCACCTCCAGAAGGTGGAAATGACTGGGGACGGCATAGTATGGCTGTCGCGTCTTGAGCTGCGCCCGGATGAGGGCCAGGTCGCAAGTTGCCGGCTCCAAGAAGCCGTGAATCTCTCCTTGGATCAGCAGGGCCACGGCTCTTGTGACTCCAGGACAGCTGTTGATGGATGCGGCAACGCCGTCGAGCTCGACTCGAAAGCCTTTTACCTTGACTTGGTCGTCAACGCGGCCCAGGATGTCCAGAACCCCGTCTTCTCTCCACCGGCCCAGGTCACCGGTGTTGTACATGAAGCTTCCGTCCTTGGCAAATACATCTGGCTTGTACCTCGCGGACGTTATCTCTGGGAGGCTGACGTAGCCCCGAGTGGTCCCGAGTCCGCCAGCCCACATGACGCCAGGCTCGCCAATCGGAAGGGGTCTCATGTCTTCGTCCAAGACATAAACGGCATTGTTTGGGGTGGGCGCCCCAATAGTCAAAGCACCCCCAGGGGTATGCTTGTGCATAGTGTTGACGATGGTCGTTTCCGTCGGCCCGCAGCAGTTGTAATAGGTGCCATGGGTGGCCCACAGGTCGGCGAGCTTCTGACCACTCGGCTCTCCGGCCGTAGCCACTGTCTTGATTTTGGGGTACATGGTTGGGCTGTATTTGGCGAGGATGCTTGGGGTGCATATGAGGACGTCGATCTCCTTGAGAGCCTGGTCCCAGTCGGAGCCACGCAGAACAAGTGTGCCTCCGTTGCAAAGGCAACCGAGGATCTCCCAGGCCGCCATGTCAAAGCTGATATTCAGCATGGAGCCCACGCACATACCAGGCTTGATTCCGAGATCCCCAGGCGAGTTGCAGATGAGATTGGCAACATTCCGGTGCAAGCAATCCACCCCTTTCGGCGCGCCGGTCGTGCCAGAGGTGTAAATGACATAGCAGCCAAGTTCGGCTCGGGCGAGGTCGACGAAAGCTTCCTCAAAGGGATAGCTGCTGTGCTCTCCGCCCAGATCATCGTGGTCATTGATAATAACCGTCGTACACGCCACATCGCTCAAGCTCGAGACCCGATACTCGGTCGAGGCGAGGCACAGGGCAATAGCACGGCCGCTCTGCTGCAGAACCACGCGGAGGACCGTCTCCGGAACGACGCCGCCGTCCAGGGGAACATATTGCGCACCACAGGCCAGAATGGCAAAGATGCCCACTAGCATCTCGATGCTGCGCTTGACCACGAGTGGCACCCGGTCGCCCGGCTGGACTCCGAGTTTCCGAAGACGGAGAGCGAGTCTCTTCGCCCGACTCGCCAGCTCGTGGTACGTGACGGTACGGGGCAGGGGGCCCGACAAGTCACGAGCGGCCACATGTTCAGGGTGGATTTTCGCGTGGTGGAAGAAGGCAGCCGTGACGGTGGGAAAGAGTGCGGGCTTTCGCAGGCCAAAACTGAAGCAAAAGGGGTCGGCAAGGTCGACAACAGGCGAGCCTTGGCGGCCGTTGGTAGGCCGGAGGCTTAGTTCCGTCGCTGACGACATAGACTCTGATCGGCAATGCCTTTAGACTTATTTTTGGGCGATGGTGTATGTAGGTATAAAAAGGGAACGGGAACAGGCTGCGCCGTGCGAGAGAGGAGACAGATTCGGGTTGGGTATTCCAAATAGCTCCAGAATAACCATCGCTTGAGGGTTGGCCGCTCCCCTTATATAACACCGTCGCCGCTGCTGACCGGCCTCGTCGTACATGTCCTTCCACGCAACGGCTTGGCGTTATACCGCCCACCATTCTCCCGAAGTGCCCAGGGTGCGACGACATCATTCATGGGCGTGTCCACAGCAACGCGGCTGGCCTCACACGGCCGGAGGCTTGGAGCCTGCTGCTGAACCCGGCCGCACCGAACAGGTAGCCCAAACTGGAACACGTGCGAGACAATGCCGACGGTCGACAGGCAGTTGACCAATTCGGAGCACGTCTCCTTGCCCCTTCAGGCTTCCTGCTGGCTGAGGGAGGCAGTGGTGATACTGCTACGCGGGCGCGGGCGCGGGGGGCGCATCTGCAGGTGGCCGGCCGCCCCTCCCTCGCCCGGCACGGCCCATGATGCCAACACGCGGAGACGAGGTCGACAGGACAAGGGAATTGGAGGAAGAATTCCCAAACCCTGGTGGCCTCCACCGAGACTGACGATACAGGCGGGCCCCGAAACGGAAGGGTCGGCCGACGGAGCAGCGCTGCGCGGTTGGAATGGGAAGTTCGTGGGCGGGTTGGGCAGCCGGCCGGCCGTGGGCGGCATCCTTTCCTTTCATCGACACGGGAGACCATCAACCGAGAAGCGGCGGCGGCCGACCATACTTGCCTATGCATCGCAAACCGGTTTCCGGCCCAGACTGCCACGGTTCGCGCATGGGCTGCGACCTGACGCGCCGCGTTGTCGCCAATGTCGTCTGCCGCCGGCGCCTCGAGGGATGGATGGGGATGTCCCCAAGGAGGGGGACGATCGATGATGGTGGGATTGCGTGCCGATGTAGGTGGCCAAGGTAACCAACCTTCTTGCCGCCCATCCACGGATGGACATGCACTCGTCCATGGAAGGTGCTTGCTTTTCCCCCAATGCGACCTTCCGGATTGCAACTTCCTGCATCTTTTGCCGGGGCGACCTAATTTGCAACTACCGTGTCCCTACTTGAGGCAGTGGAGGTTTCCCATGTGACGACACCACAGCAGCAACAGCAGCAACAGCAGCAGAACGGCAGCGGCGGCGGCAGTCGCAGCGAGAGCCTATTACTTGCGCCTTCCCATTCTCCATGTGGGACATTTTTGATATGTACCTACTTACGCAGGAAAGCGCCACGTGCCCTGCCTCTCATCCGCCATAAAAGGCAGGAAGACTCCACGTGGAGCTGGAACTCCCGTGACGGTACGTCGGCTCGTTACTGCGATCTCGCCGGGCTTGGCAATCCCGACGACCTCACCATGGCCTCGGGGCATCCTGGAAATCGACCGGCCAGCATCACCACCCACTCGCACTCGCAAATCTTCCCCCAAAACAGTGCCATGGACCAGAGCTCCCGGCTGGGCGGCCGCTTCTTCCAGCCTTCCTGGCCCTCGACCATCGCCGATTACGAAGGGGAGAAAGCCAACGACCGCCAACGGCCGAGCCTAATCCCAGCCAGCCGAGGCGGCTATGCAGGGCAGGGCCCACGCTCCCATGTCGAAG
Organism: Nigrospora osmanthi; assembly: GCA_029489945.1. Lineage (NCBI taxonomy): Eukaryota > Fungi > Ascomycota > Sordariomycetes > Amphisphaeriales > Apiosporaceae > Nigrospora > Nigrospora osmanthi. The sequence goes on along the minus strand of CP120503.1, from coordinate 841,658 downwards.
GAGGGCATGGCATGGCGGCGTTACAGCTCAACCGGGAGCAGTCGGCCGTGATCCTCCAATTGATGATCTATGGTTTTCACGGTCGGAGCGAACCTGGCCCTGCCCAACGTCCTACCGCCGAGAATCGAGACCAGGGAGCCCAGTGACGATCAACGCCTGCGCGGATCATGTTGGGCAACCCGGAGACCAGCCCCAGAAATAGCCGGCGGGATGGAGATGCAAGGTCTCGATTTCTCCGGTTATGGCTCGGTAGCATCTCCGCGACAATGCTCTCTGTCAGGTCTTGCTAAGCAGACTGCGTCCTGCCCATGCCCGGTATTGAATACGGTCCCACCGGGGACGACCTTGACGCGGCACTGTCACCCCAAGCACCATTGCGGCCTCCATGCCCCTCCGCCCCCGGGTACCCAAAATGGATGATATCGTCAGCTCGGCCGACCTGCTTTGGTCCGAAGAAAGAAAAAGAAAAACACCCGTCTGCCGTGCACGCTCACGTCACTGCGCGTCTGCTCCGCATCCCAACCGCCTGATGCAGGATCACTCGGCCGAAGAACCTAAGCGGGTTAGCTGCCTTGCGTGCCTAACCAGCAATGGGTCAACAACACGGCCGGTACGCCTGCACGATGGGCCGCGTGAGAACCCACGGTCTGCGCTGATTGGATGACAACCATAACCGGGCGGCCCTGGGACCGACGGCCAGGCCTTCACATGTGCCGGCGTGTGGGGATAGTGATGGTGATGGCACCCGCGGGAACAGACGTCCATGGTGTTGCGTCTGCGGTGGGATAATCTCTACCGTTGGCAGCTGGAACTCACAACACGCACGTTCTCAGCAGATCAGCGGTCGCTCCGGGGGAACACGAAGGTGAACATCAGCATTCTTGTGAGCCAAAGATGGGCATTGTGGCCGCGCCGGCTGGAACAGCCGGCGGAGGGATTCGCGTGGCTTACGACTGGGGCATTGGTGGCGCCTTCCTGCGTGGCCTCGTGCCTCTCTCGCCGTTTGGCGACAATGCTGGGCGTCGAAAAGGCACGCGTCGCCGACTACTGGCACCCCGGCTTTTCCGGCCGCACCAATGAGACAACACGCGGCTGCAACTCGGCCCGTTGATCTCTCGCGCAGGGCGGGTCTGCGACAAGTGTCTTGTCTTTCAACGGCACGCACGCCTTTACAAACGCCACTTGGGTCGACCTTTTGAATCTACTGACTGTCATGGACCACCTCTAGAATCTGACGGTCGCCGACGACCAAACGAAGTGGCCTCAGGCCTCGCAGCCGGTCTCTACTTGGCTGTCCTGACACGTCAAATTGCCCTCTCACAGGCGCTCCCTTGAAAGCCAACAACCACCCCCCAGTTTGCTGGTCAACACCATCGCGGCGGAGTGTACGACCTTGTGCGCTATCAGGTCCAGCTCTCAAGTGAACCTGGATTTTCAGTAAGATGCTTACTACCGGTTTATTTCTAGAATGATGCCACCACGTCTTACCGTGCTCCCTCAAATTCAGGGACCCAGTCTCCCTGTATGATGGTCAGCGGCACGCAACCGAGGGAGGCGCCTCCTAAAACCTAGCACATTCGGCCCGGCATTCTGCGTGTTACCTGACGCGAGGCTGTGCTGTATGCGGTTTACTGGCGCGTTACAACAGGTACAAGGGAAAAGAGGGTTCAGCCATCTCAGCGAGTTAACTGAGCCTCGCCTTACGAACTGGCGAATCCCTGCGAAAACACAAGATCCATGGCCCTGAATCTCAGGGTTCATCAAGCTACTTGGCAAGGCCCAAAGACCAATCATGGTCTATTACTCGCCAAGTCGCGCCGTGCCCGAGTGGAAAAAGAAGAAGTAGAATTCGCGGGTATGTCCATGATTCTACCCCCCTCTGTTCGGGAGCTTCTTTGCCTTCACGGGGACATTTGAGGTAGACGGAACCGACACAGCCGGTACTGCACGGCATGGCAGAAGCCACTCACGTATTCTCCGCCTCAAAAGCGTTGGTCCCGACGCTGAGACATTGATTCAGGCCCAGCGCCACACAGCCGGGGCAGCCGTCACCTGGCGCCCTTCAGGAGTGCCAAGGTGGCCGTGGCGTCGTCTGCTAAGCCGAGCCTCATAGTCGTACACTTTCCAGTGTAAGCCGAGGCTTGAGGCGCGCCCCACGAGCAACGTGAATCCATTGAGCAACTCCGGGCAAGGCGTCGCATGGCGGGGCTTTTCTTTCTTGCGTACGACCCCAGAAAACTCCGCCAAAAACCAACAGATGTAACGTCGTCAGGTTAAATGGAGCGTTGTACAATGCAGGAACATTTTGTCCCACGTCCCCGGGCTATTAATAACATCAAGGTGGGGGGTGAGGAGAAGGGTCGTCGTCCCTGTCGACCTTTCGCAAGCGGGAGATGGAATGAGAAAGCAGCCAAGCACAAGGGGCCCAACTTGGATAGTTAGTTCACCGGTAGCCCGGATAATACACGAGGCTCTATAGGTGGGATTAATAATAGAAAAAAGTTGGCAAGAAGCATTGCGCTGGGTACTAAGAAAAAAAGGGGGCATCAAGTGCCCAGGGCTCTGGGCAGAGTTATAAAAATACAAAAACCGATCAAATTCCAAAGGAGACCAGCTTCTGGGCGGCGCCCGCCGTGTCGTTGTAGCAAAGCTGGCCGGTCTGCAGGGTCAGCCAGCTCTGCTGGCCCGTAACATACCACGCGTCGCTGCCGACGGCGGTCGGGGCCCACAAGACGCCGTACGGGTCGACGCGCTTCTTGATATCGAGCAGGCGCAGGTAGTTGTCGTAGCCGTAGAAGGCGTCCTTGAACTGGGGGTCCATGACGTCGGCCTCGTTGAGGTAGGTGCCGCCGCCGGGCGTGAGGCTGCGCAGGCGCTCGGTCCAGTCGCCCGTGATCTTGACGTTGACGCGCTCGACCTCGGCGGGGCTCGCGTCGGCGTCCCAGATGGTGCCGATGATGGCGAACATGTAGGCGCTGCGCCAGGCCGGGGTCACGGCGCTCGCGGGCGTGCCGTCGGGCGCCGCGCCGTTGACGCAGTAGAAGATGAGCGAGGAGCCCTCGCGGACGATCTCCTCGATGAAGGACATGGTGTCGATGAGCAGGCTGGGGTTGACCCAGTTCTCCTTGGGGAACAGGCGCGACGCCGTGCGCACCGTCGGGTTGCCGACCACGTCGGTCGGGAAGTGCGTGTTGTACGTCTCGAGGAAGTTGTCGTGTTCGAAGAAGGCCGGCTCGACGGGAAAGCCCACCTGCTTCCACTCGGCCAGCAGCGGCGCCACCAGGCTCTTGAACTCGTCGATCTTCATGCCCGGGATGATCCACGGCGACATGGTCCAGGTGAAGCTGTCGGCGCCGGCCGGAAAGAGGGTGGCGTAGGCATAGCTTCCGGCGTCGGCGAAGCCGGGGAATTGGCGGAAGTAGGCCTTGAGAGCCGCGAACATGACGTCGTTACTGATGGTTCCGTCGGGACCCGAGGTGATTTCAAAAGTCATGCCTGCGAATGGTCAGTAAAACGTCGTATTTCTAGGGTCGGGCGTCAGGCGTACCGGAAAAGACCATCTTGGGGTAGACCTTAACCGTCATGGACGTAACGACGCCAAAAGTCGCACCTCCGCCGCCACGGAGCGCCCAGAAAAGTTCCGCGTTGTTCTTCTCGTCGGCCGTCTGGAACCGGCCGTCGGGAGTCACCACATCAATGCTGAGGACTTGGTCTGCAGCCAAGCCGTACTTGCCCGTCATGGGCGACAGGCCACCACCAGCTGTATAACCGCCGGCAACTCCCACAGTCTGTGATTTCCTTGTTAAGCTGGGGCCTGGATGCCTCTGCAAAAGGGGGAGAACGTACCCTGCCTTCGCCACTGAGGGCCGTGACGCCGAACTTGTTGGCGGCCTCGTAGAGCTCGATACCTTCCACACCGGCGCCCATCTTGATGGCGGTTCCCGTATAAGAGCTGGATGGTGAGCTGTAGGCCGGAATAAAGTCGATGTCTTTCAAGTTGTGGGTCCAGATGGAGAGCGACCCGGCACCCGTCGACTTGCCCAAGAAGTCGTGGCCCGTGTTACGAATGACTAGACGGATGCCGGTGTTGCGGGCAAAGTTCATAGCAATTTGGACGTCAGACACCTTGGTCACCTTGACCGAGTGGACGGGGTAGCCGCCGAGCTCGCAGGTCCCCTTGGCGGCGTTCTGGGGCAGGCAAGTAGCACCCTGGAACAACGGCCACATGACGGACGTCGGGTCCCCCGTGCTATCTCGGTCAGCGTGAATTCGGGCTGATGACAAGGGACCTTTCTTACTGCATGCTCGAGTCGGACCAGTTGTCGGTCAGTTTTTGGCACTGGGCCGCATCGTAGTGCTCGCCTGGGTAACAGACGGCACCAATGGGCACCGTGTTGATGAGGTTGCCTCCAGTAAGAAGGTTGAGGGTATTCCAAGTTTCCTCCGTGGGCCACGCATTATCGGTGGGCATGACCTTGCAGGTCGAAGCCTGGGGATAGGAACCCCCCGTAAAACCAAAGAGAGTGGCATTGGTTAATTGCAGCTGGGTCAAGTTGGCAATGACCGAGTCCGTGAGCTGGTAAGCCTCGGGGCTATCGCCTTTGCCCGGAACTGTTTCGTAGGCTGGCGAGATATTGGAAAGATCGGCAGCTGGAGGCCAATGTTAGGAGACCAAGGCTTGAACTGGACAAATCTGCCGTTATGACTTACCGACCGGCCTGCCGCTGATGAAGACGCTCTGCGAAGAGACAACCTGCACACAGGGCAAAACCGCCGCGGCTAGAAGGTGAGGGAAAAGGGGGCCCATGACTACTCCGACGACGGGGTAATGAATGTTTTGAACGAATGACTGTCCCGAGACGGGAAATGAGTGACAAAGGCCGCGGCCGTGAGTGATGGAGGTGGAATACTGGAGAGGCACCAGATGGAGAGGAAAGTGAGTTCTCAGCACGGGTGGGCGGGATCAAGGAATATGAATAGTCACAGCACGATGCATGAACGATCGGAGGGTGGTGCCGGATCGTCTGGTTCCCGTCGAGGTGACCGGATTGGGCTTGTCGGCTGGCAGGGTGCCTCGAAGCTGCGAGGGCTCATTGACTGTGCGACCCGGTTTCCAGATCCATATGCCACACCGTCGGCCGGGTGTCTAGGTGGTACCCAAGACCAACACGCCGACGAGTCACACCCGGGGTTCGGGGGGTTTCCCGGTGCGCATCTCTCCCTGGCCCCGTAACGTACAAACATACGGCGATGCAGGTATACAATGGGTCTGTGCGATGTCCTGGCCCTGCCGCTTTTCCCATCTGGATAGGGCCGTAAGGTTGCCTATCTCCCAACGGCTATGCGTCAGGAAGACGGACGGGTAAGTGAGTTATGATACGTATAAGCGTGGCCGAGGCAGACGAGGCGCACGGCCTTTGCACGGCGCGGCGTGGGGGGGAAACGGATGGAGTTGATCGGAGCCGTTCTCTCGCAAAATTGTGTTGAACTACTCTTAGATTGTGAGGGTGTATCGGATGTCACCATAGCCCCCGGCCGTGCGGAAGGCAGCGGGTCCGGCCCATTGGGGGCGATCCGAGCGGTGGGAAAGAGGGTCTGTCGCGTGGCCAAGGGCGGGCATGGACTGAAGCGAGGACCGTGAGCTTTCTCCTCGTAGCTGTGGCTCCGGATCTCGGTTCGTTCAGGGCTCAGGGCGTGGCCCGGGCAGCGGAGAAAGACGGCTCGCTCCCACAACTCGCTTAACCAACCGCCTGCGAAACTGGGGACGTACTCCGTACTGAGGGAGGGTGTCTTCTCGAGTTGGCGATAGGGGAATGCCGGCGAGTCTCTCAAGCAAACGGACTTCCATGGTCGGGAACTGGTACTTGACCCACCAAGGACATCCGTCTCAAGAGCAGCTCCAGGGCCAGGACCGGGCTGGTTGTCAGCTCACATCCACACGCTCCGAGGATGCAGCATGGGCCAATTAGAGTATTCTGTCAATCGGGCACCGGCAGTCAAGGGTTGTTCAGTTGTTTTCAATGGGGCCACAATACCGGCAGGAAAACCTATCGCGCGTCCGTGCAAACTGGGGGCTGAGCCGCCGATCTTGGTAGGGTGATGAGGTGACGGAGTGGAGTGCAACGCTATGACAGGTAGAGGCGAAATTAAGGATGAAGGGCAGCTGTTGGAAGGCAATGACGAAGCCTGAACTGGTTTCCCAATCCGTCATCCCTTTGGCGTTGAGCCGCTGGTGTCATGCACCACCAGGTTGCAATCACCATGCCGTGAAACTGCTTGGTACGGACAGGTCGTCAGAAGGCGTTCGGTGATATGAGGTAGCCCGGTTGGCGACGTCACCATGCCAGGCACCCGATCCAAAGCTCGACGCTCCCTGGACGAGTGCAATAGCAGGCGGTGGTTTCCCCGGTCTTGTGGTGGTGGTGGTGTAGGGTAGACGGGGTGGTGTATAGTCGGTAGGTTATCGTAACTCAGGTGGCTGTCGTTGACACGAAGGGCATCATCCAATGCACCTACGACGTACGGAAGTACTTCCTCCCTTGGTGCCTTCCAGACTAGCAGTCGTTGCACGCTCAGTCGCGATACATGTACACACACATAAGTACACAACCAGGTTTAGGAAGGAAGGCACCCCGGTCAAATCCTGTTAAGAGGTACTTAGGTACCTAGATAGGGTACCTATAGTATCCCAATGTACCTCTTACCCAGGTTTTGAACCCGCAATGGATCATGGTGAGATCCATTCCTCCCATTCCTATCCCTTTCGGGCAGTGCAAATGGGATGAAATCGCCCTGAACCGCCACGTGAAAACATCGGACGACCCCTAAGAAAACGACAAGAAGCAAAGAAAAGAAAAAACATGTCGGCCCAGGGCTGCCCGCCATATGCATATTCTCCGAGCTGCAAGTGCTGCTGCCCCCCATGCCCGACAGGCAAAACCAGGGCACGTCAGGAACGCGGTGGCGTGCCAAGCCGTGGTATCCAGCAACAGGTTACACTACATTAAACGAAACGAGGCCCCTGAAAGCCCAAACGACTATTGCGATTGGCTCAACACAAGGTTGTCGCCGCGCGCGGGGGGCCCATCCAACGCTCACCTCTGGTTACCATAGCGCACAGCAAGTGCGCGATGGAGGCTGAACGGCCAACCTGGGAACTCGCGCGCTCGCGGACGACATCCTCCAGGGCTTGGCGGCCTGGCCATCAGAAATCCGGACGCCGGCGGGACATTTGTCGACTGGGCAGCCCGAGAGCCCGTGTTGTGGTGGGTAAATCAGACAGACAGCAGGGGCTGCTCCTCTCGCTGCGGATTGCGGCCGCACGAGGCCGAGCCTCGCTGGGTCGCACAACCCGGGGGGGACGAAAAAGATCGACATCCATGTCCGTTCAGCATTGTACTCTCCCGGAGCGGAGACCTGGGCCATGAAGGGCCTTCCAAACCGGTGGGCGACTGCAACGTTGGAGGGATGCGATGTTTGCCCCGCCGCCCGTGCCGTCTTTCGGTTATTGTCCTCCTGGATGTGACTCTCCGACGGGTCGCCGGCGACTTTGCCTCCCTTCTCGACCTTTGAGATCCCGCCGCCCCGTTCAACACCACTGGCCCTCCCTCGCCGGGCGGATATAACACGGCAAAGCTGGCATTTGCTGAGCGATTTGGTCCTGTTGTTCGGTTTCTGTAGGACTCCCTGTTGCCTGCTTCACCCTCGAGTGCCTTGGTGGCCTTTGCAAGTTGACAAGCCTCGCCACGTCGTCCGAATTCGTCCTCCCCAAAGCACCCCAGAACACAGGCTTCGGCTGCATCGTCAAGATGGCCGCTTTTGACGGGATACCTCAGACGCCCGACGTCCTGAGCATCCCAACCCCGCCTCAGCAGGCCGCGGCTCTCTTCATCGTCTTCTTTTTCACCGCTCTCGCTTTCGTCGCCTTCTCGCTGCGGGTATGGACGCGGCTTCGAGTGACAGGCCGATGGGGCCTTGATGACACCCTCATCGTCCCTGCCGAAGTCCTCTCGTTACTCATGTGTCCGCCATTCTATCTTTGTAAGTTACCCGTACCCCACGAGGCTGCGTAACTTGGGCTGACCGTGGCACTCGCCGTTAGACGTCAAGCTTGGATACTTCGGTTGGAGGGCGCAGGATGTACCGCTGGACGTCGACCCTTCTCCCGGTCTTTGGTGGTTTTATCTGTCTCAGATCTTCTACAACCCGATTCTGGCCCTGGTGAAATGCTCTGTCTTGGTGTTCCTCCTCCGCCTGGGGAGCCAGGCCAAGGCCGTCCGCTGGTCTTGCTACGGTCTGATCACATTCACCTCCCTGCAGGCCGTGGCCATCTTCTTTGGCGTCCTCTTCCAGTGCGTGCCCATCGAAGCCAACTGGAATATGGAGGCGAAGGCCGGGGCCAAGTGCATTGACAACGCGTTCCACATTACCATTTCCAGCATCACCATCTTGACGGATATCCTGGTGGTCGCGCTGCCGTTCTATGTGTTCCTGGGGCTGAAGATGCGCAAGGCGACCAAGATCGCCTTGATCTGTGTTTTCGCCCTCGGTGGAGTGTAAGTTTGCCCGGGCCCATACAGCCACGGCAAGCGTTGGGGGACCCAAACTGACAGCGCATCGCATGCTAGTGTGACGATTATCAGCATCATCCGCATCGCGGGCCTGATCCAGCTTTTCTACTTCCCCCAAGTCGACGCCGGGGACCCCTACTACGATATCAAGATGACCCTGTCCGTTGTCGAGGTCAACACGGCCATTGTGACGGCGTGCGCGCCGGCGCTGCGCCCCCTTGTCCGCGCCGTCTTCCCCTCCGCCTTCGGCTCCAACGACGAAACCGAGGAGGCGCCGAGCGGGTACGCCGGGTACGGCGGCTCCCACGGCTACCCGCGGAAGCGCGGCCTGTCGCACGCGCGCCAACACTCGGTGACGACGCAGTCCGCCAAAGCCAACATCGCCCTCAAGTCGCTGCGCGGCATGGACCCGCCGGCAGGCCACATGGAAGTGCGCGGAACATCGCCGACCGGCTCCGAGGAGGCCATTATGACGTACAACGGCATCATACGGACTATGGATATACAAGTGCAGTACGGAAACGCGCATCTCCAACGCCAGGCCAGCAGAAAGGGCGAGAAGGAACGGTGGTAGTTCGGCGGACCGCCCATGCGCCATGCGCCAACGATTTTCATGTGTATTATTATCATCATCACCTACGTCGGCTTTCTACGCCAGCGTTTTCTTTCACCTAATTTCAAACCAAGTTCATTTACCATATTGTGCTGCTCGCTTCCCCTCTCCGGCTAATTTGATCAGTTTCACGAGATTCCGAAGTCCCTCGTCTCGACTTCGGTCCAAAAAAAAGGGGGGGCATAGTTTTCCAGAGCTTTTCGATTTCAGACTGTCTTTCCGAGTTCATTAGTTCCTTACCCACCATACTGAAAGGGGTCGAGTGCTTGGCACATAGCCACGCCACTGGCCTACTTCAGGCCACGCCGTAACTGTCTGCCAGGCGTTTGGCGTAGCTGCTCCCGTTCCACAAGTCCTCCTCGCCGTCGGTGCGCAGCGTCGGGAAGCCGACCTGCTCGATGGCAAAGCTGGCGGCGACGTGGCCGTGGGCACAGGCCCGTACGAGGTCCCCCGAGCCCTCGAGGGCGACGGCAAAGGCCCCGAGGAACGCGTTGCCGCCGCCGGTGGCATCCACGACCTTGTCCGCGCCGGCGTGGACCGGCGGGAGCCACAGCGCATGCTGCGCGGACGCGAGGAAACTGCCGCGCTCGGCGGCGCGGACCACGACGGCCCGGGGGTGGCGGGACGGGCGCGGGGCCGCCGCGGTCATGGCGTCCAGCAGCCGGGCGGCGCACCGCTCGATGGCGTCCCCCTCCGCCGGGGCCCGGGGGGGCGTCTCGCCGAACAGGCCGAGGAGCTCGAGGTGGTTGGGCGAGAAGACGTCGACGAGACGGCACGCCGCGAGGTGCTGGGGGAGGAAGGCGGGCCGGCACTCGGCCGGGAAGGGCTCCCACACGAGCAGCGGCCGCTCGCCGACGCCCGCCTGGCGGCGCAGCTGCAGGAGCCGCGGGGCCTGGGCCGCCAGGTCGTCGGGTGGGAGCAGCCAGTGGAACGCGCGGGCGGCCAGCAGGCGGGCGGGCAGCATGTCGGGCATGGGCCGCAGCGGCGGCGTCAGGTAGCGAAAGCTCTTGTCTGCAAAAGCGGGCGGGCTTTTCAGCCGCGCCGTCGCGGGAATGGGGGGCGGTCCGCCGTGATCGGCCCGCCGCCAAAGAGGGGAGAAAGGGGGGGGGGGAGGGACGCTTACGGAGGAAGGCGGCATCGTGATACTCGAGCAGGCCGCGGGTCGACGGGCGCGTCGGGGCGCAGGCGTGCTCGACGCTCACGCCCAGGCCGCGCAGCCGCGCCAGCACCGCGGGGGGGAAGTCGTAGCCGGCGACGACGAAGCAGCCGACGGCGGCGCGCGCATCGCGGGACCGCGGGGTCGCCAGCCGCGCGCCCAGCGTCGCGTAGGCGGCCGAGCCGCCGACGTGGTGCCGCGTCTCGCCGTGGGGGAGGCGCAGCTCGTCCAGCACCAGCACCCCGAGCGAGAGGAACCGGACGGGGTCCGGATGGCCGTTCGTGGGACCGTGGGAAGAAGAAGAAGAAGAAGAAGCCATGATGGCGCGGGAATGGGTCCGCTTGGAGTGGGGGGGGGGGGTGATGAGAGAACCCGACAAGCGGCCCCCAGCCGTCCGATGGTGGTCGTACATGATGTGCCTGCTATTGGGTGGCCCGGAGCTTAACAGGTTGTTAGCCCCCCCAGGGGCTACAAAATGCCCTTTCTCGTACATCAATGCCAACCATCTACTCTACGTGCCATGGACCAATCCGATGTAGCCAGGGAATGCCCCCCCCGCACTGCAGCCTATACTATGTACGATGCACGCTTCAGTCCAATTCGGACCGATCCCCCGCGCGGCCGGGCGAGGCCGGCGCGCATCAGGTTTGCCTTTTTATGGAAGGCTTGCCGGCATCCGTCCGCTTGGCGTAGCCGGGGGAGGTCGGGGGAGGGGGGGGGGCCAGTGAGAAGGCATGTCGACGACACATGGTTGGACTACTGGGTTCTACCCCCTTGGGGGCTTTCTTCGTCGTCATCGTCGTCGTCGTGTTTCGGCAGGCGATCCCAAGCCAGGACCGTGGGGGGGCGCCAAACTCAACACCATATGGGTGTCGCCCCCCTCATTCGCTGCATCTTTGTCCGTTCATGCCTCACGCCTCTCGTATCGTTCATGCGTGCGGCGCGTGTCCTGCTGCCCCGTCTATCCCCTCCCTCAAATACTTCTTTACCCCCCTCCCCCCATGCCATGGCCCGCCGCGAGGGAAAAGACCAGCACGATGCCGGCCCAGTACCCTCCTTTCCCCTCCCCCCGTGCACCGCCCCTCCCACAACCTCCGATAGGCGCTGGTTTCCGCTCCGTCGCGCCGTCATGGTGCTCGGTGGCGTGCTCGCCGTCGTCGTCTTCTTTGCCGCCTCGTCTCTTCAGCGCACCACTCCCACACGGCGGCAGCCCGGCTACCCGGTCGACAGGTTCTCGGCTCCTTTAGAGTTCCGAGCCGACGGCACGTTTCAGCTTTCGATTCTGGAGGACCTCCACTTCGGCGAGAGTGAGTGATCCTCCCCCTCCCCTCTTCCCCGTCCGTCGCTGTCCGTCAGGCTTTTTCACCTGAACAAAGTCCACTGACGCCGGCATCGCGCGCGCGCGCGCGCGCGCTCCCTCTCTCTCTCTCCAGATTCCTGGGACGCGTGGGGCCCGCAGCAGGACCTCCAGTCGGTCCGGGCCATGGAGCGGATCCTGGACCGGGAGGCGCCGGACCTGGTGGTGCTGAACGGCGACCTCGTCACGGGCGAGAACGTCTTCCTCGAGAACGGCACGCGCTACGTCGACGCCGTCGTGGGCCCGCTCGTCGCGCGCGGCCTGCCCTGGGCGTCGGCCTACGGCAACCACGACCACAGCTACAACGTGACGGGCGCCGCCCTGCTCGCCCGCGAGCGCCGCTGGCCCCACGCCCGCACCCGGCGCCTGGCGCCCGGCCCCGACGCCGGCGTCTCCAACTACTACCTGCCCGTCCACGCGCCGGGCTGCCGCCGCGCCGCGCCCGCCTGCGCCCCCGAGCTGCTCCTCTGGTTCTTCGACAGCCGCGGCGGCTTCCGCTACCGGGAGACGGGGCCCGACGGCGCCCCCGTCGGCCAGCCCAACTGGGTCGACGCCGGCGTCGTCGACTGGTTCCAGCGGACGCAGGCCGAGCTCCGGCGCCGGCACCGGAGGCTCATCCCCTCGCTGGCCTTCGTCCACATCCCCCCCAACGCCTCCCTGGCCCTGCAGGAGGCCGGCGTGAACCCCCGCCGCCAGCCCGGCGTCGACGACGACGCGCCGCTGGCCCAGCAGGCGCAGGGCTGGTGTCCCGACGGCCGGAACGACGGCAGCTGCCGGTACGGCGGCCAGGACGTCCCCTTCATGCGGGCCGTCGCGACGGCGCCCGGCCTCATGGCCCTGTTCTCGGGCCACGACCACGGCGACACCTGGTGCCACAAGTGGGACGCCCTGTTGCCCGGCATGACGGTCCGGGGCCGCGGCCTCCACCTCTGCTTCGGCCAGCACACGGGCTACGGCGGCTACGGCAACTGGGTGCGCGGGTCGCGCCAGGTCCTCATCACCCGGTCCAAGCTCGAGAGCCGCGTCGTCGACACCTGGATTCGGCTCGAAACCGGCCACGTCGTGGGCAACGTCTCCCTGAATGCCACGTACGGGCACGACCGCTACCCCGCCACGCCCAACGACAAGACCTACTGCCCGACTTGCGACTACGCCAAAGTGACACCCATGAAGCGGCGAAACCGTGTGCGCCGTCCGATCAAGCTGCCAGTCCCTTGGTAGGATCCAACCCGAGGCTCTGGGCGCATCCGCCTACGCTGCGTCCAAGCCTCCGAGGACAGTTCGGGGGCAGGGCATTCTTTTTCTTGACTACAAACTTATTCTTAGATTCATTTTCCTCCCTTGTAGCGTGTCCACTATGGAGAACCCCTAATACATACTCCGCCCGTATTGTTTTCCATCGAGGGTGTCGTTAGTAACGGCGAGAGACAAACAAGACCGGTATCTGCGCCCCAAAAATGCCATAGACCCATCTGTTTTGGGCCCCCGTCACGGGGCAGGTTGGGAAATAGTCGGAAGGTGCGCTTGTGAGAACAGGCGACATCAGTAATAAGGAACGGTCTGCTGGCAACAGTCGAACACCACCTTAATTTTGACGCCCCCTCGGCCAAGCGACTGCATCAGCTGCTCCATGTCTTGCACTTCTTGCTGCCAACCCTGACAGCATCGACAGCACGTTGGGGGGACGGCGGCATTGGGGTTGAGGTGTCGTTGGTGGTGCTGGACGATTTGCTCGGCGTCCACGTACCCGGCCGTCCCGTGGCGCTCCAGCGCGTCGGGCGGCATGCACACGCGGCCCGGGGCGCAGACGATCAGCAACGTCTGCAGGCCGTCCATCATGCGGAAGACGTCGTGGTCGGGCGCAGCGATGTGGGCGCCGTAGTAGTAGAGCGCGAGGGTGCGGATGTGGGCAGGCCACGAGCCGGCGGCCGGCGGCGTCGGGCGCACGCGGTGGACGCCGCCGGTGAGGAAGCGCAGCTTGCCCTCGCGGGCGTGGCTGGAGTTCTCGAAAACGAAGACGTCGTCACGGAAGTTGACCCAAGCGTGCGTGGCCGTGACACTGCGTGGGTGCGAAAAGCCCTGGCCCCGGCCCAGCGCCACGTTGACGGCGGTGGCGCGGCGGCGCGCCGCCACGGCCGGCGAAGCGGCGGACCCTTGGTGCAGCACTGAACGCACGCGCCCCGTGAACCGGATCTTGACTTCGCTTGGATCCATCGGGTCGTGATCCGCGTCCGCCGCCGTCCGTCCTTTCGCGCGCTCGAACGTCCCCGTCGCCGGGTTGTACGCCGCGTGATATCGCCCGTGCCGTGACAGTCGGAAGTAGTGCCGCAGAGTTCCCCGGTCCTGCCGGTAGTGCCGCCACACCATTTCCTGGAGCTCCGGTGGCAGCCTGGAAAAGTGATGGAACGTGTCGGTCATCGTTTCTGCTGCCATTTTCTCCTTTTCTCCCTCTCTCTTCTGCAGATACGAAAATCGGCCACCATGATCACGGCTATAGGGGGAGTTTTATATCCCAATGACCTTAAGCCATCTTTGTTGTTGCCTTGCTTGGAGCCTCCCTTCCTGTATCATAGCCTCGGGTGTGCAGGACAAAAGTTCCATGTGCTACCAGAGCACAGGGCCCTTTGTTGGCATGGCTGGCATTGCGATCCTGCTACCAACATCAACAAAGCCCTAGGCCAGGGTGCGCTTTCTCGAAGAAGCGAGTTAGTAGGCAAACCACCAACACTTTGTGTTGGTACACCTTGCCACCGTAGACCTCTCACACTTAGAGCATCAAGAAGAGCATAGGGAATTGGGAAACGTAGCCGAAAGTCCATGGAATGAACGTAGTCGTCATCGGGTATACTTGGTGGCTAAAATATGAAAAAGGAAATCGAGGCAGAAGTGGAAGGGGAAGAAAGGAGGAAGGAGGAAGAAACCGCTAAATCAGGATATGTACTAGTCTTCATATATACAAGAATGTGGTAGAAAGGGCGTTGCCTCGACTTATTCTTTGACCGGGGACAAGGGCGACGGGGGTGACGAGGGCCGTGACTTGCCACCACGCGACGGCGGTTCGGCGCTCAACTCGTAGAGTGCAGGCGTGCCCGGCAGTTCGGGGGCCATGTAGGGGTGCGACGTCATTTCTACGCGTGGCTTCTCGTTCACGGGACTCTCGAGCTCGGTGTGGCGCATTTGTGGGGTGGCAAAAGGGTCAGCGACCTCTTCGCCGCCGCCGTTGCCGTCGGAGCTTTCGGCCGGCCGCGCCCGCTTCGCCCGGGCTCGCCGCGCGAAGAACCAGATGGCCCAGGCGATCAGGGTCGCCGAGACTGTCACGCCGACGCCGAGCCCGGCGGCAGCACCTTGACTTAGCGGGTGCCGCTCGGAGGATGGCGTTGCCTGGGTCGGGTGGGGAGCCCCCTGAGCCGTAAGGGAGGACGAAGGGGCGCTGGTGGGCGCGGCCGCCGAGGTGAAGGCGATGCCCGTGGCCGGGATCTGGAAAAAGGCTTTGAGCTGATTGGGCGGCGGTAGGGTGAAGGTCTCGTCGGACAAGGGCTTCGCGCAGTTGACATCGTAGTTGTCGGCGCAGCACCGCCAGTACCAGCCCGTCCCGTTGTAGACGACATCCCCAGCAATCGAGTTCACTGGACGGCTACTGTTAGTCCCCCGTCCCGCCTGCCTTCCGCCGGGAGCCTCGGCGGCCTCGTTCGTCTCGCGTACTCACCGCATAACCGCTTACAGGCCGGGTTCGCGAAGGAGGGGTCGGTACAGCCCGACGCATAGTAGCTCGTGACGACAGGGTCCGCGTCCTCGTCCTCGTCCCCGTCCCCGTCCCCGTCCTCGTCCTCATTGTCGCCCTGTTTCTTTTCAGAAGAACACAGCCCGCCCTCCATGCAACTGTCGTTCCGTCGACAACACGGGACGGCTGTCGTTGTCTCATTAACAGGGCCGCAGGGGAAGTAGTCGGCGTCGCCGATCAGCGTCCTGCCGTTGGACACGCTAGAGCAGCTCGACTGGCCCGGCGTGGCGGGTTCCGAGTACGGCATCGGATCGTGGGACGCCAGAGCCTTGGTGTCCCGAGGAGGTTATCCCTTGCGCCCACGGGTGGGGATGGAATCGGAGCGGAACCGAACAACGACTGGATGGCAGAACGACGAAGCAAGGTCGCGAGAGAATCCAAAAAATACTCAGACTCTCCACCGGCAGAAGCCGGCGGCGGACTTTTATACCTATGGTCAATCAGGTTCCTGATCGCCATCGGGTGCTGACTGCCCATGGCCGGGGCAAGGCGAACGGCGATCGAGGAGGCCGCGGTGTATGATTCAGAACCCCTGCGGCGCGGCACCCGTTTGGAGATTGGCCGGGTCAACCGGCCCAATCGAGAGGCGGCGCGCGTCCGGGGGGAGCTCCACGAGGCGCCTGTCCTGGCTCTCGAACACGTCCCAATGCGGACACAATCGACGCCGTCATTCCAGGCCTCGACCGGGGTTGCATGTGTACGTGGGCGTGGCTGACGGCCGACGAGAGGCATCCCAACCGCTTTGGGGTATTGAGGATGAAGCCGTTCCGGAGGAAGACATGGATCCAAGGCACCCGAGGGCGCGGCATGAGAGCCCAAGCGCCGGCGGATATTACTTAGACAGAGGTGGAAGAGAGGAGAAGTTGCACGTGAGTTCATGAGAGTTGGAGGAGAGCGACGCCGTTGATGGTTGTCGACAGAGGCAGTTGTTCATCACAATACCGCCATTGTGCCAGTAGAGGCTGGGCGGCGGCGAACACGTCGCTTAATTGAACCTTAAGTGAACGAAGCTGGGAGAATAGAAGGCTTGCTAGCAGCCTGCGTGATCTCTCAGTGTAGGGGTCAGGAAACGCACGAACCAACCAATGACCAGGTGGGGGTGGGGGAGGGGGAGCCGTGGCAGTCGCACCTTCTGCCGACTGGCGTGGCAGACAAAAACATGGAAGGGCACCACAGGAGAGGTGGGAAACGGACCATTCCAGATAGAAGAACAGCAAAAAGGTAGTGGAAAAGATATACGACTCCGGTACGGGGAATCGAACCCCGAGCTCCTCGGATTGGTCAGGAATTCCTGAAAACGAGGTATGTTAACCGTTACACTATACCGGATTTATTGTAGAGATCCAGTCGAGAAGACTGGGATCACCGATCCAATGAAGGGAGTTGAAAGAGGTGTGCTTATTGTAGACCAGCTAATTGTAAAATCACCAAGGCTGAGAGGGTGCAGACCCGACCCACACTAGCGCGCCCTGAGCCTCCACTGGAGGTTGTATGGGAACTAAGGTTGAATGTAGTTGATTCTGGGATGGTTGTCCTTGCTGGGGTGTCAGCTGTTACCAAGTGGCGGCCGGATCTGGGGCCAACTTGGTCCGCCCCAGATCATTGGTGGGAAACCTCAGCTCTGGCTTAATACAACAACCATCCACGCGTACCATCTTGCATTCTTCAGCTGGCTAGCTAATTCTGCAGTAGTACAGTGACCACCCAGGCCCAAAGACCTCGCTCTTTCTCTCCAGGTCCTGCTGCCGGCCGAGGTAAAAGGTAGCGGGAGTTTTCCCCGAAGAAACAGATGCACATGGGGGGCCATGCCTTGCGACCATGGTACCGGAACAAATTCACAACGGCTGTGACACGCATTGAGTCAGCCGAAGCGACGTGCATGTTGGTGATTCTTTGTGCCCCCCCCCCCTCCCCTCCTTCCAAGCCACAGACGGCTGGAATTGTACTGGCCCTGCCAAGCTCAGGGGTTGTAGGTTGCTACAGGCGGAGAGCATGGCACAGACATGGCGAGAGAGCGACCACCCCCCCCATCCACCTTTGCACCGGGACGGACCTGGATAGAAGAACACTGGGTTCCCAGTATGACGCTGTCTCTAGAGAAACAAGAGAAGCCGGAATAAGAACGGTCGCCAATAAGTTACAAAACAGTGAAGCCGACAAGCCCACGGGGGCAATGATGTATGGTCCTTAAGCAGTTCCAGTAGCTGATCCGTCATTCTACATGTGAGGAGCCAAAAGATACAATGTGATAAGATACATAGTCTCCGAGCCGGATTTGAACCAGCGACAGTGTCTAATGAGCGACTAACTACTCAGGCACTGGACATACCGAAAACAAAAAGGAAGAAATACACCTGAGGCGTATAAGAGTATCGTGAGTCTCCCGAGCCGGATAATAGTGAGCACAGGCTACTTGCTCTGCCGGCGTCATGGCCACCGAAGCACACACGATTACGCCGTAACACCGGCTATTACGCCGTTACAAAAACTGCCACACGTGTTGTGCACCGCCACACCGTAGCACACACACACTATAACAATAGATCTGTCCCTCCACATATGAGGAGCAAAAAGAGGAACATACACCTGAAGGCATATGAGGCTATCGTGATTCTCCCGAGCCGGATTTGAACCGGCGACCTGTGGATGAAGCTGGAATACCAGTAGAATAGTAGTATACTATTTATAGTAACAATTACAGTCCATCGCTCTGCCAACTGAGCTATCAGGAGAGGGGGTGTTGATTGATGAAAGAGTTGTGTGTGGTCACGATATATAACTAGGGTACGTGGATGGAGGCGTCCGGGGCTGTGGTCGGTCACGATAGTTGAGCATATCCACCCACCGGGGGCAGCGGAGAGGACCAGGGGAGGGAACGAAGCAGTGCGGTGGGCGTCGATTTATTCAAGGTGACTATCCACCCGTGTTGGGACGAACTGCCCTCTATCATCCGGAGAAAAAAAAACCAAACCACGGCTCGGGGGTCACGCAGGACTTAGTTCACCACCACCACCACCTCCTCCTCCAGGCTCTTCCTATCTACCGTCGCCCGGGTGGACCGACGGGCTGGGCTCACGCCTCGACCGTCAGCGCGAAGGCGGCGTCGCCGCGGTACTGGGTGGAGCGGCCGAAGGGGTCGCCGCCGGGGGAGCTGGTGAAGGCCTGGACGACGCCGGTGGGGCTCCGGTAGGTGCCGGTGGTGCCGGTGGCGGCGTCGGCGACGCGGAGCACGATGCCCGCCTCCGCCGTCGACGCCAGCGTGAAGTTGAGGCCCGACCCGGCCTCGCACGCCCCGTTCCACACGTACGCGAGGCTCGGCACCCCCCCGAACCCCGTCCGCGCGTCCGTGCACGTCACCGGTGCCGCCGCCGCCTCCGCGCCGCCGCCGCCGCCGCGCTGCACCTGGAAGCTCGTCCTGCGCCGGAAAAAAAAAAGTGTCAGCTTAGTTACATGGGAAGGGGGGTGGGTGGTGAGGAGGGGAAGAGGAAGAGGGAGAGGAAGAGGAAGAGGAAGAGAAAGGGGGAATAAACGCACTGTTGAATGGACGAGTGCCACATCACGCCGCACGCGAACTCGCTGACGGCCCACGTCGTGGGCTCGGTGCGCGGCAGGGCGGCCGCCGAGGCGCTGGCGGCCAGGGCAAGGCCCACGAAAGAGCGAGCGACCATGATGAAGGGTATGTAGGTAAAAGTACTTGGTGGGGTGTGGTGGAGGAGTTGGAACCGAGTTTGGCGTGCAAAGCAACCTAGCCGAGTAAGGGCGAGTATAGCGAATGTGTGGCGGGTGAAATGTAGTGGGATATAGTGGGCGTGATGGATAATGACCTGGTCTCTTCCCATCCGTTCGAGATGGGACGAAGGCCCCTCGTTCGACTTATATACCTTAGGTATATACACTTCAGCAAGGCCTGGCGGCGGCTCCCGTCCGCTCGCCGCCGCCGCCTCCGCCCCCCCGAAAGCGCGTGTTGGCGCGCGCGCGCGCACCGATGGTACGTGGTGGTGGGTGGTGGTGTTGGCATCTCTCTCGTATTCTTTTTTTGGAAGGATCGCGGTAAAGCTGACGTCCGACGGACGAACCGGCCGCGTTAGTGTCCCCCCGGTCGATTGGATTGCTCCGTGTCAGCGTTGGACCATCTAGCGCGTGGCCGTGCCGCGATGCTGCCTGGAGGGGCTGCTTAGGCGGGCCGGAGGCAGTAGAGAGACTCCGAGTGATCGCTGAGCCCCCTCTTCGGAGACTGGCTGATACGAGCCGTATACTATAGCTTCCATCCAACCTACCGGGTTAACGTTACACTGCCGTGGACGTGACGCCGCAAGAGTCCGTCCGCTGCCATTGGTGCTTTCAGGACAGCTGCAGAAACTGGATAACCCGATCCCACACGCCGTATTTTGGTGCCCATGTCATGCTGCTCAACCCCCGACTGCGCCCCGGGTATTGGGCTGTCTCGGATATGGACCCCGACCATGGCCCCTAAATGGTCAGTTTAGGTCTAGGTAGCAGCTCGGGCTCCCCGTGTTTTCTCTGCCTTTCAAACCATATGCCAAGCAAATTGCTCGTGATGTCGAACGACCGGAATCTGCCACCGCGCATAAGGATTTTGACACATATTGTATTTGTAAAAAAAAAGCATGCTGTCGACCATGGTATCCTGCCCCCACGTACATTGACCGAAACGCCCAATTCAAGACTCCTCATCACCCAAGTCCTTGACCCAGACCCTCCCCTACATGCTCTCCAACACTTCCTTGACGACGGCATCCAACATCCGCAGGCCGAACCAGTCCGCCACGCCTCCGTACACCTTGAGCCGCCGCACCGTCTCGTCGCGTCGGACGCTTTCGCCCCAGGCGCCCGAGCAGGTGCAGTGCTCGGCGAACTCGTTGAGCCGCACGCCGCCGCACCGCGTGCACTTGATGTCCTGGGTCGTCCACTCTATGACCAGCTTCTCTACGTCGGCTATGAGCCGCTCCTCGACGCGCAGCCGCGGGAACTCGGCACCGCAGACTTGACCCTCGACCTCGGCATCGCATCGCCACGCCTTGGCGCCCGCCGCCCGCTTCATCGCCGCCTGCACCTGCTCCGGGCTGGCGTCGGCCGGAAGCCCGGCGTTGACCGACGCCAGGTCCGGCAACAGCGCCTCGTCGCGGCAGAGATCCCAGTCCCGCGCCTGTGCACACTCGTGGCAGCTCCATTGAGCGATCTTGAGCGACGCCGAAGGATTGGCAAACGCCGCCTCTTTGGAGAACTCGCGGACCTCGAACAAGGCCAAAAGCTCTTTGCGGAGTAGCCGCGCCTCGTTGGTGATGTTCTTGTCGAGGGAGAGCACCTGCATGAGATACTTGACGAGCTCGAGCACGGGCTTCTTATTGTTCCTCGGAACGCCCTTGGACAGGGTATTGGATGCCTCCGCAGCCGCCGACGTGCGCTGGTTCTGGCTTCCCGGGAGAACGGGGAAGGACCAGTCCGAGGCCAGTTCTGGGTGCAGCATTTCTCTGCCCTGCGTGGCAATGAGGCCTTTGATTTCCTTCTTCAGCGGCCGCTCGAACTCCTTGGTAAGAATGATGGTGCCCTTCTCAGCGTCCTCGTCGTTCCGGATCGGCAGCTGCGTCATCCGGGGCGTCAGGTCCGGATCCGCCCCCAGTAAGCCGGGCCGCTTGAGGGAGTGCATGGTTTCGATGAACTCGACGACCCAGTTCTGGAACGTGTCCTGCAGGCGAAGGGGAAGGAACATTTTCATCTGCCAGTGCATGATGACCTCGAGGTTCTGCGTCTCGGCCTCGACCACTTCCTGGCACGCTTTGCCTCCGTAGTTGAAGTCATCGTACCACACCAGGTAGTCCCAGTACTCCTTGACCTGGAGGTCGATAAAGTGGAACAGCGGCTTGCTCTTGATGCTCTTCAGGATATACTGGCTGTAGGCGTAGGCGGTTCCCACTTCCGACTTGGTCGTCTGCAGAAGAAGACGGTTTGGGTTGGCAAAGACGACCTGGGATCCCACGCGCCTGAAGTCTGCCATCAGCTGCAAGAGGGCTTTACGAGACATCATCTGCACATAGTAGTGCAGAGCCCGGTCGTACATGAAGCTATCGGGCGACTCGACCCAGCGGACCAGGTGCAGGACGAGCTGATCGGCCATGTCGCTGCCTTTGCAGGCCTCGGCCCACCAGGACTTGACCATCTCTCGGAGCACGAGTACGCCGGCATTGGCAAACGCGTTCTCGGAAAACAACGTGTCGGACCCGTCGGCGCCGCTGGCATCGGCGGCGGGGTTGAACGAAATCGAATCGGCGCCCTCGAGCTCGTTGATGAGCGACGAGGTGAGGATCGTGTTGATGGCGAGGTTGCGAACCTCGAGGTCGATGCACACCGACGCGTAGGTACCCGGGTTGTTAACCGAAGGCATAGACACCGTATCGAGGGGTCCGGTGACGTCGTCCTGCTCGTAGCCCGCGTGGTCGGGCCGGGCGCCCGAAGACCACCAGAGAACGACGTTGTTTGTCTGCAACCGGCGCGCGTAGGCAATATCAATGAGGAACCGGACGTCGTCGCGCTCGAGGTTGCACAGCGGAACATCCCCGTACCGCGCCAGGGCCGTAAAATGGAGAATCCACGAGCCGAGGTCGAGGTAGTGTGCCACGAGACGCTTGGCGATCACCGACTGCCAGCCCAGCGGAGGCAGAAGACTGTCCGCTTGATCGTACTTGAGGGGCAAAATGGGGAAATCCGCCAGCACCGGCACGTCGTGCACCAAGAGGTTGCGCTGCGACGACTGGATAACAAGCATCAGGGGCCGTGTCTCGTCCTTTCTCATCTTCTTGATCAAGTCGCCAACCTCGAGATTTGCCTTTCTGCGCGTGGTGACCTGCGTGATCTTGAAGTGCAGCGTGCTCTGGTACTTGAAGCAGTCCTGCCATTTGGAGTCGTGCGGTTCTTCTTGCATACGCCTCGTCAGCATTTCGTTGTAGATTTTGGACACATTGGGCAGGTCCGAGCCTGCGTCTTTGTTTTTCTGAAGAATGATGACGTGCGCCTGCTCGCCCGTCGTGGAGAAAACACCAAAGATCTGGCGGTCCCCGGCGGTGATGTGGGAGATGTAAAGGTAGGCGAGGGGGCTCGTCTCGAGGTAGGCCTTGGATTTTGTCGGTCGCACGAGGCTGCTCAAGTCGAATCCCTGTTCCAGGCCTTTGCCCAACACGCCAGGCTGGCTCTCGTCGATGGTGGCCAAGTTGCCAAGCTGGAGAACGGCGCGGATGTTCAGGGGCACTTCCTTCTCGTACACGCCCTCGACGCTCGGGTGGTTGAACAACAACGAAAACTTCTCCGCTTCGGCGAAGTAGATGTCCTCGGGAACGGTCAACTTGAATAGGTGGGTCGAGGAATGGCCGTTCGGCAGCGTATGGTTGACCTGCTCCGTCTCACAGCCATCCACCTCGATGTCGGGCAGATCCTTGCCTTTCAGATTCAGAAACACCTGCCGAGGCACCTTGATCTTCAACGCGTGAATCTTGGCGTCGACCAGCACGTAGGCCATCACAACGCCCGGGTTATCCGTCCCCCGAAGCTGCAGGAGCTGCCACGTGTTTCTGAACGTGATCTCGGCCTGGTTGCGGAACGTCTGCTGGATGTTGCTGCCCGCGTTGCCACGACGCTCGCCAAACAGGTGGCGCCGGCGGATGCGAGCCGCCTTTTGGATCTTCCACTTCTGCTTTTGGTACTCTAGGAAGGCCGGGTAGTTCTCGGATGGGTCGGGCATTGTCTTGGGCAGGGCGGCAAACGGGTCGATATTCTCCTTGTCCGGTTCGGGCGACTTGCGCTTCTGGGCGGCCGGGGCGGGCTGGGACGCTGTGATGGCCGCCGCCGTGCTCTTCGGCTTCAGAAGCTTGGTACCAAAATCCTCGAGGTCGTCGAGCGGCACCCCATTGACGTTGGTGATGTCGCTCAGCGGGTCTTTCTTGAACATGTCCGTCATTTTCTTCTGCTTCATCCTGTCGTCCTTGATGTTGATGCGCCTCTGCAGCCAGTCGGGGTGCGGGACGCGCGGGACTGGGTTGCGAATTTTCTGCAGCGCGGCGGGGATCGTAATGAGTTTCTGAATGACGGAGCCGAGACGCTCGGTGTAGTAGTCCCAGTCCAGCAGAGCGCGGGGATCCGTATCTGAGGGCTCCTCCTTGAGCCATTTGGTCAGGTACCGCCGCTTGGTCTCAGGTTCAGAGGAGAAAATGGCGACGGGCACCGCGCGCTCCGTGACGGGAGCACTGCGAGGCTTCGCGCAGATGATGTATTTGCAGTTCAGGCCCTTGTCCTTGACCATTTGCTCGCCCAAGAACTCGGCCAGACGCTTTGCCGTGGTGATCGAGGTCGACTTTTGGTTGCCGTACTCCTCAAGCGTCTTGGACATGCTTCTGTTCTCGCAAATCAAGTCGATGAGCTCCTCGTCCGCGAGCGTCGTTCCCTTGCTGTGCAGCACATCCAGCCATTTGTTGGCCACCTTGGCCACAGCGGCATAGCACTCGGCCAGGGTCTCGCCTTCCAGAAAGAACTTGAAGATTTGCTGCTGGAAGATCTTGATGAGCTTCAGCTCACCACGGCGCTTGACCTCGAAACCCTTCAGCTCAGCCAGACTGCCGTCGTCGTTGAAGACGGCGTACCGCTTCTTCAGGTTCTTGTCCTCTTCTTTCGACGTCGGCAGCACCATGGCCTTGTACGGGCCGTCCACCTCGAAGAAGATGGAATTGTCGCTGTGGGTTTCGTACTTGAACGTCTTGGGATCCACCAGAGTCTGGTACTGGTGGTTGGTGAACTTGGCGTGGACCTTGTGGTTCAACATGACGCAGGGGTAGGAGACGGTGAGCTTCTTGCCGTTCTTCATCTTGAAGGCAAAGTTCTCGGGAAAGGTGGCCGGCAGCATGCACCAGATACCGTCGGTGTCCAGCTCCAGCGGCCGGCCCAGCCGCTCCACCAGCTCCTTTGCCATCTGAATGATATGGGCGCCCGTCAGACACGTCACGCCCGCCATCTCCATGGAATACCATCGCGAGCCCTTTCGCATGACGTAACCGTAGAACGAATTCAGAATGACCTTGTGAGCGAGCTGCAGGGAGTCGTACAGAACAATCATCTTTTTGGCGCCGTCGACCTCGGACGAAGAAGCGCCTGACGACTTCAGCGCCTCCGTCTTGCCCTTCCAGACCTTGGCCTTTCCTTTGTAATCATAGCGTCTGTCTCGGAAGTCTCGGACCGTGTTGATGTAAAAGGGGTTCTCTCGCTGGCAGATGATGGCTTCTCGATTCATGGTCGTCGTGTCGCGAATCTTGTGATACACCTTTTGACTGTAGAGCTGAAGACGTTTTCGCACGAGACCCGCCCGCTCGTCCTCGCTCAGCTCCTGGAATGTGCGTGTGGGCGAATTCGGCCACTTCCCGGGAAACCTCTCATTTTCGAGGGCATGCTTGATCATGTTGTACTCGTCCCGCTTCGCCGGCAGGTACTCGCCTCGCCAAGCCCACGGCAACCTCCTGTCGCACGTCTTGCCGGGGCGGTTGAAGTCGCACGCGGCACAGTCCGACTCGTCGACCATGGAGTCGGGCTGTAAACGATTGGTCGTCATGATGTTGGGGTACATGGATGCGACGTCCAAATGGTATATAAGCGGGTTCTCGTGGCGGTTGGGCGTTTGTTTCAAATCCCTCAGTTTGGCAGCAATTTGTTCCTTCACCTCTTCATAGTTGGCGATGTCATCCATCGACTTCTTCTCCTCAACCGTGATGCTAAACTTGAGCGCGGCATCCAGATCCTGCAGAAGCTCATCAATGGCCCCCGGATCCACGGCAAAGTTTTCGGCTATATCGGCGCGGAACACGCCAGCCTCAATACTTTCGACGTGGCCACCAACGTAGGTCTCGGCCTCGAGGAGGTGCCCGTTCCAGAGAGCTTCCTTAGGCGCCTGATGCTTGTTGGGAAGGACAATCTCTTCCTGGTAGGCCTGCACCATCAAAAGCATCTCGCAGAGCGTGCCGGTGCCTTTTCGCAGGACATCATCGCCTCCGAGGGGCAGAATCGTACACAGGGAGAACACAAAGGGGTGGATGTACTTCATGTACAGGTAATAGGTCGCCACAGCGTCGGACACGGAGTACTCGGCCAGCGTTTGCGGTCTTTCGGCCGCATAGGGCGTCATCAGCTCTGGGTCGAGCTCATCAGGGTCGTATCCCAGCTTGGCGACCGTCACGGCCTTGAGACCACGACTGCCTTGGGGCAGGTATGAGTCACGGTTGACCCACGCGAAGCAGTCCATATGTACACCGTAGGTGCACTTGTAGATGTCCTCGTTGTCCTTCTTCCATCCGATGTCCCGGTACATGTCGATGCCGTTGACACTAGCTCGGGCCTCGACAAAGGGCCAATCGAAAAAGTCACCGTTATAGGTGGCAATCACGGTGGGCCGGGCCTCCTTGATGTGGAGGAAGAAACGCTCGATGACGGCCTTCTCGTCCGGCTCGTTGAAGATCATGAACGGGCCGGGGTATTCTGGCCTGGGCGTGTACTCGAAATCGGCAATGTCCTCGGAAACGATTTCTCGGTTGGTGATGAGAAATCCTTGGCCGTCAATCATGTACGAAATCATCATGATCTGGTCGATGGCCGCATCGGGGAACTTCAGGGGTAGTTTCGTGGTCTCGATATCGTACGCCATGACGACCGGATCCGCAGGGGCCAGCCGCTCCTCGTTGAGCACCACGGTAGTGACGCCGTGTTTGGCCTCGACAAAGTACCATTTTCCCACCCGTATACCTGTTTTGTTTTAGTATCGGTGGGCAAAGGGAGGGGGGACGGTCTGGTAGGTACGCACTCAAATCAATCATTACTCGTACATGGTAGGGAACGTCGTACTCTCGGATGTCCACGATGTAGTCACTGGCATCGGCAAAAGAAGCATTATTTCGTTTATCCTGGTCTCGTGAATCGTCAAAGAGATCGAAGCCGGCTTGTTCCCTGCAGGCGTCTGGTCAGTATGGGGGCTACGACCCGGACCGTGGGCGGGGGTCGCCGTCGAGGACAAGACTTACGCGGCAACCTCGGCATACACATCGGCGGTGCCCATCGCCTTCCTGTTCTTCTCGGCTAGGGGCATGATGTCCCGCCGCGCCGCCATGAGGTCGTTCACGTTGCGGAATTTCAGCTCGAGGAAGGTCCGCCGGTAGCCCAGGAGGTGGTTCGGCATGTTGAGGTCCTCCTTGTCGATCTTCCTCACCGACTTGACCACGCCGTCGCCGGCCACCCGCTTCACCCACTCCTCGACCTCGCTCTCGTGGCCTTTCCGCACGGCGATCAGGAAGTAGGGCTCGTACTCGATCGTCGCCTTGAAGGTGGAGCCGTCCTCCTCGATGAAGTAGCAGTCGAGGGCGGACCGGCCCCCGTCGCCGGACTCCTCGAGGCCCACTGTCGTGGGCTGGACGTTGACGAGCCACCCTTCTTTGCGCCGACCGGATTCGTAGCGCGCGAACCCCATCGTCTCGTCAATCTGCTGCACCAGGGCGGCCCGCTCGAGCTTCTCGTCGGCCGAGGTGCCCTCGGCCCGCGAGGTAGCAGCAAAGGTCTGGGGCCGGCCGCCATGGAAGGCTTTCTTGCCGCCGCGGCGGGCGAAGCCCTTTGAGGGCTTCCGCAAGGACGTGTTAGGCATTCTGAGCCGCCGGGGGTCGTCGGGCGGGCGGGGGACGTGGGTGAGGCCTCGCTCGGATTACTGGCTCTTGCGTTGGGGGGTGTACGATACGCTAGACATTGGGATTCCCGGGCGACGCAGTACTCGATCCACCGGGTACAATCAAAAGAAGAACAGGTCCAAGGCCGAGTCAGGATGCCGGCTTGGTAGGCGAAATGCTGGCTGTGTCCGGATATGGTGCCCAGTACAAGAAAATCACCTGCCAGTTGCGATGCGGGCCAATTCGGGAAATCCCACTTTACGCGCGCTCGAGACGCGTCGGGCCAACACAGTCGCGGTCGCTGGATTGCCGTGTCTACTAATTGGCCCTTTGCGCGCTGGGGCGGTACGCGGGGTCACAATTTCCACTGCTGCTCGTTGCATTGTACATACTGATGTACTGTATCTTGCATACATTGCATAGGTACATATCTGTAGGGGTCGGTAAGTCAGGTACTTACTTATGCATAATGCCGGTAGTTTCGGCGCCGTGCCAAGCGGCGCATCGCGGCGCGTCATAGCTCCCCTGCAATGGTGCATCTGCAGCGGGACAGGCCTCAAATTTCAAGCACCGAGATCAACAGGGACAATCGCACCGTCCCCGCCCGTACCCTGTGTTCCGCCATGGCCCCAAACGACGAAAAGCCCTCGGCTGCTTCTCCGCCCTCGGGCGTCGCGCCGCCGCCAGATCACGGCGGCAAACCCCCGGTCTACGAAACCTTTCCCGGTTCGAAGCCCGGAGACCGCAATGGCACCGCGCCCGCGGCCCCGGCGCCCCAGCCCGGGCACAAACGACCGACCATATCCGAGGCGGCCCAAACAATCAAAATCGACGACTGGACGAAAATACACATGATCCCCTGTGCGCGGGAGGGCTTCATGACGGGCATAGCTGCCGGGTTTTTGGTCGGAGGCGGTCGATACGTTGCCGGATGTGAGTGGCCCCGCCTTGACACGCCGTTGCCATGCGCATTACGATGTCCCATGCTACGCGATGCTAGAAATATGGTCCCCTGCTAAGACGGCTCTTCTCCGCAGCCAAACTATTCCAGGCGCTCAACTGGGGCGTCGGCGGCTTTGTGCTTTCGTCGCTGGTGGGGTGGGAGTACTGTCAAGCCCAGCGGCGGAAGGAAAAGTTGGCCATCGCCCGGGTGGTCGAGGTCATGGATCGGAAAGCCGCCGAGAAAAAGCAGAAGGCCGAGGAAGCTGCGCGGCGGCAGAAAGAGGCGGAGGAGAAAGCGAAAGCGGAAGCGCGACGTTGGTACAAGTTCTGGTAACGCAGTCTGTATTTCTAACTGGGGTTGGAGCAAGCTATACAGTCCTCATTGCAAAGGGGGCATTGTAGCACATACCAACCGTTGTGGCACAAGGTTTTGAATGCGCACGCTTTGGGGGTTTGCCCTGGCTAATACTTATACCCCCGCATGCAAGTCGAGGCGCTTCCAAGGGGGCCTTCAAGTACAGCGCGCAGGGAGGTGGGCGGTTCCATCCTACCAAGGTTGAATGGTATCTTCCAAAGGTAGAAAGTGCCTATCTGGGTATGCGGTCTCCTCTGGGGGCGACGACGGCCTTCAACGCGGGTCGTGTGGAATAGTGAAGGTGCAACAAACAAACGGTCCTCCGACGGCGCGTCAAGTAGTGACGACGGCATCGGATTCGGGATCTGAAAAGTGAACGCGCAGCAATGAATGCGTCCTCCTCGCCGGGGCCGGCTTCTCTCCCAATTGCTCTCGTCGCCGCTGGTTACGTCGGGCGCGGGCATCGCTCTCTTCACGCTTCTTGTACTCCTGGAGCTGCTGGCGCCGCTTCTGGGCGCGAGCATGCGCCACGGCGGCAGTGGGTTTGAAGCCAATGCCGTTCAGGCCTGTGCCGTCGTCGTCTTTGTCTTCTGAGTCGTACACGGTAATTTCGTCCTCGTGCCACGTCAACTCAGCGCGGACGGGATCGACAACGATGACTTCTTCTCCATCGCCCGCCTCGACGACCGTCTTACTGCTGCGCGAGGCCCCCAGCGGCGGAGTGCTGGCGCTCCGATGGGCGCGCGACTTAGCTACGCCTAGTCGGTTGATGGAAGGGTAGGACTTCTGGAGGCTGCCAACCTCGGCGGCCTTGACCGTCTTCAGGATGTAGGGATCGATGCCCGCGTCCAGCGAGAGTCGCCCGTTGGTATCGACGTGGACCGGTCCGGCTTTGTCACTTGCGCCGCTGCCGGTCGCAGGGTCGCAGGCTTCGGGCTCCATGTTGGGCAGTTTCACCCGTTTGCGCAGGACGGGTTCTTGGTCGTCGTCCAGATCCATGGGCTGTTGGGGGTGGGTGCAGCTGCTGGTGCCGATTCTGCTTCTGTCGCTGCTGATGGCACCTTCGAAGCCGAAGATGACGGGCGGGACTTTGGGTTGCCGGATGTTGTTCCCGTGGCTCGTGCCGCCGCTGTCACTGTCATTTCGTGTGCTGCTTCTAGCATTTGGCAGCTGGAGCGCCGGCGCTGCTGCTGTTGCTGCTGCTACCCCACCCCCACCATCGGCCAGGACCAAATCACGGAACTGGTGTGCAACCCTGGACCTTGGGCTGTTGCTCCCGTCTTCGCGTTCCGACGAGAGTTGGGGTGCTTCGAAGGAGAACATAGTTCTCGTGAGAAGGCTGGGTGTGGGTACAGCCCGCAGGGCACGCTGCTCCGTTATAAGGTCGTCCCGCTTGCGTTTGGGGGTGGGTTGCGAGGCCGGCAGCAGCAGCGGCACACTTGACTCGGCCATGGTCGACTGCCGATCGGGCCTAACAGACTCGAGAGGTAGGTCAAGATATGGGAGGGGTTGTAATGCCGTCAAGTAGGTAGGGGCCAGTGGCAAGTTGGAAGAATCGAGATGCCTCCTAGGCTCGAACTTGGAGGTTGGCCGCGTTTGTCGCAATGTAGGTAGCGGGCGTGTGAGTGAATATGGTCTGGGGCGTGTGCCGTCAAGGTAACGAGCCCATGTTTGAGACGCTTCGACTCGGGGGGGGGCTGAACAATTGGGTGCAACTTGGGGGGTGGACAGCGACAGGGCTGGATTCAAGATAATGATTGGCGACCACGGCAGACAATTGGAGGGGACTTTGGGGGAGCAAGGGGATCCCATGGCACTGACGGCTCTTACGGGTGCTACAAGTAGAGGCGCCTGCTTGTCCCGCGCCGCCTGCATGCCCGCACTGTCACACCACCACCACCACTCAGGCCCGTCCCATACACATCTCTCATATGGGATCCCATGGGAAGAGGAGGTAGGTATCCTGACGATGTGCCTCGAGAGTGCGGGTGCATACAAGTGCAGAGGTCTGGACTGTCTCCGTAAATACGCAGGTAGGTACAGGGAAAGCCACCGAGACCCGGGCAACCTTTCCCTCTCTGCCCGTGGTTCATGCACTCTCATCGGTCTCGACTGTGTGCCCAGAAAGAGATCCTGGGCACCTCATGTAGCCGGTCCACTAACCATCTAGTCAGTCCATTGGCCGGATCCCAGGGGAGGCGCCGATGCGGGCAGTTGGGCGATCTCGCCTCTTCGAAGCTGCTGGCCTTTGACCCGTTCACGTGTTCAAAGTTGCAGGTCCCCGCGCAAGGAGCTCTGGCTGTCCGCCAGTACGCGTCATTTCCAGACGCACGGGAGACCTGGTCTCGCTGTCCTCCCAGTACTGGATGGAAAGCAGAGTCCAGCCCGCAAAGCTGATAAACTGGGCAGTGCGTCATTTCCTGTGGGCGCCCATGCCGCGGGGCTGTTGTGGGCCGCCTGACCTGTAATCAGGTACATACACTAACATGCCCGTAGACAGACACCCACAGAAAGAGCCCGTCGGTACGTAACACACTTGAGAGACGCTGAACATCTACTTGTAATTTGTGTGTACCTCTTTGTCCATCTCCTGAAGCAATTCGGTCAGATGTACCTAGGATCATCTACTACGTATGTTCTCGCCCCGGAGCAGAGCCAGAGACCGCAACGTCGTCGCGGGCTGGAGTGTCCCCCGTTCCAGCGCTACAGGTCTATATCAAGTTTCCTGAAACCTCGCGAGGCGTCCAGATAACCCGGACCGACACAATGCACCTACCCGGTGAGCCGGTATGCCCGCCGGCCTCACGGGACTGGAGAGTTTCGTACCTCCCTTGACCTGGGCGGCCCCCTTCGCCGCATCTGATCTCCAGAAGTATTTACCCCGCCTGCCCGCCCAAACCCCCACAAACACCACAGCCGCCTGGAAGCTCTCCACCAACGGGCAGCGACCAAGAGCCCTCGTAAATAGCCTGAATACCTGGCTGTTCGCTTGACCTCCTTCTCGTCGCCGGTTGTCGTACGTGTAGAGCGCTCGGAATACCCACTCTTGTCTTTTTTTTTTTTTAATACAGTCGCCAGGTCCCTCCCTCATTTGCGAACCCAGCATCTCGTCTACACGCCGTATAATTCAGACCTAAGAAGCTCCTACCTACGCCCTCAAGTGCTCTTCCCCCGCCGCCCGGCTGCTATTCCCTCAGACCCTTCGCCCACAATGGCCTCCGAGGTTGAGTTTCTGCCCCTGGGCGCCATCATCAAGACCTTCAAGGTCGACGGCCTCAACATCGTGCAGTCGTTCCCCACGCAGGAGCTCTACGAGAAGCACAACAGCCCCTACTTCGGGGAGACCATCGGCCGGGTCGCCAACCGCGTCAGCGGCGCCAAGATCAACGCGCTGAACAACGGCCAGGCCTACAGCCTCGTCGCCAACGACGGCGCCAACAGCCTGCACGGCGGCGCCAAGGGCTGGGGCAAGCGCGTCTGGGACGGCCCCCGGCCCGTGGGCCTGCGCGAGGTCCCCGGCGTCCAGCTGGACGAGGGCGGCGAGAGCGTCGAGTTCGTCCTGCGCAGCGAGGACGGCGACCAGGGCTACCCGGGCGAGGTCGTGGCCAAGGTCACCTACACCACCGGCATCCAGAAGGTCGACGGCAAGAGCGTCACCATCCTGGGCATGGAGTACGAGGCCGAGCTGGTCGGCGGCGCCGACGAGACCGTCATCAACATGACGAACCACTCGTACGTCCCCCTCCCCCGGAGTCCCCACACCACGGCCTGGGCAATAACATTCCATGACTGACGGCGTGACGCAGGTACTTCAACCTCTCTGGCGGACCTACTATCGAGGGTACCGAGGTGCAACTGTGCACGGGGTCCTACCTGCCCGTGGATGACGGCGGTATTCCCACCGGCGGGCCCACGACGTTCCCCGGCGTGGCCACCAGCTCGCCCTTCACTCTGGGGCCCGAGGAGCCCGAGATCGACGACTGCTTTGTCGTCGACCCGGCCGAGTCCCCCAGCGGCGTGCCCATCGACACGCGCTCGCGGTCCTTGACCAAGTACGTCACGGCGCACCACCCCAGCAGCAAGGTGCACCTCGAGGTGTTCGGCACCGAGCCCGCCTTCCAGTTCTACCTCGGCAAGTACATCGACGTCCCCGCCGTCGAGGGCGCCGGGGCCCGGGGCAAGCGGAGCGCCTTCTGCGTCGAGCCCAGCCGGTACGTGAACGCGTGCAACGTGGACGAGTGGAAGAACCAGATGCTGCTCAAGAAGGGCGAAAAGTACGGCGCCAGGATCGTGTACCGCGGGTGGAAGGAGTAGGTGCCTGAAGTAATAAAGCACCTTCGTTCGGTGCGTGGCGCCAAGGGTAGGCCACGGGTTTCAGGAGTATGCAGTATATATAACCTTGCAAAAGCTTCACGGAGCTACCAAAACTCGGCCCTACGAGGGGTAATACAAAATACCAACTCAATCCTCCATGTTTTCGTCCTCCTCGGCCTCCCGGGCCGGGGCCGCGGGCGCTTTCGCTTCCTGCTTGCGCCACATGCCGGCCAGGAACCCGCTCGTCGTGGCTTCTTCGATGCTCTTGTCGTCGCGCTTCCGTAGGAAGCGAGGAAACCGCAGGCTCAAGCCCCGTTCCTCGCTGACCAGGCCGATGGCCGCCGTGTACGTAGGCGAGAGCGAGATGTCGGCAAAGGCCATCTCCCAGACCTCTTGCGGCTCGAACCAGACGTCGGGATGGCCGTGGTACTCGACGAAGCTGGGCTTCGTGGTCCGCGTGTTCTTGTACCTCCGACTTCCGTCCGCGTCCTCGTCCACGTCGCTGCGGCCGTCTTCTTCTTCTTTTTCTTCTTCGTCGTCGTCGTCGTCTTTGTGGGCCGCCTCGCCTCCCGCGCCCTCCCCGGAGCCGTCGTCGTAGAAGCGCCGGTTGGCCTTGTAGAAGGCGTCGGTAAACCCGCTCATGCACTTGCACACGGCCTCGAGGGCCCCCGTCTCCTCGTTGCGCACGGCCAGCAGGATCGGGGACCACCACTTGGCCTTGCGGCCCTGGCCGTGCCAGGCCGCCACGGGAATGAGGTCGAGGGTGTCGAAAGACGCACTGTAGTCCTTCTTGACTTTGAGCCACGCGTCCAGGCGTTTGTCGGGCTCGTACGTGGCCAGAAGCGGTTTGCGGCGGGAAGACGGCTTCTTTTCCGCGACATCGACCGCGCTGCCGTCCTTGGCTTTGCCTTTGGGTGGTCTTCCCTTCGCCTTGGACGGGGTTGCCGGCGTCTCGGCGGCGGCACTGGCTTCGACGGGCCGGCCGGCGCCCGCCTGGGCCGAGACGGCCGGCGTGTCCGGGAGGTTGTCCAGGATTTTCACCATGATGCCTTCGCATTTGGAGTCGAGGGCCTCTTTGAAAAAGTCGAGGACCGCTTCCGAGTCCTGCGAGGTGGCGTCGAGCGTCTTGACCCACGTGAAGCGATGGGGCACCTCGACGAAGAGCGACCTGAGCATGTCGCGCCGCTCGCGGAACGGCCTGTCCAGCAGCGGCTGGCCGTTCATGTACATGAGGTCGAAGGCGAACAGGCAGACGTCGATGGTGATGTCCCCGATGGCCACGTCCTTGCGCGCGCGGTTGGTGAGGGTCTGGAAGTTCTTGAGCTCCCCCGTCCGCCGGTCCACGGCGACGACCTCGCCCTCCATGATGAAGCTGTCGACGCCCTCGCCGCGGATCTTCGGCACGAGCGCGACCAGGTCCGGGTACTTGTCCGTCATGACCTCGAGGTGTCGCGAGAAGATGGACACCTTGCCGTCCCCGTCGCAGTGGACCTGTGCCCGCTGGCCGTCGTACTTGAACTCGCAGGCAAAGTCCCGGCCCTGCAGCTTGGTGAGCATTTCCGCCAGGTCGCGCGTGATGCTCCCCAACATGGGCCGTAGCGGAATGTGCAGCGCCAGGCCGCACCGCAGCCGCAACTCCTCGCAGACGCCAATCTCCAGCATCACGGGGATAAGGTCATTGTAATTCGGGCGCCGCGCAAAACACGCTTTCACGATCTCCTCGGCACCGGCCCAGATCTCGGCCATTTCCTCCTTTTTTAACTTGGCCAGCTCGGTGGGAGACTTGAGCGGGAAGTCGCCGCCCGGCGGCCGCGACAGCAGAAAGGCCCGCGAGAGCGCGATGAGCATGGTCGTCTTGACCGCCCCGATGCGGAGGTGCTGGCACAGCGTCCGCACGACGTAGCGGCTCTCCTCGCCCCCGCGCGCATCCTGCAGTAGCCTGTCGACGATGCGCTGCTTGACCTCGGCGCTGCCCTGCCCCTGGGCGTGGGCCACTTTGCGGAGGGACTGGAAGACGCCCTGGATGGTGAGGGGCTTGGGCTTGCGCAGGGTGAAGCTCTGCTTCTTCTTGGCCTCGAACGCCACGTCGCCGGCGTCGCCGTGCTTGTCGTATATGGCTTTCAGGGAGCGCTGGTCGAGGCCGCATGCTTGCTTGAGCGCCTTGGAGATGGCGGAGCCCCCCAGGCCCAGCTCCAGCGAAATGTAGGGGGGCGAAATCGAATTCGTTGCCAGCCAAACCTGCCGAGTATATCAGCGCGCGTCGGCTAGGGTAGGATTTGGGAATGCAGTTGCCACCTACTGCAGGGAGAAGACTGGCGGGATCGGCCTCTATTAGGACCCGTAGGCAATTGACCAGCGTGTCTACGATCTTGATGCGGCTTGTCGTCCCGTTGATCAGCACGAAGCAACGCGTGAGTAGGGCATAGGACGCATTGCCATCGTCCTTTTCCCAGTACGCCTTGAGCGCCGGCACGTACTCGCCCGGATCAAAGGTGAGTGGGCTCTGGTCAAACGGGATTGATTCTGCGACGGAATCGACTGAGGATGCGACCGATTGCAGCGACAGTGTCCCCTTGCCCTGATCCCGTGGCGGTGATCTGGGCCGCTGCGGCTCTGCCGGACACTCGATGCTGGTATCGGCGCCCCCGTCGACCACTGTATCAGTGGTGGTCGATGGCGCTGGTTTCGCCGATTCATGTGACAAGGCAGCATTTGGCCGGCCGCTGTGCTGGGCATCGTCTTCTTTATTCCACTCAGCTTGCAGCTTGCGCGCAAGCTCTTCATCGGTCAGTTCATAATCCGGCACTGCAGCTTGCTGTAGCGACGTATCCGGGGTGGGAGCACTGGACGACGACGACCCGTTCTGTATTTGCTTGGCGAAGAAGTGTTCAATGCCCCGGGACGGCACCGAGGGCTTCTTCGCGTCGCTGTTAAGCTTTCTTTTCTTTGCCGGGCTTGCCATTATCGACGAATTTCAGGCAATCAAACCGGGCCACGCCAGAAGACCCAGTCGGTCGATACACTATATCACGACCTCCGGGGGCAGATACGGAATGTTGCTCGGCGTTGCTGCGGTTTCGTTAGTGTATGGGCAGCGGTACTGGCCGCTGGCTGGTTAGATGCATAAACCATAGTCCGAGAGGGGCGTACGCGAATCGATGATGCCACCAGTCGGCTTTCGAAGAGCTCTGTTATGTCGCTATCGGGGATATGCAAGAAAGCGCTAAGCTTCCCTTCTTCTCACGGGCTTCCCAGGGGGCTACCAAATGAGAGGGATAGGTGCAGTAGCATTTTGATGTTCATAGAAGGTTACCTGGTATTCGGTTCATCCACTCGAAAAGATAGTCACAGCCAGTCATGTTGGGCGAAGGCCACCAGAGATGTGTGATCCGCAATGTGTATTCCGGGATGCAAGCCTAGTCGTCTCAATCTGCCCAGCAAAAAGCAAACTCCTATTTACAATGCATGGGCCATGGGACCTCGTGTATGCAACGGTCCCGCCGTCCAGTGTGTTTTACAAACCCCCTTGGGGGTGAAGCTGTCGCAGTAGCGCCGGCGTAACTTAGGCCTCCTGGCAGGTGCAGCCGCCCGAGGCGTCCTTGACACAGGTCCAGTCATCAGCGCAGGTGTTGATGACAGCCCAGGCACCGTCGTTGCAGACCAGGACCTGGGAGGGGGTGTCGGAGCTTTTCGCCTGTCAGTTCCGAGATCCCTTCGGTCTGTGTGTGGGAGGGGGCACTTACTTGTCGCAGTCGTAGTCGCCCGAGGTGCAAGTGTCGTTCTGAGCAACGACGGTGGCCACGAAGGCAGTGAAGACGATGGAGACGACCTTGGAGAACTGCATGGTGACTGTTGGCGTTGGTGCGGTTGTGTGTGTTTATGAGGGTCTGTTGTGGGGAGTGTTCAAGGGGTTTGTTTTGCGGTGATGCTTGTGAATGCTTGGAGGCGAGGTGATGTGATGCGATGTGATGCGATGTGATGCGATGCAATGCGGATGCGGATGCGGATGCGAATGGATGATTGGAGATGCGAGATGTTGATGGATGCTGATGAGAAAAAAAAGGTGGCATAGAGGGCCGGGTGACGACCTCTCTTTATACCTATCTATGAGCCCTGTAGGCAGATCTCGACATTGGGCACCTTCTCCAGCAACGCTCATCGCCGTTTCCCATCCATCCCATGATGTCAGCCAGCCCGCCTAATCCTGGAAACATCGTCGCCATGCAGCGGTTCCCTCACGGCTTCGCGGAAGGAACGGACCTTGGGGAACTCCTGGAGACGGCCTCCCCATGGCCGTGACCGCCGAACCTTACCCCGGCTTTTCCGCTGCCCGATTCATCGATTCGGTTCGCCCCTGGTCAGGCATGAACCAGATTCAACTAGGCAGGCATGTGTGTTGGTGTGAGGTTGTCGGTGGTTGCAGGCGTCCGATGAGTTCCGGCAAGGAAAGAGAGTTCTTTCGCGGTTGCTGCTACAATTGGGTCTCACGGCGGCTTCTGGAATCATGTCTCTTCGATGGCAAGTGAGACCACCACCACTCCAGCTTTGGCGGGAGAACTCAGACACCCACAATCCCCCATAGCCCCAATGGTCATGGATGGTAGGCCCGTGTAAGCCACCTGAGAACGTTCGGGCTTCTCGGATGACCGAAACATTCGGAAGTCCCCCGGCAAGTGAGACATGCCAGGTTCATTGATCGCAGCAAAATCTCTACGCTCTCCCCAGCATACTGCTATGGGACAGCGAAATACCCAGCATCTGCGGACGCTGGCTCCAGTCAAGCAGCACACCCGGTAGGTACCCACTCGCCACGGATCGATACTCACTGGCGGTTGAGATCATAGGCACTATACCATTTGTCCATGTTGTTGAGCGTGACAACTTAGGGACACGGGCTCAGAAACTCTTGACCAACGTTCGCCAAATGCTTTGTTTCCCGCCAAAATCCCCTTCCTCTTCCTCCGTGACCTCGTCCAGATCGCGCCGTCTACCCGACTGCAGGTCGATCTCTTCGATTCTCCAGAACTGCGTTCTGAAGGCCAGCTTGTAGCCAAAGTATATGAGGGGGAAAAGCGGGAGCAGAATGTACGCATCCACAAAGTTCCCCGCGTTGAACGGGCTCAGCGTGGTCCAGCCCTGCACGAGTGCCAGGAAGACGTTGGCGGCAAGACCGAAATAGGCATTCCACGGGTACAGCATGGAGATGAACGGCAGTTCTTCCACCCGGTGCCCCTGGACTCTCCAGGCCTGGCGGAACCGAATGTGTATAAAGGAGATGGAGCCCCATACCAGGAACGTCGATACGCCAGAAAGGTTCACGATATACTGGTATGCGTCACTTGCTCCGGTGCTGATATTCATCAACGACAGGGCCCCGCAGGCGTTGGTGAATAGGATGGCAAAAACCGGAACGCCTCGCTTGCTGGTCCGCCCAAGAAACTTGGGGGCCTTGCCGTCCTGGGCCATGAAAAGCAGAGTCCTGGAGCTGATATACACGGAGCTATTGATGGCCGAGATGCAGGTCACGAAGAGGAAGGCGTTGATCAAGTGCACCCCGCTCTCCCAGCCCGCCGTCTGGATAGCGACGGTCATGGGGCTCTTCAGGGCGCGGCTGCCGCCATTGACGAGGCCATCGGCGTTGGAGGGGCAGGTCAAGCCGAAGAAGAAGGCCGAGCCCATGTAGATGAACAGGATGCGCCAGAAGACCTGCCGGATGGCCATGGGGACCGCCACTCTGGGGTTCTTGGTCTCGGTTGCCGCAACGGCAACCGATTCAACGCCAGCATAGAAGGTGGAACAAAAGACAAACACGGCAGCGACGCCGCGGAAGCCTTGGACAAACGGCCCGGGGTCGCGCCAGTACTGAAACCCGACGGCCTCGGCGCCTTGAACGCCCCCGGCAGCATAGCTGTGTCCGGCGTTAGTCTCGCGCCGAGGCAACTCGGGGTTTCGGTCCGGCTTACATGATGGCAAAGAGGAAGTAAGCCGTAAGACCCAAGAGCTTAATCAAGGCCAACCAGAACTCGGCCTCGCCAAATTTCTCGACGCCCAGCAGCTGAAAGGCAGAAAAAACGGACTGTTTCCCGGTTAGATAAGGACCAAACCACCAGGCTCGGGTGTGTTGACTTACCCAAAGTATTAGGAAGTAACCCCAGACGGGCACTTTGTCGGACCAGAAGACCAAGACACTGGTGATGGCATTGTACTCGTTGGCAAGCACAGCGAACCATATAATGAAATAATTCCATCCGACGGCGACGCCAAAGGCCTTGTCGACGAACCGGTCCGCCAGCTTGGTAAACGCGCCCCCACTTGGATACAGAGTTGTGAGCTCGCCCAGGCTCTGCATGATACTGGTTCATTGGAAGGGTTTATCAATACACCGTATTGACAGTCAAGGGGAGGGGGACTCGTTCCAACCCTTACCTGAATGCGATGATGCCGATGACGCCAAATCCGATGAGCAAGGACGCGGGGCCACCACTGGACACTGCGCCGCCCGAGCCGACCAGCCTACCATCATCCGAGTCAGTATTTTCTAAGACGAGGTGGTCCAGGGGCACGGGTCGGAGGACAGCAGGAGTACGACCGGAGTTACTCGTGCTGAAAGGGGTAATCAAGAAGACCAGATGTTGCTTACAGGCCGGGGCCGATGATGCCTGCCAAAGCCATCATACTGAGGTGGCGTGTTTTGAGGCCACGCTTGACTCCGCTTTCGGGGTCGATGGCCCGAAAGTCGGTCCCGTTCCCGGCCGCGCCGGTCGCGGGCCCGGTCTCCGGGGCTATCCGTTTCGGCGTCGACATGGTGATGGCCCAAGAGTTTTGGCTTTTTTCCGGTGCGGACTAAAGAGCAACGGAGAAAACGAGGACACCGGAAAAGATGCCGTCCTCTTCTGGTTGAGGGAGTCGTCGAATCAAAGATCCGGATCTCAGCTCATTTGGCTCGATCCCATGCGGGAATTGCAAGGGCCTCCTCTCCTTCGCCTAACCGAGACCCCCCGAGTTGCTCAGCCAGCCGCTGGATGACGTGATTGCGCAAGACCCGCATCGTTCCGTCTCATTGGCCTTGAGGGCGGCCATTCGCGATAAGACGGCGCCGGCTGGCATTGATAGCGGTTAAGCGACCTGGATGTTGTGTGTTATCGTGCAGTTCTTGAGATATGCTCTTGAGTCCTCTCCACGGGTGGCGGGGTCAGTGAGCGGTCGGGCTTCACTTTCACCCTCCATTTCCCCCTTCTCCCCTTGCGGGTCGGAGGTAACTCGAGCGCGCAGTTGCGCTCGGCAGTCGTTAACTCGCCGGCAAGCCAAACTAGCCAGTCAAGCCCCTGCCGCTTCATTGGCGTTGGACCATCGTCGTGGAGACTCGGCTGGGGCCGGTTCGCCCGCGGAAACTGCCCCGGGTCCTCGTGAGGTGGCCAGCTCCCACGGCTCCGGCAGTTTGGGACATGCTGTGGTATGCCCAAGTCAGGACACCCGCTATGCGCTGATTGGCGTGTCGCATCTTAGCTTTGCGATAACCGAACCGACGAAAGTTCCTGGATTCGGGTTTCAGAAGCACCCATTCGTCTCTTTCCTCGTCTTTTCACCTTGCGCCCCCTTGCGTCTTCTCTCAAGACCCCTGTCTCCCAGCCCGCCTAGCTTGCGTACGGTAGGGTTTGCACGCTACGAAACTCGAGAGGCCGCGCCAGATACGTCCGGTTCCCGGCACTAGCTGGCGTAAACAGAGTATGTGCTGAAGGTCGAGACTTGTAATGGACTCGCGTAT
Organism: Nigrospora osmanthi; assembly: GCA_029489945.1. Lineage (NCBI taxonomy): Eukaryota > Fungi > Ascomycota > Sordariomycetes > Amphisphaeriales > Apiosporaceae > Nigrospora > Nigrospora osmanthi. The sequence continues at coordinate 801,106 of CP120503.1, read as the reverse complement.
GGGTTCACGCTGTCATGGATGGGTAATGCCTAGCTAGTGCGGCCCTTTTTCCCGTCGTCGATGACGGGCAGTCGACGTGCTTGGCTGCCGGCGCGCCGTGGCGTCTGCTGGCAAAGGACACGAACGGTCGACCGCCCGGATGAAGGGGGATGGGGGAATTGCCTCTCGCCTGGTGAGCCTTGGTCATGGTAGGGATGGATGGAGTGGGGGATCGCCCATACGAGCGTTTCAAGCCGCGGGCTCCGAGGGGCTCCGAGCATACCCCGCGTCGCATACCCCCGCGGCGTCAACTATCGGGTCGTCTGGGGAAGTTCGGTTGGCTGGCAAGCCCTGTGAAGCGAAATTGGGGTTCAATGACGTTGAAGCTGTGATCCGGATGCGGGGGAAGTGCGCAACGTGGGGCCGCAGGTCCGTGATCTACGCCGTTCCCATGCCGTTTTTTCCTTCCAGCAAGTATAAGCCTAACCCGTCTAGTCCGGTCAGTTCGTGCAACCTTGTCGCGGCTGGGGAGGGCTGTCAGTTGCCGGTCGCCGGGAGGGGAGGGGGAGGAGAACGCGGGAACATCCTCGGCTGCGAGGGCGCCCTCTCCCCCCAAGTTCCATATCTTCCATGAAAGACCTCGCATCCGCCCCAACGCACCGCCTCAACTTTGCCATCTGACGGGTTCCTGCTTCTGAGCCAATCGCCCGGCTCCCATCGCAACGTTGGGCCAAACTCTCGCCTGTACCTCATATCTGAACATGGGATCATCCGACGCCGCCATTCCCAAAATGCACAAGGCCTGCGTCTATGACAAGCCGGGCTCGTGCTCCATCGCCATCCGGGATGTCGAGACCCCCGAGCCCGGCCCCGGCGAAGTCCTCGTCGAGCTCACTCATTCCGGTGTCTGCCACTCGGATTACGGAGTCATGATGAACAGTGTATGCCGGTACTTTCCCTCCCCCAGCACGGGGCTCGGCCAGGCGGAAAAGCTGACCCCGACCTCCCGCGACAGTGGGCACACCTGCCGCACCCTACCCAAGAAGGCCAAGTGGGCGGTCACGAGGGCGTGGGATTCGTAGCGAAACTGGGGGACGGCGCCGAACGCGCCGGGCTCAAGGTCGGCGACCGCGTCGGCGTTAAATGGGTCTCGGCCGCCTGTCTGGCCTGCCGTACGTACCGCGCGCCCCGCCTGGAAGGGCCCGAGTGGGCGAGGCCGCTGACGCAGAGGGCACAGCACCTTGTCTCGAAGGCATGGAAGGCGTCTGCCAGAACCAGAGAATCAGCGGCTACTACACGCCCGGCACCTTTCAGCGATACGTGCTCGGGCCCGCCAAGCAGGTACCCCTCGTTTCCCCCCGTCGGGCTCCGCGACTGACAGGATGGGTGCTAGTTACGTGACGCCGATCCCGGCCTCCCTCCCGGGCGAGGTCGCGGCGCCGATGCTCTGCGCGGGCGTGACCACCTACGCCGCGCTGCGGAAATGCGGAGCCAAGAGCGGACAGTGGGTGGTCATCTCCGGGGCCGGCGGCGGGCTGGGCACCGTGGCCACCAGCATTGCCGCGCGGGGCATGGGCTTCCGCGTCATAGGCATCGACGCGGGGAGCAAGAAGCAGGTCGTGCTGGACTCGGGCGCCGAGCACTTCATCGACGTGACGGCCCACGATGACGATAGCATCGGCAAGGCCGTGAAAGACCTGACCGGCCACGGGGCCAAAGCCGTCATTGCTGTATGTTCCGTTCTCTCCCCCCTTCTATACTTATGCTCCTAGCACTGCCTCTCTTTCTTTTCCCCAACCCTGTAGCCGACAGCTGATTCTGGTTTTTGCAGTGCACCGCCAGCAACAAGGCCTACGCGCAATCAATTTCCATGCTCAGCTTCGGGGGTACCTTGGTCTGCGTCGGCATGCCCGAGGGCAGCCCGCTTCCTATCGGCAACTCCTTCCCTGCCGCTATGGTCGCAGGTATGTATAAAATAGTCGGGAGTGCCGTAGGCAATCGTGGCGAGGCAGCCGAGGTTCTCGAGATGGCTACGCGGGGCATTGTGAAGTTTCCCGTTCGCCAGGTCGGTATGAGCTCCCTGCAATCCGTTTTCGAAGAGATGGGACAAGGCAAAGTGGCCGGACGGGTCGTTATTGATCTCAGTCGGGACTAGACATTGGCCGAAGTCATGCCCAATAATTCTCTTCGCATTTCAATCGACCTTGCTCCCATCTATCAACCGGCCTGTACAGAAGGACCCAGTGGTGTAATTATAGCTTCGCGGTCGAGCTCGACTCTTCTCCTGAAGCCTTCTCTTTCTTTACTAGATCCCACGCATATTCGGCAAACGGCCCAACCATCTCGGCGTAGTTTTTGGCTTCCTGGCTGCTGGCCTGGCGTGTAGCCACTCTGGCGGCAATACCCTGACAGATGGCCGACGACCGGAAGACGGAGAATGCCATGGCCCAGTTCAACTCGGGCTGCGGATCCCAGTGGGCGACGTCGCGGTACCACCCCAGAACAGTTTCTGGTTTGGGCAGTCCGGGGGTGGACAAAAAGGTGCTACCGCGGAAGTAGCGAGTCGGAAGGCTCGTCGTGTAAAACGGCAGCAGAAAGTTGGCCAGATCGGATAAGGGGTGGCCGACTGTACTCATTTCCCAATCAAGGATGCCAATCACGCGGGGCTCCGTCTTGTGGAAGACGAGGTTGTCGATCTTGTAGTCGCCGTGGACGAGAGTAGCGCGGTCGTGGGGCTTCCTCTCGTGGGAAAAGAAGCGAACGAGTTCTTCGAAATGGGGCATCTGCCCAACAGGCTCGCCCGTCTCGGCGTCCTTCGCCTGCGCCTGGCTGCTGCAAATCTGCCTCCAGGTCGCCAACTGGCGGTCGTAGAAACCGCCGCGCTTGCCATACGTCCCCAGTCCGACCTCGTCGATGTCCACGCGGTGCAATTGGGCCAAGGTACGCGTGGCCGCCTCCCAAAGCCCCGTTCGCTCGTCGGGTGAGATGGCGGGTTCTACAATGTGTGAGCGAGTATCAGAAACGGTGACTCGTGGCTCTCCACGACACCAACCTACCCAACATGGCCGGGTCTTCGAATATCCGCCCATCGAGGAACTCCATGATGTAGAACGGCGTGCCTATAACCGACTCATCCTCGCAGAGGCAGTATGTCTTGGGCACGGGGACGTCCGTAGCGCCCAGTGCTTGGATGATCCGGTACTCGCGCTCTACCTTGTGGGCGGCCTGAGAGAGGAGCTTGCCCGGAGGCTTTTTGCGCAGGACGTAGCGCTTCCCCGTGGTCCTGATCATTGTTTGCGTGAGTGGGGTGCATCTTGAGGTCCCGGCATATAGACACTTGGTCTTCCTTCGGCCTGACGCCCGCCTTGTGCCCAGAGTCGACGGGGTTACGTACGGAGTACTGAGCTGGTATGTCGGGTTCGACTGGCCGAACCCAAACTGCTTGACCTCCAATGGCACCTCGATCTCGGGGACATGCTGGCGAATGTAGTCTTCCAGTTTCTGGATGTCGATAGGGTGCCGCACCTTGCCCGCCATCGTAGCGGTGCTTGGAGGCGGTCAACCGTCCACGTGTTTCCTTTGACTGGGCCTGCGTGCAGCGTCTACCTGCGTCCAAGCTACGGCGTAACGGTTGGGAATGCACGCGTGCCTAGGAAATATCGACAAGCTGTAGACTGTTCAGAGCTATAAGAAACAGCGATAGACAGCGATGTCGGTGAGGAATGGGAGACGAGCAGATGCCGAGGTAAGTCGCGTCTGGTCGCCAAGGATGGAAGCTGCAGGTGTGTGGGAACCCCGCTCCCGCACCTGCCCTTTGCCCCAGATCCTTGCTCGGAAAGAGGGCGATTTATAGGCTGTATACGCGAATACATTTACGGACAGTGGCCTCCAAGATGACCAAGTGATCTCTGGTGCATCGATTCCGAGGACGGTATCTCTGCGTCCTGGTTCCTTTCTCGTACACTTTGGGAAGGCCATACCCTCGGACCACGGCTGCCGCTGCGTTTCCACGATGAACTTTGAACTCCCCGCCGACTTACAAGCCTACATTGCGGGGCTTGACGACTTCATCACCGCCCAGATCCTGCCCCTGCAAAACACCAAGGACAACATCCGCTTCTTTGACCATCGCCGCGAGCCTTCGCGGACGCAATGGGACAACGGCGGGCTGCCCAACCCCGAGTGGGAGGCCCTTCTTGCCCAAGCTCGGAGCATGGCGGACCAGGCGGGGTTTTACCGCTTTCCTATCCCTGAGGCCTATGGCGGCCAGGGCCATCCTGACACGAACCTCTGGATGTGCGCGATGCGTTATCACATGGCCTCCCACCCCGTCTACGGAGGCGGCGTGAGCCTGGCCAACGATCTCCAGAACGAACACAGCGTCGTCGGGAATTTTCCCGACTTCTTGATGCTGTATCACTGGGGCAGTGACCGGCAGAAAGCGGAGTTCATCCCGGCCCGCCTCCAGGGCCACTTCCGCATGACGTTCGGCTTGACCGAGATCCACCACGGGAGCGACGCGACGCACATGGACACGCGCGCGACGCCGTGTGCGATGCCGGACGGGTCCGACGGCTACAGCATCACCGGTAACAAGAAATGGCAGACGGGCGCGCACGCGGCCACCCACATGCTTATCTTTGCGCGCACCTCCGGGCCGGGCGGTAGCCCACAGGGCATTACCGCCTTCATCGTGCCCCGCGACACGCCCGGCCTCCGGGTGCAGTCGTACGAGTACACGCTGAACATGCCCACGGACCACGCGACGGTGCTCCTCGAGGATGTTCGCGTGCCCGCCGCCGCCGTGCTGGGCCCGGTGGACGGCGGCTTGGCCGTTGCGCAGACTTTCACCCACGAGAACCGGATCCGCCAGGCGGCGAGCTCCTGCGGCGCCGCCCAGTTCTGTATCGACCGCTCCGTCGCCTACGCGCGGCGCCGGGTCGTGTTTGGCCGGCCGCTGGCGGCCAATCAGGCCATTCAGTGGCCGCTGGTCGAGCTGGCGACCCAAGCGGAAATGCTGCGGCTGCTGATCCTGCGGACAGCCACCGAGATGGACGCCCTGCACCGGGCCTGCCAGGATGGCCAGACCCCGCCGCCCTGGGTCGCCATCGAGAAGCAGCTCGGCCACAAGATCAGCATGTGCAACTACTATGCCAACAGGCTAGCGACACAAGCCGCCGACAACGCCATCCAGGTCCACGGAGCCAACGGGTACAGCCGCCACCAGCCGTTTGAGCACATCTGGCGGCACTTCCGTCGGTACCGGATCACCGAAGGGAGCGAGGAAGTCCAGATGCGCAAGGTGGCCGGGTACCTGTTTGGCTACAAGAGCACCGGGCCGGAGCAGAAGGGTGACCTCGCGGCTCGGAAGAAGAGACCGAATAAACTCTAGGACCTCGAGAGGCTGGTGCGGATGCTCCATGGACGATGTTCAAACGGGCCCTGGATATTTGAACCCTACATACAAATATAAACTGTCCAGGCCCGCTCTGGGGCTGAAGTGAAGCCCTGGTGGATGGTGGAGGCGCCGAACCCTCAAGTCGGTGGCTCTAAGTGGGATCAGTGGGACCGTGGTGAAAGACCCTCACATCTGCCCAGCTCGTTGAGTAACCCAATCGCGGTAGGGCTGTGCATTAGCCCCGAAGGATCTCCATGCGTTGCTAACCGGGTGTGGCAGCCATGCCCGGGCAGGGATGATTCTGTCGGCAACTATCACGACCGCATTGCCGTATGTACTTGACCTGTCCACCACCGAATTCCCGAGCCCAATAGGGGACGAGAGAAAGGGTGGAGGCCTAACGGCGCAGCAGCAACGATGAGAGGCGGGGCCAGACACGAAAACGGGGTCACGTAGGGTCTGAGATGGCAAAGAATAGTAAGCTGCGCTTGCTGCGATGCCATGGAGCCCATACAAGAGTCGGGGAACGGCGCTGGCTTCGGTTTCCTCCAAGTCTTGCCGTCCGTAGACGTACGGCTCTGTTCCCTCTCGAACCATGTCGTCGATCCCAATCGAGAAGATGGCCAGCGGCCTGACGGAGGCGTTGTCGCTGACCAATGCGTTCAAGCTCTTGGGCCTATGGGTCGCGTACCGCCTGGTCCTCATCCTGTACAATGTCTCGCCCTGGCACCCACTGTACCGGTTTCCCGGGCCCAAGATCGCCGCGGCCAGCTATCTTTACGAGGCCTACTACGACTGGTGGCTCACGGGCCGGTACGGGAACGAGATCCGGCGCATGCATGAGCAATATGGTACGTAGACGTCGTAGGGGGACACCACTGGCACCGAAAAAGCTGACCCAGGCCATCACCACCCAGGCCCCATCGTGAGGATCAACCCGGACGAGCTCCACTGCAACGACCCTCTGTTCACCGACGAGATATATGCCAGCGGCAGCCGCAAGCGGGACAAGTGGCAGCACCAGATCAACACGGGCGGCGCCGGGCCCGTGTCCGTCACGGGCTTTTCCACGGTGCCGCACGAGCTGCACCGCGTGCGCGTCGGCGCCGTCTCGCGCTACTTCTCGCGACAGCAGATGCTGCGGCTCGAGGGCGAGGTTCACGAGTTTGCGCAGCGCGTGGCCGACAAGATGCTGCGCAGCAGCAGCCGCGGGCAGCCTTTCGACGTCAAGCAGGCCTTCAACTGCTTCACGGCCGACATCATCTCGCAGTACGCCTTCGGCGAGTCCATGGGCTTCATCGACCAGGAGGGCTGGGAGCCCAACTTTGCCACCTGGGTCTCGTCCTTCTTCCAGAGCGCCTATATGATGCGCCACAACGCCCCCGTGCGCACCCTTGCCCGCTTTGCGCCGCTCCTGGCCGACTACATGGGCGAGGACGTGCGCGCCGTGATGCGCCAGATGAACGTGGTGATTCCCCAGTACATCCAGGCCGCCTTGGACAATAAAGACAACGGCCGCGTCTTCAACCACATCATGGAGTCCAAGACCCTGCCTGAGTCGGAAAAGTCCATGTACCGCCTGTCGGGTGAGGGTTTCAACTTTTTGCTCGCGGGAACCGAGACGACCGCGGTATGTCTAGCCCCGTGGCGCCCCCTTCCCCCGCGTCGCCATGCTTAACACTGACATTTTGCCCATTCAGGCCATCCTGACCACCATCACGTTTTACCTCCTGGACCAGCCGAACACCTACGCCCGGCTCCGAGAAGCCCTACAAGGCGTCGACGTCAACCAACTCAAGTGGACGGACCTGGAGCAGCGGCCGTACCTGTGGGCCGTGGTCCACGAGGCGCTAAGGGTGATGCCGGGTGTCTCGCACCGGTCAGCACGCATCGCGCGCGAGGAGGACCTGGTCTACAGGAGCGCGGACGGCAAGGTCGAGTGGGTGATCCCGCGCGGCACGCCCATCGGCATGACGTCCATCATCAACCACAGCAACGAGGCGCTCTTCCCCGAACCGCACCAGTTCCGCCCCGAGCGCTGGCTGCTCGCCGACGGCCAGCCCGACTACGCCCTCGAGAAGCGGCTCATTGCCTTCGGCCGCGGCAGCCGCGCCTGCATCGGCACCCACCTCGCCTACTGCGAGATCTACATCATGGCCACCATCATGGCCCTGCGCGTCCTGCCCCGCGCCCAGCTGCACGAGACGACGGTCGAGGACCTGACCTACGACCACGACCTCGTCGTCCTGCAGACCAAGAAGGGTTCCATCACGACCAAAATCACCATTTCGTAGGGAGAGCCGGTCTTATGCGGGAAAGTAAAGTCTCAATGAGCTCTCGTGGAAAAAAAAAGGAGGGGTCCATCAAGCGCGAGGCCAGGAAGCCAACCTCCGGCTCAGCACCCCGAAGGAAATTGTACTATTAGAATGGCAAGAAAAGAGCGTGCCATTGTGGCAAGAGTCGACATGACTGCTTCCATACCTGAACGTCCGTCGTAAACTGTATGTGTGTACGGTATGTGCCACGCTATGTGTTTCACGCACTGCCAACATTTTCCCGGTGCTGCCGAGTTCCAAGGATATAGGCCCGCGACGAGCCGGGGCAGCAGGACGTCGTGGTGCGCCCATAGCAAGGTGGAGAAGGCCGAGCCGGAGGCGGCGGTGCCGACCGCGGTGAACTCGAGCAGGTCCGCGGCGCCGCCGAGGCGGTCGACGCGCCGGGAGGGGGTACACCGTCCAGTTGCCGGGCGCCGCCGCCGAGACCGTGTTGGCGTAGCTCCAACATCCGGGGTTCAGTAGGTAGGTACTTTTCTAGAACAGGTGTTCGTGGAGCAAGTCTAGGAGCAGTCTCAGGCCAGCAGCACGCCAGGAGTAGGTCCTCGTCTTTGGTGCGGTACACCTTGGCGGGAAAAAGCCGTGGCCACAATGGGTGGCGACTTTTCGGCCATGGTGAGCCGTCAGCGGCAAAGGAGCCGGTTCGGCGTGAGCCAGGGGGCCGGACCGCCGAGGCTCGGCCAGGCCGCGGCGGAGCGACCCCGGTATACAGATCCGGATCACGCGAGCTGATGGAACAAGGCGGCGTAGGAGGCACTTGGCAGAGCGACGTCAGTTGTCGAGGCGATTCACATGGAAGATCGGAGACTTTCCAGCGTCTACTCCTCCTTACCCTGGATGGTATGGTTTCTTTCGGTAGCTACCTAGAGGTACAGTGTGGGCCACATCTGCGTGGCAACAGGGCGGTTCAGGTACCGCTTGAGAAACAAAACACGCCACCAAAGTCGACTCGACGGGCTCGTGGTTTTCCCCTCGTCTCCGGCCAAGGGCCGGCCGGAACTACCGGCTTACGAGCAGGAGAAGCTGTAGACACTGTCCTTGAACGAGGCCTGGTTGCCGCAGGCCCAGCCGTTCGTTCCCAGCCCGGCCAAGGCCGCAGTGCCCGTGCAATCGAGGGTCCTGATCCGGGTCAGCCATCTGGGGGAAAGGTCATTGCTCGCGGAGCCGTCGCAGAAAAAGAAAAGAAAAGGGGCAAGAAAAGGGGAGGCAAACTTGTACAGCCGGCACAGGCTCACCGATCGGCCGAGAGGGACGTAGGCGAACGAGACGTTGCCGTACAACTGAGCGGCCTCGGGCCCAAAGTCGGGGAATGTACCTAGAAAGTTGCACCCTCCCCCACGCCGCCGTCAGACCATCATGCATCCCGGCTCGATACATGTTTGGGATAGGGGGGGGACCTACGGCACTGATCGGGCTCGGCCGAAAGCGTGGCACAAAAGCCCGTGCCGTACGAGGGGACGCCGTCGACCTCGCACGACGCCCCCGACGAGTAGTGAGCGCCCTGGCAGAAGACCACGTCGAAGTCGGACTGGCGTTGGACCAGGGGGTCGGAAGCCGTCGCGAGGGCGCCGCCGCCGCCGCCATGCAACAGGAGGGCAAGGAACACGCTGGAATGCTTCATGTCGTGTGATGATCTCGACTGCTGCGGTTGATGGGGGGATGAACGGCGAAACCCCCTTTGCGCCGGGTACCGCCTTTATACCGCCCCGCCCCCCCCCCCCCCCCCCCCCCTCCGGCCTCCTCAACTCCCGCCCAAAGAGCCATTTCGCGATGGCCTCTGGGACCCAGGGCGGATGGCACACATGGCCCCGGTCGAAACTTGGCTGGGATACGAAGCGTCGGTGGTTTGGACCAGCCTAACTAGACGCAGCGGCCTTCGTGAGCCTATCAGAGGAACCAAGATGGCCATGGGCTCTGACTATGCCCTCGTGCTTGGCTCCGAATCAACATCGTGGTGCTCGAGCCCCCATCATGCACTACAGTCAGCGTCATGCATGACACGAGGACGCCGAGCGACATGGCCGGACTTGCGAGTCGTCGTCGACATGAACGAACTGGAGAAAACCAACCAAGGGCCGCACGTCCGCTCCAAGTAGGATCTATGGGAAGCCCATATCGGATCTTGGGGCAGGTAGGGGACGGCGCTCACGAACGCCAGCCCCGGACCGCTGGATCTCGCAAACGCCCAGGGCCGGAATGCGGACCCCACTGATAAAGAGATATCCCATACTGGCCTTTCCCTCCCACAATCAAGAACATCACTGGGGGAACTCCCACACCCCGTGTAATTTGCATACGCCATGTTGCGCATGCGGTGTCAAACTGAACGCGTCCCGTGGGACACGTAAGCGAGGGGGAGGTCTCAAAGCATCGGTGTTGCTGGGTCATAGTTACGCTGACGAGGGAAATGTCGAAGTTGGCGAGACCCGAGTCGGGGGCACTGAGGGAGCAGGTGGTCGTTACGGGCCACAAAACTTGTCAAACTGTGCATCCCACGCAAAGGACTGGAGGAGAAGGAAGGGGGTGGAGCAGCGGTGGAACAAAAAGCGCATCGTGTGATGGACAGCCCACGTGTTCACCTCCCTCGCCCGTCTACGCGTTGTTTTCTTTTTTTCCTCTCCCCCATCCGCGCAACGGTTTCCGACCCAGTCGCGCGGGAGCGAGGCCCCAGACCAACCGAAAGAGGGCGGCGCGTGGGATCCAGCCATCGATGGGCGGGAGGGGTAGAGGGATCGAGGCCGTCTCGGGGTTGACGGCGTCGGTCACGCGGCTGGCTAGCCAAATGCTGTACACCCTCCCGGACGACCGAGGGAAAGCAACCCAGGCCATCAGGCGTAGGGAGAGAAAGAGAGCGAGAAGGGGGGGGGAGGGCCTCCAGCAGGGTTTCTCGATAGGTCGGCAGCGGCATAGCGGCAGGCACACACGGCCCGAAAGACGAGACGCCAAGCATCGCCCTGGCAGCGGCCGGACGGCGCGGTCGGTAGGGGTAGCCGGCCGGAACAAGCCCTGCCTGAGCCTGATCAAGCATCATCGCCTGAACCCTCTGGGGGGCACGCGGACGTTGAGGCTGCGGGTGGGGGAGGGCGGGTTCGGTAGCGATTCGATGCCCTCCCTGCCTCCCGAACAGGGCGAAATACTGGGCAGCTGCACCAAGCCAGGGAATGCGCGGCGATGGGCCGGCAGTCTCGATTCGCTGGGCCCCGGGCGGATTCGCTTGGCGGGCGGGAGCGCTCGCGCGGTGCCGCCAGAAACTTGTCCCAGAAGGACAAGCCGGACGCGCTCCCTCCGCCGCCTCGCTCCGTGGTCCACGCTTTCGCCTCTTTCGGATGCCGAACGCCCGCCTCGAGTAGATTGCGCCCCAGGCGCCCGGACGCCGTGATTGGAGGACAAATTCTGTCTTTGCGAGGTCTGGTTGGTTCGCAATCGTCGTTCCTGGGCGCGGTGGGTAGCATCGCGGATGGGCGATGCAGCCGCGATGTCGGCACCGGGGGGGGGAGGCGATATATAAACCTACCGGCGAGCTCGTCAGGCCGTAGGGGAACCGGCTCGGCGACATCGTCAGACGAAGAGGGTAAGCATCGACTGTTGCAAAGAGTTCGAGAGTGCCGTCCCGACCTCTCCTCCCGTTCCCGACTCTTAACCCTGCCCAACACCGGTCGCCATGCGCACCACCAACATCCTGGGCCTGGCCGCCGGCGCCTCCCTGGCGTCGGCGCACACCATCTTCGTCCAGCTGGAGAGCGGCGGCACCACGTACCCCGTGTCGCACGGCGTGCGCACGCCCAGCTACGACGGCCCTATCCAGGACGTCACCTCGGACTCGCTGGCCTGCAACGGGCCCCCGAACCCGACCATGCCGACCGACAAGATCATCGACGTCACCGCCGGCAGCACCGTGACCGCCGTCTGGCGCCACACGCTCGACTCGGGCCCCGGCGACGTCATGGACGCCTCGCACAAGGGCCCGACGCTGGCCTACCTGAAGAAGGTGTCCTCGGCCACGTCGGACAAGGGGGTGGGCAACGGCTGGTAAGCACGAGGCGGCGACCCGTCCTCCCCCCCCGGGGGGGAAACGCGTTCTCGGGAGGCCCCCGTCGCTAACCCCAAGGTACCGTCGCAGGTTCAAGATCCAGGAGGAGGGCTACAGCAACGGCGTCTGGGCCACGAGCAAGGTCATCGACAACGCGGGCAAGCACGCCATCAAGATCCCCGACTGCATTGAGGACGGCCAGTACCTCCTGCGCGCCGAGATGATCGCCCTCCACGCCGCCGGCTCTGCGGGCGGTGCTCAGCTCTACGTGAGTCGGGAGATGGTGGCCCCGGGGGGAGAGAAAGGGGTGAACGGCTCGCGAACTAGCTTCTGACTTTGGGGGGTGTGTTGCAGATGGAATGCGCGCAAATCAACATCAAGGGGGGCAAGGCGACCAAGACGCCCACGACTTACAGCATCCCCGGCATCTACAAGGTACGTTGTTAGCCCGACCGGCCGAGAGCCGAAAAACCCGCCGGCCTCCGAACTGCCCGGAGCAACTTACTAACCGGCGGACGCCAGGCGAACGACCCCGGCCTGCTGATCAACATCTACGGATCCATGGCGGGCGGCTACGAGATTCCCGGTAAGTCGGGGGCATAGCTCCTCTCGGGTTGTCCATCGGCAGAGATACTTACCTTTTGGCAGGACCTGACCCCTTCACCTGCTCGGCTTCGGGCAACAGCCCCGGCACCCCCGGAACGCCCACGACCATCGTGACGTCCACCAAGGCGGCGACCCCCGCGCCGACGTCCAACCCCGGAGGCTGCGCCGCAGCCAAGTGGGCACAGTGCGGCGGCAGCGGCTACACCGGGTGCAAGAGCTGCGAGAGCGGATCGAAGTGTGTGGCGACCAACGAATGGTAGGCAACTAACACCCGTTGTTCTTTATTACCTATTCCGGCACCGCTCCCTCACGGTGTACTCCCCTTTCGCTTTGTTTCTAGCGTTCTAGCCTGAGGGGGGCTCCGAAACTTGCTCTATGAACACCCGTTTCTAGGCAATTGCTGACTCCGGGATTCCCAGGTACTCGCAATGCCAGTAGGCTGGCTTTCCGTGCTTTTGACGGTGCACAGGGAGGACGTCAGGAGGAGACGTGATGTTTGGACATACATACCCAAAGGGAGGGGGTTTGTGGTGGTGCCGGCGAGTAAATCAGCGAGGGCGAAGGCGGGAGTACCCGGGACTAGATCCATAAACAATCGATTGCATGCCTTTCCCCAGACACATGGGAGGCAAGAAACGCGCACCCATGACCAGATACCGCAGCAGGGAAGAGAGAAAAAAAAAGAAGAAAAGAAAAGAGCATGCACATGTACCTGCAGTACGACAGTCACTGACAGCCCCGTACCGTTGTAGCGAGGCTACCATGTACCTGTCTGGGGCATAATACCTCATGCCGTGTGACGAGCGTGTGTGTGTGTGTGTGCGTGGCGTCCGGCCTCGCCGCCCGAGCCTGGTCAAATGGACGGGACGGGCAGACGTCTGGCTGGCTGGTACTCACAGACTTCTTCCCAAACATCCATCCTCTGGATGCCACGGGTGAGGAATATTCGAGAGGCGCGAAGACGGGACGAGACGAGACGAGACGAGACGGGTGGACTCGGGGTGGAGGATTTGGTCCGGAGCTGGCGTTTGGTGTCACGGCAAAAGCTGCTAAAAAACTGGGAACCGTTCAGGGGTGGATCAGGATAGATGGGGAATTGAGCTTTTGAGGCGGCGACGATGGCGTTGCAGCTGCCGATCTACGATCCAGCTTCATCATGATGGACGGCGATCCGGCATTTGCAAAGCAACCCGGGGGGGGGGAGTGCTGGTGGCTGGAACAGAGGGGAGGGAAATTTCGGAGCGGGCAAAAACTGTGTTGCTTTGCACAGGGGACAGCTGCACATGCCGCCAAGGCTGTGTATGTGTGTGGTGTGTGTGTGTGTGTGTGCGTGCGTAAGCGTTTGCGATGGGATGTGTCTCTCGCTGGGGGCGGAGGGAAAACATTCAGGTGCTCGTTTGGGTTGGGTGCGCCATTGTGAAGTATACAACAACAGGCACGAGATACTCGCGCAAACACCAACTAGTCAGGGCTCCCAGTAACATATGCATTTGCTGACGGGCTGGAGGGAACCATAGGGAAAGCAGGGGCGACGGTTTGGCCGGGCTAGCGTCGCGGGCCACCGTCTGGAATATTCCTGAAGCCGCGTAGCCCCCCAGCCATGCCACGAGGTCGGACGATTGGGTGGTGGCCGTGGGTGTGGGAATGCAAGGCAAGGCGTCATGTCGTGCGCAGGACGCCGCGTCTCTCTTTGCCTGGGGCCCAAACCAGTCGGGTGGTGGTGGTGGTGGTGGTGGTGGTGCAATGGGATATCGTCCCTGTCGATGCTCCCTTTCCTCTCTCTCTCTCTTTCTTATCGCGGGATGGTACCAACTCCATGTCGTCGGTACGTCGTACCGGAGGGACATGGATCTGTTTCACGCGTACAACCTCGACAAGTAGTGTCATTGTCTCTTGTCATCCAGCCTAGGGCGCGCGAACTAAGGAACAGCGGCGGCGGCGGCAACTGTGTAGGGGGGGCGGACGAGCGGTAGGGCGAAGGGGGGAGGGGCCGCGGCGGCCCATCGCTACGACAAATTATCGCGTCATTTTGGGTCGTTGGAACAGAGTTCCGAGTTGCCCGCAGCTCCGGGTTCTGCCTCCTGGCTTCAACCGGCTTCCCATAGGCGGAACTACGTCCGGGCCCAACGTTGCTATTCGCTCGTGGGGAGGAGGGGCAATGCGGTGGAAAGTGCGAAGGCAATCTCAGACTGTGAGATGTGGAAGAGAGGAAGAGAGAGAGAGAGAGAGAGAGAGAGAGAAAGAGAAAGACGATGGAAGCCCAAAGTGGCCTTTGCTCACAAAGCCAGTCAGTTGTTGTTGGTAGGTAGCCGAAGCAGGTAGGTACATGTACCATCCCGTAATAACGTGATAGATCGGCAACGATTAGGGAAGAAAAAAAAAAGCAGAAGCCTCTGGAGATTCGATCCGCAGCGGTCAATTCTGGGGGCGTACCGCTGGGACTTTAGCTCCGTAACCGTCACGATAGGTAGTGGGTGCACCGCATGATCCCTGCCACTGGAGAGCACAAGGCGCATGGGAAAGCATCCCATTACGTCGTCGGGACGGACAAATGCTCCTGGCATCCTTTCCCTAGGCGGCTTGGCTCTCCTCCTTGGGACCTGGAGCTCGCGGAGCTCCCTTTCGTTTGTTTGGTCTGGCCTGGCCCGGCCCGGTTGGGTAGCCAGACCAGACCACCACCAGACAAGACCCATGGGAGAGAGGTTACTGCGCGTGTACCCGGACTCGACGAGCGTCCATTCGCGACCCGGCAGAGGGAGGGGGGTACGATACCGTGCCGTCATCAGGCCCTGTCGCTTTCGCCTGGAAGCGCCGGCCTGCATGGACCCCTCCGCTGGTTGGGACGAGATGGAGTCTGTATGGGATGTACTTACAGGTTGACTTCCATGGGTCTACCTACTCCATCGACCTCGACTGCTGGGTAGCTTTCCATATCGGCATGAAGAAGGAAACAAAACTGAACAAAGTCCCCTTCCGCTCTCCGCCCCCCCTCTTCACCTGTTGCTTGGCCTCCTCCGACTTCCTTTCACCTTCCCATCGTCCTCCTCCTCCTCCTCCTCCTCCTCCTCCTCCTCTTCTTCACATTGTCCTTTGACCCGAGCCTGCATCAGCATAGCCGGCACATCGCATCCACCTCGCAACAGCGACAAGGTGAAAAGCAACAGCAAGTCGGGCCCTCCATCGCCGGCCTTTTTTCCCCCTCCTCCCGCCGTACCCCGCGCCCCTCAGAGCCTACGGGATCGCCTACTACTTAACTCTGTCTGACTAGAGCCCAATCGCCGTCAGCCTAATAACGGAGTGCCGCAGCTTGCCGGCGCAACTCGGGACCTCTTTTTCCCCTACTACCCTCGCCCTCCATCCCCCCGGCAGCTTCGCGCCTTCGCCGCCAACAGCAGCTCCCGCCGTTGTCCACCGCCACCACCACCACCACCCGCCCACCATGCCGGCCACCAACGACCCCAAGGCATCCGGCAGACTGTTGCTGATTTCCAACCGTCTCCCCATCACCATCAAGCGCCAGGATGAGGGCCAGTACAACTTCTCCATGTCCTCGGGTGGCCTCGTCACCGGTCTCAGCGGCCTGAGCAAGACCACCAGCTTCCAGTGGTACGGCTGGCCCGGTCTCGAGGTGCCCGAGAACGAGATCGGCCGCGTCAAGCAGCAGTTGAAGGACGAGTACTCGGCGCATCCCGTCTTCATCGACGATGACCTCGCCGACCGCCACTACAACGGCTTTGCCAGTAAGGGCGCCATCTCTCTTCCCTCCCGCCCCTCGTGCGCCGCCCATTGGTAGCTAACAGCGCCGGCAGACTCGATCCTGTGGCCTCTCTTCCACTACCACCCCGGCGAGATCACCTTTGACGAGAGCGCCTGGGCCGCCTACAAGGAGGTCAACCTGCAGTTCGCCAAGACGGTCGCCCGCGACGTCCAGGACGGCGACCTGATCTGGGTCCACGACTACCATCTCATGCTCCTCCCCGAGATGCTGCGCCAGGAGCTGGGCAACTCGAAAAAGAACATTAAGATTGGCTTTTTCCTGCACACCCCCTTCCCCAGCAGCGAGATCTACCGTATCCTCCCGGTGCGCGAGGCCCTGCTGCATGGCGTCCTGCAGTGCGACCTGGTCGGCTTCCACACCTACGACTACGCCCGCCACTTCCTGAGCTCCTGCTCCCGCATCCTCGAGACCCCCACCACCCCCAACGGCGTCGAGTACAAGGGCAAGTTCGTCACCGTCGGCGCCTTCCCCATCGGCATTGACCCCGATAAGTTCGTCGAGGGCCTCAAGAAGCCCAAGGTCCAGGAGCGCATCGCCACCCTCTCGCGCAAGTTCGAGGGCGTCAAGCTGATCGTCGGCGTCGACCGCCTCGACTACATCAAGGGCGTCCCGCAGAAGCTCCACGCCCTCGAGGTCTTCCTGACGGAGCACCCCGAGTGGATCGGCAAGATCGTCCTCGTCCAGGTGGCGGTGCCCTCGCGCCAGGACGTTGAGGAGTACCAGAACCTGCGCGCCGTCGTCAACGAGCTCGTCGGCCGCATCAACGGCAAGTTCGGCACCATCGAGTTCATGCCCATCCACTTCCTGCACCAGAGCGTCAACTTCGACGAGCTGTGCGCCCTGTACGCCGTGTCCGACGCCTGCCTCGTCTCGTCGACGCGCGACGGCATGAACCTGGTCTCGTACGAGTACATCGCCACGCAGCAGAAGCGCCACGGCGCCATGATCCTGTCCGAGTTCACCGGCGCCGCCCAGTCCCTCAACGGCTCCCTCATCGTGAACCCGTGGAACACGGAGGAGCTCGCCAACGCCATCCACGACGCTGTCACCATGTCGCCCGAGCTCCGCGAGGCCAACTACCGCAAGCTGGAGCGCTACGTCTTCAAGTACACGAGCGCCTGGTGGGGCCAGAGCTTCGTCACCGAGCTCACCAAGGTCTGCGCCGACCAGGGCGACAAGAAGGACCCGAACCCGCCCCATCGCGTGGGCGGCTCCATTGCCGGCATCGTGGGCGGCGTCATGTCGGCGGCCGGCTACGCGGGCGGCACCGAGGCCGAGCAGAAGAGCGGCGCCGACGCCGAGCAGAAGAAGGATGGCGCCGAGTAGAACCCGCGTCCGCCTGCTCAGCCTCCCCGGAGCCAAGAGAATACCCCCGCGACGGGCGCCCGATGGAACCGGCTCATGGCCAGGGCGGCGGCCAAGGACGGCGCGCGCCGGATCGCCAGCATGGACGGCGCGCGGGACGCATTCCCCTTGGCCAACGTCGACCGACCTGCCCGTCGGTCCCGTGGCACCGAGGAGTCCCAATGGTTGTGAGGCTGCTTTGGGTATTATTATGATTGTTCCCTCCCCAATCCCCTCCTCGCTTCTCCCATCCCCAGAGGGGGGGAAGGGGAAAGCCCACCCGTCGCGGTTTTTTTGCCCGTACTGGACGGAAATATCGTGAGATGATGACGACAAATGGACGGAACGGAGCCGCAACAGCGCGGCATATGGCATTTCTTTCTTTCTCGTTTCGGCGTCCATAGAGAATCGGGATGGGGCAGAATAGGGCATGCATGATTCTTCGGTCTATATCCATTATTGGTTTTTTTTTTCTTCGTGGAGTCGGGAGTTTTTTTTTTATTTCTTTAGGTGACTACGCAAATAGACTCTCGGCATCTTGTAGCTTCCTAGTCCCTATTCCGTAGTCCTTCAAGTGCACTGTTTCGGTATCGGTTCCGCCGCCGCCGACTTCCACGCGTACCCAAATACCTCGCACTATTAGTACTCTCTCCCATTTCCCGCACCGGAGAGCCCCCCCCCCCCCCCCCCCCCCCCCCCCCCGCCTTCCCCCAACTCTGCACTCGCCTCAATCCGAGCAGGGACGCCGCGATGGGTCAGTCTGAATACCTTCCATTGCAAAAGCTACCTAATTACTATCGCGAGTACCCATGCACTCCGACATGGCGGCAGTCCACAAACCCCCAGGGGAAAACGTCAAATTCGTCAAATCGCATTATCACCAGCCTCCGGGCTGAATCAGGTATCGTTGTCTAAGCCGTCCCAAAAGCGGCTCTCCAGTCTCCCGCGCACCACGACGATTGCTTCCCTTCCCACCTCTCCAAGTGGAGGGAAAGTGCAGCTTCGTGCCTCTTCATCTCGAACCCGTATCCTACGCTCTGTCCGGTGGAGTGCCCCGGGCCTTCGCCACCCAGGCCACAGGTTGGCGTTGTCGGCATCTCGTGGTCTGCGCGGGTTGTTTTGTTACGCCTAGCGTGGGGTGCTGGCTTCTCAGAAGGGTGAGTTAACCACGTCGTCCTTGCCCAGCTTGTACCGGCCGCTCTCGCGCGTGCCAATGCGGTTCGAACTGCGGCGGGGCGTGCCGGGGTTGAAACGGTTGCCCATGCCGGCAATGCTTTCCCGCGTGGGCCGCTTCAGCTGTTGCTTCTGCACCATCGAGACTTCGTTGGGCAGGGCCACGAGCACGTTCTGGTCGGAGCCGAACTTGAAGTCATCGGCCTTGACCTCGTCGGTGTAGCGCTTGATGATGTAAGGCGCCTTGGCACCGCGTAGCACCTTCTTGAGGTTCCAGTCGATGATGTAGGGCCCGGTGGCCGTGATGATGGACGTCTCCTCGTTCGACTGACCGGCGTTGAAACGCGCCGGCGTAAAGGTCACAGGCTTTCCAGTCTCGTAGGCGAACTGGGCCACGTGCTCGGGCGTCAGGGCCAGGCGGCGCGGTTGGGGCTTGGAGTCGGCCGCAAACGACTTCTCGAAACCGAGCTTGCCCTCATTCTTGCCCGTCTTCTGCATCGCGTCGATGAGCAGCAGGTACGTTCGGCAGGTACCCAGGATCCAGCGGCCATCAGCGGACACGTCCAGGCCAATGATGGGCTCGCCCAGGGCGGGAATGTGCGTCTTGGCGTTGATGCCGAGACGATCAAAGAGGCGGATATCGCCCTTGTTGGAGGCCACGGCCATGTAGCCCTTCTCGGTGGTGGAGATGGCACTGAAGTCGTTCTTCGAAGCATACTGCTTCATCTGGGAGTCGACAAGCTTGTTGCCCGAAAGACGCGGGTCGACACGGAACAGAGAGTTGTTGCTGATACCCAGGAAGGTAGGCTCGTGCGTCATCTGGGCAAATTTGTTCTCCGGGGCGAATGTCACGACCGGAATGTCGTCGTGGACGTTCCACTCGTCCACGACCTTGCCGTACTCGAGGTCCATGCGGTACAGCTTGTTGGGGTCCGTCTCGTTCTGCAGAATCAGGTTGCGATCCTCGTTGTGCAGCATGACCTTCTTGGGGCTGAAGAGGGCGCCTTTGGGCGTCTCGATCTTGGAGATGTTGGTCGAGAACTCCAGGTTGTTGGAAGGCGTGTGCTTAAACACGCCAATCTGAGAGCCACGGACGACAAAGGAACGGTCGTGCTTGTAGCCGACTGCGATGGCCTTGTTGGTCTTGCCATCTTTGGGCTGGGTTTCCAAGTCATCCTGCTCCTCGTCGGTATCGTAGGCCTCGCTGCGGATGCCGGGATCCTCGTCCTCCGTGTCGTCCTCGGTCTCCTCCTCTTCTTCCTCCTCCTCCTCGGCCTCCTGGCCCTCGGGGATGTCGTCCATCTTGAGGTCCTCAAAGGCATCCAGGACGTATTGACGCTCCTGGTCCTTGACCTTGGTCCACTTGACTTCGTTGAGCTGCTCCCACAGGGCCCGCATCAAGCCTTCTTGGAAGCGCTCGAGCGTGGGCTGGTCCTTAAACCGTAGCAGCCACGAGTAGGCCGAGCCGTCCTCGGTGAACTGGTTGAAGATGAAGGAGAGGAACTCGAAGTTGAAAACGGGGTTGATATCGGCAATGACGGGGATGCCCAACCATTCGCGCTCCTTGCTGGCCACGTGCAGCCAGTATTGCCAATTGCCGACGTCGGACACCTGCGCCGTGACCGAGCTGTCCTGCAGGACAAAGGAGCCCGACTGGAAATCGAAGAAATGCAATTCGCCGAGTTCCATGGAGAGGATCTCCAGCGGCTCGGGCTGGTCAGGCACCGCCGGCGGGGCCATGTCCTCCCGCGCGGGGGCCTTCACTTCCCGCTGCTGCTTGGGCGTCTCGGGGACTGCCGGCGTCTCGGGGGCGTCGTCTTCGGCCAGCACCTGGGCGATGGGCGCCTGGCTGGGCGTGTCCCGCTTGGCACTCATGTTGGCCGCGTTTTGGCTCTTGTTGACGTTGTTGATGGAAAACATTTCTTCGGGGTCGAAGGTCCGACCGATGGTGGGGCTGGAGATGGGGCTGGCCTGGGGAATCGGCTGCTCGTCTTCGAATTCGAACTGGCGCAGATCGGCCTCGGAGGCGGTCGTGTGCGGTTTGCGATATTTGCGTTCGTACTGGCACTGCTTCGCGACCTTTTCAAAGTTGGTCACTTGCACCGAGGGCACGGTCGCGTCGCATACGAACTCGTAGAGATCGCCGACGTCGCCGCTCAGGTCCTTCCAGGCGAGGATCTTGTCGGACCCCTCGCGGCTTTCGACTCGGAAATGCAGGGCTTCGTCGAGCAGGAACGTCTTCTCGTCGCGCTCGGTGGCCAGTGCCTCGATCTCGGCGTCCTCACCTTCTTCGTCGGCAAGTAGTTCGGCCTCGCCTTCCTCGTAGACGCGCTGTACAACGAGTTGGTACTGGAAGTCTTGGCCGGTTCGTCGAATGCGGGCGGTGGCGTCCTTGAAGATAAGCTCGGAATAGCCTTTGGGGGAAAGCGGGCGGACGAGGTACAGCTGGCCTTGGGGCAGCTCGATCATGGATTCCTGGCTTCCGCTGCCGAAGATGAGCTTGCCGACATTCTTGAGGACAAACATGTTGGGACAGGGCGGGCCGACAATGCGGGGGTAATAGGACGGGGATCGATGGGGGGGCAAAGGTATCGGTTGGTTGATGTTGTTATTGCTGTTGTTTTTTTCTGGTTCAGATCGAGTGGTCACCAGTGAAGGCTCGCCGACATTTGCGCTGGCAGGAAAACGGACTATGGTTACCCACGACGCGGTCTATGATCCGGGGATGCTCTCGGCTGCTCTTGGGGTGGGCGATCGTCACGGGATGGCACAGAACGTCATAAGGGACTGGAGGGTGAAGGAGAACCGATCCCAAAATTCGCCGTATTTGACGTTTTTGGCAGGTGGGGTTGGTGAGGGACTTGTGGCTGGTCACCAGACAAACGCCACCCGTCGAGGCCAGGTAATATTGGAAAAGGTCAACAAGGCTTCAGAGACATGGATAGCTTGGTAGGGGCTGTTCAAAGCACTTACTGGACACAAGGATCTCAACCTGTACAAAGCGGGAAAGTTGCCAGGCTCCAGACGGCCAGAGCCAGGCTGCCGGGCAATCAACCATGTGCTGCTAGATGCGGAATCCTTGCCCTTGCAGGGACCTTTTGAAACAGATCTGCGTTATGACAAGCGACGCCTACCCCAAGTCGATCAGAGTCGATCAGGCTGAAATTCAGTCGTCACCTCAGGTGGTGACATAGGTGCCTAGCCACCTGTCTGACAAGGGCAGGCACCTCACATATGATCGCCAGCCTGCCTCCCATACCCTTTGACCCGTTCGTTAGTCTGGCTGCATCTGTACTGTGTGTAAGTATCCAGTACGGAGTATGCATGTGAGAAGATGTGCCTAGCGGGAACCCACCTCCAGGCATTCAGGGTTCTCTCCACCGCAACGGAGGCTCGTGTCCATTCCAATACGACTGGGCGGTCTCTGGTCACCTCCAGCAAATAAGGCTCCATCTCAAGCTTGGGGTGAGTGAGGACGAAGTGCCGGCGGCTACGGAACGAGGGGCCTTGACGGGGGCCTATCCACTCATACTTTAGTACTTAACCACCCTCTCTCCTCTGCATTCCAGCCGACCATGTCTGTCTCCAAGTATCCATGAATCGCCCATGGCCTCTTTGGGTGAGGAGGCACGGGAGGGTCCCTGACTAACAATCTAAGTACCTTATGCCCGAACACTTAGTGCAAGTGGATATGTACATGCCCTAGAGGGTCTCTGAAGGCTGCAAACGGCATCAACTCGGAATCTCGGACAGATGACGTTTACATAGGAGCTCAACGCTTGAGCTTGAGATCACCAAGCTCCCTATTGCGGGTCGATCCCCCATATGTCGCTCTGTAGTGTAATGTGTTGTAGCTATAAGAATGATTTTAGAAGCTCGTAGATGAGGGACCTTGGCCTGCCGTTGCTCTAAACACCCACCACCATGGCCTCGAACAACATGGATTTCCAATGCGCCCTTGTCACCGGCGGCGGCGGAGGCATCGGGAAGGAACTCTCAAAGTACCTCATTTCCAAGGGGAAGAAGGTCCTCATCGCCGGTCGAACAGAGTCGACGTTGCAGAGCACCGCCCGGGAAATCGGGGCGGCGGCCTACTACGTGCTCGATACGGGAGCCATCTCCGACATTCCGCGCTTCGTGCAAACGGTCACCGCGGAGCATCCGGAGCTCGACTGCCTTGTCAACAACGCCGGGGTCCAGCGGCCGTTGGAGGTCCTGAAGCAGGACGCTGACGACTTCCTGAGCAAGGCGGACAACGAGATCAACATCAACATCCGCGGGCCCATGCATCTGGCCGTGGGGCTGCTGCCGCACCTGAAGAGCAAACCGCATGCCCTCGTGGTCAACGTGTCGAGCGTCCTGGGCTTCGTCCCGTTTTCCATCATCAACCCCGTCTACAACGGCACCAAGGCGTGGCTGCACTTCTGGAGCATGAATCTGCGGTATGTACCTGTGAAACCGACCGACGGCCCCGACAAAACGCAGCGGTACTCATGTTCCTACAGAACGCAGCTCCAGGGCACCAGTGTGCGGGTGGTGGAGATTGCACCGCCCACCGTGGCCACCAACTTACACCGCGAACGCGAGGACCCCGATGACAACAAGAAGCACAACAACCCGAAGGCGCTGAGCGTGGAGGAGTTCATGAACGAGGTCGGCCGGAAATGGGAGCAGGGCGAGGAGACCATCGGGGCGGGCATGGGGGCCGATCTGGTGTCGAAATGGTTCAACACGTTTGGCGGCATGTATCCGAGCAGTTAAGCCAGGCACGACCCTTGAAGATATTCCGTTCGCTGGTGGTAAGGCCTCTCTCTAGGTACGTGAATGGGGCATCAACGTGTTGAGTCCCCTCTCCTCTCAGGCCTGGATGGGATACTGCGCCCCTGCTTGGTGTTGTGTAACAGTGGACGCGATTCTATCCTGCGGTGATTGGATTGTGTGAGTATGAGCCAGGACTTCTGCAGGAGGAAGCAAATGAGACGCAAGGCGGCAGAAAGAAAAGTTGCATGTTTGCACACGCCACCTGCTCCAAGTAGAAGCGATCCCCTACTTATCAGTGTCTAGGGAAGGGGGAATCAGAACGTTCAAATGGTCGCCCAAGCCTGATGGATGGGCTTGGGTGATTATGGGGACCTGTTGAAGCCTTATTAGCCATCCATGCATAGGGTGTGCAGTGACCCGTGGGCAGTTGGTTTTGGCATCTGCAGGCACCTGCACCAGGCCCGCCACCTGCGAATAGTGGACGGCCTGGTCCAACCTCCTTCCGGGTAACTCAATCCACCTCAGTCGACCAGTTCCATCCCCTTCCTTCACCCACCCATCGTATACAGTTGCTCCCGAGTCGTTGCTTATCCAAATTACCAATCGCTAGCTATACACAGTGCTGCACCGTAGCCGGGCTCTTTGTCTCCAGCCGTCCGCCCAACGCCGCCCGGGTGGTGCCATGGCGGGAACCTCGCTCTTACTCAAACAGCTCGGCGCCGTTTTGGCCCTGGGGCTGACATGGCCGGCCCAGGTCGCTGAGGCCCTGCCCGTGAAGCAGGTGGCCATCATCGGCGCCGGCGCGGCCGGGTCGTCGGCCGCGTACCATCTGCACGCCTATGCCGAGCAGAATGGCCTCCTCGTCAACATCACCGTCTTCGAGAAGACGGGCCGCATTGGCGGCCGAACCCTCACCGTGAACCCCCACGACGACGCCGATTGCCACATCGAGCTCGGTGCCTCTCTCTTCGTTGAGGTCAACCAGATCCTGATGAACGCCACCAGGGACTTCCACCTCGATTCCAAGGACCACTCGCCCCCCTCCCCGGCGCACATGGGCATCTGGAACGGTGACGAGTTTGTCTATGAGCAGTCCGAGACGTCGTGGGGGTGGTGGAACCTAGCCAAGCTGCTATGGAAGTACGGAACGGCGCCTTACCGTGTCGACAAGCTCGCCCGCAGCACCGTCGCCAATTTCCTCCAGCTGTACGAAGCCCCTTGGTTCCCTTTCGAGTCCTTGACCGCCCATGCCGCGGAATTGCAGCTTGCCCAGCTCACCAACGTGACGGGTGAGCAGTATCTCGATGAACACCAGGTAGATCCCACCACCCCAGTAGTCCCTCTGCTTGATAGCCCGTCTCGACCATGCTCCTTCTGTGTCCCAGCTGTACCCATCAGCTTCGGCAGTGATGTTCCTGGGCCCCGACAAGGCACTTGTTTTATAGTAATTATGCACTCGGCCACCTCCAAATGCTGACAGCCGCTGCAGATTAACCCGCATTACGCGCGGGACCTCATACAGACGTCTACGAGAGTGAATTACATGTCGAATCTCCCCTTCCTCCACGGCCTCACTACCATGGTAAGATGCCTCGTGAGAGAATGCACTCGGTCCGGGTCCTAATGCGCCGAAAACCCCAGGTCGTCATGTCCATCAACGGTGCCACTGCCATTGACGGAGGAAACTGGAAAATCTTCAAAGGGATGATTGACAGGTCCCATGCCGCGCTGTACCTGAACACCACAGTATCGTCCATCCGACGGAAAGGGGACGACGGCGCTGCGAACAAATATGTCATTACCACCGCCGACGCCCATCCCTCCGGCGGCGATGCCCAGACCCAGCCTATCGAGTTCGACGACGTTATCATTGCCACGCCGTGGCAGTTCAGCGGCATCGAAGACGCCGACCAGATCATCGAGCAGCCCATCGAGGACGTCCCGTACGCCAAGCTTCACGTGACGCTCCTGGCCTCTCCCTTCCGGTTCAGCCCCGCCTTCTTCAACCTGCCTGCGGGTGCCGCCGTGCCCAACCAGGTGTACACGACGCTGGCCGAGGGCGAGGCGGCCCGGCCCGGCTCCGACGGCGCGGGCAAGGCCGGCTTCTTCTCGGCCTCCGAGGTCGGGGCCGTCAAGAACCCCAAAACGGGCCGCCAGGAGTACGTGTACAAGATCTTCTCCCCGGAAGCCGTGACGCCCGCGTTCCTCTCGTCCCTGCTCGGCGCCCAGGTCCCAGACACCTTTGTCGGCGGCGGCGAGGCGGACGGCGAGGCGCCCGAGGCGGTCGAACCCGTGTCGTGGTACCACCCGGCCGTCTTTCATCCTTACCCCCAGCTGACGCCACGGGCGACCTTCACGGACCCCGTCGTCGGCCGCGGTTTGTACTACACGTCGGGCATCGAGTCGTTCATTTCCACCATGGAGACCAGTGCCCTCATGGGAAAGAATGTGGCGAGGCTGATTATCGACGACTACTTGCGCGGTGCCGCGACCGAAGAGAACGACCAGCCGCTGGGAGCGGGCCAGAACAAGGAGCAGATCGTGATGGGCCTCCACGCCAGCCAGGAAGGACTCCCCGCGGAACTCTAAGTCGGCGTGAGGGGCGCAAGTCGTGTATTGGATGCTCACTCAATAGCAACACATATCACCTAGTTAAGCCTTCTTTTGGAGAGAATTCGAATCAAGCAAGCCAAAACCATCGAGAGTGTATTGAAATGAGTGTTCTGTGGTGATATCTTCCCAAACTTTCCGTGCCACCTCCCCAGTACCGAGACAGATAAGAAGCCAAGCTCATGTCCCGTTGCTTAATGAGTACTAAGAGGAGAGAGCCGGAAGCTCCCCCTATGCCCAAAGGAAAAAAAAAGAAAAACCCAGAAGTAGCGCCAAGTGGAAGAAGTGAAAGCGCCGATCCCCAAAGCAGATCGGCAGTATTAAAAAGGTGATAAGGTGTACAAGATCCCGCGGGTTAACGCCGCGGGGGATATGCGAATGTTGATGTTGGTGTCGGTCTGGGTCGCCAGTGTTTTCTTACGCCGCGGTCATAGGGCGCACGGGGTAGGGAGTCACCGACCAAGTGGCCTGCAACTCCCCCGTCGACGTGGTCAGGGTGAGGACGGGCGTGTTGGTGACGTAGTACGTAGGAGCCGACGAGGTCAAGGAGCCGACGGGGTACTCGCCCGGGGCGGTGGCGGTAGAGGTCTGGCGGTCAGGGTATGTCAGCACACATTTGAGGATGTTCGAAACCTCGATTGGTGGGGGGGGGCTAAGCTGTTGGGGAGGTGTGGGATGGATGGATGCTCAAGCATGGGCTAGACAGCACTCACAGTAGTAGAGGAGCTCTCGGTCTTAGTTTCTGAGGCCGGGTTAGTCACGGTCGTGGTCAAGGTCCGGGTGCTGCGCGGCGTAGGTCTGCGGGATCCGAGTGTAAGTCGAGTTCGAGGGATCGTCTTGCTGGTACACTTACACTTACTGAGTCGGGTACGATTTGCCAGGCTCGTGGTGTTCGTCACCCGAGCCGTTCCCGTTGCCGTTTCCATTGCCATTGCCATTGCCGCTGCCGTTGCCGTTGCCGCTGCCGTTGCCGCTGCCGTTGCCGTTACCGTTTCCATTGCCGTTGCCGCTGCTTCCATTGCCGTTGCCGTTGCCGTTGCCGTTGCCATTACCTCCGTTGCCGTTTCCGTTGCCGTGACCGCCGTTGCCATTTCCGTTGCCGTGACCGCCGTTGCCGTTGCCATTACCGCTGCCGCCATTGCCGTTGCCGTTACCACTGCCTCCGTTGCCGTTGCCGTTTCCATTGCCACCGTTGCCATTGCCGTTGCCGTTTCCAGCATTTCCGTTGCCGTTGCCGTTCCCATTGCCGTTCCCGTTGCCGTTGTTGTTACCGCTGTTACCAACCCCGTTGTTGCCGTTGTTGCCGTTGTTTCCGCCGTTGTTGCCATTGTTACCGTTGTTACCGTTGTTGCCGTTGTTGCCGTTGTTGCCGTTGTTGCCATTGTTGCCATTGTTGCCATCGGTACCAGGCTTGCCAGGCTTACCGGGCCTGCCAGGCCAGTAGCCACGGCCATCGCAGGAGCAGACATCAAGGCAGCTAGCAACGTCTTTGTTAAGCCAGTCTCCGGTTTATGGCATGGAATCCACTTACTCCCCAACAGTGATGTGCGTGGCGCCCTGGACGACCTCGTTGACGAGGTTCTGGAACTCGGGGCGGGGTTGGGCGGCGCCCCATCTCCTGCATCGCACCGTGGGCCTGCAGAAGTTCAAGACGAGGCCAGCCGGGACACCAAGGTGACCGAAGCACTGCAGGTCGTAGCCGGGATAGTCAACCCCTCCAGCGTTAGTGGGAGTGCCGCCGAGGATCCCGTGTGGGATGCCGACGCCACCGACACCACCGATGCCGCCAATGCCGCCCCCGTGTCCGCCTCCGTAGCCACCTCCGCCCCCGAGAAGAAAGCGGGGCTCGATGTCCGTCGGCAGAGCCACGGCTCCGGCGGCGAGGGTGGCGATGATAGATTGGGTCTGAGAGAGTGAGGAATGATCCGTGATTATCCGTGGCGGATGGGAAGCATACCTTCATTGTGTTTAGTCAGGGAGGTCCGAAAGTCTGGGATGGAAAACGAGGAGAAGAAAGTCAAGGTTGAGCGAATGTGACCGGAAATGAGCTGTAAGATGCTGTTGGTGCTGAGCCTGACGAGAGAAGGGAAGGAACACAGGACCGGAATCACAATCGCATTTATAGATCTCCGTGGTATACAAGCCGAGCGAGAGAGTCGATGAGAGGGACCGGTATTGAACAGACACGTCCGTATACAACCCTCTTGTCGCGGGCACTGCCAACGGGTGCCAGTTTTGCGCCATCTCATCTCAATCATGGTGTTGTACAACTCAAATCAGACTGACAGCACCGGTCAGACACTACAGCCAAGACGAACGTCCGGATCCTGTGACCAGCACATCTGAGTCGCATCCACTCAGGCACTGACGAGATAGGGACGGCGCGCACCGAAGACAAGACATATCGGCTGCCTTAAAAACGGGACACGCCAGCAATGCCATGCTGTGTCGGATCTCGGAAACGGCCAGCGCCAATTGACGAGGTTGAAGAGTCAGCCAGCCCCAGGTCGCATCGCGGGCTGGGCGTTCTGTCTCGAACCTTATCCACCCAATACCCGGGCTTTCGGACGTCGATTTTGCAAGACACTTTCTCGTCTCTGCCCCAGAATCTTTCCTAGACGCGCCAATTCTCGTCAGCCACCATCATGAGCATCAAGGCTGCATATGCCAACATGCCAGACGTGTAGGAGACGGGGCTTTGAATGTCAGTGGCCCTCTGGCTGGTGGCCCTGCCCGTACATACAAGGTAGCAGTGCCAAAGCATTGGCACATCGGTGTCTTGTTGTCTCTCAACATTTTGCTAGTAGCCGGCAAGCCGGTCGCCGCAATGCGATGCAGGCACATGCGTATGACCATATCATATCGTCCTATTCGGCGAGTGCTGCTTCGCGGCAGCCCCCTATAAACACCCGCACCGGGATATCCGATTCAGAAGGCGGGAATGTCCATGGCTTCGGCGGGTGGTGATTGGGGACAGGACACCAGAACTCAAGCGCCAGAAGCCGCACAGAGTGGAGGTGGCTATAGCGTTTCCTTGCTCCGAGGAAGGGCGGTAGCAGACGGGGCAACCCTCGGCAAAGCGCCCTAAGCAGTGGTATAAATACCAGGGACGAGGGTCCGCACTAAAGAGGCGGGGGATGCAATGGCCTGAAAGCTGGAGGGCCGAAGTGCTGCGCGGCCGACTACGCGGTTTATGGTTTTCTTGGTGAGAGGTCAACACTGCGGCAACCACATGTGCCGGCAGTATCAGACAGAGCATTGGAGGAACAAGACGAACACAGCGACGGCGAGGGAGGGCCTACTCCCCGTGTAGACAGTGTCCAGATGGCCCGCCTCCCCATGGTGAGATGGGAAACGGACCGGCCGTCATGTCATCTCCAGGTATGTTTCCAAGGACCGGCGATGATGCATCCCGGTGTCCTATCATCGGACCGCGGCGGCGTGAAGGCACATGACGGGCCCGGGGTACTATTACTATAGTACCTGCTATTGATTGGATCCGTTGCAAGAAGGTACGACTGGATGGATTGGGTGGGGGTGGCTGTCGGTCGGGTCCCATGATTGGCTGGCGGCGCGAGACTGCCTGCCCAACATGGATACGTGTAGCTCCCACTTTCCCGCTCTCCCACTCTGCCACTGCCCCGCGTTGCACGCCCGGCTGGACAGCATGGCGGGGCATCGACAGCTGGCCGACGCGAGCACGGGCGGGCTGCCAGCTGGCACAGACAGCTAGGGGTAGCAACTTCCGTCCTGCTCCAGTGCAAGTGTGCAAGTGCAAGTAGGGAGGTGGTGGGAGGCAACTAGTGCGGTACCTGTCGGGCGAAAAAAGTTGAGGCCAGGAGCTCCTCGATTGCGGGTCCCCCCGTTGTGAACTGACCTGACGGCAGCGGTCTCGACATCCCTCTTTCGACAGCGTCAACGTCCGTCACCACGCGCACCCCCGACTCTACTTCCCCCCTCCCCCGAAGAATAGAGCCCAGCATGTCTGCCGCACAGCTCCTGAACCCCAAGGCCGAGTCCCGGGTACGTGACGCCCGCTCCGCTCCCCCCTCGTCGGAGCCCATGACTGATAGCATTGCCAGCGGCGGGGTGAGGCGCTGAAAGTCAACATCAGTGCGGGCGAGGGTCTCCAGGATGTCCTCAAGTCCAACCTGGGCCCCCTGGGCACCATCAAGATGTACGTGAAGCCGTGATGCCGCCCCGTCTGGTGTCCACTCGCCTCTCCTTCCCTCCGCCTCCCCTTCCCCCAAGCGCCGCCGCTAATACGCCCGCCGCCCGCCAGGCTGGTCGACGGCTCCGGCCAGATCAAGCTCACTAAGGACGGCAACGTCCTGCTCCGCGAGATGCAGATCCAGAACCCGACCGCCGTCATGATCGCCCGCGCCGCCACCGCACAAGACGACATCTGCGGCGACGGCACCACCTCGGTTGTCCTGCTGGTGGGCGAGCTGCTGAAGCAGGCCGACCGCTACATCGCCGAGGGCCTGCACCCGCGCATCATCACCGAGGGCTTCGAGATGGGCAAGAACGAGGCCCTCGCCTTCCTCGACAAGTTCAAGGTGTCCAAGGAGGTCGACCGCGAGCTGCTTCTGTCGGTGGTGAAAACGTCGCTGTCCACCAAGCTGAACTCGACCCTGGCCCTGAAGCTCACCCCTGACATCGTGGATGCCGTGCTCGCCATCTACCAGGCCCCCGCCAAGCCCGACCTGCACATGGTGGAGATTATGAAGATGCAGCACCGCACCGCCTCGGACACGCAGCTGATCCGTGGCCTGGCCCTCGACCACGGCCCGCGCCACCCCGACATGCCCAGACGCGTGGAGAACGCCCACATCCTGACCCTCAACGTCAGTCTCGAGTACGAAAAGTCCGAGATCAACTCGAGCTTCTTCTACTCGAGCGCCGAACAGCGCGACAAGCTGGTCGAGAGCGAGCGGAAATTCGTCGACGCCAAGCTGAAGAAGATTGTCGAGCTGAAGAAGGAGGTCTGCGGCAACGACCCCAGCAAGGGCTTTGTCATTGTCAACCAGAAGGGCATCGACCCGCTTTCGCTCGATGTCCTCGCCAAGAACGGTATCTTCGCCCTGCGCCGCGCCAAGCGGCGAAACATGGAGCGCTTGCAGCTCATCTGCGGCGGCGTGGCCCAAAACAGCGTCGAGGACCTGACGCCCGAGGTTCTGGGCTGGGCCGGCCTCGTCTACGAACAGCAGCTCGGCGAGGAGAAGTACACTTTCATCGAGGAGGTCAAGGACCCCAAGTCGGTGACCCTGATGATCAAGGGCCCCAACCAGCACACCATTGCCCAGATCTCGGACGCCGTGCGCGACGGCTTGCGTAGCGCCTACAACATGATTGTCGACAAGTGCGTCGTCCCCGGCGGTGGTGCCTTCCAGGTCGCCTGCGCTACTCACCTGAAGAGCGACGCCTTCAAGAAGACTGTCAAGGGTAAGGCCAAGTGGGGCGTGGAAGCTTTTGCCGATGCCCTGCTGGTGATTCCCAAGACGCTGGCCGCCAACGCCGGCCACGATATTCAGGATGCTTGTAAGTATTCTGGCCCGAGATTCCCTCCTCCCCCCCAGCTGCTAACTCCGAGACAGTGGCCGCGCTGCAGGACGAGTACAACGACGGCAACGTCGTCGGCTTGGACCTGGGTTCGGGTCAGCCCATGGACCCGACACTGGAGGGCGTCTACGACTCATTCCGAGTGCTGAGGAACTGCGTGGCATCGTCATCAAGTATTGCGGCCAACCTGCTGCTGTGCGACGAGATGCTGAAGGCAAGGCAAATGGGACGGCAAGGCGGCCCAGGCCCTGGAATGGACGGACCGGATTCGTAAAGGACCAAGATACCACCAATGTACCCTAGATGCCAAGCGGAGTTTGCCATAGACGTGAATGCCACGACCACGGGCGGACGCTAAAACTCGAGGTACAACCAGTCAAGCTGGCAATAAGCATGCTTCACCGTTCCCATCGGTGGCATGACACTGACATTGCCGGGTGCAAAGCCGCAGGACACTCCAGTGTATCACAAGATGGGTGGAAACGTCACCGCCGACGAGTCATCGAAATGGAGCCTAGTCTCCTGGCAGGAGCGTGAATTGTGCAAGGTGGGATATCCAGGCCAAGAGCGCAGGTGCGCCATGCCGTGCCAGCGAGGGCGGGATGCGTCAGGCGGTTACGTAGTGATGGCTTGGATGCTGGAGCACAGCAGTCATGGGCGTGGGTCGCGAACAGAAGTGCACACGTGCTCATGGACTTGAGGTATAGGGGGGCATGCTGTCCCTATGCCTTCACAGGCCGCAGTTGACGTTCCCGGGAGGGAAAAAACACGCACAATGCCAACAACAATATCCCCGGACTGCGTGGTATATTCCGGAACGCCCCTGATACAGTATGCCCTGAAGGGAGGGTACATCCGTAATGTACATATATGGCACGTGCGCCAGGGCCCTTAGATGGCAACCGCCTCGCACAGCAGCAGATAGCTGATATGAACTATGCCCGTTTCACCATCTTTTCGGCACCCATACCTTGGTTCTAACAGCTCTTGAATATCAGGGCACCCCAAAACCCCCACGTCGAGGGCATTCAGATCAGTTGTTGTCAGTTCGCCCCCAAGCGACGGTGCCAGAAGCTCGCGAAGACTTGATATCCCGGGGGCATATGTCGTAGAGCCATGTCACGCATCTTTCACAGTGCTCGGCGTGGGGGAGCGGCGGACTCACGCAACTGCGTCGAGAGGAAGAGGCTTCGATTGGGTCGGTGAAAGCTGTGTGTCCCGCACGGAAAAGGACCCCAAATGACACCCGACCCGTCCACCCGCCGTCTTCGCGCTCCTTGAGCGTATCAGCCGGCGGGCTCACAGCCTTGTGGCGGCTCGCTCGACGCAGCTGCGTCGGTCCGCAGGCCACGAGCGCAAGAGGGATCTCCTTGCGTGTTTGGGATCGCAATGGACCGTAGATCTCGTCCACGCCCAACAATGGGCCCTATTTCTTCTCGCCTCGTCTTCTCCCGTCTTGCATCCTGTTCTGTGATTTCGCCACCCAGCCTTATTATGTTGACTGACGGACCACGGCCTTCCCTTCATCACTCGTCATTTGAGCCTTCCCCCCCGCCATTCGGCACATCATGTCATGGTCTCAGGAGTTTACTCGCATATTACCTGCTGGCTATGCCAAGGGGAAGGATGACAGGGAGGTTCCGCTGCGCCAGTACATCCACAGTGGCTACCGGACGACAGC
This sequence comes from Nigrospora osmanthi, assembly GCA_029489945.1. Classification (NCBI taxonomy): domain Eukaryota; kingdom Fungi; phylum Ascomycota; class Sordariomycetes; order Amphisphaeriales; family Apiosporaceae; genus Nigrospora; species Nigrospora osmanthi. The sequence continues at coordinate 767,851 of CP120503.1, read as the reverse complement.
CGCACCGCGCCCCCTCGAAAGTCGCGACAACAGCCCCTCCCGGTGTAATACGCCCTCACTGACGAACGGCGATTCTTGGGAGGGCAGCTCGTCTTGCATTCCCGCCTCCCATGCTGGAGTCGGGTGCGCCGAGGCGGCCGGCTTTCCCGCGGGCGACGGCGACCTCAGCGACGAGGAGAGCGACAGTAACGAGGAAGACGCCGACGATTGGAGTGGCCAAGAGAGCGATGCCGAGACCATCGTTATCGCCGCCGTGGGCAACGACCTGGAGCTGGCGGCGTACCTGATCCCCATCGTGCACAAGATGCTGGCCACGGAGCACACCAGGGACGTCGATTTCAAGGTGGGCTCCTGGAGGTCCACCATCCAGACGGCGCAGGCGCCCCGCTACCCAATGGATACCAATACCCTCAACGGCGGCAGTCCGGAGGGTTCATCCCCTGTTTTCCCCGGGCCGCAGGGCGGAGGCAGGTCGAGGAAGCGGCAACGCCGGTCGGACCCCGGCAAGGACGGTCAAGACCCGGACGACGACGACGACGACGAAGGTGAGGACCGGGACAAGGACGGCGGGAGCGAAGGGTATGGCGAGAATGACAATGCCGGCCCCGACCCCGTATTGCGGCTCGCCTGCCCCTTTCACAAGTTCGATTCGCGCAAGTACGGCATCCAACACGAGGCCATCAACGGCCCCAAGAGGCCGGATTACAAGACCTGTAGTGGACCTGGCTTCAAGAACATCCAGCGACTCAAGTATACCTCTTTTGAGTCCGTTTCCCTCCAAGCACACTGACTAAGCACAGCGCGTAGGGAGCACCTGAAGCGGAAGCACTCTCCGGTTCAGTGCGAGCGATGCTACGAGCTGTTCCCGGGCACCGACAGGTCCGGCTGCATCCTGCGGCTCGAGGCCCACAGACAGCTCGAAACCTCGTGCCAACGCGGCGATTCGGTCCTCAAGGAGGGCATCAGCGAGGCGCAGTGGGCTCGCCTCGAGGGGAAGCGCGGAAACAAGACCCCCCAGAAGGCTGAACGGGTGGAGAAATGGTACGAGATTTGGGATGTGCTGTTCCCGCAGCGCGACCGGCCCGCTTCGCCTTGTCAGAATGCCCCCTCCCCCTATCCCGCAGCATGGCCGCCAGGGGGCTAACACGGCGCAGGGTACGACGGGGAAGTCAGCAACAAGCGGCCCAAGAAGGTCAGCGCGCAGACGTCGTCCTTCATGGATCTGTACCGAAGCATTATGGACCACAAGGTCCAGCAGCACGATATTGACTTTTCCTCGCCCGGCATGCGGGAGCGCATCGAGGTGGCAACGCAGGTAACTTTCAGCTTGTGGATTGAGAAGCATCGTGCCGAGGCCTCTACCAACTCGACCTCCAGCCAGCCTTTTCCGCACTCCCTGCTGGGCGGCTCGTCGACACGCTTCTCCGGACAGCCCAGCGCGAGCTTTCCCTCTTACCACCCTTCGCACGGCAGTTCGGGGGCGCAGCACAGCCGGACGTCGTCGTACGGCTTCCAGCCGGCGTTCCCGCCGCACGCCCTGGACGCCGGGGGCCCGTCCGTGCCCGGCCCGTCCGTGCCCGATCCTCGGTACGTGGCACCATGGACACCGACGGGCTCCGATTATGCGCTCGCCGGGTCGGCGACGCTGGTGGCCGTCCCGCCTTTTCACATGCATCCGCCAAGGACGACCCCCATGGAGGCCGCCTTTTCGCGAGGCACTATCGACGACTGGAGCGCGCCCGGCCCTTTTGCTAATGGACACCACTTCACCTTGTCACATGGCCCCGCGGAGTTTGAAGTTCCCGTCACCACCGGTGGAATACCAGATCCGTTCCTGGAGGCGCCCATGGACGCCATGACCGAGATGGATCTCACGAACTCCATGACATTTCACCACGAGCCTTGATTTAGATTCTTGCCAACCTCTATGTTTTCTTTTCTCGTCACGATAGCCATCGTTGTGGACAGGTACAATCTTTTCAGCGTGGGTTCTCTTGGGGACCAAATCAAAACTAATAGGGGATCTGGGATGAATTAGGTAGAGAGAGCTGTACAATTTGTTTCATTGCCTACCTCCTTTACCATACGTGAGCCGTGCGTTTCCACACTCCCGCGCCGTGCCCTCAAACATCATCCACAAGAGGCACGGGCACCATCAACCTGATCCCTCTCACTTTTCTTCCCCGCCTGGCCCGACGTCTTCTTCCTCGACCAACTCAAAAACGTCCGTGAAGGGAGACGCATCCGGGCTATTGGTGATGTATTGCTGCACCATGTTCGCCTCGTCGCCCAAGCCGGGGTTCACCATCAAATCGAAGACTTCGTACGGGTCGGGCCGCCAGAAAAAGGGCCGCCTGGCAAAGGGTGGACGCCGAGGCGCGCCCAGCACGCCACGGCCTCGGGCGCAAAGCTTCCGGCGGCCCGGGCGAAACTCAATCATCGGCTGCCAAGCCACCCCCTCGGCGGTGGCGGCGGCGACGGCGTTTTGGGGGGGGAAGCTGACCGCCATCTGGGGCCCCGGGCCCATGAGCTGCACCACAACACAGCTTTCGGTTCTTCAGTTCAGGTAGAAACAGTGTTCACTCTGTTGGAAAAAAAAACATGACTGTTTGTCGATATACAACATGGAAGAAGTATATAGCTCCAGCGAGAAGTTACAGTGTGTAGCCGCCTGCTCAAAGTGGCCCTCATGATGCCAATAGGGGGTAATGTCCGATGAGGGAGGGGTTGCCATGATGATAATGCTGAGCGGCCTTGCGGTAGCCAGCTTTTCGCAATTGGGGATTAAAGCGAACCAAAGTTAAAGGCTCAGGGGTGAGCCATACAGCTAGGGCTGACAAACCGGGGGGAGGGGGTGGCATGACAAAGACTCCTTTGCTGGTTGCCATGGTTCTGTTCCTTGTTGCTATAGTCTTGTCCGACGCTAAGCACAGTGCATTCTCACGGCGCCTATCACTTGACTTGTGTTTCCTGCGTCTCAGCAATGGAACCTTAGGGTGGCTCGGGTGGGAGGAGACTGTCATAAACTCAGTTCGGGACCGCTGAAGTACGAGCCGGCGAAACTTTAGTTTTTGATAACGCTGATAATCTAATTCTAGAATCAATTACAGCATGCCGCTAGGGCGACGAAGTCTATCTTCTGTTTTTTCTTCTAAGGTGAACGTATGTCGTTGACGCCTTTCTACATAAGTATTCAGTATATCCCACTTCGGCTGGAAATAGTATAGCCGTGAGCCATATTGTATGCTCACCCGTACGCATCTCAGGGTGGGACAAATTACTTGCCAAGTCCGGGGACAAAGAACCAAGAGCAATTTTCTAAAGGCCGGAGATCTGACTACATGCATCCACCTCTTAGGTACTTTCTTAACGAGTTTCTAAGCTGGGCTATTCTGGCTAAGGTATAATCCTCGATAGCGCTTCTGTCGCACCGAGGTGGCGGTGCGAGTGATGTGGACCTGTAATCAACGTGTTGTACGTCTTCTCTGTTAAAACTTACCCCTTGCTCAATATTTCTGTTCTAAGAAACCCGTCCTGGACTCCAATACCTGGAGCAAAACAACCATCACAGTCACTACCACCATCACCAGCGCAACGACAACAGAAATAACCAGGTTAAGACGAGTACGGGGTCAAAATAAAACCTCCATCATAGCGTCTCGTCCGCCCAAGCCACCGAGTGGCAAATTTGCGACCTGCTGACAGCAAAGATGACTACCCACTTGACTATGCATGGTGTACTAGACCGTTGGATAATTCGGCGTATTCAAGACAGGACATATTTGAGGAGTTTCGGAGAGAGTTTCGGCAATAGAAAACCGACAGTGCCGTGAGACTGTCTTGTGGAGGCATGGATGGTCCTGCGTTCTCCATGTATTAGTTGGCAGTGAGTTTACGCTGGTGAGATAATTTTATCAGGGAATCAACCATCGCTGCGGCAGAAATCACTATTCTTCGAAGGTTATTTAGGTATTCACTGACGGTGACAGCAGCGGCGCCAACTGCAGCAACAGTATTACCATCACGATATCATCAGTTATCTTCCGCCCAAGGGAAACATTGGGCGCTGAGCATTCGATATTTCGTTCCTCGCCTAAGAGTTCTGCTGAACTATGCACAGATGTACGTCCATATTTACTACAGTTCTTTGTTCGCACGGGGGTCGCGCCAACGTCCGGCGCCCATCTCGGCCACTGTTAATCGAACCTCTGGAAACGTATCGGCGTGCCACTCCATGCGACGGCACAGGAATTGAGATCGGACGGTATTTAGCCATGCGAGGTGTCCACGTCTAAACGCCCACTCTTCAGGACCCCAGATAGACTGACGAGAGCAGATACCCCTGCAGCTTGATAGTCTGCCCCCCATCTCTGTTCATTTTGGTCTTCGGACCCTTTGCAATTAGCCGGTGCAGATCGGACCGTGACGTGCCGCAACCGAGCTTGGCCCCAACTGCCGACGGCAAAAACGTTACCACCATAGGTTGGAGATATATTAGGCCAAGAGGTTGATGCAGCTTGAGTCGTAGCGCGTGGTGGTCCGGTTTCCTTGAGGCACCTACATAAGTGAAGATGGGCTACTCCCTCACTTCTATAGAATTCTATTGGCAGTGGCAAACACGTATGATCTCCTGCATTTCGAGCTGGAAACAAAAATCACGAAGCAAAGATGCGAGCAGCTCGATATTTGTTCTCTCTGTTGGCGTGGGCCGGCATCAGCCTCTCGCAGACCCAGGATTGCTTCAGCGGGTATGTTCGCCGACCTCTACAGGTTTCTATGCCAAGCCAAGAAGCACTCGAGTCCAAACTAACAGGAAACAGTGCGTACTTATTCATGCACCCTCGCCGGCGTGGTGCTGGAAAGGCGACTTCCTGCGAAGGGTGCTGACGGGAAGGAAAGAGGATTGCATCCCCACGATAGACGGCAACGCGTGTTTCGCGGCCGGCATGTCGGGCACCATGGCCAACATCCTGCGATGCATTACCCAGCCCGATGACGACCCTGCCGTGGTTCTCGAGAAGGTAAGTGCTGCCATCCATGTGTTTCTTCGGGGAGGTCGAGAGGGCCGTCGCGTATTGCTAAACATGCATGTTGGCAGCTCTGCGCCTGCTACACCTGCGCTGGCGGACAAGTGGTCACGACGGTGAAGAACAGCGGACAATGCAGTGCCTAGGTGCCTGTTATGTAGTTCGATGGCGTCGCCGTTGGGGGCTACGGGGGCGACTCTGAACAGACAGGCCTTCGACTGGTGAGGACCGCGACGTTGATGGCGATGTCCGGCCAGAAAGAAGCCTTTCGATGCAATGGCAGCAAACCGAGTCCCAGTGCAGGAAATGGTCAGACGATGATGGCTTCGTTGAATGGTTGCCACACACCAGGAATAAGTCGGCCGCCTTTCCGGAGGAGGAGTAATCTAGGGAGGTTGCCACGTACATATGTAACTATTACTTCACTTATACCGCAGTCACGGAATCCCAAACAACTAGCCTCACCACTAGTTCTTTCCCAGGATCAGGGGCATGGGCCTCCAGCAAATAACACCTCCCATAGCACAGGCTTCCCATGCTCTAGAGGCCTGCAGACCACATTCCCATCCCATCACACATTCATCCCACCCCAACGTCGCAAGATCTTGCGAGACGCGATAGTCGGTAGTCAGTTGGCATCGTCCCGTACTTTGATCTCCCATATCAATTTCAATCCGCATTCACTCTCCAGGAGGCACCCAACCCCACGGCATCGCCAGTCCCGGGACGACGCCTCGCCCCTGCCATCGATTGGCTCCTCCGCAAACGGGAACATGCGCGCCCTGAGGCGGGCGTTGCGAATCCCGCACGTGCAAGCGCCTCCTCGGCCCCGCGTCCGCCTCGTCAGCATCACGGCTGCGAAGCCCCTGCCAGCCCGCGAGTCGGAAAGCCATAAGCAGAAGTAGCCAGGGGTAAACGGCAGCCCGACGGCCATGTCTCTCCATACAACCGTCGTGGATGCGCCGTTTGGGCGCATGCGCATCAGCAGTGGCAATCCCATGGCCATTTTCGTCAACGGAACATACATGGGCGCTACTGGCGACGCCTCGGGCTTCCCCCACAATACCCCGCTAGAAACTAGCGCCGTAGCGGTAAGTAGGGCCACACTCCCCCCCAGGCTTCCAATGCCTCCAAAGTTCCAGTTTGCATCATCCCATCCCATCCCATTATGATTCATGGATGGGATCCCCATGCCACCTGCTGCATCAAGTCCCAGTTGTGCCCGCCTGAGCCCCGGCACCCATGGAATCTCAACTTCTTACTAACTAACAAACTTGCATAGTCACGATGGGCTCTTCAGGACATCAGTCATCAGTCCCATCGCCGGCCGGCCGAGTACAACTCCTGTAGCGGCCCACCCGGCAGCAGGAAGCGCTGTTCCGCAAGCGCTGATGACGAGAGCCGCCTCAAGAAGCAGAAGACGGAACAGGAAGTCATTTGCCCCAATGCAGCCGGCCCGGCCCGCGCCCTCCCACTCCATGGCCAGCCACCACGTGCGTCTATAGCGCCCGGGACGACCAGCTTTACCCTGGGCGGCTCCGTCCACTCCGTCGACCCCAACGCCAACTTGATGCCGGTCTACGAAACATGCGACGAAGTCCGCCGCAAGATCAGCAACCACCTCCTCACCCCGGGTCTCACCCAGGCTCAATTCTGCCGTGATCTATTTGCCATGCTGCGCGGCACCAAATTTACCGGTCTGCAATCCAAGCAACTCAATGACTTCCGAAACAAGAAAGGGCCACGCGCCGGCTGCTCTTCCTCTGTCTTCTATGCCGCCTATGTCTTTTTCGAGAGGGCGAGGGTCGCTGAGAACCGGCCGAAAAGCCAGCACCGCCTCAACATGGAATACATCTGGGCGAGCCAGGGGGGGTTCGACCTCAAGCATGACGGCCGCCACGGGTGAGTCTATGCCATGTTCCGGTATCCCGAGGCGCTCCGAGAAGAGGACATCATCGCTGACCAAGCGCAAAGGACAAGTATGTCTCCGGAAAAGCCCATTGACATGGATCAATATGGGCGCATTTACGTGCGGTAGTGGTTACTACCGCCGACAGGAAACTGCCTGCGCAACAGAAACCAGATTCCCACGACCGCCGTGGTCATGATGCGTGTACTGAAGGTGTAGACCAGGCTCCTCCGACGTCGGCACAGATTGCATCCAACAAGACCTCAATCGTGTACTTCCGAATCCCTCTTTGGATACTACCAACCAGTCACGGCGAGAACACAAGATCACGGCGCACATGGATGGACCGGCGACCAACCCACTCGGGCGGGCATGCTTAGGTAACTAACCACCGTTCGAACACATCCCGACAGCGACAGTTGAATTTCTCGACGGTATGCTAAATAACGTTCTTGTCAATTGGAGCCGCTATACGTCTTGTTCTTAGTTCAATCCAACTTAACGTCTTCCCCCTCCTTACTTAGTTATATAATATTATATAACACGGTATAACCGTTATATATATATATATATAGCACGTGCTGTAACACGTGCGCTAAGGCCTTAAGATAAATAAGGCCTTATAGCAGTAGTAGATAGCTTAATACACTATACTTACTTCACCCTCTTTTTAACTTATACACTAGTTCTGACATTATCGAGTATTGATTATAGTCCCGTACTACCAACAGGAACATTGGCAATAGCGCCAGCTACGTCATTTATTTGTATTAGGAAACGCCGGCCCCTCTACATCAGAATCTTATTTGAAGGCATCGCTACTTAAACAATTCACAAACCCAAAAAAACACCCTTAGCAAAAAGCAATAGTGGTTTTCGTCCCAGCGATGGTCGATCCGCCGCTCCCGACCATGGGCCCAGGTTTTCAAAAGCTCACCCATGGCTGCTGGGGCGGGGGAGCTACTAGTAGATCATGCGGTGCAAGATTCTCCTCCCGCATTTTTCTGCGCAGAGCTGCATCAGCTTCCAACCTCCATTTTCTCATGTACCTGGCAAACTCGGGCGATTTCCCAGCGGAATCCCGGGCCTCGTGAACCCAGCCGCGGATACAACTAACGAGTTCGTCCCACCGGTATGTTGTCATTATCCTCCAGTATTCGTCGGGCATATAGCCCTCGACGTGGTTGCGGGGGAAAACTCGAAGGATGTTGTCGCGGTGCGCATCATAGTCAATGAAAAGGTCGAAATCCGCCTCGATGCTCGTAGTAATACGTTGGAAGTATTGGCGGGCTTTGAACTCGGGACAAAATATGATCTGGCCTGGGTGGCCCGGGACCCTCTCATCTTCATCGAGGCGCTCGACGGATACGATAGCGAGCTCACATGGTTCCTGCAGCTCGTCCAGACATGGCGTCGTAGTAGCGTCGGCCGCAGGACCGTAGCTCGAGGCAGGTCGGCCGTCGCGGGCCTCCACCTCGTGCTCGACCGCTTCCCGAGACGGCGCGTGCGAGGCGGCGGTTTCCGGGCGGCCGGCCACAACCAAACTGTCGACGGGCGGTGTCACAACACCAGGCCGGGGCGCGGCGCACAGTGTCGGCAACAGCTGCTGGTGGGAAAGGGCGGGGTTTCCTTCCCACAGACGAAGGATGGTGAGACTCGGGCACACCTGGGGATCGAAAAGCCCTTTCAAGATTTCATTACACAGGTCGAAGTTGATTGTGTCGGTGTCGGTATCCCGACAAATCCTGGTGATCCCTCCTTCCAGCATTCGAATCTGGCAGTGGAAACTGTATTGCCCTAGGGGAAAGAAAAACAAAGGTTGAACGAAGTGCCAGGAATTGCGGGGGGGTGTTTGTCGGCTTACGTTGGAGGGTGGTGGTAATACTGTACAAAATCAGGCCCCGACGAGACCAGTAAGTCATCTTCAAAGTTTGATGGTGTTCGGCACACACGAGGCCCCGGACCAGGGCTGCGGCAAGACGTCGACGCAAATTCTCCCAGCCGAGCTCAGGGTGCCACGTGATGAGGGTGTTCAGCTCCGCCAGGTAGGCGTTGGCATCACGCCAGGGCGGTGGCGGGGTGTCTGGCGTGCCCATGGCGAACGGTGCTAGAGAGAGAGAGAGAAAAGAGAAAAGAGAGAGAGAGAGAGAGAGAGAGAGAGAGAGAGAGAGAGAGAGAGAGAGAGAGAGAGAGAGAGAGAGAGAGAGAGAGAGAGAGAGAGAGAGAGAGAGAGAGAGAGAGAGAGAGAGAGAGAGAGAGAGAGAGAGAGAGAGAGAGAGAGAGACAGAGGGATGAAATGAGGGAAGCAGGGCGTTCTTTGGTGACGGCAGGTGGAGGAGAGATGAAGGAGAGGGTGGAAGGGCCTCAAGGCCGGCGGATGGCGTTACCTGAAGCAGGTATCTGCATACTTAAGTAGGGAGATACGCGCTTTATATATTTTTCTGTCTCCATCGGCCTGTCACCATTCGCAGGTCACGATAGAGGCGGTGCTGCAAGGACCGGGCCAAAAAGGTGTTGAACGCGCTGAGGAGCTCCAACTCCTTCCAGCGCGGAGGCTGCTACCTAAGTACCTATCTATTCAGCTAGCGCACGAAGCACCTCAGTACGTACCGTGCACGACTCGGCCCTATGTGCCTTCCCATGGGATATCATGGACGCGTTGCCAGGCATGTACTTCCCCTGGAACCGGACTGCCCTGACTAATAGCGCGGAGGGCAGGCCAAAAAAGAAAGCACATGCTGCCTATTACCTGCCCCGCCTTCTGGTTGCAGTTTGACAAGAGGACGGGACTTGGCACCTGGTGTCCACGAAGTTGCTTAAGCTGAACTTTTAACCTCCAATGGGGAGACGACAGAAGAGACTACTTGTCCATAATTGGAAGGTAAGTTCTTAGGTAAGTAAGTAACCAACTGCTCACCACACTAAGAACCTTCATCCTCAGGTTGACTCGACTTTCTTGTCTTTCCCCTTCCACCCACCCCAACCAAGCAAGGCGAAGCTCGTAACCTGAATATTGAGCTTCCTTGGAACATAGATTAGGATAGGTGATGAAGAACGCGCTGTCATCCATGTCGATATTCAGTTGGACAAGGTATATTCAAGACCGTCATGTTGACTTGGCGGATGAGACCAACCTGGTGACGGGGGACTCCGAACCATTGGTAGGCATGTATCACGGATGTTATGATTGTCAGTGGGATTGGCAGACACCGCCATCCTTCGACACGAAAAGGAGCGCTTGCGTGTAATGAGCCGCATGGCCTGCCTATATGGGCTGCTTTTCGCAAGCCAAGATTTTGTTATCTTTGGTATTTCTTGGTAACGAGTGGACTGGCTCGGTATATCTGCCCAGCGAGGATACAACGAAAGCACAAGGCCACGGAATCCGGAAATGACCCGGTTCGCAAAGCCTTTTTGTTTTTCCCCATCACCCTAACACGCTCCTCCCTTCTCGCATTTCCCTCTACTTTCTTCCCGCACCCCTTCCCCCCCTCTTCAAGGGCACGTACCGTTGGCTCAGCAGGGTGGCCCCTCGCAGTGGTTCTCGTCGCAGACCTGGTCCGCCGGTCAGCCGTCTCCCGGCGGCTCACGGGGGGTCCGGACGTCCCCCCCAAGGGAAACGGACGGAGAAGGGGGGGGGGGGGGGGGGTCGTCAACTTACACAATCGGCCCGCTTGGAAAGGCCGCGCGAGGCTTCCTCCCTACCAGCCGGCGTGGCGGCGGTCAGGGCCACAAAGAGGGCGGTGGCGAAGACGACGAAGCGCATCTTGAAACCGAACGGGGGGATTGGGAGATGGTGGTGGTGATGGTGATGATGAAGGAAAGGACCGCGGCGTAGCGGTGATGGGGCAGAAGATACGGAGAAAAAGGAATGGGGGGTTATGTCTTTGTATTGGCGGTCAACGCTGGAGAGTATATACCACACCTGCCTTGGGTTTCGACGACGGCAAAAAAGGGTTTATATATATACCAGTTACCGAGTACCTCTCCGGGGGGACGTCCTCCTTTCGCTATCGCCGTCGGGGGCCAACCCCCCTCCTCCCCTCTCTTCACGCAGGCATCTCGAAACACGAGATGAGGCTGTTGGTCGCAAGTGCAGTCAGCCTCCTCCTGTCAATCATTGCCGGCCGCAGCCATGAAACAGGGGGAGAAGGGCGCCCTGGCCGGCCGGAACAGGCGACCCACCCCGTCGATCGGAATCCGGGGACATGGGGGGAGAGGGGGTTGGTTCCACAGCCGCGCCGTTCTGTCGGGTCGGACCCCTGCGGATTTCTGGGGTCAAGCACCTCCCTTTGAAGACCACGTTGGCTGCTTGGCAAAGGATGACTGGGGGGAGCGGGGGCGAGGATGTGTCTTGTCGTGTTTCAACCACGTCCACGCATTACGCCGTACACGTTAGGGATGAGGGGGTTACATACCTGCTTCTTTCCCATCCGGCAGTGCCGTCATCGCCAGGTAGCACGGGTTGTTGGGTGCTTTAGGGTAGCATCCGTTGGCTGGGCACAGGAGGGCCGCGGATCATGGCGGTCGATCTCGAGCCCCTCAGGCCACACCCCCGGCTTCTCTGCTACGGACATCGATCACGACCCCAGTTTTGGGGCTGGAAGGAAACAAGAGCAGCAGCAGCAGCACAGGTCAAACCGTCAATTCATGGTTCATGGCCAATCGTAGCGTCATACTGCAGTCCAGCGCCGCCCCGAACATGTCCCAAATGGGCCTTGTTCAGCGCCTCCCAAACGAAGTCTACTTGCTAGGTTGTCTGGCTTTCCAGCTCTCGTACGGCATGGGCGAAACAACCACGGTCCCGGAAGCAAACCGACTGCGCAAGTGGGTATCACGAAAAACAACAACTCCGCCGGCGCCGATCAGACGACGTCCCCGTCGCCCCAGCGTCGAGCTTACGACTCCCTGCGTCCGTGTCCCTTGGCGAGGGCGTATGCCCCGTCACGAGTCGACGAAGCCCCGCAGGCTGTCGCAGTTGGCTGGCGCTGGCGGCTCTACGAAGGCCGTGGCGAAGTTCCACCCGTGCACCTCCCGCCACTCGCTATCGCCCTTCAGCGGCTCCAGGTTGGTCGCCACGACGCCCCGGACGGGGATGGGGTCGTGGGGCGGGAGGGTGTTGCTGGTGTTGTACAGCCGGACGTAGTTGTCACACGCGTTGGCGTTGGCAAAGGTGGGCTGGTTGGTGACGTTCCGGATGAAGTCCAGGGGGTAGGGCGGGTTTTCGTGGCAGGTCCGCGTCGTCATCGTCATGTACCGGCTGTTGGCCGGGTCCGTGGCGTTGACGGTGCTGGCGGCCATGAAGAAGCCGTCGTCGTCCGTGGCCTTGTAGGCGTCGCACGGCGGATCGAACTGCGAAGGCAAGACGTTGATGCCGTAGCCCCGCGAACCGTCGATGGCCACCTGTTTGTTGGCCGTGATCATCATCGTGGCGGCCCAGCGGAAGCACGAGTATCCATCGCCGAAGATGTCAAGAAACGGGAACTCCAAGACGGCGCGCTGGTCTCGGTCAGTTATCGGGCCGGGGCGGGGGAGGGGAGTCCCATGCGTCTAGGGGCGACTTACGGAAAAGTCAGGGAGCTTCAGCCCGAGAGAGGCGAACTGGAGGTCATGATCATGGACGGCGGTCACTACCATGGGGTACATATTCTCGGGAAAGGCGGGCAGAAGCGACCGGTAGGCCGACTCGACGATGGCGTACTCGGCAGGGATGAGCTCTCGCGCCTGCGACATGGGGATGGGCACGATGAGAGTGGTGCCGTTGAGAGTGCCCGTGGCCATGTTGGGATACTGCTGGGCGACGGGGTTCGGGCTGTCGGCGCTGACGCACTTCCCTGCCAGGGCCGTGGGCGGCATGAAGCCCAGGGAGGCGAGCAGCAATGCGGCCATGGCCGGGGCGCGCAGGAAAGAAAAGAACGACATGTCAACGTCTGGGAGCACACAAAAATACCAGCTCAGCCCGGTCGAGGGTAGGGGAAAGGCGGTGGTCGTGGCGTTGGGGCGTTGGAACGACAGCGACGGAAACAAGGGAGGCAAGAGGAAAGAGGGTGAGGTGCGGAGGGAGGACGAGGGGGGTGGCAAGATCCCAAATAATTATTCGTTGAAGTACATTTCTCGGTACCTGTAGCTTGGGCAGGTCGAGCCGGTGAAGTGTTGGACCATGGGGGTACGAGAGCAACACCTGCTCGCCTCTTTTTTGAATACTTACCTAGGTAAGTGCACCGAGTGAAATTGCAAGGGAGGGGTGTCTTCGGAACCTTGGAACCCGCAACTTAAATTCCACGAGGGGCACAGATCTGAACTGAACGGCGAATAAAAAGTACCTGCCAGCAAGAAACACGCAGGTACCGATTGGGCTCCCATGTTTGTTTGGGCACACGATGACCGGGGAGCTGGAGCTTTCCGGAGCTAGAGCATCTGGAGAGGCGGCGAATCGCACAACAAGATGCGCCAGCAGCGCGGGAAGCACTCAACGGATCCAGATCAACTGCTGACTAAAGACGGCTCGTAGGCTTTCCGGCGCTGTCCCGCGGGCCACCTGCGCGTGCCGAGGCAGTCTATATCGTCCAAAGGTCGAGATGGATGGGCGCAATCCGGTGCACGGCCGAGTATCCGTGCCGTCCTGGCGCCGTTGAGTCGTGAAACGTCCCGATGGGGGCCCCACATCACGTCCGGAATGTCAGCTATCCGCGGACAATCCGTCAGCGGTGTACTTGGGCAACGCTAGAACGAGTTTAGCTCAAAGGGGCAGGCTGAACGCGCTTCTCTGACATGGAATGCCGGATATCCACGATGCTCGACATGGGTGGGCTATTTTGTGAAGGTCCAACCGATGCTGGACTCAAGCTCACTTGGCTACTTCTGGCCGACGCATTGGACCTCAGCCCCTTGGTCATTAACCAGAACATGTCGTAGATGCCTAGCCTGTGTACCGACTTCTCCATACCGACGATAAGGAGGATAGCTTTGCGGGGGGTTCACTCGGTCCCGCTCCTCCCATCCCAGAAAGGCAAGTCCATGGTCAAGAGCAGAGCTTCTCACCCAAGAGTGCCTGGTCTCGTTCGTCAATAACCCGGGTTGCACAGAGTAAAGCGCGCCTTATCCAGCGATGGCCGCGTACAGTGCTCGGTAGCCTTCCATGTTGCGGCTGTTGCTAGACAGGCTGAACAGATCATGAGGTGGATGGAGGCATTGTCGCCGGCACTTGAGAAGGTCAAGAACGCGGCAGGTATTCATTCGCAACGAAACTAGCAGTCTGGGTTGATATGTACATGCTCGGCCTTCGGACTGCTTAGCGTCGGGGCGCGGCAACGGGCTCCCACGCGGTGTGCTTCGGCTTGACTCTGCGGCCCGTGTCAGCGGCGACCCCCCTACGGAGCGAGGAGAAACGTACGTGTTGTAAGGCTTGTAGGCGCCCCACGTCAGGGTGTGGTTGGGGATGGTGGCGGCGTCGCGGTCCTCCCAGGGGCGTCGCTTGTAGGCCAACAGGGGATCCTCGGTGGGCGCCTTGTCGACGGCGTACGACATCCACGCGTGCCAGCCGGGCTCGATCTGGGCGGGATCAAAGTCCTTGTTCTTGTAGTCCACCCATCTTGTTCTCACTGCGTCGCGGTCAGCAGCCGTAGCCTCGCTCTGGCGGGTTGGTTCGCAGGGGATCGGCGGGCGTACAGGGCAGCTCCTCGTTGTTCTCGAAGTACTTGTTGCCGAATCGATCGGTTCCAATCAGGGCGCCGGCCTTGGTATCACCGATGTACTGGAGAGCCGCGCCGGCATGTTAGAAGCCCGGCTGCCGTGCCGTCGCGGGAGGAGGGTTCTGCGTACGTTCATCTGGTGGAAGTAGTCCTGTCGCGGCGGGTCAGCAGGGGCTCGGCCGGGCGGCGGCGAAGACGGCGCACCTTGATGCCAACCTTCCACAGGTTGCGGATGGTTCTCGGGAGGGTCGACATGCTGGGCGACGCTCAATGGGTCTGGGGGGAGCCTCGACGTCGACGTGGGCGATGCTGGTCTTCGGGTGAAATGGTGGTCGGGGAACGTTGAGCTCTCTGGTCGGATATTCCTCGGGCCGCCAGTTCGACGTCTCGGCAGGTGCCGCCCCAGGCGGTCCTGCGTCACACCTGCAGGCCCAAGCTCCCGGAGCTCCTTCTGGCGCATGAAATCTTTCCGTCCGCCATTGGCATTGGAAGCATGGGAAAGTGAAGTGGCATCCCATGCGTTTTCTGCCCGACGCCATGTCCGCCATGATCGCACGAGGCGCTTCACGATGCTGCACGTCGCTGCGTCCCACGCTGGCACGCACGGCTTCCCGCTTTAGTCGCACGCCCTGTCGGCAGTACTCAATGCCGGCCAGCGCCGTCCCTGCCAGTGGCCCGCCCAGCCCGGCCGGCGTGCTCGCGCCCTTCACCAACGAGCTGGACAAGATTGCGCCGTCCTTTCGCATTCGCGCCTCGCAGGTCCACGTCATCCAGACGCCTTCCGACTTCTACGAAACCCTCAAGGCCAAGATACGGACGGCCAAGACACGCATATTTCTGGCCACCCTCTACATCGGGAAGTCCGAGAAGGAGTTGGTATAAGCCACGGACACCTGCCGCCGAGTGCGCGTACTGACCCTCCGCCCAGATCACGACGCTGCAGGAGGCCTTGAGAGCCAACCCGGAGCTCAAGCTGAGCATCCTGACCGACGCCCTTCGGGGCACACGGGAGGCGCCCAATCCATCGTGCGCCTCGCTGCTTGCCCCTTTGATCACCGAGTTCGGCTCCGAACGAGTCGAGATCCGGATGTACCACACCCCCAACCTGACGGGCCTCCGCAAGCAACACATTCCCAAGAGAATCAACGAGGGGTGGGGGCTGCAGCACATGAAGCTGTACGGTGTCGATGACGAGATCATCCTGTCCGGGGCCAACCTGTCGTCCGACTACTTTACGAACCGTCAAGACCGTTACCATCTATTCTCCTCCAAGGAGATTACCGAGTACTTTGCGCGCCTCTACGCAGGGGTGGCGTCGCTAAGTTTCCGTGTCGAGCCGTCCAAAGACGCGGCTGGTTTCGCATTGGCGTGGCCCTCATCGAATACCGCGCCGTCTCCTTTGGAGAGCCCCAGCCACTTCGTCAAGAAGGCGACTAGCCACATGAACGCTTTAATAACACCTCAGCGTGCTGCCCCGGCCATCGCGACCAGCGGAGACCAGGGCGCCGACACCACGGTTTACATGCTCGCCCAGTTGTCCCAGCTCCTGAAACCCGATACATCGACCGAGCTGCCAGCCATTACCCACGTTCTGAAGACGCTGGCTGGCTCCCAGTATGCTGGATCGTCGTGGACCTTTACCGCCGGGTACTTCAACCCCGCACCGTCCCTGACCAAGCTTCTGATGTCGACGGCCTCCTCCAACTCGACCGTCATCACGGCGTCTCCCCAAGCCAATGGGTTTTATGGATCCAAGGGTGTGTCGGGCATGTTGCCGGATGCCTACACGTACCTGGCCCGGCGCTTCCTGCGCGCCATCCAGGAGCAGAAGCGGGAGGGCGCAATCACCCTGAAAGAGTGGCGCAAGGGCACCGTCGGCGAACCTGAGGGCTGGACCTACCACGCCAAGGGGCTTTGGGTGACGCTTCCGAGCGAGCCCGGTCCTTCCATGACGGTGGTGGGGAGCTCCAATTATACCAAGCGAAGTTATTCGCTGGACCTCGAGGCCGGCGCTCTCGTTGTCACGGAGAACAACGACCTGAAGAAACGTCTGGGCGAGGAGCAGCAGTGGCTACAGGAGTATGCTGCCCCCGTCACCCTGGATGACTTGGCCAAGAACGATAGGAGAGTCAGCATCAAGGTCCGCATGGCCATGTGGATTGTCCAGTTAGTGGGCGGTGCTTTATAAGGAGAGCACCGGGGCTCCCGAACGGTTTGTTCGCGTGGGTCCGTCGATTCAGCTTTGAGCCGCTCTTTCTGAACCTATTAAATCACTTCACCTTTCTGATACCCAATAGACTATACCATAGACACATGCTTCACTTTTATATACGAACGATAGGGGCCCTGCGCAAAGGGCGTCCGTTTTCCAGGCTGAGTTACCTGAGCCCCTGATACGTCCCGATCTAAAAAATACTGCTGGTCTAAAACAACGTTCCCTAGCCCTTCTTCCAGGAAGCACGAGCGTGGGTTGTGAACCAGCCACAAACACCACCGTTCACTCATTAAAAGTGATTTTGTCAACGATCTTACGAGTGCTGGCTTCTGATTGCTCCGCCTAACGCCTGTATGGGTGAACAACGACGGCAAAAAGCAAAACATACAACACCGAGGATTCCCAGGTCGTCACCGACCCTAGTACTAATTCGGCGCTTTCCAGCTTATCTATGGGAGAGCGGACGGGATCCCGAGTTTTCTGGAAGCTATGGTCGTATGTGATGGTTTTTGGTGTTGCTAGGCTATATGATAGCCCCAGATATCACTTACAGCACAATAGCCTTGAAGAGAGCCATTACCGGTGCTCCAGCAAGGCGTCTTATATAGGATATAATTATAGTTGAATAGAGATCTAGCAGCACCGTAGTATCTAACACAAACTCACCAAGGAATGGCTTGGTTTGCGCTTTCTCACTCCTTTGGTGACGGCGCTGGGTCGACCAACAACATGCCCATGGCCTCCTGTAACTGCGCCCTCATCTCCTCGGTCCCCGCGCTTACAACCTGTCCCCTACCATCCGTCATGATAACGACATGCGGTAGGCATACCACTTGCCACCCCAGCGCCGCCGCGTCCTCCCCTTCCTCCAGTTGCAACCTCTCCTCTCCTGCATTGTTCCTGACCACGGGACGCCGTCGTGGACGCGCCCAGGGCGGCTCATAACCGGGAAAACCAAGCGGGACAATGCCGACAATCTGCCGGAACGCCCTGTGGCGGGCCACTTCGTACCTGCGGTTGGTGAGCATGGGTTGTTGCCACGACGCCTCGTAGCCACCGGGGGGTGTCAGCTTACACGTCAGGGAGGCCGTAAGCCCAGTCGAATGGCGCCATGGCCGTTTCTATTGGGAACTTGGGTTGCGGCCTCGAAGTACCGGGTGTCCTCGAAGGCTTTTCGATTTGCAACTTGGCACCGTCGAAGAATATAGCAGGACGTGTCTAGGAAAAGGAAGAAACGGGGGGAAAGACTAGGCGGCTCTTTATATCTACATCTCTCTCACCAGTGGTCTTGCAAGACAATGAAACACCATGACGCAGTTTCAAATCTGGTGACAAAAAAGAAAACTACCGTGAATATGAACAGCTCCATTTCCCGGCGTTGGTGTAGTAGTGCCGGCTCCATGTAACCGGGGGAATTTCCATATCGTTCGTGCCAGACCTGATGTGTAAGCTGGCTTTGCACGTAGGGCTCCCCTTGTCCCGAGCCGGTCCGAAAACGTATCGAGGGAGGTGACGGCAGAAAAGAAGTTTGCTTCAAGGCAAGAGATTATTCAGAGATACATGAACCGGCATGGAATGGATGCAAGTTTTGTCAGTGAATTGATGTCTTCGCCTGTAATTTTGACACTTTGTGCTGAGCCCTCAGCATCCACCTGAAGGCTCGGAGACCATGTACGGTTCTTTCCTGTTCCAGACTTGCCTCGTGGCTGCTCTGAAAAGGGTGGTTTGCCGCTGCCAAGGTGAGATGGGTACGTTTTTTCAAAGAATGCCCCCGTAGCAGTGTCAAATCCAGGCAACTGCCACTCTCTAGGGTTGCGAGAGATGTGATAGTTGGAGACGCCCGATCGCCCACCTCTTAAAGGGCTGCTCAGAATTGGAATTACCAAAAGTTCACTACTTAGAGGTAAGCACCACAGCCAGGCAAACCTAGCGAGTCCACATGTACTGCTTCATAACCACTCACCTAGAAGCATGATCCAGGTGCATCTTGCAACTCTTTCCTGAAAAAGCAATACGGCGTGCTTCCTAGGTTGCAGATCAAGCAACGACAGTGACCAGATCTTATGTCAAGATAAGGTACACCAGCTGGCATTATCCCCTTAAAAACAGAAATGGGGAGTTTTAGCGCTGCTTTCCCCAGTACTTTAGAGATTCCATCCCAGACGAGACTTGTCACCTGGGACTTCTTTCGTGATCGGCGAGGTGCTCCAAGTGTGGTGCATATTAGGTACCTCTCTTAAGTCCCTGAAGCCAAAATGCTGTGCCTCCCCATAACTTGCCGGATGGACGTTCGGACCGGAGCTCCCCTTTCTGTTCGTGTGGGGATACAAAACACTCGACTAAAAGCTAACAAGAAATGACGAGAGTGATTACTCCGGCCTCGACTCCCTTCGCACGTTGTTTTCTTGGAAGACATTCCCCGCCTGGATATCATTGTCCCTTCTGGCTCGGGCCATTCTTCTCGGGCTTTGCTAAAGACACCATTCATCCTATCCCGTTCTTTCCCCGTTGGGAACGTCCATTCTCTCCTGTCTTTCCAGTGTTTGCGCTGGGGTTTCCCTTCTTGGCCTCGTGTTCACAGAAGGAAGGAAGCTACCCGAGACGAGATCCATCATGAACCATCCGCCTTCGATAACGTCCTCTTTGCACACCAGCACCAGGTTCGTCTTCACACTTGCATCATTTTCCATCGTCAACCGAGATATCCTTCTGCTACATCGTCAGCTGCCGCCGACACTGCTGTCTTTACCCCGCGGTAACTCCCTACCGCCGTAAGTATCTCCCGGTCACTATGCTTTCCATCCGTAACCCTACCCATCACCATTTCCTCTGTTCGCTCATCGCGGAGTAATTTTTCCCAGCGCAGGCATCTCCTTGCATCCGATCATGTCACACCTCTTGAAACTTACTTACATACTACCTACAGGCGTTCCCGCACAAGATGTCTCAGAAGCGGTTTATCAAGACGACCAGTCCGAGGAAAAGACTTTCGAGTATTACCCGCGTCTGCCGCGTGAGCTTCGCTTCATGATCTGGGAGTGGTCGCTTCCGGCAAGATACGTTTTCCCGCGAAACCGAGAACACCTCGGCCTTCTCGGTCCGCCCGCAGCCGCCCATGTCTGCCAAGACTCGCGCATCATCGCTCTCCAGTTTGGTGGGCCGTACGGGTTGTACGACGAACACACGAGGGGTAACAGTGTTTGGTTCATGCCCCGAACCGACATCATCGTCTACGAGGGTGAATATGACTCCTTCGTTCACCGAGTCTGTGGGACCTCGGTATGGGACGCAGTGCAAAAGGTTGTAGTACGCCTCCCCTGGAGCGGGGAGCCGGAGGGTTGGCCTCACATCAAGCCAATCGTTCGTCTTCCGCAATTGAAGGAAATCTTCATCATCCCCATGTGGCACGTACCTGTCATCAACCTCCCCAGCCCGAAAAGGTGGCCGCCGCACATCAAGAGTGAGATTTTTGGAAAAAACACCTACCGCCTGGTCGATGTCGATGATGATGCAGAATACTTCAACGTCATTGACTTACTCTATGACCACCCCACCACTAAACATGAGGCTTTTAATCTTTTTCACACACGGGAAGAGAGTCTAAATTATATGCTAGAGGAAAATGTCGTGTGCCGGGTTCGCGCCACTGCCTTGTTCCAAAGGGCATGGCTGGAGGAACGCGGTGTTCCGGTCGTTATTCTGAGTGATGGTGTGACCGTCTTCAGGACAGAACAGGTCAAGTCGGCCCTCGAGCACATGCCGACTATTCGGTTCGTCCACGGATATTTCGAACGCACCGAAGAGATATTTATGGAGGACCGTCAGGTACACCATTATGCAAATAACGAGCGCCAAGCCCACCCGCCCAAGTACGTTTTCAACCACGAATTAAGGCTATGGCAGAAGTTCGGAGGCGAGAAGGATAACGAGTAGCCGTGGCGACATGAAAGTCGCTGCCTTCACACACACACACAGGTATCATAGTATTGCTTTCGGATGAATAAAGCTGCTGGTGTTGAAACTACTATGGCTGGCAGAGAGTGACACCAGTTGATTGTGCACCTACGTGACGTCTCTAGCAGTGCCACTTGCTACTTACCGGCCATTCCTCGACCCATAGCCGAGAATGGAAGAATGGGTGGTGTCGATGCCACGCGCGAGCCACCCATTCGGGTCCGCGGCCGCATCTTCGCAAAAGGGGGAAAGAAAGATGGTGACGTCACGATGAGCAGAGGATGTTGGGAATGAAGCGGCACAGTGGTACATGTAACCGATGCCGCCTGCAGCCCGTACGAATAGGGTCATCCCCAGATTTGAGCCGCATCGAGGCTAGGGTCCAATGTCTACTTCTCATAAAGGGAGGTAAGTACCTCGAAGAGACGAATCCCCCCTGGAGAAAAGGACGGGCGCCTACCCGGCGACTGCGTGACCGGGGCAAAGGGCCCGTAGCCGCCCCTGGTAAATGCGGGCGACAATCCCATTGCATCAATCTTATGGCATTCGCGGAGCATTTCGAGCGGGCCGTGTCCCGGACGATCGGCCCTGGCGAATCGTGACGCACATGATGACCTGGAGTTCAATGATGTGTGGAGGTGCGCAGATCCGGTCGGATAGGGGGCCCTGGTACTGGGGGCGACAACACGCTCCGGCGGGCTACAAAAAAGAGCTCTTTCCCTTGGGATCTATAGATGCCAGCCCCTCGGAAGCCATTCATTACCAATCTGCCCGGGTCAGCAGTCATATTCCGCAGTACCATTCGAACCGAGCCCACAAAAATAGCCAGTATGAGCCGCCGCCTGTTTACTTCCACAACAACAACGGTGGCCGCCTACCGACCGCTGGTCGTCGGCGCCGCCCCACGACCGGCGGCGGCGGCGGCGGCGGCGGGGGGGCGGATCCCGGGCCGCCGCCGGGGCTACGCGGCGCCGTCGCCGCACTCGAGCGACACGCGGGAGAAGTACCACTTCCCCGAGTCGACGACCGAGGCCCTCGGCGCCAGCCAGCTGTTCAAGATCAGCGCCGTCCTCGAGGAGGACCACCGCCAGCTCGAGACGTACTACCGGCGCATCCGCGACGCCCGCGACGCCGACGAGCGCACGCGCTTCCAGAACGCCTTCGTCTGGGAGCTGACGCGCCACGCCATCGGCGAGGAGCTCGTCGTCTACCCGGCCATGGAGAGGAACCTCCCGGACGGCAAGGCCCTGGCCGACCACGACCGCGAAGAGCACCAGACGGTACGCGCCATTCCCCCCCCCCATCCCGCTCCGGCGCATTCCCGTGTACACACACACACACACATACACGCACGCGCACACATACGGGGCAACTAACGGGTCGTTACCAGGTTAAAAACAAGCTCTACGAGTTCCAGAAGCTGTCGCCGTCGAGCGCCGACTTCCTGCCCACGCTCGACGGCCTCATGGAGGACCTGCGGCACCACATCCGCGACGAGGAGGGCCGGGACCTCGTGCGGCTGGAGGAGGCGCTCAGCGCGACCGAGTCCAAGGAGCTCAGCGCCAGCTTCCAGCGCACCAAGAAGTTCACGCCCACGCGCAGCCACCCCGGCGCGCCCGACCGGCCGCCCTTCGAGACCGTGGCCGGCCTCATGGCCGCGCCCCTCGACAAGCTTCGCGACCTGTTCGCCCGCTTCCCCAAGGAGGAGGAGAAGGACGGCGGCGCCCCGCGGGACCCGACCAAGTCGTGAGACCGAGGAAGTCTTCTTTCGTTGCCGTTGGGCACCCAGCCCGGGGCCAGTTATGCCATGTACGAATTCAAGCGAGAGGAATGAGAAATGCCATCAACATTATCGTACTGTTTCTCCTTCTGCCAGTTCGTAAGCTATTGTTGCCTTTTGAGCACATAGACTATTCTCAAGACGTTGCCGACTGTCCATCGTACAGGTTCTCGGATGGGGCGTATCTGGGATCATCAGCTCCCCTTCCCCACAAACCGCAACAAGCGTCAAGGCGTGATAAATAATCCCGCCTGGATGTAAAGACTTCCGTCTGGTAACCAGAACGACAAGTACTGCGGGTACTTGAAAGGGGGTATCAGGCATGAGAAATTGAAACAGCTAGAATACTTGATGAAGATCTGACTTGGGGTCATCATCTGCTATACTTAGCGGCTTTCTTTAGGACGGCCCTCATATAAGGTAAATTTATTTGTGTACTCAATGCGTTGGATTGATCGCTCAATGAAAGCTTAGAAATTCACGTATATTGGGTCCGAGTGCAGATGCTGCGAGTCGTCCACAGGATGCAAGGATTATCAGCCGCAGCGGTCTCGTAGTGCCGGCACGATTGTCGCCTTTCGCCTCCTCCGTACAAAAAGCCGAGCTCTCCCCTCCGGCCGCGAAGATGCCGCCCCGAGGGCAGCCTAAGCCTTGAGCGGCTCCTCGCGCCCGGGGCCCAGCTCCAGGCCCTGGGCCTCGCGGATCTTCCTCTGCCTCTCGCGCTCGGCGGCGTGGGCGCGGCGGCTCGCCTCGCTCTCGTCGCGGTTGCGGCGGCCGTGGTAGTCCGAGTCGGGCAGGGCGTTGAGGGCGTCCTCCTCGCGGTCCAGCTTGGCGAAGCTGAGCCAGAAGCCGAGGCCGCCCAGCGTCGAGATGAGGGCCACGGCCGTGTAGAGCCAGACGAGCAGCGGGTCCGTGGCCAGGGGCACGAAGGCCTGCGCGATGGCCGACGAGAAGGCCTGCGCGAACCAGAAGACGGCCGTCACCAGGCTGCGCATGTTCTTGGGCGCCTTGGTGAAGGCGTACTCGAGCCCCGTGATGGAGGCGGCGATCTCGGAGAAGGCGATGAGGATGTAGGCCGGCGTCTGGATCCAGACGCTCATCTGCGGCGGCGGCACGTCGCAGTCCGACGCCGCCGTGCCGCAGGGCGAGTACACGTAGATGTAGTGCTGGATGACGGCGGCCGTGATCATGGACAGCGTGCTGAGGAAGAAGCCCGCCGTGATCTTCTTGATGGGCGTCAGCTTGAACCCGGTGCGCGCGATGGCGGGGTACAGGAACTTGTCGCAGATGGGAATGAAGATGAGGAGGGCGATGGGGTCCAGGTTGTTCACAATGTCGTTGGGCACCCCGTCCAGCCTCATGGTTGCGGCTTGGGATACGAGGTTGTTGTACAGTTGGTTGTACTACCTGCCGGTCAGCCAGGCAACCGTCAAGGAACGAAGGGGGCACTCACGGCAAGCCAGTAGATGGGATAGTACAGGAAGACAGCGCACGCCTTGACGCCGCGGTGCACCTCGTCGACCCAGGCATCGTCAAACGTCATCCACGCGGGCTTCTCGCGGAAGTGGCTCGGCTTGGCCCGGTCCCAGAAGTCGGGGGCGTTGGCGTGGCGCAGCGTGGTCACGGGGTTGAGGGACCAGCGGCCCTTCATGCCGAGGCCGATGACGCGAAGCGACTTGCCCAGGACGGACCCGGTCGGGGGGTGGCGCACGTAGCGGTTCTTGCACCACATCATGATCAAGGGGCAGAACAGGAACATGATGGTGGGCAGGAGGAAGGACAGCCAGAAGCCGACGTACTTCTCGGCGTAGACCATGGAGATCTGGCCGACCAGGCTGCCCACGTTTATGAAGAAGTAGTAGCGCATGTAAATGATAGAGATGGTCATGACGGGGTCGATAATGACGCGCTCGCCCGACGGGAGCGTCTCCACCACGGCGCGCGGCTGTGTGGCCTCGTACTGAGCGCGGGTCAGCTGCCGCCGTATGGGCGCGGGGGCGGGAAGGCCGCCGGGGAGGTTGCCTAGGCTGCGCAGCGGGAGGGCGAGATGCTTACCTGTTCGGCGATGAGCGGGGAGATGTTGGTCTTGAAGAAGCCGACGCCGATGCCAAAGAAGATCAAGCCGAGAATAAAAGGGGCCATGGCGGCGTGGTTCGGGGCGGCGATGACGCTCGGTATGGCGGAGACGATGATGAGGACGTGGCCCAAGGTCGCGACCCAGCTGTACGGCACCGATCAGCATCCGCGACTCTCTTCCCCCGGGGGTCTCGGCCGTACTGACATGGCGACGTTGATGGTCTTGTACTTGCCCCAGTACGAATCCGACAGGTAGCCGCCCACCAGGGGCATGATGTAGGCCCAGAAGTTGTTGAAGAGGGTGATGCCGGTGGAGGCCTGCTGGCCCATGCCGTAGGCGCCGGCCTGCTCGTGGGTGCCGCCGGCGCCCGTGGTCGAGCCGGGCGGCAGGGGCTCGGCTATGAAGTTGACGAAGACCTGCGTGGTGCCGTACCAGGCGAAGCGCTCGCAGAGCTCGCAGAAGGCGATGGTGTAGATGAGCCAGCCGATGCGGCCCCGGACGCGCCGCAGCGTCGCGAGCTCCTCCTTGGTCGGGTAGACCTCGCCGTTGGGGCCGCGCAGGATCTCGCCCTCGCCGGCGTCCGACAGGTCGACCTTGGCCTCCTTCTCGCCGTCGTGCCGCGGCGGCGGCGGCGGCGGCGGCGCCACGTCGTCGGACACGGGTCCCGCGGGATCGGCTTTCTCGACCGTCGACATGGCGAATGGGCGGGCGTCTCCGGTGTGTCACGAAACCTCTGGAGGTCATACAAGGGCGGGCGAAGGACCAATAAGTAATGCCTACCTCTTCCTACCGCGGGGTAAGGAAATGGGGATTGAGTTTACAGGGCAAAGAGACGGACCTGGCGCTAGGAGCCCTGCGGTCGTGCGACCTCTTTAAATGGACGTGGGGGAAAGAGTCGGCGAATGCAACCTTCCCCCGCACGCATCGAGGAGGGAATGGATCGGCAGGCCTGAACCAGTTCGTAAGCGCCGATAAGGAAGTACATACTTCCATGGTGTCCATGGGGTCGCCGATGTTGTTGTGTCTGTCAGACGCGAGCTCAGGCGAATCTGGGATCCGGCACCACGAGATGTCGTTGCCACATACTTTCGGTATCTTCCAGACGAGCACGTCACCCCACCCCCGGCTGCAGGGGAGCTTTGCGGAGGAGGTATTGAAGCTGGGGATCGGCGGTGCGTCGCCCAATCTTCAACACCCCGAGCGTGGGCTTGACGGCGATGGCCCAGACAGAGGAAAGTGAGCGCGGTCTCGGGTGAGACGGCGAGAGCGTTTGGAAGCTGTGTCGTGTCACTTCTTATCACACGCTACTCGGCAGCTCGGGTATCCCATGCCGCTGGCAACTAAGTAAGAACCTCGTCGCGTGAAAGCCCGAGCTGGAAACCTTGAGCGCCAAAGCTTGAGCGAGCTTGAGCGAGCTTATGCCGGCTCGGCGTCTTTTACAAGCCTCCGGAAGGGGGGGGGCATCGTCTTACCCGCCTACCTGCATAAGGCCCTCTGGGCGGCATTCTTGGCATCTTCGTCTCCTGCCTGTTGGGGTATAAGGGCGGAAGGGATCGCCGCCCGTAAGCCCCAGATGACGAGACGCCGTGCTCGTAACCGGCCAGACCGAGGCCAACCGCCAGGAGACCGGCTCTCACTACCCTCCTTTTCTTTTTCGCCTGCTCGTCCGACTTGGATGGGAGGTACGCCAAACGAACGTGGCTGGCCATTGTTCCACTGCCATTGCTGGGGCCAAAATAACATTTCTGCGGAAAGCCGGGTTTGTAATACGTAGGGCCCTGCCTTCAAGAGAAGACAGACCTTGCGCAAGGTTACCTCCGCCCTTGGCAGTCGACCTCGAACCCAATCAAATCCTCATCCTGCTACCAATAATCAAATCTTGACACATCCAGTCTATTCCGGCCTCAAGGCTCGACAAGAGTGCCGGCATTAGCCGGGCCTACAGCCTTTTGCTCTTCGGAACAGAGCTCTTGGGTCTCTCAGCGCAAGGCATCCCTTTCCTATAGGTTGGGGTCACTGGCCTATCCTTGGTACAGTGACCGAGGCACGTCATGATATTGGAATCTCGCGTCTTTCTCCGACGAGGCAGCTCCACCTAGTAAACTGGCCGCAATATGTTAAAGTCAAAATGAAGCGGAATCAGCAATGCATTCATCTCACGAGAATACCATCGGCAATGGCGATATTCCTAGCTTTACCCAACCATCTATATCAGTACTCCGACACAACTCGCAATGATTCACTTTTCTGACCGCCGAGGGTCTCAGGGCAAGAGCAGGTTAATTTCCACCAGGCTCTCACTTGAGTAAATCGAGTCATTCATTGTGGTTGATCAGACCTTTTACTACGAGCGGTTCATCTGGAGAGATACACCTATCCAACAAAGACTCTAGAAACCTAGAGCAAAGCAACTAAAAGAGCGTCGGTGATATCGCCTGGAAGAGCGACAGAATCAGAAAGGAAATACAATCCCGAGGGGAAACGGACGGCAGGCAGTGTCCCAAATGCCTGGCCCAAGAAAACCACGCACGCCATCTTGACCGCTGCCCATGTATCCGGAAAGTAACAACTGGGTGAGACCGTGGCAGTCCAAAGCGAGCCGACTAGTCCTGGCAGTGACCGCATGGCTTCCCACATGTAATTGCGACTTTTGTGAAGTTGATGCCAAAAAATTTCCTTGCGCAATCCTCACAAAACTCCCCGGGGAAGCCGTACTCGGTTGGACTTTGGTCCGCCCGTACATTCATAGGCCTTTGAGGGACATATCCTCGAGGGTTTCCGGCCGACGCAGTGCCCTGAGGCCAGTTTGGAAGCTCGACGGAGCTCCCCTGTTGCTGCTGTTGGCCCGTAGTGCGAGTTCCGGAAGACTTGTATTTATCCATCAGTCCTTGAGTCCACATGATTTCGAACCATCTTACCCTGCAGTCGCGCTTCTGGCTCCTCCCCCACCACCGGAAGTCTTGTTGTCCTTGCTGCTCATGATTGGTGTAAGCGCCGAGGTCTGTGAAGAGCGCAATCTTGTTGATTGCATCGTAATGGGAAAACTCATTTCAACCTTTCCACCGCATTTATACCTCTTATTTGCATCCCTGCCCTTGGTGGCAGCTGCCACATGATCTTACCAGGCACAGAATGGGACAAAGCCGCGTGACGAGATTTCGCCACATTGGTTATGTCGAGAAATGTTGGCGAGCCGGCCAACCAACATTGACGAACCAACAGCCGCCTCCTCCCCCCCCCCCCCCCCCCCCCCCCCCCCCCTGGAACCCGGCAAATTCAGGGCCAGTATGGCACGGGACCCGACCTGCGCAAATTTGGCGACGTCGGGCGTGACCCGTACACGACCCACGAGACGTGAGTACCAGCCATGACCAACCGCCTTGGTGAAAAAATCGAAGCAACCCCTTTCTCAGCCGTGGTATCGTGACGCGAACAGCTTGATCTCGCGCGCCATAACCAACTACCATGAAAATCATATGCACCCGCGTGACAAAATGGAATGAACATGACGATTCGGAGAAGGGATTTTTATATGTCCTGGTACCAAGTAAGCGTTTTGTCCCGAAGCCACGAACCCCGAGGGCACCACGTCCCCCCGGTGACTGATGGTGATCCTACAAAATTCCACCCCCCACTCATTCTGATGGACATGACTTTCCAGATCGGCCACAACCATTTCTCTGGAACCCATAAGCTTTACCACCACGAGCAGCAGCAACCACAATGCCACTAACGATCCCGCCCTCGCTCATTCTCGGTGCCAACCATGATATGAACTGCATTCAGCTAGCAGATCATCACAGCACCTATCCGATGTGGTGTAATG
Source organism: Nigrospora osmanthi (assembly GCA_029489945.1). NCBI lineage: Eukaryota > Fungi > Ascomycota > Sordariomycetes > Amphisphaeriales > Apiosporaceae > Nigrospora > Nigrospora osmanthi. Next base: position 739,372 of record CP120503.1, on the reverse strand, counting down.
GCTAACATTTGACGCTCTCATCAGACGAGCAAGCACCCGTCAAGCTCGGGGTTCGATTCCCCGCATCGGAGACTATCTTTTTGTCCAGACGTTACTTCGTTTTGCTTCTCTTCATTGTCAAATCCGGTGAAGCTGAACGAGGACTCAAGGCACACAGAGACACCGCCCAAGTTCAGTTACGCCTACGGGCATGTTTCCCTCTGCCTCACCTCCCTCCATGACTCTCAGCGGTTGTATTGTGGAAATTCACGTTGAATCATGAGCTTATGTCACGTTTGAGAGACCTCTGTGTCGCATGAGTATGTAAGCATCGCGTCGACTAAGTTTAGCTGACCAATGAGAGCCTAGCCATGCGTAGGCCGACCTTCCCGATTCGGATGTGCAATCAACCCCCCGGCCTCTCTCTCTCTCTCTCTCTCTCTCTCTCTCTCTCTCTCTCTCTCTCTCTCTCTCTCTCTCTCTCTCTCTCTCTCTCTCTTTCTCTCTCTGTCTGTCTGTCTGTCTTTGTGCGACAGCATCGCCGGGTTGCCTCCCCCGCCGAACACATCATGCATTTATAAGAAAGGGATATAGATACCTGTTGGCTAGGGCCGTGGGGTCAGAATCCACCTCATGACACACCCATCCTCCGCCACTGCCCCCAGCGATCATCACGGCGCGTTACAACGGGCGCCGGGGTCCCCCAGGAGACCGTACCGCCCTCCCAACACCACCACCACCACCACCATCGCGGGTGTCGGGCGGGGTGGCCGTTTCTATTCTGCGCGGGTTCGGCATGCGAACGGCGTGGGCCTGACGACGACAAGATCGGAGAGAAAGCCAAGAATACTCAGCAAAGGCACCATGTGCGGTACGACCAGGATGGGCCGGGAGGGCGGGCTTCCCGTGGTGGTGGTGGTGGTGGTGGTGGTGGTGGACGGTAGGGGACACTTGGACCGCAGTTGCACTCCAACGTCCCGGCTTGGAGTGTCCGGGAGCCGCGGCGAGGAGGGCGTGATCCTTGGCTCCTGTGATTCGGCAGGGCGAGTCTTCCTCGGCCACAAAGGCAAAAGGAGAGCGAGCGAGCCGAGCACACACACACACTGAGAGAGAGAGTGTGTGTGTGTGTGAGGGAGAGAGAGAGAGACAGGCACCCAGCAATCCGAGTCATACTATTCATAGGCTCGTCTATCTGCGTGTCCTGACAAAACCCCAAGCAAGAGGAAAACGCGTGAATCCATCATCATCCAGAAACGGGGGGGAGAAAAGAATCCGGTCCCAGTCCGCTTGCTGTCCGTCCGAAGATGCCCCCCCCGAGAAGAAACAACCCCCCACCTTCGCCATCTCATGCTTCATCAAAGAACCCCCCAAAGAACGACGGGAAGAAAAGCGGTAAGGGAAAAAGAGAGAAGGAGAAGAAAAAAAAGAGAAAAAACGCGACGCGGTGGGCCCCCGGACCAGCCGTAGCCCCAAAGTCCCCCCTTCCCCACCCTCCTGCCGTTGCTATCGTGTGGGACTGCGACTGCATTCGTCTCGCCGTGGGCGATACTTTGTCCACCGTGACCGGCTTGGCTTGCCTTGATGACGCGGCTTACAGGACCGGCGCGGCTGGATTAGGAAATATACAAGCGTCGCCGACGCAATGATTAAAGAGCCCAAGGTCTCGCCGGTGTCAAGGTGGAAGTGGGGGGAGGGGAACATGGTGCGTCGCGACGTCAAGGGCGCAACGGGGCAAGAACGCCCGTGGGAAGACTCGGTAGTAGTACAGGTGGATGTGGACTTTTTGGGGAAGGCTGCAAGTAATACACTGGGAGCCGAGAAGGCCTACCGAAGGGGAAGAACGATGATCGTATATGGTAAGGAATTGGTATCATGTCGCAAGAGGCCCGCCGAACGCCATGCCAGATGATCAACCAAGATGTCGCAAAGTCGTGAGGAACCGGGCCGGTAGGCCCCGGCGTCAAGGAGGGGAAACCGCCGAAAAACCCCCTTGGCTTACCAGCCCTTCTTCCTTGCGAAGCGTTTGTTCAGCAGTGCCAGCACCTTGGGGACGTTGAACTGGACGTATTCGAGATCCAAGTCGTCCTGGTTGTCCTTCTGCATCTCGAGCAGGTCGTCGAGCTTCAGATCGAGCTCGAGGAGACCCCGGTTGCGACCTAAGACTTGTGTTAGCGGGTGACTGCCGGGCAGGCACGAACGGGGACGGCTTACCCTTGTAGTGGAGGGAGATGACAAACGTCCCGGGGAGGGGGCTGGTAAAGTTGAAGTAGATGTTGGCTCTCCTATTGTCCGGAACATTACTCTTCTGGATGACGCCCTCCTTCTCCAGCTGCTGGTGCGTAAATTTGTAGGGGCCCAGCACCTGCTGTTTCTGTTGCTTGCGCCGGGTGCCCTCCGACTGGCTGCGCACGTTGTGCAGGTAGCTCTTGTACGTCTCGAGCTGTCCGACCAGGTACGCGTTATGGTCACGGATCGTCTTGTACACCTCGTCCAGCTTGGACGTCTCGAGCAGGACGCCCTCCTTCAGCGAGCCGAGATGCTGCAGCTCCTGCTCGACCTCGTCCCGGAGCAGGCTGAATTGGTCCGACTTGTCGATGACCTTCATCTCCTGCAACTGGCTGAGGAGTTCCATGGCGCGGATGCCCTTGCGAACCATGACGGCGTCGTTCTTGGAGGTGGCGGCGGCGTCGGCGATGCGCTCGAGGCGCAGCGGGCGGCGCGCGACGTTGGTGTTGGCCGGGATCGAGCGCATGACCTGGACAAAGATGGACTTGGCCTCCATGAAGTAAACCTCCTCCTGCGTGATGTCCAGCGCGGCCGTCAGGTCGTCAATGGCCGTCTCCCACCGGCTGAAGAGGGGGAGGTTGATGGCGCGGTTCTCCTTGCGCGGCACCTGGGGCGGGGCGGGGCCCAGCTCGCTGATGATTTGGGACAAGTGCGAGTTCTCGTCCTTGCAGAGCTCGCCGGTGTGCTTGTCGATGAGGCCGTGCATGGCGTAGATTTCGTTGAGCGTGATGGACAGCTCGAGGTCCTTCTTGGACAGGGCAACGTAGTTGTCCATCTCGAGGCTCTCGTAGAAGTCCTGCACCTCGCAAAGGTCCAGCATGAACTTGTTGACGCGGTCCTTATTCGCCAAGATGAAGGGCTGGAGCTTAGCCATGTACGGCTCTTTGGCGTACGAGGGCTTGTTGGCCAGGTTCTGCAACATCTTGGCGATGAGCGTCAGGGTCCGCCGCGGCTTCTCGGCCGGCGGCCCGTCGATGAGCATGTAAGACTTGGGCGTCACGATGGCCGGGTTGATGAAGCGCAGGAAGAAAAAGCCGCCGATGAGGGTGCAGATGACCTGGTCGTTGGCGTCGGGGTACTTGCGCTTGGTCAGACTGCGGATCTGCTTGCAGATCCAGCGGATGCCGTAGGGCGCGTCGTCCAGACCGTCGATGATGGTCGTCAGGAAGCCGTTCGCAATCTCGGTCAGCATGGTCAACCGCGGCTCGATGATGGCCTGCACTTGTGCGTTCTCGGCCGCCTCTTCGGCCGTGATGCCCCGGGGCAGCGACGCGGGCAGGCTGCCCGTGTCCTCTTCGATCTGCTCGCACATGCGCTCGTACACCTTGAGCGGGTTAATCTCGAGGTCGAGGTCCTTAAGCTCGATGAGGCTGTTAATCCGGTCGGCGAGGACGGACCGCAGGAAGCTCTGTCCCGGGCCGCGGCGCGTGTACGTCGTCATCATGCGGGACACGGGGGTGTTGGCGCGCAGCAGCGACGAGTACTCGGGCGTCGTGTCGAACTGGTACGTCAGGACGGACTGAAACATGGTAAGCAGGAGATGCTCCTCGCGGCTTTCGTATTGGTTTCCGTAAATGGTGAACATGACGGTCTGCAGGAGGGAGTCGATCTCGGACATGGACACCAGCCGGCACAGGTGGGCGATGTGCCGCGGTTCCGACTGCAGCAGGAACATCAAGTTGCCGTATTTCTGGGTCTTGTCGTCGTTGGGGAAGGCGCCTTCCTGCACGTCGGTCCCGTCCTCGAGATGGCTGGCGACCTCGTTCTGCTCCTCCAGGGCCATGCGGTTCTGGATCAGGAGGGCGATACGCGAGTCGAGGTACCGCACGTCCTTCTCGAGGACGAAGTTCTTTTTCGATTGGGACGAGATCTTGGACTTGAGCTCGCGCAGGATCTTCTGGGCCTTGGCCAGGTCGTCTTCAATTTCCAATTCGCTCTCGTTGGCGGACATGGACATGTACAGCGCCGACATGGAGTACCGCTTGGATTGGCGGGCGGACCGCGAGCCATCGTAGGACGACATGGTGTTCTGGCGGGAGATGGGTTGGTAGGAGGAGGAGGAAGCTGTCGAGGCACGCGAGGGCGTCTGCAGCATGACAGACATGCTGGGTCGGGAGGACATGAATCTGGCAGGACCCCCCCAAGGTCAACGGGACCCTGCTCGGTTCCTTTTCTTCTTTCGGCTCGGCGGCAGCGGCCTTGTTTGCCTGTGTTTGTCGAAACGCACGGCGAGCAGGCTGGAATGTCGTAGTTACGGGGGTATCGGGCGTCGTGTCTCGCAGGTTTCCCGCGCGCGCGGTGCGAAGGGCGGCGAGCGGCGTAGTGGTGCTGGAGAGAAGGATGCGCTGGCTATCGGTCGCCGAGGCGGGTGTTCAACGTGAGGAGGGCGCGACGTGGGCAGGGGAAATTGGGTGGTCTCGCCGGCTTTCTAAAATTACGGCGTCTGGAATGGAGGCAACGTCCAGGGGGGCACTCTGAGGTCGGCAACCAGGCCGGCTTCGCGCCACAAAAAGCTGCCAACGTGGGAGGCCGTGGATGGCTGTCGGGTCTTGGGCAAGGTCTCGCATTCAAGCCGCCCGCCTTCCAGAAGCCTGTGTGGAGCAGACACGCGAGAGAGAGAGGGGGGGAGGCGTGGAAAGCGTCGTCCTTTTTTTTTTTTTTTTGTTTCTTCTCCCTTGGGCTTTCAGCTGCTGGGCTCGCGGGCCAGCTTGACAGGAGGAAGCAGGCGAGGCGTGGCTCGAGGCGCGGGCGAAGGGGCTTGGGCGTGGGCTGCTCGTCGGCCGCGAATAGGCTCTCGCTCTGGGGTCAGACGGATGCCAGGGCGGCGCTAAATGGCGCTTGGGTTGGGCGAGCGAGGCGTAAGGGCGGGTTGCGTGTGTCGATATGGTTTCGCCTTGGCCGATTGAGCGTCAGCGAGGGAAAAAGGCAAGGGGGCCGTGGTGGTCACTGGGACAGAGAGAGAAAGCTGGCGGCGGCGGCGGCGGCGACAACGACGGCGGCGCGGAGGCGTGTGGTTCGCGGGCGGGCGGGCGGATAGCAGATAGGAGGGATGGATTGGAAGGGGAAAAGAGCTGTGGAGAGGTGTGCACTGTCTCTGGTCGGGTAAGACAAGTGTGGAAGTGGAGGGCCTACGGGCGGACGACGCGCGACGCAGGCGAGAGGTTGCACCGGGTTTGATTATCCTGGACTAGGCCCAAGAAAGTCAAGGAATGCGATTCCTCCAGTTCCCTCCAGTTCCCGTGGAAAGTCTATGGGCACTGGGGGCTCGCTTAGTCGGCGGGCAGGACGGACATGGACGGACACGGCTCTCTCATACGACGGACCTACGTATGTACACTTTCGTTGGACTGTTCGCAGGCGGTGGTCGGGCCTGCCCTGGGAGGAGGAGGAGGAGGAGGGGAGGGAGGGAGGGATTTGGATGGGAATGGGAGGCCGACGAGCATGGACGATAACAGGCCGAGCAGCCCTGCTAAGCACCATGTACCTACGCACACCACCCAGGGTCGCACTGGGGAGGGGGCGCCGGGCGCTGCTGAAGGAGGGCGACCCTATTTGGGATGGCCGAGGGCGCCCTGATAATATGTACCTACGTGCTAGCAACGAGTGACGATGGCCGCAGACAGGTAGAGACCTACCTACCTAGGCACACACACTTCCCTTCCCAGCTCGACAGGCTCACGGTACCTAAGGTCTGGTCTGGTAAGGAGAGTGTGAGCAGATGAGTGGTAGGGAGGCCGTCCGTCCGTCCCCACGCCGCCTTAGCAGCGTCGCAGCGTCGTAGCCGTAGGTCCGTTCGGTCGCAGCCTGTGTGTTTGCCGCCCGTACGGAAATGGGAAATGGAAGCAAGTGCTGGCCCGGTGGCCCAATTCAATCGAGCGCGCCACACGCTTGCCGACCAAAAGGGAAACCGATGCGTGTGCGTGTGTCTTGGCTCTGTTGTTCCCGGCTCTCTCTCTCTCTTGAGTCTCTCTCTCTCTCTCGTCGGGGCTTCCATCCTGTCTCTTTCCCTTTCCCCTTCCCTTTTTCCCTCTGCCCTCTGCCCTCCCCGGCCCCCCTTCCCGCCACGACCCCTACGTGCACCTACCTACACGCTACCAATACCTTAGGTACATCCTACATCCATGTACCCTACCTCCTACCTACATTACCTACCTACCTCCTCAGGAGAGGCGGTCTGGCGGCTAACGATAGGGTGCGCTGAGGCGGGCTCGCGGGCGGGCCAACAAAGCTTCTGGGGGGGGGATGAGGGGGGGGGCCCGTCCTGAGTGGAAGCTTGTGACGACCGGGTCCAATTTGGTCCATGTGCCAGCAGCTCGCCAACGGGCATGGCGGCGATAATTATGGATCGAGAGGGGGGGCTTAGGGGCCTGCCTTCCAGGACATGGCCTGTTTGTGTCGGGGGTTTTGTGTTTGTATCGTCGTCTTGGAGATTTGCGATCGTCCAGGAACGTCGATCGAAGGAGGGGTCCGTATCGCATCCTCGTGGGGAGGGTGGAAGACAAAGAGAGACCTGGAGCCCTGGAGGCACGCCACCCACCCTGATCCTTTCTTTTTTTCGTGATCCGACGTGCCCGTTGTAGGTTATACCTGTTATGCGTGTGTCCCTTTTGCACGCCAGGTTCCCTACCTACTGTACCTCTCCCGTGCCCATTCTTCATCCCCCTGCCCCCCCAAATATCCAGCCCGCCCTGCGGTCATCATCCCACACGAAGATGGCCATGATGGCGATGACGGCGGCCCCTAACAGCGCCGGCTCCAGGAGCACTTCCCGTGGCAGCCAGTCAGGCCAGGCCCGGCATGTGTGAGAGCATGGAAGGCCACGCACACGCAGCCACACTGGCCACGCAACCTCCCCCCCCAAACACTGTGGCCGTCAGCCGTCCGATCTCTCTCTCGCTCTCGCTCTCTTTCTCCCTCTCTCTCTCTCTCTCTCATGCCTTCCCCCGACCCGATCTTTTTTCTCCTGATGTCTGAAACGTAGTCAACTCGCGAGAGCCACTTGCAGCATGAATAATCATACATCACATCTCGGGCTCGTCAGGCGAGTCAGTCGACCGTGATCAAGACATGCCGTCTCGGGGTTTGGGACGCGCGACTCGCACAAAGTTGGCTCACGATGGGAGCGTGAGTTGGGTTTGCACAATCCCATTTATTCTTGATCCGTCCCGTCTCCAGATCCCGATCATCCATCCATCTCCCTCCGTCTGTCGTGGGTGTGTGCAGGGCGCTACCGCCGCGTGCTGCTGTTTCAACGCTGGGCGCGAGCCTGCAGGGGAGGGGGTCGGGCCCGGCATGAATCAGATCTGATCATCTTGGGCCATGCCCAAACCGTGTTGGCCCTTTCTGTCCTCTGGCCCTTTTTTTCATGCCCTGCCTCATCAGCGCGACCATTGCCCCCCCCCCCCCCTCCTTCCCATCCCCATCACCCCCCCAAAGGGGGACCCTCTTCCCCTTGCAGTGTCGTGCCGCGTCGCGTGCTTCCCGCCCGTCTTCAACTGTGTTGTGTCTTCCTCACCTGCCGGTTCGTAGGCATCCTGCAGGCCGATGGGCCGCGCCAAGGCCCGTCGACGTATCGAGTTAAGGAGGACAGGGCCTCTGACGGACGCTGTCCCAAAACAATGTTCCGAACGCAGGCCGCCCGTCAGCCAATCAATCGCCCGTCGTAGGGCCGACGAGGGCGCATTTTTCGTGCGTCTCCGCGTCCTTTTGTTTCGTTCTAGGCTGTGTGTCCCAGGCCAGGCCAGCTGGCCGTGCCCGTTCCGACCATTCGCACCCCCATTCACACCCTCTCTCTATCATTTGCCGGCTCATCTCAAGCAGGGGATCAGGGGTAAGCGCAAATCTACCGGCCCACTCTCCCGGCCACGCTCTGTCTGGGAGCCGGATGTACGTATACATAAGACCCCCTCCCCAGGGAGCTGGAGGGACGTCCGGACGGAAGAGAGGGGGGGGTTTGCGGGGGCCGCTTGGCCCATCCATTCCACCAGCCGGACCTCAACCGTTACGACGACGATACGTTGAGAGAGTCCTGGTCGGCGGCCTATGTGGATCGGCTGCCACTGCGCGGCCGGCAGCCGGGATGTGCGGATTCGGCCCTGTATGGCGCCAGCAACACCACTTTCATGCTCCCCGACTCCTCCACGAGATGACTCCCCTGTGCCACTGGACGCTTTTTGAAGCGCCTGGTGAGACCTGCCGCGGGGTGGTGCCTCCAAGCGCCTCGCCAGGGGCCCAGGTACAAGTGCTGAGCGGCCGCATGCCAGGCCCCGTAGGTACCGACCAACCCGGCAAGGGGGTCGCATTTTTGTAATTTGGCATCCGGGAAGCGCACCGGCTGCATGTTACTCTGTTTGAAGTCGCCTGGTCGGGCGCTTCACCAAAATTCTAAAAAACCATGACCCGCCGAGCCGGCCTTTTCCTACAGGGCAAGGTGGGCGAGGCTCCTCGCCAGCTCGTTCCCCCCCCCCCCCCTTCTCTCCCGTCGGCGCCAGCCTTGTCTTCGTCCCACCAGTCAGTAGTACTACGAGCTGACGGGTTTGTCCCTCGCCGTTTCCAGCTTGTCGCATCAGGCTGCGACACCCTTTCCTCCCCCCAACAATGCAGGGTCCTTGGTGTCGGCCGGCTGATTGCGTCCCTGTATTTGCTTCTTGCATCTGATGTTGCTGACGCGCCGTGCCCTTTCGGCCTCGATTTCGGTAGTGATGGCTCCTGCACCCTGACGCTCCCTGCAGGCCCCAAGAATGGGAACGGGTGCCCATGAGGCCCCCCTTCTTACCCGAAACCGACCGGAAGAGGCAAAAGGCAAAGGGGCCGGGTTCGCGGGTGACCAGAATAACCCTCCAGGCAGAGAGACACCCAAAGGCCTCCGGTGCGCCGTCGTGGGAGAGGGGGGGTGTGGTTACGTAGTAGGCCGACTAGGTTTCATTCGATACACCCTAACGATAGAGGCAAACTGCATGGTTCGGCGACCAAGGCTTCTTGGTCTGGATATCTCCGTGAACCGGGAAGCCAGGCTGCCTGGGCACTGCCGTGTGCGTGCCGGGTGACTGTCCGCGTCGGCCTCCTGCGGCCAGCCTTGTCGGACATGTCGGCCTCCAGCAAGTCCAGGTTGCCAGGCACCCCGATTTACCCATGGCAAACCGGATCCTGGCCATCCAACCCTGTCGGACCGGCCATACAGACTCAACCTTCATGATGATCTCCGCAGGAGCCGGCCCCGGCCGCAAGGCCATGGGGGGGGCGTGCTCGGAAAGTATCAGCCTCGTATCGCAGCGCGTCCCGGGATCGCGCCTTTCTGGATTTCCAGTCACTTGGGGGTCTCGCAAGCCGCGGGTGTATTTGCCTTCGTCAGCGGGGGGCGCGGGATGGGGGGATGGATGAGGCAGCAAGCAGGGGTGTAAACTGTGCGACGTCGCGAAGACACTGTCGTTGGTGGGGGGGTTCGTTTGGGCGACGCGCGCCCACACACTGGTAAGTAGTGTCCGTACTTACATCCATCCCATAGTACGGAGTATAGTACACCAATGTAGGATAGATAGGCCACGCCTTTCCCCCCACGGACACGCGGGCCACCGACGATCGGTGGGTTGGACCTCGGCGTACGCTGAACGCAAAGCCCAACTTTCGGCACGTCGCACAAAAGCTATCTCAAGAAGGGTTGGCGGCCAAGCCCCCCCGTGCACCTCCCGAGGCTTGCCGTGGGCTGGCAAGCCTCTCTGTTTTTGTCGGTCGTCTGAGCCCTACGGTCCTCGTATCCAAGTGGCCAAGGTCTAAACACCGGCTTGTGGATGTCCACCGTCTTGGGACGCACGGGAGCCCCCTCGCCCCCCCAGGTCGCGCTGCCTGACACCGTGGGCCTTCAGGTCTGCCTTCTGCCTGCCCGCGGCGGGCGTTTGGCATACAGCCAACACAACGGAGCACATGACGGGGGTGCGGGGGCGTTGATCGTGAGGGTGCGCCTTCTGACGTGCAGCGTGACGGACGCCGGTGCTTGCATGGAATGTTCGCTCGCACCAGTGCGCCGGGGCTACGGCCGCCGCCCCGCCACACGCGCGCAGCAGCAGCGCGAAATACGGATGGCGCTCTCTCTTCCAGGCGGGGGGGCGGCTCATCAGGTACGCGACACGAGCGTGACTGTCAGACACGGTGACACTCAGACGGGAATGCGTGTTGCGCAGCCCTTGCATGAGGGATGAGGCAGCTCTCCTGCTGCCCAAGGGCGTTTGGCAGGTTTGACATCTGCAGTGCAACGCTACGGCACTGTCGGCGGCGGCGGCGGCGGCGGCCCTAGCACTACCTTATTAGGTACTACTCCTACTACTAACCAACGAGCTGGCTGGCCTTGCCCACGCGCACGCGCGCGCCCGCACCCGCCGTCGGAGCCCTGGAGAAAGCCAGCAAAGACATGCGCCCCCCTTCGTGGCCGTGAACCGAATGCGTTGCGTGCCATCCGGCCTGTGAGCAGGGGGGGAAGGGAGGCAGCTCGCCAGGTCAGCTTTCATTTCGGCTGCTCGGTAACCTCGGCGACGTGCGACTACTGGCCGTCCGCAGGTCGTCCGCCTCCCGGGTAGCGGCAGGGTTCAGCAGGTCAGCTGGGGCAGACAATAAGATTGGCCTCCTCAGCTCTGCCTGGCACGACATCCCGAACCGGTAAAGCCGTACCGTCGCCCGCCCGTGCTGGGTCGGCAGGCGGGCCCGGCGTCGTCGACCAGGCCCTTTTCGCTTCCCACTGGATGGAAGCATGGGTCGCGAGCCGCCTGTCGTGTCTGGCGTACCTGGCGTGCCTGGCGTGCCTGGCGTGCCTGGCGTGCCTGGCCGCGGATATGCCACTATCGTATGAAGGGATGCCAGGAAACGAGGGGAGACGGGAACCCATCTCCGGTCCGGCGGGACCTTTTGCACCCGCCCTTCAAAAGCCCGTACGCACCCTGTCGCCGATCACGTTACCGTTCAAGCTCGCTTCAAATCCCCCCCCCCCCTCTGCCCCGTTGCCCGGCACGCCTGGGAAACTGTTGGCTCGTGCGCACGTGTCCCATCTCGGGGGGCCCTTTCTTTAGCCTTTGGCTACTGTCAAACTCAAAAGTGACGTCGAGATTCTTCCACGGCGATAGGACTTTCGGGCCGTCACTCCTGCTCCCCCAGCGTCGGCCCAACACGATCAATCAAAGAAAGGGGGAGCCTGACTGACGACGACGACAAGGCCACACACATCAGCCCCGCCTCCGGCCTCGCGATCCTCTTTATTTCCAATTGAGAGGCGTTCTGACTGTGCGGGCAAACTTTCGGACTCAGCCATGCTGGCCATGGTGGAACTGACACACCCAAGAGAAAGGCACCAAAGCACCAAGATGATCCCTTTCGCCAATGCCTGCTGACCCCGTATATATTTATCGATGGCTAAACATCCAGTTCGATATCCTCAACGCCGCCCGCCGCGAAACAACCAGCAGAAACAAGACCAAGTAAAACGTTTAGAATGTGCCTCTGCGCTTGTCTCCGGCCAGACCACTTCTAGTATTCTCGCTAAGGGCCGATGATATCAAAGGTATCACCCTCCTCGTAGCCTCCGCCTTCTCCTTCGCGAGGTGCTCCTCCAAGGCCTCGCGAAGACCGTCGAGCTCGCCTTGCTTCTTCTCCAGCGCCCGGGGCAGCGGCCGTCCCGGATGGCGGGTGAGGTGGTCCGCCAGCTCGCGCTCGACTTCCCTCTGAAGCCGTTCGTGCTTTTCGGCGAACCACTTCCGCACCCGCCGCCGGGCCTCGCGCACCACGTAGGCGGGGTCGAGCCCCCGGACCGTCTCCTTCGTCCACACGCACGGGTGGGCGGACCGGCCCAGCCGCGACCCGTCGGCGCTCCACGTCGTCCCGTTGACGAGGTCCTCGATCTCCTTGAGGCTGTTGGCGCCGTCCCACGAAAGGCTCACGGAGAAGGGCGACTGGTCGGGCTGTCCTCGGGGGCGCAGTCCGGGTGCTCGGCCATGGCGCGGTCAATGTCGTCTCGCACCTTGGCGTGGCGGGGAAGCACGATGGGCGGGTGCCTCTCGGACTCGGTCCTCCGCCCCCGGCAGCACGACGCCGCCGGCCGGCGCGTTTGCGTTCCCCGGTAGGGACACGTCGGCAGATGCCTTTCCGCGTTTTTGGGGCTTCTGTCCCGCGAACTGTTCGAAGTTAGCATGCTAGAGGCTCTAGCGAGTTTTTCCCTAACCTTCTCGAACATATTTTCTACCCGAAACCGGGGGGTCTGAAATAAGAATATGTTGAGGGATTCGTGGGTTTGTTCGGTGGGCGATTAGATATGTATGCTTCGGATGTTTTCTCCCGCTGATGTGACAGGTGTGGCTGGGAATTAAACGAGGCCTTTGGCTTTCACCGACCAGGTATTTATAACCATTTCTTGCATTTCAACAGTCCTGAGCCTCTTTGTTCATTTGTTTCTGTCTAAAACATCAAACAAGTCTCCGTCTAGGACGTTGCTCAGTCTCAATAATACGAACAAAGAAGCCGAGCTGGCATTTTCAGATTAATCACACAAGTTTTCTACATGTTTAAGATTTTACTGATCTATAAATTCCCAAAACACGGTGAACAAAGAAATAAAGACCACGACAGATGATCGCCTGCTCATATTTGTCTATCGACACAGACTACTATATTATGCCGAAAAACAAAGGAATCCAGGAGTGACTTCTGAGCGAGGCTGGCATCCTATGTCATTTGCGTAATGTGCCACATCGAACTTTGCAACCGCAGAATACCTGAGCAGTGGCAGACAGAGAGAACTTGATCGCAGGATCGTGTATGACCATTGCGGGTTCTTACTTTTCTTTGTCTGTTGACAAGGATTTCTCCCTACCTGCTGCAAGGCCACTGTAATTCATCGCTCAAACCTTGCTGCTCTAGCGAAGCAGATAAATGGTACCACAATCGTTAATGGGCCTACTCCCCTATACGTTATCGACAAGAACCCTCAACTACGAAGGTCTGGACAATTTTTGGTGTAGTTAGGTAATAAGACAAGGAATTGATACGACAGTCTATGTATCTTCTTGCTACGCATTCTTTTGGCTGTGCTCGTTGATTTGTCCTGTTTGCCTGATCGTAAGCCCCTGTGCAACACTTTCCATGTCCCAGAGGCCCCGGCCTCGGTCTCAACCACACCACAGCACCGTCTACCACAGCAAACAACTAATCCGGTCATCATGCCCCCCTTCCCTACGTCTCTAAGGCGTCAAGCCCCTTCTTCGTGCTTGCCATTAGCATCGCCGCTGCTGTCATGCGTACCAACCGCGAGAAGAAGGAAAAGGAAAAGACAACACAGCAGACGATGCAGACATTGCAGAGTAAAGTAGTAGTTTTTCGAAGTCTCCGTCGCCTCGCGTGCAACACCCCGAGTGCCGATGTTAATGATACTATTTTGTGACGCATCGAACACAACGTCTTGAGTTCGCCTTCGCATAGTGACTAGGGAAAGTCCGAATATGTGATACCTCCAAATACCGTGATCAAGTATGGTCGAGTATCGAGAAATAGCACCACATGAGTCAACGCCAACTAAAGGTACTTGTATGGAAGTTATACTGGATGATACTTCATCATTAATCGGGTGCATACCTACCTAGCTCATACCTGCCAGTCTGTGCCTGCCCAATCCACGCCTGCTGTTTGTTTATCCCGCAACCCAAGATCCGTCAACTTCCTCCAAATAAGGGAGGCTTGGAAATCCTTCATGTGATTCTCTACGTTGACTGCGTTGGATCCATTCCCAACATTCACCCACCTCACCCATTCATACCTCTTTTCGCGTCCCCTCACCCATTCCCTCATTGCTCATCCATCAACCCTCGCCGTTGCAGAAGCAACCCGAAGAAGGACAACATGACGGCCCCAAACAGAAGGCGCCGCCACCCTTCTCGAAATAGCGGTGGCGACCGCAACCCTCACCTTAATGGTGGCAGAAGAAGAAGTCATCGACAGTCACCATACGACCTTCCTGGTCATCGGCATCCACCGGCATCACCCCTTCCTGCATCATCAGGTGGTTCCCGGGTACCTTCATCATCCGATGACCCACGCGATCCGCGGCAAGCACCGAGTCGGTCATGGCGGGCTCCCGTGGGCGGTACTCAGAGAACACCTCCGCCTTCCCGGTAACTACCGAATGATACAGGGCCAGCTACCTCCCGGGCCACCCAAATGACACATTCCATCCTGCGGCCACCTACCCCCGGGCCAGCCATTGTACCTCTCCTGGGGCAATATACATATCACATCCTATCACCAAATCAACCTCTACACTGACTTTACATACAACCCGCCAATTGGGCCACCTCCGCGAGCGGCCTCGAGGTATCCGATCTTGTCTTCGCCCCCGACTTACGAAGATCCAACTTCGCATCGGCCAGCATCAACAGCTCGAATGGCTCTTCTCCCAAGCCGGGAAGGCTTGGGAAGCGTTGGTGGAGACTCGTTGCCACAGTCGCGGAGAGGACGGCGCAACATCGGCCGGGGGCTCGTTGCGTCAACCACCAAGAGGCTCGCGTAACACAAACGAAGTTGAAATCCCCCAACAATAGGAACGATCTAGCGACACAGACACTCGGAGGTTTCCCATAGTCGAGTCTCAATCCAGCACAGCCGTGAGCAACAAGCCCGTTATCAAGCAGGAGAAGGAAACCCCGACGCCTACTGTCATCAAACAGGAGGACTCTCTGGACTCTGCCGTGATAAAAAAGGAGCACCCTCCTGCATCTGCCATTATCAACAAGGGGCACCTTTCAGACCAGGAATCTAACCCTGAAGGCCAATAGAGAGCACAGAAAAGACGGGTCTATCGCGGGACAAACAAATCTTCACGATGCAAAGGGCGGTTTCTCGGGAAGAGCTGTGTGCGAGGCAACGACTTTGTCGTTCCTTGGTACCGCTTGTCGTGCCAACATCGGGTTTCCATCCCGGTTAGCATATAGTGGCCATTGTTGACTAGAATATCACATATTGCGTTCGCGAACGCCGTGGAGGCGGCGAACTACATGCGACAGAGCTTTGCTGGCACACGAGTGATAAAATGTACGTGCCCTCCTATCCCAGACTCGGTATTCTCATTGCGGAGTTGCGGAATCGCTCATGGCATCCCTCTGTACTGTTCCAACCCCATGCTCAATGTTTTCAGCGTGGAGTGAAGTCGCGGGGTTCCCCAATTGCACATCTTGAGGAGCTAGTGCACGAATGGAAAGACGGACAGGGGTTTTGGTCGAGAATGGCATTGGGGTTTTTATTTTATTTTACCTTGTGAACTGGTGCTTATGCCTGCGTGTCCTGACTGGTCTGTTTGCTCTCTGCTTCGATATTTTGTGCCTCTTGCAGATTCGGCGATGTGTGAGTAGCGGTCTTGGTTTCCCATGTGAGTATTTCACCGGGGTCACTTTACATGATGTTCAAGTAGCGCGACGACTATAGCTGGTGGAAGCTTAAGCCCTGAGGACCTCCTCTCTACTTATTTGGAACCCACCACACATCGCCAGGATTTTGAGCCTCAAGGTGGGGCCTGCAGGACAGCTTGGCGCGTAAGAGCTATCGAAATCATTCACCCGGAAGGCCTCAGCATTGGAGAATGAATGGGGATATCGGGCTGAAGTTTAGGCGAGAGGGCGAATTAGCAAAAAAAAGGCTCGGCTGGCGTGTGGCGTGACGATCCCTGCACTTGGCGCAGACAAATGCAAGCCCGGCGGGCTCCGACATACGACACACACAAAAAAAAAAACCATGGGCGCATGTCTGCAGATTTCTGTTCCGGGCAATGCTCGCTTACATCGAGGTTTCATTGTCGGGAGGAGGATTGCCGAAATGCTTTGGGTTCTACGACGACGGTGTTCTCGTGAGAGTTGCCAGCCACGTGGCGTTCCTGGTTACGGAATTATTGCCCTGGTCAGTTCGTTAGTCACGTAATGGGTGGTGTGTACTTACTTACTTGTAGGGCGGAGCCGCAGGGTGTGAGGGTGTGGATGCAATAGATGTAAGTAGCCCGCGCGCGCAACGGTTGACGTCGGGCGATGGGGCTGGGGATCACAGCGTATCTACGGCATTCCGTAGATCTGACTACAGGAATTAGATAAAGCAGATAGGCCGGGTGGGTTAGGAACCAGACAGACGACCCTGTCGGATCCCATGGCATCCATGGCCTGATGATATCCCGAAGCGATTTACATCTCATGGTACTACTATACCATGTACGTACTATATGTATGATGTACCTCCCCCTCGGACTACTACTTACAACTTCTGGGCGCCCGCGCCAGCTCGTGGTTCCGGCGCGCTCCGGCCCGCCCAGCGCCTTCAAGGGGTCCCAGCCGGTCTAGCCTGGCCGGCGCGACTAGCTAGGTATGTACTTTATGAGGTATGTAGCCGGATGCGATGGTGCGGTCAGATGCTTTTTCCCCGTCTCCCCATATCGTGAGGAGGGAAAGGGAGCTCTTGCCTCATGCAGCCCCCGGCCGCAGCGACTACGGCGACAGGGGCTCGGGCTCCGGCGACCGAGGACCTCCTCCCCGGAATGTCTTCGTGCGCCCAGCGCGGGCGGGCTCGCTCACCCACGACCGCCACGGGTCGCCGTTCACCAGGAAGCGTGCCAATCAAAAACTCGGTCCTTTTATGCCCCGTTGAGGCAATTTTTGTTAGTCAGTGGGCGTCGTGATTGGCGGGCGGCGGGGAGCTGGGGGCCAAAGTACGAAATTTTCAATGGAGCTGTGGCCCTGGAGCGCCCCCTTCCCACCCACCTCTCCAACAGAGGGCTCCTAAACAGGTCGCAGTTACATCCGCAACGGCGTCACCGCGCCCGCCTGCCTCGCGGGGGGCCGATCAAAGAGACCTGGCACACACACGCCTGGCAGCGGCCGCTCGGGCTACACTTGCTCCATTGGTCTTTGGGCCCCCCCCGGGAGGCAACGGGCGAGTGCAAATTTTTGTGAATGGGGCCCTCCTTCCCTTGTTCGCTGCGAAGGTCGGGGCGGGACCGCGCAACCTGGGGCTGGGGAGGAGGGCTGCCAGAGTCATCGCCCGGCCGAAGCAGGCGAGTGCCCGGGACTGAATAAAAGCGTCCATTCCCTTGGGTATGTTTCTGTTACGTTTCCTTCCGCCCCCCAGTCCAAGCTCAACCGTCCCCCCCCCCTTTGGAAGTTCTTTGCGAGTGACCGTCGCCATCACCCACCCCAATGGCCGCGCCGATGAACGAGAAGCCGCAGGACAAGCTGCCCAACGAGGCGACCAACTCGGTCAATGGCTCGCAGAAGGACGTCGAGGCCGCCGAGGCCCATCTGGAGCGCGGCCTCAAAGCCCACCACCTCCAGTTCCTCGCCATCGGCGGCACCATCGGCACCGGCCTGTTCCTCGGCAGCGGCGGCGCCCTGGCGACGGCCGGCCCCGTGGCCTGCCTCATCGCCTTCGTCTTCGTCGGCTCCATCGTCTACTCGGTCATGTCGAGCCTGGGCGAGATGGCCTCGTTCCTGCCCGTGCCGGGCTCCTTCACCGTCTACGCCTCGCGCTTCGTCGACCCCTCGCTCGGCTTCGCCATGGGCTGGATCTACTGGTTCAGCTGGTCCATCACCTTCGCCCTCGAGCTGACGGCCGCCGGCCTCATCATCCAGTACTGGAACGAGAGCCTGAGCATCGGCATCTTCATCACCATCTTCTGGGTCGTCTTCACCGCCATCAACTTCCTGCCCATCCGCTGGTTCGGCGAGTTCGAGATGTGGTTCTCGAGCATCAAGGTCGTCACCATCGTCGGCTTCCTCATCTTCGCCATATGCATCAACGCCGGCGCCGGCCAGGAGGGCTACATCGGCTTCAAGAACTGGGTGCACCCGGGGCCCTTCAACGAGTCCCTCGTGCCCGGCGCCACGGGCAAGTTCGTCGCCTTCTGGTCCGTCCTCGTCACCGCCGGCTTCAGCTACCAGGGCGCCGAGCTGGTGGGCGTCGGCGCCGGCGAGACGGCCGACCCCGCCAAGGCGGTGCCCTCGGCCATCCGCTGGACCTTCTGGGGCATCTTCTCGCTCTTCGTGTCCACCATCTTCTTCATCGGCCTGCTGGTGCCCTACGACAACCCGGCCCTCAACCTGGGCTCCACCAACGCCTCGGCCTCTCCGCTCGTCATCGCGGCCAACCTCGCCGGCGTCAAGGTGCTCCCCCACATCATCAACGGCGTGCTCCTGACGGCCGTGCTCTCGGCCGCCAACTCCAACGTCTACTCGGGCAGCCGCATCCTGCTGGCCCTGACCAACGAGGGCCACGCGCCCGCCTTCATCTGCCGCACCAACGGGAACGGCACCCCCTACGTGGCCGTCGGCATCACGTCGGCCATTGGTCTGCTGGCCTACATGAACCTGTCGGCGAGCGGCGGTAAGGTGTTCGACTGGCTGCTCAACATCACGGCCATTGCCGGCTTCATCAGCTGGTCCTGCATCAGCGTCTGCCACCTGCGCTTCATGAAGGCCCTCAAGGCCCAGGGCATGTCGCGCGACATCCTGCCCTACACGGCCCCCCTCCAACCCTACTTCTCCTGGTATGGACTGTTTTTCTGCGTGCTTATCCTCATCACCAACGGTTTCACCGTCTTCATCGACTGGGACACCAGCGCCTTCTTCGCTGCGTATATCAGCCTGATCCTGTTCGTCGTGGCCTTCCTCGGCCACAAGCTCGTCTTCCGGACGAAGCCCGTGAAGCTTACCGACGTCGACCTGATGAACGGCCGGTTAGATCTCTAGAAAAAAAAAAAGTGGTTGTCATGTACAGCAGGGAAAAGAGGCTAGTTCCTCTTTTCCCGGTATGGCAGAGCCCTTTTATGATGAGACTCCGAGGATAGCATAATGTGTAATGAAAAAGTGTAACGTTACGTGCAGGCTGTCTATTGCTTGCCAATCGGACTCCAAACTACCTACCTACTAGGGATTCGGTGTGGCACATGGACGGGGGCTCTCAGGAGTCGTACCAGTGAGAGAGTGCTCTCTCCTGTCTGCCAGCGTCCTCGGTCAGGAGAACTTACGATCAGTACCTACCTGGTCCACCTAATGTCGTCAACGAATAGAACCGGTGCTATGGGGTATGTGTGTAAGTATGCAGTCAATCTGGGGAAGGCCTCCTCTCATAAGTTGCCGTGGCGGCGGGTGTAAAAAGGAAAGAGGGGTGGGGGAGGGGGGGGATCATCTGTACCGAGGCTCACGGAAGATCTCACCCGTGTCGGCGTCCCGGCCAACGACGCGGTAGTAGAGGTCGTCGGTGTCGCCGGTGAACTTGGCGCGCCGACGCCGCGCCGCCGACGGACCGGCAGGGGTCGGCGGGGACGGCAAGGGGCCCGCGGGGGCGGTGACGGCGCGGGCGGGCGGGCGGGCCGGGGAGTCCGTGGTCGGCGCGTCGGCAAAGGCGCGGTGCGCGAGGGCGTCGAGCTGGGCCTGGGTGAGCACGACGGGCCGCGCGAGGGGGGGCGGGACCGGCAGGGCGGCGCGGGCGCGGCCGTGGCCGTGGCCGCGGCCGAGCCGGTGGAGGGACAGCGTGCGGCCGAGCCGGCGGATCCCGTGGCGCACGCGCTCGCGCAGCGACGACGGCGGCGGCGGCGGCGCCAGCCGCGGCGGGCCCAGGAAGGTGACGGCGGCCCGCGGCGGCGGGAGCGGCGGCAGGGCGCCCGCGAGGGGCGCCGTGCGGGGCCGGGCGCCCTCGCCGGTGGCGGTGGCGGTGTCGTCCTCCTCCTCCTCGTATACGTACGCCCGGTGGCCGTTGGCGTGCTCGTACACGCGCCAGCCGTTGGCGTCTACGTACGCGTACACTTGGTCGCCGTGCGCGTCCGCGTACACCTGGTTGCCGTGGGCGTCCACGTAGAGCCAGTAGCCGTGGGCGTCCTCGTAGACTCGGTAGCCGTTGGCCTCCTCGTAGACTTGGTCCCCGTTCATGTCCTCATCGTAGACCTGGTCCCCGTTCATGTCCTCATCGTAGACTTGGTCCCCGTTCATGTCCTCGTACGGCTGGTCACCGTTCGTGTCCTCGTGCCCGGACGTGGTGGCGGACACCTGGTAGCCGCTGGCGGTCTCGGACGTGGGCGTCGTGGCCGCCTGCGGGTGCGCTGCGGGCTGCGCCTCCTCGAACGGGGGGAGCCGCTGCTGGTCTCCGCGGACCGGGGGCGCGGGGGTCGGAGGTCTTCCCCGGCGGCCGCCGAGCGGGGTGCCACCGAGGTAGCACGGAAGGCTCTGGTGCGAAGGCATGGATGGTCTAGAGCGAAGACAAGCAAGGTCTGGGTGTGGGTGTGGCGTGTCGCTCGTAGCAGAAAGAAGAAGAAAGCCTGCGTGCGTGAAGCCGTTGACGTCGAGGACCCCTTGATGGCGGCGGGACCGCGCGGTATTTCAACCCGTCGGTCAGGCCCTCTCCGGGCCGGATACGAGGCACGCGACGAAGACGTTGTTTCTTGCTGTTTCGTGCCGAGGACAAAGGGCGGAGCGCGGAAGGACAAGGGGGTTGATGGCCAGGCTTTAGGGGGCAGGTGGGTTGTTATCACGCATTGTGACGGGTATAAGAGGGGAACATGGTTGCTGATGGCGGACAAGGCCTTTGGTATCCGGAAACACTGAGCCTTGGGGACGAACACGGGAAGGGAAGCGGCCTGTTGAACGGGAACGCCTGGGAAGTTTCCACGGCACTATGCGTTTCCCATGGTGGTGGTCGTATTGCACACAGCGTTTCGTCGTTCCGGCAGCCATGGTTACCTACCTACTTACGCAGATGAGAGGTCGCGAGAGGAAAACAAAGAGCCGTGACTGGGGCAAGTCCCAGCGGCTTCCTGGAGGGCGGATGGGGGTTCTTTGTGCGGCTTGGCGGCAAAACTGGACAGTGGATCGGGATGTCCATCTGGCCCTGTTTCTACGCTCCCATCGGTCGGTTCGAATGGCCCAGCCACACCCAATCCCCTCCCCGGTGGTCGCTTATGAGAGCCCGCGTCTGTCAAAGGACCAAGGTCAAGTACTCAATGAGGCGTTTGAGACGATCACGGCGCGGCAAGGCTGAGTAGGAAGGGTGGCATGACGCACGTGGTTATTTGCAGGTGGGGAAGACACTATGTACAAAGAAGGTGGGATGGCATCCGACATCAAATCATCCACATGGGGCTCCTCCCCAAATTCCTACGGTCTCCTTCCGGGGTGGGACTCGAGGTCATTCATGAAGGGGATCTTCTCCTCGTACGCTCGGAGACATTGTTGTTGCCCTTCTTCCTAAAGGCATTGAGAGTACCCTTTTCCGCGCCCCTCGTGGTCAGCTTGGTCCCTGGTGAGAATGGGGGAGACAGGGGGGGTTCGGCTACTCACACTCGTTGGAGACCTTGCAGGTGCCCTGGGAGCAGCACTTGGGGCCGTTGAAGCCGTTGCCGCCGCACTGGCCGTAGAGGCCGGCGCAGTTGCCGGCGGGCGGGTTGGTCGGGGTCGAGCCGCCCTGGGTGGTGGTGGGCGCGGGCGAGCCGCCGCCGCCGCCGCCGCCGTTGCCGGCGACGGCGGCGTTGAAGAAGCTCCAGGTCTCGCCGGGCGCCCACTTGCTGCCGTTGGAGTCGCTGGGGTCGGGCACGTGGCCGCCGCTGTGGCCGATCCAGGTGACGGGGGCCCGGCTGCACGTGTACGTCGTCTTGATGTGGCTGCCGCTGCCGGGGTTGGGGTCCGGCGCGTTCTTGGCCGTGCAGCCGTTGACGCCCAGCCACTTGTCGCGGAGCTGCCGCCCGGACGAGATGGGCAGCACGTTGTCGGCCGAGCCGTGGATGCCCAGGTACGGCACCGGCTGGCTGCCGCCGTCGCAGCCCGAGAGCTGGGCGCCCGAGATGACGGCCACGCCGGCGAAGTCGTCTGTTTGCCCGTCAGCACGCCAGTTCTTCTGACACCCCCCCCCCCCCCCCCCTCTTTCCTTCCTCCTCAAGACTTACTGGGTCGAGAGCACGCGACCGAGTGGCTCATGGCACCTCCGTAGCTCCAGCCGGTGGCAAAGACCTCGTCCTCGTTGATGCAGAGGTTGTTCTTGGCGAAGTCGAGCATCTGGTCGGTGAACTTGATGTCCTCGCCGCCCTGGTTGCCCCAGCCGGCGTTGAGGCCGTTGGGGGCGATGAAGATGGTCGAGCCGGCGGACAGCGACTGCAGCCCGTAGAAGCCGCCCTGGGCCACGTTGTTCATGTTGCCGTCGCGCCAGTGGTAGCCGAAAACGAGGCGGTGCGGCTTGTTGGCCTGGTAGTTGCTGGGCACCTGCAGGATGTACTGGCGGTTCTTGCCGTTGACCGTCATGGACTTGGTGCCGCTCGAGGGCGCCGCCTTGCCGCAGCCGGCCGAGGCCGCCTCGCCGAGTTCGGCGGCGCCCAGCACGGCGAGGGTCAGGGGGATGAGGGAGCGCATGGCGACCGGGAGAAGACGGGAAGAGGCGGTGGTGTGGATGAGCGGCCGGACCGGAAGAAGAGGCTCCGTCTTTCGGGTGGTGAAGCGTGCGCGCAGGTTGTGTTGCTCGGGGGGCTCGGGCGGCTCGCAGCTCGTTTATATAGACAGACCGCCATCGCCATGCCCTCCTTCCTCCCTGCCTGTTCGCCCCCTGGCCCGGCTTCCAGGTTTCCCCAGACGTGTGTGGCCGCGCATCGTCGGCACACGCGCCCGCGCGCCGGGTAATCAGGCATGGGCGCTTTCTCCTTTCGTCTTGCGGCCGAATAGGAGGTTCCAGCGAACCCACCACACGCGCCTTGGCGATAGTCAAATGGGGGATCCGGAGCCGCAACCGCGTGCGGTCCCTGGCCGCCGGCTTGGCGCCGAGCCCGCGCTGGGCGATTCCACCAATGGCGGACGGGCTATCACGCCGTTTCTCCCTGTTTCCTCCCTCCCCGCGGGCAGCGACAGTGGCACCTCGGCAATTGGTGGCCCTCGCCTGCGGCACGGAAGTGTCAGCGCGGAGAAAAACCCACGGCCCCAAACCGGCAGTGGCCTACCTGCCCGGGCCCTCAGTCACTCAAGATGAGACCATCTCCAGTGGTTCGCGGCGGAGCTCGCCCCCGCTAGCGACCATTGTTATAGCCTCCAACTCATGCCCGGCCAGGATGGCACGGAGGAAAATTTGCTTCTCGCTGCGTGACTTGGCTGGTCCGCCCTGGCAAACAAACAAACAGATCGCTTTTTCTCCACCAACCCCCCCTGGCAACCTTATATATACAGAACAGCCCAGCCTCAGCGCTAACACTGCCGTTGGTTCTGTTCTCGTATCCCTTGCGATAGCCAAGACTGCCAACCCAAAGCCCCCCTACGGTCCACTCGTGGTCCTCTACTTTCCTATGGCCAGACGGTCGAGTCATACGCAACGCGTCGTCATAGCCGTTGCTGTGCAATTGACCAGTCTTTGTGCGGCCTTGTAAGAACAGACCAGACAACCTGATCAAAGCTGTGAGAACGGCCGCAACTAAAGAGAAAGGACATTACCATGTATGAGTTGGCGGGGGCAGGTCATATGACCATCGTACCAGCATGGGGCCTTGCATTTCTCGCATACAGGCGAGTACTTGCGTTACTTGCGAAATGCGGGTTCTACACCAGTCGTAGAGCTTGCCACGACGATATGAGCAGTGGAAGAGCGATATGGAGCGGTTGGCTGACTCTCATGGCACGCACATGGCAATGTGCAGGGTCATTGTAAACAATTCTTCGGCAAAGTCCGAGGTAATGGGGGATTTCGCGTCAAGCGCAATACAAAACTGGTCCTGCAGGGCCTCCTCAAAGTGCGCTTCTGACCCCAGAAGCATTGCAATGAAACCCGACCGATTGAACCAAAATGGCGATGACTCGGTTACCGACTATGAAAGCCCCAAGATTGGGCGACTTTGTGCTGAACGTCGCAAAATGAGGAGGCTATTCACAAGACTTGGCAGCCCCTGCCCAGCCACGTGGGTTTCCCCACAAGTTAGGATTCCTTCCCCCTGGAGACAGGGGGCCAGGTGCTGCTGCGCTACTGCACAAACAGATGGTTTCTTTTTTGTTTTCTTGTGATGGGTGTTTGGAGGGGGGGGAGGAGGATTATGGTCTACCCAGGGCCAGCTTGCTTTCGGCTCCGGGAATGCTATGGGTGCACTTTTCAACAGTAGCATATTGTCCAGGGAAGGGGTGGCAAAACCGGCGAGGAGCTGTTTCGTAACCAAAAGCCGCAAGCCTGGAGCGCGTGGAGTGGGGAAGAAACACGGTGAAGGGGTTCGTACTCCTGTACCCAGGTATGTTTCTTGTCGCGCTGGTGAATCCGAGAAAGATCCCAAGAGCAAATCCGTGAAGCCTGGTCATGGCCTCCAGACGAAATGCAAGGGTGTTGAACAGCCACAGATACAGAGAGAGAAAGAGAGAGAGAGAGAGAGATACTCCCTTGTCTACACATGAACACAGGACCAATGATGAGACCGAGCCATCTTCCAACAAAGGGAGTTGGCTTGGCCATGCTGGAAGTCTAGGAGAAGCCGGGGTGACGAATACCCAGGCCTTTCTGGGAGGGGGGAGAGGCCGGTTCCTGACCCTGCATATTCTTCTCACCGAGGCCGATCACCACTTCTTGATGCTTTGGTCCCTACAGAGGGCCCCTCCTGCTCCACATACGTCGCCGTCATGAGTAGGAGAGATTTCGGGGCGAAGGAAGGGCAGTACCGCGCTGCACTTGTTCTCTGCCTCTACCCGATATTCTGCCAGAACCGTGTCAGTGATCGTGCCGGCCAGACTGTGCTATGCCAAAGTGCTCGGGCCGACCGGCCTATTGTGATTCTTGAAGGGACAAGGGATCGAAGTCGGCCGAATCCACCAGACTGGAAATATCAACTTCCACGTATCACCCTGTCTAGTGCTGCTGCGAAGGGACAGAGCGGTTTTGGTTGGAACGGCAGGGGCAGGAACGAAGGCAAGACGGCAACTCAATTCGGACAATAGCCAAGGAGCTTTCTATGCGCTCGCGTGTTGACTCTTGTGCGGCCCGGTGGATTCGGCCCTGAGCTGAGAGGGGCGAAATTGGTCCTTGGATTCGATTGCTAGGTCAATGGCATCCGAAGCTCAGGGGCATTCGTCTCATCTGTAGCCATGAGTTCTCCCCTAGGAAGAGGAGTCAGATTGGCGCTTTTCTGGGCGCGCACAGAGGGATTCCCCTGTTCTCTAATCTGCAGCGTGTTGGCTTTCCTCTACCTGCCTGCCTCTTTGTTCCCCCCTACGATCTGTCAAGAAAGACCGAGCCGCGACATGGAGAGAACAAACATGCCCCTGCTGCGCCGATTCTTTAGGCATACCCCCAAGTATGGGCTTGGTTATGCCATTGCCATTGATTCTTAGGGCCATGGAACGCTGCGCAGGTTCTCACTCGGATCGAATGAGTACTTGGCAGGATGCCCAAATCGTCAACCCGTGGTCTCGATGGGGAAGAGGGGGCTGGGATCCCGAGTTATTCGAACGCATTTCCGCAGCATGGAAGTGATGCCGTTGGTGAAGCCCAACGGTGGTATTATACACGTTATATACACTCCTGCCCATGATTCACCCTTCACACAGTGGCCACTTCACATGGTCGTGCTCAGATGCACGGGGTCAAGTTTCGGGTCGGTGGGCAAGAAGCCACCGTTCAAGGGGAAGCCCGGGCTGTTGGTGGCGCTCAAGACGACCTCGATGATCTTCTTGTCGACCCTGTCCTCCATCCTCTCAATGTCGTCCTTGATGGCGTCGATGAAGGCCTTGACGTTGTCCGACAGCTGCTTGGGGGTGAACAGAATGTTGCCGATGGCCATGCGGACGACGCCGATCTTCTCTCGGTAGGTCTCGGAGCCCACCATGTCCTGCAAGAGGCCGCGGATGTTCTTGGTGACGGTGCCCGTCTTCAAGCTGGGCATGAGACCCCGGGGACCTAGGATGCGTCCGAGGCCGGCCTTGTTCATGGCCTGCATCGAGTCGAGGTGGCAGAGCAGACGGTTGAAGGGCAGGTTGTTCGGGTTCTCCTTGATCATGGCGAACAGGGACTCCTCGCCGTACGCGACGGCACCACCGAGCCGGGCATCGTTCATGGCGGAGCTGCCCTCGGGGCAGATGACGGCGATGCGGGTATCATTCTTGACGGGGTACGGCAGCCGCACCCGGTTGCGGATCGGCGGGGAGTTCTTGATGGTGCGGACCCGGAGAGCGAGCTCGTAGGTGACGGAGGAAGGAGGCCGGCCTACTTCGGCAGCACGAATGTAGCTGGGGCGGGCATCGTTAGCTCGGGCAACAACCGTGGCCAGGCGTTGAGCCGGCGGGCCAACCTACCGCATGGCGTCACATAGCGAGAACTGCTCTCCCTCGCCTGTCGGAACGGCGAACTTGTACTCCTTGAAGCGCTGCTGCCGCCGTTTCTTCCTCAGGTTGTTCTTCTCCTTCAGGCGCTTCTCCGCCAGAGACATCTGGCCGGCGCATCGGATCTGGGTGACGGAAGGGGCCAGAAACCGGGGTATCGACGAGGCCGGGCTGGCTACCGGGCGAGTGGCAGAAGCCAGGCTGAGTCTCGCCAGCGAGGCGAGACATTTGGTGGTTGCGGCCATGGATGTTGGAGGCCCCGGGGTCGTGATGGCCGTTTCTCCACGGGAAGGGATCGCGAACTTCAGCCTTCAAAATTTCCAGAGCTCCGGCCGATTGGCCTGACGCACAAGGAGACTCGGGCCGGGGTACGTACCTCTTGTACTCCAAACCGCGCGCGGCAGGTGCGGGATGTCCGGATTAGGAATGGTCGGACCGGGTCTATCTTATCACGAGTGGCAGACGGGAGAGAGCTGGGCGTCTCACGCCCGCCTGCCAGCTGTCCGTTACCCCTCTTCAGCTGTCCTCCAATTTGCAAACGGGTGCACCCCGCCACAGCCGGGAGCAGAAAGGAAAGTCGAATTGGTCTTCGGTTCGGGGCCTTGACTCACGAGAACGGAACTGTTACCTCATCCTCTTTCCCCCCCAAGACAGCCCCCCCGAGTCCGGGATCCCACACCGAAAATGAAGGCCGACGAGCTCGTAGCCGTGTCTACCTCCCTGGGCGGGGACTTCAAGTCCGCCGAGCCCCATCTCCTCCGTCTCGACAAGCACCTGGTGCTGCGAACCTACCTCGTCGGCTACCAGCTGAGCGAGCTCGACACCAAGATCTGGCTGGCCATCAAGACCAACCGCGCCGCCGTGTCCTTTGTCAAGAAGGGCAGCTTCGTCAACCTGGCCCGCTGGTTCAGCTACATCGAGCAGGTCCACCCCGAGATCCAGGAAGAGGTCAAGGCCGCCGACAACGCCCGCAAGGCCAAGGTGGCCGCCGCCAGCAAGGCCGGCGCCAGCTACTCGCTGGCCCTGCAGGACACGGAGAAGGGCGTCGTCACCCGGTTCCTGCCCGAGCCCTCGGGCTACCTGCACATCGGACACGCCAAGGCCGCCCTGCTCAGCGACTACTTTGCCCACCAGGCCTACGACGGCAAGCTGCGCCTGCGCCTGGACGACACCAACCCCAGCAAGGAGAAGGAGGAGTACCAGGATGCCATCATCGAGGACCTGGCCCTGATGGGCATCAAGCCCGACTTCTTCTCCTACACCTCGGACTACTTCGACCACCTCTACGACACGTGCCTCAAGCTGATCAAGGAGGGCCACGCCTACGCTGACGACACCGACGTCGACACGATGCGCGAGGAGCGCGGCAAGGGTGTTGCCTCGAAGCGCCGGGACCGCACCGTGGAGGAGAACCTGGCCATCTTCGAGGCCATGAAGAACGCCACCGAGGAGGGCCTCAAGAACTGCATCCGCGCCAAGATCTCGGTCGACAACCCCAACAAGGCCATGCGCGACCCCGTCATCTACCGCTGCAACAACAAGGACGCCCACCACCGAACCGGCCGCCAGTGGAACATGTACCCGACGTACGACCTGGCCTGCCCCGTGGTCGACAGCCTCGAGGGCGTCACGCACGCGCTGCGATCGACCGAGTACACGGACCGCAACCCCCAGTTCGAGTGGTTCCTCGACACGCTCAAGCTGCGCAAGGTCTACATGTGGGACTTTGCCCGCATGAACTTCATCCGCACCTTCCTCTCCAAAAGAAAGCTGGCCAAGCTGGTGGACACGGGCCGGGTCTGGGGCTGGGACGACCCCCGCATGCCCACGATCCGCGGCATCCGTCGCCGGGGCATGACCATCCCCGCCCTGCGCGACTTCATCCTCAAGCAGGGCCCGTCGCGAAACGTCGTCGTCATGGACTGGACCAGCTTCTGGGCCGCGAACAAGAAGGAAATCGACCCGGTCGCGCCCCGGCACACGGCCGTGTCGGTCAAGGACGCCGTCAAGGTGGTCATCATGGGCGACGAGGCCCCGGCCGAGCCTTTCACCTCGGACAAGCCCAAGCACCCCAAGAACCCGGCCATCGGCACCAAGAAGATGGCGTTCAGCAAGGAGCTGATCATGGACCAGGCGGATGCCAAGCTGTTCAAGAAGGACGAGGAGATCACCTTGATGCAGTGGGGCAACGGTATCGTGCGGGCGATCCCGGCGCAGGACCCCATCGACCAGATCACGGTCGAGCTGAACCTGAAGGGCGACGTCCGGTCAACGGACAAGAAGGTCACGTGGCTGTCGACGCAAGGCACCGAGCTCGTCAAGGCGGAGCTGTGGGAGTTTGACTACCTCATCACCAAGGACAAGCTCGAGGAGGAAGACGACCTCGAGAAGTTCCTGAACCCCGAGACGGCCACGATGGAGGAGGCCTGGTGCGACGAGGGCGTCCGGGACCTCAAGAAGGACGACATCATCCAGCTTGAGCGCCGGGGCTACTACAGAGTGGACGCGGGCGTCGACGAGGGCGAGAAGAAGGGCACCGTCGTTCTGTTTGCCATCCCCACGGGCAAGGGAAAATAGAGAGGTGGGGCATGTCATGATGTGTATGTCTAAAATGATAAAGACGGGAACGAGCAAGCCATGTTGGCGAACACACACCGCGAGGTAACCCAATTGCATCTTTTCTGTGACCTGCCGTAGACGGCTGACTGGGAGGGAGGGGCCGACCGTTGGGCCAATGCCTTCCATCCTGTCTCCTTGATGTTGGCGTGCCTCACTTGTAAACTGCTTGTTCCCCTGCGGATGCTTTGTACGCCGACCCAGGACTTTCATTCTTGGTCTATGCGCCCGTCGTGGCTGCACGCCCATATCTCGTTCTGTTTATGTTCGCGCATAAGATATATAATGCACACATATACATATGCGTACCTACGCAGAAACACACACACACACAGACACACGGGCCGCCATCGTCTTACTCTTTCTTTGGCCGGGGCCTCCCTTCCCCCCGTCCGGTCTTCATGCATATGTACCATGAGGCACGTAATGCATGGTTCCCCCCGTTGACCCGTCCGTCAGAGGAGAAGGAGGAGAAGGAGGGAAACAACGGGAAAGCAAACGTCTAGAGACGGGACGGAACCGGAACCCGGGGACTGGGAAGGGGGGTGGAATGGATGAAACACCAGCAAGCAGCCCCACACAGCCTTCGTAAAACCACACGCACGCACACACACACACACACACACACACAACCTTCCCAGGAAAAGTACTGCTTTCCTTCCGGGAAACGAGGGGAACCGGGGGGGGGGGGGGGGGGGGGGGGGGACAATAAACAGGCTCGCTATATCTCTCTCTGTATGCGTGTGTGCACCGCCTCCTCCAGACTGTGGAGGAGGCAGGAGGACGAGTTGGCCCCCATCTGAACATTAGTCGAAACAAAGGCACTCCCTCGGTGTTTATTTGGTTTTTTTCTTCTTCTTCTAGGAAACCTCCCGTTGTCGGGAAAGTTGACCAGAAGAGGGAAATGTTTGCGGAGGGGGAAACGAAGAGGTCGCAGATTTTCTTCTTCTTCTTCTTCGTCTTGCCCTATTTTTGTTTTCTGCGCTTCGTCCGATTGGCTTTCCTGGGGCATGTCCCCGTGGTTGGGTTTTGCGTGGACGAGGGGTTGGGGGGATTCTCGCGGGTCTATGCTATGTGTGTTATGCTATGTGTGTTTTTGGGAGGGGGGGGGGGGGGCGTTCTGTAAAGGAAGGATGCGATAGGGCCCGCGGGATGATGTGTCAATGCCTACCCTTTTTTTTATTCAACCTCTTCCTTCTTTTACTACCTCCTCTATACCCCAGGGGGAATACAAACAGAGAGAGACCCTAGCGCGGGCATGCGGGAAGGCACCGGAAGGGGAGGAGGGGCTGGGTCGGCAGTTAGGAAGAAGGGGGGGGAGGGGGAGGGAGAGGTGCATCGCGTCGCGTCGCGTCTTTTGCCCCAACAAGAACAAAAGACCGTCCCATGCGACCTCGGCTCCCTCCCCCGGTCGACTGACCGACCGACCGACCGACCGAACGACGGCCCCTCGGCCGACCCGGCATGACGGGGGGGGCTGTTGCGCTGACCTTCCCACCCCGGTCGCCCAGCCCTTCCTTCGAGAGGTAAAGCAGGAAGAAGGGGTTTGATCGACCACCCCTCCCCATCCCCGGGCTTAGGCAATCCGGGTTCGGTGAACGGATGCGCGGCATGCATGGCGTGTGTACGATGGAAGGGGGGCGAGTGCTAACCGGAGGGGGGGGGGAGGGGCACAATGATGAGTTGCTTCAATACATCTCATGTCTTATTCCCCCTTTTTTTTTTCGTTCCTCTTTGCGCCCGTGCTGCCAGGCGTCGGGATCTCTTGGTCGCATTGATTACCATTGGGGTTGAGGGAGGTGTGGATGTGGGCACATTTCCCACCATCCCCCTTCCCCCCCTTCACCTCGAACCTGGGAACGAGGAAAGGAGCCCTGATGCCGACGAGCGGTGCAAGTGGGGTGTTTGCGATGAAGAGAGAGAGAGAGAGAGAGATGGAAAGGAAGAACTTTGGAAAACCAGAGGGAGGGAGTCTCTCTCTCGCTACGTACAACTTCTTCCTCATAGTACCCTTGCCTGCGCGCGCTGGGGATGTTTTTGGCTTCTTGGTATGTTTTGTATTCTTGTTTTGTTTTGCGTAGCGTGCTATGTCTTGCTCGTGGTATATGTGCTATATAGTAGTTTTACACATTGACGTTGATTTCGTGGGTATATGGTAAGAGTAGAAATAGGTTATGTAAAGGTATAATAATTGTGAGAGAGAGAGAGAGAGAGAGAGAGAAAGGACAGGAAATGAGAAACAGTTTTGGCTTGGTTGGCTGGAGTAGGCAGGGTGAAAAAAAAGAAGCTCTCGTAAACGGTGAGACGGTAGAAGTCCACCGACGGCAAGGAGGGAAAGGGAAGGGAAGAGAAGGGGTGGGGGAATCGTTCCCCTAATTCTCTCTCTCTCTTTCCTTCCCCTCCTTCCCTCCCTTTCCCTTCTGTTTTCCCCTTCCCCTTCCCCCTGCCTATATTCCTTTTCTTTTTCGTTTCCTGCTCCTCCAAGAACCCCCCCCCCCCCCCCCCACCCCTTCCGGAGAAGGAGAAGGAGGTAGAGAGGGGCGGGCATGGGAGGTTTCTTTTTCTCTTTTTAGGCGCGGTAGGCCGAGGCGCCGCCGCCGGGGGCCTTGCCGGCCATGGTGGCGTCGTGGTACTGCTCGAGGCCGCGCTGCCAGCGCTCCTTCTCGGGCTCGAAGCCGGTGGGCTTGCCCTGCTCGTAGAGCGAGTCGAGCTTCTGCAGCGCCGCGTCGTTGGCCTCGCGCCGCCGCCGCCAGTAGCGCCGGCACAGCAGCACCGACGCCGCCAGGAGCGCCAGCGCCCCCACGCCGCCGCCCACCGACGCCCCGATCACCGTGCCCATGGGCAGGCCTCCGCTGGGGCCGCTGTCGAGCCCCCCGCCGCCGCCGCCCGAGGTCTGCGCCTCGGCGATGCCTTTGGTCGGCGCCGTCGTCGCCGCCGCCGCCGCCGAGTCCATCGGCGACGGGACCGCCGGCACCGCCGTGTCCGCCGGAGGGGCCGGCGGCGGCGCCGGCAGCGGCGTGTTGATCAGGCTGCTGATGGGGTCCGCGGGCGTCGTCGGCAGCACGCTCGTCACCATGGTGCTGGGCGGGGGAGGCGGCGGCGGCGGCGGCGGCGTGTTGGCCGGAGGCGCGACACTGGGTTGGGGTGTCTCGGTGGCCGGGGGTAGAGCCGGGGCGGCATCGGTAGGCTTAGCATCACTCGGCTTGGCTGTTTGCGTGGCCGAGGGTTGGGCCGGCTTCTCGTCCTCGTCCTTGTTGTCGTTACCGTTGTTGTCCTCGTCCCCGTCCTGGTTGTTGTTGTTGTTGTTATCCTTGTCGTTGTTGCCCTCGTCTTCGTTGTCGTTGTTGTCACGGTCCTTGTCGTCGTCGTCGTTGTCGTCGCCGGGTTTCCCCGGGTTCAGCACCGGCGCCGGGGCCCCGGTGAAGTCGGGCAGGCTGCCGCCCGACGTTTTGGCAGGCTTGGACGAGGGCGAAGCTGGAGTGGTGGCGGGGGCATCGCCGGCCGTCTGGGTCGAGGCCGGCGCGTCCGCGGATGCTGTGGTTACTGCTGGGGAATCGGTTGCGGTGGCAGTGGCCGAGGCCGAGGCAGTGGCGCCAGCACCGCTGCCGTTGTCGTTGTCTTTGTCATTGTTGTTGTCATTGTTGTTCCCACCGCCGTTGTTCCCCAACAGGTTGCCGACAGCATTACCAACTCCGTCCAACAGGCCAGCCATTGTGTAAATAAAAAAGGTATAAAGTGGGCGTAGTCGAACGCCGCGTGGGGGGAAAAAGGGTGTACAGAG
Source organism: Nigrospora osmanthi (assembly GCA_029489945.1). Taxonomy (NCBI): domain Eukaryota; kingdom Fungi; phylum Ascomycota; class Sordariomycetes; order Amphisphaeriales; family Apiosporaceae; genus Nigrospora; species Nigrospora osmanthi. Next base: position 706,396 of record CP120503.1, on the reverse strand, counting down.
AAGCGAAACGGAGGGTCAAGTGCGCACACAAAGGGGGGGGAGAAGTGAAAGACTGTGGTCAGTTCGCTCTCATCCAATGGGTCGAAGAAAGAAGAAGTTCCAGTTTACCAGAAACGTAGGGGAGGGAGGGGGGAGGAGAGGGAGAGCAGGGCGGCAGGAATAGTCTGGATATATCGTCAGGCGGCCCCGGTCCCAAGTCGCGCGCCGAGCCCGCGGCCTCGTAAGCAGAAACCCCCATACCCGGGTCGGCCGTCATCCCATCTGTCGGTCCCCAGGCTCTTGGAGACGGGCGTTCGTGACCCGTATGGAGGCCTGTCCGTGGGGCCTGGGAAGACTGGGCGCCAGCCGGGGGGTGGAAAGGGCCCATGGAGGGTCCTATTTTCAGCCTGGTTACGGTGCGCTCGTTCCCGGGCAGCAGGGGGGGTGGTTCAACAGCAAGCAGCAGCAGCAGCCAGCCAGCCAGCTACATGGTATGTAGCCCAGCTATGTGGCTACCGCGTACGGCAGCAGAGAGTGGTGGTGGTGGTGGTGCATAGATGTCACGATGTGTAGGTGACGTCGTGACCCAGGGCAAAGGGGGGCGCATCCGGCGCAGCCCATGTTTCGGAGCCCTGTTGTGGACGCCTGTGACCCAAACCCTACCCCGGCCCCGACGCCGCCCCCCCTGACGATCAGGGAGACCCTGGAATCTCAGCGGGTGCGGCTCTTGTTGGCCCATGCCGTCCCATCCAACGTGTTGGATGTCCGTCCTTCCCCATCGCCCGCTCTCTCCACCCGACTTGTTTCGACCGGGGGGGAGAGGGGAGCCCCGAAAAATGCCGGGCGCCTTTTTTTTTTCTTTCTCGGCTTCTCCAGCGACGGGCTGACAGCGCGTGCCGTCACTGCCGCCGGGCGTTGCCCAAGAGAACACACACGCGCACACACACACACACACGGACGAGAGAGAGAGCCTCCATGCGGTGGATTCCCCGACCACGGGCTTGGCTTGGGCGCCCTTCGTGATCGACGGCTTCTTCCCACCCATACACACACACACAGTACGACCACGCACGATTGATTGATTCCCTTGGCTCCTGGGCGCCCTCCCGCCCCGTTCTTGCCGCTGCCCGCCCGCCACGTGCCACCTGCCCCCCCCGACGAACCAAAAAAAACCACATAGATGAACAAGAAAACAAGAGGCCTCACGGGGAACCGCTACGGATGCTGCGGCGCCAACAAAAACGCTCGAGCCCAGTTCCGCTTGCTTATCGCCCGTCCATGAAGCCCCCCAAATGGACCCGACGCCCCGAGCATTGGGGAGGGGGAATTGGTTTTGACGTCAAAGGGTCACACTGATATACGCCGCTATATAGATGAATGGCGACCACCATCGCCACCGCGATCAGATGGGATGGGATGGACGGCTCCGGGGCAAATCCCATTCTCATCTCATCTTCGGACCACGTTTTTCTCTCCTCCCCCATCCGCCCCTCCATGCATGGTAAATACCCCCCCGTGGCAAAAAGAGAGGGAAAAAGAAAGACCGTCAAAGTGTCGATTGTCATTAGACTGGAAACCAAATAGACGCATTCCCTACCCCTCCGCTCTTCTCTTTCTCTCTCCCTCTGCCTCTCTCCCCCTCTCCCCCCCTTCTCTCCCTCACCCTTTCCTCTGTCATGTCACAGATTTGGCGGGCTTAACCCGGCAGGGCGTTCGTTGCTTCATTGCCAGGCAGTCCCCTCTGGCCTGGGTATTGTAACTGCTCACGGCTCCGCTCGTCACTCGCCATGCGACCGGGGGACCCCTTCCTCCTCCCCCCTCCCTCGCCAGCTTCGTGTTGATTGTTCATATCTTTTTTTATTCCGCGGCCGACGAGCTGCCTTCTGCTTTGAGCCTTGCACGGCGAGCCAACACGAACCCGTGGAACTCGCGGGAGTTGCTCACCCAAGTCTGCGGAACGGGGGGGTCCACCCCCCACGCCCTGCCAACACGGCGTTTCATCCGCCCAGACATCCGACGATGTAGGCATTATTTTTTTTTTCTCTCTGCCCCTCCGCCGATGTGGGCCAGCTTTCCCGATAGCCCGGCATGGAAAGCCACACGGCCAGAAGGAGTAAATCGCCTGAGCGTGGCCTTCCTCGGCTAGGACGGGTCGTACATACATCACCAACACCAAGACCCGTACTTCATTATCTTCTCCGGCAGCCAAACACCGGATACTCACTGGCCCGCCCGCCCCAGCACCACTCCCATTGCCGAGCCATGCCCAGAACCAACAGCCCGCACTTTTGCTTGTCTCTTCCCTCCAGCTTCAAGAGCGCCATGCGCCGCCGTTTCTTTCGTCAGTCGTCGACATCGGTTATCGGCAAGAGACGCGCGTGGCCAAGAAATGGACTGCACCCCCACCCGCCGCCGCAACTGCTCGCTTCTATCGTGCCGATTCATGCCGTCAGTGACCCTCCTCCCCCCCGTACACGCCAATACCATACAAGGTGGAAACAATGAAGAAGCTTCAATAAAGTGGTCTCAGTACTCCGTGCTCATAAATATTCCAACCAGGTAAGGACCTCTCTAACCACACCCGTAGCGCGCTGCAACTCCACCCCACCCAATGCCCGTAAGCCCATCAGCCGTAGTCTACATTTGGCAGCCACTGGATGCTTGCAATTCGAAATACATCTTGTGCTGTCACGGTGTCACTTTTGATAGTGTCCGTGGGTCCTGCCGACCCCGTCGTCGAGTCTTCAGTCTTCCAGCCCCGCGTACGAGCTCAGCTGGTTTAGAAGCACCGTCCACTTGGGGCTCTTCAGGCTATGAAGAGCGCCAAACAAGCTCTCCTTCGTCGGCAAGGCATTGGGCGGTATGCTCGACGGGTTGTGGGGGTCGCGAGCCTTCTCGCCCAGTCTCTTCAGCGCCGACACTCCCCAATTGATGATGTGGAGAACGTCCTGGTCTTCGCGCGGCTGCGTCCTCGAGTTGGCCCCGCGGCCCGTAGTCGGCGGTGGTGGAGGCTCCGCTTGGCTGCAAAGCGTCCGTATCAGGCGGAAGAGGTTTTGAGCAAACCCTTCGCTCGACGAGAGCCACATACGCGTAATGCCGCTCTCGTGTCCCGGCGCAAGGGAAGCCAGGATATCCGCCGCCAGCAAGCCTTGCATGAGCGTTGGCTTGCGGGCCTCGACAAGTGAAGGCAGGCTGGCAGGTCGGCCTTCCCGGTTCTGATCCGGTATAGCGCAGATGGCGAGCCCAAAAGCACGTGTGAGGAGCTCGCAGGCCGGCGATGACGACGCATCCGCCGCAAAAATGGCTTTGTAATGAGTCCTATTGGGCTCATCCCGCGCCAGGAGCTTGGCCAGCGCGTCCACGGCCAGAGGCAGATAGGGGTGAAGTGAAGGATCAAAAGGCGCAAAGAGAATCTTGCCGCTGGCCACATCGGGCGCAGGGCTGGGCGCAAAAGACAGGAGGAATTGCAGGAGACAGAGCGCATGGTCCCTCCCGGGTAGCTCTACAGAGCCGGCGATATTGGACAAGAAGACAATGGCGTCTTTCATGAAATCCAAAGTGTTCGAGGGCGATCGGAGGAAGTTCTCCAGCGTGCCCAAGGACCTAATCGCGCTACACAAGAACTTGACCACGGCCTCGTCGGCGAGGATGGGCATGTTGCCATCGATGAAGGAGAGGTTGCGGAGGATGGTCATGATAGCGATCAGTCGATCTGCCGCATGTTCAAGCTCGCTGTCGGCTTCGCCAAATACCGCGAACTTCTTCAAGTTGAACCGCTCGTAGCGACGTATCCTCAACGCCTCTTCGTAGGATGGGAGGTCGATCTCGTCGGAAATGGGCTTGGTGGCCTCGGCAAGCTCGTCGACTTGTTCTTCGGCGCAATCCACAAGCGACTCAACCAGGTCATCGCATTGTCGTAGGTCCAACGCGAGGGGAATCGCCATCTGGGCTTGGTGGGTAACCGAGCCGAGCGTGTCCAAAGCCAACCGAACCTCACCGTGGATGCCACATTGTAGACTCTTGGTCAAAGCCTGGATATCAATGTTGCCGAGCTCCATAGGCGGGGGGATATCTGGTCTCCACTGTTCCAGCTGATCGGCGAGGGTGCAGAAGTTGTTGGGCTCGATGCCACCATAACCGTCGTCCTTGAGCTCCCGGGAACACGCGACATACTCATCGGGGTCAGAAGCGGAATGTCCGGGAAAGGGCAGCGTCACGGGCTGACCATGCGATTGTATCGGCTCCGTCGGTATATGCGGCGCTGGCATGGACATGCTGCCGGGCTTGCCCATCGACGGTGACGGCACGGGGAAGTCGCCCACCACCGGCGGCGTTTCGACATTTCTTGACAGACTGTTCCTCATGTGGCTGGGCGGACCACTCGGTGGCTGCTGGGGCATGTGGTTTTGCTGCGGGGTCGAGAAGCCATTGATATTGGGCTGTGGCATCGCGGCTGCCTTCATCGGCGTCTGTTGCGCTGGTGGCATTGGCTGTGGTTGTCCTGGCTGCATCCCGGGCTGCATCGGGGAGTGGCCCGGTGGCATCTGGCCCTGAGAACCCATCCTCTGGGGCGTGCCGGGACCAGCCCCCATGGGCATGGGAGATGGTGTGCCCATTGGCTGTGCTCCTCCCTTTTTATTGCGCCAAGCTTCCTCGAACCGGAGCAGGTTCTTCTCGTAGATAGCTCTAATAACCGCGGGCGCCGACGGGATCTGGGCCGGTTGGAAGCCGACGGCACCGGCAACTTGGCCCCAGAGATTGCGCGCCATGACACTACGGTACGAGCCGAATTTTCCGACCACCATGAAAAGCTGCATCAAATGCAAAGGCCGGCCCTCGATGATGGGGTTGGGATCCAGGGGGAGGCCGTGCAGATTCATGAACTGGGTGAGGTTCTTCATGAAGGTCTCGGGGTTGGTCGCACGCGCCATCTGGGCCTGTTGCGAGTTCATGCCACCCGCGGGCATTTGACCACCGTTGGCCATGGGCATGGGCATGGGCTGCTTGTTAGGCATCATACCGCGACCTTGGCCTATGTTCTGCGCTTGCTGGTGCATCTGGGCGGCCATCTGCATATTGCCCTGCTGCATTTGCTGGAGCCGCATCTGGTAGAGCATCTTCTGTTGTTGCGCCGGGTCGATTCCGCCACGACCGGCGGCCATCTGCTGCTGCATCTGCTGCTGCATTTGCTGCTGCATCTGGGCCATCTGGGCCATTTGATTAGGATGCATCTGACCGGGATGCATTTGTTGCATCTGGCCCATCTGGCCCATCTGTGCCATCTGCTGTTGCATCGGCTGCGGCATCATCTGCGGCGCCATGGGGTTTTGGCCGGACGGCGGGCGCGCGGGGGACGGCGAGGCCGCGAAGTTGGGATTGAAGCCCGGCGGGAAGTTCTGGTTCTGCATGTAGGGGTTGGGCTGAGGGGTTCCGCCGTGCTCTGATGGAACCGGCGACGCCTGTGGGGCGAACTGTTGCGAGGCGGGCGAGAAAGGATGCGGCGACGCTGTGTTGACGCGTTGCGGCACGCTCCCCGGCCGCAGTTGATTCCCGGCCATCACGGGCGAGGGCGACGCGGTGGCAGACCCATTAGGTTGCAAGTGAGGATATTGCGGCGGCTGTCCGACGCCGTGCTGCTGCGGCGGTTGTGCTTGCGGCATGCCATTGGGCTGGAAGCCGCCCGGGAAGGGCGATTGTTGAGGCGTGTCGGCGCGCGACGTCGGGAGCATGCCAGGGTTCTGGCGCGGCGACGCGCCGATGCTGTCCTCTCGCGGTCTCGGTCGTTTGGAGGGGATGACGGGATTGGTTTGATAAACGGGAGCTTGGAAGGAGGGTGAGGCGTTGCGCATCTGGCCGTTTTGCATGGCGGCGGCCATCTGCTGTGGGTTCGCGAACTGACCGGCGGCGGCGGCGGCATTGAATTGGGCCGGGTTGCCCATGAAGGCGGCGGGATCCATCATGTTTGCAGGACCGCCGGCAAGGTTGTTGGGATCGTTCATGTGCGAAAAGGCGTTGTTGCCATTGTGGTTCTGGACAGCAGCGGCCTCGTTCATCCAGGAGGTCATGACTGATGGACGGGCGAAGGGGAACCCATCAGACTACGAATGAGAAACGCGACGTTAGCAGCTACAAGAGACTAGCAATGTAGCGCGACGCATCCATTGAGATGGAAAACCAACAAAAAATGGATGGCCAGTGACACGTCGCGATGCAAGAGTCGCGTCTGTCGCGGGTCTATGGGGTGACTGACCGATGCGAAGGGAAGAGTAAGGTCAGGTAAGGTCAGGTAGCAGATTGGGGCTGGGCTGGCTGGGTTTGGGGTCGGGGTCGGGGTCGGGGGGGGGGGGGGGGGGGGGGGCTCCAACGGCACCAGGAGTTCTTGCTTCTGTCTGGGTCGTGTGCTTTGCTGCTAGGCTTGCAGGCAGGCAGGCACTTTTTGGTGGTGCTGCTGCTTTTGGGGGGGATCGGTCTCGTTCGGTGTCTAGCCGAGTGCTGGCTGGTCTGGCTGATGGGGCGCTCGCTGGTGGCCTGGGAGCTCAGGTAGTAGTGGTGGTAGGTGGTGGTGGTGGTCGTGGTCGTGGTGCTCCTGCTGCTGGGCCAGGCGGGTGCGGGAGAATTTTCTTACTGCGCCGCGCTCCGACCGGGCACACTCGCTCGCTCTCGCTCGTACTGACTGCCCGTCTGTCGCTTGGGCTTGGCTTGGCCTGCTCACTTCAGCTGGCGGGCGGGTGTGCGGGCGGACAGGCTGGCGGGAGAGGGAGGGAGGGAGCGGCACACGACTTGACGGCCACAACAGAGAGTCCGGCGCGTCGGCGACACAGCGTATCCGCCTCCGGGCACAGGATAGTCGACGGCAGTGGCACGAGACAAGCCTCTATTCGATATATCTCCAAAGTATGTCAATCCGCCGGGCCGGGGCATGGGGTGGTGGCAGGCAGAGAATGGGAGGGAATTGATCGAGAACAGCAGAGGTCTCACCTAACGTTAGGCGCGCTGGCGAGTTTGCTCTCGCTCCAGTGTCCTCTCGGTGGGCGCGCAAGCGCTGGTTGGTTTCAAACCTCCTGCTGCCAAGGCCGTTTAGTCCCAATAAAGCCTCGAGCGCCCCACTAGGAGCAGCAAGCGAGATTGGGGGTGCCCAGGCCAGAAATTGTTAAGGACACTCGTACCGCCTGCGCCCGAGCGCTCAGCAAAGCGCGGGGAAAGCCTGAGGATAGAGACACCGCGCCTTAACCCGGGGTTACGCCGCCTTGAACCGCAGAAAGCTCGGACCCATACTCTTGTCCAGCCAATGGCGGCTTGCTTTGGCTTTTTGCATCCAGCTCCAGCAACTCTGCCGGCGAATTCCGATAGCGACAGCAAGAGGAACAAAAACGAAGACGCAAGAGAAAAAAGAGACTGACTAGCCTGTTGCCTGAGAGCTTCTCGAGGCACGACTCACCACCAGATAAAACAGAGAGAAAGGTATCTGGTGTTGCCTACCTTGGCCCCTGGGGCGCGGTGGTATGACGCAAGACCAAACCACACCTACATGTCCGCAACCCGCGCCTGGGGCCACCAGTGGCAACTCGAGGAGAGTCCGAGTAAGTAGTTGCCCCCAGTTGCACCAGTCGGACAGCCGGTTGGCCTGCACCGGGTTTTGCGTCCTGCAGGCCAGAAGGTCGACTTGACACGCCGGCGCGGCATACGAGCATTCGGCAGATACTCACGGCTTGGAGTTCCACGGGAGGATCCTCCTGGGTGGGGGACCTGGCCTTTATCCAAGGGCGATCCAGAGCAGTGCCCATCCGGCAGGCAATTCCTTCTGGGCCAACATGAAATCCCGGAAGACAAAGAACGGCGGAGCATGGACACCGGCGTGGAAGCAAATAGCCAGGTCAGGGCTGAGTTGCCACACAAAGATCCTGCGCGTCGCCCCAAGGCGGACTGGTCCGAACCGAAGAGATGGGAGTAGCCCAAGCCGGCAGATCCAGAATGAGGACGACGTCGGTGGTAGAGCCAGACTCTGGTTCTCTGCGTCCCAGCATCTCTCCGGCGAGGAGACGCACGCGGGAACATCATGAATGCCTCATGCGGCAGAGGGTTGCGTCAAGGGTGCGTGCACAGCCACGGGCCTTGTCAGCTGAGAGGGCGGGCATGGATTGAAACTTGTCCTCCCGTATTGATGCTGACAGCAAGGGCTGGGCACGGGCTGGTCAACTGTGCTGCGCGCCGCGAGGGACAGTAGGCCTGACCGAGTATCGTCGGTGGGCAGCAAAAACCATGGTTTGATCTCTCATAGGACTCGTGTGTCGCGGCGAAGTCGCTTCCCCCAGATTGACGCCAATCAGAAGGCTTGGCTTGCTGGTTGGTTGGCTGGCTGGCTGGCTGACTGGGCTGGCTGGCTGGGCTGGGCTGGGCTGGAGCGGTGATGGGCGACGGCCAACTAGTGCCCGAACTGTACCCCGGCGGCGAGGACCGTCCTATCAACCTCGCTAGTGCGCAGTTTTGCTGCTGCTGCTGCCGTGTGCGGCTGTCCATGGTCCCCCCCCCAACCTGGGTAAACTAAGCCGAGTTTGCTCGCCAGAGTTGATGGCCCTCCCGGAAATTCCCAGCAGTTCCGCTGCTCGCTGCTCGCTGCCTGACGAGGCGAGGGCGGAGGGAGGGCAAGGCGACGGCGAGACATGAGGAAACCCGGGACTGGCGAGCCCGGCTGCTGTTGTACCGTTTTCCGGGTGGTGGGTTTCCTAGGAACCAAGTCTCATCTCGATAATAGGACGGAATTTGCGGGGCGAACCCAATTCGTCCCAGGCATTCCCTTTTGGTGTCATTCTTTCGAAACAAGTGCCATCTGCGTCTGCTCAACTCTGGCTACCGCCGGTGGTGCCTTCAGCGGTTTGGGGCGGGAGAAGAACCTAGGACAGAAGCCCCCCGCCTCCCTCCCTGGGGGACACCGCTCCTCGAGGGATTTCTCACGGCCTTCCCGGGGCAGCGCGAAAGGCGGGATTGTTGCTGCTGTCGGGCGCCGGGCGACCGTTTGGGTGCCATTCCGTCGGCCTGGGACGCTGGGAATTGTACGTCTGCGCTAAGCTCCGTTGGAGGTTGCGGTGGGAAAGCAGCCGGGCAGCCAGAGGACAGCGCAACAAAAACGACGGGCGAGCCGACGCGGGAGGAAGGGAAGAAAACCGGAGGGGAGGCGAGGCCACGAGCCAGAGGAGACGAGAAGGACAAAAAAGAGAAGAGAAGGGAAAGACGGTCACAAGGGAACGGGGAAGGGGTGCCAGTTTAGGTACGAAAGGCTTTCACATCCATCGATGGCCAGGTACGGTACTTGGCTCGAGGTACCTACTTACCTACTTGGACGCTGCAAGTGCCAATGCACATCCGTTTTTGGGGATCCAGCCAGCCCAGGCGGCTGGCCCGTCAACACAAGCACCTGCGTCCAATTTGACGAATGGACACTAGCACCACACAATTCTCCGCAACACGAAGCAGGCCCCCCGAGGGAACGAGGGCCCCGGAAGAGCGAGGGAGGGCTGCCCAGACAACGGAGGCGGCTATGGGGCCTCGACCGCCGAGGGGGAAGGGGGGAAGGCAATTGGGAAATTTCATTTGGGACGGAACGACGACGTGATGGGGGAACCAGCGAAACGACCGTCAGCGGCGCGCGTGGGTGGGTGTGCGTGGTTGGTGTGAGTGCGAAAGTGTGTGGGATCCCGGGCCCGGGTGCTTCGTCAGATGGGCCAAGCAAGAGGCGGCGATGGCGGCGGCGGCAGCGGTAGTAGCAGTACTAGAAGAGGCAGGAGGAAAAGAACCTAAGAAGAAGACGACGATGAAGACGAAGCAGCAGCAGCAACAACAACGGCGACGACGACAACCACAACAGGGGCTCGGCCTGTTCGTTGCGTGCTGCTGCCCAGGTTCCATCGAGGTACCTTGCCTACCACCAGAACTATTCACCAACCGCATACCGTTACCGTCGCGAATGCCTGGTGTCGTGCTTTGTAGGTACCTGCCTCCTCTTTTGGCCGAACGGGATGGCATGGGATGGCATCCATGGCATGACAATGGGCGAGGCCATTCCGCAGCCGGTGCGGTGGAAACCCAGCCAAACCAGCCCATGCTTTTTCGATTTGGCCTCGGTCACCCTGCTGGAACTGCCAGCGGCCGATAAACTTCAACAAGTAGGCCTCCTGTCGTGCGCCAGCGTCAGATGTCCTACCCGTACAAACTCTTGCCCTCTTCCTCTCTTTGCCGCCCTGTCTCGCGCTCTCTCCCCTCCCCGACTGCCCTTGTGGGCGAGAGAGAGCGATCAAACGGGACCAAGCGAAGAGGCGAGGAGCGACAACGACGGCCCCCGATGATTGGCAATGATTACAGATCCTTTCCCCCCCCCTTCTCGTCGGCCATGCAGGCCCGAGACTGGATGGACCCCTCCCCTCCCTGTTGCTGTTCTTGCTTTCCTCCCACTCCTGGCTTTCGGCCTTGGGCATCGGGCCCTTTTTCTTGCGTATCCCCCCATGGCGTACATACCTCGAGGGGCATGTACACACACACACACACACACACACACAGCTGGCGGCCGCTAGGCACACGGCATCCCATGGTCCCGTGGATCTCTCTGGAATCTCGGGCATCCTGCTTTTTATTTGACTCATTATTTGACGGTGGCAGACCCAAATTCCTAGGTACCGGCAGGCTTCGCCAGACGGACCATCTCGTGGTTGACATCAAGATCCCTGCTCGCCCACTGCCCCCCTCCCCTCCTGTCCCCATCCACACACGTATCCGCACGCATGGATACCCGGGAGGGCGTGTGTGCCCGTACTCAAGTATTCCTGGTTGGTCCGGCTGCTGCTCAGTATACATTCTTCTTCTTATGTCGGGATCTGGGGCACGTATGTAACGGGACGGCCTCGTGGCAGCAGCACCAGCACCAGCAGCACCAGCAACGGCATCGGGGCACACACACACACACACACACACATGAAGGGCGAGATCGCCAACAGACGCAGTCATCGCTCGCATTCCTGGCTGCCCCAACAAGGCCCTTCTCCATCATCACCCCCTCCTCTCGGTCTGGTTCTCGTGCCAGGCGCCAGCCACGGTTCTCACTTCGGCTTTGGGTTGGCTCGTTCGCTGGACCCACTTGCCATAGTCCGTTGGAAAGCCCGTCAAGGGTTTTTTAGCTAAGGTAATGGGTCAGGTTTCACCGATTCACGATTCACTCGTCGCCGTGGCTGCGCGCGTTTGGCTGACCTGGCATTTCGCCAATACCTGGCGCTTGCCCCGGCTTGTATGGGAGAACCAAGAAGCTTCCGTGCTGGTCGGTCAGGCTTACAGGTTTTCGGGCCCTCCAATTCATCAGCGCTCCCTTGTCCCCATGCTGCTGCTGCTGCTGCTGCTACTACTCCGTGTCTGGGTTTTTTTTTTCTTCCCCCGGCTCTGCTCTGCTCTACTCCATTGGCTTTTACCTCTCAGCGACCTGATGAATTCTGCTTCTGGTTCGTACCACAAACGCCGCGCCAGCCAAGGTCGGACAGTCCCCCCCCTCGGCGTAGTCGTACGTCGTACGGAGTAGGATCTACAGGAGGCACTGGGAACCGGCTAATTAGACGGACGGACGAGATTCGTGGAGCGATGGTGCCTCTGGACCGGCAGGGGATCGTCCAGCCTTCGGATGCTGGCCTGATGCTCCTGTCCGAGTGTAAAGGGTGCGTCGTTGCGGCGTCGTGAGTGTCGTATCGTCACGGAGTCATCATCTGTGAGACACAGCAAGGCACGGTGCGAGGCTTTGGGAGGGGAGGGGGAGGGGAATCATTACACGCATTGGATGCACGGGAGGGACCACGAGCATGGATGTATCATGACGGACCTCGTCCTGTCGCCCGAGGTGCCTCGCAGTTCCACGCGGCTGGCAACTCCACCGCCACCCCCCCAGATAGATACCTTACATAGTAGTACCTATGTCCCAGAGACGGATGCCAAACTCGGCCCCTGCGGTCCTTGGCTCCCTCTCTGGGAAGCAGCGTGACGGGGCCAAACCGGATGGGCGATTTCGGTCTCATGGCGCATTGCCTCCCTCGCCCCAACAGCTATCCTCCTCCACTGGCCGGTCGAAACTTGGGGCCTGTGTAGCCAGCCGGACGTGGTGAACTGTGTGACTACCTAGGTGGTGACGGACGACCAGCCGGCCAGGTCTGCGTGGCATCATGGATGGGGGATCTGCTTAAAAGAGTTCGAAAAGACAAGAGGAGTTGGGGGCCGCCATCCCCGCCGCTACCCAGACGCGTCTAATCCCGATCTAATCTTAGCGAAGAATGCGACCCACCTTCTGCATGGCGTACAGCCGGGAGCCACTACTGTGTACAGACGTGGAACGTCCCTATCCTGGCATTGGGAACCTGGACAGGCCGCCAGCTGCGCATCTCCCCCACTGCGAGGAATATCGTGGTCAAGGGATGGTGACGATGACGAGCACCTCTTGCGACGGTGCAAACCACGGGCTTGTACGCTGGCTACTTCGTATGTCCGACCAGACAAAATACCCCGTGATGGGTAGTGCATCTTGTTCCCAGTCATACATACATACTTACCTAACATCCATCTTGTATGTACATAATGTACGGAGTACCTTAGGTAAGTACTATATGTACCGATTGTTGCGCGGCGGACCCGGTTCCTTGGGACCCCGTCAGGGGCCCCGCCCCCCATCAATGACAGGCGCTGCTGGGATCGCCAGCGTCAGAGGGGGACGGACGGCCCCAAAGCGATCCATCACACACTACCTACCGGGCACGGTAATCGCCCGCCGTCACGCGCCGCGCCGTTTCGTCTTTTCCCATTCCCGACAACCACCTGCGCCCCCCTCCCCCCCCATTGACGGCGGAGCCACCACCCGTTGCGCAGCCAGCCAGCATGCCGCCCAAGAGGAAAGCAGTCGCGGCCGACGATGGCGACGAGACGACGACGACGACGACGGCCCCCGCGGGTCTGCGCCGGTCGACGCGTCGCAGGTCGTCGGCCCCCGCAGCAGGCGATGCGTCCGAGGGCGACAACCAGAGCCGGCCGGCCGCCGCAGCCGCCGCAGCGGCGAGGAAGAAGCCGCGAGGAGGCGTGTCGCCAGTTGTCAAGCAGGACGGTGACGTGGGCAAGGTAGGTAGACGTATGGGCTGCTCAGGCTTTTTGCATTTTACTTTTTGTTTTGTTCTCGTTGATCGCCAGCCGCCATGTTTGCGTCACGGGTCGCAAGGGAGACGGGGCGCAATAGACACGTACCGTGATTTGCTACTCTGCTCGCCCGCCCGTTGAGCTAGCCTGCATCGGCGGGGGTGTTGGATACATAGGAGAGGAGAAGGACAGGATGATCGCTACTATTAAGGGGGAGACCGTTATTCTTGGCCTGCAAAACATACCGGGTTGCTGACGTTGGGCCCATTGGTAGCAGACGGACGGCGCGGCTTCCCAACCCAAGGCGAAGGCGGCACTTGGGCCGGCCCAGGCCTCCTCCAGGAAGCAGTCCCAGAAAGGCAAGGGGGCCGTCAAGCTTGAGGACGGAACCGGCGCCGCAGAGGCGACGACGGCCGCGGCTACGGATGGCGACACGCCGGCGGAGAGATCGTACTGGCTGCTCAAGGCCGAGCCCGAAACGCGGCTGGAGGGCGGCGTCGACGTCAAGTTCTCCATCGACGACCTGGCATCACGGACGGAACCGGAGCCGTGGGACGGTACATTCCCCTTCCCACCTTTGTGGTCCCGAAAGCCAGAGGCGTCTCCTGTGCTTTGTCATAGGCGAACGACGTCGGTCTATTCATCTGCAGCTAACACGGTAAATCGTCGCCGCAGGTATCCGCAACTACGTCGCGCGCAACAACCTGCGCGCCATGCGCAAGGGCGACATTGCCTTCTTCTACCACTCCAACTGCAAGGAGCCGGGTATCGTGGGGACTATGGAGATCGTGCGAGAGCATTCTCCTGACCGTAAGACCTTTTCCTCCTCTGGCTTTCCCTGTGGCATTTCCGCTGCCGCCTTTTCCTTGATCGTGGCCCCCCATCTGATATGCACGCAGTGTCGGCCCATGACTCCAAAGCGCCCTACTATGACCCAAAATCAAAACCAGAGGACCCCAAGTGGAGCGTAGTACACGTGGAATTCCGCAGCAAATTCGCCCAGCAGATCGGGCTGAAGGAACTGCGCGAGATGGGCAAGCCGGGGCAGCCCCTCGAAAATATGCAGCTGCTGAAGCAGAGCCGCCTAAGTGTGAGCCGGGTGACGGCGGCCGAGTGGGCGTACTTGATGGGCGTTGCCCAGGAGCGGGGCGGGGAGTCCAAGACGGCATAGCGTCCCCAAGCGAGCAGTGTTGTCGTTTTATCCATAGCATTTGCACTGGCAGGGAGTGCGGTGCCATCACGGCTTCGGCAGAGATCGAAGGGTGAATTCGAGGACCGTCCGCAGGCTGGGGTCGAGAGTAGGTGAGACGAGCAATGGCTCGATCCAGGCCGCCGTCTTTTCTGCCAGGAGCGCCTTGTCCGTAGTCGCCGCCATGTGCGTCTTGATACGGGCCAAGGCTTCCCGCAGCGCGGCGGGGTATGCAGCCGAATTGACGTCCACTCCAATGAACGGCTGCCGCACGAAGCAGTTGCAGGTACAGGGGTCGTTGGGGTACAGCTCTGTAAGCGTATCCAAGACGTGTTGCACAATTCGGGGTTGTGAAGAGACGTTGGGAAACTCGGAAAATACGTTGAAGAACTGTTCGGCAGCGGCGGCGCCGAAGAAAGGCTGCTTCTTGGCAATGTCGAAAATAGCGACGGGTATCGCACCGTCGAGGGCCGGGTTGCTCTCGAGCTTCTGGGCCGTGCCGTCATCAAAGACCTTCTTCTTGCCGCTGGCGTCGGGGTTGGGTGCGACGAGGCGTCCGTCCTCGTCGACGTCGTCCTCTTCGCTGTCCTCGTCGGGGAAGGCGATCATGTCGTCGTCGTTCTCGGCCTGCTCCTGAATGGCCAGGGTCACGCCGCCCTTCTTGGTCTTCTTGGCCTCCATCCGGCCCAGCCACTCCATCTCGCAGCGCGCGTACTCGAGCCAGACGCCGGGGTCGCGGGTGCAGAAGCGCGCGCCGCGCATGAAGAAGCCGCGCGCGCCCGTCATGTCGCCGTTGGCGGCGGCGCGGCGCCCGGCGAGCACCCACAGCTCGCTCTTGGCCGGGTGCATGCGCAGCGCGCGGCTCATGACCTTGCGCCACTTCTTGGTGGCCTTGACGTCCTTGGTGAAGCTGAGGTACTCGCGCCAGACCTCCAGGCTGCCGGGGTGCCGGCCGACGGCGCGCTCGAGGAGACCGAAGATGCGGCCCTGCCCTACGTGCGCTGAGCTCTGCCGGATCTGCAGGCGCGCGCAGCGCTTCGCCCGGAGCTTCTCCAGCGACTTCTCCCAGGCGACATAGGCGAGGTAGTCGGCGGGTTTGCAGCCCGGCGACAGGACCAGGTGCTCGTAGTCGGTGCGTTTCCGTACCAGATTCCGAATCTCGGCCGGGGAGAAAATCTGCTTCTGTTCGAAGTCGCGGAGCTGGGGCACGGACTGCTCGAGGTAATAGCGGGCTTTGTCTGCGACGCCCGCCATGGTGTCGGTTCGTGTCTGGACCGGAGGGCTGGGGCGAGAATGTGCTGGCGGTGCAGTTCCCAGCGACGGATGTACGGAAGGGAGGTTCGTTTGCCCTTCGAGCAGCAAGGGCAGATCTGACCGACGATGAAGGGACAAGAAAAAGTTTCGATTGGACTTTTTAGTGGGGCAACTGCTCGCGTGGCTCGAGCGCCAGCTCTCCCCCCCCCCCCCCCCAATCCAAATCCTCCTCATACTTACTATGTAGGTACCTAACATATGTACTCCTCCTTGCGCTACTATCGCATTCAGGATGGTGGGTGGTATTCCATACCCGACGATTTTCCCCATAAGATTGCGCATGGGATGCCTCCTAGCGGCGGCACTGGAGGCGCATGCACACGATGCCAGGTACCGAAGCCTTGTACCACCTAGTTAGGGACTGGACGATGTCCAGGTAGGTACAGGCTCGGTCAGGATAGCCGTGCTGAGAGTTCAGCCTCTACCCGGCTCTCCTGTCTTCTGAAGGCACCATGCTTCGTCCCATGCCGCGGTCTGGCGGCACGTGTCTTGGGCGGGACGAGCAGTGTCCGAGTAGGATCCAGACCGACCTAGGCGGAGGCGTCTGTGTAGCTCACAACGGAGGTTCCAGATGATCTGGTCTAGGTAGCTCATGGAATATGGGCAGCCCATATTGTACATGGAGTACCGCGGCTACTTCTTCGCTAGCTTAGGTACCGTATCGTCTACGCGAAAGACGGGATCCTAGGGCGTGCTTCCATTGCCAGTATTCCCACGCCAGCTGTTCTATGGGATGCCATTGCACGTGCAGCGATGTTTCCTGTATGGAGGACTGCCCGTGTACTTAGGTACTCCGTACTTACGGATTGTATGGATCCATCACTGACTGGCAGTAGCGGCCCCCCTCGGCGCGTGTGTGGAGTAACTGGGTGGTGCATGTGGGCAAGTGCGGGAAATAAAAAAAACTGCCAGACATTTGGTGAACCTTGGCCAAATGACGCCAATGCTGTTGTTGGCTGTTGGGTCATCGTGGTCGACAGGGCCGCGATCAGGGTTGAAGGGGCAGAACCACTCATCACTCGGCATTCCGCAGCGCTAAAGGTGCGCAAATCCCAGTCGTCCAGCCGCCGAGCGCCGCCCAGGCCGGCCGTGCAGGCGCGGAATGCCATAGTCTGTCAGCATCCATCCCATTCTGTTACCCATCGAGAGAGGCTGGCGAGGCTGGCGGGTGGGCTTCTTGGTTGGGGTTGTCGCGTGTCGTTGTGCTGCTTACCTGCAAAGCCGAGCATCCCGGAGCTAACTAGTTCCAAAAGTCATCGTCCGATCTGCAGTGATGCGTGCCGCTCTCGGTGCTGCTGCTGCTCGATAAGGTACAAGGACAGTCAGTACCCGGCCAACTGGAAACACAAGACCGTCCCGCCCGTCCGTGGCCAAACAGGCAGCAGCAAACCCTTTTTCCCTTCTCTCGTCCCCGGCGCCTTTAGCCGGATGCTTTTCCCTTCCTTTGCACCCCCATTGACCTCGACGCTTGTGTGCGTGGGCGAAGAGAAGCCGCTGCCTCCAGTTGCTGGACGCCGAGGACGACGATCATGGTGTCGACTTACAAGGACAAGCCGAGCGGGGCGCTGCTCACCCTCAACGCGAGATGGGTATCCTATGCGCACACCGCAGCCGCATACAGTCAGTGCCTTCAAGACCTCTGACTCCTCGTCACGCCGCTGTCCCGCCGCCGCGGTCCCTCCTCAGCCGTGTCCCAGCTAATCGTTTCATCTCGCATGCTGCAGCCGCCTTCCTGAGCGCCTTGGCCCTCGGCCTTTGGCTGCACTACCACAAGATCGTCAAGAATGAGTTCTACGGCTACCCGCAAGAGTGGTTCCCCTCCGTCTCGGCCACCATCGGCGACCGGTACCCCGAGCGCTCCTTCTTCCAATTCTTCATCGCACTCACGTCTGGTATGTTGTCGGCCCCCGAGCTTGTGCGCCGCGTGCCGAGTACCTCGGAACGAGCAGCTCGGCGTGTCAGGATGCGCGGGGCAGCGCCAGAGAGTGGCTGACCATTTGCTCGCAGGCCCGCGCTTCGCCCTTGTCGGACTGTGGTACCTTATGACCGCGCGCGCCGGCTCCAAGCTGCCCAAGTTCGTCGCCGGCGTTGGCCTGTTCCGCACCCTGACCTGCGGCGGCTGGACCTACATCACCTCGACCGACGACCACGACTGGCACGATATTTTCATGATCTCCTACCTCGTCGCAACCCTCCCGTGGACCCTCGGCTGCCTCGCCCTCAGCCCGCCGAACGCGAAAGCGATCACGTACCGAAAATACCTTGCCGCCGCCTTCTTTGGCACCATAGTGCCGCTTGTGTACTTCTTCATCCAGCACAAAGTACACCGCGTTGCCGGTGGTAGGTGGAATCGCAGGCCCTCTTGGCAGTACGCGAGCTGACCCTGGGCGTAGCTTACACCACCTATGCCTTCTTCGAGTGGTCCTTGATCCTGTTCGATGTCGCCTTCGACGCCGTGACCGTCCTGGATTTCTCGTCCCTGGAGATTGTCGTCCGCGACGTCGGTGGGCTCAGTCAGGGGTACGTTCCAAGGCTCCCTCTTTAGCTGCATCCGTACATGTGCGCACTCGCTCGGTCCCTGCCCAAGCCGCTGCCTACCGTGACCTCCAGGCGGCCGCAGCGTCTTTCGCCGTGAGGCTTCTGTTCTGCTCCCGCGTGTCTTGAGACGGGCACGCGAGAACGGAAACAACAGGGCGGCTGGCGTCCTCCCCAGCATCCCCATTTTTGGATGACCTCCCACGAGTTGCCCCGCCGGCATCGTATTTTCAACCTTCCCCTTGGGATCCCGATGGGGAGGCCTGGACCAGGCCCCTGCTCCGCCGATGTATGGAACTGTATTCTGGGTGGACATGCATAAAAGGAGGGCCGAGCGAGTGTGAAGCTGCGTGGAAGCTGCCCGCGTTCAAGCGCGTTGTTAAATACTGATACCTGTCTATAGCGACAAATCGTCAACGGCCATCGAGCAAGAAAAGATTCGACTGACGGCCGGCCTTTTCGAGGTCAATTTCTCGTGGCGGGAAATCCTAGACACGACCGCCGAAGTCTACCATGGCTTCGTCTTCTGGTCCATGCTCACGAGCTTGGGCGTCGTGATCTGGTACTTTCCGCTGTGGTACATGGGCATTTCGGGTTACGAGGCGTTGGTCATGGCCACCATCTCGCCTCTGCTTTTGTGCATCAAGCCCCTTCGATCTGTCGTGATCAACCACTTGAGGATATGTCACTTCCTCTCGCTCGCCGGTCTTGTGGCCTGGCAGGTCAAGAATCCGGCGAACCGGCTGTTTACGGTCGGCTTTGGCGTCTGGATGGCTTGTCTGTCGTGGGCCGCGACGCTCTACTCGGAAAACGTCCACGAGGTCCGCCTGGAATCCAAGGTCTTGGCTTGGACCGTGGGTCTCGTCCTGTCTTCGGCTGCCAAATTCGCTTGGTGGACGAACAATCCGATCTGGCCCATCATGCATGCGGCCAACGGCGGCAAGAACGAGATTGGCCTGGCTTTGGCGGTTCTGGCTGCCTGGCGCTTCACCCGCCGAGCACCGCTCAACACTGGGATCGGAAAAGCGGACGCGCAGGCCGGGTGGCCCATCTTGTCGGCCTTGGGCGTGGCCGGTGTGTTTTTCGGCATGCACTCGCTGCTCTCTGACAGCAGCACCATGATTTTATGGGTTTGGGAGGGCTACCCTGTGCGCGGCCCCCAGTCTGCCACTCACGGCTGGCTCACTGTGGCGGCCATGTCGCTTGGTCTCTTGACCGGTATCGCCCGGCCGAACTTGGCCAGCACATGGACCATGTATGGCATCGGATGCATGGGCGCAGCCGTGTTGACCTCTTACCCCAACTGGTTCGGCTATTACGGGGCACTGACGACCGCCTTCTATCTGATGGCCATTGCCGGTCCGATCCTGACCAACGCTGCCAAGAAGAGTCCCGCTGTCACCTTCGGGCTGGGTTTCTTTCTCTACAACTTCTTGGTGCTGTTCCACGTCTGGGTCGTAGCTTACGCGTTCGTCCCAGGCGGTCCTCTAGTCCGCGAGCACACGGACTGGGTCATGATCACCATGATGGTTCTCATCGGCGCCGGCGTCTTCAACTTATCGACACTGGCGCGGCCACGCCCGGCTGAGAACCGACAAAAGCCGGCTGCACTGTCGCAACATCGGAACTACCACACGCTGGCGTTGGTGATGATCAATATTTTCTTCCTCATCATGACCTACCTGCGCTTTCCCACCAACGACTACGTTCCATACCACGCCGACGAGAAGGTGTTGACGGCCGGAATTTGGACTATTCACTTTTCCCTAGACAACAATATGTGGTCGTCCGAGTACCGCATGCGGAATCTGCTCAAGGAGCTCGAAGTGGACGTGGTTGGGCTTCTGGAGTCGGATCTGCAGCGCATCATCATGGGCAACCGCGACACGACGCAGTTCCTAGCCGAGGACCTCGGCATGTACGCGGACTACGGCCCCGGGCCCAACAAGCACACGTGGGGTGCGGCGCTGCTCAGCAAGTTCCCGATCGTGAACTCGACGCACCACCTGCTGCCGTCGCCGGTGGGGGAGCTGGCACCGGCGATCCACGCAACCCTCGACTGCTACGGCGAGCTCGTGGACGTTTTCGTGTTCCACTCGGGGCAAGAGGAAGACCCGGTCGACCGGCGGCTGCAGACGGAGTACATGGCAGAGCTGATGGGCTCGACGTCGCGGCCGAGCATCCTCCTCAGCTACCTCGTGACCAAACCGCAGAAGACCAACTACAACACGTACGTATCGGACCAGTCGGGCATGCACGACGTCGAGCCGGGCGATTGGGACCGCTGGTGCGAGTACATTCTGTACAAGAAGCTGCAGCGCGTCGGCTATGCCCGCGTCAGCCGCTCCACCATCACCGACACGGAGCTGCAGGTCGCCAAGTTCCAGATCCCCACGACGGCCGAACAGAAGGCCCTCGTGGCCAAGCTCGACGTGCAGACGGCCCTGCGCGACTACAAGGTTCAGGAGAACGAGGTGCCCGCCGGCTGGCGCTTCCCCGCTCTTTTCCGCGGCCGCGGGGTCCGCGGACACCGTTACCACGTCTTCAACGAGCCATTGTACTACAAACCTCCGGACTGGGTGAATATGGTCGTCTGAGTGGTGATGGGGGAGAGGGGGGACTCGCATGATCTGCCTGTGTACGAAGAAGAAAAAAAGAGCAAAGAGACGGGGTGTTAACGGTGCGTTAATGTGTGATATGGATGCGGGGGGTTACGGAGTTTTCATGCCTTTACGAACGGGGAGGTAATGGTCACGACGTTGACGTCGAAGCCGACGATGGATAAGGTGGCGGAAAGAAGATATAGGGGCGGGATGCATGCTGCGTGATAGCGCGGGCCAGAGTGAACGACGGGCCCATGTCGATTCACTTTTCCTGTACATATACCTATCGGCACTCTAAGCGATGAAATGGTACTCACCACTTTCCAAACCTGTCGACTATCACAAGCACTAAGCAGTGCAATCGGCCGGCTCATGGGTTTCTCGGCAGAGACTTGGCCCCCGTCCCACGTGAGTCGAACGATGAGGCCTATTGTGAAGTGTAGCTGTGATTGCAATCGAGCAACTGCGCCTTCATTGGGGTGGGCGGTTAACTACCGTGAGCCTGCGCAAAGGCGCCCGCAGGGTTTGCCGCCAACACACACTCCACGCGCCTTTCGTTACAGCCAAGCTATATTGGCTCCAGCTTGGCCGCGCGCAACGGGCCCATGATGAGCAGCAGGTGCTTTTCAAACCGGTGCCGCCCACCATTGCTCATCGCATGCGACGCCCTTCCAGCATTCCTCGGGGAACTCGGTCGAGTGAAGATCGTGGGGTCGAGCAATGCCCTCAAAGTGCGAGGGCGACAGCAACTTCATGTCCCCGCGTGCCACCAGAGCAATTCCCATGGCGGTCTGGACGCCAGCTGGGGTATATCTTCCACCTTCAAAGCCTGCGTGTGTGTGTTACAACGGTCTCATAGATGCATCTTACACGGTCTCGGAACAGGCGTCGCGATCAAGCTATACCAAGGTTCTATGCTCGGAAATACCTGTTGCCCTAACGAGTGGTCCTCGGGTTCGCCGAGTTATTCCCTATCTTACAATTAGTCGCTTTGAAGCGCAGATGGAGAGCAAGAAGGGCGAATCCACAAACACTGAGGGGCTGCTCTCGAGTTCACGGAGATAGGTGACGACGTTTTCGTCGAATATTCCGTCCCGGAAAAGTTGGTCCGCTGACTCGACAATCCATGTTTGGCAGTCTCTCTGCCGTATCTTCTTGCCAATAGCCGCCTTTGTTCTAGGTCAGTAACATGTCTTCCCAGTAGAGAATTGTAGCCTGAGGGCCGGCCGCTCTGAAGCTGGACGAGTTGGCCGTACCTCTGCCTCCACGCTTTTCAGGCTCTTCTCCGGCACCGGCACCTTCTGCGCGGAACGCTCAAAGCCGCAGAGCGGGACGTGGTCGGGGGAGCCGGGTCCCCCGTCCCAGGTTGCTCCGACAAAGTGTTGCCCGTCGACCCATTGCAATCCGATTCGGTTCGACGGCGAGTGGCCGCTTTCCAGATTGCAGGTGCGCTCGATCTCGAACTGGAATCCACGGGCCACGTTCCCAGAGGCATGCATGAATATGCCAATGCCGGGCTGGGTGCCGGAGGATGCCCAATAGGCCCAGTGATCCCTGAAGGGGTGGCCGTTGAAGGTCAGCAGCTCCACCAGAAAGCTTCCGGAAGAAGGAGCCTCGTCAGCTACGGCGGGCGGCTGAAGGCGTGCGGCTGTGGGTTTCGTTCCGGTGGGTATCAGGGCCGCGGGTGATGGTGGTGGGGGAGGATTGGGGGGTTTGGTTGAAGCACCCATCGCGAGCTGGCAGTACAGGAGTGAGAAGGCTTTGGTTAAGGTGAGAAGACTTTGAGAGATGAACAGGGAAATTTGATGCCCCTGTACGGCGACGACACCTCTGGTCCGCTAGATCAGCTTCGGGCACGACACCTAGGAGAAATAGAGATGATAGAAGCGCAATCGCGCACCGAGGCGGCTACACCAAAAAGTGCGCTCTTATTGGATTAGGTCGTTGGCGCCCGGGTGGATAGAGCTGGGACCCGTGTTTGCTGGACGTGCAACATGGTATGCGGTGGATTGATATGGATCAACAACTAGAAACATGGGCAGCGAGGTGAACCAAGAGTATGGGCCGGCGGGCACCCTTCTACCGAGGTACACAGGGCGCGAGAATGTATTCTGATGTCTGCCACTATCCATGTTGTCGAGAGCTGGCAAGTCGGTCTTATCGACCCCTCTTTGCATTCCCGTGGTCTTGGAACTAGGCAACAGTGCCTAGGTACCTAGGTAAAGTCATCAACGCAGCCGATAGACCCCAGAGCATTGTGCTCAAAACAAAGCGGCCTGTAAGCCCAGGCACCCAGCGACCAGGGCAGCGGCACCGCGGACCAAGTTCAAGGTAGCCCAGCGGTCCACCAAGACATGCGCCGTCTCCTCGCGACGGATGCCGACCTCGTTGCACCCGCCGGAGCTCTCCACCTCGCGGGCCTTGGCGAGGAGCTTCCGGGCCACGGGGGTGAGGAAGGCGAAGCCGTAGGGCACGACGCCCAGCGCCAACGTGGCCGCAGCGGCGTAAAGACGCGCGCGGGCGGGCAGCTTCCAGGCGAGCACGACGTGGGCGAGCCCGGGAACCAGCACGGCCGCGGGGAAGACGCGCGACGCCGCCGTGTGCATGTTGCGCCACTGGCGGACCATGACGGGCGTCGGCGATTCGAGGAGGCGGGGCACCACGAAGAAGGACAGGCCGAGGTTGGCGCCGGCCGCCGTGGTGAGCACGGCGGCGGTCACAGCCTGGGTGGTGCGAAGGGAGCGGGGAATCTCATCAGCCATGCTGGCCAGATCACCCAACCGACTAGACGAGTGTGTTTGTTTGTTTGACTGTGTTGTTGACGGTGGGCAGTTTCGGTAGGATGAGGTGGCGCCGTCGTCCTTGGGGGTTTCGCTGCAAGGCAGCACGGACCACCAACTTGGGACGTTACGTACCTAGGTTTCTTGGGAAGGCGCCGTTTGACCGAAACGATCAGCCTTTGGAAGATCCATTGCTCGAGCAGCAGATACGACAGTTTCCCAGAGGGCTTTCTTTTTGGGTGTTGCTTGCTCATCCGTTTGTATGTACATCCAGTCAGCCATCCCTCCTATCAACCCCCAGGCCTGCCTGCGTAAGTTTCCGGTGGCTTCCCCATACTCCCTGGAAACTCCTCCTCCTCCTCCTCCTTCTCCTCGACTCAAAACCTCCGACAAAGCGTGTTGCTTTGCCTCAACACTTGAACAGCCAGAAATATGTTGCCCTCGGTCTTGGACAATACTTACCACAGGTACAAGAAGGACACCAATTCGGTAGCAGAATGGCTTGCATCGACGGCCCAGTCGCTTGGCTTCGCTGCTGACCTTCTTCAAAACACGAATGGCAAGAAGGCAGCCACCGCTTCTGGAGGCGGTCGGCCCAAGGGCAAAAATCGCGCCAAGGCAAAAAAGCAGAGCGCTGCTGCAAAACCCCCGGCTCCATCCTCCAGCACCGCCCCCAAGTACCTCATCAAGATCGCCGACTTCATCCCCTTGGCCGAGTTCGTTGCCGCCAGATCGCACAAGGTCCCTGACAGCTTCAGAGCTACCATTGACCGCGTTATCACCGCTCGCTCTGGCTTTGGTGCCGAACTTGCCGAACTCGGCAAGGCCATTGACGAAAAGAAAGACGCCAGCCACCGGTACTTCGTCGGAGGTAAGCATAACACCAGCAACCGGGAGTCGCCGTTTTGATAGTCCTGCTGGTGGACCAGATCGCTTTTTGCCAAGGGTAATTTGTTGTGCACAATACGGCGCTGCAGTACAAGATAGTAGGGGCCTTGGTGCTTTGGCGTCTCATACTCCCTAGACGGAGCACCGGCAGCACTGACAGCAGCAATGACACCAAACAAGAATACCCTTGGCCGAAAACGGTCTCAGTCACCACGGGACCTATCAAAACAGCGACTCCCTTAGGAACCCCGGCACTTCTATTTTGCCGTACTGATCAGACCACCTAGTTCTGGAACAGGTCCGTGACGTTCTACGGCCTTTCATGAGTCCTCGAGACCAAGACACCGCGAGCGCAGATGAGCTGGCCAACCGCTTCGCTGGTCTCGCCGTCTACGAGCCGTCCAAGGAATTCCTAGATGCTCCTGATATCGCGAGACCTGTCAAGGTAGAAAACGACAACGCCACGTACGAGGCCGAGGTTCCATCCACTCTGGAAGACGCTTTCTTCGCTCTCACTGCCATTATCAACGACGTGAACAAGGTTCGCTCTCACATCCAGTGGATCTGGTCCAATTACAGCATTGGCATGTTCGACGTTGCTGCCGCCGCCATTGCCACCAATACCGCCATTGATCTCGTGAGAAACATGACTGAGGAGGTCATGCCGTTGCTTTTGCAACACGGAGGCCTGGGCAGCATGCTGATGAATTTCCATCTCGCCCAATGTCTCGCCAAGGGCTGGACGATAAAGGACATCACCACGCAAACCCCGGGCAGTTTCAACGACAATTTGAACTACCAAACTTACGACATCTTGGACGACACGTATCTGGGGCCCTACCGTATGATAGAGAGTTTTCTCCGTATCCTGCAACCGCAAAACGTACCTCTGTGCAGGCAAGATATGTTCGGAACTTACGACCCCGGAATTGACCGGTCACGACTGAGCGGTCCGCAAAAGAACGCACAAGATCGCGCTCTCCTGATGCCCTTCTTCACCGAACTAGTCACCGTCATCCGCGGTGTTCCCACCTTCACGGTCAAGGATGAGTTCCTCCGTGGCATGGAGGAGGCGATGAAGACGCAAAACATCACCTTTGGCCTGATATTCGCTGCTCAGGTATTCCTGGATGTCACCTACGAGCTGGGAGAAGACATCGAGCGCCCTTTCCGAACATTGATGACTCAGTCCACCGTCATGAGCCATGACATAGGGGCCCATTTTGATTTCCACACTTTCAAGCTTCCGAACTGGGCGCCCACAAATGACCTGTTCATGCGGCAACTGAAACAGAACATCGAGTGGCTTGGCAAAGATCCCTCCGGTCGGGTCCAAGAGCGCATGTACCGGAAGATGGGGAGATCTCCTCCCGAGGAAGGCCACCGCATCTTCCGCATGTCACCCGTGATCAGCGGCCTGACACTTTACAATTTCCGGCTACGCTACCGCGAGGCTGGTCTCTCCGTGGCCGACAACCTGGGCTCAATCCAGTACTGTCAGCATTTGTACAACGCGCTCCAGCAAGAAAAGTTGGTTGACTGTCGCTGGGCAGATATGGATGCGATGTATACCCTTCTGGGTGATGACAGCTTCTACGTCGGAGGTAAGAAGCCCGCTGACTATGCAGACTACTTCATGAAGTTTTGCCTGCAAATGGGCACCTCGGCTGCGGCCATGACAGGGAAAGGGCGCAAAAACACTCCCATGGCGTCCAAGGCCGGGCCACGCGGCCTGAAACGGGGTGCGCCTGTTTTGTCCATGTTCGAGGACCGCTACGTCAACAACACGGGCCAGGTTGACCTGACGCCAGAGCATGTAGACCAGATCGTGGAGATGAGTCTCTGGCAGCAAGAGGAAGCCGAAGGTGGCGGCTTCCAGATGGGCCAGATTGATGATCCCTCCAAACTCCAGGAGAAGAAAAAACAACAAACGAGGGGTGCGTCAAAGAAGGCGACCGAGGGCGCAAAACTAAGGATCGAGGAATTGGTAAAATCGCTCACGTTTTCCCTGCATGCCGAGACACTGGAGTTTGCATTCCCCTACCTGACTTTCCACCGACAGTGTTGGCGACTCCTGCGGGCGGTCAAAGAAAAGTGCGACGGCCTTCTCCGCCAGGTCTACACGCCGGCCTATATCGAGCGGGAGAACCAGCTCCCCTGGGTGGTGGGTTGGATTTCATGTCGGCCAGCGGAAAGGATGGAGTCTCGGACCGACGGTTGCTCCAGATGGCTGCCGGGGCATTCCGTAGCTTCGTCGAAGAGGGTGCCAGCAGTTTTGTGATCGACAAGGTGCTGGGTGAAAAGTTTGACATGCCGGTTGAATTCGAGGACTAGATCTGAGGGGACATTGGGGTATCAAGAGAGCGTCCCTGCCGCCCACCGCCGCTGCTATTGGACCTCACAATGATTGTGGCGTACCGCCTTGGGAAAACAAAAATGGTGTCAGAAATTTGATTGGGGGAGGAAGTCTGTAACAACTGCGGTATGTCATGGAAACAAGTAATTGTGCTGGTTTTCGAGCCACATTGACCATCACCAACCAGAAGGGCCTAATAGCTAGCTATCCGCTGTCAGAGGTGTCACTCCTGGTGTTTCCTTAATCAAGTGTTCCAAAACTCAGGTACCCGTTCCTTCGGTGCTTTATTCAATGTTGCTTTGTTATCTTCCAGGAAGTAATTGAGTGATTGTACTTTAGTTTGTACATACTCGAGTCCCGAAGACGGCCTAAGTATTCTATCTAACCTGGTGACAAAAAAAAGAATTTCATCTACGAGGGACGGTGTTTCCAAAGACATGGATTCGGGAGCAAATATACGATCGTATCAGAATATTTCCAAGGCGTTTATCATCCCTCACGGGATGACTACCCGCTAGTCGAACAACCATACCTCAGCAACCGGGTTCCCCGCTACGGCAGGTCACTGCATAGATATTTGAAAGGCATGACGTGAGAGTGGCTCACTTTCCCATATGGCCGGAGATAAACAGAGCCAATCAAGGAATGGGATCAGGCAGGACGGTGGCACTGGAGGTGTTGGGCACACGTGGAATTCCCGAGAACCACATTTTTGTTCTAGAAGCCACATGGGAATGCCGAAAAAGCACAGCCCCTGGGCGTCGCGAACAGGGGGCGCCAGAAGGTGGCCGACGAGCCCCTCCTATTGGGCCGCTCCATGTCTCCATCGTGGCAGCCATTGGGAGGCAGCCCCTCGTCCTACGACTGGGCTCGACTGGGGAAGACGGGCCCCACTAAGGTGATGATGTGGCAAACAGGCCTCGCATGCACGACGGCGAGGCCGCACGGCTCGGAGGCCGCAGATTCCCGCGTTGGGCTTAACCCAGGCACGCTGGACCCCGTCTATGGCGAACGACTGCAGGACTGTCCCATGGTCCGGGTACCCAAGCCCACCGCGGCGATGGAGAGAGAGCCAGGCGAGCCAGGTTCCAATTCCCGCCTTGCCCACGGATGGGGGGACGGGGCGCGACTGGGGTGGCGACCCAATCGTCTCTGCACCCCCCTGAGCGCTTTGCCCCTTCTGCGATGTGATACTATGGGCCGCGTACCGAACAAGCTCGCCAAGCGAGAAGCCTAACCCCTTTTCGAATTGATTATAATATCGAACCGGACTCTTAATAAACCATGGACCGCAGAGCCATTGCGGACTGCGTTAATTACTACTTGCTTACTTTATTTACAACATACATCTAATACTCACCCCAACCAGAGCTCCTCCAACCAACCACCCGACGACAAAGACCATCGTCGTATCCACAATCCACACACACACAGTCTACAGTCCACATCCGGGTAGCGCCATGGCCGACAACCGCTTCACCATCTTCACCGAGTTCCCCAACGAGATCCAAGAAATGATATGGGACCACGCCATCGACCAGCACACCGAGGACCGCCTCATCCTCTTCCGGTCGGACTGGAGAATCGACGACTGGGCCATTCTGGCGACGCGGGGCCTGTGTTCCCCGCTCCTCGCGGCCTGCAAGACGTCGCGCGAGCGCATGAAGATGCGGCTGCCCGTCGCCGTGCCGCTCTCGGCCTACTACACGGACCTGGGCGACGAGGTGCCGCTGCCGCCCGACTCGCGCTGCGTCGTCTACACCAACCCGCGGACCGACATCATGGTCGTCGGCTACGGCCTGCACGAGTTCCGCCGCGAGCGCATGTGCGTGGGCGCCGTCGACCTCTGCCAGCTCAAGAAAACCTGGCGCCACTTCCTGGCCGTCGGGCCCTCGGGCTCCTCGAACCCCAAGTCCAAGTCCGACTGGATGGCCTTTGGCTTCACCAACATCCAGACCTGCCGGAGCTTCATCCCCACCACCGCCGGCTACCGCCCGACCATGTGGACCCGGAATTTCGAGTTCTACTCGGGGCCCGAGTTCCTCGACGAGTTTGAGGATTGCATAGATTCCGATTTTGAATAGGGGACGGTGCGCTGCCCGTGGTTCGAGGCAAGGGGTTCTCGGTTGTTTTCCCAGGAAAAGTGGTTCGTCTCAACGAAGACAAAAGGCGCCGGCGCAACAAAAGGTGGCAAATGGGGTTCATAGGAGTTGCCTGGTTTAGGCTGCGAATTCTAGAAACGGAGGGTAATCAGTAATCCCAAGGTGTTCGGCATAGAATAGAATAATTAGAACAAGACAAGACAAGCATGCAATCAAAGAGATTGACTGACAGCTCGGAGACATTGATAAACAATGCATGCTATTCGAACAAAGGGGGGACTTTAACCCACGTCAAAAAAACAATTGCAAAGCAGTCAATAAAGCCGCTGCGGTGCACCCACAAGGGCTTCCAAACGGCAGACCAATTCTTCTCCAAACGGGCAGCCTCCGAACAATGCTGCTCCCGCGACGGAGGGGGCACGCCATGGAAGCCTGGGTACAAACGACATGTCTTGAGCCGGGGTTCCGCCATCGTCATATAAGAAGCGACGCCCAGCTCGTGAAGCCGTCGGCCATGACTCCCACCAGGGCCACACGCCAAGCCAACTCACCATGACGCACCGCGACGCTCGCCCGGACAGCGCGACGCTGGGCTTGACACTGCGCGGCGCGTACGTGCTACCGCAAGCCCGCCCCGGCATGGGCGAGAACGAGGGGCGCCGCGGCAGTCGGCACCGGCACCACCACCATCACCACCACCACCACCACCAACCTCCACACCAAAACCACAACGGCGACCATCACCACCTTCCCCGTCCCCGTCGCCGGCCGCACCAAGCCAGACCCGCCGCCGCGTCGGAGGACAACAGCAGCAGCAGCAGCAGCAGCGGCAGCGGCAGGAACCACGCAACCAGCAAGCAAACCCTGATGGCCTACCTGAACCGTCCGCTGCCGCCGCCGCCGCCGCCGCCGGCCCGCACCGCCTACGCGGCCCCGCGCCCGGCGCCCCCGCGCCCCGCCGCGCCGCCGCACCACCCGTGGGCGGCGGCGCCGCCGTTCGAGAACCCGCGCGCCGCGCCGCCGAGACCGCCGGGGCGCCCCCGCCACTTCCACTTCGCCGCGCCGGGAGGAAAAGGAGAAGAAGTGGAAGCACCACCACCACGACAACAACAACAACAGCCATCACCACCCTTCCGCGGCCGCCCGCGGGGACTGCGCCGCCGCCCGTCGCCGCCCCGCGCCATGACGCACTCGCGCTCCGCGCCCGTGTCGCCCGGCGTCGGCAGCCAGTGGAGCGACGACAGCTCGGACGAGGAGACGCGGAAGCCACCGCAGAAGCAGCAGCAGCAGCAGCAGCAGCAAAAACACCGCCACGGTGGTGGTGGTGGTGGTAGCGGTGGTGAGCGCACCGTCCGCCGCGCCGTCCGCCGCGCCTCCGAGTCCATGGCCGGCGCCGTCCGCCGCGTGGGCAGTTTCGCCAGCCGCGCCTCCAGCCGCTCGCGGTCGCGCCGGGGCTCCGGTTCCTCCTCGTCCCCTTCGTCGTCCGCCGGCGCGTCGGCGCACTACTATCACCACCACGAACACCACCACCGTCACGGCTCCGCGGCCGACCGCACGCGGAATCTGCTCTCGGCCGTGCGCGATCGCATCAACGGCGGGGCCAGGTCTTCTCCTCGCTGAGTCCCCCCCCTCTACTAAGGGGCGATCACCTGGGGTTGTGGAAGGGGGGCCCGGGGGACAGAGGGAAGGGGGACCAAGCAGAAATCTGGGTAAGGAGACTAGTGGTTTCTGCAGCGGCGTTATCGTTACCGTCAATTCATTGTTTTTTCACAGCCTCAGTCGTCGGCATACCGTGGTTTCTTGTTTCTGTGGTCCCGTCTTCCATTTCGCCTTCGGAGTCTGATACGTGTGAAAGGCTGTGTTACAGCTCCATTCACCCCTAGATACATACCTTGGCAAATCGCAAAAGTCTTTCCGTAAGGAGGTGGAATTCTCGCCTGGGAGGTCTGCTGGCAAGTATTATAGCTTCTTCAATATTTTCGACGACCACATGGCCGCAGTGTTGTCGGCGATCTCGTGCACCCCGCCGGGGGCTGGTGGGATACTGGACCGGCACTGTTCGAACCGGTGTATAGTCAGAAAAGATAGTGCAACACGCGTGGTTCCATTTAGCTGTTTATTGCCGTGCGAGGCTCCTGCCATGGGATCATAGGTATATAGGTAGATGTGTGGGATCATTACATCTCATCTGGTAGCGTATCAGGCACTATAGCATTAACTAAGCCCGGGATCTAAAGTATACATGTAAGTACATACTCTATTTTCAATTTTCGTTCCGGGGCCTGTGCAGCGGATGCAGGGGAACCGCGATCCCTGCGCCGGATGTGACGGTCGCCATCCTCTGCAGGGCGGTCGTCAATTTGCATCCCTTCCGAGCAGCTGAAGTTAAGTAGGTTGTGGATATATACTTATTTGGGTGAGCCTTCCAATAACAACTTGAGTAGAAGTAATTTAGCCTCCACTTGGATCCTTACATATTCTTCGTTTTGGTTTACATGTTTGCGGGTATTAATTACTATATTAGGAAACTTTGTAGTAAACTGGTGTCTAGGCAAGCATTAGTGTGTGGTTTACCGTTGCCAAGCCCGCAAGAAACGAAGACCACTATTCTCCAAGCCAGTAGAAAAGGATACATCCATTGAAGGCGTATTAATTTTATAAAAGTCGAAATGGACCACATGCACAGTTTGGTGCCATGGATTCAAAGCCAGATTATTCATGAATTTTTGATTTGGCACACTTTTCCTTGATGAAGGAAGACGAACTTTGATGGTATCCTTTTGCGGTATGTTTGTCACACGTCGTTTTACTCATTTTATATCCCATGGACCTCTTTTTCAAACAGAGCGGGATATTCGGGCAACGCCCATTTTTGGGATTCGGTCTCCCAGCCGCCCAGCTGGTCCAACTTGAGCGAGCTCGCGGTGCTCAGAAGGGTGTGGAGCAGCCAGATGCCCGCGGACGAGCGCGGGAGGAGCATGCGATGGGCCAGACCGGCGGCGAGGCCGGTGGAGCTGCCAAAGACGGGGCGCAGGGCCTCCTCGTAGGCGCGGGCGCCCTCGACGACGGCGGCGGTGGGCGGGGCGGCGCCGGGGCGGGCGAGGCGCGTGGCGATCTCGCCGGCCAGCACGTAGGCGCCGAGCAGGCCGCGGGTGGTGCCGAAGCCGTCGGCGGTGCGGGCGTGGGCGGCGTCGCCGAGGAGCACGACGCGGCCGCGCGCCCAGCCGCCGGCCGGCAGCTCCACGGCCTCGAGGGGCGTGGCGTAGAGGTCGTCGGCCTCGGGCGCGCGCTCGAGCGCGTCGACGAAGCGCTCGCACTCCCAGCCGCCGCCGCGGAACAGCGCCGCGTAGGCCGCCTTGAGCTGCGCCGGGTCGCCCGCCGCCAGCGCCGCGTCCAGCGCCGCGTCCCGCCCCCGCACCATCATGTACACGCGCGTCACGTCGTCGCGGTCCTTGCGCGTCCCGAGCATGCGCGCCAGCCGCGCCCCGGGGAGGTGGCACAGGGTGCCCCGGCGCGAGTCGTGCGCCGCCGCCGGCACGCTGTAGAAGCCGATGTAGCCGCCGAGGCGGCGGCGGGCGTCGGCCTGGCCCTCGGCCGCCCGCAGGAGCCGGCGCGTCCGCGACCCCGTGCCCTCGGCGCCGACGACGAGGTCGAAGGCCTCGCGGCGGCCGTCGCCGAAGCGGACGTGGACGCGGCCGGCCGGGTCGCCCGCGTCGTCCTGCGTGAAGCTGTCGACGGTGGTGCTGAAGAGGCGGCGCACGCGGGGGTGGTCCGCCGTCAGCTCGTGGAGGATGCGCACGAGGTCGCCGCGCATGATCTCGAACTCGGACGACAACCTCTGGCGGCCGGTGCCGCTCTCGAAGGCCGGGAAGAAGGCCCGCGTCCGCCCGCGCTGGTCGACGAACTGCATCCCCGGCTCGCGCACCCGCGCCGCCCGCACCGAGGCCTCGATCCCCATCCGCCGCATCAGGGGTACCCCCTGCGCCCGGAGGTCGACTTGCTGCCCCGTGGCCCGTATGTCCGCGGACCGCTCGGCGAGGGTGATGTTGGCGCCGATGCGCGCCAGCCAATGGGCGAGGGCCGGGCCCGCCACGCCCCCGCCGACGATGAGAACCTTGAGTGGAGGCGGCGCCATGGTTGGGCCGGGATAGCTTGCGAAGTGGTGTGATGATTGATGCCCTGATGGGGGCTATGATTTATACAGGGGTGATGGGCGCACAATAATTACTACGGGAACTTCTCTATACCAGCCATTCTGCTTGATCCCCGGGGCACGCCAAGAGCCTCCTTTATATCTGGTGAGGGCACCTTGGCCAAAATGCCGAGTCCGAATTGTCCGTTTCGGGGTTTCCAACCGTCCGCGCTGATTGCTTACTGTTCAGCCGGGGCCGTCTCTGAGCACTCGGGTTCGCGCAAAACGCCGTGGGCTGCTGCGCCGTACGCTACACCACTAGTTTTTAGTCTGAGTCGCCGGTCTAACTTGATACAGCCAAGCATACCGGCCACAAGTGTCGGACACAAAGCACCTCTACATTATACAATTTGTGAATGGGCCCTTGCTCACATTTATGCTGTGCTCGCTTTCTTTCATTCCGCCTGGTGGTCTGGCCCAGGGGCACTGGGTCTTTGCCCTGGGGCTTGCAGAGCGTGTGTGGGGGGCCCCCGATGACCTGCAGCTTTCCACCTCCCGTTGCAGCCCTGTGCTAGTGCTTCTGCTAGACGGCAATACGGACTGCGTATGCAGTGAGGCCCGGCTCTGAATTCGCTTAGAAAAGCGGGCCATCTGCTGAGAAGCGCACGTGGGAAAGGTAAGTGCTTTACATAGGGTTGAGTGAAGAATGAAGCCAGAATGACTAAGGGATGATGCCATCGACACAATATGAGGGGGGGGAACGTCGGCCCAACCACCCAGGGCACGGCAAAAACGGCGTTGATGCCCAAACATCCTCGCCCATGGGAGATTCCGAGATCTCGATGCCGGTCTATCCAGCTCGGCAGGTGGGAGTGGTGGAAAAGCAGGGCCGGAAACCCCCAACCTCGGCGCCCTCGGCCAGGACAGGGACGGCGACGAAGGCAGGGGTCGACGGGCCAGACCGATGGTGTGACGATCGATCAAGGCACACAGCGAAGAGGCCTGTTCTCGGATGGGGACTCTAGCCCGAAAACGGTGCGCGATTACCATGGGCCGAAGTCAGGAGACTTGGGATCGCGAACCCGAGATAGGCGAGGGATACGGGGCCGCGAGGGTCCCAAGTCTGGCCGAGCGTCCCCTCCCTCGGAAGAGTGGGAACGATTCTCATTCGAGCCCGCCGAGTGGGCGCCGAGTCTTTATACTTAAGTACACGGGCGACCGGCGGCTCGGCTGGCGCCCGTGCTGGGCTCGGCTCTCATTTCGTGGGCCTCACGATCCCAACTATCCTGCCCGCCGTCCGGGGAACGAGGCTCAACGGCCGCCATCGGCAGCAACCGGTTTTAGGACGGCCGCTTGCGACGGCCGATTTCAGGCACACTCAGCCCAACGGCCAGGCCCTGGCCCGTGGGTGGCCCGGATGTGACGTACAGGAGGCAGTGACAGCCCTGTGCGTCGTGATGCTTCACTGGGAGTTCCCTGCCAGAACCAACTAGTCGGCTCCACCCGGCAGCCTCACCCAGCCAGCCACCAATTTCACGACTCTTGTACAAATATATGTCTAAAATCTGACCAGTGGAGGAGAGAGAAGAAGAGAGAAGAAGAAAAAAAAACGTGGTATCGACAAGCATTACGACTTGGTGTTTGAAACTATCGTCCTTAGCCCGTTTTCGTCTCCATTGGCCGTGTGCTCATTGGTCCCTTGTATAACCCCCTCTTCACTTCTAAATACCCTCTTGCAACTCCCAGTCAGCTTCCCGGAGTTTGCTGCCTGCATAGGACTGCAGATTAAAGCCACCGTGCAACCCCTCGGTCGTCCTCACTCGCACTCGTTGCATTAATTCTGATATTGCCTTTCCATACCTGTTCTCCTCTTGGGCCCCCTGCCTCCCTCCCGCTCCTCCCCTCCCTTATCGCTTGCTCTTCGAAGCGCTCCTGCATACCACCAGCCGTCCGGATGCATATGCCCAGGATCCCTTTCTCCCGCAAGGCCCGTCGGGCGGCTCGGGAGAGGCGGCAGCGCGAGCTCGAGTTCTACGAGGTGGCCGAGGAAGCCACCCGGCACGACATCATGGCGCGGACCAAGGGGGGCGAGTGCTGCGCGGCGTGCGGCGGCCACGGCGGCGGCTGGTTCTCGCGGCTGGGCAGCAGCTTCGCGGGCCTTAACCTCGGCGGCTTCAGCTTCAGCCTGCCGAGCTTCAGCTTCAGCGGCCTGTTCCGGCTCAACCTCAACCTGTTCGCGGGCTGGACGGCGGGCCTGACGGCGGGCCTCGCGAACCTGCGGGCGCGCATGGGCGCCCTCTTCCCGGCCTCGGCGGCGGGCCTGCTGGGCCGCTTCGCCATGGTGCGCTCGTCGCTGCGGGCCAAGAAGCAGGGCATGTGGTGGAACGTCGGCGACCGCATCGCCCGCGCCGGCAACAAGACGGCCCAGAAGACGGCCCGCATCGGCGACCGCGCCAAGAACCACGCCCGCGCCAAGAGCCAGGCCGACGACGGCTCCTGGGGCCCCGAGCTCATCAGCTGGATCCGCGGCGGCAGCGTCTACGAGGAGCCCGGCCTCAACAAGCTCGACTGATGATGGCGACTCCGGTTCCCCGAGAGAGAGAGAGAGAGAGACTCTTGGGGACCCTATCCCTCATCATCCCTTTACCCCCCCATGCATGCTTCCTTACCACCAATCAACATACAAGCGGGCGTTCTTTCACACATTCACACACTGCATCCCCCCGGCGAAAAAATTGGCGCCCGTTCCTCTATTAGATCACCAAGGACGGTGATGGATGTATTATGACGAAGGCGATGTATTATCTGGACGGCGTTATTTTTGTCAAGGCCCTGGAAGGGCCTCCCAAGATTGCACAACTTTCTTGTACAACAAGCAGGGGTACCGGCGCTACTGCTGCTTCTTTCCCACTTATTATTTTAAGTAGCTTTTGCCTGGGCTGTATTTTTAGAGAGCGAGCCTCTTTCTTTTTTTCCTACCAGGCACTGGCGGGTCGGCTTGAGCTCGGGCGTCTTTTTCGGGCGTTCCTGGCAGCCCATCAGAAATTCGATACTGTTCCCACCATAACCTGGAGAAGGACCGACTGCGCCCTCTTGTGCAAGAGGGATAAAACGCCCCACATGCCTTTGTTATCCGTCTTGGGAGAACTGTACAATAGATGTATGCAACTTTCCTCTTTTTTCTTCAACACTGTATCGCGAGCCGCGAGACACGGACAGGATTGTAGGTGCTGTGGCCAGGTAGTGGCGGTGGTAGCTATTGAGGACACAGGCATGGGAAGTATGTAGGTTACCAAAGTTGTTAAACAGCTCAGCTTTGACAGCCTCTATGCCAAAGCCAAATGTATTGCTGTTGGCTCCTTCGCGTCGTTAGGCGCCCTCCTACACTTCGGAGAATATCGGTCGCTTACTTCCATGCAACATTATGCTCCATGCATGCATGCATTGTGCAGCATTGCTGGCGACTCCCATTCCAAGTCATGAGTGCCCCCCTCCCAGTCAGTCTCTAGCACCCGCGTGGCAGTTCTGTCCGACCCGCGGATGACGGCACTGAGGAAGTGGGCGATTCCCATTAGTTTGGAGCCCCCCCTTCACCCCCCCCACTGGTGAACGGAAAGCGGAATAGTGAGGTATGTCGGCCGGGCCTGAACCGCCCACACTGGGACGCCATCAGCGGAAAACGACCAAATTTCCCAGCCTCGTCTATCATCCCCAGCCCGGACTCCTCCTTGTCGCTCGCTGCTTTCGCCGTGCTGCAATCGCCCACTGACGTCAGCGTCATCGCCAGCCTGGCCTCGCGTCCTGGGCGCGGGCGCCCGAACAATGGAGGCTCGTCCGTGCTCGACGCCTGACAGCTGTCTCTGTTCCCTCTCAGCACCCAGGCGAAGCCAAAACAGCCCTGCGCTACGCTCGCGCGTGGGTACGAGCGCCCGCCCTTCATAAAGTCGCCAGGCCACCCATCGTCCTTGCCCGTCATCGTAGCAGCCTCGATCTGGCCTGCACGCTTGCGAACGAGGCATACAACGGAACAGGAACAAAGAAGGGTGACACGCCGGCTCGGTACCCGCATTCCTAGGTACGTCATCTGCATCGATCCGTTTGTTCTTCGGCTACTGGCAGTCGATTCGATTAGCTCATGAACCCGTGATCAGAATCGTGGACACAGACAGCGGGCCCTTCAAACCAACAGGGCTATGTACCCAGGCTCGCGCCTGACAGCAGAAACGCCCATTCTCGTCTTTTAGCCCAGTACCATCCTAACAGAAGTAGGCCCATACTATCTGCCCTCATTGAGGATCCGCTGTTAGGCTTGTACGTGGGTCTTGGCCAAGAATGGGTGTTTTCGTTGTCACCCCCGGTGTCAGGCACGTGGCCCGCCATTGGCCCCGGTCACGCCCCCGCAAATACCAGGGTTTTGACTCTGGGGGTCGTATTTTCCCCAGGTAGGTGGTCGACATGATCAACGCAGACCGACGGAAAACTCACCGACGGGAAGCTCACCGACATCGCAAGAAATGATGGCTCCCCTATATTGGACAGGCATGCTTTTGTGTGCAGCC
Organism: Nigrospora osmanthi; assembly: GCA_029489945.1. Lineage (NCBI taxonomy): Eukaryota > Fungi > Ascomycota > Sordariomycetes > Amphisphaeriales > Apiosporaceae > Nigrospora > Nigrospora osmanthi. The sequence continues at coordinate 668,813 of CP120503.1, read as the reverse complement.
GCTGCTCGGCAGGCCGCGACTTGCACGAAAGCGCGAGTTTTGTGACTACTTACCTACATAGGTAGTCCATCCATACTAACCCCGTCTTCCCCCTCTTCCCCCTCTTTGCGCCCATGCAAGCCCACAAAACCGGCCTGTCAGCGCCTGCAACCCCACCAAGTTCCTGGGGGCACCCCGATGAAGCAATCCGCAGAGACGCATTGGACTCGGACGATGACGGATCAAGCCTGCGATGGAGGCCCTTCGGACTCGGATAGCTCAGCAAGTCCCCGGCTCACGACAAAAGCGCGGAGCGAGGTCCGGTGAACGGTGCTCTATAAGTACATGTACTTATCAAGGTGAGTTGCCTGTCCCGACTCGAGGGGCATCTCTTGTTGCAGCAGTAGCAGCCATTAACTCGCCCGTCATGAGAATGCTTCAGGCTCTCCACACGGGGGCACTCCTGGCCCAGAGTGTCCTGGGTGCCGCCAACCACCCATCTGCTCGGGCCAACACCAGCAACCTTGGACCCTCTCTGGACCGTTGGCCGAGTGGCCTTCACCTCGCCGTCGACTACTACCCGTCACATTGGCCCGAGTCCATGTGGGAGGCCGACCTGGCCCGCATGCGAGATGCCAACATCTCGTACGTACGCGTCAACGAGTTCGACTGGACCATCCTTGAACCCTCCGAGGGCGAGTACGACTTCACGCTGCTTGACAAGTCCGTCGACCTCATTGGGAAATATGGCATGAAGGCCATCATCGGCACGCCGACGGCGACGCCGCCCAATTGGGTCATGGAGAAGTACGACGTTGACTTTGTGGACGTAACCAACACCACGCTGCAGTTTGGATCTCGCCGCCACTACAGCTTCTCATCCTTCGACTACCGCCGCCTCAGCCAGGGCATCACGACCAAGCTGGCCCAGCGCTACGGCAACAACTCGCACGTCGTCGCCTGGCAGCTGGACAACGAGTTCGGCTGCCACACGACCACGGTCAGCTATGACCAAAGTGCCGTCAAACGGTTCCGCACCTGGCTCGAGAAGAAGTACGGCACCATTGAGAACATGAACACGCTACAGGGCCGCGTATTCTGGTCCTCGCAGTACGTCAGCTTCGAAACGGTACAGCCGCCGCACCTTGAGGTGTACACCACCAACGAAGCCCACACGCTGGATTGGTACACCTTCAGCTCCGACATGGTCGCAGAGTTCGCCAAGGAGCAGACAGACATCCTGCGCAAGTATGCGCCCACACACGCCGTCACGCACAACTTCATGGTGCTCTTCACCGAGTTCGATCACTACAAGTTTGCGCGCGAGGTCGGCCTCGACTTCGCTACTTTCGATCAATACGCCCTGGCCGGGCCTTTCGCCTTCAGCTGGATGTCCGAGGACGAGGTGGCCGACAGCCTGCGACAGGGCCTGCCCGACCTCCAGGCCTTGAACGACGCCCTGTACCGGAGCGTCGCCGGGGCCGCCTACGGCAAGAACTCGGGACCTTTTGGCGTCATGGAAATGGAGCCCGGCGTGCTCAACTGGAACCAATACCGCGTCTCGCCATTGGAGGGGATGGTTCGACTCTGGACGCACGAGCTCTTCGCCGCAGGAGGCGACCTGGTCAACTACTTTCGCTGGCGCCAGGCACCTTTTGCGCAGGAGCAGACGCTCTCTGCCCTCTTCACCGCCGACAACGTCGAGGACCAGGGCTTCTTGGAGACGCAGGCTTTCGCCAACGAAGAGCTGCCCCTCCTCCGGGCCGACGTGAACGGCACCGCGCCGCAGGCTGAAGTGGCGCTGGTTTTCGACTACACATCCCACTGGGTGTGGACCATCGAGCCGTACAGCGGCAACTGGGACCCCAAGGCGGCCACGTACCAGAACGTGGCGCTGAAGTACACGGACCTCGTGTACGGCTTCTACTCGGCCCTGCGCCGCCTCGGTCTCTCCGTCGACATCATCGACCCCCACCAGGCGCTCGACGGCTACGCCATGGTCGTGGTCCCGAGCCTGCCCATCATCCCGGACGCCTTCGACGCCGCGCTTGCCGCGTACGCGGGCCCCGTGGTCTTTGGCCCGCACACGGGATCCAAGGACGCCAATTTTGCGACGGTCCCGGGGCTCAACCCGGGCAATGGCACGCTGGGCCGCCGCCTGCCGATGCGCGTGTCGCGCGTCGAGACGCCGCCCGCCTACGCGCGCAGCGGCGTGGCGTACGAGGGTACGCACTACAACATCACGGCCCGCGAAGAGTGGATCGCGTGCGCGCGCGGCGACGACGCCACCAGCAACGTGACGGTCACGTACACGTCGCGCCACCGGCCCGGGAAGCCCGCCGCCTGCGCGCGCGACGGCCTGCACTACCTGGCCTTCAACCCGCCGGCCGACCTGCTCGTCGCCTACCTGGGCGACGTGGCGGCGGGCGCCGGCGTCCGCGACGTCACCGGCCGCCCCGTCGACAAGGCCCGCGACCTCGGCGCCAGCCTCCGTCTGCTGCGCCGCGGCCGCTTGCTCTGGGCCTTCAACTACGGCCCTGAGCCGGTAGCGGCCCCCGCGGTGGAGGGTGAGAGGATAATCGGCGAAGCCGGCGACATCCCGGCCGCCGGCGTCGTGGTCTGGCGGTTGTCGTGATCTGTATCCGTCGGCCATATGCGACGATGAAGACGAGTGGAGGTTTTCCCAGCAGTATGCACGGTACCATCGGCGCTGCAGGGAATCCCTCTGACAGCGCCAAGGCGAGAAAACCCGGGAGACTTTGGCAGCGGAAAGTACGAAGTAGCGGATAGCAGCGCAAACGATACCCAAACAAGGGGGAACTAAAATGCAGGCTGGGATGGACGACAGCCTGAGGGAGCCTCTAATAGGTGCATGAACGCGCCTTGTCTTCGTCGTTACTTCCTATGTACTAGAGTGGTAAGATAGTAATAGCAGGGAGACGAATCAATCAAGGCAATCCCCAAAGCACCCCAGCATGTGCCGGCAAGTAAGCTAGGGTGGGACACGGAAGACGGCTTGTGCCTCGTTGATGCGAGGTAGTTAAGTCGTTCTGCAGGTGAATCACAGACTGGGAGGGCTTATCTACAAGGGCTCAGCTTGGACCTCTCCAGGATCCAATACAAATGACATTCTCGTGGCCTACCTGAGTAGGCGACACCCAGTCTGAACTTTCTGCCCTGTTTGACTTAATAGAATTCTCGATAAAAGCTCAGCTTTCAACAAGCAAGGTCGATTGGTGTAGCGGTTATCACGTGTGCTTCACAGTAGTGTTCGCACAAGGCCGCCGGTTCGATCCCGGCATCGATCATCTTTTGCAGTTTTTACCAGTCAGCCCCTGCATCGTGGACTTTCTTTGGTCTTTTTTTTCTTGCGAGTTTCTTCTCTCTATGTCTTTACTAAATGCAATCTCTATTTTGCCGTGGTGTCCTCTTTTAGTACGACGGGCTACGAAATAGCCATGCTCGTCTGCGTTCCAGCAAAAGAGATGGTGGTTCAGTCCGGCCTTGTTTCTACAGGAATCGCACGGCCTCCTCGCTTACTGGGGACTCTGCTCAGTTATGGGCGCTTCTGCCTCGGCCCCTTGTAGGCCCCCCGAACCGGGATGATGCGGCTGGGTAAGGTAAGTAAGAGGTAAGTATACGGCCTGCTGAACTAGTAATTTCCCTGGGGACTTCCGAAAGTACTATAACGACTCGTGCTGATTGGCTTCGCGGCCACTCCGCCCAGGGATCGTCACTACCTCGTAGTCATCGTAAGGCCTTGAACGCCGGCAACCTGTCCCCAACCCCCTGTCTTGGAACGTGACGTATTGCAACCATTGCGGAAAGGTTTCATGCTGTTTTGTTGGAATTCTCTTTATCAGTATCGTGACTCGAAGTTAACTCCGGCGTTGTAACAGGCATTTTTACCACAAGCTTGTTAGAGATGCGGCCCCAATAGAGGAAGAGATGGGGGGGGGGGGGGGGGGGTTCTTGTTGAGCTGCCAAGGGAGCCGTTGACATGGTAAACCGTGACGATGAAACACAGCCAAGGCCGTCCTCGCCCGAGGCGAGAGGGCATCATGTATGTGTCACAAGACGTATCCTCCCCCCCCTAGTGGATATCCACCGTCTGATGTTCCTCCCGGCCGAGTGTGCCGTTTTTCCGGGCCGAGATCCCTTTTTTTTCCCCTCTTCCATAACGCGCACGGGGATTCGAGAAAAGGGGGGGGTTGTCATGGTGCGCCTCTTTTGTGCTGCTGACTTGAGTCGCCGCACCCCCAAACCCGGCATCACGTCCGTCCGGTATTCGCGCGTGGCTGACAGGCATAGAACCGGGGGGGGGGGGGAGGCTCCTTGGTCATGTTTGGACTCTTGGCAGAGCGTGCAGGCGCGGAAGTGGCGAAACAAAGCCCGCGTAGAGCAATGACGGTTGCTTACTCAGTCACCGGTTCATTGCCGGCCTGGCGAAGAGAGGCAAGGTCCATACGGGGTCCGCGGTTCAGTGGCACCTAATAGGAATAGACCGTCCCCTGGCACTTACTCGAATGGGTTGCTCTGGCCCCGATGCCTAAACCGCATCGCCCCGACATCGATCTCCGGGTAGATCCGCATCTAAAAATACCTTGGGGTTTTCTTGCCGATCCCTCGGAGCAGGGCGTTGCTGCGTTATTGATTGAAGTGTAAAACTGGTGGGTGACATCACCATAGTTGCTTGGAGAGGGGTTGGGCATGAATTTGTACCCCCCTGTTGTCTCCCGTCGGCTTCTATTGCTTTTCCCCGGGGTCCCCAATCTGCCGCGGCGCAACAGAAAGCCCACCGCGTCTCCGTCTGCCTTCCGGAGACAACATTCCATACTTGCTGGGCCGCTTGGCCCGTCATGGGGTGAGGAGGACACCGCCCCCCGGCGTTGGCTTTCGATCCTGCGACGGGAGCCGGGCCGCCGACAATCGATCCGACTCCTGGATACACACATGACTTGTTTTTGGGTCCGACGTTCACGGCGACGGACCAAGTCATGACCCGCGCTGGGCAAATTCCAGGGCCTCGCCGAGTTTCCCCCGCTTCCAGACGCTTCCGCTGAGCCAGGTACAGAAAATCCGAAGTTTCGCCTGAACCGCGACATGACTAATCGGCCGACGGTAGTTCGGCTTCGGAGGCTCGTCCGAAAAAGGCTCACCGTACTGGTGTGACGGCGCTAAAATTCAGATTTTCTGTACCTGTTCGGATAGTTGTCCCGGAAGTATGAAATCCGCCCCCCTCGGCAAGATGAGGGACCGGGTGAACAGAGACGGGTACAAACGAACGAACACCGCGGCTTCCTCACCCCCCTTTTCTCGAGGGCCTAGGTAACGTAGAGGTGTAGGATGGATGCGAGTCCCAAAAGATGCAGAAAATAGTAAATTTGGCAGAGTAAATTCTCCGCACTGGGTATCTGTCTAAGTGTTCTATGGGAATGGATGCATACGTTTGCACCTAATTTCAAAAACCCCCCTCAGCCGTCTCTATTCGCACCACCTCCTCCCCCCCCCCCCCCACTCCTCCTTCTAGCTCTCCTCGTACTCAATGTCGACGGTCCGGGTCTGTAGGATGGCCTTGTCGCTCAGGTTGTGGGCATGGACGCCGCCGGCGGTGGTGTTGACCTCGTAGCGGGCGGCGGCGCAGTCGCCGCGGCTGAGCTGGGCGAAGGAGGCCAGCTCGGCCGTGTCGTCGAAGCGCTCGTAGTAGGCGGCGCGGCCGGTCGGGAGCCCGTGGCGGCTCGCCGCGCTCAGGGACTGGGACCCGCCAAAGTACCGCGCCGACGGCTTGCGCCCGCCCGCCTCGGGGTCGCCGGGCCGCGCGCCGTGCAGCAGGCGCGGCGTGAAGTGCAGGAAGAACTTGCGCAGCGTCGGCATCGTGCCGCAGATGATGCACAGGTTGACCTCGAGGAAGCTGTGTGGGGGCCGTGGGGGGTTAGCAGGCGGAGAGGAAAAGGGGGGTGGGGGAGAGAGAGAAAAGGCTGAATAGGGACCCGAGGGTTACTCACGCCCAGATGCTCGGGGGGGCGGCATCCCAGGTGATGTCGTTCGTCGTGTGAAGCTTGGGGAGATCGAGGAGGCGGACGACGGACGTCGTTATGGTCCTGGGCCTCGGCGTTAGCAACAGCGGGCCCTTTCCCCCCGGCCCGGGCGGACCGCGTGGGATTGGCCGACCTACAGAGACGCGACGCCGAAGAACATCATGGCGCTGATCTTCTTCATCCGGCCCAGGCTGAGGTTGTACAGGGCCGGGAGCGGAATGACGAAGAGGACGACATCGGAGGCGATGGTGGAGATGGCGATGGCCATGTAGAGAACGTGGGCGTCGACGCAGCCGCCCGGCGGGGCCTCGGGGTCCCAGAAGCTCCGGAGGGGGTAGCAGCCGAAGAGCATCAAGGCGGCGAGGACGACGGTGTAGCAGCCGACGAGGCCGCACGCGGCCCAGATGGCGCCGCGGAAACACCGGTGCGGCGAGAGTTGCATGTAGAAGGCCAGCAGCGAGATCTTGCTGAGGCCGTTGGAGAGAATGAACGACGGGCCCGCGATATAGGCAGCCTGCGAAGGACCGGGATCCGTGGTCAACCAAAGTTCCCCCCCCTACCCCGAATTAGAGGGACCCCGCCTGGGCAACGCAAAACTCACGATCATGTTTTTCTTGTACACGTCAAGAGGCATCTCCCAGACATGATGACATAGGCCGCCAATGGCGATGGACCCTGCGGTGCCAGTGTCAGTGGAGGCTTTCGGGGATTTACGGAGGGGGTGCTTCTAAAAGAAAAAAAAAGGACTCACAAATCTGCACCGCCTGCATGACAACGGAGAACAGCCAGGCCATGCATATGAAGGCTTTATGCCCCGAGTCAGCAGCGAATCTCCCGTTTCACCGACGTCCCAAAGGGGACAGGGGCGGACGTACCATCATCGAGCTTGAGCCCCGTGGACAGGTACATTTTGGTGTACAGCCTCTGGGCCAGGGTGACCAGGGCCAGCGGGCCCACGAGGCCGACGACGAGGTAGTGGGCCAGCTTGAAGTGCTGCTGGGGGTGGGCGAAGTCGACGCGGTAGCCGTCGGGGGGGCCGACGAGCGTCGGCACGCCGTGGACCACGGGGAAGGCGGTGGCGTTCATGGTGGCGGCGTCAGAAGCAAGCCGAGCGCACCGGCGACGGAGGGCATTCCGGAGAAAGGGGGGGGAAACGGGGAGGGATCGAGGTTTTCCGGGTTTTTCTAAGGCTGCGAGGGCGGGGGACGGGAGCTGGTGGTTTTAAAACAAAACCGCGGGATGGGGCGAAGACGGATACTGCCGCCCGCCCTGAGCTATTATATCATCAATCACCTCGTCGCCGAAAAACCTTGTAGGCGGCCGCCGCAACCCACGGGCCCTTGTCCGATAATCGAGGGGACCAGGGCCCCGCCACGACCGGTGGGGGGAGGGGGAGAGCGCGAGGGAAAGAGAAAAACGATCCGCGGGAAGCGAGTGATCGCCGATGGGGGGGGCGGTGCCGCCATCGCCAGACCCTCGTCCGAACAAGGGGGGGAGGGAAGGGGAAGGGGCGTACGATCTGGTAAGCAACCACCCCAATTCCGGGCAGCGAGGGGTGGGGGAGAGAGGGCAGAGTCCAGATGCGGACGCCTGACTCTCCCGCATAAGACGAAGAATGTGCGAACACCTTCTGCTCTGGGCGCCGCCCGCGAGTCATGGCCCTCTCGTCTACCTCTATCCCTCCCCCGCCCGGGTTCCGACGCCTCCGGCAGTTGGGAGGGGGATGAAGGGGGGCGTAGGGCAGACATGGACGCACAGCATCTCTCGTGGTCCCCACTCTCTCTCTTCATCAACCGAGAGACCGCCCAGGAACCGCCGCCCCCCTCCCGTTCTCATTCTCCGTTCCCGGTCAGCCCGGAATACCCACTGGGGACCAGACCGACGTCCGGTGCTGGCCCCCCACATGACCGCCCGGGGGGGGCCCTCGGATAGTTCGTGATTCCCGAGGGTTACGCAGAGGCGTTTCGTTCCATCGGGTCCCCGTGCCACGCCCCCGGTATATACTCAGGCAGCGATGCCGGGGGGGAGATTGGTACTTGAGCGCGATGGCCCCCAAGTGCCCACTTTCGTCACCTCAGCTGCTAACCCCCCCGGTCACCCTGAGGTGCCCACGGTTCGACTCGGCGACGACTATGTACGGGCCCTGCCCTGCCCTGCCCGAGCGCGCGCGCGCATGCGGAGATGCGTCCGCCCACGGCTGCTCTCGCTACTCGGCACCCCGCGAACGGGGACACGAGTCGTGGCCGTACAGCTTCAACCTCCCTCGCCGCGAGCAGGAGGCCTAACTCCGCCTCCGAGCGGCTGTGGCGTAGCGGCCGGGCATCCGGGCTGAAGAGGGCTCCTAGATCGGGTCTGGGGGATGCGCTGCTGGGGGGGCTTATCTCGTGTCCCTCCCCCCCCCCCCTCCCCCCTCCAGTTTCCCGAATCCCGCCGGCCTTTTCTTTCCTTGCCCACGCGGGCCGTCCGGAGAGTGCGGACAGCCACACCCGCGCGCGCACGCGCGCTCCCCCCCCAGATCTCGCTTACGCCTCGCCTTTTCCCCTTCGCCATGACTGTCCCATCGGCACGCGGGGGCGACCGAAGTAGCGTTTACCGACCGGAACGGGCGCCCCACAGCTAGAAATTCAACTGCGAATATACTTTATTGCACAGGTTTCCCCCTGGTGGCGCCCCCGCCCCCAGGAAGCCAGTGCACACACGCGTCTGGGTCGGAAAGAAAGAGAGAGAAAGAGAGAGTGTCCGCCTGTGTACGTGTGTGTGTGAGAGAGAGAGAGAGAGACAAAGCCCCATCATCGGGCGCCGCAACCAAAAAGCCTAAGTCTAGGTCGTCAGGCACCTCCAGGGGGGGGCTCCGCTTCCGAGATTTCCAGAATCGGGCTTCGACTGCCGAAATGGAAGGTTAGGGTCTGGTTCGTGGGGACCCTCTTTCCTCTTACCCCCAGGGGTTCGTTCGACCGGTTCGACCAGGGGGAGAGGGGAGGAGCCCTGTTTTCAACCGGGGGGGGGGGGCAAGGGGACCAAAAAACCCCCTGTTGTCCCTACTTTTACTATTTAGGGCTCGTTGGGATATGATAGAGATGCTCTCGATGGAGCCCCCTGGTCAAGGGTCACGTTATCTTTCTCTCTCTCTCCCCTGCCCCCCCACGGTTCGCCCTACTAAAACTCACGAACCTACCACTTGCGACACAGCCCAAAAGCGGAGCTTTTCGTGGATTTTCACCGAAGGGAAGACCACCCGCCTTCCCGAAACGGAAGGTCTGGTGTGGGATTATCATGAATCAATTTCCCCACTACGATTGTTCACGAAACCTTCTCGCGAGAAATGCTCCGCGCCGGGCTCCAGTCGCGCCCGAGGTAGGTCGGCCGGCACTCGTTGTTTTTAAGCGAATCGCACCCGTGCATTCCCAGCGCTTCTCCTCTCATCAAACTCATTTCCAATTCTCCAGGTTTCGCATCCAGTCTGGTTAGATGTTGTAGAGGTCGCCTCATTCCCCCCCACCCCCTCCTCCTCTCCGGCCGGAGCTCTCCGGGGCGGTGTGAAGCCATACCGACCTCCTGCAAACCTTTCTCTCTCTCTCTCTTGGCACAGTTTCCGGGGTATGATACAGTCCCACCCGCCGCCCCCCCCCCCCCCCCCCCCCAGGCTATAGGCTACAACACCGCCAGGAAAGGGGGTGGTAAACCCCTTTTCATAGGTTAAAGTCCTCGTCCGGGTGGGCGCCGCCGGCGTGGTTGGGGTTCGGGACGCCGGGGAGGTAGTGGGCGTAGTACTGGTCGGGGGCGGGCAGCTCGGTGTAGCGGCGGCTGCCGTCGTCCCGCTTGCGCATGGTGGCGACGTACTTGTCCATGTCGAGGGTGTGGGCGCGGCGCCAGGCGCTCAGCCGGTCGAAGTCGACGCACTGCCGGTTCACGCTCATGTCGGGGAACGGGTACGGCTGCGTCTCGACCCAGTGCATCGTGATGAGGTTCGCGTTGCCGCTGCACTGGATCGCCTGCATCAGGATGTCAACGCAATGGTTCACGTGCACCGCGAACATGTCCGCCGGCCGCCGCCCCCGCCCGCCGTGCTTCTTCTTTCCGCCGCCCCCGCCGTCGTGGTGGTGGTGCGTGCCGTTGCCGTAGTACTCGGGGTACGCCAGCTGCCGGAGCGAGTTCAGGCAGTGCATCTGGTGGTACACATCCACTGGGAGAGGGGAGAGGAAGGGAGGTTTCCCCGGTTAGCTTGCCTTCCCTCGTGGAGGAACTAGGAAAAGAAATGGGGGCCATGCATACAAATCGTGACATAAGCATCGTCGCCAAGCCCCCAGTCTTCGTCCTCGAGCTTGGCCACGGTCGCCGGGTCCTTTCCCATGGCCCGGATCTGGTCCGCCGTCACGGGAAAGTACCGCGTCAACTCGTACTCGCTCCAGAGGGCATCCGACTCCGGGTTGGGCATCTGTCGGGCCAGAGAGCCGCCGTCTTTGGAAGGGAACAATGTTCCGTTGATCGTCTTGACCTTCATGTCGAGGTCCAGGAGGTCGAGGATGGGGCCTTCAATGCGTACATAGTATCCTTTTTGTCAACAGATGGCCTTTGGTTGGCGTGTTCCGGGGGAAAAGGCCCACTCACTGTAACTCGACGCCTGCCGTAACGCGGCGTTGAGCCGGAGATGTGTGTTATAATACCACGTCGCAAACAGGACGCACGATATGACGAAGAAGACAAGGTTGAGGGCCGTGCCGACCCAGAGCTTCAGGTTCCTTGTCTGTGCCGACCGCCGTGTGGCTGAAGGCTCATTGCTGAGGAATCCCGCCTCCTCGCCGACATCCAGATCGGAGGACGACGAGCTTGGGGCCATGATAGGCTCGTATTTCGTTTTCTCAAGTGAAGACATGTTCAGATCTGGGGAGGAGGGGGGTTCGAGCCGCAGAAGGGCATACACTGACGAGACGCAGCGCCTGCTAGCTGTTGGGGAAAACCGAAATTTGGTTTACATGAGGGGAGTATTTGGAAAGATTAGCACGATTGGCCGCATGGGAGTAGACGGTCTGGCTCGAATCCTGCACAGAGCCAAGAACTCCCGGGCGAGGGTCGCCGGGGTCTCGAAGGCTTTATTGCTTACGAAGGAATGTGGCGGTCTTCCCCTCTTCGGAAGGTGGTCGTGTAAAGGAGCTGCTAGCCCGCCTTGGCTCTTTGGGGGCCATGAGGCCATCGCGGGGGGGGGGGGGGCGACGCGGTTATCTGCCTTCTGTCAGCTGGAAGGATCCCGTTCCCTGGCGGCTGACGCGAACCTAAGATAGAGTCGGGATGTTGCCACCGGCCACGATAGGAAGGCTGCAAGGAACGCCAAGATCCTCCCCCCCATCGCGCCTCGCGCCCCGAGCCGAGCTCTCCCCCCGTTGTCACACCGCTCCGCGGCTGGCGGCGCACTGCTTGTGTGTTTTGGGCGACACCTGCATACGTTCCGAAGGATCAGGTCGTGATACGACGTGGTTGGTGTGCTCGGTGCCCCTCCGATCAACGGTCCTCGGGGTTATACGGCAAAGATACCGGTGGCCCAAAGGGTATAAAAGGGCGGCACATATACCAGAATGGCACGATGTCGAACGGTGGTGCCAGGAATATCCGCTTATTTTGCAGGCTTTTAACCTATTTTTGCAGCAAGCAAACAATCCAGCCGGCACTTCAAGTACATCATGCGTCTCCAGGCCGTCAGTATCTGCGCCATGTTGGCTGCGCTCTCGCAAGGAGCTCCCGTGGTGAGTATATCTTCTGCCTCCCTGTATTTTCCCAGAACATTCTTCTGACCAAGCCGCCACCGGAAGGCCAAGCCGGTGTCCATCTACGAGGACCCCAAGACGGCCACGTTGCCCTACGCCCCGGGCTCGCTGAAGGCCGTCGACATCCGGGACTCCATCTACGAGGACCCCAAGACGGCCACGCTGCCTTACAACGTCAACTCGCTGAAGGCCACGGAGAAGCGCGAATCTATCTACGAGGACCCCAAGGCGGCGACGCTGCCCTACGGCATCAACTCGCTCAACGTCAAGGAGAAGCGCGACTCCATCTACGAGGACCCCAAGGCGGCGACGCTGCCCTACGGCATCAACTCGCTCAACGTCAAGGAGAAGCGCGACTCCATCTACGAGGACCCCAAGACGGCCACGCTTCCCTATGCTCCGGGAAGCTTCGACGTCTAGCGCGGGAGACCGTAGTGATGGAAAACCAGTCCAGAGAGGGGGGTGTTAACGCATCCAAGCGCGTGAATGCCCTTTAGAAAAGAGATGGTGACGGTAGACACTAGGTATCTCCTCGACCCTGAAGAGCGACCTTGTTCCAAATCCACATGTTCAGCTCGTTAATTCGTGACCCCAGGGTCCGAAGCTCTCCGGTGTATGATTTACACAGTTTTGCTTTCCACTACAGAAGACCACGTCGATCACAAGGACGGAAGTAGATAAGGTCTTCCCGAAGAATGCTTCTGAGAAATACTATACACAGCTTTTCGACGGCTTCCGGCTTCTCATCTTTCGTAACAAATGGTAGTCTGATTATACGTGCATATATGTTTATTTTTCAGAAATACCCCACACAAACAAGGTTTCAAAGATTGGTGCACAGAATCCCCATTCAGTCACCTCCTACCAGCTCGATGATATGAATACTCCCCGGGGCCTTTTTATGCGTCAAATGTGCATTGTTGGTTGGCTCTTGTATTGGAGCGAGTAAAAGGCCTTGCTCACAGCGGCCACAAGAGCCGCAAATCCGAAGGACCTTCCCGCACCCCCCCCCCATCCGTACAACCTATGGCTTCCCCTCGAAAACGGCCCTCAGAAAATCTTCGGCCCGGGTGAATTCGAAATCGGGAAACAGCCGGTTCATTTCATCGGACGAGTCCCACGCGCCCCGCGTGGCGCTGAGGAGCATGTTGACGGTGACGACGCGGATCATGGCGGCCGCCTCGGCCCCCGCGAGCGTGTGGTGGCTCGCCTCCATGCGCCAGGACGACAGCAGACGGCCGGCCTCGAGGTCCGCGACCTCGAGGTGGTCAACAGCGAAGGCCTGACCTACATAGAAAATCCCAACCCCCCCTCAAGCTTCAGCATAAAACCGGCCCCTCATAAAGGAAAAAAAACAAGAAGGGTTACCAAGGGGGCGGTGGGGGGGGGGGGGGGGGGGGGCTTCTTACCTCGCACGCGCTGGCCGATCTGGAGAATGTCGGCAAAAGTGAGGCGGTTCCCGCGAATGCCGCCCACGACGGGCCAGTGGCCCCCGTAGTCGACGGCGCGGGCGACGACGGCGGCGAAGTCGGCCACCGTGGTCAGGGTGAGGACGGCGTCCTCGCGGCCGGCCGGGACCATGGCGCGCCGGTGCTGGAAGTCGAAGACGCTCTGCAGCGGGTCGAGGTACTTGCTCGTGGGGTAGGGGAAGGCCAGGTAGTTGAGGAAAAGGCCGGGTTGGAACAGCGTGTACTCCAGAACCTGCCCGAGTGTTAGAGCCGGGGGGGGGGGGGGGGGGGGAAACGGAAAAGAGGAAAGGGAGGAGGAGCAGGAGAAGGAGGATTGGCCATGTCGTACGTCGCCGTCGGCGTTGATCGCCTCGAGGTATTCGCGCGTCTTCCCCTTGCCCGCCATCCAAGGCATGCCGTCGGTGCCCTTGCTGCGATAGGATCAGTCGCCGGGGTTTAGGGAGGGAAAAGAAGACGGGGGAGGGAGGAGGGGCCGGTGGCGCGTCTTTTACCATGAGTGTTCGCTGGGCGCGAAGCGCTTTACGCCGGCCGCGATGGCGGCGTCGATGAGGTTCCTCTGCGTGGTGCCCTCGGGGTCGAAGAGGACCTGGACAAAGGACAGCAGCGTGTGCGTCCCGCGGAGAGCGGCCACGAGGGTTTCCCGGTCGTCGTACCGGACGGCTTTCCAGCCCACCCCCGGCGGGAGGTGCGGATCCGCCGTATCCTGGCCGCGCGCCGGTGTCAATTTTCCGGCTCGGGACCGGTTACCATGGAGTTGGAGGGGGGGGGGAGCTTAGAAGGCTACACTCACTGCCCGGCTCAGGATGGTGATGGTGTGTCTCGTCGTGGCGACGAGCGCGTCAATGACTTCCCTGGCGACCTCTGGGCCACAGTCAGTGGGACCGTCCCGAAGACGACTCAAGGGTCGTTGGGCATGGGGATGGACTGACGCCCGGAGCCACCAGCCACGGCGATGTTGACCATGGTTAAAAGGTACGTATCGAACAAACCAGGGGCACAGAGAGCGTTTCGAAGCCAAATGGAATCTGATTGGCAAGGAAGGGGATGCGTTGAGAACAGTTTATTGGGCCTACTTTCACAGGGGGCTTTACGAAGCCGATTACAATTTTATATACTAGTTCACCATGGAGACACAAGAGATGTCCGATGGTACCGCCGCGGCGGAGTTGGAATGGAGATGATGAAAAGGTGCCGCGGAAGAATTTAGAACCTGTAGATGGAGGGTTGGGTGCATTTCGGCCCGTAGTCTTCCCTATTGGACAGGACGGAAATGGCCCTATTCCTCCGCCGCGGCGGAACAAGGACGCTTACCCAATCACGTACGAGGTAGTGCATTTACATGAACCGCCCCGAGCCAAGGCAGCACCTCAGAGGCACAGCTGCTTCACCGTCCTCTCCATCCCCGCGGAGGAACCTCGACTCTCGGCGGTCGTACCAGCAGCCCCAAATCCCACCCATCTCCTGGCCACCTACAGCCCCGCAGGCGGCCCCCGTCTAAGCCGCGGTCCTCGATTCCGCGATGCCGGAAGTCCACGCAGCCGGCCCGTCGTCCCCTTCGGCGGCGGCGGCGGCGGCGGTGGAAGGCAGCACAGCTGCTGTGCCGCCGCCGCCCAAGCGACGCAGGCTGCGCAAGGGCACGGTGAGCTGCCGGGAGTGCAAGCGGCGCAAGACGCGGTGCACGTACGCGGCGCCGGCCGCGGCCGTTTGCGACGGGTGTCGGAGCCGCCAGACGCCTTGCACCAGCCAGGCCATCGGCGACGAGCCGGCGCCGGCCGCCGGCCGCACCACCGCCCGCCTCGGCCGCGTCGAGGCGATCGTCGAGCAGCTGGCGAAGCAGCGGGGCGTCGACGCGCCACCGCCCAGCACACAGCCGGTACGTCGGTGCGTCCCGGCCGGAGCGTCCCCCCTCATGGGCGTATAGCTGACGATGGGAAGGGGAGGGCCGCTCTCACGGACCCTGAGGGCCCTGATGCCGGTCCCGGGGCAGCCAGGGCTCGCCTCGGCGGGGCAGCGGATGACGACCTCGACGCGGTCGACAACTTGGACGCGGTCTCGGAGGCTCTCCTGGCCGTGTGGCCCGACGAGCACGACATGACCCTCATCCTAGGCGTGCCCTCCAGCCTAGCCATCATGACCCACGGAGTTGCGTGCGCACCACATGCGCGCGTGGTCTCGTCAGCGACGGCGGACGGCGACGACGACGACAACAACAACGACGAGGCGTGGTCGCCGCGGCGGCTACCGCTGCGGCAGCGGCCGCCGCGCGGCACGCACCCCGTGTTGATCGCGCGGCGGCTCCTCCTGCTCGCCACGCTGCTGCAGGGGGTGCCGGAGGCGGTGGCGGACGCGCAGCTCGGCGGCGGGCGGCTGCACGTCGACCCCCGCCGGCACCAGGCGCGCTGCGTCGGCGCGGCGGCGCGGCTCGTGACGGGCGACGACGGGCTGGCGGGCGGCTCGCTCGACGGCCTCGAGTGCGTCCTGCTCGAGGCCATGTACCGCAACAACGAGGGCCGGCTGCGGCGCGCCTGGCTCGCTACGCGCCGCGCCCTCGCCCTCGCCCAGCTCTGGCGTCTGCCCGCCCATGCGACGACGACAGCGTCGCCGCCGCCGCCGCCGCCGCCGCCCGCCCTCGCCCCCGACACCCGCGCCCGCGTCGACCCGGCCTACCTGTGGTTCCGCCTCGTCTGCACCGACCGCTACCTCTCGCTCGTGCTAGGGCTACCGCAGGCCGTGCCCACCGCCGGCGACGACGCCTTCGCCGCGCCCGCCGCCCTCGCCGCCTGCGCCTCGCCCCTCGAGCGCCTCGAGCGCCTCTGCACCGTCGCCTGCGGCCTCGTCCTCGAGCGCAACCGCGCCGCCGCGCCCGCCGATGCCGCCGCCGCCACGCGCCGCGTCGACGCCCTGCTCCGGGACGCCGCCGCCCAGCTGCCGCCGACGTGGTGGTGCGAGACGCCCGACGCCGCCGCCCTCGCCGCCGCCGACGCGCGCCGCGCCCTGGCCGAGTCGCTCCGCGTCATGGCCCACCTGGCCCTGCGGCACATCCTCGTCCAGCTGCACCTGCCCTACCTGTTGTCGCCGCCCGCGGCGCCCGGGGGCCACGACTACAGCCGCATGGTGGCCACCAACGCCTGCCGCGCCATCGTCGCCCAGTTCGTGGCCTTCCGCGCCCTCGTGCCCGGCACCGCCTACTGCCGCGGCGTCGACTTCGTGGCCTTCATCGCCAGCACCGTCCTGTGTCTCGCGCACGTCGAGGCGCACCGCTTGCAGCAAGACGACGACGACGGCGACGGCCATCCTCGGGGCGGTGCGCCCGGCGGAGCCACTGCCGCCACCGCCTTCCAGTCCCTCGCCCACCAGCGGCCGGGCGACCGCGCGCTGCTCGACCGCGCCCTGGCCTGCCTGGGCGCGCGCGACGACGCCATCGCCCGGCGCGCCGGCGGCATCCTCCGCCCGCTCCTGGCCATCGAGGAACACGCGGCCGGCGGCGGCGCCCGCTACTGCGCCCGCGCTTCCGAGGAGCCGCCGCCGGGCGCCCCCGCGGACCCGGCCGGCGCCGACGAGGAGGAGGAGGAGGCGGCGGCGGCGACGGCGACACCTGACCGGCTGCGCATCGAGATTCCCTACTTCGGGACGGTCCGGGTCGAGCGGCGTCGGCCCGCCGCCGCACCGGTCCCCGGCCCGGACCACCCCGAAAACCACGCCAGTCGCCCCCAGCCAGACCCGGTGCCGCCCGCTCCGCCGCCAACCGTCCCCGTGCCGCCTGGGGAGCTGGCGGACTGGGAGCTGGGCATGTTTGGCGCCCTCGGGAACCCCGCCCAAGCCCCCTTTCCCGACTACCCGGTCGACGACGAGAACGCGTGGGCCTTGCAGGGTGTGGATATGGCCCTGTTTACTAACCTT
This sequence comes from Nigrospora osmanthi, assembly GCA_029489945.1. Lineage (NCBI taxonomy): Eukaryota > Fungi > Ascomycota > Sordariomycetes > Amphisphaeriales > Apiosporaceae > Nigrospora > Nigrospora osmanthi. The sequence continues at coordinate 651,668 of CP120503.1, read as the reverse complement.
TCCTACAACTCCACGTGCCTCGGCGACACGGGGCCGCGGGGCTGATGCAGATTCGATTGACGGCCCTAGTTGGACCCCCTTTGACAAGATGGGGGCTGGATGGCATCCTCGCCCGCTGCTTCAGGATGTGTGTGCGTGAATTGTGGTGGCGGCAATCAGCGTGCTGAGTGGAGGTTATCGACCGAACGCTGCGATGGGGCAGTTCAATAAGGCAATGAGCACTGCAAGATTGCACAAGCAGGGATCGGTCTACAGAGCGATAATCTGGTCACGGTGGGACGAGGGTACCAACAAGCGCGCATTCTGTTGGCTTTGGGTATCTTGTTAAGATCATCCGATCTGCTGGTTTGAAGAAGGCTCGCTCGCGCCCGATCCATGAGTACGGGGTTGGAAATGTCAACGCAAACATCCTATGGTTCATCAGCTGCCTTTCAAGGCCTTGATGGCATCTCCTTGTGCCTCAAGCATGGCGTAGATGGCCATAAGCTTCAGCAGCTTCTCCTGCCCAGTCACGCCCGCTTTCTTGGCCCCCCTCAGGGCACTGCCCAGGTCGAGCAGCAGTGTTGTCCGACATTTCAAAATGCGATCGCTCATCTTCTTCACGAAGGGGGTGTCGCGGCCGATTTCGTCGGCCAGTGCCTCTATACTGGCAAAGTCTTTGGCCAGTGCGGCAAGCTTGGAGGCGCTGCTGCCCACGATTTGATTTTCCTCGTCCTCGCTGTCTTCCTCGCTCTCCTCGCTGTCGACCTCGGCCCCGTCGAGCGCCAGCCGGCCCTCCAGCATGCTGAGCCGATCATCCAGCTCCAGCATCCGCCTGCCTACCTCGATCTCGGTCCGGAGCCCGCCCAGCTCCTGGCTCAGGCCCTGAATCTCGCGCCCCCGCTCGCCAACGCGGCCTTTGACCTCATCGACGGCTCTCTTGAACCCGAGAAGACCGACGCGGGTATCTTCGACGCGATCCTCGCCGCCCTTGAGCTCGCTCCCTAGGCTCAGGAACGATGTGTAGTTTGCATTGACGAGCTCCAGTAGCTCGGAGGAGATGGCGGCGCTGCGGTCGCGGAGGTCCTGCCGCAGGTCTTCTAAGGTCTGGTGGCGGTTGGCTAGGGAGGAGAGGTAGGCGGCGGCATCGAAGGAGGGCGAGAGGAAGTCGGAGCGCGGCAGGGCCGTCGGGAATGGCAGGTTGGTGGCATCGTCGTCGCCATCGTCGTCGGATGAGGATGACGAGGGCAGATTGAAGGTCTTCTTGGAGCCCAGCCGCCCGGGCGACATGGGCGCGGATGCTGGCATGGTGGCGGACATGGGGAGTCAAGCGAGCTGCAGGGCCCGAGGTCGTCGATGCTTTCTTTGCCTGCCTGCCCTTCCTGTCGCTCGGTCATGTATGTTACATCCACGCTGTTCACCTAGGTTGCCAATGGATCCAATGGGCAGAGAGACTAGACCAGACCCACGGCGCGCGACCCTGCGAAAGCTTACCTAAGCTGAGTAAGCGGCAAGTGCCGGCGCCGACATCGCTGGACCGCACGAGCAGTTGTTCCGAGGCGCCCCGAGCAGGTGACGACTAGAGCCGAGCATCAACTCCGCACCGGCGAACGCTCAAACTCAGATCTTGCGAGAACAGGAAAGGCGTCGACCGGAAGCAGTAGAAAGTGGCCCGGCCTTCGCTCATTGGTGTGGAGGGCTGGACACCGGCCAAGCAGGGGGACACACATAATCTAATCAATCTGATCAGTTGATCATCAGTTTCTCCCACTTCACCTCACGCCCACCCGCTCGTCCGCCCGCCTTGATTCGCCGTGTGCCTGCTGCCGCCGCCGCACCACCGCCCGTCTATTGCCTTGGCCCCGGCGACGCTATTACTCATTGATCTTCTCGTCTGCCGTGCTGCCCTCGCCATCGCGTGCGCACCCCGGCCACCGAGGACGGATCGCCCGGCTGAGAAACGAGGTACTTTTGCCCTGCCCACGCCCGCTGTTTCTGCCACCCTCGGACAACACCACGCTCGTCGTCTGCCTGTCCGAGAGTCTGCCTACGAGATACCCGGTATTCCTACGGCATCTCTGGTCCCCTACTCCGCTGGCGAGAGTCTGCCGCCGCACATCCACCCTCCGGGCCCCCCAGTGACGAGATTGCAGCTCGCTGCGGGACCCTCTGCATAAGACCGACCCCCCCTGGGCTACTGACACCCGCCGTCCACGGCATCCTCACACACCACCATGGCCACCCCTTCAGCCATCGCACCCGCACCGCCGCCACGGCACGCAAAGGCGGCCATTGCACCACTCTCTACTGTCTCCTCGCCGGCCTCGTCGCTGTCGCCCACCGCAACGACGCCAATTGCCATCCAGAGCCAGCCTCTGGCCATCAAGCCCTCCGGGAATGGCGTGGACCCGCAGCCCGGGGCTGCCGGTTCCAGCGTGACGCTGCTCCCCCAGCTGTCCAAAACCTCCATTACCAGCAAGGAATGGGTCATCCCGCCGCGGCCGAAGCCTGGCAGGAAGCCGGCAACGGACACGCCGCCAACCAAGCGAAAGGCCCAGAACAGAGCAGCCCAGAGGGCCTTTCGTGAGCGTAGGGCTGCCCGTGTCGGCGAACTGGAGGAGCAGCTTGAAGACCAACGCGAAGAGCACGAGCAGATCGAACAGGAGCTCCAGGAGAAGGTCACGGGGTTGGATGCCGAAGTACAGACCCTCCGCAGCCGATGTGCTCTGCTGGAGGATCTTCTCGAAAAGGAACGAGCCGAGAGGACAAGGACTTCCAGCGAACTTGACGCACTGAGGAGCGCCACGACATCCCGGCACGGGAGCCTGCCCGCTTTGTCTGGTCGGTCATTTGGCCTCTCGGCCCATCAAACGCCGCGAAGCAGCATCACCAGCACCCTGTCGGAGCATAGGAACTCAACCTCCTTTCCCATCTCCCACATCATTTCCCCCCCAGATGTTTCTTCCAACGAAGCCGCCCCGGCCGAGTTTGGCTGTGGGTCCTGTGGGCCCAATGGCTCTTGTGCCTGTGTTGAGGAAGCCCTCGCCAACACCGTTTCGTCTCCTGACTGCGGAAAATGCAGCCTCGGCGCAAGATGCGAGTGTCTCGAGGCTATCATGAACACCGCAGCGCAAAACGAGACGGACCTCAAGAGGAAGTCATCGGCCCACTCGATGCAAGGGCCCGAGGAGAAACGCCTCAGGCCCGAGTCGAACGAGATCGAGATTGATTTTACTGCCATGTTCTCCAAGAAACCCGCTGCGCCTGCGCCGGCACCTACCGACTACCAACCTTTGCCGCCTCCGCCCGCAATACCACCACGCGACTCATGCGGTTTCTGCACAGAAGGCACCTACTGCATGTGTGCCGAAGCTGCCGCCGCCGCGGCTTCGCAGGCCACGCTGGCCCCAATGGGTGCTCAGGTCCAAACCCCCCCGGCATCCGAGGACGATGTCGTCAGTACGCCGCTGGAAGTCACATCGACCGGGGCAATCAAGCTTCCCCGGCTGTCAAGCCTCAACCGCAATCGCCCTTTTGCCCCCGCCGCCCCCACCAAGAAGAGTAGTGGATGCGGACCCAACGGTCCTGGCTCTTGTGCCCAATGTATCGCCGACCCCAAGTCCGGGCTTTTCTGCCGCAGTCTAGCCGCCGCCAGATCTAGCCAGCCACCCAATGCCGGCGCTGGGCCGTCCAGTGCTGGCCCTTCTGGTGGCTGCTGTGGCGGGTCTGCCGGCGGCGGTTGCTGCAAATCCCAGAAGCCGGCGGAATCATCCCAGACCCCACGCCCCCCTTTGAGTCTCTCGTGTGCCGATGCCTACAAGACGCTCGCGAGTCACCGTAACTTCGACCGTGCCGCTGATGAGATCGGCACCTGGCTTCCCCAACTCAAGACGGTGCCGCATGGCAGTGATAGGACCAGGCACCCTCTCGAAGTGGAAGCGGCCAGTATCATGAGTGTGTTGAAGGGCTTTGATGTCAGGTTTGGCCGCGGTGCTTAACCTGTTGACGGGTCAGGTGTCGAGCCCCCACACCCGCGGAAAAATGTCAAACAGGCAGCAGCATTGATACTCATTTTGGGTACTCATAGCCATCTGCTCACTGGTTTCAGTGCGAGTTGCAATTGGTGGCAGCCTAGCATCGCGCTCAGAGCTATGTGATTCAGCCTAGCCCGGAGAACACTCTCACACTCACTCAATTAATACTATCTTCAGAGTCCCCAGCGTCTTTAGTCTGCATGGAGTACCTACCATACCTACCCGTCGATGATCATGGCGTCGTCGTCCTGTACCTGCACCTCTGCATTCCCCTGCCCGAGGGGCGCGAGATAGCGCTTAGAGATGAGGACGTGCGCGTGCCCTGGAAAGCCATGCGTCGTGTAGCCGAAGTCATACAGGGAGGCGGCGTCCCGGCATGCCCTGAGGACGTCGGGCAGGGACTGGAAAGCGAAGACGACGAAGTAGTAGACCTCGCCGACCGAGACGAAGGTTTGGCGCAGGCGGGCGTCGGCCTCCTGGTTGCAGCGCCGGCCGCCGCCGCCGCTCCCGTCGGGGCCACCGCCCCAGGCCGCGTAAGGCCACCCGAGGCGCGTGCCCATGACGCGAACGATGCGGGCGCGCTCGGCCCGCCGCAGCGACCGCGTGGTGTACCGGACGGCCACGTCGCCCGGCACGTGGCGGTCGTGCTGCGGCGCCCAGTCGGCGTGGCGGTGGCCGAGGAAGAAGATGTCGAGGTCGAGACTGACGCGGACGATGCGGCGGCGGCCGCAACGGCCGCCGCCGACGGAAAGGAAGAAGGAGCGCCCGTCGTCATCGTCGTCGTCGTCGGTCGACTGGTCGGTTTCCTCGACGGCGGGGACGCGCTCGCGGCGCCGCGCGCCGGGGTAGAAGACGCCCGGGCCGGCGGCGGCGGGGATTAGGGCCAGCGCCAGCGGGTACAGGCGGCAGGCCTCGGCGCGGCCCTCGCGGCAGGCGGCGAGGACGGGCGACGGCGCCAGCAGCCGCCGCGTCGGCACCACGCGCCACGACTCGTGCGCCACCGGCACCACGCGCCCCGCGTGGTCCGCCAGCACCGCCTGCTGCCACACCTGGACCCGCAGCTCGGCCGGCAGCGCCGCGAAGCGCCGGAAGACGCCCGCCCCGGCCCCGGCCCCGGTCGGCCGCAGGCCCTGGAGGTGGTGGGGCGCTTCCATGGACGCTCGAATGGGGGGAAAAGGAGGGGGGGGGGGGGGGGGGGGGGGGGGGTTCAACGGGATTGTAGGATAGGGTGTGCGTTGGCAGGCAGGGACGTTTACTCATCCAAAGGTCTACGTAGGGGTCTCAACGCTTCCGATCGTGGTTGTTCTCGCTGTAGCTGGAACGAAGGAGGACTGAGGAGGGTTCCAAGAGTTGTCTTATCTTATTTGCCCGTCTGTCACTCTCCCCCCCTGTCCCGTTCCCGCCATTGTTCCCCCCCCCCGGACCCATACTCATTGTCTCACAGAACACAATGCCTTTGTGTGGGAGAACATGGCTATTGTCCCCTTCGAAGACCCCAGCAACGCAGTCAAAGGAAGGGGGGGGGGGGGGGAGACAGACAACGCCGTCCGGCGGCTCTCGGAGCTCGCGCCGAAGGTCGCTTCCAGCTTGACTGGAACCCAACGGTTTAAGGACATGTAGTATTAAGAAGAATAAAAAGACACACACATTCGTGGGCTTCAGCGTCATCCATATACTCAAAAAGCCGCTTGCTAACAAACCATGGTCCTTGGCTCTCCATGTTCTCTACCACAAAAGGCCAGCCAAGCACTTGTCACTGTCCGTCATTGCCGAACTAGCCATTGTCAATATGCAATGTATTCACATTAAAGGTTCTGTCCTCTCAACGTTGGTGTCCGCAGCGGTGGAAACGCCACCGAAAGAAGCGTCCTTGGCGACGGCATGCCCGCGGGGGGCACACTTTTGATGTCGTGCCCACGTGATATATTATTTCGTCCGGTTGCTCAGAGTAGGTGCTCCGGCCACGCAACTGTCCCCCTGCGACAATATACATCGGGCGGCAGAGTCATACCGGTTTACATTTTTCTCGAAAACACTTGAGAATTTTCGAACACGCATCGGCGAGTATATATCATTACCATCGTTGTACATTCAGCAGATTCACGGTGATGATGCAGACAGATGTGCATTTGTGGGAATGCCGTAACAGACACACTTAAGGAGGCCAAGATAGTAGTGTAGCAGATCGGGGTTTTCACGAACTTACCAATGTCACTACCAAATCAACATGTCCAGTAACCAGAAATCTATTCACTTGAATACTCACCTTTTGCACTTGGGTCTCGGGGCACCGCTGCTGTCGACAATCCCTTTCTGTGAAGATTAGCATTGCCCCCCCCCCCCCCCCCCCCCCCCCCCCCCCCCAAAAGTTCCTACCTTTTCTTCCCTTTTGACCGGTATGCCGTTATATCGCAGCTGAGGAGGAGCTGGTCGTGCTCCAGGCACGGCTGCCGCATCAAGCGCGGGTACTTGCTACCGAGCACGTCAGCGTCGCCCGACAGGGCGTGGACGTCCCCGGGGTCCCGGAATATGATGTCGACCAGCAGCGGGTTGGCGTGGTCGGCGCAGTCGTCGTCGGTGAGGACGTGGTGGCACTCCCGGACGCCGTGGTAGACGTTGTTGTTGGAGGGGTGGCTGAAGCGGTGGTCGAGCGGGCCGAGGTCGGCCGCCGTCAGGAGCCGCGGGGCCCGGCCGGTGCTGGGGGGCGGCCGGGTCCAGGGGCTATCCTGGGTCGCCTCCATGACCCGCTGGATCCGGCCCCGCTGCCAGCGAGAGAGAGGCACCGTCGTGCGTCGCATGTCGTGGAAGAGGGAGGCGTTCGGGAACCCCTGCGGGTATACGGCCAGCCTGGCTTGGTCCCATTGCTTCCCCCCCAGCCCCAGGAAGAAGATATCCCGCTTGAAGCTCACATGGATAACGCGGTCCGATAGAGGTTCCACTTCTTCGCGAGGAACGACGCCGTCTCTTGGGGCGGTGTCATCAACATACCACTGCGGGCGTCTTGGATACACGTAGTATACTCGAAAGGGTAACTTGATAGGGTAAAGCTCCAATGCAACTTCCCGGCTCTCTTTGGTGGCCCCAAAGACCCCCGAGGCCCGGAGCAGGCGTCGGGTGGCGAGGATGCGCTTATACTGGTGCTCCAAAATCAGAATGCGGTTCTTATTATCGAGTAGCACGGCTTCGGCCCAGATCATAAGGCGAAGCTCCGTTGGCAAATCCGCGAAGCCTCGGGAAACCGACATGTTCTCCCCTTGCCCCTCCCCCCGCGAGAAGCGGTATGGCAGTAGTCTCAAGGTGCTCTCCGTTGACCAGTGGCTGCTTAGGCCTCTGTGTTCCTGGTTTTGTCGGGTTGTGAAGCCGGTGAGTTGTCTGCCGACGAGCGGGTCTACGGAGTCCCCAGATGGACCAACAGCGTAAGTGGGGGCCGTAATTATACTATGTACCTGCAAGCGGGCCCAAGGACGCCTATACTCTCTGCCTCTGAGCCTGAAACCAACGTTGCAGGGTAACAAAGGGGCGTTCCCGAGCCATTGCCTTGGTTATCTGCCAAGAAAAGCAAGCAAGCAAGCTTGTTACCCAACCGGGCCTTGACGCGGTGAACAATGACAGCACATCCGAATAGGAACAGGGTCCCCACCGGCAACGTGTTTGGCGCAGGGGCAAGGGTGCGTCGTCGAATTATCTTCTGGAAAGGTTTTGAGACCCGTGGCCACTTGGATACTCGACCCAGTCTGAGCCCGGAACAAAGCCATTGTATTGCCGAAGCCAGAACGCATGGCCATGCTGGGATGAAGGGCAACACACGTGCTCTCACCACCATGTTGGTACCCATTGGAGCTGGGGAAGTCAATGGGTCTGCGCGTGGCGCCCACGAGCAGAAGTTGTATTTTATGGAGATGGCGGCTCACCGGTTTGCCCCTGGCCGTACCGTCAGCCCGGGCTCGCGGCAGGTTGTTGCTTAGGGGTATAGGGAGGGCAGTGTCACTTTCGGTCTTTTTGCAGCTACGTGTCTTGGGGCAGCGTCGTCGGCGACACGGAATTGGAACGTATCACTCGGAGCAACCAAGGCGTTGACCGACATAAATCCGACTCATCATCCGCGACGATCGACGCAGCGCTAGACATCACGTGAGCCAGTGAACACAGGCGGCTGAGGTGTCGGTGACGGTGGTGCACGGGTGTCGCTGCTACTGCGACAGTTGGTGCTGGTTCTGGTGCTGGTGTTGGTGTTGGTGTTGGGGCTGTTGTTGTTTGTTGTTGTTACTTGATGGTCGTTGTCGCTGTTGTCCTGTCCAGGTACAGCAGCAGGTGGGCGGTGGTACAGAGCGAGGCAGCCCTGCCTACGAGGTTGGAACGAACAGCAGCACCAGTCAGCAATCCCCACCGCCAGTTTAGGTGCATCTGACGTGCAGCGTAGGGCGCGGCGCGAGGCTGAAAAGGGGAAATGGTGACGCTTGGGAAAGCTTGCGACAGGTTCATCCGAAGAGTGGGAGGCTGGAGTCTGGAGACACGGGAAGCGTGGCAGGCCGGGCTTGTGGGAAGCCGATCCACACACTGCCTGATGTGTCGGTCGGTCGGTCAGGTCAGTCAGTCAGTCAGTCAGTCAGTCTATCGTCAGCCCCGTCGTACAGAGCCAGGCCGTCGGAGAGTACCGCCGACGGGCGGAGGGCAACCAGACGGTCTGCTGGCTTGGCGGGCTGGGAGAGGTGTGTGTGTGTGTGTGTGTGTGTTTGTTGGCTGGGTAGGTACTTTTCGGACGGAACGGTGGGCAGGCAGCCTTGTTGCTTGTGGCCACTCCATCATCTCTGGCTGGCCAACCGCCACGCCGGCCGTGGACGGCTATGGACAGCCACCGCGAACCATGGGCCAACCAGGCGGCGCAGCGGAGAGGGAACCTCGGCGATTGGGGCGACGGGGGGGCAGAGCCACCCTGGGTCGACCCGGTTTGGAGGCCTTTGAGTGGGTGGTGGCCCCGTGGCGGCGATTGGCCGTTTTGCTGAGTTGGCAACCATCCGGGTCGACGATGGCGTGGTGGCCGCGGATTGGGCAGCGGGACTGACGATGCAGCGGATACAACTTGGTATCGAGGCTAGCGCCTGCCCGTCCCGGGGACGTCGCAATGCCGACAAAGGGCGGCCACGACCTTCAGCTGGCCCGGCGACCACTGAGCATCAATGGACGGAAGAGGCCGAGGGAGGCCTGCGAGGCCGCCGGGACAAGAGAAAGCATGGAAGTCAGCCATCCAGCCAGCCATCCATCCATGGTCACTGTACGGGGCGTGCTGTTAGGTATGTATGTACTAACAGGTGCCTACCTGAGTACTGTAGGTAAGTGAGGGTGAGGGTGGTTCTACGTCGTGAGGGGTATGGGACCGACCCCAGATGCTCACTCTGACCAAAAAAAAAAAAAAAAAAAAAAAGAGAGGTGGGCTGCAAGGCCAACAACAACTCATGCCGGCTGCCGCTCACTTGCTGGACAGAAAGTCGCCGTCATTGGCTGGACGCCCGGGAGAGCGCTGCTTCTGCGCTGCTTCTTCTGCGCGCCAGGTGCCGGGTCGTGATAGGGCAGGCCGGGGCCGACAGGGCAGAAGAAAATGGCCTGGCGAAGGCGCCGAGACGATAAGGCACCGGCGAGACTGGGTCTCGTGGCAGCGCCGCGCATCGCATCCGCACATCGGCCCCCCTCCCCTCCAAACCGGTCAATGTCGTCAAGTCATCCATCTCGTGCTGTTGGCCTGCCAATGCTGCGTGCCTCCCAAAGGAGGAGGAGGAGAAGGGCGATGCGATGGAAAACGCGACGGGCACATGGGAACAGGCATCATTCCGCATGTGGCCCCCCTCCCATCCCCTCTTCCCTCTCCCCTCCCCTCCCCCTCCCCTCATCCTGGCCCTCTCTCCCGTGGATCCGTTTCCCATCGCCCCCATCGCCCATCGCCCGTTCTGCTGGGCGATGGTGGATGAATGGATGGATGGGTGAATGGATGGATGGATGCTATGGCGGGCAGGCGTGGGCAGGCCCGCCTTGTCTCGCCCTCTCTCTCTCTCTCTCTCCTTCTCCTCTCGTCCTGTCATTTCTCGCGCGCGCGCGCGCACACACACACACACACACACACACACATTCTCTCTCTTTCACCCGCTATCCATCCCACCATCCACCAAAAAAGTTTCCCTCCCTCCCTCCTTCGCCATCCACCCACCCACACCCCCCCTCCCTCCCCACACCCACATAACCCGAACGCTGAGAAGGAGGAGGAGGAGGAGGAGGTGTCGGGGAGATGGAGAGGCCCGCGGCCGGAGGGCTGAACTCCGAGGACGTCTCGGTCGGTCGCTCACGCTGGGCAGCAACGGCGGGAAGGGCGGGACGTAGCTGAGGAGGGGCAACCTGAGAGAGCACCCATCATGGCTGGACCACGACGATGTAGGTTGCGAACATGGGCACATGGAAACTCAGTCTGGCCCAGCCCCAGCCAGCCCAAGCTCCCCAAGCCCGACAACGGCCGTGCCCACGGCGGCCCTGGGATCCCCAGCCCTGGTCGCTTCTATTCCTAGCCGCCTGGCTTGCCTGATCGCAGGCCAGGGCCCCAGCGGCCCCTCAGGCGGGCTGCTCCAGTGGGAGTCACTCGACGACACCCTGACACCATCCAGTACTTTATGTACCTTATGGAGTACTTCAGGTCGGTAAGCCAGCACGTGTACCCTTCCAGCCTGCACGCACCGCATTTGCTGCGAGAGAAAGCAAAGCAGTACCGCGGCTGTGCGCCCGTGGCATGTTCCGCCGGCTGTGCTTGGCTGGATCGGGTATGGGCCGGCGCCCTCCCATCCCATCCATTTACCCCACGCCCGGCCGCCAACAGTACGGCATCCACATGCTGTCGTGCTGCTTCCCTTGTCCGTCCTGAACAGGGAACTTGCAGCAAGCAGAGACGAGAGTGGCAGCCAGCCAGCCAGCCAGCCAGCAGACCTCCAGACCTCCAGATCCGTCGTCGTCGCTTTCTCGTGTGTGTGTGTGTGTGTGCGTGTGCGTGTGCGTGAGTGTGTGCATGTGCGCGTGCTGTCTCGTTGTCCCTCACCGTTTCCCTTTCTCCTTTTTTAAATCCGTCGCCTCCCTTTCGCCTCCCTCCCCGTACGAGTATATACCCCCGTGCTCGCCATCTGTCTGTCAATCAGGGCCGGTGACCTGCGTGAAGACCGAGACACTCTGCTCTGCCTCTATTACGTACATACCTACCTACACTACCTACCATACTTACCTACCTCCTACCCTACCTCCTCTCTGCTCTCTCTTCTCCGCTTCGTGCACCACCTCGCACTGCCACCACCACCCGCCCGCCCTGTGAACCTGCGTGAGCGTCAGCGTAGCCGCCGTCCCAAGTCCCCGAGTCCCCAGACCGCGCGCGACCGAACCGCTCCAGCTCCAGCGCCAGCGCCAGCGCCAGCGCCCGCAACCCGCACCACCTCCGCCCGTACCCAGACTCGAAACCCCAAGCTCCAGCTCCCGACGCATCACACCGGCGATTAAATGAGACCTCACACATAACCCTGGAAACTCGACGACCGAGTGACCGCACCACCGCAGCCGGCTAGCAGCCCCGGTCCTCCGCGTCGCTGCTGGTACTGCTGGGTGTTCGCGCGTTTCGCCATGATTTCCATGCAACGGTCGCTTTCTTCGCCAGTCTGCATTCATTCGTCGCCGCGTGAGTTGAAAAAAAAGAGAGAGAGAGAGAGAGAGAGAGAGAGACGACCGACCGGGCTGGGAAGAGGCACCCTTCCGCTGGAACCCCCTCGCTAACTGCCTGCCCTTGACCATACAGCCGCGTCCCCGGGTGCGATTCACAATTCGAGGTCGCCCACGCCCTCGCCCGAGACCCGTCCGGATGCCTCACGGCGTCGCCGCTTCCCCTCGCGAAGCCCGACCCGCGCCCTGCGCCCGACGGAACAGGTCATCGCCTTGCCACTGCGTCGCAGCGCCGAGATCGATCGACATGGGTCCCACCACCACCACCAGAGCACAGGCGCAAGTGCGCAGAGAAGATCCGTTATAGCCCAGAACACGACGCCTTCGTCTCCTGAACCGGCCATCAATACAAAAGCACGTATTCCCACGCCTCCTCCTCTGCCTCCTCCACGAACACCGCCCACGAGCCCGCCGTCCATTCTGAAGAGCAAGCCGCCCCCCCACAGCTTCCCGCGGCCTCTGCTGTCCGATGTGTCCATGTATTCGAACCCGCATCTGTCTTTGGAGAACGAGAGCACCACTCTCGAGGAGCTCGCCCACCTGGTGCGTCTGTCCAAGTACCAGGAGCGCAAGCGCGCCAACACGCGGGTGCGTCTTCAGCGTAGTCTGATCTCCACCGCACTGTCTGCGCGCTTGACGCGCTGTGGGGAGATCACCCAGAGGAACCTGGCCGAGAGTTTCCGGAACGAGGACAAGAAGGCCTTCGCCAACCTGTTCAGCGCCATCCACGATGTCCGCAACAGCTGCGACCTCACCCGTCGCTTTGCCCTGTCGGAGCCCGAGATGGAGGCCGTCCAGTCCCCCGGTGCCGCCTCGGACAATTTGGAAACCCCGACCAACGGCGTCGGGAATGTCACGCCCGGCAGCCCGGATGCGCCGTTCCTGAACGACATCTCGGCCTCGGCCCGCGAGGCCTTTTTGGACTTTCTAACCCAGCTGCGGACCAACCACCACTACCTGGCCACGAGGCTCTGTTCGCTGAACAGCAACGAGCTCCGCGCTCTGACTACCTTCCACCAAGGCTTGGACCCCATAGAATCGGTACTGCCCTTCAATAACCGTCCCAGTGGGCGAGGTCACGGGAGCGCCGCCAACCGGGCGTCGGGCGCCGCCCCTAGTGCCGTGGAACGCCTTCTCTCCTTTCAGAGGCATGACCCCCTCTCGGCCCTCATCCACACCTGCTTCGCCAACTCCGCCGGGCCTGACAGTGCCGAGGACAAGCGGAGAACCGAGATCTGGGCCACTGCCTGTGCACGTCTGATATCAGAAGCTAAGAACTCTGCTAGCGAGACGATACTGACTTCAGTTCTCAATGTTTGGTCCTCGATGCGTGATTGGTCTGGCCGCTCCAACATGGAATGGTACCTGATGAAGATTCTCGAGGATGGCGCTTTCCTGCTGGACCGGGCAGAGGACCAGAACGGAACCAGGTTCAACATCTCCGAATGGACCCACAAGGACAACATTGCCTCGGACGAGTTCTATGACCGGGCCGTCAACGAGCTCTTCGAAATCATCGACGACGAGGACGCCACCGGCATCCCCGAGGGTCTCATGGAGCTGGGCAACGAGATCTTGCGCAGGCTGGACAGCCGCTTTGTCGAAAGCACCAGACGTTGGTTTGTATCCAAGTGGCTTTTCTCCTCCTGGCTGCTCTCCGTGGTCATCCACCCGGAGAGCTACGGAATGATGGCCGAGTACCACATTACCGAGTACGGAAGGCAGAAGATCCTCAAGCAGGTTGCCCAACGCGCCCAGCAGCTGGTCCTGGAGATGACCTGGAACACTAATAAGCCCGTCTCGACGCCGCCCAAGGTCAAAGGACATGTCGAGAACATTCTGGGCCGTTTCAAACCCTCGAGGAGCCAGAGGTCCGCCAGGTTGTTGCCGGCGAGGTCCATTACCTCCCTCAGGGAGACGGTGGAGGTCCACCCTTTCTTGGTTATCAGCCCTGCTGATCTGGTCACTCTGGTCAATGCCCTCTTTCCAGAGAGACGACCGCAATCGGCGCAATCAGGGAGCATCCGTTCCGGCGCTCCTTCCCTTTCCAACTTTTCCACCGCTTCGCAGCCCATCTCCGTTGGCACGTCGCGGAGCAACTTTGACACGGCGTCTGTGGTTAGTATGAGTGCTTCCTCTGTCGTGAGCGATGCTACGACATCCAGGGAGCCCCTACTCGAGGACCGGATCGCGGGCACTCCACAGCGTCTTTCCCCTCCGGTGCCTGACGGCGCGAGCCAGAGGCGCCTGAACAACTACGAGGACGACGGGTACCGCCTCCGACTAGCTATGCACGAGATGGTGCAGACCTTGGGCTTGGACGTCGTTTCGGGTTCCTGCCACCCATGTGCCGAGAGGTGGGCCGTTCTCTTCATTTCGGCTGATGGCAATAGCCTCTCGCTACAGATGACCTATGACCCTGATGATGACCCGGAAGAGGAGAACTCATCAACCACGAGTGAGACCGAGGACGAGGATATCGATGACCGTCCCGAGCTGGACAAGGACTACCACCAACTACGAGACTCCATCCTGAAGCTCGTCGAGGACTTTGAGATACCACAGGGCCTTGAAGAGGGTGGCGCCAAGACCACCTTCAGCAACCGTGCGTCCGGCCTTCGAAAATACAAGTCCAAGAACAAGGTCATCACCCCGGAATCCTCGATGGCTAGCCGGAACCCGTACCGGCGACGGAACGCGGAATCTACCACGTCGCTAGACACTCCCCGCTCCCCCGACAAGAGCACGGACAAGGGCAAAGACCCATCCACGGACGAGGAGTCCGAACCGACGCCGGTGCTTGTCACCATGCTCACGGCTGCTTCGTCGCAATCGAGGGTACAGTCAGACTTTGTCTCAGCCCACCTCTACTGGCGGACCCTCCAACAACTGAACGCTCTGGCCTCTCCCTCGCTTCGCAAGAACGGCTTCGCCACGCTGCTCAACATCTTTTCGCGCGGCCCCCGCGACTCCATCCGACGGTCCGCCTCGGCCATTGAAGAGTATGATGCCTGGCTCGTGTGGCTCAAGCAGAGCCAGGAACGCCACGAAGGTCTCATTGAATCCATGATGAAACGCCTGCGCTCCTTGCGGGACAAGATGTGGTATGTGACCGACGTGCACAACTCGGCCCCCTACGAGCAGACGCGCAACATATGCAGTGCGCTCAAGATCATGGGGGTACCCAAGCGATGGGGTGCCTTCCAACGCACACGGGCTCAGCTTTCGCGCGGTCCCGCGGCCAACTTCCTATATCGGAACGAGTCCCAGATGGTGGATCTTCTGGCGGCCAACGAGGACCAGGGAGGCCCCAACAAGCTGAGCGATGAACAAGCCGAGAAGACTCTCAAGTGGTTGGAGCAAATGGGCATCGAGAACTTCTGCCGCGGCGAGGAACGCATCCACCGGTTCTGCTGCGAGGTGGACACTTGTGTAAGCAAGCTTGTTGGCGACAACATCGTCGATGGTCCTGTGCTCTGGTCCAGCGAGCTGTACATGCGGGACCGGAAATCACTCGAAGGCACCAGAGGCGCCACCAGGGAAAGGGAGAACTTCTGGAGTGGCGATGACACGGCCAGCGTCATCAGCGACGCCGATCGACGGTACCCTTCGACAAGCCGGCCCAACTCCATCGCCCGGGACCTGAGGGCCATGACCACCCACAACGTCAGCCAGTTGTCGGTTGATTCCCGATACAGTTTCTCGAGGGCCAGCACCGCCATCTCCGACATCCTGGACTCCCAGGACTACTTTGGCCTGGCTTCTCCCGTCCACGCCATTGATGCCAACGCTACGTTTTGGTCGCCTTTCCACTCAACCATGCCTTCAGCCGCCTCGGCGACCTCGGTCACGTCCCGGGCTCAATCGCCCACTACAAGTATCACGAATCTCTCCAGCGCGTTCTCCCAAGCCCACAACCGCTCGTTGCCTTCATTCCAATCAGCCGGCCGACCGAGTACATCTACGTCGTCTAACGAAACCATCCACCTGCAACGCCTATCGGAAGACAAGCAGCGCTTCCTCGAAGACCTGCGACAGACTCTGATCAGCCTTCTGATGTCGGATCTCGGAAACTACGTCTTCTCCAACGGATCGGAGACGGACGGTTGGTTCGGTGGTCTCGGCCAGGAGTGCATCGACCGCCGCGATGCTCAAGAGCGACGGATGCGAAAGCTCGTGAGCAAGAAGGACCGCTCTGGCAGGGACGGCCTGAAACAAAGGACGATTGGGAAGAAGAAGAGTTTCGGTAACCTTCGCGGAGCAGGCGAGAGCGTTGCGTCCGAATCCAACACCGAGTCGTCCGAGTCGGCGACTACCCGGAGCAATGACAGCTCGGCAACGATCAACACGGGCACGCCCTCTACTACGCGCAGCCGCGCCAGGCCGTCGGCCCAGGACTTCCCCTTCGACAAAGCATATCACCGCCTCCTGAAGATGTTCTGTGTACACCCAAACCCATATGTCAAGCTCGACGCACTCTGTGAACTCGAGCACCTCATTGTGGCGTCCTTGTCTTCGGGCACCCGCCGGTCCCGACGTGGCCTCCGGGGCAATTTTACGAGTCAAGCCGATGACGGGGCAGTCTTCGGCAACGCAAAGGCTCTCGAGCAGACGATTGACAATGTCAGAGAACGGCGATCGCATACCATCACGTCGCCTGTGATTGTGCCTGTTCAGCACCGCTCGAACGTCAAGGACGACGCTCGTTCAGTCATCTCCATCAGTCCCACCAACACTGACGCCATTGCCGAGATTCTCCAGTCCCTGTTCCGAGACGCAAATGTGCGCCCTAAAACGCTCTTCCGCGATTTGCAATTCATAGCCGCCTTTGTACCGCCCAACATTCTCGACCGGACGGAGAAAGGCAAGGCGTTCTGGGACACGGGCCTCGCCGCCCTGTCTCTCAAGCAAGACGTTTGCCGGACCATGGTAGAAGTTGCCGACGAAGTCGTCAAGGTTCACACGCAGCCGCGCAAGTCGTCCGTCGCGAGCGACGACTCGGTCGAGTCCCCCTGTTCGACTGCGGCCTACACGCTCGGGGACGCGGCGCGGATGTGGACCATCACGGCCAAGGAGGGCGACCCGACGGCGCAGCGCGAGCTCGCCCTCTTCAACCTCAGTAACCCCGAGCTTGTAGAGCGGACTACGCTGCCCCTCTCGAAGCCCCGCGAGGTGTTCAAGCAGACGGTTATGGAGAAGTACGGCGCCCGTTCGGGCAGCAGCACCCGCTACCCCAGCGACCGGGCCCGTGCCGGGCTGGGCGGTGCGGTGCTGCCCGGCAGTGCCGACGCCGCCAAGGATGGCGACGTCCGGAGCGACCCGGCGCTTATGTGCGTCGCCATTCACCTGATGGAGGCTGCCGAGCAAGGCGGCGACGAGCTGGCTCGCACCTTTTTGGGCCAGAACGAGATGATGGGCGGCCTGGGCTGAGGGCCGAGCTACCCGTCTGCCATCAGGGGCTCCTTTTTCTTGGTCGATTCCTTTCACCGCTTGGTTCCCAACCTCTTTTTTTCGACTTGCTGGGCAGGACATATGTGCTTTCTTTAATGTTTCTTCTTCTGTCATGTTGTCACCACCTTTTGGGATACACGTTTGTCGTTTTGATGTGGACACGGGTCTGCTCTGGGGCTGCTGGATGGCTGTCTGAATACCATTTTTTGCGTTTTGTGTGTTATTGGAGTTGATCACGGGAGAGGGATACAGCTCTGATTCAGGGGAGGGCCTCTTTTTTTTGTCGACGCCTTGCTCCATTGGTCAGCGGGCTCATATAGATGATTGTCACAGCGGCGGATATACCATGGGTGCATTTGAGATAGGCCTTTTGCGGTTTCGGTGGAGATGAATTTACATTTGACTTGACGGTGCGAACTGCTCTACCAATCCATTTGCCCGCATTCGTGAACCCGTGCACCCGACCCATCCTTTGCCGAGGTATAACCAGCGCCACCACCAACATGAAGGGTTCTGTAGATGACGTTCTTGGGGTTTACGAAGCAAGGAAAGTCTCGATGGCGGCGGCGAACTGCTTCGGGTCCTGAATGGGCGCAAAGTGGCTGACGTTGGTCAAGGTGACCAGCTGGCTGCCGGCGATCCAGCTGTGCAGCAGGGCCGGCTCGGTGTGCAGGACGGCCTCGTCGTACTGGGCGGCGGCGACGGTGAGGTTGTGGCCCAGGCGGATCTTGGCCAGGTCGGCCTGGGTCCAGGTGGGCTGGTTGGCCTCGAGGGCCTCGACGGCCTGGGCGGCGGCCATGACGTCGCTGTCGGGCTGCAGGGCGCCGTACTCGCGGGCGGCGCGGGCGGCGAACGTGTTGAACATGCCCGAGTCGGCGAAGGTGGGGTCGGTGGCGTTGGCGGCGTGGGTGCCGCCGAAGACGAAGGCGCCGGCGACGAAGGGCGCCAGCTCCGCGTCCATGAGCGCCGCGTACGTCGCCGTGCCCATGTCGCTCCAGCCCACCCAGTAGGCCTGCGGGTAGCCGAGCGTCGCCAGCAGCCCCGCCGCGTCGCGCCCCAGCAGCGGGTACGTCAGGGGCGTGCCGTCGGTCGTGCTGCGCCCCTGCCACCGCGTGTCCATGACGAGCACGTGGTGTCCGTTCTGCATCAGGATCGCGACCACGTCGCCTGTGTTTTGGTGGTTTTCGTTAGTCGGGAGGAAGGGACCGGCCGGGAGAAAGGGAGACACAGAGAAGAGAAGGACGACGACGGGTTCACGGGTACATACCCCAGTAGTCCGAGTTGCCGAAGCCGCCGTGCAGCAAGAAGACGGGCGGCTTGCCCGCCTTGGCCGTGTCGAACTCGGTGAACCAGAGATTCACGCCGTTGACGGTGGCGTAGCTGCCGGCCGGCGACCCCGGAAGCTGCGGCGTCGGCGGCAACGTTTCCCACACCGGCTTGTCCTGGGCGGCCGCCAGCCCGGCGAGGAGCGATACGAGCAGGTGGAAGCGCATGTTGGGAGGGGGCGCGCGTGTGTCGAGTTGTGGCCGGCGAGTTAGGTAGGTACCTAGGTTTAGAGAGAGAGAAATGCGGTGAAACGAGCGTGTATGGGTGGCCTCTGTGCAGTGGACGCAGCGGTTCTTCTTGACAAAGTCAAAACACACAGAACCGACGATGCCCTCTTTTCCCCCTGAGTACCGTCGTCCACGGTGTGCCTTTTATGAAAAAAAATGCCTCTACCGCTCATTCGGGAACCCCGGAGCGCGCGGCGGGGGTCTTATGACTCGCCATCGTCAAGGATGCCGTGTATCTATTGCCCACGGGCTCGACACCTGGGGGTCCATGGCGGTGGTAAATGATCGACCGCTATGCTCTCTCGTGTTTTCGGCAGGGGACGGCTCACACGGCGATATTTCTCCATTTGGAAACAGAGAGAGAGAGGGAGGGAGGGAGGGAGGGAGAGAGAGAAGGAGAGACCCAGAGCCCCTGCTAATCCACCCCACAAAATAAACTCGGTCCAGACGCCTGGGAATAAAGCGTGTTAATCGATGCACCCTCGTCGTTTCCCGGGGTCTATTTCTAGCAAAGTACATCGTAGCTTCCTTTGGCGAGCCGGGGTAGTCACGGCAGGAGCCGACCATTTCCAATGCTTAACGTAATAACGGGCGCATTGAAAGTCAACCATCAATTTGAGGGGAAGCTACCAACCTCTTACATACCTATATTGTACCTCAAGGTTGTCAGTCATGGAGTCATGAAGCTGCCAGAACGAAGGGAACAGGCCAACCGCACGCCCACGACATTGCCGCTGCGTCTGGAGATTTTGGGACGAGATGGACGACCACAACTGCGGGCGGCGACAGCAAACATACGTCCGTCATTGTACTTTTACGCCCCCGGGATCCCGTTGTGCCGGGCGGGCACTTGCGACAGCACCGCCGACGCTCTCTGTACCGAGTGCACGAGACGAAAGACGGAGGGCCTCCTCTTTTCGGCTACGTCTGTCTAATAAATCTTCTTTCTCTGCCTTTCTGCCTCTCTTTCTCTTTCTCTCTCCCGCCCCTCACTCACTCATTCACTCATACATGCAGCTGGTTGTGGAGAGGTCCGATCAAACTCCAGACGCAGGCGCGCGCGCCTCCCCCCGCCTTGCGATGAGCGCGCGTCCTCAGACTTCCCCGCGCAGGCGCCACCGCCATGGGCGACGCCGAATGGGCTGACTTATGCCGTCGTCTATTTGTAAACAAGTCGCCACGATCCAGCAGGGCGACGCGCGGGCGGCAGGCAAAGGCGCACTCACATCGTCTCAATCTCAACCCCTCCCCCCAACTCTCTCTCTCTCTGGCGGGGGATCCTACGATGACCGCGCCCGCCGGGCCCTCTAGCCCGGTCGAGCGTCTCTTCTTTTCGCCAGACTTTCGCCTCCACCCGTTCTGGGCAAAACGTCGACTTCTCGCCTGGACCCGGAGACGCCACTGCTGCCAAGTGGATCTCCTATCGGCCGCTATGTGCAGAAAAAACACCGGCAAGGGCGCCAAGGGATGTCCCGGCGTCGAAACATCTCGGATGCCAGCCAGTGTTTATCTTCCTCGGTATGGCTTGGGTGCTGTGGAGCCCCCGTCTGGGACCAAGGAGGTTCTCGACATCAGCTTGATAAACGCCACTACCGGTGGTTGGCTCGGCGGAAGTCAACATCACCTTTGCTTGGCTTTCAGGGCTCAGAGACACTTCTTCGCCGTCCTACTGCTTTATTCCAGAATTTATGCGTGACGGTTCGTCACCCTTGAGCAGACTTTGGCGAGCCGCCAGTGTCCGTGGCGTCTACATCCATGCCGCACGATCTTGTCCGCCGAGCGATTCTGGGAGCATATACCAGCAAAATCAAGAAGTCCAGAATGCATACTTTGGTGCCCTCCAATGAACTTCTGGTAAGCCAGCATATTTGGCTCAAGGCTTCACCAAATCGTGCCGCACTTGCCCCCAAGATCGTCTTCACCATCAGCTTCGTATAAAAGACCTACATGTGCACCGTTTGGTCCTGTAAGTTATGAGAAAGACGAAGCCAAGCATGCTAGCTTACAATTGTCAGGCAGCGGGGTTAATACGTGGTGAAACTCTGCACTATTGCTACTCCAGATGGTGGTCACTCAATCGTCCGTCCCAATGTGAAGTCACGAATTCACTTCACGGCCAAGATTTGGCTTGGAGTTGTGGCCAGTGGCGACTGCTTCCAGTGATGGCTGCGATTCTCCGCCTCCATCAAAGTGAACAGACTGTTCCAGCCGAGGTAATGTGCAATAAGGCTACAGTTTATCCGATTTCTACGCCAACGCCCGAGCATACTATGAAGCCAACATAGCCACCATATCTCCCTGGCAAGTTCATACTTGCTTGCTATGGATCGTTCACACATCGATAGCAGCACCTTAGGAGCAATTGAGATTCAGAGAGCATTTATTGCACCGCCAACCCCCCATGATGTGCTTCAAATAACACCTCAAACCAAACCTTTCAGAGACCCAAAAAACACTTCTTGAGTATGACATGAATACTTGATGTTCGGGTCAGTTACCGGTCTGCCCATAATGACGATGTTTGTACGTGAAAGGTATGGTTGTGTTTCGGGGGCTGCTTTGAAGTTTGTCGGCTGTCGTCTCAACTTATCCCCTTAGTCAGGGGAGTCCGGTACGTCATGCACCATGTTCTTTTTCCGTCGTCAGACCACCCATGGATGTACCGACCGCCTTTGCACGGACAGTTCAACGATGCCGCCTGTGCGCCGTCTGATCAGTGGGTAGTCTAGAGTCCATCTGCTACAAGGGGAGTTCGAACCCATCGTACGAGCCCCTGCCACTCGGAAGAATTCCCAGCCCCGAGCGTCGCGTCTGTTGGCGATTTCTCCGGTCTGACGCCCCCATGTGGCAGTTGGTTTGACCCTCCACAAGGTGGCTGCAGCGTCCGTCTTCTTTGCTGTCTTGGATGCGACTCGTTCCCGATTGCGGTGACCGGCTAGCACCACCCCGATATAGACATCCCGGCAGGTCGGAAGCTCACACCAGAGCTGGGCACGCTATTGCAAGCTTCCGCCGACGCGCTACCGGCACATTTGCATCTCTTGCACTGACACGCTTACGGCGGGCCCGCGGCCGGAGCATTCAACATGATATTCTCCGAAAGGGAATTCCGACGTGCCCCAATCGTGGCTCGTATCCGATCACGGTAAACAAGAAGGCCAAAGTTTGCACTAAGAACGTCGCTTGGTATGCAAAGCCGTCCATGGGTGGTTTGGGGCGCCTATTGTGTCCTAGGCTCTGTCCGTACTCCTGTCCAAGCGCAACAGTCGACGACGCATGCATTTGCCCTGCTGCATTTCGGGACTCCGGGTGGTGGACCAACCCACGGCCGCTCGTCTTATTATCTTGGCCGGGCGCGCCAGCTTCCTGTTCGCCCCGGGCGCCCTCTCCCCTTTCCGTCCCCCCTTATTCTTCGTTCCCTACAGGCAATCCCCCCATCGTGCGTGTGCGTGGTTGAGAAACCCCCCCCACACCTCGGCAAGCGGAAGTCCCAGAGATGTCCAGACCCTCGACCGACACCGAACCGGATCGCGGCCTCGACCTTGCCGTGACCAATGTCACTCTTGTCAGCGTGGCTGTTGTTTCCATCTCGCTGCGATGCTATACCCGTGTCTTCATCGTCAAATCCTTCAAGCCCGAGGACTGGTTGATGTTGGTTGCGACTGTGAGTAAGACCCACCCGCCTTCAGTCCGGCTGCGTCGAATCTTGTTGTTGATGTTCATCTCGAGTTCAGCTTTTGTTTGTTTGCCTCTGTACTTCCAGCCTGGTGGGTGTTTACTATGGCACCGGCCACCACGAAGCCGACCTCTCGCCGGGGAACCTGATGAAGGCAAAAGAGGTGTGTGTTGATTTCCCCCTGCCTAACATGGCCCCCCTCTTTACACACGGCCGCATCGTGTCGTTTTTGCTTTGTCGCTTGGATGCTGGCAACGCCCTTACTCTAACCCAAAAGAACAGACGTGGTGGATTTGCTACATCCTCTACCCGGCCACCATGATGGCTTCCAAAGTCTCCATTGGCGTCTTCCTCCTGCGAGTCACGGTGAACCGCGTGCAGGCATGGATCGTCTGGTGCCTCATCGCGCTGTCCACGGTCGGCTGTACGGGCTTTCTGCTCGTCGCGGCGCTGCAATGCATGCCGGTGCAGCGGTTCTGGGACCCGGCCCGGGAGGGGATCTGTATGTCGGGCGAGGTGATGAGGGTCTTGACCATCGTTTACAGCGCCGGGAGCTTGCTCGTCGACGTGGCGTACGTGCTGCTCCCCATTGTCATGGTTTGGCGGCTCCAGCTGTCGCTGAGGGTTAAGGCCGGCCTGTCCGTCATTCTTAGCCTGGGCCTGATCGCCAGCGTGGGCGTCTCCGTCCGCTTCACCTACGTGGACGATTTCAAGGAGGCCGACTTCCTCTGTAAGCACATTACCCCCTCCCCCTCCTCCCTCGCGCGCCGCGAAAGTGCCCCTTCCCCCCTCCCCACCCCCTTACTAACGCCGCCCTACCTAGACAACAGCGCCGACCTCGCCATCTGGTCCATCGTCGAGGCCGGGTGCGCCGTCACGGCCGGGAGCCTGGCGACGCTGAAGCCCCTCGTCCGCCACCTCGCGCGGCGGACGGGCTGGGGGACGGTGCGCTCCCTGCCGCAGCAGCTGCCGCTGCCCCCGGCCGGCGTCGGCTACGACAAGGCCGTCGCCCTGCACCTCGAGAACAAGAACCTCATGAGCCCCGTCAGCGTCGAGGCCCCGAGCCCGTACCTGTTCCCCCGCGACGCGGAGCGCCTCAACGCGGCGCTGCCCATGGTGCGCAACGACCACATTCTCGCGCGGTCCCGATAGCTCCGGCCGGGGGAGAGGGCGAGGGGCGGGAGAGGTCTCGGCGGTGCTGCTCGTGAGGCGCGGTGGCAATAGGAAGAAACAAGACACAAGCCCCATCTGGACGGAAGTACTCTTTTACGTACGGGGGCCAACGGGAAAGCTGGGCCGACGAGTGCTTCGGCCCAGGGGCTCGCTGGTAGTTTGGCAGAGTTTTGTTTTGTCTGCCTACTTCCCCAATATACGCACACAACGTCCATCTCCTCACCCACGCACTCGCTGCTGCTTAAATGGAATCCCCATGGGACGCAGGAAAGTAATGTTATTGATAATATGAACCACTCGCTTCATTCCATCGTCCACGTATTCAATACTTTTGCTTTGAGTCGGGGTTTCAACATCTTTCGTAGATCCGCCTTCCCGATTACATTCCACTTGCCGGCACTTTCCGGTTCCGGCAGAAGACGTTACAAAATAACCGATTTTGCCCCTTGGGTGCAGCGATCACAAACCATGGCCCTTTAGGAGACTAGCGGCGTCTTTGCGAAAAGGACCCAAGCCAGTACGGGTAGGTGCTTCGGCGCGTAAGACGCGGTCTTTGGAATGCGAGTTCCTCAGCCGGGTCCCCGGTCATTTGTCGAGGGAGGCGGTCAGCCTCGGTGATGGTAATTGGTTTCCGCGTGACTTACACATCCTTGGCACTGTTTCTGGTGATTCACAACTCTCTTGAAGCTTTTCGACCTGTCGATTCTGCAAAAGAGCCGTCAGTATTTAGAACCAATCTAAGGTTACAAAAGAAGATGAAACCGCCATGGCTCCTTTAGCCATGGGCTGCCGTGTAGGCCTCGAGTTCAAGACCTGGCGCACGTACATTGTTCTTGTTAACCACCCTGCCGTACCGCATCAGCGAGGCCTTTCAATAGGGCGTGGGGGAACTTGGCGAGCTGGGACCCGCGATTCCGATCCCGGATTGAACGCCGGGGCTCGACGGATGTGAACGTTTTTGCTGCGCCCCAGGGGGGTGTCCACCATGACGACGAGGCGGTTGGGGAGGGTGCAGTTGGGCTTCTCGGGCGGTTGCCGCTTGTTCTCCAGCGCCAGGATGAGTGGATGGGCGCACGTGGGCTATTTTCGGCGATGGGAAACTTCAGCATACTCGGCCTATCTTCCGGGGGCGGGAGGAACGTAGGCTGCGAGTGGTGCGACCGCTGCAGCGCCAGGGAGAGGAGGAATGGTCCTCCTGCTCCTCCCGCTCTACCTCCTCGCCATTACCGCTAGAAAGGAATGCTCGGCGCTCGGCGCTCGGTATCGGGATCGAGGAGCGCAGGGGTCTCGTCGGTGCCCGAAAGCGCAGTCGAAGCACCCGGCGAGCCATGGGAGGCGGGGAGCTCCGCGGCGATGGCGGGCTCTACAACGCCGCCCCCAGTGGCCTTCCCCGACCAGAGCGCCCGGGAACGTGTAGTGGTTTGTTCGACGGTGGCATCGAGGGAGGCGGGGGAATTTGCAGAGCGGCAGGCACGGTTGGGGCGCCTGGGTGCCGCGAGGGCGGCGGAGGGTGGGATGTTCATGACGGAGGCAGAACCAGTGGCACCGGGGGACGTCGGCCCTCTGACGGGGTCTTTGCGGGCTCCAGAATGCGGCCGCCCTTGCGATGAGCCCAGGGTATATCCGAGACGACGTCACGGAGTAAGTTGCCCACGGGCATCTAGGGGTCGAAGCCGGCCTCGCGTTTTGCTGATGTCGCCACCATCACCATGGGATGTCCTCGCCGGCGGTGCCGCCGTTCTGCTGGTACGTAGGCATTGCATCTGTGTGTCAATCAATGCATGGGTGATGACCGTGGGTGAGGGAAAGAGTGATTGATTGAAGGTTAGAAGAGAAAGGCAGAACCAGAGCAGGGATCAGACGCCCTTTAAATAGGTACAAAGCGCGTGTAAAAGTGAGGTCTCTTAAGAGAACTAGTGTATGCGTTCCAGAAGATAATCTGCCTAGCATGAGGCGCTCCAGTTAAGCTAGCGGGCCGTGTTGGGGAATGTAGTACGGAACCTTAGTCCAGAGGGGACACTGGTGGGCGGGCAACCGCACCTGCGCAGCAGGTGCTGGGTCCCGGTCCAGCCGGGACCACCCTGCTATAATTGTGTAGTTTAGCCTGTTCTGCTTTACCTGGGACTGAACCACCCCGAATACAACTCACTTCGTCCCGGTCTGTTGTTCTGCTTTCAACACTGTCGCATATGGTTAGGTGCACCCAATGGTGTTGAGATTAGATAGGTATATTGGATGTATTATTCTTCGGTAGCTCGAATACTAGCTGTTTCCTCTCTATGCTACTATCTCCACTACGTCTATCCCTCCGCCCCCCCCCCCCCCCCCCCCCCTAACTGACGTAACACTATGAATAGTATCGCAACGATAATGAAAACTTCACTATTAGAATTGTTTAGTCAAGGTGGTTTTAATAGTAAAGCTTTTACTATCGTGGCGATAAAACGCGTAGTAACACGGTTGCAGGAAGTTACAGCACTTTACGGCTAAACCAGCCTAGTTTTAAGGTAATCCGATTACCGCAAGCTGCTTTTACGCATCTCCATCCACCTACGCCGTTTTGTCTTTCCCCGCCTTCCGCAGTTTTCCTTATGGACTCTTTCTTCTGAGGTAATCTAATTTCCTCAAAATGCCGCCGGAAAGAAAGCGAAAGGCAGAGGAGGAGTTGTCGACCAACCCCCATACAGTCAAAGCCCGGAACGGGTTTTTCATGGGTAGGTTGTTGGGTTGGGTTGACTTTACCGAAGTGTACTACCGACGCGTATCTGGCCCGTCCACTCCATTATAATTGAAATCTGGCTTGCGTTGGATCTCGACGAGGTGGCGTGGATGAACACCCTGACTGGATCGAGAGCCTCGAAAGTTTGGACAAGAATAAAACTCTTGAAGAGCTGTTCAAAGCACTTGACGATAAACCGATAGCATGCTATCTTTCCCATTACGGGATATACAGAGCGACTAAAACGAAAATCCACAATGCATACAAAGCGATAGCAGCACAAAACTAGGTAGACAGACGTGTTGCATGAGCTTGGTCCTTATTGGTGCTTGCCTCCCCCGATTGACCGTAACTGGAGGAGGCTAGGGCAGTTCTGCTGCTTTTAGACTTGTTTGCATCACCTGTCATAGTAACTGCCGAGCTTACATACAGTTAGCTGAGTTTTCATGTAATCTCCTAAAGTAAAGTAGGGTAAAAAATCTAAAAAAGGGGATTTTTTTTTTTTTAGTTATGTAGTAAGGCGTGGATGTGACGTTGCGGCGTTGGGGTAACTGGGGCGGCTTATAGTCGCAAAGGTAGGTGCAACCGACTCGGTACGCTCGCTCCTTCCCAACAGCCCCAAGCTGATGCGCGGAATGGCCATAAACAGTTTTAACGCTTGCTGCACACCTCCCTCGCCGGCGTTGAGCGTCCACCTCTCGTCAGCCCGGGTAAGCCGAGAAGCTCAAATAGTGTGTTGCCTACCATGAGGCATATACCATGTGACGCTGCACTGTTGTCCCAAGCGCAAAAGCTTTCCCCGCATTCGCTGTATGGGATGTTGTTTGCGTTCCATGTCAGGGTTCAAACTTGACCGCGTCGGCACGCCCTGAGAATCGGCATTCCAAGGCCAGGCGATGAGGAAACCCATTCCACCCGCGAAGCCAATCATCAAACCGAGTGCGGTAATAATTAGCCAGTTAAGAACTAGCGTTATATTCAGCGCCGAAGTCGTGGAACCGACTTCCAGAACGCTTGATACCTTGGCGGTTATGCCCACACGGCCTGGCCTGCAGACAGACACTGCGTGGCGGCAAAGCCCTGTGTCGTGTCTGCACTCTGGGCTGCTAACCAAGGCACTCCAGGAACCATCACCACACTGTCCTTGAAGGGCATTGTGGTGATGGTGTTTGTGTGGTTCACGGTGGCCTCCGCTGAGCTTCTTGGGGTCCTTGGTACCAGTATCCTTTTGAAGCGCCCGAATGAGCTTGCTGCATCTGACTCTCTCGGCATACAGATCGAGGGGTTTCTCCTCTTCCGTCTTCTGGTGTTCCATATAGTTGGCTCTGCCAGACCTACTGGTCACTGAATGGGATGAGAAGGCATCGGTCGGATTGAGGTGATGGATGGGCCCAGGATGATGATATATATGTTGCCCGCCGCAGGTCTGTTGTGTGAACCGACCACTTATTGTAGTATTACGGCGTATAAGGGTTATAAGATAAGAGCCGGTGTTGTTCAGAAGTAGTGTTGTATTTGGGGTTGTCCCTCTCCTCTGCTAATTTGGCCTGCCGGCCCGACTAAGTGTAATCACAACGCACGGTCCACCCCCATCAGGATGCTTCCTTCCCTTGCCCAGTGTCGCGAATTTACGATAGACGGGGCGGCACCGGTCGCCTCTGCGGCGTGACTCAGGTGTGTACCGTATGAGCGATCTGTTCTATATAGAAAAGATACGAGTTCGAAAGATTCCATGTAGGATTTCTGCTGTCGCTCCATCGTACGGCGAACTTCGTCTTTGCTGGGAGGTTTCCAATGTATTAGTAAAGTACCCATGTATGGCCTGCAGGACCTTCCAGCATTCAGGGGGTGGTTAGATAAGTGCTGGTTGGTGGTAGCGGTCGAGGAGCGCGGGACCTTGGTTATAGCCTCCATGTTAGGCACCGTCGACATGCCATGCTCTACCAATGCAGAAGCTCTACCTCCCATGGTGTCCAACGCAGCTTCTGAGGAAACCGTCACTGTGGGGGAGACTCGCATCTCTGAAGTCGCCATACACAGTATTGGTGATACCTACATGTCAACGTCTCTTGTATATCGAGGCGGAACGCCCATTGCGCCTACGTCAAGAGCGCCCGGAAGTCATGTGTATCCTCTAGCAGATGCTGGTAAAGAAGGGAAGGGGGGGCATAGGCAGCGACGCTCGCACTTTCATCCAAGCAATGGAACGATCCATCGTATAATAGTATAAAAAGGTTATTATATTGCGCAGCTGGTCATGAGCGCATGCATTGAGGCAAAGCGCAACCGCGCTTTGGTTGTTATGGCTATAGCCGACCATTGCCCGCCAGGAATCGTCTGCTGCCACCTCAGCCTGGGTGGGGCTATGTCTGATGCGGTCCTCCTGGTTGCTATAGGTCATCCCAGCATCCAGCAGAGGCCGTCCTTGAATTGAGCAGTATCGCTCTGCTTTTGGTCAGCTCGGCAAGTTCTACGAGCTCATGTTCAACTGTTCTGGATGTTGTCGTCCCAATATAATAAAGTTGTTGACGGGCATGCTTACATGCCCGGCGAGGAGGGGAAAGGTGTCTTTCGGGGACAAGCGGCAACGGGCGCGGCAAGGTCTTGACCATTTGTTGGAGAAGAGAAGGAGTCTAGGCGGGAAGAAGCACGCGTGAAACGAATGGACTCGTAAAACTGAAAGTCCTCGACAAGTCGAGTTGCTCCAGAGACAGCTTAATTGGCGATGCAGGCCACTTTCCTGTGGATGCGAAAGTAGTATCGATATGGAATGGCAACCTCACTAGTCAAGCAGGCAACGTATAAGATAAACCCGACTTACCATTGGTTATAACATAGGCGAGAAAAGATGGTGATTATTTTGAAGCTTATCAACTATTCTTTTATTCACCAGTTTTCAGGTGAATAAGGGAACGCCAAGTCTGCGAGGCTATAGGTGAATAAGGATTGGACGTGTATTCCCAATGCTCGGGAAGCGTGCCAGTATCGATTGTTTGTGTTGCCCGACGGACGGGGTGGGCTTCGGCCTTGCGCTACGCGCATATCGGGGAGTTGAGCGCGGAGCGGGTTGCCTCAAACTCATTGTATGTGAGCCCCGTGAAGTCCTTAGCGTGCTCGCAGCCGATGACAATGATGTGGTCATCCTCCTCGAACTGCTCGTGTTAAGCGGACGAAGGTTGGGATAGGTGACTTGATGATTAAGAGGCAACTATCAGGAAGGAGGAGGACGTTCCTTCTTATATAGGTACATGTATAAGTCAGCAGGACACGTGATCGCTCGTTCCTTCCAACAGCTCGAACGGCAGCTCCTCCTAGCCGACATCTTAGAGGCCTTCTTTTGATAAGTAGACCGACGAAGGAAGAATGTCGATAGATCTGCTGCAGAAGATACATAGTTAGTGACATATTAGGGCCGAACTGTTCTTGTGGGGGCTATTGTTTGCATATAAGTTCCAAATTCAGCCAAAACTCCATATTACCGTTTTGTATAACGTGGACTTGGCGAAATCCATCTTGACGTGTTGGACGTGTGGTGGACGAAGCAAAGCCTTATTGGTGATAGTATTCATAATGTGAACAGGGCAAGAGTGTAAGTCAGGATACTAGCACGCGCGTGTTTAGTGAAGGATATAATGAAGCTTTTCTGTTTGAAGCTGTTTCCCGGTTCTAATGGATGGTATAATAATAGTTCAGATCCGAAGTATAAAGGTTAGCAGCGGTGTACTATGAGTTTGGAAGTTCTGGGTTCTCGTGTCTTTCTTTGTAGCACAGGTTTCGTGTTGGCGAATAAAAGGTCGGCGTTGTCTACCCCTCCGGCGTGATGGAATACAGAAGGGGCTTGGCGTCATCCAAGGACGGTGTTCGAGGCAAGTCCTCGATGATGGGGGCCGTCGTTTACATGTTGCTTATGTCAGAGAGATGGACTGGACGAACGTCATGCGGGGTTTGGGGTAAGTACTTACTTAACCAGGACTCTCTGGATTTTAGGCAGACGTGCACGGTCCATAGCCTCTCCTCAACGTCGGACCCTTTTGGAATGCTCTTTGCAAAGCGGTTTCATCTCTCATCCGACTGTTTGCAAAGCTGGTAGGGGAAGATATTGGAAGCCACAGACCCTCTTTGCCTGCCGGGCAACAACTTGGCTTGGTTCGTCAGTTGCCAACACACTGGCTTCGACGCTAGACTCGGCAAACCTCGGGAGCTCGACCGCGAGCAAGAGACCAAGCCGCGATATGGAGCCGGACCGCAAGCGTCACTGCTGGGAATGTCTCCACCGCTGTCTTGTATGTGACTCTACACGGCCAGCGTGCAAGAGGTGTACATCCTCGGGCGTCGAATGTCCCGGCTACGGCCCGGTAAAACCAACAAGACTGAGATGGGTCACTCCCGGCCGGGTCACGTCTCGACCGAAAAGACTGAAAAGGGACCAACCAAGCAGAAAACCCCGTAGCAACACTGAACCAGAGTCGGAGCAGTTTGCACTTACTCGGCCTACCCCCCTGCCTATGGTATGGCTAGACGCAGACCCCAGCGTTTCTGTCTTGTCTGAGGCGGCGGAATACTGCAAGTGAATTGCTCCTCCACCTTTGTTGCCCATGTACTGACACCCTGCGGTGTAGTCAACACCTGTATTTACGATGATCTAGTGCCGATAACCCAACTGGGGCCCAATCCCCATATATACCCCATTTCAACAAGGATACTACGGCAGTCCCGGTCCCTCCCCGACTTCCTCCGATGCGGCATGTTGTGCATGGCTTTATGCCACCGAATGAACCGTACATCAGACAAATCTCTTCTCGAAAAGTTCTACCTATATCGGGGCATTGCAATCCGCTCTTTGAACGACACACTCGCCGTGGAGCACAAGCGCACCGACGACATCCTGATCGCCGGTGTGTTGACAGTGTTGCTTGTTGATGTAAGGTCTATACACATGTCCGACAAGTGGCTGGAGCCTTTTCTAACCATTGGATTGCTGCAGGCTCAACACGGTGTACCTCTCGCTTGGCGGTGGCACCTTGAAGGACTTGGGAGGCTCATCACACTACGCGGCGGCTTTGAAGCCCTAGCCAAGTCAAAAGGCCTTGAGCCGCTTCTCATCAGTCTTTGGTCGTAAGTTTTATGTTCGGTTTTGGGAATTGGAAGCTCAACATGCTGCAGCGTGGCCATTTTTGGCAACACTACGTGCCCCGCGCCAGATCTCATCATGACAGACTCGCACATGGGAGCCCTGGGTAGCGTTTTAGAGCGCGCTGCCACCTTACCATTCCTAGTGTGTGCTCCGCCACTCTTTGCCGAGGTCGTCAGGATCAACTACGTCCGGAAACGAGCCAGCTATAACGACCCGATTGATATCGAGGATCTTTCGAGAGAAGCGTATGAGATACTCGGTCGCGTATACAGCTTTTCGACAGCCGTATGGGCCGCCTCTAAACCCACAGCCAACGAGTTGTGGGTGCTTATCGGACGTGTGCACAGGGCCGCCGTGGCATTGTACGGCATCCTTTCACTTCAGAGCGTAGGGGTACTCCGTGACACGCCAGCCTTACGTCACGACCGCGTCGCACTACGGAAGCAGCTTTTTGCGGCTCTCGAAGAGGCTTTGCCGTCTCCAACGCTCAAGCGGCTCGTGTTCTGGCCACTGGTGGTTCTCGGAGTCGAGGCCGGGGGCGGCGGAGATCACTATCTCCGGACCTTTGTGGCTGGACACATGACCGAGCTGAGCAGGCATGCTGGCGTGCATTCGCCCTTGGTGGCAAAACGCGTTCTAGAGACCTTCTGGAGTTCGGGCCAGAGGCGGTGGGACGCCTGCTTCGACAAGCCGTATGTGCTCACCACGCAGGTTGCCGTGGATACCCAAGGAGTATTGCCGTCTGCCGAGTAGCAATTTCAAGCTGGGACTCGGTCAGTAAACGCCTCTGGAGCTGGGAAAGAAGCGAACGATTTCAATAAACCAATGTTGCCCTTCTACGCACAGGAATGACGTTCAACAGAGGTGAGACCTGGGGATGATGAGGGACAGAGAGGGCAGCGACTTTCACTAATCGCCGTGGTGGGGTAGAGCCTGCAGTGGACTTTGTATACACGGTGCTAGCACCGAGCTGCTTCGCTAACGCGCAAAAGTACTGTACCTAAGCCGCTCGCGGTGAGACAGACTATTCTATTTGTGTCATGCTGCAGGACCGGCCGGCCGGATCATTGGGAGACGATGACGTGGCTCCACCCCGACCGGCAGATGGGGAGTCGGATAGGACTCGGCCGGCAACTATCCGGAGCGCGTCTGCGTCTTTTTTCTCCATCGTGGCTGGGCAATCCATCGTCTCATTGGACCCCTCGATAGTGCTAGAACCGATACGTGGGTCTTGAGCGATCTATGCATTGCTATGTACAGAAGCTGACAGTCACAGGGGGGTCGTCCACGGCTTCCATTGGCCCGGTTCGGAAACGGCGCGCTTACGAGCGACTCGGCGCCGAGACGAAACTCGGCCTATATAAAACAGCACAGTCTCGCTGGAGGTTCTCTGCTTCTAACAAGCGGGACAGGAAAAGCAAAGTGCCATCATGGGCCTCCTTGTTAACAGTGTTCGCGAGGGGGAAGAGGTTGGAGCCTCGCAAACCCGCACGACTGCCGACAATGCATACGGCAAGCGACTCATCCCGCACATTATCGACCAGAAGGCTTTTCAGGAACCGCAGAGGGAATGTTTCCAGATCGCATGCTCATCTGTCCCTGAGGACGGCTGGCGAACCGTCACCTTCGGACAGTTTGCGAATGCCATCAACAAGTGCTGCCATCTGATTATAGCGCAATGCGGCCAACCCACACGAGGCACGTTCCCTACAATTGCATACATCGGTCCGAACGATGCGCGTTACCTGGTAAGTGTCTAAATGACTGCCTTGGACGGTTACACGAGGAGACGTCTTGCTGACTCGAAAACTCCTCAGGTACTGATGCTGGCGGCTGTGAAGACGGGCTACAAGGTGTGATCTGAACAGCCTCTACTTGCTGCCCTTCATGCTTAGCGGCAGGTCCAATATCTGACAAGCCACAGGCCCTCTTCATTTCGCCGCGCAACTCGCTGGAAGGCCAGCTTGATCTGTTCGAGAAGACGGACTGCCGCATTCTCGCTTTTGCCCAGACACAACAGGCGATGGTTCAGCCTTGGTTGCACCAGCGCGATATGGAAACCATTGAGATCAATCCTCTAGACGCCTGGTTCCCCACAGAGCCCGAGGAGGTCGCGCACTACCCCTTCGACAAGACATTCGAGGACGCCGAGTGGGAGCCCCTGTGCGTCCTGCACACGAGCGGCAGCACCGGCTTGCCGAAGCCCGTTCTAGTCCGACAAGGAATGCTGGCCATCATTGACGCCTACCACGCCATGGGCGAGTGGCAGGGCATGGACATATACATGCGGGAATGGGCAACCCGAGCCAAGCGGATTTTCATGGCGAGTAGGTTCCCTGTGGCTTTGCATGCTTTCCGACTGCCTCCGTCCGACCAGAGCTAATGCGAAAGACTCAGTGCCACTGTTCCATGCTGCCGGAATCTACGTCTCTATTCTTACCATTGCGTACTGGGATATATCTATAGCCCTAGGCATCGCCGATCGTCCGCTGTCTGCTGAGTTTGCCACGGAAACCTTGAAATATCTCGATGTTCAGGGTGCCATCATTCCTCCGTCGGTCTTAGAGGACATGAGCTACGATGAAGAAGGTATCAAGGCGCTGAGCAAGCTCAAAGTTGTTCCCTTCGGAGGCGGTACGTGCACCGCCCACCCCGAGCCGTCAGGTGATAAACTGACCAGGGAACGCAGGCAGTCTTTCCACGGAATCAGGTGACCGGCTCGTCCAACACGGCGTTCGTCTCATGAGTGTCGTCGCAGCAACCGAGTCAGTTACCAGACAGCATACACATGGCATTCAGACTGCCCGCTGACAGGCTGATAGGTGCTGCACCATGCCAGTCTACTGCAGCAAAGACCCTTCCATGTGGCAATGGTTCGCCTTCAGGTTCGAGGAGGGCGAGTGCGAATGGCGAAAGCAGGGAGACGAAAATATCTACGAGCAGGTCATTGTTCGCCGGGGAAAGGAGCCGGGCCTGCAACCCTTCTTCTACACATTCCCAGACAAGAACGAGATCTCGACCAGCGACCTCTACAAGCCGCACCCGACGATTCCGAACCTCTGGATGCACCAGGGCCGAGTCGATGACCTGATTGTATTCTCTAACGGCGAGAAGCTCCACCCCGCTACCATCGAGGATATCGTGGGTGCCCACCCACAGATCAAAGGGGCTTTGGTCGTGGGCGTAGGACGATTCCAGCCGGGGTTGATCCTCGAGCCGACGACCAATCCCGTGAGCGACCAGGAGCGAAACGAGCTCATTGAAGGCGTATGGCCATGGATCGAACGGGCGAACAAGGAAACGGTTGCGCACGGTAGAATAAGCCGCGATCTGGTCATGGTTGCGAAACCCGAGAAACCGTTCTTGCGTGCCGGGAAGGGCACACTTCAAAAGGCCCCAACGTTGAAGCTGTATGCGCCAGATATTGACGATCTTTACGAGATGGCAACCAAGGTGGCCTCTATAAGCGCATCTGTGAAGGGCTCACATCCGCTGGACTTCAGCTCTGAGGAGGCGCTGACGAGAACCATTGGCACCTTGTTCCATGACCATCTTGGGGGCCCTGTGCTGGAGCCGGATGAAGACTTTTTCCTCGCTGGTAAGTGCAGAGACACGTTACTTGGATGGTGAATTGGGGGCAGTGAGAGATCAAGTGACTGACGAGTGAACACGGAAGGCATCGACTCCTTACAAGTCATCAGCGCCACGCGTCTCCTTCGTGGCGGCCTCGAAACAGGAGGCCACCATCCACCGCCCGGCGGTCTTACCGCACGCGCCGTATACAACCACCCCACGGCGCGGCAGTTGTCCCGGTACATTATCGGGACGGGGAAGGCGTCCGAGGGCAACAGCGATGACGACAATGACACCGGTAGCCGAGACCAAGAAAAGACCATGGCGACCCTGCTTGAGAAATACACGGCCAACCTCCACCGCGGCGTCCCAGGCCGGCCCCATCCGGCGATAGAAGGCCAAACGGTGGTGCTAACGGGGTCGACGGGCGCGCTGGGCTCGTACCTGCTGGACGCACTGGTGTGCAGCCCCCGCGTGAGCAGGGTGATCTGCCTGAACAGGGCGGCGGACGGGGGCGCGGCGCAACAGGCGCGCGCCTTTGCGGAGCGCGGGCTGCTGGACGACGACGCCGCCGCCGCCGCCGCCCCCTACACCACCAAGGCCGAGTTCCACCACGCCGACCCGGGCCGGACCGGCTGGGGCCTCCCGCCGGCCGTGTACGCGCGGCTGCTGCGCGAGGCGGACCGCGTCATCCTCAACGCCTGGCCCGTCCACTTCCATCTGGCCGTCGCCTCGTTCGAGCCGCACGTGGGCGGCGTGCGCGCCGCCGCCGACCTCGCCGCCCGCGCTGCCAAGCGGGTCGCCGTGCTCTTCGTCTCGTCGGTCGCCTCGGTGGGCCGCTGGGACGCGCGCGCCCCCAGCGGCGGCGGCGGTGGCCCCGTCGTGCCCGAGGAGCCGCTCGCGGACCTCGGCCTGGCCCTCGGCGGCTACGGCGCCAGCAAGCTGGTGGCGGGCCTCGTGCTCGACGCCGCCGCCGCCGCCGGCGACTTCCCCGCCGCCGTCGTCCGCGTGGGCCAGATCGCCGGGCCCGAGGCCGACGCCGGCGTCTGGAACCGCCGCGAGTGGTTCCCCAGCCTCGTCGCGAGCAGCCTCCGCCTCGGGGCCTTCCCCGCCGACCTCGCGGCCCAGCGCCGCGTCGACTGGACGCCCGTCGAGCGCATCGCGCGCCTCGTGCTCGAGGTCGGCGGCATGGCCCCGGACGCCGCCCCCGACGACGCCGGCCACGGGTACTACCACGGAGCGAACCCCGCCGCCACGACGTGGTCCGCGATCGCGGGGGCGGTGCGGGACTTCTACAGCGCGGACCGCCTGCCCGAAATGGTGTCCTTCCGGGAGTGGGTGGGACGGTTGGAAAGGAGCGGCCAGGCCGAAGAGACCGGGGCTGCCCTCGAGCGGAACCCGGGGCTCAAGCTACTGGACACGTACAAGGACATGCTGCGAAGCGAGGAGACCGGTCGGCCGCCCGTTGTTTTGGCCATGGAGCGGACTGTGGCTCGCAGTCCCACGATGCGCAACAGCGGAGCCATCACGTCGGATATGGTGAAGCAGTGGTGCAAACACTGGGATTTCTAAATCAGCTTCTTATGGACCATCAAGGTGAGGAGGGGAGCGCTAGGCACATAATAAGCAAACCGCCTTGTCTTTTAATGAAAGTGGACATTTATTCACGGAGTGTTTTCCATCCTCAGTATAGAAGGCCAGGTCCGTACAACAGATTGCAGGGTAAGAACCCTCTGTTCAGCGGCGGAGAAGTAACCTGGAAACTAAACTAAACAGTGTGGGCGAAAAGGATCGCCAAAACGGTTCTCGACCACGTCCTCGCAGGCGAGCGTAGCTGCTGGAATGCTCGGTTCTTTCCACTGGCCACATGTGTATATAAAGGGAGTCTCCTCCCATCCTCTGGTCCGTCTCTCTCTCTCTCTCTCTCTCGCTTCACTCAATCGATCGCTTCCACCCTCACCGCCATGACCATCTCTCACCGCCACGTTCAACAGTATGATTTTGTTATCAGTCGTGGGGATGCTTTGATCCCTTGTCTGCAGCTTGTGCCTTAATACTTGCACCTTTTGCTTTGTTATCACTTAGTTGTTTCTTTGAACCCGAGCCCGCCCCGACTTCTGTGATGCGCCACTTCCCCCGCTTGTTGGGATCCAGGCTGCGGCCACGCTGATCAGTATCACGGTGGCTCCCCCGCCGACGCGCGGAAACTCGAAAAAGGGGGTTGGGGGGTGTGCCTCCTTACTTGTTGCATTCGTTGGGACCGTACGACCGCCAAAAGATCCAGGTAGCGGCCGGCGCTGCCGAGGACGAATCACACTGGCCGTTGTTGTCGGTGAACACGTAGACGTTGGTGCCCGCGGGCACGTCGACGTACAACATGCTCTTCGCGTCAAAGTCGGCGGGCAGGTTCTCCGGCTGCCGGCAGCCCTGCACGTTCCGGGTGAGGAAGCTGTCCCCCACGCACCCGACCTTGCTGTACAGGATGACCTCCCAGGCCTGCACCGCCGCGAGGGTGGCCGCAAGAAATGCGAAGGACCGCATGGTGTGTAGTATTGGTGGGAAGAATGTAGGTGACGGGTGGCGAAAGCAAGGGGGCACTGGCGTCGGTTCGACAAGAGGAAGCTGATGGTCCGCTGAACAAAAGCCCATCATGCCTGGGGCTGCTTCAAGAGAATAAGGTCCCGAGCGCAAAGATGGGCAAGGGACCCCATACGGACCTCACCACCCTCGCTTGAGCTTTGATAGGGGCTGGGCTTATCTGAAACGTCGGCTTTGGTGGTACAACCGGGATGATAGTTGTTTAAGCGCTGAAGCTGAAGTTGCCGTCAGATCTTTTCCCGGACTCTTTGGAGCTTTACTTACTCATAACCTATTAAGGTAAGTTCCCTGGGAACATTTTGCCGGATCCCACAGGGTGGCGCTTCTCCGTCACCAAAGTAGTTTATGTCGCGTTTTGTAGCTTCTTCTCCAGTATAACGAGGCTGACCGCTTTGGCCTACGCTCTGACCTGATAGAGCTGTTCAGGCGTCTAGTAAATCAGACAAAATCAGCTCCAGCCCTCCTTGGCGTGTGTTAGGCCGCACAATACGACCGTTCGCTCAGCAGAAGATAGTTGTCAGAAGCATGGAATCTTCCTGTCTAGTGTCGTAATTTAGCTAGCTATATCTACTTACATAGTGGTTGCCACCACTACAGGGCTTACACCATCGTGACTACGACTATTGTCTCACAGAATTTTAATAATTTCTTATCTAATTTATATAATATCTATGTCTTTCTATGGTTTATATGTAATAATATATCGATAGCTAGCAGTCGATTTTCAACGATTTCAATGTAGAACGCTAGCACACGAAATGGCTAGAACGTAGAGGAGTAAGCCAGCTTATAGGCCAAGCTCAAAACACAAAACAAAAAGTTCGGAGGAGAAGGATGCAGTAAGCATTATAGTTGAGAGAACCAAAAAGACAAGAGTTTCAACGGGACGCGAGGAAGAAGAATATATTAAGTAGGGAGTTGACCGACCGCACTTTAAGAACCGGACTAGCGTGGTCAGAAACTTGAAAGACATTATTATTCATGATGCAATCCTTTTCACTCGTGGGCACCCGTCCTGCTTGTCGACTCTGCCTCCTTCGGGCCCGTGATTAGCCCCGACATATGTTACTTCTCCGGGATGGCAACGCAGGGTTCGAAAGATCAACAAGGCAAAAAAGCAGGACCATCCCCGCGCCGGAGAATCAAATGATTATCTCCATGGGTCTGCGGGATTGCCGAATTAGTGGAAACTCTGAATAGACCAATCAGTGGACGCGAATTAGACTTGGGGGGCTGAGCAGTATTTACGCCACACTAAGAATAATTTTAGATACAGTAGTACGTAACATTTAGGAATACTTTAAGTACATGGAGCAGCAGCTGTTGTATATTGGAAATGAAGTACTCAGTGTGGCAGGAGCTCGTAGCAAGTGGCTCCGTGAATTATACATAAAACATAGATGTAAAGGAGTGTATTGCCGGACCCCAGCAAGGCAGTGGGCCGCGGAGCTTTTCTGCCTATTTACAATAAACAGGCTAGTCGTAAAGAATGACTACATGTGATCAAGTTCACCGCCCCCCCCCCCCCCCCCCCCCCCCCACACACACTTCCCCGCAAGGAAAATACGACAGCCTTACAACTCAGTTCATCGTCGTGCACTGTTGCCAGGTTCTCGTACTTGTGAAATGAACGTCCGTCTACTGGGTGGCCACTTCGTCGGCACTGATGTGGCCGTCCTGGTTCTTGTCGTGCCTGTTCAAGGTGGGAATCGTCAGTACACGGCGTCATACTCGGGGCGTGCATGACAAAGAAAGGGGGGCTCGTATGGTGACTCGCAAAGGGCACCCTTACTCCTTGAACCAGTCGATCCACATCTGGTGGTTGTCCTCCACCTTCATGTACTGAAGGTAGTCGTCGAGGGTCACAAAGCCCTTGTTGCCGACGTCGGCGACGATGAAAGCCTCGGTCGTGGCGGCCAGATCGGCCGCGCCGCTGTCCGGACTCAGAACGCCGGCAGGGTCCGAGACCATGCGCTTGCTGTGGCGGCAGCCTGCGGCAATGTCTGGTGTCAGATATATTCCGAAAGAGAGCATGTCGGAGATGGGGGAGTGGCAGATCACGAGGAAGCAGAGCAACGATGGCTGCCGCGGGTCTGAAAGGGACAGGAGAGACGAACCTCCGCCGCAGGAGCAGCAAAAGATGTTGCAGCTTTGGTAGCCACAGCAGGGCGTGCTGTTTGTACCATCGCGGCACTTGCCATTAGTCGCTGTGCAGCAGTCAGCCCAGACGAGAGGCAGGACGGCGGCAACGACGGAGATGGCGAGGGCGAACTTCATGGTGGCG
This sequence comes from Nigrospora osmanthi, assembly GCA_029489945.1. Classification (NCBI taxonomy): domain Eukaryota; kingdom Fungi; phylum Ascomycota; class Sordariomycetes; order Amphisphaeriales; family Apiosporaceae; genus Nigrospora; species Nigrospora osmanthi. The sequence continues at coordinate 611,757 of CP120503.1, read as the reverse complement.
TTGGTGACGGAAACGGTGGATTGCTTGAGATAACACGATGTGTATGTATGATTGGTGATGCTCTAGATGGATTGGGTCATGGCTCAATGTAGCTGTTCGTGACCCTCGGGGCAGAAGGTGGCTTTTATAGACCGCCCATAAGGTGGCGAGTCCTTTCTTTCATCCGCAAGATATTGCTTGCAGCGACAGTTGATCCAGGCCGCATCTTGCGGCTAGCACTTCGCAGCTCCCCGGTCGGATGGAAGAGGTCTTTGCTGTTGGTGCAATGCGGTTATTGGGCACCTGCATCTACATGCGTGCATCTCACGACTTCTTACGGACTGGCTGATGCGCGTCATAGGAGAGGCCAATACCAAGACGACGGTGTGTCCCACCTATGGAAAGATCATACGGGATGTTGCAATTGCTACCCCTTACAGACGTGTATGGCAACGTGACCGGGGAATGTATTACAAACTGCAGTCCGAGGCGGCGAAGTCATCATTGCGCGGCGCTTTACATCTATGGGCCCTCTATGGAAACTCAGGCGGCGGTTGAGAGCCCAAATCCTACCTACCACCGTGTCATGTTTATAGACTGAAACCTCAGCCGGGGACGTTCCATGAAATTCCCCCACAGAAGCTACTATGTAGGGGGTTTGGGGCATCTTGAGCGTTTCTCGGCCAGTCCTCGCGAGCAGTAAACAACCCGTGCTCAAGGCGCTCGGTCGACTTCCGGCTACACTCTATGGGCCAGTATATGCAGAAGCGTCATGCTCGTATTTGGCAACCCCCATTATGGGCACTCTGCAACTGGCGTAACATTTAGCCTGCTTCGGAGACACCAATAGAGGCCCAACAGCTTGCCACGGCGTGTGGCATATGCGTTGTGACTGTCCATTCGCGGTGAGAAATTTAACCCATTGGTTCTTCGTCACCTGCGATGCACACTGGTGTATATTATATGCAGGTAAGCCGCAGTGCTGATCATGGCGGGGTAACTGACGATCATATACTGTCGTTTCCCTGCTGACGTGAGGATGGGGGGGGATGGCTGCTCCCGCTTGGGACGAGGCTACCATGGAGTCCAGTTGAGGTCAGCATTCATCGATGCATCTATCCAACAAACAAGAGCAACATGCATCGGGTATGAGGAAATGATGCATGCTTGCCACGGTAAAATCACGCCATGACTTTCCCATGACGGTTGGCATTGTCTCGATCGTGTTGCACGGGATGTAACCCTACCGCCAAGCCGCAAACCAGTGCCTGACCCCCCGCGACACTACTTTTATTGGCTGTTCATACGGCTTACTCTGGCAAAGGGAACTCTATATGCACGTACCCGGCCGATTCCAGTTGAAGCAGTTGCTGCAGTTGGGTAGAGACAGAAGCGATACCACGCGGGGGGCCGCCGAGGCAGCGCCGGGCAAGCCAGGGCACCACCTAATAGAGCGCAGTCGACGCCTCGTTGGCCGGCCGGCCCGATCCAGGTCCCGGATCGGCCTGGCGGCCAGAAGTAGGTCAAGCTGTGCTCCGAGGTGTTAGCATGCACGCATGCCGCGGGGCGCCCGAGGCTGCGTGTGGCGAGCCCAAGTCGAACGGTTCGTGGCATCAAAGGCACGCCACATCCCGGGGACGAGCTTGTGCGGGCTCAGTTACGGGTCCATTATGGCGGTTGCTGAGCAAGGGGTAAGGGGTGGCGAACGGGCGGTCCCGGATATTACGACGGGAGCAGCCGTGTGGTGGACAGGCAGCCCCATCCCGTCTAATCCCCGTCATCTCCCACCGCCCCGGGCAGCACCAGCACCAATGACGAGATGCCAATGTGAAAAGTGAAGGGGGAAAGAGGGGGGGGGGGGGGGGTGCATGGAGGTTGAGTGGGGAGTAGGGAGGCTCTACGCTCTCATTGGCTTCCAGGACAATGGAACTGCTACATTATTCTCCCTGTGGATGCATATGTATTTCATGATAGCGGGACTATGTACGTTCTCAGGCTGTACGACGAGACTTGACCAAAGATAGGAAGCCCTCTGCGCCGCTGCGCTTACCGGTCATCTTTCCAGGGTGTTCGCCTACCCTACTTCACTAAAGAAGCCCTTACGCATTCCATGGTCTCTCCAAAGAAAACAATGTATCTCATCGGGAGCAAGGAGCTCAGTGGTAGTAATGCATAAAGACTATGTCTATGCAGAATTGGTCATTCGGGGCATGCCATTGCGAAGTGAGCCGAGTGCATTCGCTCTTAGGATGATTGTGGCGGAACTGGCCATCTAGCAACCAAGGTGATCAATCATTCAGGTGATGTTGTGTGCAACAGTCAAAACGCCAATGGACCCGGATAGCCATCTGAGTGGCATCCCGCACTCCGGAGTTCCATAGCCGAGACCCGTAGCTGGCAAAGCTGGCAGAGGATCCCCTATTCCCCATAAGCCTCCCGGGCTAAGCAGGCTTTCCGACCGGAGGGGCTTCTTTCTGAGTTGACCCAGCTATTAGTTGAGGCATCTATGTATGCAAGAGGTAGGCAAGCAGGCCGCCCCGTAAGGGCCTAAGGGAACGTTCGGAATACGCATACGATCAATGTAGGATGGCTAAGCATATCATTGACGATGTGAAATTCAGAAACACTGTCCGTTTTCGCGGGTCAAGCAGCGTATTAAGACCAGGATGGTATACAGTGTATTTGACCGGTGTTATGTAGCATCAGAGGGTCCAACTCGTCGGTATTGACCCACGGGAAGCCAGGTGCTGATACACAATCACCTCACCTAATGCATCTGCTTTCCAACCAAGAACGGGCGGTAACCCCATCGACACGATGCAAAAGATCAGGGACTGTCCACTGTGCCCGCTGACAGCCAGTCATCCGATCGCTCTGGATCGTGGCTTCGTCGTCTGATCTGTACCATGGCCCGCGAACGCTCCACGTACGTTTCTTTCCCCGTCGCCCAGCCCTGTCCCATTCTCCTCGCCCCCCACCCCCCAGAGAAAGCAGCCCATCGTTGACCCCTTCTGCTACCGGAGCAGCATCATCCTGGTCCAACTCGGCACCCCGTTGCTGCGCACCATCTTCCAGCTGGCCGAGTACGAAAACGCGGACAAGATGACACTACTCGCAGCCCAGATGCTGCTCCTCGTCTGGATGGGGACCATGTCGTACGCCAGTTTGCTGAACTTCCCGCGGGGCTGACGTTAAGGGGGCAAACCGGACGCCGTAAAGTCACCATGTAGTTCACGTACCACGTATAGGCTGGGTCGCCCTCTGAATACCTGATTCCTTCCCCGTGTGTCTTCACCTAGTGAGATCTGTTAATCAGAGGTACGATTAAGTGCAAGTAGATACTTGAGTTACGTTACCTCTGAATATAGACCCTTAATGTAGAGACTGTGTAGAACAGAGCGTGACCTCACGAAACGGCCAATCACGCTCTTAGTGTCGTAACACAGATAGCTCGCTCCCGGCGACTGTGCGGCTCTTGCGGTGGAAGAGTAGGCCAAAGGAGAGGAAGTGAGCCACCCACTGCAGTATGGTGCGCTCGTCGACATCCTTTTCTCCTTCAACCTCGGTACCGTCCTGAGCGAGATAGACGTGGTGATGGCGCGGCAGGAAACGACCGGGGTGCCAGACGTTCCACAGGACCGAGTTGACGAGCATAAGACTGGACTCGAAAACGAGGAAGAAAACCTCGTAGCGGAAGAGGGGGCTGAGGGCCTGCAACGCATCCATGTTGTCTAGGTCCTTCTCAGTTGGTCCCAGATGCTCGACCAGCCGGTAGACACAGCGCGCGAAAATGAGGGCCATGCTACCGTACAGTACGACCAGCATCGTCTGCACCGAACGCACGCGCAGCCGCGCGTGTGCAAGCCGCCAGTGGAAGAGGCTTGCCATCGCTAAAAAGATGGTAACCACGCCCAGCTGGATACTGATGGCGGCGATAGTCAGATTCTTCCCCAGCTTCTGGGTTGTCGACTGGGACACCGGGTTCGATGCCAGCGCCACTCCCAGCGCGTTGAGCAATTCCACCACCGCCATCAGCCCACCAAAGGTGCTCAGAACTCGTTTGGCCGGCATGGGTGCCAAGTAGGGCACGTAGTGGAACATGCGACCGAGGACGTGGTAGTTAGCCAGCTCGAGGAGGGGCCTGGGGATATGCACCGGGGCTATCAGTCCAAGGCACTGTAACAGCGGTCCGCGCGAAGGGAGAACCCACGGGCAAATGTAGATGAAGACTTGACTCAGGATGAACACGATAAGGGTTGTCTTGTCATTTTCGTCGTACAGGTAGTGGTAGGCACCATACTCGCGTAGTGTATATCCAAGCGTGAACATAACAGCACAAACGGGCTGCAACCCCGCCAGGCTGAAAGTTTTGTAGCGACTGGGTACGGTCAGTGGGCAGGGCCTAGATTCGACATGTGCCAGCATCAGCAATCCGACTTACTAGCATTGCCAGGTGTGGAAACCAGCCGAGAGAGCATACAGAATGCTGAATACGATTGGTGCCACCTTGTTGGGCTCGTAGATGTATAGGCTGTATAGAACTGAAAAATAGGACTGGTTAGCTGGCAGCATTGACAAGACCAAGGAAGACTCCTAGTACGCTCCGGACGAGAATATACGGAGAGCCAGCGCACCTGGCTCGCCCTGGGAAGGCATTGTGTTTCTTGGCAGAGGAGATACGAGTCGACCTGAGGTTCCAGAAGTGGCCAAAGAAGGTGAGATACAATAGTAAGGGTGTACTGCAGGAGGCAAAGGGGGTCTGCTTCGAGATGGAAAAGGGATTGCAGACAATGACGGACTGACTTCTTGTGTAGAGCGGAATACAAAGAGGGCACGGTGGGATGGGCGAGATAGACAAGAAGTGATGGAAGAGAAGGTGAATTTTCTTCGTCGTAGAGAGCAACATGAGATATACTTCCCTTTTGGTCCTTCGCCATCCGCCATTCTGCCGCCTCTGTAACGGGAAAGGCGTCAGTCTGATGCCCTTGGGATGAGCTGGCGTGAGAGCAACACCGTTGACTTGCGCCACCGTGGCCCACGAGATCTTCCGGTAGCCAATAGCTATTGAGGCGGCGGCTTTGCTGCAACGCCGCTCTCGCCGGGTGCCTAACCCAAAGAGGACAAAGCCATCGCCAAGACGACGGGAAATGCGCGCGGGCCAGTGCTGGTGTCGGGATGCCATCAGGAAAATGCGTGATGAAAGAATCTTACGCGGCGGTCGTGACTCCAGACCCCTGTTGTCTTTCCAAAAGGGGGCAAGCCGCACTTACCCAAATAGGAGAATACGGTCGCCAAGACGCTAGGTATTCTATGTAGCATCACACCGTTTGGTTCGACGCCTCCCGTTCGACTCACATTTGATCATTCATTAGATCCAATTGAATGCTCTTCATCAGGCCGTCGGTCCTGTATGGAACTGGATATGGTCGTCTACAAAGAGTTCTTGGCTCTCTAGAAGCGGAGCCTAGAAGACGTATTACGCCTGGATCTTCATCTTTCATACCGACGGCTTCGTCCATCCACTGAGACGGCGGTCACTGTCTGTCTAGTGCGTTTAGGCCAGTGCCTGAACGTGCGGTCCGTTATGCATGTCTGTTTCCGTTATTTCTCTTTGAAGTAAGTACTTCTTGCAGGCAAATAAACAAGGGTACGCTACCTCTGTCATGGATCCTTCCTCCTTGGCCTTAAATGCCTTTACAGTACTTCCGTGCCTATGAACCTAAAGTAAACAAGTGAGCACAGCCACCACTACCTCGAACCGTTACCTAATATTCCACGGGGATGGTAATTCCGACCGAATGCTCGAGCGTTCCGACCAAGTGGCTGGAAAGGAATCTGCGGGTCAGCCACATTCTCCGATCGGTACTTTAAGTGGAGAAATCGATACTAACGATGTGGAGCGCCCACGCGGCGTTGTTTATTTACTAACAGCGAACGCACGTTCCACCGCGTGAGGCATCTCCGGCGCCTTAGTGGTGATAGTTTTAGCGATAAGTCATAGTATTAAGCCTTACTACTAGCCTACACTTATTAGTCACTACGATGAGGCGCGTCAATCCCACGATAGTTTTTTAGTGCTAAGGTCTTAATTAAGCGGTTTACTTAAGAGATATAAATGCAGTCCGCCCTATCTCTATCCTCTACCTCTTCGGTTAGTGCTGCTTGGTAGCGTGGAGACAGGTTGTACCGAATCTACAGCAAAATTTGTACTGCAGGTCCGTGCTGACGGTCCGTTTGTTCTTCTTCAGCCACTCGGTCGGAACGCTCGAGAATTCGGTCGGAATTACTATCCCCATGTTCCACCAGTTGCAAACCCATTTCCCGATCATACTTTGCGCCCAACTTCGCAGTCTTCTTCAAAATCGACGGCTCTACTGGCCTGAGGTCCTGTCAAGCCACTGTGTTGACCATGGCGGGCTCTCCTTCCCACGTACCTCCCTACCTACCTCCCGAGCTTCTTCGCCCTATCCTTATCCACGCCGTCACGGCGCGCACTCTCAAGCGCGCTCTACGCCTGCGCCTTGTATGTTGGCTATGGAACCACGAGACCACAGAGGCGATTTTGTGCTCGGGCATACTCGAAAGTTGCCAGTGGCACTTAACGACATCACCATTTTGGCCACGGTATCTTGCGCGGAAGCTTCAGCATAGCCCAAGCCAGCTCTCGCGGCCACTTAGCATACTGCACCGGGTAGCCCATTACACCGTAGCTTTCCGCGCCCAGGGGGCACGTCCCACGAACTATGATACGTTGGTTAAAAACCACATCCAGACCATCTGTCATCACGACAGACAAGGCATCATTACCAATTCGATTCGGGAGCCTTCATTTTCCACACCGCCTCGTGAGATCCAGGTCATCCGGGATTCAGACCCGGATTTCTTAAGAACTCTCTTGACTGTGGCGGCCGCCACCAACGAACTGGACCTCGCTCATTATGTTGGGTGCACTACTGAGGTCAAGACACTGATGATGTCTGATTGCAGCGCTCTACTCGGCACTCCCATCAAAATGGCAGCATTCTATGGCCACGTGGAAATGCTGAAGATGCTCCTGAGTTATTCAAAGGACCCGGAAACTCTGTTACTACTACGCAAGGACGGGCTACAAGCTGCAAGTAGGAACAATCAAATCGGCACCCTTGAGGTTTTCTTAGAACCCGGGGACTACGAAAGCCTTAGAGGCGGACTCCTCAAAGCGGTCCGACAGACAAAGAGCATTGCAATGTTCCACCGGATTTATTCACATTGCAAAGATATCCTACTCGGCGTTGGACAGTCGCCAGAAACAGACACGCAACGATTGCAATCGAAATTCCTGTCAAGGCATTTTCGTATCGCGGCAACAGCCGGCAACCTGGCGAAGATGAAGTACCTTGTTTGGCTTGGAGCTTCTCCCAGATGTGCCGATGACCCGGATATCATGTGCATCCATCACCACCACACATGTTACCACAAAAATTCCATCACCAACGCTGCACTCGGGGGGTACACCGACGTCATGGCGTACCTTCTCCGACATGGTGCACAAATCGGTTCGCGATCACTCGAGGCGGCGAGTAAGCACGGCAATGTCAACAGCGTGAGACTTCTTCTGGAATACAGCACGCCGCATTCTCTTTGGCTGGGAAGTTCGTTGCTTGATACTGTCGAGGGAGAACACGAAGAAATATTGCGGCTTCTTCTAAGCACGTTCAATCCCCCGAAAGAAGAGCTTTGGAAGCAAGCCCTAGACGCGGCCAAGGCGCAGGGCTTAGATTCGATGGTCGAGGTTCTTGAGAAGTACGAAGACAACAAGGATTACGAAGACAAGAGTGGGAAAGTCCATTTAGTATCATTGCCTCAACGTTCCAGGGACAGGTTGTCGCATGCTCAGTAGTGGCTAGGCAGGAGGAGGGAAATGGACACTCTCTGCGGTTTGATCGCCAGGTTCAGGTTGGCCATCCGACTTATCCATGGTGGCGGTTATAGCAGTGTAAGTGACAACTCAACGAAAACATGAGCATTGAATAACACTTGTTCTTGTTCGTGCCTTGTTCTCTGTGAGGTGATGTAGTAATTGCTCAATTAGGAATGCCAACCATCATGGGGTTTGGGTATTTCATTGGATCGGATGTGGGGTTTCAAAGCCCAAACTTATTCACGGATAACGTCATTTCCGAACAAGCAATTGGCTTGGTGGTGTAGTTGGTTATCACGTCAGTCTAACACACTGAAGGTCCTGGGATCGAACCCCAGCCGAGTCACTCTCGGTTCCCATCTGTCCACAGATGGGTGCGCTTTTTGCGCCGCGGTTATCCTTCGTGTTATGGGATATGCACACCCTACGGTGGTCGGCACGCTGCAGCCTAGACATAGCTGTTCATTCTTTTGAATCAAGTCGGGGACTGGCCATATCCCTATTAAGCAGGAATGCTCGTAATAGCGCATAGTCTACTAGTAGTTACTACAGTTGATAGCACATTCCTCTATTCGGCCGAATCTCGCGACCCCACGCGACCGACAGCGAGCCGAAAGCGAGCCGAAATTCTGGAAACCAAAGATCCCGCTCTGAAAGGAGATTGCCGACGCTATAATGTGACACCATATAACCATTGAATTACACCGCATCAGGGAGTTTTAATACCATGTCGCATATTCAACCTACATGATAGTATCAATCTCTGTATCGACTGCAATCTTGTTACGCGATCTGACTGCACTCCATCCGATCTCCCCAATCCTGACTACGAGGCACAAAAGGAGCTTATCTGGTCCTGCAACTCAGCGCACCACCATATTCCACACTTGACCCTAGATTTCCCCAGCTTGCTCGCGGTTGTTATCGTGATTTCACAATTCAAATGGGACTTCTTGGCGATCCGGTATTCTCGCAGGTCGAAGTCGAGATACGGGCCGCACCCGACACTGTACGGGCCGTGGTCAGTTGTTCCCATTCACGGCGGTACTGCCGCTCCCATGCAGGCTTTTGGCGAAGCTAATCCCAACGTCACTTTTGGCAGTTCCTCGATTTTCCCCGATACAAAGATTGGACGCACGTCTCCAAATGGACCGTCGAGCCGGCCGACGCGGGGAAAACGGCGGCCGACCTGGGGCCCGGCGACCGTCTGCGCGTGCATCTCGGCGGCATGTCGTTCCGTCCGACCGTGGTGGTGAGGGGCCCGTACTCTGCCCGTATCCTTTTTGCCTTGCCTTGCGATCGTCGGCCTGGGCCGTCGGTTGATTGTACTGTCTGTGTGTCGTTCGGACTGTGCTAATTCCACGCCCCCCACCACAGGAAATCACCCAAGACTCTTTGACGTGGGATGGCTCCATCGGGGGCCTGCTCGTCGGGCGGCACAAGTTCGCATTCCTGCCCAGCATATCCAACCCCGGCGGCACAACTCTGCTCCAGCGCGAGGACTGGCTTGGCCCGCTGTCGGTGCCCTTCCGGCTCGGCCCGAAGCAGTGGCCGCACGGCGAGGGCTGGACGCGGTTTAACGAGGATATCAAGAAGGAGGCAGAGAGAAGGGCGGGATCGGGTGCTCAGAAGGATTAGGCCTATCCGATACGGGCAGGCTGAATTTGGTGGCCGTGCTCCAGGTTGACGTTTTCTACTAAGTAGCTGTCTTTACATTTCACAAGTGTGGAGGGGGTGGACTGGAGTTACGGGCCAGGAGCTTCTGGTAGACACCTTAGGTATATCTAGTGAGATGAAGAGATTTCTTTTTAACAGCAAGAACAACAGGCCAATTGGTGTAGTAGCAACATAGCTCTCGGACATACTTCCACCAGGATGAAGAACCTACTTTGCTGGCCGGATGATTCAACCTCAGTGGCTGATGAGAACTTGTACTATAGCACGGCACAATATCCGATATCTGCAAAAGTTGGACAATACACACTGTGTGGAAACTTACTTGGAGGAACGGTACGCACTTGTAATCGGCGTCAGAATGGCTAGTTTCAGAGCCCTAGGGCATAAGGCGAGAGAAGACCGAAGTTCGATTCCTCGACCGGCCATCATTTTGTTTCGTTTCACTTTTCCTTCTCCCTCTCAGTAACCAGGTTCGACGGGATGTGGAAAAGAAATGAATAACAACTGAATAAGCGCCGTAGGCGAAAGTTTTGAATAGCATACAAGCATGCTACCACGCCCACTCATATCATTTCTTAGTACAGGGCTGCTTTTCCATGACGGGTCTTTCCCCACACTGGTACATCGGTCGTTGTCCAAACTATATGCGTGAGAAATTCGGAGTTCACGATGCGGGAAAAAGCTCTCAGTGCAGGCCACGGTAAGATGCGGCTTTATGACGATATTACTTCCTTATCATCCACTTAATCACACCCGGCTAGCACGAAGGGCAAGGCTGTTGTCATAGTAATACTTTGACACCCCTATTTCCCAGTGACACTAGCAGCAGAGTGACGCCTGGACTAGCCGTTCCAGACCTAATTATATTCGGCCGCCAGCTTCGGTTTCATGCCGAGCTAGCGCGATCCGCCATCCCGTCAAGACCCAGACCCCCTGTCCAATTCCGTCTCCACTCGGCGTCGACGATCAAATGACAGCTGTGATCGCCGCCGGGAACCGGATAACGGCATTCGTCCCAAATCTCAAGTGGGCGGAAAGAGGAGACGGCAACTATAAGCAAATGAAGGCCCGATGGCGCTAGTGAGATCCTTCTACGGGCCGTTTAGAATCCTCTGGTTTCGTGCATTTAGTATTACTGTATCAGTGGGTCGGGAGAGCCCGTGACCTCACGAGCCGTCACTCGTGAAACCATGGCGGTCCGACACTGGGCGAGAAGGCGGCAAACTGAACCTCGGGAGACTCTTCTGGTCGTCTACTTGCCGAGGCCTGGTGGCCCCTATATAGGAGGCCTTCAGAGCTGCGTTACTCCAGGAGAAAGAGCCTGCGGAATTGCATCTTCTCCCTCACTCTTGCCTGTCATCTGGAATCACTCGCTTCTCCAGGATGATCCCTCGCAACCTGCTCGCCCTTGTGGCGGCCCTACTGCCTGCGGCCGAGGCCAAGACCAAGGATGTTTTCGCTCATTACATGGTAAGGCGGAAGGCGTAATCTGGGACGCCTCCTATGCGCATTTTGAGTGGCCAACTAACAAAATTCAACCCAGGGCGGCAACCTCAACATCAAAAGCGCCGAGATTGATGTCAAGGCCGCAAAAGACATGGGATTCGCAGCCTTTGCAATCAATTTGAACGTCGAGGCCCTGAGCTCCAACTGGGCCGAGACCTGTGCCCAGCGGCTGTTTGACGCCGCCAAGGATGTCGGCTTCAAGTGCTTCATCAGCATGGACCTCAACGAGGCGTCGGACAAGCAGCGGGATAAGTTCACGACGTACGTGAACAAATTCATTGGGCACGACGCCTACTACCAGCACGACGGCAAGCCGTTCCTCAGCACCTTCAGCGTGGGCAACACGAACCCGGACAAGTGGCCCGATTTCCTCGCGGGCCTCAACGACGGCAACGGCGTGTACTTCGTGCCGGGGCCGGACAACTACGCGGGCTACTACGCGTTTGGCCAGCCCGAGGGCACGGCGGCCTTCTGGGACGCGTGGGCGCCCGTGGTGGACGGCGTGTTCAGCTGGGAGACGGCCTGGACCAAGGACAGCAAGAACAACGTGTCGACGGCCGACTGGGACGAGCCGCACGCGCGGACGGCGCACCGGCGCGGCCGCTCGTACATGGTGCCCATGTCGAGCCTGCAGTACAAGCACTGGGTGACGGCGGACCGGCGCGACAACTGGTACCGCGTGGGCGAGGTGGCGCTGCCGCAGCGCATGGCCGAGGTGCTGGCCATGGACCCGGCGCCCGACTTCGCCGAGGTCATCACGTGGAACGACGCCGGCGAGAGCCACTACATCGGCGCCGTGCACCCCGAGGGCGAGCTGCCGGCCTTCAAGGAGTACGCCAACGACGACGTCTACGACCACACGGCCTGGCAGCCGCTGTACGGCGCCTTCATCGACGCCTTCGCGCGCGGCGCCGGCGCCGGCGGCATGCGGCCGCCCGCCGGCCAGAAGTACCTCGGCGCCCTCTGGTACCGCTCCGTCACCACGGACGCGCGGTGCGCCGACCGGCCCTCGGGCGCCGACGCCGCCAAGGACGCCGTCAACTACGCCGTCGTCGTCGCTGACGGCGTCGAAAACGCCTACGTCCAGGTCTACAGCGGCGGCCGCGCCATCGCCCAGCGCGTGCCCCTCGCCCCTGGCCTCAACTACGGCAGCGTCCCCGGCCTCGTCCCCGGCAAGCAGTACCTCGAGGTCGTCGAGATCGACGGCGCGGACAACTGGGATTACCAGTACACCAAGACCGGCACGGTCGAGGTCGTCGACGACACCGACGGCGGCCTGTGCAACTACAACTACCTCGTCTACGGCTTGGAGGCCGGCAAGGGGCACTAGAAGCCTCCAGTCCGACCAGTTGGTGAGCGGGGGACTCCGTGTGGTTATGCCGTGGCCCGCACATTGGAGGGCAGCAGAAGCCACTCGCGTGTACTCTTTTACGATAGATGTAGCAAACCTAGCCTTTACAGTTTGAGCATCAGGCAGTCATTCAGTGCCATCGGACCACATCGTCCATAACGTGCATTGACTGAAACACACGATCTCGCATAGCCCAAGTCCAAATCATGATCGTGATCTTCCCTGCCTCATCCTCCCACGCCACGGCATCTCCACTGCCGAGACCACCCCCCCAGCTGACGTTTCCCCCTCCCTCCCCGCATCGCCGAACCAGCCCATGGCCGTGTGTTTGTGCTTCTTTCCCCGACCCGACACCCCATGGAGCCTATGCGGAGAAGGGCCCCCCTCCCGCAGGCTGCGGCACAGCCCCCAGACTCGTCAACACGGAATGTACGGGCGAAGGGGGGGGAGGGACGGGCAGCATTCGGCTAGTGTAGTCAATCCCCTGGCCATCCGAGGAGGGCTTCCCGGCGGGCTGCGGTGATGGTGGTGGTGGCCCGCGAGCCGGCCGGATTGGCTCGGTCTTCGTTCGGGGGGGTCGCACCTGGGCCAAGAAGCCAAGGGGACGCGGCCGGGTTGCTGATTCGCCCGCGCTCGGGTGGGCTCGTTGGGGAAGGTGAGGAGACGGGGGAAGGATTGCCAAGCGTTGACGCGGCGCCGCGAAAGCGGGCGACGTTGGAGCTCCCGGCAGATGTTGTTCGGCCGGCTAGCTGGGGCTCGAATGGTGAAACGTAGGGTTCGGAGGGGGGAGAAAGCGGCAACACTCGGCAGTCTTGCTTTAAGCTGGGATCCGGGGGTGAAGGGAAGGATGGTTTGGGACTTCAAGTTCGGACGATCGTGGCCGGTGATCTTTGGAGAAGACTGGGGAAGCTCTGCATGAACCGGCGTAGGCGGCATCAGACGACGTGCCCAAGCTGGCGTACCAAGAATGGAGGCAAGGACATGGGCAAGGCACAAGTGGATGATGCCCCGGTCCCAAATACGACCTCGAGTGCTGGATGCCCACCTACATGCCATGCCTTCAATGGGTGGGATGGGATGCCATCCAGTGTTCATGCATGGCTGTGGATGCCAACGCAATGGGATCCCATCCCAGCGGCGTCGTTATTTCCAACCTGCAGTTGGTCTCCCTGCTTCAGTCCACTCACTGCCCAGACATTTACCCCAGATCCGGCCCCGCACCTTCCATACCCGCCCGCCCGCACTTCCGACTCTCCATTACCCGTCCACTCGCACTCCGTCCCCCCTTCATCTCTTGCGCCGGCCAGGCAACGCTCTGAGGTCATGACTCCTGTCGCCGGCAGCGTCTCCTACCGCCATCACTCACTCAGTTCCTTTCCTGGCCAGACCGGCCGGCAACCGGCTCCAGACACCCTTTGCGTGCCTGGCACCCTGAGCGCCGGTCGCAGATGGTGCCGAACCCTCCGCCTTGAGAACCTTGCCGAGCCTGTCTTCCCCCAATCCTGTCCTCCCTCCTCGTCCTACCACCAGGGAAAGCTGACAGGGCTCTGACGACGATGTCATCCCACCCCCCGCAATCCGCTATTTGGGACTTGCATCGTGCCAGGGATCCCCCCCGCAGCCCAGCCCAATTACGCGAGACACGACGCCGACCGAGTGGAACCCCGTCTCGTCCGTCAAGACCTCCCCATGCGCCAGTGAACTCTGCGAGCCGCAAGCCGCATGTAGATGGATCCTCGAGACGGACCTGCGAGGACGTACTCGCCTAGCGGTGCTATGCCTCTGTGCGCTTCAGGGTCAGCAGAGTCGGCCGTCTCCAACCTACGCCGTTGATCCCCTGCGACACCATGCCATACTCGGTGGCCTCGATGGGCGCTTCACAGCCGCCCCTTTCGTGCCTCGCAGCTCCTTGTCTATCCAACGTGGGCATCAGGCCCTCAACCTTATTGATTCTCTAAGCCATCCATTCGTGACACCCCCAGCCAGCAGCCCCAACCGGTTCACCGTCTGCGTGCCTCGTTTAGGAAACGAACGCCCCTTCGCTCCTCCTCCTCCTCCCCCTCACCAAACCTGCCGCGTGGATTCATCCCTGAGCATCCCTCACCTCACCCGGACCACCGGGACTGTGACAAGAAGAGCCTATCTCATTGCCAACCGTGCGGAGACGCTGCATATTCAGTCATCATATGACATTGCCCAGCACAACGTCCATTGGCCGTCGTTTTCCCCCTTGGAGCCATTGCGAGAGGGGCTCCGGATAACCTTAAGCGATCATCACTGTCACTCTTGGGGCACTTCTGGGGTGGCCGGCGATTGGATCACGGCTGCCATTGACCAAAACGCGGGGAACTACGACGGGCCTAGACGTCGGGCGTTTCTCGACCGACAGCGAAGCACGTCCACACCCTGACGTCGGACATAAGAAGCACAGCATCGCCGTGCTTTCTCTGCTCGCTTGTCTTCGTTTTCCCTTCTCACTTCACAACTGGCCTGTTCGTTCAAGAAACCCGGGAAGTTGAGACAGAACCAAATCGCATTCCGCACGTCACTGACGCAAACCATCATCATGGGTGCCCTCCCAGAGGAATTCGACATTATTGTCTGCGGCGGCGGTAGCTGTGGCTGCGTCGTGGCCGGTCGGTTCGTGTCCCTCGTTTTTATCTCACTCCTGCCCTCCGCCTGGCGCCCAATCCCCTGAGTCCAGCTCATCTCACTCCCACTCGTCCTTTGTTCTATGTCACCATTGCCTCCCACACTTGTTCATCTCACATCATCTTCTTTCTCATGAGCATTGAAAGATCCAAATAAATCAAATCTTTAACTACGAAATTTGTTCTTCTGTACCTCTCAGAACGGCTTACACTTTTGCGACCCTCTCTTTGCACCATCCCCTATCCTTACAGTGTTCGTGATGCGGCGTCAACTAACAATCGCCTTCGTCCAGGCTTGCCAACCTCGATCACAACCTCAAGGTGCTTCTCATTGAGGCCGGAGAGAGCAACCTCAACAACCCCTGGGTCTTCCGGCCAGGTGTCTACCCGCGTAACATGAAGCTGGACTCCAAGACGGCCTCCTTCTATGAGTCACGCCCGTCCAAGTGGCTCGCCGGCCGCAAGGCCGTAGTACCATGCGCTCATATTTTAGGCGGTGGGAGTTCCATCAACTTTTTGGTGTGTATTTGCCGCCCGTTCTTCTTCTACCTGGTCCAGTGAGCTTGTCGGCGAAATATCATGAGACGAGCCAAATAACATGGGCTTGCTTACTGAGTTTACTTGCCCTTCACCATGGTGGCAACAGGAGGGGCCAGCCTCTTGAACTCATGCTAACATGCTCTTAGATGTATACCCGTGCCTCTGCCTCAGACTACGACGACTTCCAGGCCAAGGGTTGGTCGACCAAGGAGCTGCTTCCGTTGATGAAGAAGCATGAGACGTATCAGCGAGCCTGTCACAACAAGTACGCTCCAGCTTACTGCACCACCCTGCATTCTCGTGTGGCTACTAACAACCTTTAAGGGATGTTCATGGCTTTGAGGGCCCTATCAAGGTCTCCTTCGGGAACTAGTAAGCTCCTCATGGGAATATTCCACAGTGGTCAGCACGACTCCTGGACTAACTGGATTAGCACGTACCCCATAAAGGACGACTTCCTGCGTGCAGCCGAGTCACAGGATATCCCCTTCGTCGATGACTTGGAGGACTTGTCGACAGGCCATGGTGCTGAGCACTGGCTGAAGTGGATCAATCGTGACGTGCGTACCACCCTTCTATCTTCAACATTTGTGTTTCATTTGCACAGCACTAACGGCGACGTGACAACAGACGGGGCGCCGCAGTGACAGCGCCCACGCTTACGTTCACTCGACGCGGTCCAAGTACTCAAACTTGTACCTGGCGTGCAACACCAAGGTTGACAAGGTCATAATCGAGAATGGCCGCGCCGTGGCAGTGCAGACGGTGCCCACGAAGCCACTTTCGCCGCGGCAGATGAAGCCGCGCGTTTTCCGGGCTCGCAAACAGATTGTGGTCTCGGGCGGCACATTGTCATCACCGTTGATCCTGCAGCGATCGGGTGTAGGCGACCCCGAGAAGCTCAGGGCCGCTGGCGTCGAGCCCAAGGTCAACCTCCCCGGTGTGGGACTCAACTTCCAGGACCACTACCTCACCTTCTCGGTGTTCAGGGCCAAGCCTGAGACCGAGAGTTTCGATGACTTTGTGAGGGGCGTGCCCGAGGTGCAGAAGAGTATGTATTCACTTTCGCAAGCATCCATCTCATAAAAGGTTTGCCCGGAATTGTGGCAAAGAAGGGAATTCCACCAGGCTAACAGAGTACTACAGAGGTCTTTGATGAATGGGCTCTCAAGGGTACTGGCCCCTTGTCCACGAACGGAATCGAAGCTGGTGTCAAGATTCGACCCACGCAAGAAGAGCTTAAGCAGATGGCTTCCTGGCCTACGCCGCATTTCAAGGACGGCTGGGAGTCGTACTTCAAGAACAAGCCGGACAAGCCGGTGATGCATTACTCGGTGATCGCGGGGTGGTTCGGCGACCACATGCTGATGCCGCCGGGCAACTTCTTTACCATGTTCCACTTCCTCGAGTACCCGTTCTCGCGCGGCTTCACACACATCCGGTCGGCAGACCCGTACGAGACGCCCGACTTCGACACGGGCTTCATGAACGACGAGCGTGACATGGCGCCCATGGTCTGGGGCTACATCAAGTCACGCGAGACGGCGCGGCGCATGGACGCCTACGCCGGTGAGGTGCAGAACATGCACCCCTTCTTCGACTACTCCTCGCCGGCCAAGGCTTGCGACATGGATCTCGAGACGACCAAGCGCTACGCCTTACCTGGCAACTTGACGGCCGGCTTGCAGCACGGTAGCTGGAGCACCTACCTGCCCAAGTGCGACCGCCCGCCCCAAGCAAGCATCCTCAACTCCAACAAGGCAGAGGTGCGCGAGGAGCTCCAGTACAGTGAGGACGACATCAAGGCCATCGAGGAGTGGGTTAAGCGCCACGTTGAGTCGACGTGGCACTGCCTGGGTGTAAGTTGACTACCCATTATGAATGCAAAGGGGGGCGACGAGACAGAATACTGACGTGAGACTCACAAAATCGCAGACGTGCTCCATGGCGCCCAAGGAGGGCAACAGCATCGTCAAGCACGGCGTGCTGGACGAGCGCCTCAATGTCCACGACGTCAAGGGCCTCAAGGTGGCCGATCTGAGCATCTGCCCCGACAACGTCGGATGCAACACGTACGTCACCCAGGCCCTTCCGAGGCTGCATTGCCTGAGACTGACCCGATGCCCCCAGATACTCGACGGCGCTCCTCATCGGCGAAAAGTGTGCCATGCTCGTGGCCGAGGACCTGGGCTACTCGGGCGAGGCGCTGGAGATGAAGGTGCCGTCGTACGATGCGCCCGGCGAGATGAAGCTGCCGCACCGCCTGTAAGCTGTGGTCGTAGGGGTGCAGGTGAAGACTGGAAAGGGGGTGTCAGTGGCGCGGGGTTGTGGGATGGGGCGGGTTATGCAGCTGTAGTTACCATGGGAAGCAGAATGCCCTGTCAGTTCTGGGAATCTCTCAAGTTGCCCTGTAAAACGAGATCGTGCGTGCGTGTGGTTCCGTAGATCGCGGTGCATGTTGTCGTCACCAAGTTGCCTTGCCCCCAATGGAGATTTGCTCAGGCAGGGCCTTTACACGACCTCCATGCTGCACTACCCCTGTTCGATGATGATACGTTCAATCTGCGACCCCAGGCTTCTGGAAGATTTCCCCCTCCTTACGAGAACCCTGGGTCTACCTGAATCCTCCGTCCAAGGGGAGAAACTCCACCGATCCTCAGGGTCCTCGGTGACGCTCCGCATCCCCGTCGTAGGTCCCTCATCTCTTGGTACCACGCCACCAGGCTCGGTGATACGAAAGGGGGGCGCCGATAAGAGGCGGCTCCCGTTGCGCGCCTGCCCCCGATACGCAACGCTTTTTTGGCTCCCCGCCATCGCCGAACGCGAGGGACATGGGTTTATATGATGTCGAGGTAGATAGGTCGCACGCAGAAGGGAGGGGGGTTAGCGGAACGACTGCCCGATCGCGCAGTTCGAACGCCTCGTGTCTCACCGGCACGAGCTCTCCGCCATCAACTCAACGGGAAGGGAGGGGTCTTTTTGGGCACGCGTGGGCCCCCCGTTTTTTGCCCCGAAAAAATGCCAGAGCTCGATCTCGGTGCCTCGCGGTGCGACGGGCCATCGGGTGCGTACACGATCGGGGGGGCGCGTGGGCGTGGCGTTGGGGTGTGGCTTGTTGGAAGATATTAAACGGAATGGGTGACCCGGGGAAGAGGGGAAGGAGGACGACGGGGTGCAAGTAGCCGTCAGCTGGTTTTTCCCTCTCTTCCCTTATCAATCCCCTGTCATCTTGCTTCTATTCATGGAATTCAGGCGTGCATATGAAAAGGGGAGGAGGGGGGGGGGGGGGAGAGCCGGTTCCCGAGACAGTGGGTAGGATCCCTGCAGGAGCTGGAACTTTCGGAATTTTTCCCCATTTTCTCGAGCGCGGTCCTGGTTTCTCCATTTTAACGGCCGCACGCGAATTCGAAATTGTACGCGGGTGGTTTGGTGAGATTTGTCCCCGGCGCGCTTGGCTGACGGGCGCATCCTCCACACTTGCTGACTCGAGGGGGTTTGCTTCATGGGGGTTGCGAGTAGGCCCGTTGAAGGTAAGCTAGCTGGTCCGACGACATGGTGATGGGATTCGGTCCCCCCCCCCATAGGAGGTCGATGAACCTGCCCCTGCCCGGGACGGGGTTCGTCGCTTGCTTTGATGCTACCCAAGACTCATATGCCGCGGCTTACGAGAGGTGCTGCAGCGAGCAAACATCCAATAATACGTCGTCTATGTAGCCTCGCCCGCTACCCCCCAGCTTTGTTCATCGTCATGGAAAAGCCGCCCGCCCGCCGAAGTTGCCGTGATCCCCTATTCCCCTAGGCCGAGTACTCGTCGGGCTTTTATCTCGATTCGTGTGTCACATCTGCAAGGCGGCGCACACGGGGAGGCATCCCGCCCCGAGGGTCGGGTCTGCAATGGCCCGCTGGCCAATCGAGTATGCCGTCCATGGCGGCTTGACATGTTTGCTACCGCGCAGGAGACCGGCCTTGACCCCTCGTTGCGCGACGGCTCGTCTGGTCTCCGCTGGTCGAGTCGGGATATTCTGCGCCTACCTAGTGATGCCCCCTGCCGCCGCCGCCGCCTCTTCATCCTCCTCTTCTTCCTCCTCCTCGTGTGTGCGGGCGTGTCGTCAGCCCGTGGCCCGAGCCGGGCACGTTTCGTCGCACAGGAACGCGCACTGGGGACCAGCGTCTTCCCCCGTCTGACAGGCCTCGACGACGGCTCGCAGCAGCATCTCATGGGAAACCTGATACATGGGGCGGTCGTCAGATTCAGCCGCATAAGTGGCCAGCCGTGCATCGAAGGGCTCCCTTCCCACCCTTGAGACTTTTTTAAACCTGGTCTGGGCGACGTCAAAGGTCCGCCGCCCCAAAATTCATCACCACCACGCCCTTCCTCACTGGAGCACACCCACTCCACGCGACTGCATGCTTCACATGGTCCACTGGCCCCCCCCCATGGACGGGTAGGTAGATGATTACGTGCCGGGGTCTACTCTCGAGGGGCTTGCGCCCGCCGCCGCCTACGCGATGCCGGGGGAGGATCCAAGGGTCCGGTTCGACGAATACGGCGCCGGGTCAAGCGAAGATGCGCGCGCAGGGCCGAGGTGAGGGAGATCGGGGGTCGAGCCCGCACCGGCAGGCAACAGTTGCACAGCCCCTCCCCAAATACAGACCACCGGAGACGGGAGCCGAGGCGAGCGCGGGGAATCTTCGACCAGATATTCGATGGGAAAGCATGAGGGACCTGGTCGTCGATCGGTCGAGGTTGGGGCTCTGAGGGGGGGAATTGGCAAATCGCCCACTTGCCTCAGTAAGGTACGGGTACCTTACTTAGATTCCATTGTTGCGAGGGGGTTTAACTACTTAGGGACCCGAGGAAACAATACGCAACGTGTTTGCCTTCATGGCTTCCCCATCCCCCATTGAAGTTGTTGTTTGCGGTCCCTACCTAGTCGGCAGGAGCTACCCAGGACTCGTCTCGTGAGTCTTTCCCCTCCGTCGCCGTTTGTCAAGAATATTAACGCGTCAAGGTAGCCGCGTTGTTTTTCTGCTTTTATATGCCCACTTGCCGTTGCACCCTTCTCATCGTCGCGTTGCCCCAAATATTCCCCCTCACATATTCCCCTGGATCGCATCCCAGAAACCGTCGTTCCCCTTCTACATGCCACCAAGGCGAACTTTTTCGATACGAAAACATTGCTTCGAACCCAGCCGACATGACGTTCAATCGCTCTCTACCCGAGCTGGGCCACATCGTCTCCTCGTGCGCCAACCAGCTCTACGACTTTTACGACGATAAGGACATCCCGCAGCCCTCCTTCGCCCGCCACGCACCGCACTACGCCGGTCCCTTCCCCCCGGCGCTGGAGACTCGCCGTGCGCAGTTATTGGAGGCAATAGATGAGCTTCAGGCCCTCTTGCAAGGGCCGACGGGTCACATCTTTTCCATGTCTTTCAATACGGTACAGTACTCCCTCTTATGTTACTGTGTTAGTGTGACTAACCATCGGTCCCCTTCTGGCAGCCGGCCCGGATCGCCATGCTGCAGGTACTTTACCGGTTCGAGATCGCCAAGCACGTACCTCTGGACGAGCCCATCAGCTACGCGGCGCTCGGAGGGCGGTGCGGACTCAGTGAAGCGCTCACGCGGCGTTACGTTCGCGCGGCCATCGCCCATCGCATCTTCGCCGAGCCGGCCCTGGGGCTCGTGCAGCACAACGCGGCGTCGGCGCGGCTGGCGACGACGACGCTGCACGACTGGCTCGGGTTCGCGACGGAGGAGATCGCGCCGGCGGCGCTGCATGTCGCCGACAGCCTCGAGCGCTTCCCGGCCGCCGACCAGCCGGCTCAGAGCGCCTTCGCCCTCGCGCACGGCGGCCAGGGCGACCGCGACCTCTTCGCGCTGCTGGTGGCGTCGCCGCGCCGCCTCGCGCGCTTCACCACGGCCATGGACTGGACCATGAACGTGCCGGGCATGGAGCCGGCGCGCACCGTCGACGCCCTGCCGTGGGCCGACGCCGCCGCCTGCCCGCGCGTCGTCGTCGACGTGGGCGGCGGTGCCGGCTTCCTCTGCAAGGCGCTGCTGGACCGCTTCCCCGCCATCGAGACGGCCGTCGTCGAGGACCTGCCCGAGGTCGCAGCGCAGGGGGCTCGCGATGCCACCACGGCCGCCCACTTCGGCGCTCGCCTCCGCTTCCAGCCCTACTCCTTCTTCGAGGAGCAGTTGGTCCGCGGCGCTGACGTCTACCTCTGGCGTTGCGTCCTGCACGACTGGCCCGACCACCTCGCCGTCCAGCTGCTGCGCAACCAGATCCCTGCCCTCAAGACGGGCGCCCGCCTCCTTTTCAACGAGCGCTGTCTGCAGGCGCCCCAGGCCCGTTCCCACGTGAGCGATCAGTTTTCCAGGTGAGCACCCACTGCCTGTTTCTTCCTCCCTACCGTCATCCCGCGCGCGCCGACCCAACCGCAGTACCCCCGGCTGACCCCGACCGGCAGGTCTTGCGACCTTATGATGGGCATGTGCGCCAACGCGCAGGAGCGCTCCTACGACGACTGGGTCGCGCTGCTGGCGGCGGCCGACCGGCGCTTCCGGATGCGCGGCGTCATCCGTCCGCCGCACGCCATCCTCTCCATCATCGAGGTCGTGTGGACCGGCGGCGAGGCCCGGCCCGCTCCGGCGCCCGTCGCCGTCGCCGCCGAGCCTCTTCACAAAGCGATCGATGGCGCCAGCAGCGACGGGAACCAGCCACCCCCCGACGCCGGCAGCCACGACTTCGACTTCGGTTCCGAGGGCACTGCCGTCGGCGACGACAGCTCGTACGTCCCGCCGAACCCCACCACCGCGGACCCGAAGAGCGTCGCCGCCAATGATGCCGATGCTTGCGAACACACGGAAAAGATGCTCGACGGCGATGAGTAATGGAGACCGAAAGCGACGCCACCGCTTGCGATGCTTGAGAGCTGGATGAGTGACCTTACAAAGCGAGGGCCTTGGCTGCGAGCGGTCTTCGAAACTGTTGTCCAATGGCACGGCGCATAATACCCACCCACCCACTGCGCACTCAAGGAAAGATGAAGATACAACCTCGTCACAAGAGTCATTGAGTGCGAGGACTCGGTCTTTGTATATTGTTTGTGATGTATAATAACACCCATCGGAAATAAAATTCATAAAAGTTCCCAACTCGTGTGCTTCTTGGCCAAATGAGGAAAGCCCGATGCGGTTCAGTTCGTCTTGCTTTGGGTACTTGGATCCCTCCTATAAGGGGAGATCAATAGGCACGCAAGAGGTTTCATACCGGACCACCAGGCCTCCCTACTCAACCTGTGTGCCTCGTGCGGATGCAAGGTCGACAGATTAGAGTGGTCGTGCCCGGCGGCGACTTAGAGGATGCATCCCGCTATCCTCCACGGCAGCTCATTAAGATTAATTGCCATCTGACTCTTCAGGATACTGAACCAAGAAACACCATCATGTCGAGGCTAGCGTAGGCGGGAAAAGGGCGCTTCCTCATATGGGCGTCACCTATGTGGCCTGAAAGAGTATTACTACGAGAAAACAAAGCTGCACTTGCTTCCTGGGATGGCTCCTATGTCCGGCCACTCCCGTACTAGATAACCTCATCCTACAAACTCGCCGCGAAGGATACACACACATAATGGTAGCCCGGTCAGATTGGTCAATGTTGATATCATGCTTCTTTGCAGTTTGCTGCCGCCTCTACGACCGCTACGACATACGGCTCCGTTCCAGAGAGACCCTGTCGAAACCTACCTTGACCTCCCAGTTCCCCGGCCTTTTATTTCCTCTTACTTGCCTCACCGTCCGCGTCCGCGCATGCCGGGAACCGTGACTTACTTACCGGTCTTTGAGAAGGGGAGGGGGGAGACACCAGCCCTAAAAGAAGTTCCCGGGCGGCGGCGTGAGGGCCGGGGCGGCGCCGACGTCGACGAGCCGGGCGACCGAGGGCGCGTGGCGGCAGCGGCGGACGTCGACGACGACGGCGCGGCGCAGGGCCGCCGACCCGGCGCCGTCGTCGTCGTCGTCGTCGTCGTTCCCCGCGCGGCCGGCCGCCTCTTCGGCGTCGGCCTCGAGGTACTGGCGGGCGAGGGCGGCGACGCGGCGGCGCGTGGCCGGGGCGAGGCGGGCGGCGGGCACGAGGCGGCGGGCGGCGTCGTAGAGGGCGGCGCCCTCGAGGCGCAGGGCGCTCTCGACGCGGCGGGCCCGCACGCGCTCGCGGCTCGTCGCTCCGCCGCCGTTGCCGTCGCCGCCGTCGTCGTCCCCCCGGAAGAAGGCCGGGCACACGGCCCGCAGCAGCGCCGCCAGCGCCGCGTACTCGGCCTCGTCCTCGTCGCCGTCCGCGACGCCCAGCGCCGCCCAGTCCCACACCAGCGCGGCGGCCGGCGCTCGGGATCCCTCACCACCACCACCACCACGGCGGTGGCTGTTGCTGTTGCTGCTGCTGCTGCTGCTGCTGCCGCCGTCAAAGCGCTCGGGTGCGAGGACGTTCTGCTTCTTCTCCATGGTCTTTGGGGTTAGTTTCCTCGGCGTCCGGGTCGACCGGCGGGAGGGGACTCAGAGAAGAGAGAAGTGCCTGCAACGGGATCGTCTTCGGGCGAGGGTTCGCTTGGGCGTCGTGCTCGGGGGTGGAGATGCCGAACGAGAGCGGTCGCCACCGGTCGCGACGGCTCCCCCCTTATAGGCTGAGGGCGGACAATGACGCCGCGCCAGCGTTGGTCGCGACAACGGAGGCAGGGCGTGAAGGGCCCTTGTTTGCGTTGTCATGTCGGCCGGTAAAGGGGCTTTTGTCGACCTGCCGTGTCTTTGTTCTCAATGTCGCTGCTGTTGGTCCAGAGCTCTGGACAGTCCATCACGGCTTTGGTACTTACCGGCCTACATACCTCTTAAAGCACTTAGGTAGGTACTCAAAGTACTTTTGTAGGTAGGAGGTAAGCTCAGCCATGCATGATCCCCGTTGCTGCTGATCCTTTTCCATGAATCCGGGCTTTTTGAAGCAGTGGTCCAATAGGAAATCACATGCTGGGGCGGCCATCGTACGTTGAATTGGGCGGCGGGCGTCATTGTGCGGACCGCAAAACCACGCCCCATTATCTCCGTGGCGCTGCGTGCCCCTACCTATACTTACGTCCAATGCATCGTTAGCTTATTCGTCTGGAGGGCGGGAGAGTAGCGATTGGCGAGGTGTACCAAACTGAAACGTCCCTGGGGTCGTGGCGTTGGCGCGGCTTTTGGGGTACTGGAACATTTCCGCTCAAGAGCAGGTCGATACTTGAATAGTCGGGGCGACGGAGGTATGGGTTGGCCGACGCGACACAATATGCATGGCGGTTAATAATGAATGGCATACTGTTCGGGTGTGAGGGCCACCATCGCGATGGCTATTCGCCGGACTTAAGGTCGTACCTTACACTAAGAAGGTGGAGCTTACGCCATCAACTTCCAACCTGACGCCAATTTGTAGTAAGCGCAGGCATTCCTGACGCCCATTGGTAATCGCAGTCGCAGGCATCCATGCACTCCTCCATCGTCGTACCCCCGCACGACAGACGAGGCGAGGGAAAAGCCCGAGGAGACGGAAGGAACACGGTGGAACCTGTGGCGATGCGGGTTATAAAAGGCCGGCCTCCGTCTCGGGGTTCCTGTTGAACAGCAGCCAACCGGAAGCTCGACGATTCATACGAAAGACCTAAAACACATCATACAACCCTGCCCCTCCTCCCTCTGACACAGCCATGGCCACCAACGGAATCAAGATCGTGTTCGGCGGCGGCGCCTTCATGAAGGGTGCGGCCGAGCAGACCACCGAGTGGCTGAAGGTGCTCGAGGAGCTCGGCATCCAGAACATCGACACGGCCGAGGTCTACGGCGACTCGGAGAAGAACCTGGGCGAGGCGGGCGCGCCCGCCCGCTTCGTCATCGACACCAAGATCCCCGCCGGCTTCGCGACGGAGCCCGCCACCAAGGACCACGTCATCCAGTCGGGCCGGAAGTGCCTCGAGAAGCTGAAGACGGAGCAGGTCGATGTCTTCTACCTGCACGCGCCGGAGCGCCGGGTGCCGCACAAGGAGACCCTCGCCGGCCTCGACGCCCTGTACAAGCAGGGCGCCTTCAAGCGCCTGGGCCTGTCCAACTACCTGGGCCGCGAGGTCGAGGAGATGGTGCAGGTGGCCAAGGAGAACGGCTTCGTGGTGCCGTCGGTGTACCAGGGCAACTACTCGGCGGTGGCGCGGCGGACCGAGAGCGAGGTGATGCCGGTGCTGCGCCGGCACGGCCTGGCCTTCTACGCCTACAGCCCCATCGCCGGCGGCTTCCTGGCCAAGACCAAGGAGTCGCTGCTGGGCGCCGAGAGCCGCTTCGGCAAGGGCGACTTCCTGAGCGACCTGTACAACAAGCTGTACAACAAGCCGAGCTTCGTGGCCGCCCTCGACACCTGGGAGGCCGTCGCCGCCGCCGAGGGCGCCGGCCGCGCCGAGCTCGCCTACCGCTGGGTCTTTTACCACTCGGAGCTGCGCGCCGACCACGGCGACGCCGTCATCGTCGGCGCCAGCCGCCCCGACCAGCTGCGCGCCACCGTCGCCGCCATCCGCCAGGGCCCCCTGAGCGCCGACGCCGCCGCCAAGATCGCCGCCATCTGGGACACCATCAAGGACGACGCCCCGCTCGACAACTTCGAGGGCGGCCTGAATCCATCAGCGAAACTGAGCGGGTGATTTCTTTATCTCCCCCCATCCCCTCCCGTGGATGATATCAAATCAAAGCGTATTCTTATAATGACATTACCTTGATACCAAGAGCCGCGTACCTGCTCACCAGTGACCATGATCGCCCATATTGACTAGAAGCCCAATTGAAACAAGGAAGAGGAGTGAGGTGGTAACAAGCTGAGACGAAGCAGGTGGGCATGGCGGGAACCGGCTAGTTCTAGGTTAATGTGAGGGAAGCGCGGTAAATTGCTCTAGTCGGGCCCCGGGCTCCCGGAAAGCTTTGACGGGGGGCTTGAGGATCCGAGGTGGGAGAGGGCAGCATTCGGGCCCAGCAGTGTCGGATCGGAGGGAGGCAACAGGCCATAGTTAATAACAGAAGTCGCCATGCCGGGCACCGCCGGAGGTCTTCTCCCGCTCGTATCGAGCAAGGGCCGGGGATGCTCTCAAGAAAGCAGCCCGGGGCGGGCAAACAGTGATGCCAACCCGCCGTTTGATAGGGGCCGGGAGGCGAGGCGAGAGGACCTCGGAACGCATGGGGGGTGGGTTCACGGAAGCGCTCTTGGCCGCAGGATCGGGAAGGCTCGCCCGGGGAAACTCCCCGAAACGAACAGGGCGAGGTGGGCGATGCGAGCGCAGCGCCTGGGTCGGTAGTCGGACTATGTCAGCGTATCTCCCGCAGTGAAGCCGAGGAGAAGATATCGTACCCCGCCGGGATTGGTTCTTTCATTTCCTCGTATCGATTCGGCGCATCGGGCCTCGAGTTCCCAAGCGGCCAAGATCTAACCCCTTCATCCCGTACAAGTCTCTATCCGTGGCATGCCAAGTTCGTTTCCTTTTTACTCCCCTCTTTCACCTAACCCCCCCAAAAATTCGCCTCTTCCAACCCAAGAACACACCAACACCCTACCATGGTGCTGGAAGGAGACGACCTATTTCGCCGCCTCGGCCCCCTCCTCGACGACCTCGACGCCCTGGACGGCGCCGTCCAGGCCGCCGTCGGCGGCGTTGTCGCCCTCGAGGTCCTTGCTCTGGCTCAGGAAGTAGTTGACGACGGCCATGTGGCTGTTGAAGGCGGCCATGTCGAGCGGGATCTGGTCCTTGGCGTTGGCGAGCGCCGGCGACGCCCCGCGCGACAGCAGCAGCTGCACCGTCTCGAGGTGGCCCCCCAGGCACGCCCAGTGCAGCGCCGTGTTGCCGAACTCGTTGGCCCGGTTGATGTAGGCCACCGGCGCCGCCGCCGCCGCCGCCGACGAAGACGCCTCCTTGTCCTCGCCCGCCTCTTCTGATGGTGATGATGATGACGACGGCGCTGCCGTGCCGGGTGACGTGGCCGGCAGGTGCGACAGGATGTGAGTGACGGTTTCTGAGAAGGCCTGGTCAGCGCTGGCCCCCCTTGCGTGGGTAGATGTGGTTGGCGAGGGGGGTAAATGTGAAGCCGGGCCGCCGAGAGATAGGAATTAGGAGGGGCCTGTTGCTTGCGACCACGGCCCTGCGTCTCGGGTCTTTTCTTGGCAAAAAAGGCATCTCAACCTCCAAGCACGCCATCGCTACCTCTCCTTCTTTGCTCATGCCGACCGAGATCCCCCCGCTGGACCTCGCAAACACGAGAAGACTGAAAAACAAAAAAAAAAATAACACTTACTCGAGTGCCCGTTCGCGGCGGCCATGTGCAGGCAGGTCGCACCGCTCTCGTCGTGGGCCGCCTCCAGCACGTCGGCGACGCCCGTCTGCTCGCGCTCCGACAGCTCCTTGAGCAGCTGCGTGAGTTCGCCGTCCTCGCCGGCCCGCGAGAGGTAGATGAGATCATCGATCTCTTCTTCCGATAGTTTCGGCGCCATTTCTTCTTTTTTTCCCCAAACGGGTTTGTTCTTGTTCCCCGGTGGCCTCCTGCGTTTGGCGAATTTGCTTGGGATTATCGGCCCCCCCCCGCTATGCGCCGGTTCGCGCTACCCGCCGATTTTTTGGTCGATGGAAAATTTTTGGACCTTCGCCCGCTGAACGTGGGAAACCGAAGCGAATTTGCTCGAACCCCGGGATAAAATAATGTAGAGGGTTTCAATAGCGGAAATCTCGAGGCTTCAGTCGTTTGTTTCCTAAAGCTTCTCTTGTGCAGAAACAAAAATACGGTCGTCGTGCGAAGTGAATGAATCGCATGCTGCGCAGCTGTAGAGATTGGTGGGTTCGACAATCACGTGATGACTTCCAGTGAATCGTTGTCAGACCGCACCATCACGGCGATGGGCAACAGCTCAACGTCGTGAACAAAGTTGAGGATCTTATACATAGTTTATCAACTGTACTTGATTGCTTTGATGGGGTTGGCAAGAAGCAAGAGCAGCCATCTAATTGCTGTGCTGGTGACCATGGTTGTCAACACCAGATGCGTCCGGGGAGGGTCCATCACCCATACCCGCCACACTCCACTCTCCACGCGGATTCAAGCCTACCCGTGCCAAAGAAAGCTCGTAGATTGGCACCGACCGAGTACTTCCTGGTTCACGAGAAATCCTGCTACCCCAGAGGTTCAGTCAACCAGGACCGGCAGTCGCTCATCTAGCCATTGCGCCATGTTCCCCGCGTCGTCAACCGCCTGGATTTCAAACTTCATATTGTGCACCATCATGACCTGCAGCTCTCGCGTCAATTCCATCTCCTCGGCGTCCTGGTCATGTTGGTCTGTTAGAAGTCGCAGGATGCTAATAGCCTTTTTACGATCTCGCGCTGTCAGTGGCCGAACATTCTTGTCACTGATATACAGGGGGCCTGGAGCCGTTGTGGTCTGATCCGATGATGCGGATAATTGGCTGGCAGCCGGTTGGCTCGAGGGCGGAGGACTGATTGGGGTATAGCTCCCGGGATCCGATGAACTCTGGGATGTGGCTGAGCTAGAAGCACGGCGGCCATCGAGTACGTCGCCGCTTTTGATGCCAATCCATTGGAGCCCGGGCACGGTGACATTCTTTTCGTGGCGAAGGCCCAGGCTTCCAAGCTTATAAGTGCGCATGATGGCAATTCCGTCTGGATCAAAATCCACCAGCGCATGAATTGGTATCTGCGGCCATTGTGCGTGCAAGTCGTGGAGAAACCGACGAGTGTCAAGGTCAGGATACCCTTTTGCCTGATGGGAACACGTCAACTAACCGACCCCTATGACAGCCAGAGGGGTACCTACTGTCACTATGACTCCTGGTCCAGCTACCGAGTTTTCGAAGTAGCGCGAAGAGGCCAGGCTGCGAAAGGTTGCCTGACAGTCATGTCAGTAGTATGGCTGGGTATCGTGAGGGGAGATGGACCTCTTTCTCAATGATCAGAATCCAACGTGTGGATTGGAGATCCCACCCGTGCTCAGGTCGGGTCGAAGGTACCGCTACACTCTGGTCCTGGCTGTCAACGGAGGCGCTATCAGCATGAACGGATAGCTGGTGATACCTGGTTGTCAGCCCCAACAACGAAGGCACCTCCGGCGACGATGCCCCTGACGGCAGCAGCCTACGGAGCAAGTCAGCATTGACAACCATGCAGCGGACATAACCTGCCCATTCCAGCTCACAATGTTTAGAGCGCTTCTTCCAACCCCAAACGTGTAGGCGATATCATCAATAAGCCTGTCTACGTAGTCTTGGCTCTGGAAGAGCTCGGGGTTCTGATAGTAGATGTTCCTACATGCCGTCAATAGACACGTAACCCGACGCTCGTCATGGCACCCATCAGTAGAGCTGGAGAATCCCCAACGGCAACTAGGGGTTCGACAAGATCTTACCTTTTCGTGATGATGTTACCACTGACGAGTGCTTCACGGCATAGGAACAGAACATGCAGGGCAGCCGCTGGGCGCCACCAACACACCTGTAAGCGAGAGACAAAAGGGAAAAGAGTGAATTTGGAACGGGCAAGGAGACCCACTGAATCTCCTTGTTCCCGTAGCCGACGGAAAAGAGACGGCAACCTCGTTACCAGAGCTTCGGCTGCGAAGCGGGATCGCCATAGGGCGATTGTCGGTGTGATTATCAACGATGGACTCCACCATGTCTTCTACTCTCGAGATGATGGCGGCAGGGCTTTGCTGATTCATGGTGGGAGCAGATCGCCTTACGGCGCCGGCCTGTTGTACGACTGGTGATCGAGTCGCGACGTTGCTTAGGAAAGCAGAGGCTGACCAGGTGGAAGGTAGTGGCTCAGAGAGTGTAACCCAACCCAACCCAATCCAATCAGTCGAGAAAGACACAATGCTGCAGTGCGTTCATTGGAATTTGACCCTCGGGATGGCGACTGCTCTTTGGGAAAATGGATGTGGAAGTTGATGAGCATGGAACCTACCGACGGGTGGTAGGTAAAGGTTGCTGGGGTTGGTGGTGACCCAGGATGACCCGCTTTTGTTACCCAGCACTTCCCATTACCGTCCACCTGAATATTTCTGGCCAGCAATGGATCCATGCTTGCCTGGCTGCTGGGTATTTTCCCTTCGTTTTCGGAGGTCTATGAGAGATGGGATGGAAGATGCAGCCCTGTACGTAGCTTTGTTACCGAGTGCCGGGGTGATAGAGCATGGTGGAGGGCTGGTAAACTGGATGGAATTTAACGGGCAATATGGAGTAGGTACATCCTACAAGTGCACAGTACACCTCAAAATGGTCGGAAAGCACGAGCCCACCCTGGGCGCAGGCGGCGAGTGGAGGGCTGGAGGGTAGGAAGGCACAGGCGGCGAGTGGAGGGTTGGAAGGCACAAGCGGGATGGACGGGACCCCTGAGCTAGCGTGGGGAAGCCACTAATGAGAATGAGGGAAGAGCGCGGCGCAACGTGAAAAAAATGCGGGCGGGAGATCACTGACACGCGGGATGACCTGGTTGTACATACTAACATATGCACTAATATGGACCTCGCTATCGAACGATTGCTGCCCCTGATGGTCCTCGTCTCCCCCCAGGGCGGCTGTCTTCCTAGGTTCTCAACAACTTGACCGCGACATCGCATCTCGTTACCTGTCTCGAGGCCCAATATGGTGACCACCCGATCCAGTGCCAATGGCGCGGCCAGAAGTCCAGCCGCGGCCGACGACTCTAGCAATGGCCACGCCAACGGCAATGGCCATAGCAACGGCAAGACACCCCTGGCCAAGAAGCGCAAGAGTGACGCCACACTCGAGGACGCGGTGAAGCGACCCAAAATCCAGGGCAAGACCGACAAAACCCGATGGCGCTGTCACGACGACAATGGCGCCCTGACTTGGCGCTATCTGGAGGACGACGACGCCGCCGAGAAGTGGCCCCAGAGTTATGCCGACAAGTGGTACCTAGGATTTGACCTGGTGAGCACCTACCCACCCAGCGATTTGACCCCGGAAACTAATAGACCTGCTCTCTCATCAGGGCCTCCCCGACCTCCCCAAGCCCACGAAGCCCATCGACTCCGTCCGCAACGGCCTCGACTTCTTTGAGAAGCTCCAGCTGCCGTCTGGTACCTGGGGCAGCGAATACGGCGGTCCCATGTTCCTGCTGCCCGGCGTGGTCTTCGCCTGGTATGCCACCAAGACGCCCATTCCCTGGTACAAGGCTACCGAGATTCGAAACTACCTCCAAGCCCGCGCGAACCCCGACGATGGCGGCTGGGGCCTGCATATCGAAGGCGAGAGCACCGTCTTTGGCACCGCCATGAACTACACCGTCCTGCGCTTGCTGGGGGTGGATGCCGACGAGCCCTTCATGGTCAAAGCCCGCGGAACCCTCCACAAGCTGGGTGGCGCCACACATGCACCGCACTGGGCCAAGCTGTGGCTCAGTGTGCTCGGCGTTTGCAAATGGGATATTGTCAACCCGGTGCCCCCCGAGATTTGGTTGCTCCCCGACTGGACGCCCGTTTCGCCATGGCGTTGGTGGCTTCACATCCGCCAGGTCTTCATGTCAATGAGTTACATTTATTCGAAGCGCTGGACATGCGAGGAAACGGACGTCATCCGCTCCCTGCGCCAAGAGCTCTTTACCGAGCCGTGGGAGAAGATCAACTGGCACGGACACCGCAATAGCATTGCCCCCATTGACAACTACCACCCCAAGTCATGGCTTCTCAACACAGCCAACTGGTTCTTGGTGAACATCTGGAACCCCTATCTTCGAACCCAGGGACTGGCGGAGAAGGCCGAAGGCTGGGTCAGCAAGCAAATTGACATGGAGGATGCGAACACCGACTTTGCCGATTTGGCCCCCGTCAACGCCGCCATGAACACCGTCGTTTGCTACATACGTGATGGGCCGGGCGCGTACACGGTGCGGCGGCACGTCGAACGACTGGAAGATGCTCTCTGGGTTAACCACGAGGGCATGCTGTGCAACGGGACCAACGGTGTGCAGAACTGGGACACGGCCTTCACCATCCAGGCCGTGATGGATGCAGGCTTGGCCCAGGAGGAGCGGTGGAAGCCCATGATGACAAAAGCCCTCGGGTTCCTCGATTCGCAGCAATTCCGCGACAACGTCAAGGACCAGGAGCTCTGCTATCGCCAACAAAGAAAGGGAGGCTGGGGTTTCAGTAACAAGGTCCAAGGCTACGCCGTGTCCGACTGCATCGCCGAGGCCGTCAAGTCGGTCATTCTTCTGCAGAAGACGCCTGGGTACCCTGCTCTCCTGGACGATCAGCGCATCTTCGACGCCATCGACACGCTGCTGACGTACCAGAACCCCTCGGGTGCGTGTGCATCGTACGAGCCCACGCGTGGT
This sequence comes from Nigrospora osmanthi, assembly GCA_029489945.1. NCBI lineage: Eukaryota > Fungi > Ascomycota > Sordariomycetes > Amphisphaeriales > Apiosporaceae > Nigrospora > Nigrospora osmanthi. Next base: position 578,735 of record CP120503.1, on the reverse strand, counting down.
AGCGAGCTGTTGGAGATGCTCAACGCTGCCGAAGTATTTGGGAAGATCATGATCGAGTACGACTATGTCGAGTGCTCCACGGCCGTCATCACGGCCTTGTCCCTCTTCAGCGAATACTGGCCCGACTACCGGGCGGACGACATCAAGCGCATGAAGAACGGCGTTCTTGCCTATGTGAAGAAGGTGCAGTTCCCTCACGGAGGCTGGTACGGCAGCTGGGGCATCTGCTTCACGTATGCGACCATGTTCGCGCTGGAGTGCTTGTCCTATGTTGGCGAGACGTACGCCAACAGCACCTACTCCAAGAAGGGCTGTGATTTCCTGATCTCGAAACAGCGAGAGGACGGAGGGTGGTCCGAGAGCTACCGAGTACGTGTCCCATGCCCTTTGCCCTGCCGTGAAACCACTGCTAACGGAAACCCAGTCCTGCGAGAGAAGCGTATATACCGAACATCCATCCGGGTCCCAGGTCGTCATGACGGCCTGGGCGCTGATTGGTCTGATGAAAGCCGACTACCCCGACATTGAGCCCATTAAGAAAGGCGTCAAACTCATCATGGAACGCCAGCAAGCCAACGGCGAATGGAAACAGGAGGCCATTGAGGGCGTTTTCAACAAGAGCTGCATGATTCTTTACCAGAACTACAAGTTCACCTTTCCCCTCAAGGCCTTGGGCATGTTTGCCAAGAAGTACCCGGATGTGACGGTCCTTTGAGCGCTTTTGGCAGACAGTAGGCCTCGGCGACCAAAGGTTAGCATCGACAGGGCAAAAGGTCAAAGCCAAGCTATGTCACGAAGGCACCATATCAAACGACATGGACAACATGAATCATCTTTCCAAATAACATAGTTTAAATAGTAATATCCACTGCAATTCGATTCGATGTAACCAAGTTCGCTGATCAGGGTTCTGTAAGCTGGGGGTGAGCTGGATTCTGTAGTGTCCATTATTTCCTCTCTCTCCCTTATCCTTATCGTGGACACCTAGAGCTAGAGGTTCCAGAAGGACCGACCCCACGTATGGTTTCCCCACAACAGCTGCCTGCCCAAACCCGAGGCATCCCATCTGGATGGATTAATGCATTCATAGCAGCAAGGCAACCTCCATACTCTCGAACTCATCACCAGCATCTGATTTGCCTGGTTCTTTCTCTCCTGCTTGGCAACAAACTCCGCCTTTTCCCATTCTCCCGATTGTCCCGCCATTCGCACGCACCCTTTGGATCGTACCCCGCCATCATGTCCGCCGACCTCCTGGCCAACACCGGCCTGCAGCTCGTCACTGCCGGCAAGTACAAGGAGGGCATCGAGAAGCTCAGCCAGGCGCTCAAGGAGAAGCCTGCACCCCGTTGGCTCCTGGAGCGCTCCAAAGCCTACATACGAACGAACAACTTCGACCTCGCCCTCGACGATGCCGAGCACGCCCTCCACGTCGCCTTCCAGCGAGCGAACCGCGAACTGATGACCGAGGCCCAGATCCGACGGGCCGTCACCCTCTTCCGCATGGGCCGCTTTGCCGACGCCGATGTCTGTGCCTTCTGGGCCACGCGCCTGGTCGAGGGCGCCAAAGCGACCGAGCAGGACGGCCAAGAGTCCCGTGTCGATGACAAGGGCGATTACACCGTCACCAGCAGCGAAGTCCAGGCCGCCAATCAGGCCGTCAAGAGCGGAGGCCTCCAGGAGGCCATGTCCCGTAGCAAGGACAAGAGCTACTGGAACCAGGCCTTCACCTGGCGCGTGCAGTCTCTCAATGGCATGGAGAAGACGCCCGCCGATAGCCCTGGCCGCAAGGTGACCGTGGTCAAGTACCCCGCCCCCAAGCCGCCTTCGGAGGCGCCAAAGACGCTCCCGGAGCAGCGGGTCGAGGAGCTTGCGGACAGCGACGAGGAGAAGGAGGCGCCGAAGCCCAAGATCCCGCGGAGCGTGCTCTCGGGGAAACCGGAGGATGATGCGACCACCTGGGAAGATGTCTTCAAGCAGTTTCGCGCTCAGCATATTAAGAACGATGTCCGGACCGACTTTTACCAGAGTGACTCGACTGTCAACGTTTCATTCTTTGTCAAGAACGTGCCGGCCGATGACCTCAAGGTGGAAGCTGGGGAACAGAGTGTAAGAATTCCCTTTGGCGCATTCGCCGGCAGGGCAGTTACTAACCGGCGAGCCGTAGGTCACCATGTCCCCGGTCCCGAGTATTCCCGCAGGTGTCATCTCCATCGCACTATACGACAAGATCCAGCCCAGCGAAACGAAGCACACCGTGAAGTCAATGAAGATCGAACTGGTCTTGAAGAAGGCAGTTCCTGGGAAATGGCCCATGCTGCGCAAAGAGGGGGCCGTGGCGCTGGACAAGCTGGAGAGCTTCGTAGCCCAAGCACAGAAGGTCGGATACAATGACCCCTCCGACCTGGCCCAGGACGAATTGGGCGGCGATGACCAGACATGGTACAAGAAGGTGCTGGACAAGTTGCGTGCAGCCGACGAGACTAGCGATGCCAAGATAGCAACATCTGCCGCCTCGACCGCCCAGCCCGCCCCGGCCTCGGGATCCTCCAAGTCGCAGCAACAAGTTGCAGCCACCGCAGGCAAGGAGAACACAGCACCAAAAGCCGCGGGCCCTGCCTACCCCACATCGTCCAAGTCTGGCCCCAAGAACTGGGACACATTGGCTCTGGACGACGACGAGGAGGAGGACAAGGAGGACGTCAACAAATTCTTCCAGAAGATCTACCAGTCGGGCGACGACGACATGAAGCGGGCCATGATGAAGAGCTACGTGGAAAGCAACGGCACGTCGCTGAGCACGTCGTGGGACGATGCGGGGCACAAGGACTACAAGACGCAGCCGCCGGATGGTGTTGAGGCCAAGAAGTGGTAGGCACATATGGTTACTGATGGGAGGTAGCCGCATGGGGCAGTCGTTTTGAGGGTTTCCAGATGTCTTCTTCTTGGCGCGCTTAAAAGAGCAGCAGACAGCGACGGGGCGTTCGGCGAAGACGGATGCTTACTCCCGGTGGGGGAGGGGTTTTACTATCATCGATTTCGATTTGGAGGGGTGCGGGGGACAGCATGGAATTATTCTCGTGTACCTCCAACCCTGTCATTGTAATATCATATACTTCTCGTATGTACTAGGCCGTCCCGCATGACTTGATGCTGGTTTTACATAACGTGACGGCAGTGTCGTATCTGCACGCGTTCGTGGATCGAATAGGGGTGGTGCATGGTCGCCTTGGCCTTGGCGGGATGCATTGGGGATCGTACTTCCTGGGCGGTCCAAGACTAGCTAGCAGAGCATCAATGAGTGACCAGTCAGACCCTTGTCGTCGTTGTCGTCAGGAACGGCCGGCCTGGGTCGGGCAAGTTAATAAGCTCTCCATCAGCAGCCACCCGGATCCCGGGCGACCAATGGGTTCTGGAAGGTGTCTTTCTTTCCGTACGGGTCCTTCTTTTAGTCCCGAGCCCTCCCCCCATCCGGTGGGCGGATGGGAATGCGGAAACGGGGGAACCAACCATACACAGGAGAAAAAACGGTTTGATCTCTCTGGCCACCCGACCTCTCCCTTCCCATCCAACCGGGGGCGCGCGCTTCTCACACGGCCTTCCGGAAAACACAGCCCTGTCGTGCGGGCCCCAGCTTGCGCGTGAGTGTGTGTGTGTATGGATGTGTCTCATGCAGGCAAATGTGACGAAATGGACGTGGCGCCGATTTTTACCCCGCAAAGAAAGCGACCTAACCTACTTACATTCCCGCCCCCTTCCCCCTTCCCCCTCTCCTCCCCCGGGAGGAGCGGGGCCGGCGACGACGGCGACGACGATGGTTAGGTCGGGGGGTCGAACAAATCGGAGAACATGGTTGGTTTTTTCTAGCTCGGATCTAGGTTATCTTCATCAGGAAGCCTTTCCCCCCCTCTCCCAACCAAAGAATCCCCCGACCGCTGGGCGGGCCCCTCCCCCAGTTTTTATACATATAGTAGTACACTTATTACTTAGTACCACCCCCCTCTTCGGCTCCATCCGACGGAGAAGGTGGAACGGGAGGACGAGGAAACCGCGCGCGCGGGTGGTTTAGCTCGCTGTCTATATTCCCTTTTTCTACTTCAATCCCGCCCGCCTTTTCTGTCTGTGAGAGGGGGTGGATAGGAGAGGGGAGGGGGGAGGGGCGCGTATGTACGTACGTACCTCTTATGCGGGCAAGGACAAAAAAGAAAGAGAATTGGAGAAATATGGGTTTCGTGGGATCTTCCCTAACCGGCACTACGGGACTAGGCGGCAGTTTTACGATTGGCCCGGGCGGATTTAGCGAATTCACCACCCCTACGATCGGCGGGCTTGGTGTAAATCCGGTTGTCCCGAAGTTTTGTAATTCCTGAGGGGTGGTAATGCTGGTGGTGGTGGTGGGCAGCTGGACCGTGACCGACAGAGACGAGACGACCCGTGAGCCGTGTGGTGGCCCCCTCTGCTCCCCCCCCACTCCCCTGGAAGCCCGCCCGCGGGCTTACATAGTAGCACAGTTCCGGGGGACCCGTTCTCCAAACGGGTCCTGGGGATATAGAGTTATGGGGCAGATTAGCGTCATGAGGAGAAGGAAAGGGGAGGGGGGGGGGGGGGGGGGGGGGTTACTGTGTAGGAGAAGGACGTTTGACCGTGGAGTTTCCCATGGTTACAAGGGAGGTGGGATATCCTCCTTTTCGATGGAGGGGAGGAAGAGACCGTCCACCCACCCACACACCCACCCACCCAAGACACATACACAGCCCTTTAGCCGGGTTGCCGCGGGCCGTTGGCTGGCCTCGACACGGGACCCGGCGGTAGGGCGTGTGTCCAGGGGGGAGGGCCACTCTCCCGAACGGAGAGGAGGCGCTTGTTTATGACGCGGATACCTGATGCTGGCCGGGACGACGAGCTGAGGTGTCGGTACGGTCCTCGCTTGCGGTTGGACGGTTCCTGCCACCGTTCCAGCACCCGGGGCGTCTATATAGGGCGTGCCGTGGCCTCACCCTCGGCCAGCAGTTCGTCGGAAGGCTCGGAAAGCATGGGAGGAATTCTTCGCGTTACTTAATCTTGCTTCTGCCTAAACCCCCCCCCTTTGGCGAGCCGGTTCTTCAACAGGACTGACCGTCTGTCCCGCTTGAACACCTATCCCTACCCGGTTGCCCACGCACCTGAGCCGAGACTTATACGGCCCGTTGTTCTCGGCCTAGCACTCGGGATCTTACGCTGGTTGCTCGTTCCGTTCCTGATATCCGGACTACCCGGGTGGGACTCGATCGCCAACACCAGGCCGGCCCAGACTGTTCAACACAAGACCCACGACCAAAAACACAAAAGACGGCCTGCGTCGCCATGACGGGACAGGACGAGGTGGTCTCGCCGACGCGGGCGCTCGCGGCGTCGGTGGTGCCGCTGCTCCGGCAGCACTGGGCGGCGCTGCTCATCGTCGGCCTGCTGGTGCGGCTGCTGGCGAAGCGGTACCTCTCGCCGCTGCGGCGGTATCCGGGGCCGGTGCTGGCGTCGATGACGCGGCTGCCGCGGCTCCTGTCGGTGCTGGGCGGGCGGACGCAGCACGACCGCATCGCGCTGCACCGGCGGTACGGGCCGCTGGTGCGGACGGCGCCCGACGAGCTGTCGGTGGCGTCGCCGGCGCTCGCGCGCGAGGTGCTGCGCGCCGGCAAGGGCTTCCGCAAGACCGACTTCTACGCCGTCTTCCCGCCGCCCGAGAACCCCGACGTCTTCACCGAGACGCGCGAGGAGAAGCACGCCCTCCTCAAGCGCGTCGCCGGCGGCCCCTACTCCATGGCCAGCATGCGCCGCCTCGGCGCCTTCATCGACGACACCATCGACGAGCTGGCCGCGCGGCTCGCCGGCTTCTGCGCCGCCGAGGAGAGCGGCGGCGGCGGTCCTCCGGGCGCCTCCCGCGGCGCCGCGGGGAACCCGCCAAGCGTCGACCTCGGCGCCTGGCTGCACTACTTCGCCTTCGACGTGCTGGGCGAGGTGGCCTTCTCGCGCTCGTTCGGCTTCCTGGCGGCGGGCCACGACAAGGAGGGCGCCATCGCCGCCATCGACGCGTCGCAGCGCTACAACGGCGCCGTCGGCCAGGTGCCCGAGCTCGACCGCTTCCTGCGCCGCAACCCGCTCTGCCGCCTCGTGCCCTCCCTCGACCCCGGCAACTCCCTCATCACCCGCATCGCCCGCGAGGAGATGGCCAAGCGCCAGCCCTTCGCCGCCCGCATGGAGAAGCAGGCCATGGAGGCCGATGGCGGCGGCGAGGTCGGGGATGGCCGCCGCGACCTGCTCGACAGCCTGATCCAAGGCCACCTCAAGCCCGGCAGCGGGTTTAGTGAGATGGATGTGTTTTCTGTTGCGCATGGAGCCATGTAAGTCGCCTTGCCTTTCTCTCTCCCACCTCCCCCCCCCCTTTCCTGCGTCTCCTGGCGTAGTGGAGATTCTTCCTCCTATCTGGGCTCGACCCGCTGACCCGGGTGAATCCCCAGCTTCGCGGGCTCCGACTCGACGGCGTCGACGATGCAGTCCTTCTTCTGGCTCGTGCTCTCGCACCCGCGGGTGCACGAGCGGCTCGTGGCGGAGCTCGAGGCGGCGGTGGCGGCGGGCGAGGTGCCGGCGGGGGGCAACGTGGACTGGGGCGAGGCGCAGGGGCTCGCGTACCTGCAGGCGTGCCTGCGGGAGGCGATGCGGCTGCGGCCGGCGGTGGGCCTGGACATGACGCGCGTGGTGCCGGCGGGGGGCGCGGCGCTGGACGCGGCGACGCGGCTGCCGGGCGGCGCGCGCGTCGCCCTCAACGGCTGGGTGCTGCACCGCGACGCCGCCGTCTTCGGCGCCGACGCCGACGCCTTCCGGCCCGAGCGCTGGCTCGAGGACGCCGACCGCGCCCGCGCCATGGACAAGTTCCTCTTCCAGTTCGGCGGCGGCAGCCACCTCTGCATCGGCCGCAACCTCGCCCTCCTCGAGATCAACAAGGTCATCCCCCGCCTCCTCCGCGACTTCCGCTTCCGCCTCGTCCACCCCCACCGCGAGCTCCGCGCCAAGGCCACCTTCTTCGTCGTCCAGGACGGCCTCGACGTCTACATCGAGCGGAAGAACCCTGCCGGCGCCGCCTGAGGGTCGAGGCGCGTAGGGTCGTGGGGGGCGGATGGGAGGTTGGCAGGGAGGGGGCGTGTCCCGTGTACCTAATCCAAACGTGTAACGAAGATTATGAATTGAAGTCATCCATTTTACCTCAGGCTTCCGGGCCGGAGCTGCGCTCTTCGCGCGGATAGGAAGCGACGGCCCTATGCTGTGATTTGTTTTACGGAATTATTCTCGGTATCCTAGGGAATTATATAGGTACCTAGGTAAGTAGTGCCAGCCCCTGGAGAGAAACCCTTGGTCATACATAAGTACTAAACATGAAAACATGATCCACTTTTGGCCCAGCGTCTACATGCCCTGGTAGCGCGTACGCTTGGCAGCAGCACAGCAATTTTAGGCTCATACAAGGGGTGGGAGCAGCTTGCTGATTGTCGACCTTTGGAAGACTTTCAGAAGTCGTCTGCACCAAGAATTTAGCCCTGTACGGATCTATGCGGCCCAAAAACATTGCCTGCACAGCGAATTGAGCCATATAAAGCCCGCGATCTGAACACCCGAGATGGGGATGTACGCCGGAGTACCTTCTCAGTTCGGCTGCACGGCAATTCCAGGGGTTCCCTTGGGAGGGGGGGGGGGGGGGGGGGTGGACAACCCAATCGATGACAGAGACAACCTATCTTCGCCCCATCCGGTGGGAACTACACCGCCAGCAGCACGCCTGTTCCTTTTGGACGCGAGCTCCTTTGGTGATGTTGTGGAAGACGACATCTCCGTGGTGCCCGATACCGCGAAACCCCGGAGTCACGTCTCGGAATGCGAATACCCCATGCCATGTTGATTTGAGACTTCACCTCGTCAGTAACAACGAGTGGAGCGGTGGCCAACTCGGACGGGACGGCCGGCTGCAAGGGACGGACCCAGAGCCCCGGGAATTTCGGGACACTGAACCGGCGGAGACAAGTCCCGCGAGCAACACTTACAATGACCGCTCGTGGTACTTCAGCTCAGGGTGTCTTTGCCTCCACGAGCATTTCGTTTCCATCCCGGTCTAGCAGCACACACGATGTCACGGATATGCATGCATATACGCCGTACCGCAAAGGCAGGCCCCGGGAATCCCACAGTCGCGCAGCCGTGCATCTCAGCCTATTGGCGCCCGCCTTGGGCGATGTGGCTAGAACCCCTTGGCGTTGACCTGCGGCTTTCGTATAGCAAATGACCCGACGGGGATTCACACCCGTCGAATAATCGATGCAACCCAAGGAGGGAAAAGAGGGAAAAGGAAAAAAGAAAAACACGGGTTGGTGTCGGTCACCTATAGGAACGGCGACGGGCCACCATGATTAAAGGCAGCTCATACCCGGCGGGAGAACGCCACAGAAGGCCGTCGTTGCGCTGTAAGGACAGTTTGTATGGTACAGCGTTTCTCGTGAACCGGTAATATTGGACTGGAACCCGCCCATCGCAATGGGCAACTTTGGCAGCCCGGCGCTCATCCTCGTGGGCCTTGGCCTGGCCTCCGCGCTTGTGCCTACCGCCTGGAATGGCGCGCAGTACGACTGCAAGTGCTACCCGGGCGACGAATGCTGGCCCAAGGAGGCCCAGTGGACCGACTTCAACCTGACGGTAGGAGGAAACCTCCAAGTCAATGTCCCGCCCGGCGCCGTGTGCTACGACACGTAGGTCGACGAATCTCCAGTCCGCAGAGGCCGCGCTGACGGCCGCTCAAGGTTCCAGGGGCCCCTGGGCAACCAGTCGACATACGACGCCGATGGATGCAGTACCGCCATACAACAGTTTGCAAACGAAACCTGGCAGTGAGTGTCCTCCGAGGGGAGTATCAAGGAGCTTGGAGTTTTGACCGAGCCGCAGAATCAACCAGCCCGCCGCGGCCTTGTGGACGTACTTTACGAACGAAACCTGCCGCCCTGCGACCAGCCCGGCTGCCCTATGCGGTCTGGGCTTCTACGGCGTCTACGTGGTCACGGCGACGGAGCACGCACACGTCAAGGCCAGCATCGACTTCGCACGGAAGCACGACTTGCGACTGCTCATCAGGAACACGGGCCACGATTTCCTGGGCCGCAGCACCGGGTGGGGGTCGCTGATCGTAAACATGCAGGCCTTCCAGGACGTGGCGTTTACTAACAAGTACGCCGGCCCTGGCGGTTACGAGGGAGGTGCTGTCAAAATCGGCGCTGGGGTGCAAGGACGTTCCCTACTACGCCAGGCGCATGCGCAAAGTCCGCCCGTGGGGGTCGTAACGGGAGAATGCCCGGTGAGTCGTCTTGCGACGCCCTGTGTGAAGCTTCGCTAACCCACGAGCAGACGGTCGGCGTGGCGGGTGGCCTGGTACAAGGCGGTGGCCATGGGCCCCTGACACCTCTTCACGGTTTTGGTAAGCCGCCGCCGCAGCCAAGATTGACAGGCATGACTGACGATTGCAGTGGCGGACAATGCCCTCGCTTTCGACGTGATCACAGCCCAGGGCGAGTTCGTAACGGCCGACACCGAGACCAACGCGGACCTCTTCTGGGCTCTCAGAGGCGGCGGTCCGGCTGCCTACGCGGTAGTACTGTCAGCCACGTTCAAGACCGTGGGCGAAACGAAGGCCGCCGGTATTATCCTGAACATCAACTCGACCATGACCAACTCGAGCGATGCCTTTTGGGAAGGCGTCCGGACGTTCCACAGCCACACCAACCGCTTGGTGGACAACGAGCTGTACGCGTATTTCGAGCTTAGTCCCATGCGTCTCCACGTGCAGCCCATCGTCGGCGTTGGCAAGAGTGCGGCAGAGCTGGACGCCCTGGTTCAGCCGTTGCTGGACGACCTCCAGGCCCGGGACATCCCATACGATAGCCTGACCAAGGAGTTCGACACCTTTTTCGATCTTTACCTGGACCTCTTCGAGGACGAGCCGGCGGGCCAGTCATCGTTGACGGGCGGCTGGGCGTTCTCGCAGCAGGACGTGGCCGACAACAACGACGGCATAATCGAGGCCTTCCAGACCAGCCTGTCGCCGCGGGACGACCTGGCGGGCGCTGGGTTCGTCATCGGGCATCTCTGGAAAGCGGCCGACCTGGGGACGGCGGAAACGGCCATGAACCCCCGGTTCCGCAACGTATCGAGCAAGGTCATCACGGCGCTGGCGGTGCCGCCCGACGCGACGTGGGCCCAGAAACAGGACCTCCAACACGTCTTGACCGACATCCAGGACGACGCCTTGCGAAAGGCCGGGCCCGGCGGCTGCGCCTACGTGAACGAGGCGGATCCGTACCAACCGGACTGGCAGGGCCATTTCTGGGGCGACGCCTACCCGCGGTTGCTGGCACTGCGCCAGACGTGGGATCCGCAGGGCCTGTTCTATGCCGTGTCCACGCCCGGCACCGAAGACTGGGAGGTGATTGACTTTGGTACCAAGTTGTGCAAAAGGTCCTCGCATTAGCACGTCCAGATCTATATATGCAATAGATAGGGTGGGTGAGCAATCATACACAGTATCGGGTGATGGAGCCCAGATAAGCAACCCCCATGCAGCCTGTATTATTGTGTGTACCAATAACACAGTGATAAGCACTGTCCCAAGCAGCTATTGTATGGGTGTGTTCCCTGACCGCCAGAGCAACCCTAAGTGACAAATTTGTAAATGAAGACGGGCTGGGTTCCCATAACATCGAGTCTGTACCCGATGTACCTGAGGATGTATTTACTTGTATCCCATCCATACTATCCATCCAATTTACGCGCCAATTGAACCCGGTGCTTTGAGCGTGACGTCATTTCGGCCCTCGAGTAAGTACTTCTTACCTAAGTACTTTCTTTCTTAGCGGGAAGTAGGCAGGGGTAGGTACGATGGATGTGCTCAGGGCAGCAGCGACTGCCGCTGGTGGTGGGTGCGCTCCTTCCGGGATTGCGCCCGTAAACCCCGCCATCGCACAGGTCCCCGGACAAGAGACCCCTTCACCATTTCCCTCCCCCCTCGCGCCGAGACGACTTTGAAGCCCGCCCCCGAAAGCGACCGAAACGACGAGACGAGCGCGCCCCGGCCGATCCAGCTCAAGAGAGAAGGCGCCAGTGTGGTCATGGGACTGCGCCTTTGAGGAATTGAGCGAGAGCCATCGACCCGACCCGACCCAACCCGACCTCCCCTACCCGACAGACACCAGCATCACGCGACCCTACCGGCACACACGTCGAGGCCGTTTTCCCCCGCTCCCCTCCAAAAAAAACCCCCCTTCGCCATGGCCGACCTCGAGGCATCGACGCCCTCGCTGGGCATGGACGTCCGGAGCGAGGTCAAGAAGCCTAAGAAGAAAAAGGTCCTCCTCATGGGCAAGTCGGGGTCGGGCAAGTCGTCGATGCGCAGCATCATCTTCAGCAACTACATTGCGCGCGACACGCGCCGGCTGGGCGCCACCATCGACATCGACCTGTCGCACGTCAAGTTCCTCGGCAACCTGACGCTGAACCTGTGGGACTGCGGCGGCCAGGAGGCCTTCATGGAGAACTACCTGTCGCAGCAGCGCGTGCACGTCTTCAGCAACGTCGGCGTGCTCATCTACGTCTTCGACATCGAGTCGCGCGACGTCGACCGCGACCTCGCCACCTACGTGTCCATCATCTCGGCCCTGACGCAGTACTCGCCCACGGCCAAGGTCTACGTGCTCATCCACAAGATGGACCTCATCATGACGCAGGTGCGCGAGGCCGTCTTCCTCGAGCGCGTCAAGCTCGTGCGCCAGAAGACGGCCGAGCTGGTCCAGGGGTCCGGCTTTTCCGGCGAGGTCGAGCTCACGCCCTTTGCCACGTCCATCTGGGACCAGTCGCTCTACAAGGCCTGGGCCAGCATCATCCACGACCTCGTCCCCAACCTGGCCGTCATCGAGTCGCAGCTCGAGGCCCTCGGCAAGCTCATCGGCGCCGAGGAGCTGCTGCTGTTCGAGCGCACCAGCTTCCTCGTCGTCTCGAGCTGGTCCTCGGACGAGGGCCAGAACAACCCCACCACCGACCGCCAGGAGCGCATCTCCAACATCCTCAAGCACTTCAAGCAGAGCATCAGCCGCTTCACCGGCACGCCGCGCAACGCCGAGCAGTTCACGCTGATGGAGCACAAGGCCGGCGGTCGCTTCTCCATATTTTGCCTCAAGGTTGGTCGCCGCACTTCCTGACATCCACGCCACGCACGCAGTTCCTCTGATGGATTTCTTCTAGTTCACCACCAACACGTACCTGATGGTCATTCTGCCGCCTGGCGAGGCGCGCTTCAACTCGGCCCAGCTGAACTGCCAGATCGCGCGGGAAAGCTTCAAGTTCCTGGATGGGCCCAACAGCGCCGCCGGCCAAGCCCAGACTGCGTGAATGGAACTCGCGGACAGTGGGGCACATGGACGGCCCGAGGAGTGATTTGGAACGCAATATTGATACCCTCTCTGTTCCTTGCACATTTCCTGGTGAACGTCGCTACGGCGCAGCGGATCTTTATACGACGTGTCGCCCGAGCTGCGAAAATAGATGGCGCCGCCAGCAGCGTAAGACATCGCATGCGGGTCGTCGGTGGTCTATCCCTTCTCCGCCAGCGCATGTTGGATATTGCGTACCCTCTCGATGTTGTCCATGAAGGTTTGTGGCGACGGCGTCGACTGGGGGTACGCGCGCAGTTCTCGAGGGCGTCTCGGGTGGACGCTTTCGAGAGCTGGGCGGGCGGCCAATCAGTCGGTGCCAAGTCATGACTCTCTTCCGTGGCCACCGTCCGCCCTCGGACTTTACGGCGTAGGGTGGGCCAAGAGGTATTGTCCGTCGGAGACCGAGAAGGGGGGGGGAGGGGGTTGCTACGGAGAAGTCGCGAGCATCTGCAGATGGATACTGTGTATAGGGGCCAACTGGACGCAGGGGTTTGTCCTGTGTCTCTTCGGGCCATTTCGAAAGCGTAAGAAAATCGAACACCGCATTCATATGCACGGCATGAGGGCATCCGTTTCGCTTCGAGGGTACAGTGTGCCGTCTACGCTGGGGGGGCATATTTGTCCACGTTTGAAACCATGAGCTCAATCGTGTGGTCGATTCCCCACGCCGTCGAAAAGGGAGGTCATGCACGGACCCAGGTCGCGAGAAGTACAGCAAGTCCAGCACTGGGCAAGTGGCAGGATGATTTCGATAGGAATGAAGTTCTAGGAACAATAGCCCAGGGCCCCGTTCTCTGCCCTCTCGTCTCGTTCCCTGCCCGTTCCCTCTCCCCCTCCCACTCTCTCTCTCTAACACGTGTTGAGCATGGAGGTGAGGGCGGCCTTCTCGGCGGTGGTGACGGTGAGCTCCCAGTAGCTCTTGACGGCGACCCAGGCGCGGGCGTAGGTGCAGTGGAAGGCGGCGAGCTCGGGCTTCCAGGCGTCGGGGGAGCGGTCGCCCTTGGAGCGGTTGGAGCTGTCGGTGACGGCCCAGAGCTGGGGGCGCACGACGTCGTTGGCGAAGTCGCGGCGCTTGGCCGTGGTCCAGGCCTTGGCGCCGCTGACCCAGGCGTTCTTGACGGGCACCATGTGGTCGATGTCGAGGTCGGCGGCCGCCGTCCAGCTGAGGCCGTCGTACGGGCTCGTCCACCGCCCCGCCGTCGCCCGGCACTCGCCGTCGAGCGTCACCGCCGCCGCGTCCCGCTTCAGCACGTACTCGCGCGTGTTGCACTTGCCCTCGATGGTGATCCACGTCGGGAACAGGTCCCGGTCGTACGTCCCGTCGTCCACGTACGCCGCCACCGTGAGCCCGGCCAGCTGCGTCCGCGCCGCGCTCGTGCTGGGGATCCCGGGCTGTGGGATGGGGGGGCATATGTGTTAGTCGTGGGCGACCTCCCCCCCCCCCGGGCTAGGAGTTGATGAGGTTCATTGGGAAACGTACCGGCGCAGGCTCCGGCACCGGCGCGGCCAGGAGCGTCGAGGCCGTCGTTAGGAGACCGGCGGCGAGCTGGGAGAACTTCATGGTGGTGGACCGGAGGGTGTGTGTGTATGTGTGTGTGTCGGAAAACGAAAGACCGAGCCGAAGAACGAAGGACGGGGGGGCGGAGGGGACGGCGAAGGGTGGCGATGTGGGCGAGGCCTGACAGAGAGAGAGAGGGAGAGAGAGAGGGAAAGGGGAGCGTTGGGTCGTTCCTTATACCTTCTTTATCTCCTTGCTCTCTCTCTCCCTGGGGTCCTCGACGATCGGCGCCCCCGTCGTCGGCGACGCGCCGGACGGCGGGAGGTAGACGGAACGCGCGGGCGGGTCTCGCGCGCCTCGTGCCTACTTCCTAATCGGGCAGTTGCATGTCCTATAAGATGTATTCAAGGGTGCATGGGGGGCGTTTTCTCTGCAGATTCGCGGATGGACGGCAGGGAGGAGGAGGAGGAGGGAAATGGTGGGTGATTGATTCCCAGGCTTATTAGTGGTTCCCTCTACCGGGACATCCAGGGTCGTCTACATGGAACACGGCAGTCGGTGCTATTTTCAGCAGGTCGAAAGGTGCAGTGCCCCCCTCCGTCCCTGCCGATCTATCGCGCCTGGGCAGTCAGTTTCCCAGCCGGTCTCCCGCTCTCCGTCCTTCGTCCGTTCTCACCCCCCCTCTTTTGGCCAATTGAGCGCGGCGCATAGACCGGACGGACTGGAGGGAACCAAACGGTTTATTGCTAGTTTTGCGCCCGCGCCGTCGGTCCCTCTCATCTCTTCGAGAAGAACTGACGTTGCGCTCGTTGCGCCGCATGAAACCAAGGGCGCTTTCTTCCCGCCGAGGTTAGGGGGCTGGAGGGGGGAGGACCCCTTCCATAACGGGCACCTAGTGAGCTAGTCCCCTCAACATGGACCCCCCAGCTCTGGGCATTCATTGCCCCTGGCTGTCGTTGGCAGGTCGTCATTGGTAGAGTCTTGATTAGGGACGCCGTCCTGTCCTCTCATTCGCGGGCCTCATTTCCACCCGCGGCGCCAGCGCATGAGACGTACGGCCGAGAGCATGACCGCGCAACCGCCCAGAGAGAGCATAAGAGCCAACCCCGCGACCTCGTGCCGTGCCCGATGGTGGCGGGAGCTTCGCCAACACCCGCCCTCCCCCCGGTTACTCCCAGTGCCTGTCCATCCATGTACCTAACATAGTAAAGAGGAGTTCCGGCGGAGAACGGGGGGGCTGAAGGGGAAAAAGGCCGGACGGTTGCGACGAGCACGCATACCTATGTAGGTACTTGAGAGGACCTGTCTTCCTCTAAACTTCCGGGCGCGAGGACCTGACTCGGTGATGCAGTTGCTGCACGGGATGCGAAAGGATAAGGGAGAAAAGGATGGATGACCTTCTCGATTTGTTTGGGCGACCTTCCCAATTGGCGCTTAGTGCCCCCCCCCCCACGCAGGATTCCTCTTGATAAGGATCCTGCACCCAAGCTTAACTTAATTTCTTCCTCCTCACTTCATACATCTCGTCACTTTTACTATTCGTACGAACTACCGAGCTTAACGACGATTCTTAAGTATTCTTTTACTTACTTCTTTCCTTTCACTTTATATAACACCTACTCTCTGTTTCCCCCTCCTGACAGAGGCAACATGCTTATATTGATCCTCGACTGCGCTCTTTATACGTAGAGCCCAACCGAACCCCCGCCTGCGCGGCCCACATTTGCTCGCACTCCCAGGCTTGGACACTTCTTAGAGCCAGCCGTTCCTCTTCCTCGGAAGTCGCTCCAGCCGCCGCTTGCCTACGTCGCAGAAGGCAACAAGTCAGCCAAGCTCACCTCGCCGTCGCAGCTGCTGTTCGCCGCGGCCTCGTCTCCTGTGCATGTAGCCGCTGGTAGCGTCGCTCTTGGCCAGCTGCGAGGCATCCTTCGGGCTCCCCGCCTAGAGCTGCCAACCCTCACCTGTTGAATGGCGACCATTCCCCCTCCACTCGCTCGACGACCGAACGGCTGCTGAATTCGTATGACTACTCGCGCGCACGCCGTACGGTCCACCTGGACTGAAAAGTTGCGCGCCTCTCTTACGCCGAATACGGCATCACGCCAGCCTAGTGATCTATACCGCGGTGATGACGGGTGCCGATAAGGAAACCTCAGGACTATATAGACTTTTTGTAAGTGATATATAGATTGTTCACGAACTTCAACTCTGTTCTATACCTTGATAAGTACCTAGCCTTATGACTATCGGAGGCACCTTTCCTGTAGAGCTCACGCGCTCTGACGAAGAACGGGAACGTTGGAGAGAAGGCTTTCGTTGACGGTGAGATGTGCCTCCGCTTTCGCTACCTACTTACCTGCCGGGCCCCGCCAGCGTCCCCAATGCTTTGTGCGGGCTGTGCGTCCCACTGCCAAGTACATTGGATATCAGGTCAGGCTATAAGGACGGCAATCCAGAACCGGTCGGCGAAGAAGCTGCCGGACAAGGGATCGTATTCAGCCTCGTAAGGCAGACAGCCCAGAAAGCACCGTGTATCCCCTACCGGAAGATGGCAGGAAGGGTTACCTACTGACCCGCTCTAGCCAGCTTCGAGGCAGTGCGGCCTTTTCTGTCCATCCAAAGCCTGCTTAGCAGAAAGGCATGTAAGATGCCCAGTGACCCGGCGGGGATTCGATAGCGGGTAAAGGTAGGATAGCGGCTGCTCCAAGCGGGTCGGCGGTGTGTGCCCTTACTCGCGCGGCAGAACAGCTATGGGATCCTCGGATCCCAGCAGGGTGCTTCTCGAGCCAGATCGAATAAACAAAGAGCTCTGGGCGCGGTATCCGGAGCCGATTGGAAGCTGTAGAATGTGTCCAAGTTAGAGACATGATGCCTTTCCAATTGTAGTGATCGCAGCAACATCCCATGACTATGGACTCAAAGACGAGCTCGACCCGCCGACAAGTGTCAGGGGTTTCACGGATTGCGGAGACGCGGGGTTGTAAACGGTCCAGGCGGCGACTGGGGTTGGAATGGGCAGCAGTGTCCGACGTCGAGTTGCCGCAGCGGACAGTTGCGTATGGAGGCAGACCACACGGTATTCACTGGTGTCGTTCGTGACTTGGTCCCTCGCGGAACTCGATGCCGAGATAAGTAGGGCCGGTGGGCTATAGAGGGGGCTGAGGTAAGCAGAGCTTGGGGGCTATAGAAGAGGCAGCCAATCAAAGGAACACACATCGTACGTCCAAGAGCGACACTGTCCCTCGCGACTATGCACGACTGCGGCACAGGTCTTTCTGGTTTGGAAAGTACCTGCTCTGCAGGGGCCCTGCGGCGTGTAAGGCTCCCGGCGTTGTACAACAAACGGAACCTTACACCCTAAGGTGCTGGGTCCCTTGGAGGGAGGCGTAGTCGGTGTCGATACCGAACATGGCGAAAGAGCCTCATTGGCCTTGGCAAGTCTATATAAGTGGAAGGTTGAGGCCGCTTGAGAAACCAGCACTCAAGCACTCAAGCACTCAAGCACTCAAGCACTCAAGCACTCAAGCACTCAAGCACTCAAGCACTCAAGCACTCAAGCACTCAAGCACTCAAGCACTCAAGAACTCAAGAATTCAAGAATTCACGTGCGACACACACGCACACACACACCCCTCATCCTTCGTATATTCAACATCACCACACGGAAACCCGGGCCGCAAGATGAAGTTCGCGCCGACCTCCCTCTTCGTCGCCGTCCTGGCCACCGTCGGCCGGGCGGCCCCCACGACGCCCGGCGACGACGAGTCCTCGTCTTCGTCTTCGTCTTCGTCTTCTTCGCGGTCGCTGGCGGCGCGCCAGAACAACTGCAGCGGCACGGGGGCCAACTACTGCAACTTCTGGTTCCGCAACACCTTCATCGGCATGCGCGAGGCCCGCATCTACGACTGGCAGTGCCGCGAGATCGGCCGCCACGAGTTCGACCTCCTCCACCGCCCCGAGGACCAGCGGTACTCGCTCGGCTCCCACCTGCCCTGGACCGTCGAGCTCAACCTGCGCGAGAACCACTTCTGGTACGCCGGCCGCCGCACCGACCTGGGCGGCGCCTACTGCGAGCGCTGCGACGGCGAGACCTGCTGCCGCGTCGCCTTCCAGTGTGACTAAGATGGGGGGGGCCGGAACAGGGGCAGGGATCCCCCGGGGCGGGGGGGGGGGGGGGGGGGGGGGCTTTTCTATATATCTTGGAGGGGAGCGTAGCGGAAGCATGTACAAACATCATGACACTGTTTGAAAGCATTGTGCTGTACCAAGGAGAGGTCGACGCCGTGAAACCATCAATATACCGGCATGACCGAGTAAAGGGTCTAACCCAGTAGCCTGACCTTCGGGTGTTCGTGAGCTTTTATGGCAGCCAAACTAGCGTTGATAATACTTAACAAACGCGAGGTCAAGACCCATCTTATCCTGTTCCATCTACAGCCCACGTGCTCGATGTCTGTCTAGCGGACAGGGGTTCGGGGGCGAGGGCGGCATAGGCCGGTCCAGGTAGATGAGGGATCCTTATAAGGTGGGCACCCCTATTCCAAGATACATTCCACGTGTGACCAAGACTTCATAGCCAATTTTAAAGGAAACGTCACTGACTAGATAAACAGGAGCTAAATATGTACGAATAGCAGTCAATTCTATTCTTACTGTTTAAGTCCCATGAAAAAGGCTCTGCTTCTTAGAAGCAAACCTTACTATCCACAAAATCCCACAAATCCGGGAGCTCGAACAAGAACGACCCGTGAATGCTGCCTCCCCCACACCCTTTAGAGCACTCGTTGTTGATATCGCGCCCGTCCAGCTTCTTGGGCGTGTACCGCTTCCCGCCGACCTCGATCTGGTAGCCGCACGTGTCCGAGCCGAACTCGAAGGTCGGGCCGCTGTTGCGGAAGTTGCCAATCTCCTTCCCGCACCAAAAGACCCCGTTGTTCTCTTCCGGGAGGTCGCAGAGAGGCTGCGGCGTGCCCATGCGCACGCCAGTTTGGAAGTAGCCGTTGCAGATGTCGCCTGAGTGAACAGATCGAAGTGCCACGTTAGCATCACGCCCGTTCTTCGTGGGGAAAGTGGCCATTGAACGGGGAGGGAGGGGAGAAGGGGCACTCACTCTGCGGAGAAAGAACGTAGTTGTAATGGACGTAGGGAGTGCCGGGACTCGAAGAGCTTCCAAAGCAATACTTATACAGTGGGACCGACGGCTCGGTGGGCTCTTCGGGAGGTGGCTTCGTCGTGGTGCCGGGGGGTTCCGAGGTGGTGGGGGGCTTGGGCCCGGGGATCGTCGTCGTCGGGACCGGCCGCCCGGCGTTGGGATCCTTGGGGTCCTGTTGACCCGGCGGCGGCGCCGTAGGGCTCGGATCGCACCAGTACCCGGTGCAGAGCGTTCCGCCGCAACCGCCCGCCGCCCCGCACGTCGGCGACGCCGCCGGTCCGCTCGTGAACGTCACCGTCTGCCCGCCGCCGCCACCACCGCCGTTGCCGTCCCCGGGGAGAAGGGGGCAGCTGCCGGCGTCCTGGCGCGCCTCGATCCGCGCGAACGGGTTCGTGCGCGGCAGGCTGCCGCAGACGCCGACCGTCTCACCCGGGTTCGTCTGCTTCCAGAGGGTCTCGATATCGGGGCACGAGTCGCCACCCGGCCAGGAGTTGCGCGTGTCGAAGTCGGTCAGGCAGTTCTTGTCGCCGACCTGGCCATTCCAGATGACGGGCTTGCGCTTTTTCGGGTCCGGAAACCGCGTCGACGTGCGCGTGACGGCGAAGCGCCGGTGCAGGATGCGGATCATCTTCTTAACGTTGGCCGGCTCCTGCAGGTCCGTCTGCCACTTGGACGGCAGAGAGCGCAGGTACGCCGCCAGGGCCGCCACCTGGGGGGCCGCTGCGCGCGTCGAGACGAGTTAGTTCATCGTCCTCTTCTTCTTCTTCGTGTTCCTTGTTCCGTGATAGAGGGACAGGGGGAAGGGACCTACCATAGGACGTCCCACGGGCCTTCCGCACGAAATTCGTGTTACCGGAGCGGGGGTCACCGGCGATGTAGGCATCATGTGCCGGAGCATACGTCGTGAGCCAGTCGGCGTACTGGCTGCTGTCCCCCTGATACGTGTCGATGTCGGTGGAGCCGACAACAATCAAGTTGGGCAATGCGCCGAAGTTCGATTCGTTAGGATCACCATACAATGCTGGGTAGCGCGTGATCTCGCCGTTGGGCGCCTCTTTTTCATCGGCGTGATTGCCCGCGGCAATGACAATGGATACCTTTGCTTTGATTTCGAGCTGGTTCAACAAGTATCCTGCGGGCCCAAGCTGTTAGCATGACCCCCCTGTTTTGAACCCAACGCAAAGCCAGCCAGTTCTGGCGATTTCTCTTACGCATTTTTTGAAAGAACGCTTTTGGTTGCGACCCTGTGGTGCCGAAAGGGTTGTAGCTGAGACTCATGTTGATGACGGCCTTTCCTTCCCGGCGTTTTTTCGCTACGTCGTCCAGGACATCCACCAATTCCAAGATGATCTTGCTGTGGATGTGCGCCTGGTAGTTGGTGGGTGTCGGGACGATACCATTGGACTTCATGGCCACAAGGGTGCATTTCTTACAGATACCCAGCTTGGCGCCCAGGACCTTGGAGGCAATGCCTGTACCGTGGCTGTAGCTGTCGCCAACGCCTGTGTTCCGTCCGAAATTGACCGACGCAGGGAGGGTTTCGATGGTGCCTTGCGATTGAGTGAACTCCTGTCGTTTTTGGTCGAGGAACACTGGTCAACGGTGCGCGAGACACGAATAGGGCGCGCGGTAGTACTTACATCGTGGTTGACCCAAATGCCCTCCTCGCCAATGACGTACACGTACTGGCCGCTACCGGCCACGTCGTCGTAGTGATATAGGAATCGGTCCGGCGAATTGGGGTTAATGGATTCGCTGTCCAGCGCCTGCCATGTACGGCGCCTCGGCAGAGAGACCTGCGATGGGGGCCACCATTTCGAGGCCGATACAGCGTGCGCCCGCTTCGCAAGGTGGCTGGACCCTGGTACCCCGGAATCCAGTACAGTATCGTTGGCGTCCTGGATGTCGACCAGTACGTCGTCCCTCACTCGGGGCTCAGATAGTAAGACCGAATTCAGTGAGACATCTCGTGCATCATCATATGTGTCGGGAGGGCCGACCTTCGCGTTCCACTCTTCGTAGTAGTAGGCGAAGTCCACGTCGCTCTGAGTTATTGTATGCGTCAGCTATGTTGACATCCTCTAATTGTGCAATGCAGGGAAACCCCCAGTTGGCTGCTGCCCACTTACCGACTTGGTTAAGTTACCCATGGTGACACGATCCAAGAACGGTAGCCACCAGAAGGCTGTGAAGCCGTACGCTTGGGATTTGATCTGGACGTACTCATCCCTGTACGGCTCCAGAATAGATGGGATCTCGCCGATATTCTCGGGGTCACGAGGATATACAATAGCAGGTCCCCCACAGTCATCACTTGGAGACGGGAGAAGCTGGCGACGCCGGGCAGCGTTGCCAGTGGGCAAGGGGCAAGACTCGGTGCGCGTTGTCGTAGCCGTTGCGGTTTCCGAGTCCGACACGGAGCAGCCCCGGATAGTCTCGCACGTCGATGACGTTGTCCTTATGGTCGTTGTGCTTCCCGTGGTGGCCGATTCTGTCACGATAACCTTGGTCGAGCACGCCGAGGCCGTCTTGGTGGTGCAGCTCTCGCTTGGCTCCGACGAGTAGGTGATCATCTGGTCACGGCCGATGCTGTTACACGCTCAATCAGCCAGGGCTCCCAATAAGTCTGGGAGGAGCCTTGACTTACGTGATCTTGGGCCATGGGGGCAGGGGGCCAATTTCCCACCCGGGCGGCGGGCGGATAATCCCCGGAGGAGGCGGTCCTCTGTCTTCCTGTCAGGACGCTCGAACGGACCAAAGCAAGGGGTAGAATGGCCTCACGTGTAAATCCCGGGCGGCAATACCCAGAGCCATCCGCCAATCACGTCATCATCGTCTCGCGATAAACAGAACTGCAGTGACACGTTAGTTGCGTAGCACACCAAAGGACATGGTTAAATCTTACATTGAAGAACCACAGCCTGCACGGTGTGACAATACCGCCATCTGTAGGCTTAGGCTCCTCAACAGACGTCTTGACCGGCTCAATGTACCCGGGCCAGTCTGTCCAGACAGGCAATGGGTCCGTGGTAGTCTGCCTCCTGTCAGCACACATTCTGTCCTCGGAAAAGCAGGGTACTAGTCCACGATGGGTGGGGAAACTGATAGTTACGTACGGGCTCAGTAGTCGTGGGCGGCGGGGCGGTGATGGGCGGGGCAAACGTCGTTGACAAGGTGCAGTCGGCGGTAAACACGCCGGCCGACGCGCCGAGGAAGGTCAGGATCTTGGTGGCGGGGCAGGTGAAGGCCAGTGTCAAGGCCGTCTCGCCCTCGCAGTCCGTCGTCACGGTCGTCTTGGGGGTAGCGAAGGCAATGGTACTGTCGGGCGGGCAGTACAAGGTGATGGGGCTGACGGTGCGTGGGAACGAAACGGTCGTGACGGTCGGACCTGTGGCCGACACGGTGGTACGGAAGGGCGTGTGGTAGACGCCGGGGCCGCCGCCGCCGCTCCCACCGGACCAGGGGTCCTCAGGGTTGCCCCATCCGGGGCCATCAGGAGGCCCCTGTGTGATGGCAGGCCACGGCGGTAGCTCCACCGTCCGCGTCGTCGTCGCCCCCTCGCCGTCCGGCACCGGCACCTCGACGGGAGGAAGGCTGACGCTGGGCACCAGCACGATGTAATCGCTGGTGCGGCTCGACGTAACGTTCACGTTAGAGTACGGCATGCCATCCACCGTGACGGGCGGCACCTTGATTGTGATGGTGGTCGTCGTGGTGAAGAAGGTGGTGACGACAATGCCGTTGGTCGTGGTCGTACCACTGTGGCCATACTCGATGGATGTCGTATAGTCACCGGCATCAATGGTTGACGGAGAATTCAGTGAGCTGGTGGGGATGACCAGGATGCACGGAGGGGAGCAAGTGACAGACGGCTCAGTGAAGATTTCTGTTCCGACGTACACCACGTTCTTTTCGTCGTCGCCCGGCTCGGGCAACCACACGCTGACTTCGGTCGTAAAGCCACTGCTCAGAGTCAGCACTGAGCGGCGGCTCTTGGGCGAGGCAAACTAGGTTGGATGAGAAGAGACTTACTTTTGGTTTGAGTCGTTTTGGTAAATAGCACCGCCGCTGATGGAGAAGTTAGTCTTGACGTTTCCCCAGGTCAGCCAACATGGACCACGACACATCCACTTACTTGATGCCCGTGCCAATTTCTACAGTCCCAACCGTGAAAATGTTGAAGAGCACCACGTCACGGCTTCCCTTGACCTCGCATAGACGCTCCTGACAGTCATGTGTCTCGAGACAGTCTTGATAGTACTCCTGGAAGAAACTGTACAGGCCGGCGCTGTGAAGCGTGATGCCCTCGGAGTTGATGATGCGCAGCCCCCAGGCCTCCTTGCACCCTTCGGTCTCGCAGTGGGCAAATGAGGGATCGCCGGGAAACGCTTTTCCCACATCGAAAGGCAGAGGGGCAATTGGGACGGGCTGGTAGTACGGCGTCTCACTTTGAATGTGTCCAAGATAGACCTGGGAGAGGCGTCAGTGAAGGGGATTGTTCGGTGTCGAGGGCAACCTACATCTTTAGCACCGTATAACTGGTACTGATACAGAACAGTGTGCTCCGAGCCAGTACCGTAAAACCAGGAAGGGCCTTCAGATTCGATCAATGTTCCACGAGCGGCATAGAGACTGATCTGGTTAGCAACCTTATCGGGGCTATCGTATACGCTCATGTCGTTATCACTGAGGCACAAAATTAGTATCAATACTGCCAGGCGTCTGCAGGGGGAGTACTCACTGGTCGGCGAGCCATATCCAGACGTTTTCGAAGTATCCAGAGGCCTGGGGCGTTACGTGAAACAATAGGGCAGCGCAGATACAGTTGTCGTTGAAAGCAAACTTGGGGCACGAGTCGATGTCAAGATCGGAGCCCGTGGCACCACCGACACGAACGTGCGAGTCCCACATGGCCGCTTTCGTAGAATTTCGGGTCAGCTTTGGGATCTCAGGACGCAGTCTCCGTGTTTGTGGTACTTACCAGACCCCTTGGCATCTTCGTGGACGTTCCACTCCACGACAATAGCGCCCGCCGTCGCTCCTTGGACGTTGAACATCATGTCCACAATCTCCATCGTACCTCTGTCGCCCGCGTTGCCCACCTTGACGACAACCTTGGGATTGTGGATATCGTTGAAGTAAAAACCGCCGCCTTGGATCTGCGACCAGGAAGCGCCTTGCACCCGCGAGCCCGTCGGTATGAACACTGTCCCACCAACTCTGCGGTTCCCGGTACGTGTCAGCTAGTGCCGCTTTCGAAGAGTCAGATCGTATGAGGTTGTCAGACTGACCTGTAGACACCGGCTGGGAAATAAGCAATCTTGCTGGACGACTTAGCCTTCTCGAGGAAAGAATTGATTGCCTTCGTGTTATCACCCGTGCCGTCGTTTTTGCACCCCTCTTTGGTCGCAACCAGAAATTGGTCGGCCCCCAGGTCTTCGTACTGCGGACGAGACCGGTAAAAAAGTTTCCCGTCATCGTCGAGAAGACGTTTAGACTTCTTCGGCACGTCTTCAACGGTTCCTGACGTGTACTCTCCCTTAGTTCCGTTGTAGCGGCGCCCAATAGCCCAGATATCGACGTGGCTCGTCCCGGCAAGAATGGTGTCGCCACCCTCGGCTTCTACGGTGGTTTTAACGTTGCTCAGCTCGAGATTATCGAGGACAATGTTAGGGGCCCCATCAGTCCGACTGTTCGTGAGTACGGCGACATCGCAGTCGGAAACCTTCGAGTCTGAGGTCCAAGTTAGCCCCTAAACGTGGGTATTTCTGGACAGGACAATGCAAATACCGATAATAGACACGGAGCCAATACCTTGGCCCGTGTCACCACCGCGGCCACTGATGTTGAAGGCAATGGACCCTCCTTCGACCACGACGCGCTGCCAATTGAAACCCCAGTCCCATACCATCTGGACAGCTGTCCGACAGTTTTTGAACTTCAGGTTGATGGCCGTATACTGCTGAGAGCCTGGGGCTGGTTAGCTCACAAGACTCACAAGGCTCCAATAGAAACATGACATAGCTTACCAGCACGCCAACCTATGTTACCGCCGTTAAAGGTCAGGTCGGACACGAAACCACCACTACCGTTCTCCATAAAGATGCCCACGTGCGTCACATTATCGTCCTTGCCCGAAGATTCGGGCATGTTGAAAACCAGGTTCTGTAGCGAGCACGCCTGGGACACCTGCCAATGGAGGCCGGTAGGGACTAACGGCTGGTCGTTATCATCCGTGGCGGCGGGCATCTCGGTAAGGTCAAACACAAAGTTCCGGATCTGACGGAAGAATTGGTTCTGGTTGATGTACCAGTTCTGGCCGTTTCCCTCGGGGATGTAAGGGTCCGTATCGAAGAGCGCGATGCCCTGGAACTCGTCGCAGCCCTTAATAACAGGCGGATCCAATGGGTCCCCGATGAACTGTGTGTAGTACAACTGGATGACGGGGCGGCAAATTTTATACGTGCCCCCGGGGAAGAAGATGATGGCGCCTTGGGCAAAAGTGTTTCCACACTCCTTCCCGCAGCGGTTGCCATCTTCAATAGCGGCGTTGAGCGCCTCGGTCGTGTCCGTTTTGCCGGTATTGTCGGCCTTGTAGTCCTTGACAACATCCCGATAGAACTTGTAATCGGAGCCGGCGAGGGGTTGCTGTGATGGATTTCAGCCGTAGTTACGTGTAGGGCTTGGCTAGGTCACTGGAGAGAAAATGGGATGGAGGTTTGGTCTGTGAAGGTGGGTGGGGAAGGGAGAGAAGAGAGGGGAATTCGTATCGTGGGGGTCGCGCTTACCTGACCCAGAGGCGCGAGCTCAGGCAGCCAATAACTTGTTGCTTGCGCAGCTACTCGACTTTCGGTGGCGTTATTCTGTTCCATGAAGTTCTGGAAGTTGCCAGAGTCCAGCCATACGGCGCCATCCTGTTTTCCTATCACATTGCATCTTAGCATGAAGCACATGTAGATTGGGAAGACACAATATCTCGCCACAGTGCAGGTCTTACCCTTGTCCGGCGCAGTTTTGAACCAGTTGTTTTGATTGTCGACCATATAATCAGGGTTCGGCTAAGGTATTGGTTAGTGGCTTCCCATAAACCCGTCTTGCGGAGGACTTACTCGAGCTAGGTATTCCGGTGCTCTCGGAAGGATGTCAGGCTCACGAAGTCCATGTCGCTGTGCTGTCGTCAAGCCGACGAGGCACGATACGACGGCCACAAACCTCGCGGCCATTTTACAGGATGTCACGTGCATACCTAGCATACACCACACTCGGACATTGTGGTTCTTTCAGTGGAAAAAGACAGTTATTTATTGCGTCCACGGCAACCAACCACAGTCGGCAATGGGTTGCCGGTTGGTTTCCCCTGTGAATATTCCTCACCGGCTGCTATATCCCGCCCCTGCGCCCCTGAAGGATCAAAGAAGGCTGCGCCAAGCCAAGAGCTGAACACGGACGCAAGAACGGAATGTCTGTAGCAGGAAGGTGCTGTGATCTGGTGATAGCAAATGCGATCATCGCCTGACGTGAGGCATATAGCGTAAGGCACTCTTGTAAGACAAAGTCCACCCGAACGCGGAGACTATGTCCTATACAGGACTTTTGCTCATTTAGGGTAGTATTCAGGCTGAATCCTCCCAAAGGGGGGCACGGCTACTACGCTCCAATAGAAGAGCCCAGGAAAATCTGTATGGAGTGATGGGAAATATTCTGCCTAGCCAAGATGCAGATTCGGCTGCTCGGCCTTGGTGGTCAGCAGAACAAAAAGACCGGAAACCCATGTTGCTGACATTGGAACGGTTTCCTATCCAGGATTCCTGCCCCTGTCGGCCAGCCCACCCCCCACGGCAGTATCGGCTTCCTCGCCCCGAGGGGTGGGTTTCCCAAAATAGTCTGCATGAGATATGGGAAGGGGGAGGCTTCTGCCTAGCAAGGGTCGTGGGGGTTGGAAATCGGAAAGAGCAGGAAGACCATGCTGCCGGAAGGAATGTTGCATGCTGACAAAATACTTGATTCAGTCTTAGAGTCGGACCAGGGTCTTCAGTACAAGGGGAACGCGGGGGTGGGGGTGGGGATCATCGGAGGGTGTTTCCCAAAAGAGATGCAATATTGCATGTAGGTAAGAAGTAACTATTGTCGAGTCGTCTTGAAGAAAGTGAGGGGAAATGCCGAGTTGCACGACTATAAATCGCGGCTATAGTCTGGTCTCGTAGGGAAGGCGACAAGGACAACCGCCCAAGCCTTTGCACTCAACCCCTCTTGTCTTCCTCCTCGGTCTCATTTCTCCACCATGCTGTACACGACGGTCTTTCTCGCCGCGATCGCCGCCACTGTGGCCGGCCAGCCCACCAAGGCGCCCGAGGATGTCAAGCGCATCTGCTACAGCGAGACGACGGAGCTGCACTGCTACTCCGCCCCCGACGACCTGCCGCAGGACGTGACGGTGGCCGACATTACCTATGTCGGCGCCTACCTGCGCGCCTACGGCCGCCAGACGCGCGCCGGCCGAAGTAGGCCTTCCCCTCCCCCCTCTGCCTCCCCTCCTCGGGAGAGCCACCAAGCCGCAAGCTGACCCGGGGACGTTGCAGTGTTCACCATGGCGGCGGCCGATGCGCCCGACTGCGGCGAGTGGCCGCTGTACACGCGCAACAGCGTGGCGGCCTACGCCAAGCACCTGAACAACAAGGTCGACTCGTCGGTGCTGTTCGAGGACATCGCCAACACCATCGACGGCGGTTCGGGGTCCGCGAAGCAGACGGCCATCATCGACTGTCTCACCGAGGGCGGCTCCCTGGGCGTGGTCTACAGCAACACGTCGGCTGCCTACAACACGGCGGCCTACAAGGCGGCCGGCTACACGCCCGAGGGCATTCTCATCAAGATCGTGTCCACCGCCTAGGCTGGGAAGGGCAGGGGCCTCGCTGGCTCATGTGACGGACAGAAGCGGCGGTAGTTGGTAGTGGATATGTCACCGAGTGGTGTACGCTTCCAAGTTCGTATCGATGAATGGGACAGCCACAATACACAAGTCCCTTGTGGTCGCCCTGGAATCGCCAAGTCTAATATAGTCAGCTTACATCAGCCCAAACATGAATGTACCTCTTTAACAACCTACCTCCCAAAACCAGGAAGCCCATCACGGGAGGCGCTGTGGACCCGCGCGGGCGACGCCCCCAGATCGGGCAGAGGGTGGTGGAGCTGACGGACCCCTGTTACACACCAGGACGGTAATATAAAGACCATTTAGCCTAGATCCATGGCGGACTGTCCGTGTGGGAGCCCCCTCGCAGTAGTAGCATCTCGGTCCGAGATCCCCTCGCAGCCGTTGGAGTCAGACCCCCCCACCTCTGACGCCCGCAACAGTACCTGTCATCTCGCGACGCCTCCCGCCATGGCAGCCGAGCCGCCCCGAGCGTTGGCGGCGCAGACGGTGAGCTCGAGCAGCCCCGCGAGCTTCCTCTTTTACGCGGTCGCTCCCGTCGGGCCCGGCGACAGCCATCGTCCGCTGGCCGTCGCCCTGCGCGCCGGCGTGCGCGGCGCCGACCTCATCGCCGCCTGCGCCCAGGTCCTCGAGGTGCTGGCCGCGCCTGCCAACCGCCCCGCCATCGAGGCCGAGCTCCTCCTCGCGTCGTCTTTCTATCGCGGCCACCGCGTCGACCGCGTCCCCTTGCGTGAGCCTGCCGTCCCCGCCCCCGGCATGCTGGGGCTGCTGGACGCCGAGGGCGAAGACACGGCGGCGGCGGCGGCGGCGGGGGGCCCGCCCTGGGACACGGGCCCGAAGGAGTTTCCCTTTCTCTCCACCTGCCTGCTTCTCGGGCTGGGCTACGACGCGTCCCGCTGCGCCGCCTACGACGTCCGGCCCCTGCCGCTGGGCACGGCGTACCGCGACGACAGCGCCAAGTACGGCATGGCCGTGTTCGACCTGGCCGACCTGCACACCATACGCTACGGCATCGTCTGCTTCCAGATCCACTTCGTGGCCGAGGTCCCGCTGAACCACTACGGTGAATGGGATCCCGTGGAAGACGATGCGCCCGCCACGGAGCCGACGCCCGTTCTTGAGGAAGACCGCCCCCGCAGGGCCCTGTCCGCCGAGGCCTACAGGAAAAAGCTGCACTGGGCCGCTGATGAAGAGCTGAGGGCGGTCCTGCACACACTGGAAGGACAGCCGCTCGTGCAGCCCCAGAGCATGGACTGTAGGTTGAGCTCTTAGCATCCGCCTTCGGACAGCAAATATTGACTCGGGATAGTCATATGGCCGGTAGGCGAAGACCACGCCGCGGCGCCTTCGGCCGCCCCGGGGGCGCCAACACGGACCCTGGGCCGCCAGGCCATGATGAGCCTGATTGACAGCACCTTCGACGTGGCGAGCTTCGACATGGGCGTCTTCGACGAGCCCCTGAAGCGGCCCTGGTTCCGCGACAGCCTCCGCGAGCACCTCATCTACAACGGACATCGCTTAGGTCCCACGCAGGCGGCCGGCCAGCTGCTGCGCCTGGCCTACGCAGGCCGCACGCACCTGAACTGGGTACTCTTCAAGCGCCTGTCGTACGAAGCCGTGGCGGCGGCCCTCGACGCGGCTGAGCTGGACAACGCTACGCAGCTGAGCCTATGTGTCGACGGTTTGACGGGGGACCCGGTCGCTCTTTTCCAGTCTCTTGGTCGGTTACTAGGTCTGCGCCGCGTGAACTTCTTGCAGGATCCGGCAAGAAGCGGCGATGACACGTGCGCGCGGCTGTATCTCGCCATGTCGACCGACGCCCGGCACCGGGAGCTGCTGCGGTCGAAAAGCCTCTGTTTTTCCTGCGCCTACTCGGCACCCCTGCGCAAGGCCTTGTGGCTCCCCACGGCCGACTACGTCCCGCCGCTCGCCGTCTTCCCCGTCCAGCACATGTTTGTCCGCCACCAGCTCGGCGTGGGCGAGGGCCGCCCCAAGTTCTGGCCCAACCACTTCTACCTCGGCGACGCGCTCCTGACCCCCGCGCGCTTCGCCGCCGGCTTCCTCCGCTACCTGTGCTCGCTGGGGCGCGACGAGCGGCTCTTCGGCTTCGCGCACGCGCCCCCGGCCGCCGAGGCACCGACGGGGCCGCTCGCGGCCGAGACGCTGGCGGTGCCCCGCCACCCCCTCGAAGCCCCGGGCGGGCGCGGCGCCGCCGTCGACCGCGAGTGCTGGCCGCGGACGCGCGACCTGGGCCCCGGCGCCTGGGTCATCCTGGTCTCGTACGAGCGCCACCAGGACCGCGCGGCCGAGAAGCTACGCCGCCGCCGCCGCCAGGTGTACCCCACGGCCACGACGGTGGTGCGCTACGCGTTCGCGCACGTGCGCCGCCGCCTCGCCGTTGGCCCGGACAGCATCGCGCCCGGTGACGTCGAGATCAGCGGGCTCCTCGAGTTTCTCCGGGCCACAGCCCCGGACGCGGACATAGCCGCCACCGAGGCACAGCTGCAGCGGGTGGCGGAGGCCCTGGACCTTCGGACCTCGGTTGAGGGGTTTCCTGTGGCACTGGCGCCTGGGATGGAGCGGCTGTCAGTGCTGCCCGAGGGCGACGCCCGCGCCATGCTGCGGGACTTTCTTGCCGATGCCGTCTTCATTAGGGGCAACCTGCGGCAAGCTATGATGGAGGACCCAGCACGTAAGTCATTCGCTCCCTGTGATCCCTTGCCAAGGAATGCATGCAGTATATTGACCCACCCAGAAGGCAACTGGTACCCAGACTTACTAGAACAAGAGGAATCACCAGCAGAACGGGATGCAAGCGTCTTCCAGTCCATTTCGACATACGAGGCCCCAGTGGTGAAGGGGTTGGCTCAGTCATAGAAGCTTTTTCCTCTGGAGACCTAGAATCCGGCGATATCAAATGCGGTTCTATAACATCAGTTATGCGGTCTGAAAACAGTGGACATGCCATCCCTTCTTTCAAAAGTGTGTGGTCAGCACGTGGGGGTACTGTAGGAAGAATCTATACCTTCAGGCAACAGCGCCTGCCCCATCATGCTGTCAAAGTGCCACTGGCCTTTGGAATGGTCACTACGGGCCTCGGAGTCGGCACGCAGATTCGGAGGGCGGCCTTGGCGAAAACAATATTTCCGTCGCCTCGGCTTGGATCTCTAGAGGTTGGTTCATGCCGGCGGTGGTGGAATCTTACATGGCTGCCTGTTGTGCATGCGCGTGGGCTGCGCAAGCGAGGGTGGGAAGCATGTAAGCACGGCTTGCTTGCCGAAAGCGTCCCTCCCGCCCCCAAATGCCCGGGATGCCCTCGCGAGTATGCCTTGCCGCTTCCGAACCGTAGTCAGTGTGATTTGCCTACTTCGTCTGGATCTATATTTGGAACCCCCGCCCCTACCCGGATCGGGACGGCCTCCCGTCCAAAGTACGCGCCAAGGCCCTTCTCCATAAAATACATTCATCGGCATGGGGTCGGGTGAATGGTGCGGATGTGCGGCCGGGCCATGCGAACGCCCATTCCATAAAACCAGGACCGCCGATTTACCCCGCCAGATGCTTTCACGGAGCCATGCAGCTTGTGACTTGCTGAGCCCGCCTTTCCCCCACGTAGGAATGTAGCTGATGCGGGGTTGTTACCGCACACCTTGTCACTGTCTCACTTCCAGTCGGCTTCCGGCTGCCGCTGTGCCGCCTAGGACGAGTGAAAACTGGATTTTGACTTTCTTTTCACCGGAGCCCCGGATATAGCGCTGGTGGCCACGGCTGCATGGGCGTCGGTTGGCCCTCCTCGGGCAGGAAAGGCAGGAGTTCCATGCCTTGTGCTTCAGCGTGGAATCCATACATAAGCTGTGCTAGTGTCAAGATGCAAACATGGCACTTCATCTGGACGCAGTATACGAGTCGGTGGAAACTATGTAGTTGGGAAGGTACTCTTACGCCGGTATTAGTTGTGATAGTTGCAAAGCTGAACCCTTCGTATCGTACTTGACCGAGGGAAAGAACCTTGCATACAACCCCCCACCCAGATAAACAGGCAACGCTGTACTATAACCCCTCCAAAACACTTCTTTGCGGAAAACGCAATTTGGAGTTGCTCGAAGCGACGCCCTCGGTGTATGGAAGGATGACATTGCATCCGCTAGTTCTTACGCGCTGCGGGCTTACTACTATAGAGCCGTGCTTCTCATTTGGCGTCGTAGAGGCGGAGTGGATCGCGCAGCCCCGAAAAGGCAGGTGGAGAGATAGCCCTCCCGCGCGGCCCGCAAATTACCTCTTGACGAAGCTTGTCGATTTCTTATGTCTGCCTCTTTGTTGCTCTCCCCTATTGCGGTTAGGAATCCGACGACCGCCCCCATTTTTATAGGCATAACAGCATTCGTATGGTTGGTTGCCTACCCCGACTTCCTGCGCTACATGAACAAGGATAGTGCCTCGCCTGAGCAGAAAGTACATGAGTTCTTCATCGAAGGATTCACAGGCCTCAGCAACGTTACCTGCTCGGTTCCCTGGGGGCCGGGTATCCGCTCTGCCAAGCTGGGGACGCGGAGGACCCGAGAAAGGAAAAGCGCCTGGCCAAGACAGAGGCGGAGTAGAACCCTGTGTGCTGTCTGAAAAGCAACTACAACACCTGCCGAGTTTCTTTTTTTTTTTTTTTTTTTTTTTTTACATCGCTCGTCGGCGTCGCGTAGGTGGCCAAGACATTTCGGGCGTTCGGTATAGGAGATCCAGATGCCACCCACTTGGCACACACGATGACCTCAACAAGTGATGCGGTTTCTATTACAATCAGCCCCATGCCCTGGATAGGTAACTACTGCAGAGCGGCGTGTATTGTACTGACCTGAGAATGGCAGTGTTATTAATAATGCAACTTTTGCAATCCAAACGCCCAGTCACTTATAATTATTACATGAATTGCATAGCAGCCGAGCATTATACCATTTGACGCAATGTTCCATACGTTTTCATTTTTTGACGTACGTTCGAAGTTGATAGATTCTTAGACCTATAGAAGCACCACAGTTCTTCGCCGCCAGGCGGCTAAGAAAACCCAAGCTATACTGGCTGTAGCTCCAACACACCCGTGCCCTCTCTCAAACGGATTGAATGGCCTCTCACTGCTCTTCCAAGTAGGCAAGAGCCTCCTCCCCCGTGATACCCTGCCCCTCCTGGGCCTCTCGGCAGCAGTAGCCGGGGAACTGGCTGTTGCTGTTGGCGATGAAACCCCATGGCGGGTCGCAACCGTGGCCACCGGCGCGCTGGGCGTCTTGGTTGATTTGGTAGATTTTCCCTGTGTTCGTGTCAGTTCTGTTTGCCTCATGCAGAGGCAGGGAGAGGGCTCTTCCTACCGTCGCGGCACTGGCAGACCGTGGGCACACAGCATCGAGGAGCAGCACTGATGCCAATGTCAGTAAATGCGGGGCATTATAACCATGGCGTGCGATCAGGCGCCACTCACAAGTAGTTGCAGCCGCTGGCGGTCTGGCGGCCCTCGAGATCCGCGCGGGCCTCAAGGTCGGCCATGGGGCTGGCGATGGCCGAGGCGGCCAGCCCGAGGAAGACGGCAAAGGTGGAAAGAAGCTGCATGATCCTGGTATTTTAGTCGAGAGTGAGGAACTGAGAGGATGGTGTGCTGGTGTCGTTTCTCCAAAGCAACCGGTCGGGCTCTGCTACTTATAGCAGAGCACGACCCCCTGCATTGCCCACTGCCCTCTCCAAGGCCAGCGCGTGTAAAGAAGGGAGACTATCGGTATCCCCCAACGGGGGGTTCGCGAACCCGGCCAAGGTGGGTTACAGAATAGCTGCGGCTTCCTTTCACCCGAGAGGCCTACGAGCTTCGGTGAGTATCCAAGCCGCCCTCGTGATATCCAAATCCCTCGAGATGCCTGCATCTGCAGCTTACCACGCCGTCCCCGGTGAATTCCTATGTATATTTGCCTGTTTAAGGAACATGCGCCGTAGAAGGATTCAGGTCCAGGGGCAGCCAAGGCAGTGCTAATGCTTGTGCAGCTTATCCTGATGGACATACTTCTGCTTTGAGGTGCCCAGCATCTCACCCCCCACCCC
The DNA here is from genome assembly GCA_029489945.1 of Nigrospora osmanthi. Taxonomy (NCBI): domain Eukaryota; kingdom Fungi; phylum Ascomycota; class Sordariomycetes; order Amphisphaeriales; family Apiosporaceae; genus Nigrospora; species Nigrospora osmanthi. Next base: position 544,590 of record CP120503.1, on the reverse strand, counting down.
CCACCACACCTTTTCCCGTGGCAAGCGATTTCCACATCAGGATCCCCTGCCATTTTGCGGTGCGTCGGCACGCATAAAGGCGACGTCGACATATGCGCTATAGTACCCCAAATGTAAGCACGCGCGGGGTAGTCGTAGCTTCCTGCAGTTTCCTCTCGTAAGATTCATTTCCGGGCCAATCAGATCCTTTGTCCACTACTGTATTGCTTCCACTCCTATACTGCTATTGTCGCGATCCATTTCTGCCTAGCTGATACAAATCGCAGCTGCCTAACACGTCGTATCTTTAAACCCCCCCCTCCCCCCCTTCCCTCACGAGATTCGCGCTGACGTCAGCCTTGTATAGCACACCACCCGTGCTCCTCGGCTGAGCTTAGCGTCATCAGACAAGCAGTAAGGCTGTGCTAGCAGACAACCATAAGATTCGGTTGAACAGCGTTCGAGGGGGTTGAATTGTTAGGCGATATATGAACAAGGCCTAGGACGACCGCTTGGATGAAGGCAGCACATGGATACGTAAAACAGGCGGCTAATCAATTTATATCTAGCAGAGAGAAGCGCGGCAAAAACCTTTGCTTCTTCAACGGGAGGTGTGCTTCTCGTTTGCCTTGCGGCACTGGTTGCACCCATCTCCTTTTCTGATGCTGGCTTCACTCCAGTCCTTGAAAAAAGCGCTTGGGCGAGACGATGCGGATCGCAGCTCCGTCTCCCAATTTCGGTCAGTGAAGCTTCCCAGCTCCCAACTTTTCATCTGCGGAAGTATCTTTAGATAGGTGCAGAAGTCTCAGCGGAACCTCGACGAGACTTGACCGACACTTCACGCCAGGACCACTAGAAGCTCCTATGGAACTTCTCGTATTTCGCATGTTCTTCTAGGAGAGAACTGTGTGGCCAATCAACTGAAGAGCTTGGAACTCATTGTGCTGCTGACTTGACAAAGGCAAGGGGCAGTTTTCGTAACCAGATGTAGCTATATCAATAACAATTGACATCCTGGCTTTTGGCGCTTTGGAAACACGTGTCTTCGAGAATGGATCTCTTGCTCTCTATTTTATTGAAGCATACAACCCACCTTAGTACAACAGCTTGTGGCCCAGAGGTGATAATCGTGGCCAAGACACTTTGAGCCTGCTCCAGGATGGCCCGTTTCTCAAGCACAGGGTGGGCTGTTCTGGAAGAGCTACGAGTCCTAGACAAGAGCGTTGCTATGTAGAGATCCGCTAAAGATTGGCAATTCCTACGTCTTTACTAATACTTGAGAAGTCGACCTTTAACCCTAGCCTATCAAGGAAGGTTGGACTGGCCGTGTTCTCCTCATTCTGCCCGCCCCGCGCAGAAGACCTCCTGGGTGGGGAAATGAGACAGGGCACTTCGCTCTTGTCTAGGCAAAGGGTCTAGCCGTTGATATAGTCGCACGGGTGAAAAGATCCTGCCAATTAGCCGGTCACGTAAAGGAATACATGGTCACTATCTAACTTCTCTCGTCCAATTCTACTAAAAGTTCGGCCACAAGATTCTAGTCATTTCTATCGTAAGTGCCACGGGCTCCAGAGAATTATCGTTCATCCCACGCTGTTCGGATAAGCCTGTTATAAGAGACCTTAGCATGGCGGTCCATGCCCTGCTATTGTACGGCACGCACCTTGCAGGGTGTTTCCTTTTGGCTTGACACAAGACAAAGCACAGGCTTGATGTATTTAAAGAGATACTTCCTTCGCCAGAGGCAGTATAGGTAAGCCAGCTCTCGGTCGCGGCTTTTGAAAAGTATCAAGTTGGAAGAAAATGCAGATTTACGTACTGTAGGATATTCGGCAATTTTCTCTTCTCTGGACACCGAGCGCCGTTGCCTTTCCAGGGACACTGATTCGGACCCGAAGAGTCGGGTCGGTCATCGAGCAATGGCTTCTTCTGTTGTGATACTTTGGATATCTGTCACTCGTCGCTTAGGTCGTTAGACTCCTTCTTAGACCGTGCTCAAGCGAGGCCTAGTATGGAGGGGATGGGTCAAGCCGTCCCGCGAGGATCACAGGAGTGGCCATAACCTTCGGGTTCCGGCTGCTCTCAGCGTCGGTGTATAGGGGAGGGATACATTTATAGAGTCGAAGAAGACCACTGGAGGAGAAGAGTGCGCTTCAAAGGTCGGCTTAATAACGCGAACTTCGTACTCGAACTTATTATCTATATTAGTTTGCCCGACCTTAATAGCGGAGGTTATTGTAGGACTTCCTAGTCCTAGAAGAAACTAGAGATGCTAACAGTTTATACAGCCGTCGTGGTAGTTTAAGCATGAGCTATTAAAACAATGCTCAATTAATATTACTCTAAAAGCTGAAAAGATTTCTTACTAGGCATAGTGTTAGGTCTTGTCGGTATAAAGCCTTTATCTCACACCTCGCCTTTTTCTTTGGAAAAAACTATATAAATTAAATTTAGTACACTTATTGTGAAGATCCATTACACTGTTGAAGCCGCAAGACGCGCTCCTTAGGAATCTATGCCTATGAAGAGTGTTGTTGCGCAAATGGTAGTAACTCGCAGTCTCGGAATCTGAAAAAGCCAAAGATGACCGGGGAGGGCTGACATAACGCCAAGTTGACTTGTTGGTGATGCTGCTCGACGAGCGACAATTCCTTCCAGATTCACAATTGGCTGGTCGAACACCAGCTCAACTTGACGTGGTGTGTGGGCGCCTGTCACGGTTAGCGGCAACACTAAAAGTTGGCCCAGGCACATGCTCACTCAGTGTTTGTCCCCCGCAAGCAACCTTTTACCCAAGACCACCCCCAAAGAGGCTCGAGAGGGTCGGCAAGGGACCACGGCTAGATCAGTATTCGCGACTCATCAGTCGCTATTACGAAGCCTTGCTCTCACTCAAGATCTTGGGCCAGGCCAGGAACTACGGCATCCAAGAGGTGTCGGTAGATACGGAGGGTCCTCCGTCAGCCCACGTGCGTTGCGTGCCCCCGCTAGCGGGTACTTCTGGGCGCCGTCGACCGCGAACCAGACCTAGCTATTCCCGTCGCCAGCCCGGGCTGCCGATCGTCGAGTCAAGCAACATCCAGTCAGGCAAGGAGCCACGTTCTGCGGGGAGCGCCTTCGCCCAAGCATCCCTCCATCTCTATCGGCGAGGGGTCCTGTGCCTGGTTCCTATCGGCACGACCCTGGGGTATCATTCAGGGTCCCGCCATTCCTCAACTTCGACTATCCCCCCGCCCTTCCTCTACCTAATGCTTCCCATCGCTGGAGCACATCATAGGAGCGCAGACTCATAGGCAGATGCTTCCTTGGGGCACATTCTCGGGCCTCGTAAGGGATCTACTTCACCAATTGATGCTTTCTAATCAGCGCTCTACCTCGGTAAGCCCGTACACCGACCCCTATACTAAAAGCGATTTCCCAGCGGTGCTAGCTCCCGTTTGGGTAAGAGAAGGAGAGAGTCCACTTCGCCGTCACCCCTCCAGGGTGGTTTTGCTGGCCTCTAGGGCTGGGTGAAACGGAAGGAAAAGGGTAGACAGCGGACGGGGGGGCGGAATGAGGGCCGTCCGTAGGGTAAGCAATAGATTCTCGTGAGGCCGTGAGCAATTCGAGGGGAAGGGGATATTATACTCTGGAAAATCTACTCCATCTGACATCTTTGGAAACCCCCCAACTGCACCGCAATCTCACATACACATCCCGCCTCTGCGCCCCTCCCCCTCTCCCCCACAGCCGACCCGACCCCGACGCGGCCTATACCAGCCCAGCCGAAAAAGCAACCCCGCAACCCCAACCGCCCGCCATGGTGACCCTCCTGATCGTGCCGGGCTCCTTCGCCCCCTCGGCGCCGTCGCCGTACCGGACGCTGCTGGCCCCGGCGCTCGCGGCCCACGGGCTGGCGGCCACCGTCGTCGACCTGCCGTCCGAGGCGCGGGCGGCGCGCGAGCCCGCCGGCCTGCCCGCCGCCTCAATGAGCGACGACGCCGACGCCGTCGTGGCCGCCGCCGAGGCCGCTCTCGCCCAGAACCCCGACGACGAGCTCGTCCTGCTCACGCACTCCTACGGCGGCGTCCCCGGCACCCAGAGCCTGCAGCGCCTGGCCGCCGCCGCCCGCGCCAAGGACGGCAAGCAGGGCGGCGTCCGCCGCGTCATCTACCTCGCCTCCCTCGTGCCCCCCGTCGGCACCTCGGTCGTCGATCTCTTTGGGGGCAAGATGCCGGACAGCATCACCAGTGTTGTAAGTGCCCCGTTCCCGTTCCCGTTCTTCCCCTCCCCCTCCCAGTCGCGCCCTGGGACCCTTTCCCTGCCCCGCCCCCACTGTCTTCGGCTTTGGGTTTTGCGTGTACACTATCCATCCATTCTAAACAACCTCGTCCCGGTGCGAAGGGTGACTACATGAGCCTGGACCCCGAGCACGTCGCCGGTACCAGCTTTTCCGACCTCCCCATCGAGGAGGCCCATACCTGGGCGAATCGGATGGTGGACCACTCGACCGCCGCCTTTCAGGAGCCTCTAGGCTACGCCGGCTACAACGATGTGGACGAGGCCCACTACATCGTCTGCACCGAGGATCGCACCATCCCGCCCGAGGCCCAGCATGGCATGATTGCCGGCATCAAGGCGTCGCGGAACGGTGACGTGAACGTACACGAGTTCAACAGCGGCCACACGCCCATCGTCTCGCAGCCCGAGAACTTGGCAAAGCTGCTCGCGGACATCGTGAAGCGCGCATAACGGCGTCGACTAAAGGTCTTGGCTGGGGAATTATATTTCTACGGGTATTACATCATCTAGTCGTCTAAACATGACTTCAGTCCACCTTGTCCTGCGTATTGCTGCTGCTTCGTCGTGACTCATCATCGTCGTGGTCGAGGGCGACCACTGTCATATCCGGGAGCACGCGGAAGCTTTTGCCCCTCCACTGGACCGTCGCACCCAGGAGCACCGCCCACGTCCAGATGGGCAAGGCGAGCAGCTCGCGGCCGAGCCACGCCAGCAGCCACTCGCCAAAGCGGCGGCGCTCGGTGCCCCCACGCGCCGTACCCCGGGCAAAGGCCGGCGTCTCTTCGTCGGCGTCCACGCTGTACCCAGCGTGGAGGCGGTTAAAAAGAAGCCAGTCGTGCAGGATCCAAAAGCCAATGGCTACCGACCAACACTGGGCCAGTGCCGTCCACGTCTGCTCGATGCCGAGCCGTTCGTGGATGAAGGGGACGGTTGTCAGGCCGAAGGCGATGTTGAAACAGCATATCAGGGACTGAATGCCCGGCTCGATGAGCGTCGCCGCCAGCACCGTCCACTTCCGGACGCGGAGCCAGCGCACTCGCCGGGCGATGTAAGCCGAGACGGACATGCCCGCCACGGGCTGGATTACCACGTCACCCCAGACCAGTGCATGCCGCTTGTAGCCCGGGATATCCGACCGCCACAGCAGATCGCCAATCAGATGATCCTCGCAGATGTAGGCCGAGAAATGGTCGAGGCCGGTGGGCAGGTGCGCAACGGATGCGGGCAAAATCGGGTTGCGGGAGCGGTCGGTGACCATATCGAGTTGGGACTTCCGGTACATGTTGCTCTTGCCCAGGGCGCATGGCGCCACGCCCACCGTGTTGATGGCGCCGTAGAACTTGGCGTGTTCAGTGGCCATGAACATCTCCTCCAGCCGGCCGCCGCCCTGGGACAGCATCGACGTCGGGACTTCTTGGCTCTGGATGTGCTCGGAGGAGCCGGACAAGAGGCTCTGGTTCTCGGGAGTGTCGGGCGAAAGCGAGGACACGGTATCGACGACAAGGGGCAGTTGGTGGACGAACCTGGTGGGCGTCGTGCGGCCGTCGCGCGTGTACCCTTCCAGCTTGTCCACCATGCGCCCGGCCACCCCCTTAGCCAACCACACGTTGCAGTCCACAACCCATACAATGTCGCTCTTGGCCTCGCGGTAGGCGCGGCTCAGGTTGCGGATCTTGGGGTTCAGGCCCAGCTTGTTGTTCGGGTCTTGGAGCAGCGGGTCCTCGTCCTCGACGAATATCCGGGCGTCGCGAGCGGGGAAGTCGTCGAGCAATTGGCGCATGACGGCGTAGGCCGGGTCGTCGGTGGAGGTGACGCAGAAGTAGACGGTCAGCTTGTCGGCGGGATAGTCCTGGTGGAAGCTCGATGCGAGGCATTCGTAGAGGTAGGGCTCGAGGCCCTTGGCCGGGCGGAGGACGGTGACATGCGGGATTTGCGCGGGCGGCAGCGTGGGCGAGACGGGTTTCTTGGGGACGGACGAGTGACGGAAACTGCAAGGAGCAGGTCAGAAGCCGGGTAAAGTACATAAGGCAAGGAGCAGAAAGTAAACTCACAGCCTAATGCTTCCCAGCAGCTGCACGAGCAGAACGAAGCCGCCCCATGCCAGGCCGGCGTACCCTAAGACCAGAACGGCGGTACTCATCATATCATGGCATGCGGGGGCCGCGGAAGGGAAGGAAACGGAAGGGGGTGGGAAGGCCAGAAAAGACGACGCGGGATCAATCCAACGAGTCGCGCGTCGGGGTCGAGTTGAGTCCGACGAGGTATTTAACCAGAAAGCAGCAATGCGCAGATGGGGTGAGGACACAGAGAGGCTGGCAACCTCGGAAGCTTGAAGTAATGCAGTTCACTCCCGGGGCCGGCGAGATGCTAGGGATCCCAACTGGAAGCGACAGGCCCAAAAACATCACGATTGTTCCATCTTTCCACATAGCCCGCATAGGCTGAACAATTTCCAGCTTGACTGGGGCAGCCCCATCTATTCGCCAGCGGAGCCGCGATTGGACGTCACCGACATTGTGTCCTAGCGCGTCTTCACGAGGCCATCACCCGCAACGAGGCAAGCTAGCCACCCATGGATACACGGAAGGGATCTATGTAGTGAAGAGAAAGGGAAGGAGGGAAGGCAACGTGAAAATGTCTCAAGATGGAAATATCCAGTCAAACTCTGTAGAGTCCCTGCATGATTTAGCGTTCAATGCCACCTCCAGCAGCAGTAGCAAACAACGGGAGGTGCGTCAGACGGCACCATCATCAGACCGACCGACCTCCCATATTGATTTGAGGGCCAGCCCGTGTTTTCCTCGCCCACCCGCAAACCATCCCATTGCCCCACCATCCATAAGCAGACGCCCACGCCGCCGAGATTTTCCGACGCTGGCGAATAAAAGTCGCCTGGTAAGAAAATTCAGGAAAAATAAAACAAGCTTCCAAACCCGACGACCTTCTGCACTTTCCCCCTCGCCCTCTCGACCTCGAGGCTGGATACCTCGCTCGAGTGCCCGTGGAGTCCCACAATGCTGGGTGCCATTGTGTGAGAAGCCCTGTCTGTCCGACTCTGGCATTTCCTGGACGTCTAGCCGTCTATTGCGTAAGTTCCCGCCCAGCCGAGCCCAGTCAGTCAGTCGTCTGCTCTTTTGAGCACCCACCGGCAGTCCGAGATAGTTCTCGGCTGCTAGGCTCCATTCGCGGTGATGACACCTATTACACAATTGCTCTAGAGACGTCAAACTCTCGATGAGTGTACAATATAGACTACAACGGTATCTGAGCGAATGTCCCCAGGCGCAGCTTTGCTGCTGCCATTGTGCCTTTCTATCGTCTCTCCGACATGGCTATGGCCCAGTGCTGACGGTACGAAAAGAACAGGATGAAGTGACCAGCTCCCTATGGCTGACACCCCAAAACCATCACCGGCTCTGCCGACACCGGGCGCGGGGCCGCCGTCCAGCGCAAACCCTGCCGAGACAATACTGCCTCTTGCCGATCCCCCACGTACGGTCAAGCAGAAGGTGCCTCCGGCACCGAGACCACCGCCGCTATGGCAAATTCACGAACTGCCCGCTCCGATTCGCACATTCCCGCTGCCCACCTTCTATCCGGGTAACCCGCTCTCGCTCGTCCACATTGCCTGCGCGTGGCTTTCCCAAGTTCTTTGGACCCCTCGCGAGCCTTCGATTGTTTACGAGGGCTTCTGGTCCCCCAGGACACGAACCGTGCACATCTATGATGAGAAGACCATGCGCGCCCTGTGGGAGCAGGGCTTCTACGGCAAGGGACACCTGAGCCGTAGTGAGCCGAACTGGTTCAAACGAGAGCAGGCTCGGGCTGGTGCCCTCAATGATCACGTCGCCGAAGAGTTCACACTGCAGAGGCGTCAACAACGTCAACAAATGAAATGGGACCGGGCTCGGAAAGAGCAGGATGCGATTCGAAAGACGCGTCTTCTGGAATCCATGGTGGCACCAGTCGGCCCTCTGCAACTGCTGTCCCTCCCCAATTCGGAACGGGACCTGCAACAGCTTCTCTCGGATAGCGTCGCTGACGGAAACGCCAGCGGGCTTACCATTGTCACGGGTACCACGGCCATAACGTCCGCAAATGGCATCGGCCGCGGCTCTTCGCAGGCGCCGGATGGCAGCCCGGTGACGGGGCTCGGTGGCCAGTTGGATACCTTGGCTCAGCCGCGGCCCCGTACGCCCACACCGCGATCATCCGTATCCCCACCGAACACTCCCTCGGAAAACCAGACACAAGTCAGGCGCCGTAAGAGCGTGCGGTTCTCCCCCAAGGTGGAGTCCACGACCTTTCAGTTCTCGGACCCGCCCAGCCCCAATCCCTGCGTGGCAATGAACGGTAATGGACATGACAAGGCGCCCGACAGCATCTTGACCAACGGTGCCTCGTCCCTCTCTCGTGAGTCTAGTATGACTCTCGTTGACGTTCCTACCATCTTGCCTCTCGATAAGCCCTTCCAGCAGCTTGTGCCGCGCGAAGCCGTGGCGGAGCCCGTGAACAAGGAACGTCTGCAGCTCACGCTGGAGGAGGTCTTCTTCCTGGCCTATGGTCTCGGGGTGCTTCAAGTGAAAGACGAGAGATCGGGCAAGTTGTTTTCAGTCGATGAGCTCTTCACTCTGTGCCGACAGAACTCGTACTTTCCCCCGCGGGTGTCCAGTCTCCAGCCTGATGACCCCTTCCTGATCAACTACACCGTGTACCACCACTTCCGCTCCCTGGGCTGGGTGATCCGGCCCGGCATCAAGTTCGGAACGGACTGGTTGCTGTATAACCGCGGGCCTGCTTTCTCGCACGCCGAGTTTGCCATCATGGTGTTCCCCTCTTATTCAGACCCGTACTGGAAAGCGCAAGGCCGCACGCCGCCCGCCAGGACATGGCACTGGCTGCATTGTGTGAACCGTGTGCAGACTACGGCGGTCAAGACACTGGTGATGGTGTATGTCGACGTTCCCGCCCCTGCTGAGGGTGATCTGGACATTTCCTCCATGCTGAAGAGGTACCGTATTCGCGAGTTCCATCTGCGCCGGTGGCAGATCAACCGCAATCGGGACTGAGCAAAACATGACATGTATGATGTACCGAGGCACACTGCATAGGGATGGCGTTCATAAGGTGCCAATGATGGCCGGCGTTACACAGACCAAGGAGGCATTCACGGCTGGATATTTGCTCTACCAAGATTAGTACTGTACACTAGTGGTTATCTGACTAATTGATCTCGAACCTTTCGAGTGAACCAACGTACTGAAATGTCCCCGGCCATATTTCGCAAGGCGCACGTGTGTAATCGCTCAACAACTGAAGCCTTCGAGCGGTGGCATTCAATCGGCGGCACCGTCTAGTTGCTATATGTTCTGCCTCAGCATTGGCGTTAGCAGATTCTCTCTGCCGTCGAATGTGTATGCATGACAACCTATGGGTCTCATGCTGCGGCGCGAGGGCGATCTGGCCTCTGTGTCGCCGCACCCTCCGCTCTCCAAGGCTGGACTGGCAGTTTGAATCCGGCACGCGTGAGGGTCGGGCTGGGGGCTCTCAAAAGAAGACACGAGGAAATGCGTGCATATGTTGGGAATCGCATGCCCCTCGGCTGCGTCTGCCGACGGGTAATGCCTGGTTCTCCACGTCACATCATGACGAACTGCAAAAGGCCCTCTGTATCTCAGGCTCGCGAACCGCACAAGGTAAATGCCCCCCAGGACATGGAGAACAGACGCATGACACGCTGATAAGCCGGCGCCGGCGTCGCTGTTCATTGGCCCAGGTTCCTTGACGCCATATTGCACCATACTGACGCTCCCGCGAACCCCCTCTGCGTGGGTCTCGTGGGGGTTTGTTTGTTCAAGAAAACCTTTCGAGAGAGACGGACGGAGCCGTGACAAGCACCCCTCGCCCCCCCCCCCCCCCGGCGAAGCTTGGGGAGGCTTGCTCGGGTGAACAAGCCTGGGAAGACTGGAGGCGGGAGGGAATCCGCCGCGGCCGCATTCCCCCCTCCCGCCAAACCGGCGCAAAATTGACGTGCGATTGCACCATTCCTCTCTCTGCCGAGAGCAGCGCCGGCAGCGGTAGATATGCCCCCGGCGGCAGACGTGGTGCCAGGGGGTCTGGGCCCGATAAGCGGGAAGTACGAAGCGCTGAGAGGCAGAGATGTCCTGGGAAATGCATCCAAGAAGAACCATTTTGCCCGGATCGAGGCTTATCCCTTGTGCGGAGGCCCCCCCACGATGCCCATGGTCCTTCATGATGGCATGGCGCATGGGTGATTGTGGCAGTCCGGGTATCTACCCTGTATTATATGAGGCCGCCAGGAGCCGGCGTGTCTGCTCTGCGCCTCCCAGCCCTACCGTGACCCCCGGATCTCCTGTGTAGAACCAGACGCGCGCTCTACCGAAAGAGGACCCTCGACTTCTTCCTTTGTCGCCGCCTCCTGACAGGCGCTCCTCCCCAATTCCGCCCCTCGCCGCCGCTGCTGCCGCCGCTGCCGAAACCGCCATGTCCGAGGTCAAGGGGCCGGCGGTCTCAGACGCCCCCGGCGGCGACCACTCCGCCACCGACTCCAAGACCTCGTCGTCCCTGCGTCTCGACCGGGGGGAGGCCTTCGCCGACGGCGGCGACGTGCGCTTCTACCGGCCCATCGAGGGCTACGAGGGCCTGCACCGCTACGACCCCCACGAGCAATGGACGCCGATGGAGGAAAAGAAACTGGTGCGGAAGGTATGTGGGTGTAAAAGACCCCGGGGGGGAGGGGAACCACGGAGACGATACGGCCGATGGTGTGTCTCTCGGGTCGAAAGGTTGATGACTGACGCGGTCGCGGGGTGGGCTAGCTCGACTATCGGATTTGCTCGTGGGCCTGTCTCATGTTCTTCGCCCTGCAGCTGGACCGCGGAAACATCCAGCAGGCCTTGTCGGATAACATGTTGAACGATATTGGTCTCACGACCAACCAGTACAACACGGGACAGACCATCTTCTACCTCTGCTTGTAAGCTTCTCTGCGTCCCAGGTGGAACCGCAGCATACTCGACCCTCATGAAGATATATACTCACCCAGTACTTCCTCTCCCCCCTCCGCAGTCTCTGCGCCGAGCTGCCGTCGCAGATGATTTCGAAGAAGCTGGGGCCGGACGTCTGGATCCCGATCCAGATGACGTCGTGGAGCGTGGTGGCGTGCTGCCAGAGCCGGCTCTCGGGGGCGAAGTCCTTCTACGCGACGCGGGCGCTGCTGGGGCTGATCGAGGGCGGCTTCATCCCCGACGTGATCCTGTACCTGAGCTACTTCTACAAGTCGCGCGAGCTGCCCGTCCGCCTCGGCTTCTTCTGGGGCTCCTACATCTCGACCAACATCGTCTCGGCCTTCCTCGCCTACGGCATCCTGCGCCTGCGCCACGTCACCGGCTGGGCCGGCTGGCGCTGGCTCTTCGCCCTCGAGGGCGGCCTCACCGCCCTCATCGGCGTCCTCTCCTGGTTCTACCTGCCGCCCTCACCCACCGAGACCAAGAGCTGGTTCCGCGGCCGCGACGGCTGGTTCTCCGAGCGCGAGGAGAAGATCATGGTCAACCGCATCCTCCGCGACGACCCTGGCAAGGTAGGGCGCGCCGTGTTCCCCCTTCCTCCTCCCGTCTGCCCGCGGGGAGGGGGCCAACCCTCGACGACGCGCTGATGGCTGACCGAGCCCTAGGGCGACATGCACAACCGCCAGGGCCTCTCGCTCAAGCTGCTGTGGGAGGCGCTGTCCGACTACGACATGTGGCCCATCTACGTCTACGGGCTCGTGTGGAACATCCCGTCGCAGCCCATCACGGCCTACCTGACGCTCAACCTCAAGACGCTGGGCTTCGACACCTTCCAGACCAACCTGCTGACGGTCCCGGCCTACGTCCTCTTCCTCACCTTCGTCATCCTCTTCTCCTGGCTCTCGGAGAAGTGGGACCAGCGGTTCCCCGTCGTCCTCTTCACCCAACTGTGGTACCTCCCCTTGGTCCTCACCCTGGCCCTGCTGCCGGCCGCCGCGAGCCCCTGGGTCTGGTACGCCGTGAGCGCCTTGTTGCTAGGGTACGTCGACTTTGCCCCCCTCCCTCAGTTGGACCGTGGGCGAGCTGACCTTGCTAACGTGGGCCATAGACACCCATACACGCATCCTATTGTGAGTTTATAGCCGTCTCGAAGAACACGGAAGATGCGCTCGACCACCTGCAGTAGGAGGACTCCCGATATCGCCTGCCCTTTGCTAACTGGTCCGCTAGCTCGTAGCCCTGACGTCCCGGAACGCCGGCAGCGTGCGAACGAGAACGATCGGCAGTGCGTTGTACAACATGTGTGTGCAAGCGAGCAACATCATTGGCTCCAATGTAAGTGCCAATTCGTTTCGTACATCAATTCCTTGCCGCGCGAGCAGCGATTGACCATCGAGCGTTGCGCTCCCCTAGATTTACCGCACCGAGGACGCACCCTTGTACCGCCGAGGCAACCGAGTCTTGCTGGGCATCATCGGCTTCAACATCGTGTGGGCCGTCCTCATGAAAACCTACTACATCTGGCGCAACAAGAAGAGGGACGAGGTGTGGAACGCGCTGAGCCGGGAGGAGAAGGACCACTACCTCGCGACGACGCGCGACGAGGGCAACAAGCGCCTGGACTTCCGATTTGCCCACTAGGGACTGACTGTCAGTAATGGGTAGAAGAGACCAGCTGTACGGCGCTTCCGTGGCTATCGTTCATCCCATCATCGTGCGAAGTGATGGTGAAGGACGAACCTCGTCTGGCGTGGAAAGTTCCGTTCTAAGGCCTGAGTAAGAACTAGGACAGGGAGGTAGTAATTGGTGGGAAGACGGAAATAACTCAGGTGCTGCACATGCGGCCTGTTGCAGATTTATTCCCCGCACGGGGGACCCGCTACACAGTAGAATCACCGCGGGAATCATGGATGCAGGGATGGATCTGACTGGAATAAGCAGATCCAGGGAGCCCATCCCGCACATGCGCGTAAAAGTGGGAAAGCGCCAATCGGCACGGCGCACGCCTGCTCAGAACTGCAAGAGCTCCGGTGATAGGCGCCTGCAGCCACAGCCAGCATTTCAAATTCGAGGGTCAGAATTTGACGATTCTCGCCCGACTCCGACTTCCCTCTCTCCCGCTTCCGGCCATCCGCGCCTTTTTTCTGGAGGAAAGCCAAGAGGTCCGTCCCTACCCAGCTCAATCGCGCCGCCATGACGAGCCACCGCGTCGCCGCCAAGCCCGACGGCGAGGCCCCGCCGCCGCCGCCGCGTGAGAGCGCCAGCGAGGCGACGCCGCTGCTGGCGACGGCGTACGCGGCCCCAGCGCAGGACGCCGACGTCGCCGAGGCCGTGGCCGCCGGCGCGGCGCCGCCCGGGGAGGCCGACGGGGCCGACCGGCCGCTGCCCCGGGGCCAGATCTTCCTGCTCTGCTACGCGCGCGTCGTCGAGCCCGTGGCCTTCTTCTCCATCTTCCCCTACATCAACCAGATGCTGCTGCACGTGGCGCCCGGCCTGCCGGCCACCGACGTGGGCTTCTACTCGGGCCTCATCGAGTCGCTCTTCTCGCTGACCCAGATGGTCGTCATGCTGTTCTGGGGCCGCGTCGCCGACCGCTACGGCCGCAAGCCCGTGCTGGTCGCGAGCCTCGCCGGCATCTGCGCCATGACGAGCATCTTCGGCCTCGCCACCAGCATCTGGCAGATGGTGCTGTTCCGCTGCCTCGCCGGCGTCTTCGCCGGCTCCGTCGTCACCATCCGCACCATGATCAGCGAGCGGTCCACCCCCCGCACCCAGGCCCGCGCCTTCAGCTTCTTCGCCTTCGCCAGCAACCTGGGCATCGTGGCCGGCCCCCTGCTGGGCGGCCTCCTGGCCGAGCCGGCCAAGCAGTACCCCGCCGCCTTCGGGAACGTGCCCTTCTTCCGCGACTTCCCCTACGCCCTGCCCAACTTCGCCACCGGCCTCGTCGCGCTGTCCGCCGTGCTCACCTCCTTCTTCTACATCGAGGAGACGCTGGTGCGCAAGCGGACGCCGGGCGACGCCGGCGAGAGCGGCGACGGCGCGTCGACCGCCCCCGGCCCCATGACCACGTGGGAGCTCATCCAGGCTCCCGGTGTCGGCATCGTGCTCCTCGTCTTTTCCCACCTGATGCTCCTCGCTTTCGCGTACACGGCCATCATCTCGGTCTTCTGGTTCACGCCGGTCGAGCGCGGCGGCTTCGGCTTCGACCAGTTCTGGATCGGCATGTTCATGTCGCTGAACGGCGTGTCGCAGGCGCTCTGGCTCCTCCTCGTCTTCCCGCCGCTGCAGCACCGGCTGGGCACCAACGGCGTTATCCGGGCCTGCGCCAACGCCTACCCCTTCTTCCTGGGCTTCAGCGCTGTGCTGAACCTGCTGCTCCGCCGCGGCTTCGTGACCCTCTTCTGGGTCCTGGCCCCGCTCGCCACCATGATCGGCCCCGGCGTCAGCATGTCCTTCACCGGCATCCAGCTCGCCCTCAACGACGTCTCGCCCAGCCCCGAGACCCTCGGCACCCTCAACGCCCTCGCCCTCACCGCCGCCGCCGGCATCCGCGCCTTCGCCCCCGGCCTGTTTGCGAGCTTGTTCGCCATCGGCGCCGGCACCCAGATCCTCTGGGGCTACTTGGTGTGGTTTGTTCTCGTCGTGCTAGGGCTAGCGCTCGTGGTCGGTACCCGTTACCTGCCGGCAGCCAGTGAGAAGGACTACCCCGAGGAGGCGGAACCGCAGGAAAACGGGACGTCAAGAGGATAGACATAGAGGACCACCGCCCGAGCGGGCATTCTTGGGTACATGCTTACGGCTTGGTATAGCCGGCCTGGTACCTCACAAAACAAGTATTTAGCTGGCCGCCGAGAATGGCTTTCACATTACACGTCACTTTAGAATTTTGAGTAAAAATACCCTCAGCCCATCAGCCGCTTTGGCTTTTGGAAAGGCCTGGTATTTACATATATATATATATATAGATGGGTATGTATACGACTCAGAACGTGCAAGGCCTATTTTCGAAAGCAGCGTCCACTCTTTCTCGCCGCGACCCGCCAGGGGTCTGCCCCCCCCCAACACACGTCGACCCCGCCCCCTTTACACACCACCAACACGACAATCACCACGACGAACTCCCACCGTAGCAACCTCCCCGCCGCCGCCGCCCTCCTCCACGACGCTCGCCAGCGCCAACCCCTCGAGGGCCCGGGCGACCCTGTCAAGGTAGGCCGGGGGTTTCCGGGGCCCGCGCCCGCGCCCCCGGCACGCGCCGCACGCGCGCGGCACCGGCAGGCGTTCCACCAGCGTCCGGCGGTCCGCAGCGGCAGCGGGAGCGGGCCCGCGCGGCGGCCACAGCACCGACGCCAGACGCGTGTGCCCGCACGCGAACTGGTCGAGGGTTAGGTAGGTTGGCATTTTGGGGGGAAGGGGGGGGAGATGGGTTTTTTTTGAAAGCGGGGACAGAGGAGAAAAATGGGTTGATAAAAGAGCTGGGTTCTTTTCTGGTAAGGGGAGGGGGATGGAGAGGTGTGTGGTTTTATAGGTGACAAATTCGGGGTTGGCAAATAGGTAGGAGGGCCTGAATGGCCGGGAGGTGGTGGCTTGTAAGTGGAGGGATAAAGAGTGTCAAAGGAGTTCCTCTTTTGTCTTGGTTCGTGACTTGAGACGGTGGCATTTTTGGGGGGGGACAATGGGGTTCTAAACTTAGGGTTCGACAGGGGGGAGGGGGGGTTCGGTATTGGCTTTCTTTGTGCACCGGCTCTCGTTTTTGACGAGAGTGGGTTCTCGGTGGCATGATCTGGCTATAATATATTTTGTCTCTCATTATGGCTGTTTCAGACAGAGATTTTGGCATTTTGTGCATTCGCTACTTCATGTACGTACTTTAAGTGTCTATTACTTGCTTACATAGGCGTATAACGAGTGTGGCGCTGTTACTAACAGACGCCGGGTGGCGGCCATCGTATTGGTGGGTAGATGTTGGAACACCCGGTCTCTCCACTGGCCCTGTGCATATCAGGGAGTCAGTCTCCTTTCTCCTCCGACTAGGACTTGATTTTCTTTCTATTCAATCATGCGAACCTCTTCTTTAACAAACAGTAGATTGCTGTGGTAAATACCATATCCCGCCCCCTCGCCTATTCGTCCTTCTGCAACTGCTCCGCTTCCACGCCGTTTCTACCCGTTTTTACCCCCCACGCTTCGCTTACCTTAGTGGAACCGCTTCCCCCCATCCCCGAAGAGTCGGGACGCCCGCCCGCGCGTTGCCCTGGTGGTGGATTCAGGGTCCAGGATGTTCGCTGCGCCCCTGAAACGGCAGGACCGACGCGGGGATCCCGTCCGGCCGTCCGCCACCGCGGCGTGCGTCGGGCGAGGGGGGGGGGGGGGGGGTCGGCATGGGGGTTTCGTAAGCGAGCGTCGCGAAGGGGGGGACCGGCTGGACGGACCGCCGCCGCCGGGGGGAACGCAAACGCGGACGCGGGCGGTCGGGCGTCGTGCATAGTCCGGCGCTTGGCACTATGGAATTTCAAGGCCGGGAACGCGCTGACTGGGGTGGGTCACGACCATTGTAAGTCGGCGGGATTGGGTAGGCAGTTTGCCGAGACGCAGGGCAAAGGGCCAAGATTTTGATACGCAAAAGTCTGGACGGCTCCGGCGTCTGCAGGGTGTGTCTTTGTTTCTGAGCAGCAATTCTTTTCTGTAAGCTGACTCGGCTGGCCCAATGGGGAAGCGTCTGGTGAAGAAGAAGACACCTGGCGATGGTTTCCCCGAGCCGCCCGCATATACATACACCGAGGCCAACCAACCACTCACTTCACAGATAAGCATTGTCACCAAATACCCTGATATCTGTACATAAGTACCTAGTCACTTATCTACAGATGTTATTCGGAATTCGATTTGCGTGAGTTCGACCCCCGCCCTGGCGGATGAAAACGCTGTGGAAGCTGGAACACACCGCCGCGGCCGGGACGGCCGTTTTCAGATCCACCCGGTCGCTTGGAACTTCGGGCCTGCACTACGCCTGGTTGCTGACACAGAGAGAGCATGGATCTGCATCTCCCACTGCGCCGGAGTGGGGTTTGGGGCCTAATTGGCAACGGAGCAGACCGAGCAGGGCAGACCCGTCGGCCGATATGCACTAACAAGCAGCCTGGCCGGGGTGACGCTGGACAGCTTCGACGGCAGCTCTTCCCGTGATTTTTCTGAGAGGGGTAGGCAGGCGGGCCGCGACTGGGTCAGCCCCGGCTGCTGTTATATGAGAAGCGGTGGGTGGTCAAGCGACCATTGCGGCGCAGGGCTGGGCCGGCAGTTCTTGTCTTCTATTACGGGGTCGTTGAAGGCTTGGCCTCCAGTCAGCCTCCCACCCCCCCTACATGTTTCCCCTGTTTATCGTTGACTTTTCCCATGGCTTCGTTAGTGTTGGAGACTAGAACGGCCGGAAAGCAAACCTAGGGCAAGTCTATATAATCCCCCGGCCTCCCTTCAGAATGGGGTGAGGGGGGGTACTCCCGTCCGTGACTTCGGCTCCTGGGATACCCATTCACCATGCAGATCTCAGCCTGGACCCTCGCCCTGGCATTGACGCCCGCCCTCCAGGCTTCGGCCTACATGCCCGAGTCGACCAACGCGACGGATTTACTGGCGACCGAGGCTCTGAGCAACCTGATTGCTTCCGTGGGCAACGGCTCCTTGGCCAGGGAACTGGCGTCCCACAATGTCTCCCAGACGTGTAATATCAGCCAGGCCGGAGTCCGACGCGAGTACTCGACCCTCTCGGACGAGAAGAAGCTGGAGTACACCAATGCTGGTATGCACGTGCTTCCCTTCCCTTTCCCAAACTACCCTGGTTGTTGACCTTTGGAGGTAGTCAAGTGCCTCATGGCCGCGCCCTCCAAACTGGCCCCTGGCTTGGCACCCGGGGCAAAATCCAGATATGACGACTTCGTGACAGTGCATATCGAACAGACGCCGACAATCCATGCCACCGGCTCGTTCCTGTCATGGCACCGCTTCTACGTCTGGTGCTTCGAGCAGGCGCTGCGGGAGGAGTGCGGGTACAGTGGCTACCTGCCGTACTGGAACTGGGGCAAATCGGCTCAGGTAAGGGAGTTTTCCCTGCCCGGGGAAATAGTTGGTTCCCAAACTGACAAAGGGGCGGAAACAGGACCCCCTCAACTCGCCCTACATGGACGGCAGCCCGTACTCGCAGGGCGGCAACGGCGTGTGGAAGCCGCACAACTGCACGCGGCCGTCGGCGGGGGCGGAGTGCATCGTGCCCGTGGTCGAGGGCCGCGGCGGCGGCTGCGTCGAGACGGGGCCGTACGCCGGCATCGAGGCCAACCTCTCGGCCGTCGACACGTGGTTCAACTGGCCCAACGAGCCGGCCGGCCCCTGGCTCGGCTACCAGCCGCGCTGCATGTCGCGCGACATCTCCCCCGAGCTCACGCGCGCCAACGCCGGCGACGACCGCCTCCTCGACCTGCTCACCGACCCTGCCCTCGACACCATCGGCCCCTTCCAGGACCGCTTGCAGGCCGCCAACGGCCTGCACGCCACGGGCCACTTTACCTTCACGGGCAACCCTGGCGGCGATGTACGTATTCCCCAACCCTCGAGGTCGACCTCCTTCTCTCTCTCTCTCTCTCTCTCTCTCTCTCTCTCTCTCTCTCTCTCTCTCTCTCTCTCTCTCTCTCTCTCTCTCTCTCTCTCTCTTCTCTCTCTCTTTCTCTCTCTCTCTCTCTCTCTCTCTCTGTCTCTCTCTGTCTGTCCTCGTCTGGGGGGCTAATTTTTGTTCTCTTCCCAGATCTTCACGTCCCCCAACGACCCTCTGTTCTGGCCGCACCACAGCATGGTCGACCGCACCTGGTGGGTGTGGACCAACCTGAAGCCCATCGAGCGCCTTTTCCAGATCGCCGGCACGCGCACGCAGGACAACCGGCCGCCCAGTGACAACGCTACCATCGAAGACATCATCGACCTCGGCATCGTGACCCCGGCCGGGGCCCCAACCGCCGCTATCAAGTACCACGTCAGTACTGTCGGTGGGCCGTATTGCTACATCTACCTGTGAGGCAGGCTGAAAGATTCGAACTCTGTTATATTTGTTTCCCTTAGTAAATACCACTAGTGTATATAGGTTTCCCGGAGGGAGACAAAGTCGTATCCCTCCAAAAGAACATATCCAACTTACATATCCCAGCAGGCTACACCGTAACCTGACCATTTCTTGAGCCTGAAACGTCTGTCGTCTCGTTCCAGGTCATTCTTCATGAAAGAGTCAGGTGTTTATGAGTGGCATTGATTCAGGTATTGAAAGTGAGAATTATGCACTTTGGCCAAAAGAGGTACCTCGGCAATGAACTATATAAGAACCATCGGTCGGCCCGGGGCCCACCGGTGCTTCGGTACCGGGCGAGACAACCATAAGCCGGCCTCTCAAAGACGAGCGATATCCGCATCGGGAAACGGCGATAAAACCGAACGGGGTGATCCTGGTTCCTGGGCTTTTCTCTAGTCCTTCGACACTCTCAATCTATTCAATCAATCGATATTTCAATAAGCCGGTCTTCTCCCATACTGGTCATCATCGCCTGCGATGGTTCCTCACATGGTTTGGTGGTGTAGTTGGTTATCACGTCAGTCTAACACACTGAAGGTCCTGGGATCGAACCCCAGCCGAATCATGAATTACTCTTTTTGCTGTGCGCAGTGATGTCGCGTGTTACACAAAGAAGTTGCGCCACCTTTTTGGGGGGGATTACAGTTTGGGTCTCAAACACGTGGATTAGTTATCACCTACCCTACTAATCAACCAAGAGCAATAACTCGGTGTAAATATAGCTCGGTAATGCGCGGTCGCTGCGAGGAAGTTCAGGGTCCCTTCGCCAGGCATGCAAGGGGGGTATTTCTCGCCCTTTCTCTCCCTCGCGGCGGGAAGGGAGATCCCGACATCGGACCAACCGATCGATCTTTGCCGCAGCAGCGCGCAACGTCACGCGCGTGACGAACCGCAGCGGGCTGCCCTCGTGGTTTTCGTGAGCCCCAAATGAGAAACAGACCATGACGCACGCCATTTCACTTTTCATGTTCTGCGACTCCCCTTATCCGGCGTCACCTGCCGCCTCCCCAGGTGCTTTATCCGTGGCCGCCGGTGCCCGACAGGAGCCGAAGGGACGGCAATGCGCGGCTCGGGCGCGGACAAGGGGATGGGGGCGGATGCGGGCGCCCTTTCAGGGAATGGGGCGGGATGTCGCTCGATTGGTCCCGGCGCGACCACCAAGACGACGCCACCGTGACACCAAGACCGGTATTCGAGGCCCCATTGGCGTGGCTCGGCGCGTAGGTCGCCCATGCCTGTGGCCCCGTCGGAGTCTCGAGGGAGCGTCTCGGTTAGACAGGTGGCACGCGCGTGGGGGATACGGGAATGCGGTTTGTGGTCGTCGGCGGTTAGGAACACTCGTGGATTGGGTCGTTGGATGGGCGGGTTGTCCGCGTGCCCGGGTTGGTGAAGAAATGAGTGGAATAAAGAGAGATGCTGCCGCTGTATGCATGAGTGGTCGCCCCGCGGTGGTTCAAGAAGCTGCCCTCAAAGCCCTCGAAATCCTGGGACGGATATCACCCACACGCATTGTCTCACTTCATCCAACGGCTTTCAAAAATACCAAGCTCCTCCTGCTACAGGGGCCCAGGCCTGTAAGCTCATCCAGGCGCTCAACGAATCAGAGACAGGGGGTCTCCTGGATAGTGATGAATACCGAACAGCTTCAGAACCATGTCATGTTGACGAAATCCCTGTTGCAGCTGGCAATGAGTCCAGCAAAAGACACTTTCATTCATTGGGGGTCCGACGTCGAGGAAACCACATTGACCCAGCCAGGAGGCTTGGACGTGCCGGCAAATTTAACGTCCCAAGACGTGCCATCCAATGCCAGAAGCAGCAAAGAACTTCTTCAAAAGATGAAACTTGCATCAAAACAGCTCGACACGGCCTTCGTCTCCATCGATGCGCATCCTCGCACGTGCCGGGATGATAGATTCACAGAGGTCTTGATATCAGCGTGGGCCCGGGATAAAAACACAACCGCTCGGACCCGCCATTTTCTCGTCCATTCCAGTATTGATACAGCAGCGGTCGCAGATGGGCCAGAAATCCTCATGGAAGGCCTGCCACCCGACGCTATACTTGCCAACGAGTCGGAAATCAGGGTACACGCACGAGGGATGATGGAACAGTATCTACGGAAATATTCCCGGCTTTACACTGTTTCGGATGGATCGAGAATGGCGGTCGACATATCAGACCCTCTTGAAGATGCATCTGGAAAGATATGTACGGTGGAAGTGAGCTTCTGCAGGAACATTCCGAATATAAAAATAGGACCTGCTGGAGATGCATTTGGAGGGAAAGTTCATCGCAGGGTCGCCTTCGAGTTTTTAGTCGCACTGACCAACAACCAATTGGGAAAATATGTACTTAGCTAGTGCTTAAACCTCTTGGGAACTACACTTACTTAAGTACTTACTTATGTGAGTTTGGCATTGTAAAAGATAAGTACCTACTTATCTATTTAAGTAAATAGGTAAGTTGGTAAGCAAGTAGGTACTTAGTTCTGTGGGTAATGTACCTGTCGGACCACGTAGCTGATGATGAACTGCAATTGCCCCCAGAGGTCTTCATGAGGCCCTGGGCTCACTCTGACTGAGGGTGATGAAGGATGGCCTTCTTCTGTCACGCTCCCAAACTGTAGACGGATGGATCGATGGATCCGCTCCAAGGCCGTGGCTTCGTTCTGGGCGTCGGAACCCGGAACAGCGTCCCCGTCTGCCAAAACGTCCTGCCATGTGCGGTGGTTCGGATCCCGGCTTCTGAGGAAATGCAGTCTTGCGGCATTGACGGTGGTAAAACGGACCCCAACGACGTCTCCCACTCTCCAAGCAGTGGAGAATATCGAGGTGAAGGCGTCGTCGGATACAAGGAGATGGGACAGACCGTTCCGTTTCCGGCCGCTCAGAACTGTCGACGAGAAGACCGGGAAAGGAAGGACTGTCTGGAAATAACCCGCCGTGCTCGTGGTTCCGGCTCCGACGGTTAGGGAAAATCCAGATGAGCTCCCCGTGACGTCTGCTGTCGGTGTTAAACATGGCACATTCAGTTTTGGAGGACGTGTAACAGAAAGAAAAACTTCCTGTGTATGGATTTTTGCAGCGTCCTCATAATTATCCTCAAGGTATACTTGGGACACCGGGTAATGCGTGCGAAGCCATCTATCAGATCCAATATATTTTAAGGGAATCCAAATCGAAAGTTCTCTCGAGAACTTCCTCCTGGACTGTTCTTTCTGGATGCGTCGAGAGTAGAGATTGCGACAGCAGTTCAGTTGAGCCAATGAAATGTCTTCGAGAGCTACTTCAAGCAAGGGAAGCTTCATTGACAGGCCGAAGTTCGTGACTGAAAAAGGTAAGTGAAACGGCATTTCAGCCATCACGATATCCCCACACTGTCGAAAGAACAAGGGCGAAGGAGCAAGTACACCGGATGGCGGGCTGTCTGGACCGTCTTGCCAGGCCAAAATGCTCATGTCATCCGAGACTCTAATGATCTCCTCTTGGAGTTTCATAAAAGCTTTCGACCCTTGGCCGTAGAGCATAGGCATGCTGATGTCGAAAAT
The DNA here is from genome assembly GCA_029489945.1 of Nigrospora osmanthi. NCBI lineage: Eukaryota > Fungi > Ascomycota > Sordariomycetes > Amphisphaeriales > Apiosporaceae > Nigrospora > Nigrospora osmanthi. The sequence continues at coordinate 521,645 of CP120503.1, read as the reverse complement.
CCCAAGCAGACAGTAGGCCAAGTCTTCGGGAACACTGGTAGTCCGTTCTGCTGCCCATGACATGCGTTGCGCAATGGAGAATTCATGAATCGTGGCAGGAGACTCTAGAGCCTGCTTGTGGATGGTGGTGAAATCTGCGATCCAGTCGGCAAGCTCGATCTTGGCGCCCAGGAGCATCCAACTGGCATCAAAAAAGGCGACACGGTCAGGGGCCAACAACTCCTGAAGAGTCCATCCACGACTCCACCAACGAGACTTGGAAAAGTTTTTCTTGTGATCCTCGATGTCTGAGGCCTCGGCATGGCAGGCAAACCAGCCCTGACCCGAGCTGCTGTGTGCGTGATTGTTGCCGTCGTTGGGGATTCGGACGTCGCTGAGGTAGGCATAGCAGACTTGGGATTGTCTGTACCAGGCACTTTACACGTTCGAGTAAGCACTCTGGGCAGGTAGATGCTGGTGACATAAACAAAAAGGGAGGGCCTCACAACATAGAATTGATGGCTTCACTCAACTCGGCGGAGCTCTCCTTGTTGATACAGTTCGTATCACACCACAGGTAGTTGAGTCCATCTTTCTTGGCCTGATTGCATGCCTCGATGATTTTGGCGTATCCTGGCTTGGCCATGATTCCCGGACGCGAAACCTCCTGGATGTGGGGACACTGCCCCTTGATGGCGCCGGAGTCGTGGACAAGCTCCCACTCCTGGAAGGTGACCTCGTCATCGTTGGTGCCCCAGGTATGCGAGAGGATAGCGTATTTGACCTCGGAAAGGTCAAATTTGCTCTCCAGAAGGTGCGTGGTAGTGTTGATGAGCCGCATTGTGGTGGGTTGTGGTGTCCAAATGAAGAGGTCGACGATGTTGCAAACCAATGACAATCCTTTTCCCGATCTGGAATTGTAGTTATGGGAAATAGTCGAATCGATCGACGATAAGAGCCACGAACGATCTGAGGTTTCATCAAACGACCTAGGTTGGGTAGAGATGGTGGAAGAAAGTAAATGGTCGAAATTCAACCGGAGCAGAACTCGAATTTTGTATGCCGTGGGCACAAACGGGGTGAATAGATTCAACTTCAGCACTGGCCATCCCAGCGAGACTCGTGTGACTTCTCATGATGGTGGCATCGGAGTCAGTTTGATCTATATTCCCTTTGGACAGATGCATAGGTATTCGAACCAATCGACCATGACTTTGATCAAGAACAAACACCAGTTACCATGAACACCTGTAAGAACCTGGCGTTCAGCCACAAGTGGGGATGTGTTGGTCGTTTGATAAGTTACTGCCGGGGGGGCGTGGTGAAGATGTGAACATCCATGGAGTGTTTCCGAGACATACATCAACTACTGCTCGTTATACAAACAGATAACGTGTAGTCACCTCGGAAAAATGGGGCGAGCCCATAAGGTTTTACAGAAATGCTAAGGGACAACCACTACAGCGTGGCATCAGCTTCTATTCAACTTCTTTGGCAGATTTCCTGTAGTGGTCCCAGTGACGGGGATGCAAGAAGACGGAAGTGATCAGCAGTAGTTAGTGCGGATACCGATTGGTAGTAGGAGCCGCAAACGAACGCTCTTCTCACGCAGCATGCCGAGCTTCCCAAGCGGGCGAATTACGCAGGTGCGTAACGGGGGCTCCTCCTGAGCGCATAGTGTTGTAAGTGAGTGGAGGTCGCGAAGCCAAACTGACCCCGGCTTGGCGGTTCCAGCCGGGGCCTACACGATCGGCACTTCCCACAAGTCCACGCACAGTCGTTCAGCTTCAGGGCCGGGCGAGTCCGGACAGCTGCAGGAATGATGAAGCGGTCGAGCCACCCATTCCAGGATGGAGGGGAGAAGGGGAGGGGAGGAGGGCTGATTCCAAGGAAAGGGACGAACAGGCGTTACGTTGCATTAGGGGCAGCCACGAACGTATCTTGGCCAGACAGACGAGCCCAACCATGGATAGCAGACGCCCTAGGAAGTCCGTCTCTCATCACGCAAACAAGAGCCCAAGTATGACAAACGCCTCTCCAGGAGCCACGAACACCCTTACCCACCCATCTACACCATAGCGCGCCGCACCCAGCCGGCGCCCCAGGCATCCATACCACCCCTAACCGGTAAGTCGCGCAGGCTCCGTTTCTGGCGTGCAGAATCAAGGCACGACGATCTCACCGAGACAGCTCGCAGCCGGACTTGTGACAGGCGGGCAAAATCAGGGAGCTATAGCAAACTCCGCAGCGACGGCCTGCGTAGCGTCAAAGTCGCCAACAGCACCAAGGACGGCGCAGCGAGGGTCACCGCCAACATCACAGCCCCTGAAACTACGCCAACAAGTCTACCAAGCCAAGACAGGGCACTTCCTAACACCGAGCCATACCACTACCTCACCGCTTGCAACCAGGTCCTACCATCCAGCCAAGAGCAAACGCCAACGAACAGGCGGAGCAAGGGGCCACGGCCCGCGAACTAGTGGTCCGAGCACCGAGACACGGGGACAAAGAAAGCCAAGGAGGTTCGCCTGACAGGAAGGGGAAATCTGGCATCATGCGCTTGATGCGGGGTTGACAAGTCACTTGGCTCGGCTACAGGTCAGATATGGGGCTGGGTGGGAGCTGACACCAGCGCTGGGGGGTAAGATCACGCGCGGCAGGGAGGACAAAGAAACGGAGAAGAAGAGGAAGGTGATGTGGGTAGTATTCGTTATATTCTGGCTGGGCATCTATCGACGGGGGCCTGGAGGACCCCGTCGCGCGGTTGCGCCGTCTCGACCGGCCGCCTGTAGCGCCTTGGTGCCGCGTCTTTTCCCGGGGGAGGCTTTGATCGTACGGCCGGGCCTCCTTTCGTCTCGTCGTCCCCCATTTGCTCCTGGGCAACAACCCAATGCTGTCCATCTGTCTCCTGTACTCGTACCTGCTTATTAAGATACATCCGGCAACCGCACAGCGATGTCTCCGGATTGGGTGATGTATCGCACCCAGGGAAGCGACGGGTATTGTAACTGGGGTCCCTGTTAGAGACTGCCGGGTATGGGGTGGGGGAAGGACGAAACATACCTTGGGTTCGGTGATCTTCAGGTAGCGGACCTGGATACCACTGGTCGTAAAGTAGGGGATCTCAAACTTGACCTGGATAGGTCGCTTGGCGCTCTTCGAATTCACACCGCCCATGCTGCCGCCGAAACCACCCGTCATGCCGCCGCCGTGCTCGTCGTCGCCCCGCACGCTGGGCAGGCCCAGCTCCGCGCGCATCAGGAACTCCTTCTGGCCGCCGAACTGCTTGATCTTCCACACGATGGCGCTCTGCTCGGGCGCGTAGTGGACGCTGCCGACGTTGGTGCGGAAGCGGGGGGTGTCGGCGTCGTCGGGCACGGGCACGATGATCTCGACGTTGTTGGCCGTACTCCTCCGCTTGAACTGCGCCCGCGCCTTCAGCATGTACTCTATCCGCGAGCCCGAGTGGCTCTCCACCACGCACTCGACCCAGATGAGCGGCTTGACCTGCGTGTTCAGGCGGTAGCTCATGAGCTCGAACTCGCCGTCCGGCGGGATGAAGGAGATGGTGCGGTCGTTCTCGAAGCGCGATAACCGCACGCACTGGTGGAACTTGACGTCCTCCATCTCGATGGCCTTCCCGCGGGTCGTCCGGCCCGTAGTCTCGAACATGACCTTGTCGTTCAGGCCCAACCGCAGCTCCGGCATGCCGGACAGGTAGCACTTCATCTTGATGGCGCCCAGGATCTCGGAGCGCAGCACGTTGCCGTTGGCGGAGACGAGCAGGTTCAAGCTCTCGACGACATCGAGGAAGACCTCGTTCTTCCTATACCGGATGCCTTCGGAGCGCCAGGAGACGGCGTTGGTAACTGCGATGGGCGGTCGCGCCTGGACCTCGAGCTTGTGGGATTCCTGGGTGATGTACTCCTGGAGGATCTTGGACTCGGTGGTTTGCGGGTAGCCAAAGTCCATCATCTCATCCAGCAGCTCGTAGATGATGACGAAGTTGTCGCGAATGGACTCCTCCTCCAGCGCCTTGAAGTACTCGGTGAAGACCTCGACGACGCGGTGGAGGAACAGGAGGATCTCGGCGGCATTGGTGTTGCGCTTGGTCAGCGCGAGGAGGTAGAGGTTGTTGTGGCGGATGTAGAGGTAGTTGATGCCCTCGTGGGAGAAACACGGCGGCACGGCGGAGGATTCTTCTTCGGCTTCGCTCAGGAGGACGGGGAACTTCTCGACGGCGGACATGGGGATGTCGCCGCGGTAGTTGCGGGCCAGCAGGGTCTGGGAGGCTCGCGTCAGAGGGGTGCGGCCGTAGCGCGCGCGCAGGCGCGTCGTCGGGCGGGCCGCCACTCACCTTGCCCTTGAGGTCCAGGAAGAAGAGGGCGGAAGCCATGGTGGATGGATGCTTGGCTGTGATAGTTGGTAGGGACGGCGAGGACGGGGGGAGCTTCTCAATTGGCACGCGGGCCAGACGGCGTGTATCGATAGGGCAGACGCATGCGACCAACCGGTGGCCTGGTGGAAGGTCCGGGTGGGTAAATGGGATTATTGGCTGGTGCCTGCTCGCCGTGGTTGTCGTCGTCGTGTCGTCGTCGTCGTCGTCGTCGTCGTTCAACGTTCCAGGACCGGACCCCTTCAATAGGACACAAGGCCCAGATCTCCAGCCTGCGTCTGGTCCAGGAGAGCGCGCGCGCAATGACCCCACGTAATTGGCATGGGGCGACGCTGGGCTTGAATGGGCTTGGAGGGCTGGCTAAAAGTTCGCGCAGATCAGGGGCACTTTTGCTGGAAATTTGCGCGGAGTTTCTGGAGCAGGATGTTTCAGCAGCGGCTTGGTGAAGAGGTACGTAACCGATGGCTGGATCAGGACGTTTGACAGCTCCCGCGCACAGATCATGTCTTACCTAAGATATGTCAACACGTACTTGAAAGCACGTGACTTGGCTCGCTTGACCGAGGGCTGGTTGGGTGGGCGTCGTCTGCATATCTACGACCAGACTTTTCGCGGGATTCCTTCTGACCTTCTTCTCTCCTCAACGCGCCCTTTTAGACAGTGCACTCCTTCTTTACGCGCATGCAGTGCGGCATTCTGCCGAGCTCATGCGTGTCGTGGATGTTGTTTGCGATTTCGCGGTGCGGAGAGAGATTCATTTGATATGGTGCCATAAGAGCTGCCTGCGTATTTTTTTCGCATTGCCTGGGCGGCGTCAGAGGAACCAGACATTTCACGAGCAGCAGAAGCACCGCTGGTGCAAGCTGCCTACCTCGCACACGTAGTTTGGTGTGTTGGGTTTATCTGCTACGACAGCCTGCACGCTACTCGTAGCGACTGTAATGGAAGCCCGTGACGGCGGCAGGGCAGCATACATGGGCAGAGAGAGACAGGCCGCGCGCTGCTTTACTCCTGTTCGCGCCAATGCTGCCGCCACCTTACAAGGTCGATTGTCGCATCCATCCAATCCTTCTCCCCCTCTCTCCCTCCCAATGTCACCCTGCGGGGTGTATCTCGGAGAGCGAACAGATGCAACCCCCGAACGGCTCAACAACTCCCGCGGCCCCGGGAACTGGACGGCCGCCCTGGCCCAGCCGCAGTGGCGGCCATGCTCGTCCAATGCTTCGTGTCCTCGCACCGAGTCCTTGTAGTGGCCCGTCGCTCGATTGGCGAGGTCGGTTTTCGCGCCCCCTACTCGTTGCAGAAGGTGGTCTCGGCTATGCCTCTGGACGCCCAGCCATCCCACGCAGGCATGCCGCGTTGCCAGCTCTGTCGTCCGGAGCTGCTCCGGCTACGTGGCTGGCTGGCATGATGGAACAGCTCACTTGTCAGAAGATCCACGAACGACCGTCTTGTCCAGTGCCGCGGCTCACGAACGAGCTGCGGCTTCTGGCGGGTCGATGGCCTGCAACCTTGGATGTATAGTACGATCACAGTAGTATATACAAGTACTAGTAGCAGGTGTGTAAGTACTTTCCAGTGTGGCCTTGGCTCTACCGCCTTCATGTGGGCTCTGGGCAGCCAAAGCTTGTCCGTCATTCCGCCCCAGATCCCAATAGACCGGGACGAGACAGCTCCAGAAGCACGAGCGAGATTCGCCCACTGGTCTCGATGCCTCGCGCTTTTCCTAAATCCCCCCGAAGCGTCCAATTAGCCTCCGCCCTAGAGAACCTGAAGAAGAAGCAGGTGCAAAGTTCTCTGCATCACGGGTCTTGTGATGTCAGGATCTGCGGGTCCAGCACGAGGCTGCCACAGGGCCGCCAGCGAAACCCCCCGACGACCCGAGTCGAGAGCGGCAGGAAAGGAGGGCCCCTCTGGACCCTTGGCGGGTTCCAGGCGACTCGCCACGCCATGCCATGCGGGCACGAGGTCCCCCGAAACCCCGATTCCTACCAACCGTTTCCCGCCATACGGCCATGCCCTCTCCCCTCCCCATCGTCGCCCGATAGCGGATGATTCTCTGGAGGGGGAGAGGAAACGCGTTGTTGGCACGGTACGGTCCCCCGTACTGCGCAGCTGCGTACAGGCGGTCTGGTGGCCAATCCGCACGGCCAAGCGCCCATTACCACTGGAGAGGCCACTAGGCATGGCCGGACGGCCTGCCGAAATGTCGCCTGAAAACTTTTCCGCTGGCAGACGTTGCTTTCTACTGGGGCCGGAGACGTATGTAGCATCCCTATGGCTGGCGCCCCGTGCCACTCGCGCAGGAGCGGGATGCGCTCGATGCCGACGGGCTCGCTGTCAGATGCTTTTTTTTTCTTCTTCTCTCTGTTTTTATCTGCTGCTCTCTTTCCCGCGCATGGTGGAGCTCGGCAGCACCGTCTTGCAGATCCAACCAATCAGCAGGCGTGTCACCACACCCGAAATGGGGCATTGATTTCCCAAAATCGACGTTCAGGCTGGCATCTTGTCGCATGTGATCGCGCTGGATCGCCTCCCCTTCTCGTTCCGTCAGCGCCCGCCCGGTCCGTGTGCGCCCCCGTCGCCTCTGGGAGGGTCTAGCAGTCTAGCAGCCTGACAAGCCTCGCTGCTGTGGCCAGCGAACGGTCCTTGTCACTGGTCGACGGGCCCCCGGCTCGCCTCTCCCCCAGCAGAAACACGTGCCTGTCCCTCTGGCGCCGCCCCCCGGGCCCAACAGGGCTCTCGCTCCCACCCGCACGTACTCTGTAACCGTTCTTACCGTCATCCATTTCTCAGATTGGCATGGATCTCATACCAGGCCGCCTATGACCCGAGGAAGCGGGAATGTGATGGCCGCATGTGCCACACCCCCTTTTCCACGGCATCCGGAACCAGCGCAGCGCCGTGGCTGCGACGAGTCAAAAAAGCCACGGGATGGGACGGCCGTGGCCCCCGGTCTGTGTTGCTCTTGGGTCGATTGCCCTGCAGAGACCCCGTACTCGGCACAGTCAAGGCGACTTGTGGTTCTTACGGGCGTTGGCCCATCGTCAGCTGTAAATCGGTGGGCTGGGCTAGGCCAGCCTTGGGAGGACGGATGCCGGTCTGCTTTCACAAGCCAGAAGAAATCCGGGATAGCGCACCCTATTTCGGGAGGATGGGCTGCAACTGCCAACCGCAAACCCCTGTACCTCGGACCCTACCTGCGACACCTGACCAGTGAGAGGGCCTACACGCAGGGCAGATCGCCTGCTCGGAGTTGGCAGGGTGGAAGGGTGCCGGGTCTCCCCAGCACGCAGGCGTGCGTGGGAGGAGGGCATCGATGGCGTGCGGGCAGGTGGTTTCTTCTTGTAGGTACTCAGTATGTAGCAGGCCAACGGGATGGATACCCCCGGGGGCCCTCAAGGGGACAAGGACGAGGGAGAGCACAAGGAGGCCCGGCGCTACTCGTGGGCTATCAGCAGCCACAAGAAAAAACTTTGCAAAGGCTCTTCGTCAGCAGGCGCCGAGGCTGCCTGTGAAGGAGGTGGGAGGCGAGAGAGAGAGAGAGAGAGAGAAACGATTCGCTTCGCCGTAGTGAGACACGCAGACACACTACGCGCACACGCTGATCCAAGCGAGTGTGCCGGCGGCCAACCGGGGGTGGGTGGTGCTGCCCCCCGGATTTACGCACTTGATGTATGTATGTACGTATGTATGCACCACATGGCCACGGATCGGGAGAGGTACGGGCCTGCCATTCAATCTCGACATGCGCAAGTGACTTGACCAACTCTGGCCTGGAACCGCCGCCGTCCCATGCATAGATGCCATTATTATTGACGGATCTATGGCGCCGCGTCTGCCCACTCGGCCGGCACAGGGGGGGGGGGGCCGGGCGTTTTGTTTGTTGGATGGCGAGGATGGGTGGATGGAGAAAACGAGTACAGCTACTTTACCTACCCTACCTACCTCCAGGCCGGCTGCTAGGGGCTGAGGTTAGTTTGTGCATTTCCTTGTTCGGCCTTTCTCTTCTGTCTGGTGTCTCGTCCTGCCGCTCTCTCGAGTCCGTTCCCCGTTGTGCCCGTTACAAACTGCTTGCCCATGCATCATTTCCCCCACGCTATCGCCGTCGAGATTACCCGCTTCCCTCCCATGTGCCCGTCTGCTTGTGCCTGTACCTGTGCCTGTGCCTGCCCTGCGCCCTAGTCCTGCCGACGCCATCGCCGTACCCTGGCCGACTTGCGATCCTGGCCCGTCCATCCATCAACTCGGCGTCATGTCTTCTGCTGTCCCGTGATGCCAGCCCGTTTCTCTCTCCCGATGGCCGCTATACTTACACGCGATTTGACTGCCTCGCTCTCCGGCCCCCCATTTACATCCACTTAGAGACCCCTCTCTCCCTCCCACCCACCCACCCACAGCTCGCCTGCCTACCTACCTACACAACCTTCCTCTCGCTCTCCCTTTTTCCCTTTTTTTCAAGCGAGGCGCCGCATGAGCACCTAACCACTGGTTCCCCCCCTCCCCGCCGTCGTCGACGCACTCCTACAAGGCGTGGTCCAGACTGGAGGGAGGGTTGCCTGTGCACCGGGGCGACGACAGGCACGGCGGTACCTTGAATCTCACCTGGACCACGCGCGCGAGTCAGCTCTGAGATTTGGCCATCTCCACAACGTACTTAACTGTGCCGGGACCGTCCAGGTCGAAGCGACGCCCCGGCGCTCTGTTCTCGAGACGGCGCCAACTGTGTCATCCATTCATCAGGGCGAATGACTGCGGCTACCCGGCCAAGCGACTGACGGGTTTCCCGGACTCTGCTGCTGCCCTCCGACCCCCCCAGGGGCACTCGGGCTTTGTTTGCGCAGGTGATTACTACTTACCTACTACGCCCGTACCGTCGGCCTCTGCACCTGCGCCAGCGGTATGGAGCAGAATCACATGCTGCCCCGGCCGGCAAACCTGTCGTCCACTCCCGGCGCTGCTTTCGCTGCAAGCCCAGGGAGCCTAGGACACCAGCCGCAGAAGCAGCTGAACCAGCAGCAACAGCAGCAGAAACAGCACCACCACCAACACCACCACCACCACCACCGGCACCACCACCACCGGCACAACGATCAGAAGCGCATGCTGCACGACGAGCGCCGCCAGCCGCCATCGACGGACCTAGCGACGGCATTTCCACTCGACCGACCGATTAAGCTTCGGCTCTACTCTCCGCCGTCATATGCGCAAACTCACAATACCTTCCCAGACAGCCACCACCACGCCCTCGACGCCATCAGAACCCGCATCTCCCACGATCACTCCCAAATCGAACTGCCTCCCCTCCAGTCCTATACGGACGCTGGGAACGATGAGAAGAAGTCCTACAGCCTGCCTTCCTTCTCGCATCTGACAGCAGCCCCTGCGTCGTCGCCCCTCTACTCGTCCTCCTCGCCCCAGAACCTGCCGCAGCTGACCCGATCGGCTATCTCCCCCGCGCCTGCCTATGCCCCTCCCCACGTGCCGTCACCACAGCAGCAACAGCATATATCACCACCACCACCACCGCCGCCGCCGCCGCCATCACAACAGCTGCCGGCCCCCCCGCGGCCCTCCCACTGGCCCAGTTGCAATCCTCTGACCGCCTATTACACCCCAAGCCATGTGCAAGGTGACGATCCCTTGCCAATGGAAACCGACCCGATCCCCAACACCTTTGCAAGGGCCGCATCCCCGGAATGCTACGACTCGGGACGGGCTAGCAGCGTCAGTCTGGACGATCCTGACGTCAGGCTAGCCGCCGAAGCCCTCGGCGATTTGCGTGCAGGTGCGTCGCCTCCCGTCGGCCCTCGCGTCGTATTGTCCCTTGATTGCGTGCGTGCATGCCTGCTAACCCTCGATGGGAACTGACCAGACTTTGTCTCCTCGCCACCGAACCGAACCACCCCTCTGCCCGGAACGCCGCCATCGCAGTCCATCGTCCCGCGGGAACCCCTGCTGCAGCTCCTCACGACGAACCACCCCATCCTTGGCAACGTTATTGGCGGCACGGAAAGAATCTACTCGTTCAGCAAGAACTTCTCACCCCGGTTCAAGTCCAGCGCCGAGTATGTCGAAGGCTACGTTACGCCCATCGCGAACACAGTGGGATCCGTTGGCCGCGTGACTGGAGTCGAAGGCAGTGTGCGTTGGTTCTTGGGCGGCGGACGGAGGCACAAGTCTCGCAGCAGCGATCTCGACGCCGCCGGCTATGGTTCGAACAAGAGGCGGAAGGTCATCATGTCAGACAGGAGCGACTCGGAGGCCGTGGGCGACCAAGAGGATGAACACATGTCAGGCACCATGACGCCCCGCGCGATGCAGCCCCACGACCGCCGACTGTCGGTGGCCAGCACCGTCGATACTTTGCCCGCCTACGACGAGTACAGCTCGCCTGCGTACACGGAACAAAGCGATGCCCGGTCGACCACTTCGTCGGCATGGCAATCGCGTCTGATCCTTTCGACGTCGGGACTGAGTATCGCCATGAGCGAGGAAAGCCTGCGAAGCCTGAAGTACTGCCTGAGCTGGCTGCGTTGGGCCAATGTGCACATCGGGAATGTCATCAACTCTCTGAAGCTGGCCATGGACAGATACGATCGCTCGTCGGCGGCCAACGGAGAACAGGCACTGCTGGCCGGCAGCAGCAGCTCGTCGGAGGTGAGCGACAGATCCGAAGTCGCCGCCCGCATCGACGCCCTGCGAGCCGACGTGCTCAAGACGTTGCAGGATGTCATCAGCACGGTCAGCAAGTACGCCGGCGGTGCTCTCCCCGAAAATGCTCGGATCCTGGTCCGCCGCCACCTTACCAGCCTGCCCCAGCGCTTCCACATCGCCACGATGAGCAGCACCGGTCAGCACAACGGCCCGACGGACGAGCTGTCGGCCGAGGAGGCCGGCCAGGCCAAGGAGAAGGAGATGCGCGAGGGCGCCCAGAAGGTGCTGGTGCTGGCCAAGGAGGGTCTCGATATGATGGCCCAGGTGTCGGGTGTCCTGGATGGCACCATTGTCAGCGCCGAGGAGTGGTGCGAGAGACTCGGCCGGAAGAAGCGGCAAGAGCGCGAAGAGCTCTACGATGGCCCCCGCCTGCCGACATTCAACGACGAAGATGTCAAGATGGCGGATAATTAGGTGGGATGCAGTCAAAACTACCAAAAGCGAGAAAAGAAAAAAGTGCTTGGAGTTGGGGGAAGACAAAAACACACACACACACACAAAACACGATAACAGAGACGATGATCCCGAGGGGGCGGTGGGGTTGCACTAGCATCTCCCGTCTATTCCTAGCCGATCATCTACATGCTCGGCAGTACAGAACCTCCGCACGACGACTTCCCTTGGACCGAGGTCGCCCTTTTCCGCCAGGCTGCCTGCGCCCGCGTTGCTGCGAAGCGCCGGGATACATACATTTCTATCTTCTATCTTACCCCCCTACAACAATTACTGCCTCTGCCAAGGACGATTTCTTTCGACGTCATAAAACCCACGCAAGAACCGCCTATACCCGCTCGGCGGATCACGACTTGTGTACACGGGTCCAGGTCACGGCGCCATTTGCCTGTTGATCTTTGCCCCACACCTCACTGACTTTTGAAACTTTTCTTGACTGTTTTTCTTTTCTCTGCGATTATTAGGAGGGTTCGTATCAACTGGGATTTGGTTTCTGGCGGGGATTATTATACGTTACGATGGGAGGAAAAAAAAAAGGAAACCGGGCATATTGCCCTCGGTGCAATCTGCACTGCGTCGGCTTTCGGGAGAGGGGTGCTGGAGTTGTATATGTTTTTGTAGTCGGCCATGGCGACATGGCCGCTCGTCGGTTCAGACGCGTGCTCGTTACAACAGAAAGAAAACTTCTTTGATGCCCTACTTATGGAATTCTTCAACCTGTTCAGCCGAAGCTCTCCGCTGCGGCCACGGAGAGCTTGGATATGCCTGGAGGCCTCCTCGCGATATCGGCTGTGCTCGATATCGCGAGTCTTAGAGATCGCACCCCCGCATTACGAAATCGGGCCGCCATACCGCTGCCCCAGCCCGGACGGCGTCTTGCGAGATGGCCGGGCCTTCGGCCTGCTGTCGTCCCGACCTCGACTGTGGACATGCTCGGGATGTGAAAATGCCCGGCTCGGACGCGAAGCTTCGGTCTACGCCCTTCTTTTTTCTGACAGCGGCCCCGGACGAGGCTGGACCGAGGTGCAAAACCTTGGCGGCCGGCGTCCCTTTCCATTGCTCACTCAGCCCAATAGCTTGTTCCCACGGCGCGCCCTGTGGCGGGTCGGCTTAAAAAGAGGGGCTGACTCGATAGACTCGTTCGGGGCTTTCCCGATCTTGATGACGGGCTTTGCTGAGTCCGGTTTCTTCGCTTATGGTGAGCCCTGGATCGATTGGGAGAGCCACAGATAATGCCAGACACGGCGGGACGGGGGACCCACGAACTATGTAACTTTACCCGCGATGCAATTCATTTAATATCTAAGGACTTGCCCACCGGCCCGAGGTGGGGGAAAGGCATCTGGCCGACTGATCGACGGCTCGACGCTACCAAGTATGCACATGTAGGCGGGCGAGCGGGCAGGTGCTTCTTGTCTCTCTGCCCTGCCGCTGCTATTCCCTGTCTCCTCCTCCTCCCTAGTGGACGACGATCCCACGTGCTGCATTATCCCTTACAGCAGGAGCAGCAGCATCCCCCCTGTCAGGTGTCGGAGGGGATTCCCCCCCCCCCCCCCCCCCCCCCACGCCGCACACCTGCGTTCGCCCGTCCGCCCGCCCATCTTCCCTTACGCCGGCACCCCGTTCCAGATCTTGGCGCTCAGCTCGGCGTCGGGCGCGATCCACGGGCGCAGACAGGCGGTGGGACCGGGCGCCCGCAGCAGCAGGTCGGCGACCATGCGGCCGAAGACGACGCTGCCCCAGGCGTCGAGGTGCGTCGTGTCGTTGGCGTGCAGGTTGTAGGCGTGGGCGGCGGCCTCGCCGATGGCGGCGACGTAGGCGCGCGACGCGGCGTTGAGGTCGAGCACGGGCGTGGCCGTCCGGGCCGCCACGGCCAGGGTCGCGTTCCGCTCGGCGCCGAGCGAGTCGACGACTTCTCCTCCCTGGGGGTCGAACACGCGCCGCGTCAGCGGGGTCACGAGGACGGGGCGGCCGCCGGCGGCGCGCACGTCGGCGGCGAGGCGGGCGAGGTTGGCGGCGTACTGCGCGAGCGGGATGCCCTTGGCCGGCTTCTGGTCGTTGTGCCCGAACTGCAGCGTCACCCAGACGTCGGCGCCGGCGGCGCGCCGGTCCGCCAGCAGCGCCAGGGCCGCCGCCCAGTCGCCGCCCGCCACGAAGGACGCCGTCGTCGCCCCGTTGTGCCCCAGGTTCCGCCCGCCCGCCGGCGCCCGCAGGAACCCCAGGAAGCCGTCGCCCCAGCCGCCGCCCCCCGCCGACTGCACCGCCGTCGTCGAGTCGCCCGCCAGCACGAAGAAGGGCGGCCGGCCGGGCGCGCACGCCGGGTCGGCGGCCGGCGGCGGCGTCGTCGGGTGGCCGTGGGCCGAGGGCCGGAGGGCGAGGACGAGGAGGAGCGGTGAGAGGAGTTTCATGGTGAGGGTCGATGCCGCGGCAGAGGGTCGCTTGGTAGGCCTGAGCTCAGAGGATGGTGAATCCCGTAGGGGCTGATCGTCGATTCGGCCTGAGGGGGGGAGAGGCTACTTGCAGTCGCGACTACACTGCATGATGCGGCTACCCTCCCGCCAGGACCGACTACTATTTATCATCTCCGGGGCCATCGCCCGCCAAAGTAGGGGGTGGCTCCGTCGTTCGTGATGGTGGTGTATTTTCTCCGGGACTGCACGCTCGCGGTAGTTGGGCCCGAGACCAGGGTCTTTTCACTGGGGGGTTCCCCGCGCCGGAAGCGGTGACTCCATCCCCCGCAATCTGCTGTCTTCCAAATCCCGTATTGGCGACACGAAGTGGAAAATCTGCACGGGCTTCTTCAGCGTCGTCCTGGCTGCCTAACGGACGGGAAATGAGGTGTTGATTCGTGCCTTCTCTAGGCAGTGTCACTTCGAACAAGCCACTGACGATAATGCCCGCTGATTTCCCGTCGTAAGCGATGGCCCGCATGCAACCAACTGGTCAGACTGCGCCTCCCTGGAGTAACGCTGACGGCATGCTGCCCGTGGTTGCCTCTTCTCGGAAACTGACTATTTCTTTGCTCCCCGTCCACCCCATCACTGCATTCGATGCCGTGCCAAAGCACACCTGCAGCATCATCAGCGCCTTTGCAATTAAATACCAGCCGCGTGGCTGGCCGTCCCTGGCCTCGGCTCAGTAAGTCAACGAGAGGTAAACCTCCCCTGCTGCGCATTCGCACCTTTCGATTGGCAGGGCTAACGCACCAAAGAAATCAGCTGTCCTGCGTCGTCCTCTGGCGGAAATCGGCGCTCCCGCTGGCAATCCATCCCCCCCATGAGACCATGAATGGATGCGACCTGCTCTGCGCCGTCAATACTGCTCAACAGACCCCCATCCCCTGCGATGGATTGGCACGACGAGAGCTGCAGAAAGGCCGACATTGTCTTCTTCGGCGACGGCCGCAGCTGTCTGAGCTGCGGCGCTGTGGCGCCTGAATGCTCCTCGGCCCTGCTGGCCCCGATCCGGCAGCTCGCCGACATTCGCGTTCTGTCCCTCCAATCTGGTAGCCACTCGGATCCCATCGTCTGCAACGTCTCCACGCAGGACTTGTCGTCGTATCCAGAGTACGAGGCCATATCCTACACGTGGGCCGACGAGTCGGGAGACGCCACCAAGTCCCGGACCATCCAGGTCTCGGGCAAGGCCTTTCCCGTCACCACCAACTGCGAGAATGCTCTTCGCCGGGCCCGCCGACGCTTCACAAACCGTCCCATATGGATCGACGCTGTGTGCATCGACCAAGACAACGTCGAGGAACGCGGTCATCAGGTCAGCCTGATGCCGCGCATTTACGCCGGTGCCAAGCATGTTCTTATATACGTTGGAGAGGCCACGGACCAGTCCACCGCCGCCCTTGCGAGCATTACCCACGGCCCTATTCAATGGACGCCGTTTCTCGAAATCATGTCCCGAAGATACTTCACCCGAGCCTGGACTCTCCAAGAAGTCGCTCTTGCTAGGAATGCCACCCTTGTTTGCGGTCAGGACTCGGTACCCTGGGCAGTCTTGGCTCAACGCATCAGGACAATCACCCCTTCAACCTTTGAACCTCCCCAAACCCAAAACGTAATGCTGCGGCTCCCTCCCCAGCTGAGCTTTAACTACACACTGTACTCCTCACCGGGCAAGGTGCTCGATTTACTGGACCTCGGGCGCCGCAGTCAGGCAGTCGATCCCAGAGACAAGGTTTTCTCTCTCCTGGGTCTCATGCCTGGCGGCCGAATGGGCGAAATTGAGGCCGATTACAGCATGGGCACATGCCAGCTCTACACCAAGGTGGCAGAATACATTGCATCACAGCACGGCTGGCTGCCTGTGCTTGCAAGGGCCGGGACTCGGCACACTCTCATGGCTTCATTGCCTTCATGGGTTCCCGACTGGAGTCAGAGGCTACGTGCTCCGGCGTTAGACCAGCATTCTTTTCGTCCCTATATCAACGGCATTTGCGACATGGAAGAAAACGCTCTTATCATAAAAGTCCTGGTACTTGGCTCCCGATACTTGGATGTAGGAGCAGTTGCATTGGGTATCAATGTGCATTGGGATTCTTATGTTTCTCGACGCACCAAGACTCATCTCTGGTCTCTGAGCTCGTTTTTGGATGGCATATCGACAGAATGCCTTAAACTCTTCACTCAGCTGCTGGAAACCACACAATCAGCGATGGACGAAAACGTAAAAAATTCCCTTATCTCATACCGGATGGGAGTTTTCCACATGGACATGGCACCTGTTTCAAACCTCGTCAAACCTGGCTGCGAGCAGTACTCCATGAAACATATTCAATCCACCGTCAGCACCAGTCTGCTTTGCGGTGTTCCGATTGAAACCGCCGCACAAATCTTCACCCTGACGATTGGCGAGATGCTTGGTTTGGATATTTTCCGTCGGCTTGGGGTCGTCCCAGGTATACGAGACGAGCTGGAAGGCCTGGCAGAGAACGAGGGTCATGAATACGCCCTGTCATATCCTTTGGATCTTTCTGCCATCAGAGCCCAGCTGGCCTCGGGGGCGCCCATTGACCCGACTCTCGAAAACGTTTGGAGCACCAAGTACCATGCTGGCGAACTTATGGGAGTGGAGGCGAGGAACCTATCGTCCTTGCGTATCGAATCATGTATCGACGAACCGACGGAATTTGAACCAACGTACACGACAACACATGTGACACCAGCGGAGATGGAGAGAGGCCTGTGGAGCACCCATCACCCCCTATTCGCCACGGCAAATGAAGTTTTGTGGAAGCTATTTCTGCACCGGTTCTTGTACAGAGAGGTCTCAATTACCTTGCTTTAAGCCAGGACGAATAGACACTACAGGGGTGCGGCGCATCCTTCTCGGAGAGAGGGGTTGGGGGTTGGGGGTTAAACCGTGTATAACCCCCCTATACCGACTTTTCCAAGTCTGAGGAAAAGCGCATTTTAAAGTGATCATATATTTCAGTGAAATGATTAGAACTTAGCCTATAGAACACCTTAAATGGCACTATCTAGAGGGCTCACCGAAGCTTACGGGTTACGCAGGGCTCGCTCCCACCAGCAAACCCCCCCTTTGCTCTCTAATCACTAATCGATAATTTTCAGGCTAGATCCCACACTTGTCCCCGGAATGTCTCCTTGCGGAAATCAGCGTATATGCTAACCCAGTAGCCTTTGTCTCTTCTGACCTGTGCGGTCCGATCCAAAGTGCTGAGCTGGCGCCGATCGCGATAGCGTCATTGAGAGAGGAAGAGGGGGAAATTGACAACCGTCTGCTCAAGCCTCGCAGCACCCCTCACACCCTATTAGGAGCACGAGGGTTTTGTGAGGTGTACGACCGCAACCTGACCTTTGTCAAAAGGACCATAAAAAAGTCTTGGAAATGGGGATTCGAATTTAATAACAAAGGAAACTACTAATACGATGAAAGCCCGCCGTATTTCCACGTGCAGGGCCAACTATAAACATTATGTATGTACAAAAGGCCGTGGTATAGGCACGAGTCCACTGGCCATTCCGTTTTGGGTATCTCTCGCTTGCTGGGGGAGGGGCACAGAGCCGCCATAAAGGGTCGGGGCAACTTTTTACTGTCCCTTGATGATGCCGTCGGCGATCTTCTCGGCCAGGGCGTAAACGGTGCTCTGGGGGTGGCCGGGGGGCAGGAGGGGGAAGCTGCTGGAGTCGACGACGCGCAGGCCGTCGACGCCGAAGACGCGGGCCTCGTTGTCGAGGACGGCCATGGCGTCGCCCGCCTTGCCCATCTTGCAGGTGCCGGCGGCGTGCCAGACCGTCATGAGGCTGTCGCGGATGACGTCGAGGATCTCCTCGTCCGTCTCCTTGTCGAGGCCCGGCCAGTACTCGTCGCCGATGACGACGGGCTTGAGCGCGTCGAGCGCCCACACCTCGCGCATGCGCCGGTACCAGGCGACGGCCACCTCCTGGTCGGCCTTGGCCTCGAGCCAGTTGGGGCTCACGAGCGGCAGGTCGGCCGTCGAGGCGCTGCGGATGGTGACGTTGCCGCGCGACACGGGCGCCACCAGCGCGCCCAGGTTGGTCGCGTACTGCTTGCCGTCGAGCGGCTGCTGCAGCGCCGGGAAGGTGAAGTCGCCGATGTAGCCGTTGCCCGAGATGTGCTCGACCTCGGGCCAATCGGCGGGGAACTTATCCAGAGCCGCGCGCGTCTCAGCCGAGAAGGTGTCGCGGTATTTGGCCGGCAGCTTCTCCCAGCCCAGGAACTCGACGACGTTGGACGACAGGGGGCCCGACTGGTCCGCGACGTACTCGGCCAGCGTCTCGGCCAGCACGACTGGGTCGTGCAGCACGCGGTCCAGTGTATCGAAGGCCACCTCGTACGCCGGCCCGAACATGATGTGGTCCCACATGTTCTGGCCCACGCCGGGCCGGTCCGCGAGCACGGGGATGTCGTGCGCCTCCAGCGTCGTCGCCGGTCCGATGCCCGACACCATCAGTAACTGGGGCGACTGGAACACGCCGGCGCTGAGAATGACCTCCTTCCGCGCGTGCAACGTGTACTCGACCCCGAGGGAGTTGACACGCACGCCAGTGGCCTTCTTGTTGTCGTCAAACAACACCCGGCGCGCCATCGTCTGCGTGTAGACCTTGAGTGTATCCAGGTTGTCGCGCGTCGCCTTGTAGATGTACTCAGACGAGGTGCTGCGTGTCTGGTCCTTGGACCGGATGGTCGACTGCGAGTAGTGGTAACCCAGCAGCGAGCCATTGTTGAAGCCCGTCGTCGGCTCTAGCCCGATGGCCTGCAGGCCACGCTCCAACCACGTCGCCCACACCGAGACCCAGTTGGTGTAGCCTACCTGCACTGGACCCCCGTCCGTGGCCGAAAAGGCCTCCGGATCGTACTTGGTCGACGCGTTGGCCCGGCGCTTCTCCGTGTTGGGCGGTGTGAAGGTCACAGCCTTTTCGAAGTAGGGGGCCAATGCCGAGAGCCTGTGGTGTAGTAGTTAGCGACCCATGCATATCACGGAGCCTGGCTGCATAACCAGAGGGAAGGGGGACACGACTCACTTGTAACTCTCATCGCCGACTTCCTCGGCCCACATGTCGTACGAACCCGTGGAGCCACGGTGGTGGATCATGAAGTTCAAGGCTGATGAACCGCCCAGGCACTTGCCGCGGGTGTAGTGCACGCGGCGGTTGTTAGCGCCGGCCTGGGGTTCCGTCTGAAACTGCCAGTCGACGGTGGGGATAGAGTCGAGCATGCTGGCCCCGATGCCGATGATATCGCCAGCGGGCGTGGTGCCCAGAACGGGCTTGGCGATTTCGTAGTGTAAGCCGGCCTCGACCACCGCCACGTTGTGGCCCGCCTCGGCCAGCCGGTACGCGATGGCGTTGCCCGCGGTGCCACCGCCCACGACGACGTAGTCGTAGGTTTCCTCGACGCCCAGAGCACCGCCGAGGGCGCCGAGCGCGCCCCGGACGAGGCCCTCACCCGAGAGTACCGTCTTAATGGTATCCGTGAGGGGGTTGAGAATGCCGCCACCGATGCCGCCGAGGAGGTCGCCCACAAGTGGCGCGGCCAAGACGGCAGGGGCGCCCAGAAGGGGCAAGAGGGTCCTAGAATGCATGCTGGATTGGGACGTGAAAGAAAGGACTCAAGTGGCAGTTGCCAGACGAAGGGGACAATGTTGCATTCGGCAGTCAGAAACGCATGCAGAACGACTCATGAGAACCCGGAAACGAAGTGAGTGGTAACGAGTCGGAGGGTTAAGAAGGGTCAGGTGTTACCACGACAAAAGGGAGCCTGTATGTGGTGCCATGCTGAGGTGCGTACGCATCCCCCTCATCTTTGACCCCGGATTCCGAGTTTCCCACCGGTCGACCTGCATACGCATGCAGATACAGGGAAGTGGCAGGGGAGAATAGGATGGCAGATTGGGAAGGGGAGCCGGCCATCTTGTCAGAAATGATGACGGGACATCCGAATAGAGGCAGACAGGCCCGAGAGGGGGGCCAAGACGACCTCTGTCTGCAGAGTCTAGACAAGAAGGGGAAGACGAGGTTGACGATCGTCCTTTGGCATCCTTACCCGGCAGCCGGGTCACAACGAGGGGGGGTGGTGGGTTGGTGCCTGCGGTGGCGTGGTCACTCGGCCTGCCTGAAGCGGATAGACCCCGGACAGGGCCATGTGCGCCGGTACGACGACGGCAGTCGGCCCAGTGGCATCACTGACACGGTGCCATGCGGCCTAGTCCGCTGTGACATTGTGGGTGGGCGGCAGGGAGGGACCGTTGATGAGTGGTCGACGAGTGACTGCCAGGCATCTTGACCGGGAAGCGGCTCGCCGGAACCGGGCATAGTCCCGTCCCACTGAGAATGTTCTGTCTATAGGACGAACATGACTGGCACCTTGTCAGCACGGCCTTGTTGCCATCGTATCAGGTTGGAGCCACTTGGTTGGAGCCTTACCGAACCGTCGAGTACCATGGGGAGGGACTCGGAGGATGAGGTACAGGATGGACAGGTACCTAGACACTGGCTTCGCTGGGCACCAGCACCATTTCCCCGCCAGGGCCGAAAGGAAATACAAGGCGCCGTTGGGAAAAGAAAAACAGTAAAATTATGCTCTACAACGGCCTGGGGGGGACGAGGGCAATGCCTGCAGATGGCACGACGAGAGGAGCGAGTGTCCCGGCGCAGTCAGCCGGGGAAATTGCCGACTCGGGGACAGAGGAATGCAGACGGAAGAGGGGGTGCCCGCTACCACGGAGACTGGGAACTGTACGATGATGTCGACACGGGGCTTTGTGCAGCGGCAGAGGCGGAAAATGCAGGCCGAGACAACCACAAATCGACTGATTTTGGGCTGAACCGCCGGGTTGGGAATTGGGCGGGGTTGTTTTTTCAATATTTCTGTGTGCAGGCGCGGCGGATTGGACTCGTGCCTGCTGCAGGTTTGCTTACGCACTGCATTAGTCGAGAGGGGCGGGTGATGTGATAGATGCAAGAGGAAAACTGCCATGGGGGGGTCCAGCGGCGGTGCAACCTTCCGTATGCGTGTATGTGTGTGATGGGATCCCGTTTCACGAGGGCAAAGTGCTACCGGCCGGGCGGTACGGCCTTTCTCTGGAAATTGGGCCAATCCGCCCGGGCTTTGCAGGGACTGTGTAGGCTTACAAGATACGGCTTAGCTGAGGCAGACGGTACATCCGTGACTAACGGTTTTGTTGTGCAGTCAGTCATTCATTGGGAGCGGCCTGGGATTTT
The DNA here is from genome assembly GCA_029489945.1 of Nigrospora osmanthi. NCBI lineage: Eukaryota > Fungi > Ascomycota > Sordariomycetes > Amphisphaeriales > Apiosporaceae > Nigrospora > Nigrospora osmanthi. The sequence goes on along the minus strand of CP120503.1, from coordinate 500,381 downwards.
ACTCGGTTGGGACGAGTCGACCAGTCTGTCGGTAACATGTTACGACAACGACGCCCACCTTCTGGCATGTGCGTGCGCAAAACGTGCCGCAGGGCACACGGGCAACTACTGAGAGCCATGCCATACACTCCCCCCCCACAGCATCTATCGGCGCTGATATTACTTTTGTTGGTTGGTTGTGAGGGGGGGGATGTCATGCCGTTGGCGAAATTAGAAGCGAACGTCGGGTGTGGGCGGGGTAGTTTTTGTACAAATATCTGTACGGTGATGTTGCACTGCAGCGGCTCCGCTTTCCTCCCCTCCGTTTTGCTGACGGCTGACGAGAGATGTGTGTGTGTGTGTGTGTGTGTGGGTGGGTGGGTGTGTCTCGTAGGGATGAAAAGCTGGGACGGTGTCTCGCGCCACACATTGCGCCACGCACACGCAATAAAAGTTATGCACAGTTTCCCTTGTGTGATGAGGCCCCAAACGTGGCCAACCCATGCGGCGGAGACAGAGAATGTGATAGGTATCCCGTTCTCATCACGAACAACGGGGAAACTAGTGACGACGGCCCGCGCTTGGGGATACCGTGGTTCACCTATCTGGAGTACAGTAGACGCTGGCTTTCCCGATGCGGTCGATCCTCCAGGGATTCCCGTACGAAACGTGCATGGTTCGCCCAATCGCGGGAACCTCCGCCGAACGACCCATGGGAGGGGGGGCGCCACACGAACCAACGACAACGACGACGACGACGACGACTGGGGGCTCCGCGGCGCAAAACCTGGTGCTTTTTTGTTCCTTGCCGGTACGAAAGCGGACCACCCACACGCCGTGCGCGGTTGCAGTGCCAGTGTGCACGACATTTCAGGCTGCGCTCGCTTACCCGCTACACGTGCTACTGCAACGAAGGCTGTACTGTGCGGTCGTCAGAACGGCCGCGACCGCCGGCCCACGACGCGCCCGTCCGCGCGCCTTGGCCGTCCTGCGCGCTCTGGGCCCAGGCATACAAACATCCCACCGTCGCGCGGCGACCATTCCGCGGCCTCTTTTTCTCCCCCAGAAACAACCCCCCTCGGCGACTGGCCCGTGCTGCGAACGGTACGATGTAGGCATCCCTTGACGCCGATCCCATGCCGGTCGCGACTCATGGTACTCGGCCGAGACGGTGAAGCGTGTTTGGGCCGTTGCAGAAGCTCCGGGGGACAACAAGGAAATGTGCTTTATTCATGTCGCCGATCACGCTGGCCTCATTTAATGCACCCCGGAATTCTTCAATACCCCGTGTGGCTGAAAGGTCCGAAGCCCGGTGCTGGAGGTGGGGGGAATAGGGAGACTGGCTTGGCCACTTCTGCCACTCCTGCAACCCTCCCCCATAGCTTCTATTCTTGTCTGCCGTGCCATGGCCACGCGTCCAAAGAATCACGCCCAACGGCACACCCGCCTGTATCCCCCGGTCCGATACGACGCGACGGCATGAGATGTGACGGCTGATCCTGGGTGCACAATCTCCCACCTTCCCGAGACCACCGGCCTGTCACCACTCTTCGTCCATCCTGCGGCCGTGTGGGAAGACGAGCGTCCGAGTAAGCTCGTTCAGGGAGGAATGGCGGCTTCCTCCGCCTCACGTTCGTGCAGGCAATGTGGACCGTGGGGGCCGGCAAGCAAAGAAAGCGCCCACTATCTTGCAGACGCGGCACATCACGTTGTGCCACGGACTCCGCCCGGGGTTTTGGACGTAGCGAGGCCTGGCGCAGGTTTGCCAAGGCTGTCACCCACATGTATAAATATGTCCGGCCCACGTCGCTAGTCATGGACAAGAAATTATCTGGGGGGGGGGCGGGAGAAGAAGCCCTCTTCCTCGCTCCTACACCTTCGAGAAGGCCAGAGAGCAAGTGGAGGGAGTGGGAGGCGATGGCTTTCCCGGGCCCCCAACACCTCCTGTCCCTGATTCTTACCTTGCAAACACCCCAGTCGAAACATTTCTCATCTCTGATATGACCTGATGTGCGGGGATGAGTTGCGCGGCCATGCGCGTGGTGAGGGCCAATCCTCGAAAAACCAGCCTCGAATCTTCCCCCTTCTGTGCAACGGACCGTCGCCGTCGTCGATTCAGTCGATACCACTGCACCGAGACCGAGACAAAAGCAACGATTCGGACGCGGCCAAATGTCCTTCGACACTATTTGCTCTTCGCGACAATGTCCTACATGGTAGCCATTGAAATGACTTCTCTTGGGTACACACATACCCAAAAGCAAGGGCCTCTTCGCCTGTAACTCTCCATTGCCTGATCTACCCACTGTCTTAGATACCTTCAGCCCATCTCTCTTTGCCTCCCAGCCTTCCTGCTTACTTTAGTCAAGATTATAGGGGATTCCGGTACCAATATTTGACAGCAAAGTATGGAAGAGACACCTAGCAGGTAGCCGACATACTTCAGCAGATGTGCGGTGTGTCCGGTGGTCACGTCGAGGCAGAAGCCAGAGTCCGACTCAGTCTCCTGACAAGATACATTGAAGGCGCATCCGTGCCCCACGGCCGCGATCTTCTCGATGCAGCAAAGTAGATGAATTGCAGTAGCGGCTTGAGGTCCGATGGGTAGCCCCCCGCTAGACCAACGGCTTTTTCCGTCGATGGGGCGGATCTGCGGTTGACATAGATAGATATGGCTACCCCTAGAGCGAGTACAGCAAATGGGGGTAAGGCATCGTCGATATAACAGTGGGGACAGGGGGGTATAACTCCTGTGGGGTATAACGGACATGGATGGCTCGCTCGAAAACTGATTCATACCTCAGTGACAGCTGTGGAGCGAAGAAGCGCACGCCGTTCCCACCGGGCCCGAGCACGCATCGTGTACCACGTCGGCGCCGAGTCAGTGGCTCCCCCAAGCTGAGCACGGCCTCATCTCCGTTCTTTCTATTTGGGATGGGAATGAGAGTCTGGGTGTTCGTTGCAGCTACCAGCATCGTTGATGAAGTGGGCGATTCCTGGTCCGTCGGGGGCCACTCGAGGTGTGCCCAAGCTGGGCCCGACTCGTCTCGCCATGGCATTGCGAAGGTGGCCCGGGCCTTTCGTAGGGACCGGCGGAAATCCAGGGACGTCTGGTTCCTTGACCAGGCCGGCTATCGAGTGACAAGGTGAATGTGTGGTATGGGGAAGCGCACATTTCGGCGTCATAAGTTTGGCTAATGAGTGTTTTCCTGTCAGAAGGATATAAGGGGTGGAAAAAGTGGAAAGCGGCATTGGAGAAGGCTTACTGATCAACTGAAAAAGGATCCAAGTTGAGTAGCATTAATCTCTTTCTATTTCTCTATTCCTAAGTCGGAGATGGCCCCTTCATACGTTAATATTGCCTCGCCGGTATTTTTTGGGACTCCAACTTCTACATTTCTCCTTTCTCCCGCTATGTCTGGTTCTCCCCACCCCGTAGACCACTGTCGAAGGTGTTTTGACCTTAGTAGGAAGATTGGCATAGAATAACTAAGGTACCAGAACTCCAGACGGATGCAGGAAGGCAGTTCTGCCTTATATGTGGACATGGAAATCCTTACAGGTCATGTGATCAGAACCTTAGTAGGTGATATATCATATGCTCCTACTTCCAACAACCACTCTCTCTTCTCTTAAGATCCAAGGCCTCATTGGAGTATATTTGGAATCTAGTCGTCTTTCCTCATGGCACGAGGGCCGATGTAAGCATTTTCCCATATCAAGTAGGCGATATACCTTTACGTGCCATTTACTTACTCCATTGTTATTTAGAGATAGGGACATTTGTTTGGAGTTCTTCAGCTGTGGTAAACATTTTATCGACGCAGGTGGTACATCCATCACTTCATGTTAGCGGATTAATGCAACTTCGTGCGGGTAGACGTGCCCTTTTCTTTTTTTAACTTTCAAGCTATACCCAGGGCCACCGCTGTAAATGATCTGCGCCATCTTGTAGCACTCTTGAAGTTTTCGCATCCTAGCCCACATAGTGGTCATGGTCACTAGCAGCCTCCGCGTTCTAGGTGCGGGGCCGTCTGCGCGCATAGTTTGGGTTTCTTGACCATAGTAGCTGTTAGAAAGGGACGATCACGTAATTTAGTCATGTGATGCCTTCAAAGGGTATATATAAGGAAAGCTGGAACAGGCGTCCTTAAGACCAGAACTAATCAACTCATCCATCTCAATACACACACCTCAACCACCCCAGTTCAACAGTAGCCTGCTATAAATGGTCTTAAATGTATTCTCCACATGAAGTAAAGTCGATCATCTCCGAATATGACTACCAATCCTACTTTGCGAGCACACCATAGTCGGCGGCTCGAAGTGATGGTTTCCCAGAGCCGACTAGCGGGCCCAGCGATCGTATATGGCATATATAAAAGAACAAGGAACAGCTAAACGAAAGCACGACCCCTAGGGAAGAGATCCTGCGAGTAAAAATGGCCAAGAGTCTTCTGGATAATGCCCTAAACCCAACCATGGCCACGGCACTTCCCTTTTTTTACTTTTACGTCGCGTCCTCGGCTACAGTACGAGGGGGATGCGGGTTTGAGAGTTTCGGGGGGGCATCTACATACGTGTCTGTAAATAAGAGGCATAGAACTTACTTTAGTGAACCCACCTGCTATATGCAAGGCGATTACTAATTATTGCCGACGTAGCCGCTGTACTCTCGACAACTGACATCCGGCATAGACAGACGCATATGGACCCCGAAAAGGCTACGCACAACCCTACGGGAATTTCTCTCCGGAATTGCCCCGGCCGGCCATGGCCACCGGAGGCCACGGCATCAAGAGTTTGTCCGGGAGTCCAGGACTGTGATAGCTGGCGATATCCCACCCCCTTGCCTTTGACCGGTACGTGTCATTCACCCGCATGACACGAGATCCGGTGGCCCGGGGGGGCTCACTTCACGACCATTGATGTTTTTTTCTTCTTCGCGCGGCTACGCTTCCCATGCCTCGCGACGCTACGGACCAACTTTTCCTTCGCTCCCCGCAGTCTTGGCTGTGCCACGTTTCGATTGCACGCAGGACCAGGTCGCATGTGTGGCCGTCACCTCGCAGGCAGACCCACTGCCGCTCGCTCTATTTGTTGAGGGTTGCAGGTGGTCTCCATCGCGCGTCCTGTTTCCCACGATACCGTCGCGCCTATTGGTGCGCCGCGGAAACGTAATCACTGCGAGCAATTCCTGCGAGCAAGCGTGCATGACTAGTCCCCGAGTGCTGTCCGAGTGTTAGTGCGCATTTCCCTGAGGAGGGCCGCAAGGGTCTATTTTTGCTGCCTCTGCCGCCAGCCAGAGTCCGGACCGATATATTGTCAAGTGTCTTTCCGTTTTGAATACTCTCAGCCCAGTATACATTTTTAAACTTCAAACGTATGAACGTGGGCCGATTCGCAACGGCCACTCACTCAACATGTCGGACGAGGTGGTTTCCGAAATCATCCAGTTGATGACCTTCGTGTCGCAAGATGATATCCGGACGGCTCTGGAGAAAGCCCTCAAGTACAAGATGAAGGAGACACTGCAGGCCGCCTTCAGGTCCCCCAGCCCCAGCCCCAAAGTCTCGTCCAGGCCGGTTGCGAAAGCCGCTGCCCACAGGGATTCGCCCAGTATAAAGCTGCATCGCTTCACCTCGACAATCAAGTCGACAGAGATGCCCGACCATCCGGTGGTACGGCGATTTCTACACCACCAAACTCACGAAGAGGGGGCAACAGCAGGCTTCGAGGTCGACTGCCCGCTCAAGCTCCCCTTCGATATGGTCACAGAACCCAAGTCCACCGTCGCGTCGTTATGGAAGCGCGCCAGATACAACGGCCAGGCAGAAGACGGTGACTTTGACATCCTCAAGACGACGACGACGACGACGACGACGATGACCAGCGGGCTCGGGGCCGCGCAAGCCAGGATGGACGTTTTGATGGAGGCGGCGGAGAAGTGCGGCGTGCCCAAAACGCGGACCGACATGCTCGCCCAGAACGGCAACATCCAGAACGTCATCAAGGCGGCCATGACCCGCCAGGGGGTCCAGGACGCCGTGCTGGGCGGCGCGTGGCAGGGCGCGGCGCTGACGGCCGCCTTCGACGTCACGCGGCTGTTCGACGGCGACTTCAAGTCGTACCTGGCCAACATCGGCCTCAGCGGGCTGCGCGGCGGCGGCGTGGCCGGGCTCTCGTCGTGGATCCACGACCCCTTCTTCGGCAACGGCGCCGTGCTGGGCGTGGTGGTCGGCTCGGCCTTCGGCGCCGCCAGCCTGGCCTCGACGGGCGACTGGGCCCGCTTCGGCAAGGGGCTCGGCTGCAACCTGGTCGGCGCCACGACGGCGTGGGGGGGCGCCACCGCCGGGGCCGCCCTGGGCTCGCTGTTCGGCCCCGTCGGGACCGCCGTCGGCGGCCTGGTCGGCGGCATGTGCGGCGGCGTGGCCGGCCGCCAAGTCTCGGCGAGGGTCCCGAGCCTCGGGGGGAAAACGGGCCCCGAGACGGCCAAGGCGGCCGGGGCCATCCGCCAACAACTCGCGGCCGCCGGCCTCGAGCCCGACCGCGGCTTGAGCGCCGAACAGATCGTCGCCGCGGCCATGGCGAAGGGCGCCGGTCACGGGCAGGCGGCGTTGCAAGTGCGCATGACGGATGCCATGGCGGCCCGGGTCACGGATTTGCGCGAGTTGCTTGTGGACCTGCACCAGGTCTCGCCGGGGGTCTTGTTCGAGTCGCGCGATATTCTACGAGCTGTTCGTAGTAGCATGTAAAAAATCCATGAAACTTCATACTCAGTACAATCATGGAAACACAACCCATGACCGAAAAGTGGAAAACTGCCTGGCATTGAACCGACTCGTGGTACTATTCCGTATAGCCTGAGTTTTCCTGACTTCTCTTCACGGAAAGAACCGGGACTCGCCGTCCGGGCTGTGTGATATCCTCGGTAGTTGGAAAATAGGTCTTTGTATCCATCAGCTCCGATAGGAAGAATTCACTCCAGGGTCTCCATTGGGAGGGACAAGGGCAACACCGTAAGCCATTCGATTTGAGAGAACAATAATGACAGCAACCCCATGTCGGAACATTTTCTCTCCCCTAGCAATATCTTTCAGCGTCCAGGCGTGACGGAAGAGATTTCACCCGGCGGATTGTTTGCCGAGGTTTTCCTGAGGAACCCGGCATTGCTCCCCGGCATCGGACGGTCTCGATTCTTTGTTTAAATCCGCCGGCCCCTTCGTCGACTCGCGCTCTTTATCCCGGGGCCGATGTGAAGCCCTGATTGGCGCCCGCGGCCGTGGTTCGCGGGCCAAGACCGCGTGTTTGCCCCTCCCCCACCGGTTATAGGCTTGGATCTTCCTCCACCCCCGCCGGTCAAAAGTCAGCCGCTCCGGCCCCTCTCCCCATGGGGTGACGGGAATCTGGAGATTCCACGTGCAAAGAGGAGCCTTCCTACGCTCGATGGAGTATTTCATCCGCTTGCCAAGCCCTCGTAACTTGTTTGGTTTTTAACAACCCCTCCCCCCGGGGAGCTTTAGCGTCATCATACCCATGGCGGCGAAGTCATGAGCGCTGCTGGTATTTTTTCCCAGCTGGGCTCGCGGCCATGTAGAGCCTCGAGCTCGCTATAAGAGAGGACGGCTTGTCCCTCCGTCCGTTTACCCTCCCTCGTGCCTGCTTGCGTCATCCAGTCCGACAACCCAAGTACGCAGAATGATGGTACAACCGCCGAGCCTCCGGGCGCTAATCGGCCTCGCCGGCCTTTTGAGTCTGCTGGACCTCGGCCCGCCGGGGGCGAGCGCGTCTTGCACGCCGTCGCCGCCGTCGCCGCCGCCGCCGCCGCTTCTGCCCTACCGCAACGCCTCCCTCGGCGTCGACGAGCGCGTCGACGACCTGCTGCGGCGCATGACGCTCGAGGAGAAGGCCGGGCAGCTGTTCCACCGGCCCCTCAGCATGGGGCCCAACGGGACGCTCGCCGGCGCGTCGCCGCTGGGCAACAGCACCGACTTCCAGCTCACGACGCAGCTGCTGTCGCACTTCAACCTGCAGGGCGAGGTGGCGAGCGCGCGCGAGACGGCCGAGTGGGCCAACCGGCTCCAGCGGCACGTCCTCGACCACACGCGCCTGGGCATCCCGGTGACGCTGTCGACAGACCCGCGCCACGCCTTCACCGACAACGTCGGCACCGGCTTCCGCGCCGGCCGGTTCTCGCAGTGGCCCGAGACGCTGGGCCTCGCGGCGCTGCGCGACGCCGGCCTCGTGCGGCGCTTCGCCGAGGTCGTGCGCGCCGAGTACCGCGCCGTCGGCATCGCCGCCGCCCTGCACCCCCAGGTCGACCTGGCCACGGAGCCGCGGTGGGCGCGCATCAAGGGCACCTTCGGCGAGGACGCCGGCCTCACCTCGGAGCTGCTGGCCGCCTACATCGTGGGCCTCCAGGGCGAGACCTTCGGCCCCGGCTCCGTCACCACCGTCACCAAGCACTTCCCCGGCGGCGGGCCCGTCGAGGGCGGCGAGGACTCGCACTTCGCCTACGGCAAGAACCAGACGTACCCGGGCGGCAACTTCGCCCACCACCTGCGGCCCTTCCGCGCCGCCATCGCCGTCGGCGCCCGCCAGATGATGCCCTACTACTCGCGGCCCATCGGCACGCCGTACGCGCCCGTGGCCTTCGGCTTCAACAAGGGCATCGTCACCGGCCTGCTGCGCGGGGAGCTCGGCTTCGACGGCATCGTGCTGACCGACTGGGGCCTCGTCACCGACGGCGAGATCCTGGGCCAGGAGCTGCCCGCGCGCGCCTGGGGCGTCGAGCACCTCTCGGAGCTCGAGCGCGTCGCCCTCGTGCTCGAGGCCGGCTGCGACCAGTTCGGCGGCGAGGGCCGCCCCGAGCTCGTCGTGCAGCTCGTGCGCGAGGGCGCCGTGCCCGAGGCCCGCCTCGACGTCTCGGTCCGCCGCCTCCTGCGCGAGAAGTTCCTGCTCGGCCTCTTCGACCGGCCCTTCGTCGACGCCGCCGCCGCCGACGCCGCCGTCGGCCGCCCCGAGTGGGTCGCCGAGGGCGCCGCCGCCCAGCGCCGCGCCTACACGCTGCTGACGAACCGCGACGGCGTGCTGCCGCTGGCCGCCCCCGCCGCCGCCCCCCTGAAATTCTACGTCGAGGGCTTCAACGCCACCTACCTGACGCGCCGCGGCCTGGCCGTGGTGCCCACCCCCGCCGAGGCCGACTACGCGCTGCTGCGGCTCGAGGCGCCCTTCGAGCCGCGCCCCGGCGGCTTCGAGGCCCTGATGCACGCGGGCTCGCTCGAGTACAACGCCGAGGAGCGCGCGCGCCAGGCCGCCATCTACGCCGCCGTGCCCACCATCGTCGACATGACCATGGACCGCCCCGCCGCCGTGCCCGAGGTCGCCGAGCAGGCCGCCGCCCTGCTGGCCAACTTTGGCAGCGCCCCCGACGCCTTCCTCGACCTCGTCCTCGGCCTCGCCGCCCCCGAGGGCCGGCTGCCCTTCGACATGCCCCGCTCCATGAAGGACGTCGAGGCCCAGAAGGAGGACGTCCCCTTCGACTTCGCTGACCCCCTTTTCAAGTTTGGGCACGGCCTGAGGTACAACACTAGCGCTTAGCGTTTGGGGGAATTGCAATAAAAAAGAATACAATCAGTACTTTAGTCCATGACGTGTTAACGAAACCAGTGTTTTTGTATGCCATCTTATAGCTTCCGGGATTCGCTGATTCTGTTGTCCATACTGTCAACGCTTCCTTTATGCCCATGAAGGAAATGCATTCCCACCCACGTGTCTCACGACTGCCGCATCTTCCGTGGGGGACGCGTTTTGTTGATCTGAGTAAATTGCTCCACCACTCTTTGGGGAGTGCTTCTCTTTTCATTTATGCTGTTGTGGTCGTAGCAACAGTGAAGCTCATGATCTCGGGCCGTGGAAGATTGGACGTAACTGAGTAATGTAACCGTGACGGTCCCATACCTTCTAATTCGTGGCTATCTGTACCATGATGATTTATCTCCTTGTGGTCAGAATGGTAAGTAATTCCACACTTGGGACGAGAATGCAAACCGTGGGAGGGCAGCAGCTCGATCGAGGTTTGGGTTTTCCTAGTCCATTATCCTGATTGCAAGACAGTGGCAGATGCTACCAAGGGTTGGTACGGAGGCTACGTCTTGATACTTACGACAGACTGAGAAACACTGCAGAACCATATTATAAGGTGCATCTCCGTCGTGTTGAAATTGGAGACTACAATTGCAACACAAATTCAAACACCTGCAATCTCATAGTTGGTGAGCTAATCAGTCCTGTTTTCGAAGAAATAATGAGGACTAGCCGTTACACGCATCTCAAAACCCGTCGGTATACTACCTGAGGCCACTGCGGCAGACAGGGCCGCCAGATCATGTTTTCTTTATTCTTTTTCAAAAAAAGAAATGAGAAATCAAGCAGATGCGAGTACCCTGTATTAGTGGTTTGTTGGAATTCGCTGATTGATTTGAATGAGGAAAATTAATAGTGCGCGATTGCAATGGGGACAGCCCCTGCGAATCGTAAACGCATGATTACAAGCCCTCCATGACCAGCATCTTGTTCAGGGCACAATTCTGTGTATGAAACCAATCCCGACCCGCTAAGCCACGTTGCGGCGGACCGGGCGCCGGTGCAGCCTTCTTTGAGCCTCCCTCCAATTTCGATTCCGGCCTCGGGGCTTTCTTTCCTGTACAGCAGGTACCCCGCCCTGCCTGATCTATATATGACTACGGCTTTGTCAGTTGATCGCCGTTCCAACTGGACCGGAGCAAGTACTTACGCGTAAGCCCTGGAGAAAAAGTACCCTTTCCTCCTCTGTCCCCCAGCTATAAGGGGCCATTCTGGCCTTCCAGAGCTTGGCCGCATGGAACATACACGGTAAGTAACAAGTTTCGTGGTCGTCATTGGTGACCTCGGGGTGATCCAGCTCGACAATGGCCTGTCTGATACTGGCCAGGAGGCCTCGGGTATCAATATGCATGGTTCCGGTGCAGAAGACATTGGTGATGGAATAAGGAGCATGGAGGGTGCCGGGCGGTTGGATGAGTAAAGAGCCTGGCTCGAGAAAGATGGGGATCCATATGCCGAGATCGTCAGGTTTGGAATCGGCGGTTTGCTGGAACCACTTGAGTGGGGCTTGCTCGGTCATAGACGAGAAAACGGGCCATAGTTTGAGGCCCTCCTGGTTGAGCACGGTGGTGGTTTTGCCGAGATGGTCGGTGTGGGCCTCGGAAAAGACGCCTTGCTGTCCGCATATCTTGAAGCCCGACGGGACCCTCAAAACCTGTTCTCGGTTCAGCCGTCCCATACCGCCGCCGCCACCGAAAGGGCCCTTCCTGGCCAACTCTGCGTACAGGGCCAGGTCGGTCAGGCCGGCGACGCACGAGGGAACGGGATTGTCGTCGTTGGTGTCCAGGTCCAGCAGGTTGATGGGGCCCAGCTTTTGATCCTCGGTTTGGAAGCACCTCTCGGCCTCTGCGGGGTCCAGCTTGCGGGTGAGTTCGTTGGGGGAGCAGTGAAGCGGGCGGTACGAGTATTGCACCTCGATCTTCTGGCCGAAGAAGCTCAGCATCTGGAAAAGCCGGTGGATATCCTGGCCTTGCTGGAAATCGCGGTTCCATTCCGCGGGGACGAGCAGCGGGATCCTCGGGCTGCCGTAGGCGTGAAGGAGACGGCGGACCTCGTGCGGGCGGCATACGGCAAAGTGGCCCTCGACGAAGCCAGGGCCGCCGGCATGGATGATCTCCTCGTAGTGGTCGGCGGAAATGGCCAGGCCGGGGTTGCGCCCGCAGGAGTCGAGGATTTGAGCAACATAGCGAGGACCAGCCGCGGCCATCCACGAGTTAGGGGGTGCGCGGCCAGCTAGCTTGAGTACTGCCTCTCTTGCCTCCAGCACATGGATGCGAGCTCTCAGCTGGTGGTGGGTGACGGCTTTGATAAAGTCCACGTCGTTGGACACTAGGCGGGGCCGGCGCGGGGGCTGGGGCTGGGGCTGGGGCTGAGGGCGGAGCTGCGGCAGAAGCTCAACCTGGACCGGGATTTGGGACTGGGGTTGCGACTCCAAGTCAGGCTTCGGGCGTGTCCCAAGCAAGGCAGAGGGCGTCAAGGGGGCGAGGGGACGAGGGGGTTGCTCTTTGCGCCGGCGCTTCACGCCTCCCTGGGGCGGCGCGGGTGCCTTGAGAGCCGCTGGTTCCTTGGAAGCGGGTTTGAGCGCCCGGGGTGGCCTGGATTGCCTGCGGGCCCTGGGTTGCTTGCCGCCGCGGGCAGGCGCGGGGAACGGAGGTGATGCTGGTGGCAGCGGTGCGGGTGCGGATGCTGGCAGGCTGCCGGGGACAGGAGGGGTGGCGGTAGCGGCGTCATTGGCGTTGATGGCGGGATTGCTGATGGTAGCAGTAGTGGTGCTGCTTGCGGCGACGATAGTGAATGCTTCTGTGGGGGGCCCTTGCGGCAGGGGCAGCTGCTCGGGTCTGGCCATCGACGACTCCGACTCCGGGCTCCAATGCGACATGGACGGCAAGTGGGCATCTTCGTCAGGCAGAATCCCGGGATGAGCGGTCGGCAGCAGTGTCAATGCTCGAGGCGCAGACCATGGGGGCATGGGACGATGAGCCGGCAGCGGGAGGAGGAGGGCAGAGGCACCGCGCAGGTCAGCGACGAGAACGAGAGGGAGAGAGAGAGACAGTTCTGCAGTCTGGGATCATGTGCTTTTGCACGCGTCGCCCCAGGTGACCTATTTTTTGCCCCGGGCCCACACTGGAAACTCTGGCCTTCCAATCGCCCTCGGTCCGTGCACACCATACACACATGCACGCCAGTCAGTTCCTGTGTTTCGCTTCGCGTTGGCGCCTGCCCAGGGCTCCTCCCAACAAGACAGGTACGTGACGGATGGATGGGCTGCACCTTCATATTTCACCCCTTCAAGCTGCAACCTCGTTTCTTTCATGAATCTAGGTATTGCTGGTGTCGAGTGTAGAGTGGAAACTTTGGACCATGGGATGGGTTGGGATGGCATGCATCTTCCAGTTCGTTCCCCGGGTACTACTACTTCCTGCCAATCATCCCAAATTTTGACGAGAGCTTGCGCTCCTTCTAGCGGCCACGGAGGCCTGGCTGGCTAGGTGCGTCAGCAACTGCTCTTTCCTAAGTGCCCATAAGGCAAATTTCGAATGCGAAAAGGGCACTGAAGCAACCTAATCATCAACGAACGGTTCATGGGCCATTTCATCTGTACTCCAATGACAAGGGCACGCAATGTTGAATCTAACTACTTATGCAACGGGGATCCTCGAGCCACATGGCTGGACTACTTGGCATCCATGTATATTTGCCCTTATTGCAGGACTCCATGCCATGATGGGAGGCTACTTACTGGTCTGGTGGCTGCTGCACCTGCATTTGTCAGCCATGGATGATGTACTTCCATGCAGTGTCACTCCCTTCGACCGGGGCTGCTACTTCCCAAAACATTCCAGACACACAGCTCCCATCCCATCGCACTTCCGCGCCGTATAACAACCTGACTGGGTCACTACAGTGGTCTAATCCGAATTCATATCACCCAACTGTCTACCTACACTTGATATTTATTTCCCGCCGTCCAAACCCTACTTCGTCTCGCTGTCATGGAACCGGCCGAGGATGCAATTCTTTTGCCCATCACTCACTAGCCCTACGTTCGTTTGCTAGGGGCATCCATGGATTCTGGGGTTCGGTGCCTGGCTGGGCTGAAAACCCACCTGCCTACAGCTTCCCCGAGACCCCGCCCCATATGTACTCAGTATGCTGGAACCCGCAATGGGGCAGCAAACCACCGGAAGCTCACCCGTCGCTTATCTCCAAACAGCGACGATCAGCACTCTAATACCCCGGAGCCTTCCAGGTTTGGGGGTGGCGCGCCATGCCCATGGATAGCAGCATGCATCATCCACGGTTCTGGACCCTTTGGCGGCGGCTGCTACGTATCATCGAACCGCCCTCGAAGGCTCCCGCATCTCGGCGTCTATGCTAAGAATAAAGCACGAGTGGGAAGGCCTCGTCAGCTGCCTGCCACGACCAAGAAGACATCATCGATGCTTGGCTAGCACCACCCCCGTTTCCCTGCCATCGCCTCCACCGAGCCAGGCCCAGACCTACAATAGGAATAGGCCCTTTGCAGCTGTGCCGCACGCACTAGGACGAAATGCTGGAAATAGAAGGATGCGGGCCGTTGGGTGACCCATCACCATCCCCGGCTTTCTTGTGGGTAGGGCGTCTCCGAACGGTGACAAGCAAAGTTAATGTATCTCGAGGATGGATCGCCATCGTACGCACGGCTGGTCTGTTTCGCACTGCATTGCCAGCTCGTGGTCCAGCTTGACGCGGGATCTGAAGCTTTGGTCAGTATCATCCAGGCAGGGTCGAACGTTCACTGGCACTGTTTCCTCCACGGGCACTCTCTACCTGCATCATGGAAGATCAATAGCCTGGCCGCTATGATACTCCTCTCATGAGACTTGAGCACCACGGCGGGCCCCGAATACGCCCAAATTGGGCCCAGTCGTCCTACATCGGAGGTTAAGAAGTAGAAGCAGAAGGCATCGAAGTCACCTAACCACAGCTGGGCGCTGGAGATCGGCGACCAGGTCCTCTGTTTGTGCGCCGTAGTCGCCATCATCGTCTTCCTCGACTACGCCCACGGCCAGCCCCTTGCCGAACATGCTGGCTTCATTACCTTCAGCGCCATTATATCCATTCTAGGCACCCCCGGCGCGCGCGTTACTGGCGTTCGCCATCGGCTCCTATCTGAGCCAGTGGAAGTAAAACTGGCTCAAGGAACGGACCGACAACTTTACCGTCTGCGAGAGCTTTGAGGGTGCTAGTCGGGGGCTTTGGAATAGTTTTGTTCTCATGGCTGAATTCAAAGCCCAGTACATGGCAAGGATCGCTTTTTACTAACAGCTACTTGTCTCCCAATCTTCACCATGCGGACGAGGCGATGGCCACGGGGCCGCGTTAGTCACCTTGATCGCAGTCATTTTGATGGGCTTTGAGCCTTTCCCTCAGCGCAGGACCCAGTATTAGGTCGCTTTGGGACCGAGTCGCGAAGCCGTGGCGGTCGCATTGCCGGCTCTTAACTGAAGCCACATCATTGACGCCAGCGTGTACCAAATGGAAAACATGATCCTCCCCACAGCGGCTAGGCTTCCAAATGGTACCACCTGGACGAACATGCATTTCAGCATAGCCAGACCTCGGCATGTCGGCTGCCTTGTACCATGGCTTCATGCAGCGCTTTTCCAGAGCGGAGCAGCGGGCCTCGTTTTTCTGTCAGACCGCGAATTGCACGTGGCCTGTCTTCACATCCTTAGCCACTTGCAGCCAGTGCAACGACGTCACGAGCCAATCGAGAAAGAAGGAACACAAGGGCAAAAGCCCGGGCATTACTAAAATTGAGTATCTGCGGGACTCTCTGCCCTGCTTCAACATCTCCACAATGCGGACGTCGACCGAGTTGACAAAACATCATCTTTACCATACCCGCGCGGGGCTGCGTTGTCCGCCTTGGTGTCGGCGCAAGCTGTCAACAACGTGAGAAGGACCGTCAGCTTCACAAGGCTTAGAACTTGCTGGCGACCATAGGCGCCATCAGAAGCGATGCCGGATCGTGTGGGCCGTCGCCGGCATGAATGTCTCTGACCAGCGGCCCGTCGCACAGAGCCTGTGGGACAATCAGATTTTGACCGCCACCTTAGAACTGGATGCAACTACACTAATGCTAAGCACGCCGGCGCGGCGAAGGAGCACATCATCTGCACCTAGTTCCCACTGCTGGTCATCATGGTTGGCTGCGTCTTCATCCTCTGGTCGTTATGGGAGGCCAGGCGCTTCCGCCCTCCCGCCTGGCGGGGCACTGTCATCTTGATGCTCACACCCGCCCGGCGCCGCGCCAGCTGCGGCACACCGAGCGGAGCGGCCACCCGAAGACAACTGTGTTGTCCCTGGAAAATACAGGCCATGGCCTGGAACTGAAACAGCATATCGATTAACCACAACTATTATACATTAAGGCGCAAGACGGTCCCCGACACGCTGAAGAACTTCACCCGCCCACGAAAAAGGCCCAGCCCGCTATCAGTGGATGCCAGGCGCGCTCACAAAACGAAAAGACACGCGATTCGATGTTGACTTCAACAGAGCGAGCACCCTCGTCTACAGCTTGGCCCACAGCCGCGCCCAGGCCGAACCAAGCGGCGGGTACTTCTCCTTCCTGGGCGGAAGCAAGGCCTCGAGTTCCGATACGTTCAGAAACGTCATGTCACCGCGCACCTTGTTGAGGTCCGTAACACCACACAGTCGCATGGCCGTCTCCACCTCGTCCTGGAGAACTGTTGTCCCCGTCAGTTTCGACGGCCCGCACGGGATTTTGAATAGGAAAGGGATGCCACTCACTGTTTGCACACTGCTGGACGCCCTCGGTCCCGTAGCTAATGGCGTACTGGAAAGGGCGGCCGACGCCGACGCCGCGGGCGCCGAGGCACACGGCCTTGAGCACGTCGGAGCCGCGGCGCACGCCGCCGTCGACGTAGACCTCCATGCGGGTGAAGACCTCGGGGCAGTCGCGGCGTAACTCGAGCAGGACGAGCACAGACGAGGGCGCACCGTCGAGGGCACGGCCGCCGTGGTTGGAGACGACGATGCCATCACAGCCGGCGCGCAGGGCGAGGCGTGCGTCGGCGGCCGATTGGATACCCTTGGCGAGCACGGGCAGACCGCCGGCGTGGCGCCGTATCCATGGCACATCGGCCCATGTCAGCGTCGAGTCAATGAAGGAGCCTGTGCTGCGAGCCAGACCGCCCCCCTTGGCGTCGTCGGAGCCGCGGCGGCCCGTGATGCCACTCGCGAAGGAGCCAGCGGTATTGGCGGCCGCGTTGCGCACGCGCTCGTCGGCTTCGCGCTTCGACACCACCGGCAAGTCGACGGTGAAGAGAATGGCCCGGACCTGCGGCATGTCGCGCACCTGCCGCAGCAGGGCTTCCGTCTTCCTTCGGTCCCGGTCCACGTATAGCTGGAACCAAAACGGATGGCCCGGTGCCGCGCTCAGTGTCTCGCTTAGGCTCAGCGACGCCATGGTGCTGACGCAATGCACCAGCCCGGCCGCCTGCGCCCCGCGGGCCAGCGCCGCTTCGGCCTCGGGCCCGCCCGTCCGCCCCAGCCCCATGGGCGCAATGAATACGGGGCTGCGGACGTCGCAACCCAGCATGATGGAGCGTGTGGCCACGCGCGACACGTCGCGGAGCACGCGGGGCCGGAAACTAAGCCGCGCCCAGTGGTCCAGATTGGCCCGTAGCGTCAGCTCGTCGTTGGCGGCACCCCCGATGTAGGCCTGCGTCTTGGCCGAGCCCTCGATGGCGAAAGCCGCCTCAAAATCATGGAGGTTGATGAGGTCACTCAGTGGTGGCTTGGCACGTTCCGGCGGCCCTTGCTGCTGCTGCGGTGGTGATGCCGGCGTGGACGGCGGGTTCAGGGGGCCCATTCTGCAGGCGACGGGGAGCGTGGCAGCCAGGAGTCCGGGGTCATGAAAGTCATTGTATGTCGATGTGGCGTCGCGGCCAGCGTAGGTATAGATAACTTGAGAGCGGTCCGTCAATGGGGTGCTTCCAAGCGGCGGCAGCGGTAGTGATAATGCGTGGACGGAGGAACGGAGGAAGCGAAAAGTCGAGAGACCGAGTTTCCGGTGGTCCACCGCTCATACCGACACAGCCACGGCGGTGAAGTTGTGGTGCAAGCCATGCATTCCCAGGGGATATGGGGAAATAAAAACAAATACATACCGTCAGCGCCGCCCGGATGCGTGGGCGCGAACTCGGTCAAGTCCCAGACGGTGCCGTCAACCACTACCCAGCAATCGTCGGGCGCGGTGTGCCGGGCCACCTCGTCGGCCGAAATGGGGTCCGCCATGTGCTGATAGCCGGGGGGGAATTGAGACCTAGGGTAGATGGAGGGAGCCACTTCTCGCCGGGCCACCCAATTCAAGGATAATGGATCTGCTGAACACAGGGAACGCCGCAGTGCACGAAAAGCGAATAAGGGGGTGTGTAAAATAAAAAAAAGGAACGATCAGAGTAATGGAAGTGATGGTGGTGGAATGAGGAGGAGGAGAGGCGGGCGACAGTCTGTCTCACTTGCCCGTGTACTTGTACGGGCTACCAGCTAACAACCCCCCTCCCTCGAGGCGATCAAAATGGGTGATGGATGCATGGGTCGATGGTGGAGGCGACCACGTCCGCTCCCCCCTCAAAAGGTTCCGTCAATCCTGCATCTTCCCCATCCCGACGCTGGTGGGTCCGCGGGCGAAAGAGTGCAAACCAATTCACCACCCCCTTTTGTGCGAGGACGGCCAGGGGAAAGTCGACGTTCCAGGATGATGTTCTCGTTGAGTTCCCTTGCATCAACCGCGGCAATGTAGATACGGCGTAAGGGATGGCGAGAAGGGAGAGAGAGAGAGAGAGAGAACAAAAAGTCCCGGTCGCCGCATCGCTGGTGTACCCGTGCGCCGCGGGTGAAAGTGCGGGGTCGAGAAGGCGGGAGGGCGGGGGCACGGGATGGAAAGACGGATCTCGTAAAGCGCGAGTTGCTTGGCCACATCCAATACCATCGGCGGCGCGGGTGGTATGGGAAGCAAAACTGTATCGAGCTCTCTGCGTGGGGTCCCTCCCCTCTCCCCATGCAACTAGGGCTAGGTCCCGTCCCGTACGCAGAGGTCAGGTCATGAGGAACTAGCTCAAGTGCAAGTCGGCCCCTGTTCCGCCTCCCCGGCGGACGCGCTCGCATGTAACCCCTCCTGGGTCGTGTGCGTTTATGGCCTGTTCTCTGGGTCCATCACCACAGTCTGATGGGGACTCGAACTTCCCGGCGTCCCCCGGCGGCTCTTTATCATGGTTCTTTAATGCCAAAGCAGAGCCGGCGAGATTGCTGCCCTGCGCCGCGTCGTGGTCCGTCACTGCGAGGTGCAGATCGAGAATCCAACGCGCCACAGTGGGGCTGGCGATACCTTGGCTGAGCGCTGCCTTCCCGCTCAGAACTTCGGAACATCTATCACTAGCCAGTCCCAAGTCGTCGTCCAAAGCCTTGTGCAGTCCATCCAGCTTAAGCAGAGCGTCCAGCTCACGGGCGGTCTCCGCCGCACACAAGATACGATGCTGCAGCGCCATGCCCAACAGCCCGCGCGACACTGATCCAAAGACGCGATACGTGCAGTAGAGGTCGCGCAGGCTGGCCATGCAAAGGCGTAGGAAGAAGCGCCTTTCTTCCGTCGATGCACCTACAGGCCGAATGCTGTGGTTGGCTACGTAGATAACAGCCGTCTGCCAGAGGACCGACAGACTGGTGGGGCGGCCCTTGAACTGCAGTCGGTAGAGAACGAGGAGATGTTGCAGCCGGCCCGCCGAAGCATTGTAGCTCGTTTGGGCAGCCATGCTGGACGAGGTGGACTGCAAGCTTTGTGGCGTGGAACATTGAGACGATTCGGTCTTCATCAGTGGCGGCTGCGAAGAATCGGGAGAGGGTGCCGACACTGATGAAGTGGTAGATACGTCCGCGGGCGCATGAAGGCAAGGTCGGAAGAGGTCACATATGATGGTGTGTAAGTAGATGCTTGAAGGTGCCTTTAGCGTGCGTCATCGGGGTGGACTGGGCGGCAACTTACTGCAGCAGTAAGACGGCATGGTTGCTATCGTCCCGTTGGATCAGGTTCAGCGTCAAAGAGCTTGCCCAGGTGAGCAAGCGGGAGTATATAGCCTCAGCGAACTCCGTCGAGGCGCGTTGGGCCAGTGTACCCTTGGTGTCACCGTAGTAGGCCACGATCATGCCGTGGGCAATCTCCCACAGACGACAGGAGGCCGCAAACGTCTCCGACACAGGGAAACCATTTTGTGCGTTATTGGCGTCCGCTGGATCCAGCGCTTCGTCGTCATCAACAGTCCGGGATGTGGCTTCTGGCATCGGAAGAAGAGGCGGCACCAGGATCTCGGCGCTATGGAAATGAATGCAGTGGACGCTGTCACTGAAGTCAGCCGCTGGGCTCCTGGAGATGGCCCGATTGCCCGGTTCACCTACCTCATCCTATTGAAGATTCCCCAAGCAGTGTGCGAGGCGGCCCTTGTCCATTCGTCGTGACCACCAAGCCATGAAGTGGCAGATTCTTTCTCTGAGTGCACCCCAAAAAGACCCATCCGGGTCCCCAATTGGACACACTCCCGAAGCCACCGCAGTGCCTGGTCATCGTACCCGTAAGTTGAAGCTGTCATGGCGAGTAGCTGTATTCCGGCCACATGGGTCAGGGTATTTTGATACTCGGCCTCGGCCCACAAACGCTGGGCATCGCGGAAGAAGATGAGACTGAGCTTGGCCGTAGTACGGTCGATGGCAGAGTAGCCTTGCTGTGTCGTCCGTCAGTTGGGCAAGAGAGCGGGGCGCGGCATGGCTTACACATGACCAGGCCAACAGAGCACTGACGAGAAATTCGGAGCAGTGGTGGTGCTTCTTCTCCACAAGACAGTCAAGGAACAGGTTGATGTCAAAAAGAGGCTGGACAGGATAATCGTTTTCGAGATAGAGGGAAATGACTCGAGCGGCCAAGTCACTGCTTATGTCTTGTTGTGTCCAGTGGTGGATGTCGAGCCGCTGAAGCCGCTCGTCGACGAGACCGGCTTCTGCCAGGGCTGTCCCCGGGAGAGTGAGAACCTTGCCCGCCGTCTTTGGAGAAGCGTGTTGCGCAGGCGGGTCTGGTAACGGCCTGCCACGAATGCCTTAGTTACTGAAGGCGGCGGGGTTGATTCAGGCTTCTAAGCACCTTCATCACAGCCCACGAGGAGGGGTTCGGGCGCGGGAGAACTCACGGTGCTAGGGCCAGTGTTGGGGGGCTCAGTGAAGTAGTCTCCAAAAGTTTCAGCAGCGGGCCCGTGGTGCTCGCCAGCGAGACCGGGGCCGGATAGACAATCGGATGGTTGAAGGTTAGTGACAGTCCGGCATCAATCAGCGGTGGCCGGATGAGAGTTGCAAGAAAGGGGGGCGGCAGAGATGGCTGCTGATGGATGATGCCGAGACCCATGGATGCTGGATCGGTACGAAGCTTGCGAAGCAGCTCATAGGCCTGGTCTTCGGGTAAGGTGCGTAGGAGGTCTACGACGCCAAAGGCCTTGTCGCACGCGCCGTCCCGGCGGATCGCGTCCTCTTCTGGTACTGGATACTCGCAGGACGTAGCCCTGCGGGCACAGGTAGAACATCGAGGCTGGGCGCCATCACACTGCAGGGAGGAAAAGCTTGGGCATCAGCGGCGGTCCAGAGGCGTCCACGCGGACGGAGAACAGCGCCAATCTCGATGCCGGACATGCGGGCAGACTCACGGCTGTCTTGCGCACGCGGCAAAGATGGCAGGCTGACCGGCCTGCGCCCTTCCAGATGCGTCGCTTCTTGGAGGAACGGCTGCTGCCCTCGCCTGCGCTGCCGGGCTCCGACGAGTCGGGCGTCTTGTCCTCCTCCACCGGCGCGGGCAAGATGGCCCGGTAGCCCTTTGCACATGTACTCATTGGCCTGGGTCGGGGTGGATGGAGCGATGTGATGTCGTGGGGTGGGGGGCGGCGGACAGTGCGGCAGCTATGCCTTCATCTGCACTGTCACGACACTAGGAAGCACCCCGTTACACCGCTGGACGACGTGGTCAGCGGGTGTGCAACCTGGCAAGATGCGAACCGAGCCACAGACGTCGGACGAGGGCGCGGGGGAAGAAGCAGGCGAAAAGGGACCCGAGGTGCTGGTGCCCATGCGGAGAGGCAGGGCAGCGAGCAGAAGAAGCGCACCGGAGTGACAAGGGTGCGGAGATATGCCATACCGAAAATGATCATCAGTGAAGCCGAAGTGAACACGGCCCAGACGGGAGTGGAAATCAGCTCCGATGCATGGATCCATGGTCTTAATCCGTATCGGAAGCATCCATGCATCCAGTGAACAATCCCATCACCAACTGCCATCGGGTGCCGGCCACACGAGAGAGAGCTGATAACCGGTACGTAGACTGGCAGGCAGGCTCGGCCGCTGTTGCCGTTGCCAACCGGGATGGCACGAGTAAGAGGGAAAGAGCGGGGCATGTGGCTCTCGACCCCGAGCCCCCCCATTGCATCACTCGCACGACACGCATTTCATCCGCCAAAGTCCAAACTACCTCGACCGCCAGCCTCCAGCTTCGGCCCGCTCGCCAGACTGCTGCTTGAGACTCCATAGCAGATGGCAGGCACAATCTGGGGATGGACAGGAGCAGAGGAGGTGCTCGAGGGA
Organism: Nigrospora osmanthi; assembly: GCA_029489945.1. Lineage (NCBI taxonomy): Eukaryota > Fungi > Ascomycota > Sordariomycetes > Amphisphaeriales > Apiosporaceae > Nigrospora > Nigrospora osmanthi. The sequence continues at coordinate 478,076 of CP120503.1, read as the reverse complement.
CGAGGGATTTCCCGTGGCACGAGACTAGAGCGGTTGCCACCAGCCGGGTGGAAGCCGTGTCCCTCCTACCATCCTCCTTCCGTCCGTTCACCGAGCCCACCCATCCACCTGCACCATTGGCCACCGTGGAGAGAGAAATGCAACGTCGGGCCTGGGCCTGGCTGCCGAGGACCAGCCCTCCAGCTGGAAGGTCATTCGTCTCGCAGCCCCAGGAGGGGAGACGCCAAATCGCTAGGCCCGCGGACGGTAGATGGGCACTGGAGGCACACACACCCGTTCCTTGGGGCACCTGCGTGCAGGCCTCCCTCGGCCAGGCCGACAAGCTGACACGGCCTTGTATTAGCCGCCCGTGAGATACGGGCGAGCAGGGTACGAAGGTGCGCCGTGGCGTTTGGCGGAACATTGATGAGCGATCGGCTAGGCCAGCGTACACGAGATGGAAAGGAAACTGGAGGTGATGAGAGAGCGGTGGGGTGGGCTGCCCAGCCCGGCAAAGGGTCGCGGCTCGGATCACCGACAATTACTTGCTGACCTCCAACGTACATTCGTCCATGGGCGACGGGCGATGGATGACCTGACACGCTTCCTCTCCATCGATGGAATGCTACATCTGGCCTCCCAAGGCCTAGCCCGGTCTTCTTCAGGGCAGCGATTCAGCCCGAGGGCCCTGGCCTGATATGCACGTAGTCATGGGCCCTCGGCGAAGGGGGAGACGAGCGAGACGAGCTGGGCTTGGCCTTCACCAACCCGACCGCGTTCTGTGTGACCTGTCGCATTTCCATTTCTCTAAGTGGGCAGCGAAAAGCAATGTCCCGCGCCACATACGACGGAAAGCTCTGCCGCCGGCGCCCCTCGGAATGACGTAGGCCCGAACCTCACCATGACGACCGTCGTCTTGAGCTGTGGCGATACGTCGGCCCGTGAAGTCTCGGATCTCGCGACGTGCTGCGCCGACGGCACTTCTTCCGACTGCGCCAAACGAACGTCGCCGCAGAAGATTGTGCCCTCTCGGAGTTGAAAAGGGAGCGCCAGGGATCCCATCATTCGAACGCCCAGCATTCCACCCAACAAGGCGTCACACGTGGTGGAGCTCCCGCCGTCCAGCCAACCGCACCGCCCACCTGCACTTGTGCTGCTGGAGCCATGTACCGAGACATCCAACCGGCCCCTCTGCCCGCCGGCCAAAGATGTGGGCCTCACGGGCACGACGGAGGGGTCGACCAGCAGAAGAAGCCCATCGTGGAGGCCTGCCACGACTGCCGTCGACTTAAGATCAAGGTACGCATCTCCCCCCCCGCCCCGGCGCCCCTGCGCAAGCGTCGGGCAGGGCCCATGGGAATGCTGACGACGTGTCTAGTGCGACGCTGCCCGCCCCAAATGCGGCCACTGCCACATGAAGCGCCGCCGATGCGGCTACAAGGCCGACGAACGGATTTCCGGCATGGCTGTGGTCACCACGCGGTTGCGGATCCTGGAGAACCTCGTCACCAGCCTCCGGACGCTGCCTCCAGACCAAGCCGAGGATTTGTTGCTCCAGTTGCGATCCAACCCCAGCCTTGACCCCAACTCGCCGCTACCCCTTAGCCCCGAGGGTGCGTCCCACACGGCGCTGACCCCCGCCTCCTCCCGCCAGAGCTCGTCCATCTCGCCCACGGGCGTGCATGGACAGCACGCGACGCCACAGATGGGGAGCCTGGAGGCTTCGTTGGCAGCCACCACACCCAGCCCGCCCGCGGTGCCGCCAGCCTACAGCGAGACACCTATCCGACGGCTCGGGCTTGTGTGGCTGCCGCCCCCCGAGTTGACGTCGCGGTTCGTGGACCGTTTCTTCAGCTGTAGCGGCAAGCTATTCCATCTGTTCTCGAGGGAACAGGTTCACCACTGCTATGAGTCGACCTTCCGAGACCCGGACAGTACCAGCTTGGATCACAAGGCGGACGTCTGCTGCTTGATGATCGTGGCGGCCATAGGGGCCCAGTACGAACACCAGCTGGTCGACCAGGAGGTGCAGCAGATGTTTTATGACACGGCGAAACACTACCTCGAGGCCGTCATCGAAAAGCGGCCATTTGATGCCGTCAAGATCTGCACCTTGTTTTGTCTGTACAACATCATGGACAAGACCACCGTGGCCGTTGCCTACGCCGGTGCGTGTTGCCTCTCGGGGTTGGGCCAAGCCTGGATCGAAAGTGGGCACTGACAGACCCTTCTAGAGATTGGCCTCGGGACCTGTAAGCGGTACGGACTGGAGCGCAAACAACCGTCCAATTCCGACCTGCCCGAGTCGTTGTGGCTGGAATGCCGCAAAGCATGGCGGACGTTGATCTTCTTCTCCAGGTCCGTAAGCACGGCGTCTTTCTCCCTGGTCCTTTGGTTAACACGTCGTCAGCTGGCTATCAGTCTCGCTGGGCTATGTGCCTGGGAACTGCGAGCCGTCATTTGAAGTGCAGGTAAGAAATAAACGAAAAGTAAAACCCAGGCGGATGGCACTTGCTCATACGCGCGTACACACAGCTCGCAGACCTGGAACTCACGGATTCGACCGAAATGACGGAGAGTATGGTAACCCCTTGAAGTGAAACCTGCACAACGCTGATGTGTTAGTCGTCCAAAACGAAATGGCCAAAATCGCGCTCCTGAAGGCCAAGGTTATGCGGATGCATCTGGCCTTCAAGGATCTGACACCGCTATCCATACGCTCCATCATGGACGACCTCCAGTCATGGTACAAACGCCTGCCACCCCAGATGCAGTTGGAAAATATCATGCAGGAGGCGCCCACCGCTAGCATTCGACGCACCAGCTTCCACGTCCATCTCCTTTATCTTGGCGGCATGATGCTCTGTTACCGCCGTATCGCCTCCCAGATGCTACAATCGTCCGGAACGAACCGGGCCCACGTACCGTTCCCTGACGATTCAATGGCCCTGGTCCTGGAACAGTGCGAACAAGCCGTCGTGGCGGCGGCTTCATCAGCGCGGATCTTGCGACTCATGCTCCAAGACCATGGCATATTCAAGCGATGCTGGTTGATCATGTGCGTCCGTAACATAGGCGGCAGTCACGCCTCCCCTTGGAAGCTTCTATGCCGGGGCAGAGACTAACCGAGGCCCCCAGATTTCAATCCTATACTTCCTGCGTGATTTTACTCCACTGCGTGGCACAGAAGCAGGTCCACAACATGGATGCCAGTCATTTCGACCGAGATTTACGCAACGCCGAGCACTGCCTCGAGGTGCTTGCCTTCTGTGGCACTCTTGACCCTGTCGCGGCTCAATTTCATGAACAGCTTTCGGCCCTGCATCGGCACCTGAATGCGAAGCCAAGCCCGCACAGCAACTCTACCCACAATACCACGATGAAGAATGCAACGGAAACCCTGCCGATCTTTTTGAACAGCCGGCCGCCGCCTCCGCCTCTCCTGTATCCCGAAGCGGCCCTGCCGCACACCCCTGCCGCGGGTGGGCGGTATCTGCTTACCATTCCTTCCCACGCTGCGCCGGGGCGTGTTCAGGTTAGCAGGACGCTCTTGACGATGCTGTGCAACCCTTTCGGCAACCACTCGATGCGAAAAGCGGCCGAAGACGACGTCAAGAACCAATGGCGCGGTGTCGACCCAACGCGACTCGAGACCACGCAGATGGTCGAGCGGCTCGACTGGAGCTTTGAGAGCGCCCAGCCGTTCCGATTGAACGTCGGCGACATCGCCCAACAGGGTCGAGCGGCAGCATGGATACAGGAAGCCTTGGGGCAAAATACGGTAATAAACCGGGGCCCGGATGCAAAGTTGGGCATGGCGGGTTTGCCGGGGGCTGTCGCTTCGGTAGCAGCGGCCGACGAGGAGGCCGCGGTGACGTTTGGGCGGATGCGGAACCGGGAGCCGTGTGGATGGGTATCGATGGGAGGAGTGTCGGGGGTGTAATACGGGCAGGGGTCCCGGCCAGGGTCAACCGTCAGCCACCGGGAAGGCTTGGAAGTGGGTGTCGGTCAGGGCTCGGGAGGGACGGACAATGACAGACGATCCGGGGCCCCCCAGCGTCGGACGCTTAATCGGCGGCCCTTGCCATTGGCCCATGGCGGCCTCGAGTCATCACCGTACGCGCACAATGCCAGCCAGGCCTTGGCCCTGAGATGTGGGTAGGAGGCCGACGTAGGGTTTCGGCGAAGCTGGCCCTCCCGGCGCAACCGACGCTTGGCACTGCGTTGGGGGCGGGATCGGCACTTGATTGATCGGTGTAGAGACAGGACAGGCGCGGGGCGTTGGGGCCTTGGCCTGACGTCTCGCACGCACGTGGGGTTTCCTCAGCCACGGGGGCGGCCGGAGCCGACGACGACGACCTTGACGACGCTGCCCGAATGGGGCAGTCAAAGCCGAACGAGAGGGCGGGCGAACGGCGAACAGGGCGGGACGGCGATAAGATTGCCTGGTTCGCCTGGTTCACCCACGACGGGCAGCTAATTTTGGTGCCCGGCGATCCAGCGAGGGACCAGGGGCCTCGTCCAGTGACGGGCGCAGCGTCAGTCTTGGTACCCATGGGCCGCATGGGGGCGCCCAACCAACGGCTGGGGCGGCCAGGGGGGGGGGCCCTGAGGGGCAGCAGCCCTGTGAAGAGATTTGTGGCGCAGGTGCGCGCCGGCCAACGACACCATCACGCAACCAACCCAGCAGCGCGAGGGTGCGAGGAGCACCAGCAGAGGGGGGAAAAAAACCCAGCGCTTGGCGTGCGGTACTTGGAACGGCGCGGCGCAGCAGACACAGCCCGTCCGCATCGGCGAGAGGCCCGATCCGGAAGCAGCGCATTAGGTCGGCCTAGGGCGTCTGCGAGGGCCCGTCGTGTGTGTCGGCCCCCATAACTACCCGCCCGCCCGCGACGCGGGGGCTGGGACGTCGTCTTTGGTTGGTCGCTGTACGTCCCGTACCTTTTCTTCGTCCTTTTCCCTCCTCCCCCGGCCTGCACCTCCCAGCTGGAGCGCATCTGTCGCCGTGTGCCGGCCCAGAGAGAGAGAGGATACGACGGCGGACTCAGCTGGGCGTCAGGCTCCGCACTCGCCGTCCATGTGCGTCTTGTCCGTCAGCTTACCTGAGCACACTGGCATACGCGCCGACACGGGGGGCAGAGGCAACAGCGCGACCTGCTCTTACATAACCACTCGTCGTCCTCGGGGCCATACACGCTCGTTCCGCCACGACAGCCTCCACCCGCCGACCTACTTGCACAGACCTACACGCACCCGTACGCCCGCGCACTTCCACGCACTCGCACTTGCCATGCAGCCCATCCGGCTTCCGTCCCTGACCCGGGAGATCGAGTTGATGGAAGAGGAGGAGAGGTCGCCCAGCCCGCGCCTGGACGCGGAACCGCCGCATCAGCCGCACCACCAGCAGCAGCAGCAGCAGCAGCCACCGCCGCCGCCGTACCAGCAGCAGTACCAGTTCCAGCTGCACCCCGCCGGGGTCGCTGGCGCTGCTGCGGGCGGCTCTGAGGCGGCCGCCGGCCCCAGTGCGGGAGCGAGCGGGCGGCGGTCCGAGAGGTGGGCCAAGCAAAACGACTGGGATGCCCACCGCGACATCATCACGAGCCTGTACCGCGACCGCGGGCTCACGCTGAAGCGGGTCAAAGAGACCATGGAGCGCGAGTACCAGTTCTACTCGACGTGAGTTCCCCTCGGGTGGCGCCGGTCCCGGGCGCTTCTCTTTCTTGTATGGGCGGGCTTCGTTCGACAGGCTGATGCAGCAGGCCGGCCCGACACACAGCGAACGCATGTACAAGTTCCGGCTCAAGCAATGGGGCGTGGCCAAGTACATCAAGCAGCGCGACATGGGCGGCGTGGGCGGCCTCGGCACGGCGGCCCACCCGGCGGTGGCCGAAGCGAGCCTCCTCGAAGACTACACGGTGGACCGGCACGAGGGTGACTTCGGCCAGGGCGACGACGCGGGTACGCACATGCACGGACGCTACTACCCCTTTGTGCATTCCCAGTTTCTTCCGGATGGGAGCATCATCTCTGACGTGCGACTCCAGTTGACCCAGGCGCTTCCGGGCGCACACAAGACTGACGGCTCGTGGCCGCCACCCCCCTATGCCTCCCAGCTCGCGTACCGGCCGCTCCACCCCCGCCCTGCCTTGGCCACGAGGCCGCCGCCGCCATGGCCCTGCCCTGCCCCCGTCAGTAGACCCCTGGTGGCACCCGGTGACGTACGGGTGCTCGACATCTGCGTCAGCCACATGCAGCGTTTCGTTGCGTCGGTTTCCGAGGGAGGTTTATCGGGGACCCTCACTGTCCTCGACAGGTCGCCCGAGGTGGCGGCCGACCGAGTATGGTGGACCTTCGCCATTGGCAAGGCAGTGAATGAGATACACCTGGGCCGCGTCGCCAAAGGGTTCCGTCAGCTGAACGCCGTCTTCGCCCAACATCAATTCAGCCTTTGCGAGGGTGACGCGGCCTGCTTCTTCAAGCTGACGACGGCACTGGCGCTGCTGTCGGATCAAGGCCTGGCGGGACTGGACACCGCCTTCCTTGGGTACATCAGCAACGCGGCGAGCGTGGTGATGTCGCCATCGTACCCGTTCGCTGTGATCACGAGGCAACTCCAGGCCCTGGGCACATCGACCGCGATCGACATGGCCTGGCATCTGTTGGCACGGTACGCGGATATGGTGTGGCAGCCGCGGACGGGATCGGAACAGCCCACGGACCTCGTATCGCAGCTGTCGTGGGATATGAGCCGGTCTGTGGACCGAGATTACACGGCGTTGCTCTCGAAGCACCCCTCGAAATGGAACTGGGACCTGGCAACCACGGCGCTCCTGGTGGCGCAAGTGCACATTTCCCAGCGCATGTACGATGCGGCGCGGCGCACCATCGACAGCTTGCTCGCGCGGCAGGCGACGGCGCCGGTTGGAAGAAGAAACAACCCCGAGGCCGACGGCCACAGCGACGCCCACATCGTTGCCCTGGCCTTGCGTAAGCGCTGGGACGTCAGCCGGGCCGCGGGCGGCGACCACGGGGCCATATGCCGGGACGTCGCCGCGCTGATTCAGCACTGCAGCGCCGCGCTCGGGCCGGCGCATTACGCGACCACGCGCGCCATCGACGAGCATGAGAGTTACCTGCGAGCATGGCGGGCGGCGGTGGACGGCGGCGGCGGCACTGCCGGGGGAGAGAGGGGAGCGACGGCGACGTCGGCAGAAGAGCTACTTGTACATGGCCGACCGCCTGATGGTTGACTCGGGCTTTACCTGCGCGGCTTTGATATTTTCGTGCGTGGGTGTGTGAATGCAACAAACAGGGGTGTACGCGTATCCGGAAGCTGTAACGAACTGAAGGAAGACGCCGTGGCCGCGATGCCCGAGCCAGGGATCCATTCAGCTGTGGAAGCCCATAGGCCGGCTATCCAGGGCCGGATCAACGGGCAGGCCCGAATGAAGCAGTGGCGGGCTCGCATCGCCACGATGACCATGGAAGCCAATGTCCTGAATAAGGTTGCCGGCCCACGCACTTGTTCGTGACGTCGCACTCATTGCTACCGTCCCTACCCACTATCCATGACGGAACCACTGGCCTCCTCCTTCGATGCTACATAGTACTTGCCCCTTCCTGGCGTTCCCATGCCGCCCTGCGGTCCGGCGATCCGACCCGGTGCCACTGGACCACCCCCTTAGTTTTTTTTTTGTCCCCATCGTTTGGCGGCCCTGGGCTCCGGGGTCCCGAAGCAGCTTAGCGCAACCATTTCAATCTACCCATTGCCGCCGCTCGGAACAAGCCTTTCCTTGGGGGCGGGAGGGGCGTGCATGCGGCAAAGGGAAGGTAGAGAAGTAATTAGGAGAATGGGAGGGAGGGACCAGGGGGCGCAGAAACGGTGCCGTCTCGCGTACGAGATAGATTGCGCCCATCAATGTTTCCCCGCATACGAAGTAAGCATTCTGGCCCCCCCTCCCCTGGGCGGCTAAATCGAAAGACGGGGACGTTAGTACTATGTAGAGCGCGGCCTTGTTTTGATGGATTGGAGCCGCTGTGCGGGCCAAAACGGGGGGGAGGTTCGGGTCCCGTTTTTGGGTGTATCATGTAAAAAGAGAGAGCGTGCGCCGGACGAAGCTTTTTCACAACCCGATGCGGAACGGGGGATCATGGGAGGCTCATTAGGAAGGGATCGGGTGGTTCCGACGGCCATGGACCGGTTTGGCGATGGAATGGCCCCTGTTGGGGAGGATGGAAAAGAAGTACTTAACATCCGTCTCCCCCTCTTGCCCGTGATTCCCCCATCCGAACAACCGTTTCTTTCCCGGTATAGATTCGCGGTCTGTCGGTGTCCTCTTCGGTCGAACAAGTTCAAGGCAACCCGCCGCGCACACACGTATACCCACATATACTCGCTCTCTCTGTCCCTCTCTCTCTCTCTCTCTCTCTTACCAACCTATCGCTCCGCCACCATGACGCGCGCCCTCCTCGCCCTCGCGGCCCTCGCCGTCGCGCCGGCCGCGCTCGCGCAGGTGTCCGAGGGCTTCGAGAACGGCTGGGACCAGGCGGCGTGGCCGACGTACGCGCCCGAGTGCAGCCAGGGCGGCAAGGTCACGCTCGACTCGTCGACGGCCCACACGGGCAAGAACTCGATGCGCGTTGACGGCGCCGGCGGCTACTGCGGCCACATCTTCTTCGGGACCAACAAGGTGCCCAGCGGCAATGTTTACGTGCGGGCCTGGGTGTACGTTTTTCTTCTTTTTTTCCTCTTCTATTTTTTTTCTCCTCCCGCCGGCGGCAGTACTATGAAGGTTGCATCAAATAAAGGGGTGGGGGGGAGGATAGTAAGAACAGGGCCAGGAAGAGAGAGAGAGAGAGAGAGAGAGAGAGAGAGAAGGAAAATACTGACAAAAAAAAACAGCAAGGCGGCCAAGGCCTTCACCGACGCGCACGTGACCTTCATCACGATGCCGGACAGCGCGCAGGGGGCCAAGAAGCACCTGCGGATCGGGGGCCAGTCCAAGATCCTCATGTTCAACCGCGAGTCGGACGACGCGACGCTGCCGGACCTGAGCCCGCAGGGCATCGCGGCGTCGGCGCCGCTGCCGGCGGGCCAGTGGCAGTGCCTCGAGTACCGCCTCGGGCCCGACGGCGCCGTCGAGACCTGGCTCAACAACGCCACCGTCGCCGGCCTCACGAGCGTGCCCGGCACCGCCAACCCCAACGCCGCCCAGTGGCAGCGCAGCTCCGTCAAGCCCAAGGTCACCGCCATCAACTTCGGCTGGGAGAGCTACGGCGGCGACACCAACACCTTCCACTACGACGACATCGTCGTCGCCGGCACTCGGATTGGCTGTGATGTCTAGGCGGGGGGGAGTGGGGAAGTAGGGGAAGATGAGGGGAATTGTACATAATTTATGGGCGGATGCATATACTACCAATACCTTGTTATTTACTCTATTGACAGATCTTATGCTGCGATGGACCTCTTATTATGACTGATATCTCATTATGATTGATATCTCACCCACCTATTATGACTGCCTCATGCGCCTCTAGATGCCGGTCTTCTCGCTTTGTTGGACCACATGTTCTCAGACATCATTTAGAATCACATACACCTCCTTACGCCTCGGGCACGAAAGAAGCAGTCGCCTCATCGGATGACGATCTCGCCTATCTCGCCCATATCCAGGCCGGCCCCATCCATCAGACCGTGGATGTAGCCATGCCCAACCAGTCGGTATTCGTCCGGTTGCCCCTCGTCTCGGCCCGCCCGCCCATTCTCGGGCGCGGCCCGGAGGAGGAGGGGCATCGACGCGCCGACCACCACGGCCACGTGGTCGCCCGCTTGCGCCTCCCGGGCGACGAGGCCGATCCAGCCCCGGGATGTCACGGCCATTCTTTTCTGGCACATTTCCATTCTGAAATCCGGCGGCGAATCCCGGTGGCTGCGCATCCGTCCGTCCGACCACTGCTCGTCGGGGTCGTCCGGAAACAAGAACTGGTTCCCCCTGGCTTGCTGTCTTGTTCGAGCCGAAAGGGTAAAGGAGTAATCCGCCACCACGGCCCGTCGACAAGCCTGCGAGAGAGTCTCGTCGCCGCCGCCCAGGGGATACCGTGGTACCTTGGGGCCGGTCGAACGGTCATAGAGGGAGGCGATGTCGGCGGACGCTGGGGCCAAGGCTTTGTACCCCCATTCTAACCAGGCCTTCGCCACCTCGGGCCTTGAGTACTTGTCGTAGTATCCATGTTCGAAATCGCACCGACTGACGGCGGTGATAACGTCGAGTCTGGTGCCGGAAAGGTGAAGCTTCTCGTTGTACCGGTCCAGTCGCCAAGGATGGCTGGATAGAGGAAGTCCCTTGGAGGCATGGTATGCGCCGACGCTCTGGCCACTGAAAGCAGTTTCTTCGGTCGTTTCCCCCCAATCTGGTATCCAGGACGGGTAAGACGGGTCCCGGTCGTCGTCGTATCGGCCGCGGTGAAGGACCTCCAGGTCGTCAAACCTTTCCATCTGGCTCTGCACAACATCGCCAAAGACCTTGAAAACCGGACGGGTGTAGTCGGGGACAATGGCCTCGGCCTGCCAGCTTTCTACCATGCCCAACAGGCTGTAAACCCTGTCCCTGGGATCCGAACATAACAGCTTTCTGGCCTCCCTTAGGCGCTCCGGAAGCGAATCTCGACCCACAGCCAAGCGGAACATGGCCGGAGGTAATTCGATCGGGGCCTCAAGCGGCCACGGATCCGAGGTCCATTCCCCGTGCTTGAAAGCCAGGGAATCCCACGTGAAGAACTGCTGGAGCGGGACCTCGTCCCGCCCGCAGACCACGGTGACGTCTTTTCCCAGGAAAAGCTCTTGGAGCACCCACGCGCGGCTCCAGTAGCCGCTGAGAAGGACGGCCTCGATGCCCTCGGCGCCCCCGCCCTCCGTGGCTTTGGTGAGGACCGACCTGGTGACCGCGGCGTCCACCGAGGTGAGCATGCTGTCGGACTCGGCCCGGAGCTGGGCCGGGAGGTCGCGCAGCCGCTGCATGCCCACGCGGGTCTGGGGGATGTCGATGCCGATCCAGGCCTTGACCGCCAAGGCGGCCGAGTAGATGTCCTTCATCCGCCGGACCTGGGCGTTGCGCTCCTCGATGTCGCCCTGGTTGATGCAGATCGCGTCCACCCACAGGTTCGCCTCGTGGTACTTCGGGTCGGTCGCGAAGTGCCAGAGGCAGGTCGCCAGGTTCACCGTGGCTGCGAACGGCACCCCAGAGAGCCGGATCGTCCGGGTCGCCTCGGGGTCCCCCCAGGTGTACGACAGCGCCGTGAACTGGACGTCTTCCAGCGGCGCCTGCCGGAGGGTACACTGGACCCCTTCCAGCCAGTTGCGGCCCCTGATCGATTCGTCGAACGCGTGGACTGTGATGTAGCGAATCTCCGATCCCCTCAGGGGGGTATACGGGAATGGGGTGATAGACATGGTGCTAGGCCGAGGCAGAAGCCTGCGGGACTATGTGGTGTGCGACTGGAAGGCATCAGGTTGGAATGCCGGATCTTAATAGGATTTTGCGGTATTACCTTGTCCATCTTGAGGGGAGGCTGCTCTCGTACTTATAGAAATCTCCAGATCCACTCCCCTTGGTCAAAGCAGGGCCTATCTCTGCAGTGTTGCGGCAAAGCACGCCGTCAGTAAGCACTAATCACGTAGAAAGACTAGGTCCAGCTCTTGGCGCAGAGGCGCAGACAAGTATTGACTCTTGGCGAAACGGCGCAGGCAAGTCTCGGTTCTCGGCGTAGAGGGCATGGATGAGTCTTGAATCTTGGTAGTTGTACCGATAGGTGGTTGAAGTCTCTCACGAAAATTAGCTGTCATATATTAACAAAGTGCCCACATCCCACATCGTCTGGTTGCAGCCAGCATCGCTCTATATACTTATAAAGCCAGCCCAACCTCGACCGGCTCGGCCGGCAGCTCTTGTGGCGACGGCGAACGCCCCCGACGGCCCTTCTTCCCACTGCCCGCTGCCCCGTTCCGCGGCGTCAACATGAGCCAGGAAATCCCCGAGATTCTTCTGTGAACACCGCTCAGGCGCCGGCCTGGTAGCGACGGCGGGCCAGGGCGCCCCGTTTCCTGAAACCGCAACGAGTCTGTGGCTTGTCTTTCTGCGTCTTCCGTGGCCCGACCGGCCCGGTTTCTCCTCGGGTACCTTCGCCACAGGAACCAAAGCGCGCCGACAACCAAGAGGGCCGCCAGCGGGATCCCGACGCCCAGGCGGAGCTTGTCCGCCCGGCTTAGAGGAGGGCAGGGCGCCGGCGTGATGGTGGAAGCCGGGGCCAAGCTCTCCGGGGGCCGCGGCGTCGGCACCGAAGATGTTACTGAGGAGCCAGCTGTGGACGTCCGGGTCGGATGCGCGGCGGAAGTGGTGTGAGAGGAGATGAAACTCGCGACCATTGACGTTAGCTGGGGGTCTGGTGTCTTTCCCTGTGCCGTTTCGGAGGCTGCTTTGGGCCAGGGATTGGCTGCTTCACTGGATCTGGTGGATGGCAAAGGACTGGGCACTGTCGTAGAGAGTCGTGTGGGTATGTTACTCGTGGGATCGGGACTGTGAGGGGGCGCGTAAATGGGCTGGAGGGAGAAAGAAAGGACGTCGGTTGGCGAGGCTACCTGAGCCAGCGTGAGGTCTACAGTTGTTTCCGCCACCAGCGAGGTCGTGGGGGGCAAGGCAAGAGTCTCTGTGGGGGGCTCTTGTGCGTCGGATGAGCCAGTCTCTCCCGCAGGTAGATAAGAGAAAATAGTTTCGGTACCCGTGGTTGAGTACCCAAACCCGGAAACCCCTCCCTCCGCAGTCGAGTTCCCCTTATTCGGATCCAAAGGCCCAAACAACCTGGGCAGTTTCAACGATGATCTTGAGCTGACTGAGGAACAAGGCCGAGGGCAAGATTGTTCATTGTGCAATCCATTGGGTCGAGGCCCCCGAGTCTGGTTGTGGATCGCCAACGCCTCGCCGCGGTCGTCGCGCGTCGCAACCACGGGGGCGCCGAGGCCTTCGATGTAAAAGGCAGCGCTATATGCGCACCTCAAGCCTTTCTGGTCAACGGCCAGCATGAACAAGGGCAGTCCGAAGACGGGCTCCTGGAGGTCGACGACCCAGATGACGCGGGTCGTGTTCGCTGGTACCTCTGCCAACAGAAGACGAGGTTAGCAGTAAAACCCCCCTGGACGCGGAAGAATAACCCACTCGCGAGCAACCGGTCGCTGCCCGTCGCATTGTACGAGGGGCCCAACAGGGGGAACAGTCTCAAGGTGGTCGGCCGGTCCGCATGGCCACCCGTCCACTCGATATGCATGGCCGAACCGTTGAACACGTTCAGCGAGGAGCAGGTGTTACACCCACCCCTGCCTAGAGGACGGATATAAGGCCCCGGGGAGACGAACCGCAGCCCGGTAGCAGGCCCGGGGCTATGGGCTACGGTTAACGAAAGCAGCACAGAGAAGAGGATTAAAACGGCGTGCATGGTGGGATCGTGATAGCCTGTTCGATCAGTTCGACATGTGTGATTCCATTGAAGTAGGCGTCAGCGCTCTGGACAGCCCGCATCCTCGTAGAAGTAGGCTACATACGGAATGCTGCAACCCCTCGAAGTTGAAGCAAACATTCATCACTGGTTGTCTCCAGATCGCATCCGGAGAACAAACCGGGCTTAACAAACATTCGCTTCGACTTTCTAGGACGCCACTGCCATCAGCATCATGCCAGCACTGATCCTCCACCCGTTCTCGTCGAGGAGCGACGCCGAGAAGCTTGCTTGTCCCAACATTTCAACAGACCCATAGCTTGAAGATTGTCCATGCCAGTTTGAGCTTGCCTTTAAGGGGCGGTTGTGTGCATTCTTATACACTCAGATGGATCGGGGTTATTCAGGGACAAGTGGCTCTTCAGGATCCGATATTGTCAATGGTCTCCAGATGCGTGCCGTATAACCGCAATCCTGATGGTTCGGACGTGCTGCAGCGTGACGAGGCTTCGTAGCTTCATCCCCCTCAGGTCAGGGAAAATGAAGGGAATTCGCGGATACTTTTCTCGTGTCCGCTTTTTCGTAGCAGGAGTTCTATAGCAACGCGGTTGCGTCACTAAATTACTGAGATGACCATAGCAATTTGATTTACCGTTTTCAGCCACCAAGGCTGACTACCATAAGAAACCATTGGGCCTGGGATTCCTTTACTCAGCAAACTGACCAAAACAACGTATAAACTACGAAGGGCTATCCCGGTGGTACGGCGATCCCCTGGGCAAGGATGGACTTGCGTAGGTAGTTACGCCCTGTTACCTCTACCCATAGCTTACCGGGCTACCCATGAGTGGCCAATTGGATGGGAAGCTAAGCCCCTAAAAGCCAAGAGGAGTTCAAGCCCGGAGACCTCTTATTCAATAAGAGCACTACTGCTCGAATAGCTTATTATAAAATGCTCATTGGGTGCTTACATTGATGGATCTCCTTATCCTCAATCTCTTCTCCCCTAATACAGACAAGATATTAACTCGGAAAGTCGATAACGATACCAACCGAGGCTAAATAACTTTAAAAACCACGAGTTCTTGTCGACAGGTAAGAAGTCGCGCTAGAACGACAGCCGACTGAGCAGAAATCGGAAGCGGCGCTCAACAACAACAACACCAAATACGACAGGCCTGGCTAACTAGAAGCCCGAGATCGACAAAGACGAAGTCTTCATCGTGAATCCAAGTCAACCCGGAACAACATCTACCAGCGTTAGAAAAGGCAACAATCAAACAGGACACATAACGACGTCTACTCCTCTGAAGACATAAAAGCTTTTGGTGTGAACCGCAGGCTTTGTTGCTGACTTCCCTAAATACCGATGTGTGTCACCATCATGGCCTCCACCAGAGTGGAAAAAGTGAGATTCCAACGCGTTTCCCAGATGACTAACGGGAGATGGAGTGAGATGCTCTCCTATCCGCCTAACACCGTCGCTATAGGGGCAACACATGTAAATGAGAACCCGGAAAGGCCCACACAGGGCGTGGTCTTCGGCAGGGTTCCAGCGTCATGACTCGGGAGATTGGGGTTTGGCGCGGACTTTTCCCATGGCGAATTCCAGCCAGGAGGTCTGGCTTCGGCCGAGGGCGATGCGTGTTCGTGTTCTCTTTCTGGAAGCCACCAAAGGAGCCCAGACAGTCATTGGATGGGTTACTTCCGGGTCCGAGCCCCGAAGTTGGTGGGTTGATGTTGGCTTTAGGTTTCGCTTGTGCGCCGAGGGTTACAGGCTCGGACCGTGGCTACTTCGGAAATCATACATTGCGGCCCGCCACCACGGATCAGGGGGGGCGGTTAACAGGCCCCTGGTTCTCCCGCCTGCGGCCTGCCCACAGTCTTTGTGGAGTTCTCATACCTTGCCAACAGCAGTTCATGTGTCCGCTGGTGCTTAGTCTCTCGCTGAAGCCAAGTCCCGGAAGACGTAATACAAGTGGTATGGCCACAAAGAGATCTGGGTAGCCAGAGAAGTCAGATTGGATGAACTGATCATATGGCTATGTTGCATGTGGAAGAGATAAGGCCAGACGCCACCCTCCAGACCAAAAGAATGGCCGCCCCCAAATCCTCACACATCCATCGCAGCTCTTCTTGATCCCTCCCGGACTATTCCGTCTTCTTTCCGGCACCAAAGGTCTTTTGAATGCCCGAAAGAGGGGCCCTTCTCGGCCTCTTGGTGACACAGCACAGCCGAAAGCTTGTTTCCTTTGATATTCTCCGACGGACAGCGATCCTTGGTGCGGAATGAGAGAAACGCTGGAACTCTACTCCTGTGTCATCCCACTCATGTCCCCGGGCAACCGAGAGACCCTGTGGTCGCCCTTTAGCAAGCAAAGCCTCAAAAAGAAGGGTGGATGGCAGGCTGGCAAAAGTGGGTGGTTCTGTTTCGTCTCTTGGCAGGTAGGCGATGCTGAACAACTCTTCAATGGTATTGCCACGCGTGGTTTGCTTGCGAAAACGGCTCTTTCACGACCCGAGATCGACACCTCCGGCTTTGTCTTCCCCGTTCCGCCGGGCAGCCTACCGTCAGTCACATCAGCCATGCTGCGCCCCAGCCGTCCCCCCACGCCCAAAGCTCTGGCGGTAACGGCCATCGGCTTGTTTCTACTGGCCGCTTTGTACCTTGTCCACAGCCATGTCTACCGATTGCCGGCGATGGGCGATGTGCTGGCATCAGCGACGACAGGCCTGGCAACGATACCACCTCTGGGAGCACCAGAGAACGCCCCGATCAAGGTGGTGCACAGCGCGCCTGATGGGATCCCCGAAAAGATTTGGTATAAACTAGGTCCCAGGGGCCTCAGCGAGGAAGCCAGAAACTGGATCGCTACCTGCTCCGATTACAACCCCAGACACCGCGTTGAACTCATGACAGACGAGTCGAGCGACGCGTACGTAGCGAAAACCTTCGCCACGCGGCCCGATATCGTCGACATCTACCTGAATCTTACCGTGCCCATCTTGCGGGCCGACTTACTACGGTACCTGCTGCTCTACGCCGAGGGGGGGATGTGGTCCGACCTGGACGTCTCGTGCGAGAGCGTGCCCATCGCGGACTGGGTCGCGCCCGAGTACCGCGGCCGCGCGGAGCTCGTCGTGGGATGGGAGTTCGATGTGGGCTGGGGGGCCATCGGGCAGCGCCAGTTCGCGTCGTGGACGATCCTGGCGAAGCCGGGGCTGCCGCACATGCAGCAGGTGATCGAGGACATCGTGGAGGCGGTCCAGGCCACGGCGGCCCGGCACGAGGTGCCCGTGTCGGGGCTCGGCATGAAGATGGTGGGCGACGTCGTCGATTTCACGGGCCCGCGCCGCTTCACGCGCGGCGTCCTCAAGAGCCTGCAGCGGAGCCTGGGCCACGAGGTGGACGTGGCCGCCGTCTCCGAGATTCGCCAGCCCAAGCTCGTCGACAACGTGCTGATCCTGCCCGGCTTCGCGTTTGCCAACTTGACCAATTCCTTCAACCCGGGCGAGGACGTGGGCCCGATACTGGTGACGCAGTAAGTGCTTTCTTGGTCAATATCATCTGCTCCTCCCGGCTGCCGTTCTTTGCCTCGAAGGAAGCCGGAGCGGGGATCCTGGGACTTGTGAGGAGCTGTCCACTAACACGCGGCTTGCAGTCATTACGCAGGGAGCTGGAAGAATGATTTCGGGGGAGAAAAGGCCGACCGGCGAGCAATGGAAATAGTGGCCTGATGCCCCGATATGGACGTGGATGGGCCATTGTCTTTTGATACCGCCTGGGACCCCGGGGGCATGGGGAACACCGATAGGTGGACATGATGATTTCAAATGCCATGTCGAATATCGCAGCAACGGGAGGGTGGGTAGAAGGTTCCTTTTCACCCCAGGGGCGTTTGGAGTCGGGATACTTGAGTTTGGGGAAGGGGGGTTGAGCCTTGGCCGAGGACGGGGGAAGCATCCGATTTGTAAGGGGCATTGAGCAAAGGAACGAACCATCACCCGATAGAAGCGGCCAAAGGCGCGGATAAGATGTATGGTCCACGCAATGTCCCTCGCGGAAGTTCGGTTGTTGAATGCCGTTTTTAGAAGAACGGAACCTGTGGGTGCATCTCCATCGTACAGACATGCGTTCCTGGCAGATGCGAATAGAACAAAAGCCCCCGCACCCGCGGTCCCGGGGAATTGACGGGCGGGGGGGGATCGTCGAACGAGGCGCTGCCGGTAAAGCGGCCGTTTAGCCACGGGTCGATCTCGGCAATACCAATCCAATCGCCATCGCCATCGAGAACGTGACCTCGGCGTCGAGGGGGAACAGAGCAGGCGATCAGCGTTGGGTGCGGTTGCCCTGGCCCATTACGCATACACACTCGTGATTGCACGCGGTCGCACAAAAGCGACGACGAGTTGCGCATTCCCATTGCCCATCGTCAGGACCTCAAACACGATGCGTCGGGGAACGCCCAAACGGAAAGTGGGGCAGGTGGACAGGGGCCAGGCTTTCCTCCCTCGCGACTGCCGTGGCGGCGTCGGTACTGGCCAGGGTTTCGTTTCAATATGCCCAACGCGGGTATTATCAGCTTGAGCTTCTCGACCAACAGAAACCCCATTCCATCGTCCCGTCCAGGATGCCCTCCCTGCATTGCCTTCTTGCCCATCGTTTCCGTCCCATCCCCGACCAAATGGGCACAGCACCCGCCTGCCGTTGAAACCCTCGATCGTCCTGCGACGGGACGACGCTGCAAGCAGCGAAACCCCAGGGACCAAGGATCCCCATATCCATATCAACGCCAAACACTCCCCTTCTCCCTGTACGCCCAATGTCTGTCGTCCCATTCCACCGCTGCCGCCTACTGTACAAGCCGCGGCATGGGTGATCAGGGCCTACGAATGCCGTCATGACAGCTGGGCCGCACTGATACAAGTGATGGGCTGGGGGCGAAAAGGACGAAACCTCCACAGCGGCCAACCCGTGCCCGTGGCCGCAGTCTGGGGTCGAGGAATTGGAACCAGGGTCGTCTTGGCTGACGCTACCATTCTAAAGCTTGGGTGGCATAGGGCTGATCAAACACAGTAAAACTCTCCGGTGGCTTGCCATCGCCCCATGAGAGCCTCCCGAGCCGCCCGAGTCCTCCATGGCCCGAGCCGATCCGTCAGAGCGCCTCGAATGTCGTGTACTCAACCCCTACTATGAGCACTACGTGATATGTATCAGCCTCGTTCCACTCTGTGAAGGACCACGCAAGCGCGCGCCTGCTCTGGCCACCACGAGCCCAATAGAGCGAGCGCAGTAGACCCTTACCACGCTCCCTGGGCCATTCGTGTAAAAGGACGCCGCCCTCATCGCATATGGCCTCTTCTCTGCCTCCTGCCGCCACGGGCTGGCTCTCCGCACAAACCATCGCTAACACCCACGACTTCACACGGCGCCCAGCAGGCTGGTGCTAGACTTTCCTTACTCTGTTCTCGCCATTGTCTTCTATACCTTTTAATCATGACAACCAAACAATACTGGCCTTTGCAGGCCGAGAAGATCGACCACGACTTCCGGGACAGGTTCCCGGCGCCGGACAGCCGGCCATCGACACGATGGTCTTGGGACACGGACGAGGGCGGCAGCGATGACCGCAAGGACACCAAAAGGGCAACCATCCGGGAGGTGCGGAGTGACGATGTGGAGGCCAAGGCTGGTGGCGGTGACGATGTGGTGGGCAGCACCAGTCTCTATGACGAGAACGGCAAGCTCAGATTGATTCCTGTAAGCACCGAACCCGCCAAATTCGCCCCTTGATTGTATGGCCCAGCACTGACCGGAATGAATACGTAGACCCCCTCACCTGATCCCAAGGGTAGGCTGCCCCGCCTCCTGTCGACGCATCCGCATGGAAACTGAACCTCTCCGAGTACAGATCCCCTGAATCTTGCGGAATGGAGGAAATGGGTCGCTATCGGTTCTATGTGCATGTGTAAGTAAAGCCGGGCTACGCGCGCATAGAGCCGCCAACTGACCGTCCCTAGTTGGCGCCCTTTCCCTCGCCGCCGAGATTGCCGTCGCTGGACTTCTCCCCGTCTTTCTTCTCGAGTATTCGGGCGTGGACCCGACCAAAGTGCTCAAAGACCCCAACTTCAAGTCGGACCCCATGAACCCCTTGGCCATCGTACCAGACGGTGTCGAGCCGTTCCCGCTTTCGCAGGTCGCCTTGCTTTCGACGACACCTTTGATCGCCAATGGTCTGGCAAGCTTTCTCCTTGTGCCCCTGTCCATCGCCATCGGCCGACGGCCCGTCCTGCTTCTGACGGCCATGTGTTCCTGGGCCGGCGGCATCTGGGCCGGCGCCAGCACCAATCTGAACGAACACATCGCCGCCCGTGTCCTTCACGGTCTGGGATCGGGTACAGTCGAGGCGCTGCTGCCTTTGATCGTGCAGGACCTCACCTTCGTTCACCAGCGCAACCGGGCCATCTCGGCCGTGATTGCCAGCCAGGTAAGGACCAAACGCGTGCTTTACGAGACGCTTTCGTCTGACTTTGCGCCTCAGGGACCCTTGATCGTACTTTTTGGCACTCTGGGCCCTTGGATTGCCGCCAACAATACGTGGCGATGGATTTACTGGAGCACGTCTATTGCCGGCATCGCGGCTTGGCTACTGCTGATTGTGTTTGTCCCCGAGACCCGCAAGACGCGGTCGACGGCTGAGCTTGGTACGAGAACCCATACCGACTTTTCACCCGTATTCTCTGGGGGTGTATGACTAATGAAGACCAAACAGCTGGCAAAAAGGTGTTCCCTGTTCCCGAGGGTGAAGACCGAGTGCCCGTCGACTACGCGACCTTCGGTACTCGCACTTGGAAGGACGACCTCGGCATGTTCAACTTTGGCTTCGAGTGGAAGGAGGCTGGCGTACAACTTCTCGACACGCTCAAAGTCACCTTCTTTCCGGCTGTCATTTTTGGAACCCTGGTCAACTCGGCCTTCAGCATTGTGCAGCAGTCGATTGGGCAGATTATTTCATTCTCCCTGCTAGCCGCTGGGTAAGCCCCCCCCCCCCCTCTCTTCCTTTATTCATCGTAACAATTCATTGACCTGATCGGTGGACACCCTTGTAGCATCCCCTTTGAATGGACCGGCCTCGCTGTGATTCCGTCCATCTTCGCGACCGTCGTCGTCTACTTCTTCGGCGGCCCACTCGCGGACAAAACGTCGATGAAGCTGGCGCAGGTGCTTGGCAAGGGCAAGCGGGAGCCCGAGTACCAGCTGCCGAACCTGATCCTACCGTTCGTGCTGGGCATCACGGGGTGCTTCATCTTCGGCGTGGCGGCGCAGAACAACCTGCACTTTGCCTACCTGCTGCTGGGGTCCTTTTTCATTCTCGCGGGGGCGCTGACGAGCCTGACGCTGGTCAACACGTTCGTCATCGAGTCGTACCCGCAGTGGGCGGGCCCCGTGCTCGTCAACGTGTCGAGCATGCGCATCTTTGTCAGCTTCTTCTTCTCCTCGCAGGTGACGACGTGGATCGCGCAGAGCGGCAACCTCGCCGTCTTCGGCGGCGGGTTTGGCACTATGCTGCTCATCGTCTCCCTGGGCCTGCCCATCGTCTTCTTCACCGGCAAGCGCCTACGCGCCTGGACCTCGAACGGCTTCGCCAAGAAGCAGGCCGCCGCCGACGCTACAGCCACCGATAACAAGGCGCCAGCTGAAGCAAGCGGGCTCTAAGAGCGGGCGACGACGACAACGACGACAAGCCCCATTGGCAGTTGTGACACGCGGGGCGATTTCTTTTGGATGGCGACTTTTGGGTGGGCTAGGATTGGTTACCCCGTAATGAGGACACAACGCAGAGCGTTAATGAAATTTCTGTTTGTTCTTCAACTTCCTCGAGACCCGGCAGGCCGCCTTGAGGTCGCTTAAGTAGGTTATGGTTACGATTCTCGCGTGAGGTACGGAATATGTATGGCCTGGCCTACCTGTGGCTACAAACCACGAGGCATCAGGGTTATATTTCGGTCAGGGCCATGGCAACCAGTCTTTTAGTAGTCAGTGGCCTTTTTTGTCTCCATCTCCGTGCCTGGAATTGTGAGAACATAACTCCTAGAGGTGAAGGTGGAGGCCAATGGCTGCCTCGTCGGGATAGCAGACCTCGTCCTACCCCTCGAGTGCTAATGGGCCCTTCGTGAAACCGGGGCAATTCTCCGGTAGCTCTCACAGTGAGTACCTCCGTAACTTCTTACTGGCTCCCACGATCAGGATCGAGAAGTCTTGGTCCGGCGGGGATCAACGATACCCTCGAGGCGAAACGGCTCTTCGGACCACTCCCGAACCACGGCTGGTACGGGAAAGCTGGGTCAGTGGGATCTGTCATCGCCGTTGCAACCTCCCCCACACTTTGACGCGCATTAATACACCGTTCTGTCCTAGCACGGGGTGCTAACATGCAGCTTCGGCGGCCAAGAATGTACTTTCGGATTACGGTCCCGTTAAAGTGGGGTGCAAGTGCTATGAGGGGAGGGAACTCTCTATCCGTAGGTGTCTCGGTATGTACAGTTTTGCGATACGTCGTACTCGGTATGTCCAGTGGCATCACACCCTTGCCAAGGGACCAAGAGAGGGGTGAGAGAGGGGGCGGCGAGCGAGTGTCTCGATTTCGCCACGCGGATCTTGGTCACGTCCGCTCTTCTTGAGGCGTTTCTATAAATCTGGTGGGTGGCCCTCGGGTGAGTCCAGGGGGGACGGGGGAACATCGGACCACGGATATTAACCACCTCTGCGTCCTTCACGGACTTTGGACAGAAAGGAAAATACACCCCAAGATAACCAAGAAGAACACCGCGCTATCACCAAATGGCATCTTCGTCAGCGCGCGCAGACGGGGGCGGGGAGGGCGACATGGCGGCGCGCCTCGACGCGATGCAGCCGGAGCAGTGCGCGGACGAGGCGGCGCGCTACGCGGCCAAGGAGGCGGCGCGGCGGCTGCTGGCGCGCCTCGAGACGCCCTACGAGCAGGCCTTCACGCTGGCCATCGCGACGCCCATGCTCATGGCTGCGCTTGAGACGTGCCGCGAGCTCGGCGTGTGGGCGCGCTGGGCCGCCGCCGCCGACGCCGGCGCCCCCAAGACGCTCGCCGACGTGCTGGCCATGTGCCGCGTGCCGGCCGAGGAGAACCTCTTGCGTACGTGACAACCCTTCCCTTTCCCCCCCGGGAAAAGGGCGGGATACGCCGCCCTTCGGCATATACGTAACTAACCACGAGGAGGGGGGGTTTTGCACACACACAGGCCGGCTCCTACGGCACATGGCCACGTACCGGGTGCTGCGCGAGACGGGCGAGGACGAATGGGCGCCGACGGCCTTCTCGCGGGCGCTCGGCGACGCGGCGGGGGGCCACCTCGACCTCATGCTCAAGGCGGGCGCGGACCAGCTCTGGCCACCGGCGCTGCACCTGCCGGGGTTCCTGCGGCGGCACGGGTACGCGGAGCCGCGCGCCGACACCAAGGGCCCCGACGGCGGTGACGGCGGGGGCGGGGGCGGGGGGACCGCCGACAACTGGACCGAGCTGTACGGCTGCGACTACTTCGAGTCGAACCGGCGCGACCCGGGCCGCGGCGCCGACTTCGCCGCCCTCATGACGGCCACGCGCAACTACAAGACGGACTGGACCGCCGTCTACGACACGACGCGGCTGTTCGGGAAAGACGCGGCGGCCGCCGCCGCCGCCGCCGACGACGACGCGGAGAGGGAGGAGGAAGCGGCGGACACGAACACGGACCCGGGGGATACGGACGCCCCCCTCTTCGTCGACGTCGGCGCCTGCCACGGCCTCGACGCGGCGCGCCTGCGGGCGCGGCACCCGGACCTGCCGGCGGGCGCGCTCGTCATCGAGGACCTGCCGGGGATGCTGGAGCAGGCGGCGGGGGCGGGGGCCGGCGACGACGACGACGACGACAGCGGCATCCGCCGCGTGGCGCACGACTTCTTCACGCCGCAGCCGCTCGCCGGCGCGCGCGCCTACTTCTTCCACGCCGTGCTGCACGACTGGCCCGACGCCGCGTGCCGGCGCATCCTGGCGCACGCCGCCGCCGCCATGACGCGGCCGGGCGGCGGCGGCGGCCGTCGTCGTGGCGGCTCGCGCCTGCTCGTCTACGACGTCGTCATCCCCCCCGTCGCCGCCGCCCCCTTCCAGACCGCCGTCGACCTCGCCCTCATGGTCACGCTGTCGGGCCTCGAGCGCACCGAACACCAGTGGCGCCGCCTGCTCGCCGCCGCCGGCCTGCGCGTCCTCGCCATCCACCGCCTGCCCCGCGCCGTCGAGAGTGTCATCGAGGCCGAGTTGGCGTAAGGTCCTATTTTCGGGGGGGGGGGGGGGTGGTTCTTTGATGGATAGTGGGAGGAGGGGGAAGATCGGATACAAATAATTCTTTCTCGGTCAAGCAACCACTGCTTTGCTCTAGACATGCACCGCGACACGGACCGAAACCGAAGCATAGAAACTGAATTAAGCAAAGGCTATCATTACAATATCTGGGGGTATCGCCCGAGGCTGGTTCATAGCAGCCGAGTTCTGTTCTGCGTCATTGGGAAAAAGGAAAAACACCAAAACTCCCGTGGCCGTCATGTTCGTTCGTCATTAGCCTCCACGTGCTGTCCCCCCTATCGGTGTCCCCTGGGTCTTCGTTCCACTTGCCATCTCCCTTCCTCCCCCCCCCCCCCGTAGAAAATCCTAGGCGAAACCCACCCAAGATGGGAGGGGGGGCGCAGAAGCGATGGCCCGTCCTTAGACCATATCGTCGCCGCGGTGGCCGGCGCCCGAAGGCACGGGCTTGCGCGGGTGGGAGAAGCCGCCGCCGGCGCCGGCGCCATGGTGGCCGCCAGGACCGTGACCGCCGGCCATGCCGAAGCCGCCGGCGCCGCCGGGGCCCCAGCCGACCTTGCGGGTCCAGACGGCGTCGGCGAGCTCGGCCTCGAGGGTGTAGGGGAAGGGGGCGCCGCGGTTGAGGGGGATGTGGTTGAAGCGCCAGTCCCAGACGGCGGCGTAGACCATGCGGTAGGCGGAGAAGGCGAAGGCGGTGCCGATGACGGCGCCGGCGAGCACGTCGTACCAGTTGTGGTACTCGTCGATGGTCAGGGCGCCGCCGATGAGGCAGGCGCCCAGCAGCGGCGCGTACAGCGCCACCAGCTTCCAGAGGGCCGGGTGGTAGTTGGAGAAGACCTTGAGCTTGGCGTTGAGGTAGAGGTAGAGGTAGACGAAGCCGGCGAAGGCCGCCGTCGTGTGGCCTGACGGCATCGACTCGAGCGAGTCGTTGATCTCGCGCTGGTCGCCCGTGCACACCTGCGACGTGTAGAAGATGCCCGTGTAGCCGGCGCCGTTGTAGCCGGCGCCCTTGACGCCGGGGGCGTTGCTGGCGCGCGAGAGGTCGGGCTTGCAGACGTCGAGGAAGTGCGGCCGCAGCCCGCCGATGAGCCACTTGATGAAGACCTGGAACACGGCCGCCGTGATGAGCGAGTACAGCAGCCCGATGACGCCGTTGTTGACGTCCCAGAAGGACCGGATCCGGATCTGCATGAAGAGGATCACCACGATGGGCACCAGCGCCGCCAGCATCGCCGCCGCCCAGATGGGCACGATCTCCTCGCGCATCGGGTACGCGAACTGCGGGAACACGACGGACCGGTCCGTGTAGTCGATGGCGAACGACCGCGTCGGCGCGGGGGGCGCCTCGTAGACCTGGTAGCAGTGGTGTTAGTCAACGCCGGCTATAATCACCTAGGGAGGAAAGCTGGCAACAAGCGGGGGAACGTACTCCGAGGCCGATGGCGCCCAGCACGGCCATGCTGAGGATGTCGAGCCAGGTGTACTTGAGCCACTGGCCGAACGAGGGCCGCGTCGACATGGAGTAGGGCCAGGCGTGGGCAGCGGCGCCGCCGCCCCCGTGGCCGCCGCTGTGGCCCGTCATGCCGTGGCCGTTGCTCGCGTGCCCAGCGCCGGGCTGCTGCCGCGTGTGTTTACTGAAGAGGCCCATGGCGATGCGGCTGTGGGGTCGCGTGACGCGGTCCGGGTTGGGTGAGAGGGAAGAAGAGCCCGGGGAGGGAGGGGACGGGACCTGACGGCGCGGGTCCTGTTGGGGGTGGCTACGAAGCCTGTAGCTAGGTAGGTAGTGATGGTGGGCGAGGAGGCGAGGGATGATTCAGCCAAAACCAGTAGCAGCTGTGTAGTCCGGTGGGATGGCTGCCGTGTCATATAAGCACGAGGAGCAAACAAAAAGCCGTCCCGCATCACCTCCTTACACACGCAGTGGGTAACGGCAGGGCCATGGGATGATTGGTCCCCTGGCTGTTTACGATGCGCTGTGCAACGACCCAGGGCGCAACGTTAACTGACATCACTGGACCCCCCGGCAGAAGCGCATCGAGATTTTGACGTCACTGAGGCTTCATGGATACCAAAGTGTCCGTCGCCGGGGGAGGGGCAGGGCGTGCTGTGTTGTGCAGGAAGTGACAGCCCCAGTGCGCCGGCAATCTTAGCCGTTTGTCTGCTCATCATCGTGGATCCATCCTCTCCCATGGGCACACACACATCGGACCAGGGCCAGGGTGCTTCTAGCCAGTACATAAGTAGTAGGGCAACACAGACAGACCCTGGGCTATGAATCGCGTAAGGAGCCCAGCTGACCGACAGCAGCAAGCGCCACACGAATCCAACAAACAACGATAGATGGGGAGAGCATCCAGTGTGTGTGCATGGTATTGTGGACGAGCACCCCCGGATGGTAAAAGTGCCGTGGCGTCAGTGATGGGCTGACGCGTGGCTTTGCATCGCCGTAGCGCAGCAGTGGTAACATTACACCAAGCCCGCCGCCCCCTTTGAACTCATGTGCCACTGCAATGCTTCGCGGTGCTTAATTCCTGTCCCGTCTCCTTGAACCACCCTTTCCCCCTTCTCGGCTACGGTGCCGGCGACGACGTCACTGGGCTTTCGTTTCCTTGGCAAAAGCTTGTCTGGGCTTCAGCCCGAGATGGGCTCGTCCACTGACGGCCCCCTGTTCGCCGGACGTTTTTCTCCTTCTCTCCATTGCTGGGGGGAGGTGAGACTTGGGTGGCTTAGGTACATACTGTCCGTAATTTGGTAATACCGGTTTCCTCGCGAGACATGGGAACTGCGCGGGAATGACAGCATCCAGTTTTATCCTTACAAGTATAGCACCATCGGGGGCCTAGATCTCTCAACCACTGGGCTACCCGTTTAACCGCTGTGGGGAAGAGCTGACGAAGCCCACGTGCCGTGCTGCCGTCTTGGCGTGTTTGCTTCTCGTCCACGACAGACCACAGCCAAACCCTGGGGGCCTTTTGTCACCCTCTACTACATTTGCACATGTCTCCTAGTTTTGGGCTTTATATATTTCTTCATATACTGGAACCGGTGCTTGCCGGGCCGGGGTGCGCCAGCCGAAGCCTGGAGAGCAACATACACGTTGGGTTGGAAGTCCAGCCCCGAAGTGCGGGACCCCCCACCTTTAGCCCTCGAAACTCTAAGTACGTTGTACCCTTCCTTCTATAGAATGAGCTAAGTAGGGGACGCAGGATTGCCTTAACATGGGATCCCTGGGCCCTCACTTCTGGCAGTCCCTTACGCAGTAGTACATACGCAGTAGAATTCGCGGCGACTGGTTCACCACGGGCGCCACGAGATGTCAGTGGACCCCTGGCCGTACCCAAGGAGTCCGCAGCTCTCGCGCATCGTGCAACCAACGCCGGCAACACCCACCCCCTGACTACGGGCTTCCGCATAAAAATAACCCTGAACATTGGCTTGACTAAAATCATCATTGGTCGGCCGCGTGAGTCCGGTGCAACCGCTTGGTATCTATCATGCTCCTGCTACACCCTCCGTCGTAGTCCTACTGGCTGGCCTAAATTCTCTCCAGGCTGCCCTGACCCGAGCCCGTCTGGGCATGTTTCCTCGCCCGCCGCCGCCCGGTTGCTGACCACGGCCCAAACGATTGCTTCTTATTCGATGGCTCCGTGTTTGGCCCGTTCCGGCTTGCGAGAGCGGATCTTGTACATCACGCTGGCCGGGTCGCCGAGGCAACACCCCAGGGCATGTTCCCCACCCGCTGCCTCCGTGCTGTGTAAAAGCTGCAAACACGAGCCCGTCTGAGACTTTCGGGGTGCAGGAGGGGTCGTAGATACCATGACCGTCCCGAGCACGCCGCCGGCGAAGCCTAAAGCCAACTGCTAGCACGTGCAGCCAAGTCGGAACGTGGGTATGGGAATGATCTGCACGCCGCTTATCGTCGTCCGCCCCGTCCTCCGCCTCCCATCATGTTCATCATGGCGCTCATGTCCGGCATCCCGCCGCCGCCGCCGCCGCCAAACATCTTGGCCAGGCTGGCCAGGTCGGGCATGCCTCCGCCTCCAGCTCCGCCCATGCTCTGCATACGCTTCTGCATCGCCGCCATCTGCTGTGCCTTATTGCCACCACCCATGGCCTGTTGGGCGCGCTGCATGTTTTTCATGTTGCCGCCCATCTTCTTGGCCATGCCCGCCATCATGCGCTGTTGTGACAACAGGTCTTCAACCTCGCGGACGCTGGCACCACTGCCACACGCCACCCGGACCACGCGCGTGGGCTGGTCGACAAACATCTTGCCGTCGCTGTCGAGTTCCTTCTCCGTCATGCTGTCGCAGATGTAAATCATGCGCTTCAGCTTGGCGCTCGACTCTTCGTTGTCCATCTGGTCCATGCCCGGCAGATTGGCCATACCAGGGATCATGCCCGAGATCTTGGAGAGCGGACCCATCTTCATAATATTGCCCAGCTGGTCGCGCAGATCTCGTATTGTGAAGATGCCCTCGGTGATGTGCTTGATGGTGTCTTTCTGGTCCAGTTTCAAGGACTGTACGTGCTCGACGAGACCCGCCATGTCGCCCATACCCAGCAGCTTGTTGACGAATTGTTGGGGCGCGAACCGCTCGAAGTCCAGCATGTGCTCTCCGGTACCGATGAAGACAATAGGCGTATGGGTCGCGGCGACGGCGGAGATGGCGCCACCACCACTGGCGTGACCGTCCGTCTTGGTGATGATGATGGCTCCGAAGTCGGCGGCTTCCTTGAAGGCCTTGGCCTGCGCCTCGGCTTGCTGACCGATGGACGAGTCGAGCACCATGATGGTCTCGTCGGGCTTGATGGCCGTCTGAATATCCGTCATCTCCTGGAACAGGGCGGATTCCTGCCGGTGGCGACCCGAGGTATCGACGATGATGATGTCGAAGCGCTCCTTTTTGAACTTCTCCACGCCTTCTTTGGCGACCACGGCCGGGTCGGTTTCGGTGAGGGAACCGTAGTATGGGATCTTGGCCTTGACGGCGTTCTGTTTGAGCTGGTCGAAGGCACCAGCACGGAAGGTATCGGCGCACACCAAGCAGGCGCGGAGGCCCCGGGCCTGGTAGTGGCGCGCGAGCTTCGTACACGTCGTCGTCTTACCGGCACCCTGCAGACCGACGAACATGATGACGTTGGACTTGCCCTTCTTGGGCTTGAAGGGCTCGGCATGGGGGTCGACCAGCTTGACGAGCTCGTCGAAGACGGCTTTCTGGATGAGGCGCTTCTTGTTGACGGCGGGCGGGAGGTCTTTGAAGTTGACCGTGTTTTTTATCGACGTGGTCAGTTTGCTGACGAGGCGCACATTGACGTCGGCTTCGAGGAGGGCGTGGGAGATCTCGTTGAGCATGGCCTTGAAGGCCTGAGGGGGTGCGGGTTAGCGAGCCATGGCGGAACGCACGCGCGCGCGCGCATGCGGGAGAGACGGGGGCGACGACGTACCTTCTCGTCGAGGTTGGGGGCGCGCGTGGCATCGTGCAGGGCGGTGCTGATGCGCCGTCCGAGATCTTGCAGAACCATGGCGAAGGGGAGCGGCGTGGGCGCCGGCGCAAGTCTGGGGGTTGTGTGTCCTCGTCAGGTCGTCTGTAGGCGTATTACTAGGTGATGGATTGTCGCTGGGGGCCCATATCTGGCTGTCTGGCTAATAGGTGGTATAGGGCTCGAGTGCTTGCTGGCTGGACCTCCATCAAGGATGGAAAGTGGCAATTGGAGCCCTGTGGGTCCTCGCATTCGTGGGGTAGAGTGGGGTCACGGCGATAACATTTCTCCGGCTGTCCTTACCTTCCTTGAAGTATGTAAGTGCATAAGTACCTCTCATATCCATCTCATATCCAGACCGAACACAACGAAAAACCGCTTCTCTTCAGAGTGAGCGGAATGCAGTAGAATTGGAGGTGAGGTTTTCACTATATGGAAAGCAAGCCAAAGGACAGAAACCAACAACAGGAAAGACGTTGGAAAGCGCAATCAAGGCAAGCAGCTTCCCATAGCTCCCCCAACGCTACAGGCAGTTTGGCAGGCGATACATACCTAGGTACATGGGTACATATCTCACATTCAGAGCGCTCTTTCAGCCGATCGAGGGCCTTTTTTGGTCGAGCACAACGCCCACCTATTATTCCCTGCCCCTACCAACTTCCAAACTTGGGACTACAGCTCCCTCGCACCGGTAACTGATGTCCACCCCATCATGCTTTGTCGTCTGTCCCAGGGACAGAGGTATCGGGCTGGATACTGCCGTTGTTGATCGGCTGACTCGGAAATGAGCGCCTGGACGTCTCATCATGGCCGCACCGTCTCGACTCTCGCGACTCCAAATACTTGGCGCCGGTTGTTGGGAATCGCGGCTCGAGTGCCGACATCGGTACCCGACAATGCCAAGCGACCGGCCACCACGCATGGCCATGGAGACCAAAGGCATCATTTTCAACCAAAGCCGGCTTGCTTTCTGGCGCAATGTGGGTTTCGGGCTCCAGATCCAAGATGCTGAGATCGAAGAGTCGATATGGCGGGAGGACTGAAACGCCTTCAGAAATTAGACTGGCAGTGCGCCTTTTCGTCAGCTTGGCCGGCGAGTACCAGCTCTACTACGCTGCGCCACCGCCGAGGTATGCAACAGGTTTGTACCAGGACCCTATGTTACTGCTTTGGTTCGGCTTATCGTTCCGTCGGGCTCTTCCCGGCCACGGGCTCTTCCAGTGGCCTGGGATCGATTCAATCCAGGCGTTTGGGCACGAATCGCGATGTTGACCAGAGTTGGAAGTTGGGAACAGCCTTCAGGGGACCAAAATCGCACACTTAACGTACGTAAGTCTGTGGCCTCGATCAGTTCGCTTATGCCTGTCCTGCGTTGCCTCTACAGCCCATTCGCACATTTGTATGCGTCCCTCCGTATCAATAGGAACAGGAATCCCCCGTTCCATTTCCTAAGAATCAACCAGTCATTAACCACTTTTTCCATTGTCTCGTGTCACAGCAGCCGGCACCATGGATGGTATTTTCTCTCTCTACTACAACAAATGCTTCATCGTGCTGTGCACTATCGCGATTGTGGTGGCGTTGACCGTCTACTACTGGCTGAGGCGCGACCGACGGCTCGACAGCTTCCCAGGGCCGAAGCTGAATCCGCTCGTGGGGCTGGGATTCAAGCTGCCATCCTCGGCAGCGGACTTGTTCCGGCAGTGGGCGGCTGAGTACGGCGACGCGTTCGTGATTCGGGTGGGTTGGTACAACTGGGTGGTGCTCAACAGCCCCGAGGCGGTGCGGGAGGTGCTGGAGAAGCAGGCGGTGTCTGTGTCGTCCAAGGAGCCGGCGCCCCTGAGCGGTGACATCGTCGCGGCGGCCAAGCGGATGCCCAGTATGCCATACGGGCCATTGTGGCGTGCACAACGGGCGGTGACGCGCGTGGTATTGACGGGGCCCATGATCACGACGTTTGAGCCGTGCCAGCTCTTCGAGGTCAAGCAGCTGCTGCACGAGCTCGCCACCGCCAACACCAACCAGCGCGACTTCTACAACCACGTACGTCGCTTTACCTTCAGCATCACCATGACCAACACATTCGGCGTGCGCATCAAGAGCTGGGACCACCCGGCCGCGCGCAACGCCGAGCGGTGCCAAGCCATCCTGCGCGCCACGTTCAAGTCAGGCGCCTACCTCGTCGACGCCTTGCCACCCCTCGCGACCCTGCCCGCGTGGCTGCAACCGGGGCGGCGGCGGGCCGAAGCGATGGCGGCCGAGCTCCGGACCCTCCGCATGGACATGTGGGGGCGGCTGGAGCGGCAGGCCGAGGCCGGCACGGCGCCATACTGCGTCGCGCGGACCATATACGAGAAGCGGCGGCACTGGTACGAGTTGGGGCTGGACGACGAGGACCTCGCGTGGATTGCTGCGGGGTTTATCGAGGCCGGCTCCGAGACGACGTCGGCGACACTCAACAACCTGCTGCTGCAGCTGGCGGCGCATCCGGAGTGCCAGGAGCCGGCGCACGCCGAGCTAGACCGCGTCGTGGGCCCCGGCCGCCTCCCCGTCTTCGCCGACCTGCCGGCCCTGCCCTACGTGCGCGCCTGCGTCAAGGAGACGCTGCGCCTGAACCCCATCCTGGCGCCCGGCATCCGCCACTACACCGACGCCGACGTCACCTTCCGCGGCCGCGTCATCCCGCGCGGCACCGTGCTGATGGCCAACACGGCCTTCCTGCACCGCGACCCGGCGCGCCACGAGAGGCCCGACGAGTTCTGGCCGGAGCGCTACCGCCACCACACCCTCCACTCGGCCGACTACGCCGCCCTCGGCGACCCGGCGCGCCGCGACCACTTCGCCTTCAGCACCGGCCGGCGCGTGTGCCCGGGCGCGCGCCTGGCCGAGAACAACCTCGCCATCGGCATCGCCTCCATCCTCTGGGCCTTCACCGTCCGCGGGCCCGTCGACGAGCGCGACGGCACCACGGAGCTGCCCGTTGACACGGGGCCCACGGCCTTCCCCGACGCCGCCTTCACCATCCCCCGCCCCTTCGGTGCCCGCTTTGTGCCCCGCTCCCCCGACCGGCTGCGTATCATCGAAGAAGCCTGGGAGATCGCCCAGCGCGAGGGTTACGAGTTGCGCGGCATGCCCGTTGACGTCGACGGCGTCCAGCAGTTCTGAGCGCCTGCTTGCCGTGGGAAGGCGTAGAGGAGTAGAGGGAGGTGTGGCCAATGGATACCAGGGGCGAGCGATGGTATCCAGCGATAGCGACAGGGTTTCTAAGTCAGACTAGGAATATGTAGATGAATACTACTTGTTTGGGCTCACATCGAGAACGCTGCCAACTACTGTACCCACGTCGGGGTTTCCCGCTGCCTCGGCCCAGCGCCCACCCATGTACAAGTTCCCGCTCGTCTCTCGAGCGCGATTCTGCCCGGTGGCACCAACGCCCTGCACCACCACACAACGAGAGCTCTGTGCGCCTCACGAAACGCCGTCCATACTGAGTTTCGAGTCATTTGTGGCGAGTCGTCCACCCGGAGATACGTAGCTCGGCACCCACTGCACAGCTTCTCGTGCTTCGGGAGCCTCGTGCTTTGAGGGTGTGGCCCTCACCCACCGGAATGAAGGGGCCAACTGAGAGTCACTGAGCGACGACGGCTTCCCCAAAGGCGCTCGCCACGTTACGGGCAGCAGGAGAAGAGGGGATTTGGCAGTTTAGATGTTCGCTTTACTACAAGATAATACTACTAACAATTATAAAAGAAACGCCACGCTTGCCGGCTAGGAACTACATGGAAGTACGTATGCTGTGCCAAGTAACCCCCTCCTTTATAGTTGCCACCCCATGATCTATATTCCAACGAATTCATGCACTCCGCGCGCCCGCTCGGTAACCATTATTCCCATTTCCCCGGGGCCGCTGATCCCGATTTGCCTAAACGCCATCCCAAGTTGAAAAACGTCCCCATGCTCAATTCAATGATCCCCATTACCCACCCCCCATTCGTTTCCATGCGTCGTCTCCGCCCCCCGGGAGTCCTCCCGGCAGCCTCTTCTTCAATAACTAAGCTCCCGCAGCTGGGCGCGCAGCAGGCCGTCGATGCGGGCGTACTCGCCGCGCAGCCAGGCCTCGAGGCCCAGGCAGAGGGTGTCGCCACCGCCGCCGCCGCCGCCGCCGACGCCGTGAAAGGCGACGACGCCGTCGGGCGGGGACCCGGGCGACGCCGCCGTCGAAGACGACGTACTGGTGGTGGCCGTCGTCGAGGATGAGAACGACGATAGGCCGTCGGCGGACGATGAAAACGACGACGAGGAGGAGGACGCGGAGGCGCAAAAAGCGGCGAACCGGTCGATCAGCCGCGCCGCCCGCCGCATTTCCCCCGCCAGCAGCTGCGTCTTCAGCGCGCCCTGGACCCGCAGGTCGTCGATGCTGAAGGCGCCGAGGGCCATGGCGTGGTGCGGGTCGCCAGCGGCGCCGTCGGGGCCCGACGTATGCGTCGTCGTCGTCGTCGTGGGGTCGCCCGGGGGGAGGACGGCGGTGCTCCCGTCGGCCACGACGATGGTGGAGTCCCAGGGGGCGCCGACCACGGCCGCGCCGGCGGGGGCGGCGGGGGCGTCCGGGACGGAGGGGCCGCCGCCCCCTCGGCCGCCGGCGCTCCAGGCGGCGCAGCACGAGGCCGCCGCCTGCTGGTACCAGGCCAGCACGCGGGCGACGATGGAGGCGTACAGCAGGGCGAGGGCGGGGGCGCGCGCGCAGCCGGCGCCGCAGGCCAGCAGCCGGGCCAGCCGCCCGCTCGCCTCGCGGTTGAGCTGCAGGATGGCGTCGAGCGGGACGACGAAGTCGCCCGTCGGCCCCACCGCCGCCGCCGTCGTCGTCGTCGTTGGTGTCGGTGTCGTCATCGTGGCGGTGGCGTCCCATGGGGCGGCGACGGCGACGCTGAGCAGCCGGCCCAGCCGCCCCGGCGACAGGCTCTCCAGGATGTCGTGGGCCTCGCGCGCGCAGTCGTGGTGGCTGTCCGTGGACGAGGACAAGGACGAGGACGAGGCGACGCTGTCGGACCGTTTCGTGGCCGTCGTCGTGCTGTTACTGCTACTACTATTGCTGCTGCTCCACGCCGGCGGCGGCATCGTGGGCTTCGCCGGCCTCGTTGATGAGTCGCTGCTCATCTCGGGCGACTCGGGCGTCGACAAGGGCCCGAACCCGGCCATGTTCGACTGATTACCCAGGTAGCCGCCGCCGTTGGTCCCCGTCGCCCCCGTGGGGTCCGGCTGCAGGCTCCAGTCGCCGCCGAAGTCGTGCGCCACGAACAGGAGCAGCGACGGGTCCACGTAGTCGCCGTAGAGGGGATCCAGAGCCTCCATGTTGACGAGGAAGTCGACGCCGGCGTGGTGGTGGTGGTGTTGGCGGTGGTCGTGCTCGAGGGGCTCCCAGCCCGCCGCCAGCACGTCGTCCATGTTGGACTCGGGGCCGCCGCAGTGCAGGCCGGGCACGAGGCCGTGGTGGTGCCCCGGGTGGTAGTGAGGGTCGGCGAAGTCGTGGCCGTTCATGCCGTGGTGCAGATTTACGTGGTGGCCGGGGTAGATGCTGCCGTAGACGCTGTCCATCATCTTGCCCGGGCCCAGCGGCGGAGGGCCGGCGCCGGGCAGGCTGTCGTGGCCCGGCTTGGCGGCGCTCATCTTCAGCCGCATCTTCTCCCGTGGCGGCTTGCCCATCTTGCGCGACACGCCGTAGACACACGTCATGCCGTGCGAGGCGCAGCGCCCGCACTCGGGCTGGGTGCGGTCGCACTTGACCTTGGCGGTGCCGCAGCCGTCACAGCTAGATCGCAGCTTGGGGTGAGCCGGCATGGTGATCGAAAGGGAGAGGCTGTTTAGTAGAGAGGTCCCAGTACGGCGGGACAGCCACGTCTGGTTGGTTCCTGGAGTAAGTCGCCGGGTCGTGGAAAGGACACAGTACTCATGGGCCCTGCCAGAGGGCTGGAAGGAATGATAGTCGTGACGATGGTCTCGATAGGAACGAGAGACAAGGCCGATGTGCGCGGGTTGCCTGCTCACCCTTCTTTAGGCGGCCGAGGAAGGAAGATGCAGTGTTGAGGCCAAAGTGCCATGGGTTGGGGCATGGGATTTTCATACATGCATAACGATAAAAGGCAGGCTGGGTAAGGAGGGGTGGAGAGTTCTTTTGAGCCTCAAGAATGGATGGAAGGGTTGGTCTACGACAGGGGGACCAATGCCCAGCTGGGCTGCAAGACGCCGCGCTGCCAAACCATCTCTAACATACGCCGGTCTCAACCCCCCGCCAGGTAGCCTATACCACCATGATCCAGGGAGGGTGCCTCTGGTAGGTCATCGGCTGAGAGGATAGAAAAATAAATCTGCTCTGGGTTCCCCTCGGTCAGCTCGACCAGTCCCTCCTGGCTAGTGACCGGGTTACTCGAGGGTAGACCACGGCAAGTTCCCAACATTGAGCCATAGCCTGGGGACATGCAGTAATGGCAGGAATTAGCTTAATTGAGGGAAGAGAGAGAGAAGGGGGGGGCAAGAAAGAGCCAAAGAGAGAAGCGGCCTTGCGGTAGTGAGACTGGCAGCTTGAGTTGGAGCCTAGACCGCCAGCTCACGAGCCATCATACCCGCGTTACTCGGCTTGACGTCTTCAGGGTTTGGAAGATCTAGAGGCTAGTCATTAGTCCCTCTTGCCAGACCCTGCGGCTCAAGTCCAGGGCAAGGGCCTGCAGCCGAGGAACGAAACTGGTGTATTATTTATTACCCGTGAGCCCTACGTGCGAGCCACGATGGTCCGTCCTCTTACCGACCCAACGGCACATGCCAGAGATGGACCTAGGCAAGAGTCCCTGCACCTGGTCCGAGGAGCCTACCAGGGGCAGTTTCTGGATGAAAATGACCGCGAAGCCGCCGCCGGACGACTGGGGGGTCCTGCTCTGCCTCTATACTGGCAAGGCGTTTTGTGTATCACAAAGCAAGCAGCGGGCTACTGACCACGTGGATTTTCTGTGATCAAGGAGGGGGGATGGTAAGTAAGCCAGCACCCGTCGGTTTTCTCAAGATGCTGTCGGGAGAAGGGTGGTTTGTGCTCCGAGGCCCTTCGAAGCAATGCAGGTCGGATCGTCTCCTGTTCAACCCTGGCCATTCCCATCTTGAGTCAGCCCCGGTAGGCAAAAAGCGTACGATAGCGTGGGCCTGGGAGCGTCGAAAGACTTTAGGCCGTGGTTTGCCATCCAAAGCCGTTTCCGTCGGTTTGAGAGACGATAGGATGAATTGATTTGAGATCGCTCGGGCGATTTGGAGAATTTGATTGACATGTTCTAGTCAGTATCGTTCCCAAGGGCAGATCAAAGCAATGCACCCTAATTTCTATTCTTGTTAGACGTACAAGCGGAATCTAGTATGGCGATGCCGAGGGCGCTCCGAATCCCCCGTTACTACCTGTCCCAAGCTACCCAAGGCTTACAGTGTCCCGAGTCGAAAACACGGTTGCAGTTCCTCCAAGGACACTCGTGGACGGTACCTCGACCTCGTATCTTCTCAAGGAAAGGAAGGCTGTGTGACCTGACGCATTGGACGGCGCTTACCGCTCCCACGCGATGGCTTCCAAAATGCCTATTCCGTCTAAATGGCGCGCACGATGGGTGGTCGAGTCGTGCAAAATGCGGATGGTTTTAGATGTCACCTGCCCGGCCCTCCTTCTCTTCGCTGCCGTCGGTGAACCTGAGTCGCAATGCCGCTGCGAGAATCCAGCATGGTCGAGGGAAGGCGTGGACACGACACGGCCCGATTTCTCGACTCGGTGGAAGATCAAACGATGAGGCAGGGTCACAGAGAAGTCGGAAATAAACCGACCGGCACACCGCAGGGCTGACCACCCACCCGGGAACCTGCCGCGCGCTTCCTTGACAGAGGAGAAAACCAGCAGTAACAGCTGGTATCGAACTCTCTGCACCGGAAACAGAATCAGACATGGAAATCCCAAGGAAACCC
The DNA here is from genome assembly GCA_029489945.1 of Nigrospora osmanthi. Classification (NCBI taxonomy): domain Eukaryota; kingdom Fungi; phylum Ascomycota; class Sordariomycetes; order Amphisphaeriales; family Apiosporaceae; genus Nigrospora; species Nigrospora osmanthi. The sequence continues at coordinate 440,772 of CP120503.1, read as the reverse complement.
GCTTCTTCTGCCCGGGCAGCCTCCCCCTGCTCCGCTGACTCGGGCAAAACCCCGGCGTCCCGACGGCGACGATCGAGGTGTTCGCTTCGGACGGCAGATCCCGCCCTCCCCATCGGTCCGCGGGCGATTTCCCCCGGGATATATGTTGCAGCAGATCCACCGCTTTCGTGGGGAGCTCCTGTAGCGTGGGAGGCAGGTAACCCCCGGCTTCACTCTCACTGAAAGCCATCCATACGCACTCGCTTCGGAGCCGCTTTCGCTCCAGTCAGCACGCCTTCGGTCGCAAGATGAAGTTGGAAGTCTCTTGACTGGGGGTTCGCAACAGTTACCAATCGAGACTCAACCGGCGCAGGACCAGACTGACAAGCCCAGCGATGGGCAGTTGGTTCGCCCAAGGACTTGGTAGACGGGCTTCTGTGTCTATCCCTGAATTCCGTGTATCCTACCTGGGGTTTGGGGAAACCAAGCCTCTCACTGCAGGCGTTTATTCCCGATGCCATGTGAGGCTTGCATCACAACTTACTGTTCAGCCTGTCTTCCCTCCATGGGTCGGGTAGGTAAGTATGAAGTCAACCCAAGTCTTGATATCCCCCCTCACATGGTGAAATTTATCTTCCGGCAGTGGCTATCTGAGCCGTGACCCAGGTCCCTACCCCGGGCGCTCCCGTCTTCTCCCTTGCCTCTCCTACCCCATGACTTCCGTGGTTTGGATGGACCACGCCCGCCCATCCCTCGGGTGCCGCGCTCAAACGGACGCGAGACCCCGCTAAGGTCGCCAATGCCGCCGTCGCCTGTTCCTTATCCCAGTATCCCGATAACCCGGGTCCGGTCTCGTCATCGCGGGCAAGTAGGTTGGACCGCCTCCCCTATCTCCCAGGGAAAGGGGGACATTTCTGGCGTGGCATCTTGGCGTGTCATCTTGGCGTGTCATCTTGGCGTGTCATCTTGGCGTGGCATCTTGGCGTAGTAAGGGGCAAGAAGTGAACCCGTCCGGATGCTCCCACCATGATACCGTGTCCACCGTAGCATCTCGGAAAGAACCGCTCCTGATGGCTCCTGTCCGCGGGGGCGTCTCATGCAGTCCCCAATCCCGCCACCCCCTCGTCTTCCCACCGCATCGACGAGCCGGTGATCCCTCCCGTGTGCGTGCCGCGCGCAGACGGGCCACTGTCTTGCATCCTTTTGTCCCCCCTACGAAGTGTCTCTCCAGCGTCTCGTGGGGGGCAGAGCACGGCGCGTTGCCCTAGAGGCTGCTGCCGTCTAACAGACCCCGGCGCCGGCCGGAATACAAAAGTAAAAACCAAAAAAGCAGCACGGACCGACCGAACGCGCTCTCCGACCCTCGCGCCAAACCAGCCCCCCCCCTCTGAGTGCCTAGCCGGCGCCGCGCGCCGCAACGGAAAGATCCGTACCCATAGGGTCACCGGCGAGAGGGCCCCCTCCCTCTTCAGCACGGGGCAGCCTTTGGTTTTGTCGACCACGAGACGCAAGGGGCTGCATGGTGACGTGACTAGGGACCGGCGCCCGACTCGGGGAAGGGGGAGAGGGGGGGGGGGGGGGGGGGGGGGGGGGGTTGGGCGAGCTTGTTAATGGCCTCCCCTTCGCTGGGACGTGGCACAGACAGACGCCCACTGCTATGGGTCGAGGGGGGTGGACCAAAAACAAAACGCCTCAACAGCTCTACCACGCTACTAGACTACTGGGGCATTGTGTTCTGTCCCTTGCCTGAGGGGAAAGGGGGGAGGCCTACCCGAGGGGGCTAGCAACAAGCATAGCACTTCGATCTAGTCTATAGCACCTATTTCGACCTTTCCTGGGCAGCGTGGCGGCGGGTTAGGGGAATGCCTTCTTCCCCTGGGTCGTCGGGGGCCGTTATGCCAGCTCGACCCCACGCAGGCGGTAAAAAAAAAAAAACACACACATTTGCTATCTATTCCGGCGCCTCGGTCTTAAAAGCTTGGCGATACTCCTGGTCTTTTTTTCCCCCGTTGTCATAGCGTCGCCTTGGGAAATCGGTTGCTTGGCAGGCGAGGACGCACTCGCGCGGTGCTTTGATGCCACGAGGTACGAGCCAGACGCAACGAACATCCATCAAACGTCCCCCCGTCGCTGAGATAATACCTGCCGCAAATAAAGCCCCCAATGGTTTCCAGAAGGCCGGTGCAAGGCTCGGTAAGAAATGATAGACGCCTCATAGAAACCTCGAAATCGGGGTCAAGTAGGCTGCAAATTACATTAGCTACGGAGTGAATAGCATAGGTAAGTACTCAGTGCTGAACAACAAGTCTTCCCTCTCTCGCCCCTGTGACGCATCCCCATAAGCCCTCCCATCACCACCCCTTGTAAGGCTTGGGGTATAGTAATATTTTCGGCGGACTCTTGAGACTTTTCGGCCCCCCGGGGCTCCTGGGACCCCCCTTTACCGGCCTACTCCCACCACTCATCGTCGCCTGCCCTTGACCCTGGCCCTTGGGCCGCGCTGGCGCCCCAGCGTCGTCGCCGTCCTGTGCCCGTCCTCCCAACCCATCACGGTCTTCTTGCCCGCCATCCTCCTCCTCATCGTCGCTCTTCCGCCCCACGACGGAGCCCGCCACCGACACCACCAGCGGAAACCGCCCGCTTCCGCGCCTGCCGTCCGTCGCCGTCGCCGGCCAGCTGCCGACGATGGCTTCCTCCTCGTCGGCCGGCACGGGCGTGCGGATGGGCGACGCCACGCTGTAGCGCTTCACCTCCTTGAAGGCCGGCCGGTCCGCCATGAGGTCCAGCGTGTGGAAGCTGAGGTTCGGCAGGTGCAGCAGCGGCGTGCGCGCGGGCCCGAAGCTCGCCGGGCGGTCGTCGGCCACGTCGCTGTAGTAATAGCAACTGCTGCTGGCATCGTCGTCGTACTCGTCGCCGTCATCTCCTTGGAAGAGGTGATTATTCTTTTGGATGGCATCGGCGGTGGCGGTGGCGGCGTGGTGATAGTCGTTGTTACCCTGCTTCAGATTGGGCTTCTTCCGCCGCAGGTCGCTGCCTTTCAGCCGCAGCGGACTGGGCGGCCGGATGATGGGGCTCTCGTCGGGGGTCAACGGCATCACAGCACCCCCGTGGTCCCGCCACCTGCCGCCGCCGCCGCTCATCATAGCCGGCGAGTTCACCGGCTCCAGCAGTTCCAGGGCCGACAGGCTGCTTTTGCTCGCCGCGCGGCTTCCTCCCCCGCCGCTGCCGCGCAGCCGCTTCATCTCCAGGACGGTGGAAGAGGACGCCGTTTTGCGAGATGCCATCATGTCTTTGTCGTCGTCGTCGTCGTAGCCCATACTACTCGCGAGCTCGCGGCGCCGCTGCCGCTGCCGCTCCTTGTCCCGCAGTTGCCGGTACTTGCGCCGGTAGTGCCACAGGCCCAGGCCGATGAAGACGGTGAGCACGACGTGTGCGGCGATGGTAATACCCGCGAGGTCGCCCGGCCGCAGGCCCCCGCTTTCGCTGGTGCCGTTACCGTTGCCGGCGCTGGCGCTGGCGCTGGTGCTGGGGGCACTGCTTGCGTATGCTATCAGCGCCTCGTGGCCCGTTGTCGACAGCGGCGGTGACGACAAGAACGGACTGGCAGAAGGGGTACTGATACTGGTGGTCGTGAAGGTGGTAGCGGTGGCAGTGCTCAGGGAAACGGTGGCAGTCGAGGCGGCGGCAGCTTGCGTACTGCTGTTACGCCCCGTAGCTTTTCCCGTAGAAGGAACAACCGCGGCGTTGCTAGATGGCGCCGCCGTCCTGGGTGTGGCGGTCGTTGGCCCTGCTACGGGCGATGCTAGTGGTGTGGTGTCTGAAGTCAAATCCCCCCAGAGGAAGCCGCCGAGGCCGTCGGTTAGGTCGCCGAGGCCGAAGCGTGCATGCGCGAGCGGGCCGAAGGGCAGCGGCGTGGCCGAGGAAGACGGCGCGGAGGAGGAAGAAGACGTGCTGCTGGTGTTGGTGCTGGTGCTACCGCTGCTTGAAGAACTAAGGCTACTGCTACTGCTGGTGGTGGTGGTGGTGGTGACAGTGAGGAAGGTCGTGGGGGGTGAAGGCGTCATGGCGCCAGGGGAAGGGCGCGTGCCGCTGGTAGACAAAGTGTACAACGCCGGGCCACGAGGTAAGCATGGCGTGCCATCCGCCCTACGTGCCGTACTGTGGTGCGGTGCCCGTTTGTGGTGAGGGAAGAAGATGGAGGGAAGCACGGCGACAGCCTCTGGTGAATTCTCTCATGCCCTTTGCTATTCTTGCCCCTGCGGAGAGAGTACATGGGCACCACGGCCAAACACAGCCAGCCCCCCACTTGTCAAATACGAGACATGTCATACTTGACTTTCAAGAATCGCCAAGTGGAGAGTAAGGGCCTCTCCGACGCTTGACGACGATCAAAGCCCGCATTGCCTTTGGGGGGCAGCTTGAGGTAGTCGAGTGGCGTCACATGACTCCTTACACGACGACGTCTGTCAACCTGGCCGACTGACGTGGCAATCGCATCTTCAGCCCGCTCTGACTTGCGGTCGTCCCGGGCCTCCCCTCCCTCATATCGGACGGCCATCAAGAGAGGGCGGGGGGGGGGGGGGGGGGGGGGGGGCCAATCAGCTTTGGCTGCATGGGCTGGACTGAAAACATGGCGCTGCGGTGGGCGGACGGGGCAAACCCAGACGACGCCGATCTGATGCTGATTTCCGCGCTACGCCAGATCCCCCTAGCGAGAACGGGCTGGCCCTAGGCGTCTGTTGATACGCATACGAACGCCTCTCTGACAAACACGCCCATCTTCGTACTGCAAGAGCGGGGGGGGGGGGGGGGGGGGGTGCCAACCGTCGGGAGTTGAGCCCTATGAATCCGGCAGACCCCCGTACCAGCCCCTCTGACGGGGCTCGAGCAGCCACCGTACTTTATCGTCCGCGGCGGTCGGGGAATGGGATCAAGCTTAGGCAACGGGACGTGCCTTGCCCCTAAGCAAGAAAACAGGTGCTGACGGTGCAAACCCAAGCATCCGGTTTCCCAAAGCGGCCACCCCGGCGTCGGAATTGGGCGCCCGTCCTGAGTTGTAGGGTTGCGTCATGCGCCGGTCAGCTCCTTGGCCGCCTCCTGGCCAAACAATTCGGCGACGTCCCTCACGTGCTGGGCCGCCAGCTGGGCGGGCTGGAAACTCTCGAAGGCCATGTTCCATATCTGCTTGGCCTCGTCGACGCGGGTGCGCATCGCGCTCACGATGCCCATGTGCTGGGCGACCATGGGGTAGGCGCTGATGCGGGCGAGGCCACGATGCCAGGCGAAGTCCTTGTTGAGCATGTCGGCGCGGCCGCCCGACGGCTGCCGCGCCTTGGCCTCGAGCAGGCGCGCCAGCCCGTCGACGTGGGCGCGGTTGTAGACCAGGGCCTGGTTGCAGCAGCCGAACCACTCCTCGCGCACGCCCGGCGGCGAGCCGACCAGCGAGGCCTTGCCCGAGGCGAAGAAGAGCCACACGCAGACGGGCACGGCGACCCCGCAGACGACCAGGAGGACCCAGCCGTCCAGGTGCCGGCCCAGGTGCCGCGGCAGCAGGAGCTGGCGCGCGAGCAGCAGAAGGCACAGCAGGGGCACGCCGACGGCGAGGGAGATGAGGTGGACGTTGTTGCTCTGGAAGCCGGTGCCGCCGGCCCAGCCCGCGCTGCGGTCCTGGTTGAACAGGCGCAGGTACAGCCAGTCGTAGGGGCGGCCGGGGTCGACCCGGCCCTTCTCGGGCTTCCGGCGCGAGGGCGCGTCCATCATGCGCTCGACGGTGCGCAGGTTGTGCAGCGTGCGCGCGAGCCAGCCGTCGGCGAGCAGCACGTCGTCCTCGAAAATGGCGATGTAGGGGGCGCGGGTCGTCTCGCGGCAGCGGTCGAGGGCATAGGCGTAGTCCTGCAGGCTCTTGCGCTCGAGCGCGCGGGGACGGGACGAGGCCGGGTCGGCCAGCGCCACGAGCTCGCGGAGCCGCTCCTCCCGCGGCGGCCCGGGCGGCAGCGTATCGGCGTACGTGTAGACGTCGTCGGCGAGGCCGAGGGCGCGCAGCGGTGCCAGGCTCCTGTGGGCGGCGGCGGCGTCGGGCACGTCGGCGAAGAAGAGCTTGAGGTGGACGGCGGCGCGCTCGGCGCGCGTCAGGTTGGCCAGCAGCGAACCGACGGCCGCCTCGACGTACTCGCGCGGCGCGTCGGCGTCGGCGACCGCGTGCCGGCCCACCGTCAGCAGCGTCACGCAGAGGGGCGCATCGTCGGCGGCCATCGGGCCTGGGGCGACGGCGGCGGCATGGTCGAGGAAGGCGAGGGCTTCGGTCTCGCGGTGCGCCGAGTAGAAGCGATCGTAGCCGTGGGCGGGCGAGAAGAAGACGGAGAGGGGGTCGCGGTAGAAGAACAGGGTGCCGTACAGCCAGTAGACGGCCACGAGGGCGCCGAGAACCAGCAGCGCACGAACGCCCGGTTGGCCCAGTACCCGTCCCGTCGCCAGAGCCGAGAGGCCAGGATGCCGTGGGCGACACAGCATTGGATGACAGCAGTTCGGTTGACTTCGACTAGCGTACCAGCGTGCCACTATGGCATTATGGAACGGGAAAGCGGTGTCGCCGTGTGTACGTGTGTGTGTGTAGGTACCCGTGTAGGTGCCGTGGGGGCCTCTGCAAAGTTGAGGGTATAGATGAAATGACAGGACGGCTGCTTGCCGCACACGACCCGAATCGCCGCTGCAGCGATGGATTGGGCTCGCTGTCGATGGCACCTGTGCTTCCTGACGTTGGACGAGCTTGGGATTGCGGAGGTTAGGTAAAGTAGGTACCAAAGATTTGGGTTGGCCTTGTGCCGCTGCAGGAGCGCTACCGTCTAATCCATCCCCCTATAAGATCGCAGCCGGCGTCCCTATCAAGGCCCCCCCGTCCGTGCTGTGTGGCTATGGTCTCGTCTCACACAGCCACCGCCTATCGTGTCCGGCACGACGCAACTTTAATGCCGGTCTATCTGTCGTGTGACCTTGCGCCTTTGGCCCCCGTCGCATGCGACCGGTGACGAGCGTTGTGTCCCGGCGGAGCAAGACGCAAGAAGGGAGGTAGGGCAAATCAATTGGGCGGAGCCGACATCGTCGTATCCGAGCATCATCGTCACACGGGGTCAGTGGGATGGTGTAGCAAGGCCCGCTACTTGCTGCCTTCCGCGCTTTGAACCCCATCCGCAAGTCGTGATTCCAGGCACAGGTAACCGCCATGTCGTTTACGAGTAAATAGAGGTCTCAAACATCTTCAACCAAGTGACCCTGTGTCATCATTGTCTGCGACAAGCCGACCATGCCCGTTTGTTGCTCTATTCTTCCTCGGACTCGGAGCCGGACTCGGAGCCGGACTCATCCTCTTCGTCTTCCTCCTCGGCCTCCTGCTCCTCCTCGCCTTCCTTCGCCTCGAGTCCGCAGGCATCGTGGTACTCGGACAGCTGCTTGACCTGCGTCTTATACCCCATCGCCGCGAGCTCTTTTTCGATGTTCTGGTGCTTCGGGTTAGCAGGGGTTCGTCAATCCGGTGCGGTTCGGGTACTTGCCTCCACCATGATGGGCGCGCACGTCACCACGACGTTGCTCGACTCGGGGTAGAACGCAGGCAAAAGCCAGTCGGTGATGGCTTTGCGGATCTGGTCCTCCGTCACGCCCCGGATCTTGGCCAGCAGCTTCTGGTTGAAGTCGGGTTCCAGCCCGCGGATGACGCTGCTGACAAAGTTCTGGACCGCGGCCATCGCCATGGTAGATTGCTCGTCCGCCATGGTCATGACGATCTGGCTGATGGCCCCCTCCACCATGGGCTTCTCCAGAGGCGTCGTGCCGTCGGCCAGGGCCTTGATCGTGTCCCGCGCCGCCATGATCGCCTTCGCCGCCATGGGCGATCGGTAGGTCTTGAAGTGAACGTATCCGCCGTCCACCTCCTTGCCAAAGTAGGCGCCGTAGGCCAGACCATTGCCTCGCACGGCGTTCCACAAGGGACCTTCGACCGTCTCGAGATACTGCGCGGCCACCAGTAGTGCAGGTACGGCGGGGTCGTTGAACGAGGTCAGGCCCTTGCTGGTGCTGATGGAGAAGGACGAGTCGATTGAGGTAATGGGCACAATTACAGCGCCTATCGACCCCGGCTTGCGCCCTTCGGCGTTCAACAAGCTGTATGGCTTGACGACCGGCGTATTGCTGTCGGACCCGCCCGCCGGGTCGAGTGCTTCGGCCAGCTGGTCCCAGGTTTTCACAGGCTCCGAGATCTTGCCCTGCTCGACATCGGCCGTCACCAGGGCCCGGACGTTGGCAAACTGGAACAGAGAGCGGCGCAGCTCTTCAAACCAAGACACCACCATGTCGGGCTCCTCCTGGAGGCGTCGCTTGAGTCGTCGGAGGTATACGGCCTTGACCAGGGCCCTCTTGGACACCAGGTAGGCCGAGGACTCATTGTGGATGGCCATCTCGATCTCGCTGGCCATGGCGCGGCCATCGCGCTTCGACTCGGGGATATCGGCGAGCTGCTTCGAGACGGTGGCTTTGAGTCGGGTGATGTCGAAAATGCTGTCGAACATCATGGTGCGGATCCATTCCACGGCCTTGGCGTACTTCTCCGGCTCAACCTGCATCTTGACGAGGATGCTCTCGGTGTCGCCGAAACGGGTGCCCGACTCGAAGCTGTAGTTGACCGTGTCGCGCTCCAGCTCCATGACGACCTGCTCGAACTCGACCCGTTTCCCACCCCGTTGGATGGGGGCGTTAAAGAAGTAGTCGTTCAGAAGGGGGATAAGCGGCTTCAGCTTGGTCGGCACCTTGACGGTTCCCACGTGAATGTTGATGTGCACAAAGTTGGTCGGCACGCTCTCAAATTGGATGAATAGAGGCTTGTTTCCAGCCGCCGCGCCGTCGATGGCCTTCTGCGCCGCGTTGTCTGGGCTGCCCAGTTTGCGGGCCAGGCCAGACCGAGCCGTCTTAGCATCGATGAAATGAATCGACGATGTGGGAGGCACCTGCCAGCGTTGCAGGACGGACGCCGGGATCTCGATTTCGTTCTTCTTCTTGGCATCCTCGAGGAGCTTCTTGCGCTGGGCAAGACCCTCGGGGCCCAACTCCTGCTTGCGCTTCTCGATTCGGGCCACCTCGTCGGCTTTGAGCTGGTCCGCCATCTTCTGCGACGGCTTTCCGAGGACAGAAACGTGATGCGCATCGACGATCCACTTCTTGAGGAATGCCCTCCATTCCTCGTCCGACCACGTCTCCAGGATGTCGTACTCCTGCAGCGACTCCAGCTCCTGGAGAGTGGATCCGTCCCGGCGTCCAAACAGGTAATCGGTAATGATGTTCTGGGAGTAGAAGGTCTCGGAGCTCTCGGCCATGGCCTTGATTTGCCGCCTTTCGCGCTGGATGCACTCTTTCATGTAGGCCATGTCCAGGGGAGCCTCGGAGACCTCTCGGAGCAGGTCGATCAAGCGCTTCTCCACGAACTCGAGCTTCTCCGTCGCTACGCCCGTAGGCTGAAACCAAATGACACTGTCCGGTCGGGGGTCCCACCAGAAAGCCACGGAGCTGGCGAGCTCTTCCTTCTCGACGATGACATTCTCGAGGACCGAGACCGACGACCCGGCCAGGTAGGTCAGAAGAACCTCGACAGCCGCCGTCGCTGTTCCGTCAACGCAATTGGGGCCCAGGTAGGCGATGGCCATGTCGCCGGTGGATTCGTCCTCTTCGGGAAACTCGATGGTCTCGATTACCGTCTTGGCGAGGGGCGGAGTCTGTTCCGAGTCGACCCAGGGACGCTTGAAGGGCTGCGAGGCCGGGGGGAAGTCGTCCTTGACCGTCTCTTCGAATTCGTCGAGAATCTGCAGCAGGTTTGCGTGATCCACCTCGCCAATGATGATCAAGCACATGTTTCGGGGCGTGTACATGTCCTTGTGGAACTCCCGGATCCGGTCGGCCGTCAGAACACGCAGGGCGTCCATCATGCCTCCCGTCTCGTAGCGGAAGCCGACATTGGGCGGGTACAGGAGGCGCCGGGCCTTCAAGTCCATGAGTTCCGTCGAGGTAAACTGGACGCCTTGCATCTCTGAGTAGACCACACCGGCATCGTTGCCCTCGCCGTCGATGTGGTGAACCTCGGTGAGGCAAGCCTCGTCCGTGAGCGTGGGCTTGATGAGGTGTTCAAGGTAGACGGGGAGCGTTTGTGCAAAGCCCTCCCAACCGGCGGTTTCGAGGGTGTAGGCTGTGTGGTCGGTGGCGGTCCAAGCATTGGTGGAGCCGTAGGCCCTTGACGCCAGCTTGTCGAGGAGGCCCTTGTACTTGTAGTTCTTGGACCCCATGAAGACCAAGTGCTCAAGCGTGTGAGGCGCACCCGAGTCGTCGAGAATCTCGGTGGCGAGAGTGAAGTAGCCGTTCACTTTGGGACCCTTCTGATCGACGACGACAACACGCATAGAACTCCTGGTGGACTCATATTGGGTAATGGTGGCCGGAGCGTAGTCAGTCTTGAAGCTCTGGGTCTTCTTGAACCACGAAGTCTCTGGCGCGGCGCCCATTTTGAGGAAGAAAACTGAGCGACGGAGATGGCTACAGTCTTGTCAGCGAAGCCTTCCCCCAAGATATGGAGTGTGATCTCCCTTGGCCCGGTCTGAGTAAGGGCAAAGGTGACACCGGTGTAACAAACCAAATAGAACGTGGAAGCACTACGGGAGAGCAGTGCGCGTGTCGGAGGACAGACGAGCAGCGCCGAAGATATGACGGCAGCGCTATAGTGGCGGAGAGATCCGACTGGCCCGCCAACGACGCCGTCGCAACAGGAGAGAAAGGGAGTGAAGTGAGCTGCCAGTGCTCTACTATGGTCGTCGAAGATGGTGCCGCCCTGCCACGCTTGGGTGTGCTCAAGTACTGCAAGAAAATGGCGACTTCCCGACTTGGAGGAGGAAAAGGAAGGAGTGGCGGGAGAGCGAAGGGAGGCAATTAAGTATCTAACAACCTCACTGACGTCGTGATCTCAGGGTCAGAATTCACCTTGCAAGCTCGAGCACAACGCAAGGGTGAGCCAGCTGTGAATGGAATGGGTGCTATTGTGGTACCCCTCCCCCGCAATTGGGCGGATTATCGGCTATCGATAACCAGCTCGTACCGGCGATAAGACGCCAGGCCCGAGACCCCGGTCGCTACAGGGCGGGAAGGAGCGAGTGGCACTGGGAGAGTGTGAGCTGGTTACTTAGCGCAAGGACTCACTGGGCAGTCAGTCACTGCTGTGCTGGCCAGATGGTGGAATGACCTCAGCACCTGGAACCGGCTTGCATTCAATCGACCCGACTGATTTCACCTCGGGCTTCTTAGAGGCCAGCCTACCACGCCTCGCTACGAAAAGCAGAAACTCCTGTGGTTCAGTACGTTCGGGCTGAGCCGAGGCCCGACCGAGAGCATCTGCCGATACGAAGCCCCGAGCACCATCCCGGACGACCCAGCCGGCGCGTCCCATCGCGCACTCGAGCCTATCGACCGAGCCAGACCTCACGAGAGCCGCACCGACCGGCGGAGAGCTTTCGCAACATGACGCATGAGCAGGCCGTCGGCCTCGGCCAAGCTCTGGTCGACTTCGCCCTCCACTCCGGCTTCCCGGACGACGAGGCCTCCTCGCGGCGCATCGCGGCCGACGATCTTCAGCCCGCCCTGGAATCGTTAGCCGCAGCCAAATCCCAGCTCCAGGTACGTGGTGGCATCAATCGCCCCAAGCGACTCATGGTTGACGCAAGAGGTCGGCGACAGGCGCAAATACACAGCATCAATGAAGAGACCGCTCCCGACGTCCAGTCATGGATGACGAATGCGAAAGCCCTCGAGGACGACATTAACAAATCGCGGTCGCTTGCCAACGAGATCGTCCGGCGTGCCGAGGCTCCTGAGGTCTCTGGCCAGTCGATACTAGAGGCCGAAGAGAAGGTCGATTTCCTCCAGCGCGAAGTCAGCTACACTGCGCAAGTGCGCGAGGCCTTGACCAATATCAAGCGAGTCAACGAGCTGCTAGACCAGGTTGAACAAGCGCGGAACGAGCGACGAGTCTTGGACTCGCTGCACCTCCTCGAGAGTAAGAAGGACAATGCGACTCGCGATGATGTGTGGACCGCGCTGACCGCCCCCAGAATCATGGACGGCCATGGACGAGATACCCGTCAGCAAGTCTTGCCGTGTCATGCGGACACTGGATATGCGGGCCTTTGAACTGAAGTCGGCCGTCCACGATGTATTTGACCACGTCTGGAACTCACTGGTGCGGGTGGATGGCTCAGCAGGCCGGCTGGAAATTCACCAAGCCCGTGATGGTACCGCGAGCCCGCCCCCCTTTTACTGTGCCCCATGCTGACAAGTGCGCAGACGAGCCAATGACGCTTTCCGAAGCACTTATTGGGCTGCAGGCCTACAAAGAAGTCGACCAGAGAATGGCTCTCTTCTGGCATAGCGTCGACGAGGCGATAGTCGGGCCGCGGACGGCTCTCCACGGAGAGACTTTGCCCGGCATCAGTGCCGATGACGTACGTGCTCGCTACTTCGGTCTGGTTCCTATGCTCATCTTATACAGTCTACGCTCGCCGTCCAAGGGCAGGCCGACAGCAGCATCTCGGCTCTGTTCGCTGACCTAAGGCAAATCACCGAGTACCTGGCAAAGAGGTTACCCGAGGACCTGGTGCGATCCCTATCCAATGTCATGATGCCCGCCCTGGTGCCTCGCATCATCCACGTATGGCTTGACTCGGCTGTGCCGGTCTCGTTACGAGAGATGGACGACTTCCAGGAAGTGATCAGCGCTGCGAGGCAGTTCTGTACTTCGTTGGCCGAGATGAAGTATACTGGTTTTGAAGAGCTGCAAGAATGGGTTGACAGCGCCCCCCGGGTCTGGCTTGCCAAGTGCCGAGAGACAGCTCTCGACTCAATCCGGAATAAGATGTCCCAAGGTCTGGGCGCCCCGAAAGAGGTCGAGCGGGTGGAGACGCAGACCGTGTCTCGCTCGGAAGGCAAGGAGCTGGCGGCCAATGGCGCCCCCAGCGCCGGCATGGACGACGACTGGGGCGCAGCATGGGACGATACCGGGGAGGACGCCACGACGGAGAAAGACGCACAGGCTCCCGCGTCATCGACGGCCGAGGCGGTCGAAGATGATGCTGCGGACGCTTGGGGTTGGGGCGACGACGACGACGCGGGCGAGGAAAAGGCTGCCGAACCGCCAGCTGCTCAGCCGGCCGCCAATGCAGATGAAGACCCGGCGGATGCATGGGGCTGGGGCGACGAGGATCCTGCCGACCCGCCGCCAGTGGCTCCCGCACCAGCGAAAAAGGAGCCCTCACGCGCGGGCCAGGAACAGTCCCAGACGAGGGAATTGACACTGAAGGAGACGTATCATATCTCGTCGCTGCCCGCGCCAGTCTTATCGCTGATATCAGCCATCTTGGAAGACGGTGCTCTACTGGTAGGGTGAGTAGGCTTCTGCGCCGGCGCATCTATGGACTGGCTACTAACCCGGCTGTGCAGGTCCCAAGGCAGCCCCGTGGCGGCAGCGGCAGCTGGCCTTTTCTCCTTGCCCACATTGGTGTTGGCCATGTTCCGGGCCGTATCGCCACACTACTATTCGCTCGATATCAGTGGCAGCGGCAATATGTTTCTCTACAACGACGCCACCTATCTGGCGGAGCGTCTGACGGATGTGGCGGCTGCTTGGAAGGCGCGCGAGGATATTGCGCCACGGGCGGTCACAATGCTCCGGCTGGATAACGACATCAAGACACTCCAGTCGTTCGCCGCCAGGGCCTACGCGTCGGAGATGTCGACCCAGCGGACCATCCTTCGCGATCTTCTGGGTGGAGCACAGAACCTGCTCCAGCAGGACGCCGACGCCTCGGACCTCTCGATGCAGATTGAGTCGGCGACAACGCGTGTCCGTGCCATGGCCGAGGCGTGGTCCAGCGTGCTCTCGCGGTCGGCGTGGTGCCAGGCGGTAGGGTCGCTGGTGGACACGCTGGCCTCCAAGCTCGTGGCGGACGTAATGGACCTCCCCGGCATTGGGGAGGAGGAGGCGTACAACATTGCCAGCATGATTGCGAAGATCACGGAGCTTGACGACCTCTTCCTGCCGGCGGGGGCGGGCGAGAACGAGGTGCCGACGACGGCGCAGTACGCGGACAACTGGTTGCGACTCAAGTACCTCTCCGAGGTGTTGCAGAGTAACCTGCCGGACGTCAAGTTCCTCTGGCTGGAGAGCGACCTCAGTCTCTACTTTGGGGTGGCGGAGGTGGTGGACCTGATCGGCCTCAGCTTCGCGGATAATGCCAAATCGCGGGAGATTGTCCGCGAGATCCAGAGCAACCCACATCCCAGAGCGTAGACAGATCGGCATAGAGGGAGGAATTTCAGTAGCCAACAACCTGCCAGCACTGGCCGGCACTGCAGGGTGGCCCCATTGCCTCTCCAACTCGGTTCCTTGCACTTCGTGACGATCTGGATGATCTTCCCGCAAACGCTACGGCGCTCGCCTTGCCGCGGTTCACGTGTTCGTGTGTGAATACCCGGGGCTATACGGGCCGCCAAGGGAGCACGCGCGGTGCCGCATAAACGCCCATGCTTGTGCTCGCTGTCGGGCTTGGTCATGACGAAACGGCACAACAATTTGCCGTCAAGCACTGGCGAGGAAGACGTCGTCGTCTTCGTGGTTGTTCGAGCCGAGGGGGGCAGGGTTCGCCAAGTGATCCGCCAGGACGGCACTCGCCTTCTTGGAAGTTGCTTGAATGAGATGGCGACATGCCGAAGGTGGGCGGCCTGGGCCGTTTCTGGGCCCCTCCCGGCGGCTCTGCGCCAACTGCAACCTATGATCGAACGGCGGCCAGTGCTGCAACAGCAACACGATGCAGCCACCAGCCGCAATACCGGCAAAGCACGCTAAAAAGCGCCAGGGGCGACTTGCGACAGGGCTGTCTAAATGGGGAGAGCGGGCGCGTCGTGAAGTCGGATTTGTCGGGTTTAAGGTGGGGAAGGGTTAAGGTAGTTGGTCCCGGCCCTGAGGCCCTCTGTACGAGTAGCCGCTTATTTCTTAGAAGGAAACGACACAACAATGCTGAAGCCGCGGGCCCGCGTGTTCTTCCTCTTCGCAGCTGTTGCCCGGTTTGGTTGGGGCAGAAGCTAGTTGATGGCATTGGGTGTACTCCGTAGGGGATAGTAGAATAGAAAAGCACGGGAAGCCGAATCTATGTGAAACCCCACCCGACTCGGACGAGCGCTGATCGTCATTGCGACAAACAGACAGCGCCCCCCTCCCCATCGGGCATATACTCTGCAGAACCGCCGGGTCGCGACATGGCGCCCCAAGGCGCGGAGAGTGCCCGCTGTAACCATACAATTTTAACCGGCGAGGCGACCCAGGGATGGGCCAGCGACGGTTCCGACACCCAGGGCGGGCGGGCGAACCGTCGGCTCCCAGGGGAGCGAGGCTCTGCTACCGGTCGCTTCATGCGGCTACAACATCCGCCGTCCATGATGTAGCTACAGTAGAGAGTACCTACCTACCCGAGCTAGGCACTTCCCTTTAGTAGGGTCCAAGGGGTTCAATAGCCGGCAGCTTTAGCGCGGCTATGCAATCAAGACGGCGGGGGGCCACCCGTTCTGTGGCGACCATCGGCCAAGCAACAGCACCGTGAGGAACAAGCTTCACGGCTCGCCGGCCAAGGACGGGAAGCCCAGAAGGACAAGAACTTACCGGCTCCCCCCTCCCTTCCATCGCGGGTTGCACGTCCACGCCAAGCCCTCCCAGACAGGTAGGCAAGCTTTCAGGGCGGTCTTGGACGAGAGCCCCGACACAGCTCTCGAAATGTCCGTCATCGTACGGCGGGAGAGGGGGGGAGAGGGGGGGAGAGGGGGACGACAAGCTTCCCAAGAAATGCGCCCCCCGTCCAACGACCCATTTCCGTTCCCATATCGAACGTTAGCTCATCGCGGGCGGGCGGCGCATGTTGGCATCGTGAGTGGAAGGGGGGGCAACGTTTCAGCCGGGGGGTCGACGCCCCCCCTCCCGGGAGGGCGCGCGAGAAAAGAGCGCCGGCCGCTCCACAGCTGTCAATTAACGTCAAACCCGCCCCATCGTCATCCTGCGCATTGGGAGAGCCGGCCAGCCTTGGCATCTCCCCTTTCGGGACGCTCGAAACAGCCCGTCCTTCCTTATTCTACCTCAACCTCCGGCGCCCTCGACTGGTTACGGCACGGCCTGGGTCGATGGGCGGCGGAGCGCAGGAAGGCCCCCCCCTTTTCCCCCCCACCCCTACTGCTGCCGCGAGAGTGCCTTCTCGACGTGATACGCGCGCCTCCGCCCACGGCAGTCGGAAATGGGGGTGGAAGGGGGACGAGGAGGAGGAGGAGGGTGGTAGTGTCTCGTTCTCGGTGCCGACGGGCCCAACGTTGGAACGGGCCTCCACCACCCCTGGGAGGCTCCGTGATGCTCTGGCGATCGAGCGATCATGGCAGGCCCAAAGGGACGACATAGGGCGATCTCATGGGCCCCCTCGGGCCCCGGCTCCCCTGTCCGCCCCGCCCTGGTGATGGGCTGAAGTGCTTTGCCCCCCTGCCTGCCGACGGACAAACATTGACCGGCTCCCACTCGCAATTCCCAGCTCGACCTGCTGTCCCCCCCGACACGGCGTCGCAGGCGAGGTGGAGATGGCCCTGGTCCGTCGGTCAGCATTGCCGGACGGGCGCGATGGGCTCTTGTTGGCGCCTTATGGGGGGCAACTCCATACTCAGGACCTCGGTTTTCCGGCCGAGGGGACGAGAGAAAGAGAGAAGCTCTGTCGCTGTTATATATGGCCTCGTCTGGCCCGTCGATAACATACTTTCCTCTCTCCTCATCCAGCTTCTTCACATCCTCTTCTCCCTTCACCTTTCCACCTTCAACTGTCGGCCCTCAGGTTCAGTGGCTCTGTACCGTTCCATTCTTTCCGCAAGCAAGTCTTCGCAACTACCAGCACTTCCACACACACACACTCTCTCCCACTCTTTTCTCCACCAACCCCCCCGACAACTTTCAAGATGAAGGCCGCCGTTATCGCCGCTCTCCTCGCCCCCATGGGCACCTTGGCCCGCCCCTGCCCGGAGCCCGCCAACAACAACGCCGCCGCCGCCCCCGGCGGCTTCGGCCAGGGCAACCAGTTCGGCGGCAACCCCTTCGGCGGTCAGCAGGGCGGCCAGCAGGGTGGCCAGCAGGCCGCGGCCGGTGGCGACTCGCTCAACGCGCTGTTCAAGGCCAAGGGCAAGGTCTACTTCGGCAACATCGCCGACCCCGGCACCCTGGGCAACCAGCAGAACACGCAGGTGCTCAAGGACCAGTTCGGCCAGCTGACGCCCGAGAACTCGATGAAGTGGGACGCCACGGAGCCCCAGCAGGGCAAGTTCAACTTCCAGGGCTCGGACCAGCTCGTCAACTTCGCCACGCAGAACGGCATGAGCGTGCGCGGCCACACGCTCGTGTGGCACAGCCAGCTGCCGCAGTACGTCAAGAACGTGCGCGACAAGGCCACCCTCACCAAGATCATCCAGGACCACGTGACGGGCGTCATGACCCAGTACAAGGGCAAGGTCCGCGCCTGGGACGTGGTTAACGAGATGTTCGAGCAGGACGGCTCGCTCCGCAAGTCCGTCTTCTCCGACGTCCTCGGCGAGGAGTTCGTCGCCATCGCCTTCAAGGCGGCGCGCGCCGCCGACCCCGAGGCCAAGCTGTACATCAACGACTTCAACCTCGACAGCGCCAACGCCGCCAAGGTGCAGCAGGGCATGGTCGCCCACGTCAAGAAGTGGCTGGCCCAGGGCGTCCCCATCGACGGCATCGGCTCGCAGACCCACCTGCAGGAGGGCATGGGCAAGGACATCGCGGGCGCCCTCAAGGCCCTGGCCTCGACCGGCGTCAAGGAGGTGGCCGTCACCGAGCTCGACATCAAGAACGCCCCCGCCAACGACTACGCCGCCGTCACCAAGGCCTGCCTCGACCTCGAGCAGTGCGTCGGCATCACCGTCTGGGGCGTCAGCGACAAGGACTCGTGGCGCCGCGGCGAGAACCCCCTGCTGTTCGACGCCAGCTTCCAGCCCAAGCCCGCCTTCAACGCCGTCAAGCAGGCCATGGCCTAAGCCCCCTTTTCGGGTGGCTGCTGCTGCTGCTTCCGTTGATCCAAAAACGGATGGGCGCTTTGATGTACTATATTTAGTTCTTCGTGTACATACGATCAGTTCGAGGAGAGATAGAGAGAAAGAGTGATGGATGGTATATACCTTTTTATCCACATATCCCACAATACCTGATCCGTGTTCTTTGTGCCTTCGTGAATGCCATATGATTCCATACTGTCTCCTTCTTCTTCTCCTTCTTCTTGCCGGGGGGGAATAGGGGGGTTTGGTCTTTCGTTTCTGGTATTCCCTCTGTTTCTACTCTTCCTTCACGGTCGTGTCGTCAATCAGGCCTTCAATTTGGATAACAACTGGGCCGGGAGGCGACTGGGCACACATGCGGCATCCGCTCTGCTGTGGTAGGCGTTCTGCTCCGTGTCATCCGTCTCGATCGGCCCCTTGCCTTCATGACCTCCCGGAGCCGAGCTCGCTCGGGTGGGGTGATCGCACTCGTTCTGGACCCCCCCCTCCGGAGTGAATACCTCACGCTTTCTTTTCCTCTCTTGGGCTATCGGTCAGTGACTGTGTGCAGAGATGACGCACTTACCGGCTTTTAAGGAAGGGCGAGACGGCGCATGGCGGACGGATATAATCTCGTCATTCTGTTCATATCCTGTGCGCTACCGGAGCTTACCAGTCTGATCCTGGCTTCTCTTCCTCATCTCTCTAGTTCGATGCCTGGTAAGGCGTAGCGGCCGTCGGGGTTGCGCTACCTTCGCCCCCGCTTAGCGATTTCCATTCCTAGGATCACCCAGGCTCGTGTTAACGGAGACAAGAAGCCTAGCTATGGCTTGGTACTACAGTATGGCGTTGGCATGGTACATGGGCCTTTCACATATAAAGCTACCAATGATAATACTGTGGATGATATCCAGTGGGCCATCATGTTGCGACCTCTAATATCACTGGCAGATAATATGAAGCAATATATGATCAAGCGGACGGTCCACCTCACACTGGGCTTGCGGAGTCTTGAAAATTCCATGCTCCATTTGGCATTCTGAACGAGGGTTCGTCCAGGGCCGCCGGCGAGGGCGGCCCATGGCTAAGAATGCAGTAGTCTATCGAAACAGTAGAGGGACCAGTCATCACCCCCAATCCATTCGTTTTCCTTCCCCCCCTTCGCGAACCGACGACCACGCCCGGAACAAGCCCGGCCAAGGGGAGGGGGGGTTTGCAAGATCCTTTCCCCTCCTTTTCTCTCGAGTCGACCCCGAGCCCATTCACGCACAGCCCCATCACCATCCAGGCTCCCGAAGAAGCCCCCGCGGCCGTGGAGGTTGCCTCATCGTCAGCGCCCCCCCTCGAATGCCGCGAGGACTTCTCGTACGGTCGTTTTCCCCCGAGGATTCGCGGGTCGTAGAGCCGGTGAACCACAGAGCCGTCCCACCCCTGGCCAAAAAAGCAAAGAAGAGAATTGAAGGGGGTTTGCCTGAACTCGCTCTATTCGAACGCCTGCCCCAAAGAAGAGAATAGAATGCGCCCTGAGCCCGCCCGCTATTTAAACCCTCTTAATCATCGAATCGGGACCAGTTGTCCGTCTTTTTTTTTTTCACTCTTTTTACTTGCGGCCCCCGTTAGCGAGCGTGGGGAAGCTGGTGAGCACGGCGGGCCAGGCGTCCATGGTAGCGCTGCGGGGGGAGTCGGCGCCGGGGCTGACGAGGGGAGAGACGGTGACAGACGGGGCAGAACCGGGGGAGGGGCTTTTTGTTTTTGTCGAATTCGCTGTCAGCCCTTTCTTCTCTTCGTCTCCGCCGGGGGGTAATCTCTTGGACCGTACGCGGGAGGGACCTACAGGGGAAAAGGCGTCGCGCGCCGCACAATGGGCGGGCGCCGCGCCGTCGTCGCGGCCGGCAGGTCAAAAGCCACGGTGCTGGAGGCGCTCGAGGTGCTGTCGCTGCGTGTGTGAGCCATGGCGAACTCTGGGACGTGCGAGGAAGACAAGTAGAGAGGTGAAGGAGAAGGAGAAGAAAAAGAAGAAGGAGAAGAAGAGGAAGAAGGGGAAGGAATGGGGCCAAACCACGCGCGAGAAAACAAGGACGTGGGTGTCGACTAGTAGGAAGAAAGAGAGGACTAAGAATCAGAGAGTTTCCCGTTTCGTCTCGTGCAGTAGGGACCACGAGGAGAAGCGAAGAAAACCAGAGTCCAAAGAAACACTGTGGGGGGGAGAGAGGTGTATTGGAGAGAGGACAGACCGACGGAACTGAACTTTGGGGGGAAAGAAACGGTAGCTGCCGCTGAAGAAGGAAAGGAAGGAGAAGAAGGGGCTTCCGTCGCTTGGACGGGGCTTCCGGCCGGTGTCTATTTATGAGCTTTTCGTGAGGCTCATCCCAACTTCCGTCCCCCTCCCCACCCCTCTTTCTCTGGCCTACATATGTGTATATGCGCGAGGGAGAAAGGAAGTTCTGTGCCGCCCCCCTGGCCAGCATCGCATAACCCAGCATAACGACTAATGCGACCGCCCTCCTCCCTCTCTCCGGGGTAAACCCACCACCTCCCCCCTCAAAACCCCCCCCTGTCGTGGTGGAGGGTCGACGAGCGGGTACGCGGGGGAAGAAAAGACGGCGGGGACGTTGCCGTCGTCTATCACGGGTGCGTCTATTGTCACGGCCATAGTGATTTGCCGAGGATCGTCATCAGACAAACGACCCCCCCACCTCCCGCTCCCCTTCCCCTACCCGACCTCATTTCTTTCGCAGACTACGCGCACGTCCAGGGAGAAAAATGGACAGCACGCCATCGCGCCGGCCGCTCCCGCCGTCCCGTCTCAGCCTAGGCAGTCCCGCCCGCCAGTGTCAGACCACACGCCGGTTCCAGCCCTTAGGAGTCCGGGTGGGGGGGATATGGGGGATGGCAGAGAAGGAGAAGGAATCACGTCTCGCTTTCTCGGGTTGGAATAGAAGGTAGTCGAAGCAAAGAACCTGGTTTGAGGATATGGCCAAGATTGCCGTTCCGTTCTTGCCCTCATCCTGTATCCCCCCTCCCAAGCAGAAACCCCCTTCGCTTCGTTCTCGGATTGCCAGACGACCATAACAGGGGCCCTCGTGATTCCGCGTATCTCTCTCTTTCCTCTCACCCACACATACGCATAACGAAACGTCCCATAGCCCGATCGGCCTTAATTCTAGAACAACACCTCGTGCCAAGCCACCTTTCCCCAAAAGGGCTGTGCTTGTTTGGGGCTTCTATGACCCCCCCTTTTGCTCCCCCCCCCCCCCCCCCCCCTCCCCTTTCCCCCGCGCGCGAACACCACCCCACAAACAACAAGTCTAGGCGCAGCTTAAAATGACATACCATCTATCCATTACGAAACGACGGGGATGATGCCTCTTCGCCGAACCCCCTCCCCCCTCCAGGGCGCGAAAGCTTCATTCCGGGTTTCCCTTCCCCGCGACTTGTCGACGAAACAGAGGAGGTGGAGGAGGCGCGGGCCCCCTCTCGCGTGGCAGCGCCCACGCCCCCCGGTATGGTAGATCGATCATCATCAATTGACAGAAATTTCGAAGAAAGGGAGGGGGGGGGGGGGGGGCCAAGCAGATCGAGCATGACTCGGGGCCGCTACACTAATGCGTCGAAGCATCCCCCGCGACGTCGCCCCCGGATCGTCTCATGTCCAAGCTAACAAGGCGGCTAGACCGGAACCTAGACACACACACAACACACACATTTGTTCGTGGCAGATTGAGCAGCATCTTCAAAGGTATTCCTTGCCTTACAGAGAATGAAAGGAAACGGCTAGCCAGGAGAAACGGCGCTTCTGAGTTCTAGACCGCTCCCAAGTTCTGGATCGGCAACACACCCTAAACCCCAACACCAGACCGAACGAGCAAAGCCACGAGGGGGAGGCGAGAGCAGCAAGACGCGACCTTGTACAAAACATTTTCCATGCTAACCTGCGGGATAGTCTAAAGGCTTAAGTGAATAACGTCTAACCCAAGACAAGGCGCCCCAGGTCACCTGGAACGCCGCCGAGAACCGCCCTGCCCTGAAGCCCATTTATCTGCAAAATTGAGCATGGGATCAACTCGCTTGCGCCAAGTAAAATGCATTCTCAGAATACCCACCCCAGGCCCTTGTTAACGCTTGTTGTAACCTGCTTCTAGACTTCCACCAATCTCTTGGCCTCGAATGCCTTTTTCGCCGCTTTTTCCAAGCTCTCGAGATCGCCGCTCGTCTGGCACATGGCTCGGAAGCTGCCCTCCTCCTTCTGCAGCAGCGTCCACGGGTGGTCGTACTCCAACACCTCGCCGTGATCCAGCACCAGCACCTTGTCGTAGTCCACAATCGTCGCCAGACGGTGCGCAATCGTGATGGTCGTGCTCTGGAGCTCGCGGATGGTCCCCTGGATCTTGGAGTCGGTCGAGTAGTCGATCGAAGCCGTGGCCTCGTCCATGATCAGCACCTTGGGGTTCTTGAGCATGGCACGCGCCAGGCAGAGGAGCTGCCGCTGGCCCTGTGACAGGTTGGAGCCCGACTCGGACACGGAAGAGGAGAGGTCGAGGAACAGGTTCTTGTTGTTCTTGGTAGGGGAAACGGTACCATCGGTCGGTCCTGCGCTGGCCGGCCGGCTGCCCAGGGCCGTGGCCGTAACAGGTGAAACCGGCGTCTCGTCTGGTCCGATGAGCTGCACCTTGCGTAGCGCCGCAAAGACTTCCTCGTCCGTGTGGAGGCCGAAGGGATCCAAGTTGGTTCGGATCGTGCCGGTGAACAGTGTCGGGTCCTGCGGCACAATGGTGATGGCCTCGCGGAGGTCCCTGAGGCCGATCATACCGATATCGACGTCATCAATGATGATCTTGCCCTTCTCGGCCTCGAGCGCGCGGAAGAGCGCCAGTGTCAGGGAGCTCTTGCCCGCACCTGTACGCCCCACGATGCCCACCTTCTCCAGCGGTTGAATCTTGAAGGTGACGTCGCGCAGGACCGGGTCCAAGTCGGCGCGGTACCGCGTCGAGTAGCCAATGAATTCGACGTTGCCATGAGCCGGCCAGTTCAGCGGCGGCCGGCACTTCTCGTTGATGGGCTCGGCTTCTTGCTCCACGTCGAGGTACTCCTTGATGCGCTCGACCGAGTTCATGTTCTGCTCGTTAATCGAGTACAGGCGCACGAGCCAAAGCATATTCTCCGAGAAGGTAATGGCATAGCTGAGCGAAATGCCGGCCGAGCCCGCGTCGATCTTGCCGAGGCTCAGAATCACGAATACGCCCGCAAAGAAGGCCACCAAGTCGCCCAGGCAGTCGGTCCGGAACGCCAGCCATCGATTAGCAGCCCAGAGATAGATAAACGGCCGAGCCTGTGTGTTGATCTTGGTGAGATTTTCCCGAATGAAACGCCGCTCGTCTCCGTACGCGCGGATCGTCGTGACCCCCGACAGCGTCTCTCCAAACTGCTGGAACAAGGGGCTTCGGTTGATCGACTCGAGGCGCTTGAGGTCGCGTGACGCTCGGAGGTAGAAGAAACCCACGAAAACGTAGGCAGCCGTGATGAAAGAGCCAGCCACGAGGAAGCCGGGGGTGATCATGCCGATCAACACAATGGTGACGAGGATACCCAGTACGCAGCTCATAACTCCAATGGCGACAGGGGCGACCTCCTGGTCGACGGCCTCGAGATCTTTGCTGAACCGGTTCATCAGTTGCCCCAGAGGCGTGACGTCAAAGAACTTGAATTTGGCCCGGGAGACGGATCCCATCAAACGCTTGTGCAACTTCCAGGAAGCCGTCAGGGAGCCAAAGAAGAGCCACAAGTCGCGAATCAGGGCCATGAGTGCGCCAGCAATGCCGATCAATGCGAGGATGATGAGGTAGTAGTTGACATTGACCTCGTCGGGCGCATTGCCGGGCGAATACTGCGCCGGCCGGAAAAATGATGGCGCTCCCCGTACCGGAGAGGCAAAACTGTTAATAGCGCCTTGCGACGCGACGCTGATATGCAAGTGGGTCGTGATCTCCTGGTCGGACGCGTACTGGTTGGCCCACTCCTTGATCCAGAGGTTCGAGGCGACACCGGACAACTGCTGACCAGCGAAGACCAAGGCAGTGACGAGCCAGAACCACCACGAGCCCATAGCCGTCAGGTAGAGCTTGAGGATGGACCACTTCACGGCGCCAGTGGCCTTGGCCTCCTCCATGGCGTCCTGCTTCTTCTTTTCCTTCTTGGGCTTGCCGTGGGGCGCGGCGTTGTCGCCCTCATTGACCAGCGTGTTGCCGCTGTCCTCACCCACGCTCGAGGGGACGCGAGACGGGATGCGGGAAGCGTGCGAGGATCCAGGCCGCGACTTGTTCTGCATCTCTTCTCCCAGCGCCCCCGAGGCGATGACTTCGGCGGGGGCACCTTGCGAGGTGACCCGGCCGTTGTCCATGACGACGACATACTGGGAAGACGGAACGCACAGCGAGACATTGTGGGTGACGAGAATACAGGTACGACCCTGCATCAAAGGGCCTCGAATGCAGTTGGTGAAGATCCATTGCGCGGTGTGGGCGTCGACGGCGCTGAGGCAGTCGTCCAGTAACAGGTGGCGCGAGTTGGAGTAGACAGCCCGGGCGAGCGAGATCCGCTGTTTTTGGCCACCCGAGAGAGTGATGCCTTTCTCTCCGACCAGAGTCTCGTCGCCATTGTCGAGAATCTCCAAGTCGCGTTCGAGGGCACAGGCGACGATCACCTCGCGGTACCGTTTCTCGTCAAACGGAGCCGAGAACAGAATGTTCTCCTTGATGTTCGCGTTGACCAACCACGCGCTTTGGGCAACGTAGGCGCAGGTATCGGCGAGTCCGGTCTCGGGGTCGGGATGGACATCCTCTCGGCTTCGGCCGCCGGGCAGGAACACCCTGCCCTTGATCAAAGTCATCTCGCCGAGCAGTGCCATCAGCAGGGATGTCTTGCCCGAGCCCGTAGGCCCAGCGACGATGTTGAGCTGGCCAATCTTGAATTCGCTGGTAAGATCCAGGAGTCGGAAGGCCATGGAGCCGTCGGCGGCCACGGCGTCTTTGCTTCCCCAGATAAAGGTGGCCTTTTCGCGGAAACCAATCACCTTGTGGCCCTCCTCGTCGACGTTGTCCTGGCCCAGCTGCTTGTACTTGTCCGTCTCGTCCTCCTTGAGGAACTCCTCGACACGGTCAATCGAGACCTGGGCTTCCTGCACGTGAGCAATCATGTCTCCGAACTGGTCGAGCGGGACCCGGAGCAGCATGAAGAGCGACATGGCCGTGAACGCGACCGAGGGATACAGGGGTTTGCCCTCCACTTTGGTGTACACCAGGAAGGAGAAGAAGGTGATGAGGACAGGCACGGTATTCCACGTGGCCACAGCCAGGGCCCAAATCAGGAACCGGTTCCTCAGAGCTTTGAGTTCGGCCGCCCTCTTCTCGTCCACCATGTCGCTGAAACGCTGCTCCCAGGCAAAGTACTTGATGATGCGGATATTTTGCAGCACCTCGTTCGTCGTGT
Organism: Nigrospora osmanthi; assembly: GCA_029489945.1. Taxonomy (NCBI): domain Eukaryota; kingdom Fungi; phylum Ascomycota; class Sordariomycetes; order Amphisphaeriales; family Apiosporaceae; genus Nigrospora; species Nigrospora osmanthi. Next base: position 415,167 of record CP120503.1, on the reverse strand, counting down.
GGATACGCTTGTCGGTTGCGCTCATGATCTTCTTCTGCGTGTAGTTGAAGCCCTGGGCGAGAAGGATGTTGACGGGAATCAGGATGACCATGATGATCAGACCGGGGATGGCGCTGAGGCCCATGACCTGCCACAGAAGAATGATGGAGACGATGAGCTGGGTGGGCGCGCTCGCCAGCAGGAAGTGCAGGTACGACGTGACCTCGGAGATCTTGAAACTGTCGACCGACATGAGGTTGATGATGGTGCCCAGGTTGGCTTGCTCGTCGGAGCCCTCGGCAGGTTCGTTCTTCTTAGCGCCTTCACCGGTGCCGTCAGCGGCCGTGCCGTCCTTCTTCTTCTTCAACCCGAGCATGCGCTTCAGCCGGTCCAATTTGGTCTCTTTCGCGGTTTCGCTCGACTTGGTATTGCCGAGCACCGCATCTTTTCCGCTGGCCGCCTTGCGTCGGAGAGCCTTGGCGTAGATCTCGCCGATGATGATGGCGCGGATGCGGATGCAAATCTTCCGACCAATCCACAGGCCCTGGCCGTCACCTACAGATCTCACAAGGTCGGCAACGGGCAGCAGGATGACGTAGAACCACAGCACGTTCAGGGGCGCAGCTTCGGGCCTCTCGACATACTCGAGAATGGCCTTGAGCAAAAGCGTCGGCGCAAAGGTGAGGATACCGGCCATTACGGTCCAGGTGCATTGCAACAAGAGCTCGGCCTTGAAATACTTGGCCAGGTGGAAGGCAAGCTTGCCCGTCTTCTTGACCTGACGGTAGTCTGCCAGAACCGCCGCCGCCTTGTCCTTGGGCAGCAGGTTCCAGACCTTGGACATCTCCATAGGCTTCTTGTAGCCTTCCCAGAGAACACTGTCCACCCACGCAAAGGTGAGAAGCGAGAAAACCGAGGCCAACGGCTCACGCGAAGGCTCAATGTCGCCCTCCCATTCCAGCATGACGGTCTTGTTGCCCTTTCGGGTCGTCATGGCCATGGCAAACAGGATGGTCGTCAGGCTGAACTCAGCAATGACGAGCGCCTGCGTCAGCTGCGAGCTCGGGTGGATGAGGACGGAGCGGAAGACGAGGACGGTGAAGAGCCACTGGCAAGCGTAAATGGCAGCCGTGTGGTTCCAGATACGGGGCACGCGCCATTTGCTGTTATCGAGGAATAGGCGCAGAGTGGCCAGCAGGAGAACGTAGAGCCAGGTCACAAGGCCCACGGCAGCGGAAATGCCGGCCCGGCCATTGAGTGGGTGGGAGATGAGGGCGGCGATGTTGATAGCGACGAGGCCGACGATGCATAGCTCCTCGAGGATCACGGACAGCTTCTGGCCCGGCGGCGTATCTGCCTGGATGATAGAGCCCCTGGTGGTGGTCTTCACGAGGGCCAGACGGCCACCGCCGTTCTGGTGGATAGCCAGGTCGTCTTCTTCAGCTTGGTCGTCGCCCAGAATCTCATCGTCGTCGGGGGGGAGCTCGGTATGGTCAAAGTGTTCGGGGACTTGCTTGTAGGCGGCAGCTCGTTTCGACTTGAAGTGGCGTTCAAGGGCCTGCGCACCGAGCCTCGCGAGGGACAAGGCGATTACTATGGCGGGGAACAGGATCTTGAGGTAACTGTCGTTGTGCGGGCGGTGTTAGCGGCCCGAGACACGGGACAGGTGACAGGGAACAGGGTGAGAACATCACGCACTCGGTTTGGAAGCACGGCGTGAAGTCATCGATGCGCCAGATGGGCCAGCCACACGACGCGAAGTCGCTGCCGGCAGCCGGAGCGGCCAGGTACGCCTTGTCCATGGTCAGCGCGGCGGCAGCGAAAGCGCCCCGCGGGCGAGGCGGTGACGGCAAGGACCGCAAGAGCGGCGGGCGGTTGGCGGGCCACGGCCGGGGGGAGGCGAGGCGACACTCGGAGAGGAGGCAAGACGGCCGGTACCTGCGAACGGCACAGCGCCACGGATCTTTCAGCTCGGCGAGGGTGAGCGCGAGAGGTAGGTCGACCCGAGAATTGTGAGCAAGTAGAAGAAACACAAGCTAACAGCCCAGGTGGTACCGGGTCCAAGAACTGGCAACTCGAGCAGACTCTGCACGTGAACCCCAACGACCAAAGAAACCTTACTACAAACAAGGCCGGACAGAGAGTGGAGGTGAAAGGAATGCGAGTGAGGACGTCAGAGCCGGACGAAAGAGAAAGAAGGCGGCTCGCCGACCTCCTACCTAGTCCGGGGGAAAAGTTTATTATGGCGCCCTGCTGGGGCAGTCAGAAGATCAACCTCTGGTGCCAGAGAGGAGAGGTAAGGTACCTGAACGTTTCGTCGGCGCATTCGGCGCAGGGCATGGAACACTTGCGGTGGGAGCGAGCGAGCGAGCGCGTGCGTGGTGACGAACTACTAGACAAAGTAGTGGGGGGGGGGACTTTACGGCATCCAGGAGCTTGGGCCCCGGGAATGGGAGGTGTGACATGGATTCCCAGGGCAGTACAGGTGTGTAGGCATGTACCCGAGCCCCTGCAGTCAGTCCATCCACCATGGGATGGATGGCCTAATGGGCCTCCCCCGGTAGCGGCCCCCGCCAATTGCTTATATCATCACTACTCGCTGTTCCGATATGATGCTTGCGCGCGCCGCTTTTGCTGCAGGGCCGAGCAGGGGACTCGTATCGCTGGCTCCTAGCGCTTCTTCAACGGGCGGTCAAGCGGCATGGATGTTCGGGTGCGGCAAACTACATACTTCTTCTTACCTTACCTCCATACTTCATGAGTAAGGTACTTTACATACCGCCCGCTCTACCGTACGGGAGGTTCTATGGGATAGATGTTAATGGCAAAACCCGGCGCCGGCCTGTTCCGTAGAGCCGGGACACTGGAAAGACTGGCCTGACCTGACCCTGACCCTCTTTGCTGCATACTTCCCAACCATGTGTTCCCGGATGAAGCAATGCCGGGGGGTGGTAGCGAGAACGGTAGGCAACGGCCTCGGCAGAAGAACTTGGAACCGACCTGGCCTTTCTTTACCCCCCCGGACGCCGCCTGGCACACCTGTCCACCCTGTCCGGGCTGAAAGGGAAAAAAAAACGTCTCGAACCGCCCTGAAAGAAGTGGACTGTCTCGTGGCTGCGCTAACTGCACGCGAGGGGGCTCGTTCGTGTGGGTGCCATCTCCACCCCGTCTGCAGCTTACGTCTATCCATCCGGTAAAGTCGATGGCCTTTTGCCCGAAGGGGGGGCCCAGGAGGCTTGAGGCTATCGGAATGCCTGCTGCAGCTCGCCACCGCTCCATTTCCGTCTGTTCCCATATTACTAGAGTGGCCGTCGCGACCACAGGTTGAAGCACGCTGATCGCGTATCACATGGGATGGGACGGGACGGCAATGGACCAGACCTAGCGCAACGGCCGATATCAGTATCTTTCGTCCACACAACCGAGCAGATCGGATCGATCCCGTTGTGACTCTGTGCAGCGTGGAAAATGCCCGGGATACGCACCCTTCCAGCCTTTCCATCACATCCGTTCCGTGGGTGAAGATTAACCTTATTCTGTATCGTGTCGCCAGGGGTGTCACCCCAACCCATCCCCCGGGAATCCCACCCATCCATCCCTCCATCCATAGATCGATCTTTTCCTGTTCAAAGCCAATTCCCAAGCTGGGGCCTGTTCTTCCTTCGCCGGCTCAACTGCCATGGCATGTGGTTTCAACAGCAGACACACTTCTTTACCACTATCTGCCCTCCAACTTCACGATGGAGTCACTAGGTACCAACCAGCCTTACTGATTCCTGTTCCCAGCCCCGGGCAGTAAGGCGGGTGGTCCTCCTTAGCCCATTTGCGCAACCTCTCAAATCCAGTCAAACAGCGTCGCGCCTCACCGGTCATATGCGGCGCCGTGCCCGAGCTTCCCGAATGCAATTTCCTGTTCCGGCTGCCCCGGTTTAAATCACCGACCTTCCCCTTCCAGTCTCGGCGTAGCCAGCCCTTCAGCGCACCATGACCCTTGGCGCCATGGGAGAGAGAGCTTGGGCGGAAAATAATTACAATGGCAACATCCCTATCGCTCGCCGGTCGTCCCTTTACCAGCGTCGGCCGTCTGACCTCTGCGCCCTCTTGGGCTTTACGGGCTGCAGGCATCGTCGTGGGCCCAGCCATGGATGTCCGGGACCTCGGCGGCCACCGGCGCCCCTGCCCTCGCGGGGATGGGGGACTTGGGCCGCAGGGATGAGCGCCGCCGGGCGTGGTGACGAGCGCTGCGGGGAGGGCTATTACCTGCATGAGGCTGGCCGCCCGACTTTCTTCCCATTGGCCCCGGCCCGGGATCCCATGATGAGCGCCCGCCCAACGGCGAGGCGGTCAAATCCGTGACGGCCGGTGCAGCGTGTGCGTCGCATGCGCCACGGCCAGCGCAAATGCAAGGCCTTCCGTCACTCGGCCTGGGGAGGGGTAAAAAGCCCATCATGGGCTGGCCGCCACCAATTGAGGCCGCCGCTGCTGACCTTGTCGCCTGCGGGCATTGGCCAGCCAATCTCACGGCCGCTTCCCCGACATCAGGTCATTCATCCCTTCACAGCGATCTCGGGAGTCGTGCCGGCACACCCTCTCTGCTGCTGGCCAATAGAGCTAACCACCCTGTTTATGACCCCCTGCTGCGGCTTACAACGTCATGTCTCAGTTTGCTCACTCCGGCAGTTCGCTGATTTACTTCCCTGGAGATGGTAGGGGAAACATGGCATCTGACACCCTGGGCCGGCCACGGTAAACAACACCAGGCAGGGGTTTGCGAACATCGGAAGACGCTGATGACGCGACTTGGAATGGCCCAACAACACTGTATGACAGTACTCGCTAGGTGAGTCTACTGGCAAGGTCGGGCAAAGTCCCTCATTGCGAAACTTTGTCGACTGCTCGCCTTTTCATGTGCGGTAGTGTCCTTCTGGGACGAGCCTACAATTCTCGCGATCCGCGGGAATCTGCTTTGCGTGGGCTGTGACTCCAAAATGATTTATTAGGCAAGTGCATCCGAACTCGAGGCCTCGTGGGTACATCTCGCTGTCGCTCAATTCCCATCAGCGCTGGGTACAAAATATAAGAAAGTGTGCCACTGTAAGATCATCCCTGCAACGCCTGACGATAGTTTCTTAAGGCTGTGATCTTACTGTCAAATCCTGTAGATTTGGCCTGTTTAAAACAAACATTGGCCCCGGATCCTTTCGTGGCAGATCTGATGTGTTTGATGACACCTGGCCTAGGTCCCAAGGTGAACCCATGCTCGAAATAAATACCGGCATATGTCTCCATTTTTTACCTTGTTTTTATGATGGTTAGCTCGAAGATCGGCTGGCACGTAGCACGTGCTTCCGTTTACCTGTTGAGGACAGACTTCTTACAACATTACATGACTATTGGGTGATAAACCAAGTGTTACCGGCTTCTCCTGTATCACAAAAGGGCATGACACGGTCTTGCTGGTGCTGGCCATGCAATCACAACTCCCTGTTCAAACTCTTCCTTAATTTCATTGAACCCCATAGGGTCTTCTGATATAAGAAGCATGGCCGAACCAAGACAAACAGTTTTAGTAAATTGTATGTAAGGGAGAAGCTGCTGTGGTTTTGGTCCCCGGACACCACAGACTCCCCGAGGATTCCCCTGGTGGTGGCTGTTTGTCAGTCTCCATCTTTACATGTAGAAGCCGAAATATTGCACTGAATGCCGATGTTGGACCTCGAAACAAACGCATGGCCAGTGGTCAAACTCGCAGGTGCAGATCAACTCCATCCCTAGTTCAGCCATGCAACAAGAGGCAAACACGAGGTTTGGGTAACAGGACTTGTAGCACAATGACGTTTCTTCGTCGTAGAAGGTATGATCTCGAACAGAATTTCAGGCAGTGACCTTCCTGAACCGATGGTAGATGAAAAGGACTTGAAGATGGGAATAGAAACGCAATAGTAGGGCTGTAGCACATGTGCATTCTGTTGGATACGGTCTTGCTGGATCTGACAGGCTTGGCAAGTTTATGCGGCGGAACGGGCCCTGTCAAAACCTTTGGACTCGTTTATTCACCAATAACGGTGCATGGAAAAAGCAACTAGAATGGGGAATCGGTGCAGCTGAGTGGAGGATGCAACGTCCCCCGGCTTGGCATGGGGTGACGGAGCAGGGCAAACGGCTGCTGCGGACAAAGTGACTGATGTCAGGGGCCATTCAATGTTCCTTGTAAGGCTTCTGCAGGCCGTTTGTACTAACACTCGAAGCTGATTGACCGAATCGACAAAGGTGAATAGGACGACATGTAGCTGATGCCAAACATACAATCAGCACACGAGTACTCAAGTACCTCCCGGCTGCCTGAGAACTTTTATATTTAAAGTAGTCGAGTGCTCCGGCCAACCGTGTACTTCCCACTCCTCAACATCATCTTCCTCCCAGTCGTCTCGCCAAGCTCCTCTCAACACTGGACAAGGCTCTCTTCGGATTTCTTTGCCTCTTTGTTGCCTCGGACGATCTCTATTCTACACAAACCTCCAGGCTGTTTCCCCATCACCGCCACCATGTTGTTCAAGCAGTTCACCGTCCCCGCCACGGCCCTCGTTGGCTTGCTGGCCCCCACGGCTCTCGCCTACACCGAGACCGTTGAGGGCTACAAGTTTGACCACTGGGGCCCGACCCACGATGCCTCCAAGTTCGAGTACGAGCTTACCATGGCCCAGTCCGCCTTGACCCTCTTCAAGACACGCCTGGGTGATCAGGGCTCCAACATCGTCATTCCTGCCACCCAGGATGATCTCCCTGCCGCCAAGGCCGAGCTGCACGACCTCAAGGCCAAGATTGGTGCCGACGGCCTGGTCAACTTGTTCAAGCCCGACATCGGCGTTGCTGATACCTTCTGGCATGATGTGGCCGCCAACAGCACTGGCAACTGGGTCCCCACCGATGGCCATGGCATTGCCTACATTCCCAACCTGTCGGCGCTCGTCTTCGGTGCCTGGTCGCTGTCTCCCTTCGCCGATGCCGCCAACAATGACGCCAACCCCGAGCACTACGTCAAGCAGACCAAGGCCATCTCGGCCGGTGTGGTGGAGTCCACCATCCTCGAGGGCTGGGGCGGTCTCACCACTTACTTCGACATCCCGACTTTTGGTCCTCCTGACCACGCCAAGTACCCTTTCCTGCGCGCCCTTCCTGACTACCCCGTGCAGGGTGCCGGACCCAAGGTCCTGAAGGATGGTTCGGGTGAGGAGTTTGGGGTCCTGCACATCGCCATGCGTGACACGATGGCGAAAACCCGCCGCGCCGACTATCCCACGGCCGAGAAGGGTTTGGAGATCTACGCCACTGTCTGGTAAGTTTCGCTCTTTGCTCCCCAAAAAGTGAAGGTGAATTTTTTTGCATTGTACTGTAAATGCTAACCGCGAGTCTCCCTACAGGTACAAAGACGGTACGCCCGAGGCCCATATCGAGTCGGAGCGCCAACACATCGTCAATGAGATCATCAACCTCGCCATTCAGGCTTCCAAGGACGTGGCCAGTGGTGCTTTTGTTCCCCCTGGTTCGAAGTAGACGGTGGAGGACGAAGGGCAGGGAAAGTGGAAAGAAGGAAGTAGTTGCGCTAGTTTGTGAAGCTGCAAAGCATGAACAGAACGGCCAGTCTGGGCTGGAGGGATTGCTCCAGCGTAGACTTTAGCCGAGCTGGATGAATGGGTAGCGCACAATGAAACCCGCGGTTAAAGACATCCATTGGCGAGAATAAGCAACATGCAAAAGTGATCTAGAGAGAGAGAGAGAGAGCGAGCGTATGTGCTTGGCTGTGTGTAATGTCCAGTATTACGCAAGAGTCGCCAGGATGGGCTGCTCTCTCCCTTCTTGGCGAAGCAGGACGCTTCACGGAGCTTATTCCGAGCCAGTACTAGCTTCCCCTTGCAGTCGTCGCTTGCCCTCCATGACAACGAACCCATGCGCGAAACAGCCGAAAGCAGGTGAGACCGAGGCTTGCTTTGTTTGAGTCAAGATGTCATCCGAAGTTGCGGGGGCAACCGCTGCTGGTTTAGTAGCAGTAATTAAGTGGTTTCCACTCGCCGGTCAGGTGATTTCGCGTCGCACTTTTCGCGATCCCTTCTTCTTTGTCCCCTCGACACCCGGACTTACCACCCTTGCCACCCCTTCCAGCGGTCCCATCGCGCCCGTGGACGCTTCTCTTTCCCTTGCGTGCCATCGTGACTCGCGATGGAGCCCGCGGACACGGACGCAGACGAGAGCGAGGCGTTGGACAGCCAGGCCGTTTTCGACGAGTTCCGGGCCACATACGGCGTCGGCCTCCAGCTGGTACGTCAGAACCCTCCCCCCAGCGTTGGTGGAGCTGCTGAGATCGACCGACGTTCCATTGCCCTGCAAGCAAGCAAGCGCTAATCTTTGGTGTGTGTGATACTGAGCAGCTCAGTTCGTCGCCGCCACCCGAGGAGCAGCCTGCTCTACAACAAGAACGATGGGCCCAAGGTACGGCCAGATTCCCCCTTTGCTTCTTGCAGCCGACAGAAATCACTCACTTTGGACATAGTAAAAGGAGCATTCTCGCTTGGATTTGTGCCCGGTGCCAATCCGAAGGCGAATGGCTGGTACCCTCCAAACGCGGTAAGGCGCCAATATGCCCCCCCACTAGCTGCCTACAGCGAGAGCTTGGCACTGGAACAGCTGCACCTCAGCGCAGGGATGGCACTGATGGATCGATCGGGTTGGGGGCGGCAGAAACTGAACGCGTCTTTGGGAGCGCGTCGTGCGAGAGCGCAGCAGCCGGCTCAATTAAGCCGCGCCGATTCCCTTCCAGTGCCAGACGAGGCTGTTCCGGCCGACCCGCGAAACCATCACGAGCGAGCCAGCACATCCGAGCCACCTGCACACGGGCGAGGGCTGCCCGCTCCCATCCCCATCAGCCCACCCCCGCCGAGAGGCGCCGCCGTCCCCGACACCGGGCCCTCGCAAAAGCTCGACGATGCGAACCCCAGCCACCAACCCCCACCGCCGCGGCTGAGTGAGCTGCTGTCCAAGAGGACGATGGATTTCTCCGACTCCCCCACGCAGTCCAACAACGACCGCAGCTACGAAGATTACCGCCTGACGCAGCGGCGACTCACGGCGTCGTCGCAGTCCGACGGCGACGCCGGCCCCGCCGACCATCCCGACACGCAGCAAACCCATGTCACCGACGACCGACGGACCCTCCACGAGGATGATACGGGCGCCGTCAACTTCGATCTCGTCGGCTTCGAGAATACCCAAGAAGACGACACGGGCCTCGTGAATCTCGACCTGGCACCCTTCATGCAAGAGACGCAATCCAAAGCCGGCTTCAGTGATGCGACGACCGATTCAGACCCCGAGGCCGATGACGACCAACATGACCGAGACGAGCAAGATGAAGCCGAACTGCCTCCGGCGAAGCCATGGGGGAGGCCTAGGGTGCCGCTCTCGCACTGCCGCACATCATCCAACAGCATGCCTCCTCCGCAGACCCCGCTGCTGGGCGGCCGCGTCTTCGGGAAGTCGTCCCTCCTGGATGGGTCGCAGATGTTCACGCAGACTTCTGGTATTAAGAAAGCCTTATCGCCTACATCCTCCCGGCCATCGCCTCGTATCTTTCCGAATAACACCATCTCGCCGAACCCCAACCCCATCTCCTCGCCGCTGAGGGACCGAGGGCTGCGAACATCCCCTGTGCCAGGAGCGACTTCGAGTCCTGAATTCACCCTGACGGCTCGGGAACCGGTCGATTTCGAGCACGATACCGACACTGTGCCTGCATCGCCCCCGTTCAAACCTCGAAATGCGCGGCGCATGCCGCAGCCCGTATCCAACTTTGTGCGCAGCTCTCCGTCTTTCAGAGCGGAGCGAAACCGTTCCGATGTCGTTGACTCGGACTCGGACTCGGACGCGGAGCTTAGGAAGCGTATGAACCGCCTGCGAGCAAGACGAAAGCAAGAGGAGGCGGCCAGATCATTGTCCTTTGTCAGTGTGTCTCGGCCGTCCAGCGGGGAAGAAGAACGCGGGGTGGTACCGTCTACTCACCGGGAGAAGAAACGGACACGGGCGCGCACGCCTGCACAGCAGTACCTGGACCAGTGCCACGGAAGGTATGCGAGCGGTAAAGACGACACGCAGCCGGCGACGGTGGCAGACTCCCAAGACGTCACCACGAAGGGTAACGAGACCAACATAACCAAACGTTCCAGTAACGAGGTCGAGCAAGCACTCAGAGACAGCCAGGGTCCCGCCGCACTACCCCGGCCGCATGGCCCGGATGGCGAACGCTCGAGGAATCCGCGGCTACCTGCCATTGAGGCGATGGCTGCCAGCTCGGGTCGGGATATGATCCCGGAGACGAGCCCCGTACCAACCGCCCAAGGCCCTCGCAAGGCCACCCGAGTACCTTCCAACCAGTCGACACAAGTTGATAGCTCATCGATGCCGCTTCAGTCCAGTGCTGCTCACAGCTCCGACGCTCAAGTTGCACATCCGTCCGAAGAGCAGGTACCGGGAAAGGAAACCGATGATCCAGTCTCGAAGGAGGCGGACAAACTGCCGGTCGTGGATGCCAATGTCCCCGACGACCAAGGCGCGGCGGACTATAACGATGAAAGCTTGCCGTCGACCCAGCCTCCGGATGCCGACCCTACAGATGCCGATCTTCCAGATACCGACCCTCCAGAAACGCACCTCCATGGGGAAGAGCCAAAAGGTGGGGGAGAATCGCCTGGGCCAGATCCGGCTGAAGAAGAAAAGCGGAGTCCGGTCCCCGAGGAGGTGAACGGGTTACCAGATCCAGAGGCACCAGTGCCTACAAACCCCCGCGTGGAGCCGGACGAAGTAGATTCAGCTTTGCCGGTCCCGAGCACGCCGGCGTCTTCATCGCAACCTGTCCGCCGGACTGGCCGGGTACGCAAAGTGGCTACCCCGTCGAAGCAACCGCCCGAGGCTTCTGTTCCGCCGCCAAGCTCGTCGAGTTTAAGTGAGCTCACACTAACACCGGTATTGTCGCCCAGCTCTACGCCCGACTCCCCAGAGTGTTCAAGGGATGAGTTGGAAAACCTATCAGCGCCGTCACCAACCGCCGCCAGAGTCCAACGCCGAGTTCGCTCACGGCACAGCCTCATTACCTACACGCCCGGCCGCCGTAAAGAGGACGGCGTGAGGAGGAATTCAGTGCGATCAGTGCGGCTGAGCTCAGTATCGACAGATGAATTGGCAGCATCTCCAGGATCCGTCTCGGACACCCGTACGCGGAGCGCTAGGTCATTGAAACTTATCCACGACATCCCCAAGGCACACACTGGGCTGTTCCAGGGTATGGTGTTTGCCATTTCCTTTCAGTCGAACGACGAGAGAGTGAAGAAGCAGGCGGAGACGTGGATACGGCAAGAAGGAGGGGAAGTTCTCAGCATCGGCTTCAACGAACTGTTCGAGCCTGGCTCCTTTGCGTTGCCAGCCGACTCTTCAGCCCCATTCCAGCCGGCACCCCTGCAGCTCATGCCCGAGGCTCGTGAGGCCGGGTTTACTGCTCTCATCGCAGACAACCACTCGCGCAAGGTCAAGTACATGCAGGCTCTCGCACTGGGACTCCCCTGTCTATCGTGGAAATGGATCTCGGCCTGTGTCACCAAGAACAAGCTGGTTGATTGGACCTCGTACGTTCTATGCGCCGGATCGAGCATGGTATTGGGCAACGCTATCCGGTCTCGCAGTCTGCCTGTCTACGACGCGGCCACGGCCCGATTACAAGACATTATGGACCAGCGACCCAAGTTGCTGCAGAGCACCGAAGTCCTCTTATTCATGAAGAAATCCAAAAGCGAGGAGAAGCGCATGCCCTACTTGTTCCTGGCGCAGATCCTCGGCGCGGCACTGGTTCGTGCCAACACGCTGGACGAAGCCAGAGGCAAGTTGAGGGAGAGAGAGGAAGCCGGTCAACCGTTTGACTGGGTCTACATCGATGACCACGTGGCCGGTGTGGAGCAGGCTCTATTTGGTAAGCCTAACCAGAGCAGCAACAAGAAGAGGAAGAGGAGCAGCGCCGATCTCAGCGTCAGCGGCCGCGCGCCCAAGAGAATTAGGACGCTCACGGACGAGCTGGTCGTTCAGAGTCTGATCCTCGGCCGGCTCGTTGAGGAGGGTGAAATGGACGAGTGAACGGGGCCCAGGCTCTCTGGGGCTTGACTTTTACGAGCCCAAAACATGGATGGCATCCTCAAGTACCTGGGATGCGCGGCGTTGGGGGTCTACAGACCATGGGTGTCTGAAGATGTAGCACTGGTGGCTGTGTCGGACATAGATGCGAGAACCGACCGGCTCCCTACCTGTTCACTTGGAGACGGGAGACCATGCATAGCAGACTCGAAGACGATATCCCGTGGCTAAGGTGTCCACTATGAAAGACATGATTCAGGAAGCCGAATGGAGATACGAATATACCCAAACTACCATCAGTCTTCGGGGGCCTGCTATCTTCTGTGAGTGAGCAGCCGTGACCTTGTTGGTGTCTCCGAGTCCTCACCAGACTGCACCGCCGTGGAGATGGCGACGCCTGCCACCCCTACAGTCCGTCTGTCTTGAGTTTGCTCCTCGTTTAGTGACCTTGATCCAATGGTATGCTTTGGTAGGTGCCTCAGTCTCGACCTTGAATACAGCGAGCAATACGTGATCGCTTTCCAATTCTATCTGCAACGACGTGTCGTGACCCCGGCTGAAGGTTGTCCGCTCTCTCCCTCGGCTTGGTCATACATCCCCTCCATCAGCACGCCCCCTTTGCAACCGAAGCACCAGGCCATCAGGTCCGGCTCGCGCAGCCAGCCAAACGCGCCCGCCGCCTCCTCCTTCGGGTGCATACCGTTCTTGGAAGCGGGACAAGCGTGCTCGCGGCGCCGCCTTCGCCTTGACGATGTGAAGCCCCCCCCCCCCCCCCCCCCCCCCCCCCCCCCCCTTCCAGCTGTTGCGTCATCAGGAAGGAGATTTTCGTGCACAGCATAACTGGCCCGGCGAACGGGAAGCCGCGCCAGCACACGACGACGACGACGACGACGGCCGAGGCTTGGTCACTTGGGACGAGAGCAAAAGGTCCCATCTCCACAGGGAAGGGGGCAAGCCGCCGTGCCGGCCGGATCTACGACGACGGGGCAGCTCGCGATTCCCGTATTGCCGACCCTCTCCGGCGTGGCGCTGCGGTCCCGGGCGGCGGGCCTTTCGGCCGTCGTCCAGGGTATACGCCATCCCCGACACACACACACACAGTCGTTGTCCCATCTCTCGACGCCCTTGCCTTCAGCCGTGGGGAGGGGAGGGCTCCTACGCAAACCCTCCAGCCGAGCAGGGGTGGGGGAGGGGGGTCCAGCCGCGCGACTGTGAACAGACACTCTCCCCAATCCGCAACGCCAGTCTCGGGAGACTTGCCGAATATTGATGATCCCCTCCCCCCCACAGCTCTGCCGGCCCTTGGTGGGCGTCAAAGAACATTCGTCCCGTGTTTCCATTTCCCGCCCAGGGCCACCCGTCGGTTCACTCCGGCTCGGCAGGGGGGCCGGTGACGTAGAAAATGGATGGGCAAACGGGCATCTTTTTTTAAAATGCTGGGGGACAGGGAGGCGCGCAGGGCTCTCGGAGGGGAATGTGATGCGCAGCCCAGGGCAAAAGGGCAGTGCTCCCGGGAGGGAAGGCCCGTTCGCGGGCGGGATAAAAAACCAAGCCACAAAACCTCCATCCAATATCCGAGAAAAACCCCCATCCCGGCGCCGCGCGCCGCCCGTCCCTCCCCACTCATTCTCGGCTCGGCGCGGCGGAACCACAAACTCACCAGGGCAAGGGTGCCTCCCCCCGAACGGCCCCTATGACGCAAAGACTGTACCGCCGGGCCCGGGGGGGGGGGAGGGGAGCCCGGGCCGCGGGTGGTTCCCTGCGTGCCGTGGTTTCTCTGGGCAGCTTTTGACATCATCGAGACGGGGGGGCAGCCTTTTCTGACGCCGGGTGTCGGCACGCCCGTGGCGGTGTGCGTGAGAGAGCGAGAGAGAGAGTGTGTGAGCGAGACAGAAGAGGATCAGTGAGCGAGCGGTCTCAAGGCTACATCTCAGCCCAAGGAGGGTGGACGATCAAGGCCTTGGGTGGGTTGGGATAGGTATATTGGGGGGACTAAAGTCAGGGGTCCAGAACCTGTTTTCTCGTTTCCTTTTCCCCTCGTCTTACGTTATTTTTCGGCCGTCCACAAAAGAGAGAGAGTGGGTAGGAAGATGTGCTGGCCCCCCTTGCTCCCGCTCCCCCCTTCGGCTCCGGGACCACGAGCAGCAGGTCCCGGGCCTTGGTTTTGCAGGCGGAGCCCAACGCCCGAGGCGAAAGAGCAAAAAAAGGCCCCCAGGCCGGCAGAGCAGAACGTTAAGGTAGGTACACGACAGAAAAGGAAAAAGAAATGCAGGAACAGGCCCGAAAAAAGATTCGGACGAGGACCCCATGATTCTCCGCATCGAATGTCACCGAAGGAAAAGAAAAGCCCGACAAGGAAGCATGCCCCGAAAAATGAGGCCATTTTTTCGTCAAAAACCCATCATGCTCCGTCTCCCGGGAACGGATGGGGAGAGGGGGAGAGGGGGATCATGTATATCACTCTACCTTTTTCGCTGGGTACTCCCCTGGCCCAGCCCTGTCTGTCATCTCGCCCGTTCCAAGGCGGGGAGGGTAGAGAGCATGGGCCCTCAAGGCCGTTCGAGGCCCGAAACCTGGGTCTCGGGGAGAGGGGGAAGCGTCAGTGAGAGGACGTCTTGGTGGTGGTTGTCTCGGCGGCGTGTCATCGCAGAGCAGCATCGCATAATGCGGGTACGGCACAAACGACGACGACGACGACGACGCAAGCCCCACGGCGGGGAAAAGGGGCCACAAAGGGAGAAGGCAGGCAATGCCAAGTCAGTCGCCCCGGGGCATCTCGAAACTGCCAGCATTACAACCTACCCAGACAAACGGCTCTTGGTCCTTGGCCAGCCCTAGCTCATAAGAAGGGGCAGATAAGAAGGCCGGCCGCACCGGTTTTCGTGGTTCGCCTACGTTTCCGACCCTATCACGAACCCCGTGATGCCAAGCCAGGGCCACCCGCCGCTTCCTCTGGCCTTGGAAGAGACGAGCAGGAGGTAGGTGGTGGTGGGGGCTGCCCGGGGCACGTCGGAGCCCCAGCGGCCAAAACCAAAAAAACAACCGACGGGACAGAAGGGGGGGGGGGGGGGGCAGCGAAGCGGGCACGACTTTCCGTCCCGATCGAGATCTGCAGGCTTGATCGGGGGGCCGAGTAGATCATTTTAGGACCGGGGGGGCATCTATAGCGCGTGGCTCTTATTGCCAAAACAGGGCGCGGTTTAAGGAGAGAGGGAGAGGCAGAGAGAGAGAGAGAGATAGCACAGGCCCGGAACCGCTGCTTCCAAAAGGGGATGGTGCGCCGGGGATTTTATTTCTGCCACGTTCCGGAACTTGCTTTCGTCGCCCCTCGGTTCTGCATCTACCGTGTCGTCGAGGGGATCAAAAAAAGAAGAAAAGGAACCAAAGCTTGGAAACTTGGTTTTAGGTGGCCCCTCCCTCCTCGCCCCAAAAATGTCCCGAGTTTTTCGACGCTGCGCCGAGGCGGCGCGCCGTTGTTAGCCCCAGGAACCGCGTCAAGATGCCCACTAACCCCCTGCTAGTGGACCGAAAAGCGACAACCATCGCTTCTCTGACCGTCGACCCTGTGGTGGCTTCTTTTTTTTTTCTTTCATCGCTCCCACGCCGCCTGACCCAAGTGTCGGACTCCACGGCCAGATGTGGCTGTGAGAACCTCCCCCCACTCTCAGGGCCGGTGCTAAAGTCCGGGCGGCGAAAGGGCTTTCCTTCGGGGGGGGAGGGTGGAGGGAGGGAAACTTGTCGTATATCCGAGAAAAAGAGAGTGTTGTTTCCGTACGGGTATAGGAAAAGGTGACTTTGCCCGCCCCCCAGGTACATAGTAAAACCCCCCTGGTGAGTGCATACGAATCGGGCCTCGTAACGTGCCCCTCCCCGCGACGTGTCGTGCCAGGTGAGGTGGAACCTCTGGGCGCGGGCTGGGCCCCCGACCCAAGGCGCATCAGAGAATGGGCAGCAGCAGCAGTAGCAGCACCAGCACGGCACTCACGAACACGCGCATGCCGGGGGAGCGTGATGACGCCAAATGTGGCCTCTGTATCCAACGAAACAAAAGGACGCCGCGCCCGCGCCGTCCTGCAAGGGGGGGGGTAAGGAGGTTCTAGGCTTTTTGGACCGGCGGGCGGGCGGGCGGGCTCCGTCCTCCGTCCTCCCCCGGGCCGAACGGAGAAGCAGAAGGGGGGGGCCCCAACGGAACAAAGGTGAAGACGACGCGCCGGTGATGACGAACTATAACGTCAAAAGGAACGATGGGGTGGGAAAGACGCGCACGCGCGCGCGTTGCTCGCATCCCAACGGCGTCGGCCGCCGCCGCCGTCGCCGCGCCCCGTGTATACGCGCACATAACGGGGGCGGGGGGGTTAGCGAGGGGTCCGGCGCTGGGACGGGCTGGGACGCCGGCGGGGAGGGGTTCCTGGGCCACTCGCGCCTACTAAGTAGGGAATGAGACGGTTATCTGGCAATCCGATAGTGCCAACTGCCGGTCCAGCAGCGGCGGGGGAGGCCATCCGCCGAACCACCTCACTGCCCAGCTCTGCCCAGACTGCCGGTTCGTGGTCCTTCGACCCATTTCCCCCCTCCCAAGCCTCTCGGGGCCCAGAGGCGCACGAATGGGGTGGGGGAAAAGAGGCGCGGCCGCGCCGTTGAAAGTCTATTCAACCGCCATGGGGGACGTAGACGATGATGGATTTTGGGGGGGGGGGGTACTTGGCACAACGGACGCCGAAGCTAGACAAGCTCGGATGGAGCTGAGCTACGTTACTTCCGAAACTGTTTCTGGCTGACAGCCCGGCGACCGCCGTATAGGCTTTTTTGTCCTTGGCCCATGGGTGGATATCCGCCTGCGTGGACGGATGGAGAAAAACGTGGATGCGCGGATGGCGTGGCTGGCTTACAACTACAGGCTTCTTTTTTTTTGTCGGCGGGGGGGACCCAGGTCTGGGCGTGCGCGCTCGCGTGTCAAACCCAGAGAGAAAACGAAATGGGGGGAAGGCGTTAAAATGGCGACACGTGGATATCGTCTCGTCTACACGCACGCACGCACGCGCGCAACCGGCCGGGAAAGAGGCAGCCGTCTCCCTTTTTTTTTTTTCCACTCCCCTTTCCCTTTCGCGATATAGAGTTTGCATCGCTTCGTCGATAGGTTGGCGGGGCTGCAGTGGCCCCCCGTCGAGGAAGCCAAGCGAAGCGAAGCGAGGGGTCGTGGACTGACCGGTGGCTCTTCCAGCTCGCCCAGGAGCGGGCTGAATGGGCCGATCCAGACCGGCGTGAGGCATATCGGAGACCAAGGCAGAGAGACGGGACGGAGCTGGCTGCTGCTGCTGCTGCTGCTGCTGCTGCTGCCGCCGCCGCCGCCGCCGCCGCCGCCGCCGCTACTGCTGCTGCGCTGATAGAGAGGCCTTGCGGAGGGGTTGGGTCTCCCTGTGGCTCGAGCAGGTGTGGTGCACATAGTCCGGGATCCCATGCACCTCGTCGGGAGGTAGTAGTCATGGTGGTGTGTGTATCGCCGTGGCCGCCTTTCCCCCTTCCCCTCCCCACCCCTCCGGCCATGTGCCGGCGATAGCGACAAACATGGACATCCGAAGCACGTGTTGGGCCGGACCGGGGTGAGGATTGGGCGGCCACGGGGGCATGGGGTTACTGCATGGACATGGCCCGGTGCTCACGGATGAATATTGTTCGTACGAGAAACGGGGCGACCACCGACAAGGTCAGGTAGGGCACATCCCCTTTGTTTCGTTTCTCATCCATGGCGTGCGTGCGTGCTGTGTGTTGTGTTGCTTTGCTTGTGTGTGCCGAGACCAGGGGTGGTGGGAAATGGGAACACAGAGACAGGAGCACCTGTTCCGAACCCGACGCTCGCGGCGGGGACTGATTCGTCGGGGTCCGGAGGCATGGGAACGCAACCGGCACGGCGTTCGAGAAGCACATGTGTCGGCGTAACATGGCGCTGCTTCTCCAAGCCTGCATATCCCTTCTCCTGACCATGCATATCCGGCTGCATGCGTGTCGACGAGGGGAGCCAAGAAGTACGTATGTAGGCGCACCCATACTTTCCCTGTTCCCCCCATGGCGACAAGCACCCATGGCCATGGGGCTAGAGGACATACACAGATGACGGCATCCGACAACCATCGATAGTGCGGTAGGGACCTTACTACTACTATGTAGACACCTACCTGCCTACCGAGTCACGATGGCGGACCCCAACTCGCGGCATTCCGGTACTGTCAGACGTCTCGACTCCCATGCCTTGTTGGATTGAGGTCTCTTGGGATCCCACTCTACCGCGGGCCCTGGTCCCATCCGACTCGGCCAATGGGCCCATGTAAGCGGAATGTCGACCGATTTTCGAGAGGGCGAGGTCCCACGCCGGCAGCGATCTGCGCGTAATGCATAGGTACACGCCCCCCTCTCCCCTGCTCCCTGGTAACCTGCCGGTACCAAAGAATGCAGGGTCAAGTACTGGGTAGACAGACAGAGAGACAGGCAGGTAGGCAGGACCGAGCTTGACAAGACACACAACTCACCGTTTTCCGTGACTGGGGACTGGGTCAGGAAGAGTCAGCTTGTGACCGTGGATGATGCTGATCATGCGGTGGACTTCCGTCAGAGGTAAAGCATGCGAGAAACCCCCCCGGCCCGCTCGAGCACGAAACGGAGCTGCCGATCGTCGTTCAACCTGGCACGGCATACACACATACCGCCTCTCTCTTCCCCTCTCTCCCTCTGACGGGGGAGGGAAGGGGGGTGGCGGACGTCGGTGCAGTGCAGTAGTGCAAAGACCGTCGTCGTTGTCAGAGGGCAAAAGCAGGCAAACAAGCAAACAAGCAGGCAGGCAGAGCAGGGAAAACAGGTTGGCGGGAGGGCATCAACAACAACAACAACAACAACAACACCCGCCGCCTCTTTTTTTTCCCCTCAGCTTATCGCCTGTCAATTAAGCGGTGGTCCGGCACCTTGTCATACGGAGACCCAGGCCAGGAGCGGAAGGTTGCGGTTGCTGCAGTTGCATTCGCGCGCACGTCGCCCAGTCGCAAGCGCGCGTCGGGGATCGACAGGGCAGCAAACTTGGCGGCCGGCCTATATTAAACGTCTGCTATAAGTTGCATTTTGCGGGCTGGGCTTCCTTCTTGCTGACTGGACGGGGAGAGGAGGAGGGAAGGACGCCAGCATGAAGAGAGGGTCGGCGCTGGCCCGTGGTTTTGGGTGCCGTCGGCCACACCCCTCCCTCCTCCCAACACCGGTTTTTTCTTTTTCTTTTTTTGGGTTTCCCTTTCGCTCGAAATGACGTTGAGGAAAAGACGGACGGGCCAGGTTGCCAAGACCGCCCGCCGCCCATCTTGTCCATAGATCTGCCCTCCGTCTGCCCGACCGCCCGTCCAACTATGACGCGCAGCTGCTGGACAGGTCCTACGGCCACGTTTTTTTCCCTGGGGGGAGGGAGGGCTAGCACGGTCGGGTGGCACAGAGGAGTCGTCGCGGTGGCACTCATGGAGGGACATGTTCGATGTATCTGGTACCGTGGGTAGAAGACCATTTCTCCCCTGCCTGGCAAAGCCGGCAACAACTGGAGCCTCGCCGCGTCCCTCTGCCTGCCAAGGTCGCTTACCTAGGTTGCGGAGTCGTCGCCAGAGGGAAAAAGGAGGGGCGGATTGGGCCCATGGTCGTCGGCACGATGGGAGTCCCCGAGCGAGCAGCCAGCCCGAAGCAGGTCAAGCGCGCGTGTGCGGTCCTCGCTACTGCTGCTGCGCATCCTCCGCACCGCGAGGCGGTAATTTCTGGGTCGGGGCGACGATGTTAGCTAATCTCGTGCGCTTCTGGTCCTCCTCGGGGCTTCACGGCGCGGTGCACACGGTGCCCACGGTGGCCCATGTTGGGGGGGGGGGGGGGGTTGCCTTCGCCGCCATGGAAGCCGAGGTTTGTCGGCCTTTTCCCCTTCGTTTTTCCAATCTACATACGTACTGCCCGGTCTTTTCTTGGTCGCGCTCTGCCCTTCTTTGCCGGCAGCCGAGCCCCTCTCCGCCGGGGCTGCGCCTCAGGCGCCGTGCACGGGCATTCACAGCCCAGACTTGGGTTCATCTCCGCCCCACGAGAGAAAGCGGCACTAAGAAGTACATGTACGCACTCTCGATAAGACGGGAAGGGGGGACATCGTGCTTTGACAGTTGGCCAAACTGACTGCCTGCCTGACTGACTGACTGACTGACTGCATCCAGTCGCGTCGAATCTGGCCGTCTTGCCGGGCGGCGGGCGCGCGCGTGACAGGCCTGGGGCTCCTGGGGGTAGGGGGCCGTCCTTCACGATGCCACCCGAAAAGGCGTGCCGTCGACGCTGCGCCGTGGTTGGCTGCAGTGAGAACCGCCGAGGCGCGAACAAGGGTCCGGATAAGGCAATTCAGAGCCCCACGAAAGGTCCATTCCACCCACGATGGAGCCGACGAACTCTGTCTACCACCGACCCTGTTGCCTGTAGCCTCTCCCAGTCCAAGGTCCGCCCGTCCGCCTGCGCGCGCGGGCGCGAGCAAAAGGGAAGGGGAAGCGAGCGAGAAGGTGAAGAAACGGGCACCCTTCCCCCTCATCCCATGGGATGCCGTCCAATCCCGTCCCATGTTGCTGCATCCCCATCTGCATCTATCTGCATGGGTGCATGGATGAGCAGGCAAGGGATGGGACCGGGGGGAGGGGACGGCGAGAACGAACACCCGCCATGAACCCGAACCATACAGAAGACCGAGTGCACACACGCACACACACACACATTCGCGCTCTCACACACACCGAACACACATGTTCTGGTCGCTCCGACCCTAACAACAACAACGATAAACAATAACAAACAGCTGAAAGTAATAACATGAGCTGCATGCAGCCTTTCCCCGCCCGCCTGCAGCGGCGCCGACCACCCCCCTCCTCGCATTCTGGGACCACGCCGGACTCGGCGGGAGGTTATAATCGATGGTGCGAACCATCGGCAGGCCTGGCGTATGCGGGAAGGGGGGGGAACCTGCAAGTATGGGGAGGGGAGGGAAGGGAGGTTGAGACTTGCATTCCCATGTCATTCATTGCCTGCGTGCCGCATCCACCCCCAAGAACGAGGGGGGGGGGGGCATCTCCCATGAGCAGAAGAGTGCTGACCGGCCTAATCTCCAGCAGGCCGTACCGTCGAGGACAGAGAGATCTTCTCTTCATTACCGAGTAACATTGTGCACTTCGTACATTCCCTTCCCTCCTGCTCGTAATCGCGGGGTCCGCTGTCCCGCCTGTCAACCGGGGATGCCCCGGCCACGCCTGGTTCTGACTGGCGACCGGGGGGGCCGTCCTCGACATCATAGCCCCGTGCCTGTGCCTGGGATGAGGAAAGGCAGAACGTCACGGCGTTTCAGTCGGGGGACGCCCTCCCCCCGGTCCGTCAGAGGTACATGCCCTCTCTCTCTCTCTCTCTTTAGTTGGTCCCCTGTTTGCCTCTTCCAGGGCATCCCTTTTGGTTTGGTGGCCACGCCCGGACACCAGAGGAGAGAGAAAGAGAGAGGGAGAGGGACCCATGCCAGGCCCTGCGCTTGCGCGCCATGGGGCCCGTGGCCGAAAACCCTTTTTCTCGCCCTGGAGACGCCGGCGGCATGGAACCTTGCGAAGGATAGCCAACAGGACTAGGGCCAGTAGGGAATGCCCAATGGGCCAATTGTAACTATTTCGGGCGCATCGGGGAAAAGAGATGCGATACGGGACCTCCCCAAAAAATAAAGTGTATAGCCTCAACCGACCAGAGTTGAAACGGTTGGACACGAACGTCCACCGCTGACAGCCCGTAAGTAAGTAGACAGCGCATGCCCCCCCCCCCCCCCCCCCCCCATTAAGCAGCAAAAAGCCAGGCGCTCCACTGGCTCTGACCGGGACGCTTGTCTCTTTTTCGGCATCCCACCTATCCGTAGGCAAGCTGAGCGGCTAACCCAAAAACCCACGCAGATCATCCGTGGGTTCGCATTTGCACGTCTTTGCCGTTTTTTTTTGGGGGGGGTCCCGTATGCCCATGGCCTCAAAACGAAAACGGGCAACCGAATCATTGGCGCCTGTCCCTCGCTCACGCCCGCTGCTACATACAAAACAACCACTTGGGCTACATAGTAGAGGGGGGAGGCTTCGGTTATACGAGACCCGGACGAGAGAGAGAGAGAGAGAGAGAGAGAGAGAGAGAGAGAGAGAGAGAGAGAGAGAGAGAGAGAGAGACTTCCAACCGCCTCAAGGCCAACAAACCGTACCTAGCTCGATCAACTAGACGCCGATATCCGAGACAGCTGACCGGATGCCAGGGCAAACAGGGAGGGGGGGAAAGACGAGGAGGTGGTTGGTCGTCCGCTCGTCAAACCTGTGACCTCGTTGTCTCTGTCTCTGTCCCTGTCTCTCTGTTTTCTCTGTCTCTCCCTCGTCCACCCAAGCCAATACACACATATGTACTCCGTAGACACACGCACCCCAAGAAGAAGGAAAGCCGCCCGCTCGGCCGTCGGCGGCAAGGATTCCTTGGAGAGAGAAGGGGGGGGGGGGGGGGGGGGGGGGGAATGCTAGGGCAGGAGTGCTGACAGCTTTGAAAGCTACGCTACGCTACCACCCTCCCCCAGGAAAAAAAAAAAGTCGGGGTCGTCGGATTGGGAAATTCCCATGGCGCCCGCGACCACATTCCCATGTCCCAGTTTCCTTTTTTTTCCTTCTCACCTTTTACCAGCCCTGTCCCTCCCCCCCCTTACCCCTCCTTTCCCCCAATAATACCCTTACCCGTTTTCGGTATGTGCAGACGCAGCCGAGAGAATGAGGCCATCGTCGTTCGCCAAGACTTTGTTTTTTTGCGTTTTCGCTGACCCCAGGGAAGCTCTGTCTGTTTTTTTTTTTTTTTTTTTGCTAACTGGGGCGGGGGTATGGGCATGTTTTCCCCTTCTGTTGATCTGCTACTCGATATAAACCTACCGTATCCCCAGTCGGGGAAGCTAGTCATGCATGAAAGGCCCGAACCAGGGGACGTGAGAAGGACGGGGGGGGGAAAGTGCGCCCATTCGTCGTGATATTGGTTCCCTCCTCTTCGTGCGGGCGGGCGTCGCCTCATTTCTTCATTATCTCTCTCGCGTCTGGATGCCCACAGGTGAGGAGGCAAAGAAAAACCCAAAGTTGAAGTGGTGGATCGCGAGGGGGGCCGGGGGTGGACGCGGCTACGGGAACCCCGACGACCATTCAGTTGGCGAGACGTAGAACGAGAGAGTGTTGAAAAAAAAAAAAAAAAAGCCTCGCCACCCGTGCCGACCCGCCGTGTCGCCGGTCGCCCGCCGCCTGCGAGAACGCGGCGGGCGAGCTCCCATCGTGGCCCTTGCCTCTCTTTGTCTTCGTTTTCCTCGGGTGGGAACATCGCCCCCCGGGGGTCCAAGTAGAGTGGATTGGGGAGAGGCAAATGGAGGAGAGGGAAAAAAAGTCAGGGTCCTCCCCGTGCAGGGCCAGATGCCAATCATGGCTTCTTTTTCCCTCTCCCTCTCTTGTCCCCTTCTTTCTGTGAACCGGGTTGCCGTTACTCAGCCCTTCCCTTCCCTGCGCCCATCTCAATTTTTGCCCTGGCCCCCAGTTGTCTATTCTTGGAGCCAGCACCGGAAGTGGAAGTTTCCGCTCAATAGACAAAGGCAATCTTGAGCTTTTCTTCAATCCCTGGCCCATCTGTCTCCCGCTGGGTGTGTGGGCATGCATATGTGTGTGTGTGTGTGTGTGTGTGTGTGTGGCTACTACGTAGGTAGGTAATACAAAATCAACTTGTCGATTTTTCCATCGCTACAAGCCATCGAATGCATAGAAAAAAAGCAAGCAAACAACCTCCCCGCAAAATCCCTATCTTCACTTCTCTCCCACCCCCTGCTGCTCTTGCCCACCCACCCTTGCCCGAGGGTGGGGGAGGACAACCCGGCAGGCGTGCGCTCGCGCGTGTGCGTGGGTGAAGATCCCAAAACGTCACAGAAACAAACAATCGAGATCTGTGGGCTGGCCCCTCTCCCCCCCCCCCCTCCCGACTGGCGCGCGGGCGGTCGGTCGGCTGTGGTGTGTACATGGACAAGTAGCTGTGTGTGTGTGTAGACCCTCCCTCCATTACATCAGCTTCTCTGCCTTGACGGCAGGGCTATAATACACAACGTATGGGTATGTCATTGGCGATGGCAATTGGGTTGGGCCGTGGTCTTGGCTGGCCTCATGGGCCCCGTACCGAACCTCAGTCGTGCTCTTCCTGGTTTTCTCTTGGGGGCGGTTGTGGGGAGGGGAGCCGAGGAGCCAAGCCAAGAAAGGGAACCTCTCCTGGAAGTACCTCTCGTCCACCTACTTACAACACCCCCCCGGTCTTGCCTTGTCCGCATGGGCCTGTCACAACCCGTCCCAGCAGGCGTCCGGGGATCACCAACCCACCTGGGTTGTCCTTGGCTGAGGGGGGGTGACACGCTACTACGGCTTGCACGGCAATGGAAGGGGTGAAGAAAGAGAGAGAGTGTGTGAGAGAGAGGGGGAAAGACGGGAAGAGAGGGAGAGAGCGCGGATTCCGGACATCAGGTCGGATTCAATCGGCGTTGCCACCTTCTCGGGCCTGATACGGCCAGCCAGTTCCTCAGCCGAAAGTGAGAGGGGGGGGATCAGGGCATAGCATATGCATCGTCGTCGGCGTCGTCGTCGTTCGCCCGTTTCGGCCGCTCGTCCAACACACTGGCGCGTCCGATGGAAAGAGATAGGGTACGACGAAGGAGATAATAGATCGGGGACATGGACCCAGCTTGATTACTCGCCCCATCCTGGTTTGGCTCCCATAGAAACAGAGATCACGCTGCCCCCCCCCTCGTCCTCCTCCTCCTCCGTGTGAGTATTTCCCGCAAATTCAGGGTCTTCCGGGCAACACTGCCCACGCGGCGGTCCTGTGCACGCGCGGGCGCTGGCAGGACCGCTGGCAGGGAGATCCCGGCCTCGGCCCAACTTCAGCTCGGCGACGCTTGGGGGAGTCTTTTTTTTTTCTGTTCGGCCGGGCGTAGGCGCTAAAACGTCAGGCCCCGAAGGTTTTCTAGCGGGAGATGGGATGGCCCGGGGCTTTTTTGTTCGCCGTGGAGCGTGGGAAAAAGCTGTGTGTTAATTATGGCCATGCCATAGACGCTATCTATCAAGTTGGAGGCCTGATCCATGAGAGCTTGTTCCAGCTAACCCCCCGTCTTTTCCCCCTACCTGAGGGCCCCGGGGAGGGGGAGCGAAGAGAACGAGATGGAAAAGCCCAGCCGCAAATGGCGGGAGATGGAGATGGAGAGAGAACGAGGCCATCCCGAGCACTCGGTGTTCTAGCGTGCAACCCGCCGCGCACTAGGAAACCCAGGCGGACAGGGAAGCTGCTGGTAACGGCTGCTGGACACAGACGCAACCCGCCCTCGGTCGTGCTGGATATCCGAGTCTGGCGGCCCAGCTGGTGGACCCCATATCGATGGCGGGCAGTTCGGGACCGTAAACGCCCGGGACTAACGGAGGGAGCTGGACCAGGGCTTTCCTCCACCGGAATGAATGGACTAGGTTGGCCAGTCCGTAGCAGATCCATAGCTCTCACTGCCTACCTACCTCTTACACGGGCAGTAAGTACTCTTCGCTCCGTCCGTCAGTTACTGAGCCATCCCATTCCAGAGAAGGGGAAAAGTACGTATCTGCAGTACTTCGGTATGGGCGGGTGGGGAGTAAGAACCGCCCACTCCGAAGGGGGGGGGGGGGGGGGGGGCGGGGAGCCGCTCAAACACAGCCAACAAGCTCCAGTCTACCGTCAGACAGGAAGCATTGACACCGGTCAACCGGGCACGTTAGGTGGGCGTATGGTGTCGAACCGTCACTAAGAAAGACCCGAGAGGGGGGGTTTGGCTAAGGCGCAGGCGGCGCTAGCCGCTAGCAAGGCACAACCTACATACCTAAGTAAGTACCTATTTACTTCCCATTACTTACTTAGGTACGTCCCTAGGTTGGCTGCTGGGTAGGGTACCTATGTAAGTACTCACCGGCCACCCTACCTAAACTCAGCTACATCCTACCTCTAGCTAGCGACCTCTAGAGGAGAGGACCCGAACAGGCTCTCGCCGGGCTCGCTCGCTCGTTCGCTCGCTTGCATCATGCATCGTGTGCGTGTGTGCACGCGCGTGTATTCGCAGTTTGAAAATAGCCCGTCAGGAAGTAAGTAGTAGGTGGGTAGGTAGGTAGGTAGGCAGGTAGGTCGTTATGGAGATGCATCATCGTCGTTCTCTCAAGTATGGACCCGAACGGCTGCTGGCTGACAGGTACCTATGGTACCCTTTGAGCGGTCCACTGGTCGGTCCAGCCACTCGCGGCCGCACCAACAGCTTTTCCAGCAGGTCTACTACCTCTATGGGAAACGGTCGTCCAAAGAGGTGGTCGTAGTAGTTAGTGCCTCTGATCTATAGTATGCATGCTGACTTACCTACTCGGGCTTCTAACACGGGAGGCCGCCCTCCACGCTCTCTTACGCGCCGCCGTGTCGATGGAGGGGGTGTGGCATGGGCGCCAGACGACGAATGGCTTCCATGATGGCCCAAGTAGAGGGGATGAACATCGATCCATCATCATCCCCACCTCGGCCCTCCTCGGGCGGCTCGTCCATTCTGCGTAGTTGCACCGACCCGAGGTGGTTGATCACATCGTCAGTCGGCCTGGTGTGTGTGTGTGTATCCATATAACAGCCGGGTAGTATGGCCTTGTAATTCATGCTGGACGCCCGTCCATATACATAGATCTGGAGTATAGCTCGTACGTAGCCCGCCTACCTTCCATGGTAGAACCCGCAGGTACCGGGTGCCCAGCCAGCCCACTTGCAGCAAGCACCCGATGTCTGGGTAGAACAAAGCAAGCAGGCTGGATGCCGGGAGCAGCAGCCATGGACGACGCTATCTGATACGTGATGATGGCGATGGGACAGGTGTCGGTCGCTGGGACAGGCGTCGGTAGCCATGTCGATCCCGAGACGATGATGAGGTGGTATGCCGAGAGGGGAGGAGAAGGTATGGATATCCATCCATCCCTCTCTTATCGAGGGGACCGTCTCGGTGCTCGTGTCTCCCACTCCCACTCCCACTCCCTCGCCTCCGATCGTCTCACGCCCTCCTCCACTCTCACTCAACACCCCCCGGCCTCTCTTCCCAGCAAAAGACTTGGCTTGTTCTGCCCGCCCTGCCAACCTGCTGAGCTGAGGAAAAAAAGGCATGCAACGTTGACTTGGCCCAATCCGACAGGCCATAAACCCATAACCACCTCTCGTCAATTCCGGCTCTGGCTCGTTTGGTTTTGTTAGCCGCCTTCCCCTCCTCCTCCTGCCCCCCTCCCCCATCGCGCGTCCTCAGTTCCTCGCTCTCCCTCTCTCTTCTTTCATTTAACTCATCCACCTACCCACCCTTCCACACACACACACTCACACTCACACACAAACATACACTCACACATACACACTTCTCTACTGCTGCTGCAACTTGGACCACCCAAATACATACCCGCACACGCACACACACACACTCACCCGCACATGTACGCATAAACGACGGGCGGGCGTAGGGTCGGTCGTGTCATCGTCGACTCGTGTGTCGTATTTCGGCCGCCAGTACGTGCACACGTCGCTGGCGGAACTTGAAACAGACCAGGCCATTCTTCTGCGAAACGCCCGTCCTTCGCGTTTTCCCTTGCTTGGGAGCCGCCCGGGTCTGCACAGTCCAGCTTGGAATTAAAAAAGCGACGGACCGGGATCTCACCTGTCGGCCCTGCCAAAAGGTCCAGCCCCCCGTCGCATACAAATACCTCGAGTCATTTCCCACCCTCACCCACCACCCCCATCCACAGCCGCCAGACGCTATCGACCGACAATTCCAGCTCCTGCGCGCAGCAATTTCCCCCTACCGCCCTCGCCGCCCTCGCCGCCCTCGCCCAGTACGAGTACCGCCACGCCCGCAGTGGGGGAGGCTCCAGCCGGCGCAGACAGGCCCAGGTACAGGCCCAGGTACAGGCCCAGGTATAGGTATAGGTACAGGTACCGGTACCAGTACCAGTACCGCTACCAGCCCTCAACCACCCAACGCCCGCCCACACTGGCACCGCCGTCATCATCGACAGATTCCCACCTGTTCGAACCTAGGGACAGCCCGTCCAGGGTTGCTCGTCCCTTCTGCCACCGCGGCCTCTTCTGCTGCCGCTGTCGCCCAAACCTTGCCTGCGCAGCGCAGCCAACCCACCCCGGGCCGTGTCCCTCCTCCCCTCGACCCGCCTGATTGTGATTCACGTCACTACGCCCAAACCGGACGAGTCAAGCGCCCGCCAGCACCTCGACCATGTTGGGTGAACGGAGGCGGCCCCTCGACCCGTCGCCGCAGATTTATTATGGCCACTCCCGCACCCGAACTACCTCCTCCAACATCTTCCCCGCCCACATGCAAGCCCCTACACCGATGCACCTCCAACAACCACCGCCCCAGATGGGCCACACCCGCCGCTCGCCCTCGGTGAACACCTTCAGCACCGTGTCGAGCAATACGCAGCAGCACCCGCCGCCGCCGCCCGCCTTCCGCACCTCTCCGACGAGCGACATCCGCCGCAGCATCTCGAGCCGCTCCGGCGGCGGCGGCGGCGGCGGCGGTGGTGGTTATGTCGCCCTGCTCCGCAAGCAAAAGGCCACTGTCTGGTGCGACCGCGCCCAGTACGAGGACCCGCGCATGCTGGCCCAACAGCGCGCCGCCAAGCAGCGCGCCAACATGGAGGTGACGGGCCCCAACTCGAGCCACGGCCGCACGTCGACGGGCATGAGCAGCGCCGGCAAGGTGGCGGCCAAGATCCGCCACCACGGCAAGCCGGGCGTCGTCGGCTATGCCCCCGATACCAACTACATCGGCGTCGGCGGCGTGCCCATGCGGCTGAGCGCGACCGAGGTCGAGGGCGAGGACAGCGACGACGACGACCTCACCATGCAGCGCCTGCACCACCGCCGCACCGGCAGCAGCGGCCGCAGCAGCACCAACAGCGGCCGCCGCGCCCTCAACACGTACCGCTCGTCCAGCGGCATGCAGAGCACCAGCAGCAAGACGAAATGGAGCCCCGGCGACACCCCCGAGCGGCCGGGCAGCCTCGTCGAGGCGCAGCCCGAGTACACGGCCGGCGACGACCTGGCGGATCTGGGCCGGCCCCAGAGCACGCGCAGCGGCAGCAGCGCCGAGAAGGCCGATGCCCTGCCCGAGATGATGCCTTCGGCCGCTTCCAAGCTGGCCAGCAACAGCCTCCTCAATGCCGCCCTGACGCGCGAGAAGAGTGTCAAGAACCCCGAGGAGCTGAAGCGCCGCGGCAGCGTCGACGACCGCAAAATGACCCTCAGCTCGGGTCGCTTGTACATCGCCAATCCCGATTAATGTGTATTGCTTTTATTTTGGAAGGACGACGAGAAGGAGGGAGAGCGAGCGAGGAGGCACCGACGAACGAACGAACGACGACGACCAAAGAACCAGAGCAAACTGCGTTTTTGGCGCGGGCGACCGAAGCGACATGCATCTACTTTCGCTTGTTGTTTTTTTTTCCTATAATGTTTTTGGTGTTTTGACACTACCACCGGAGTTTCTGTACTACAAAAAGCCTCGCCTACCACGATACCACAGCAACGGTAGAGCCACGGCCGGGTTTGGAGGTTTTTCCAATTGCATTGCAAGGCGTACACACGGTCGTTCCAACTAGGGCAAACTCTTTTTTTTATCATTGTTCCTTGCCATTTTCCTTAACGTCTCTTGTTCATGGGCTAGAGAGGGTTTCTGGACAGCTCCGCCAACTGGGCCCGGCACACGCAAACCACACACATTCACGCATCCCACGCACGTCATCACACAACTCGAACCCGAACACACAACAAACACCCACGGTCGCTTCCCGCTGAGGACAAGGAGAAACGAGGAGGAAGGAGGGGGGATCAAAGAGCTCGAGGAGAGTCATGAAGCCGTTCAGCTTGTACCGTGTCTCAGCCCACGGTCTAGAACCCCCCCATAGTCGGGGTGGCCGAGTCAGTCCAGCTCGCCAGCCGGCCAGCCAGTCAGCTCAATCATGATAGTAGCTAGCCATTCCGTCCGTGACGCACGCGGCCACGTGGATTGATGCCACGCGCCGGCGTCGGCGTACGCCCAATGCTCAGCACTATTCGAGCTCACCTCCCGTCTGCCAGCCCGAATGCGTCTTCCCACCTGTCCAGATGTGCCCTTGATTGTCGATTCACCCCGCGCGGCTGTCCTGCATGCCATAGCTGCGGATCATACACACCTTACCCCCTCTCACACACGCCGTAGCCCCCCGTCTAGACAGCCGCATACTGCACGCCCAGCACGGCAGGGCTCCCCCATGTTTTGCCCAAAGGGCCTTGCCACCGTCACATGCTGCCCCCCAATACCGTTCTCTAGTCTCGACTCGTACACTCCGGCGCACTTCCCCGAGCTATGTGATATGTATATACATACCTACCGGTATTGGTTGGGTCCCCCCCGTTCGGTCCGCCCGCTCGAGACAGTGAAGAGTTCGAAATAAAAAAACCAGAGTCTAAAGATGGAACGGGCGGTTAGGACAGGTGCAATAGATACAAACTCTCTCCGTCTTTTTTTTTTAGAGGGGGTGGCAGCAGTGTCTCCCGGCCGAGCCGACATGGGGGGGCAAAGGTTGTCTTGTGTCGGCACTTCGGACAGGGGAGGGTTTGTTTTCCAAGTCTCAAGTGCCGAGGGTCCGTTCCTCCCCCCCCTCGCCCCCTTCGTCTCTCCCTCTGTGTGTCTGTGTGTGCATGTGTTTCATCTGGAACACCAGAACCGCTCGGCGACACACGGTCGGTGTTCCATGGGCGGTAGTGGAAGAACCAAAAAAGGAATGACGAAAGAAAAGTGAAGGGAAAAGAAAAGTGACAGAACCCAAATGAGGGGGGGGAGGGAGGGAGGCTGGCATTTGAGGCGGTTGCGGCGTGTGGGAATAACATAAGACGTCTCTCTTCCTCCCCGCCACCACCGCCGTCGCCGCCTTCTTCTATTGATCCGGGCTTCCCGGGAACCACGGGGCGCTCACTGCCACCGGGGAAAATACCCCGCCCTCCGTAAATCGCGGGCGGAGGGAGATGAAGGCAAAATAAGCGGCGCTTCTCGGTCGGTCCCAGTCTATCCCTACGGAGCGTCAGCGGAGAGAACGAGGGCCTGGGTTTCATGGAGGGAAGGATGCCGTGGTACACGAATGGGGTGGAGTGTGTGTGTGTGTGTGCGTGTGCTGGGCGTGATTAGAAAGACGTATGGCTTATACATATATATATATCTTCTGGGGCGGTCCCTTCGCTTTGCGTCGTCGCTTGGGTTCGATGGACGGCGTTTATGGCCTCGATTCGGGACGGGTCTGACTTCCCTGGAGGACCCGGGGCAGGGAAATCCTCGATATCTCCATAGACGGGCCTTCCCTTTATTTCCCCCAACCGAACCTTCCCATCCGCCTGAACGTCCCCGCGATTCCCCTCCATCGCCCCCCCTCCCTCCTCCCTCTTTTTCTTATTCTATTTTAGTTCACTGGCAAACGCACAGCTCGCCGCAGTCGATCTGGGCGTGCGCGAGCTGCTCGCCGGCGAGGCCGAGGGGCCCGTCGTCCCGCACGGGCGGCTGGCCCGCCGTCGCGTTGCAGTGGAACACCATGGGGCACAGCGCCTCGGCGAACTGGTCGCTGTCGGGCAGCCGCGGGTCCGCCGCGCAGTGCATCGTCTGGTTGGCGGGGGGCGGCGACGTCTGCTGCGCCAGGCCGCCGCTCACAAGGAGCGCCGTCAGCGGTGATGCGAGCTGGCGGGGGGTTCCCCATGGGGGTGGCTGTCAATAAGGGTCTTCATCGTCCTCGCCCGTCTTCAGACATATAGAAGTCGGTGGGAGGGGAAGGGAGGGGTGGGCAGAAGGGAGGCAGGAAGATGGGTTGTTCCGGAGGAACGTTACCTTCATGGTTTGGAAACGGATGGGAAAGGGGCTGCGAGACGATCGGCTGTGGGATATGGGTCATAAGTTGATCTTCTTATCTGGCTTAATTGGCGGTTTGGGCGAGCATATCCGAGCCGGAATACTCCTGGTCTTCCCCTATGAGATAGCGGCCTTATATATACAACTATCGTCTTTCCCGAACTCAGCTATCGGGGAGGACGTGGCATCACGGCGGATCAAAGACACAGTCGCTTGGGTGCGCATCATACTGAAAGCCCATTTCACTGCTTGGTACCGTGATGGGAAAGCACCCGGGCCGCATTTGAGCCTACATACGTCGGTAGGTTAGGTATAGATGCGGCGTACTGAATCGTCGTGCCGATGGGAGCTGCCGGCCGATTATCTGCAGTCATCCGCTCGGACGCTGCCCGAAGCCTGGGTTGGGCGGAGGCGAGACACAAAGGGGCAAGCAAAAGAAGGGAAGACAAAAACCTGGAGTCGTGGTGAAGGGAGGGCCTGCTTACATCGTAGGCATCCAGAACCTGCAAGGTGATGAGTGAGCGTGGTGGTCATATGTCGGCATCTCGGCGCCACCGACCCAGCGACCGAGTCATCACACTCACTTGCCTTCGCCGCCATCAGGCGAGCGAAGAGTAGCACCAGCCTGCACCAAGAGAGACCTCGAGATCAAGTAAAGTAAGCCCTTGGCGTTGGGACAGAGGAAAGGGTGTCGCTGAACCCGCACAGGATTCGGCCCAGAGGAACATGATTTCATGTCATGGGTACAGCAACAGTAAGATAATGATAACGTGACAGAGGTGGGAGGATTCGAACGGAATGATGATTAATTTAACTACATATTTATTCAACACAGCCCGTCTCATAGCGCCCCCTGTACGTTTTATCCAAGTGATAGCAAAGTGGAAGGAAGAAATAGACCAAAAAAGTAAGAAGAACCAGCCAACGCCCGCGCAGGACACGCTCTATGGTTCCGGACCTCTAGCCTGGGTCCCGACATGATATCCAATCTAGTTAACCCGCAGATAAATCACCAAGCCCTCCCTAGTCGAGAATCCTGTGATACCCTGCTCATGCGATGGCGTCGCGCGGCTCCCAGACGGCGGCCGGGGCGCCCTCGACCTTCTCGAGGTAGCCGATCTCCTCCCAGACCTTGATGTAGCGGCGGACGACGTCGTCGCCCTGGCGGCCGACGGCGCGCAGTGTGGGCGAATGCTCAAGCGTGTTGCGGACGTCGAGGACGAGGCCGCCGCAGCTCATGCGCAGGTAGTTGTCGTCGAGGAACTCGAGCAGGGACGAGGCCGGGTTGCCACGCTGGGGCGCCGCACGCACGCGCGCCAAC
Source organism: Nigrospora osmanthi (assembly GCA_029489945.1). Taxonomy (NCBI): domain Eukaryota; kingdom Fungi; phylum Ascomycota; class Sordariomycetes; order Amphisphaeriales; family Apiosporaceae; genus Nigrospora; species Nigrospora osmanthi. The sequence continues at coordinate 381,685 of CP120503.1, read as the reverse complement.
CACTCGGAAAAAGGAACCAAGTCCGGGATCTGCAGCGCCGATTGCAGCACCGCGTTCATGTCGGACCAGGGTTGCCCGACAGGGTTCTCGATGTGATAGACGGCGTGCGGCTCCTGCGGCCCCAGCACCAGGTCCGCCAGCGTGCCCGCCATGTCGTTGACGGGCGTCCAGAAGACATCGCCAGGCACCTCGGGCAGCACCCCCAGCGTCTGTGACGACTTGATAAGGAAGCCGAAGTGCTCCATGGGGTTCCAGTAGCCGCTGGTCTTGGAACCCGCGATCTGACCGAGGCGCACCACCATGGCCCGGAAGTTGTCGGGGCAGCAGTGCAGCGTCTCGTCCATCATGCGCTCGCAACCCCATTTGGCCTCACCGTAGCCGTTGGGAAGCACCGTGTCGATGGGCATGCGCTCCTCTGGCACCAGGGTGCGCTCCAGACCGTTGCCGAGTCCGTAGCGACCCACGACGCCTACCGACGACACCATCTGGAACCCGAACTTGAACTGCGGCGGTCGCCGCGACACCGCCCCCGCGGCAAAATCGATCAGGTTGCGCATCACCTGGAACTGGGACTCAAACCCAGCCAGCGGCCGTTTGGCGCTCATAGGCCAAGCCTGATGAATCAGGTGCGTCACCGATCTCGTCAATGTGCTGTATTCGTCGTCTGACAGCCCGAGGTGGCACTTGGCGCTGTCGGTTCGGTAGATGACGAGCTTGTGGCGCAGTGACTCGGGGAAGCGAATGCCCTTCTCGCGCATGGCCTTCTGCTGTACTAGCCACGCGTCTTTCCCTGCCTTGCCTTCACGGTTCAAGCAGATAACCCGCTGGACCTCAGGTAGCTGCGCCAGGTGGTACGCGAGGTGTCCGCCGAGCGACCCCGTACCGCCCGTAACAAGAACAACCTTTTCGTTCTCGGCGGGCATAGGGGCGGATGGGTCAGGGACTGGAACCGTGAAGCCGTCAACATAGCGCTTGACGTAGGCATCGACGGCTTCCTTGCGGACAGCCAGGGTGGCGGCGGTGATGGCGGCAGATAGTTGGGCGGGTGCGACGGGCTGGACTGGGGCAACAAGAGCAGCAGGGACCGGCGCAGCGGGAGCTGGTTCGATAGGGGCTTGAAGAGCCGAAGGCGTGGGGGCACCACACAAGAAGGCCCTGAGGTCCGAAACGTGGGGATACTCAAGGAAGAGGGACTCGTGCTGGATATCGATCCCGAGCTCATCGCGGAAGCGGCTGACAATGACCAGCGACAGCAGGGAGTCGACACCCGAGTCGGCAAAGCTGGTGTCATCTGTGAGATCCTCGACCGAGACGCCGCTCTCCTCCTCAATGATTTGGAGCGCACGACCAAAGTCCATCTTTTCACCGAAGTAGATGGATCCCTCCGTCATCGGCGTATACGCGACCGAGAGGGACGCCGGTGTGCTGGCGCCATCTGAGCAGCTTGGTGAAGGTGAGAAACCCTCGGAAATCGGGACGAAGTTTTCAAAACCACCCATGAAGACACGCAGCTCGCCGACAGAAGGGTGCTCGTAGAATAGCGCGTTGAAGTCCAGATCGAGGTCGAGCTCCTCTTTTAACCGCGCCGAGATCGTCAGGCCCATCAATGAGTCAATGCCGACGTCGCTGAAGACGGTGCCATCGGTCAAGTCGTCGATGGCGAGACCCGATTCCTCAGCGATGATAGCCAAAGCCCGATGGAACTGACCGTTGTCGACCGCGGCGGGCGGCGCGGGGTACGCCTTCTCCGTCCCCGAGCTCACGAGAGAAGCCAGGGTGGTGGCTAGTATACCTTCCTGGCTAGAAGAAGCCATGGAAGCGCCCATATAGCCCCTGAGATCACCAATGGTCGGGTATTCGTAGAAGAGAGCGTTGAAGTCGAGGTCCAAGTCCAGTTCCTCCTTGAAGCGAGCCGAGATGGTGAGACCCATGAGCGAGTCAATGCCCACGTCGCTGAAGACAGCGGCATCCGTCAGGTCGTCGACGGAAAGACCACTCTCTTCGGCAATAATGGCCAGTGCTTTGTCAAACTTGCCATGGGAAGCAGGAGCAGCGGCGAAGGGGGCGGGTGTAAGCGCGGCCAGCCTCGGGGCGGAGGTGGAGGAAGCCACAGGGCCCGGAGTGCCGGCGGCCTTCTTAGGCTGGGGTACGGATGAAATCTTGGGGGCCTGCGCTTTGGAACCACTCTCGATCGAAAGAATGACCTGCAAGACGCGGCGAGGAACGCCTTGAATCTGTCATAACGTTAGCCACTGGGTAGGTACCAGGTCTTCCGAAGGGGCAAAAGCACGTACGGCAATCTGCCCGAACCAGGCAACAATTCTCTCACCGTCAAATACATAGACATCGCCGTGCCACAGCTTGTCGGCGCCCTCCTTCATCTGTATGTAGGTCCTATACACCTTGGCGTGGTCAATGGGTTCGAAAATCTGGAAGGAGCCCCAGCCGTGGTTCATGAAAACCTCCTTGTCGAGATCGCTGCCATCGTTGCAGTTCATCGTGAAGCCGCACGACTGCGTCAACGAGTCAATGATGGCGGGGTGGGTGCTGAAGTCGCCGCCCTTCTGGACATTGCCGTAGCTTAGTTGACACACCGCCTCGAGCGAGTTGCTGTTGAGCACGATCTCGTCAATGGCGCGGTAGTCATCATGGAAGCGTGCGAGCGGTCGGATCGCCCGATACACCATGGGCGCGTTGAACCGCGCCGTCGTCCCATCCACGATGCCGGCCCGCACCGCCTGAATCCTGGCCTGGACCTTTTGCGCCTCGGCCTGAAGTTTTGTCTGCAGGCTGCGGTCCTTGAAACGCAGCACGCAGCGCGAGTGCTCCTGCAGCCTGCCTTTGGCGTCAAAGGACATGAACTTGACCAGGGCCGACTGAGTGGCCCAGTCGACGTCGCCATGCGCTTGGATAGGCTGCGTCTCGACATTGTGGCGCAGAATCAGCGCCTTGGAAATGGTCATGTCCGAGACGTCGACCAGGTCTTGCTGCTGGCCAGGGTGGTATTTGTTCACAAGGTATTTGCCGAGCGTCAGCGCCATGTCGGCATAGACAGAGGGCGTACACAGCGGAATGCCATCGACCTCGTGGCCCTGCACGAGCGGCGCCAGGTCCTGGCGCTGGATGTCCGCCTCGACGACAATGTGTGTCTTCTTGGCGTCTCCCGTCTCCTCCACAACACGGTGGATCGTGGTGCTCTCAATCTGGGTCGCCGTGTCCTTGGTGACCAGGGGTGCGTCGCCCTTGCGCAGCGACCAGTCGTTGACATATTGCATCCAGTACTGCTTAAGGTCCCAAGCATAGGCAGGCAACGGCAGGACCTTGTGGGCAGCCGTGAAGTCGCGCTGGAACTCGGCCCAGTCGATGTTGCTCCCGGCCATGTAGAGCGTCTTGAGGGACGAGGTTAGGGGCTGCCACAAACAGCGGCCACGCTGCAGCGACGTCAGGCAGATGCTCTGCTGGCCGAGCACGGGCTTGATCATGCCTGTGATGACTGGGTGTGGCCCGATCTCGAGGAAGATGGTCTGATCCGTGACAAGCTTGCTCGTGCGAGCATGAAGCAGGGCGTCCTGCATGTTGACAGCCATGCGCGTATGGTTAGCCAAGTATTCAGGTCCGAAGCAATCCGCATCGGTGATGATGTTGCCTTCCAGCGGTGACAACACCGGGATGCGTGCCTCGGAGAAGATCACGGCACTAGCGACCTCTTTGAACTCAGACAGAATCGGGTCGACCTGTGAAGAGTGGAAAGCGTAAGGCACCTTGAGCGGTGTCACTTTCATGCCCGCATTAGTCAACATGGTCTTGTAGTCGTCGATGGTGTCGTTGGGCCCAGCAATGACGGTCTCGATTGGGGAGTTGATGCACGCGATCTCGTAGGCCATGCCGAGCAGAACTGTGGCGATCTTCTCCACGGAGCTCATGACAACCAGCATGGAGTGTGTACCGCGCGTGCACTTCTCCTGGAGGATCTTGGCTCGCTCTCCCACCAGGTAGATGGTGTCGCAATCCGAGAGAACGCCAGCGACGTTCAGCGCCGCGTACTCGCCCAGGCTGTGGCCCACAACGGCGTCCGGCGTCAGGTTCCAGGATGCCCAAAGCTTGGCCAGGGCGATCTGCATGATGGTGTTGGACAGCTGAACACAGACGGGAGAGAACACGCCCAGATCCTTCTCTGTCGACTGGATCACGGGCAGAACCGAAGGGAAACCCAAGCTCTGGCCGATCTGGTCTAGGCGGCGCAGCTCGGAACGGAAGAGGGAGAAGGTCTCAAAGAGCTGCTTGCCCATGCCCGGGTACTGGGCGCCCTGGCCAGCAAAGGCGAAAACCACCTTGGGGGCGCTCTTGGGCCGCGTCATACCGACGCCGTCACGGAGAGCGGCCGCAATCTGGGAAGTTGCCTCATTGACGTTGTTGGCGGCCAGCATGACGCGGTGCTGGTGGTGCTGGCGTCTGGCCGTGGTGGTGTACGAGAGTTGGCCTAGGGATACATCAGGGTGCTGTTTCAAATAAGCCAGTAAGCTCTTGAGGTTGCCTTGGAGCGACACCCCATTCTTCGCCGAGACGCCGATGAGGTGTCTCCGAACAACGTCGTCACACTGGGGCTCGGGGACCACGGGCGCATCCTCGATCAGTAAGGCGGTGTTACCACCCGCGGCGCTGAAGTTGTTGACGAAGGCGCGGCGGGGCTTGTGAGCTTGCACCCAAGGGGTAGGAGTCATGGCAATGTGGACATTGCGCTCGAGGAGATCCGTGGGGAACTTCCGGTTGATCTTGGTCTTGATACCGCAGTGCGGAGGAATCGTGTTCTTTTGCATCATCAAGAGGACCTTGACGAGGGCCGAGACGCCGGAGGCTGCCTCGCCGTGGCCGATATTGGACTTGGCCGAGCCGAGGAAAAGGGCCTCATTGGCGGTACGACCCCGAAGCACCCGCGACAGCGGCGGTGCAAACGTTTCGAGGACGCTGCTCATTTCGCCGGCGTCACCTGCCTGGGTTCCGGTGCCGTGCATCTCCACGTATCCGACGTCGTACGGGGCAATACCGCCCTGGTTGAGGATCTTGCTAAAGATGGCGCGCTGGGCCCCGGAATGAGGGCGGGTAATAGACTCGGACTCGGCCGAGTGATTCGTCGCGGCGCCGAGAATCAGACCCAGGATCGGATCCTTATCCGCCAGGGCATCGTCGAGGCGCTTGATGATGATGGTGCCGATACCCTCCCCACGGCAATACCCATCAGCGCCGTCGTCGAAGGTCTTGCAGTTGCCAGTACGCGATAGGAAATGGCCGCGGTCCAAACCCGAAGTGAAATCAGGGTTCGTAAGCACATTCGTACCACCCGCAATAGCCGTGTCAATCTCGCCTCGCCAGAGCGAGTTACAGGCCAAGTGAATGCCTGCGAGCGACGACGAGCACGCGGTGTCGACGGCATAGCTCGGGCCGCTGAATTTGAAGCAGTAGTTGATGCGGCCGGGAATAAAGGCACGGTTACCACCGGGAATGAAGTAGGTGTCGATGTTCTGGGCGCTGTTCGTCTCCATCCAATCGTTACTTGTGACGCCGTAGAAAACGCCGACACGGTCACGACGTGTGGAGGGCGTGGCGTCGGGAACGATACCGGCTTGCTCGATAGCTTCATATGCCGTCATAAGAGCGAGTCGCTGGGCAGGGTCAATTTGTGGTGCTTCGCGCGGCGATATGTTGAAGAAGCGCGCGTCGAAGGCAGCAGGGTCGTCGAGCCAGCAGCCAAAAGGCGTGGCACTCGTGTTCTTGGCGGCTCCTGTAGGGTCAACGTGGGTTTGAGCGTCCCAGTGAAGGGGCGGAACCTCCTTATGCACGTCGAGGCCTCGGTAGAGAAGATCCCAAAAGGCCTCGTTGTCCTGGGCACCGGGAATGCGGCAAGACATGCCGATGATGGCAAGCTTGGGCTTCTGAGGGTTGGCATTGACCGTCTCGATGGGGGTATGAGGCTTGGCCGCCGTATCGGCAGGGACTAGGTGGGCTAAAGGTGTCTGCTTGAGTGCCGTGTAGACGAGGGCGTCGTTTCTTGTGGCGATGGGAACAATGCGGAAAGACTGCGGGGCGGCAGCCCGAAGCCATCCCTCCAGTTCCTGAAGTATCTCCGCCCAGCGGATAGGCTGCAACAAAATCTGGGCAATGGCAGCCTCCAGGAGAGCTGCAAAGTTTCGCGACTCGACGGTGACCCCGGTGCTGGATAACAGGGGAAGCCGCTCGGTACGCCCAGCAGCTGCCGTGGTGGTCACTGGAAGGACAACCTCGGCCACATCATCGGCCGAATACAGGTGAGGCGCATGGTAGAGCCCGTAAATGGGGATGCTCTGGATCTTGAGGTCCCTGCAGAAAGCCGATTTGGCAAACTTGGCCAGCGATGCAGGCGGGCCGCTCACAGTGACACCACCCGGCAGGTAGGCAGAGACATAAGGACGCGAGGTCAGCGGCAACGAGGTCTCGTTGCAGAACTTCTGGACAGCTTTGGGCCCCGTTGGCCCGCAAACAATGAGAGAGCAACTCTCCTCGGCACCACGGGAGGAGGCGACCGAATCCCCACGGGTGGCGACAAGCATGCCCACACTGAAGGCGATGGCCACTGCATCCACAGCCATGGGAACGAGGTCCAAGGTGCTGCGGCTGCAGCTGACGGCGGCGGCAGCCAAAGCGCCGGTGCAGAGCCCGACGACCCGGGTCTTGTCGGGAGCGTAGTCGGAAGTGTCGGCTTGGGTGATGTAGAGGCTCAGCTGGTACATGGTCATGACGGCCATGTCCAGGGGCAAACAGTGCCTGCCGTCCGGTTGCCACAAGAGCAGGTCGTCGACGCAGGCGAATCGAGGGAGATCATCTCTGACCTGTCGCGAGAGCTTGGAAATGCCCAAGCGGATGGCATTGTAGGCTTTGACGAGGAAGTCCTCTAAGACGGGGTTGCTCCGGTGGGTGAGCAGACCCTTGAGGTGCGAATGAGTGCCGAAAACCTGGTCCCCGAACAGAAGCAACTTCACCTCGCTGGAGGGCTGAGAATGGGCCATGAGTTGCTATTATCGAGTGGGGTGGGACCTGGTGCGAGTTCGTAGTTCAGCAGCGAGGGCCGGCAAACAAGGCGGATCAAAGTGGTGTTCGCTTCCGGGTTCGTTGCGGAATCGTAGTCCGATAGTGAAAGGTCAGGGGGAAGAGTGGAATTACAGTAGTGTCCTCCTCGGGTTCCTTGGTGGTGATTTCTATAGCGCAAGGGAAGATCAACTGTCCTTGGCTCGAGTATTTTCGCAAAAGCACTATGGTAAAAGTACTGCGGGATTCGCGAGGAGGCTGATGACGGTGCTTCCGAGGAAGAGGTGAGAAAATGGGGCGGGTTTGGGCGTACTTATATCCCATCGAGCTTCACACGCCGTTTCGCCACCATGGTGGTTGTGGTTGGCGAGTTTCCTATCTTGAGGCTTGCTCGACCGCATGGTACGTCCAGCTGGATAGGTCAACCATGTCCGGATGTCGTCTGATCGGCGTTGCCAAGGCTCGGTTGATGGCTTTTTGATGAAGGAGGCAACGGCCTGGCCCCGGAGGAGCCGTTGTAGCCCGGATGTGAATAGACCGGAGACCATCCGGTAAGTGTGAGGTGAGAGGGGGTACCCGGCGCACGCAGTACTCTGACCAGGGGTCACCTCCGGATTCGATGACCGTACAGCGCTGCCAAGACCTACCTGGGGTAGCAGCAACGAAGTTGAGCCCGGACTCTATCGAGGTCAGGAAACAGAGGACTCCCTGTTGGCTGTACAATACGTGCTGAAGGTGCAGTTGTCCAGCCAACGGTTATTCTTGTGCCGGGGGGGCTGCGGCGGTTGCGGTGAATACGCCAACCAGCGCGCCCCTCCTCGCGCCGCCATCCCCGACGTTACTGGCCGTGATCCCGGTGGCGGGTTTACTTCGCATCCCGATTGCTTGGCCTCGTGAAGTGATGCACCGGTAGAGGAAATCAATGGAAGAATCTGTACGGACGAGTCAATGATGGTGGTGAGGTTGAAAGTGGTGCAAATGATCAAGCGAAATGAGGCCGGGAAGAAATCAAGAGTCGCTGCGGCAGTGGCAGCGGCTCCGGGGGCAATCACATTAGTGGCAGTGAGCCGTCACAGCGCTCCCATCCCATCCCATGGTAGTACCTTCCATTCCCGCGTCGGCTCTAGCGGGCGCATTGATGAGGCCTGGGTACTTAGGTACATAAGTAAGTACCTCTTACCCACGGCTCAAGGCACATATAGACACGTAGGGTATGTGAGGGTAACGACTGTCGCATTCATGTTCCCGAGAGTCAAATCTCCAAGGGAACGAGGCCTTCGGATGAGATAACCGTCTCCCGAATGACGCGCCACTAGCTCGTGTGGCGGGTCGAGCCTCGACATGGAATTCTCCCGCAATCCTTCCAGAAATACTTGGAGATTTGGTTGCACGTTGATGGAGTCCTAGGCCCCTTCACTCTGGCTTCTGCGCTTCGAGAATCTCCTGCTGCTAGGCATGGTCGCCCGGGTCGTCGATCAGGCACGCGCGTTATAGTTGTTCAGGGTCACCACGCACACAATCTCGCAGAGCTGACGGAAAGCAAACCCATTCTCTCGTTCCTTGACCAGAAGCGGGTAACCATCCGGGACTTATGCCTTCCTGTCGGGCGACACCGGGCCAGGTGTCATCATCTTAGGCCGCTTAGTTCCGCTCCATCCACGGCATTTTCCAGCACCAACCCCCGCGCCGGCTTGGCCGTGCATCAAGGCGAAGGCGCTCGGGCTTGGCTGTGCCGGCACATCTGCGTAGGAGGAGTCCGACGATTCGCATGTGCTAAATGTATCCTCGAGATGGCAGAAGTGGCAGAGATATGTAATTTGGTGACGGGGACCGCCGTTTCAATGGGGCCCCGTTTTCTCACCTCCTCTGCCCCTTTCTTTTTTTCCGAAAGAGCTGGCTCACATATAGGTGGTAGGGGACAAAAGTACTGCTTAGCTGCGACCACAAAACTCGACAATTTCATTCTGCAGGTACGTAACAGCAATCTTGGCCTCCGCGGCCATCGCATATACCGAGAATCGGGTTCTCGGACGAGATTTGTCGATTCTACGCTCGCTACAGCCCGATGCCCGTACTTTTGAATGACTTGACGTACCCTAGCGCCTCGGGAACGCTATCGGCTTGCATCTGTCAGATTAGACTCTGACTAGAACCCGCATCGGCCGGGCCTAGGAGATAGTTACAACCTCGAAAACTTCCCCTGGTATGGTACGAAATTCCGGTGGTCTTGGTGGGCTGGCTGGATTTTCTAGGCGCTCTGGCCTCCGGATACTGGTTGGTCCTTGTTCCCAGCATAACAGGGGAGGATACACTATCGCTACTCGGTCGAAGGTGGCGGCTGTTTTATGTAAGTCGCCCGTAGAATCGCTAGACAGTCCTGACTGTTTGATAATCAAACAACCCTAGGATCAGATACATCAAGATTATTATCAGTGGCCGCAATAGGCCTCCATTTGTAGTGAGGAAACGACACCTACGTCCCAACTCTGTAGGGGCACTGCAAAAGTAAGATAATGAAGTTGGTAGGAGATATGGGGCAATTATAATGCCGCTCACTTTGGTATTCCCATCTGAGCTGCCTGGAAAACAGTGGGCAGATACCAAAGTTGAAGGTACGCCAAGGCAAGTACCAATGGTAGCCGTGAACAGAAGTCCAGGCAGCAGCAAAGAGATAAGTTCTGTTACCTCAGTTTCTCCCAACAATTCCTAGAAACCTAAGGCTGGTTGGTTTAGTGGTAACACAGCTCTCGGGCAGCTATTATAAGTCCTTAAATCAGCTGGGTCCGATTTCTTTCGAATGGGGGACCCAGGGCGAGAGAAGACCGGGGTTCGATTCCTCGACCGGCCAAATCTTTTTGCCATACATGTCACCATGACATTTTTTTTTCATATTTCCTACAGGATGTTTTCTACTCGGCCTGTGGCAATCAAGTTTGTTAACACATGTGTATTACGAGAACACCGCTACGAGGGCCTAGGGGCGGCCAACAAGTTTTGTTTGATTTGGCCCCATCCTACCACACCCGCAACTGCTGTTGGTACTTATCCATGGAAATACATGTATTTGTAGGCCGTGGTAGCTGGCCTCTTTGGTACGGAGGTTTCGCCTAAATCCCCGAGGTATTAGTGAAGGAAAGCGCAAATTGCCAGTTTTGATACACACGAGATGGTATATACTGATATTACATTATGACCAGTAAAGACAGACTGATACATTGAACCCCCCACAACATCCCCAGATTCCCACACCCTTGAGATATTATCTCACCCCCTCCGCCTCCGAAATCCTCACCCGCAGTATCCTTGCACACTCCTGAAGACTCTCCCGCTCCATCGCCTCATACAAACCCTCAGAATCCAGCACGGGCGTCCCCAGCGCGTCTTCCAAGCCCGCGCGATCCGGTCGGCCCCCCGCCGTAAGCCCCTGCCCGTCATCCCGCGCCGTCGTTGTCGACGCCAGGTTTGAGCGGAAGATGCCGGCCGCCGAGAGCGGCAGGAAATCCTCGTACGTGAGGGGGACGGCCTCGACCGCGCCGGCGCGCACCAGGTCATCGACGGTGACGACCCCGGCCGGCGCGGGAACCGGCGTAGTACCAACGCAGCGGTACCGGAAGTAGACCAGCCGGCGCCGCCGCAGCTCGGCCCAGTCGTCCGGGTAGTCGGCAAAGGCGTCCCGCAGGGCGCGGTCGTGGGCCTCGGCCCCGTCCGACGTCGCGGCGGCGGCGAGCGTCTGCTCCATGAGGGCGTCGTAGAGGGCGCGGCCGGCGGGCGTAACGGCGGCCCCACGCTCTTCAATCTCGCCGAAGCGGGCGCGGTGCGAGCCGCCGCGAGTGGAAGGGTCGGGACCGTCGGGTGTCGCCGCCGCGGGCGGGGGCTGGACGGGGAACTGAGCCCGGCCGGGCGCCGAGGGTGCCGACGCCGCGTCGGCGAAGGCGATGGGCTCCTCGACGGCGAGGAAGCTGGTCTGGCGCAGCAGGACGGGACAGGCGCGGGCGGGCGGGCCCTCGATGTGGGCCTTGACGCGCATGCCGGCGGCGGCCATGGCGCGCTGGGCGGCGGCGATGTCGAGCGTGCGCGGCGTCAGGTGGTTGATGTGCGGGGTGGCGAAGGCGGCGACGTCGGCGAGGATGGGGTGGGCGCGGGCGAGGGCGGCGTACTCGGCGGCGGTGGCGGCGGCGGCGCCGTGCCAGGCGAAGATGCGCAGGGCCTCGGGCACGAAGCGCCGGCCCTGCGCGGGCGTGAGGCGGCCGCCCTGCTTGCGGGCGGCGGCGAGGAGGCCGCGCAGGGCGGCGCTGAAGAGGCGCGGGCGGCGGCGGGCTAGGAGCGTCCGGGCGAGGGCGCGCGCGTCGTCGTCGGGCAGCAGGTCCGGCCGCAGCACCGAGGTGAAGACGCGGAAGGGGTTGGCGCGCAGGGCGGCGGGCGTCACGGGGCGGAAGCAGGTGGCGTGCATGGGCAGGCCGGCGGCCGACAAGTCGTAGTAGCCGACCGGGTGCAGGCCCAGCAGCGCGAAGACCTCGCGCACCGTGGCCAGCTCGTCGGCGGTGCCGAGGCGGATGGCGCCGTGCCGCTCGACGTCCAGGCGCGCGGCGCTGACATCGCCCGACCGCATCGCCAGCACCCGTGGGTCGAGCCCCTGCGCCCCGTTCAGCGTCGCCGTGTTGACCTGCGACACGATGGACACCAAGTCGCCGTACAGCGGCACCTCGGCCTTGTACATGGCCGACATGGCCAGCGTGAACGAGGTCCGCAACTCATCACAATCGGCCCACGCCTCCAGGTCCTGTTCCCCCGCGAGCGACCCGCTTGTGGAGGTGGCGGAAGGGGCCATGGTGATGGGTGGCAGAGCTCAGTAAGTACGGAGTATGATGTTAAGAGATAGCGTCGGCCGCCCAACGGAACGAACATACGCATTCAACAGGGAAGAAGAAGAAGAAGAAGGTGGTGACCTCGACAGTTCGGAAGACAGGCCATTTCTCTCCAGGACACGGCATCCCAGCGATACGACGAGGTCACACGCCGAACCGCGTGCTCTCGACCGCTCCTTATCGACGCGGACGCAGAGCTCGGTACGAGTACGTGCGTGCGTCGGATGCGCAGGCACAGCCGCATGACGGAAGCACGTGGTGGTCATCTCCCCACTGCCAGAGAAGCCTAGTCCCCGGTCACCTTCCTGAACGCGCAGGAGGTAACGGGAGGAATGGAGACCCACGATACGGATGGCGGATCAAGATACGGATGGCGGATCGTGACACGGATATGGATGCATGTCAGGTGCAGTCCGGGTAACAACGGTCCGCCCATCAGGAGGGGCGGCTTTAGTCGGTGAGCGGGCGCGGAAAAGTCCCGGTCAGGGGCAGCTTTACAAGGCGATTGTATAACATCGATTCCGATATCAGAATCCGACGATGCAGTAGAATACGCTTCGGATGCGGTTCAAAAATGAGGCTATGGCCCCGTCAGTTGAGCAGACCAAAGGGCAAAAAGGGCAAAAAGAGCAAAATTAAGATTCTAGATGTGAGCATCTAGAAACCGAGAGTGACTCGGCTGGGGTTCGATCCCAGGACCTTCAGTGTGTTAGACTGACGTGATAACCAACTACACCACCAAGCCATGTTTGTTAACTGAATGGCTGCAATTGGGGTCTAGGTCACATTTTTGACAGCCCTCATTCCGCTGGGGTCTCCAGAAAACGAGGTGGGGCACCACTCGAGTCGATTCAGTCGGGGCTCTCGAGCCCTTCATCGTGTCTTGTATCTCAATTTCCCCTCTTCATTGCCGCGCAAAAGGGCCTACAGGCACGAAGAACTATGGCAGGAGACATCCCCTCATTGTTACCGATCAATAGGATGTTTTGAAAGTTGGCCCTCTGCCTTAGCCCTCCAGTACGGCTGACGCGTCTTCGTGCACATCGCAACGTGCGTTCGTCCCGACGGCGCTCCGCATGTGTTGATGCAGCTGACGATCGCGTGGACGGTGAGACAGTCGTCGCGGACAGGACCCTAGGAAGTGAGATTGCGCATCCGGAGAGACCCTCACCTTTTCATGTCTCGCGGCTCAAGATCCAGCATGAGCAGGCCATGAAACGAGAGGGACGAAGAAGCCAGCGCATTTGGTCCACAGCCAATGGCAGAGAAGTAACGCGCAGTGCCATGACCCTCGGCCGTCATGGCAAACGGCCAGATAAGGCAAGTCACACACCCAAGACCCCGTCCGGGGATACCATCCATGTCTCACCATGGCGAGACTTCATCCCATGCTAGGACACAGGCAATATGACGGGCAAATGGCCATCTACATAGTCGTCAGATCAATTCCGCGAAGCCATTGCTCAAGGGCAAAAAGTTATACAAAGGGGCACCTCGGTACGTGGCGGCTAAGGGTATACGCCCGCGCCAGCCCACACCACACCGTCCCTGCACGCAAAGATGCAATACCGAACTCCTCTTCTACTTCTCACCAGCGCGTTTCTCACCGCCCGGACGGCCGCGACTGCCGTGCTCCGGCCCCGACAAGGCGGGGGCGGCAACACGGTCCTGGGGACGCTCTCGACCTGGACGGATCCGGGGTGCGCGGGGGAGGCGGCGCAGGACCCCATCGACCTGGTATTGCTGTACGCGTTCCAGTGCGAAGCGCTGCCCGAGGGCGCCGTCTCGGCCGCGGCGCTCGACGACATGGCCACGGGCGTCGCCTACCACGTCAACCTCTACCCGGAGCCCGGCTGCGAGGGCGACTACCTCACGCTCGAGCCCGCCGTTTGCTCCGACGCCGAACTCATGCCCGGCGAGCCGCCCCGCTGGGCCGCCTACCAGGTCGTCATGCCGCCCATTAACCTGGCGGGCTCCATGTAGTCGTGGAAGGGGGGGGGGGGGGGGGGGGGGGGAGGACTACTTGGGAGACACCCGGAGACTTGAGAAACCAAGGAAGCCATTTCAAACCCCGCACTGAGGCCGCTTACTTGGAGTAAACATAAATGGATGGGTGTACCGCTGTACCGCCAAATATACATGCCAGTATAAAGCAACAAATGTAGAAAAGGACACGCCCATTGGCTCAAAGTAGGCAAAAGTGGCACTGCAAAAAAGAAAACACTTCGGCACTTTGCACTTTGGTGCTAGTGAAAGCCCTTGAAGAATCCATTCAAGTTCCTGTCCCACTACTGGGATGCATGTCATAAATTGTCTGGGAATACCCAAAGAACGATGCGAACTACCGTTCGATTAGCAATTAGCCTCACTGCTCACCGGTCTTACTGCATGTGAAATGCCATTCCCAAGTACCCATGGTAAGCCGCCATGGTAACTATCAATAGCTGTACGCGTGGGTGCGAAACAGCCTATAGACGGCATCGCCTTGAACTAGTAGGGAGCATAATCATGCTCACGCCGTCCGGAAGGCGTTGATTGACCGTCCATTGCCATGGAAAGAGAAGGGGATCAACGGCGGCCCGAGATGGGCCATGGTGGATGGCGCCCCCAGTGGGTGGTAAACGTCAACCCCTGATGACTCAGGGCTGCGTCTTATCTGAGACACCGCCCGACGACGCGTCGCCTTCTCCGGACCCTTCGTGCAGCCATCGACTTTCTGATTGCGATGGCCGCCAAAGGCCCGAATACCGGGCCCTGGGTAAACTGCACCGAGGACCGAGCCAGCTGCGTGACATCACCAGAAACACACGTACGTAGGGGGCTGATCCCTCATGGGGGTATTCGCAAACACGGTGCTTCTTTCCATGGGGATCCTGAGATATAAAGAACCATTCTTTGACGACCATCCATCAGTCCTTTTATCAAACTACAGCCCATCACCGAATACCATCTCCAGAATCGGCCCCTTCTCAACCATCACCACGCAGCTGCACTTTGACACAATCCTCTTCGCCACCACCAAAAGCATAGAAAAAGCATAGAAATGCAGTTTTCCACCGCCCTCATCCTGGCCGCCGCCGCCGCCTCCACCACCGCGGCGGCCGCGGTGCTGCCACCGCTCCGAAACGTCACCGAGGGTACGGTCCTGCGGCGGCAAAACGTTACGGAGGCTCTGGAGCGGCGGGAGGAAAACTCGACGGCGAGCGCCACCGTCCTTCCGCGCCAGAACCTGACCGAGGGCGCGCTGGAGCGGCGCCAGAATCTTACGGAGGTCCTGGGGAAGCTCATCGTGGACCCCAGCGAAACGGGGGGTCCGCTCCAGCGGCGCCAGAATCTCACCGAGGGCCGGGTCGAGCGGCGTCAAAACCTCACCGAGGTCCTGGCCCAGCTCGTCCCGCGCCAAAATGTCACCGAGGGCCTGCTGCAGCGGCGCCAGAACCTCACCGATGTCTTCGCCCAGCTCGTTCCGGCCCAGACCCAGCGGCGCGCGAACTTCACCGAGGCCATGGCCACGATCCTCCCGCGCCAGAATACGACGACGCCCGCGGGCGCCGCCTCGCTCCGACGGCGGCAAGCGGCGGCGGCGGCGGCCACGGAGCCCCGCACGTACGACGAGGCGGCCGAGGTGTTGGCGTTCGCGGACGGGGGGTGCCGCAACGGCACGGCCGGGCTCAGCTACACGGCGCTGGCGTCGCGGACGGGGCAGTGCGTGGCGCTGCCGGGCAACTTCACGGGGGCGGCGCTGGGGGTGCGGGACCTGCACCCCGAGGACGCGAGCTTCGTCTACGCCGTCTACGGCTACGCCACGGCCGACTGCCGCGGCGCCGGCACCCCCGTGCCCGCCGGCGTCTGCCTCCCCGCCGCCGACGCCGACAGCCCCTGGCGCGCCTGGCAGATCCTCGTCGACGACGACCTGCGCGCGGCGGCGGCGGCGGCGGCGGCGGACGAGAGCGAGGAGGAGGCGGCGGAGTCGGGCGCACAGAATAACGCCGGCGCCGTGGAACGGCGCAGCAACTCCACCCTGCTCGGCCTTTTCTGAGCGGCAGGAGCCGAGGCGCACCGCGCAGCGCTCGCCGTCGGGCCCTTTCTCGGGCGTGACCGAGTCATCCACCCCCGGCTTCGGGGGACGCGGCTCGCAGCTTGCTCCCTACTTTCCTACCTCTAGTACGGGGCTTCCTCTACCCCTACCCACCGCAGAGGTGGACTAAGCCGGTGGGCTTTTTCGGCATACAAAAACGCTCCAGGCATGCGGCGCCGGCCGTGTGCCATAAGGATTAGATTGGAGGAGTGCACGTTATTTTATACCCTGTTACTACCGAGGCGGGGTGATGTCAGATAATGATAATCTAATGAAAAGTTTCCCATGTTGATATACAACTTGTTCATAGTGAAACAACTGCTGCCCTCTTGACGCTTCATCCATCTCACCAGGTGCTTCTTTCCCTGTGCTTCCTAGACTGCTACGCCAGGGCCGGGTACGAAGAAACGTCGATTCTCTCAGAAAATGGCGCAAACTGAGAACTTCTGGTCAGAATTAACTATCTTGATTCCATAAAAGCCTCTTCTACCCCGGCGTTGGGTTTATTAGGGTAGTCATGTTTGCCAAGGAAAACCGCGCCACCCCCGCCACTCAGTTCGACACGGCCGGCTGCACCAGCGTGTTGCCGCCGTCGGGGTAGACGATCTGGCCGTTGTAGAAGGCGCCGCCGCGGCCGGCGAGGAAGAGGACGGTGGCGGCCATGTCGGCGTCGCGGCCGGTGCGGCCGGCGGGGTTGGTGGCGCGGAAGTCGAGCGTGCTCTTGTTGTCGGCGTCGGAGGCGCCGGCCGTCATCTCGCTGGGGAAGAGGCCCGGGGCGATGACGTTGACGCGCACGCGCAGGTCCTTGAAGACGGTCGCCAGCATGCGGCTGAGGTGCGTGGCCGCCGCCTTGGACGCCGCGTACGCCGGCTGCCCCGCGCTCGGCCCCTTCATCGCCCCCGAGATGGACGACACCGTGATGACCTGCGACGACGGCCCGTCGGGCAGGTTGGCCTGGGCGTTGCCCCGTGCCAGCAGCGGCACGAACGCCATCGACATGAAGTACGCCCCCGCCACGTTGGTCCGCATCGTCTCGGCCCACGCCTCCTCGCTCGACTGCAGGAAGTGCTTGGACACGGCCTCGGCCGAGGTCATGTCGGGCTGGCCGTTGGTTGCTAGGTGGTCACGCAGGTCAGTTCCGTTGTTTTCGACCCTCTGCTCCCCACCCCCTGCCGTGGGCACAAAGAACTCACAATACTTGGTGGCGTCATCGCGGGCGATGCCGGCGTTGTTGACGAGCAGCTGGATGCCGCCGTCGCCGCCGCGTTCCTTCTCGCGGCGCTCGACCTCGGCCGCGAGGCGGATGGCCTCGTCCTTGGAGCTGATGTCGCCAGGCAAGGCGATAATGGTGCCCGGGCCGGTCGAGTAGCGCTCGACGACGCGGTCCAGAGCCTCGGCCCGTCGGCCCGTGATGTAGACACGCGAGCCGTTGGTCTGAAGCGCCTGCGTGATCATCAAACCGATGCCTGTGCCACCACCGGTCACCACGGCCGTGATATGCGCCGTTGAGAAAAGGTTGGCCGCCGTCAGGTCGGCATTGTCGGCTTTGCCTGGCGGAACCGCCGGTTAGCAGGAAGAGCGCGGCCGGGGAAAAAGACGCCGTACTCCGGCCCCCAAGGTCATGAGGTGGGTATGTAGGTCATAACTTTCATTCTGGGCGGGGGGACCTACCGGTGGCCATGGTCGCTTTGGGCACGATGTGAAGAGACTGAACTGGTCGGAAAGCGCTGCGAATCAAGGTGGACTTGGTAGAAAGGGCACGGAACATGATCAATGAGGGTGACAAGCTGGGTTTCTTGTGCAAGCTCTCTGAATAAATCGTCTGCGGGGGTGATGGCGGAAGAGCCGATTTGACGATCCGGTCCGTAGTACTTCCTCTGTAGAAGCGGCCGGTAAAAAAGTGATCTACGTCAGGGAAAGCTTGATGATGTCAGGACCCTAGGGCAATCGCTTATCTCCACCCCTGCATCGAGTCGACCCAGCTGAATGGATAAACCTCCGACCCGTTCAGATCTCAGACTGCCATTGGATGAGGGACAGGTCATTGTATGGCTGAGTAGACGTGACTTGTTATTTTTGGCTGGTAGTATAGTCGGGCTTGAGGCCTGTGCTCCTATACCGAGACTTTCATAAAGCAACATAGTGTCGGGCGGCCCACTTATCAAGAGCGGGCTACTCATGTCCAGGAGCATTAAGCCAGGTAGGGGAACGGCAATGCACAGTATGGTTAGGAATTAGTTACTGGAGACAAGTAGGGCTACTGGACGAAATTGACTTCGGTGGGGACTCAATCCCGTGCGTGTTGAAATACTATCCGGGACTTTCCCAAATGAAAAGGAGACAAGGCAGGTTCTGTAGCCAAGTGGTGACTAGCAAAACAATCGGCAGAGCTGATTGGACGCAGTATGTCATACTCGATGGAACCTCTTTTTACCTCTATGCGGCATCCTGCACGCATAATGCAGGCGTAATTTGCAGACTTTTGCGTGGCCAGCTCTAGATGGCATGAAGTATACTCTGATGGAAAAGCTCGGGTACCATGCTCCCGTGCTTCACAGCCGGTTTCTTTTGTGCCCTGGATCTTACAGCATCGCTTTGGTTTTCCTGCAAAGCATTTTCCTTCCATATGTTGATAAGGACCGAAAGATGCCATCTTCTACCTGAGGCTCGAGTAGCATGGCGCGTCTTTGGGCGATCGAATGAGGCGGCTAACTGCGGCGTAGCCGGATCCATCACCCTCGGCGAGACGCAGGATCTGCGGGGCCCCGGGTTCCTCGATAAAAGCTGCCCCTGCTATGTAACACTGGCAGTCATTAACCATGGGCCCCTACCCTGGGCACTTGCGCCACGAGAGCAGAGTATCCACAGCCGTCGAATTCGACGTGGGGACGTCGGAAGAGCTGGGCTGAAATTATCAACGGTAGTAGCTATGGTTGAGAGTGCGCAAAAGACCGAGACGGATACTCCTCAAGAAAAGGCGGGTCGCGCTGAGCGAAGAAACGAGGTTTGGTTCAAGAAAGGGGAGAAAAGGTACCAGAGACAGAGGGGAAGGTTCCCCTTATACAGTACACATAGTGCCCCGTAGAGACACCGAGAACTCCTAAATTTCACCGGGTCTTGTTTACGGCCGTGTCGCAGTAGAGGTCACCAGGTCCCAGTATTGGAAGTATGGATCCACATCTTTAGAAGCCGCTCCCAAAGCTTGGCATTTTTGTCCCAAATCGGGTAGGTGAGTTGTCGGGACCACGAGCCTAGTGATTTTTGACTTCAACATGGTCCGCCCTTGGACCTGTCCCCTCACAAGGTAGGTCCCCGGTGGAATTGACCCTGTGTACTGTGTCCGTGGAGGCGCCGTCATACGATAGCGAACGCAATTGAGTACTTACCTAGTCGGGAATGCATCTCGCCGCATGCTAGCTACCTGTCAGCAACCTGGAAGTCGTGGATCCCCTCGTGGGCAACTGGTACAGCTGGAATGGCGACAAATCCGAGGCATGATGACTGTATGTCACCCCTTCACCGGCCGACTTCTCACGCTCGTCGCGATCCTACGCACGATAGGTGGCTAGGTAAGGAGGCCCGTTGTCTCACGACTGCTCAATCCCTTCCCTTTTTCACTTGGGCTCCCGACATGCTAGGCACGGTTCCCCGAACTCGGCACACTTGGGCCCCGGGTCTTCCGGGGCCCACGGGACGTCCCACCCATAGGGCGTCTGTGCTTCTATTTTTGTTGCGCCGGCCGCGGAGGAAGCTTTGTCTCCCGAACGCCCGTTGTGTTGATGCACGAGATAGGGGAGGGGGGGAGCGCCGGTGATCATCGATGTCTACGCCCACTCGGGGCTAGCTGAGCCGCATTATGTGGGCGAAGGGCGATGCCGCTCCAGCCGTTTCCACCGTCGGCTTTTCCCTCAGTTGCGGGTGGACGCTTTATCCCGACCGGGGGTGTGGTGGTTGTTTTGTTCTATCCCACGTTCCATCGGCATCGCCGTGCCACCTCACAAGCCCGGCGAGGGGGCAGCGGGACCCTCGCGGCTGTGCTGGGAATGGCCCCATCGATTTCCCTCGTACGGCTGCACCCGTCACCCAGAGCACCCACGATGCCGCTCACCGGACAGCTGCACCGAACTTCCGCAGAGTCGTTGTAGACAGGTATCTATCCCCGTCTCCTTTCCTTCTTCTGGATCCCCCCTTTGTTATTGGGGTGTTATCTTCCCCGCAGTCACTGTGTTCTCGCATGGGGCCGCTCCCGTGCAGCCCCCGTGGTAATGCCCCAACTCGGCCTAGTCGCCGTTTTTTCCTTTTGTGGGGAGGCTGATCCGGCGAGCGCTCCCGATCGGGAATAGGGGAGGGGGTCGTCTTTTTGCGGAGACTGGAATCGCTTCCAGGAACGGAATCACAGCTCGGTCACACAGCAGCCCGTCTGCTTTCTCCAGCTATAGAGACAACCGTCTTCCCAAAAGGGCAAAAGCAACGAAAGCGAACCTCGTGTCGTTCGTTCTCTTATGCCGTCACCCCCCCCTCTCCTTCCCTGCCCGCATAGTCGGCATATGATGACTCTGGGGCGATAAATGCAAGCGATGCAACCTCGCGCCGCCGGGGGGTGGCGGCCTCGATGTAACCCCGCGCCCAATACTATGTAATGCGTCTGGGCAAAGCACGGCAGGCGACCCCACTCTCACCCGCCCCCCTTCGAATACGAGATGTTGATACCCACTCGCCGAGCGTGGATCGACAGTGGCGACGGCCGGCGAGGGAACCGATCGGGTAGGGGGTGCCGCGGCTTCGCGAACAACCCCGTCGAAAGCCCTCTTCTACATAAAAGCGTCGCCGTCGCGAGCCTTGGTGGTCTATTTCTGGTCTCTCTCCTCACCACCAGCTCTCATTCTCATTACTCTCGCTCCTCTCCTCTACTCAACTCTCTACACCCGACTTAATTAAATCTTAATCACCCCAACCCCTTCAAAATGAAGTTCTCCGCCGCCACCCTCTTCGCCGCCGGCGCCTCGGCTGCCGTTATCGGCAAGCGCAGCACCATCTTTGAGGTCTCCGACTTCAGCGCCGCGTGCATCCAGCACAGCGTGCAGTGCGTGTAAGTGTTTTTTCGAAACCCTACCCCCTTTTTCCTCACGGGAGAGAATAGCACCGGTAGGCTGACCCCGGGGAACAGCTACGAGTTCGGCGTCTTCCAGCCCGGCTCGTACCAGAAGGAGCCCCAGCAGTGCCGCACGCAGGTGCTGGGCCTCGCCAACGGCGACCTGCCCGACGTCGGCCCCTGGGAGGGCAAGTGCGAGGAGACGTCCAAGACCTTCTCCGTCGCCCGCACCGCCGACGGCGGCCTGACCCTCACCGTCTCCCAGCCCGTCAGCCCCATCAGCAACACCACCGGCACCTACACCATCCCCGCCGCCGAGCTCGAGCACCAGCAGTCGGGCGCCAGCATCCGCGAGGTCTACATCGGCCCCACCTCCTTCGACCTCGAGTTCCAGTAAACTTGTCGTCTTTGGTCCTGGGAAGGGCCGACGGCTTGGCGTACCGAGAGGGAGAGAGAAGGACGACGATGATGAATGGAGCTGTGGATATATAATGAAATGACTGTACATAACGCGTCGAAATGCAAATAACGCCCTTATGCATCCATCCACTTGGACCTCAAGCGTCAACTTTCCCGGAATTGTGTGTGAACCTGGTTTGGAAGCAGAACAACCAAGACCCCAGTAGTGTGACGGGCGCGGTCTGCTGGATTCGCTCAGCCGGTGGTTGGTTGTGGGACCTTTCCATCAACTTGTTAGTGTAATCGTCCCCTCTGTAGCTACTGGTGGTTGATTGCGGGACCTTTTCATCAACTTGCGAGTGTAATTGTTCCTTCTGTAGCTAAAACTACGATGGTTTGTGGTTCTGATCTCTTCTACTTGTATCACCCGAGAACCGGGGTCCTCCTTGTTGCACGCACATTGCGGCCACCCGACTAGGGTTCAACCGTAATCTGCGGGGAGCGCTACACTTTTTCCAGACTAGAGTTGCGTACACAGAAGTATATATGCTTGAATAAGGTTGAGCCTCAGCCAACGTGGGTACTGTGAAGCCTCTTCTATTATAAACCAGGGATATCTTGTCCGTCTAAATCGCTTTCCAAAAACTCACTTCCTACACGCTCTTCACCTCCACAAACGACACACCCTGCTCCTCTACTCCGACGCAATGGATGGCTTTTGCGAGGACGGGATCGGGTGCTTCCACGGCACCCGGCCCATCAGCTCCTCCTGGCCCGCAATGTACGAGAAGACGGGCGAGCGTGCGATGGCGTCGGCGTTGCGGTTGACGAAGAACTGCTGGACCCAGGTGCTGGAGAAGACGTAAAGGTCGAGGAACTTGTACAGGAACGTCGACCACGTTGCCATGGCCGTGGCGTTGCCCGAGAGGCTGCAGTTGGCCGCCACGGTGCCCTCGCGTCGCCGCTGGTACTCGTAGAAGGCGGCGTCGAGGTCGCCGCTCGACGGCTCGCCGCTGCCGAACACCTGGTGCAGCTTGTTGGCCAGCACCACGACGTCGATGATGCCGTTGTTGCAGCCGGCCCCTGTCGACGGCGTGAACTTGTGCGCGGCGTCGCCCACCAGCACGATGCGGCCGCCGTAGCTCCACCGCTTGACGACGCCCTCTTCGAGGTTCACGAGCCCTGACTGCTGCTTGACGGCGTGCGCGTCGCCCAGCGTGATGCCGCCGCCCTCCACCAGCGGCAGATGGCTCCACTTAGCGACGAAGGCGGCCTCGTCCTCGGCCGTGTAGCGACGCGGCGGCTCGCGCGTGGGCTGCTCCAGCTTTTCGTAGACACCCACGACCGCCGTCTCCTCGCCGGCGAAGAACTGCGTGGTCGCTACCGGTCCGTGGGCCTCGCTAGCGTCGCCCGGGTTAATGCCGGGCAGGACCGGAAACCGCATCCAGAAGCAGCGGAAGCTGGTGAGGAAGGAGTCGGCCTCGTCGTTCTGTGCCACCGCCGGGCTGGTCGGTTGACCCTCGCCGGCCAGGGCCATCGCGCGCATGTGCTTCCGCACCACACTGTGGGCACCATCGGCGCCAATCACCACCGAGCCCTCATACGAGGTGCCGTCGGTGCACTGCACGACGACGCCGGTTTCGGTGGTGCGGATGTCCGAGACTCTCTTGCTGGCGTGCAGCTTGGACTGCGTTTCGGTGGGGAGGGCATCCCATAGGGTCTGCATCAGGTCATGACGGCTGATGACGCGGGGGTAACCGCCGTGACTACAAACGAGGTTAGCGGTGCTATCCATGTGCCCCCTTTTGTGGTGTGGTACTGACTTTTGCTGGAAATAGGTGAAGAACATGGTGTCCCCGATATCGCGGCCCTGGTGGTCGAAGCGGCTGAACTTGGCCAGTGGCGAGCTCACCGAGTTCAGCGCCGGCAGCATGCCCAGCTGTCCCAACGCGCGAAGGCCGGTGGGGGACAGGACCAGGTTCGATCCGGCATCCATCACAATGGTCGGTCGGCTCTCGAGGAGGACGAAATCGATGCCGGCTTGGGACAGAGCGTGGGCGGCCGTCATGCCCACGGGGCCACCGCCGACCACGATGACCTTGGCGGGAGTTGCACTCATGGCGAGTTCGGGTGGAGACGACGACGGTTCGATGCGCGGGGTGATGGGAGGGAGGTCGGGGCGTCAGCGTCGGCGGCGTACTGGTCCCTTTGCAACTTAGAGAGATTCAGCGGTTATCGAGAGGCGGGAAGCGAGTTGTGATGCTCTCAGCTGTCCAGAAACCCAGGGAAGGATGGCCATCTTTGCTTTATATTGTGAGCGGCTCTGGACCCCCGGCTGGGGCCTCGGTACGCCAAGAACACCGGCAGGATGATGCATCAGGTTCGGCCGGGCTCAGGAGATGGACCCTTTGCTGCAGAATGTGCAGATCTGGCGAATCTGGATGAAGCTGGCGAGGCCAAAAGCGAATGCGACGCAGCATCGTCTTGGGTGGCGCTCCACCTGCCGCTCGGGTCGTCCACTGCTGCTCCACCAGCAGCCCGGGCAGAGCGCGCGCCGATTGGCGGCCAGTGAGCCATGCGATGACTGCCGGCCCACCGGTTTGGGAATGCGAAATGCGAAATGCGAGTGCGAGCCTGCAAGTCAGCCCCGCCAGCGACCGTCTTTTCTTCAACGCGACCGCCGTCCCTCCACCGATCCGCCGCCCAGCGTCGGGAAGGGCCAACCATAGCCACCACCCAGACAGACATTTCCTCGGCCCTCGGAGCTGCGGACGGACGGGCAAGAGATTGGCTGTGGCGACGGCCAGAGCACTCTCGAAAGGGGGAGCAGCCACGGTCGCGGCCCCTCATGCCCGGCTGCGCATGTCTCACGTCCACGCGTACATCCACGGCGGCTGCTATCCAGGAAACTGGCCCCTGCCGCCGCTGCAGAATCCAGAATGGGGAGTGGATGAATCGTGTCGAAATTTGAAAGGCGCGCGCCATACGTCTTTTGCCCCTGCCCCGCCATCGTGGGGTGAAAAGTATTGGATGCCAGGTGCGATACGCGGGCCTCTTCAGGAAAATGGACATTGGCCATCGTAGACGGTACACCTGGGTGAGCTCAATATATAGGTACCTGCTTACCTACATGTACATAGGTAGGTAGGTAAGTACCTTCCCATCCCATAGTTATCCAGCAAGCTGAATGCACCGAGCAGCTGGAGGGCTACCCTACTCATTTCTCCAGGCCAAGACAACTGGAAAGCCATAGAGCGATTCGATATGATTTTCAAATACACGGAAGACCTGGAAATCACTTGATGCAATTAGCGTTGCCATCAAGTAGTACATCTCCCTGGATGCCATTAGCAAACTCCAGCGCTGGGGGTGCTCTACCTGCCCGTTTGAACGCCAGTTGCTGCGAGGGACTCGACTTACCAAAACCCATCGAGACACTTTTGCTAATTAAGGTTGTTACGTTGACGAGTGGCCTCATTCGGTAAACGGGCTGTCAGAAGGTGATTTTCAAAGTATTTTCAGGAAGGAACACGTTGGTCCTGTCCAAGCATTGGAGAAGCAGGAGTTAAGGGGGGGAATTGAATGACATAACTTTCCGACTTTCCACTTCGGGCTCTTTCCCTTTTTTGCTTGCTTCCGCCCTGCTATTTCCCCCTCTGTCGTCTGCTCAGGTCCCTGCCTTCTGTCCTATTCCTTCCACCCTTTGTCCTGCGCCTGAGCCCTACTTCCTTTGGCACAAGGTTACCAACAGTTGCAGGAGCTCCTTGTAGTGTTGACACGATTCATTCGGGCAGTCTCGGCCTTGCTACACACACACCTCATCGAAGCGGGCACGCGCTTCTGAGGCTGGAGGCTCAGCAGCAGCGTTCCCGGCAGCTTTCAGCAACACAGGTTATTAAGTAGGAACAGCCCTCAGCAAGCGAGGCCAAGGGCACTTGGCCTCATTCGTCCGTTCTGCCGGGCAACCACCCCCGTAGTTGCGTCGTTTGCCCTTTCATACAACTAGGACGTTACTGCTGTATAATACGCCTTCCCTATGAAGTCGGTACCTGCCTGATACATGTAACCGTAGCTATCTACTGCGACCTTAGCGGCGTAGTAGCGCCTCAGGGGCACTTCCCCCGACAAAACTGTGCCGTATCTCTGTGTATATAAGGGAGTCTCCTCCTCTCTCTGGCTCTCCTTTCTTTTCTCTTCTTCTTTACTCAATCTGAACTCCTCAACCCTCATTGTCGCACTTATAAGGCGCAATTACTACAGCGTAATTGCGGTTCCGCTTTTGCGCGACACTCATTCAATAATCTCGATTACCCGTCCCCTCTGCAATGGCTGCTGCCAGACCCTGGTGTCAGGCGACCTCGTGGGCCTCCAGTATTGCGGCGAGGGCAGACGTACCCAGACACCGCTATCACCGCTCGGGACCTGCGGCCGGAACCTCATGGGGCTGACGATCCGGGATTCCAAGAGCTACGACGGCGACGGCGGCGACAGCGGCAACGGCGACAGCGGCAACGGCGACAGCGGCAGGCAACCCCGGATTGCAAGGACCGCCTGGGCCGGAGGGGCCGCGGGGTCCGCCGGGACGGCCACTGCGCCTGCTGCTGTCGCAGAAGGAGACGCGCCTCCATGTGAGGAAACTCCAGGAACCCCCTGGACTGGCTATCTTTACCACTGGCTATCATTACCTGGCTATCCTTAACCGGGATCGAAAGAACGTCGACCCCCCCCCAAACCCAACATCCCTAGGGGGGACCTGAACCACGGACTGTGGGTTGGGCGCATCAAATCTCAGCGCACCCGTTCAGGCACCCATCTGGTCGACCGATTCCGGGGGCAGCGCCTGCAGGGCAAGCCGAAGGACAAGAAGACCGACATCCCGCTGCAGCCACGAGGCCTGCGAGGGGAGCGAGGGAGGCCGGGGGCGCGGGGGCTGCGGGGGGAGCCGGGGGAGCCGGGGGAGCCGGGGAGCCGGGGACGGGGGGAGCGAGGGGCGCGGGGGAGCCGGGGGCGCGGGCGGGGCCGGGGACGGGGGGGAGCGAGGGGAGCGAGGGGAGCGAGGGGCGCGGGGGCGGCGGGGGCGGCGGGGGGAGCGAGGGGGGCCGGGAGCGCGGGAGCCGGAGGGCGTGTGTCGCTGTCGTTGCAGAAGACGGGACTCCATGTAAGGTGGTTATCTTTTCCGTTGGCTATCCTTACGTATTTAGCTTTTCTTAGCAGGAATTGAGGACACCTCTCCCATTAGTTTCTTTAGCTATTCTTAGCAGGGACCTCTCCCACTAGTTTCTTTATCTATTCTTAACTGGGATCGAGACAGCCTCTCCTGAATATTCTCTTCGTGGTCTGCCAACCTGCCTCGTAGTCTCCTTCTCGCGTTTACCTCGACGCGTTGTCGTGTTGTCATCTCGCGATGTCGTCTTATCGAAGACTCTCCCTTCGAAAGAGCAGTGTCAAACTATCGATTTATCGCGACGAACCTGTCCCTTAACAACTGCCAATCCATACTTCGAGCTAAAACCTGGCTGAAAACTCTGGGGCTCAATTGGTAACTGGATCAAAACCAAAGCTCAGCTATTTAAGTAGATATTGGAAGCTTGCGGTCGCGTGGTTCGCTGACTCAGTCATGTATCTAGACACAAACATACATAGGGGGACTCCGGTTCCTGGTTGTAATCTCCGAGTCACCTCTTCTAACCTTCGTCCGTTCAATAAAAACCTGGACATCCACAAGACCCCTCTCTTTCGGCATTCCATCCGCCCTCAGATTCGGTACCGACGAGTTGGATCATCATGGTGTACCTTTCAAGCCAGGCGTCGAGTACTAGTATCGACTCGACAATTGTCGAGGAGCAAAGCTCCGATGTAGCCGAATGGCGCGGGCATTTACCCTGCGTTTGCACCTCGACCCCAGGATGCGATCAGCACAACCCAGAGCGGATGCCCATCTTTTGGAACCCTGCTCTGCCACCCATAGAAGCAATCAACATCTTGCCAAAAGATGGAACCGACACCTCACTCACATCAACCAAATCCTCCGTCCGACAAATGCTGTCTCGTCGCAAGGCGTCTGACCCACAGATGGAAACCGAGGAGGGCGCAATTCAGCAACCACACTTGGCATTGCTCCCTTTTCACGACGACCGGAAGCCACAATTTTTAACGGCATTGCCCTTTGATTCCGGCTCATTCACCCCGTTGTTGCCATTACACTCAACCATGCCTTACCATCTTGCATTCTACCACCTGGAGTGCGCACGACGCTGGCTCAGTCCTAAACCTGCCCGTGCCAGGCCCGCATTCGTTCCGGAACTCTCTTGCCGTGGCACATCGAGCTTTTCGGCAAACGTTCAAGAGAAGAGACTCCCTTACAACTGGTCCAGTGAGATCTACTTCGAGAAGGGCGAGTTCCTCCAGAAACAGGAGCTCGAGTGTACAGTGGACACACATCACAAACGTTGGCCCGATATCTCCGCCAATGTGTGTCGTCACAAAAGCATGCGCTTCGAAAAGATTAAGATTGATAGGGACGCTGGCGGTCTGGTAGTCGCATCCATGGATGTCACTTTTCAGCCGCAGGATGAGAGATATCCCGCTCCTCTCTACTCCTGGTCAAGCAAAGACGGTGTCAATCTCGCGGACCTTTTTATCTGTGGGCGGTGCTATTCAGACCTGGAGTACAACGCTGAGTTGGTCAATGATCAGCTCCGAATACGGTTCACCTGCTACCGGGTCCTCGGCGCTGCATCAGAACGATTCCTACCTACGTGGACTGCCCTGTTGAAGCCAATAACGCACCGGCATCCACCGATTCGAACCTGCGGGTATAGTGAAGGGGGCTGGAAAGACGACTGCCCAGGGACGTACCTGGTCTACGGGCGAGTTTGGAAAGCTGCCCAAAGATTGAACCGGCCCGGCTTGTATCTTACCACCTTCGCCGACACGTGTGGTAGAAACTTTAGTGGGGCGACGACTTGGTAACGACTTGAGAAGGCGCCGGCGCGGTACACACTAGGCATGGTTCCCCGAAGCAATGTCCGAAAGATATTGCATTGGTGGCGGTCATCGTCGATGTCGTCGTCGTCAGCCTCCCAGTACGTTTACCAAACACGCCAGCGGAGAAAGAGCGCAAAGATGCTACCTTATTGCAGGTATGACACCGTCTAACATGTTGTCGAACGCTGAGGACGGAACTCTGCACCAGATACGGCTGATAGGACAAAGGTATAGGCAAGGAAAGATGGTGAAAACATATGGTTCATTCTGCAGCGTTTACCGGAACGCCCTGGGCCTTGAGCAGTGTCACAATATGAGGGCACTCACATGTCTTGGCATCACCGGCTTACGTGGTGTGCGAGCAAGGACAAGCGTCGCTTAGTAACAGGGGTCCGAGGCTGCTGCATTATCGCTGCACCTATGGATAGCTTTCTTTTTGTTTCTTTCTAATGGATTACTTGAATCACACTTGCCACGGCGTCTGCGGTGCGACAACAAGCCTTGCAGAAAAACATGGGAGGTTTCTGAGAGGTGGATACTTGAGCTTGCTGGAACCAGCAAGTCTTGTTGAGGACTACTTAGAAGTCGCCCTGTAGAGCCTTCTGTAATTTACTAATCAGTCCATTGACGAGTCCATTGACCAGTCCTTGGGACTTGTTCCCCCTTCTGCTAGTCTTTTCCGGACGATGACGAGGATGTCGTTCACCGTCTTGACGATAGCGCGCGCCGCAAGCCGGTGTACCTTGGCTCGTGCTTTCGTTCCGCCATTATTTAGCCCGCCGCACCGAGTGGATAGCTGGCTTCATTGAGTTCGTGTGCGTGACCCGTACTTCCACGTGTCGGCATGGAGCTCGAAAAGAGATGGCCATGGTGACGTGCAGGGTGTCAACGCCGGTCGGTGCCTGCTGGTGATGTCCTTGGGGGCCCAGGACTTGTACACGGTCTGCCACCAGGGGGGTAGCCGTCTCGCTGCTTCGTCCATCTCCTGTACGTCCCTGCGTTGAAAGTAGGAAAGCAGACGCAATCCGACCCTTACGTGTCAGTGCCAGACTTGACCCACCTCTTTCCCACAATGGTAGCCTGGGGGTTGTTGGCGCCGGGGCCCTTTCAGTGGGCCTCGAAGAATAGACAGGGCTGTCGCTTCGGCAATTGAAGAGCCCAGGAACCAGGCTATCGGGTGCGTATGAGCCGGCTTCACTTCCCCAGGGGTGCTACAATACGTCAGGACACAGCCGTAGCCAAGTGCGCCAACGAAGTATTGGAAACCAGGCCGAAGTCTAATTTGGGAGTGACGCAGGCTGAAAGAAGAACGAGAATGCGCTATGGGCGTCCGGGGAACTCAGAGAATGGCCACGCGGGGCCTTTTTACTTCAGATGCGGGCGGCACGTGAAGACCAGTGCCTGTCTGGTACGGCGGCCACACAGTACCACAGACTTGTTGGTCTTGGCCATTTTATCAATGCCATGCGCCGGCCTCTGGGTGGGGGTGATGCTGGTCGGCCAGCCTGGCTGGTGAGGTTCAAAAAGCCTGCAGCTTTGGGGGAGTCGGTCTGCGATGCCGGTCGTCCGCTCCTAAAATCACTTATCAGAGAAAAAGGTGCGACCGGTGAGACAAGTCTGCCTTATGATGACGACGTCCAATGCGTCTCGCAAAGAAGTGGCCCCGACAGCTGCAAGCGCTGAACGGTTGCATGTGGCCCCGCGACGTGATGGAAGATGGGGCAGATTTGTATGCTGGCCCTATGGGGTGCAGATGCGATGGGGACGTGGGTGACAGGAAGACGTGCTTTGATGCTGGCCATAGCGACGGACCGGACAGCAGAGCGCACTGGCTACCGGCGGCTTTCAGCGGGATGACGCTGGAGGCAGCGGCACACAGTCGCCCATCTATCTGCACTGCGGAGGGCTGAAGTGACGGCGGGCGCAACGCGGGCGCGATGCGTGCACACATGCTTTCGAGCGGGCGTTGGGCGTCCAAGTCACAGAGGCGGGCAGCGTCTGACTCGGCCGGGACGTCGCCTCCGTCGGTGGCTTGCACGAGGTCGTGGAGCTGTCAGGCCAAAAGCCGGGCCCTGGGATGCATTGCCATTGGCATGGCTTGTTAATCGCCTTGGCTGGCGGCTTGCCAGTCACCCGGCACAAGGGAGGGGGAGAGGCGAGTGCAGAAACGATGGCGGACAAACGACACAGGCTTGCGCATAACGCCAACGCGCCACGACAAGCCGTGGAAGCGCGACGGACGGGAAGAAGGGCGGCGACATGGCCAGGACGAGCCCGGACGTGAAGTCAATCGGCAGCGGCATAGACGCGCAATCGTTCTGGCAGGGCCAGTGTCGGAATTCTGCAAGTTCCTGGACCTCCAAGCAGAGGTGGCCAGACGGTTCGGTGCGTCTGGTGCCGTGGGATGTCACGGTGTCAGTGCAGGCCAAGTTTCAAGGGCGATACGAGTCGACGACGACGACGACGCTGGACATGAGAACGGAGGACGCCCCTGCTGCCAACTGACGCGCATAGTTGAGCCCAGTGCTGTATCCCTCCCCGGCAGCTGTCAGGCGGCCAAGCCGCACCTGGAGCTGACTGAGCACCACTGGAGGCAGGAGCGTCGCCAGACTCGCAGTGCATGTGAGGTGACCTGGCGGTTGGTCCTCGACTGATTCGCAGAGTTCACTCACACATGCGCATACTCACAATCTGTAGCCAAGGCCAAGGTCGCGACACGACGCGACCAGCCGAGCCGAGCACGCCCACACGTTTCGCAGCAAGCGGGCAGGTATTTGGTGCTTTTGCTATGGATACGGTGCAGTACGATGGGTGACCGTTCGCTACTCCTCTTTCGGGCAGGCCACTGACCAACAAACGTTGAAACCCACGACGCAGCCTCCTGAGCGAATACGCGGGACCCCCCGTGGTGGCGACGAAACGTCTGGAGCGTCATTTACGGCACCAAATTTGGCGGTCTGTTGCCTTCGCAGACAATGCGTTACCGGGGCAAGGCCTACCACCGACATACAGCGGGAGCTGGTCCCGCGAGCCAACCCGCCAGCGACTCGGTTGGCTTCGGAGCACCCTCAGCAGCGCATTGCACGATGCTGGCTGGTCTGCGTCCATCACGACATGACTTGTCAAGCTGTCAGTCCGTATCAGGCAACCCACCACCCAGCCCTGGAATCCTGGCCCAATTGCCGTGCTTCGCCCGCATTGGGTTGGCGCTGGGCGGACACCTGGGCTGAGCTTGACGCTGCATGCCACAACCGCTTGGCCTTGTGCAAACCATACTGGCACTGACTGACAGCACAGCCGTGCCTCAACCAGCAGGGGGCGCTCCCGACTCGTCCGAGTATGTCGACTCCCTAGGAACGCCGTCCGCTACGGCCGTAGCCTCGCCTTCAACGCCTCCTGCTCTACAGAGGTCGATCGCTGGCCACAGTGATGCACATCCATCACCTTCGCCACCGCAAAGAGGTCCTATGCGATCTGCGGCTACCCCAGATCCAGGCCATCCGCTCTCCGATTGGTTCGTCGCCGCCGAGGCCGCCAAGCCCCTGTAAGCTTGCCCTTCATCGCCTTATCTTGGAGGAGAACCAAGCTTCATCCGATGGACCCCTCTGCCCGAAGCGTGCAGTCAAACACAAATCTGCTGCGAGTACCGGCTAGCTGAAAGCTTCCTGTGCGCGTGCCCATGGCATGGTCACCTTGGACGATGGGATCCGTATCGGCCTCGAAAGGCGCACGACACAGCAGGCCCGCCCGGTGGCAACCGTCCGCCGCAATGCGGCCGCCGCGCAAAGGCGGTCCAGATCGCTATATCTTGACTTGGTTGCCCCGTGAAAACAGCCGGTTCGATACGCTCTCAGGCACTTCCAACGTGGCCAGCTCCATTCCTCAAGATACGCAGAGCCAGCCATCTGCAAGCGCCCGCCCCAGCCCGCAGCCCTCGCCACGCCCCCGTCACGATGTCTACCATGCGATCCATCCGGATTGAACCGAAAGACGCCCGCCGCTCGTCCGGGGACGACCGGATAACAAACCCCGCCCATAGCGACGCCGAGTCCCACTCTTCGGCACGCAAGCATGATGACTGGAGTCCCAACGCCCACGAGGTGATGATCATGATTGTTCTCTCGTTGGTATCTTTGATGGTCTCTCTCGATGCCTGCATCATTGTCACCTCGCTGGCGGTAAGGCAAGCCCCCTCATCGTGCCGATCTGGCTGCTGACCGTTCGGGATAGAATATCGTCATCGACCTCAATGGCACGACAACCCAGGGGTTCTGGGTCGGCACCTCGTACTTGCTCACGAACGCCGTCACCATGCCCTTCATCGCGGCCCTCAGCGACATATTCGGCCGGCCCTTCTTCCTGATCCTGTCGCTGATCTCCTTCACCATTGGCACGCTTGTCTGCTGTCTCGCCCACACCATGGGCGTGCTCCTGGTGGGTCGGTCGCTCCAGGGCATCGGCGGTGGAGGCATTATCATCCTCAGCTTGGTCATCTTCACGGATATCGTTCCTCTGCGCCACCGTCCCAAGTGGTATGGGACAGTGTAAGTCCGAGTTCACGGGAGCCCCTGGGCGCCGCCACCAGCTAACTGACCGTCTGTAGTCTCGGGGCCTGGGCACTGGGCAACTGCCTCGGACCCATCTGTGGAGGACTCATCGTGGAGCACACCACATGGCGCTGGATCTTCTACATCATGTTCCCATTCTGCGGACTGGGCCTCGTCGCCGTTCCCCTCCTTTTGACCCTGACGCCTCGCACCGCCACCATCGGGGAGAAGATGCGCCGCGTCGACTGGGTTGGCGGCGCCCTTTTCATGTCGTCGGCCACATCATTCCTGATCGCCATCTCGTGGGGCGGCACCGAGTACGCCTGGTACACCACCTCGACTTTGGTGCCACTGTGCTTGGGTATCTTGGGCCTGGCCATGACCATGGTCTGGGAAGCCTACTTTGCCCAAGAGCCCTTTCTCCCGCACAGCCTGTTCAACTCCCGCAGCGCCATCGCCACCTACGTCTGTGGAGCCATCCAAGGCCTGGTCATTTACGGGCAGCTCTACTACGGCCCCTTCTACTTCATGTCCGTCAAGGGGTACACTCCGGTCAACACGGGGCTCTCGCTCTTCCCCGTCATGTTCACGCTGGTCCCCGGCTCGATTGTGACGGGCGCCCTAGTCTCGCGCCTGAACAACTTCCGCTGGGCTATCTGGCTCGGCTGGGCCTTGTGCACGGCCGCCACCGGTCTCATGATCACCTTCGACATCGACACCCCCATCGCGCAATGGGTGTTGGTCCTCGTCATCCTCGGATTCGGCCACGGCGCCGTCTTGAATGCGCAGAACTTTGCCACCCAAGCCATGTGCAAGCCGGGCGAGGAGGCTGCCGCGGCGGGCATGTACGGGTTCCTCCGCCAGTTTGGCACGGCCCTGGGTGTGGGCATCGGCGGCACGGCCTTCCAGAACATCATGAAGCTGAAGCTGCAGTGGGATCACTTGCCCGAGCAGATTGCCTCGGAGTCCGAGGCGTTCGTCTTCGTCTTGAAGACCATGGAGCCCGGTGTGCAAAAGACGGCCATCCTCAACGCCTACGTCTACGGCTTCCGCGGCGTCAATGCGGTCTACCTCGGCCTGGCAGGCCTAGCTTTCTTCCTCAGCCTGCTGATCAAGTACTACGATATGAACAAGACGATTGAGACACAGCACCGGCTGCGGGACTCCCGCTTCTCGAGCCGCGTTTCCAAGCTCTTCGAGGGCGGCTCGGGTGCCACCACCCCGGCGACGCGGAACTCGCGCGTGGTGCAAGGATCTCCGCGGTCATCCAATGTGCCCCCCCCTGCGCCTGTTGCCAGGGTGTACCAGAGCGCTCCTTCGCCCACGGTCTAGAGTGGGGACCCATCGTCTGTACATCTCGGAAGCTTTTCCCATCTGCACACACCCCCATGAAATGTATGGGCTGCGAAATCCTCGCTCCGTGCACCACTGGACCTTGCCCGCTTGGATACCCCCCCTCGCGCTTTATCTTGCCACCCCCCAGCCTTTATTTCCCACCCATGTGCCGGGCGTCCCGTCCGTAACGTGGCGAATCGTATCATCGCACGCTCTCCCGCCGTCGCGGGACCACCTTCTACTATTTGTTTTTACACACCCCGGCCGGCGCCAGCTGACAGTGGATATGGCTATTGAGCACTTGGCATTGGCGTTGGCGTTAGTTGCGGGTCCGCGGTGGGTGTGCGTGAACGAAAACGAAAATGATAATGCATAACTTGGAGTTCTTAATCACTATTAGCTCAGTTGCGTTTCCAACTGGTAGATTTACGCAATTAAAATGTTTCTCTAGCTACGTCGGGTTCGGGTAGTCTAATGCACAACGGCAGTATCCCGTGACAAAAATGGAAGAGGACGTTTATCTAGCACGCCAATGTAAGTAGAATCCAGATCATGGACGCAATCTCCCACACAGGTCTCCTAACCCGATGGTAAACGTCAATCACACGCCCGGAATCATACAGTCACACATCCGCTCGTATATCAGCTTGGTAAGCCGAAGCTGACTAAGTCCTTCAACCGTGGAAAACCGAGCATCTCGTGCTCCCAGCGCGGCGAGACCGGCCCTCGCTGCGTCCTGTGAGCAGGACCTAGCCGTCTTCCCAGCGGTCCACCTAAAGCACACGAGGCGGTACCCTTGGCTTGATCCTCCCAGAGGCTCGGCTGCCCCCCTCGACCCCCCAAACGGTTCACCACGGGCGAACTAAGCGCGGTAAGGCTGAATCCTTCGTCTGAAGCCTCAGCAGGGAAACGAGCAGGAAAGCAGGGGTCTTACGGACTGTGATTGGACTGTGCGCTTAGGGTGAAGGCTATGGTACGGGCTATAGACAGTGGGAGGTGAGAGATAGAAACCAAGGGTGTGGGGGGGGTGTAGGGGGGGGGGGGGGTAAGGCTGAATGCGAAATCGGGGATGCGAGATGTGACGCAGCGACGCCACCTTCTACATTGGGCAGCATGGCACGAATTAGGAGTCAGCCGCATCGGCGCGCACGCCGGAGAAGGCGAGCTACTCGGAAACACCTCTTCCCCCAGAACCGGCACGGCGCGTGTGGGCGAGCATGCCGGCAACGGTTCCCGCTGGAGCAGGCGAGGCCGGCAGAGTACCGGTGGTGGAAGTTGACCTAGTCTTCAAGATTGGCCATTCCAAAATGGGGCGGAGAGGGAGTCAAGGGAAGAATCCATTGCAAGTACGCAGAGAGGGACGGGTATGATGGAGAGGACGCCGTCACGTAAGCCCAAGAATGCTGGCCCGAGTCGGTAGAGCCCCCACCCCCCCCTTTCCCGATTCGGTCTTGCCGCTCAGACTGTAGACGCCGAAGCCAGGGAAGAGTCCAGACTTAACCCCATCCGGCGAAGAAGGTGGCGCTATCCATGCTCTCGCCGTCACGCGTCTACCCTGTCTTCGATCCTACGGGCGTTCCCCCGTAAGCGCCAAGGATGATGGCGAACGGGTGGGGGCCGTGATTGCTGCCTCCGTATTCAGACCCTGGTTTCCCCGCCAAGATCTGGAATCTGAGCTCTCTTATCTGATTCGCTAACGTACCTACCCGGCGATGTGCCTCGCTTAGCCTCGCTGAAAAGCGGACGGGTGCTTTGCCTTGGCTGGGCGCCGAATCCCAGCGGGAGGGGGGCCGATTTCCCCATCGAGTCTACCCACACCGACCGGGGCCAGCAGCTGGAGGGCAGGTGCTTGTGTTGGTAGTCACGGGGAACACGGACAGGTACACCCTCCCCCCGCTTGGCATCTTTGGGAAATCGCCACCGGTAGGGCTGATGAGCGCGGCCATCCCGGTTGACAGACCCATTGGCCGGGGCGACGTGATCTAGCATCGCCCATGGCGTTGCGGGAAAATCCCATCACACCGGATGGCTGACATCCCGCGGGGCTGGACGAGCCCGTGAGCGTGGGACTTTCCCCGTTTCCCTACTCGTCTTATCCTCGTGCTCGTAAGCGAGCTGCAAGGGCAAGCCATATCTGCGGGCCAGGGGGCCGAATGAGGAATCGGGCCTGGATCATAGCCCCCTTGGTTGGGCCATCTGATCGCATGGAGTTTTTTGTCCCAGGATACTCAGATCCTACTCTGCTTCATCATCGGTACGAAGTTTGCTCGGAGAACTTCAGCACCGCTGCGGCTTTCCTTTTCCAGTGTGTACAGGAGGTACCTTGGGCCTCTGTCACGCCTGGCCCGTCCCTTTGTTGTGCTTCTCCCGCCCAGACCGTCCTCGTCGATTCTTTTCTTTCGCCTCAGCCGTTCAGCCCCCTCACCGAAGCTGAAGGATGCGGAGAGCATAGAATCCACGATATAGTAAGCTTGCCCTCGCTAAGACACTTGGCTTGCCCAGCAACTACGCCGCATCTAATTTTGGGGACTCGGTAGGCAGAAGCCGTCTCAGTCCAGGTTGGACTATATAATAAGGATGTTTGTGTAACTGCACTCATGCCAGAGTTTGGACATGTAGGCCTTAGACCACCTTCTTGACATCTTGACCTTCACCCACTCTTTCACAATGCCACTCATACACTCCACCTCCCTGATCGTAGGGGCATGCGTCTTTGTTTTTGGTGGGCTGCTATGGCTGATGACTCGTGCCTCCCCGCCGCCGGCCTCGTCCTTGGCCGTTTCCCAGCAAGACGAAAACAGTCGAATGCTCCAGGAGCTGGCCCGGATGCCGTACTATCACGAGCCGGCCTTTCGCTTGCTCCACTTGGTCAGTGTAGACGGGGCCGGCGACTGGCCGCCTCGCTGTAACCATCGTTCCTGGCCCGCCCCCCTTCTTCCGTACCGCGATATCTACCTCGAGCTGAACCCCCTCCTGCCCACCGCCGACGTGTCTCGCGGCGACGAGGTGAACCAAAAGAAACGGTCCGAGTACCGGGGCCAGATGCGGAAGCTGCTCGCCGACAGGATCAGCTTGGCCGCGGTGGAGGAAGTTTTGTCGGCGGCCGAGAATGGCAATTGGGATACCTTCACCCTCGAGGCGTGTAATGGCTTCTACTCTGCGGTGGCTCATTGTCGTCACGCATACCGGTGAGCACCCATAATTTCTGCAGGCCTGTGTGCACATCCCTTTGGTCCCCTGGTTTCGCTGACAGCTGTTTGTGTTACTTACCGCTGCAGGTGGGCCATGATCCCCGTGATCAAGGCCGCTCAGGAGGAGACAACCGTCGACTTCCCGCCGGAGCTCGAGGTCCCCTGGCGGTATTTACAGCGCCATTTCGGGTGCGGGGCGGATGCGGGCAACGTCACCTCCAACACGGTGCATAACTTCGACGCGCAAGGGGAGCGAGTCTACAAGATTAATGTCGGCATGTCGAGTCTGGTGCAGTCGTCCGAAGATGCGTTCGTGCGCTTGTTCCACGACGTCGAAGTTCTCGTGAGTTCAACCATCCGACGCCCATTGACCCTTGACCTTTGCCCACCCAGCAACAGACGGGGCCTACGTACATGCTAATACGGTTCCTGGCGGCCCGGGTACTAGGCTTTCCCCCTATACTACGAGATGGTCCGCGCCCTCGCGAGCTACACGACGGGCGACCGGGAAGGCTGCCTCGAGCACCTGGAGAACATCAACCGGCGCCTCCGGGGCCTTCTGCTCATCTTCTTCGAGCGCATGCACGACAGGACCATCGCGCGCTCCGTCTGGCTGAGCCACGTGCAGGGCTTCCAGGGCTGGGGCGTGGGGCGCGTGGTCGACGGCGCCTACGCCAAGCACGACGGGCTGTCGGGCAACCAGGTGCTCGCCTTCCAGGCCGTCGACGCCTTCCTGGGCCTCGACAGCTACCTCGCCGACGACGCCCTGGCGCTGTACGTGCCGCGCCGCCAGCGCGACCTGTGCGCGGCGCTGCGGGCGCACTCGATCCGCGCCCGCCTGCGCGGGCCGCAGGACGCCGCGCTGGTGGCCGAATTCGCCAAGATGGTGAACCAGATGCGGGTAAGTCTTCTTCTCCTCAAGAAACCACACATCCACACATACACCCCTATTCCCGCGGCCCCCGTGGTGGGGCTCGGGATGCGCCGATGGCAACCGTGGGTGCTGACGGTCGGAAAATCGGCACGTATTCTTGATAGGTCTTCCGAGCCGCCCACCGCACCCGGGCGATGCCGTATCTGCGGCAGCCCGCCCCCGAGCGGTTGCCTATGACGGCTGGCAAGTCGGTACTTACCTATAGCCAAGAGAAGGAGGACCTGGACCGTTCGCTCGCCGTCTTGGATGGCATGCTGGAGAAGAGGTTTAACCAGACTGTATAAGGGGGAAATGCTTTACGCTGGAAGGGCTCGAGGTTCATATTGGAAGTGGACAATGGAAACGACGATGCTAGAGGTGATTTAGAAGGTGGTGCTAGGTAATGCTAAGACGGTGGGCTAGACGGGTCTATCTACATAATATTACGCAGACACCAGAACCGTTGGTGCTTGTCAGTTGGTATGGCCAGAAGTTGGTCGCCATTGTAAATTGGCTAATGAGCACGCGATACGCCTGCAGCATCCTTATATAGATCTTGTCACCAGGAGGATTTCGCAGGTTTTGCGAGGCGGAAGAACTAGGCGTTGAAAGCGGAGAGGGCCATCGCGGATACTTAAGGCGGTTGTCTTTCCAGCTCGGTCTCCTTGAACTCAATTTGCTCAAAAATGATGGCAGTGAAGCCTCAGGGAGGCATGGGCTCTTCGGTGTGATACTTCGTACAATTCTTCCACGTCGACAAGTTCTTTGTCTTTGCGTACCGTGCCGTCAGCGATTACCCGTTATGGTCGATAATAAAGTCGCTCGCCTGTGTATATCTAGCTTTTTGGTTTTCTCCAGTTAAGTTTTCCACGGTACCATTGGATACACAATTGCTCTCACCGGCCGGCAAGGAGTTATTATCTGAATGACTACATCTCTTGGCTTTAGACAAGTCGCACAGGATGAGGTTCCGCAACGTTATAGAACGGAGTCACGACGCCCAGCCGAGCGGCGTCGTTATGCCATCCCCAGCTTATCCACGCAATCCAATCCCAGGCTATACAGTCCCAGCCCAAGCTAACGAATCCGATCACGCCCGGCCATCACTTTGGTGCCCTCACAGCGCCGCCATGCCCAGCGAGGCGAGGAAGACGAAACCCACCGCCGCCTTGAGGCTCGTCGTGGTCCCCTCGCGCCGGCCGGCGGCGCCCGCGGGGACCGGCGTGGCCGCGGGGGTTCCGGGGGCCGGCGTGGGGGTGGCCTCGGTGGCGGCGGCCTCGGACGTCCGGATGGGTGTCGTCGGCAGCGTGGGGAGGGTCTGCGGGCCTGTGGCCGCGGCGGGCGTGCAGTCGCGATCGTTGACGTTGATCTCCTGGGGCGCCACCGGCGGCTGGAAGAGGTCGGCGCCGGGCAACCAGGTCGTGGTTACCACGCGGCCGGCGCCCGCGGTGCCCGACGCCGCGCCCGACGTCCACGTCTCGGTCCACGTCTCCTGCTGCACGACCGAGTGGCAGACGGACCACGTGGTCACTTCGGGGTGCACGCCGCACGTAAACGAGCTGGAGGGGTTTGGGTTCCAACGTCAGACCTATCGTGGGGCATGGCCGTAGATGGTGGCGTTCTATGGGGGTAGGGGGCGCTCTCTGAAGGAAAGGTGGGGGTCTCGGACTTACAAAATGCCTTCGCGGAACCCGTTCCAGGTCCTCGGGCAACAGAGAGTGTGGGTGAGCGGCGTGGCAGACCCCGTCGGAGACGGTGCGCCGCCAAACTCGGTCGTCGGGTGCAGTTGCCCACCGATCGAGACGCACGCCGCCGTGTAGCCCTCGGCGCA
The DNA here is from genome assembly GCA_029489945.1 of Nigrospora osmanthi. Taxonomy (NCBI): domain Eukaryota; kingdom Fungi; phylum Ascomycota; class Sordariomycetes; order Amphisphaeriales; family Apiosporaceae; genus Nigrospora; species Nigrospora osmanthi. The sequence continues at coordinate 341,388 of CP120503.1, read as the reverse complement.
ACCCGAGCCCTGCGGCGGAGGGGGGCAAGTCGAGGTCACCGGCGCCGATACGATAGCAGACGACATGTTGGGCGGAGTGAAGGGAACTGGACTGGCTACTGATGGCTCGTCTGGCAATGAAGTCGCGTGTTCTGTTGCTATCGGCTCTCTTGGGCCGATCAAAACCCCCGCCAGGTGAGACTATGTGAACATTTATATTCCTCACGGGGGGCTTATACTCTTCACGGAGACTTCGGTGTGCGTGACCTGGTCACGGGCCGAGGCGGGGCGCAGTGCTGCCACGATATCCCCCCAAGCGCGAGGAAACCATGGTCCAGCTGCTGACTGCATCGAGGTCTGCTTCTCATTGGCGCCAAATGCCTCGGGGTCGTCATACGCGTAGTTCGGGTATGCGCCAAGTCAGTAGCGAATAGGCGCAGTGTTCAGCCAAGTCTCCCCGGCTTACTAGGCAGACCAGCAGCTGGCAATAGCCGAACCAAAGTCCGCTTGTTTGTCGCTTGGCGAGAACGTGCTCGGAATCGCGACCCGGACACCTGGGCAGTGTAGACCAGGCAGACGCCAAGTTCCCTCCGCCGTGCTTGGCTTCGCGGTGATATGAGAAGGCGCCGGGGCAGCTGGTAGCGAGAACAATGAATTCCAAACAGGCGTTAAAACGGTGGGTTGATTTTGATTACCATGCTGTGGCATTAAGTAGTCAAGATTACGATCAACTGGAGGAATATAGCGAAGAAAAGAAGAGTGCAGCTGCTTAGAAGTTACCAATGTACTACATGAACAGCTTACTAGGCTGTACTGCATGAACAACCTTCTAAACTGTATTATATGGAATTGTTTCGTGAAACGGCTTTGAGCTATTTAGAATTCAAAATCCGTGGTCATGTCCGTGGGTGCGATTAGGGGTCAGAGACATTCTTTGCACCCCCGAGCCTGACCAAACCCGGGCGAGAGCGAGCACGCATATTTGCATCAGGATTGCTCATCGATAGATTGCAGAAGCAAGGCAGTACTGGCCGGATGAGAACGCCCATAATGGGTCGGTCCAGTCACAGTCTCATTATGTACATTGTATCTTTCATTACTCATAAGTACTGTTCCCGTTCTTTACTAACGTTTCAAAGGATGAACGGATCAACTTCGGAGCCTCAATCGCGCGACTTGATAATATCGGCGGCCTTCTCCGCGAGGGCGTAGGTAGGCTGGCAGGTGTTGCCGCCGGGCAGGGAGGGCATGATGCTCGCGTCGACGACGCGCAGCTTTTCCACGCCATAGACGCGGAGGTTCGTGTCCACCACGCCTCCCAGCTCGAGGGGCAGCATCGCCGCCGTCCCCGCCGGGTGGTAGTCAGTAGGCACCCAGGCCGTGGCCAGCCAAGCGGCGATCTGCTCGTCGGTCACGGAGTCGGCGCCGGGCGCCGTTTCGTTCGGCTTCAACGCGGCGAGGGACGTATCGAAGTGGAAGCGGCGGTACCACTTGACGATCTCGACGGCCACGGCTACCTCGACCGGATTGCTAAGGGCGCGGTAGTCCACGAGCGGCAAAGCGCCGAACGGGTCCTCGGGGTCCAGCGTCACCGAGCCGCGGCTGAAAGGCTGGTTAAGAATAGGGGCCGTGGCGCCGGTCGTCGCATCGAGGGCGTACCGGGCGAAAACGGTGTCCTTGGAGCGCATGGCGGCGGCGAGCCCCTTCATCTGGGCCGCGTAGCCGGCCGCCACGGTGGGGTCGACGTCGCCGAGGTAAGCAGCGTGGTCCTGGGACTCGAGCTCGGAGGCGAGGGCATCGTAACGGTCGGGCGAGATGGCGGTCAGGGGCAGCCAGCCGGCGATGTTGCCGTAGGCCTGGGACCGGGGCCCCGTGCGGTTGGCGGCCCAGAGGGCGTCGGACCACTGCTTGAAGTCGGCGTCGCCGCCCTCGGCCAGGTCGTCGCCGTTGGGGTGGATCTGCTTGAGCCCCGGCAGCGCGATGGCGGCCCCGACGTTGGCGTGGTCCTGGAAGTTCTGGCCGACGCCCGGCAGGTCAACGACGGTGTCGAGCCCCACGGCCTTGATGGCCTTACGGGGCCCGATGCCGCTCAGCATCAGCACCTTGGGCGTGTGGATGGCGCCGGCTGCCATCAGCACCTCGCGCGTAGCCCGGACCGTGGCGACGCCGTCGCCCGAGCTGAACTCGACGCCCGTGGCCGTAGTACCGTTTAGCAGCACACGACGGACGGGCGTCTCCACCATGAGGTGGTAGTTGGGCCGCTTGCGGTTGCTGTAGTGGGAGTTGCCGGCGTAGGAGCGCTCCACCTTCGGGTCCATCAGGGTCGGGAACCAATACACACCGGCGCCGCCGGCACCGCTGTCCTTGACGAACTCGACGCCGGGCATCTCGGTGAAGGCGCTCACCAGGGGGTCTAGACAGTGTCAGTTTTGCCCCGGCCGCTCCGGAGAAGAGAAACTTACCAAGACCCGGGTACTGGAAGCTAGGGAAGCTCACTTGCACCGGGGAGTCGGTACCCCAGTTGGAGGCGTCGATAGTGATGTTAAAACGGTCGGCTACCTCGGCGATCGGTGGGTTCATTCTCACGCCCTAACACCAGACACGGGTCAGCTTTTCTCTTCGCGCCTTCTCCCGCTTCTGCCATCCAGGCTCACCTTTTTAAAGTAGGGCAGGATGCCCTTCCAGTTCCAGCCGCCGTCATCGTCGCCGAAGGGCAGGCCCCAGCGGTCGTAGTCTTCGGCGGAGCCGCGAGCAGCCATCATGGCATTGATAGCGGAGCCGCCACCGACGAGGTTGCCGATCCAGACGACGCTGGTACGGTTGCCGAGGTTGGGCTGGGGAACCGACTGGAACTTCCAGGCGGGCAGGGTCCAGCCGTTACCGCCGGCCGAGGCGGGGAGGACCTCGGCCGGGTCGCCCATGACGCCGGCCTCGAGGACGAGCACGGTCACGGCGGGGTCCTCGGTGAGCCGGTCCGCCACCGTCAGGCCGGACGCGCCGCCGCCGACGATGACGTAGTCGTAGGCCTCGAGCAGTTCCGAGCTCTGGACCTGCCGGGCCTCGTACACGGACCGCGGGATGGCGAAACCGAGCGCCGTGGACGCCGTCGCCAGCGTCCACAGCAGGGACGCGCGCATGCGGGGGGCCATGGTGGCGAGGCGGAAGCGGGGAGAAAGGGGGGGAAAGGCGAGAGATGGCAACAAGCAACGCACAGGCGGGCGCACGGGCGGACTGTAACAGAGTGGTATCGTGTGATTGAGCCGACAGATTACCGCCTGGCGGGATCCAAGAGAAGACGGCGGTGATCGGCAGGTGGATGTGGTAAATTTATACCATCGTGACGGCCCAGCCTCTCTCTTGGGTTCTCTCCTCTCTCACCCCTTGCCGCCCCGTCACCAATTCTTGGCGGTAAGGGAGAGCCCGCTCCGACGTGTTCCATCTGGGCTCCGGGACCTGCCAAGCGCCGCCGGCTCTTTATCCTGCCAGGGACAAGCCAACCGGCCCTGGCAGATATCGGAGGCTGGAGGTGCCGATCTGCGGATCCGCCAAGCACTGGCGACGGGGGAGGATGCGCCTGGGAAGGCCGTCGAGGCTTGTATGCGCCCTGTCGCCGTAAATCCTTTCTGTTGGTTCGGCATGATGCCGAAAGACGCCACGACTCTACCAGTGGACGTGAGTATACTGTGTACATTAGCCCCCATCCACGCCAGGGCGGATTCTTCTCACCCGCGACATTGTGCTGGTCCTTGGACTCCGGATCGGCGGCCCCTCGGGTCTGTCCCCGGGTCCCGCTGAGTACGAGAATTAGGTAAGGTGGGATGTCGTACTCGTCGTTCTCTCCTCCCTGCAGCCGAAAAGTACGAATTTAAGTGGAGATAAGGGTTTCTGGCTGGCTCACCTGCCGCCAAACCAAGTGCCGACTGCATCCTGGTTGCCAAGCCGCGCAATCTCCCGGCCGAATGCGGTGACGGCCGGGTCGGTCAACCCGCAGCCGACGCGGACATGGGTGGGTGCGCGATATTCCGTCGGCGACTCTTCCTTGGCCCTCGCTGGGGCTTCGTCATCCGGCCATGGGATGTCGCGTCGGAACGAGGGCAGAAGGCAGTGAAGGAAAGCCCCGTCGGCTTAGAAAGCAGCAGAAAAGGACTTGGAACCGGGGCACAGCGTGGAGACGACCAGGTTGGCAGGCTGGGGGTCCAAACCGGCCAAACTGGGGCCCCCCTTGGAGAAAAGTACGGGGCAAAGACTCCACCCCCTTCACTGCCTGGTTCTCCCCATTTTATCCGGATAAATCTGGATCAGTTTCTCAAGCTGTCAGTCCTGAAGGGGGTGGGAGGACTCGTTGCCAGCGTTGAAGGACGAATGTATGGGCACCGGGATTGAAGACGGGAGCGCGATGGATTAGGATGAAATAAGCACTGCTAGTCTGCCAGTCTAGAAAGGACCAATCGCGGCCGCGGTTTCCACCTGCTGGCAGGTGCCATCACCCCAGCGTCGCCCGTCCATACAAAGTCAGTCCAGAGAGAGGTCTGGTCCGCGGAGAAGCCTGTCACCTTGCTGCCAGACGCCTTGAGGCATTAGAACACCGGCAGGGACACCCCAGTATGTCGGGACGGAGCACTCGTGGTGTTGATTAATTGATTGAAGAGAGAAGAAGAGGCTAGGTACATGAGGCTCCAGGGCAGGACGGATGGCTCCGATCACGTGACCAAGAGCTGTCAGTCGCTGCATATGGTCAGCATAACGCCCCGCCGGCGGACAGGAAGGAAAGCGAGAGGGCACCGTCGGCCGGCAAGAAGCACTCGAGCCCTAAATATGGCGTCCAGGCCGGACCGTTGGTCGGATGGAAAAAAGGATAGACACGTCCGACACATCGGTGGTATCCCCGGGGACTTGGTCGACCCTGAACATCGGTGACGTATTTAGTTGCGGTCTTGTCGTGATGGGCAGGCTCCTGGGGCGTCTTGAGCCATCAGGGCGACTTGGAGACGGTGTTTTCTTCTCCCAGTCACGGGAGAGTGTTCCCTTCAACTTCTCGGGCCGTCTCGATCACAGGGGAGCGTCTCCCTTGCCACAAGGCTGATGTAGAAGTTGTAATGCGCTTGGAAATGTCCTTTGGACTTCTTGGGGCCTTTTGGCGACCTGTTTGTTCGCGATTTCGTCAAAGAGGGGCAGGCTCGATAGCATGAAGCCAATGCGGTACAAGCTTTTACGAGTTGCGTTGTCTTGGAGACGAAGAGCACCTCGAGGACGTTGGTGACCTGTTTATCTGCGATCTCGTCGAGGGGGGCCAGCCTAATGGCGCGTCCGAAGCTGACGCTATACAAGCTTCGAGGTAAAGCGTCGGTCACCTGTTTGTTTGCGCCGTAAACCACCAAGAGGACTATCTATAAGCGTTAGCTTGCAGCCATGCAGATAGCAGGGGGCTCGGTACCCCGGCGACATGCTGGTACGTGCACCGAAGCGCCTGGGCGCAGGCGTTTTGTCCGAGGGCTGTAGTACACGGGCGCTTGGTTGGGGATCGATAAAGACCAAGGGGAATACCCTCCTTGACCGAATCTGTCCGACCTGGAAGATTCGTTTCTTCTTGCGGGCCGGCGAGACAACTGCGAAAACGGGAGCGTGAGTTGAAAGACGGCGGTCGTCCTCGCTGGCAACGCACAATGATCAGCAGACGGCAGCGGTGGCCGAAGTGGAGAGGTACTCGACGGTTCTGTAGCCCGCCGCATTTTCCTCGATGATATTCGCGTGTGGCCGGGACAGAGGCGACGAGGTAAAAGCAGGAGACGCATCAAGGCGCTGTCGTGGAGAGGGCGTCAGTACGCGGGTGGCGCACAACGTACGGGATTCAGCTTCGACACCATCCCTCTTGCGAGTTGAACCGCATCTCTTTGTGCTGAGATGTATTTACGGAGTGGCAAGTGAAGTGGCAGAAGATTGATTGAAGAAAAGGAGAAGTATGTACATGGGCCTCCGGACAGGAAGAATATATGTGGATGGTCTCCGTCACGTGACCTTGCAATGAGTATTGCGACACTTTGGGGCGCGACCCAGCCTGGAGAATATTACACAGAGGTACTAGGTAGGATCCCAAATCGGTGTCTTCAATGGAGTAGGGAATGCCACGGTTCATATGGCCGTGCATCCCTCCCCAGTGCAATGAATCCAAGGTGGCGATGAGAGAGAAACTTGAATAATGCTGAAAACACAGTATCATTGGAGGGCCCGAGAGTGGAAATAGCTCTTCGTCAGCTAATATAATAAGGCTCAGCTAGGTAACCGACTTCTGTATCAATCTTCTGTGACTACACCCACACGTACGCAGCTATGGTGCCGGGCTTTCGTACAGGGACCAATCTTCCTACCGATCTGCAGAATATGCACGACGGGAACGGTCACCCTACCGATCTGCAGAATATGCACGACGGGAACGGTCACCCTACCGGGCTACAAGATATCCACCCCAAGCTCGGGAACCCTCATCATATCGCATAGGGTTTTCAACTCGACCTCGAGATCCTTCCCCTACCCCTCGAAGCCAGCACGCGCGGGAGGCGTCGCCTGTGACAACAGCCGAGCCGGACGTGCCCCCAAGCCCAAGACACCCACAGCTGTTTCCAGCTCCAGACGATTGGATGGGTCCCCACAAGGATACGACGGATCCCCTCCCTCCTCTGCCCGAGTACAGAAGGAAGATGTGGTGTTTCAACTGCCGCAGAGTACACCCTCCAGAGTTTTGCGTCGGTCCGGTAGCGAAGAGCGGCTTTGTCACGGGATGTGGCATCTGCGGTCACATCCACAACGTCGACGACTGTCCCTACCTGCCCACCTTTACAGCCGACGAACAAAAGGAATGGCTGCGATACGTCCTGGTTTACCCGCGACGGGGCATGCCTCCAAGACGCACCAATATTGACATGACCGCCGAAACCTTTCCGGATCTAGTGCTACCGGTGTGCAGTACTACGACCGCGAAAAGATACCACATGTACCTTGAGACAGTCGATCGATGCATGCAGCGGCTCCCATACGAGTGCGATTACGACTACACGCAGATGCACGGCAGAGCGTCCGCTGATGAAAAGGCGAGGGGCAGGGCGCGAGAACAGCCCCTCCGACTAAAAGACCCCGCGACTCGGATCAGTCACTGGGCGCCCTGTCCCAACGAATCAGCAAGAGGCCACGAAAGGACCACGGCGGGGTCTCATTTCCCTCGGCCGTCCGACCTTCCCATAGCAGGAACGTCGTCCGCCCGCAGCCGGCAGGTTCAGGCAGCAGTGGCGTCCAAGTCGGCAAATCGTCTGGCAGCACCGGGATTCGCCCGCGCCTACCACACCAAGAGGATAAAGGCAATGCCTGACTAAAGGGGCCGCGCGTGCCACTCTTTTCGCTCCTGATGCGGCTTGTTCCATCCCGAGGTCATTATCGCGGTGGGCCACAAGGATGAAGAGCTCCTCGCGGTACGAAACACGGCTGTGGAATGTGTCAAGCGCGTGGGTAACGCCCTGGACAAACACAATTTGTACCCTCAACCCGTCGACATCATGTAGCTTCACTTCGAATACCTGCTGAATTCTGGCGTACGGTGAAGGTTACGAAAAGCAAGTGGACAACGATGGCTCCCAACTATGGCACTGCAAGCCCTGGGTGGATAAGACCTGCCTTGACTCGGCATCAATATTGACGTGACTGGGTTGGAATGTTCCATGGAACCGCTGGTTTTCTCACTCCCATCGGTAGGATGCGGTCGGGAAATGGAACGTGACACCATTACTGTCCAAGGTGCTAAGTTGTTGCATACGCTAGCTACATATACCGAAGTACTTAGCTTCTCTGAATAGCTTGGAACGTGTAAGATATTGGGTGTGACCGGACGTTTCCATGCTTACCTCATGATTACGTGAAGTGACTGCTGTTTGTGACCATTTCCACGTTGTGATGTTGGAGTTGTGTCCACGTAAGGTTCATGTTATTTACCATGGCGGCGTCCGCATAAGACTATTACCATGAGAGCGGGACCAACCTGAATGCTGATTTGAAGCGCCACAGCAGGCAATTGGGCCCCGTCATGGTGTTAGGTACTCACCATAAGTACCTACATGTAGGTAATGTAAGTAAAGTACATAGGTAAGGTCCTAGTGCATTTCCAAAAACATCCATTCCATGTGTGTGCCTTCCCATAGTATTCGTGACCCCTCCGACGGTGATTCCGGCGGTTGGTCTTGCCCACAATCCACCCGTGACTCATGTTAACATCGCTCGCCCCCTCATTCATCATCCACGGATATTTGCATCTGCCCGTGCTGACCCCGTCGCGTTTCCACGTATCGACCATGACAAGACTGGAACATACGTCCCCCAATACGATCATCGCGTATGTAAAGGGAGTCTCCCTCCACCCGGAGAATCAGAAACCAAGGTGGGAACGGAGTATGCTGTAGAAACTGCAAAGGATCAACAGGAGACTGTCGATCTCCCTGTCCTGGGTAGGTACTTAGGTAGGGAATGGTGCCGAGGAAGGGCCTGGCGAGGACTACGGTGGAAACTTCCCAGCCGCGGATTCCGACCTGGCAGAAAATGGAATAAATAATGCTCTGCTAAAACTTTGCCGTGCGCTATTGCTGCGGGCTGGAAGGGGAAAAAATCACATCGCTCTGTAGGGGAGGTGCTGCCTGGCAGCGCGGGGTAAGGCACCTCCGCCAGCAGACAACATTTATTCAAGTAGGCCTCCCAGCTGCTGCTCCTCGAGCTTTCCTCCTCTTCTTTCCTCCATCATCCCCATCATCTCCGTCACCCCCATCACCCCCATTATTTCCATCATCACCATCATCCCCATCATCACGGACGGCACCATGGCAGCGCCATACGCACAACCACCGCTCTTGAATCCATCTTGGCTCGTGAACAACTACTCCATTGCACAATGCTGTCGAACGTTTGACGAAGTGGGCAAATGGGAGGACATTCGTGTCTCTCTTCGAGACTCCATCCAGGAGAACGTCAGAATATACCGTCAGGCAGAGGAGAATGACCGCCGAGTGCGATCTCGCCGGTTTCTGACCCTCAAGTGCCTCCACGACGCTGTCGTCAGTGAGTTGATTTCCACGCATCGCCGGTCTCGCTCAGACTAACATTTACCCAGAACACTACGGAGGTAACGCCTTCCAGTCTACATTGGATAAGCTGCCCGAATTCTGCGAAGAACGCGAGCTCTCCATTGATTCCATAGACTACGATGTGATCGAGTCCATCGGGTGGCTGCTGTCCTTGAAAGATTTGGATGTCAGAGTCACCATGCTTCGTCTGCGCCAGGGCGACATGGGCATCCCCAGTGAGCGCATGGCCGACATCTACAAATGCCAAGATCCTCAATTGCTATCGGCATCACTCTCGGCTACTGCTCCCTTGGCTGGACCCCAGCAGACATCCGCCACTCTGCCTGCGCCCTAGACTGGAGGTCAGCAGGTTTCGGCCACTCTGCCTGCGCCCTAGACCGGAGGTCAGCAGGTTTCGGCCACTCTGCCTGCGCCCTGGACCGGAGGTCAGCAGGTTTCGGCCACTCTGCCTGCGCCCTCGAATGCATCGGCCCCCGCGGCGTCACGACCCGTCGCCCCGGCAGCCCAGACAGGCGTCCCGGCCACAGCAAAAGGCCAGAAAGGCTCCGCTACTCTGCCTGTGCCCTGGACCGGAGGTCAGCAGGCATCGGCCCCCACAGCGTCACGACCCGTCGCCCCGGCAGCCCAGGCAAGCCTACAAGGTGCCGCAACCTTCGCCGCCGCCGCCGCAGCTCCACCACCACCTCCAGCTGCTCCTGCACCCGCCGAGTTCCGACTGGATCGGTTCCCGCCTTTCAAGTACCCTCACGGCGAAGGAGAGATAGTTTTCCACCACGGCTTTGACGCTCACGCGTACTTTGCGCCCATATCAGAGTTCATCGGCAAAACCTTCGGTTGCTACATCCGGTGGGGCCCATACAAACACAGCATCCGAATTGACCCACGGGAGCTCCCTGACCAGTGGCTGCCCAAGAACGACAAGGAGAACGCAGAGTTTCAAAACGCCTACACGCTTTTTGCCTGCATATCGGATTGGTACATTGATGGACGCCGACATAGGTACCTTCTAGATTTCGTGAGATACCAGCACGACTGGAGGAAGGACCAAATCCAGTCCTACCAGTTTAAGATGGAAAGGATGTTCCAGGCTCTTGAAGCCGACTCGAGAGCGCCTCGGTTCTCCCTGACGGTAGATCCCGTCGTTCACGGCCCGCATAAGCACGGTCGATGGAAAGGACCCTAGAAAAACGTTGCCCAGCAGAATACCAGTAAGCATTGGCGATGCGGTAGAACAACCTAAGGGGGGTAACTAATCGATGTACTGTATGGCACGTGCGCCAGGGCCAATGAGTAGAGTCTAGCACAGCATCGGATAGCTAATGAGATCAATGGATGCCTTCTTTCCATCCTTTTCTGACCAACCTTCGGTTCTAGCACTTGTGCGGACAATTAGACAGTATGAAATCTTTGGGTGGAGTCCTCGCAGTAGCTCCCGAATGTGATTGTTCCGGAGTCGCAAAATCAAAGCCAGCTCCCGAGCGTGATAGTTCCGGGGTAGACCTGGGAGGGAGGCACCAAGTGCTCTTCCTGGAGGCCTGGCCAGACGTGTCGTCTCGTCGGGAGGCGAGATCTGAGAAGCTCTCGTGACGGAATCCATGTACATCGTACTTTATGTAGATTAGAATGCAATGGGTTTCCCTCCGTGAGAGCCTGGGGCTCGTTAATTAGTAAAGCTTCGCATAAATAACAGACTGAAGTATTCAGAATAAAATAACGAAGCTTTACTAAAGTTACACTCTAACTTAAGGAGCCCTTTTAAAAACTTAAAACACCGCGTTAATATTCTTATTAGTTTATATAGAAATCTTAGAAATTATGTTAGTTAAATACGTTACGAGGTTTAAGCTTTATTTAAAGTAACCGGTTAAGTTATAAAAGTAACGTTATTTATAGTATAGTTTAGTTATCTTAGAGGTTACAGACGACCTTAACACTAACCTTAACACTAACCTTAACCTTTATTTCTAAGCTTACCGTAAGTACCCCGGAGGGCCCTTAGAGGGTTACCGACTATAAGTTAAAAGCTTATTATAAGTGCCCTCGGAGGGCCCCCGGAAGGCGCCCCCCTATATAAAGGGTAATCCTTAACTATTTATATATAAAATCCGAATTAAATTATATCTCGCTTTCTAACTATCTTATAAGATACTTAATCTAACGAAAACGGAACTTAGATCGGCTATTACCCCTTTAGCCGCCCCTTTAACTCCTTTAAAAATAAGTATTAATAATAGTAAGCGTTTATAACCGTTAACTTATCAGATATAACGATAAGCTTACCGAGGAAAGAATATTAAAGCGTTAGTAGCTCCTTTAGTTATTAATATAATTACTAACCCGTCGGATATAGTGATAAGCTTACCGAGGAAAGAATAACGTTATCTATTAAAATTAAAGGAAGTTATAACGTTAAGCTTTCTATTTAAACTATAAACGAATTAACCTAGGTACGTCGGATAGTTTATCTTTTATCCTCTATCTTTTATCCTTTATCCTTTATCTTTTATCTTTTATCCTTTATCTTTTATCTTATCTTTTATTTTTAATTTTTATCTATATTATTTATTAACTTATTAATATCTCGATATATTTAGTATGTTACTTCTTATCTTATAAGATACCTTTACTAATACTTAAAAGATATTTCTTTAGTCTTTAATATTAGTAACGAGAGCTTAAAGCCTCTAGATATAACTAACGCGTTTACGTTCTAGTAAAAATAAGGCCGGGGCTACTACTAGCCGGTTTATCGTCCCTTATATTATAGTAAGCTTAATATTAATATCCGTCTTTTAAACCGCGCCGCGTTACATTATATATACCCTTACTTATTCGGTTTTAACAGTCGATAAGCGAGTAACTTACTAACGAAAAGGAAATTATACGGAGCTTAACGTAATAGACGATACCTCTAAGCTAAGAGCGGCTAATAATAACTTATTAACGTAGTTATCTTAGTTATTCTTTTATATAATATAAAGTAAGGAGAGACTTTAATACTTAACGTTTTCTCTCTTAGCTGCTTTATCTTACGTCTCGTTACTTTCTATACTATAACTTCGGAAGAGAGTAACTTTTAAAGTATTATAAAACTATAATTAAGATCTTACGTAAGATCCCTCTCTAGAGATAGAAAGGTAACTTTTAAGGCATTATAGAACTATAGTTAAGCTCTTACGTAAGATCCTTCTCCGGAGACGGAAAGGTAACTTCTAAAGTATTATAAAACTATAATTAAAAGGGAAAGCTAGTTAATTTATAAAACTATAATAAAGATTAACCTTTTAAATAAGTTATAAGTAAATTTTAGTTATTTATTATCGTGTGCTCTAATTAGGGTCGCGTTTTAACTAGTTAAGATATAACGCGTTTTTATTTTTTATTAGTTAGTGTAGTTATTTATAATATTAAGTCTTATATACCTCGTGTACCTTTTCTACCTCTTACACCTTTTATTTACACTAATACCTTCGTGTACGAATTATATTATAATAAGTCTTCTTTATATACTTTTAGACTTAACTTAATAATTCGTAGTTCTTTACCTTTATTTTTATCGTTTATAACGCGTTCTCGACGTAGTTATAGACGCTCTTAACTACTACTAGTAACCTTACTCGTGTACTCCTCTTTTTAATATAAAGGTTAGTTCGTTAAGTAAGGTAAGTAAACCTTTTACTATAGTACACTTAGGTTACGTGTTACCGTCTTATAATATACTCGGTTTACGTGTTACCGTCTTATAAGACACTAGATTTAATATCTTCTAGATAACTTCTACTACTCCGCTACCTCCGCCGCTGTTTAATCGCGGTCGCGGCTACGGTCGAGGCCGCCTTAAAGCTTTATTACCTCTTATTCTTAAAGAATTATAAGGTAAGGATATTATATTCTACTAACGTTATCACGAGTAGAAGTTATAGTCGGAATTTACTTAGTAACGGTCCGCTCGGCTTATAAACCGGTGTTATAAGTATTAAGAGAAGAGACGAGAGGCTAGTAAGGGTGTTATTAATAAGGATAATTCCGTTACTACACCTCTCTTTATAATTATTCCCGGACCTCTCCTTACACCTCTCCTTACACCTTATTAACGTCTTTCGGTTTACTTAACCTTTATAGTAAGCTTAAATTCTTCTATAACTTTTAAAGGTCTTAAGCTTAAATTAAGTCGCTTATTTTTAACTACCTTTCGATTAATTCGATCGATAACTAAGTTTAACTTAACTACTTAGTCGATAACTACTTATTTATAAACTCCCCGGTTTCTAAGAAACGTTAACTTTAAAGATTCTCTTACGATAGTAGTTATTAAAGCTAAGTTTATTATTATCTAGTAAGAGAACCGCGCCTTTTAGCGTACTAAGGAGTATCTTAATCCGACACTTCGGATAAAAAATATCCGATAATATCTTCTTAGTCTTTAAAAGGATAATTCCCTTAGTAATAACCCCTTTAATAACGATTCTAATCCCGACCCTTTCGATATAAGTAAGCTACCTTTATACTTTATATATAGTATCTATTCGATCGATAAAGCTTTAAAGTTCTAAGACTTCGTTCGTTATACTTATCGTGATATAATTTATACTTATTACTTTAAGAATACCGTTAATTAGAACTTAGAAATAAAGATAAAGTAGTGTTACGACGGACGTTATTCCGTACCTCGAGCTTAATTTATTATCCGACGTGTCTTTACCTTTATTCTTAACGAATACGATAATCCCGACGATAAGTATATAGAAATATATAATTACCGAGCTTATCTTATAAAGAATAACGTATTAAATTAAGACGATATTACTCCGACTTAGTCCCTTACTCGGTCCCCTCTAGCTAGTCGAACTTTATCCCTTATATTATCCGACTGTTATCGGTTTAGTAACTTACATCGTATTACTAGTTTATAAGTATATAATTAATCTCGAGCTCTTATAGTAGCTACTAATAAGCTTAATATCGGCGTTAATATCGAGGCTTAAAAATAAGAGCTTATTAATACTTTTATATTTAACGTCTACCTTTAATAAAACTAGATATAATAAATAAATACTTTAGCTTTAAGACTTATCGATTAGTAACTACTTAGAGATTACTAACGTAAGTAATCGAAAAAGAATATAGAATTTTATATTCGTTATCGTAAGCGATAGTTTAATATAGACTTTTATAATTATATCTATAAACGTTATAAAGTAAAGGATATTAATCTTAAAGACATTTACTTCTTATCTATCGATAACTATATAGATTTTAACGATATTCTAGTATATTTACTAAAGTTATCGGAAGTCGAGTAAATGTTTATTATAAAGGTTTATATTACACTAGACGTTCGTTAGATTCGCGGCGGTCCGTACCGTTATAAGGGGTATATTTACTTATTTCTACGTAATTAAAAGAAGATCTACGATATCTTACCGCTCCTTCTTCGATAACTCGATATTATCACTTTACTACCTAATAATAAGCGGTTAAGAAATACTCGATAATGTTAATTCTAAGTTTATCGTTATAAAATACGTTAATAACTTAAGTATCTAGTCTAATATTATCCCTCTTATAAGAACGATAAGGTTTTACTATTAGAGGAGTATTTATCTTAACTCTTTAAAAATAGTAACGTCTTTAAAGAAGCTAGTATTTAACTTTAAGTAGAAGACTAATTCGTTAACGACAACTTAACCGACGAGGAACTTACTTAATATATAAACGATTAAGATAAGGTTGTAATACTAGATATCTAAATAAACGAAACGGAGATTAAGTAGCTTCGTGTTTATATTAGTTAAGGTTTATCTTAACGAGACGTTATACTTACTTAAGTAAGTTAGATAATAATAAGCGAGTTTTACTACACTTTTATTAATAAGTTTAACTAGACGGAGCCCTTCTTATTAGTAGCGTTTTTATATTTAATACTAATTAGAAAGGGAGATCTACTTTAGTAACGACTAAGACTTATTTCTTTTATTAATATAATTAATTATACTATAAAGTAGTATAACGGTAGATTTATAAAGGATCCTCGTTTTACTTTTATCGTGTTTAATAAGTTAATACGTTAATATATTAATTCTAAAAGTAATTTCTATATACGCGAGAATAAGGACTAGTTAAACACCGAGGAGGAACTGCACGCTACCTTTAAAAGAGATATAGTAAAGGGCCGTTTACTTTTAAACTCTATTATTTATTAATCTACGTCCTTAATTAATACACGGCCCTTTTAGCTTAATAAGAGGAGCGATTTAAAGTCTCTCGTAAACGTATTAAACTATCTAAGTTTATTCCTCACCTTCTTAACTGCCGATTACTATTAGGATAATTTATATTATTATATATTTAACTACGAGGTATAAAAGACGGCGTCTAACGAGGATAAAGTCTATATCGCTCGATAATATATTATCGAGAATCTTTACGTCGCTACGTATTATTTCTATTAACGATTTACGTCGTTTATATATACCGTCGTTTACGTTAAGTTTTACATCACCGACTACTAGTCTTAATATAAGTAGTAGTCTTATAGTACGCCTTATAACTATAGATTTATCTAGTTTATTAACAACCTAGCTATTAATATAAGCTCGGAGGAGACGTGTATAACGTTCGTTAAGTTCTAAGGCGTTTATATTAAAGCTATTAATATAAACTTAAAGCGTGAGAGGAATGATAAGATCTTATATTTACTATCTTCTAACTAGACTAACTCTTTCGACGATTTATCGTAACTCTTATCGCGTATATAACTTTATTTCTACTTTATCACTTACTACTTACGTGATAAGAAAAATAAGACGGCTTCCGATAACGTAAAAATCGTAGACGTAGTTATTATTAATTAGTAATAATTAGAGGAAAACCCTTATAAAGTAATTAGGTTCGGTCTTACCGTTTTTAAGTAAATTAATAACTCCGGTAAACTTCTAAAGAATCTCTAATATTAGTTTTACTTTCCTTATAACTATCGCGATACGTTATCTATTAGTAAGAGCTTTAATCTAAAGCACTAGTCTTTTCTTGCTAAGAGAAACGACTTGTAACTAAACCCTTATAACGCGGCGTTAACTTTAAGGTAGAAGGTTAATATCGATATCGCTCTTTATATAGACGCCTCGGTAATTAAAAACTACGTTATTAAATATTACTTAAAAGTTAAAACAAAGTTTAAGTCTTTCTTTAACTTATATCGAGAAGTAATAATTAAAGAAGTATCTAGTACGAATCCTTTACTATCCTTCGTCTCGCGTTTACTTAATAAGTTTCTTAGTAAGAGAGATTAATCGTATTAAGAGATCCTCCACTACTTATTAGCCCTCCCCCTTATCTACTACTCTCATGATATTTAAATTATAAACTGTCGCCTTAAGAGCGAAATATCGACTAAGTTTACCGTTAAAAGCGGTTAGATTACTTATACGCCGGCTGTTTTAAATAAGTATAAGAACTAGCCTCGTAACGTTATTATAGATAAATTAATATACTTTTAATAGTTAACGCGTTAAACTTAAATAGTTAACTTAAAGGAACGTCCTTATATTTAGCTACGTATATTACGTTACTTCCTTAAGTATAAAGAAAATAATATAAAGCACGAGGATTTTTATTAAGTTAAAATAATACTACATTATCTTTTCTAAGTAGATATTAGAATAGATAAACACTAAGGGTGAAGTGTCTAGTAGAAAGGCACGGTCGTGAGGCCGATCCGCAGTCAGGGTGAGGGCACACTATAAATCTAAGACGTGGATATCCTTAATTAAAGATGTCTTTAACATATGTATAAAAGAGAGGTTATTAACAAGTCGTTAAGTAGTGTAAATTAATATAACACTATAGTTCTAAAAAGATAAAAGAAAAGGAAAATAATCCTTAGTTTCTATCTATCTAAAGGCGAGCTACGTACTTATTTATAAGTGTATAACCTTAATTAAAGCTTTAGTTATCGAAAACTATGTCCCTAGCCCCGTCTTAACCGTCCCTTAGTCGGGTAGTGAGCGTGTAAGCTAAGAAGAAGGAAAAAGAGAAAAACATCGTAAACTAGAATATAACGCGAGTAACCGTACTCTCACGAAAGGGCCTTATAGTGCCTCTTATTAATTAGGTTATTCTAATTATCGTCTTTTATATCTTTAATTATAAATGTCTTCCTCGATATTATCTTCCTAGTTCAGTTTAGCCGAGTCGCGATTAGTAACCCGTTATATATACCGCTTAGCTCTAGTTCTCTACGTCGGCTAGTTCTATCGCTAAGCACTTTATAACGCGCTTATACGTAGTCTTATATCGTCCTAACCTCTCTAATTAACGGGCGTAGCTAAGATAAGCCTAGCTAAGGTATCGGCTCTAGTGTCTTTAACTCTCGCGTACGATAAGCGGCTACCTTAATTAAGGATACTCGCTTTCTACTTACCGGCCTACTTAGATATAAAACTATTAATATTAAAGTAGAGGGCCTCGACAGTGTCGGTAAGCTTAAACGAGTAGTTCGGTATCTTCGGTTACTTATAATGCTTCCCCTTAGTCACGGTACCGACTTAAAGGTACCTACTCGTAGTTATATCGACGTCGGGATCGCTTTAATTAATAAGAGGAGGAGCTCTATGTAGTGTTCGCCTAGTCGTGGCTGTCGCCGTAGTTTCTTTCGTAACTTACCGCTCCTTTCGTCCTTCTCGATCCCTCTTATAAGCTCGATTTCTTCGGCTCTTATTAGCCGGTCTACTAGGCGTTAGTAGTCCGTCGTCGGGTGTAATAACTTGATTATTAATTCGGTTATCTTCTTCTACGATTATTACCGGGATAGTCCTTAAGGAACTAGCTTTAAGCACTCCTCTTACCGTACTTCTTATCGTTCGATGTATAGTTTACGGCGTTATGGGAGGGGCGTCGGCGCTAGAGGAAGCTCTTAGTCGACAACTAGGCGTTAATAACTCGAGGCCTTCGAGTCTTCGTCGAGTTATCTCCTTTACGGAAGGTAGGTCTAGTTTAAACGAACTAGTAAAAGGATCTAGTATATCGCTAGCGTTCTTAAGAGTTATAAGAGGTTTCCGTTAATTAAGGCCCGGGCTAGGCTTAAACGTTAAATAATACGAAGGGGGCTACGATATTAGTTATAAAGGTAGTCGTAAAGACAGACGAGAAGGCGGACGTGATAGCGGTTTTAATAAGCTTCTCGACGGAGGTCCTTCTAAGTGTTACTAAATAACGTTATAAGGGTTTAAGAGGTCGACTCTAAAGCTAACTACTCCGCTTAACGCGTTAATTAAGGCGGCGTCTACGTAGTTATTTATTACTCGGAGACGCGCCACTTACCTTACGAAGTTAAAATCCGGGCTTATATTACATAGTTAAAAGATCACCCTTAAAGCTATATATCCGTGCCGTTATAACTAAAACTTGTTATAGTAGTAAGGCGTCTAGCTAATCACCTTATTAAAGGTGTTTTACTATAAACCGGAAGTCTAGACGGCCGTCTTAAACATCTAAGTAGCTTTCTTAACTACGTCTCGGTTATCCTAGTCTCCGAAGGTGTACACCGTAGCTAGGTGCGTACCGGGCGTTTATATAACTAAAGGCTAAAGGCTTAAGTCTTCCTTTAAATAGTGTGTAGGTTTGAAAACGAAGGTGTAGTTATCCTTATAGTCGGACGCTAAACGTGTTTTAATGTTATTATTTAACGCTACCGTCGAATCGTTAAAGACCGTGGGCCTTTCCTCGATTATTAGCCACTTCATCGTCTTTTTAAAGATAAGAGAGATCGTATTAAAATCTAAGCCTTTAATAAGCTTATAAACAGCGTATCTAAAGACGGTATTTAAGATAACGTCTTAGTGACTTATCTTCTAGTTCTTATTATTCGTAATAAGCTTAAGCCTTGTTAAGAACGTACGTATCTTCTCGATCGGGATCTTACCGTACGCGTCCTTTAATTAAACCACTATATCCTTATTCGTGATATCATCTTACTAAGGTATAAGGTAGCGGCCGAGGGATCTCTTAGTTCTCTCTAGTCGAATCTTATCGTTATACGTACTTAAGGCGGGCTATAACGGGATCTTAATAATCGAGCCTTCCTTACCTTTACTACGTAACGGTAAGGGCGGTACTTTTCGAGGGCTATAGTCGTCCTCCGGGGTGCTAATCTTATTAACGTCTATATAAAAGTTATAATACGACTATATAATGTTATATATCTACTTAATAATATAGGTAAGGTTCTAGAAGTGTCGATTAACGAGAGTCTTATTTAGTTTATAATAGTAGAAGAGCTAGCCGATCAGAATTATAAAGTAGTTATCGGTCTAGCTCTCTTTATTATAAATCTTATAGAAATAAACCTTCTTACTCTAATCCGAACCACGCGTCTTATTAAAGACGAGCTAAAAGACTATAGTTATTACGAAATATCCGTAAGATAGCTTAAGACCGAAACAGTTATAAGGGAAGAAGATATAAAGGTCGCCGCCCGAGAAGATGTATAGTATTAGCGCTTCCCGAGGGCTATCTAAGTGTAAGGCGTTAATTATGATAACGAAGTTATCGTAAAACCCGTTAACTTATCTTTATATCGCGATATCGGAAAGACTAGTAACTTACTAGCTAAAGTTAGTGTCTACCGTCCTAAGGAAGGTTATAACTTCGTTAGAGCTAAGTAATAAGCATATAATCTTAGTAGTGTCTTAATTAGAGGCGGTTTACTTAGTTATAAAGTAGTTAATAGTTTTAACGATCGCGTTTATAAAGCTAGTGATATCGGTGCGGCCTTTAATAGCGTTTTCTACAGTAGTAATAGTTAAGTTCTCTAATAAATTAACGACTTCCGTAAACCCGTGACTAAAGTCTATTATAAGAATTAGTAGTAGTTAAGGCCTCTCGTTATCGGTGTTCCATAACGTAATGTCGGGATTCTTAGTAATAACATCTTAAAAGGTCTTTAGTGCTTCTATCGTACTAGAGAAGATAAAGAAGCCGCTTATAAAGCCGATTTAAGTACTAGATATAGTGATAAGTCTTAATTAGAAGGTGACGAGGGTGTATAAAAAGGTAGGTAATGTAAAGGTTCGTAGTAGAAAAGTGTGTGTATATATAGTGTTCTATTATAAGATAAGGTGCGGTAATTATTATTATTATTATTAGTGTTATAGTAGAAGCTTAGAGCCGGTAGTAGAGGGAATAGATACTTTTATATATATGGCCTAAGGTCTAGAGGCTCGTACGGTATTATATATATAACTAAGAAGGAAGGAACGTGAATATTTCCGGCGAGTAGTGTATATTAGAGGTTATAAACATTAAATAACGGTCCGATGTTATAAATAGTTATAAGACCGTGACCGAACTTTTTCGTTATAAATATATATAAGGGCTTAATTAAGCCGTTTTCGTGCCGACCTACTATTCTTTCCTTTATTACGCTTATTATATTAATTACCACCGTTACTAGGTTTATAGTCATTCTTTTTATCTATAACACCGTACCTTAGTCTCTCTCGTCCCTTAGAATAACACATATATATATAAACTAAACACTTCTAACTTCTCTTTATTCTTTAATTAATAGATTCCTTAAGCTACGATATCTTCTCGTCACCTTAAGTAGTATCGGTTACCCTTACTATCGGAGTCGTAGCGGTAAGCGTTTCGAGATAGTGCTAAGTATATTATAAGAGCGAACGAAGCAGTGCACCTTATAACGCTTATCGAGGATAGGAACGAGATAGTTACCTTAAAGCTTCGTACTCTCCCGGAGGTAGTCGATTTCTTTCTCGAGCACTTTATATTCGGTAAGGGTAAGAAGCGTAAAGGTTCGGTTATTCCTCTAAGCCTTATACCTGTGGGTTCCTCTCGTTCTTCTTAACTTTAACTTAACTAACGTAAAACGTCTTAATTAGATCTTACATAAGATGATTATCACGATAATACCTTCGAACGAGTACACGTATCTCTAATAGGTGATCGACTAGTCGTTTTTCTCTAGTAAAGGTAACGCCGCTATCTAAAAGGTTCTAAGGTGGTACAAGCTTTAAGATTAATTACCGCCCGTGTATATAGAAGCTAATAACGGCGGTCCTTTCGGTAACACTTTAAACAAGGTGATGAAACGGCCGGAGTACATTATCGTTATATTAATCTAGTCTCTTAGTATAGCGAACCTATTTCTTTATAAGTATTACGAAACGCTACTAGAAGCCTTTAATCGAGAAGATATCCGTAGAATAGTGCCTTTCTTCGGCTACGTTTCCCTACACGAGTAGTATAATACTTATAGGAACTACTTAATAATAGGTAGAGGCTCGGACTATAACTAGAATCGGTACTCGGAACTCCTCGAGAAACTTTAAAAGGCCGGTAAGATAAATAAAGGCTTATCGATTAAGGACACGAAGAGCGGCCTTATTATTAAAGGTAAAGATCTAGAGAAAATAACCCGGGATAACTTCTAGATCTCGGAGGATTAAAACGGAGGGGGTAAGGAATAAAGAAAAAGATAAGTGACGGTAGGTATAGTCTTAATCAGACTATCATTAAGACGGGTCTAGATTATTTTTATAGTTTCGTAGCCTAGCTTAATACCGAGGCTTACAAGAAATTAAATGTAGTGGATTTTTCGTCGGCTTCCGTACTAGTAGTAATGAAATAGCTATAAATCTACCGATATTAAGTAAGTGGAATCTTCTAATTAATACTCCACGAGTACGACGAGAAGAGGAGAAATCATAAGGAGAATCGTCCCTTAAAACAAGAGAAATAATAAAACGGCCGTAGTAAAAACAGTAAAACGGAACGGAAAACGGTGTAAAGTACTGTAACGGAGCGGTAATCCTTTAATTAAGCTAAGAATTACAGTAAATCGGGGTATATAACGTACCTTTCCTTCGTCCCCGTTAGGATTTTAACTTAGATTCTCCTATATTGTAACGGCTAAAGTAAGCTAGCCTCGCCTTAGGATAAGCACTTCGGTAGCCACCCTTATCGCTTCTTAACCGGGTCTTGATAATTAATAGCGGGTATAGGAGCGAGAGGATCTTTATAACTCTACGAGTCTTTATCGGTATCGACAGGTTCTTAAGTTCCGTCGGGGTCTTTTATAAAAGCTTTTAACTTATCCTTATAAAAGATTCCTCGAATAAGCGTCCTAGTGACGTCTTACAGCTTAAAACGGTTATTTAGTATCACTTTAGTAATTCTATAAAGCCTTACTTATCGGTATTAAAGTTTCCGGCTGTTAGATATATCGATATAACGCACGTAATTATACGTAAGAATTAAGTGGTTTATCGTTAATAGTAAGCTTCGTATCTTAGCCTTATTATAGTGATTAATATTTTACGCTCGCCGTTTCCTTTATATAACGATCGTTTAGTATATCCTTTCGATATCTTTAAGGCGATTTTCTAATATCCGGACCTTATAAGCGATTAAGTCGTCTTAGCTTATAGTGCCGTCTTAATTAAGGGTCCTCTAAGTCGGAATAGTTAATTCGAAAGGTATTAAAGGCTCCTTACTGTAAAGGAGTCGGTACGACGATATACCGAAGTAACGGACGACAGTTCTATCGGCTTAGACGGCTAAAGGTAGTAAGGAAACTTAATTCTTACTAGTACTATTAGTTATCTTTATTAAGGATTTAGTAATACTCTTATACCTATTCTCGATTAAGCTTTAAGTTTTAGAACTATAAGCGGGGCTAGGGGTAACGTCGAAGCTTAAGTCTTTTCCTACTTTAATAACCTCGCCCTTATTTTCGGGATTACTATCCACCTTTAAGCGTTAGAAATAACTATACTAGTAGATAATCCGCGACTTAATGAACCGAACAATAGCCGTAAAGTTAATCTTCTTTAATATTATCGCTTTAAGGTAGCCCGAAGCCTTATAGCGTGCCTCCACGGTTAATATAAAACCTCGGTAGGTAGGTAAGTACTATATATCTAGCACCTAGGTTTAAAGGATATCTATAAGTTCCGTCTAAAGTTACGAGTCGATTAGTTATTAATTAAAGGCTTTCGTACACTATAAGTATTTAGACTACTATCGCTTAACGTCGGTATATATATTATCTTACTAATATAAGTTAGTAACCTTTTTATAAGTAGCATCCCGCCCTTTATAACCGAGGTCCTTGTAAGCCTAGAGGAAGATATCCCTTTTCTAATTAAGAGTTTCTATAACTCTTCTTAGTGGCGTCTTAACGGTAGCCTTACGGAATATCACTCCGTTATATATAAAGAATCGGGTCGCCTCAGTTTTAAAAGCCGTGGCTAATTTCCGTAAGTGTAGTGTAGTAACGTCCTTAAGCCGTTCCGGCATTTATAATGTCTCTAGGTACATATAAAATTCGGCTAGTTTCGTAAGCGGCTTAAGTTAATTAACCTCGGTTATATTAATCCTAGCGTCGATATAATCCTTAATGTCTCCCTTAGAAACATCATCTTAATTATCGGAGGGGCCTCTCCCTTTACGTAACAAGGTATTAGTAATAACATTCGTTTTACCGGGAATATAGTGGATTTCGAAAGCGAAAAGCTTAATATAAGTTAGCTATCTTATTAGAGGCGCCGATAATAGTAAGTTTATAGAATAGTCGTTCAGTTAGTCTCGTAAAGTCTTTACATCGGTCTCGAGTCGGAATTCCGTACCGAATAGGTATAGCTATAGCTGTCGTAAGCTTTTAATAATTATAAGGCACTCCTACTTCCCCGAATCGTATTTCCTTTCGGTATCGTTCTAACAACCGGATTTAAAGCGTATAAGCCGATATTTTCCGTTAATTAAAAAGCCGAGCTTAACTCTTTATCTAATTCTTAACACGTCGGTCCTTAAGTAGTACTAATACGTCCCGTATTCTAGCTTACTAAAGGTAATAATATCTACGATCTTATTCTTTAAGGTGTTAAATATATTATCTTAATCGGGACCTTAGACGAATAATGTGCCTTTCTTTAGTAGTTCCGTTAGCAGCCGGGCTTTAGTAGTATAATACATAACCTAGGCTTAGAAATATCTAGTTAGACTAAGGAAGCTCTTAACTTCCTTAACGTCTCTACAGGCGTTCCACTCCTTAATCTTTAAGACTTTCCTTTTAAGCGGTCGGCGTCCGTCAGGTCCGTATAAGTAGCTAACGATTTTAATCTACGACTAGCACTATTATAACTTACCGGCGTTAATAGAGGCACTTATAAGCTCTATATTAAATAAGACCGCGTCTAAATTCTTAAGGTGTTTAAAGATAAAACGACGGATTCCGGGAGCGGACTCTTAATTATCGTAATATATAGAAAGTCCTTTAACTAGGATATTATTAAAGAAGAAGTCAGCTACGTCTTTCGAGATATCGAATATAATTCTACATATAACTTAGATAAAGTAGCTTACTACATTAGTAAAGCCTTATAGTAATATCGTTTACTGTAGAATCCTAAGAGGCGTAGAGAATACTGTTAAGTCTCGCGAAGTAATAACGAGGCTACACTAATTATATCCGGAAAACATATCGAGGCCACTTATGATTTTATAGTTAATATAAGGCTTAACGAATTCGTCACTACCCTTAAGTAGTAGTGTATCCCTAATTATAACCCCGTTAAGGCGAGTAGTAGAGTTAATTAAGTGGACGCTCCCGTCTTTCTTTATAACGACGAACTAAGGGTTCCGGTAAGGCCCGTGGTACTCTTCGAGTAGCCCTCTTTCTAGTCGTTTCTTTAAGGCTTCGATAACTAGAGGTAGTAATACACTAAGGATAGGAACACTCTTAACTTACTATACTACGTGAGGCACTATCCGGATTTCGTATAGTAGGGAGATCTCTAATCTAATCCGGCCTAGTTCATCGTAAGTCTAAGCTAGATAAGCTTCCTAATTCTAAAGAATCGCTTTCAAGAGGGTAATTTCCTAAGGCGTGAGCTCTAAAGATTTAAGCTAATTAAGAATTTACGCTTATCGTTTATTAGTTAGTTACTATCTTACTAGTATATTAATAAAGCGTGGCTATATATTCTTTATCGGGCTATCCTTAAGTCGTTCGGGCATCTTAATTATCGTAAGCACTTCGTTTTTCTAAGACTTAGAACCTACTAAAATGTTACTATCGGAGGGAAAATCGTCGATAAGCTAAACTTTCTATACGACTATCTTATATATAATGTTAACTTAGCTAGCTATAATATATTACTAACAGGATAAGGACGGCCTTAATCCTCGGCTCGAGCCCTTATCGTCCCTTACGGCTTTATCTCGTAGTAGTCGTAAGAATTATACTAGTTCTTAGTCACTAAAACTAAATAAGACCTTATTTTCTTTATTGTCGAACGGTGGAGTCTCTTAATCGGCGTAGTCTACGGCCTATATAACATTTAACACGAACCTAACGAAGTCGGTCTACATAAGATCGCCGTCGGGGCCTAACTTTTCGTTTCTACCGCGGCGGCTAGTGAGTGCGGTAACTTAGCTTTTCTTATTATAAAGTTTATTAATCGAGACTTTCCGCTTAGCCGAGTTTCGTTTAGCGTGATAAGGACTTTAATCTTAGTGTTACTAATCAAAAACTCCGCTAAAGGCTTTATCCTTACCGGGACGTTATAATTTAACCTAGCACATGTCCCTTCGAGGAAAGGCAGTCTAAAGATTATATTATACCCGGTAGTTTTAGCCTTAACTATAGTAAAACTCTCCTTAACCTTATAGTTAGCTAGCTAGATATACTCTTCGAGTATCCCGACGGTAGTAGTAAGCTTATTATTTTCTAATTATCCTTTAATCGGTATTATACTATTAATAACGTATAAAGAATTCTACTTATAATACTAAGAGGAGATAATATTAAGCGTAACGCTAGTATCGACTAGAGCCTAAAGGACTGCCTTATCATTAGTTAGTCTAACTCTTATAAGGATTCGTCCGAGGGGGTATATTCCGACTTTCATACTCGATATCTTTACAATAAGAGGTACGTCACGTTAATCGGAGCGGTGTAGAAGCTATTATAAAGTTACACCTATACTAACATCGGGCTAGATAAGATTAACCGTTCTAGTAACACTAACTATAAGCTTAACGTCCTTACGCCTCGATTTCGTATCCCGGAGAACACGTTTAGTTATAGTCTCGATATCGATAACCTCCTTAATACTTTACTAATAGTCGATACACTCCTTAACTAGCTCGAGTAGTCTTATACCGATAGTAAGGACGTTATTTATAAGGTTTAAAAGACTGATAGAAATATTCTTATTAAAGACTAACTTTTATAGCCGATCCTTCTAACGCTTCGCCTCTTAATTAACAGATCGAACCGTAAGCATTATATCTACGTCTTATATATAGATAGTTTCGGCGTCTTTAATGACGTAAGACCCGTCGTTCTAACGGACACGTTTCTTAGTAACGTTCACTAATAAGAATTCGTCCTTAAGGCTAGCTTCTTCTATAGTCGTGACTCTAGGAGCCGGGTAATCCTTAATCTAGATAATCCGAAAGCCGTCTCCGTCGTAACTAACGTTCGTGTACTAATAATCTTACGTAAGTAGTGTGACGGTCTTAACGTTACTACAAAGTTCGATACTTACCACTCTCGGGATGTCCGTGCCCTAATTAGAAATACGCACGTTATAGCCGGTCTCTTTAGCGAACCTCTCTATATCTTCGGTAGAGATTTAACTAGGCTTAGTGAACTATAATAGATTCCTCGCGAGTTTCTATTCTCTAACAATCCTTAATCGCTTATAGAAGATTTCCTCAGCTAATATCTAGGTAGTAAGTCTTAATCGAGATCTCGCGAACTAATATATATCCTTAAGAAGCTAGTCTAGGGGTGCGTCCCGAGTTCTAACGCGCTACTAGTTACGTTCCGGCATATAATAAGCTATCCCGGAAGATTCGATATATACCTTAATACTATAACGGTAGCTCTTATAGTAAGAGTCCGTATAAACGTAACAAGAACTAAGTAATAAGAACTCTTTAAAGATTAGGTCGTTAACTAGAGTAATCTTGTCGTAAGAACCTCGACCTCTTTAGCCTCCTTAACCGTAGTATACACTACCGCTATAAGGTCTAATAACATTAATTTAAGGTGCTTCTAGTCGATTAAGGCGCGTCGTAGCCGTTATCATATTAAGGTTTAATCTCTCTATACCTTTAAGGACCTAGTCTAATTTATCGTCCTAAGCGGTTTAAGGCTCTTAAGGCTAGAAGGTCTAAGTATACTAATAAAACGAAGGTTAGTAAGTCGGTTCCTAAATCCTAGTCTACTTGATAATGCGAGTAATCCTTTAATTATATAGAATTCGCTCTTCCTTAAAGATCTTAACGCCTTCGGGGTCTAAGTTATTAATAAAAGTGGTCTCCTTAATTAACTATTTAAGTATAAAGCTATATATCTCTTAGTAGTCGGCCTAAAGGTTCCACTTATATAACTTACGTTAAATACTCGGATAGAATCTCTTAATTAAACCTTCCTTCTTTTCAGTAACGGTTAATCCGGTTAACTTAGCGACGTTCTTAAGCTCTTACGTTAAGCGTTAGTGTTCCTAGATATACTTATATAGTTCCTTATAGTCGTTTAACTTCGGCTACGACTTAAAGTTACGTAACTTCTACGTCATAAGGATCTATTACATTAGGTCGCCTATCTTAAACTCCTAGAGTAGTTAAGTCTTCATACCTTCCTAAGTGTTACACTTATTAAGGCATCTCTTAACATTAAAGATCGTCTACTAGCCTTCGTAATAGGTAAGCACCTTATACATCTTATTTTAATTAGACATCTTATAACGCCGAGTGTACAGCTTATATATCTTAAGGAACCCGGAGATATTATCTCTACTAAACTGTAAGTGAGGGTATCGGCTTAAGTCCGGAGGAGGTCGTGTAAGTACTTATACCTAAGTAAGGGGTTCCGTCGTCGGCGTATAATCTTAATTAAGGTTAGGGCTAGTATAACTTAGCTTGCTTCGTATACCTCTTCCTTATATAGTAGCTATTTCGCTCAAATAGTTAAGGACTACTTACGACTACTAAGGGACACCACTTAGCGATTCCTTAAAGATATTAATAAAGGGCAGGTTCCTAATAAGAAGAAAGTGTTAATTAGACTCGTTAAAGGTAGATATAATACTTAGATCGTGTTCGGTGCCTTTCCCTTAGTATATTAACGTATCGTAAATTCTATATATAATTAATCGTTTCGATACTTAAAGCCTCCTTATCGCTAGTCGCCTACTTAAGCTTCTCCGTGTTATAATTACCTTCCGCTTATTAAGCCTTTACATTAATCGGTCTTTCGGTATAGCGTAGTCCGCTATCGTTAGTCGTATCCTCGTAGCTACCCGAAATACATATATTATAAAGCCTAGTATGGATACTAATTTACTAACGCTTTAAGATGTTATTTATAACACTATAATTAATAAGATCTATATCTTATCTTATATCTCTCGGACCTCCGCTAGTACCTCGGTATACCACTTATCATACCTTCCGATAAGCACGGTTTATCCTTAGCTATAGATATCTCGTCTTAAATTCTTCCGTTTCGCCCTAACATTAAGCTTCTAAATTAGTGTCGTCCGATGTAACGGACGTTAATTAATAATTTCCTCTATTATATAAGGCGTTAAATTTTAATAAAAGAGGGGTAATACTTCTTAAAAAGAGTTTACACTATTAAGGTACTTAAGCCTTCCTACTATTAATAGTTAATAATCCTCTCGTTATAACTTTAACGTCTCTCGTCGTCTATCCCTCTCTCTAATCAATAAAGTAGGTCCTCGATTATAACTTATAAGGGGGAGCTATAGAATAGATAAACATTAAAGGTGAAGTGTCTAGTAGAAAAGCACGGTCGTGAGGCCGATCTATAGTTAAGGTGAGGGCACACTATAAATCTAAGACGTAGATATCTTTAATTAAGGATATCTTTAACACGTGTATAAAAGAGAGGTCATTAACAAGTCGTTAAGTAATGTAAATTAATATAACACTATAGTTCTAAAAAGATAAAAGAAAAGGAAAATAATCCTTAGTTTCTATTTATCTAGAGGCGAGCTACGTACTTATTTATAAGTGCACAACCTTAATCAGAGCCTTAGTCATCGAAAACTATGTCCCTAGCCCCGTCTTACTATCTATTTATCTATTTATTTATCTATTTATTTAACTATACTACGCTACTGTCCTTAGCAGGACATTTACGCTGTGCCCTCTTCGGAAGAGGAGGAGGAGGAAGACGACGAGGAAAAAGGAGAGGTAGAGCCCCTTTAAAAGAAGAAGAAGAAGACGGCTTATAGTAAGTTTCACATTTAAATTATATAAGGAATATACTTAGCTAACTCCTCTAGTAATTCGCGTACGTCTATCGCCGCCCTCGATAGTATAAAAGGCTGTTAAACGGACTTACTTAAAGGTCGTTAAAAAGTAGCCCTCGCCGCTGATAACCGAGTCTATCCGGTCGTTACTATTACTACCGCTTTAACGATAATTAGTTTACTTAAATAAGACGACTAATAATTACTACGCTACTTTTAATTTAAAAGGGTATAAGAATTAACGCTTATACGGTACGTTAGTTTAATACGTTAACACGCGCCGTTAGTAACTTTACGTAACTTATATTAAAAAGAGCGGTCTTTAAGCCGCGTACGTCTCGTTATTACTAAGCGAGTTATATAGCTACTATTACTTTAAAGGGTAGCTACACTTCTACGTCGCCGTCGCTTTAATAATAATAGTAGTAATAGTAATACTAATACTAGTATTAATACTAATATTAATAATAGTAGTAATAGTAGTAGTACTAGTATTAACGAGTCTAGTTATAACCTACGTCGATAAGTCGATATAAACTAAAAGTCCTCCCTTAAGTAAAGAGGCTTCCTTATCCGTTAGCCCTTTAAATAAAGAGAAAGAACTAGAAGGACGATTCCTTTCGATATTAAAGGCTTAATAAGTTAACGTTAAGTTAAAGTTAGAGTAATAATTAACCGTTTTATAACGTGTATAACGGAGAGGCTAGGTGGTTATTAATAACCGGCTAGTCTAGTTAGCTAACTTAAATTAGTAATAAAAGGAGGAGGAAGAGGAAGATATTAACGTTACTAAGCTCGTTTCGTTTTTAAACGAGTAAATATTATAAGCACACTTTATTATATTTAATTTCTATACTCTTTTATCTTAAGTTTATAAAAAAATAGTAAAAGAATAGTCTTAAAGATAAGAGCTAACCTTACGTTAGATCTCCGACTTATCCGGTCCTCGGCCTTCTTAGTATTCTCTTAACATTTACTATATATTTTATTAATATCTACTTATAACTGTAAGTAATTATAAGATTTTTATTATAGTAAGTCTTTAAATACTCTTTAACTTACTAGTTTAAAATCACTTAGTTACTTTTTATTTTATTATCTTAACTTAACCTTAACGGAAAGGGAACACCGTTATCTTTAACTTAACCTTATCGGTAAAAGAACACTGTTACCTTACTCGACCTCTCGGGGGGAGTTATCGTATCTTTATTTAATTTTTAGCGTCACGAGTGCCTTTAGATAAGGGAGTAAGTAACTAGATTAGTTATTAATCACTTTTAAATAAGTAAATAATTAGTCTACTTATTTATAAAGTAAGAGTATAACTAGATTAATATTATACTCTTACTTTAAGGTGATGATTATAACTTTATTAAGATTTATATACCTTTAAGAGTAAAATATTAGTAAAATACTATAAAAACTAGTAACGATTTTTGGAAACAGTTACTTAGAGCCTCGTTTCGTTATAGCTATTACTTTATATAAGAATATATATTCGTTCTACTCCTTAACTTAGTTAGTTAGTAAGTCTACTTACTACTTACTACTTACTCCCCCCCCCCCTCTCCCTCCCCCTCTCTTTTAAAAGCAAGGGTTTAAGTCTCGTTAAAGTAGTTTTTAAAGTTTTTTTTAGAGTTCTAGACCTTATAAGCCAGCTAAGGTTTCTATTAAGTTAGTAAGTAATGTTAAGTAACTAGTATTACAGCTAGTATTATAGTTAATATTATAGCTAGTGTTATAGTTAATATTATAGTTAGTTTTATAGTTAATATTATAATTAGTTTTATAGTTAGTGTAGTAATTAATATTATAATTAATATAGTAGTTAGTATTATAGTTAGTGTTATAGATAACCTTACTATTTAAATAGCCTCACTTTAGAATATCCTTAATCCGAAGGCTTTATAAGCCTTTAAATTTAACTATATAAATTAGGTGCGAGCCTCGGCGAAGCTTTACTAATTTCAGCACTCCGTCGTGGGTACCACTTAAGACGGGCTGTACCGGGTTTTTACCAAGGTCTTCTCGACCGAATGGTCAATGTGTCAGACTCCATCGGGGTCAATGGTATTCAACCCCTATTAATTGCCCGGTTGGAGACGGCGTTTGGTAACTCGCCGGGTCCCCGCTTGGTATCCACACATTCTGGAGAAGCCATAGCCACCTGCATGGGCGGTGGTAACGGCAGTTGGATTGAAGGGGGCCAGCGTGTCCGGACTTAAGACCTGCCGAAGTCGCGAACTGGATAGTCTGGGGTCATCCGCCAGAGGAACAAACGAAGTCGGTGGGCAGTACGAGGAGTTCTGCGTGTCGTTAGTGCTCGACGGCCGGGGTTTGTAGCTCGCCCCGATGAGGGAAGGCCGAGACGGCGAGCGGAACGCTTCGGCAGCGAGTAGGAGCCGCAGCAATCGGGGCTTGTCAGAGAGATGTTACGCCTCGGCGTACGGGGGCAATGTTTGGGAGGGGTTCCTCCCGCATAGTGCGTACTGCACATGGTCCCATTGTGGCTCTGCATTCCTACCATCCAGCCTAGGTTGGTTCCACCTCCGGGTTCCTTGGTGCCAAGAAGTCAAAGGAAAGACGAGTACTAATATCTCCAAGGCACCGCGGCTTTGCACTTTTGGGGCGAGCCCACCGGTACAAATCGAAAATGGATGAAACTTCCTGCTTCAAGACCCCGTTGCGGCCCCCGTAGGTGCTCTTAGTGTGGCGTAAGTACTCTTCAGCCCCCGAAGTCTAACTCGCGTCTGCTGATTAGTCTGCATAATTAAGGTTCACCGAGAAACGCAATCCCGCGGGCCGTTGGAGATAATAAGCAGCCCATGACATCACGGGTTCGAACGGTTCTTCACGCCATGGGGTGGTATTCGATTCAGGAAAAGGTAAATACCTTATGTAGAGATGTAGGTAACGAGATCAGTATGTAAGTAAGTAGGCAGGTGAGCCGCTCTTAACAGCCGCCAAGGTCCACTTTATCCCAGCTGCCGGGCGGTGCAAACTGTCTGGCTTCCCCGCATCAGTATCACTCCTGGTCCGCTGCCGTGTAAGCGCCTCCCGTGGCCAAGCTTTTGCAGAGCCGCGCTCGCTCTCGGCTGAATGGAGAAGAAGGAGGGGCCGCTTGCATAATTCCTACACGTATGTGCCATCCAGTTCCGGCAGCGGTTAGTGCCGTTGATGGCTTGACATCACTGTCAGGGATCGGACTTTTGTTTTGGTGGGCGAAGTGGAGCAAAGAAACGGCCCCGGAGAGTACAAACCAATACAAAGGCCGTCCCGTTTGAATAAGTACGAACGAACTGTCGAAAAGGCAGTGTGAAGGTAGCAGCAGATCAATACCTCTTCCCTTTTGACGTTTGTTACCGCACAGCTGCTCAAATACCCGCGCTATGGGCATCCCACGCCGTGCTTCGTCCGCCCACGAGGAAGGGCTACTCCAACATGTCATGAGCGGCATGGCCATGCCGACGCTCGCCACTGCGGGGTCAGCAGTGCTGTGGGCCATCGGTTTGGTAGGTCTTATCCGAATAGCTTCAAGAAGGGGAAAATAGGGGCAGGATGCCGCCAGAACATGGCTAACACCAGGAACGCCAATGACAGATCATCGCGTACATGGTCATGTTGTGCCTGTACAACCTCTTTCTACATCCCCTCCGTCACTTCCCCGGCCCTAAGCTTGCGGCCATGACTCGCGTGCCCTACACAATAAGCTCCTTGTCTGGCCGCCATGTGTATAACCTCCTGGCCCTCCACGAGAAGTACGGCGTGATGGTGCGCACCTCGCCCGACATGATCTCGATCCAGCACCCAGAGGCGTACCCCGAGACGCGCGGGTTCCGTAAGGAGTTGCCAAAGGACCCCATCGCCGTCCGCGATCTCCGGGACAACCTCGTCGGCGCCGACAAGCCCGAGCACGCCCGGTTCCGGCGTATCCTGTCGCATGGCTTCTCCGCCTCCGCTATGCAAGAGCAGGAACCGCTAATTCGCTCCTACGTCGACAAGCTCATGACGCAGTTGCGGGCGCGTTGCGAAGGCGGTACGCGCCCCTTGAATATGGCCAGGTGGTTCAACTACACTACGTTTGATGTCATCGGCGACTTGAGCTTTGGCGAGCCCTTCGAGTGTCTAGACAGTGAGGACTACCACCCCTGGGTCGCCCTAATCGTCAACACCACGGTGTCCATCTCTTATTCAACTCAGCTTGCTCGGTGGCGCTACCTTGAGCCCTTGCTCCGCCGCTGGGTCATGCCCCGAAACGTCGCTCAGGCCTGGGCTGACCACGGTAAGCTATCGGAGGAAAAGGTCAAGAAACGGCTGGCCTCGGGGGTGACGCGGCCGGACTTCATCCAAAAGATGGTCGAGGGCAGCGCCAAAGGATCGGACGTGAGTCTCTCCCATCGCAGTCGGCGTCTCTTCCCCTCCCCACTGCGGCGCACCGTGGCCAGTATGCTAATCGGGAACGACCGACCACGCAGGGCATGAACCACCGTGAGCTCGTCAGCCACGCGCAGGCGCTCATCATAGCGGGCTCCGAGACGACGGCGACGGCGCTGACGTCGGCAACGTACCTGCTGGCGACGCACCCGGACGCGCTGGCGCGCCTGTGCGCCGAGGTCCGCGACGCCTTCGCCACCGAGGCCGACATCACCATGGCCAGCACCCAGCGGCTGCCCTACCTCCAGGCTGTCATCGACGAGACCCTGCGCCACACCCCATCGACGGCCGTCGGTCTCTCCCGTACCGTCCGCGACCAGCCCGCCGAGGTCCTGGGCCGGTCCATCCCCGTCGGTGTACGTCCTGCCCACGCTAAGCATATGTTATGAGGCGAGAGGCATCTCCTGGCTAACGGATTGAAAATCAACAAATAGACCGTGATCGAAACCGCCCAATACGTACTTCACCACGATCCGAAGTCCTTTTACCAACCCGACGAATTTATACCCGAGCGCTGGCTGGGGACCGACCCGAAGTTCGCCAACGACCGGCTCGACTCGGTTCACCCGTTTTCTGTCGGGCCTCGGGCTTGCATCGGGCGCAAGTGAGTTTCTCCTGCCTTCTCCGTGTCCCCCGACTCTGCGCCTTGGTATGGAGATGAGAAAAAGAGACTCCCAGAGAGACTGACGTATTTCCTCTCTAGTCTTGCACTCGCTGAGTTCCGAACCATTTTGGCCCGCTTCCTCTGGAACTTCGACATTCGCATCGACGATGCGAGCCGCTCCTTCGAGGCCGACTCCCGTATCTACCTGTTCTGGGTGCGGCCCGCCCTGAACATATACCTCACGCCGCGCGTGGTCGAGTCCAAGGCGTAAACGAATGGCGTCCGCCTCAGAGGGAGAGCATGGACGGGGGACCCGGGGTTGTTCGCGCTCAAACCGGCCTTTGCACGCCGCACCTTCACCGCGCCAGTGTTTTATCGTTGAGGATCAAACGGCAATCTAGTTTTAATCTTGTATGTAACAACACTGGATATTTGTGACACCACGGCGAGTACTTTTCCAGAGTTCTCTCTGTATGCTGCTGCACTCTCTTTACGGACGCGGAAGACACTTCTTCCAAGGCCATGTGGGATATCTTCCAAAATCATGCAGAGTTGTGTTCGATAAATCGTTCCGGAGGTTCAATCTTGTTGTCAAGACAACCTCGCATCGAGATCCCCTCATTGACAGGACAATACCTCATTTGCACATGGAATTTGGGGCGCCGAACCTTCACGATGGGCTTTCTGTGGGAAACATCAAGAACGGGCAGTCGGCTGCCGGAAGACAGGTGCAAGGCCCCCGCGACGTTGAAAGATCCAGCAATGGGTGGCATCTGGACTGAGTCGGAGTGGAAGAGGGAATGCACAAGGTCGTGGCTAATTATTATTAAAGCTTCGCATAAATGACAGACTGAAGTATTTAGAATGGAATAGCGAAGCTTTACTAAAATTACACTCTAAAGGGAGCCCTTTTAAAAACTTAAACACTGTGCTAATGTTCTTATTAGTCTATATAGAAATCTTCCTATACCCTAACAACCTTCGCTTTCCTCACCCTCCGCCAGCCGGGGGACAAAGGAGGGGCCTGGGTATCTCGATTCGATGCCTTCGTTTGTTGCTTTCGGACTCCGTGTCCTAGGGGTTGGTGATTGTACTTCTGAGTACTTGTTTCCTTGTTCCCTGGGCGTTGGGACAGTTTTTGCTGATATTGACTGGCAGTCCTTTCGCTTCGGCATACCTGTTCTGTCGACCCGTAGCCCCAGGGCCTGAGTATCATCTTTCTGAGCGGCATTCAGTTGCCATTTGGGAATAACTTTACAGCTGGACGCTCGATTGAAATGCTCAGTACTTTGTATAATACGCAGTAATATAATCCCAGACACCAGATTATTTTCGTTGGGGTTATTTTGGGGATGGTATATGTTGGGAGGTATCTAAAAAGTATGCCTCCGAAGGACCAGAAACTGGCTTCCGGTAAAACTAACAGTGTGATGGGTCTCGTCTAAAGCCCCGATAAATTGTGCGACAGCCCAATTATTGTGAACCCTGTGTATATTGGGAAAGTGAGAGGTATAACAAGGTGTTGAACGGATTCTGGTGAGGATAGTTCAATCGAAGAGAGAAGGAAGGATGTTTTAAAGCGGCGAATACATATAATACCTAAGCCACTAGAGAACACGTAGTTCCGCAACAGGTTTAGGAAGAACCGGTGTGCGAGTTGAAAGATATAAGCTTAACACCACGTTGGAGTACCAAGAGAAAATAGAAAGTATATGTTTAGAAAATGGAAATTGAAGGCCATGGGTTTTACCGGTGGAATTGATGCTTGCTTTATTTGTTCTATAGATTTTTCCACTATTCACCGAGTGGTCTGTGTTCTTTAACTTTTAATCAGATGCTTGTTGACCGGAGTAAGAGGCGGCTGGCCTGTCAATACAGCAAGCACATTCTTCATGGAAAGGCCTTCGAAGCCCATGGCGGTCTCGAGGGCCCCGCCGGCGGTATGGCACGTGAGGGTGGCGTTCCTGTTGCTGGCCAGTTTCGGGTGAGGGTGCGGCTCGTTCTCAAACACATCCAGGCCCACGGCCGCCAGGTGACCCGCCTCCAAGGCATCTACGACGGCCTGCTCGTCCACCAGGGCGCCGCGGGCGATGTTGACCAGCCGCGACCCCTTCTTCATCTTGGCAATGCTCTCCTTGTGGATGACCTTGCCGCTGCTGCCGGGCGCGGCCAGCACGATGCAGTCGGCCTCGGCCAGCAGCTCGTCGAGGCTGGCGCAGCGCGTGGCGCCGACGGCGGCCTCCTGGGCGGCGCTCTTGGGGAAGGGGTCGTAGTAGACGATGCGCATGTCGAGGGCGGCGTGGGCCTTGGCGGCGATGCGGTAGCCGATGTTGCCGAGGCCGACGAGGCCGAGCACGTGGCCCTGGGGGTTGCGGGCGGTGAACTGGCCGTTGATGTGGGCGTCCAGCCAGGCGTCGGGGTCGCCGGAGCGGCCGGCCGAGTTGCTCCACTGCAGGTTGCGGAAGACGGAGAGGATGTGGTAGAGGGCCATGTCGGCGACGGCCTCGGACGACGCCAGCGCCCCGTTGCAGTAGAGGATGCCGTGCGCCGCCATCACGTCCACGTCGGCCCAGTCGTAGCCGGCGCCCGCCGAGGCCCAGACCCGGAGCGACGCCGGCAGCAGCGGCACCAGCTCGGCGTCCAGCCGGCCCATCTCACCCCCAGTCGCCCACCACGGCCGAAACACGGCCTCAAAGTCGCCCCATCGCTTCTCGCGCAGTGCCTGGAGGAAGGCCTCCCGTTGTCGCTCCTCGGTCGTGGGACAGATGATGTTGAACTTTTCCTCTAGCTGCCGGTACACGTCGGTGTTGTACTTGATAGGACCGCCAAGATGCAGTATGGTGGGCTTGGCATCAGCACCATGTGCGGTTTGTGGTGTAGGAGTGGAAGTCATTTTGGCGAATTGCTTGTGCGTATAGACAAGCTGGACTTCCCTGGCTGTCGAACGAGTACTTGAATAGTACTGAATGTTCTCTCCCCACCGTGAAGCATTTCTGTCTCATGACACGTTAGTTTGCCTCTTACCCGAGCAGCGAGTTCGGGCATCACGGGCGGAAGAAAGACCGGGATCCCAGGCAACAATGCTGCCATTGCATTGGTCCTCGGCTTTCGGCTGCAGCCACCACATCCGATCGGCTCGGATGGCAAGCCTTGGATGTTGCAGGATGGGCATATTCCTGATTGCCGATCGGCTGCATCATGGCAACAGACCACACTGTCGGACAAATCTCCGACGCCGCTCCACTTGGAGTCACATTGGGTGCGACTTTCAGCTGAGAATACCGGACGACTCGTGCGGGGGAACTCCATCTGGGGTAAAGACTGGGGAAGCGACGGAGTCGAGGCGATCATCGTGGGGTCTCATCTCGTGGCTCATGCGGGGAAACCCAGTCACCGAAAGGGGAACAGCCGACGCTAACAAGAAAACACGGGGTTATGGCGACCGAGTAGAAAACGATGCATCCGATTGACGTCCCGATGATGATTCTGTCCTGAAATGCACACCTTCGTCTGTCGCGAATCGGATTTTGGTTCACCCGCCGTCTCGACATATTCCTCGGGCAACTAGACCATCGCCATCATGGATGACAACCCGACCAAAGCAAACAGCCTTCACCACGTTGACGATGCGTCGGCCAAGTCGGTGCACGATGTGGTCACCACTCCGGAGAGTCTACGCCACATGAGCGACGAAGAGATCAAGAGCATGGATACGAAAATGGTCAGAAAGCTTGATTGCGTCATCTTGTAAGCCACTGAGACACTCAGACGAAGAGGCGGTGGCTGACAACGCTGTCAAAGGCCATGCATGGCTATTCTTTACATCCTGAACTGTGAGTCCGCGTCTACACTGAGCCACTCGAAGACGTGACTGATAGTCGTGCTTGAGCATAGTCATCGACAGATCCGCCCTGGCGGCGGCCAAGGTGTACGGCATCACCGAGGACCTCAACATGAGCGAACAAGACTTTGCCACGGCCATCTCCATCCTCTTCGGTTCGTCGCACAGGACCCTTCAACCGTGGGGCGGGCCATAGCTAACGGACCCAGTCGGCTATATCCCCTTCCAGATCCCGTCGAACCTGATCATGACCAAGATCACGCGGCCCGGCCTCTGTGAGCATCCTTCCCCCCCGGCATCCCCGCACCGAGGAGGACGAAGCACTGACGGACGGACACACACACACAGACATCTGCAGCGCCGCCATCATCTGGGGTTGCGTCAGCGCGGCCACGGCGGCGGTGCGGACGTACCAATCGCTGCTGGTCGTGCGCGTCTTCCTCGGCGTGACCGAGGCCGTCTTCTTCCCGGGCGTCATCTACTTCCTGAGCGCCTGGTACACCAAGAGCGAGCTCGGCAAGCGGCTGGCCGGCCTCTTCGTCGCCCAGACCATCGGCAGCGCCTTTGGCGGCTTCATCGCCGCCGCCTGCCTCACCCTCGACGGCCGCCACGGCATCGCCGGATGGCGCTGGCTGTTTATTGTGTGCGTGAACCTCCCCCAACCATCACCGTGGCTTCTACCCTCCCGCGCCCGTTCCACGAGTGAAGAGAATGGAAGACTGACTCTTTTCCGCATCCAGCGAGGGTGTCGTCACTGTCGGCTGCGGCCTCCTCTTCGCCCTCGTCATGCCCGAGTACCCCCACAACGCCCGCCTCCTGAACGCCGTCGAGCGTGACTACGCCGTCTGGCGTCTCGAGAAGGAAGCCGGTGCCGGCGAGGCCAACGAGGACACGAGTACGCTCAAGGGCTTCATCCTTGCCATCAAGGATTTGAAGATCTGGACCTTGGTCTGGTGCATGTTCATGTCGCAGGCCATCGGCTCCAGCGGCAACTTCTTTCCGTGAGTTTGGCACCACCCCTCGCATGCTTCTGCGGGAAATGGCTGTCGAGAAAACATGCTGACAATCAGACTAGGTCCATTGTACAGACGCTGGGATACGACAAGAATGCCACGCTGCTGCTCACTGCGCCCCCTTACATCCTCGCCGCGCTCGTCTTCATCGCCACCTCGTACTACAGTGACGTTAGCAGTCCCCTGCCGATGGACCTTCCACTTGTCATCGGAACTGACGAGATACCCAGCGTAAAAATGCCATCTACCCCATGATCGTGGGATCCCTAGCCATTGCCGTCGTCGCCTATGTCATCTGCCTCGGAACCCTGAATACCGGGGCTCGATACTTTGCCATGATGCTGATGCCCGCCGTTGTTGGTACGTTTCCCACAGTTCCTCAATCCTATCTCAAGTGGGCAATTCCTACTTACACCGCTTGTAAATGCAGCATTACCTCAGATCATGATCTACAAGACGCTCAACCTGCACATGGCCCGACCCTACCCCAAGCGCTCGGCCGGCGTGGCCATGGTCAATGCCCTCGGCGGCTTGAGCAACCTGTGGGCTAGCTACCTTTGGTACTCGCCACCTCACTACTACGCGGCGTTTGGTTGCTGTAAGATCGCCCCCGCTCACACTGGACCATGAAGCACGGTTGACTAACGGGCTTGCGCACAGTGCTGGGCTGTGTGGTGGTTTTCTTCATCACCATCACGGGCTACCTCTGGCACGTGCGGAACATGAACAAGCTACTAGGGGGGACGCCCGAGCAGCAGGCCCGAGCGATGAAGAGCGGCGTCACGCAGCAGCAGATCGACCTCGGCTGGCGCTACATTGGGTATTGAATTAGGCGTATATCCACTACTGCTAGACTATCCACACAGGATGTTATTTGCCCTGATAATCACGCTGTCGTACGCGAGCTCCTATTCGAATTTGTAGGACAAGGCTCTCCCTGTTGCAGGTTGTCGAGTCTTCAAATGATCTTGAAGCCATCAGGCAGTGTGGTCCAGCTGCAAAGTATTGTGACTATATCCTCCTCAGCTATCTCTTTCCGGAACAGGTGGGCGGCATCCAGTTCTTGGTCTGGAAGCACAGGAAGGGTCAGCGTGGTCCACGAGAGTCAGGGAGACACTTGTAGTGTTCGGATGAAACGGTGGAACTGGTTAACAGGCCCTCAAGTCCGTAGCCCTTTTCAAGCGGTCGACATTGGTATCGCGGTCGCCCGCCGCGTCCGCATTCGCCATGGGTAACGAGAGACGTCGTGGAGAAATGCGGCGACAGTAGTCCGAGGGTTGTGAATAGAGCGAAAGGGGGGCTGCATTGTAGGACGCGGCGGTAGGCGATACCAGTCATCAGACCTGCTGCCTGGGCCAGCTTGTCCAGAATTTGTTGACTCGAGTGCAAAGTGAAGCTGATGAGACGGGTCCTTCTGCGCTCGGATCGGAAGAACAACAAGTCGCGAACCATCTTGCAGCGGCCGTATGATCGATGGGTAGCTGCGAGGCAGTGATTGGCCAAAGAGGTGTTGTCAGTATCGGCGTGAAGTACTTACCGCAGTCCTTGGACGTACCGTTCCTAAGTCACCTGGTACTTCTTGCTGGCATGGAGGTGTGCGTGGCCATCGACAGCGGCGCCTGCTTCATTCGCGGCCAGCAGACTGGCGACGACGACATGAAGGTTCTGTCTTGTAGTGGTTCTCGGCAGACGGCCAGTTCGCTTCTTCCATATTCGAGTCCTCTGGGGGATAGACGTCAGCGAGCCGTCGACGCCCGCGGACGCGTTCTCCCCTGTCATCGTGAGGTCCAACAGTAGCGGGGGCGGCGGCGGCAGAGGCACTCTCGTTTTACCTTCACGTCCCCTCAGGTTTCAGCCTCGACTCCAACCGGTATGGGATGTCAAACTTTTCACCCAGGACCTTTTCGACACCAAACTGTTGGTACCGGAATACACCGACAGCCATCTGGAGCAACCGTCAGTCTGAGGCTCCATCCTGTCCGCTGGCTGCCATGGAAATCCATTCCATCACCCAAGGCAGCTGGCCCCTGATGCCGGGAAGGATGCGCGCGATGTGCGCTGTGTGTCGAGGTAGATTGGGAAGCGAATCTTTGGCTCGTTTGTTGTGTAGATTCGGCTTGCAGGAGGGCGACTGTGGGCGGATTCTGAAAACTTCAGCGGGGCCCTGAGGCTTTGTTGTAGGGGGTCGCCACTTGGGCTGTACCCATCGTGCCCTCTGTGGGATGGGGGTTGTCGCTGTAAGAACGCCGACTACGCACCGCGGACTACCTACGTAGTAATGTAGATTGCCGACAGAGAGCATCCTGCTCCCGGTTGACCATTCCTTCATACAATTCCAGGGCAGGAGGAACATGCGGCACGTACGGTGGAGCGGGACGATGCGTTGGCCATCGTGACTGGTAGACTTTGCGTGCCATGACGATGGATCGATGCCTTCAGGGTGTTCTCTGTCGCAAGAGATCCATGGAGACGAAGCTTGTAAGTGCTCTTAGTTGTCGTACATGGTTTCGGTATTCTGAGTAGTGGGTTGGGGTATCCTTGAGGCGACAGGGGAAGGAGTTTCGGGTACAATGGTGGTGAAAGTACCGGTCATCGAGTCGCCAGAACCTCGTGTCCACCGAAAGCTTGCGAATAGGTCCTGCTTGCTATTCTGCCCCGTGAAGAACGCGTTCTCCTTGGCACATCGCGTACTGTCTTTTTCATCTCCGCATGGCAAGTGGTGTTGTCCAATTCACGGCCTATGTAATCTCTCGCAGGGCCCCAATTCTGCTTGATCGCGATGAGGTGTCGGGCTTGCTATCATCCGTCCAGAACGTTCAATGCGGACAACGAGGATGATAGTAGTTTGCGTAGGCTTCGTATGATGGTTCCAGTGTCCAAAAGTCACAATCGCCATCATGTAGCTAGTTCAGTGGACGCCCAGCGGGGGTGTCAAATCTTCCAGCGCACCACCAGCTTGTCGCTTAACTGTTCTGGGTGGAATATACAGCCCATGGCTCAAGAACCGGGGTGGTGTCTGTCTGTGCCATTTAAAGCAATGCAGAGGAGCAAGACTCCGATTCCAGGTGGCGAAAGCCATGTTCGTAGGCAAGAGATGCCACGAAGCAACTTGGCACTGTCTTGCAAGCCTTGGTCGTTACTCTGATACATAGGTCTTGGAAATAGTGAGTAACCTGATTGCTGCCGTCACCGTCTGATGAAGGCGGCGGCCGTTGAAGGTGTTGAAGAGCCGAAGCCCCTCGTCGAGGGCAACGCCCATGGCATCGCCAGTCCAAGGCGTTAGTCCTAACAGATGTAGCGTTTTGGTGGGAAAATAGGCACGTACGGGGATGGTATCAGAACGACCGGCACGGTGGCCGTCCAGGGACACGATGGGCAGCGAGAAGCCCCAATCAATGACAGGCGCCCACTACCCACTCGCTGCCCGAGCGCGACCGCGCCGAAGCAGTCGTCCAAGCCGCATGCCCAGGCGATGGTTCTTGGGTATTGTGGCGAGGCAGGAAGGCGGTCAAGCCATGAATGTTAGAGTGGGTATCTGTACCCCCCCCCAGTCAGCTTTTCGTCCGCCTGTCGCTTCATCGTGACCGTGACCGCTCTTGTCCGGTGGTATCGCGGCTGACAGGTGGGCCATCGTACGAGAGGGACAGATGAAGGGCTGTACTGACGGACGCGAATGCCACCGAATGGTCTCTGTGATGCGGCCAAGGTCGTCCGTCGGCGTCCCCCCACCATGTAGTACCGGGGGAGGGTAAGACGTGGGGAAAGGGTGCTTTCTGACTGACTCGTTCGCTCGGGGAACGGCACGCCAAGCGCCCACTTGTCCGCATTGGGGACTGTGTTTCCTAATTGAGCGAAGAAGGCCCATTCCCCTACTCGACTGTTCTTGAGTGTGTGTCGTCATCCCGTGTCGGTTGGGGCAATGATCACACGTCGTTTTCCAGAGACGGACAAGGTGATGGGTTAGAGCAGATGGTCGGAGTTGGGAAGGGTACGGGTCGGAATACCTCATTGTCCTGATCTTCGCTCCCCGACCGCTGACCCAGTGGTGTTAAGATGAGGGTAACCCGGCTGACAAAGCCCAGCGCATAGTCCCAGGGGTAAAAGGTAAAATAAGCCTCCAGGATTCAAGCCGGTTTCCGGGGAGCGGCTTGCAGCCTGTGCAGGCGTCGCCGCGGGAATAGAGTTCAAGGCGAGTCCAAATGAGTGCAAGCCCGAGTTCCTTATCTCCACTACAACCACGTGTATGTCTTGTCCAGACCCTCGACGAAGCTGATGGCAGAGGCGGAAGAAACGCGGCTCGATTGTCAGAGTCTGGCTTCCATGGCAGGGGAAGGGGGGCAGACGGCTGGGAGTTCGCTATATAACAACCGCAAGATAGGTCAATTCACCCTCTCACTGGACGCTCACGGCTTCCACTGCTTGCCCACCGCCCTGTCTTGTCTCCGAGGCCTTTGTACTCCTATTTCCAGCCATGTTACGCTCT
The DNA here is from genome assembly GCA_029489945.1 of Nigrospora osmanthi. NCBI lineage: Eukaryota > Fungi > Ascomycota > Sordariomycetes > Amphisphaeriales > Apiosporaceae > Nigrospora > Nigrospora osmanthi. Next base: position 297,606 of record CP120503.1, on the reverse strand, counting down.
CTCCTCACCACGGCCGTGGTCGCCGGCACCACCCTGGCCTACGACCAGACCCTTGGCTTTAACAGCGCCCCTGTCGTGGAAACCCGTTCCCTAGATGAGATCCACCAGGCTGCCCTGGCCGAGGGCGGCGTCGTGACGATGTGGCTGGGCGGCGACGAGAAAGGCGACGAGGACGCGGTAAAGCGGGAGTTTGAGAACCGCTTTCCGGGCATGACTCTGAACCTCACGGTCGACCTGTCTAAATACCACGATCTGCGCTTTGACGAGCAGCTAGCCGCCAATAATGTCTTCGTCGATAGCCTCGCTCTCCAGACCGTCCACGACTTCCCCCGTTGGGAAGCCGAGGGGGCCCTGATGCACTACGCTCCTCTGGGCTTCGACATGCTCTACCCGCCTATGCGCGACGTCCGCGCCGCCTTTTACGGGATTCTGACCGTCGGCTGGAGCGGCAAGTGGAACACGGACAAGTTGCCCGGCATCGAGGCCCCGATAGAATGGGAGGACTGGCTGCGCCCCGAGTTCAAGGACAAGCTCGTCTTGACCTACCCCAACGACGACGATGCCGTGCTTTACGCCTTCGACCTGATGTAAGTGTGGTGATCACCTCTTCCATCCCGTTTTGGGACATGGCTGACAAGGCCAACAGCATGCAGCAGTACGGCAAGTCGTGGTTCGACCGGCTCCTGGCGCAGAACCCGCGCTGGGTCCGGGGCACGCGGACGCCCGACACGGTGATGAAGGACGCCCAAAGCCCGTGGGCGGCGTCCTTCACGTCGGACGGGCTCGAGGCGGCGGGCAACATCAACATCTCGCACCCGGTGCAGGGCTCCTTCGTGACGTGGTTCCAGCTGGCGGCCATCCCCAGGGACGCGCCGCACCCCGAGGGCGCCAAGCTGCTGCACAACTACATGCTCAGCAAGGAGTGGCAGGCGACGCGCGGCTCCTGGCCCGTCCGCCGCGACGTGCCCGCGCCCGCCGGCTACCCCGCCATCTTCGACATGCCCGGCACCAACATCACCTACTTCCGCGAGTTCATGGCCGACCGCCCCCGCCTCGAGCGCCTCCGCACCTGGTTCGAGGACAGGCTCGGCACCGCCCAGGGCCTCAGCCCTCTTATCGACGACATCTAGGCCCTTTCCGGAAGAGTCCTGGTGTTTACGAACTCAAGTAGTATATAATACGCTAATGGTAGTGTGGCAACGAGTACATTAATACACCAAATGACTTCGTACGAAAGGTCTGCCGTGTATGTCAGTGTCTCGCCGGTGTAAAAATCTCCCACCCATCTTGCCATGTATATCTTCTCGTCTAGTCACCAGTCGGCAATTGCCATGAGCCGGTGTCTTTGAAAAGCCCATGGGTGCGATACTGCGCTTCAGTGGTAGTATGACGATGTGTCGACGGCAACGATTTTGGCCGGTTCTGTAATGGTACCGTTTACGGGGGCACTACTGGCCCCCCCGGTCGTCACGTATAGTGTCTTCTTGTCGCTCGCGCCGCGGCCAAAGCGAACCGAAGTGTCGCCGGCCACGGTCAAGGCACCCTTGGCACCTACCACGACCTCCTGGCTTCCGTCCGGTTTGATAGCGATCACGCGGTTGTCCTTATTAGTGGCGACCCAAAAGTTCCCCGCGTCGTCAATAGTGAAATCGTCGAGCTGGTCCGCTTCGATATAGAACAAGGTCTCGGGAACGGCGTTCGGCTGGGGGCTTCCCTGTGCGTCGATGGCCAGGCGGTAGATCGTGGTAGTCCCCGAGTTGGTCCAATACAAGTAGCCGTCCAAAACCTTGATACCGTTGATGCCGACAGGCACAGCAGCCATCTCGGCAACCTTGATAGCAATGTCGTATTTCCCAGTGCCGATGTTGACACGCCAGACCAGACCGTTGAAGCTGTCTGCGACGAGCACCGTAGTGTTGCAGCCTTGGGTCAGTGTCGCGAATCCGTTGACGAAGCCGGAATCGGTTATATCGGCGACCTTGTACGCGACGGCCTCTCCCAAACCGTTGCCTGCCGTAGGTACACGGATAGACCACAACGTCGCCGTGCCGGGTGTCACACCAAGGTCGCTCACGTTGGACGCTCCCACAACATAGGTATCGGGCGAGATCGCCGTAATACCGGACAGAGCCTGGGCGCTCGGGATGGTGTAGACGACGGACGCGTTGGGTGCGGGCCCGCTCGGATCACGGAGCCGGTAGAGGGAGGCCTCGGGGGAAAGGGTGGTGAAGTAGAGGTCGCCTTCGTGGCCAACGGAGAAGTTCTCGATCCAGGTGGCGTTCGATGCAAACTGAAAAATGGTGCGACTGGGAAGAATGAGTTTCTCACGCACGGCCAAGCCGGTGGATGCTTGGGGCGAAAGCAACGCGGCGACAGAACTAGTCGCCAACGCCATGCCCGCAAGGGACGAGAGATGGAAGGCTCGCATCCTGTAAGCTGAGGTCCTGTGCAAAAGAGAGGGGCAAAGGGCGGGATGGACGAAAAGCTAGCGAGAGGGAAGTTTTAGGCAGAAGTTGAAGCAACATTTAAGTATATAAATGAAGTAAGCTGATGTCACGTGCTGACCGCTAATGCCCTTTAGAAATCTTGAGTACAAGAACAGTTTAGACTTGGAGGCGGAGAAAGCAATGCCATTGCAGGTTGGAGTAAAATGGGCCTCGATCCATAATCTACGTCTAGCAGAATAAACAGAGACTGGATTAGATAACACACTTCTACAGTCACGGCATGCGATTGCGACTTCTCTGCTCGTAACTCCCATATCCGGGAAGTGGGGGTTTTCAGCAGCGATGGAAATCAAGCAGCTCCACCGGTGAAGGAATAGCGGCAGGATGACTCTACACAATGCTGACGACAGTCCCCTTATCCAGCTCTTACCCGGTGCGACAGGAAAATCCCACGCTTGGCCGGACTTGGCTGCTTACGGTGTGGAAGCATTTCCAGGTCGGCTCAATTGGACTCGGCTCTATAGAGTGGAGACGCCCTGTGCATACATTCTATGTACGCTTCGTATATACGGCTCCCACGCAAGAGGCCTGACGGCGGTCTTATCCAATGAGCGCCTCCTCCTTATCAAGTTTGTCTGGGGGCGGACTGTGCCCGGGACTTTTGATCAGGATGCCCCGAAGCAGTGTTACATCTTCTCTCACCTACAATAGTCAAGGCAACGCCACCCGTGTCACGTAAGCGGAACCAAGGTACCCGGGACATATCTGTGCCGTAGAGGGCATTGTTTTGATCCTATTATGTATTAATCGAAAAACTAAAAGAAATGATCGGGTACTCAAGATAGCGTGACAAAACTCGATAGTTGTGATAACAAAGTTTAATATTTAGAGAAATCCGGTGGCGAGACGCGGCCCTCTTCCTCTTGCGACGATTGGGAGGTGAGAGCCGCTGGGTGGCGCTGGTAGTGGTGTCGGGATATAAAGAGGCTCCTTGGGCCTCCGCGGCAGCTTTTCTGTTGCTATTTACATTGAAGAGAAAACACAGGCAATATACTCCATGGTGAGGATGGGGACATGAGGTGCAACCTACCTTGCACCATTGTCGGTTCCTCCACCGCCCCCATCCCCCGGGCCTGGTCGGAAACGAGGAGAAGTGCCGGCACCGGACGGTTCGGCGTCGACATCTTACTGCGCCCAGATTTCGACCAGCGGGGAAACAGCCTCAGTCGGGGTGGCCAAGACGGCCAAGGGCTACTTTGCTGGTAGGTTGGCGTACACTTCATGAGGCCCTTGAGAATGGCTCCTCAGCGCCGGGTATTTGTCTGTTCGCGAGACCCCCCTGCGCAACTGGAGATGGGCTGACGCAGAAGAGTATGTTCGATGAGCGGTCCACGGGCAAAGGAACGGTACCGTATCAGCTCATAGTTTGCATCAGGTTCGTGGCACCCCCGTCAAGTAGATAAGACCAGTGGAGGGTCCAAGGCCCAGAACTTGCGATGAGGCTTCTCCTGGCATTGATTTATGACGAAAAACGAGTTCTTGGCACTTGCAGCTTGGCGCCAGGAGCCTTGAGAAAAGGGCAGTCCTTTGTGAAGACGAAGCTGGCGACGAGCTTTGTGGAGACGGGAAAGGATGAAGCAGCTTCACAAGGTGTGGTATAAATTAAGTGCTTCTTTGTATATATTATAAGCAGCGGGGGGCATTGCACAGAGAACCGCTCTAGATCGCGAGATGAAATCTTCATCACTTGGTGGGATCTGAGCCACCAGTTTGGGGTGTCGCCATACCAACCTTTGTAGATTCGGTATAAGAGGCCGGATGTCCTGGGGTGGCCTGCTGCACAGCATATGCGAGTCGCGCCGGTTTGCGAGAGATAAAGTAATATATATATATATATATAAAGGCGACCAAATCGATTGTATAAGGGATGATGATTAGTCCCCCGTTGTATAAAAACGCCGCTGTTGAATGCATCATCCAGCAATTGCAATCACCACGCCTTTGATCTCGCGGAGTATTGCCACACCGCATATTTGACCCAAAGGGAAAACTCGACACCAGGCCCTGCGTTGCCATGGTATCGTACGTGATGATGGCCCCAAGTCGAGTCTCCACGTCATTTTCCAGCATTGTCAAGCTCAATTGCTGTGCTCCAAGGCTCCCTCTGGTTATTGCCGTGCATTCCAAGCGGAACCAACCCAGGTGCCGATTGCAAGGTAAACCCCAATCACTTTCCGTGTGTGGCATTGCGCAACGGCGATGGAACAGCCTGATGATTTGTATGCGCCCCGCCCGGTATCGAGGCGGCTGCCGACTTGGCCCAATTTGCGTTCTTGGTTCTCTCCAGTCACCGGAGTGCGCCACCGCGACCTCCGGTTTCTTGGCTAGATACGATATTGGGAGTAAGGACGTGAGCAGAGGAAGCAATAACTCTGTTTACTTGGGCTTTAGTTGTTTATAAGTAGTAAGGGCACATGTTCTTCACCTTTCCTTCGGTCGGTAGGAACATCGATAATCCAGTCAGTCAATCTTGGTATATAATGGAGGTGGTGAGTCGGAGAGTGGGAAGAGAATCCGGATTATTCAAGCTATTACTGTTCAAGGTGCCCCATACTGTGTTTGTTTGCTGCGATCATACATTAGGTGTCGAACCGTTGTGATACGTTACCTCCCTCTACGGCGTGTATGCAAGGCGTAAATACTAGTTCGTGATTACGGTTCCGCTTTTACGACAGTTATGAGCCCGGAGAGGTCCTTCTGGTTTGCGCGGTGCGGCTTCTGCGGGCGCTTGTCGCCGCCGCCGTTGCCGCTGTCGCCGCCGAGGCTGCCGATGGCCAGAACAACGGGGCCGGGATGGGTGTCAACTGCTGTGCCAAGTTAGCGCTCCGTAGAGGAGCGAAGGTCTCGACTTCAGATCCGCCTGAAGGCCTGGAGAACCTGACAGGAAGATCTGGGGGAGAGTGTAGCATATATGAGGCGCAATTGCTGGTTCGCAATTGCGGCTCCGCTTTTGCGACAGTACTGATTACCACCACTGATCCCGTACTGTGCTCGTTAAGCTCGTACGATGTTCTGATCTGCAGGCGACCGTAGTAAAGGTTACATCTATTGCATTTTGAATGGCCAATAGTGCAAAGGCTGCACTTGCCGGCTTCTTCGCAGTCCAGGCACGGATCGACATTATCAATAATAAACTCTTACAACAGAAAGCATCCGAGTTGGAGGCGTTAGCAGACAGGGTCTTCCCGCGTTGGCATTATGGATATCATGTAGCAACTTCAAGTGCAGAAGCTGCTCTCGACCAGAGGTCATGTGAGCCTGGAGTCCGAGCGTTTGGACCTTGCTTAGCGGATCCTGAAGAACCCAACCACGTCTCCAGGCCACTTGTTTGTCGGCTAGGCCACCAAGTGAATTGCCGTTGGGTAATGCCACAGCGCACCTAAGACCTCTTTCAACTGAAAGTGGGTGTATATGATTGCGTCGGACATGTTAAAGTCGAAGGAAGTCCACGTTGGGAGGTGAGGTAGAGGGGATGGGTTATACTTATTGGAGGTTTTGATGTGATGTATTGAGGACGAAGGAGAAGAAAGGTCTTCCCGTCCCTGGATGGACGGACAGACTTTTAAATTCTGCATGGTGCACGGGCTCCCTTGGAACAGGAGGGTGGCTATTAGTGTTTTATTGTCCCACTGATGGGCATGGGATGATGGAGTTGAAGCTGGGGCAAGTATGAGTCAGACAAGCATAAGCTGGGGGAAGTGAAGTGGAAGTGATGTGGGTGTCCCAGCAATTTTGTGATAAGGTTTAAGACAAGTAATAAGATTCACAGTTTCATTACCTACCTACGTTATGATCCTCTTATCACCGTGACTTTGACGATTGTTTTAAAACTGACTTCAGTATTGTAGTTTCCTAATATTTATGTCTCAGAACCACGCCCCTGAGCGCATTTCGGTGAATTTATAAGGCTTCGTGGTTTACTCCTAGATGTTTTCATATATATTATCCACTTCACTGTTCGTTACTATTCTATCACCCAAGCAATTAATAACTACTACAAGGCACTCTCGATTACTTTTTTTCTACAGCTCACTTCTACTTTACACAAGCAGAATTTACCCCTCCACTCAACTTAACATGAAATTCTTTACCGCTATTGTCCTGGCCAGCAGCGCCGCCTCTATCTCCGCCTCGACCTTACGCCGAGACACGGACGACAACGTGGATATGGATACCGCGACCTTCATCACGGGCTTCAGCGACGCCAAGTGCCAAACCGTCAATGTCCCGAAGACGGCCCTCATGTTCGAACGAGACGAGTTCAAATGCATCACGCTGTCCGAGCCGGTCAAATCCATAATGGCAGTCCGCCCGAACATAATACCCCCTCCGGGCTTCCCCTTGAGGTTTGCCGATTACTATGCCTACACCAAGACCAACTGCCGCAACGCAGAAGACGGAACCGAGGCCCACGTTTACGAGATGTACAACGGCGATTGCCTAGCGGCCCCGGATGGCAAGACCTTCAAGTCAATTTTAATGGCCAATTAGCAGAATTAGCCATCATACGCAGAACTATGATACGCGTGTGGGTGCTCAGAGGGTGAAGCCGAGTCCTTCCACAATAGCAATGGAATTGAAATAGAGTGCGCGCGGTGTTGACAACAGCGATCGATTGATTGAGTGAAGAGAGAAGGAAAGCTCGGTACATTAGATTCCTGGTCGAAATGGATAGGAATATGGTGCAAGCCACGAGACAGAAGCTGCGAGAGGCTGGGGGAGAGGGGGAAGCTGGGGGAAATAAACCAACAGAGTAGCGAAGTTCATAGCGATATATTACCAGAAACGATTGGTGCTGAGGCGTGTCAAATGGGGACGATGTCATGTTATGTACGAGAGGTTGAAGTCGGCGGTGGGAGAGAGGAAGCCCGAGATTGAGATTGCTACTTGATGTAGTTCAGTTGGATGGGCGATGGAAAATAGGGAGTGGCAAGAACCAGAGGAGGAGATAATCTCGCTTTTATAGATAGGAAGACAAGACAATGGGGAAGACATGACAGTGGTGAGACCGTGCCATGTTCCCACAGATGATAAAGTCTGTTGAACAAAGGCAATGATGGTGGGATTGATGAATAGCGAAAGGAAAGAGGGAACAAGAAGTTGGAAGGAGGCTCCCTTCAAATACTTCCTCAAGTACTTACACACGACAAATGGTACAGACCGGTATTCCAACGAGGTCACTTCCACGGTGTTTGATGGTACAGGTCAAAGTTCCATATTCAGGTGGTAACACTGGCTATATCACGTCACGACCATGGCCTGCTTTCAGTTGATGAGAAAACTCTGATTCAAGACTAGAACTACTTCTGCTACTGACAAAGGGCATTGTCCTGCGGCCAATCAGAAAATACGCGTGGTACTTGGACGCAACCATTCCACGACGTGGCATTTATGCGACGCCGACCAGGCCTCGATGCGCTTCTGGTTCCAGCCGCTGACGGTACGACGCTGCTCAAACGACCACTGCGACTCATCCTCGATTCCATGTGTTTCCGGCTCTGGCGCTTTTGCTCTTCCCAAACTGAAGGTACTTTCCAGGACGCACTCGTCGTGGTGCCAAGCGTACTGGAGGCAGCTGCGGTCGCCGGTGCACAGGGTCTGGCAGACTTGCGGCGTTGGTGCCTTCTCCTGTTTGTAGGCCCCCCGGGCGCCATTATACCAGTCCACCTTGTGATCCTCGAGACGTCCCTGCTCTTGAACTAGGTGCTCGAAGAGGTGGCGGTAGAGAAGGGGTCTCTGCAGTGACGTGAGCTTTATTATCAACAAAATCATGGCAGGTTGCTTGGGGGCCTCACCTTGTTCTCCCTTCGGCGCTGCTCCCAGCGCCAAAGGTCTACCATATCGTCGGGATCGGTTTTGTGCAGGGTCAACACGGGTTGGCACCAGTGACTGGTCGAGTAGGGAATGCCGAGGAGAGGGTGAGGGTTGAAATGGGGCCAAAACCCGGACAGGCTGACACCAGCCTCTAAAAGAGCCCAGCCCAGCACCGAGTCGCCGCAGCAATCGTGCCGCATTCTGTCCTCCCAGCGCTGGCTGAGAGTCATCTTCTGGCCGTCGCCGCCCATGCCCTGATCGAGGATTTTCTTCATGGCGCCACGGTTGAGCGCAAAACCCGCACCGCCGTAGGCGAACCAGGCTTTCGTAGTCGCGTTAAGAGATTCACCCGGCGAAGGGCTCCCGATGTAGAGGGGGGCGTCGGGGTCGAGGTTCTCGAGGAAGCGGAACAAGTTGTCCCACACCACGTACGTGTCCGATTCGTAGAAGAAGTACCAGGGCTTGTTCGGATGGAGTTGCCATGCCAGCTCTACCATGGGCAGGAACTTGAACTTGTCCATCATCCAGCCGTTGATGGGCGGGCCTTGTTGGTCCGTCCGCGACATGTATTGGTCCAACTTGTGCTGGGCGTGGAGCTTCTGCATGTATGTGTAGTTGGCGAAGTCGGGGCTGTCGATACGGTAGGCGTCGGGGAGAAGGGCGAGGACGTCGTGGGCGCGGTGACCGGCGAGGACCTCGTCCATATCGGAAATGACAAGCAGCTCTCCCGGCTCGAAACAAGCGGAAACGCTGGAGAACTGGGCCCCCAAGCGCTCAGGGACATCCAAATGACCGGTCCGAAAGACGGGCTGGACGAGTTCGGCGATGGTCTGGTGGGGGAACGAGCGGCAGAGGTAGGCGTTGGGCGCCCAGCTCGGCGCGGCAAGCGAGACGGGGTGGAAGCGGCTTGTCGTCTTCCAAAGGAACAAGTCCGGGCGGCGAAAAGCGAGCAGACGCGACGATGTTGGTGAAGACAGGAACGGGCTGGTGAGGGCCATGAGTAGCAGCGCGACCAGCACCAGGCCCAGCACGCGTCGCAAGCGCCAGTTCAGCGTTGCTGGGCTGGTAATCAAGGACACCATGTTGATTAGGTGCCTGGTTCTCTGTAGCCGTCGCGAGCGTGCGTGCGTATCCACCGCGTCTGTTCAGGCGGCCCTGGGCTCTCGAACAGCAACAAATGCGAGTGAGAAGCGAAGGTGTTTGCTTTGGGCGGGGTGCTGTGTTTCGTTCCTCAAGCGGGAGCTGTTGGGTGCGCAAGAAGATCAGTTGCTGTAATCCGCAGGTATGGGCGCATAGCAGCGGCAACGTTGACCTCTGGGCGAGGCTGGACCATCAGGAGGTAGCGGGGAGGCGGTGCAATGCCGTCGGGGAGGGTGAGATGGCACCAGGAGAAGGAAGGGTGTCTTCACGAGGAAATCGGACGTCGCGCGTCTGGAAACCAGGGCCACTCTGTTGTTGCACCTGTGCGAGGGGTCACGGGCAACTGTCCAGGGAAAGACAGGCAGCGCCTGCCTGTCGAGCCTGGAGTCGCAACCCGTCAGAGTGCGCCTGGTACGGAGTAAACAGCCTGGATAGGTACTGTACATACCTAGGCATCCACGCTGTTATCAATCTTTGCATCGCCTTACCCGGCGGCTCTGCCAGGGTTCTCCCACGGGGATCCCATATTGGAGGCCATGCCGACAGCAGCTGGCCCGCTTACACTACTGGTCCTTGCTGAAGAGATGGCGAAACCCGCTTAAAACCAGTTTCGTCGGGTCGTGAATGCGCGAGTCGTCGGCGATTCCACAACTCACTGGGTTTGCCTGGTTGCAACCTCACCGACAGCTCCCTGAAAAAGAAGGGGAGCGGGGAAATGAGCGCGCTGCTAGGGCATCCGAGTGCTGATGAAGGCTTCATTCTTGCAATCGCCGAGAGCACAAGATGAGAGCCATCCAAAGTTGAACATTGTAATGACCCGATCTAGTAAGGGAAACTCCTAGAACTAATTCATCGAAAGAACTGCCTAGTTCCATGCGCCAGTAAAACCATGCCATCATCCTATTGGCCACGTGCATCACCCCAGGGACAGCTCGAGTCACGATTTCACTGATTCCGTTCAATGTTAGCCATCAATGCGGAGAAAATCAGCTGAAATACTTACCAGATGTAGGTTAGGGTCCACGGCTTTTCTCTCCCCCTTCCAAGAACACGTCCCTCGCCGACTTTGATGCAGTAACCGGCGGTATGATGGACTGCGACGCCCCGAATCCAGTCGAGGACGAAGCTCATGCTCAAGAGCTTGCGTGACTGCGATGTAAGCTCTTGTGGGGGGTTTTGCCAGGAATTTCAAGGCACCTATGTTACTGGCCGCATTCTGGCTGTGTTGAGTTGGAGCCACGGTGAGCTGGGCGCTCATCAGAGATATGTGACTTGATCCCTCATATCGGATACCAACGGTGCATGGGCGGCGGTTTCGTCAAGTCCAGGACGGCGTCCCAGTGAGGTCGGAAAACAGCCTCGCCCTGTGGTGTTTCCAGCCAGAGGATGCTCTTAATGTGGGAGAACACGTCGTCCCAGACGCCCAGTGGGAAGTTGGCGGCTAAGCAGCGCGCCCGCTCCACAAACCACTGGTGATGGGTCGTACCATCCGAGGCAACCAACCCCATGGCGAGAAGCCAGACGTGCAGGGATTCCGGAATCGGCACTGCGTCTTCCAGTTGAGTGAGGTAACCCATGTACCGTGTCACGATAGTGTTCAGGATGACCGAGTGGGAGTAGTACGTTGGACCCTGGATGATGAACATGTAGAGCACAATGGCCGACCGGACGCACTCGGTCGCAGGCTGCCATGGGCAGGTCGGCGCCTCCGAAGGTGGGAGCAAGAGCCGGTGCACGACAAAGCAAATGAGGTCGTGAAGTCGCGTCGTGGGCAACGGCACGTCACGGGCGCGCTCAAATATGTTGCGTAGACGGGTAAAGGCATTGGCCACATCGGCGCTGACATCAACGCTGCCCAGTTGAGGAATGTCGTGGTCGGAGCCGCTAGCCCCCAGCTGCCACTCGGGAATAAGAGGCAGCCCGTCACCGGCGCCATCGTCACCCTGGGTCGCGAACTGGGGCTGACCCATGACCAGCATCGAAACCCTGGGTCGTTCATGAGCCCTCAAGGTGATTTATCAAGGCGACGTGGGCGTACTTACCAGCTAACCATGCGGGCGGTAAGCGGACTCGTCTGTCGCACGCACTGGATGCCGCCTCTCAAGCCGACGAGTTTCTTCACTCCGTCAACGTGCATTTCACTGACGGTGAAGTTGCCCTTACCAAACTACCGCGGCATCAGTCCGTGGTGGGCCCGAGAAGGTAGGGCAAGCCGCAACTGGTATCGCCATGGAGACCGACTCACCTCGATAGCCGCCAAAGTGATGACAGAGTTCATGGTGCCATCTTGCAGGGCCAAAGAAGCGCTCTCCACCTTGCGCCGCAGGAGCGCGACGGAGTCGGCCATGAGCAGCTCCGACGTCTGGAAGCCCTTCTGGGCCAGCAATTCCTCGTCAAGACAGGCCGTCTGAAGGGAGACATGGAACAAGGCCGGGTCGCCCAGGGCCAGCGGCCACCAGGAGACCAGAAAAGGATTGGACGTCGCACTGAGGTCGAGCGGGTAGTACTGAAAGGCGATCTTGTTGAGGACTGCCGAGGAGGAGCGGCGCCAAATAAGCCCCAAGGTTCAACGGGGGGCGGGGGCGGGTGGTGGCGTGTAAGACCGGGGATAGACACTTACAACTGTGGATGAGGCGCTCGACACGCGGACGGGGGAGCCTGGTGGGCGGATACGAGTCGAAAGGGTCGAGAGAGCCAAGGCCGTAGTAGTTGGTCAGAGCGCCATGGTCGCGGCCGGGCTCGTGGCCGTGGTAATAATCCGTCGGGTCGGGACGCGGGGCGGCGGCGGGCGCCGCCGTGGCGGCCCGTGTTAAGGGTTCGTTGGCGTAGGTGCACTGGACGTTGCGTTTAAGGCAACGCGAACAGCGCGGCGTCCCGCGGTCACAACTGTGCTTGTTCCGGGCGCAGGCGGCACAGGCCCGCCGCAGTGTCTGGCGCATGTTGAGGAAAAGGGGGACGTCGGGGTGCAGGATGGGATGGGATGGGATCACGCGGCGCGAGAGAAGCCGGAGGGGTGCAATGGTGCCGAGGCGGTGGAGACATGGCGAGATGGAGGTCACGATCGTTCCATGAGAAGATGTTGGGGTGGGAATCCGGACGGGCGGGTTGCGTGGAAGGAGTGGAGGAGGAGTGGGTGTGTTCCCCTGCTGACGCTATCGCCTGAATAGGACTAGTCTCCGAAAAACCGCGGATGCAGCGACGGATGTCGGAGACTAGTCCACTTTGGGAGACGGTGGACCACCCGGTTCAGATACACCAGGGGCCGACAATCCCGACTTGTCAGTCGAGCCGAGGGAGCCTTTACGCGCCCATACACAACCTATGATGTCTGCATCGTTCCATTCTGGGACTTTCAGCTCTCCAAGTCGTCTTAGGCCAATCTCTAGTCCTCGAGGTCGATGCCTCCTTATAAAGCAGCAATGATATATCTTTCTCCTGGCCCCTTTTCTTCCCCAGACTCCCGGCCCTGGTTACAATATTCGAAACTCGAAACGTCAACATGGGTGGTGCACACGCTATCAACGCTTCCGCTGCTCTCCCTGAACTGCCACAAGCCTTGAGCCCCCAAAGTCATGGGGCGCACGGTGCTCTGTTGGCTTTTCTTTCCGGCTACTCCGTCTGGCAATATGTCGTGACCCTGGTCCTCGGCGTCGTGGTTTACGACCAAGGTGAGCAAGCCCGGGTTACATCCAAGCCCATGCCTCTCCCTGTCTACTGACACACTGTTTGCAGTGGCCTACCTCTGGAGGAAGGGGTCCATCGCAGGCCCTACCTTCAAGATCCCCATTGTCGGGCCCATGATCCAGGCTCTTCACCCCAAGTTCGATGCGTATCTCGCGCAGTGGGCCAGCGGGCCTCTGAGCTGCGTCTCCGTCTTCCACAAGTTCGTGGTTCTCGCCTCCGACCGGGATCTGGCCCACAAGGTCTTCAAATCGCCCGCCTACGCCGAGCCGTGCATCGTGCCTGTCGCCAAGGACATCATCGGACACAAGTCGTGGGTGTTTCTGCAGGGCAAGGCCCACGCAGAGTACCGACGGGGTCTGACGCCCCTGTTCACCAACAAAGCCATTGCCACTTACCTTCCGGCGCAGGAAAAGGTGTTAGGCGAGTACTTTGACCTGTTCGTCGCCGACAGCGCAGCGGCGGAGGGACGACCGCTCCCCTTCATGGCCCGCTTCCGCGAGATCAACTGCGCCTTGTCGTGCCGTACCTTCTTCGGGGACTATATCTCCCAGGACGCCATCCAGCGCATCGCCAACGACTTTTACCTCGTCACGGCCGCGCTGGAGCTCGTCAACGTCCCGCTCTCCATGTACATTCCCGGGACCAAGGTGTGGCGCGGCAAGCGTATCGCCGACGCCGTGCACGCTGAATTCGCCAAGTGCGCGGCCGCATGCAAAGCCGCCATGGCTCGCCCGGGCGCCACCCCCACCTGCATCGTCGACCAATGGGTGCTGCACATGATGGCGTCGGAGAGATACCGAGAACGCGTGGCGGCCGGCGAGACCGACGCCGAACGGCCCACCAACGTGATCCGCGAGTTCACCAACGAGGAGATCTCCGAGACGCTCTTTACCTTCCTCTTCGCATCCCAAGACGCCTCTAGTAGCGCCACGACCTGGATCTTCCAAATTCTAGCGCAACGGCCGGACGTCCTAGACCGGGTGCGGGCCGAGAACCTCGCGGCGCGTGGGGGTGACCGACACAAGCCCTTCGACTTGCCCATCATCGAGGAGAAGTTGCCGTATACGCATGCCGTGATCAAAGAGCTGCTACGCTACCGACCGCCCGTCATCTTCGTGCCCTACCTGGCCACCAAGGCGTTTCCCGTGACGTCGTCGTACACTGTTCCCAAGGGCGCTATGATTATCCCGTCCTGCTACCCGGCGCTGCACGACCCCGAGGTCTACCGCGAGCCGGATACCTTCAACCCCGACCGCTGGATCACCGGCGACGCCGAGGCCCAGACCCGCAACTGGCTCGTCTTCGGCGCCGGACCCCATGACTGCCTTGCCCGCCGTTACGTTCCCCTCCAGATGGCCGCCATGATAGGCAAGGCTGCGCTGGAGCTCGACTGGAAGCATCATGCGACACCGAAGTCGGAAGAGATCCGAGTGTTTGCCACCCTATTTCCGGAGGTTAGTCACACTTGTGTCATCGCTGTCCCGGTTTCTGCATGATTGTGTTTGCTAACATGACCCAGGATGAGTGTCCCTTGGTTTTCACGAAGCGCCCCTGAGGCACTCTTTTGGGCGGCGTGTGGCGTTTGTCTCAAAAATGAGGCAGGATGTACAAACACTGTGCGCCTATGTGCCTCAGTAAACTGTAATATTAGTGGGATTTCCTGGAAAGGGAACCGCATGCTCGCCTACGACCGTTTCTAGATTAACAGGTAGACAAACCCAGTTCGACCCAGTGAGGCGAAACTCAAATCGAACTCCTCGGTCATTATGGGAACATGCACTAACTGGGAGATTGGGAGCTCTGCGGGTAGGAAAGTCCCACGCGGCAGTTTCCATCGATAGGGATGATGTGGACAATCGACAATCACCAAGTTAGCCACAAATGCAAGTTCTATGTCAGGGCAAACTCCTTTGGTGTTGCCACAGAGTCATACTTCAACTGTGGCATGACTCGTCACGTTTTTCTTCTCTGGAAGTGACGGTGCTTTGAGTTGTATTTATACCTCTTGCTCCTCTAACCAGACGTTATGGAACATTGGTTTCCCGTTAATTAAGAAGTCATTGTCTCCTTCTATATAGACAGCATGAAATCAAAATGAGAAGGGAGATGCCTGAAGCTGGCCCTCTTCGAATACCTCGTCGACGCAACAGGACGTGCCCCGGGCCAGCCGCACCATCGCTTCGGCACATCTCAAGGCTCTAGCAATCATCTACGGCCAGAGAAAGACTCAATTCCTTCCCTGGGCCTGGTGAATACTTTGCCGGGCTTCAATTGACGCGAACTCAGGCCGCCAAGACTGAAGGTTACCGCCATTGCAGATCGTCAAAACACCTTGCCGGGTCTGAAGATGAGACAGTGAAGCAAGAAGCACAGGGCGTTTCAAAACCACGCCTCAACATGGATCGAATGACGACCAGAAGGTGTGGCGTGGTCCCTTGGGTAGCCCATTCAAACGACTACAATATTGAACCTGGTCTCGGGATGTCGCCGTTCCATTCCGGCGTCTGCCCTACATTCACCCAGCCACAACCTGTCGACCCAGTCCGCTGGAGCAGAGAAGGGACGAAGATCACGGGAAGTCCTCAGCCAGCAGAGGAGAAAGCTACCACGGTACGGAGGAAGCAGATTGACTGAAGCCACGTGCCATGAATCGTCCGACAGCGCTACTTGCCGTCCCAAGAAGAAGGCCGACCTCCTTGGATCAAGAGAAATGGGCAAACATTGTCTCCAGCTGCGCACAAGTGTTTTCCTCCACCCATCGTGGCATCGGATCTGGCATGCAGTGTCCAGAAGATACGCAAGCCAGAACATTCGGTCCCAGCTTCATCCTTGGTCAACCATACGCCTTCCCTGACACTTTAAGGCTGCAACAAAACTTCATCCAGGCCGAGAAGAAGGTCAACGACCTCCAGGAACAACTGGACTTACTGATCCGACAGACCGCCGGCCTAAACCAGGGTAACTCTCCCCAGCCTCCTGTCATCGAGGTTCCTAACGGGGACCACGACGATGACGTCGGCCAAGGACCTCAGTCAAAGGTCGAACGACTTCCAGACCCGGCAGTGTTCTACAACCAGAAGAGCAAGGACATTCTGAAGTTCGAAGCTTGGTTCCGACAGGTCAAGAACAAGATCACTGTCAACGCCTCCCGTTTTCCCACCTAAAGTTGCAAGGCGCCGAGCTCAACTATGGAATCCACGACAAAGAACTCCTGGCCGTGATCAAGGCGTTGAAGCATTGGCGAGCGGAGCTGGTGGGACTACAGCGACCCCAGTTCACGATCCTGACCGACCAAGGATCTCTGGAGTACTTCAGCCAGAAGAGACACCTCAACCTCCGTCAGGCCAACTGGGCAGAACTGCTGGCCGAGTACCACTGCGTGTTGGTCTACCGCCCAGGCGTGCAGAACGCCGCCGCTGACGCCCTCTCACGGAAGACCGAGGAACTACGTACCCAGAAGGAAGACCTCACCCGACAAGCCTACGTCGAAGAACGCCTGGGCGGCGAGGCCAGTGACAATTTACAACCGTACCTCCTGGACACGCACCCTCAGACCGTTCACATGCAATGGATGTTTGGATAGGGGGAGTAACTCAAACGTGCTGATCTTTGCATGCATGAGACCACACTCCTAGCTTCTGATTCTCCTTCCACAAGCTCTTCCATTTTGATTAGACCCATGACACTTCACGAAGCCGCTCTCCCAGGGATGAGGCGTTGTTGTGTTGAGGAAGGTGGCCAGCATGTCCAAAACTGCAGGGCGGTTGGTTGGCTGCAGCCCATCCATCTTGAATGATACAAAGTGGGACTCTGTAAGACTTTGAAAAGGGGAAGTTGGTTGTCGTGGAGGCCATAGACGGGACAGTAATACGAGGCCCAATTGCCCGCCTTATAAACTTGGCCGTTTCCGGGTCCTTTCTAACACGGGCAACGATCAACCTTCGGAGAGTCCGTAACCGAGCTCGCATCCTGCGAATTTACGCCGCTCATCCGCTCAGCCCATCTATTTTGGGGTCGAGGGAGGTGGGCTGTTATTACTATGTACTGTTGATTGGCGACTTTGCACATGGGCCCTGGGCGGAACAGACATCATATACAGCAGCGTCGTAGAGAACCACAGCTTCAGGACAAGACGCAGTATCACAGCCTGCACCACACGCGGATGCAGCTGGATAAAGGCATGCTCCGACGCTGTCAGCCCCCCCGCAACGTGTCCATTTGCACCCACCGGCCACCAGTTCGACGACCCCTTCGGCGTTCAGGCCCCGCGCTCGCTTTTCTCCAGCGCGGACGTACGGTGTGTAGGCCCCCACGGCGCTGTGGTTACCCCTACTTGTGCGACCAAGCGCCCCTCTGAGCGCGGGAGCTGGGCCTGGGTAAGACGCCCGCGCGTCCAGAGAGAGCGCTCTGGAGCCGCTTCGCCGTCTGGTAATGGTAGAAGGGCCTCCCATTGCTCATAGGTGAGGAACTGTGAGTATCCACGACGGCGACTGGTATGCCGAAGCCGGCAGAGCGCGAAGCGAGACGAACGCCTCGACGACCAGGAAGACGCGCGCGACGACGTAGAGCGAACCGCCGATGCAGCACAGGACCAGGAGAGTGAAGTGGGCGCGCGGATGGCCGTGGCCCGCAAGCATATCGTACCAGAACCACCACACGCCGCCCGACAGGTGGCCCAACAAGTTGAGCAACGACCACAGCAGACCACTGAAGACCAGGTACACCGCCGACGCCCGCCAGAACCACTGCTCCAGGATGGTGGGGAAGCGTTCGTTCCAGCCCGCCAGGTGCACCGCGCCGTAGAGGGTGGTGACGGTCCACAGCATAATGCCCATCAGGTGGCCTTGCATGTCCCGCACCAGGTCGTCGCCGGGCCAGTTCTTCGGCCGCTCCACCACAAGTTCCTCTGATACCTACACGCGACCGGACGCGTCGAGGGCCGTGCGGCCTTGTATGGCTTTGTCTGACCGTTTGAAGTGCAGTTTGACCTTCTGCAGCATCTCGGGGTACAGCCGCAGCGCCTCGCGGTACCGAGCCTCGTCCTTGTTACTTTCGGCCGGCTCGAGCCGGTCCCGGACGGCCGGGTACGTGGCCATGGCCTCGCAGGCCAGCCTCCGCCGCGCCATCTCGAGGCGTGTAGGGGCTAGGCTTTTGGTCACGAGCGGGCTAGGGCTCGGAGGTGCGTCCTGGGTGCTCGACTTGCCCGTGGGGTACTGGCGCGGGAAGAGGGTGCCTAAGGACTCTGTGCCATCCGATGGTGCAAGACCGGACGCAGGGAGAGGAGACATTTCGTGACAGGCTTTGTGGTCCGTACAGCCCGGGCTCAGTTGGTCCCGGGGATCGGACGGGGACTTGGACGCATCAGAGGCCTCGATATTAGGGGGGAGGTAAACCATGTTCGATATTTATGCATGCAGGCTGAAATCCCGCAGGAAGCTCCGGTCTTCCATCCAGTTCTCCGAGCTGATCTGACTTGACATGTAGGTGAAGGCGTACAGAGGCCGGGCCCATGGTCCGGTCACCACTGTAGGCTCGCGAATCAATTTGGGCGTATCCGCGGCAGGCAAATATGCCCTCGAAGTGCAGTTCTCCGGGTGGTCGTTGCAGGCTCGATTGGTTGTGAATTTCCATCATGGGTGTTTGGTTCAGTACAAGGCCTCGGTACGACCTGGGGCAGATGGGCTGGGGGGTTGTGGACTCGATACCCCGGCCGAAAATTTCGTTCCGAGTGGGTGGTGTTGGGGCGGACGCTTGAAAGACAACCACTGGGTATGGGAGGGTACCGATCTCACGGTACCTGTGCCGCCGTGCCAGGAGGAGACCCGAGGGTGAGGGGCTGGGGAACTCGAAAATGTGCGACTGGAGGCGATGCGCTGATAATGGTCTCGAATGGTGCCAACTGAGCCCATGACGGTTAATTGACATTCCAGTAAGAGGCGCCAATCTGTCGGTGCCCCCCCATTCCTATTCGACATCCCGGAACAAACACAGGTACCCAGTCGGAGAACTTCACAACCCTGGTTTTCCTCGAGCGCGATCTGCATGGGTGGCTGGTCTCAGTTAACTCTATCGGTCAATCCCGAACCAAACTACTGTCATTTGGGGGATGGGCCTCCAATGGCAGGGCATTCACAGCTGTCTCGCGGAGACCAAAACAAACGTGAATTGCGCGATGCTGACAGAGGCGTCGATCGCCTACATCGCGCGACCCGATCAGACCATTCAAGTGCCCGAGGTACCTATAGCCGCCAGCAACCCAGCGGTGCAACCTGTTGTTTGCTGTGTGGCATTGAGGGAGACACAAACCACACATTCTTCGGTGCATGTGCTGTTCTGTTGGTTGTGCGTAGTCAATCTGATTGGCTGTATATTTCGTGGGGGGTCCCCTGTCCCCAGCCCTGCAGTGTGATGCCCAGTGTATCGGAACCCTGCCGAACGGTCACACCCTCACGCCCCAGCCGGAAGAGCCTGAACACATATCATCGAGCACCGCGCCGGCATCTCTCCATTCTCTCCCGGTGGCCCAAGACTGCGTACACGATGAATCACCGCCCCAGTACCCGTGCCCTCGACTCGGACTCGTCCGACAAAGAACCATCCAGCATCGGCCACGCGGCGCCAGCCTGGCAACAGCCGTTTCGCCTGTTGTCCTTCGACGAGATACCGGCGTGGCAGCAGGACAACGAGTACATCCTATCTGGGTACAGGTACTGAATATCCCGCCCCTGTCCCCCCCTTTCGGAGCCATGTACATACTGATGAACATGCAAGGCCAACATCGGGTTCGGTCTGGAAATCCATCCAAAGCCTCTCGTACCTCCACAACCAAACCATCAATGCTTACACACACCTCGTGGGGGCCGCCGCCTTCGCCGCCCTGCCACTGCATTTCAAGGAGTATGTTTACAAGCACCAACCCAATAGACACTCGGCGGATTTAGTCGTTGTCTCGACATATTGTTGGGGGGTGTCGGTATGCTTTCTTTGCTCGTCGGCGTAGGTCTGCCCGCTTCACAGCACACGATTTCTCTCCCCTAACTTGCAATTGGCAGTTTCCACATACTCTGGAACCACAGCCATCCCTTGGCATCCTTCTGCAACAAGCTCGACTATCTCGGCATCCTGGTTTTGATGTGGGGGGCCGGCATTCCCACCATCTACTACGGCTTCTTCTGCGACCCGGGCCTACGCCTGCTGTACTGGGCCTCCGTACGTTCCCTTCCGGCTTCGCCGTCTCGTACCCCGTGACCAGAGCTGACGTCCTACCCAGACCAGTGGCACCGCCGCCACTTGCGCCGTCCTCACCCTTCACCCGCACTTTGTCACGCCCAAGTTTCGCAGTTGGCGCGCCTGCTTCTACGCCGGCTTCGGGCTCAGCTCCATCATCTTCGTCGTCCACGGCCTCGTGTGCTACGGCTGGGACGTGCAAAAGTCGCGTATGTCGCTTGTGTGGATGGGTTGGATGGCGACCTCCAACCTCGTCGGTGCCGCCATCTATGCATCCAGGGTTGGTCTGCCTTCCTCTGTTACGTTTTTCATGATGACTGACCGTGTCTAGATTCCCGAGAGATGGGCGCCCCGAGTCTTCGACGTCTGCGGCGCCAGCCATCAAATCTTTCATGTAGCAGTCATGATTGCGGCCTGCATCCATTATGATGGTCTTGTAGCCGCTTTTCGATTTTTACGCAGCCAGCCGGATGTGTGTGTCGGTTTCTAGACGTGGTGTGGACCATCGTGGCTGCTCTTTTAGATAGGTACGCAACAGAATAGTCAGCAAGTATGACTACCAATAGATTCACTTACACTGGATGGTAAGGTCGAGAGGAACATGTGAATCTGCTTGCCGATTGAAACGATTGGGTGAATTTTCATTAAAACGACCGAATGCGGCAGATATTGCACAGAATAAAGTTTACAGAGATGGCTAAGAAATTAGAACCGGACTATAGACAAGAGTGAGGCAAAGCCATTCTGTGTAGATACACGAACGAGTCAACCAGTCGCATGATCGCCTTTATCGAACAGTAGAGGCCTCAACCCACTAGAATTAAGAAAACTCATTCGAGAACATTTTACGTGCATTCAAAGGGAAATTACATATTACCACTGCCCAAATTGAGCCCGACCGAACATTCTGAGAGTGCTGTACCGCGAGCATCTTGCGGGGGCCCCAAGGGGTGTACATGTGGACATTTCCAACCCCAGATGACTCGTCAAGACGCCTTGACCACAGCTTAACAGCGAACAGCACTCAATGAGGAGTAACGATGCCCTCTTCCATAAGTGATTTTGAGTCTTCACGGCACTTGGGCTCTCTAAAGTCCCACCCAAACACCTAATGACGCTCAACCCCCGAACAATGCTGTGATGTGGAGTCGATGTATCGATAATAGTTGATGCCAGCGTCAAATTGAGTTAGGTAAACGGTGTTTCCAACAACCGCATTAAACTTTTTCATATCGAAGTTGCATGTATTTTCTCTGGTTTAAACCCCGCATCGCAAGTTCCATTTTTTGTCCGTCTGTAATACACGCTTCTGTCAACCGTTTTTGCCATATCTTAAGTACTTAAAGTCTGATTGGGACCCAAGACCCCATTACCTATCGCCAGTACATGCGCATGGGAGGACAACTACCTCTACGTGCTACAACAATCTGGCAATACAGGCGCGACTGCTAAGCCCCGGTCGGGTGGACTGCAGATTCTGGCACTGAATGGAAGGCATTGGAGCCAGTAAGGCATTACAGGCGTGCTCCGTATCCTCCGTCAGACGTAAAGTTACCGATAATCAGATAGCTAATTAGATACATAAATAGTACGATGCCACGCGAGGGGTCTATTAGTACGCATAGCCCGACCCGTGTTCCTTGCTCGGGTGGGTGCCCGATACCGTGTATTCAGTCGTGACGACGATCTGGTTAGTGCCACGGGAGCCCTCGCGGCGCTTGGATGGTGTGCGGTGCGTGCCGCGCACGTCGCGGGACGGCCCCCGCGGGTGACGCTGGTGCTGCTCGGGTTCCGGCACGATGCCGGCCTCGAGGTCGCGGGTGGCGCGGCGGCGCTCGGCAATGGTCTGGTTGCTCTCGATGACGGGGGCCGTCGTCGGACTGGGCTGCCGGGGCTGGTGCTGCTGTTTGGGGAGCTCAAAGGAGGCGGCGTCGTCGCCGAGGCCGCGGTCCGACGGCGTCCTCTCCGCCGTGTCCGTCACGATCTGCTCCTTGGAGTCGTCAAAGGTCGGCAGCGAGTGCGGGTCGCGGCTGCGGCTGTTGCTGCCCGACTTGTCGCCCGTGCGACGCGGGTAACTTCCCAGCGGGTACGCGCGCCCCGACTGGTTGCTGTATCCGCTTGCCGTTGTCTGGCCCGTCTTGCCGCGCATGCGGTTGAACATGTCGCGGAACAGCGGGTACACCATGGGGATGTTGGTCAGCACGAAGGACACGAAGGACTCGCGAATCGACCAGTAGCCTGATTCGGCCGGGTTTGTGTCACCGTCCTGAGCTAGTCAGTGCATGTTACAGAGACGATGGGCCCAAAACAAGGGTTACGCACTTGGAGAATAGCCACGGCACGCAGGATGCCAAACGTCATCTCGAGGAACGCGCCGCTGAACATGAAGATGATGGCGATCTTCTTCTTGGTGGGCAAGCGGGACTTCCACACCATCTAGAACGCTTTGTTAGCCTCAGCAAAGAGGGGCATGCGAACACGGGCTGCCTTACCGGAACTGGAATGGCCATCAGGTAGAAGTCGGTGACCGTGTTCATGATCATGACGAAGATAGTCTGTAGAGGGGACACAGCGGGCATGCAGTTGCGCCCAGGGTCTGGGAAGACCTGCCACTGGTGATCGAAAGGCACGCACTTGAAGAAGGCGACGGCGAGTACGCCGAGGTACGTGCCGGGGATCACGACGATGGACCCCTTGATGAGGGTTCGGTTGTCCTGGACACCGTCGCTGCAGGACACGCCCATCAGTCTGGTATCGCAGCCAATGGCAAAAGCGACGCCCACTTACGTCAGTCGATTGTAGTAGAGAACCCAGCAGCCCTTCAGAATCCACATCAAAGTGGCGTACATGAGGAGACCGAGTACGTGGTTTTTCGAGCCGCCAATCCGCAAAAGCATCTCTTCTGCCTCGGGGCCGCCCGGGTTGGCGGTGGCGGCGTTGTATAATGTCTCTCGCTGTTCATCGTTGATGCCGTTGTTGGCGAAGCCTTTCCAGGACGCAACAACAAAGTACCCAGCCATGGATTCGATCGACATGACAACCTACAAGTGAAGACTGTCTGTCAGTGGAGTCCGATCAGGCAAAGGCTGAATGGTAGGGTGGGAGGCAGCCAGGAATGGTGCCACTGGCGGTTACACGCGAGCCCGACCCAACGATCCAGCCGCAAGGAAACGTACCGTAGCGGGAAATATGAGGTAGTCATCACCCGTTAGACCTTTGAAGCCCACGGCCCTGATCCGAGCGTAGTACCGCAGGAAAACGAAAATGATGGCAGTACCCGTCAATCCCCAAACCTCCTTGATGAAGGCCTCCCCCTCCGCCTGTTGGGCCGCCTTGGCGGCGGCAGCGGCAGCGGCAGCAGCATCGGCCATAGTGAGCGGGGCGAACCTGAGCCTTCTTGCTAACGAGATAGCGGTCGGAAGACAATCAGCGCCCGATGCACAGCAAAGTGGCGAAGGGAGCGAAGTAGGAATCGCGGATCAGGCCGCCGGAGACAATGTCAGAGAGGCGGTCCTGCTTTGTACATACCTATATGTAGATCCCGACCTCGCGAACTTTCGATAGGCGACAGGCAGAACGAAACGGTGTTACGACGCTCAATTTCCCTATTGGCATGGGCCGGATCGCATGCATGCATGCAGAACTTAATCGCAGACAACCCGGTCGATATCACTTTGAGGTGGTGGTGTGTAAGATGAGAAAATACTCTCATCTCTCTCCACCATGCGCGCACTGGCGATCAACTGGGACCTGATGGAGAACCACCCGGGGCAGGCAAGCTCCTGAGGACGCTGAAGCGGCTTCCATGGGCGATGGCCCCAAGAGTGCCGAGGTCTGACTAGACAACTGCGGAGAAAGCTTGAACCTGCTTGCCCAGGAGAACTTGTTTTGTCACAGTGCACCAAATGGCCAGGGGTATCAAATCGCCCTAGTGTCCCATGCATGCGTGTCGGCCAAGATCCAATGTACAGGTGGGAAGTTTCGAAGTACACGGGGAGGCGACTAAATGGGGCCGAGAGCCGATAGTAAAGGATCTGTCACAACTCCCGGTCAGCTAGGCTGCCTACGGAATGATAAAAGGGGCATGCAGGATGTTAGCCAGAGTCGCCTTGCCGCTTGCGTTACCACAGAAGTTTGGGTGGCAACATACGCCATCAACATCGCTGGATCACATCTCACGGGCACTCCGTATTCACAGGCGGCCAGACCCATGCTTGTCGTAAGATATGATGTAGTTACGCCAGCCCATGAAGTGCCGCGAATATACCCAGCTGACCAGTGAGTTGCTGGGAGATGCCGGTGTGCTCCATTTGGGCCCTGGTCTGTTGTTGGTATGCGGTTGACAGACGCAGTGGCTCACGCCGTATTACTTCGCCGCGCAACCCTCAGGCCGTTGGCATGCGGTGGTTCATCCCACGGAGATCGGTGGGGGCCATGTCAGGGCACGGAGATGGGGCTGGGTGACCATTGGTCGTTAAGAGCGTTGCAGGGTGATTGGGGCCGCGTAGTAGATTGCCCTCCGTTGCGTGGGGGGCCAGGGGGGGGGGGTTGTATTGGCCAGTTGCGCTGTCAACCCCGTTTCCGACGGCTGGGGAAAGAGATCCCATTGCATTATGTCCCTTCCGATATACAACCGTGATGCAACGTTTCCTGACTCAAGCGCGGGTCGATGAGATTTTTGTCCAGTGTATGCGAGGACCAGCTTTCTTGAGCCCCCCTTTTGGGTCTTGGCAGCATTGGGCCTCGAGAAAGGGCTTGGGGGAAACAGCCCGTCGAGCAGGTGATAGACGACAGGTCTTTTCTCGTAGAAGACGCGGGGGCAGCCAGCCATCCGGCCATGGAACCCTGGCTGCAGTGCAAGCTCGCATGATTGGACCATAGGTATGTTCAGTGAGTCTTTCAAAGCAGGGGATGCGGTTTTCTCGTCAATTTGTGGCGGGGCCAGCAGCAAGGGCTCTGGTAGAACGGGCGAATTGTATTCACACCCCGCTCTCAGGGCGGATCTGCTGGCCGACCCCCCCCCCCCCCCCAAACACCACCCCATCTGCCCGTTGAGGACCCTCAGGGCTGGCGGGCGGCCGAACCGGGTTCTCTGGCCCGAGTCATGTCAGTGGGCTTGACACCCACTGATGCACACGATTGAAACGAACAAGCCAGTTGGGGGTGTCATCGCGCTAAACTTTCTTTCCAACGACGTTCTGTCATCAGCGGGCTGGACCTTCATCTGGACGGCAGTTGAAAACCATCTCAAGGCAACACGGCGAGAGGGCGTCGCCCCCTGTTTTACGCATGATGAATTGCGGTCGGCACTGGTCGGTCGCCATGGTCGCAACCACGGGTGGCGGACCAGTCGCGAGGCGAGAGGGCGACATGATAGGTCGTTTGCGACGGCAGTGCGTGCCAGAGGCACGACGGACGTGGTTCGCTGTCGTTTCGCTTTCCTAAGCGAGGCTCCGTAGTCGGTTGAGAAGTGACAGAAGCCGGGGAACCGGGTCTCGGGCTTCCTGGCCATCGCGCCGGCGACAGAAGGAGAGGGTTTGGGTGGTGTGTGGTGTTGGGCATTGGCGGCTGGTCGGATCTGCACCCAGCGGAGGATCGCGCCGATGCAACGTACGCATATCGAGGGTCCACCGGGCAACGGGGATGCAGTAGCCGAAGCCGTGAAAATGACACCGGATGCGAGTGACGAGGTTTTGCACGTCAATTGCGGGGACAGACCAAGAACAGGTCGGATA
Source organism: Nigrospora osmanthi (assembly GCA_029489945.1). Taxonomy (NCBI): domain Eukaryota; kingdom Fungi; phylum Ascomycota; class Sordariomycetes; order Amphisphaeriales; family Apiosporaceae; genus Nigrospora; species Nigrospora osmanthi. The sequence continues at coordinate 271,499 of CP120503.1, read as the reverse complement.
CTGTCTCTCTTGGGCCGCCGGGGTGGCTGTAGGGTCGTCACAATCGTCAGATTTTCCGGCGGGGGGTCGCAACGACCAGGTGGAATTGGGTAGGCGTAGGCGCCGCGGCTCCGGCGATTCCCTTCCGACCCGAGGCCACGGTACGGGCCGGAATGGGTAGGGCAGGTATTGGTTGGCTGGCGGACTGTTCTGTTGTTTTCCGGCGGTGATCCCTGGATGCGATGGGTCCCTTGAGGGGGTGGGATTGCCCGATTCTGCCCCAACCCCGGGATACCCTGGTGGAATCCCATCATCGTCCACTGCAGTCCTCCCAACTGCTGCTCCCTCCCCTTACTGCGACTGCCCAACCCACTCGGCACCAAACTCGATTGTCTTGGCCCAAACGACAGCTTCTCTTTCCGGCCGCCTGCATTGCGACGCCACGGTCGAGGTGTCGCTAATCGTCCAAGCGTAAGCATGGAAATGTAGGTACAGTGGTGGCCCGGCTGTCTTGGTTTGCCTGCATCCATCCCTCGACGGTCTGCGTTCTGACTTTTTGTGCCTGCTTCCATCCGCCAGCTGCCCCTGTACCCGCCAATGTCCAATGCACCTGCAGCTGCAGCTGCACCTGCATTGGCACCCATCCCATCCATCTAAGTATGTCTCTGCCTGCCGGCCCCCTCTCGCATCTGATCATCGATTGCTTTTTATGCAGTTTGCTACACCCGCAAACCTTCCTTCCCTCGTGCGCGTCACATTCCGCCATGGGCGTGGCTGTCATCTGTCAATCCTGTCGCTCGGGTCTGCAGCCGAGCAGCCTTCCTAAGTACCTAACTTACCTGTTTGCTTTTTGTGTTTTACTCGCCACATATTACCACTCGTGCGATTATCGTCAGACCTGTCGGCGGCGTTGGCTGAGCCCAAGCGTACATTCTCTCAGGGCCATTACGAGGGGAGGAGAAGCCCCCCCTCTCTCTCCCCTGTAGCCGACGCTCCACCCCCCGAAACGGCAAGTGGTTCAGTGGGTCTGTGTTTTTTCCAGGCCCGCTGACAGGGCAGGATCGCCCACTGTCCATCCAGGGCGACCCCAGAAACCCTCCCCACCGCGACACGTACCAACTATCAGGTATCGTCTCCGAGTACAAGACGTGCCTTCACTTGATATCGGGTTGCCAATGGGCCCGCGCCTTGTGCGTCACGACGTTTCTGGTCAAGGCTGAGGAAAACACGACAACCTGGCACATACTTCCCTGGCGTCTTGGCGCTGTTGTATGTCCTTCCGGAAGCGGCATGGCCCAGGCCGACCTTACCCTGGCTTCCGCAAAGTTACCACCCCGGCTTGGCTTGGTACCGCTGGACATCATTACCGTGAATGGCACCCGTTTTCGGCCGCTCCTGTGCCGACGATACATCGCACGAACTGTATTCAGCCTCTGCAATGAACTCCATACTTCGGCCCCGCACGGCGATGGAGCTGACATGCTGCAAGTCAGAGCAAAGACCCTGTTCCCTGCCTACCGGGACAGTCGCGGCCTCGGCGAGGTTCAAAGTACACCCTACCATTGGAAGCGACTCGCGCCTGAGCTGTCACACAGGACGCGCACAAGGCCATGTGGACGAAAGTTTGTGACCCCGGGCTCCACACGACGGTGCGTTGCGCTTCGATCTGGTGTCCGCACGCATGATGGTTGGGCCCATGACGGGTGGCGATGGTACTGTTGGTCTTGTTGGCTACTACACAGCATGATATCCGTCACCACCCCGGACTTGGGGGATGGATAGGGGAGGCGGACCCTCCGAGACAGGGAAGAGGGTGAGTCGCACCAACGTCCCATTGGGTCCCCCTACGACGATACACCATAATATGCACCCGTCGTGGCAGTTTCCGACGCTTATGTGCTGCTGGCACCCCAAGCCGCCCGGAGTACGCTGCCCAGCCTGTTCTTTTTTCCCCATCCATCCTCTCGCGCATCTTCCACGATCCTCCCACCGCAACGCACATCAGAACAAACCATGGCAATCGACAACACCCAGCCTTCGTCGAATGTCGACGTGTAAGTTCAGCCACGATACTGCTGCACCTGCCCGCTGCCCCCGCCCACGCACCAGCCCGCCACGTGCTGCGCCTAGGAACTCTGCCTTCTGACCACATGTTATGCATGCAGCCTTATCATCGGCGCCGGACCTGCGGGGTAAGTCTCCTCACCCGCACTTGACCGAAACTCCGCGGCACGGGAGGAGCGATGCGTAAGCTGACACGGCATGGGACCGCAGTCTCATGGCGGCCGCCTGGATGGCCCGTTTTGGGCTCAAGACGCGCATCGTCGACAAGCGGAACACCAAGATCTTCTGCGGCCAGGCCGACGGCCTGAACGCCCGGAGTCTGGAGATGCTCGACAGTCTCGGCTTTGGTGATCGGGCCTGGAAAGAAACCAACCATATGATCGAGGTATGCCCGCGCCGGTCACATGCATGAGGGGTAAGCGAGCGGCCACTGACAAACAACCTGCGCGCAGATATCACTATGGGTAAGTCAGCAGCTTCTGCTGCGCCAGTCCCGGGGCCGGAAATCATGGCGCTGGACTGCATCCTGACCTCGCTACTGTAGAATCCCGATGAGAATGGCATCATTCGACGATCCGATCGTGTGCCGGACACGCCCGTTGGTCTGTCTCACCGGCAGCAGAGCGTACTGCACCAGGGTCGCATTGAGCGCTTCTTCCTCGACAACATCAAGAAAGTCTCCAATGACGAGATCAAAGTGGAGCGAGGGGTGCTGCCGGAGTCGCTTGTCATTGACGAGTCCAAGGTCGACGATCTTGAGGCATACCCCGTGACGGTCGGCCTGCGCTACCTCACGGAAGAGGAGGCGACTCCCAAGCAACTCGGTGGCAGCAAAGTATCGGATGGCCTCTTTCGAAGCAATCTCTTCTCGGAGGCGGACGAAGATGCCCTCATCCAGCGCAGCTACGAGAGAGCCGGTGCCGGCGAGACCGTCCACGCCAAATATGTCATCGGCTGTGACGGCGCCCGCAGCTGGACGCGAGAGACGCTCGGTTCGAAGCTGGAGGGCGAGGCGACCGACATGATCTGGGGCGTCATGGACATCATCCCCCTGACGGACTTTCGTGAGTGACGGACCCACGGGTTGGCAAAGCGCTCATTGCCGCTGTTCCGACGAGCTAACAAAACCCCAGCTGATATTCGCAACCGCTGTGCCATCCACTCGCCCAGCAGCGGAAGTCTCATGGTCATTCCCCGGGAGAACAACATGGTGCGGCTCTACATTCAATTGGTCGAGGTCAAACCCGATGCGTCGGGCCGGGCAGACCGCTCCAAGATCACACCCGAGGTCATTTTTGGCGCCGCCAAGAAGATCCTGCACCCTTACAACATTGAATACAGCACTTGCGATTGGTGGACGGCCTACCAGGTGAGGCTCTCCTGACCCGTCGTTCCGGAACCAGCCGTTGACAGCTTGTATCAGATTGGTCAGCGCGTAGGCACCCAGTTCAGCGTTCAAAACCGCGTCTTCTTGGCCGGTGACGCCGTCCACACCCATTCCCCCAAGGCGGGCCAAGGCATGAACATCTCGATGCAGGATTGCTACAACCTGGGCTGGAAGCTGGGCCTGGTCATCAAGGGCATTGCCCAGCCCAGTATCCTGGATACTTACCAGAGTGAGCGTCGGCGCGTGGCCCAGGACCTCATCGCATTCGACCAGCGCTTCGCCAAACTTTTCTCGGGGCGGCCGGCCAAGGACGTCATGGTGAGAATGCTCCCTTTGCCATCATATACCGGGGTGAAGACTGACGTGGTATACACCAGGACGCCGAGGGTGTCTCCATGGAGGAGTTCAAAGAGGCCTTCGTGAAGGGCAACATGTTCGCGTGCGGCCTGTCGGTGGACTACGGCCCCAGCAACCTGATCGTCAAGCCGGGCGACGCGGCCAAGCAGGGCGACGGCACGGCCGTAGCGCAGTCGGTGACGATCACACCCGAGGAGTTCGCCAAGAAGCAGGCACTAGCGACGGGCATCCCAGTGGGCAAACGATTCAACAGTGCGCAGGTGCTGTGCCAGGCAGGGGCCCGGCCGTGGCAGTTGCAAGAGCGTTTGCCCGCCGATGGCCGGTTCCGCGTCGTGCTGTTCGCGGGCGATGTGCTGGCACCGGCGCAGAAGGCCCGGGTCGACGCTTTCTGCGCGCGTCTGGACGCGCCCGACAGCTTCCTGCACCGGACCCGGCCGGGCAATGAGCGCGTCGGCAACCTCGTCGAGGTCCTGACGATCCACGCGTCCAAGCGCTGGGACACGGAGCTGCTGCGCGACTTCCCCGCCGTGCTGCACCCCTACAGCCCGAAGACGGGCTGGGCGTACGACAAGGTCTACGTCGACGACGAGAGCTATCACGAGGGCTTCGGCGACGCCTACACCAAGTACGGCGTCGACCGCACCCGCGGCTGCGTTGTGATCGTCCGTCCCGACCAGTACGTTGCTTGGGTCGGCGACCTCGAGGACTTTGACCAGATGCAGGCCTACTTCGCCGGTTGCCTCAAGCTCGAGCCCTACATGAATGGCGCCGCCGTCGCCGCCAAGGCCATCAACGGCTATGGCACGAATGGTGAGACCCATACAGTTCATGGCAGCAGCACCAATGGCAATGCCCCCAACGGCGTCTCGCTGGCCCTGCGATGAGGGGCTTCTGCGTGGTGGGCTATCGTTGAGAACTACCAAGAGGGGCATGGGCATGAAAGCTACACCGTGTCGAGAAACTGGCACGATCTACTTTGATGGGTCTATCTCCACAATTTACCACTACATAAAATCATGGCTTGTAGCACGGTATGGCAGCTGGTGTTCACTACGCGCAATGATTTGTGTAATTTGTCGTGTTGCTCACTGTGTCACTTGCTTTCCGGCGAAGCAGCTCCACGGCTAGGCAAACCATTTGAGACATCGAACGGCCGAATCTAGAGACGTATAATGTTTCGACTGCCTCTCGCCATATCACATACGAGGTAAATTACAGCCAACAACCTCGAACGCACACTGTAATTCACATTTGCTTTCCAAGGTTCAAATGAAGTACATAGCCGCCGCTACCACAGATGATAGCCCCGGGTGCTGCTGGCTAATGTGAAGAGCACCGTCCGGCTGCAGGCGCGGGCGCTACCCACCAAGACCAAGGGCGAGACCAGCTTCGTCTGCTTGAATGTACTATCCGCGTCTAGGTTTACTTTTTTTTGACTGAAGCCGGCCGTGCCGCTCTGGACGGCCGTGCCGGGAGGACTCAGGAGCGCCCGCCACGCATCCCGCATGCGTCGCAGCTGCGCGAAGACGTCGGCGCGATCGGTCTCGAGCATTGTCGGCAGGGACGCGCATAGAAAACCGCTCCCCGCGGTCCTGTTGTTGGACGATGGAGGTCGGATGGAAGGATGGTATGGGATCTCATGACAGTGGTGTGCTGACAGGAGGGGCGTATGTCCTTGCTGCACGTGCAAGTACAATCTTAGCGCGCCAAGGACAATTCCACCCAGATCCTATGTACTCCCGTCTACAGGGGAACCGATAGCCGGAGAGGCCATCGGGCGCCTTCAAAGCAAAGAGATCACGTTCCGCTTTTATGTGAGCCTCTGCCGTAGCGCTGGGAACGCAAGACCGGTCCGCAGGAAAGGGGCAGAGCAGTAAGATACTTGATTGCGGCGGCTTCATAACGCGTCCTCCTTGAATCAGCATTCCCAGCCTTGGCCTTGGAAGTATAAAGCACGGTTGTGGCGCATTCAGCGACATGCAAGTCTATGCCGGTGAAGTACGGACCTCCTGAGTTGTTAAAGCTGGCTACTTCTGGACAACTCCAACACTAGAACATTAATTAAGTATGTACCTACTTATGGACGAGAACCCGGCGCTGCGGACACTTTTGAGTGCCTGGAGTGACATGAGATGGCACTTTGTTGACAATACGTCTGTGGTTGCATAGTTTGAAACCACTACTACCAATCGAAGTTTGCGTTCCTACTTGACAATGAAAGCCGCGTTTTCTTAGACACGCCATGCATCAGTCGAAATCCTGAGACCGTCTGATATAGAAGGGTAGTGGACGAACTCCTTGGCGCGACACCCCCCAGCAAAGTCTCAAATCGGAGGGCTCTCCGTACGATGTAACCTAGCAAGTACGCGGCCCCTATTGAACCCTCACTCATAGGGAACTTCGTATTCGGTCACGGGGTGCGTCGTGTTCCCCGGCTTGAAATCGTTCAATGTTGTTATACGCATGTCTCGAAAGGAACGCGCGCATCGCCGGCACGGGGTCAAGACGCACGATACAACTTGGCAAAGTGGGAAAAAGAGTGCGAAGAGCCCTTGGCTTCTCTTGGCCCAGAGATATATGTGGCTCCCACTGCTCCTTTTCCTGGATTCCTGAGCGTCTCTCTTGTACTAGCTAGCTATTGGGTCAGCCAGGGTGGACAGTCAGCCAGCAGGGAATGTCAGCCATCTCCAGGTCAGCCGCCTTGGCAGGGTCATCCCCCATCGTGCAGGACTGGGCTCAAAACCAAGGTTGATCTTCATCTCCGCGGCTGAAAAAGAAAGAGTACCTACGGCTCTCTTTCCCTCTTAGGCCGGGGGCGTGCAACAACCGACGGGAACCCGCTACCATCACCACCGAAGGACACGATGCACCGCCACGGCGCGGACGCGAGCCCGGCGCCGCGGGCCGAAGCGACGGAGGCCCCGAGCGAAAAGCAGCCGGAGGAGGAGCTCGTGCTGACCGACGTCGGCTCCGAGACGTCGCGGGGCCCGGACGAGGCGGCGCCGGAGCCGCGCCGGCGCCAGAAGTGGTACCAGTGGTTCTCGCCCGACGACACGCCCGAGGAGCGGCGGCTCATCACCAAGCTCGACCTCCTCATCATCGTCTTCGCCTTCCTCGCCTACTGGACCAAGGTGCTGGATGCCTCGGCCGTGACGGCGGCCTACGTGAGTGGCATGAAGGAGGACCTGGGCCTGTTCGGCAACGAGCTGAACTACCTGAACCTCGCATTCATGTAGGTTTCTTGCACGCTTTGCCCTCCCCCTTTTTTCTTTTCTCTTTCCCCGGGGGAGCAATCTCCAGCCCACAATGCCCCCCTCTCCCCCCCCAACCCGACGCGAGAGGCTGGGCTGATCAGGAAACGGGGTATGACGACGCACAACAGGGCCGGCTTCATCTCGATGCAGATACCGCTGACCATGGCCATGACGCGGCTGCCGGCCAACTACGTGCTGCCGGCGGCGGACCTGCTCTGGGGCGTGTTCACGCTGGGGCAGTTCCGGGTGACGGCGGTGGGGCAGCTGTACGCGCTGCGCTTCTTCGTGGGGGCGCTCGGCGGCTTCTTCTTCCCGGCGGTGCAGTGGTACCTGGGCTGCTGGTACAAGCGCAGCGAGCTGGGCCGGCGCGGCGCCCTCTTCTACGTGGCCAGCCAGGTCGGCGCCATGAGCGCCGGCTACGTGCAGGCGGGCGCCCACGCGCACCTCGCCGGCCGCGCCGGCCTCGCCGGCTGGCGCTGGCTCTACGTCGTCTGCTTCGCCTGCACCGTGCCCGTCGCCCTGCTCGGCCTGCTGGCCCTGCCCGGCACCCCGGACCGCCCCGCCGGCGGCCGCTGCTACCGGCTCCTGAGCCCCCGCGAGCTCGCCCTCGCCCGCCGCCGCCTCGCCGCCGACGCCCTGCAGCCCGCCGGGCCCCTGACCTGGCCCGCCGTCTGCGCCGTCCTGCGCGGCTGGCACTTCTGGGTCCTCGTCACCTTCGCCATGTTCTTCACCATGGCCGACGGCGTCTCCGCCACCAGCGCCTTCGCTCTCTGGCTCAAGTCCGAGGGCTACGGCGTCGTCCGCACCAACACCATCGCCACCGCCTCGCCCGCCGTCACCATCGCCACCGCCCTCGTCATGGGCGTCCTGGCCGACGCCTACGACCGCAAGGCCGCCCTCATCGTCGCCGTCGTGCTGCTCAACCTCGCCGCCGACCTCGTGCTCGCCGTCTGGGACGTCCCCGTGGGCCTCAAGTTCTTTGCCTTTCTTGCCGCCGGCAGCGCCAACGGCATCATGTCCGTCGTCTTCGCCTGGGCCAACGAGATCTGCGCGAGCAGCTCCGAGGAGCGCGCGCTGGTCATGAGTTCGATGAACACCGTCGGCAACGCCGTGGGTGCCGGACTCGCCGTCGTGTCAGTCGCATCCCTCCCTTCCCTCCTCTCGTGATTGTGTGTCTCGGTATTAACCCCTCTCGTCACAGTGTCTGGCCCACCGTCGATGCCCCGCGCTACTTGGTGGGCTACTCGGCCACCGCGGCCGTCAACGTGTGTATGCTTTGCATGGTTTTCGTCCTCCGATGGTACTGGGTCCGGGAGAAGGCGGCGAAGATGAAGGATCAAGTCAAAGCGTGACACGAGTTAGCGGTGGAGCACTTGCGAAGCTCGTTTCTCTGGGAGTCTAAATGTGATTTATCATGGCGAACCGGCGGGCAGGAAAACACAAACTGATCTGAAGGACTGATGATACGGTACACCCTGGGGGGGACAACCGTTATGTACTTGTATACGGCACGTGCGCCAGGGCCCTTGGATGGAAGGAGCCTCGCACGGCAACAAATAGCTGATACCTATGAACCATACCTGTTTCACCATCTTTTCTGCACCCATACACTGGTTCTAGAAATAGGATCACGAACTGCGATGACGTGGCTCACGGGCCCGTGGTCATGGGTACTGAGCCCAAAGAGCTCTTTTCTCTGTGCGGTCGCCCTTGCAAAGAAACAGCCCGGACCAAGGCATCCCATCCCATACCACGTACCATAGATCGCCCTACTGGGCAGGGACACCACTATCCACCTGAATGGCTTACTGCTCAAAAAATTGTAGTTGTCGCACGCGCTGTTTTGCAAACTCTGTTCGCGCGGGCCCCTGACGTGAGAGACGTATACACTTGCATCGAATTTCTATGCTCGTCTCCGTCGATAGACATTTTTCCCCTTCCCGACGAATAGCATTCTCCTCATTCCTAATCAGGTTCCTACATGGTTCCAATTTCCGTCTCGCTCTAGGTACACGTCTCCACTATTCGTTCTCCCCCCCCCTCGTGCCGCGAATACTCAAGTTCACAACCCTACGACATAATACCGATTACTAAACCGGAAACTCGTGAACCAGCTCTGAAAACCAAGTCAAGTACTTTCGAATAGCCTTCAATAAGGCTCCATACAAAATCCCCGCGCGCCGAAAAGACCCGGGTAGTGTCGGCCGTCCTCTCGTCACCAGCCCCCCTGTTTCTCGCAGACCTAGTCACCGTTCGCTCGCCTGGAGGGAGTGTGCTCCACCCACGCAAGGCCCTCGAGGGCATGGGGACCTGGACCGCGACACGGGGTCGTGCATAGTAAACTTCCCAGCTCCCGTGGCCCAGCCTTCGTTTTTCCGTACTTGGGGAATGCCGGGGCAAGCTGGGGGTGCTCAGGGGACCGAGACCGCTTCTCCCATCGCTGGGGCGCTCGCCATAGGCCGCGAGGTCAGTGGATTTTGAGATTACTGATACAACCACGGTCGAAAGTCTCGTCTGTTCGCACGGGCCGGGTGAGCTGCGCCGGGATGGACAAGGGACTGGACATCTGTCAGGCCATCCAGCTTCTAGTACCAACGGCGAATAAATCACCGATTCGAAGTGGCACAGACCGCACCCACGCCTCGTACTATCTAGGTAGTCGAAACCGTGGCCCCAGTAACCGAGGCAAACTACTTAATCAATAAGCTGGCGTCGCCGCGGAGGCGGGAATAGCTTCCAGCTGGCAATAAGCTGGACCCACTGTGTCTGTGCCCTTAACTATTCTGGACAGGAAACCGTAGCCGTATTCCCCGTACCTCCTTGGGGGTGACCTTCCACCTGCCTCGAAATCTTGATGCGCTGCGGTCATGGTGAGGCGAAGTCGATCTTGTGCGCAAGCTCCAGGGACCGCGCCCTCGCCGAGACACCACCGCGAGGTTGGCATCCCCCGGTTTCCCTTTCCGGCCTGCGGCCGATGACGACGGACCGTACTGTTCGGTCGTCGCTAGGCATCACGCCATTGCAAGCTCTCATTGCCACACCCAAAGGACCCCGTTAGCCAGAGGCCCTGCTGATCAGTGACCCTACCTCCCGGAGCATTGCCCCGGATGCCTCGAGTCCAGGAGGAGAGAGCCGGTCCGGAACAAAGAGGAGGGCATGGGGGAGGGAGGAGAAGCCCATGCCTGGGGCGGGCTCGGCCCCGGCTGTCTTCAGGCTGAGCTTTGTTCCGCCCTCGGGGCGGAAAAGCGGACGGAAAGTCAAAGGAAGCGAACCGCACTAGGCACGGGGGGAAGGGAGTAAACAGGCGGTGCGGCCGAAGAAGCTATGCCGCTTTAGACAAACTCTTCCCCGGCGCCGTCGTCGATCTGTGCCGGGACGGACGCGGGCTGGCATTTCCGGAAACGGTCAAGGCAGCCCGGACAAGCGCCGCTGTCTCCTTTCCTTTTTCCTCTCCCCTCGTACCAAGGGCTCCCAGGGCAGGAGGCGTCCGTGCGAAGCTTTGGCTGCCTGGGAAGATTGATTGGCAGCGCTAAGAAGCAATGGAGCGCGCTCTAGGTTCGACGAACGTGGCGCCAAAATGCTTGGTACGCATGCCGTAGCAAGCTCATTGTTCCTGAAGTGCCCTGAGTGAGTCGCCGATCTCTGGCTAGCTCCCCCGCTCCCAAGCCGTGCCGAGCCTGCCGGCGGCGACGCCAGAGGGACCAACCAGCCCAAGGGCAAAAAGGGGGGGCGAAGCAACAGCCCAAGGCAGACAGAGGGGCCGTTAGGGAAGGGGGAAAACACACAAAGCCAGCTGCGTCCAGGCTACCGAGCGACCATACGAGCCCGTGCCCCCCCCCCCCCGCCTTGTAGGGAAGACCCCAAGCAGTGGAACGATTCCGCAAGAAAGCCCACTTGGAACGCGAACGACAATGCGGGTGATGTGGCTTACTAGAGGTACCGGGGTTGTAGATCGGTATAGCCACGTGGTTCTGCTATTGACTCAATGGTGCTAGTTGCTAGCTGCTCAATGCTACGTAATCTCCGCCGTGCAGTCGATTCGTGGTGCCCTTGCACCCTTGGCTGACAGGAAGGGTCTCTTTCCCTTTCACGTTTCAAGAGGAGGTCCTGCACGTGGGCAACGTCACAGGCGGGGCGTTAGACTGCCATCGTCTCAGCTCGACTTAAACTTTATTTTGGATAGCGTCAGTTGGAGACATTGACATAAAACCCGGACGACCAGTTGCACCCCTTCTGAGAGTACAGAAGGGGTGAGAGGAAAAAGAAGTCGACGGGGAGTATGGGGGACGCCGAAGACTGAAATATGCGGTGTCAATGGTAACGCGTCAGTGGTGCTTAGAGATGTAAGTAATATGGCAATTTGCGTGCTTGCATGTGAGCAGCGAAGTCTCCCGTCTTGTTAGTCATTCCAAAGGAGTGGTGGCTGAGGCTGCTCAGGAGTTCGAACTGGCTATGGTGCAGTCAACCTCGCCCAATTGTGCTGGGTCGTTCTTCTTTGCTAGCGTCGAGAGCGTCTTTTTAACAAATCTGCCGACCGCCTGTGCCGACTAGATGTTGGAAGGACTTGGCATCATCCAGCGTGGCTACATGGCTTGGCAGTCGGCGCCGGCGTTGTGCGCTCTGCAATGGAGGATCAATGGACTGAGCATCCCGTCTTGGGCAAGCAAAGAAGGGAAAGCACCTCAAAGCGGCGCAATCTCATGCCGATGTAACATGTCAGCGATAGTCGCAGTTCATGAGAGAGATGACGACCCTCAAACCCAGTCGTCCGCCGGCGGGCATAGCAAAGTTCATCGCGAATCTCGTCACGCCTGGTGCGAAGAGGCGGTGACGAAGTGGACTGGGCAATGCAGGCTGAACGTGAGTGACCACGTCATGGCTGCGGCGGCAAAACGTAGTCACCTTGGGCACGGTTTCTTGGCCGTTGGAAATTGGCAACAAGGGGCAACTCCCAATCCACGTCGGGCTTCTAACAGCAACGTGATCAATGTGGCGGGGATAAACTTGGCAATGGCACAACATCATCGATGGACGAGCACCGGTTCGCTGTAGAGTCTGCTGCGGGTCCAGACGGAGCAATGGCGACGGCACCGCCCAGACACTCCCTGCGACTCGCAGACCCCGGAGCAGGATGCCACATACCTGGTGCGTGGAATACGACTCCGGTTAGAAGCAAGCGGATACAGCTGTGCAGCAGCGGAGTGGCGGCGGCGATGGTGGGAGTCATGAGCCAGACGGCCAAAGCACAGGGCCGGTGCCTCGAGCGGCACGACAACCGGCATGATGACAGGCATGACACGGAGCATTGGGCCGGGGGCCCAGGGACGCGGGGACGGCGCTTCCCCGGACCTTCCTGTCACTGTCAAGACGGAGAGGAGGGCAGACAAGCCGACGGAGGCTGGAGCATGAGAGCCGATGGGGCGCATTGGTCACGAAAATGCCTCAGGATCGGCATGCAACTTCGCGCTGCAGATTATTCCCGTGCGGTACGCTTGGCAGTCGTCGCCGCCTCAGGGTGCTATCCGCGGATGGTCGCTGGTTCCTTGGCCGGCCGGTCGTCTTGTCAAGGCTGCATGAGATGTACCCTGGAGCCGCAGTTCGAGCATCTCTTCGGGCTTGGGGAGCTTGGGTACAATGGCACGCGACGACTCGCAAGTGCCCGGGCCGGCGTGGCGGGTAGAGCGTTCTGGGCCGCTGGGAACATGGCGCCAAGCGGCGGATAGTGACGGCGGACACGGTCGAGATTGCGACGGAGCGACGATCGCTGTCTCTTTCCATTGGGGGGAGGACCGGGGGGACGGGGGGTATTGCAGGCCTGGTTACATTAAAGCTGGTGCCGGCGCCGCCCGCCCAGGCGCTGCCGAGGCGCTGCCTAGGCGGTAAATGACGGCCGACGTTGCCGCAGGCAAGCGGTGGGGGTGGTGGTGGTGCTGACCGATCGTCGAACCCTGGAGACTGTCGATAACCGTCTGCATACCCCCCCTCCCCCCCCTGTCGGACTGCGTTGTTGGTCCTGGACAACCTGGGGACCGGTTTCCCGGGACGGCACCGTCTCCAGGGGGTTCGCAGCCAATCGCCGACTTGGTGGTCGGCGTTAAAATTTCCCTTTCTTTTCTTGGCGGGGCAGCGTGGAAGCAAGGGCGTCGCCGGGGGGTGGAGGGGCAGGGATTGCGGCGATTGCCTCGAGAGCGCGGAAGCTTCGCGCGAGATGGCTGATGCCGGTGGAGAGAAATTTGATCGGGAAGGCCGCCTTCCATCCAAGATGCGGACAAGCAAGCGGACGGTGTGTCGACAGAGTGGGTTGGAGAGCGTGAGGAATCATGACGTTTAGTGAACATGCAGCTCGTTGTCGCCCTGCCATGCAACGCAAACACTTGGCTCGCTGGGTGGGTGGTGGCGGATGGGGGCTGGTCAGAACCAGAACAAGGCCGCCGAGTCCACTAGGGCGAGAAACTGCCGGCGCCAGAGTAAGGGCAAGAAGATCGGGTGCGTCTCCATGGGCGCGGGGAGGCGGGATGGCGGGTACGTATAGGAGAAAAGAGTGGGAGGCAAAAGACGAAGACGGGTAGACGGGGTCAGGAAGGGAAAGGGAGAAGGCCGAGGCAAGGGAGCAAGAGAGAGAGAGAGGGAGACAGAGAGAGAGAGACAGAGAGAGAGAGGGGGGTGGGGGGGAAGCTTGGATGGGGGTGTGAATGTGTGATGTGATGCAATGGCGCAATGGCGCGCCGGCGAAGCTTCGCGCGGATACGGCACACCCACGTCTCGTCGCCCGCGTTATGTCCGCCCGCGACCGAGGGCATTGCCGGGGGCAGAGAAAAAGAAAAGCGCAGGGAGAAGAAGCTCCCGTGTTCCCAACCTACCCGCGGGAAGGCCGGGAGGTACTTGCGCGTCTACTCTTAGGGCCGATGGAAAGCGTAGAGGTGACGCGATGGGATGGATGGGATGGGATGGGATGGGATCCCATGGGCAGCCAGTTCAGCTCGGGGCAGGCAGGCAGGCACGCACCAGAACCGAACTTGCCTTGCGTGAAAAAATCTACCGCTGCCGAGGCTGTGCTTGCCGTGGCCCGGGTAAGTACATGATGCTGGGTGCTAAACTAGGCAATCCAGGGTGCGGGGGCAACTGCCGGATGAAGCTTGAAAATGGTGCTGGTAGTGCAAGTGCGATGTTAAAGTTTTGGGTTGTGCGTTGCAACGACGTCCGACGGTCCGATGGCAAAAGCACGGAGTCGGAAACCTCGGCCTGTCTTGGCTGCTTGGCCCTGGCTAAGAGGCGGGCTACCTGAAGTAGTTTAGGTAAGTAAGTACCTAGGTAGGTAGTGCTGCTGCCGCTACTAGCTGTTCGAGAAGAGCAGGCCGCATCCCCTTCTCATCACGGGCACAGGGCTATTCGTACTTCCATACTTACTTCGACGACCACGACAGTGCGCGAGTGGGAGGTGGGCTCCCACAGCCCCAGTTCGGCTGACAGCCAAGACAGGAAAACCAGCGGCATCCATCCATCCATCCCTCCCTCGCAACCCCCCGGCCCCGGGCTGAATCGCAACGGGTGCGCCATCGCTGATTGGGTCGTCGGCGACAGGCCTAGCTCAAGGCACCGCGGCCTGCCTCCACGGTCGATCGCCGGCAGGGCATGCGGACCACGTTCCGCCCTCATCTCCGGACCAGCAGGCCAACCCAGCCAGTCGCCGCCTGCACCTTTTACCCACCCTCCCACCATCCCGATTCACGGAACGCAGACCCCGTCGAGTGGACGTCATGGCCTCGATGCGGGGCCACCAGACCCCGGCTCGCCAGGGCCCAGAACATCCATCCCCAATGCGAGTGTACGCTTCGCAGCGCTTCGCCTGAATGGCCCCCCGTCTCCTTCGGCCCCCGGCCTGGCAGAGAGTCGAAGAGTGTCGAGTTGCACCGCTTTGCAGTAGCAGCACCATGCAGCTATGCAACGGCGGCTGATCGCCTGTGGCCTGTCTAGTATCCGCCAGTGCCACGGCCTTGTTCCGCCAAGCCCGCCGCTGATTCGCCCGTGCCTCCATTCCAACCATCACGACGCCTGGTGATGGCTCACATCTCAGCTCTCAACCATCAAGTTTACCCGCGATGATGCATATGACCTGATCCGTCACCGCTCATCGCCCACGTCCGGCCGGCAACTGTCGTCAATAGCGCCCTCAGCGCCCTCCCCGGTGCCCAGCCTGTCGACAGGGGACTTGCTCGCTATCTCCCGCCTCTGACTTCTCTCCGGCCAAATTACCTAATGCCAACCCCCCAATACGGGCGGCTCCGAGCCGGCCAAGCTTTGGCAAGGCCACGGGCCGCCGACGCTGTTGCTGCTTCAGCCCGCCAGGGCCATTGCCTTTTTGGCCTCTCGGTGTCTGTCCGCCTCCCCACGCCTGCCAGCCCTCTCCCCCCTTCTCCCCGAAGAACCGGCGTGGCCCGATGATTCGTGATGCGGCCCACTATACAGACCCATGACTAAGTTCCGTCGGTGATGTCGAAATTGGGTGAATGATCAGCGGCGAGATGCCTGCCGACCCAGAAACTTTTCGACGTCTCCGGCCGCCATAGATAATCGGAGCCCCTTCCTCGGCCGCACCGGGATCCTAGAGTTGGCTGTGTAGAGAATTTCTTTCCCTCCCTAGGAGTCTTCCATCGCCCCTCTCCCACTCATCCCCTCGAGACCACCGGGTCACCAGAGCTCGGACACCCAAGAAGTTACCATCATCCTACGCCGTGGCAGGCCGCTCCGCCTGTCCCCCCTCCGATGATTTGAGAAACAGCAACAACAACGCCCTGGAATTTCCACGTCCAATAACACGAAACCCGACCGTCCATGCGTTTTGGACGGAAGAATGCAGATGACAGCTGCCCAGTAAATCAAACTGTCGGGTCGACACCAACCACGGCGGTGTCGACTCCAGCTTTGCCCCCCTCGGAAAAGGATGCCCGTCCCCTGACACCCGTCACGCCCCTAGCCCAGGACCACGACAACGGTCAAGGCCATGCCGAGGACGACCACCCACCGCCCGCTGATGTCGAGGCCAAAACGACGCCGAGTCCGGCCGGTCCCCTGATGAGCACGCCGGCGCCGGGCGACCCGGAAGCGCCCAGCCCGCCCGCGCCACCCGCGGGCACCGAGCAGCACGACGGTGACACCTTCCCAGAGGGGGGCCTGCAGGCATGGCTGGTGGTGTTCGGCTCCTTCTGCGCAATGCTGTCGGTGTACGGACTGATCAACAGCGCCGCCGTGTTTGAGTCATACTTCTCGGAGCACCAGCTGGCGGGCCAGAGCCCGTCGACCATCGGCTGGATCTTCAGCGTCTACCTCTTTGTCGTCTTTTTCGTCGGCATCCAGGTCGGGCCCGTGTTTGATCACCAAGGGCCCCGAGCCCTCGTCGCCGTCGGCAGCGTACTTACCGTTGCCAGTCAGATGTTGTTGGGCCTCTGCACCCGTAAGTCGCCCTCCCCTCCCCCCCGTCTTCCGTCTCCCCTGTCGCCCCCCGCCGGGTGATCCAAGAACCATGATCCAGCGGACCACCCATGAGGGACGGCTGGCACGGCACGGGTCGAAAAGAAGCGGTCAGGACGGGAAGAAAGAAACTAACCCCACCACCCCTTTTTTTTCTTTCTCCAGAATACTACCAAATCCTCCTCACCTACTCCATCCTCGGCGGCATCGGCGGGGCGCTGCTCAACGTGCCGGCGTATGGGGCCATCGCGCACTACTTCCAGGCACGGCGCGGGTTCGCGACGGGCATCGCGACGACGGCGGGGTCGGTGGGCGGCATCGCGTTCCCGCTGCTGTTGCAGGCGCTGTTCCCGTCGGTGGGCTTCGCCTGGAGCACGCGCATCATCGGCTTCATCCTGCTGGCCCTGGCGGTGCCGGCCAACCTGTGCATCCGCACGCGGCTGCCGCCGTCGGCCCACATGGCCACCGTTTGGCCCGACTTCGCCATCTTCCGCGACCTCAAATTCAGCCTCAGTTGCGCCGGCATTTGGTTCATGGAGTGGGGCATCTTCATCCCCCTCACCTTCATTGTGTCGTACGCCGCCGAGTGCGGCTTCGACCCCAACTCGGCCTACACGCTGCTGGCCCTGCTCAACGTCGGCTCCTTCTTCGGCCGTTTCCTGCCGGGCTTCCTGGCCGACCGCATCGGCCGCTTCAACGTCATCGTCATCACCATTGGCCTGTGCGTTGTCACGGTGTTGGCCCTTTGGTTGCCGGCCGGCGACTCGTGGGGCCTGCTGGTGGCCTTTGTCGTCTGCTTCGGCTTTGCGAGCGGCAGCAACCTCGGCCTCTACCCCGTCTGCCTCGGCCAGCTGTGCGACGCGCGCGACTACGGCCGCTTCTACTCCACGGCCCTCATGATCGCCAGCTTCGGCACCCTCAGCAGCCTGCCCATCGGCGGCGCCCTGCGCGACGTCGGCGACGGCCACTCGTGGAAGGCCGTCATCCTCTTCTCGGCCCTCTCGTACCTCATCGCCATGAGCTGCTTCCTCGGCGCCCGCGTTCTCGCCGTCAGCTGGGGTGTCAAAAAGGTCTTTTAGCTTAGCGTTCTTGTTAGCTGTGCCCATCAATCTCAACCATGCATGTTGTTGTTTATACCATCCCCATCGGTAACCATCCCCACGGCCCCTGTGTCCCCATGTGCACTCACTTCCTGCTTCTAAGCTAAGTAGGGTTGGCTAGTCGCCCATTGAAGCTGCTGTAGAAGACAAGCGTGTTGGGCCACCCCATACTGCTTTGTTCCCTGCCTTGTCGATTGTGACCATGGCGCGGCCACCGCTAGCCACCTACTCCTTGTCCCGAGATCATCACCGCCCATTGTGCCGCCCATCAGTCCCCGTCTATTTCTAGCACAATGCGGCCGCTGCAACAAAGACTGCCCCGAACAATGCCGCCTTTGGCCTTGCCTTAGCATAAAAGTGCCCTCACTGGCTATCTGACTGGGCACACCGCCAACAGCCAGCACTGCAAACCCCAACACTGCCGTCCTCATCCTGACACCGAATACGCTCTTTTGTATAGCACCTGGTCTGAAAAAAAGGAAGTCTGGGACTTTCAGGAATACGCTCACTGCCGCTAGATATCCATTTTAAGATTCTGCCAAAGGAAAGAAAAAAGCGCAGAACACGAAAAGACGCCAAAGAAAAAATGACACTCCGTTTCCCCAGCTTCGACCTGACGCCGGCCGAGACGGCCTCGCTCGAGGGCGCCGTCGTCGATCTCCTGGCCGAGGGCGCGAGCCGCCTCCACCGGCCGGGCCCGCTGCTCGGCCGCCACGACTACGCGGCGGCGCTCCGGCTCGTGCGGGACGCGAGCGCGTACTCGAGCGACTTGCTGGCCGAAGTGGCCGCTGACGAGGACGCAGAAGAAGACGAAGAAGAGGGGGGGGACCAGGCGAAGAAGAAAGGGATGAAAGGACACCGCACCCGCGAGTCCGCTTACCCCGCCTCCTGCGCCCTCCTCAAGGGCGACGCCCTGCGCGGCCTCGGCCACCTCCCCGAGGCCGCCGCCGCGTACCGCGAAGCCGCCACGGCGTATGCTGTAGACGGCTCGCTGGCAAGGTCCCGATCGTCGCGTCAAGTCGACGATGACGATGAGGATGAGCATATCGACCGGGCGGCGGCGAGGATGGCGGCGCGCCACCTCGCAGACCTCGGGGGCCGCTTCTTGGCCGGCCCGCCGCCGCGGCGGGCCGGGGGGCTCTGGAACGCGCACGACGTGGCAGGGGCGCGGCATCGGGCCGACGAGGACGGGGACGGTCGTTGGCGCGAGGGCGAGGTGGCGCTCCGGGGAGGGCGGCACGCTGAGTACTGGGACCCGGAGCCAGCGCTGGTGGTGCGGAGCGTGACGCGCCACAGACCCGTCTTGACGCTGGTGGATCGGCCGGCGACGCGGGCCACGGCCGTCCCCGCCGTCGTCGTCGACATCGCGACGGCGATTAGTAGTAGTAGGCGCAAACTCCCCGTACCGCCGCCTCCGCCGACGACGATGACGATGACGCGGCCCTCGACCAGCAACGGCCGCCTTGGTGGCGGCGGCGGTGGCAGTTGGCTACCCAGTGGGAACCCGCGCTTGGGGGCGCCGGCGGCGTCGCCACGTAGCCAGGAACAGCCGCCGAGGCCGCTGCGGCGGCGCAAGAGCACGTCGCAAGACCTCAAGGCGCTCCTGCAGGCCCAGGCGGGAGACCGGCTCGGCAGGTAAGGTAGCGAGGGTAGGTAGGTAGGAGATGAAAGCACCCGGCCTCGATCCCCGGCCCCTTCAGGATTTCGCCAAGGGAAGGGAAAGAGGAAGTCTTGAGCCATCCCGCTTGGCGTTCTGGCGGCCCCCAAGCTGTAAACCACGTCAGCTTGACGGAGACCGGGGGAAACGCCCCGTCCGTAGGGACATGTCAGTATGACCACACACACGTTTCCGTGTACGAATAGAAGCAGGAAACAAAATTTTCAAAGTCGTCATAGATGGGTGGAAAAGAAAACAATTCACAAAGTCTATTGAACCAATTCAAACTCAAGTATTCATTCCACTGGACTTTGTCGTGCCAAGTCGTCCGTGTGTATATATGCGTGTATATTCGTGTCCGTGTCCGTGACATCGCCCCGTCTCACCGCTGCGGTCGCGTGGGCAGCTCCCCGTCGAGGCTGCGGCTCTTGATCTTGGAGGGGCCGGGGGCCATGTCCAGCCAGGCGCCGTCGGGCGTCCAGGTGGCAGCCTTGCTGTAGTCCCAGCTCGAACTGCC
Source organism: Nigrospora osmanthi (assembly GCA_029489945.1). NCBI lineage: Eukaryota > Fungi > Ascomycota > Sordariomycetes > Amphisphaeriales > Apiosporaceae > Nigrospora > Nigrospora osmanthi. The sequence continues at coordinate 251,716 of CP120503.1, read as the reverse complement.
GTCCATGTAACCAAAGCGGAAGTACTCGTTCAGGTTGAGGCTGCCGTTGCGAGACCACGTGAACTGGGGTTCGTAGTCGTCCTCGCCGAAATAGGTCCTGAAGCGCTCCACGTCGTTGACCAAGATGCTGATGCCGTCAAACTCGGGACCAGGCGGAGGCCCCCACTTGAGCGTTAGGTTCCAGATGGACGCGTTCGTGGCGATGATGGGGGCCAAGATGTCGGGCAGAGGCGAGTCAAGCTGGGCATCGCCCCGCAGGGCACGCGACGTCTGGAGGACGGGGTCGAATCCCCACCGGGCAATCCCGTTAATGAAAAGGCCCATGAGGATACCCTGGTATAGCAGCGAGGGGCGGGTCTGCAGGCTAGTGCCGGGGAGCAGTAGAATGGCCAGGATGTAGTGATGGATGCGGAGGCTGAGGTCGGGCAGGACTAAGCAGACAACGATGGCCAGGATGAACAGCCCGTACAGCTTGAGCGTCTTGATCAGACGGCCCTCCTGGCGGAAGAACCAGACCTGGGAGGCGGCGATGACGACCAGGACGATGACGATCATGGCCAGGGCCGCCTTGGCCCCCGGCTGCTGCTGGAGGTCATGAGCATTCAAACGCTGGATGGGGATGAAGTCGAAGGTGTAGTTGGTCAGAGCGCCGACCCAGCATCCGCCCAGCCAAAGGACCGTCTTTTCTACCTGGGCTGTCAACCCCTGGAGGGTGCGGCGCACGCCCATCTTGTCGTAGAAGACCCAGGCGCAGAACATGGCCGGCAGGAACTTGCCAATGATGTTGGAGAAGAGGCCCGCGATGGAGGAATGCGGCGGCGCATCCGAGGCCATGCCCACGTGCCAGAAGATGCCGATGAAAACAGGAAAGAAAAACAAGGCGGCCGACGTGGTGAACAGCGAGAGAACGGCGGTAAAGGCGACCGAGACGCCCAGCAACGCCCAGCGCACGTCCTTGGAGGAACACTCGAAGCCCTCCGGGAAAGTGAAGGTGAGGGGGAAGTGCGAGTCGAAGTCGATGCTGGAGATGCCGTGGCGGGAGGAGCCGGGGAAGCCCGTGTGTTTGCCCGTCAGGCGTACGACGCCGCAGCCGCCGCCCTGGTTGGTGATGACGCCGGCATGGATGGCAGCGCCGCAGATGAAGGAGTCGCCGCGGTACGACACGTCGGTTTCGTTGGCCGGGTCGGGACCGCCGACGACGAGGGGCAGGTAGACGACCTCGTCGGTGCCGACGGCGCGCGGGTTGAGCACGCGGTAGCTGGCGCAGTTGGCGGGGCACTTGAAGGCAAATCCCGAGCCGCTAAAGGGCCGGCAATCGCTGCCGTCGAGACCGCACTGGTTGCCGGCCACCCAGTACGTGTTGCCGCAGCCGATCTCGCTAGGCTCGCCGTACTCGGCCACCTCGCCCGACTGGACGCCCTGGCGCATGACCAGGCAGAAGGCCAGGACCCAGAACACCACGTAGGCCAGGAAGGCCCAGACGCGGTGCTTCTGCCGGGGCAGGCCACGGTCCAGCAGCCACAGCGGCGCGTGCTGCACGGCGGGCAGCACGGGCTCGATCTTGTAGTCGCGCGGGCTCGGCGGCCCCTCGGCCCAGGTGGCCACGCGCGTCAGCAGCTTGCGGACAGGGTACGGCACCCATTTCCATCGCTTCCAGGCGCCTTCGTCCTGCATGAAGCGCGGCGTCGGCGTGTCTTGGTTGTCGTCGACTTCGAGGTGGCCCGTCTCGCCCAGGGGGTCATCCGGGTGCGGTCGGAGATCGGAGCGGGAAGCCTCGGATGATTCGATGTCGGCGGGGTCGACTTGGATGGACTCGTCTCGGTTGTTACCTCCCATCGCTCTCGGGTTCGCCGGGGGGGTTAGAGGCGCATTGGCAAGCAGGCAATTGGAGATGGGGCTGGTACGGGTGAGGCCAAGCAGCCAGCTGCTGGGCTTCGGTGGGCGTTGTTCGGCGGACCTGCGACCGAGGGATGCGAGGATTGCGACACGGGAGGAGCGGCAGCGCTCGGCCGTGGTGGGGAGCAAGTTGGCGATGGGGAAGTGCGACGAGGGCGACGACGATGACGACAACGACGACGACTACGACTCTTCGGCAATCAAGCAGCGAGCGAAGAAGCAAGCAAAGACGGATAGCAATCTATGTCCTCTATATCGGCAATGGTGATAACTTGAAAGATGGAAAATGGGAGGACCAGCAGCTCGGCAGGAACAGCCGCTGCCTATGGTGGTCGCTCACTCGGCCGCCGGCGCGCCAGTGGAGGAGCCCTTGCTTACTCGAGCTGAGTGGTATTGGATTGGAAGGAACTGACTGCTCGTACCCGCCCAGCCTGGCCGTCTTTGCCGACCGGACCCTAAGCCCAACAGTGAGGCTGCCCACTGAAGCGGCCGCTGCTGATTGGCTGATTCCCCTCTCTTTCCGGGCCAGCACCGCCTGGGGTCCATGGGATGGAAGGGGGGAACGAACGAATGCTTGTGAGCCACGCTATCGGGTCCGGAGGGGGAAGCCATTTTCGGTTTCGTTTGCTGCCGTGACGGTTCGCCCATGTGTGACGACGATCCGACCTTTCCAGGCCAGCACCGCGCATACGGCAACTCAAAGTGCCCTGTTGACGCGTGTCTGCGAATCCTCCCCAGCGCTGCGGCTGCGTCAGACCGCGCGTCCGTGCCCTTCTCGTCCACTTCTCTTTTGCCCGCGCTTCCCGCGGTCCGAGCTGAGGGTTGCAGCTTTTTCCCACCACCGGCTCCGAGATGAGCGAGATGGAACCGCCCGAGGCCGGCGGCAGCGGCGGCGGCGGCGGCGGCGTGTCCGTGTTTGAGATTCTGCCATCGCCCCCGGTCCGCGACTCCTCGGCCAGGCTGGGCCGTCTGGCGCTGCCCGGCCGCACAACCATCGACACGCCCGGCTATGTGGCCATGTCGTCGCGGGGAGGCATTCCTCACCTGACCCCGGACGTGCTCAACCGACACACGGACATTGCGGGCTCGTACATGGCCCTGGAAGACTGTATGCTGCCTGCCTGCCTGCCTCCTCCGCCGCCTTCGCAGCTGATCGTGCAGTCATAGAAAAGTCGAGCAAACGCAAGTCCCCTGCCATCTACAGCCTGGCCCCCGAAGATGGCCGGCGGCCGTTGCATGTGTACACGGCCACCCGCCCGGATATGCTCACTATCCTGGCGCCCCGTCGCAATCCCGCCGTCGTGGCGCCCATGGGCAACGGGCAGAAGCATCTGACCGTCTTTCCCTCCACCGGGTTTGAGAGCCTCACCTGCGACAACTACTTCAGCGCCGTGCGCAGGGTGCTGCCCGACATTGTCATCCCCATGGCGGATCTGACTTTTGGCGACTCGGTGCCCAGCGCCAAGCGGCAGCGTCGTATGGCCGAGCGCACCGAGGAATGGAGCGAGGCCTTCTTCAAGCACTTCGACGTAGAGACGGTCCTGCAGCCCCAGGGCATCCACGTCTTCGCCCCCCTGCTCACCATCCCCTACCCGATGCAGTGGGAATACATGTGCCGTCTGGCCGAAGACCATGCCGGGTCCCTGTCGGGCCTGGCCGTGTACGATGTCGATATCCTGGCCGACCTTGACAACCACGCCGCCTTGGTCGACCTCCCTCGCATGTCCCTGGACTCGCCCGCGTCGCCGCATGCCTACCTCCGCCAGATCAGTCTCGGTGTCGACGTGTTCGCCGCGCCCCTCACCAATTTTATCTCTGACGCCGGGCTCGCTCTGACCTTCACGTTCCCGGCGCAGGCCAAGACGGCCGGCTTGCTGCCCCTGGGCGTCGACATGTCGTCGGCCGAGCACCAGGTGGCCATGACACCTCTACTGGAGGGTTGCACCTGCTACGCGTGCACGCAGCACCACCGAGCGTACCTGCACCACCTGCTGAATGCCAAGGAGATGCTGGGCTGGGTCCTCCTGCAGGTTCACAACCACCACGTCATGAGCCGCTTCTTCGCGGGCGTGCGCGCCGCCATCGCCGCCGGCGCCTTTGAGGCCGAGGTCGACGCTTTCGCCCGCGCTTACGAGCCCGACCTCCCGACGGGCAGCGGCACGCGCCCCCGCGCCCGCGGCTACCACTTCAAGAGCGAGGGCGGCGACCCCAAGCGCAACAAGGCGCCCTGGATCAAACTCGAGGATGATGAGGCCGCCGTCGACAAGACACTGGCCGGCGAGACGGCCGGCCTCGCCGTTACGGGCGCCTCGGCCCCGGGCGGCACCGAGACCCCAGTCGTACCCGAAGGCAATGCCGCCGCGTTGGCCGAGGGGGGCTTTGCGCAGATCGACACCAGTCGGCGGTGATCCGAATGCGTCACGCTTTTCGCCAGAGACATCAAGCCGGGTGGACGTCGCCTTCTTCCAGTCTACGACTCGTAAGAGCCTCTGGCTTGATGGGTGCGGATCTCCCGGGTCTTATATTGGCGTTGCATTCTCAGAGGACCCGCCGTTGGTGGCTGGATCGCCGGTAAGGGGACACCCGATGTCTCGGAAGTCCTTCCGATTTCTTGGTTGTCACGCCTCCAGCGTTCCATTGACCAGGCACCACGACGCTCGCCTGCGGACCTACCTATTAGCTGCATACAACATACCCACCCATACAAGGCCGGCGGAGCTGCGGCGCTTCGTTCACGGGAGCATCCCGTGTAGACGACAAGTTGGAGTCTGGCGTCCAAACCGACTTCATCCGCACTCATGGGGCGGCTTGAACAGTGTGAGCATAAGTGCAAGCCGGATTGGCCGTGTCCTCGTGGGGGGTAGGGCGCTGCATTAGGGATCTCGGTATCCAATGGGGCAGGTCGGGCGCCCTTTTCCCCATGGGATGGCCATGGGCAGCTGAAAGCTTCCGTCTGCGTTCTCTCGGGTCGGTCGGATTATGCTAGATCAACGACAGCCAACCCAGTGCGAGCTGGTACACCCGACGGCGACTGGGGGGAGCCTTGTACCGTCAAGGACCTCGGTGTACGGCATAAAGAAGGATGGTACGGCCCGGTTGAACACGGCGCTGTCCGCTGGTAATATAAAAATTTTGGCCCTTTCATCTGTTCTCCCGTAGTGTGTGTATTCTGTAGCCATGGATCCCCGGGTTCGCCTCACCATGCCGACCTGTTTTCGCTGCCGCCAGGAACGCCCACGACCCTCACTCTCTGCCTCTCCCACCCCCGATAACATGCATCCCCCCAGTGGTCGCGTGCCAAGGCGTTCGCGAGCAAATACCAGCGCTGCGCCAAGGCCGCTCCCGCAGGAAATAGTGGGAGCTTGATCCCGAGATTCAACGTCACCCCCCATCACGCCCGTGGCCAATCGAACCCCGCGATTCATCCCACGTTTTCCTGTCCGTTCATGAACCCCCCAACGCCAAGTACCCGCCAAGATCCCATCTCCTGCCCTTCGTCTGCCAGCATTGGTTCTGCACGCAGCCGTCCTGCCGTCTTCGGCTCGCTTGCACTATGCGGCGCAAGCCCAGCCCAGGCCTGGCGGTCCGTTCGAGTCAAATGATGACGGCCACCGCGACGGGCCCCCTCTCTCTCCCGCGTCAGCCATCGGGCGTCTTTCCCTTGTTGATGCAAGTCGATCCGTTGTGTCGGCGCGCGCCAGTGCCTTTCCCTCTCTTGGTCGCCCAGGCTTTCGCACATGGGAGGGGGAGGCAAGGAGGCCCCTTGTCCAGGCCGAGCTGCCTCGCTGTTTTCCTCGTCTGGGAACCCCCCGCGACACGTGCTGTCAACGCGCGGTTTGATTCCCTCCCGCGGCGCCGGCGCCCCGTTCGTGTCCGATATTCCCGGTTACCACCCCAGGCGAGAGCCGGATTATCGAGCCGAGTTCTTCGTAGTTCGCACTTGGCAGGCTGCGACGCGCTCAGCCCAAATGCATTCGTGCAGTAGTCGTGTTTTCCCGTGCCCTGCGTCCACACCGCGGGCGCCGCGCCGCTGGTAGGGATGCTATATATACCGAGTCGAGGACCTGCGTAGCTCGTGACACCGTTTCTGTCCCTCAAGGTCCCCGTCCTCGGTTCTGGGTTACTTGAATCCAGAGGCATTGTTTCGGCTCCGGATCCCATTGGTTGCCTCTCCTCCCCCTCCGGCGACCCCCATTGTCCCACCGCTCATGGCCCGACGTGTGACGATGGCGCCGACGCGCACGCTCGCGGCGTTCCTGGCGGCGCCGCTACTGCTGCTACTGGCGGCTCCGGGCGCGTCGGCGCAAACCTTCCAGCGGCCGGGCATGAGCTCGTCGCTGGGCGTCGTGCTGCCGCCGGACCAGCAGGACTTCCTGCCGGGGCAGTTTTTCGACCTGCGGCTCGAGGTGCACGCGCCCGTCAACGGCAGCGAGGCTTTCGCCGACGGCGTGCCCGACGAGGCCTTCACGGCCACCATCGCCAAGGAGGGCGAGCCGCCGCGGGACCTCGCCGCCTTCTTCGACATCGCCGAGGCGCCGCCGCTCGAGACCTGGTCCTTCACCTGGTACGAGGACCTCTACGCCGAGGACGCCGACACGCCCTCGCTCGTCAACGTCGCCTCGCGCGTCTACCGCCGCCTCGCCCTCTACGAGCCCGGCGCCTACACCGTCACCCTCCACTTCTACGACGGCCAGACCACCACCGCCGAGTGGGTCGTGCGCCCCCTGGCCACCGAGAAGAAGGCCAAGAACGTGATTCTGTTCATCGGTGCGTGGTTCAACGGTCGGCGGCGGAAAGCCGGAAGGCTTGTTCTTCCTTGCTAACGGGCGAGCAGGCGACGGTATGACGACCAACATGATTACGGCGGCTCGTCTCCTCGGTCACAAGACCATCAACGGACGGTACCAGTCCACCCTGCAGCTCGATGAATTTCCCGTTATCGGCCACCAGATGGTACGGAAGCCCGCTCCCTCTCTGCTTGCAATTGCCCGATCTAGCGGCTCACCATGACCCGCAGACGCACTCGATCGACAGCTTCATCACCGACTCGGCCAACTCGGCCTCGGCCCTCTACAGCGGCCACAAGTCGACCGTGAACGCTATGGGGTACGCATGACCCCCGCGAATTTTTCCCCGCCCAAATGTTCCTCCCAGCTAACCCCCCCAACCCAGCGTCTACGTCGACTCGTCTCCGGACGCCTTTGACGATCCCAAGGTCGAGACCATCGTCGAGGTGCTCAAGCGCGTGTGGGGCTCGGCCTGGGGCGCCGTCTCGACGGCCTTTCTCGCCGATGCTACCCCTATTGCTCTGACTGCTCGTGAGTCTTCCTCGACTGGGAAGAGAACTACCCCCCGCCCACCGACCATCCCCAGTGGGGAGCAAGGGTGTATAGCCTGCTAACGACGGACACCCCCCCACAGACACGCGCCAACGGGGCCTCTACGGGCCGCTGGTTGACCAGGCACTGAACTCGGTCACCAACTACACGTGGACGAACCACGGGGGCCCGGACGTCTTCTTCGGCGGCGGCGCGGAGCAGTTTCTGGCGGGGTCGGGGTCGTATGAGGGCCGCGACTACTACGAGGAGTTCGCGCGCGCCAACTACACGGTGAGCCTCAACAAGACGGCGCTGCTGGCGGCCGACCCGGCGGCGCGCGCGCTCGGCGTCTTCTGCCGCGGCAACCTGCCCGTCTGGCTGGACCGCAACGTGTTCCCCGAGAACATCGGCCGGCTCAAGAACGACCCCGCGGGGGCCGCTGACCGGGCCGCCACCGACCTGCCGGGGCTCAAGGACATGACGCTCAAGGCCATCGACGTGCTGAGCGCGCGCGGCGGCGACCGCGGCTTCTTCCTCATGGCCGAGGCGGCGTCCATCGACAAGCAGATGCACTCGCTCGACTACGACCGCGCGCTGGGCGACCTGCTCGAGCTCGACGACACGGTGCGCGCGACGGTGGCCCGGCTGCGCGAGACGGGCGCGCTCAACGAGACGCTCGTGCTCGTCACGTCGGACCACGGCCACGGCTTCGACGTCTTCGGCGGCGTCGACACGCAGTACCTGCGGGACCAGACGACGGACCGCGCGCGCCGCCGCGCCGTCGGCGTCTACCAGCGCTCGGGCCTGTCGCAGTACACGGCCGAGCGGCCCGGCGGCGGCGGCGTCTCGTACGGCACCGGCCCGCACTTCCCCGTGAACTGGGACCCGCGCTACGCCATCGCCGCCGGCCTGGGCGCCAACCCGGACCACCGCGAGAACTACCGCGTGCGCGCGACGCCGCGCGTGCCCGCCACGCACACGCCCGGCTTCGCGGACGAGTACTTTGTCAACGCCGCCGACGCCCCCGACGGCTTCGTCGTCAACGGCACCCTGCCGCCCGACGAGAACCAGGGCGTCCACTCGCTCACCGACGTCGCCGTCTTCGCCATGGGCCCGTGCCAGGAAACCTTCGGCGGCACCTACAGCAACATCGACGTCTTCTACAAGATGGCCAACTGCCTTGGCCTCGCCCGCCCCGATGCCGGCCCCGGCGACGCCACGCCCTGAGCCCTACTCTTTGCCGTTCCACGACAAGTCAGCCCATGGGAGGGAGGCCCCATGACAAAGCCAAAAAAAAAAGAGCCCCGGTAGTGAAACCGCGAAGGTGTCCGGAAGACTTACTGTACATAATGGCGGGCGGGATGGAATTCAAGACAAGATAGATCATCCTTCGCTCGTGGCTCTATCGTACAGTGCCCATTGCTTTCGCCTACCCAGGATGGTACCCGTGGGCGACTTTAATCATTGCCGTCATAGTGAAATATTGCCGCATCCCCACCCACGCTGGGGTTGGTTCGCTTCCATGATCGATTACTGTATTTTCCCGAAGGCAGTCAGTCTCACCAATACCACGTGACATGTTGCAATCCGGGGATTGTTTCGATATTGGCAAACCATGGCGCCAATTTCCGTAACCTCGCGAGCGAGTCCCGAAATCTCAGGTTATTGTGAAGCGGCGTGACCCAAAGTTAACCCCGGTGGTGTCCATGGCCAGAATTGCGTGACTGTCCCGATTGTTGCCGATTTCTGCCAATTTACCTCTTCTATAAGGAGTAATTCCACACCTCCTATCTTCTTTGCTCAAATGGCCGGTAGTATAGTATCCTTGCCTTACCAGGCGATTTGCCTTACAGCGGACGGCGGGGTTTCCAAGTCCCCTTCCCAACCCCTGTCGCTCATCCTCGGCCCCGAGGCACCATGGTCAGCAGCTAAGTACGCATCCGTCGTTTTGGGCTGGGCGCGTTTCACTTGGTATTTCTTGTTATCATTACACAAAGGGGTGATGTCTGAGCAGTGGGTTCTGAGGGGGAGGGAGCCAGGGGAAGCCCAAATAGCTTTCTGGATATGCCGACAGTCGCAAAAGCGGAACCGTAATTGCAATGCAGCAATTGCGCCTTATATGTGCGACAACGACGGTTGCTGCAGGGACAGGAACTGTTTGTATCCCATATCGGCAGTTCCAGTGAAGCTTGAAGGTAGTATGGGAGGATTGCCACGCCTCTCCGCGCGTCAAAAACACTCATTGGGTACTCAAGCCATCCTAGCGTTTCCCTCCGCCAACAAGCCTTCCACATTGTTGTCTATTATTTTCCCGCTCGTCCCTGTTTCTCATCCCAACTCTATGCAAACGAAGCCTTTACCAGCCACCAACCACGCTGGAAACTAACAGCGCCCAAGCGCCTAGCCCAATCACACCGATCATGCTGTCGTGCGCCGGGGTCGATGCACTGAGGTCTGGGGGCATTATGTCGGTACCGAACGGTCCCGGGTTGGTGTCATTCATGTGCCGCAGGCACGTATTAATGTTGGTGTACTGCTCATAGTTGTCTATTTGGCACCATTCGAAGCAGCCGCCGGCAATCTGCGGCGGGTAGACGGTGCAGCACGCCGCCGCCTCGGAGGAAACGTTGCTGCCGGGGCGCGCGAACCAGTGGACGTCGAGGGGGATGGGCAGAAAGTCCCGGTTACCGGGCATGCTCATGGAGCAGTTGTCGGCGAGGTGCCACATGGTGGATGGTGGATCCCGGAGGGGGGGCGCGTTGTTCAAGTAGGGCCCGGGCAGGAGGAGAGCGGCAGAGGGCGACGGGCAGGGATTGCAAGGACGCGGTTGCGGGTAATGAGGAAGAAGGAGTGGTCGTGGGTAGATGGGACAACGGCCAAGCTGCTGAAATCCCTTGGCCGTGCCTCATCCCGGGTTATATGGGTTTTGACTTGGACCCTACTGTACAGTTTTCAGCGTTGGCCTGTACCCATACGTGATCACATGGGCCAAGCAGTGGGCCGCCGGATGCCTGGTATCGGGGCCCCGCGATGCAAAAGTGACAGGAGTGGTCTGCTAGCGAGAAGGACAATGGACCCCGTGTCGGGGTTGTAGCCTGCTGGTCCATTGATGCTAAAATGGGCAGTTGGACACTCACGAGCCACCTACAGATACTCGGCCACCATCCCCACCTATCCCAGGCCATGGTACGATGAGTGGGTACATGTACAAGCACCCTCGTTTTTTTTCTTCTTTTTTGTTACCTGAGGGGAGCAATTCTTGGTACGGTATCCGTGGTACCGGTTGACCCTGGATTTAGGCACCGTCTGTGGGGTGACGCCCCGGGGTCCAGGGTCCAAAGGGGGGGGGGGGGGGGGGCATAGCTACTATGTACGTGGGGGCCCACAATCTAGTGTCCCCGTGTGGGGTTAACCCGGACATCACACCGTACAGGGCGTCAGCCTCTTGGCGTCATTCCGCATGGCCTTTTGGCACGCCTGAGATGGAGAGGTCGAGACCGGCCTTACGGCCGTACATTATCTACGTAGTGTAGCCCCGCGACTCTGCGCTGGCTCGACCCGGCGTTTGCCGGTGGACAGGCCAAAACTGAATGGGGCGGCAAGGCCTTGGTGTCGTATGGGATCCGATTGGGCAGTTTGGCGCGCCGCCGCCCGATCCCTTACCGCCCTTACCGCTGACATTCGCGGCGGATATCAGATTGGCTGGCCGGATTATCAGAGTGGCAGGGATTGCCTGGCAGTCTTTCCACCACGGCCTGCTTCCCCCATGCGGCAACAACGTACACCGATGCGAGTGAGCCCGGTGGTCCCCGAGGAGCACCATTCCACTGGGTAACAACGCCACTTCAGTCGGTATGGAGTCTTGCTGCCGCTTATGACGGTCTTTTGAATACCTTGCACTGATCAGAGGCGGATTCAACCAGACATCTCAAAGTGAGCAAGCAGGACGAAGGAAATTGATTGGTATCTGTTAGAACCAAGGTATGTATGGGTCAGGAAAGGCGGTGACACAGGCGCAAGTTCTGTTCCTGTTTACTGCCGTGCAAGGCTCTAGAAAACTCATATAATGAATCGGAGGACGCTGTATTTACCCACAATTCTGTGTCGTATACTAAAAGCCCAGAAGAAAGGCTAGTAGCAAACTTCGTTTGGAATGTACCATGCATATGCCAAAGCATAGAGCGGACTAGATAACAATCAAGGCCTTTATTGATTGTGACGTTCTGACCATATGCGTTACCAGTCATCTATCTGCAACCTATATAGCCAAGGTTTCCGCTCCGTCCTGTCATTACATCTTTGGGCTTCCTCAATCAATGCACCTCCGTTAGAGACCCCCATAGCAGCCATTAGCTGAACCTTTCAGGACGAGGGGGTCACGATGGGAGTAATTCCTGGAATATTTCCAATCCGACACTCTCTTCCAGCATGGGGAGCTGTGCCATGTGCAATAACGTCCCGGGATCCTTTTCAAAAGCTTTCCGAACCTCGATTGTTGGCTGCGGACTCGTGAGCAGCAACTTAAACTTCACCCTTCCCGACACCAGGCTCTCATCCACTAGCCCCAGCAACGCCAAGACCACCGTGTCCATGCCGTCCAGGAACAGCTCGCTCTCGTACGCGTTGATGCCATCAATGAGGCAAAATACTGGCGTCCCCGGCGGCAGCTGCCGCACCAGGTACGCGAACAGGCCGCAGAGCTGGGCTTCAGTCGCGCGCACGAGCTCCGGCACCCAGACCCGCGGATCCGCCTCAACGTGCGCCACCGGAAACTGCCGGAGCAGCTGCGCGAGGAGCGAGCGCATCATGGCCCGGCTGCCGCGGTATTCGTCGTACGCCAGGTGGCATCCGCAGAAGAAGACCAGACTGACCCCCCGCCCGGTCGCCGCCGCGCGCAGGCGCAAGGCCTTGACCACGGTGGCGCACAGCACGGAAAAGGGCGACACTGGTCGGTCCGCGGCGGCCGTGCTGTCAAAATCGCCGTGCACGAGCAGCTTGGAGGCCTGGGGGCTGGAGATCCAGCGGCTGAAGTCGGGCGTGGAGAGGACCTGCTCGGCACGGCCGCTGTCCTCGATGATGATGTCCCCGACGCTGCAAAGCACGCGCTCGAGGTCGATATCGTCGAGGTTGGGGATGTGGAGGTGCGACCACATTTCACGTGGCGTCCAGAGGGTAGGCCGCGGCATGGCGGGGAGAAGGCCAGCTGGGGAAATTGATCTGGGAAGTGAGGATATGGGAGGCCAGTTTCCTATCGTCCATCGTCAGTATGGCATTACTTTCCACTGGGCTCACGACACAGCCTACTTTCCAGGTCGCTTAGAAGGCGGTTTGTTTTGTTCAGCAGGTTGCAGCAAAAGACGATTCCTTGCCAGCCCACTCGTGTGTCACTTAGGATGGCCCCAAGGGCCTGTTGAGTCGCCCAATTGTCTTGATTGATGGCGGAAAACGCCTTTCGAGCTTCGTCGCCGTCTGGAAGAAAGATACGGTTGGTCTTTGGATCAGTGGGTGCGCCTGAGAGTTGATGCAAATACCTACCTGATATCACACGGTGGTTCAGAGACATGCGGACTTGTGACTCCAGCTTCTCGGATGCCGTGTTTATGTCTTTCAAGCTTCGGCATAGTTTCTGTTGGTACTGCTCTCCCGTAAGTATCGCACGGCCGGCACGTTTAGCTGTGAATGTCCGTGTCAGACGTTACAACCGCCACTAATCACGGGGTGAACCTACCTTGGGCACTAGTGTAGAACTCGATTGCTTCCTCTATTGCTTTGAATACGGCAATCACAAGGTCGACGCAGGCCATGGAGATGTTTTGGTCCTGGGGGTAAGATTTCAAGTAGAAGTCCATCCTAACGAACGCTTCGGGGAGGTCGTCGAATCCGGAGTTGACCGTTTCACGAACTTCAGCTGCTTGACAATATGCCTTGCAACGTTGAGTCAGTTCTGGAGCATGGGGAACGATGCATTAATCTTGGTCATAGGAGCTCACATCGAGGAGAAGCCCAATTACACCGGCAACGGGGGATGTCATATTCGTGTCGGGAATCAACTTCACTCCTTGCTGAAGTGGCACGGACACCTTGTCTGCCGCGAGACGCAGCTTCCTCCTAAACCTTCCCGTCCGCTGGTGTCCATGGTCGAACTCGTACTCTTTCTGTGCCATGTCAAGCTTGGCCTGAACATCTGGCCATACACCCAGGTGCCGGACCCCCCACTGTGGCCGATAAGCCCCGCTATAGGGTAGCGGTTCTCGGTTAAGGCGTGCCATGGCCTGGGGAAACACGTCAGTCCAGAAATCCATGTCGTTGATCGAGCTGGGGGTCGATCGTGGCTGCAGCGGTGCGGGGTCGGCCGGGGGAGGGGATCCGGCGAGCAGCCCGCGAGGAACTGGACGCATGACGGCGGCTGGGCCGGCGAATGGCACAAATTGGTTCTGCATCGGGTTGTAGTGGAGACCGCTCGTATTGAATGCGGGGTGATACTCGAACATCCTGTTCTCGATGAAGTCGACTGCCGGCGCGTGGAGAATGAACGTGGGAGCCGGCGATGGGCGTGTTGGAAAGGTGCAGGGGTCTTGGTCGGACATCTTGCTCACGGGCGGCCGACCCTTCTCGAGCAATGGATGGTGGGAAAAGAAGCATTCATGCAGAGCCAGCCCGTGTTGGACCAAACTTTTGACTTGGGGCACCTTCTGTGAGCAAACTGGCTCTGGAGGCCGTCGCTTCCATTGGCTGCGCACCCGCTTGCTTTGCGTTTCATCCATGCGAGCGACCAACAGAGGTGACGTGACACGCTCTTGCCGTGTGGACAGCACCAATCACAAGCCGCGCTAGAGTAACACGACATGCAACCTCCTCATCTTCTTGTCTCCCAAGACATAGATGTCAGGGAAACATAGGTATGCGGTGCTCCCAATACCCGGCTAGGCTCGCAGTATGTTATTGCCACACAGCAGGCGTTCGCGTTTTGGGGGCGCACTGTTGGCGGTGATCAAATACCCGATGACTCCCCAAGTCGGAACGCAATTGTTCGGGTCCCAGCCTGTCCCACTCCTTCCCAAGAATCGCCTGGGGCGTTCAATCGATGACAATGAGCGGCCCAAGAGAGGATGCGGCATTGCCGCCCGAAAGCACACAGCCCGCTGTCGTCAGCGAAACGACCTCAAGCAACATGGAGCCACGTCAAGAGGACACACCTGCTTCGGTTTCCGATAACCATGGGAACAACCGTCAGACATCCAGCGCCAGATCAAGCCCTCGCACCACGACCGAGACCGGCGAATTTCCAAACGTCGATGATATCCACGACAGATTATCCGCAATAGAGTCAAAGTTCGCCGCGGTCGATGGTATTTTCAAAGCCCGACGGATTGTGAATGAGGAAGTGGAGGCGGACGACATCTTACATAGAGAATCGTGGGACGGGACTTTAAAGCTGAGCTTCCTTGACAACACCTACCAAGATCTGCTCCATATCATGGAACGAGCCCGGAGCGAACGAAATCGCCTCATTGAAGTCCAACGTGTCTTCGAGCAAAGGAATTCTGCTCGAGAACAATCGGGGGCGGTCAAAAGCGCCAGAGATGCCCTGTTAGAAAAGTCGGAACAAATCTGCGTCAGGGCAATTTTCGAGAACAGGGCCCCCACCACAGAATGGGTGGATTGGTCAAGGTTTCTTGAGGAAAGAGACCCAGAGAACCACATCATGACCCCCATCCAAGCCGTCATGGGAGAGCCAGAGCCGCATGGTGTGGTATCACCCAGACCACAAGTCTGTCCTTCCGCGAGGGGCACTACCACCGAAGAGGTGAAGGTCCTGCTACCAGAAAGAATCAGAGTCCACTCGAACGCACTTATCAACATCTTCATACCAATGGAACCAAATCAAGGACGTCCCTTGCTCCAGTACCAGCTGTCGGCGGTGCTGCTCCGTCCTTACAAAGCGCTCATTTACCTTGAGGAAACATTGCGAACGACTTTAGATGAGTTGGAGAATCGTTTCAAGGACCGGGATGGCATCAACCCCATGTCTACTTCAAGCCAAGCCAGATCCAGTACCGGTGAAACCGAAGCTGAAAACTTTGTGGATCCTGAAATCAGCCGCTCAGCTAGAAGCCCCGCTCAAGATGATCCGGCCAGGGAAGACGGGGAGGCCGCACGGGGCATCGAACCTGAGGATGCCCGAGAGCCTGAATCTGATGAGAGGGAGAGTGAGGAGGAGAACATTGGACTCAAAAAGCCCTTGAAAGAAGGACAAAAGGGCAAAGACGACAGTGTGAACCCAGCAACCACCATTACCGCTCTCATCCACTTGCGCGCCTTGATGGCATTCATCGACGACTGGATCAAGCCCAAGATCAACTACATCAACAATCAATGCCGAGAGATTTGGTTTGAGGAGCTATGGTACCTTTACCAACCAGGTGGCGAGGTCTTTGACCAGTAAGAGAAGCAAGCATACCGCATTGTCCGCGTACAGATTCGGCCGCATTGTATTCTGGCGGGGAGAAATATAATACCCCATGTGGCTGCGGTCAAGGTCAACGAAACTCCGACTACTATCCATTGCGCTTACATTGATTTTGACGGAAAGAAATTCGGCCCGGTCTCGAAGAAGTACGTGATATTACCTTTCAAAGGGTTGAAGGATATCAAGTCATTGCCGATATACCCGCTTCGGTTCGCCAAAGATATTGACACCCGCGAAAAACTGGTAGCGCGTGGACGTATGCTACGTAGCGTAGCAGCAGAGTTCAGATCCATGTACTACAGCGGTGTCACCATTGATTCGAGGGATGAGGTCGACAGCCAGGTCGTTGTTGACTTTAGCGAGGCCCTTGCCGACGAGCATGAAGATTGGTCGCCACCCATTGAGCAGCTACAGGTCAGCGGCGACCCCTCGCCGCGTTTGCCCTGCAACCAGCCGTGTTGCGCGCGCGAGGACATCCGCAATGACGCGTGGGTCGACGAGCAGTTGACCGAAAACTTCGTCAATAGCTTGCCTCGCCACGGTTCGCTCCTCCCACCGTCTTTGTTACTCTCGCCACGTCTATTGGAAGACACAAAACCTGGCACAGAGGGTGAACCAACAGATGACGAGTTAGTCGTGATGACGTATCGTGTTTTTGGTTTCGTACTAAGGACCCGTAAATGGGGTAAGTTACCCGTACTCAAAGTCGCTCCTACTATTTTCTGACTACACTTGCAGCCCAGCTTGATCTCGATTTCTTGACATACGAAAACGCTGGTGCTCGAAACTTGACACGCAATGCTTTCGAACGGCTTGAACTTCCAGATGGCCATCGCGAGATGGTTCAGTCGCTGGTCACGCAGCACTTCCGCGACAGACAGTACATGTTCTCCGAGGAAGAACAGACAGACCTGATCAAGGGCAAAGGTAAGCCAATTGCTGGTGAATAGCCGGTTTGTGTCCTAGTACTTACCCGACTGTGATAGGCAAAGGACTTATTTTGCTCCTACATGGTGCTCCCGGGGTCGGAAAAACCACAACAGCTGGTTCGTGATTCTTTCGCCATCTTGATTTGAAGACGAAGCTTAACATACCTCTTAGAGGGAGTGGCAGAGCTGTTCGAAAAGCCATTGTTCCATATTACATGCGGCAAGTCAAGAAGCCCCCATCAAACCATTACGTCAGGCTAATCCTTTCCAGGCGACCTCGGGACAACCGCTCGAGACGTCGAGCATGAACTGGAGAAGAACTTTGCCTTGGCAAGCCGATGGGGGTGCATTCTGCTCCTCGACGAGGCCGATGTGTTTTTATCCGCGCGCGAAAAAAAAGACTTCGAACGGAACGGTCTGGTTGCAGGTGAGCTGCGTCCAAATGCTCGTCCGGAGGGCTTTGACTGACATCCATGCCACCGGAGTGTTCCTGCGCGTGCTTGAATACTACACCGGCATCCTCTTTCTCACCACCAACCGCATCGGTGACTTTGACGAGGCCTTTGCGTCTCGCATCCACATGAGCCTGTTCTACCCCGAGCTCGACGAGCACAAGACCAAAAGGGTATTCAGGCTCAACCTGGACCTCATCCAAGAGCGCTTCGATCTCCGAGGGCGCAAGATCACCTACGATGCTTCATCGGTCGAAGACTTTGCCGTGCAGCATTTCCGGGATCATCCATACAACCGTTGGAATGGGCGACAGATTCGTAATGGGTGCCAGACGGCACTGGCGCTGGCTGAGTTTGACGCCCACGGGGGCAGGTTCCACGGCGGGCTAGACAAAACAGTCACCGTGGCCCTTCAGCTCAAGTACTTTCGCGTCGTGCAAACAGCATACCTTGACTTCGGCCGTTACCTCGGCGACATTCGCGGCACCCAGGGCGATCGCCGCGCCGTCGACTACCACTTCCGCGCGAAGGCCGACACCCCTTACCAGACGCACCCTAGTCGCTTCTCGACGTCCGCTGCGACATATATGAGGGAAAATCGGCAATCGAGTCCGCTGCCTGCCGAATACAGCCCGAACCATGGCCACCAGTATTATCCGCCGCAGGGTGGGCTGGGCCGAGGCTCGTTTCAGCCCTTGGCGAATCAAGCGGCCTTGAGTGGCGGTGGCGGCGGCTACCCTTCCGGCGCGGCTCAGCCTATGGCGCACCCGATATATGGGCAATACGGTCAGCAACAAGGGCAAATGGGTCTTGCCAGTGGTTATGACAGGTTCGAAGGCTCGCAAGCTCAGGGACACCCTTACCAGGGGGGAAACCAGCAAGGGCAACTGAACCCGGGGCCAGCCCAGCAACCACGTCAGCCGAGTCAACATTGGGGGGGATTCAGCCCAAACATGGCCCAAGGGTATCTGCCTTGGGGCCAGAATCAGTACGGGCAAACCCAGGGGCAACCCCCTCAGGAACCAGGCGCTCCGGGAATGAGCTCCCAGGGCCAAACCTGTCCGGGTGGACAGCAGGGGCCGCCACCATTCGGACAAAACAGCAGTCAGCAAGGAGGCGAAGGCGGACAGAACAGGATGACAGCAGGAGACGGTTTTGTTGTACAGACCCAGGACCGACAAAGCGGAACAGGGAACAGATAAGAAGACAGCATACCGGGTGAAGGAGGTAGGCTCCCTCTACTAGGGCCAGCTCTGCCATAAAGGTAGGTAGGTAAGTAGGCATCGACGATGCACACGCTCTTTTGAATAGCGCACGGGTCGCACCCACAGAGAACAACCAGGCAAGAAAACGATAGCCACCAAGTCCTCTTTGACTCGAATGAAGCAAGAAAGATGCCACGTGAAAAGGAGGGCAGCAGGGAGAGCATGAGCCCCCTTTCGTACCAGGAGGTTCGCGTTAGAGGAGTCTTTACTATGCGCGTGACGAGAAAAATGACAGCTCACCCTCCATTTACGAATAGACAGCAGAGGAATGCCGGTCAGTTCGGGTCCGGGCCCGCCGAGGCCGGAGTGCGACGCGGGAGACAGTGGCGTCGGCGCCCCCAACCAACCCAGACTGGAATGTAAACAGCCCAGTCCGCGCCGTGCCAACACTCGACGACCGACCCTGACGCTCGGGGCCAGGAGGTCTTTCAAAAACCCGGAGCACTGGTACGGAGGCTCACTTGCCGCCGAAGTCCCCGATCATGTCAGCGGCTGCAGACCGAACACGCCACCACCCCCCCCCCCCTTTTGATTTTCCCCGTCGTATAGAAACGCGCCCCTGGAATCCGCCACAATTCGGTACCAGAATAGTGTCTTTTGCAGCACGCCAACCGCGACTCTTGATTGGACTCCAAATCCGCCATTTTCCAGAGTTTTCCATTCATGTGATTCGCTTCGCGGCCGTTGGAAACGACTCGCGGCTCTCATTCCATGAAAAAACATGGTGGCGCCTGATGGTGCGCCCAAAGACCAACCGGCGCATGCCGCGGATGAAAGTTCAGGTGACGACATACCGCCGGAAGCGGCAGCAGCCGCCAGAGGCAGAGCCAAAGTCGACCCAAAAGCATCCGTCATGAGACAGGGTCGAACGGGTAGATATGGCCAGGTGCGCCGGCACCAACGCGAATAGGAGCCAACTTCCACCAAAGGACAGCGGTCATCGGGCACGAGAACGCAGCGAGGCCGGTCAGAAACGCCGATACCAACACTCGGAAATAACCAACTTGAATCAAGGAACACTGGTCATCGGGCAAGGCCAGTCCCCTCCAGGTCTCGAGAGGTGAATCAGCAGACCCGTGTTGGTCCTCACAAAGGTCTGTGTCAGGGCGTGGTGATGGGGTCTATTGTTTTATATATATACCTTCTGCGTCGAAAAGTAATCTCGAGAACTTCTTGGACAGACAGCATCCACAACACACTATACGAATTCTCACAAGCCGAAATACATCACAATGGACGACCCCATGCAACCTTGGAGCACGGCAATGGAGGCAAAGGCCAAAAGGGAGCTGGAGGAAAAGAGGAAGAAGGAGGAAGAGAGGAAGAAGAAAGAAAGTTCTTCAACCACCACCACGAACGACTCGACCAAGAAGACGGCCCACAACGGTTAGACGCCAGGAAAGGCTGACAATCCAAAGCTCTGGTGACTACCAACACCAGAGGCGAAGCCACAGCGTCTCTCCTGTGAACGAGACAACGCAATATGGATAGGAGGGATCCAGCGAAGCTGGACATGATGGGGGGGTTTCTTTTGTAACGGGACGGAAAACGCGATCTGGCCAGACGTACGGGACACTCATTTGTTGCTTTGCTTTTTTGGAGTTTGCTTGGGTCTACAGTGGATAGCAACTTGACTATTTCCACGCACATATCCGTCCCAGCTGTGACACCCATGGTCTCACCTCCGCCGCGGCCGCTGGCTTCTGGTGAAGAAGTGCCCCCAAGCGAGGAGATGCCTACAGGCCCGGCCAAGAAGTATGAAGCTCTTAGCAGTCGACCTCCAAGACCCTCGGCTGGTTTACGGAAGGTCAGAGCCACCATGCTCCTTTGTAGAAACGCAGTCCACCTGGTGAAAATCATAGAAAATGATAAACAGCAACCGTAGTCTAACGAGCGTTCTTTGAACCCAGGCTCCACCGTGTACCAACCTAGTCGCCTGGCGGGGATAAAGAGACCGCAGCGGGACAAAACCGATGAATCCGGAGCATGGCACCCCGCCGGAAGCAGTATTGGGGCCATCGGTGCTCAAAGGAACCGACAGGTTACATATAGACGCCAATGCCGACCCGCATATGTTGGCACTAAAAGTCCCCAAGGGCACGAGAACCACCAAAGGCACACGACATTAGCTTCCAGAGAACACAGAAATGACACCCACGTCCAACCCCTGTCGTAAACCCCCGGGCCCGGCGCCGCCAGCACCGCCGGGCATCGACATGCGCCAGTACATCCCCGCCCACGCGCCCTCGATCCCGTCTTGCCCCACCAACCCCACCGCCGCCGAGGCGGCCGCGCACCGTCGGCGGCTGCGGGCGCTGCGGGACAGCGGCCGGGTGGTGCTGGCGTCGTACCGGGGCTTGCTGGACGGCGACGGCGACGGCCACGACGGTCTGCGCCTCAGCGCCGCGGAGCGCCAGGCCTACCGCGTCGGCGTGTGGTACTTTGCCACGCAGTGCGACCTGGCGGAGCGGGAGCTGGCGCGGATCGGCCCCGGGGCCGGGAAGGATGAAGAGGGGGAGGCGGACCCCGAGATCAGATTCATGAAGGAGTTACTAGAGTGGCGCGAGGACTTGTTGGAGGAACTGCGCGATTGAGTGGGGTTAAGGGGGCTACGATTGGGTCTCTCACTGGTGCCCATCTACCCGCGAAGCAAGATGGCAATGCCTAGGGCGATTTGTCACGTCTGGGGGTCGTCACATAGCAAAGAAACTTCGTATGGTCAATGTGGCCATGTCATTATACAAGACGTATTGTACAGGTCTTTTTTCGTCGTCCAATACGTTAAAGTGGATAGGTACACGCTGTCTCCCCCGAGGAGGCCAACCCGCCCCATCTCTCGGTCCGTAGCCCGAGTCGGGAGCGCGGCGCGGCCATCGCTGACGCATTGCCAAGATCTACCTTCCCAGCGCGATGTGTCGGAGAACTTTTGTAAATCTTCCACTCAAATAATACATGCAATGGTCGTCGAGTGCGTTAACACCCGGCCAGCTAGGGGGGAGGGAGGGTGTGGAGTAGAAAGGGTTATCGCCCATGGGTAGAGCTGGCAGGATTAACCCATAATCATGCCCTTCATGCCCTGCAGGTCACCCTCCTTGGCGGCAATCTCGAAGTAGCCGTAAATGATGCTGTGGCTCAGGTCAGTAAACAAAGCCGTGGGAATCGCCGGGACAGAAAACAACTTACGTCACAGCAAGAAGGGTACCGGTGCCGGAACCGAGAGCGCCCATCAGGTCACTGGCGACCGAGAGGGCACCAATGCAGGCACCACCGAAGGCGGCGGCGGTGGGGATGATGCGCTTCAGCTCCTTGTACATGCTCTGGTCGCGGTGGCCAGCCATGACGAGACCCTGGTCCTTGAGCTGCTTGGCGACGTCGCGGGGGCTGGAGCCCGACACCTCAATCCAGGTCTTGGAGAAGATGGCGCAGGCCGTGAGCATGTAGGCAATGTAGACGACGGTGTGGATGGGGTCGAGCAGGGCGTCCTTGAAGTTCAGGGGAGGGGACATGTAGTAGACAAGACCCGAAATGGCCGAGAGCTGAGCGGAGCCGTCCTTGGCCTCCCAGACGCCGAAGAGGCGGACGAGGAGGTTCTCGGAGAAGCGCGAGTACAGCATCTGGCTGATCAGGAAGATGTTGGACGACAGGGCCGACTGCAGCATGATGGGCATGTTGGAGGTGTAGAACAGGCGGACGGGGTAGGAGCCGCGGGCACCACGCTGGCGCGACGACTTGACGGGGATCTCGACGCGGAAGCCCTGCAGGTAGATGACGGCGGCGAAGACGGCAATGGTGGCCATCAGGTTCATGATGTTGGGGAGGTTCTGGCGGTAGAAGGCCTCCTGCAGAGCGCGCTGCTTGTTGGGCCAGGTGAGCAGGAGGTGGAAGAGGGCCACGACGGCGCCCTCGAACTCGAGACCACGACCCGTGTTGATCGAGGTGGGCGAGAAAGCCTTCCACATGATGGACTCGCAGATGTTGGTGGCGATGAACAGCGAAATACCGCTGCCCAGACCGTAGCCCTTCTGGAGGAGCTCGTCGAGCAGAATGACAATCATGCCGGCGACGACGAGCTGGAGGATCAGGAGGAAGACAATGCCGGCACCGAGGTCGGAGGGGGGGCCGTAGAGACCGGTGAAGACGTAGACGGTGGCGGTACCGGCGGAGAGAATGAAGGCAAACAGCTTCTGGGCGGTCTGGTAGAGCTCGCGGTCGGACTTGAGGTCGAGGTTGACGTCGATCATGTGGGTACCGGCGAGGAGCTGGAAGACCATGCCGGAGGAGATGATGGGGGTGATACCGAGCTCCATGAGCGTTCCTCGGTTACTGGCCATCATCATACGCAGCCAGTAAAGGGGGTCGGAGGTGTCCGAGGACACAATGCCGTACAGGGGCATTTGACTCATGACCAGGAAGATCAGCAGCGTGAGACCTGTCCACATCAACTTTTGGTTGAAGGGGACCTTGGTCTCGGGCTGCTGAACCTCGGGCAGGAAAGCCACGAAGGGCTTGACGAGATCGAGGAACCGCACTGCATGGGAAGAGGAGGATCAGCTCGGCGCAGGGAGAGGGCTCGATTGTGCGTGTGCGTATGGGAGGGCGTGGGCGCGTTGGCGATGCGGGTGCGACTGCGTCGCGTCTGCTCGCATCGGCGGCTGGCGGGTGCCTCCGCATTGACAGGGGCATGGGCGTCTCGAGCTCGAGGCGTGGGGGAGGCGCGTCGGAAACAGAAACAGTCGCTTCGGGCACGCAGGTGGCGAGGCTGCGCAGGCGACACGTCGCGCATCGCATCACAGGCGGCACGGGCATGGGGGAGCGAGGGGGGAGGCCAACTTACAGCTACTCATGGTGGCGGCGGTTCAGAGACAATCGGAAAGGAAAAAAAGAAGATGGAAGGCGACAGTTGTCCCAAAGAGCCTTTGGGTGTCGCGATGTCGGGTCGGCAGTGATAAGGAGGGAAGAAGAAGAAGAAGAAGCCAGCAATGGGGAGGAGGAGAGGAGGGTGGAATTGGGCGCTCCGGCTTTCGCGATGGTGGTTGATCTATCTGGCTTCAAAAATTGGCCAATTGACCTATGTGTCCAGAAAGAAGAGGTGGAGCAGCGACACGTGACCCCCTGCTATCGTAATTGGGGTCTGGCCTGAACCCCGAAATTTGGGGTAGAGCAGCCGCAGCCGCTACTTGGATGGGAGCTTGGGCGCGAAAGCATCTTTTTTTGCCGCCCCAGTCAACGCTCAAGGACCGGCTTTCATTGGAGGGGGATCCATCCCCGTACCTCACGCATCCATTATGAATCGATGCGAGACTTCCCTTGAGCAATGCCCAGTTCTTTTGGCCTATCCCATCTGTGTTGATGCCCTTACTTCGTCGAGGCGGTGCAACCCGATGCGAGGCTTCTACAGTGGAAGCCCGCCGCCCGCCTGAGGCTATTGGCTTCCATCATGATCATTCCCCAGGCGGTCGTCCCAAACGGCCACGTTGTTCCGTACCTCTGTCGACTCATTGTCAGGCGGCCCCATTGACAGCTGGAGGCTGTCCAATGGATCGGGATGGGAGTCAACATGTGGGTCCCTGGCTCCATCCGTCCCCCGAAACCAATTCTCCCCACTCCGATTGGCTCCCGTCTCGAGGTGTCTGATTTCTGGCACTCAACCCGCAAAAAGCCGTCATCTGAAGAAGCCCCCATGTACCTCACACACGCCCTGCCAAACTGCCACCTTACCTGTCAGTGCACAGCCCTACCGCTTGGATCCGAAGCTGCAGTGAGAGCGCCCTTATGCGGCTCGCCCACGGCTTGGCAAGGACCTGTCTCCGATTCCCGGCCATCATGTCCGTGCCCCCGCGCCCGTTGCAGCCCCTCGTGGCCATTATGGGCACCACGGGGACCGGCAAATCTGATGTAAGCCATGCCGCGCCGCGCCGCCGACGACGCGCGAACAAAGTGCTGACCAGCCTTTGCCCCAGCTGGCCGTCGACCTGGCCGTCAAATTCAACGGCGAAATCATCAACGCCGATGCCATGCAGATGTACAAGGGCCTTCCCGTCATCACCAATCAGATCACCACCCAGGAACAGCGGGGCATCCCTCACCACCTCCTGGCCACCATCGCCATTGAGGAGCCGACATGGACCGTCAGCGTGTTCGCAAGGGAGGCCACCAAACTCATTCGCGAGATCCGCAGCCGGGGGAAACTGCCCATCGTGGTCGGCGGCACGCATTACTACCTCAGCGCCCTGCTCTTCGACAACAACTTGGTCGACTCCCCCGACGCTGGAGCTCCCGAACCCAACGTGCCCCACCTTCCCCAGGCCGAAATACACAAGCAGCACCCGATTCTGGAGGGACCCACCGACCTGATGCTCAAGAAGCTGCAAGAGGTCGACCCCGCCATGGGATCGCGATGGCATCCCGACGACCGGCGCAAGATCAAGCGCTCGCTGGAGATCTTCCTGACGACCGGGAGAAGGGCCTCCGACATTTACGCCGAGCAGCAAGCGACCAAAGCCGTCGCCCCGCCCGCCGAGAGCCCCTGGGAGGCCTTGATGTTCTGGGTGTACTCCAAACCGGCTGTGCTCAACGAGCGCCTGGACAAAAGGGTAGACAAGATGGAGAATAATGGCCTGATGGACGAGGTCAAGCAGCTTCATCGGTACCTCCGCGAGCGAGCGGCCGCGGGTGAGCATGTGGACCGTACACGCGGCATTTGGCAGACCATTGGCTTCAAGCAGTTTGAGGAATTCCTCGACGCCGACGTGGCAGGCGCCACTACTCAAGAGCTTGAGAAGCTGCGACAGAAAGGCTTGGAAGACATGAAGGTTGCGACCCGTCAATATGCCAAGTCGCAACTGAGATGGATCCGCCTGAAGACCGGCCACGCACTCCAAGAAAGGGGTGTCATGGGCGATTTCTACCTCCTCGACAGCTCGGACGCCGCCCTTTTCTCCGAAAATGTCCTGGTTCCGGCAAGCCAGATCACCCAAGCCTTTCTAGAGGGGCAAGAACGGCAGCAACCAAGTGAACTCTCGGCAACGGCCCACGAGGTATTGACGGCATTGAGCGACGAAATCTTAAAGCCGAAACCCAAGTTCCAAGCCCGTCACTGCGACATCTGTGATATGACGCTGACTACCGAGAATGAATGGACCAAACATGTTGCGGGCCGCCACCACCGGCGAGCCCTGAAGCACAAAAGCAGGACGGCCTTGGTCCCCGTCGAAAGTGCCGATACGAAGCCACCAACGACTGTAAAAGAACCCATGGGGTTGGAAGAGTTTGACCTAACGGGTTTTCCTTGAGTCACTTGAGGGGCGCAGTGCAAACCCCCCAAAGTGTCGTCGGCTGTTGTTGAAAAGCCAGTCCCTCATGTCCGCGCGCCATCCAAAGACCCCTGGTGTGGCGAAGGCGTGAAAAATGGCGACGACAAAATCAGACACCCGAAGTGCCGGGGTTTTCGAGCTCTCTGTTGGTTCTGCCTGTCCTAGCCGGCACGAGCGGAGGTCCACATCCCAGATCCCGCAATCAGTCCCTGTCAAATTTGATACCATTTCAATTTCCGGGCCCATCATGGGAATATCAAGGGCAATTCTGTTCATGCGAAGCATCCCTATGGCGAAGCCCATGGGCAGCCTGCCCCCAAGGCTGTGGCTGTGATGAATGCGCGACCAAAGAGTGTGAAACAGGTGACGAAACGAGGAGAAGAGCCAGAAGAATCGACAATACATGACTGGCTCGCTAATTTTCCAAGACTCAGACACGTCTCTTGCGACTTTCCTCTTTCGCCCAGAGCCTTATGCTATCAAGGTCATCGCGTCGACAAGCTCATTGGAGTTACATCGTGCGAGTTGACAGGCGACCGATGGACCCCCAGAAACCCCGGCTTAGACGCATGAAGTCCCTTGCTGGTGCTGGCCTGCGCCTGCGGGATGCAACTCCAGAGGTAGCACTCCGCAAGCCAGAATGCACAGTCGTCCTGAGATACAGATGCCATATTGTTGCTCCCAGGCAAGACCACGCCTTCGGTGAGGCGAACCGAGGGCAAT
This sequence comes from Nigrospora osmanthi, assembly GCA_029489945.1. Taxonomy (NCBI): domain Eukaryota; kingdom Fungi; phylum Ascomycota; class Sordariomycetes; order Amphisphaeriales; family Apiosporaceae; genus Nigrospora; species Nigrospora osmanthi. The sequence continues at coordinate 225,350 of CP120503.1, read as the reverse complement.
GGACATGACTTTCTTCATTCAATGTGGTGTCTATTAGGTGCGGTCAGCATCCGGCTCGAAGTGCAAGGGTGCGCCTTAAGAGAAACCAACAACGTCTTGGCAATAGCGGGCGCGTAGTCATGCGTACCACAACGCCGGGGCTAAATATGGACACAATCAAAGCAGGAAGCCATGGTACATTGGTTTGTCCGGACGAATTAGGCCACTCCGCGAGCCATGGCATCCAATGCCAGCGCCAAGTTGGCCTCCTAGAAGCGGGCCGACGCAAGGGGTGGTGGTCAAGTTGGCATGTGTTTGATTGTCATCCTGTTTACCCTGGCCCTCTTATCTACTAAGATGCTGAGCAATGAAGTAAGTAACAGGGTACTGACACATATCACAATGAACCCCTCATTCCTCGCCTCTGTTGCTGCGACTAACACGTCCACATCTCAAGCAGGAACGGACCCTTCGTGCCGACATGGCGAAGCCGACAGCCCACGCAGGCCATGGCATTAATGTGACCGCATGTCGTGTCTCACGAGGAACGTATCGTTCTCGCGACTCTCATTGAGTAGCTCTTAGTCGACTTCCTTACTTCCTCTCCCTTTCTCAATCCATCAACGACCCGGCCGTGCCGGGAGAAGACACCGACGAACTGGAACACCCACGATAGAGATTCAACCGAGCTGCGCCGCCATTTCGGCTCGCACGCGCCGGCCGCGAGAGCCATGGCCTTGATTCCGGACGCAATGAACCTGGGGCCGCTGACAACGGTCTTCACGGCCCCGCTGGCGTGTTCGACGGACGCCCTGTACGTAAACAACAACCGGGACTGCGCGGGGTCGGTCTCCGTGCTGCGGGGGCCGGTGGTTACGTCGTCAGGGGGCCGGTGCTTCCCGCCGGGCTTTGACGGGCGCGCGGGCGCCTACTACAGTCCGGGGCTGTGCCCGCGTGGCTACACGGTAGCCTGCACGAGCGTCGTCACGGGCCGCCCCATTGCCGACAAGATGGTGGCCTCCGACCTCGCCGAAACGATCCTAACGTGCTGCCCGCAGGCCGCCCAGGGCCTGACGTACGGCTGCAGCGCCGGCCCCGAGTGGTCCTGGGGCGGCTGCCATGCCACTCTCGGCGGCGCCACCGCCACCTTGACAGGCGCCACCACGGTCGAGTGCGGCACAACGCGCGAGGCTGGCCCTGCCTTCATCTGGGACGGCGTTGCTCAGGCCCAAAGCGTCCAGGTGCGCTTCCGCGCCGGCGACGAGAGCCTCTTCGAGACGGGCCGCGACACAGCCCCTGCCACCGCCACCAGTACCCCCACGATGGCGCCTTCGTCTCCGGACCGCGCCACACCGGCTGCAGGTAGTACCGAACCGGTGGCGCGCGCGTCCGGTGATGCGCAGGAGTCGATGGCGGGCGCGGGATCGCCCCCTGACGCACATCCTGCGCTCGCGGCCGTGGCAGCGTCCTGTAGCGTGGTCGTTGTTGTGGCCATCGCGGTCGCGACGCTACTGTTCGTGCGCACGCGCCGCGTCGCCCGCGAACTGCGCGACCGTGAGAAAGAGCTCAGCGATCGCTTCTATCACGCCGCAAAACCAAGCCACGGGAGCGGAGATGGTGACCCCGGCGATGGTGACCCCGGCGACGAGAATCCGGCCACCGTCGTCACCATCACAGCGCTGGGGAGGACGGCGACACCGACGACGAGCCCGGCGCCCGTCGTCGCCGCGCCTGCGCCGCCCACGCCCGCCTTCGCGGCTCCCCGGCCTCCAGACGTCTCACCCCTCTCGGTCGCAGCCGCGCGCCTGGCCGACGTGCCTACGCCCGCCGAGCTCGGCACCGCGCCCCAATACGAGATGGAGGGCTCACCCGTGGTGCGGCAGCAGCGGGGCCGCCAGGCGCCTTTCCCCTCACCGGCCCCCCCACCCGCGCCGCCGCCCCCGGTGCAGACGGAAAGTCCAACGGTAGGAAAAGCGGTGACAACGCAGGAGCTGTCACCGGTTTCGGAAACGGAGAGTCCTGCGTGATGGCTCTGGGTTTCGTTGTTGGGGTGTTGGGACTGTCTCTTGGGAATTTCTCTCTCCTGGCCTGATTTTGACTCGTTGTTTGCCCTGTAATTAGATCCATGTGCGGTCATTTGCCCCATAACTCATGATGCGATCGAAGCCCTGTAAGTCTTGTTTTTGCTTGTGCAGTTGGCTCTTCACATGTACAGTTTGGTCAACCTATTGGAAGCATTCGGTCTCGCATTGGACAGACGCATGTACATATGAGGGAGTTTCCTCCATTCACTAGTTCCGACCTTCTCTTTTCAATCGACTTTACCCAATCGCCTCCGTTCAACCCGAGCCACCTGCAAGGAGGAGGTTCTAGCTGCTGGGCAATGGCCGGCTCACAAAAATACCAGTAGTATCATGTCCATAGCAAACAAGGCCAGCATGGAGCTTATGGGAGGTCTGGCTGTACTTGGTTCCAGTAGATGGTTGTTTCCTCCCACGGGAAGGTGCAGTGTGCACCCTTGCTTGGCCCCCAACACACAACTAGGATGCAAACGCGACTTCCTGCCGACCTCTCTTCTCTTTGCCATTCACGTCTCTCTCTCTTCCCATCATCATTCCATCAGCTGCTACATTGAGGACGCAACGCACGTCCCGGCAAACGACGACACGTCCCTCTCCCTCCCAGCGCATACGCTCACGCGAGACTTCGGTCTTGTCCGCAGAGCCGCTCGCGTTCGACGCGTGTCACGTACACCCCTCCGCTCCAAACAACCCCACCACGCTGGCGGTAGCACCCATAGCCATGGACGACCTGGATCAGCAGTATGAAAGGAACCTCCGAACTGTGGCCTCCAACTTCGTCACGGACACCTTTCGGGCCCGCGTCGCTAAAGGCCACGAGAAGATTCGAGATTGTCTGCAGCAGATTGGACAGGAGATCGAGCTTGTCACGGACGAGCAAAAGAGGTTGCTCGACTGGTACAAGCGAAAGACAGGCTCAGACGACACCACCGTCAAAGACAAACTTCGCCCCCTCAACTCGGGCTTGCATCAAGTACCTTGGCGGTCCGCTCGATACGACCTGAGGATTCCCTTGGTTATCGAACAAAGCTCGATCCGTTCCCCCGATGACATCGCAACGCTGGCCGCTCTGGCCACTTTGCCCCACGACGTCCCAGGTCCTGCCGCCGTCGTTCATCGCCCCGCTACGATCGAGACGCCATCAGCAGACCGTGTGTCGCCCCCTGCAGCTACAGTCGAGGGCCCATCGGCGGACCGTGTGTCGCCCTTTGCAGCAAACAATACCCCGGCCACTGCTGCAAACAAGTCTGATGGAATACAGCCTACCAACGGTGGCAAACCTACTGGTCGGAGCAGGAAGCGCAAAACGCTCCATGAAGAGCCAGTAAGTGGTGCAACCTGATCCCAGGCGCAATGAGTGGACTATAACTTCTCTTGGACAGATTGACACACCTGCTGCGCTTAGATCTCTCGAGAGCCGGGGCTTTGTCCAGCGCACTGAAGTCTTTGGTCGGTCATTTGTTTTCGAGTACCCCAGAGGCACTGGCAATTTCTGCATCATCAAGTGCAGCGACTGTGGATGGCTGTGCGAGTTGAGTCCAGACTTCTCTATGCCGATTGAAAACCACTGGTTGATCACCAGATTCCATCGAGAATTGAACCGCAACGAGAACAGGCGACCACCCAGCATTCGAGAGATCCTGGAGCAGCACACCTACCGGGTTGAGGGCGCCACGCGCCAGTGGGCGACCGAGAGCAATGGCCAGACAGTGGCAAAGAGGAATGCCGCCAGACACCCAGGGGGCAGCCAAGCCTCCAATACCACTCCCCAGTCGCGCTCTAATACCAAGCCAAGTCCCAGTACCAAGCCGGGCTCCAGTACCAAGCCGAGCTCTCAACGATTCGTCGCGCCGCTGGACAAGTCCTATCGAGGAAGGATCAGGAGTGACGGGGCAAGTGAAAAACACGAGTTGCGGTCCAGAGCCAGCCTGAAAGCGAGTTGGGCCGACGAACATGCCTCGTCGTCTAGCCTGTCGTCTCCTTGCTCCGACTACGACGAAAGCAATGCCTTGGCATCTGCGTTTGGCGCCTGCGAGGCTGAGGTACCCAACCAGGAAAAGAGTGGCGAGTTCACCCATGACGATTTCACAAAGGACGGGCTCACGCATGAAGAGTCCACGCCTGATAACGTCACGCCTGACAATGTCACGCCTGACAATGTCACGCCTGACAATGTCACGGATGAAGAGGTCACGGATGAAGAGGTCGTTTATATCCGCACCGTCGTGCGACAGATTGTGGACATGCCGGCCCCGGACGAATTGGAAGTGAAGCAGCTTGCCGATATCAAGACGGAGCCTGGTTTGGACCTTTGACATTGAATTTTGCATCTTGGGTGGTTCATAGGAAGTCAGGACCTTGGCAGAGCTCGTTCACTGTTTTACACTTAGGTTTTCGAATGGTCGCGTCTTCAAGTCGAGATTTTCCTTCAAGGAACTAAAATTGGGGGGCAATAGAATATCGCTGCGTAGATTCTCAATGATAACAAGACTAACATACTACACTCTGTGATCAAGTACCTTAATCTTGGGCTTGCACTACGAAACGCACGCGCCGAGTACCTGGTGTCTTCTCGGGTTGCCCAGGCCGGCTCTCGTCTCGGGTTTGCCTAGTCGGGCGTCAGATGTATTTAGTGCACCGACCTCATCCCAAGGAACCCCCCGGGGTGCTGGGTAACTCGGGCACTGCTTTGGTTATTTCCCAAGAGGGCCACTTGTGAAAGAAAGCCGACGTTGAAATAAGCATGTGCGCTAACCTTGTCCGTCGCGGTGGATAATAGGTCTAGGGGTGTGTAAGTTTCTACTTAGGTACTTACCTATGTAAGTACCTAGGTGAACAAATACCTACAGAAAACCTCTTCGCTATATGGCCGTTTTGCCCTCGCATAGAGACATCAGGTAAAATGGCCAATATCAGTGCGCCCATTATCCCAATCGGGCGGGAGGCCGTACTCTTCCCCGCGAGCTTCAGCCTTGGCTATCTAGCCGATAATAAGCCTGGTACGACAGGGGGCCACTTTAGCCGCAGTGCATGGCATCGTCTTACCCCTGTGCTAAGTCTATGTAGGTACACACTGCATCTCTCTTGGGACACTTGTCTACTAAGGTTGAGGTCTACAGGAAGGTTACCCTCGAAACCGTTCATGGGAAGCCCCTCTAGACGAACACAATTGGTATATTTCGCTGTATCTACTCCCTTGCCCAATATCTTTGTTCCTCAAACGGGCAGGTTGTCCGCATAGGCGAGACGTTCCACGCTCTCCTTTTTGCGGTCCTCGGCGAGCGTCTTGGCGAACTTGCTGCGGTCGCGGACGATGGGGCCCTTCCAGTAGAAGACGTAGATGGGCAGGACGCAGAGAACGCTGAGGCCGGCGAGGATGGTGGTGGCGTACTCGGTCGGGTGGCCGCCGATGTTGGTGTACATGGGGGTGGCGTACATGGCGGAGATGCCGGCGAGGAAGTCGCGGGCGAAGGCGTTGCCGCCGCAGGCCGAGGCCGAGTAGACGCCGTAGGCCGCGATCATGTAGTCGACGGTCGAGAAGTAGATGGCGTAGTTGGCGATGCCCACGAGGGCGGAGAAGAGCATGGGCGCGATCCAGTGCACGCGCGGCGGGCCCAGCGACGTCCAGGCGAAGCCGATGAGGCCGATGGGCTCGAGCGGCGCCAGCCACAGCAGCACCTTGAGCCGCCGCTCCGGCAGGAACCAGTCGTTGCCCTTGCGCGCGCGGATCGTGTCGTCGCGCCAGAAGCACGGCAGGTAGAGCAGGTAGGCGGCGAAGTAGGCGGCGTTGATGGGGATGAAGGCCCAGGCCTGCGCGAGGATGCCAAAGTCCCACTTGGTGTAGACCTCGGGGAAGGACTCGAGGAAGGTGAAGATGAGGGCGTCGGAGAAGCCCGAGAGCAGCGACAGGCAGAGCACGATGGGCTCGCGCACGAACATCTCGAAGGGCCGGACCCAGACGATGCCCGCCTCCTTGAGCGAGATGCGCGGCTTCTTGAGCTCGTTGGGCCCGTAGATGTTGGGGTCCGCGCCCGAACGCCGGCGCCGCTTGGCCTCGCGGTCCAGGAGGATGGTCGCGCGGCTTTCGGGCATGAAGAAGAAGATGGCCTGAACGGCGCCGCCGAAGATGAGCATGATCCAAAAGAACCACGGCCAGTCAAGGACTGAGGGAGGGCGGTGAGGGTCAGTACGGGACGGCGACAAGGACTGGAGAAAAGTGCTTACATCGGTGAATGGGCCCGCCAATGATGCCGCCGATACTGGTGCCGATACAAGACGACAGCACGATGAACGCCAAAGGCCATTGCTGTTCTTCCGGCTGATACAAATCGGCAATCAAACCCAGCGTGACACTGCCACCGGCGGTAGACAAGCCGCCCTGAGCGAGAGGAGAGTCAGCCTATGCGTGCACGGGAAAGAGGGAAACGACAGCATCGTGGAAACTTACAAGAGCGCGACAGACGACAATGGTGCCCCAGTTAGGGGCCAGGGCGCAGGGGATCTGCCAGACGTTGATGAGCAGCATGGAGAGCTGGAGGATGGGCCAGCGGCCGAACTCCTCGCTCCAGGGCGCCCAGAGCTCGCAGCCGAAGGAGTACATGACGAGGTAGATCATCTGGCCAACACGAGCGCCCTGCTCGTCGATGCCGAAGGCCTCGGACAGCTGCGTGATGGCGCTCGGGAAGACGGAGGTGTTGTAGTTCATGGAGATCTGGATGCCGGCGACGGCGCTGAGGTACATCCACTTCTTCCACGCCGGCCACGCGTAGGCGAGGACCTCGGGGGCGTCGTGTTCCCTGAGCTCCCGCTTGCCCCCCTTGGCGGCGTCGTGGTGGTGGTGGTGCTCGTCGTGCGACCCCTGCGCGAGCTTCTCCGTGGGCGCTTCCTCGGAGCCCGAGGAGGCGCCGCCCGGGTCCCGCGGCCCGACGGCATCCTCCTCCTGTTCGGGGTCGCCGGCGGCGGCGGCGGCGGCGGCGGCGTTGCCGTGGTGGTGATCGGGGGCGGAATCCATCGGGGCGTCGTCAGGCCTCGCGTCGGACATGGCGAGAGGGGGGAAAGGGGGGAAGGAGAGCAATGCACGGGCAAAAGCAACGGCAGACAAGCGGCCAGACATCCGGGGAAGAAAAGGGCAACGACGGGCTGGGGATTTATCTCACGGCCGCCCACACAAGCAAACCACGAAACGCGTCAGAGCGTGCAGACGGTGATCGGTCTTGAACTCTATACGTACGGGGGAGACGGACCCCACCGAGACGTTTGCAACTCATGATGACCCGCATACGGACCGAGTAGCTTGCAGCCCTATCCACTATGCCGACTACCTCCCGCAATGAATCGTGATGGGGACCCGATGGGCCGATGACGGTTTGCCAAGACGAGGGAAGGCGATGCGAGGCTGGCATCGGCGAGCGCGCGCACGCACAGCAGAATATCGTCGGTTGTCTAGTGTTTCCTCGACAAGAATGGCCGTGGTTTTCCAACCCCCACATCGCCCTTCCCTTGTGCGGGCAGGGTTTTTTCGTGTCGCGGGAGCCAAGAGAGGACAAGCATTAGTGGAGTGTGCGGCTCTGTTCAATGGGAGGTTAGTGCCGAAGCGATAATAATAAAAAACACACGGCAGCCCCAGCCCTGCCCGTGTGCCTTTGCTCTTCCACTTCTTCTTCTTCTCCACCCCCTCCTCCACCTGAGAGCTCGACTCATTCAGGGAGGTGCGGATTCTGCAGTTGTAGATCCCCGTCGGTGGGTGACGTTGGTGATCGACGAGGCGTGACGTCAAACCTTATCGGAATTGCGGGTTGGCGGGCGGGCCGCCTCCCAAAACCCGACCACACTATTGAGGTGCCGTGACGAACAAAGTGGGACGCATCGCGAACGGGGCCCCGTAGCCGAATGCTGCTTTACCTCATCGCTCCTCCGCTACCCCGCCGACCCCTGAGTCTTTTTTTTTTCTTCTTCCTTTCTTTCCTTTCGCCGTCATAAAGGGCTGGACCTCCCCAACCCCCGCTATTGCTTGCGGTGCATGCGCTACCCAAGAATGAGGAGCCGTTACGCAGTACCGTCCTCGACCCCACGAGGGGCACGCGGGGGGGAGGCGCGTGGTTCGACTTTCGAGGGGAAGGGGCAAACGGCATACGGAACGGAGTCCATCTTCGTTCCCCATGCCCGGCGCACGTGTGGTACTCTGGGGAGTCTCACAGATCTGCCGAGACTTGGGCCGAGAGGCCGTGCTGTCATTGCCTCATGTTACCGGTACACACAATGGCGCCCTTATAAGTTATTGTGGAATTGTCGTTAAAAGCGTACGCCAAGTTCTCATAGCGGCGAAATGCGGGCCCTTGCGAACGCGGCAACTCGGTTCGCAATAATCCCGCAGCGGTCTTGACGTGGTTGCTCATTGGCATCCCCATCTTGTAGACATGAGACCGGACCCATGGCTCGGCGGTGTTGCTGTAATCTAAGGATTTAAGTCCAAAGGTTAGCTCTGGGGGAGGAGTCCATCCGGGGGACTACCATACAAAGTGAGCATATCCTGGAGATGGGAAGACCATCTCCACACATTCGACTACACACCGGCGCGTACAACCCCCCTAAAGAGTGGTCGTCTAGTTTTACGGGTATGTTAGTACTTTCAGCTAGACCGGAGAAAGTTTGAGACATATCTGGATGGCTGGTGTTCAGCCCTCTGGCTCCTAGCTTGGTCAATTTACTATTACACTAGGTTGTTGTTGGAACCTATTAGAAGGTAGTCTGTTGAGTAACGTGTCAAAAGTGAGAGGTGGAGTTTTCTGTGTCCATGAAGCAGTTCTGTATAGTGCAGCTAAGATGCCGGTGTTATCTCAGCATACTCTCTATCAATGCTCATCCTTAGGAGCCACCAGTCCTACGCTCAATACTCGCCCGTCACATGATGACCCCAAAGATCTATCTGCAGGCTCCTGCCAGACGCCATACATACCAGTTATGTATGCTCTCCGGCGGCGCGCGGTGCAGGGCTTGCGTGATCACCCCCCCGGGGTGATGCCGAATTCTGAGCCCAGCTAATCCCGCTAATCCGCAAGAAATCCTGTCCCCTCAACCCAGTCCGATCACACATGCGTTGAGAGACCGGAGCACAACGGTCCTCTCATATTCCATGACTATGGACGTTTTGCCGAGAATATGACTAGCACCGATGTGTCCGGACACAGCCGACTCTCATGGAACCGTAGAAAGAGGTCTCGCACGACCGGAGAACTCCCAGTCTCGCCTCCTTTGTGGGCCAGACGGCGGCTGGGAAAAGTGCACTGATCAAAGCAGAGTCTCGACTGCGAAGAGGCTTAGGAAGACTTTTCCAATACCGCCAGCGTGAGGTCGTCGACAAAGCTGCTCATATCTTCACGGTACCGGAGACTGAACCCTGACGAGGGCGTCATCCTCGCCCTGGATGACAAGGATAGGAGGGAAGATCTGCGCAAGAACGCCCGGGAAAATCTTAAGAGGGACCATCCGTACATCCGGGATATTTCGACGCAACTTGTTGCCTCCACTTTCTACTTTGAAACCATGGCAGAGCCCGATGAGTTCTCTTCACCAAACGGCAGAGTCACTGTCCGAGGTACAGAGCTTAGAATCCTGCACAACTATGGCTTTACAACCCAAGGTTCCCAGGCAAAATCCATTGCCGGCTTCCCCAGCCATCCGAGCAAGTCTCTCATCTCGGAACACATCGGTCGCTCCGATCCATCCAACAAAACGAAGAACCCACGTTTGTCATTTTCTTCGAAGGTGAAGAGCCGCTTCGAAGAATCCTTCCCCTGCCAGAGCCCACTTGCCACAAAATGATCAACGAAGGGAGGTTCGACCTCAGACCTACAATTCGCTTCCAGAGCACGAACAAGATACGGCCAATGCAGATATCGATGCATTTCGGTCAGTCCGCGAACGACGAAGCGAACGGTGGGCGCATGTCAGGCCCCCAACATCCAGACCAGCAGCCAGTGCCGCTTGCGCTCAAGGTGAACGCAAAGGACGGGGAGTGCGCGGCGCCTTCCGGGCGCTCTAGCAATCTTACAGGGCACCCAAGGCCGAGCTGCCGCCTGACCTACCAGAATGGCTTGACAAGTACCGCCAGGTCCAAGCCATTCTCCCCATGGCCGGGCCGACATCGATCCCGGACGTCCAGCTCGCCGCGCCATTGCAGTACTACAGCGTCCAGCCCGAGAAATACGCAACGTACCGGCAATGGGTCCACATGCGGAACCCGACGCCATGAACGACGCATCAAGACCGTGGCTGCCTCCAGTCCACCAATGCGGCCGTGACTATGTTCAGTCTCCGTCGAACCATGGGGTTTCGGAGACGAATGGTGACTGCAGCTTCCTGTAGGAACTCGACAATGACTACTTGTTGGTTGAACTCCCCGATTGAGGCACATCGTGACAGGCGAGGTTGTGCAGCGCGGTATTTCTTACGTTTTACAAAGTCCAGTCTTGGTCGTGACTTCTACACTTTTTCTTATATATACATGGCAATTTTTCCTCCAACGGCCACTACAAGCAATGTTGAAGGTATGCTACTTACCTGGTAAAATGGTGACGCTAGCCCGTCCTAGGCTGTGTTACAATAATCTGACGCGTTTCCAGCCTTATAACTCTATTTCAATTTCCAGCAGAGGCTAAGGGTATTTCACCACTGTAAAGCAATTTCTGAGCACGGTATACATAGGGCGTCACGTTCAGTGAGCTGGTCAGCTATTGTCAGGTAGCAAAGTCGATAGCGGATTATTATACGACATGTGTGAACTGCTCAGCCAGCAACGCTCCCCTCACATCTCATGACCCCCTACACTGGAAGCCTCCAGGCAATCTCGTTGGCAAAATACAGTCTAGCTCCTTAAATACTACCATCTTCGCTCTTCTAATTTACTCTCAGCCTCTTCCGCCTCATTACCACTGCTGGTCCCAATAGCCATCCGGGCCTCTCGGATAAGTTGTAGGCCATCCTCCCCAGTTGGAGCCACCACGTCTTCGCCTTCTGCCCCTGACCCGGTAATTGTCGTTTCGCACCCCGAGAGAGTTCCCTCTACCGCGTCCAGAGGTTGACTGGCCGCGACCTCCACGCCCGCCACCATTTGTTCCCCCCCGAGGCTTGGGGTCAGACTGCGTTGCGCCGCCAAATATTGTTGTGCTTCCAAAGATACTCGTGTTGCCAAAGCTGTTTCGGTTGTCAGAATCGGCCGTTTCGGCCGTGCTGGACGATGTGAACGGGTTGGTGGACGCAAATATGCTGGTTGAGTTCACCCGACGGGGCGGTGAAAATATTTCGACCGTCGCCGGGCTGAAAGGCTTTGGCGGAGTGCGCCGGGGGACGCTGCTGTTTGCTTTCCCTACGCCCGAGCTGCCATCCATGGGGAAAAGCGGTCTCGGCGGGCCTAACGTGAACGGCAGGTCCGCCGAAGCCTTCTTGGGGCCATGGGTATCCCTCTTCTCTGCGTCCGAGCTGCCGCCGACCTGGGATTGAGACCCGCCTGCCGAGGCTCCAAATGCCTCATCCTTTTTTTCCGTCGAGTTTCCAACGTCCATCGAACCTTTGGCGCACAGAGTGGCGTTTCGAGTGCTCGACGCTTCCTGGTTCTTGTTGTTGCCGAGAACCCCGACCGTGCAGTTATGCCATGGAATTACGCGGTTTGCCATGGTCCAAATTTCAATGGGGTCAAACGAAAACCCTGTTTTCCAGGGGTCGGTCGTATTCATCTGCTCCAGCAAATCAGCCGCAGTCTGGGCACTGGGTTTTGGAGACCGCCGCTCCGTCTTTGCGGGAAGAACACGTCTTTTTTCATGACTGTGGTCCTCCCGCATCTCATCTCCCTCCTGTTTCACAAACACGTCGTTTTCTGCCTGGCCTGCCTCTCCCTCGCATCTCGGCTCCGGCGGCTGGCCCTGTTCTTGGGCGCGGTGGGAATTCTCTTCCTCTTGCCGAATCTGCTGTTTATGTTGCTGAAGCAGCCGCTGCAACTGCTCCCGTTGCTCGTTTTTGATCCAGTCAAAATGCTCCTTGAACTGGTCCTCCAGCTGGGCGAGTTGGTCCAGATGACTCCGCGTCAACAGGTTGATTTGCTCCTCGTGTTGCTGAAGCAGTTGCTTTTGCGGAAATCCTGGTGGTTGTGGGGTCGGCAGGACGGCGTCGCCGTGCGGCGTCATCTCGCCCTCGCCATAACTATTGCTAGCCATCATGCTTTTGTCGGTCTAGGAAGAAAGAACGTCAGTGGATGGTACGCGTGTCGCTGGGGGTCACTTGCAGTGTATGGGCCTGGTTCGACGGAGGGGATCACGGCCAATGCAAAAAGGATGACGACGGCTTGGTTGAGGGATGGAAGGTAGGGAAGGAAAGATGCTGTCTGGAAGTTGAAAAAATGGCGTTGGCTGTACTCTACTGGGACTGTTGGAATTTGGAGGGAAAGACGTTTTTGGGATGAAGAGGGTGTTTCCTGGAGGAAAGAAGTGGCCTGGGTCTGATTTCTCAGCAACGCGTTCTGGGATACCAACCCCACGTCCGCGTTAGCAACCGGCACGAGGTAGCTGGTATTTCCCGCGTGTATGAATGGCTGCCCAGCTAAAGACAGTCTATTTTGTTTCGCCAGTTGTTTGCGCATTCGCCATCCCCAGTGGTCGGCACGGAAACCGACGTGCTGATTATGGCCGAATATGATCTGCGTGGTCTACTGGAACACTTGACGCGACTACGCTGAGGAGGTAAATTGCGATCAAGGACTCCTTTTCGAGACTAGGCCGAAAATTGTCACAAAATTGAAAAGTTCATAAAACCCAGTGGTGCAGGCCGGTATTAGAGGTCGAAAACTCGCGCTGGCTATCTCCTGGATGCTCCTCGTCGCGTGGCCGATCCCGGCTGTACGACGTTGTGTGCATGTTAACGCTGGCACGCCGAAGTCGGTGGGTATTGCATCTATCGGACCGGGAATGCCAAAGGAGAGCGGGTTTGCAGTGCAGGTAGGGATATTCGATGTATGCTACAGCAGCTTTTCAAAGCGTCAACACTGGGAATGTCCCGCCTTTAACCTGACCCTACCCGTCCAGCCGGTTCAATTACCACTCACGCGCATAGCTGGATTCCCGTCTTTCCCCTTCGAATCCCAGTCAAAGGAGGACTTAGTCATCCGAGACACACTTGTAGGACTGGAACTTCTGCCATTCCTCGGGAATCAGCGGCACCTGGCCCTTCTCGTAGGTCCGGCTGCTGGACGACTGACAATTCTTGTCGTTCCTGGGTTCACGAAGCATATGTCAGCGCCCGTTCCCCTCCCTTCTCATGAGCCAGAGGTGGGGAATAGTCCAGGACAGGGTGCTGCTTACATGTAGATGGTGCACTTGACGCCGCTGTAGACCTGCAGGGACTCGGAGCCCGACGGGAAGGAAGTGACTTCTGTGTGTTTGGTGGTCCTTGTCAATACAATGTGCTAACTTGCCATGGAGACAAGACCGGGACGTAAAAAGGCAACGTGCCTCCCTACGTACCGCAGTGGTTAAGACTGGTGATGTCGTCCTTGTTGCAGGATCCGGTGAAATCTTGGCTAGTGCAGTACTTGAAGATCGTCTTCTGGCTCATGGCACCCAGGGGGGCGAGCAGGAGGGAAAGAACGACCCGGGGGAGCATCTTGGTGGTCTGAGGGTGATTGACGTTTCGATAAGTGAGAGGGCGTTGGCGAAGGTAGAGTGTTCGAGGTTTCAGGCCTGGGTGAATGAGAGTTGGCGATGATGGTTGGGAAAGAGAAGCCAGGAAGCGGTAGCTCGACGTGCTTTTTGTATCGTATCCATGGATATCGTGATTCATTCATTTCTACTTGGATGATGGCGAATGCGTTTCGAATATGAGTTCTTCATACTGTCCTGATGCGCTGTGGCCTGCCTGTGGCCTCCGAGGGGCGGTGCTTGATATGCCTCATTGTGATAAGCACCACAACGCACAGAAAATGGGCTGTCCGTGATACTAGTGGCGCATAAAAGGCATCTCATCGCACTTTAATGTCATCTTGCCATGTAGTAGGCCAAACCTTTCAACAAGTTTCCTGCCGAATCCACGCGGAGTGTGTCGTGTAATGTCACGAACCGTATGGCGATTGGCTCACCGCATCGAAACCCACCCAAGCAGCTCCTGCCTCCATATTCCCTCGTAATTGAACTTCATGGCATGGATTGAATCATCTTGGTTTTCTTCCTAGCACGTGATGGTACCTGCCTTGCCTCCAATGTGTCTGGCTTTCTGACCATCATTGTCGACCATGGCCTATTGACTCACAGTCTCACCGTGCTCTCGTGAGGCATGATGGACGTATAACAGTATCATGAGACTGCTAGCGAGTTGCGGAAAAATGACACGGCGGCGCTTCCAGGCTTTAGTCGCGCCCCTCGACTGGCACATCGTCTGGAATACCCTTTGAGCGCCGTTGCCGAGTTTCCGTGGTGTTCCGAGCGGCGCCGTCTAGAGGGGCTCCGGCAGCATGCCAATCCAAGAGCTTGACGTTTCCCACACTGGTGCCGCATGGCTCTCGAACACCCGCCACATTAACCGCGGGCGCTAGCACGGAGACCTGGACTTCCGCCTGCTGACAAGCGCGGTCAGGCGACAGGCGGCGCTAGAGATGATGGTACCGAGCCATGTGTCTTATTTCCGGGCCGGCAGCAGAGGCCGGAGCTTGCCGGGTCTGGCGATAGCACACCGGCCATTTCCTACCCGGGGATGTATCGCTGGTACGAAGACAGGCCGTGTCGCCACCAACCGTCCCAAGGGCAGCCGTTTCAAGTGCAGACCGTCCCGGCCGTTTCAAGTGCCGCCTGCCACTGCCGCGTCCGTGAGCGGCCTTTCTCGGCGCGGCGGGAAACTCTGTTCAGCTCGGCGTAACCGCATCCGGGAAACGGCGCCAGGGGGAAAAAGGAACAACCGGGGCCGACGGCCTCCTTACTCACGAAGGCGGCGCGGGCGACGCGGGGCCGAGTCATAGTGGCCATCCACCCAGACGCAAGAATGATGTATCCGCGGCGGTTATCTCGGCGGCCTCTTTGTGTGTGCGGCGGACGGAACCTGCCAGTGGAGGGGAGGGGGAACAGCCGTCCAGGGCAAAACTCTAAATGCCGGCATTGGATATGGCCCAAGATCTTGGAGCGACTGACGTGCCGCGACGACGTTTTTTGATTGCTCGCCGCCCCCGTGTTCCCGCCCGTACGGTATTTACTGACCGAGTCCTTCTCTGAGCATCGCCCTCTACACGGACTACCGTTCGACGGGGCTGGGGTCGCCGCTGTGCCACGTTCTTTTTTGCCCACGTCCGTCTCCGCCTACACCCCCCTCTCGCGCGCGCGAGCCCAACCCCCCGCGCCTCGGCTCGCCTATCCCATGCCCGCGCTCGGCGGTCCTCCCCGGGCCGCGGGAAGCAAGAGGGATCTCTCGGACGGCACGATCCGCGAGGCGGCGTCGCTGCTGTGGGGCGTCTCGCTGTCGTGCGCGTGGTTCGCGTTCGTCAAGGTGGTGCAGCACTCGCGGTCGGCCCTACGGCGCCGCAAGCAGTACAACATCTACATCCTGCTGCTCTGGGGCACCTGGCTACCCACGCTGGGCCTCTCCGTCCTGACCTGGCTCCGGCTGCAGGACATCCTGCCCGACAGGCAAGTAGTGGGACTTTCCCCCGACCTCCCCCGTCCCCGCGGCTGACGACCCTCCCGGAGCAGCCTCTGGTCGTTCCTCTTCATCAGTACGATCCCTTCCACCCGATGCCCCCCTTCTTGCCTCGCTTGCTGACTTCTCTCTTTCTCCCTCAAGTCCTGCTGTGGACGGTACAGCTGCAGTGCGTATTGCAGATCATCGCGAACCGCCTCTCGTTCCTCATCGTGGACCGGCGGCGCAGCCGGGGCATTAAGCTCGCGGTGCTGGGGGTCGTGGCCTTCATCACACTGGCGGGCGGTTGCACGTGGATCATGGCGTCGATCCAGCTGTCGCCCAGCATCGTCACCTTCAGCCACGTCTTCGACCGCGTCAACAAGGGCCTCTTCGCCGCCACCGACCTGGCCCTCAACGCCGCCTTCCTCTACCTCGTCTGGCGCAAGCTTATCGCCGCCGGCCTCACCAAGTACTGGTCCATCTTCCGCTACAACGGTTGTTGCATCCTGCTGTCCATCTCGCTCGACGTCATCCTGATTGGCGTCGAGTCGGCCAGCAGCCAGATCTTGTGAGTGTGCACGCCGGGAATCCGGTAGACCCACGGTAGCCGCGTCCCTTGTTAACACGTGCGAAAAACGCCAGATACGTCCAGTTTAACCCGGTCGTCTACTTCACCAAACTGTACATCGAGATGAAGTTGGCCGAGATGATCGCCCGCATCGTGCGCTCGGCCAACGAAATGAACACGGTGAGCGTGACGGCCATCGCCTCGGTCCGCTCCCAGGAGGACTTTGACGTAGCCACCATGGTGGTCGAAGACGACGACGAATGGGTCTACCCTCGGAGGGTACCCCCCCAATCGTTCAGACGGTAGCAGGGGATAGAATGGCATCTACGTCATGATACGACAAAGACTATGGGAAAGCCAAAAGATGGAAGAGTAGGCTAGACGCAAGATAGAAATGACAATTGATTCATGACTCGTGTAACCGTCGTACCGCCCACTACTTCATGTAATGCTCGACCACGTCCCGTCCCGCCCGCAGCGCAAACTCGACCGTCTCGTAGCCATTGAGGCCCGAGGCGTAAAAGGTGTTCATCTTCCCTTGGAGCTTGTCCAGCTTGTCGTAGAAGCCGTCGGCGAGGTCCTTGCCGGACACGTGGGGAAAGTAGTCGTTCTGGCACACCCAAGGTTAGCTCTCTTCTTTTTAATCCGTTTGCCCTCGATCCGCCCGGGAGAAATCGCCCCGAAACGTACCTGCGCAAAAAGGTGGACGTGGTCGGAGCCGATGGGCAGGGCCTCGCTGTGGACGTCGGCGGGGTCGGCGCGGTTGAGTCGGCCGAGGGTGTCGACGAGCAGGCGGCGGGCCTCGGCCTCAGTGACGGCGTTGTCGCGGGCCCAGGACCAGGTGGCGACGAGGTCGGACTCGGGGAAGAGGCGCAGCAGGCCCATGGGCTGGCCGCGGGCGTCGGCCGGCGGCACCGCCGGCGAGCTGCTGTTGGCGTACCACAGCTGCCCGGCCGGGATGGCCATGGACACGGCGCCCGAGAAGTAGTTGTTGGTGCGGACGGCGCCGAAGAGCGCCTTCTCCGCGGGCGTCAGCGACAGCCCGGCCTGCGCGAGGTTGTGCAGCGTCGGCGGGAAGGCCAGCACCAGCTGCGCGCAGGTTTGCCGCTTGGACTCCGGGGAACCGCCCTGGCCGGGGTCGACCACGTACGTCACCGTCGGAAACTTCCGGCCGCCCTGCGGGCGCTCGATCTTGGTCACCCGCGAGTTCAGCGACACGGGCGTCTTCAGCTGCTCCGCGTACTGCACCAACACTCCATGGAAGTCGATGGCGTTGAGCTCCGTCGTCTGAGAGCCGGCAAAAGCCGCCACGATGGTGGGCGTGAAGTACTGCAACACTGTGGGGGGGAGGGCGATCGTCAGCGCATTGTGAGATTGAGGTGGATGCAGGGGAGCAGGGGGGAAACATGGAGAGTTAGTGTGCGTGTGTGTGTGTTTGAGTGTGTGTGTTTGATTATGTATGCCAATAAGAGAGTGAGAGACGAAGTAGTGGTTGACGAATGAAACGGTCAATACGTACTGTACCAAATAGGGACCTCGTTTAGGTCACCGCTGTAACACACACGATGATTAGCTCTCCACACTTACTTCCCACAAGGTAGTCTTTCCATCTATACATTGCCATCGAGGCGGAAGGGGGGAGGGAAACGTACTAGCCGTAAGCGAACATGGCGCCGTTGAAGAGGACGGGCATGAGAAGTAAGCGGTTCGCCTTCAGCCACTCGGCCGTCGAGACGGTGAACTCGTCGGGGACGCCGTCGCGGTAGCCGACGGCGCTGACGGGCTGGAACTTCTGCTGCCACAGGGCGCTGTAGCGCTGGATCTCGTCGGCGAGGAGGGCGCGCTGCTCGGCGGCGAGCTGGGGGTAGGGCTGGGTGTCGCCGGTGCGCCAGTCGAAGCCCCAGGTGGGCGCGAGGTGCGGCGCGGGCAGGTAGGGCAGGGCGGTGCGGGCGATGACGGCGCGGCCCTCGACGTAGGTCGTGTTCTCGAGCAGCAGCGCGCCCATGGGCACGAAGTACTGCGGCTGGCCCGGCTCGTAGTAGGCCTGCGACTTGCCCCCCGCCGCCGCCCGCGCGTCCAGCACCAGCACCCGCCGCCCCCGCTCCTCGAGCGCGTGCGCCGCCCGCAGGCCCGCCGGTCCCGCGCCGACGATGCACACGGGGTTCTCCGGGGCCCAGGACGTGCCTTCCGCCGGCCGCGCCGCCGCCCCACGGGCCAGCAGCCCTAGAAACAGCGTCGAGTACTTCATCGTGACGGCACGAGAGAGGGAAAGAGAAAGAGAGAGAGAGAGAGCGGATAAAAGATAAAGCCGGGAAGGAACGAGTGAGAGCGATGTCGTGGGAAGACAAGCCAAGAAGGAACCGAGCGAGAGAAAGGTCGAAAGACGTCGAGAGGGTCAGCAGGATGCCGGTGCCGTTCGAGTGCTGGGCCTTGCCGAACTTATACCAGTGACGGGTCCCCCTGGACGGTGCAAGAGACGCTGTCGGTACGCTATGCCGGGAAATCAATCGGGCGAGTATGCAGGGATGGACGAGGGACGACGAAGCAGGCGTGTCACGCTCGACATCGACGGGTACAGATATGGTTTAAATAGGGCCGAACGGAGTGTGCTCGCGTCTGTGTCCTTATGGGCGGACTGCCACTTTCCGGAGGATCGAGTTATTGCTGACAAGCAGACGTTAGCCCGCTCGTCTGCGCGCGATGACATCTTTCACCGCTGCCGTTGCTACCTTGGGGCGGGCCAGAAACGGTCAGCCGGCGGCGGCGGCGGCTGCGGCGGGCGTGCTGGGGGTGGCAGAGGCATGCGGCCCCGGGTCGTTCCATGGCTCTCGATACCTGCTTTTACGGCGTATTCGAGAGGCGCCCGCGGTCCGCAGTCTGACAACGCATGGGCGGCGTGACGGGTGGTGGTGAGACGCTGTCGGGGGCCAAGACGGGAGGGAAGTTGCCTGGGCCGCCTGATTGGCCCGGGGCCACCCGCCTTGGGTATCCCGGCTTCGGTTTGCCCAGCAGGCAAGGGAGGGGAGGGCTCGCATTCAGGTTCTCATCTCATCGCCATGAGTCGCATACTCGCCCATATCTCCCTTTCTCATTTCGGCCGGCCGGCCCTGCTTCTTCGTCCTGCACTGCGCCTCGTCGCCCTTCCCTCGCGTACCGGTCTCCCGGGACGGTGCCGGGCGGTTTGATTGGCGCATGGTCCCCCCGCTGCCACCTTGTAATCACACGCAGAGACACGCTGGGAGACATGAGGTTGCAGCGCCCGCCCACCTGTGCCACCTGTGGGGGTATTTCGGGAGCCCTGTCCACGGGAGTGCGGCATGGCCACATAACGGTCCTTGGCCGCAGCATGGCCTGCCAACTTCAGGGACGACACCGGACTTGCTCTCTTCATCTGGTCGGACCTGCATGACAGGCCCCCCCCGGCATGCCATCTTCACTGGCCCCCGTGACAATCCGGGCTCGGCTTCCGAGTCGCGCGCACCCTCGCTCATGATCCCACCCCAGTAGAAGCAAGCACAGGAGCTATCGTTCGACTCTCCCGGATTTCCTGGCTCAGAGAATGCCCTTCATCCAACCACCGGCCCATCCAAGTCCCATCCCGGCAGGCAGGGGGCCTCGATGGGCTGCCAACAGCATGTGACGAGAGGGCATGCTGTTTTCTTGCCCTGCTGTGGACTGGTTGGTCTTCCGCATTTCCCAATCTTACTTACACACGAGGATGCGGGCCCGCCGCCACATATCTTGGTCGGCCTGCATTCATCGAATGTGAGAGGAGGGGGGCCATCACAAGCGCACGCAACCAGTCTCATAGTATTCTACCCCTAGGAAAGCCGCCACGGCTGCATCCGGTACCATAATGACAGACCGCAGTGCCATCATCATCTTCTCTTCCTCTCATGGCCCGATGCACTGGACGACCCGTAAGCGCCAAGCATCCAGGTCTCGGTCTCAGACGGACCGCCACACCCGCCGCCGGCAGCAGCAGCCAAATAAGCAGGCAGTCAGCCGATGACGGGTCGGCGCGTGTCGCCCTGGACACGGGGACGTGGGCTCACTTTCGGCTCCCCGTTTCAGACGTAACGCCCACGGCCGCCGACGCCATCCGCCGGCTTATCCGCCTGTTTTAGCCATATGGGATCCCATAGAACAGAACAGAGCTTGGAGGGTCCCAGGTTCAAGGGGTACCAGCACCAAGGTTGGATATAGTAGTTTCCTATTGCCTACCTGCCGCCCAGCGCCAAAGCACACGATTTACTTATCCCGAGTACTTAAGTATTTTACCTAAGTACAGGTGGGTAGCCAGGAGCGGAATATGATATTGACAAGGTCGGGATCATCTCTTACATAACGGGTCACGGCAAGAATGCATTGCGCAAGGAGAGTCCGGTGGGATATCATCAATCATGAAGCATTCATGAAATACAGGGCTGGGTTATGTCGGGCCATGGCTGTGTGCAAGTCTCCTCCTTCCTTCGAGCCTACGCGTGACTATGATCCGTGGCTCCCCAGAATGAGACACCGTTCCAATCTTGAGGTATCTAGTTGCTGATGAGGCTTAGAGTCAGCCGTCGTGAATAGGCTCTGTCACCATACCCGGTCCTCGATAATCGTAAGAAAAAAGAAAGTACGTGTCAGCTTACCTGACTGATATTTCCTTACGGATTCTTGGCAGCTTTAGACGAAGCCATCCATCTCCCGATGGTTCCGTAAAGCACGCATGCCTCGCTCACTCGGAATATTTTCGCCGGGGACTTCTGGGCCACGGCCATGCCTTTCTCGGTCTTACCCATCCTTGCGGAGGGGGGGGGCGGCGGCGGCAGCGCCGCCGGTCCACATGGCGTGGACCTTTTCACGCTGGGCGCAGTTCGGGCAGTCGCGCCAGCCGATGCGGCGGACCTTGGCCTTCTGCGTGGGCCGCGGGCAATGGCCGAAGCCGCCGCGGGGCCGGGCCCACTGGCAGGCGTACCGGAGGTCCTCGTACAGCTTGGGCCCGTAGTGCCCGTAGCACTGCCCGCACTGCATCTGCTGGTACTCGTACTGCTTGCACATGGCGGCGAGACGGTGGAGGAGATATGTGGGGATGTCTTGGCGTGAGAGAGTGTGTGTATGTGTGTGTGTATGTGTGTGTGTGTGTGTGTGTGTGTCTGTTGGATGAGCGAGCTGGATAACGGTGACGTTGGTGATGAGCCGGGATGTTACTACTGCTTGGCTGCTTGAGTTGTATGGCCACTCTTGTTCTCCGTTTCTGTCAGTTTCAAACCGTTCTGTTCTGTTTGTTCGTGTCTCTCTTCCCCATCTTCGCTTCGGGATTACCCCCTGGCATGGCGGACTTATATAGCAAAGTGAGGAATGAGCTTCGCCAGGCCTTGACAATGAGCTGGCGACAGGGCGACTGCTTCCGGTTGGGGGAACAATGAGCATCTATGTTAATGTTGCCTCACCCTCGCCTATGTTTAAGCCACCCAGATTCAATCCAAAGTACGTCTGCATACGACCGGGGCGGCGTGGTGGGAAGGGAACAAAGAGCCTCAATTCACGCGCCCCCTCGCGGTCCCTTGTTCGTTCACCACCCCGCCGACGCTAAGGATGGAATGTGACCTCACCCCATTCCATATGACCGGGTGCCCGCCGGCTCCGAATGACACAAACTCTTTTCCCCGAAGCGTCCCCTTTTGTTCCCATCGTTCACCTGCAGGCAAGCCGCTTAGTGACTGGGAGGGGAGGTTGCTTTTTAGTGGCCTGTTACATAAGCGCTCAATGAGGAAGTTGGGGCCCCTGCTAGTATTGAATGGGGACAGAGGGGTACCCATAAGGCCGGATTCACCATGCACCCAACCGACAGTCGCAGGAAAAGTATTGAATGCAAGGCGAAGAAAGGAAAAGGCGAGCAGGGATTGCCAGCAGGGAACACCAGCAGCGGCCAGTGGAACGGCACGACGGGCAGAGCGTGGCAGCTTGGCAGGGTAGCACAGCCTTCCCCATCATCCTTACGGGGCGGCTGGGCAGAAGGGCAGTAGTACAGGGTTCACAGACATCGGTATCACAGACATACGAGGTCAAGGTCAACGTTCAAATCATTACTATTAATACCATCTAATCGTGTTTTCCCCCCACGAGCCAGTTAGGACCCGAGGAGCGCGGCACTTGGGCCTGGGCTTTAGCCGCAGTAGGAGAACTGCGGGCACGCCACGGCGCTACCGTAAATGTCGCCGCTCGCGCCGGCCACCTGCAGGATGGCGTTGATGACACCGCCGATGCCCTCGCCGGCGCTCATGCCGGCGGCAAGGCTGAAGGCGTACTCGTTCCACGTCTTGGGGCTCTTCTTGATCCAGATATGGCTCGCAATGGCGCCCGTGGCCATGGCGATGCTGTACTGGGTCTGGGGCAGGGTGAAGGCGAGGCCGAGGGCGTTCATGTTGGGGATGTAGGGGTGGTACTTCTCGGGGATCCAGAGGTACTTGGCGACGACGACGGCGATGGAGGTCAGGCCGAGCATGAGGGCGGTGATGGCGGCCGACGTCGGGATGGGGAACGAGGTGCTCGTGATGCCCTCGGCGATGACCTTCCAGGCGGAGACGGAGGGGATGGCGAACTGGCACTTGTCCTCGAGGCCGTTGACGATGATGCACGGGTACGCGTTGGCGAAGAGGATGAAGAAGCCGCAGCAGAGGAAGATGCTGACGAGCGAGCCGCAGGCCTGGGCGATGAACTGCGTGCGCGGCGAGGCGCTGAGCAGGTAGCCGGTGCGCAGGTCGCCCAGCATGTCGACCGACTGCGAGGCGGCGCCGGCGGCGACGATGCCGCACGTCATGTTGATGTTCTCGGCGGGGCGGCCGTGGATGCCCTGGCCCTGGGTGACGCCGCCGAAGACGAGCTGCGAGGACTTGCCGCAGGTGGACACGGGGTTGATGTCGGTGGCGCCCGAGCACTGGGCGGCGATGAAGCTGAAGACGAAGGCGAGGATGACGGCGAGCAGGGTCAGGCCCGGGTTCACGCTGTACTGCAGGGCCAACACGATCATGGACAGGGCGATGGAGGCCAGCACGCCGCCGGACCAGGTCCAGGTGGGCACGAGCTCGTTCTTGGGCGAGGGGTCCTCAATCTCGCGCTCGCCGCTAGTCATGTGCTTCTCGGCGAAGGGGCGCGTCTTGGACCACTTCTCGGCCGTCTCGAGCACAGCGCGCTTCATGCCGCTGTACAGGACGGGGCCGTTGCAGCCGACCTCGGCGAAGGAGGCGCAGAGCATGATCATGACGCCGACCCAGAGGTTCCAGTAGCGCGGCGAGGGGCGCGTGAGCGAGTTCTCGACGTCGAGGCCGTTGTAGCTCATGAGGCCGGGGAAGCGGGGGTCGGCCTCCTCGCCAAAGGTGGCGCCGTACTTGACCGTCAGCGGGCCGATGAGGGCCCAGGCCAGCACGCTGCCGCCGAAGAAGGAGAGCGAGGCGTTCATGCCCGAGAGGATTCCGGCGCCGATGAAGGCGGGCGTGTACTCGAAGACCCAGCCCCACGACTCGGCCGAGATGATGGCCTTCCAGCCCCAGGTGTAGAGCCACCAGAAGACGTGGTGGTCCCAGAGGATGCCGGGCGCGTAGCTGGCGGCCACGCGCCAGACGACGGAGCCGCCGAAGGCGTAGCCCAGCATCTTGGCCTTGCGCCGGCCGCTGGCCTCGGCCTCGGCGCCGCCGGCGTGCAGCGAGCGGATCGTGTAGGCGACGGCCGTGGGCGAGGGGAAGATGAGCTTGAGCTTGAGGATGTAGAACTTGCGCAGCGCGATGGCGAAGAAGAGGCCGTAGTAGGCGGTGCAGGCGGAGAAGGTGATGAGCTTGCCGATGTCTGGGACGGGGGTACGTTAGCACGGGAAACCAAGTTTCGAGTTTCGTTTCTTTATTCATCCAAAACCTACCATCTTGAGGGTTCGCCGACATCAGGCCCATCTTGTACATGGCCGGGACGGGGCCGACAAAGATGATGCCCAGGCCGCCGGCGGCGGTGGCGGCGGTCTGGACGGTGACGTTCTCCTTGGGGCCGAAGTAGCCGCCGCCCAGGTAGGTGGGGGCGATGCGGGAGAGGGGCTTGATGATGGCGAAGCCCAGCAGGGAGCCGAACAGGGCGGCGCCGAAGGTCCAGCCGGTCTTGAGGCCGAGGTAGATGTTGGAGGCGGACACGATGGCGCCGAGGCAGCAGCCGATGACGATGGCGCGGACCGTCAGCTGCGACGTCTCCTCGGGCGTGCCCTTGAGCGGCGGGAAGGGGTACTTGTTGTCGAGGACCTCGCCCTCTTCCTCGGCGACGGAGCTCTTCTCGACGTCGTGGGTCGTGAAGGGCTCGTCCTTGTCGAGCGAGTACTTCTCGCGCCGGTGCAGGCCCTCGGCGCCCGGCAGCGTCGAGGCGACCATGGGCGCCGTCGCGGCGTCGCGCGGCTCGATGGTCTCGTGAGCCGTCATGGTGGGAGGGCAGAGAAAAAGAAAGGTCCCGGGGACACTCGGTGGGGCGAGTGAGTGCGCGCACACGACAGTTCCGCCTTGGCAATGAGGGGATACGGGACGAGAGACTGAGAGAAGGGGATCGCCAGGCGTATTTGTAGGCGTGGCAGGACCCTCTCTCTCCTCGGCCACCTCCTCTGCATAGGTAGGTGGTAGTCGCTGTCGCAGTGCCCAGCCGGGCGGACAGCGGGGAGGTCGGACGATGGGCACGCCCGCACGACAGGGAGAAGCGTCCCATCCCGTCGCTCGTCCGCCGTCCTCCGTCCCATTTCCTGCGGCCGTTATCGTTAGCTCGCCAGCCCGTCCGGGGTCTCATGCCTGTCGGATCCTGGGTCAGACGGTGCGGCTAGGGCCTTGGCAGCTGATACCGGGCCTCACGACCTGCTGTATCGGGGCCTCTAAGCGAGATCTCGTCCTGGCCGTCCGCCGCTTATCCGGAGCCACCTCCCGAAAGCGGCAAGTGATCCGTGCTATTCCCCCCCCTCCCCATCACGGATACGGCCTCTCCCACAGGGGCCCTCCCTGGCTATACGCCCGAGTCGCAGGGAAATTGAGTCGCCCTGCTCGCTCCGACTGGCCGGGTCGCCCACGCCGTACACGGTAGCAGCCCCCAATAACAGCAATGCTCTGCACCGCTCTGTTCCAGAATGTCGCGGGCGCCGCCGCCACTGCGGGTGGCGACGACCATGGCCTTCCCGATTGATGCTAACCCGCCATTCCTTCGCACCGCCCGACCCCGTCCCGTCGGTTGGCCGTCTCACTGGGGAAGGAGACATCCCCTACGCATCGACGATACTACATGGTTAGTGCACCTGCACGCCCAGCCGAGGTTCCACCTCGACCTGGTGAAGCTTTGCCCCCAAGCAGGCGAAGCATCGGGACCAAGGCCACCAAGGCCACCCCAAGAGAGGGCCTGCAGTTTGGCACTTTTTCCTTTTGTCCTTCCGCCTTCCCCGCACACTGCCCATTCGCCACGTGCCACAAGCGCTTAGGGTTGGTTGTCTGGGACGCCCTGATGAACGAACGTCCTTTGTCCGCTCTCTGCTCTGATTCGGGCCGGTCCTATGGGAACTCGAGGTAGTGCCGGCCGAAATCGCTCGTGTGACTCTCTCTCTCTTCCCCCCCAAGCGAGGTGCGAGTCAAAAGTTTGGGCATGGGCCCATGTGTGGTCCGGTTTCCGGGGGAGGAGGGTCCAGCTGGGGTTGGCATCCACTGAACAATACACAGTAGCGCCGGCCGAGGTACGGGGGTCTGCTGGTGTTATCTAGGTACTTACCCACGCGTTTCCCCGTCCTCGTGTGTCACGTCTGAGCTCGGCCGCCGGCCCGATGGCCTCCCATATGTGTGTCGAGGGAAATGGTCCTGGAACAACCTGACACCCTGGCCAGTTGCGCGCGCGCAACGGCAGCCGTCGCTTACCGCGACAAAACAAGCGACCTGATCCTTGGTTATCGCGCCACGCGGAGCTACTGGCCGTTTTGGGGCCGGTAGCGCCACCCACTCCCTATTCGAGTCTCCCGCCTGCTCTGGAATGCTTGACCTGCAGGTCGGCCCAGCATCGGCAACTCAGCCGGGCCATGTCGCTTAGTACGGAACGCCCTACGTGAGGTTTGGGCCGACCAGATAAGAAAAGCATGTGATACGCGAGGGTGGCAACCTCTCCCTCCAGACCTCCCTCCCCATAGCGCGCCAATCGGTGACCAGAACACGCTGGGGTTCGAATATCCCCGCTTGCCGGATCCCATATGACCGCCGTCAAGCCGGGCGATTTGCTGCTACAACCACCCGGGGACACCCTCGCTCGCCTCGCTATGCAGTCTCCATGCACAGTCGGGGCTGAGGGGCCAAAGCATGGATGCCGGCTGCACCGATCAGCGTCGGCACGGGTGGTGGGACTTGTGGTGCCTGCGAGTCTGGCGAAGCTTTTGCTATGTATCGCCTGCATCCGTAGCTTGCCTTGCCACACCGTCGGACGACCTTACCGACCTTGAATCCCTTCCTTACCTTGAATCCCGTCCAATGATTTGCCATTTATAGTCAGCACCAAGCACAGCCACCTGTCTGTCAGATCTCATACTCTGGGAACAAGGCCTCCTGTCCGTACATAGTACACGGCTTATGTATCGCGCAACGTGGGGGCCGCCCTCGTGTCCGGCAAGGCTCAGTGATCGCCCTGTGAGCCTGGCCTGTAAACACCCCGACACTCGGGGGAGCAGCACCTAAAAGCGTGGGAAGGGAACAGCCAGGAGCATCCCAACGTTGATAAGACGAGAGGGCCCAGTCCACTCGGCCCGTAATGGGGGAGGTGTGGTCCAGTCACCGGCCACATATCCTGGCTTCCTGGCTGCCATCACCGACGCAGTAGCCGTGGCCCGCCATCCCTCATCGTCAGCCCCGCCGGCTGAACCACCCTCTCCTCTATGTTACTACGGCAATGATAAGGCTCTGGCTCTTCAACACAACACCAAGGCAAGATGGCCGAGCGGTCTAAGGCGCTACGTTCAGGTGGAGTTGTTCTTTCACGATCACTTCTTCAGGACTTCGTAGTCTCGAAAGGGGCGTGGGTTCGAATCCCACTCTTGTCATTCCAACGCCATCAAGATGGTAGTTCTTCATTTTTGCCTTTTTGCTCATGGACGACTGCATCTAGAACTTCGTAATCCCAGATGCTCTAGTCCTGCTGCATCTCTTTTCTCGCAGGCAGGTGAGTCTTTCCGGAAGCCTTGGGCCTCGGCGCGCGGAGGTGGTGGCGGTGACTGCCATGATACAGCAAGCACCCCGGACGGGGGGTAAAGGTAGCCGACCAAATGCCCGGCGTCTGGAGAGCGAGAGCCCCGTATGGCCCGGCGCGCCCCGGTCGCACTGCAGGAGGGCCAATTGCCCGGTACCCCGGTTTCGTTGCGAAGTTCCCAGCGCAACAACCTTACCCCACGGGATGGATGTATACTGTAGCACTCTGCACTGGGAAGCCCTGTGTGCATTGTGGGGGGTGGCGCTTCTGACAGCGGTTCACGTCGTCGTCCGGGTTGACGTCGAGACAGCCATACAACCCAGCAAGTGTTTGGGACCATCACTCTAAACCTTCGCTCACTACGGCCGCCCGAGCGAGGCAGACTCGACATCAATTCCACAGGTACCTTACGTGCTCGCGTGGCCAAGTAAGTGTGCCTGGCGGGGCGGCCACGCTGTCAGCACAGCCGCGATGCCAATCAGGCTGATTTTCCCGCTCACGGTCGGCAGGCGACGCCCAGTCCCGGCGTCGTCAATTGGGGACCGGAACGTAAAGGAATAAGGACCGGCTCATGAGCGCGTCTCGTCGGAAACAAATAGGTTGATACGGCGACCTATACCAAAAACGCCTCTGTGCAGCATGGAGCCGCTGTCTTTGCCGTTCAGCACGGCGCCTGATTCCCGGTTGCCGGGAGAATCCGCTTTGGATCCCTATCTCTACCAGCCGCTTGCATCGCGTCAGATCCGGCTGTTCGCCATATTGCCAGCGCAAGACTCTGCCATCGGCATTCGGCTGATCCATGCCGACCTCCCGCCGACCTCGAGTCCCGAGTATCAAGCTCTGTCCTACGTGTGGGGTACATCTACTGCAAGGCACCCCGTCCACGTGCTTTCCGACGGCGACACGCCGCCGTCGGTGATACACGTTGGAGACAACCTGGCAGGCCTCCTGCTGCGGCTCCGAGATACCGAAAGCGAGAAGCTGCTGTGGATCGATGCCATCTGTATCAACCAAACAAACGACGCGGAGAAGAGCCACCAGATCCCCCTCATGGGCGACGTCTACCGTCTCGCCACGCGCGTCATCGTATGGCTGGGACCTGAAGGCGACGGTTCGGAGAGGGCCATGGAGTACGCGGGACGCTTCGGACCCGACATCCGGTACGACTGGAACACTTTCAAATGGCTCTTTTCCGAAGATCTGTTACCGCTACTGAGAAGTAATCTCCCAGCCCCCGAGACGCGGAATTTGATCTATAGGGAGTGGTTCGAAAGACTGTGGGTCCACCAGGAAGTGGCCCTCGCAAGACGTGTCGTCGTCTTCTGCGGCAGTTTTGAAGTCGAGTGGGAGGATTTGATGTCGACGATGACGTTCGTCGCTCAACACAGGGGAGACGACGCGCAAAGCATATTCGATCGCATTTATATTTTCCTCCGATCGCACATTGCCGGTTGGGTCTTGCTCCGATCCGCGCTCCTGGGCAAAAAGTGCAGCGACCCCCGGGATCGAATCTACGGCATGCTCGCCCTGATCGCCGACGAGGGGATCGGCTCGCTCCCGGTCGACTACGGCCTATCCACGGCCGAGGTCTACACATTGACGGCCAAGCACTGCCTCGGGAACATGACATCCGAAAACAATACCCTGTTCTTATGCGAGTTGTCATCGGACCGTCTCGCCAACTTGCCAAGCTGGGTGCCCGACTGGTCGACCGATCCGGAATTCACACCGTTCATGTCGTTTCTGACAAGGGCCGCGGGGGAAACCCGTCCGTTTGTCGAGTTTCCCGGAGGCTTAGTGATGCGCCTAGCCGGCGTCCTCACTTCTCGGGTGAAGACGGTCGTCTCCCTGGGCCAGACCCCCGAAGACATCACAGCCGGGGTCATTCGCGCGCTCGGAATGTTTCCCTCACCCGACGATGAATACAGGGGAGGCAACATGACCGTGGGGGAGGCCATTGTCTGTGCATTGCTAACAGACGGCCTCAAGAAAGTCGAGGTCCGTGGTGCCTTACGCTATTTCGTCGCATTATCCCAAGGTGGAAGTGCGAATGAGCGAGACACCATAACTTACAAGCGTTTACTACGATGCCTGTGGCATTCGCGATGGCAACTTGTTCCTCGATACAACGCCATCATTCTTTTCGAGGACGGATTCATCGGGCGCGCGCCGGGGGTCGCCGCGCCGGGGGACAGGCTGTTTTTCCCGCTGGGCTCAAACGTGCCCTTACTGATCCGACGTGCGGTTGGGTCTCAGGAGCCCCGGTGGCTTGTGGTTTGTGCTGCGTGGGTCACTGGACGAATGCTGGGGCAGATCCTCTACGGGCCGCTGCCCTCAAATGACGGTGCGGATGTTAGGATCGAGAGAATTCGAGAGGACCCCAGCGAGTGCAGTGCCGATGAGGCTTGGCCCCCTAGTGGGAGGCAAAGGAAGTTCGGCGTGGACGACGAAGAGGACCTGACTCCTGAGCTTTTGACGAGCCAAGGTGTACCGGTTGAGTGGTTAGACTTTGTGTAAGCGGTAGTTTCTTGGGTCCTTTGAGTTGGTTCAAGAAGTCGATTGGGCAGTAGACGGTTGCTTGTATCCAGGTTGCATAGACTTTTCTACAAGTTACCGACCAGCCTGGTACCGGGCCGCGGAAGCATGCGACGCGAACATCGTGCACGCAAAGCTGCCGACAATCCGATGACGGGCCCAAACAGAGACGAAGCATCAAGTAGGAAGCAGAAGGCGTCTTTATAAGCCAGAACAAGCGAAATAACGCCGGGCACTTTAAGTCCGATGGCCGGCAGGGGTGGGCGCCCGAGCAGTCGATGCATGCGCGACAGTGGGAGAGAGGATGGAGAAAGGGAGCTTACTGTAAACTCGAGCTTCTTCTCTCCCATACGTTTCCAGCCTAAGTACTGTGTAAGCAGCCAAAACGACCAACGCATGGGATGGGATAGCGCCCGTGGGGTTCGTGTCGGGGATGTCTGGGGGGGGGGGGGGGGGGGCATGGGATCCCTGGCCGGGGAACCTTAACCCCATTGAAGCTTTGGTTAGGGTTGGTTTCCGCCGCTTGGGGGCTTGCGACGGTGGATGAGCGTCGTATTCGAGGTGACAGTGACAGGTGGCCTGGGGTTCTTTCTGGTGCAACGGGGGACCCCTGCAGGAGATGGCATGCCGCAGACCATTTGCTTTTCTTGATTCTTTGCTTGTTTGCATTCGTACATCTTTCCGTAGCACTTATCGTATTTACTTCCATAATACATGTGCTCCGTATATCAATCAGTTACCAAGGGTGTAAATGGGGAGGACCCTCCCTTGCACTCGCTTCATGGCCGTTGTGTTACGCGGGAAGAGGTAATGAATGATATGACCGGGGGCAGTGGAACAGCCAGTCAGTGTGGCTTTTAGGGTACATGACTTACCTCCCATACCACCTTCCGACCCGCCCCCTTCTATTCAGCCCTGTTCACGGTAAGCGCTTTATGGCAAAGACTCTCCAGCTCCTGGGCTGACCGTGCCAAGTCGTGGCCAGTCACGATCCATCCACTCAATGCTCGTCCCAGCTCTCCTGGTGGGCGGTCACCCGCGTGATCATGCATCTTGGGCAGAGCCGCGGCGCAGCAGCAGCGCAGAGCAGAGCAGAGCAGAGCAGGATCTCTACTACAAGTACAATTGAACCAATTTATCCGTACAGCATCTCTTCCCTCTATTCCCCCCTCCCCGTCTTTTCGTTCCCCCTTCCCCCCTCACCGTCGCTCGCTTTCCTGGTCGCGCAGGCCCCCAAACCCCCACGGCCGTTTGACGACGACGCCAAAAAAACGACCGAGACTCGCTTTCCCGTGTCAGCCCCCGATCCATTGACCGATTGACCGCTAAGTGCCGAAGACGACGGCGACGACGGCGGCGACGGCCTGGCCAGGAATTTGCCGCGCGGCGGGCCAATTTCGCAACGGCGCGTCCGCTACTTTTACGCTTTTCCCTGCCCTCCCCATGTTCCTCCCCCGCAACATGCGCTGGACGAGGTCGCTCGTGCTGCTGCTGATCCTGGGCGGCGCCGTCGCGACGCTGATGCTCATGTAGGTTTTTAGGTCTTCTCCTTTTTGATCTGGAACCTCTTCCCCCCCTCCCCCCACAAACCCACCTCCCCTTGAAAATCAAAAGGAAAACAAACCCCGTGTGGCTCACCGCTGGCAAAACCAAACCCCCCGCGGCCGTCCCAACAGTCTGCGCCGCCCCACGTCGTCGTACGACCTGCTCTACCAGTTCGCCGCCGAGGACGAGATGGCCTTCCGCTCGGCCCCGGACCGCGACCGCGCCCGGTCTCCGGCCGCCGCCGCCGCCGCCGCCGATGACGCCGTGCCATGAGAGGAAGGCGCCTAGGAAAATGCGCGCTCGCACGCGTCTCCTCCCCCCCTCCCCCCTTCTACGGCGTATGCAACAACTTGTAGACGGAAGCATTTCTTTGCGCGACGGGGAAGGACGGCGAAACCCCGTCCCGAACCCCCGACTCGGCCCGATTTGCTTGCGACCGGCCCCTTTTGCATTCCCGTGGCGCAAAGGGTCGGGGAAGGCGAGGGGGCAAACCCCATCGATAGGGCGAGACGGAACCGCAGTGCCATGGCGCCATGCCCACACAGGTGCACCACCAATCGCCGCCGCGCCCGGCCGCCAGCATCTCAAACTACCATGCGGGAGAGCATGCGGAGCGACATGGCGTTGACTGCCACGCGCAGAGGAATTGGATGCGGTGAGCTCTCTCTTTCTCTCGTCGCGGGGGGTGGTCGCGTTCACATTACCGGCAGTCGAGAGGGCGGAGGGCGCTGAAAGGGGGCTCCAACTATGTACAATTGATGAAGGGAGCATTGTCCGAATGTCTATCTACCTAAGTACCTGCCTGCCGATGAGAATATTTGAGGGATGGAAAGGAGAAGATGGGGCACCAAGGGTGGAAACGAGAGGCTCAGTACGGGGACATATGAGTTCGGCAACCCTCATCTTCCTCGGGGAGTGGGATTTCCAGGCACGCCAGCTTCGAGTTCCTCCTGAGGGGCCTGGAATGCCAACAGCAGCACCCCTCATCACCTCGTACGTACCAACACGTCAAAGAGAACCTCACCGTCGACCCTGCTTACCCAAAAACCCCGCCAACTCCCTCACCGGCTCGCTTCCCACCTCAAATACACTGGCTATACCATTCCGACTGGGCTTTGCAGGAGCCCGTCTGGAAAGAAAGTTTCGTGTCAGCCTGCGTTCGGTTCTGTTCCTGGTTTCCTTGGGGGGGAGGGGGGTTCTTCCGCAACACTTACCGCGCACTTGGTGCAGCCCGTGTACCCGTTGCCGCCGCACTGGCCGTACTGCTGGACGGTGCAGCCCGAACCGCCGCCAGGGGCGTTGGTCGGGCTGGAGCCGCCGGCCGTGGTGGTGGGCTGGGGCGCAGCCGAGGCGGTGCCGACGGGTCCGCTGCCAGGCTTGCAGCTGCTCTCGCAGCCGGTGCAGGCGCTGCCAGCCTTCTTGGTGGTGCCGCCAGCGTAGACGGCGGGGCCCGGGGCCGTGTAGCCCGAGAGGGCGGCGTGGATGTTGACCTGGATGCCGGGGTCGCTGGCCTTGTAGGCGCCGGGCAGCGAGACAGTGGCAGGAGTGGCGCTGCCACCGCCCGAGATGCTCAGCTGAAAACAGGTCGCATAAAACTGTGCGCCGCCAGGCGAGCCAGCCGTGTGCAAGGCCAGGGCCTCGGCGCGCAGCAGGTAGTCGCCCGCCGCGATGTCGGACGGGATGGGCACGTCCATGCGGCCGCAGCACGTGTTGAGGTCCTTGGTGCCCCAGAAGTCGTCGTCGCCCGAGCCGCCGCTCGGGTTCTTGGCCCACGTGTCGGCGAAGATCTTGAACCAGCCTGCCGACCCGTCCGCCGTCGCCGAGTCCGCCACCTTGCTGAGGTACACCTGCACCGGCCCGTAGTGCGCGCCGCCGATGGCCTCCTGGCTGCAGGACCGGTCGCCGTTTTGCTAGCAAGCCCGAATATCAGTCTCCCGGTTCCCGAAACCCCATCGGCCTTCCCCCAAGATTCCTTACCTGGTGCATCTCGACCGTCACCTTACCGCCGGCCTTGACGCCGCACTTCTTGGCCGCCGGCCCCTGGTTCGCGTTGCAGCGGATGGCGTTGGAGCTCACGTCGGTGATGGGGCTGTTGGACGTCGGCAACCGCGCGCACTGCGCCCCGAAGTCGACTCCGTCCACCCAGAGTGCCTGGAAGGTGGCGTGCGCCGCGACCTCGCCCGCCGCCAGCGCCGCCACCAGCGCGAAGGTGTTCGACCGCATCGTTAGGGGCCTGGGAAGATTCCGAAGGGGGGGGAACGTGTGGTGTGGTGTGGAGGGGAGGGTTCTTGCTCGTGTCCCAAGTGGAAGACGAGTGGAAGAAGACGCCGACGACGAGTAATTATCCGTGGTCGAGAAAGAGCCGCCACAGCCTTCCATTCTCACCAGGAAGGCGCCCGCGTGCTCGTCTTTTATACCATGCCCGCCCGTAATCAAATCAGTATACACCGCACACCCTCCCTCCCCATCCATCGCGTGTCATGTACGCCTGACCGAAAGCGTCACCATCCGTACCGCCCTCGTCCAACGCCAAGCTATCCCGAGCCAGGCAACGCGGCGCTCGCCCATCCTCTTCCGTTCCGCGGAGGGGGCTTGGGTGGGCTGGCCGCTTCCTTGCTGAGTGTCGCCCGTGGCAGTCGTCCCCAGGGAACCAACCAACCGCCCTCTGCGATGATGGGCTTGTCTGTATGTAGTACCGGAGGGAGGGGAGAGGTGAAGGAGGGGCAGCCAGGCCCGTCGTTCCACCCGCGCGCTCGCGCTAAACCTCGCCCTGTCGTTCCAACGGCCGCCATCGAGCAAACCAGAGCCAGACTTGGCGTTTTCGGTTCCCTGTTCCGACAAGGCCCTGTTCGAATTCCCTCCGACGCTGGCCCGCGGGTGGCGTGTGGGTGGCATGGCCCGCCGTCGTATTGGGTCGCCCCACCCGAATGTGTTCTTTCATCTAAGGCGGAGGGTGAGGCTCCGGCGGGCGGACGCGGCAGCCGCTGCAACGTGGACCTTCGTGGACGACGAGACGAGAGTCATGGCTGTGCTTTCCATCCCCTTCGAAGCCGGTCTACCCACATGTCATCTGAGAGGAGGCGGGACGTACGGGCTTGTTTCGTGGAAGACGGCGGGTGCTGGTCTCTGGAAAAGCAACACAGGTGGAATTGATGGTGAAGAAGCGGTCGTTCTGCTGAGTGTTGAAGACCCGACTGAAGAGTAGACCTGGGCCGGGACCCCCCCACTATGGGATCTGGTGGGTGGCATGGAGTTGCGACCACCACCAGTGCCAACGTTGCATGCAGAGAAAGCTAAACCGGAGAGACAGCATAGGCGGACAAGAGTCGTGACTGCGTGGCCCACGCGAGCATAGCCTCTACGTGTGTGATTATGCGCGCATGCGGGCGGAAGACGGCCGGGGCCTGCATGAACGTCCGTACGCCCATGAAGCATCGTCCGTCCGCGTACAAAATGTTCGTGGATGTCTACAGCCGACCGCCCGCCCTCAGCTCTTCTACCTTTTCTTTCTCAGTATCCCCTCGATGGGAACAGACACGGGACCGGGTATAGTTTTGATCAGTGTGCGAAAGGCGCGGCGGGCCATCTTACCGCATCGCCGACCATATCGGTCCGGGAGAGAGACACGGCTCCGAGACGCTGTGCAGTCGCATCGCCCGGGCCTGCCGGGGAGGAAAGAATACCCAGTGGAGAACGGCATCATGTGCGCGTGGGATGCAAATTGGACGCAAGGTAAATTACAGCCCCGATAATTATCTGTGAAGGGGACGACATGTCTTTATCGTACAATGGTGGGATGCGTGTGTTCTTCTTCTCCGCCCCTCCGTACCCCGTGCTCCCTGTCCTCATCCCGTCGCCTATCTTTGCTTTCTCGCCAGTTCTCCGTCATACACTCACAAATGCTCAAACACTCCCCGCCCCAACCGGGATTACCCTTTCAAGCCAAGCCCACGAAACCGACGACACCCGCCACAATGCCGGCCACGACGACGGCGCCGCAGCCGCCCAAGACAGCGGCACCGGACCCCGTGCCGGGCGCCGTGTCCTCGCCGCCCTCGCCGCCCTCGCCCTCGCCGCCGTTGTTGTCGGCGTTCTCGGTAGCGGCGCGGAGAACGCGGCTCTCGGCGCCGTGCCAGGCGCTGACGTAGTCGGCGACGTCCTCCTGGTAGGGGGTGGGCACGGCGGTCTGGTACCAGGCGTTGGTGGCGACCTGGCCCCAGCCCCAGGCGGAGGCGGCGAGCGAGGCCGAGACGGCTGACCCGCCGGCGGTCTCGCCGGCGCTGTAGATGGCGGCCACGATGGTGGGGAAGTCGGCGCGGCCCTCGAAGGAGCGGTCCACGGCGTACAGCGCGCTCGCCAGCTCCGTGTAGTAGCGGCCCGTCGCCCACGTCGGCTGCGGCGCCGCCGCCGGGAACACGTGCGCCAGGTACGCCGCCGCGTCCGTCGACTCCGGCAGGCCCTGCGGCGGCATCGCCGTCATCTGGGGCGGCACCCCGCCGCTGAAGCTCGTCGTCGCCTCCGGGAAGCCGTCGCTGCCGCTGCCGCTGCCGCTGGGCATCTGGGTCGGCGCCGCCGTGTTGCTCCCGCTCGCGTCAGTGGGCGACGAGGTCACCGAGAAGCTGTAGCTGATGTCGGACGAAGCGGAAGCGGAAGCCGTGGCCGACGCTGAGCCCGAGATAGCCGGGCCAGACGAAGAAGCCGAGGCGGATGCCGAGCCCGACGCCGCAGAGCCCGATGCCGAGCCTGTCGACGCAGAGCCAGACGCTGCAGAGCCCGATGTTGAGCCTGTCAACGCCGAGCCAGAGGAAGCCGAGCCGGATGCCGAGCCGGATGCCGAGCCAGAGGAAGCCGAGCCGGACGCCGCCGCCGCCGCCGACGAAGCTGAGTTAGATGCTGACGCCGACGAAGGTGAGCCAGACGCGGACCCCGTCAACGCCGCGTCCGAGGACGCCGAACCAGACGCCGTGGCTGATGAAACCGAGCCAGACGCCGTTGCCGAGGCCGTCTCGGCGGTCCCCCCGGTGCTGGAGCCGTCCCCCGTGGAGTTCACAATCGTCGTTTGGCTATACGACTCGCTCTGCGCCGCCACCTGCGGCACGATACTGGCCAGCACGGGCAGGAGCCAAACCGGAACTGCGGTGCGCATGGCGGCGGTTTTGGCGGGGTGGAAAGACGGGGCTTTGTTTCGTGAATCTTGCTCGTTCGCAGTCGGAATGTCTTCCTCGGGTTGGCTTTTCGGTGTGGTGTTCGGGGCGATGTCGGATGTAGATGAACTGAGAGGCTTGCTTTCTCTCCTTCTTCCCAGAGGCCATCGGCGGCGGCTTACTTATACGACGACGACGACGACGACCAGGGGGCGCGGGTGCCGGTGGGCCGAGCTCTCCCCCCCCCTGGTACGAGGCCTTACACACGCAAAACCATGTCTCTCCCCATGGGCTCTGGGATCCGCGAAGCAGGGCTGGCGCCATCGAGCAAAGGCAAGCTTTCCGGCCGCTGGCGCCGAGGCGGGAAGAGCGATTCAGGGTCCCCTGGCCCAGTTGCCAAAGGTACATGCGTCGGCCGCGCTTCCTGAGTCCTCTCAGCAGAAAATCTGCTGAATGTCACCACCCCCGAGCCCCCGGGAGCAGGGGAGGGGGGGCTAAGGACAGACGACGTATGGCTGAAGGTATCGACGGGGGCGCAGAGGTGGAAAGGGGGGGGGGGGGGCGGGACGGGCTGCCGGTCCTGAGTGAGAGCCCTCGCGCCACGAACGCACGGCTTGGGGGGGGGATACTTCGCTCAACGGCCTTGCCGCCTGGGCCTTTCTTTTTGTCTGACCTTCGCTCGTCATCATTGACAGCTTGGCACCGCGCCGGGCCCAACGGCGGACGGGATCTTTGCGACCTCTGGGCCGAATCCCTCCATCCTCCTCACCCGCTCTCTGTGTCGTCGTCGCCGCCGTCGCCGTCCCGCCAATCGTGCCGGCCCCCCGAGGATCGAAGAGCCGCCCTCCCGCGAGAGTGTCCCCCAGGATTGTTCTGTCTCGCACTCTTTTCGCTGCGGGCCTGGCGTCCGCATCCATCGCGCCACGATTAGCTTCGCACGCCGGAGCCGCAGCACTTTTAAACTCTCCTAAAAATACGATGCCGTGGTCCTGCTGCTGTCAGCGGTGCCACTCCCATTCCTCAGGTGTGTTCCTTAGAGCAGTCAGGTTCGATTCCTGGCAACGCTATTGGTGTCCCTCGACGAAGCTCGCTATCTTCCTCCACCCAAGGCGAGGAACAGGCTGGCTCAAAAGCCTGGGCAGTGCTCGGCGCGACGCGCGCACCACGTCAAGGGGAGGCGGGCTGCCCACCGGGACACACACTATGTCGTCTTTCGCCGCCTGGGGCTGTTCGTCGCGTCTACCAGTAGCTCCCACACTGCCGAGCTATTTGGGATCGTACGCCTCCCGTCCAAGATCCCAGGCCTGTACGACTCCGAAGACCTGGTCCTTCGCTGGCTTTTCCGAGAGTTGCCGCGGCGGGCAAGTTCTCTGTCTCTTTTTCTTTCCGCACCCTCCGTGCCGCCCACCCTCACGAGCAGTCGTCAATGACCCTCGAGTAACCGACATCAACGAATTTCCCCGTCCGTTGTCATATCACGCGCGCAGAATCGGGGAGCATCAAGAGCGCGTCGTTGTTTCGGCAACTCTGTGGCAACCCATCGGCTTGGCGCGCAGGCCCCAGACGGCCCCGCCGCGGGCGAAATGCCAGGCCATGTCGTCGGCCCTGGAAAATGGCTTCATCTGGGCATCGCTCGCTCCAACCCACCACCCAAAGGCACGCGTCCTTCCTATCGATAGACCCTCGCCTTCGCTCTACGCGGCCGCTGCGAGTCGGCCTACACGACGGCGGGATTGCGTAGTGACCCATCCGGGACGCCTCCTCCGGGAAACGCTCACCTTCCGAGACGCTATCGTCACCGGCGCACCCACATGACAGACCGGCTTTGTTTGTGCCCGGTTGATGTAGCTGACGGCCCTCTTGGACCTCCATGTCGAGTCGCACCCATGCGATTGACGCTCGTCTCACATAAGCACCTATGCGAGCTATGAAGGGGCCTAGATTGGACAGGACCGATCAACCGATAGTCGCCCTGCCGACAGGGACATCCCACCCTTTGTGAGAATTCGCCGAGGGCTCGTCCACCAGAGGCGTTTAGGAGGTGGCGTTGGGGGTGCTAGCGACGGGATGTACACATGGCCGGCCCTCTCGCATCCCGACTTCGGGCATCCCGCGCCGCCTATCCGGACTTTACTGGCGGACGGGCTCGCGCCGGGCCACACTAGGTAGCTAACGACCTACGAACCGGTGCGTAGGGTAGGCAGTGTCCTCTCTGTGTTTACCCCCCCCCCCCTTTATATCCCCCATCAGTCTAAGCAGTCGCATCACTGGGTCTCACCGTCCTCGATTCATCACACGGG
Organism: Nigrospora osmanthi; assembly: GCA_029489945.1. Lineage (NCBI taxonomy): Eukaryota > Fungi > Ascomycota > Sordariomycetes > Amphisphaeriales > Apiosporaceae > Nigrospora > Nigrospora osmanthi. Next base: position 186,337 of record CP120503.1, on the reverse strand, counting down.
ACAAGAAAGGTACACGTAGGCGCAAGATATAGGTTAATATTAGCCCGATCTTCCTGTCGGAAGAGCGCTTGCTCCAAGCATGCACAGCTCGGTTTGTCGTCGTTTACGAGAAGAGGACCAGAGGTTGCAGATTGCCCAGAAACCACGGAATGGGTGCTCTTCTCCTCTTGCCCCCCCTCCCTATTCCATCTGTCCGTCTCCCGGGTCAAACGCCTTCCATGGCGGAGGGACAGCCGTTAAAGCTGTCCTCCTTCCCCCCCTCCTCTTCGTCGGCCGCGGCAGTCGGGGGCGTCAGAGCGACCCACGCGCAACAGAAGACCCCGTACAGGGCGGAGCCGAGCACGATCTGGACGCAGACCCTCTCGAGGCGCTCCTCGGCCGGCGTCTGCGTCAGGGCCCCCAGGTACGTCACCAAAGCCACGGCGGCAAGCGCGTCGTGCCCGTGGCGGGCTATCCAGTGGCGCAAGCCACCCGGGTCGCTCCCATGGGGCGGCATTGGCCTGGGGGAAGGGGTGGGGGAGACTTGTTGGGGGGGGAGAAGGTGGTGGAAGGGAAAAGGAGGGAAGGGCTTGGGCGAATGTGTGTGCGTGTAATACGCGCGCGGGCTGTCTATGGGCGGCGTGTGGTTAAAAGCCACCCCAGCCCGGTGTTAGTTATAAGCGTGGAAGGAGGAGGCGGTTGTCGGGTTACGGACCGTAGGTTGGATGGTGATGAGAGGTCAGAGGCGTACCGCAGGTAGATACCGACGTGTAGTCGAAAGAGGAAACCGGCAAAGAAACAGAAAAACACTGGCCACGAGGAACGGCTTATATTTGTCCACCCCGAGAAAGGACTCGCAGTCGAGGTGATTAGACTCGAGGCCATTCGATAGTGCAATAGGGCCGTCGAGGTAAGCTCGGTACAGCTACGCCCCTCTGAACATCAAGTAGCACATCATGGGCTGGCATCGTCACGGCGCTACCACACACGCCGACAACAAATTCTCTTCCATCCGTCTCATAACCATGTCTGCAGGGGAGCAGTCTATATCTGTGTCTACCATTCTGCCGGCGCTATTACGCGACCGCGGTGCTGCGCACGTGCACACATCGCTTCTATGCTTCTGCAGACGCCGTCCTCAAAGCTACTCGAATTTCTTCCCGCGAGACCAAGACTTCGGAAGAGAAGAAAAAAAAAACGCAGCAACTTGAGGAGCCATGGTGCAACTGGTGGTTAGTAATTACAATTCAAGCGGCGCGCGATTTGTTACTCTGACAAATCTTGGCGCGGTCCCAGTCCGGTGTCCCCTTCTCCCCCCCTTACCAAATCAAATAAATAAAATGGAAAAGTCCAAATGAAATCAAGCGAGTAGCAGCAGTCTGCCCTCGGCTTGCTGGGATGCCTCTTTTCTCGCAATGCCACGCCTGAACGTCCGTGTTTCCGGTGCTGGGAGAGATGATGCCGCCGTGTGGGAAAGACAAAATGTACTCGAATGCCGTAAGGATAAGTACCCCTCGGAGGCCGATGTCGGGTTGTGGGGGCCCTCGCCAAGGGGTCTTCTCTGGCCGTCGCAGAGGCAGCAGAAGGTAATGGCTTCGTGGGGGGAGAGCCAGGGATTCGGGGATACAAAAGAGAGGATGGAGGAAAGACATCCCTTACCCCGGGTGGGATGTGGACGGTCCGGTTGATGATGGGTGGTCAAGAACGGGACATGTCCCACTGCGCGCCGCCCCGGATTACGTGAGTGAGGAATCTCCGGGCCGGTGGACGGATCCGGCCGACTAGAATGGGATGGGCTCGGGGCGAGCAGACCCCCGACGTGGTGGGAGATGCTGTAGCGTAAAAGGCCGTCGATTCGTAAGGTGCATAATGGCAGGGAGGCGGCGGCGGCATCGACGGGTCGGCGGCCGAGGTCGTCTTGAGGGGGTATAGCGCCAGACAAGTTCAGGCCGGGGTCGGGCGCCGGCCCCCACTGCAGGTTGGAGAAGGGAAATGGGGCGGGCGAGGATCGGTGCATTAGCCCTCAGATCAGCACGACTGGTACAGCAGCAACGGCTCGCCGACGTTCTCGATCTCGGGGATGGTGCATTTGAGGTCGAAGGCTTTGGACAGGACGATTTTGAAGATCTGGCATGCGTTAGTCGCGGGGAGGGCGCACTTGCACGGGGGGCATCGCTGCCAGCGGCGCCCCAACGACAACAACATACCTTCTGAACATTGATGCTGTGGCTTGTACTGCTGAAAATCAAGGAGGCTCGCATCGCCTTGGCGAAACGTCGGGCCTGGACCAGCACGTCAGTTTTCCATGTCCGGATCACGGCCTCGCAGGGCACCGGTGACCTACCTGGTTCGAGATCTCCTCCTGCTCCTCGCGGGGAAAGTTGACAAAGTGGTCGTACTTGGTGCCAACTAATATGGGGATGGCCGTCTTGTTGAAGCCGCGTCCTTGGCGGTACCACTCCTTGATGCTGTTGAGGGTGCTCTTGCGCGTGAGGTCGAACATGAAGAGGATGGCGACGGCGTCGTTGCACACGAGCGGCAGCATGTTGACGAACTCGCGTTGGCCGCCTAGGTCCCAAATGCTGAAGGTGATCTCGGTGTTCCGGATGCTGATGGTCTTCTCCATGAAGTTGACGCCCAGGGTCTGGATGTAGTCCTCATCCCAGCTGCCTTCAACGTACTTGACCATCAGGGAGGTCTTGCCGATTTGCGCATCGCCCACCATGCCGACTTTGATGACGACGTGGTTACGCCCGTTCGGCTGCTCGCCGGCCGTCGCCGTGCCGTTGCTCCCGGGCCGTGAAGCCGCTTGGTCGCTGTACTGTCGGTCGCCGGCGGTGCTGGAGAGGCCGGACGGCGGACGCGACAGGTTGCCATGCTGGTGCGACGACAGGGGCGGCGTCTCGTAGCGGGCCGTGGGATCGGAGGACATGGTGTCGTCGCGCGCCGGAGAGGAATGCTGGGCCATGCCGGGGGACATGCCTTGGTCGAAAGACTGATGGCGCCGCTCGTGACGGTTGGGACTGGCGACGGCTTGATGTGAAGCTTCGATGCCGACCATGGCATCCTCGGGGGCAGCGTCTTGTGGCAGTGACGGCGGCAGCGCCGGAGCAACCACCTCCTGATCCATGGGGTCCATTTCGATCGATGCCGGGGCAGGGGATCCCGCGGGGGGGCGTTCGTATCCAGGGTAGGAGGGGGGGTGTGAGGCTGCCAAATTACGGAGCTCCCGATTGGGAAGTGGAGGGATCGCCGGCAGCTATTGGCAGCTGGAGATGAAGCTCGTGATGGGTCGGTACCGTCGGCGGACGGCAGGGGTGGGTAGGCTAGGTGCAAAGGGGATGGAGGGAGGGTCGCGATGGACAGGGCGCGACCGTCGTCAGGTCGGGACACTGGGACGGCAGACGGGGACGGGACAGGACGGGACGGGACGGGACAAAGAGGTGGGCGAGCAAGCCGAGACCCGGGAAGGAAATCGAGAGGCGGCAAGACGGCTGATGGGTGGAGGGTCTCAAATGCGACGGCGGGCTTGCAGGCGGCGGCGGCGGCGGCGACGGCTGCTGGTTCTCTTGCGCTCGTGCTCCTCACGGTTCCATGGAATGGATGGGAGGAAGCGGCCGACACGGGGACGATAAGCTGGACGAAGAGACGGTCGTGGGACAGCGAGAGAAAGTGAGAGAGAATGTGTGTGCGTGTGTGTGTGTGTGTGTGTGTCTGTCTGTGTCTGTGTCGAGCCAAGGCAGACACGGTCAAGTCGGCCGGTCGGTCGGTCGGTCGGTCGGTCGATTCGCTTCGATCAGTGCAAGTCCAAGTGAGGGCCTTCAGCTGTCCTGGTGCTGCGCAAACCGGGATGGACCGTGTTGGGGCAGACGATGTGGACTGTGTGTGCGTGGGAGTGGATGTGGTTGCTGTGGGCGGGAGTGGGCGCGGGCGTGGCTGTAGGCGTAGGCTTAGCACCAGCGGGACGGCGGTTGCAGTTGCGGTGGATAGGGCGACGGGCGACGGGCTTATCGATAGAGGGATGTCGCGCAGTGGTGCCCCATTCCCAAGGCAAGGCACGTCGGGTATGCAGGTAAGTAGGCAGGCGGGCAGGCAATGGTGTATCGCGATGGCGATCGCGGTCGTTCTCCAGCTGGTTTCAAGTGGGATGGAAGGGAAACAAGAGGGGGGGCGTGGGAGTTCGCGAGCGACGGCCGAGTGGGCTGACGGAGTCTGACGGAGTCGAGGGAAGGGAAATGGGGGGGAGGAACCACCGACCGGGGATGGGGAGGGGGCCCTCACGCGGGAACTGCCTTGGCTGGCGCTGACAATAACCCTATCCGGTACTGGAGTGAAGTTGACATTTAGACGCTGTACCTGAGACGAGTCGGACTGGTTCCTGGTGCTGTTTGGTGGGAATGGGCAAGGCAGCCATGCCCACTCTTCCACAGTCGGACGGGGCGTGTCGCCCAGGTGGTGGCCAATGGCAACACGACAACCCGACGAAAAGGAACGGCCGGAGGTGCGCCCTCGGTACGTACGGCTGACACGCCCAAGCCGACAGACGATGCCACTATCGAAAGAGACCTGACCGAAGGGCCTCCAGCTGCAAAGGTGGCTGTCTGCCTACCGGAGGGCCTGTCCTGTCTGCCTTGGTACCGGAAGGCTTGTCTGCCTGCAGCTGAACTGCTCCGCGCGCACCCGCACCTAAATGTCTCGTCTAGTCCCAAGAGGAGTAGCGCTCTGCTATGGATGGATCTCGCGTACCGAAGTACTTACGTGGTATGTTACCTACTGGGGTACCAAGAAAGTAGTGATGGCACATTACGGACGCCCGTGCCCCGGCCAATGGCAGCCGGCCCCAAGCGCGGACGCGTCGCGAGACAGCCAGAGCGAGGGGAGCTATCGTGTCCATCCATCCATGGATCTGGATATAGACGAGTGGGCTCACAGCTAAGCCGAGGACCAGTACATATTCGTCGTAGCCAGCCTGCCCGTCATCAGTTCCTCCCCCGGGCCCCTATGGCCCTGAAACGGTTCCTTGGGCTACGTGGCCCGGGCCCTACGCTACCGACGGGCTCATACCACCTTCATGCGGTGATGGGAGTGGACGCGATGCGCCAAAAGGCAAGGCTATGCGATGCCATGCGATGCGAGGCGATGGTGGTGTGGAAAGGGCCAGTCACGATCGCAGCTACGGAAACAACAATCCTTTCCCCCTCTCCGCCCCCTCTTCCCCTCTCCCGCTTTTGCGTGTTGTTGACATGGATGTCAACAACACAGGTGGGATGTTGTTTGTCGTGTTGTCTTGCCGAACAGCGGCTACCGGGCAACCAGGCCTGGTGACGGGTTACCACGGCAGGATTGACTGGTCGCCGCCACGACACGTAGGTAGCGCCAAACGTAGGTGAAGACGGATGGCATGCAAGAGAGGCAAGGCAAAAACCAATAACAGGAACGAAGGCAGATAGCCCTGTGTGTCCGGTTTTGGACGGGGAGCAATGGCATGTTTTGCAGGTCGGTTCTTCAAGGACACTCCCTGGTCCCCCTGGCCAAGCTGGGCCTAGAGGGGCGTCTATCGTCCGTTTCCCATGAACCAAGAAACGCGGGGGAACTGGGCGCTGCCCTGCTGCCTCGTGATGGAAAAGTCTAAAAGTCGTCACGAACGGTGCCCTCCCAAGCTGTCCGCATTGTCCGAAGCGGGAGGAGGCCCAGCGCGGACGCGACGCCGTCCCACTCCGGTCCATCTCGTCATGACTCCGTCAGCGCCGGCACTGCCACGACGCAGCTGGCGGGCCGGCCGAGGGGAGCTGGCGAGACCTGCCAGGCGGGCTGGCGGGCTGGCGGGCTGGCAGGTGTCCGGAAAGGGCTGGTCGGGTGCAGCTATCGCAGAGTTGACGCTTGGAGGGGACGGGGGACGAAGAAGCTCCGGCTCTCGGCTCTCGACGGGCCTTGGGTTAACCGATAGCAATGGGTTTGCCGATAGCAGGCGAAGCAATTATCAAATCAATTGAGGGACCGATCGACCTATCGGCGCACCACCGCAGCACCACCGCCAGCACCACCACCACTATCACCTGCTGGCACCCAAGCTCAACCTCCCCCCGCGACGCCATTTCTTTTCCTCACCATCCCATCCATACACACTCCCACCCACACCCACTCACCTTCCTACCACCCCGCACCATGGCCGCCTCCGTAGCCTCGCGATGCCTGCGGGCCGCCCGTCCCCTCTCGACCTTGTCCCGCTTCGCCGCCCCCGCCTCCCGAATCACCAGCAGCGGCAGCAGCTGGCAAGCGCCCGCCGGCGTCCGGGCCTTCTCGGCCACCCCGCTTAGTACGCATCTCCCTCCCTCCACCCCCCCGGGCCATCTATCGTCATCAATGCCCACACAGACCGCCCTACATGTATAGATCTAGGGATGCATACACGCATGGACTCGGCAATTTGCTAACCCCGGGGCTTTCTTCCCCACAGGAGAGGTGCGCAAGTACACCAAGGACCACGAGTGGATCGACCTGTCGGCGGACAAGACGAGCGGCGTGATCGGGGTGTCGGAGTACGCGGCCGAGGAGCTGGGCGACGTCGTGTACGTGGAGCTGCCCGAGGAGGGGCGGGCCGTGGGCGCGGGTGACGCCATCGGCGCCATCGAGTCGGTCAAGAGTGCCGCCGACATCAACGCGCCCGTCGCCTGCCGCGTCACGAGCGTCAACCGCCTGCTCGAGGAGAAGCCCGGCACCATCAACCAGGTACCCGAGGACGACTCCCACGGCGGCGGCTGGCTCGCCAAGGTCGCCGTTGATGCCGAGGGCGTCAAGGAGTTCGAGAACCTTATGGACGCCGAGGAGTACAAGGCCTTCACCGGCAGCGAGCACTAGAAGCTTTTTCCTCGAGCCCGCCCGCTCCGCCCGCACGCACGCATACACGTGCACACATACACACACACGAACTCGCGCACGCCCCCCGGCTGGCTCTCCCATTCGCCCTGTGAGAGCAACTCAACACCCGGGCGAGAGCGGGACACATGTGCCAAGATAGACAGGAGGCGGACGGCCGGGACCGAAGGACGCTTAAGGCGGCGCCGGACCGGGCCGTGTACGTGAGCTCCCACCCACTTTCAACAGTAATAGGCCCGACGGCGCCGGGGATGGGATACGGAGAGTATGCAGGAGTTGCACGGCAACGATTTACGGTGGCAGACAAAATAGGTGTTTGTCAAGACGGGCTCAACCTTGTAGTAGTAGCAGTAGTACCATAGACGACTCGTATGGAGGGGGTATTTGGGAGTACAGCGCAAGCTCAAGACAAAAACCAGACGCGGGACGCGGCTGCCGGCCGTCGTCTTTTCGTGGAATTGAGTCCTCCCCCAACCTTTTTTTTTCCTGCCTAGGATCCGGTCTTTCCCTCGTGTCGGGGCTCCCTCCTCTTTCTGCTCGGGGGTGGTGGGTTTAAGCGGGCACCCATTTCTCGGCGCCGTCCTGGTTGGCGGCGCGCTCGGCGTTGATGACGTCGAGAATTTGCTGGGCGCCGCGCTCCGTCAGCAGCCGGGCGACGCGCTGGCCGAGGGCGACGGCGTCCTCGAGGGAGGCGACGGGGGCGGCGAGCTCGGCGTCGGCGTGCTGGGTGCCGTCGACGCTGACAACGGTGGCGACGACGGCGAGGGTCTGGGCGCCGTCGGCGTCGGCGTCGGCGCCGGCGTCCCGCCAGCGCGTCTCGACGCCGATGGGTACGCTGCAGCCGCCCTCGAGGGCGCGCATGAGGGCACGCTCGGCCTCGGCCTCGAGGCGGGTGGCGCGGCTCTCGAAGGGGGCGAGCAGGGCGGCGACCTCGGCGTCGGTGGCCCGGATCTCGAGCCCGAGCCCGCCCTGGCCGACGGCGTGCAGCATGCCGCCGGCGCCGGCGTCGAGGTACTGGGCGACGCGGGCGAGCAGGCCCATGCGCGCCAGGCCGGCGGCGGCGAGGATGAGGGCGCTGTACTCGCCGTCGGCGGCGTCGAGCTTGCGCAGGCGCGTGTCGATGTTGCCGCGCACGTCGCGGAAGCGCAGGTCCGGGCGGCGGCGGCGGAGCTGGGCCATGCGGCGCACGCTGCTGGTGCCGATGACGGCGCCGGCGGGCAGGTCGTCGAGGCTGCGGTAGGCCAGGCCGGCCTTGACCACGACGACGTCGCGCGGGTCCTCGCGGACGGGCACGCAGGCCAGCGTCAGGCCGTCGGGCAGGTGCGTCGGCATGTCCTTGAGCGAGTGCACGACGAGGTCCAGCTCGTCGGCGCGCAGGCCGGCCTCGAGCTCGTTGGTCCACAGGCCCTTGCCGTCGGCCTTGTCGAACTTGTACAGCGCCGTGATCTTGTCCTTGTCGGCCAGCGAGTCCATGCCGACAATCTCGAAGCGCACGTGCGGGTGCAGCCGGCCCAGCGCCTCGGCCACGAAGTGCGCCTGCTTGAGCGCCAGCGCCGACTTGCGCGTGCCCACGCGGATCGTGCGCGGGCCGCTCGTCGTCGTCGTCGTCGTCGTGTCGGCGCCGCCGGCGCTCGGCGTGATGACGGGTTGGGTGGCGGGCGTCGACATGGTGGCGGCGAAGGGACCCTTCGTGTCGGGGCTTTGCGGGTTCACGATCGGAGACGTGGGTGTGGTCTGTGTGTGTGTGCGTGTCTTTGGGTGCGTGAGCGAGTGAGTGCGTGTTTCCTGGACCCTTTTTCCGTTGGCGGGGTATGGAATTCAATCCATGGCGGGGTCGCTCGCTTCTGACGGAGTCTCAAGCGCATGGGATCCCATACTCAGCCTCCCATAACCCCTTAGCCAATCACTCACTCACTCGCTCGCTCGCGGGCTGTCAGCCGCTGCCGCCCCTGCACCTGCACCTGCACCTGCTCAGCCTGGAAAGTCTCCGCCGGGGCGGTTTTTGGATGTACTCACTCCATCGCCCCCGTCCTATGCCCGCGAGAGTGTATAGTGCCGTGGCTACTAACAAGGGGGGTGGGCTTACGTCAGGAAGACCTTGGTTAGCGTCCATCGTCAGTCACCCCAGGCATTTCCTGGGCCTTCATTGTGTGTGGCCCAAGTTGGGCAACTTCCCCCTCCCTTGAATCACCGTGCCTGCGTCGCCCCATCCAGCCTTGGTGAACTTGACTCTATGTCCATTCGCTACTTATGTGTCCATAGGTGAGTGTCCGAGGGGGACACAGGCGATTCTCCCTCCCCCCCTCGGCAATTGCTCTCTCGTCGCCGGCGCTGTCGCGGGGCAACAAATGCTCCTAATTCCCGGCCGAGACGGACGAATCGCCTCGTGTCCACCGTCACATGGTAACATGGCCAACCTGGCCCTGCGCACAGGTGGCCCATCGCCACCGCCCGCTGTGTACGGTTTCTACCACCTTCGTCGTGGCCGATGTCGAACGTGACGCCCGGCCCGAATGGGAAACATGTGTAGCCCCCTCGACGGGCGCGCCGCCAATGGGCAGCAGGCGTCCGGTGGTGGTAGTGTCTGCCCGTGTTCAATGCCTTCTGGAAGCCTTGATACTTCCTTCATGATGCCCCGTCTCGGGTTTTACCAACGCCCTGAAAGCCGAAGCGTCTTCTCGTTCTTCGTTGCTCTAACGGAGAGACTCGGTGAGGGCAACATGCCACGACGACGCGTCGTGCTCGTCGGACGAGTCGGGAAAGCCGGCTTGGTCCCAAGTTTCACGGCCATCCCCTTCCGCAACCGACGCTTTTGATGCGAATTGAGGTACGCAACGACGAGTGGGCTGGAGGTATAAATAAGTAGCAAAGACTACGGTTGTGAACTACCTCCTTACTCCTTCTCAGAGCAAGCCGTCCACCCATCTTGAAGTCTTGGCACACGTTGAAGGCCAAACCCCAGCCGACGAACCACGAGTCACCAGCTCTCCTCAACCACCCTCTACCATGCACCCCTCGATTCCCTTGGTGCTCGCCCTCGGTAGCGCGGGAACCCTGGGCCTCCGTCGCCAGGGGGCGCAGCAGCCGCAGTCGCAGCCGACCGGATCGGCGTCGGCGGCGGCACCGCTGGGGACGGGCACGGGCAGCGGCGGCGCCGGCGCCAAGTGCGGCAAGGGCTTCACGTACTGCGGGTACATGCTGCAGAACGGGGGCCACAACTTCGCGGCCGACGCCGTCAACAAGACGTACTGCGCGGCGGGGGCGGCCGACTTCTGCCCGGGCGGCGTGCCGCGCACCCACCCGGACCAGGCCGTCTTTGTCTGCCTCGACGAGAGCCCCGCGGCCATTCAGCTGCTCTGCGCCTGCGGCAACAAGTGCCTCAACGCCGCCGACTCCAACAACATCGCCCACTGCGACGCGGCCTGCTCCAACGTCAAGTGTAGCAGCGGCGCCGGCGCCTAGAGGGGGAGAGGGAGGGAGAGAGGAAGAGATAGAAGGAGGGGGGTGGGGAAAAAAAGGCGAATCGAGAAACAAAAAAGAAGATGACAAGGAGAGGCGGGGGACATTGGTTTCCTTGAGGAGGATAAGAAGGATTTATCGGGGTCAGGGTGTGGCAGTTTGATGCATGTTTCCTTCATGTCCTTCGCTTGACACGGGAGGTCCACGGAACCAGCCCCGGACAGCGGAACGCCGTCCGGTCAAAGTGCCGCGGCTGGCTTACTTCCCTGGTTAGTGAGTGCTATAGACCATTTTCTCCATTCCGCAAGGCCGTGTCGTTGCCGTGCTTGCTTCTGTGGAATCGACGGCAATTCGTACCCCCGCGACACGCCAGGCCTCTAACCGTATCCTTCTTCCTCTTCATGTTCTTCTTCGACTTGTGGCCCAAGGCCATACTTGAAATTGCGGTGGGTAAGTGCTCATGTTCGTATTAATCTAGGGACAAAGTTACGATCATTTCTCGTCGGGAGACGACGGTATCCTCCGGCGAGAAAACCGAGCCCATGGCCCGCCGGTTCATGACTTATTACGCGCATTTTCCTTGCGTGATGCCATATTCTCGTCGCTCGTAAGATTATTCTTATTTTTTATTCTATCGCATTTTGGCCAGGCCCTCATACGTCGATCCAGCGGGCCATCCACTTGTCGACGGCGGCCTTGGCCTCGTCGACGAGGCCGAGCTCGAGCAGCAGCTGGACGGCGCCGCGGACGCCCGACTCGAGGGCCGAGGCGATCCAGGCGTGGGTGTAGGAGGTCTGCTCGCCGACGAAGATCATGCCGCTGTGCGTCTTGAAGTACTCGGGCAGGTAGAGGGCGTGCTGGCCGGCCGTCGGGTTCGCCCAGGAGCCGCTCTCGAGCGGGTCGAGGTACCAGCAGCGGCGGTTGTACTTGCCCGTGTAGGCGGCGGCGGCGGCGGGCCCGTGGATCTCGTTCATGGCGTCGACGACGTACTGCACGTGCTCGGCCTCGGGCACGGCGAGCCAGCGCGTCGCCCAGTCGCCCGACGCGTACGAGGCCAGCAGCGTCGCCGGCCCCGTGCCGTTGAGGTTGTACGACGGGTAGCAGATGCTGCCGATGCCGGGGATGTCCGTCGTCGTCGAGCAGCCGCCGTAGATGGGCTGGTCGAGCTGCTCCCAGAAGCGCGTGCCGTACTCGAGCGCCACCTTGCACGCGCCGCCCATGGGCAGGTTGGCGACGGCGTCGGCCATGGTCCCCGGCAGCTGCGGCAGCCGCCACCGCTTGACCTTGGAGAAGGGCATGGCCACGACGGCGTAGTCGAAGCTGGCGTTGCGCGCCTCCCGCGTCGCCGCGTCCTTCCACGACAGCCGCACCCGCGCCTCGTCGGCGAGCCACTCGGCCCCGTCCACGTGCGTGTCCATCTGCGTGATGTTGTCGACCAGCGGGTGGAAGGCCTGCGGCAGCCGGCTGAGCCCGCCGTCGATCGTCTTCCACGTATCCGCCCCGAAGTAGACGTTGTCGTAAAGCTATACACATCATGAGGTGGTCAGCACGGTCACGGCACTCGGGGTGGGTTTCCCCTGCTGCTGCTGCTGCTGCTGCTTACCGCGTTCCAGAACGATGCGGTCCCGTCGCCGCCCGTCACGATGTCGGTGTCGTTGAGGGTGGCGTTGAGGTAGTTGATCATGAAGCCGTACTCGGACCATGAGTCGCCGCCCTTGCCGCCGAGATCGTGCCCTAGAGTTTTTGCTATGTTAGTCGAGCTGCTCCTGCTGATGGTGCTTCTGCTACTTCTTCTCCGGCTTTCACGGTCGATAAAGGGAAAATGCAGAGAGAGGTACGTACGCAGGAAATCACTGTGCGCCTTGTGCATGTTGGTGGCGACCTGAATCATAAAGTCCTCGTCATGGGTCAGGGCGTCGATCTTGTCCTGCAGGCGCTGGGTCGAGGCGTCGAGGGCGGGCTTCGGGGCGGCCAGCGAGGCGTTGGCCTTGATCTGGGCGAGGGTGGGCGGCAGGCCGGTGTCGGGCAGCTTGAAGCCGCGCGTGTAGGAGAGGCCGTTGGGGCTGGACTGGAGCCAGGGGATGAAGTCGACGCTGAAGTTGGCGTCGTGGCCGTTGAGCTCGTTGAGCTCGGCGGCCAGCTGGAAGACGAGTTGGTGATCCGTCACGTTGTACGTCGCGTTGCGCACCGTGATCTGGTGCGGGAAGCGCATGGGGCCCATCTCCTGGTACGAGTAGTCGAAGGGCCCGCCGCTGAGGTACTCGGTGTGCACGCGGCCGCCGAGCCGCTGGCCGCCCTCGAGCAGCGTGAGGTTGCTGAGGCCGGCCTGGTGCAGCACCAGGTATGTCATGAGGCCGGCCATGCCCGCGCCCACGATGCCGACGGCCTGGCCCTTGGCCGCCGCCGCGTCCACGGCGCTCAGGAGGTGCTTGCCCTCGAGCAGCGCCACGCCGTCGAACCAGGGCCCCCACGTGTCGAAGCCCGTCGCCTGGCTCATGGTGATGCCGCCGTCGCGCTTCCGCAGGTCCCGCTTGCGTGCCCGGAACTGCTGCGGCCCGCTGCGGCCCACGAGGGCGCCCCGGCCGTCCCACGCCGCCAGGCAGTCGCCCGACCGGACGTCGCCGGGCACCCGCCAGACGAGGCGCGACGCCGTTGTCGTGCCGCCGGCGCTCCGGCCCACGGTGTGGTGGGCGTCGCCCTGGCGCTCGCTCGCGCAAGGCCCGTAGGTGTAAGTGAGGGCGCCATCGACAGGCTCGTTGAAGGCTATGTGGACGTTGGCCAGGCGCGAATCGAGCTCCGATCGCGTCTCGAGGTGCACGGGCAGGGACGGCAGGGAGGCCGCCGAGACGCAGCTCAGCAGCAGCGGGGCGAGTTGGAGGGTGGCCTTCATGGTGGCAAGAAGGGCTGGAGGGAGGGAGGAGAGGGAGGTGGTGATCGTCGGCGCCTGGGCTGAACAGGAGAAGTCGCCTCCTCTTCCCACGACCGAGAGGCCTTCTTTATACGCGGCTGCCCGAGCCCGCCACCCCCGAACGCCGACCGGTTCCGACGCCCATGGAGCCGTACGGACGTAGCGCTATCGGGCGCCCTCCCGCCGCGAGCACCATGTCATACCGGTAGAGGTGGGCTGGTTGCCCGATAGCAGGGCGCCTCCTTCTGCACGGCGGCCTGTTGGCTCCCCGCACCCCACGATGACAAACAACGAGCAAAGGCGCGACTATACCGCAAGTGGGAGCTCGTGGTATCAAAGGGCGTGGAGGCTCAGGGTCCATACGAGATAAGACTCGCGGTGAGATCCGGACTCGGAATCGAGGGACGAAAGATGGGGGTGGGAATCCAAGTATACTGCAGTTGGCACAGGCCAGCACATCGGCAGTTTGACCGCGGTCAGCCCTTGGCAATGCGACGGCGCGCACGATACGGGATCGTGGTGCTCGTCGGGTCGAGCCGGCCAAGCCCGTCGGGAACGGAGTCCCAGGAAATATCTTTTGTTTGCTTGCTCTCGATATCAGCGTCGGCCCCCCTGCCGAAGCGGGAACCAACGACGCTTATCAGCGCTGACGTCGAGGGGATTGGCGGTTTGCGGATGGGCCGCGGGGGCTCCACGTTCCCCCCCCCTCCCCGATTTGGTGCCGCTTTGGGCTTAACCAACGCCTTTTCCCCCCAGTCGTGGGATGGGCGGGCCGTGATATGGATGGCGGGGGACACGACGTGATGCGATAACGGCGACGGAGGCCCGCGGCGACTATCCAGGGCGAGCTGATAAGCTTCCGGGGGCGCCAGATCCCGATTCGCTCCCCGGGCGGCGTCGGCTCTTCGTGGGGCCGAGGGGGGATTGTACCGATCGTCAGAGGCATCTTGGCCAGCGGCTATAAGAAGGCCGTCTGGTGCCCAAACCCGCGGCCTTTGGGTATGAGGATGGGAAACCGGACGGTCGCGGGTGGGTCGACGGGTGAAGCCAAGATGGCGTGGCTGCAGACGCCCAGACTCTGGGGTTGCTGACCCTGGAATACTCGATCCCTACCCTTGACGGTGTCACATTCCAGCCGAGAGTGGGTGTTGGTCGAGACGGGTTGGCGCGAGGCAAACACTAACAAGCTAGTGCTCGTCGTCACTTGTTCAGGCAGATGAGCACAAGCAACAGGGACGGGTGCTCGTGTTTACCATATGCCGTCCGATGGGCCTGGTCGCAAACCGCCTGATGCAACAGAAGGGCGTGGGAGACCCATGGAGAGAGAAAGGTATCGAAATGGGGGCGTGGCCGTTGTCTTATGTTGGTTTGGGTTGAAGCCCCTCCCCCACTCCACGGCGCATACCCCCCCTTTTCTTCATCTGATGCCATCCATCCGGTTGATCACATCAGCGTTCGTCGCCCAGGGTACCGCTGGTCACGCCGAAGACACGAGAGAGGCACCTGAGCGGCATGGCAAAAGATAAGAGGTAGATACCTATTCATTTCGCCTGTGGTTTATACATGCAGAGCCACCCTATGTACACGAAAACCCCAAAAATGCCATGTTTGGGTAATTCAACTTGCAAAAACCCCGTCTCGGGAAAGATAATTTTCCCCCGGGCCGTATCCCCAAGATCATGCTCCCAATACCAAGCGGTCCTCCCGCAGGAGAGCCGCACGCAACCTGAACACCGGTTTATGCAGTCTACGCGCCACCCCGAAATTCGCTACGCCATCAATGCAATGTGTTTCAGCTCACTGCAAAAGGCCGAGGTTAGTATCGCTGGCGTAGTAGAGACACGGTTTGGTGCGGGACGGAGGAAAGGGCAGGGAAGAAGTGAGGCTTCATGGGACACGTACTCCTGCACCTGTTCGCCCACCTTCATGGGCGGGTAGGTGACCATCTCGCCCTCGTCCTTGCCGAGCTGGAACTGCTGGGCGCGGATCTCGCGGGCGCGGGCGGCGAGGGCGGGCTGGGGCGTCAGGTCGTAGTCGGACGAGAGGTGGAAGAAGAAGGTCGAGGAGATGCGGACGAGGGGCCGGTCGGGCTGCTCGGCGCGGCGGCGCGCCATGACGGCGAGGGTGGCGTCGTTGACGACGACCTCGTGGTAGCCGGCCTTGATGAGGCCGCCCGTCAGGTGCTCGAGCTGCTTGCCCGCCTGCACCAGGAGGAAGTTGCCCGGGGGGATCTTGACGGCGATCTTGCGCCCCGTGTTGCGCGCCCAGATGTGCAGGCCCGGGTAGCGCGACCGCCCGTGGATGGTCAGGAAGTTGAGGTCCGTGTGGAAGCCGGCCAGGATGCTGTCCTTGGCCCCGTACTTGGTGAGGTCCGACGCCGTCGGCGCCAGCAGGTGCGGCCCGTACTGGGCGGCGTCCATGAAGGCCTCGGCGGGCAGGCCGAGGCCGACGGCGGCCATGCCGGCCAGACCGGTGACACTGGGCGGGAGGGTGTTTGTTAGCCAGGGGGGCTCCAAGCAGGGAGGTAGCTAGCTAGCTCATCACGGCTATCCTAAGCTCATCGCCGGGCAATCTTACGCATTCTTCATCGAGGTACCCCACTGGTTCATGGTCGGGGCCCAGCGGTCCCGGATGTGCGGCGCCTCGGGCGTGATGTTCTCGGCATTGAGGGCGGGGAAGCGCGTCTCGTAGGGCGGGGCGTCCATCATGCGCCAGAAGAAGCGGCACTTGGGGTCCGGGGCGTGGGCCTTGATGTCGAGCGGGCGCTCGGCCGGCGCCAGGCGCTCGATGACCTGCAGGCAGGGCTCGTCGACGGCGCACTTGGGCTTCTCCGTGTTCTCGAGCGTGACGCCGATCTGGTAGCCCAGCTCCGGCCGCTCGTCCTTGCGCAGCTCCGCCTCGGGCTGCGCAAAGTAGTCCTCCAGCAGGTCCAGGAAGGTCGTGTTGTCCTCCTCGGACACGCGCGAGTCGTGCAGCACCAGCGCTCCGTACGTGATGAGCGCGTTGGCCGCTTTCTGGCACTCGGCCTGCACCGCCGCCGAGTCGCGCGGCTGCGTCAGGAACACGTCCAGGTCGACGATGGGCAGGTTCATCGACGGGTCCTCCATCTTGTCCGACGGCGCCGCCGTGGTCGTATCGGGTTGGATGGCCATGTTGACGGTGGTGGCGGTGGACATGGTGAGGGGGAGGGGGAGGGAAAGAGAGGAAGCCAAAGGGGCGGGTTCGTCTGGTGGTATATATCTCTCTCTCCTTCCTGGCCCGACTCTTCGTTCTGCGTGGACCTACCTCTTTTTTCGTCCCGAACCTCCCTCGGGCCTCAGATCAGATCAGGTGCGTTTGCCGGTCGTTTGCTCGGGCGCGTGCTGCCGGAAGCCGACATACGGAGTGCAGGAGCTGGTCCTGGTTGCCTGGCCCGCCTGCTTTTTCCTGCACGCGACGACCCCCGGGACGAAGCATGTGAGGATGCCGGCAACGGGATTCGCAAATCCCATCCATACTGCATAGGGTTTGGCTGTGGCCTGTGGGGATGGAGGGTCTCGACAAGTCCCGTGCCGCCGTTGACCGTCGGTTTGCTCCCTTCCCAAACGTGCACCCGACGCTGGCCGTACACACGCATACACACACACACACACACACACACACACACACACACACAAACACCCTCCAGCCCTGCCCACCCTCCAATGTCACGGAGACCAGGCGTCCGATGCGCTAAGACGCCGCCAAGCTGCTAAATCCGCGCCGGAGTCAGACGGAGACCGCAGCCGCTCAGGGTTTTCTTTGCCCATTTTCTCCGGCATCCATGGGCGCGTGGCGTGTGGCCATACCCGTGCCGGTGCCGGGGCGGTTGCTGCTAACGCCTGCCTGCCTGTCTGCCACAACCTCCTGAAGGAGGCTCGTGAGTTAGGTCCTGATGCCCCCCTGCGCGGCCCGACAAACAAATGGGCCGATGCGTCGCCGCATCGTACCACACAGACGGCTAGGCACCTGTCTTCACCCAACCCCAACCGCATAGGCACACGCCTAACAACCTATACTGTGTAATAGGGAAACACTGCCCTGTAGTAGGGAAACAGAAGTACCTCCCGTGGTGACGCCCTATGTAACTCTGTGTCCGTTTTAATAGAAGCTCGCCCCTCGTAGTGGGGTCCCACAGACAAACAGGCACCAACTCACACCTTCTATGCAAGTGGACATGCCTGTTCTCCAATCGTCCATTCGCATGGGATTGGATGTTATCACGGACGACAAGTCTGCTTCCACGCTCGCTGCCTGATACACCTCGCAATGCTTGGACTTAGTTGCTGTGGCTATTCATTTCGTTGCCAATTCTCTCTATGCCTATGGAATCGGGTTCGAGACTACAACAGCAACTAAGATTATTCGTAGAAATGCGATCTCCACCCCCAGAACTTACGTCAGAAACGTATTGTCCTCCACTGTCTGAGCTTAATTACCACTGCATGAAGAGTTGTGCTCTCCCTCGCTGAGGATCCCCCTCCGAGGAACTCGATTCCCACTTCTCGAGACTATATGTTGCGGCATCGTAAGTAACGCTGTTACTCTCAGCTTCCTGGCATGCTCCCCCGGCATTCGGCCTGCACTAGACGGCCTCCCGGCTCTCGTCCCGCAGCATCTTGATTTGGCGCTCAAACTCCTTGTTGACCCACTCCCAGTACTGCTGCCATACGGGGTTCGTAACCTGCGCTGCCGCCTGCCCGTTGGGCAGGCCGCTGCTGGCCCCGGGTAGAGTCGTCTTGGTCTTGTCCGCCAAAAGCAGCGTGATGCGAAGGACACTTTTGTTGGCCTCGTCCTGCTTCTCCACTTCCTGTTTCACAGAGCCCTCCTTAAGCTTGGTGCTGAGAATCTTACGGTAACACTCGGCAATGGTGTCGAGCCGCCGCGTCGTCTCCTCCGGGTCGATGAGGATGAGCTTGCTGAGCATGAGGTTGCAGATGGACCGGATATCGTTCTCGTCCCAGATGCCGGCCACAACGCGATCGTAGAACTCGAGGGAACTCATCCGCGAGAAGGACGTCTCCATAAGGGCGTACAAAGTCTCGTATGCGCTCTTGCGCACCTCCAACCCGTCGTCGACCTGGTGTTTGAAGGGTCCCATTTGTACCTCGCGGATAAGCTCGGGCTTGATGATCGACTCGTGCATCACAAACGGCACGAGCTCGCTGAGGTGCGGTAGGATGAGGTCGGGCTTGTTATGTGCTGCCGAGTTCAGCGTTGTCAGACCCAGCCGGCGGATCTCCATGTCCTCGTCCTGCAGCACCTTGACTAGGATGTCGAAGAGGACCGTCTTCAACATGCTGTCAAAGGCCTCGTCGCTGTCGGGCAGCGTGTAGCGGATGGCCTGGATGGCGACGGCACGGAAGGCCGGCGAGGGGCTCTGTTGGAGTTCCTGGGCCATGTCAGCTGGGCGCGCGACGACACGCTACGTCAGGAGTCGCAATCCTCTTACCTTAAGCTTGGGGATGTATGTCTTGGGCTCAATGATGGCCAGCCGGCCAATGCACTCGGCACAGATGGCTTTGTTGTCCTCGGCCTGCGATGCATTGAACAGGAGCTCCCATATCATTCCCTGGTACTCGCCGATGTCGGTGGACGAGGCGACGACCTGATGGAGGATCTCCCGTATGGACTGCAGGAGCAGGTATTGCTGCCCATCATGCTCCTGAATCGCCTTCAGGATCACGGGCAGGTAGACGCCGACATTGCCGGCGCCGGCACGGCCCAAGGCCACGGCGGCCGACATGGAGACCTTGTCGATTTCCTGGTTGAATTGTTGCAGGAACAAGTCGGGCGTCATGGGGGATTTGGTACCCATGCGAAGGCCAATCTCACCGAGAATGGCCAGCGCAAGGCTCTGGCGAGCCGTGTCGGGAGGGTCCAGCTTGCTGGCCGTCTTCAACTCCTTAATGAAGCTGTCAATGTCCACGCCCGCGTCCCCGTTGCTGGCCACAAACAGAGCGCCGGCCACCTTGCCAATGACGGCAGGTTCGCCGCCAACCCCCACTTGCAGGACGCCAATCATCAGAGGCTTGCCCATGCCCGTCTGACCCACGCTGCTAACAAACGCGATGAGAGATTCGAGAGCCGACCCGCCGATGCTCTGCTTGAGCAGGTTGCAGATAGCCTCGATAAGGCCCGGCGTCGAGATCAACTTGGGGTTCTCCTGTTGCAGTTGAGCAAGAACCAGCAGAGCTGGGCCGAGCAGATGGTTATCGTTGGCCGTGATGACGGGCAGGATGGCGTCCACGATGCCCTTGGCCGTGTCGGGCTCCAGGTTTCCCTTGGTGGCGGGGGAGACTATGAGGTGTTGCAAAGCTTGAACGCTGGCACCTCGGAGGGCCCGGTTGGCCTTGCGCAGCTGTCCGCACAGCTCCAGGGCGACGGGCTGGATCCACGCCGCGTCCAGCGTGCCCGGGGTGACGGAGAAGGCGGCGACGTTATCAATGGCGCGCACAGCGTACAGGCGCGTCGTCTCGTTCTTGAGCCTGTCCAGGAGCAGCTCCAAGCCGGCTCGTCTCTTCTCGGGCGAGAGCAGGCCCTGTCCATCGCCCAAAGAGGTGCGCGAGAGGAGGGTGCCCAGAGCCTGGATGGCCTTCTGCCGGACCTCGGCATCGGCATCGTTGGCGGCCGTCCTATCGATAATGATGTCGTAGAGGTTCTCTAGCTGCGGTTTGTACTTTTGCGAGGTAAGCCGGGAGCGTGGCGGCGTGATGGCCTTGACGAGCTCCTCGGCCGTCTGGATGGCTTCGCTCGAGATCTTGTAGAAACGGTCTTGGACGGCAGTGACGACGCCGGCCACAATCTCGGGCAGGTAAGACTGGAAGAGACTTGACGAGTGTGTCTTGGCAATGTCGCTGATGAACTTCAAGACGACGACCCGCAGCGTTGTCGGCGTTGCTGATGCTGCGCCTCCCGACAAGGCAACCGAGGTGGAACCCACACCACCGGCGGTGCCTTTAGTCACATTGACAATGGGCTGCATGACCTGGCCGAAGTAGTCCGTCAGCCCGCCGTGCTGCACCTGGATCAAGTTGTCCAGGAGTTGGACGGTGGCCTGCTTGGTGGGGATCTGTTTGCCCTTGAGCAGCTTCGTGGCGGCCCGGACCAGCTGGGGCGTAAGGTTGGAGAGATCAGCACGTGGTCCGCTAGACGGTACCTCTTCCCTCTTAGGCGAAGTCAGGCCCGTGACGCCGTAGGGAGCCTTGCTGATGATAGCCGAAAGCCCACCGCTGTCCTGACGCCGCCGCTTCCGGCTCTCGGGAAGCGACTGCAGCAACTCATCGTCGGTAGTGATGGGGCGCACAACGCCTTCACCCGTCTTCCGAACCAGGAGAGCCAGGGTGCCAATCACCTCGAGCCGGACGCTCTCCTCCCGCTCCTCGAAGCGTTTGATAAGAGGGGCGGTAACGTGCGAATACAGGGTGCCCTTGTCCAGGAGGTCCGAGCTCCGGGTCGAAATGAGGGTGTATAGGGCCTTGGCGGCGCAACGCCTGACCTTCCAGCTGGTGTCGTCGTCGTCGTCGAAGCCGCCGTCGTCGTCGAACTCTTCGTCCTCGTCGTCCTCGTCGTCTTCCTCCTCCCCCTCCTCCCCGTCCTCCTCCTCTCCCATGTCCTCGTCGTCGTCCACGGCGTAGTTGGGGTCAAATTTGAGGTAACGAAGGCAAGCCGAGATGACTTCATCCGTGTACGGACGCATTTGTGAACTGCAGGACGCCAGGAAGGCCTCGAGGGCGATCAGAGATGCCTCGCGGACCTCGTTGAACTCGGCTGCGGCGTGGTCGTCGCCTTCGCTGACGGCTTCGAGCTGCTGCTTCAGTTCCTCGGGGTCCAGGGCCTTGATAATATGCGGCACCAGCTCAGGCAGATGCTCGCTCATCTTGGTAGGGATTGATCGAGCCAGCGAGCCCATGATGTTCAGGTAGAGCCGGCGCATGACGGGGCTCAATTTGGGCTGATTTAAGGAAGCGCCGATTTTGCGAATGAGGTTGGAGAGCACGTCGTCGGACAGGTAGGGCGCCAGGACCGCCAGGGCCAAGACGGCTCGCTTCTTCACGGGCGAGGGCGTGTTCTTGCGTTCGAGGTTCCGGACGACGACATCCTGCAGCTTTTCCACCTCGTGGGGCTGCAGCAGAGGACCGTAGCAGCGAACCGTCTCGATCAACACATCGATGGCCTCGGATGAGGGTTCGTTTTTCTCGTCCAGCAGCCCGACGGTGTCGGCGGGAAGACGGGCCGAGGCCCCGTTGACGGGCACGCCGATGAGACGTGGGATCAGCACGCGACTGATAATGTTGTATGTGTCGATGACGTCCCGGGTAGGAGCGATGCCGCGGATAGGCCGGGGCAGGGAGGAAATGGCGTTTCGGAGGGCGAGGAAGGGCAGCGAGCTGTCGACCGCGGAATCGAGATTCATGGAGGAGAGCTTCTCAAGGGTCGGGCCGATGACCGCAATGCTAACGCGGGACACCAGCGGGCCGATGAGCTTGATAGCCAGGTTCTGCACCTCGCCATTCTGGTCGGTGAGGGCCTTGATGACAGCGTCGATGGTGCGGGAGGCAAGATTGTAATCGTGGACGAGAAACTCGGCCTTGTGTTTGGTCAGGATCTTGTTCAGATCGTCGAGCGACATGTAGCGGAAGTCGGGGTCGGGATCGGTCAGCTTCACCAGCAGGACATTGATCGTGCTGGGGTTGGGGTTCTGCAGCGAGGCCGCCATGGTGCGCGATCGTGGCGGATTCCTTCCCAGGCGATTAAGAGAAGTGAAGATGGGTTGTGGTCATGGAATTCCGTGCTACTGCAAAACAGGATGCTCTAATGGCACGTAGGCAGTCCGTGGGCGGGGTTGAGGGGGGGGGGATGTATGAGGACGACGATGGGATGGATCGCACTCTGGCTGGAGGGCGGGAGGTAGATTGGTGATGGGACGGGCTGGAGCTCCACTGCTCCCTCGGTGGCGCTTGCTCTCCACTCTGGCGCTGGAAGGGAGGGGTTATTCTAGGCCTGTACATACTTCAAGTAGGGTAGTAGTTTGCAGGTAGGGTTGCGATTGCCGTGCTGGTCAATGGCTGATGGGAAGGCAAGTGGGGTTTACTTACGCCAGGCAGCACCCGCGCTCCAAATCATGCGGCTCTTAGGTAGCTGGCTGTGGCTTCGCCGTTCCCAGATTCAAACTATGGAAGTCAATGGGGTGGATTCAGATGATAAATGTGGTTGAATCACCCTTTACTCTGGTTGCAGGAGCATTGCAAGTTTGCGGGATGCGATGGGATTATGCGCCGAATGCTGCTCAAGCCTTTATGCTGTGTATACCTCTTGGGTACCTCATGCCAATGGATGGGATGGAAAGAACACACGACAGCGCAGGTGGGGGCAGCGGGTGGTGGGGTCGAGGGAGCAGGCACAGCAGGCAGACGCTCTGTAGTGCGGGGTAGGTATGTAGGTACATACATAACATAGGTACATACTTACCCTTACCTCTTTCTATACCCTATCCATTGATCCTTGGATGTGAAAGCCTAGGTTCTATGTCACCAGATCCAATGCAATTACAGGAAGGAAGCATTCTTGTGGAGTGGGAGGGTTTGGATTGGTGCTGGATGAATGTTCCGTCGCTCGGTTGCCCCCCAGATATGCCCATTCGCGCCCCAAAGGCAGGTTGCTTTGCCGGCTTCTGTGCGGACTTCCACTCAGTCCCTTACCTCGGATTTGTAGATATAACACCTCTTCCAATGGATACTGACGAAGAAGGCTGCCCCACGGCCTCAACCAAATACTTCATGCCGCCAAAGGCTTCTTATAATGGTCAGGTCATGTAACAAGTGCCGGCACCTGCTGGGTTCCCCTTGTGGCAACCATTGGTATCGGGGACGGGCCTCTTACGGGGGCCGCCAAGTCGGGTACCTGCCGTGTGGGTCCAGGTTTAAACCGTTGTCATGAAGTACGGCAGCCGGGGCTCATGGCGTCCGGTCTCCAGTCAAGGCATGAGAAGGGCTTTGGCCACTTCCTCTGTCCCTGCTGCGCCCGATCATGACTATTGGCCTGAGAGACATGTAGGCTACGTGCCTTAGAACCTATTCAGTCACTTTTTCCAAGTACCCCATAGCCCTCCTATCATGGCTGTTGCTGTATAGGCTGTATACAGAGGTACTCAAGAAGATAAATAGCTTTCGCCGAGACCACGGCTCGAGGTGACTACCTTAGTTGATTGGCTTGTGTGAAGCTGCGGCCGGGACTACCCAGATCGGGAGGGGGCTGTCCGGTGATGAAGCTCATGTATGGTTGATCCCGAGAGACTGGGACGAAGCAGAACCACCACATTCTCAGTCAGCCGCCAGGCTTCGTTACATCGATTCCAGATGACACGATGCTTGCACTTTTAACTACCAAAAGCAGAATACGGAACAAAGCTGGGATCCCGTGGAGGCCAGAAGCCCAGCGTGTAACTATTAAGCTGTGGATGCCCTCATATCAGCTGATCAACACCTAGTCTCAAGGCCGATCCCGGCATTGTGTATCACGTTGCTGACGTTCGAGGATATGGAGAAGGTACCGAGCGCCACAATGAGAATGCAGGTACCAACTGCACCAGATCCTATGCCTGCGGAAACTCCCGCCTTGCATACACTACGGGCCGCTTCTCCTGGTCCGCGGTTCTATGATATATGGTTAGGATGGAGGCTACATTCAGGCGGTATGACTCGCAGGTTAGAGGTAGGTTATTGGCTGTGTGGTGGTGCTTCGTACGACCAACACTCCCGGAGACCGACCAGAACATGGCTGATGCGTGGAGTACCCAGGCGTCACGCTCGCAATAGGGTCATTTGCGGTTGTGGACGGCTATGTTTGTCTAGGCAACGCCAATGAAGGGGTCGAGAATCTCGTCCGCTTAAGAAGCCAATTGGGATGGCCAGGCACCCCGAGAGCAACAGATGGATGTTCCCGGGTGAGGCAGAGAGAGAACTCAATCACCTACGCGAGCCGTGGTCTTTAGCCCACTTTGTATAACGGGGCTCTTCAGGGTTGTCAATGTCGTCCACGACTTTTTGGTAGTATTCGAGCATTCCGCTACCGCAATGGCTGATTCTGGGAGCTACGAATACCTAGTGCTATTGGTGGAGACGGGACCGGAGCTTCTGGGCCTGAACGCCCACCAGAAGGGCTCCAGGTGCCTATTTTCAGGCACCTGGTGACGTCGACGGTCGCTAATGATGAGGCCATAGTTGCGGTTCCGGGGAAAAGGCCCCACAGGAGCTCCCCCCAGGTTGTCCATCCACTGATGCATGGATGTCTTGAGGGAGCAATTGAAGGTGTGCTGATGCCACCCGGACATCCTTGCCCGAGCTGCCGGTCAGGATGGAATCCGATGGCGAGACACGGTTTCCGCCTCGATCGCCCAGCCTCCCACCTGTTTGCCTGGTGTCGGTTTTCCGTTTCTTTCTCTCTCCAACCCGCCTGTCATCTTCTCCTCATCCACCGCGATCCTGACTGACCATCACCGCCCCCGATTGCTTGTAGAGGACCATTCATCACCTGCTGGTCCCGACTACATCTTCCCTCTAGATCACCCGCGACATCCGCAGCCCAATTCGTCGAGTGGCCAAGCTTGTTGCCGTCCTACCCCTCACCATGTCGGCCTCCAGAACCCTCGTGATGCGCGTCTCGCGCGTATCTCTGCGTACGGCGCCTCGCCAGCTCGTGAGCCCTTCGGCGCACCGGAGCTATGCCAGCCAGCACTCTGCTGCCAAATCAAGCGACCTGCCTTGGTGAGTCCGTCGAGCCGGCCGGACCTACGGTGATCTCCGGTTCATCTCCAGTTCCCCCACCTCCTCAGTACTCTGACCGTAGTGCCGACAGGTTGCTGGCGTCGGTCGGCATCACGGTCCCTGGCGTCGCCTACCTGCTCTCGGGCGAGAAGAAGGCCGAGCACCACGACGACCACAGTGACTCGCAGGGCGCTCACGAGGCCCACGCCGCGGAGCACGGGGACGAGAAGACGAACCAGAAGCCTGAGTCGGGCAACCCCAAGGCAAGCCACGACTCGCCCCAGACTGGCAAACAGACGCCTCCGCCCACCGCGGACAACCGGTCGCTGTCCGAGGCGTGGGACGAGAAGAAGGAGGGCCACGAGCAGTACAAGGAAACGGTACGTTTGTGAATTGCTCTCTTAGATTGAGCGCCTCTCGATCCAATGCTGACTCTGGACTCCGCTGCAGATGGAGAAGCGCGACACCAAGGTGGCCACGAGCTCGTCTGACATGCCGAGCAAGAGAGCCTCGGGCGAGCACCCCAGCGAGGATCCCAAAAAGGGCGAGGGCGAGGGCGTTCAAAAGGGTGGTTCCAACTAAGAGAGAAAGCGAGAAAGCCTGTATGATATCCGTCGTAGGGCCGTCATGGGGTTTGGGGGTGCGCTTCGCCCCATTGTCCTTCGAGCGTAGCCTATGCCATGGAGCTACAACCAACTCCACCATTAATCATCTATTACGGCATCTCCATAACGTCTATCTTTCGCAAGTTGCACCCGACGATGCTTCGACTCTAAGTCTCTTTACTTGTCCGCCTGGCCAATCTGAGTGTTGGCCGATGACGATACGGCGTTGCGTAGTACACGGGTACTCACGATGACCATGCCGCGATGTATCAGCTGCCATCGCGGAGGGTCCCGCCGGGGCTTAAGCGGGAGCGGGCACGCCAGCGATTTCCACCAATAGACACACTTCTGTACCTCTCCTCCCTCACCCACATCCCCATCCACGACCCTCCTTTGCCCGTCATGGCCCACGACGCCGCTCCGACCGAGCCTGTGGTGCTTCGGCCCCGCACAGCCGACGACATGGCCGGCCTTCTCGCTCTCTTCGAGGCCACGCAGGCCGCCACCGGGTACCCAATCGACCCGCTCCCGGGCCTCGACGCGGGCGGCGCCGCCATGGCGCACTTTGTGGGCGGCGCGCCGGCGCTCGAGGTGGCGGCCATGGTAGCCTGCGGCGGCGGCGGCAGCAGCAGCAGCCACAGTGCCCCCTCGACATCCCCCCTCCCTTCTTCTTCTTCTCCTCCTCTCGACAGCGGCAGCGACGACCACGGAAGGCCCGGGGTGATTCTCGGCCACGCCAGTTTGCGGCGCGTGCCGGCCGACGCGGCCGAGGCGCGCGCGTGGCGCCAGGCGCGCAAGGGCGACGACGACAATGGCGACAGGGGCGGGGTGGAGGAGGCGCTCTGGGGCCTCGCGCGGCTGGCGGTGCACCCGGCGGCGCAGGGCCGGGGCCTGGGCGGGCGACTGCTGACTTGGGCTGAGGGGTACGCGCGGGGCCGCGGCCGCCTCGTCCTCGGCGTCCTCGAAAAGGACGTTGGCGCCATGGCGGTCTACGAGCGGCGGGGTTGGCGCCGCTACGGCCAGGATGCCATGGTGGGACGTGATGGCCGCTGGTGGGTCGAATACTTTTACGAGTTTGAAGGGTGAAGAAAGGCCCCCCGCCGGCCCATGAGGCGGTATGGGATGAAGCGGGATCACGCGAGGCTGCTTACCAGGACGTGGGGGCTGTGTTTTGGCAATGTGTGTCTTCTGTTCCACCCAATCGACTGCAGAATCTAACACCCTCCCGGTACAGCCCCGAGTATATGGACAGAATGGGCAATCTAGGCCTTCTCCTCCTTGAGCTCCTGCAACTTCTCGTGCTGCTGCTCCTGTCCCTCCAAGATGACGTCGGCCGGAATGCGGTCCGGGGTCGTGTTGACCAGCTTCAACATCGGCAACAGTGCGGCGCCCATGAGCGCGAAGGAAACGATGCTAATGGAGAGTGGGGTCAGCAACGATGCTACCTGAAGCGCGAAGACGGGAGGAACACATACAATCCTATCAGGGGGCTGGTCGAGATCTGTGTGTTCATGGCGTACGAGATGGCCTGTCCCACGGCCTCGAGACAACGGAAGGCGGCGCCGTTCCGCACGTTGGCTGGAAAGAAGATCGGTTAACCGGGCCCAGGCCGCGGGGAGGAAGACGAAGGGGAAGGGGTGAGAGTGACAGGGCCTGCCTACCTTGGGCATCCGTCGCGAAGGATGACAGTAGCCAGTACATGTACGACTGCGACAGCGGGCCGGTGGTTTGCACGAAGAAGTAGGGGAGGAAAGCGCGGGCGTAGAGCGGCTGGTCCCAGTCGATGGCGCCCGGGGGGTGGGCGTTGAAGCGGACCTGCATGACGATGGACCAGATGTAAACGCCCGTGTTGAGGAGGACGACGGTGAAGAGGCCGAGCTGGGCGCGGCGGCGCTGGCTGACGCCGCGCAGGTCGAGGATGAAGCCGAGGCCGAAGCAGCCGACGATGCAGAAGAAGGGCGAGACGAGGGAGGAGAGGGCGCGGGCGCGGGTGGAAAAGTACAGGGCCAGGTAGGTGGACCAGGTGCCGCTGTAGAAGAAGGACCAGAGGGCCCAGCCGGCGGACAGCAGGATGAGGCTCGAGGACATGGTGGTGCGGATGAGGCGGAACTCGTCGCGCGTGCGCAGGCGGGCCGAGACGAGGATGCGCGTGCCGTCGGAGCGCACGACGCGCTCGAGGGGCGCCAGCAGGAAGGCGAAGGGCAGGGCGAGGCACTGGATGATGATGAAGGCGACGTAGGTGTCGGGGGTGACGCCGGCGTCGGCGCCGCGCTCGTGGTTCTTGGCCAGGTTGATGGCGCCGCCGACGAGCTGGCCGAGGTTGCGCGAGACGATCCAGAGGGCCAGGTACTTGCCGCGCGCGCCCGTCGGCGCCAGCGACATGATGGCGCCCGACTCGGCCACGTACCAGCAGCCGGTGCCGAGGCCCGTGACGACGCCCCCCAAGATCAGGTACCACTGGTTGCCGAAGGCGCTGTTGCAGTAGTACGACGAGCCGCGGATCGGGAAGGACAGCGCGCCGAGCACGAGCGCCCACTTGACGCCGAGCTTGTTGACGAGCGGCC
Organism: Nigrospora osmanthi; assembly: GCA_029489945.1. Taxonomy (NCBI): domain Eukaryota; kingdom Fungi; phylum Ascomycota; class Sordariomycetes; order Amphisphaeriales; family Apiosporaceae; genus Nigrospora; species Nigrospora osmanthi. The sequence continues at coordinate 158,163 of CP120503.1, read as the reverse complement.
CGCCCACGAGGCACACGAGCGCCAGCATGGCGTAGTTGATGGCCGTCGCGATGTTGGACGTCTGCGGCGTCGCCAGCCCGCCGCCGCCCAGGCCCGCGATGGCGTCCGACATGGCCGGCCCGCAAAACGCCTGTACGCTGAGCAGCAGCATCTGCGTGAGGCTGTGCTTGTAGACGCGCTTCCACCACGGCACCGTCCGCTGGTACTCGGCCATGTCCAGGGGCTGGACCACGGCCGGCTCGGGCACGGGGTCCGCCGGGACGGTGCCCGCGCCGCCGAGGGCATCGTCGTTCCCGCCCGCGTGGGTATTGGGAGGAGCGGCGTCGAGGGGGGCCATGGTTAGGGTGCAAACGCTGAGGGCCAAGCGAGGGAGGAGGGAGACAAAGGGAGGGCAGGCCACTGTCGTTCGTAGCAACACCATCACCTCCCACACCTCCACCAGCACGTTCCGGCTGTCTTTATACTCGTGGGTGGACGCTCTACCCTCCCAGGGATGAGTACCTACCCAGGCATCGTGCTTGCGTACCCAAGCGACGGCCAGAACTCACTGCCCGGCTCTGATACCGGCTCACTAGTGCTATCATAGATCTCTGCCCGTGGGCTTCCCTTCCAACAACGACGTGCCAGCCAAGCTTATCGGCAGGTGGGTTTTCGGCCTGCTTCTCCGAAGCTGGGGTAGATGGGCAAGTGCGGGGAGCCGAGATTGCTTCCCTGTCTCGGTTCCCCCAGACAGGCCGTCGACGCGTGACGGGGCCAGGCAGATAGGTCGTTCGCCGGCGCCATGGATCATGACACAGACTTGGCCAAGTCGGGCAATGATAGCAGTCGTTCGCGGGGGAGGGACATGGAACGGGGCGGCCTCCACTGCATACATCCTCGCGTGGCCACCAGACGGTGAGATCGCCAGGGCTTTGCTCTTTCGGGCAACTGCAACAGTTGCAGAGTCCCTGAGGGGGGGCACAGCGGATCCAGCCAGGTCGCCAAGGAAACATCCCCCCGGGCCAAGAAGACACAACAGGCCACTGTCGGCTATCCGAAGCTTAAGTAAACGTTTGCCCTGGCGGTGGCCGCGACAGTCCTTGGCAGAATGTCAGACTTCAAAGTGGCCGCTTGCGAGATACCTCTCTCAGGTCCACTCCGACGCGTTGAGGATGCCAGGACGGCTGACTGTACCCGGCTTGCCTTCCGTGGATGTTCCGGCGACCTGGCTCACAGATTCCGGGTTGTCTGGTCTTGGCCACGCCTGATAGCATGTACTTGGGGCAACATGGAGGAATGGCCCGACAGCTCTAAATTCACCCGACTGATGCCCAAACCGGTATCTTGAACAGCTCCTGCTGTCCGGCTGGGGGTGGCGGGTGGTGCGGTGCCGACAGGGGAAACTGCTCCGCGATGTCGTCGACGAGGATCCGCTAGGCGCAATTCTCGTCAAGACCCCCGCCGCACGCAAGTGACGTTCCACCGCTTCCTCCCCACCAACCCAGCGAGGAAGACGCATCGCGAGATAGCCTATTAGTCACAGAAGGATACAAACAGCCTCGCGAGGTCGCTCATGATAGTAGACCGCGTCCCTTTATCCCCCCCCTGGATCCCGGGCATTAGTGCCAACCGGCTGGCTGGCTATCTACCTAGCCAACATAGCCTCCGCAGGAGACGGCGCATCGTGCCACCTCAGTTCCCAACTCAACCCCCCTCTCTCTGGTCATGGGGTTTCTCTACGCACTCGCTACCTGCTGCGCCATCGCCTGTGTGCTTCTGTGGTTTAAATTCGCCTCCTCCAGGTCAACAGAGACACTGACACCACACTACCACCATCGATTGACCCAAGTCGCCTGGAAGCGTGACAGCGCCAAGGCCGACCAAGATCCGACAATGACGGCCCCCATGTCTCGCGAAACCACCAAGGTCATCGTCGTCGGCGGCGGCGGCACCATGGGCTCGTCGACAGCGCTGCACCTCGTGCGGTCCGGCTACACGCCAGCCAACATCACGGTCCTGGACGCGTACGCCATCCCGTCGGCGCAGTCGGCCGGCAACGACCTCAACAAGATCATGGGCGTCCGCCTGCGCAACCCGGGCGACCTCCAGCTAAGCCTTGAGGCCCGCGACATGTGGCGCCACGACCCGCTGTTCGCGCCCTTCTTCCACAACACTGGCCGACTCGACTGCGAGGGCTCCGAGGCCGGCATCGCGCGGCTGCGCGCGCAGTACGAAACACTGCGAAACGCGGGCGCCGGCCTCGAGGCGACGCACGAGTGGCTCGACAGCGAGGACGCCATCCTCGCCAAGATGCCGCTTCTGCCGCGCGACCAGATCCGCGGCTGGAAGGCCATCTTCAGCCAGGACGGTGGCTGGCTGGCCGCCGCCAAGGCCATCAACGCCATCGGCGAGGAGCTGCAGAAACGGGGCGTCCGCTTCGGCGTCGGCGCCGCCGGCTCCTTCAAGCGGCCGCTCCTCACGCCGGACGGCACCACCTGCGTGGGCGTCGAGACGGTCGACGGCACCCAGTACCGTGGCGACAAGGTGGTGCTGGCGGCGGGCGCCTGGACGCCGGCGCTCGTCGATCTCGAGGACCAGTGCTGCTCCAAGGCGTGGGTGTACGCGCACCTGCAGCTCACGCCGGCCGAGGCGGCCGAATACCGGGGCCGGCCCGTCGTGTACAACGGCGACCTGGGCTTCTTCTTCGAGCCCAACGAGCACGGCGTCGTCAAGGTGTGCGACGAGTTCCCCGGCTTCACGCGGTACAAGCGGCACCAGCCGTACGGGGCGCCGGCGCCCACCGACGTCTCGGTGCCGCGGTCGCACGCGCGCCACCCGACCGACACAATCCCCGACGCGTCCGAGGCGAGCATCGGGCGGGCGGTGGCGGCCTTCCTGCCGCGCTTCGCCGACCGGCCGCGCTTCAACCAGGCGCTGTGCTGGTGCACCGACACGGCCGACGCGGCGCTGCTCGTGTGCGAGCACCCGCGCTGGCGCAACCTCGTGCTGGCCACGGGCGACAGCGGCCACAGCTTCAAGCTGCTGCCCAACATCGGCCGCCACGTCGTCGCCCTACTCGAGGGCCGCCTCGCCCCGGACCTCGCCCACGCCTGGCGCTGGCGCCCCGGCACTGGCGATCCCCGCCAGTCGCGCCGCGCCGCCCCCGCCCAGGACCTTGCCGATATGCCGGGCTGGAACCACGACGGCGAGGAGACCTCAAAGCTGTGAACCCCGGTTGTATGTACGTAAACACGTAGTCGCCGCGCTGGGGTACGAGAGTAGAAGCAGGCCCGCCAAAAACTCGGCCACCGGATTCAATGCCATGCTTCTGTTTGTCCTCACCTTCCTTGTACAAGCCCCCCGGGGTCTTCGATGTGATGCTTGATCTCTTGAAGCCAAGCACCTGCCCAGAAACAGGCGGCATCATATTGAGTGTGAGTATGTAATGGTGTCTGCCCTCCACCTCTTGAGTGAGGCATTTAGCTCGTAGGGGGGCTTTACAAGCTACGAGAACAAGTGGTGTGCTTTTCTATCGACGGGTTCACCTGCACGACGCTGGGCCATCTACGAATAGGTCATCCTGCGTCGGGAACGTGGGCACAGAGGATAAAAGGTGGGGTTTGCCTTCGCACTCGCGGTGAACTCAAAGCCAAGACACGCGGGCCGTGGAGAAGAGAAATGATGATGCATCCGCATGGTGTCATTGGAAACCCAAAAAGCGATTGTTGTGTCTAATAACATCCGCAATCGGACGCCGACCCTAGAAACGGCCCCAACCGGTCAAATTGCACGCCACAGCGCTAGGATCGCCAGAAGAACCCCGACCGCTCACACCCTGTCGGAGTCTCCCCCGTACCGGATAACCAGCACGAGACGACGAAGGACACGAGAGAGCGCGAGAGTGAGTGAGTGAGAGAGAGATGCCGGCCACTATCCAGATCCTCGACGGCGGGCTGGGCACGTCGCTCGAGGACAGCTACGGCATCAAGTTCACCCATGGGACGCCGCTCTGGTCCTCCCACCTGATCACGTCGGACCCGGACACGCTGCGGGCCTGCCAGCGGGACTTTGCCGCGGCCGGGGCCGACGTGCTGCTGACGGCGACGTACCAGGCGTCCATCGAGGGCTTCGCGCGGACGGCGACGGCCGACTTCCCGGCGGGGGTGCCGCGCGAGGGCATCGGGCGGTACCTGCAGACGGCCGTCGACGTCGCGGCGGCGGCGGCGGCGGACGCGCGCGGCGGCGCCCGCGTGGCCCTGAGCCTCGGGCCCTACGGCGCCTGCATGGTGCCGGGCCAGGAGTACAGCGGCCGGTACGACGCGGCCCACGCCGGCGAGGAGGCCCTGTACCGCTGGCACCTCGAGCGGCTGCGCCTCTTCGCCGCCGTCGACGGCCTGCTGGGCCGCGTGCAGTACGTGGCCTTTGAGACGCTGCCGCGCCTCGACGAGGTCCGCGCCGTGCGCCGCGCCGTGGCCGACGTGCCCGGCCTCGCCGGCGTTCCCTTCTGGATCGTCTGCGTGTACCCGGGCGAGGGCGACGCCGCGCGCCTCCTGCCCGACGGCAGCGGCGTCGACGCCGTCGTCGAGGCCATGCTGGGCCCGGCCGCCGGCGCCGCCACGCCCTGGGGCGTCGGCATCAACTGCACCAAGCTGCCCAAGCTGGCCGGCCTCATTCGCGACTACGAGGCCGCCTGGGCCCAGGTTGCCGCGCGGAGCAATAGCTCGACGGCCCCGGCGTTGGTGCTGTACCCCGACGGCACCCAGGGCGAGGTCTACAACACCACCACCAAGACGTGGGAGAAGCCCGAGGGCCAGGTCGCAGCCTCCCAGCCCCCCCAGGTACTTACGCAGTGTCCCATGTGAAAGGGGGGAAAGGCTAACGTGGGTCCAGGAATCGTGGGCCGTCCAGTTAGCAGGCCTCGTCCGCGAAAGCCAGGCACGAGGCGTGTTCTCGTCTTTCCTCGTCGGCGGGTGCTGCAAGGCCGCCGCCGCCGACATCAAGAGTCTGCGGGAGGAGCTGCTTCCATAGGTAGTGAGGCACAGTGGTGGTCATGAAGGCCGTAGCAAACCGCATCCGCCTGCGCAAGGCCCGGGGCGCCGCCGGGGTACCCCTGGGACAAGGACTACATGACTTTTACCTACAAACACATGGTATGGAGTCGAAGGCGACGGCCGGTGCAATTCGTCGCGGAGTCGCCCCCGTCTTAGACCCACACCTTGTTGAAGATTTCTTTACTAGCCCCCGAAGATCGGACTGGTGTGATCGGGCGAGGCTCTAACATCATTGCCCCTGCGACGACCGTGACGCCAAGGGTAGTGAATAAAATTTATTAAAGAAAAACTCGAGGGGAGAGAGAAACGATGACACTACCTTTTGTATCCCTCGACTATCGCTTTTCCCGGTGTTTCCGCTAGCGGCTAACTGAGCGCGTGCGCGTGTGTGAGTGCGTGGGTGTTTTGCTTAGCGACATTCGAAGAAAAAAAAAAGGAGCGGAACGGAACCGCGGAACCAACCCCCTGAGTCCCCATTCCGAGGGCCCCCCCTTAACAAGACCCAGCCGCTTGTTTCGAGAAAAGTCCTCGCCGAGGCCAACGCGAGGATGCACTTCCCCGGCGACGTGGAGAAGCAGCAGGCGCACGCGAGTAGCCGCCGCCACGACGGGATGGAGGACGGCGGCAGCGGGTCGGGATCGGAGATGGCCACGGAGGACGACGGGCCCGGGGCCACGGCCGACGGCCGACGACCGCCCGGCGGCGGCGGCGGGCACGGCGGGACGCAGCGGCGGCTCAAGAACTACCAGGTCAACATGATCGGCATCTGCAGCGGCATCGGCACGGGGCTCTTCATCGGCACGGGGTCGGCGTACGCGTCGGCGGGGCCGGCGGGCCTGCTGCTCGCCTACGCCGTCGTCGGCGGCGTGCTGTGGTGCGTCATGCAGAGCCTCGCCGAGCTCGCGACGCTGCTGCCGACGGCGGGCTCCTTCCCGCACTGGGCCACGCGCTTCGTCGACCCCGCCGTCGGCTTCTCGCTCGCCCTCTCGTACGGCTACTGCTACACCATCGCCATCGCCGCCGAGGCCGCCGCCGCCGCCGTCCTCGTCGGCTACTGGACCGACCTGCACCCCGCCGTCGTCGTCTCCGTCGCCCTCGCCCTCATCCTCGCCGCCAACCTCGTCAACGTGCGCTGGTTCGGCGAGATCGAGGTCGCCACCGGCGCCATCAAGGTCCTCTGCTTCCTGGGCCTCGTGCTCGTCTCCCTCGTCATCACCGCTGGCGGCGCCCCGCGCGGCGAGGCCATCGGCTTCCGCTACTGGCACGACCCGGGACCCTGGTTCGCCTACGCCGGCATCGGCGGCTCGACGGGCCACTTCCTCGGCTTCCTGTCGGCCTTTGTGAACGCCAGCTTCAGCTTCATCGGCGTCGAGACCGTCGTCATCGCCGCCGCCGAGTCGGTCGACCCGCACCGCACCATCCCGCGCGCCGCCAAGAACGTCACGTACCGCATCGCCTTCTTCTACCTCCTCGGCGCCCTGCTCATCGGCATCATCGTCGACCCGCGCCACCCGGGCCTCGTCTCCGACTCGGGCAACGCCAACAGCTCGCCCTGGGTTATCGCCATCGCCCAGGCCCGCATCCGTGTCCTGCCCAGCATCGTCAACGCCTGCATCCTGACGTCGGCCTGGTCCGCCGGCAACTCGTACTGCTGGGTGGCGAGCCGCATGATCGTCGCCATGACCACGGATCGTCAGCTGCCCCAGGTCTTTGGCCGCACCACCAAGGACGGCGTGCCCTGGGTCGCCGTCATTGTCGCCTGGCTGTTTGGCCCGCTGGCCTACCTGAGTACGTCTGGTCTCTTTCTTTCTTCCTCTCTCCTCCCTTTTTCTCCCCCTCCCCCCGTCTCTGCCCCTTCTTCTCTTCCCGTGCTTCCCTTCGTCCTCATCGCATACCCGCTAACTCGACCCCAGGCCTCGGCTCCGGCGGCGCAGCGCAGGCCTTCACGTGGCTGCTTAACCTCAGCACGGTGGCGGGGCTGATCGCGTGGGCGACGCTGTGCTTCTGCTACCTGCGCTTCCACCGGGCGATGGCGGTCCAGGGGGTGGCGCGGTCGACGCTGCCGTGGGCGGCACCGCTGCAGCCGTACGCGGCCTGGGTCGGCTTCGTCGGCTCCGTCATCATTACCCTCGTCGCCGGCTTCCCCGTCTTCCTGCGCGGCCACTGGTCCACCGCCGACTTCATCGCCGCCTACGTCGGCATCCCCCTCTTCGTCGTCCCCGTCCTCGTCTGGAAGTGGGCCTACGGCACCAAGTTCGTCCGCGCCAAGGACATCGACCTTTGGTCCGGACGGCTGCATCAGGAGACGGAATAGAAGTCGAGACCCCATCTCCCCCCTTAGGCAAGGATAGAAACTTAATAGAGAAATGGCCCCCGTCTGCACTGGCGAGACGGAGATGTTAATCAATGCCCCCCTCCCCCATATTGGACCTTGTTCTGTGTACCCCACTCGGGTACCTTGCGCCCGTAACACGCAGGATGCGCTGACTCCAGGAACAAAATGGACATTGCCTTCACTGGCCACGTCAGCTTCACTATCCATGGCATCGCGTTTAATACCTTCAATTTTCAAGTTACTATTAGGCAATCCCATCTCCATGCGAAGTAAACCCCCTGTTGGTGCCTTCGTCCATCCATCGGCTGTATCTCAATTCGCGTCTCTGCATGCCGAGGGTGGTGTGTCTGGGTGTGCCGTTGTCGAGATGCCCGTCGCCCAAGTACAAACAGGGGAGGGGTCCGTATTAGAGTTTGGGTGCGTGCGTGTGTTACTTGCCTAGTTGGGAAGGTAGCGAATGCGGGCGTGGGAGTGGGCGTACAGGATCTAGACGGCCCGGGCCGAGCTGTTCGAGATACCCGAGGCCCCCCTGTACCGCAGGCACGGCAACTTCCATGGGAAGGAGGGTGGAATAAGACAGTGTGGTATCACAAGAGGGGAAAGAAGAGTGGCCGGGGGGGGGGGGGGGGGGGGGGGGGGGGATGATATTTACGGGTTACACCATCCTCAGGGGTTCGTTCACAGAGTCTCGAAGCAAATACAGGCGAAACCGTGGTTACTACATGAATATATCATCATTCATGATCATGTATTAAAAACAACATAAAAGGTCGGGGGAATCTAAATAAATCAAGATGCTAGTGGGCACCGGTGGTAAATCCGGGCCGCCTCGGACGCACGAGGGATAATTACGCCGTAAGCACACGTGTCGAAGCCGCCGGGGGACGGCAGTGGGCTTTTTTTAACCATCATTTTTTCATCCTCTGCCCCCTAGGCGCCCGCGTTGCTGTGGGCGCGCGACCGCGTCTTCTTGAGGGTGAACTGCTCCTCGTTGGTGTTGACGCGGTCGATGTCGTAGGGGCTGCCCTCGTACATGGTGGGGTGGGGGTGGGCGCCGCGGGGGCGGCTCGCCGTGCTCGAGGCGCGCGACGGCGTGCGCGTCACCGGCCGCGAGCCTGTGCGGATTGCCGCGTACGCCGGCGTGTCTTCGTCGTCGTCATCGTGGGCCGACGGCGTCAGCGTGTGCTCCGAGCCGGGGCCCGTCACGACGCCATCTTGGCCGTCGGCGACAGCGTTCTTCTCGTCCTCCTCGCGCTTCAGCCGCTTCATGAACTCGAGCGACTCGGCCGCGAAGTGGCACCGGGACCGCACGCGCTCGCCGTACTTGTAGAAGAGGAAGGGGAAAGGCACGCAGGCCAGGGCCAGGAAGGCCGGGATGGTCGAGGCCCAGTGGATGCCCAGGTCCGCGTACATGTAGCTCGTGAAGAGCGGGAAGGCCGTGCCGAATAGCGACCGCAGGACCGAGTTGGCGGCCAGCACCGAGGCGGCGAAGATGGTGTAGGCGTCGATGAGGTAGTTCATGATGCTCAGAAACACCAGCACCATGCCGAATCCGAAGGGTACGCCGGCGGCAATGCTCGCCATCCAGTGGATCGACGGGTAGTTGGTCCAGGCGAACCAGAACAGGCCGATCGGGAGGGCAATGGAGCCCACGAGGGCCGGCGGGAGGCGGGCCTCGGGGGGCGCAAAGCCATCGTGCTCCTCTTCGGTCCGAATATACCGGTTGTTGTCCCAGATGTTATACATGACGGCGAACACCATGCCCACCATGATGCCCAGGAAGGCGAGGCCGCTGATGCCCGTGCTCCAGCCGCGCTCGACGCGGTAGACGATAGGGAAGGCGCCGAAAAGCATGTAGAGCGTGCCGTAGATGATGGCCATATAGATAGACAGGAGCAGGACGATGGGCTCCCGGAACAGCAGGATCCAGGGTCGCGACATGGCAGTCTTCATCGACTGACCCAGCGTGACGCGGCCGCGCTCGTGGTCGAGCTTAGGCACGTAGACCTTGCCCGTCAGCTTGTTAAGCTTGGCCGCGCGCTTGCGCAGCAGGACGGGGGCGTACGTCTCGGGCACGAGCAGGCCGCCGAGGATCCAGAAGAGGCCGGAGAAGGCGGCGAGGAAGCCCATGACCCAGCGCCAGCCGGCGGCCTCGCCGAGGAAGCCGCCGATGATGGGGCCCAGGACGGGGCCCAGGAAGGGCGCGGCAGCAAAGAGGCTCATGGCCAGGCCGCGCTGGGCGGCGGGGAACATGTCGGCGATGACGCCGCCGGCGTTGGTGAGGGGCGAAGAGCCAATGGCGCCGGCGAAGAAGCGAAGGATGATGAGGGTGGCGGCGCTGTTGGCGCCGGCCGTGCCGGCGTTGAAGGCCGTGAGCCCGGCGTAGGTGCCGATGAAGAGTACCTGGCGGCCAAAGACCTCACTGAGCGGGGCCCACAGGAGGGGGCCGACAGCGAAGCCCAGGACGAACAGCGAGATGCCCAGGGTGGCCACTTCCTGGCCGATCTGGAACTCCATCATGATGGACTGGATGCCGCCCGAGTAGGCCGAGGAGACGAGGGCGACGGCCAGGGTCGCCAGGGCGACGAGCATGGTGATGAACCACTTGGTGGCCTGGCTGAAGTTGAAGGGATTCCGCGGGTCGTCGGGTATCCATTGGATCAGATAGGGGTCCTCTTCGGTGCCGGCGCCGGGGTAGGGATGGTCGCGCACGGCATCGGTGACACCGGCCTGGTCAAAGACAATGCGCCAGTAGGGGATTTTCTGGACCGAGGGGGTCTCGGCCAGGGCGGGCGCGTGGCCCTCGGCTTCTTTTTCCGCCATGCGACGGCAGTGGCTGAGACGCGGGGTGGCGTCTAAAGGCGGCTCGCAACCGATTCACGTACAGTTGACTACGTACCCCTTCACAGGTGGTAAGAAATAAGTAAGCGCCTGCGTAGGCAAGCTGGCAAGCCCCGTGCGGTTGATCGATCGGCGCGTCGAACCCCTCAGGCGAATGGCGGTCGGTCGATCAAACGAAAGCGTCAATTATCCAAAAGGGGTCGGGGGAGAAAGCGTCGGGCCGGCGTCGGAATGCGGAGGGACGGCGGGCGCTGGCGTGAGCGCTGCTGAGGTGAATTGGCTGGTACCGGAGAGACGGGTAGAGAGAGGGGGGGGAGGGGGAACCGTTTGGTCTGGTCTGGGCCGGGCCGGGGACGCAGTTGTTTGAAATACTCGGGTGATGAGGGCGAGTGTAATAGCGAACGGGGCGGACTGGATACTGGGCAACGGGGATCAAGCTCAGAAAGTGGGTGGGCATGGGGCCGAATTTGAAGCAGGAAAAAAGTCGAGGTGGACTCGGCCTAGCCACTCACTCCACGGCGTGCGGGAGGAGTGGGCGGCGATAAGGTCATCTATTGCGCGAAGGCGCGACGCTCCGGGGGCCCGCCGCCCTTTGCCCGGGCGTGTATACTAGATACATACTTGCCTTACCTGGGTAAGTATACGGTAACAGCAGTATCCCATGCTGGCCCGGCGCTGGCTGACACACCCTCGCCGCTGACGGACAACGTCATCGCAGCGGCTGTTGAGGGATCCGGTTGGGGAGGTTATGAAGATGCATAAGGCTGGCTCGGTGGGACTAGGGCTACCGCTAGAGACACATGGCGAGCTTGGCCGGGCATGGCGAGGCATGGACAGGCTGGCGAGCCGGGGGGGGGGGGCAGCACCAAAAGTTGCCGAGGAATCTGCCCCGGTCACCTGCCGTCGCTCTCACTTGCAGAAATGGGTATGGGCGACGCGACAGGATGGATGCGATGACCAAGCATTGGCCCGTCCCGTGCTATGTAATCAGGCCGACTGACCTTCGCACGATGACTCGATGTCGAAGGACGGATGGGGTCTATTTCCCCCCCTCCCCTTTGATCGCGGTCACTATCCAGATTCAGTTGAAGTCTCCGACGCCCCGGTTCGCACTAGAAACGTCGTGGCACAGAGAGCTTGCCCGAAGCCGCTAGTGGAAGCTTCGTAGCAGTGGACCCATCACGGGCAGATATACTATAGGTCAGGTACTTGCTCGAACGGGAGGGGGAAGGGAAACACAGGATCGGATTGATCTCATCTCATCTCCCATCCCTCCGCACGCACACCGTTCGCCGTCCGAAACGGTGCACCGCGTGGCATCTATGGTCAGCCCCTGGGCTCGGGGAATGCGGCCGGTCGTCGGTCCAACTGAGCCGGCCGTGTAAGCGGTGTGTACTAGGTCAGACAGAAGCCGCGCGCTTGCTCCTCTCCCCTCTCTATCCCCGACGTGGGTGAGCGGGTGGTTTTCTTCGTCCGGAGCTTTCTAAAGTCCGTCCGTCGTCTCGCCTCCGACGCAGCCGCAACCAGCCGCAACCTAGTGGCAGGGGGGGCCCATTGATGGTAGCCTATAGGGTCGGTACCTTGGTTGTGATGACGCGAGGACGCCTCCGAGTCGTGATGACAGATCCATTCCATCCATTTCCGCCCGGGGGCTTGACTCGTGCGCCCACCATTGACCCCCTGTCCCGTATGTCAGTGAGCCCGCCCCTGGGTTTGGGTAAGGATGTCCCCTAAGCAAAAGTGCCCTGTCATCCTCACCACTGGGTCTGGAAGACCGGATGGCTCTTCCAGCGAACCCCTTTGCATAAGTTGCCCACCCCTCGGCCGAACCCACCATCGACTCAGGCGTATGCAGCAGCGCGTGTGTGCGGGACGCGTGTCTTTTCGGTTTGCTCCTCCGACTCGGCAGCCGCGGGCTCGCCGGATTGGGCACTTGATTTTGTTGTCCATGTCCCAACTCGTGTCGACGCTGGACCCTGATCAACCTAATCTGTAAAAACACATTTCCAGCTGTGCCTACTTGTACAACACACAAGGGTACCTCTGCCGAGAAAACCACCTGCCGCTGGAAGCTTATTCGAGCCGCTTACACACACACTCACACGCACAAGCACGCACGTACATACACATCTCATTATATACGGAGCACCAACACGCTTGGCCTCGGTGCCGAAACGCTGAGGCGCTGCAAGTTCCCATCACCAAACCGTCCCGTAAAAGGCTTATTTTTTTCGTGTGGGGCTCCGCTGTGTCATACTTACTGGATTTCCAATCCTGGATGGGCCTTGGCCGCGGCCCTCGATTGTCTTTACCGAGGTTCCCTAAGTCGGGTTGCGGAGCCATCAAACCCCGACGGACTTTTTTTTTCTTCCTGTATCTCACCGCGGCCTTCCTTCCCTATTCATGCAACCCCACGTACTTGATTTAAATTGGCGGGCGGGCCGTGGTGCGTCGCGGATCCTGCTTATTCTTCTCAAGGCGGACCCCTGGCTTTACACAGTATCCCCCCTGCCGTGGATCCCGCCGGGCAGAGAGCGCATCGTTGTGCAGGCTCCGGCGCGCCGAGAAAGATGCCCGATGGCCCGCCCAACCCTCGGGCCCGGCTTCCACCAAGCTCCAGGTCCGCCACGAACACTGGCACGGACACCGGGCCGGATACCAGGCACCGAAACGGCAATAGGGACAGTCGGGGACGTCATCATTCAGTTGCCGGAGGTGAAATTCTTGGATTTACGGAAGACTAACTACTGCGAAAGCATTCGCCACGGCTGTGGTTGACGGCAAGTGGGCAGAGCCCAGTTCTGCCGGCCCACTACAGCAAGCGAGGTCGATGACTAGAAAATGTTGATCTGCCAAGTGATTCGGTGAAAGATTGGTGTGATTGCCCTCGTAAATGCCTCAAGGACAGTGGTAGTCCACTATATGCTGTGGTGTCGATCATCGGGCTGTTGGCCTTCGTGATTCAGATCTTGCTTGCATTATGCCACGGGAAGGCCATACCCATGTGAGGCCAGGCTCTCCCTGATGTCCTTCTAAGTATCTATGATCCATGTCAAGCCGAGGCCCAGTGCCTTCCTGGCTTACAGCCCACCGCATCACCCACAGCAATGGAGCCGGTGCGGGCCGTCCCGGCCTCTCCTTTCAAGTGCTCCGTTTGACCACGGCGGTGCCGCCCTTTTTGAACTCGGGCAAGTCCCCGAGAACCAGCGATTTGTCGGTATGGTCCTTGTTGGGGAATGTGGTACTGAGAACCCAGCCGCTGGGCAGAGTGGTTGAAGAACGCGTGATGAAGTCGTAGACGTCGCCAATGGTATGGGTGGTGTTGAACCGGGCGGGCAACCGAGTGCCGTCGAGCATCTGGATGCGTATCATGACGACGGGCTGGGAGCTGTCGACTTCTGTCGTGGTGGCAGCCGAAGCAGGGGCAGTGGCCGAGGAGGCCGAGGCGCCAGGCGCGGCAGCGGTGGGCTGCGCAGAAACCGCCGAAGCGATCGAGGCACCGCCGTCGCCGGGGACAGGGCTACCGAGTCGCCGGCCCTCGCCCGAGAAGGGTCGGTAGATCTTGGGCAGCTGATGGAAATCCTCCTCGTGTTGCTGTAGCTTGACGTCGAGCGGCTCGTCGTACCTAACGTTCATCAGGTGCACAGGGGCCCGGCCGTTCTGGATCATACGCAAATCGTCGGCATTGGCCGGGTCGTCATATCGTCGCAGGGCACCGTCGTCGATGCTGAAACCGTCTCGCCACAGGTGCAGGGTCCGTTCTTGAACGGGTCCGCTGGGTTGCGCTTGGCCGCCGCGGGGGCCATTACTGGGGTGGGCGGGAATCGCTTGACTTTCGACGCCCTCGCCGCCCAGCGTCTGGGCGGGGCCGCGAAATGCCGACGAGGGGGCCGAAGGGCCGGCGGGCGAGGAAGCTTCGGGTCGCTGCTGTTGGTTCCTGGGGCACACGGGTTAGTGGGGGCGACGGCTACGCAGGGGAAGTCACACACGATTTGGCCTGGTTGACGAGGTCTTGGGCGATGCTCCGAGGATCGGGTCCGCCACGGCGGTTGGGGTCCTGGACGGCCAAGCCGCTCTTCTCGCCGCCAGCAAACAGGTCGCGCGGGCGCCGAGGGTCGTCATCGTCTTCGTCTTCGCTGTCATCGTCGTCATCATCGGCGCCGGCGCCCAGGGAGCTCAGCGTCGCCACGCCCTTCTTCTTCGGTGCTGCCTTCTTCCGCGACGACGAGGAGCTGCCACCGTAGGCGGCCTGGGGTGCCGGGCGTCCGTCGAGGGTGCGGGGACCCGAGTAGCCAGCGGGCGCAGCCTCGGCGGCGGACGAAGTAGCGGAAGCACCGGCAGTCGGGGCCGGGCCTGTCTCGCCGTCTTCCTCATCCAAGTCGGCCATCATCGAGGCGGCGGCGGCGTCCAGGTCCCAGTTGTGGGCGGACAAGTACTCGTTGGCCTGCTCGACGGTGATTCTGGGCATGAACTCCATGAGCTGCATGGCCAGTGCATCGTGGTCCTCGTTTCCGGCCATGGCGACGACGAAGCTGAACAGAATGCGATGTCGGGAGATGGACTGCTGGAGTGGGTGCGGAGGGAGGGGGGCGTTTGTCGGATAAGAAGAGGTCTGGAATGGGTGGATGTTGGTTGGTTGGATGTTGGTTGGTTGGTTGGTGGGAGGAAATGGAGGGAGGGTGGGGGTGGGAAGGCATGTCAGGCTGCTCAATGGCGTCAGCCTACCTACCAGGTACCTGCCCTGCCTGCACAGAAGTATTGGAGTGGCCCGATGAAGGAACTGAGCATCTATCTGCAAGATCAACCCCGGTGAACAGCTGGGCTGGCTCTGCTTCTATAGATGTTCCACCTGCACCTACAGACTCTACTCTACGGTATTCCTTCAAAGTCAAATGGAAACCCGTTATACGCAATTTCAGTACAGGCAGGTGTGTCCTATTATGTCACCCATGGGTCAGTTTCGCCTGAAAATGTCGTGGTGGTTAGGTACCTAGGTACCTCCTTCCTTCCCATAAGCAACAGGCTTCGGGATGCCTCACTCACTGCCCCGGGCAGCAAGAGTCACATCGTTCCTGACAAGGCATGGGAGCCTTATAGTGGCATGGGATATTTTATATCCCCGTGCTGGAGCCATCAGTAGCCCAGAGATATGTAGCCAAGTTGATCCGCAATCATCCAACCCATCTATTCCTTTCTCAATCCCAAGGCGGACGCAGGCATTCGGTAGGTAAGTACCCTAGCTTATATTCCGAGCTCTCAAGCTCCCCCTGCGGAAAGCGCTGCGCCTTGGCTTATATCCCCGCAGTGGGTCCTCTCCAGTGGTTTCCAGCCGCCGGAGTGCCAGCCCCATTACCTACCAGGCTGCCTACTTAGGTACATGGATACAGTATTGGAACAGTGTCGCTACGGATCATCCGAGACACCGACATCCCGTCATCGTCAACAGACCGCCCGGTATCGTCGTCTCCCGCTGGTCGTGCCCGCACCGGCCTCTGCCCGCCCCGGCCTCCATCCCCAGCAACCCAGCAACCCGGATCCCATTTTCCTAACATCGCATCACATCGCATTATATCCCTTCGCCGCCGCGAGCCACATCTCTCCCTTTGCGACCTTCGAGAAGGGCCCTAGCGCCGCCACCCGCCGCCCAGCTCCGGTCCTGTACCGCGCCCACACCTGCACCACCACCACCACCACCATGTCCGACCCCTCGTCGCACCTGGCCGAGTCCGGCCTCACGATGCACTCGGACAGCGAGCAGTACGCCTCGGCCTCCCCCGAGGAGGGATCCACGTCCTCTTCGCCCGTCATCCTCTACAAGCCCCCGTCCGTCTGGGGTCTGCTGCGTGGCACCGCCATCAACCTGGTGCTGCCCTTCATCAACGGCATGATGTTGGGCTTCGGCGAGCTGTTCGCACACGAGGCCGCCTTCCGCCTCGGCTGGGGAGGCACAAAGGTACATCGGCCGTTCACGTCCTGGCTGCCCGACTGGCTGCCTGCCATGAGCACGGCTAACTGCTCCTCTGCCCAGGTCTTCCCCGTCTCGAGAAGAAAGGTGCACTCGATTGGGCCCGGCCTCGAGATCCGCGAAAAGCCGACGAGGCCCACTACGGGCCTGGACGATCTCACCAGCCTGGAGTAGGCGAGACAGCGGTGGGCAATGCATTGCCAACAGCTGCCGAGCCCGAGCGTGGTACTGCCCTGACTAGAGGGGCAGGCGGCTTCGAGGCCCCGGGGTCTGCTGGCGCCTACGTACATACCCGGAGATGCGTGTCTGTGTGTGCTGATTGGAAAGTGGCCACTTCATGTCGTTCCTCGGGTGTGGGTATGCCCACTCCAATGTAGCTCCCCGAAGGTCGGGCGTGCGGCTTAGGCCTAGATGCCAGCCAGAGGCAAGTCCCTGTCAGGCCAGGGGACGAATGGCGGTGCATTTTGTAAGTAGCCGAGGCCGTCGAGGGAAGACCGTCGGGCTACAAAAAGAGCCTGGTCGCTTAGACAATAGCCGCGAATACAGAAGGATTCGCCGTGGAGTTGGCCCGCAACAACAATTCAAGATGCGATGCGCATATACTGGATACATCCATTCCCCCTCATAGACTGACTACATGCTCCCGTCTCCCCTATAAAACCCACGGGACTCCAAAAAGAGGCTGGAGTGCGTGCTATGCATGCTGTACATGCCCGAGAAGGGCTGAGAGTTGATGTCTCAATGTCAGAGCGCCCCTCCCCCACTTTTCACCGCCCGCGTGTCGGGCCGGTCGCATCCAAAAATTTCCTGGGATTTGCTTCCCAACCGGCCACACGTGTGCGGTAGAGCAGCCGCCCCGAGCAGCCATCTCACCCATTCC
This sequence comes from Nigrospora osmanthi, assembly GCA_029489945.1. Classification (NCBI taxonomy): domain Eukaryota; kingdom Fungi; phylum Ascomycota; class Sordariomycetes; order Amphisphaeriales; family Apiosporaceae; genus Nigrospora; species Nigrospora osmanthi. The sequence continues at coordinate 141,112 of CP120503.1, read as the reverse complement.
GTCGCGCCGTTTCTCCGCCCCTCCCAGACGACGCGAAGACGTGAAGCCATCGCTTCCCGCCCGTCGTTTCGCCCTCCTCCGGTAGCGCCTGGTCGCCATGTTGCCCGTTCGAGGCCTGCCCAAGGCCAGCGGCTCGGCCGCGCTGCTGCGTCAATCCCTGGCTGCCGGCCAGCGAGGCAGCGTACGGGCTCCTCCCCCGCCTCTGTGTGGCTCAGAAGAAGGAGACGACGGTCTGGACTGACTCCCAAGCGCTACAGGCACCCCCCGCCCTCCCCCGGCACGCCGCCAGCCGCCAGTACTCCCAGCTCCGGCGCATTAGCCAGTCGCCGCGGTCCTGGACCGCCGGCTCGCCCGCCTTGCGTCTCTCGCCTGGCGCATTCGAGAGCGCCGCGGCCGTCGTCCCCGTGAGCGTCTTCGCCCAACGAGCCGGCGCTGCCCGCAACCTGTCACTATGGCCCTTCGGTTCCAAGAAGCCCGCCGCCGATGCCAATGCCGCCCCCGCCGAGTCCGCCAGTCCTTCGCTCTGGGATTCACCCGCCAAGTCGGCGCCTTCGCCCGCGGGTGCCGAACCCGTCGTGGCCGCCCAGCCCCCGCCCGCGAGCCCGGTCCCCGGCACCCCTGACGCCTTGGCCAGCGGCCCGGCTTCTTCCCCGGGTGTCGTGCCGGATGCCCTGGACGACGTCGGCTTCAACGGTGTCCTCGACATGCCTGAATATGTGGGCTACTTGAAGAACGACCTGGGGCTGGACTTCGGCTGGGGGCCTACGGCCATGTTGCAGAACTTGCTCGAGCACCTACACATCACGGCCGGCCTGGAGTGGTGGGCTGCCATCGCCAGCGCCGCCGTCCTGATCCGCGTTGTCCTGTTCTGGCCCTCGCTCGTCGGCGCCAAGTACGGCGCCCGCATGCAGCAGCTGCAGCTGGATCCCGAGTTCAAGGCGGCGCAGGCCGCCTTCCAAGCCGCCACGCAGGCGGGCGACCAGGGCTCTATGATGCGGCACCGCGCCACCATGCAGAAGCACATGAAGGCCGCCGGCACGTCGTTTGTCCGCACCCTCGCACCTCCTCTATTGCTCATCCCCCTCAGTTACGGCATGTTCCGCGGCCTGCGCGCCATGGCCGCCCTGCCCGTGCCGAGCCTCGAGAACGGCGGCCTTGCCTGGTTCACCGACCTGTCTGTCTACGACCCGACCTACATTCTGCCGCTGACCTCGGCCGCCATCACCGTCATCGCCATGAAGCTGCAGCAAAAGAGCACCGTGGGCCCCCAGAACCCTGCCATGCAGAAAATTATCCTCTACGTCATGACGCCCTTCATGTTCCTGTGCACCATGTGGCTTCCCGCCGCCGTGCAGTGGTTCTTCGCCACCTTCGCCGTGGCCTCGGCCGTGCAGGGCCAGCTGACGCTGGTGCCCGCCATCCGCCGGTGGGCGGACCTGCCACCGCTGCAACGGCCGCTGCTGCCGTCGACGTCCAGGTCGGCCAAGGCCGTGGTGGACGCCAGCTGGCAGGCGCCCAAGGCGCGCGGCGGCCTCGGCGGCATGATGGACGATGCCCGCAAGAACGTCAGCGAGGTCAAGTCGTCGCTGTCGAGCACCTTCGACAACTACGGCGGCGGCGAGGCCGGCAAGGCCCGCAAGAAGGCCGAGGCCTACGAGCTGCGCCGCCAGCGGGAGGAGGAGGAGAAGTCGCAGATGCGCATGGAGGAGCGCCGCAGGAAGATGATGCGCGGCAAGAACGGCGTGTGAGGTATGATTGGCCCCGCGTCGATACCACCCCCCGCCCGCTGTATAATTGCTTTGTACCCTGTATCGTCCGGTGTCTGTACTATAGAAAGGGGGAGGGGGGGGAGGGGAGAGGTCAGCCCATCGCTTTTTTGCGCTCATCAGCCCCCGTCCTGGAGGGATAGATGGTTGAAGACGACGACAATGAGGATGATGCGCTCGTGATATGCGGTAGCGTAGCGAGAGCCGCCTCGAGACCCGTGCCGAGGGCCGTGTACATACCATACCGACAAAACAGTCTACTCCATTTGTCTCTGGCCCCGGGCCGTGCGCCTCTTCGTCCACATGGGCAGGAACGCAAGCCATATATCCGGCAGCCGGGGACCCCCAGCTATCAGGGGCTGTAAATTCTCCACCTCCCGACTGTATATATAGTAGAATGAAACCGGGCGCATTACCTGACATCGCCTTTCGACCAAACTATCCTGACCATGGAGGAGGGCGTTGGGAAAGAGGCCCTCGGAAATGCATGTTCAGCCAAGAGAGGTTGCGCGCAAACCCCATTGGCCGAGCTGGGCTGCTGGGGTCTTTTTCGGACCGTTCTATCGTTGCGCCGGCGCCCCGCGCTATTGGGCGCCGGGACGGGCGTGGGCCTCGACGCCGAGGCGCGGCTCCTTCGTAGCTCCGGGCCGGCGCTGGTCGGCGGGGCGGGGCAGTGGTCGTCACAGGGTTGGCCTCGACCAGCTGGATTCCGTAATCGAAAGATACTTCTCCCCCTTGGGAACAGCCAAACAAATGGCTTGGGTATATCGCCGTCTCTGAGCACAGGTACTTTACATGCACTTGGGTAAGTATCACTTACTTCTTATCTAAGTGAAGTAAGTATGCTTCCGCCATGCGCGCGTCTGGATGCAAACCCCATCTTCGCCCTCCCGACCCCCAGAAGTCGGAGGTATCAAGAGGAAGGGCGATAAAAAACGAAAGAAGGAGGGGAAAACGGTGAAAGGGGGGTGAGAGAAGGAACCGGGCGGCCGTGGCACGTTGGGCCAGCCCCGCGGAAACTTGGGTACGTCTCTGTACGGATCCGCCGCCTGTCCTTAGTCGGGGGGGTGTTCGGGGCGCCGTTGCGCACGAGGGTTCAGCCGTGAGGTTCGCCAGACCTTGCCTTTTCCCCCGTGCCCCTCTAGCTTGCCCACAGGGAGACTCCCTAGGCGCAAGGGAAGACTGACTTACCTTACAACGGACTTACACGCGCCTATACAGATGCGCGCGCGCACATACACACAAGCACATTAACCCGGAGGCTGAGGGGGGTGGAGAAGGACGAGTGGGGGTGGGCATGCGAGAAGTGCGAACAACGAGAGGAGGGTTTCCCCCTCTCTTCCCTTCCTTTCCATTGTGAGACGCAGGCGACACGGAGGAGGTTCGGCTGTCCCAGACGAGTGGGAAGGGCACAGCTGGGATGGAAAATAGGCGCCGCGGCGGTCTTAGGCCTCGAGGGGCAGGTGTTGCTAAGCTAGAAGTGCGTCGGCACGACTTGAACCATAGGAGGGAGCATGGGTCGCAGCAGGAAAGCTACAGGCAGGCTCGGCGGGCAACTTTTCGCGCGCGCGAGAGGAGTCCAACGTGGAGATGCGAAAGGGGAGGAAACGAACGGCCGGGGCTAGTCGAACATCCCGGCGTGCGCCAGTAGTTTGCGGTAGGCCAAAGTAGGGAGGTATGGACTACCTTACTACTGAGAAGGGAAATCTCGGGTTTTTCTGGTACATGCAGCCCAAGACTGCCGGCATCGTGCCGGGACTGGAGAGGGATAGAGAGAGCTTTCTCTCTGCCACAGACACACACACACACACCCACTCACTCACTCACACAAACTCTCTTAACCTCAGTTTCACCTCGCTTTCGTGCGTGGAGAACCAGTCAACACAAACCGCCCATTGGCTCCTCGTGTGTCATGGCCGGGCTTCCGTGAATCAGGTGGCCGCCCACTGCGGCCTTGTGCGGTACGACAGCATCGCGAGCATGTGTCCTTTGTCGTGGCTACGGCGGCGGCGAGGGATCCGGCTGGCCTCACAACCGGCACGCCGTCTGCGCACGCGAACGGAGAGAAGAACGAGAAAGGGGAAGAAGGGGGGGGGGGGGGGGGGGGACAGGTGACCGCGTTTTCTTGGTCGTCGTTCCAGAGGGACGAGGAGGGAGTGTAGAAGTCAAGCTAAACCCAAGGGGGGAAGAGACAGAGAGGGAGGGAGAGTGTGGTGGTTGTGTAGTGGAGAGAAGGCCGCCGTGCCAAGCGAGTCTAGTCCAGCCGCTTCGCTCGCCGGGCCTCGTGCCCATCCGTCCTGGGCGCCGACCGGGAGGCAAAGCGCCCTGGAGGTTTCCTGGTAGGCACTAACCGTGGCGCTAGGGGAAGCTGGCCGGCTCGGCTTTTTTTTTCTCTCTCCGGAAGCGCGCAATCGAGGATGTGAGAGATGGAGAGGAGGAGGAGAAGGAGGAGGGAGGAATTGGATGACCTAATATTAGCAATTATGTGGTGGTGGTTTTTTGACCCCCATCGAGCCCCGCGTGCCGGAAGACGTATACTCACTCGGTCGCATCTTTCGGTTGGTCATGTGCAGGACGGGCAGACGGCCATCTGTGCGCCTGCATACATGTATGCAGAGCGCGGGCGGGCATATGCAGGGTCCCCGAGCGGAAAACTAGACGCTACAGCGATAAACTGGGCGCCCGCTGACGAAAGACAAGCGGCTCTCTTTACCGGCCCAGCCTGCCAAGCGAACGGGCGGGCCACCACGCGCGGCGAGTAGACCAGGCGTTGGAAACCTCTCCGAGGCACACGATACTCAAGACCCGGAGGTCGGGACGGACTAGTTCGCGTACCTACCTACACAACTCGCGGCATGAGGGGAACGAGACGCCGATCACCTGCTACTATATTCGTCGCTGAGGACGCCAGGTTTTGGCATGGGAACAAGTCCGCGCTCGGTATTCTCCCCAGTCCGACTTCTCGGGGCGGACAGCACCCCAAAGGGAGTGGGGGGAGTGAATTGGTTTCTGTCCAAAGGCCGGCCGGCCGGCGCTGCGATCCAGGCCAGATGCGGGCATATTAAGTACCAACTGGTTCCTAGCTCCTCGTACTCAACCGCTCACCGCGGCTGGCCCAAGGCAAACAGCACATTACGATGAAATCAGCCCTCCAGAAACCCGCCCGAAGGGTCAACGGCAGTGTCCCCTGCCCAAACCACCCTCGTGCCGATCGTCCGCGCAAGGGGGGGTGCAGGCTGACTGGCGTGTGTGGGCTGCCACATAAACCCTCTCGTTATCGACTCGTCGATTTTGCCTGCCCGCGTCTGCCGGGCCCCCTTCCCCAGCCAAAACTAGCAGCTGGTCAATTGTCCCTTGGTCAACACATTTTCCCACGCGCCTCGCGCGGCCTCTTTCCCAGGGGGGGTAGGTGATGATGAACCTGGGGAGGCCTGGCTGGCTGGCAACCTAGTACCGGCAACTCACGCACCGCACGTGCGCTACCATGGGATACTTACCTACGGATGGATGGGACGGATGGATGGATGGATGGATTGGGTGCCCACGAGCACGCTTACCACGTACATCCACTATGGCCGAGCCAAAACGGGCAGTCCAACCCACAGGCAGCGACCTTGCGGCGCACACCCACACACCCACACGTGCATACCTACATGTCTGGGAGGTACTTACGCACACACGCACAACGACAGGGCAGGCAAAGAGGCGCGGGGTCTCGCCTTCGATTGCCTCGCGCCCCCGTCAATTTGTCACAAAACGAGGCGATCTATCTGATAGCGATCGGCCGGCGCGCGTCTGTCTTACATGACAGGACGTTCCATCGCCTATGACGGGCCCCGTCTGTGGGCTGCTGTTGCTGCTGCAGGTGTACCATGGACACAGAATGGTTGGTAGGTACCTTGCATATGGCGCAATCCTGCCCCATTCGTCGATCGCCCACCGGTGGGTATCCAGGAGGACTCGCAAGTTGGACGGGAGGGGACCCGACCCGGGGGTTCCCAGAACACTAGAGTGAACAACCTCCAGCTCTCACAGCGCTCCTGTCGAGGCCGCCACCCAATTGGGAAGAAGTGGGAGAAGCAGCAGCAGCAGCAGCAGCAAGGCAGATGATGGTAGGTTGCTGACGGGTGCTACCCCCGTCTCGGGCATCTGGGGCCGGGCCAGCCGCGGTGCTTGTTTGATGAGCAGACACTACTTAAACCAGGGGCGGGGCAAGCAGCAGCCCCCAATTAAGAGGTGCAACCGATTGACGGACTGACGGCCCGGACAGGGTGGTAGATGGCTACACAAGAAGAAGGAGAAGCACCAGAAAGAGGAGGGGAGGGGGGAGAAAGGGTGAAAGCCCCGAGAGTGGAAGGGAACGGGAAACGCGGAGAGAGGCAGGGATGAGGCTGTCTCGAGGCTAGCGTGGGTCGCCAAGATACGGCGTGCCAGATGAACGGATTGCGGCCGAGAAGAGAGAAGAGGAGAGAGATAAGTAGACGGGATGGATACCTAATGCCGGGCCTGGCCTGGCCTGGTCTGGCGTCCACCGGGTACTATGTACGTGAGTAGAGACCATAATAGCAGGTGGGTGCAGGCCCTCCTCCTACGGGACCGGGACTCGGCGGTCTAATCTCTGCCCCCCCCCGGTGCGGGTGATGATTCTCTGTTTGGCCGTCTTGCCCGAGCTTCGTCTTTATTTTTGCGACGTCGATCCGTGTGTGCGCGCCTCCCCCAGTATCGCCACGGGCGCGCCCCCTCCTCCCCCCCTTGGGGTCTTCGGGTGCTTTGCATTGATTTCCGCGGGCCCTGCATGGGCATCGCCACGCGCCGCCGCCACTTGCCTCATGGGCTCTCGGTCGGCGAGCGCGACAATATTTTCATTTCTTTCCCGCGTTTCGTGGCGGTCCGAAAAGCAAGCCGCGGGTGGGGGAGGAAGAGGAGGAGGAGGACGACAACGATTCCAGCTTCCCTCCCATGCTGCTGCTGGCCGGCTGGCCACAATGACAAGGCCAGAACCCGGGCGGCTAAGTCAGGAACTTGGGTTCAATCGGGCAAGGATCCGGCGCCTGACCTCCCCCCTGTCTAGACGCGGCCCCAAAATGGAGCGTGGTTCCTGGCGATCCCCTAGACAGGCAGGTGAAAGGGTGGGCAGGGCCGGGCCTGCGTCTTGGGGGTGCAAGCAGCTCCCATGGGAGAGCAGGGCAGGGCAGAGCTGCAGGGCCCTGACGGGGGGGAGGGCGAGCTCGCCAAAGCTCCGGCCAGGGCTTGAAAGCTTTCACCCATTGGAAGCCCCGGGCACGAGGCGGGACCCAAGGGGACTGGGATGGATGGATGGATGGATGGGACCTCAGCCCGTGGAATCCCATCCCATGGCTGGAGAGCTATGGATAGAAGAGGTACCTATCCCATGATGGATGTAGGTTAGGGGTACCTCTTCTGTCTAAAGTAGGTAGGGAATGGATGGGGTGATTAACCCCCTAGGGCCAGTGCACGGGCCGGCGGGCTATCTGTTGCGCCCCCCTCGCTCGAGTCGGGGAGACTGCCCACACTTGATCATCATTCGCTTCTCTATTCGTGGGCGCCTCCCCCCAGACCGGCGTGGTGGATGCTGCTCGACATGAGACGATAGGACCTGTAAATCTACAAAGCCCAAGTGGGATATGGTCATGGATGCTGACGACAACCATGGATGCGAGATGCGGCTGGCAAGGCGGCGCAGCGAAAAGGACTTTCCCCTCTTGGTCCCCTCGACCGGCATGCCTAGCTAGGTGCCCAGCATGCCGACTGCCCGTCTCTGGGAGTGACTGACTATCGGATGGTTTGAATGACTGGTCGACTGACTGATGCGCGGCCGTCCGTCTCCCTGCCCTGCCTGCCCGCTGGTTGTTTTGTATCTTGTAGTCTATACGACCGCTCAGTAGCCCTGGTCGGGCAGACGAGGGACCTACAGAATCCGAGCGATCTGGATTCGCAATTAAAGGGCGCTGGCCTGTCTAGTGTCTAGCCCGGCGCCTGCGACTCCCCGTACTCGGTACGACAGAAATGCAGTAGCGGTCCCCGTAGTTGGGCTTACCATATTCTTGATAATTGGGAGCTGCCTCTCTTTTCCCAACTCGACTGCCCCTTCCCAAATCCGCTTCTCCCCCCTCTTTTCATACTTTCCCCTTACACTCCTCGCATCGGCCTTGTATCTCCTTGCGGATCAGGTCTTGTTCCTCTCGTACCTGTTGTTGGGCTAGAGAGTGAGGGAGCGAGGAAGTGTGCGCGTTGACGAGCAAGCCAGCTGTTAGCCGTCGCGAGGTAAAGACCAGCACGTCTTCCTCGTCGTCGTTGACAACGACCGGGAAGCGCAAAGCCACACACGGATCCCCCGGGGAATTCCTCCAGACGCTCGGTGTCTTCGCCGTGGTCGCCGACCTGCCTGGGGCACCACTTCCAACGTAACCCTACGCTACGCGCGAGCCGAGCCCGCGGGCACAGACGCTGCAACCAGACAACCCTCTTGGACGGACACGGCAATAGACGCCATAGAGTCCCCGCCAGCCTGGCCGCCCAGCAAGTCACCGTCACCGTTCTCAACCACGGGCCGTTGGCTACGGCAACGAGGCGGACGAGACGAAACGAGCGCGGCGCGAGGCAAGACGAGACGGGACGAAGAAGAGACGACGAAGAAGAAGAAGACGAACAAGTAGCAAGCGCGCGCGCCCGTGTGCATGCGAGCGCAGGTACTGATTGCCATTGCGACGCCGCGAGACAGGCAGGGAAGCCGGTCCATGTGCTAAAGAGACGAGACGACCATCGGATCGAGGGACCCCAATTGGAATTGGAATTGACCCAACCCACCCGCCTGCAGGATCCTCCACCCATTCCCACTCCCCCAAACGAACACTCTCCACCTGTTGGATCCGGACCTTCACCCGGACGGACGAGTGGCCCCTCAGCCGCGCCTGTTGTTCTAATAGTAGAGCAGCCCATTTTCTGCCGCCCTCTACGACTGACGACCTGACGCGTCAGGGAGCCCTGGCAAAGAAAGAAAGCCCTGCTGCTACTTGCTGCTACTGCACCTGGCCCTGGAACCCGGACCCGGACCTGAACTGATCCCGGCCTGGCTGGCACGTCAATAACAACCCCCACCCCACCGAGAGTTGCTATTGATCCTCCACCTCCATCCATCCATCCCTCCCTCCCTCCACCCACTGTATCGAGGATCAGCCGCCGCGAGACCCCACATTCGCGATCTTCTGTCTTTCTCTCTCACTCTCTCTGCGAGTCCTACCGCCACCACCGGTTTGAGTTGGGTCCGCCGACGATAGGAAGAACGGCTTCCACGAGCGGGCTGCTGCCGAAGACACGAGGGCGCCTCCCGCAAAGTCAATTGCCGGCCTTTAGGGTAACTGCTGCTCACGCTAGACGCTATACAGCAGTACCTACCTACATAGCGGACCAACGCCCGCCGTTCCTCACCATTATCATCCCTCTTTCTCCCCTTTTGCCCAGGAACGCTACATCATACTTACATCCCACCTAACCTCGACCCCAATACACGCCCACCATGGGCCTCTTCTCCAAAAAGACCAAGCCGCCTAAGACGGTCGTGGCCACGGGCAAGGCCCTGCCGCATGGCGATTCGCACTCGACCTCCTCCTTCCACTCGGGCGACGGCCAGTACGACCTGGGGCTCAAGTCGCCCCTGAGCCCCAACACGACACGCATTAGCCGGACGTCGAACCCGAGCAGCACGCCCGCGACGCCGCTGTCGCCCTTTGCGCCCCAGCACACGGGCGTCAACCTACCGCGCGTCGACCTGCCCAAGCCGCCCGACCCGCACCTGGACCCGGCCGCCTACCTGCGCAGCCTGGGCGCCGTGCGGGAGCGCTCCAAGATTGTCACGGAAAAGGCCCTGCGCAACAAGCTGAGCCACTTTGACGTCGACATCTCCAAATTTCCCGATGTCGTGACCTTTGTCTGCGGCATCATCAAGGTGTGTATATGTCGTTCCTCCTTGCCCCCATCCCCTCGGTGTATATGGACATGATGAGCTGCCACGCCAATGCCTTCAGCTCGCGCATGCTGATCCGTACCCTCGTCTCCAGCGCGACTACGACGCACCCTTCGCCACCATTCCCACCCATGGCCGCTACCAGCACTTTTGCGTGGGTGGCCGCGACCGTGTCGCCAACCTGCTATCGACCTTCAGCGACAACATTGACCAGACAGAAAAGTGCCGCCGCCTAGTGGACCTGTTTCTGGTGAGCGTTCTACTGGACGCCGGCGCTGGTACTCAGTGGTCCTTCAAGAGCGCCGAGAACGGCCGCACGTACCGCCGGTCAGAAGGCCTAGCCATTGCGAGCTTGGAAATGTTTAAAATGGTAAGGTGCCCCCCTGCGAGAGGCGCGCCCCCATCTGTTGGCTTGATTTGCTCACGCGGTGCCGCAGGGCCTCTTCTCGAGCGACCCCAAGAACAAATTCCAGGTGGACAAGAACGGCCTGCGGAACCTCACAGTGGAGTCGGTGGCCCGCGCCATGCAGTCCAAACCGGGCTGTGAGCTGGCCGGCATCGAGGGCCGCACGAGACTCTTGACACAACTCGGCGAGGCACTCGACCAGCAGAAGGACTTCTTTGGCGACGACGGGCGACCGGGGAACATGGTTGGTGCGTATTTCTCCCCGGGGGGAACCCCTCCGCCCATGACTGGGATACATGCCTGCCTCGCGGACTCCACTGACCACGCATGTATCCTGCCAGACTACCTTCTCTCGCATCCCACCACACAGGCCGCCTCCATGCCGATTGTGCTACTCCCGGTTCTCTGGAACGTGCTCATGACGGGACTGGCACCCATCTGGCCACAGTCGCGGACGGCCATGGACGGGGTACCCCTGGGCGACGCGTGGCCGTGCTCATCGATGCCGCAGCGCCGAGCCTCGTCGCCGACGTCGCCGACCTTCTCGCCTTTTCCCTCAGCGTCTACTGGCGGCGGACCGGGCGGGACGGAGCCATGGGAGTCGATCCTGCCGTTCCACAAGTCGACGCAGTGGCTGGCGTACTCGGTGATGCAGCCGATGCAAGCGCTGCTGCGAATTCACTTTGCCGGCACGGAACTGCTCACGGGCCTGCCCGAGTACCGCAACGGCGGGCTCTTCATCGACCTGGGGGTGCTGACGCTGCGGGCTGACGACCAGGAGCGCGGGCTGCAGCACTATGCCGACGACTGCCGCCGCAAGGGCGTACGCCCCGTCGAAGTGGCCCCCATGTTCGAGCCTAGCGACGACGTGATCGTCGAATGGCGCGGCGTCACCGTGGGCTTCCTCGACAAGCTGCTGGTCGACGTCAACGCCGTCCTGCGCGCTGAGATGAACGGCGCCGAGCTGACCCTACCCCAGCTTCTCGAAGCCGGCAGCTGGAAGGTAAGTCGACCGCCATGACACACTGTGCTTTCTGGTCGATAGCAGCATGCTAATGTTACACGTGGTACAGGGTGGACGTGAAATCGCCGAGTTCAGCCGTCCGAACACCAAAGAACCGCCGATTCTCATTGACTCGGACGGAACGCTATTCTAATAAGGCAGCCAGGCGGGATAGCCGGCTGTCTTCTGTTGCCCACAAATTATAGGGAAACGCCGCCACTACGTCGTCTGCCACTGTCATTTTTTCTTGTGCGGATGGAGATTTGTGTGTATACTCACTTATGTAATGACTGTTTATTGTGGGAGCCGACGCACAAGGTACACAAAGTTTAGGGACACCCTGTACAGGCCTGCCATGGGCACGAAGCAGGAGTCTCTGGTTTCTTTTTCCCCTCTCTTCCAGGAGATTCTCGCGTGGAGCTTTGGGCGCACGGGTTCCTTTCGCTACATGGCCGCTGGTGAGCTGTCGCGGGGGCGTTCGTCCGAGCCCCCGGGGGCGACGTGAGGGGCGAGGCGACATGCAATTGGTGGACGGGCCTGCGCATGCTAACACTATGCGAAACGAAGGCGTGGGAATGAAAGGAGTTCCACTGGTCGGCAAGGGAATAGCACGGGACAGGATGGGAAAAGGAAGCCGGGCGAGGAACCGGATAAGACATGGAGAACTGTTTCCACGGCGCGCACAAAAGAGACGCCGCCAAGATGGATATAGAGATGGCTAGGGAAGAGGAGGGGTGTGGGGACACAGGAGAGGGGGTCAGATTATACCATGCTGTGCAATGCCATGGAAGGGGCGGATGCATACACATACCCTACACGTTTCCATAAGTACTTATACCATAGAGAGAGAGGGGAGGATGTAGGGCCATCTGTCAATTTGTATACAAGGTGTAAAATACAACCCTGAAAGTCTTATCATGAGATGAATGGTTGGGGTACGCGGGGTTTGGCTGGGAATATCCCCGATGGCACCGTAACGTTCGAACTGCTGATTTCTCGTGCTACGTCGGAATACAAGAAGAACCCACAGATAGGCTCGAGAAGGGGGGCGATGAGCATGAGATGAACAGCTTCAAAGGGCTGTGCCAGCTCTCAAGGTTATAAAGAGCCCGTCTTCAGGAAAATCTAGCAACCGCTTTTCTCTCCAAGTAAACAGTGAAGGGAAAGGGAAAGAAGAAAATGGATGAAGGAGAAAACAGATAATCGACCTGCCCCATCTCTTTCGCGTCCATGCTTTACCTCCCCGCTGCATTTACCACCTTCGCAATATCCCTCCACGGTCACCACTGCGAGGAGAAAGAACCAAACCCGGGTTCATGGGGAACAGGGGCGGGCCTGGCCCTCGGAGGTGAACACGATAAAGGGGAAAGACGAGTTCAGGGGCCGGAGAGGGGGATCAGGTCTGTCGGGACTACGCGGGAGAGGAGGGGGGGAAAGTGTTTGTTCTGGGCGTGCACCACGGGGGTCCGGGACTACTATATGCAAGGCCCGTGGCTGGGTCCGTGGTGTTGAGGTCTGCTAAAGCCACCATCGTATGAGGGGGTTCCTCTTGCGGCTCTGGGCCTCGGTTCTCTTGCCCTCCTCCGCCCATCGAGATGGGGGCAATTCCGACCTTGCCCCGGGGCCCGCGGCGGGTCTACCCCGTGAAAAGTACGTGGCCCCGAATCTCATGGCGTATTGGCAAGGCGAGGGGGAATAGGCAACCTGGAATGAAACGCAACAGCGTCGTATGTCCAAGGGGGGCCGTTGATCAAGTAGGGCACGGCGACCACGGTCTGGATGTTTGCTATTTATTTATATGGATGGAGCAGGGCTGTTCTTTGTATGGAGGCAACGGTCGGGTGCTGCACAGTAGAGGAAAATAGGGGCCCGTGGGGAAGGGCCACCGAGTTCGGTAGCCCCCCGATGGATATTCCAGTATTTCTTTGGGACGGGCGGCTCGAGGCCGAACCACTTGAGGTTGCCTGTCCTGGACGTGATCGGCACGGTTACTGACTGTGTTCGTTGTAGTCGTACAACTAGTTCCGGGACTGGGGCAGGCAATATCGAACGGGGGGCGGAACGCTACGGGCAGAGGGTGGCTAGGGCTTCGGGCCCGTGGTATTGGATCGGCAGTGTCTCCTACCGTGGCGGGCAACTCAATCAATCGGCTCCATCCATCAGTCCACATCACCCAGCATCGTCTATCGGGTCTGTGGCAACACAATGTGCCCGTTTCGATGGCAAGCTGACTGAGTCTTGTCCGTTTCCGCGGCGAGCCCCAGGCTCAGGGGACTTGCTCGGTCGCCGAGCCCTCATCGAAGGACCCAACTACGCGATGCCAAAGCGACAGATAGCTCGAAGAAGGGAGGGGTCAGGATTACCGTACCCTCTCGGTCCCCTTCTGGATCCGACATCCTGTCGAGGCCTCGGCCGCCGGCTTCATCGGGTTGTGCAACCCGGGGCAGGCTGTGCGGGCCCCAAGGTTTGTCCCCTGGGGTCTGCCAGTGAGAACGTCCCGGAATGACGAGGCGGAAAGCCGGCAGACAAGCGGGGGCGCGACTCGCCAAGTCCCGAGGACGGCAGATTACATACCGGCGCTGGGAATTCGGCAGCAGAGCCGGCCATCACCTACTCGCCCTGCCTCTGCAGACCGGGCCGCGAGGGATAAATTCCCGGTTCTGCGAGATCGCGGGAAAGCGATGACAAGATCACGGAAAGCGCATAGGAAGATCATGTTCATCACCCGCGGACCTCAACCGATGGGCAGATAGGATCAGCACGCATCCGCCGAGCAATACAGCAACCCGCACGGCCTGGTTCCCGGTGGGGTCTCGGAAGCGGCTCTGGAGCCATTGAACTATCGCGACGGTTGGATTTGGCCCTCTCCAGTGGGATACTAATATCGAATCGCGGGCGGCGGTGTGTAAAGTACTCAGGCGAGATTGAACGAGCGAGAATCCCCCTTGGCCCGTGGGGGGACCCCCCGGCCCCTGACGACCCCTGGTATCCGACCGGCCGGTCCGGCACTCCCCTTCTCCACACGCCGCCAAGCCCCCGCTAGGCCTTGCCAGGCCGGTCAGCAAAAGGGGGGCTGCCGAAGGTGTAAAACAGGGCGACGATGCCACACGGCACAGCCGGCACAGGGACAAACAGCAGTCGGTCATGGCCATGGTCCCCCCGGTAAGCCCGGGCACTCAACCCAGGAAGCGGGGTTTTTAGCTGCCGTGGACAGAGAGAGAGTGTGTGTGTGTGAGTGAGGGAGGGAGGGATGGAGCGGGAAAAAGCTGGCGGCACCGAAAGTCCCGGGCACCGAGAGGGCTCCTCCGGTTCGGGGCGACAACATTGGCTCCATCCCAAATGAAGACGTGGCCACCCGGTGGCCTCCCCGCGGGACGCTACGGGGGCCGTGACGTGGCGATCATGCCCTGTCTCGAACATATGCCCCGCGATGGCCCGCTCCCTGCGTGTGGTCGGCGCCGTGGAACCCCCCCTAGAGTTTTCTACCCACGGGTCTGCCCAGAGCCCGCTCGGCCCCGTTCAGAGCCCGCGGCGTAGGCGGCTGCAAAAGGCATCCGGGCTATAAGAGCAAGACGACGTCTCTCTCTCTCTCCTGGTATCCGATCTTGTCTTTTTTCTCGACCACCGCCGCCTACCGCCTTCGCTCTTTTACTGCCTTATTTAATTAATCGACCCAAGTCACTCTTTTCGACGACCCGATCCTCACCTTGACAGACCCTCACCAACCACATACACACACACACACTCTCTCTCTCTCCCCCTCATCAAAACCGACACGATGAAGTTCACGCCGGCTCTCGCCACCGCCCTCCTGGCCTGCGTGGCGGCGGCGGCGCCCAACGGCGGCACCTGCGCGAACCGCGACTACGTGTGCCGGCGACACGCGGCCAGCCACGGGGTGACGACGGCGTCGTGCGACGTCGGGCTCCAGGGGTGCGTCGAGGCGTGCCAGGCGGGGCGGCGCCGCTGCGCCGCCGCCCCCGACGCCAACATGTCGGCGTGCGCGGCCTCGCTCCAGGCGTGCACGGGGTCCGTGAACCTGGGCGACGCCCCCGCCCCGGGATCGGATGCTTCTTCTTCTTCCCCTTCTTCGGAGAAGGCCAGCGGTAGCGGCAGCGGTGGTGGCGCCGCCGCCGTCATGTGGCCCCGCGACGGCCCCGCCGCCGACAGCTGCAAGGTCGCCGACGACGCGTGCCGCGCCGACCCCGGCGCCGACGAGGCCAAGTGCAGCGCCGACCAGGCCCAATGCATGGGCCACTGCTCCAAGAAGGGCGACGCGTGCCGCGCCGCCCCCGGCGCCAACATGGCCGACTGCTCCGCCGCCTACGCCGAGTGCCTCGGCGAGAACCCCTACATCGACGCCGAATAATTGGGGTCTGTTCAATTATGCAGGAGTGCATGCTGTTGTTGTTGTTGTTGCCAGGGACGGCGCCCCCCGCCGCCCCTTTCTTTGTCTTCGGGGCCCGCGCGTGGTCTTGCCGAAGTTGACGCGAGTTGATGGTGGTGGTGGTGCAGGAAAACAAAGCGTTCCTGAACGAGCAATGTGCCCGGGAAATCATGGCCCCAATTCACCACTAGTGGTGCTTTTACTTATCGCGATCTAATATGAAGAACCTGAATTTGATGGTTGTATGTCTGGTTTACCCACGTCATAGTGATTGCCTCAGGTCCATTCCATTCTCTCTAATCGATGGCCTAGATGAACTCGTGAGCGCAGGCTTGCCTGTCCTTCTCCTTCCATCCTATCGAACTATGTGTCCCAGTCCGCCTAGTCTGCCCCTCTCTCTCCGACCTTCGTCTTCATCACGGAATATGGTCCAAAAGCATAAAAAAAAGACGGAGCCGGTAGTATCAAGCATGAGTTTCATCATATCATTAAAAACTATAGGGTGACACCTTTCGCGGTGTCGTGTGCATGTTTCCGGGCGGGAAACCCGTCCCCGACCCGTTATCTCATTATCCTTCCGCTGTGACCGGAGCGGCAAGCGAGGCTCTCTTTTTCCCCTTGGCCCCCCTTAAGCGGCGGCACCGCCAGCGCCGGAGGTGAAGCCGCAGCCCTGCTTCCCCTGCTCCTCGGCGACGGCGGGGGCGGAACAGACGCCCTTGGGCTTGGCGCAACAGCCCGACGCGCAGTCGGCGTCGGCCACGCACTGGCCCGTGATGAACTGCGAACCGTCGCCCTTGCCCACGTTCTGCGACCCCGGCTGGGCCGGGTCCGCGGCAGCGGCCGCGGATGTGCCGTTGGTGGCGGCCGCTGCTGTGCCGTTGGTGGCGGCTCGTTCAGCTACGAGGCTGAGAGACGAGGCCGGGAAGGCCAGGGCCGAGCCGGCGACTGCGCGAGTTCCTTGGGTCAGCGTTCCGGTTGTCTCCGGATAGGGGTGGCGGGCAAAGAGCGGGCTCGGGTGCCCCTACCCTGGGGATTACTCACGAGCCAGAGATGCGATGAAAGCGATGCGGACCATTTTGGGTTTGTGTGTTGGGTTTGGACGGACGGGGTGTCTGGCGTGAAGGAGCGGTACGGATGATTGCTTGCGATGCGCGTTTTGGTTCGTGTTTGATTTCCGGCGGACGGGTGTAGATCTCGGGTGAAGGATGATGAGCGAAGATGATCTGATGATTTACAGGAAACCACATGGCAGACGGCGAGGATGATGCCCTTAAGTATTTCCATGCTAGAGAAATCTGACAGCGAGAGGCCTCGCCAGGCGAACGAAGCGATGGTGGCCCCTCTCGTGTCCTCATGTGGAGGAGGGCCCACGACCACATGCGTCCCGTCACGTCCGATGTCTGGACGTGAGCTGGAAAATGGCACCCTCCCAAGCCCCGATCGCGAGCCGAGGAGTCCTGCCAGCCCAGCCCTCTCCCTCCCCCAAACGGGGCATGAAACATGGGTACATTCACGTCGTCTTGGGACCAGAGACCGGCGGTTGCAGGCCGTCGGCACATTTGCCGAAGGGCGCAGGGTGGTGGGCCTGTAGATCAGGCCGGGGCCCAGAGGCTGAAGGCGTTCGACATGGCGATGCGTGTAGGCCGTGCCTGGCAGGTCTTCGGAGCCGTGGGCCCTGTGGCTGTGGATGTTGAGCGGAAAGGGAAAGGAAGGATGCTGTTGCGGTGGCGAGCTTACGCAGCAGGACCGCCGAGACGTTGCAGAGGCACCAGGCCGGCCGGGCTTGCGCGTTGGGAGGCGCGGTGCCAGATGAGAGGGCCGTTTCAAGGAGCCGACGACGGAAACGCGATGACGACGGACGCCCGCGGATCGGCAAGGGCTGGGGGCCCCGGTTCTTCAGCGGGAAGAGGAGCGGCATTGCCGTGGCGCCGTTTCGGCGGCCGTGGTTTGCCGCGCACGCCACAGAACGCCCTCCGTGGCTGGGGCGAACCGTGACGAGTGAAGAGACACACAGAGAGAGAGAGAGAGAGAGACACACACACACGGCGCGAGTGGAGCGAAGGAAACTTTGTTTGTCAGAAACTTGTCGCATGCCCGGCGAGCGCCAGGTCGATCTGAAACGGAGGCTCTGCGACACGCGGTTAACGGGGTTGTGGGCCCAGCGACTGCCGATCAAGGCTGACGTCTTCCCCGTCTGTCCGCTCTCCGTCCATTACGATTCCCCTGGACTCTAATAAACAGGCCGTTTCGTTACCATACGACGGTTTGGATGAAGAAGTCGTCATCTTTGTCGTTGCTTTGTTAAACCAAAGCGCACCACCCCACCGCATCTGCCGTGGCGCCTTCCTTAGGAAGCCCAGAGCCCGAGTAGGATGGCAAGAATCCCCCATCCCGTGCCCGCGTTTACCAGTGCTGTTGCCATGGATTTATTGGCCCCCAAAAGGCCTGCCCACGCATCCATTCATCACCCATGCAATTCCCCCCTCCCCATTGACCCATGCAGTCAGTCCTGAATAGCCTCGATATGTTCGAAGACACACTGGACGGACGGCAGCCGTCCTCATCGGGAGTCGTGCTCGTCGTCAGCCGCCGTAGCGTCTCTAGGCGTCCAAGACGGAATGAGCGGCTATCTCGCCGCGCTCGCTCACTTCGCTGACCCCCACCACGTCGTTGATGCCCGGACCCGTGGCCAGGCGTCGTTTGATTCGGCGACCAAGCACCTGCCCGGCCGACTAGGCCACGGGCGCGTTGGAAGTCATGACGGCGACGAACGACTCTCGGCAAGCCCAAGCGCCCGAGTCGGAGGGCCCGTCCGGCATGTCCTGGAGGGGTGCTGTCAGCCAAACCGCCCGCGTGCGGCCACACGCCTCCCCCACGTACCGTGACGATCACAGTGTAGCGGAGGAACGCCGTCGCCATGACGAGAAGGGCACCCGAGAACAGACCGATCAGCCGGAGCCGCTGCGCCCTCGGCATGCCCGCCCGCCAGAGCATCGGAAGCGGGATCGACAGGAGGTACGCGTCGCTGACCACGTCTAGCACTAAGCATGTCGTGACGAACAGGGGCGACACGGCCGCCTGGCAGAGCACACCTGGATCCGGGTATACCTGCCAGTACTTCGTCAACGGAACACATCCGGCCAGCAGCGTCAAGTGCACCGCTGCCCAGCTGGCGAGGACGATGGCGTAGCCAATCTTGATGCGAACACCGTAGCCCGTGAGCTCGTGCTACTGGCTTGTCAGCCACAACCAAGTCTGCGTTGTGCCACGCTGACATCGACGTACCGTCAGCCGGGAGTAGAAGGAGCAGACGGCGAGCTTCAGCGTCCAGAGAAGGGCGGTGTAGGCGTTCTGTCCGGCGATCTGCGTCTTGGATCCCCCCTCGCTGGCACATCGTCTTTCAGTTCTGGGTATCATTCTTAGTGGACAACGGATCGGCCGCGGGCTCACCGGGTGAAGAGCTCTGTGGTGTGGCCCTGGAAGACGGTGAGACGTTCGGCGTCCGTCATGGTGTTATTGGCGAGGCCGTGGTAGGGGGCATCAACGCTCCAGGCGAGGTACGTCATGGCGGCATAGATGACCTGCGCGGTAGTCAGCGATGTGGCACGACCACGGACGTGGACAAGGCGCTGGGGCACGCACCGATGCCGCGACCATCAGGTAATCGTCGGCGGCCAGGTTGCGAAGACCTGCTGTGCTCATGCGCAGCGAGAGTCGAACGAGAATCATCGACAGTCCAACGCCGAAGAGCGTAAACTCCTCGGTGAAGGAGCCGTGCTCCATCGGACGAGAGGCAGCTGATGGCAGAACAAGCTGGAAGCTTCAAGCGGTAGCGGACGGATCGGTACGACGGGCGACAGATGTCGGGACTGCGACGAAACACGGAGACGATCCAAGGAAATTCGATGCTCCCGATGCCTTACGCACAGCTGTGCGATGTACTGGCCAACGGTTGAGCAGGGAGCGCGGGATGTGATGGTGAGGAGAGCGCTCCGTGGGCTCGAGCAACCTTTTGCTATCGAAGATGTCCGGCGTTTGCTTCGATGTGCCAACAATAACGCGTCGCTGGATCCCCAGGACAACGACGCGCCATTACATACTGAAGCGCAGCCCTACCGGCCCATCGGCTTGACTACCTTCACTCGGCTAGTCCCGGCATCGACAGACTGGGTGATTACTAGGACTGCTACGAGAACGACATGTATGATCGTCGACCATAACACGAATGCCATCACCACCACTTCCACCCCATTCCCCACGGCAACTTACTCTGCGCGTATGACCGTCGACTGCTTCAGCAGCATTTTTGAAAGTTTCTTTTGGTCGTATTTCCTTGTCGCACGCGCTTTCTATATCGGCAGGCTCCAATCATTTATAAGCCGCCGCATCACCAAGCATCTCGGCCAGCATTCCCGTCTTGAGCCATGCCGTATACTTTGGGGATTCCCAGAGGTTACCAATCACACTTGACCCAAAGAAAGGGTTTTGCTCCCAACCAAGCAGGTCTGCCGTGCGAGTCCCTGGAGGCTGGGCCGGTCGCCCATGAGCCTTAACTTATCCGATCTCTATCGACGATGCCCCCCTACTGACCTACTCCGCTTGAGTGAGAGGCAAAATAAAAATACAAAAAAAGGAAACAGAAGCAGAGACCAGAGATGCAAAAGTTTGGGTCTCGCCGGGGATCGAACCCGGGACCTCGCGCAATGATACTTAGAGTAAGCCCTAAGCGCGAATTATACCACTAAACCACGAGACCTGAGCGGCTGAGATCGTTTGCGATCCCATTGGTTGACTGTTGAGAGCATGATCCGTTATTGAGAAATAGAACATACGACGTTGGGGTTGGTGACAATGTGGGGTGCCAGAAGGCGGAGCGCAGACTGGACTGGATGGTATGGCACATTACTTACCTGCAGCTACAGGGCTATTTCCGGGGCTGTCCCTGTTCTCGCTACCACCCCTGCTGCAGGATGCTATCGTTGATCAGATCGGATGGCTTCTGTTGCTTCCACCATCTTCAAGTACGGAGTACATACTTACCTTCCCCTTGGCGCACGACCACGGCTTCCACCAAGTGCCTCCTCGGACATCCATCCATGGGCTGTTGGGTCTCGCCCACGATATTTACTCACCATAGGCCCCGTGTGCTAGTGCAATGGCCCTTTATGACAGGTGAGGGGAAACGGGCGACACAACGTCCCGTTACCAAGAATGTGACGTGCTGGGTGTCACGGGCACCACGGGCATAGGTGGTTGCGAGGTTGCGAAGTTGGACGAAGGCTTCTCATGACCTCAGGAGCCCGACCGGCGTGGGCGGGGCGCAAAGAGGGTCGGTCCGCCGAAGAGACAAGGGGCTATTCTGGGATGGCGAGTATTGGACCCGCTGAGCAGCAGTCCATTGCATTCCCCCCTGGCACAGGCCGAGGACGGACGACGAATGAAGTGCGCCAGGAAAGGCCGGACGTGGCATCGTCGAAGCCCCCGCGATGGAGCTTATCGACGGGAACCACGTCTGCAGGCGCGGGTGAGGGTGGAGCGACGTTCTCCCACGTGGAGGTGCTTTTTCTTTTCCCGGCATGCCCTCCGTTGTCACTGGCAAATTGGCCCTCTTGACCGCAAATTGCGAGGGCGGCGCGCTACACCGCCCACCGCCGTCCCCGGTCTCTTCTCCCGCTGGCGTTAACCCGGGAGGTCGGATGGGGGATTGCCCAAGGCTGCATGAGGACCAGCGACGTGTGCCACTGCTTCGGGATGCCCAGGCCGTTCCCGTCGCCCTGCCCCTCGGGGAGAGAACCCTTGGGGAGCGAGAGGAGCGTTGTGGCACTCGCTTGAGAGCCCATCATCGTCTCTCGTCTCTTCCCGTGTGTGTCGGTCGGGCTTCCTCCTCGCGCACGCGGCAGTGTAAGACACCCGCCTCCCCTCCCCTTCCCCCATTTTCCTTCTGTCGCACCCCGATCGATCTGTCGCATTCCCTCTCTTCTTCTCCTTTCGTCCTGCCCACCCCTCTAATACACCCTGCCCTATACCCTGCGCATCCCTGCGCTGTAGCTGTTCCCTTTCGTAGTAATTCCCTCGTGCCACACATCCCCCTTTCCATTTTCGTCCCCGGTCCCCATCGGCATTCTCCGTCATGCCGGCTTTCATCGACTGGGGCAGCTTGCTCAAGTGGCAGCCTTCGCCGGCACCCGCGCCGCCGCCACTACCGCAGCACGAGCCCCCGTCCCCCGCGGCCGCCGACCGTCTCCCTAGCTTCCTGACCCCCGACTTGTACATCCTCATCACCACCGTTGCCGTCGCCGTCCTGAGCGCCGTGGGGACATGGCTGCTAGTGAGGAAACTACACCTCCAGCGCCCGGCCGCCGGCCCGTCCCCGACCGACGCCCAAGTAGCAGCGCGCTTGCAGAACCACGACGACGCCATCGAGGCGCTGCGGGGGGAGCTGCGCCAGGCCGCGCTGACTCGTGAAGAGCGCACCAAGGAGGTTCTGGATCAGCAGGCCGAGGACGCGGGAAAGGTCGTTAGTACCCAGATCGACGCCCTCGAGGGTCAATTCCAGGAGGCGCTGGAGCAGCGCATCCAGGTCCTGGAGGCCCAGACCCAAGCGGCGCTCGAGGCACGCGCGGCGGCGCTCGAGGCTGCCCTGCGGCGACGCCTTGGACAGCGCGTTGAGGAGGTCGAGGACGCCTTGCGGGCCAAGCTCAACAAGGAAGCCTTCGACGCGCTGTACGCGGCGCTCGGACGGCGGGTCGAGGCGCTCGAGGCCGGCGTGCGCCTCCTCGACGGCCGGCAGCTGGACCAGGAGGCGGGCGACGTGGCTCAGCGGGCGCTGGGGCGGCGGCTCGACGCCGTGGAGGCGGCGGCGCGGGCGAGCACCACGCCCCAGCGGCTCGACGCCCTCGAGGATGGCCTGCGTGTCGCCGACTGCCGCGGCCGGACGGCGGGCCAACGCCTCGACGCCCTCGAGGACAACGTCGGCGCCGTCGACGGGCAGGCGACGCTGCTGGCGCACGACGTCGAGCGTGGCCGGGCCAGCCTTGACCGCCTAGCCCGGCAAGTCCGCGCGCTGCCGGGGCCGGACCGCCTACGCGAGCTGGTCGACGACTGGGAGGCGCGCTTCGGCGCGCTCGAGGCTCACGTTGCCGATGAGCTCGCCCGGAGACAACGACAACAACAACTTGAGGAGCAGGCGGCACCGCCCACGCTGAGCTGGTCCCCCCTGGTGGCGCAGGAGATCGAGCCCGCTGGCCCGCTCTACACCGCCGCCGCCGCCACCGCCGCCACAACGACGCCGCACGACCACCAGCGCGGTCACCACGGCTTCGCCTATCCGGCCGACATTACAATGCCGCCGACGCCGTCGCCCAGCGACCGGTCGCACTCGTCCCACAGCAGCCGCCTGTCGTCGTTTATTCCCACCCCCGCCGGCTCCCGGCGTAAAAAGCTCGAAGAGGCGGGGTTCAAAGAACCGACCTTTGCGTCTCGGCAGCGGCTCTTCCACGCGCGGACGGGCTCGTCGGCCGCGTAGCGGCGGGAGCCCCTGTACCCCTTCCACCTGGGTTCCCAACACCATACCCATATACCCACACTCTCCCTTTCTCTTCCCGACCCCTATGTCTCCAAACCGACGGCTGTAGGGGGTATGGGCTCTTTCTATTACGCCCCAGTTCTCTCCCTATCTAAAAAAAAATAGGCAGATATAATGGCACCGATGACGGTAATGAGGAGGCCGAACCATACGTGCCCCCCCCCCCCCAATTCATGGTCCTGCGGCGAGGCCGACGACGACAGAGCGATGCAGAAAAGCATCCAGCGTCAGAGGAGGACGGAATACTGTGAAGAGAATGGCACGGCAGGCCAGTGACATCTCCGGCATCCCCAACCAACCAGACGATGTAGCCCTATCTGAATATACCTGGGCTGCCTAGATTGCCGCCTTTTCTTCTCTCTCTCCTTTTTTTTATTGGTTCTTGGATCATCCAAACTGTCAAGATACTCCTCCCCACGCATATTCAACTGTATATATATAGTCTTTTGGCGTCTCTCGGCCGCCTTGTGGTCGTGGTTAACACCATTTCTGTGCAGGGTGCTTCCCTACCCTCCTACGGCCCCAGTCATTTCCACCGCGATAGGCAAGATGCTTCTCCATTTGACCCCCATACATGGAGTGCCGCACCCTTGCATCGCATCACCGTCGCAGAAACACTTTTCGTGGATGCTGACTTGGGTTGTTAACGATTAGTCCGTAGAGGGGAGTATACACATGGTTCTCCATTGACGAATTTTCACCGAGTGCAGCTTCCCAGGCGCGCTGACCCCCCCCCCCCCCCCCCCTCCCGGGCGCGCGCTCCCGTCATCTCCCCTTACAAGCTTGTCACTCCTTGGTGCCGTCGTCCGGGCCCGATGACTGGGCCGACGAGCGGCGTCGGCCGTCTTGGGGTGGGGTAGTGGTTTCAGTGGCGCCGGTGCCACTCCGGGGCCGGCGACGGTGGCGTAACTCAAGGTGCGGGTCGATCCAGTCGGTCAGGCAGCAGGCGGCGAAGACGAGGCTGGCGCCGAGGGCGATGAGACCGGCGGCGCCAAGCCAGGGGTGGCGGGCGGCGAAGTCGAGGCGGGCAACAAGACGGGCGCAGAGCCAGCGCACGGCCGGGGTGACGAGGAGGCGGCGCTCGTCGGCGAGGTCCGGGTTCAGCGTCACGAGCAGGGCCAGCAACAGGACGACGATGGCCCCGAGCAGCGCTACCGTCAGCACCTGGATCCACGCCAGCAACACCGCCAGGTTCTTGATCGTCTCCAGGACCTTGTACCCCTCGGCCACCAGCGGCGTCACCTGGTCGAAGGCCGCGTTGATCTGCTTCGAGTACGGCATCCCCATGGCGGCGGTAGTGGCATGTCACTCTCCGCCTCCTATTTCCAGCGGTGGCAAGAGAAACAATAGAGATTGAGCGGGATAGAGGCGGACGAGCTGGTGACTTCACTAGAAAAACAGATATGTGGCCTGGAGCAGGGTGGGTGTCAAGTTAGCCCGGGGCATAACGAGCCACCCGGAGCTCGAGCGGGCGAGGAGGCGCCCCGTCCGGCGTTTTAAGACGGCTGGCCCGCCTTGGCGTTAGCTGGGGCGGCCTCGGCGAAAATAACGGCGTGCTCGGCCCCCGGGATGGCGGGAAAACCGTCGAGTCGTTTCGGAGGCACACTCACCTCGGGCAGAGGTCGCGTGGGTTGGCGAAGGTGGGGGTTTCTCCGGGTAGACAGACTGTCGATGCCAAAACACCAGCGTTCACGAAACTCTTGCCTACGGGCACAGAAAGCAACATGGCGAGAGCGAGACGAGACGGGGGGCATATAGCCTATGTGCTGGGTAGGGACAGGCTGCTGTCGACGTCACGGGCGCCTTCTCCAAACGGTGCCGGTAAGGTTGTTGGGGACGGCGCCCTTGTCATCCAATCGTCAAGACGCTGGACGTTGGCCAACTCAATTGCCCCCCCCCCCCCCCCCCCCCCCCCCACCCTCGTGGCGTAAAACAGGCTTGGGATATGCGATCTTCAACGCCTGAACAGCGGGTAAGGTACGTACGTATGTTGGCAGCCCATGTGTCTGATTCGATTCGGGCACTGCGATGCTGGCCAGTTAGTTAACTGCCTGTGGTTCCTCCACCTGTGTCTAGGAAGACGTATCTCAGGACTCAATTCTTACCGTGAGCTCGTCGTTAGTGCTCCTTGGGTGGGTTGCAACCGCCGGCAGCGCTAATCGATAGCCGCGATCCTGCCCCAAGCCCACTATGGTAACCAGCCACTTGTCGCGCTAGAAGGAAGGCGCAGCAGCAATGGCGGCATCCAGGCCGTTGCTGCCTGTTTTTGCGGAAAACCGTCCAGCGGGAAGTGGCGTCCTTGGCTCCCTCTGTGTTCATGAAGAAGTATCCAGGAATTCCACTGCCCTTCTACTGCACCCCTTACCTGCTTACCTACCTACCTACAGATACTCCTCCACTGCCGCCCGTTATTCTGCGATCGACCATGGGCAAGCCCTCCAAGGCCGACTACCCCGGCGACCAGCCCGGCGAGACGGGTGACGTCGTGTCACTCCACACGACTCCAGGCTCGCCGGGCGCGAGCCGCCTGCCCAACTACCCCGACGAACACTCAGACGAAGACGCCCCCGCGCGGGCCGCCGATGGCCTTGACGACCTGCCGCCCCTCTACAGCGACGCCGTCGAAGGCTCGGCCTCGGTGTCGGGCGCTCCGCTGTTGCCGCTGCCCACTGCCGCCCCTTCAGCCTCACAGCTGCGCTACCGGCCGTTCCAGACGGACGCCGGCACGGGCGCCGTCGCCTACATGGACCGCGCGCTCGAATCCTCGCCGCGGGAGTTGGCGCACCACCTCAGCGAGCTGGCCAAGACGCCGCCGCGCCCGCAGCTTCGTATTGTCGGCACGCACAGCGAAACCCGGCGCAAGAGTGACGGCAAGTCGTCAGAAACCACCACGGTGACCGACTTCGCCCTCACCATCGAGATGGCGCCGTACCTGTATGCCGACGCGCAGCACCGCCGCTCGTGGGCACAGCTGCGCAGCGTGGAAAATGATGAAAAGGCGCACCGCGGCACTCTGTTCGCTCGGCGCGGCGACCAGCAACAGCAGCAGCATGTTGAAGCCGGCCGCCTTGTCGACGACAAGCCGTCGCTCGACGAGTGGTGCCACCGCTTCTGCGCCAGCCACGCCGGGCTCAAGTGCTTCACGCTGCGCCGCCGCATGACGGGCTTCGACATGCCGCGCGTGCGCGAGCAGCTGTCCGCCCTGGTGCGCCGCACCAACTACCGCGGGCGCGTCGACATCGACCTCGTGACGCGCGACGCCCGCGTCGACGTCTACAACGAGGCCCGCATCAACCGCTGGCGTCTGACCCAGTGGATCCGCCTGCTCTTCTTTTGCACACTGATGTTCGTGCTCGCCTGGCCCTACCTTTGGCTGCGCACCCGCCGCTGGGAGGTCGCTGTCGTCGACTGGCCCTTCTCGCGCCCCGCCGACGATGATGGGGATTATGGCGACAACGACGATGACGGTCCCATCCGCCACCACCGCCGCCGCCCACGCCACTACGTCGCCCTCAGCGAGGACCAGTGGTACAACCTCTGGGCCCGCGCTATCTATCGCGCCGTCCTCGACCGCCGCCAAAAAACCCTCGACCAGGACGATCTGCGCGCCGCCGCCGCCGCCGAGCCCAGCTTCGAGGTCGCTGGGGCTTCGGCCGACGGTGCCGCTAGTCTCTTCCGCGCCGGGCTTAATGCCATGAACGAAATGAACATCCAGATGGGCTGGGGTGCGGACCGGTAGGTTGGATGGGGAGGGCGTTGGTTCTCCTGCGCCTTGGACGCCTGACGGACTGGCGTTGTCCATCTCGTGTATGACGATGCAACACGGCATCACGAGGTGCTTTGCTAGATTGCTTTATACCCTTGAACCAGGCACTTTTCTTTGACTTGGATTCATACTGAAACGGATCCGTGTGTCCCCTGGGCCTTAGATACGCTGATGGGTGTAAACACCGACTTCGATATTTGATGACCACTGATTCAGGACTTACAATCAGAGCAGATGGTAAGCAACCTGTAGCACTGCCTCCTGTGCTGTTATGGATCATAGTAGGTGTCCTGATTTTAGAACGGGCCGATGCTGGGATCCATACATGCAATTTGATTTACACCTTGTGATGTCACTCAAGCCAGGGCGCGATCTCCGCCCTCAGATGAAGTAGTTTTATAGGTGAAAAATGCGAAGTTGATACCATATTCTTCATCTCGCTATTTCATTTGGATTTATCAGGTTTTTTCCCGATCTTGTTCATGATCCTCGACGTTCTTTTGATGACATTGCCACTCTAAGCAAAGAGGCCAACCCCCCTAGCTTGTGGGAACTTGCGCGGGCAGAAGCCGTATTATAAAGTAATTCTCTGGTCTCTACGTGTGCGGGGGGGGTTGAAAAGTTGCAGAGTCCGTCCTATAGCCTGGTTTCTGGTACAAGAAAGCGCGGTCCATGTATCTGCAAGCAGAGTGCGGCGTCACTTTGTTCCCAATTATGGGTCCAGAATGGCCTCATCGTGGTGTTTTCGTCACGTAGGCTCATGAGCAGCCAAGATGGTTCGTTCACTGCATCCTGGCTACGTATCCGGCCTTCCACCTCGCATTAAGAAAGGCCAACAACCGAAGCGGAGAGTGGATACGCAGGGTGGCACGACAGGACAAGTAAACGCGGTAGAAAGTAGCTTGTTATTACATCCAACGCAGCTCCTGTCTCTATACGCAGCCTCTCCCTCCACCACCGCGATCTATTCCTCACTCAGCGCTTACAAGAAGCCCAACAGCAACAGGCTAAGGCCGAGACCGCCGAGGAGGGTTGTTACGACGGCCGAGACGGTCAGCAGCAGGCCCTGGACCAGCACGTTGAGGGAGATGACGAGGGCGCTGAGGGCCAGCAAGAGTGGGTTGACTTGGGACAGCAGCGGGCGCAGGCCGAGGCGCTCGATGGCGGCGCGAACGGTGCTGGCGATCTCGTAGACAATGTCGAGGACCTTCTCAGTGATGCACTGCGCGTCGCAGGAGTCCTCCTCGCCGCCGTCGTCCTCCTGGCGGGCGGCTACGGCACGGCGGCGCTGCTGGAGGGAGGCCTTGGCGTCCTTGAGGGCGTCGGCGATGGCGGCGAAGTGCGGGTTGATGTCGTCGGCGAGCGAGGCGGCCTCGTCCGTCGACGGCTTCTCGGGGGCGCCGTCCAAGGTCGCGTCTGGGGAGGGCAAGGGTTAGTGTGCGTCAATCGTGTGGCCGGTTGGGTTG
Source organism: Nigrospora osmanthi (assembly GCA_029489945.1). NCBI lineage: Eukaryota > Fungi > Ascomycota > Sordariomycetes > Amphisphaeriales > Apiosporaceae > Nigrospora > Nigrospora osmanthi. The sequence goes on along the minus strand of CP120503.1, from coordinate 112,749 downwards.
TTGCTCACTGATCTGTGTCGTCTGCGCGACGACGGCCTGCTTGAGGCTGTCGAGGACGGACCCCTGGGACTCGAGCTGGCGCTTTTCTACGGCCAGGCCGGCCGGGGCGGGCGAGACCGGCACGGCGGCCGACATGACGCCGGCGGCCAGAGCCAGAGCGGTAGCGAAGGAAAATTTCATGTTGGTGGTGTCGTTGGAGGTGGCTGGTGGAAACGAAGCTGCTGCTGCAGGCGGACGGATAGAGGGGGGGCAGGAGAGACCGAGTGCGTGTCTGGAGAGGGCGAGACAGGATACCAAAGACGAGCACAGGTCTTTCATATAGCTTCACGAGGATTCCACCGGCGCCTCCACGCACTGGGACCGGCAGGCGTACGATGTAACCTCGCCAGCGCTTCGCTCGCGGGCAAGCGGGCGTCTGCCCCTATGGTTGCGCGCATGACATCAAGACCAGGCGCGGCATGGGCCTGGTGTAAATTGCGGCTCGGCGGCGCGGTGGTGCAGACGCAGCCCTGCATCGGCATCGTGGCCGTGATGGGGTGACATCGGGGCCCGCGCGGGCCAATGGTCGGGGGATTTTCATCGTCATCGACAGATCGACCCCCGGCCCCGATGACGTGCACTGGGATCAATTTCCGGTTTCTGCCAGGCCGGGACCCCAAAAGAGCATCCCCAGGCACCGTGAATGCCCCTTTTCCTGGCTTCCTGGCCCGTTCTAGACGCGGGTCTGGGTCGCTCTTTACGGGCGGTGGGCCGCCCGGCCCCTACCGGATCTCGGCAAGAATTGGGATGGTGGTGCCGGGTAGCAACAGCGGTGCCAGCCACATGCCTGAGTATGCCAAGTCGCCAGCTGTGCATTGTGGCGTAGGGGGAAGCGATGGGACAGGCCGGAGGGCGGACACCAAGACAAAGGGGTGGTGGTGGTATTGTCACGCTCAACTAAATAATGCCCCATGGCTCAAGTCCAACGCCCAACGCCCGAGCCTGTAACGCCCAAGTCCCCCATCCCCCAGATCGTGACACGTACCGGCGGCCGCACCGGTTCTACTTTTTGGTGGCACCTTCAGCAGCAGGCTCGAGGCCGTGGGTGACAACGAGCCACAAGGTGGCCGGGGCGAGGTTGAGCGAGACGTCGGCGGCGCCGGGGCCCATCTCGACGGGGGCGAGCCAGGGGCCGAGGACGCTCAGCTGGGCGGCGGGGCCGGTGGCGCGCTGCTCGGCGGCACGGGTGAGGAGGGCGTCGGGGGCCGGGGCGCGCACGAGCTGGGCGAGCTCGGCGGTGTCGAGGATGGTGGCGTGCAGGTGGCGCGGGTGGAACCAGTCCTTGTTGGCGGCGCCGACGTAGGCGGTGGCGCGGTCGCGCGGCGTGCGCGGCTTGGCGGCGACGGCGTTGGCGGCGGCGAAGGGCAGCGACACGGCGGCGCCGACGGCCCGCAGCGCCGTGCCGACGGGCAGCGTGACGGCGCCGGCGAGCACGCCGAGGCCGGCGCCCACGTAGTTGCCGGCGCGCGCCTTCTCGGCGATGCCGTGGCCCACGTCGCGCGCGTGGTGCGCCGTCGCCTTGCCGAACCGCTTGGGCACGTGGCCGACGTGGCGTGCCATGTCGGCCGCGTGCGAGACGGCCTGGTCGCCCACCGACGCCGTCAGGAAGGCGTTGATGGTGTGCACGAAGGCGTGCCACGTGCCCGCCGGGATGCCGTACGTCTGCAGCGACGGCGCGTACGCCGCCACGAAGGGCGCCGCCGGGTCCGGCCGCGTCTGCGGCAGCGCCACGGGCCGTTCGATCGGCGTCGCGTGCGCGTAGCTGGGTGGTGCGTCGGTCGGGAAGTTGAATGGTGCCTCTACCGACGGCTGCTGTCTGTCGGCCGCCGCACCGCGCGCTCCGAAGCTGGCGGTGGCGGTCGAGTCGTACGAGGGCAGCGCTTCAGCGGCCGCCTCGGCTTCCTTGTCGGCCGACATGTTTGGTTTGCTGGCCGTATATCTGTGTGTGTGTGTGTGTGTGTGTGTGTGTTCTCGCGGTGGAAAAACGGGGCGGTCTGAACGGGTCGTGACGTTCTCCCTGCCCCTCAGTTCGTTTCTGGAAAAGAAGAGACCGGTGTTAGACTGGAATGCTGGTTCGGAGGCGCACAGATGGAGCAGAGGTCGGAGCAGCAGGAATGACGGTGCTTTAGAGCAGCTGGGCAGGTAAGGCAAGTAAAGTTGTAGGCACCCATCGTGAGACGAGACTGGAGGCGTCGCATATTTATACGTTTTGTCCCGTCTCACATGCCCGCCCGGCTACTCCTCCGCCCAGACTAGTCGAGTCACGGCCATTGGCGATGGCTGTGAAGCGGCGCGAATGGCGTCGGATGCGATAGCGAAACCGCCTTTCGCGTGCTGGTGGTCTGCGGGACCCGAGGGGCCCAGCGCTTGCGCAGCCCCCAGATATCGGGCGCTGGCTTTCGGGCCTGAACGATAGACCCGTTGTAGGTGCTTATGTGCCGGGGTTTCCCTGGTCAGACGGACGGGAGGCCTTGTGGCTGAGCTCCTTGTGAGGCCGGCAGTAGTGCCGCTAGGAACCCTACGTGGTGCTTATTTGTTGGCCAACGTGGGGTCGGTCCTCCACGCCTTACAAGCAACCGCCTACAGGGCCAACTATCAGCTCCTCATTTCTCGCTCCTCCACTAGATGAAAGTGCGCCTGGTCGCGGGCGCGCCAGTCGGCTCCGGTCGGTCGCACGACCGTCAATTCGGGCGGCCCAAGTATCTGGGGGTGAGAGCAGTAGGCAGCCCGGTAGTAGATTAGATGATGCTGTGGGGGGCGGGGAGTATTCGCGTCCCAACGTCCATTATTAGCCGAAGGGCGAGAACATCCATACGCCAATGATGCGAAGCTTTGCCCAGCCAGCGCCAAAGTGGGGACCGTAACTCTTTACTATACGCCCTCGACATGATGCTCCATTGTCTCGACCGTCACGCTCGGTTCAAGCTTCTCGCTACAGTAAGTTGCGGGTTTTTCGAGCAAATATGTCAGCATCGTGAATTCGCCCTTCATGGCGCTGTCAGGCGTCACCGCGCGAGGTTCAAATGGCGGCCGCGGCTGATGGGGAATGATCCGGATGGCTAATGCGACGTCGTCGCGTCTCAAGACCAGTGGCATATTGTTTCGCGATGCCACCCACGGAGCCCGGCGCTGATCCACTCCGTCCAGGCCACCTTTGACGTGGGCCTCCATGGCCGAGGCGTATTTCTCTGCCGCTCGGTTCGGAACGGCGAAGACGATACCGAGTGGTGAGCTGTAGGAGCGAGGCCACGATACAGGACCCGCGGCGTATCACTTGCCCGTGCAGCCGGCCGCGGCATGCCCGCCTCATTCGGGCCCGAGACCACCAACGGATCAGCATCGAGCGTCGACAGGCATCATTCAGCCCCATCCCACACCGGCCAGAAGAGGAACCCTTCCCTAAGCGCTAGACTCCCCAACCTTGGTGCTTTGGTGCTGATCGGGCTGAGCTGACGGATATTCACCAGTAGGATCGGTAGCTGAGCCGATCTGCATCGTTTGCGAATGGTTTTGTCGACCCCCAAAGCCTGCGCCCTGATAACCGTTTGCTGCGCCGTGCTAGCTCGTGTGCTTTCCTGCATGACCTTGCGGGGGCTCACCACCACTGTGTCCCTTGATCTCTACTTGACGCCGTCCCTGTTAGCCAGATCGTGTCCCTGCAAGTGCTTACTGGCGTATGCTTGGCATGATCCTCCCATCCTAATGCTAGCTTGGAGTCCGTCCTTATATTCACGCCAAGGTAGCGCAGTTCGATGCCCTGTGTTCTTGGTATCCCGTTTCATTGTACCTATGTCACGAATCACCCTTTACTGGCATTTCCCTCGTTTGACCAACATTTAACACTTCAACCACAAAACATGTTCAACCGTCGCGGACCCATTGCCAAAATTGTCGGAAGTGCTGTGGACCTGACAAACGAGTACAAGACAGATCGCAAGGAGCGAAAAGCCAAGGAGACTCCGGCAGCGAGTGATGCGCCGGTCTCGGGCGCGAGCAACAACAACGACAACCCTGCCCCTCCCGCTCAGCGTCACGCCGAGCATGAGTCCTCGAGGGACAGCAGCATCGATGAGCAATGGGCGCTTGACCTAGACGAGGCTCAGCAAGAGTGCAATGTCCCCAGCGGCGACACAACCAACATCGACGCCGTCGTGCAGAGCTTGGCGGCGCGACCCGTGGCGCAGTCACAGAGCACCCCGAATCGCCTCGAGATGCCCGTCATCCTACCCCAGCGCCGCCCGGGCGCGCAACACCGCGGCTTCGTGCATGCGTACGCGCCGCTGCTGAGCCAATGCGACATCGACGAAAAGGCGTGGATGGAGTTCCTGGAAGGTCTGGACGCCAGCATCAACGCGAATCCGTGGTTCCACGTCGTCAACGCCGCTACGGGCGTCGCGGGCATGGCCAACAGCGCCATGGCCGGCTTCAGCGCCGTTGGCTTCCTGGCCGGCCTGGCCGTCTCGGCGGCGCTTGAGACGGGCCGCAAGGGCTACGTCCAGTACCGCCAGAACGGCTACCTGGACCGCGTCAACGACAGCTTCTTCCAGCCGCGCGGCCTGTACTGCTTCCTCGTGGCGTACAAGCCCGATGCGGCCGCCGAGGGTGCCGTCGCCGAGGTCGACCTGCAGACCAACGCGGCGCGCGCCATCGAGCAGCGCGAGGGCCAGGGCAAGTGGAAAAAGCTGACGGCGTCCGCGGCGGCCACGAGCCGGCGCGAGGCGGAGATTCCCGCCTCGGCGCCCCTCGTTTTCCCGCAGCTCGACGCCCTCGACGAGAGCCAGAAGGCGAACGCCTTCAAGCGCTGGGGCGACTCGCTCGCCGGCTACTTTGACAAGCGGGCGGTAGAGAAATTCGAGGGCCAGCACCCCGGAAGCAAGCTCGCCACCGGCCAAGCGTCAGCCCACGAGGACCAGGGTTGGCCCAGCGAGAGCGTCCCCACGCCAGAAAAGAAGAGCAGCTTTCAGGGCCCTGTGGCCCGGGTGTATGGAATCCACAAGGAGAAGAGGGCCCAGAGAAAACAAAAGAGGGAGGGGAGAAGCAGCCAGCGACCGTTAAAGAGACTGATGACGGAGGATGTGCTGTATCTCATGGTGGCGAACATGCCTACCCAAGAGGAGCTAGACAGATTAGTAGCGGCGACGGCCCAGTAAAGGCGTGGGGGATCTTGAAGTGCAGGGCCTGAAGCTTGCTTTCGAGCGGCTTGGGAAGGTGTTGCCATCAGCCAAGATAGCCCCGACGGCAAGCGGCCACACCCCCATCCAGGCCGGCCAGCAAGATCTATGTGGGTTCAAACAAGGGAAATTTCGGCAACGCTGAGGCGGCGTCTGGGCTTATAAGTCTGATTAAAGCCTCTCTGTCTCTCAATCTCGGTGTTGTGCCGCCGCTGCCGAACCTGAAAGAGCCCAGTTCACTCTGTGAGTTCGAGGAGAGCAGATTCGAGCCGTTGGGGAAGCAAATGAACCTCGGACCGGAGGACCGAGTGGGTGTAACCAGCCTCGGCTACGGTGGTAGCAATGGACATGTGGTCTTGAGTGCGGCACCGCTTTTCGGATTGGAAAAGAAGGACTTCTATTGATAGAGCGGATGGAATTTGGGCAGGAGATGAGGAAGGGTTTGTGGGGTTTCAAAACAGATTGGTGCAACAGAGTTCTTTTTATACACCGGGTGGTATTTAAGCAGGAGTATAAGACAAGTTTATAGAGTTTAAGAACAGATTGGTTTAATAGACTTTCTGCTTAGGAAAGGCCGCGGTGGGTACTCTCAGCCAAGTGACAGGGAGTTCGGATTGCCGACGGGGCAGCGCAGCTCTGGCAAGGAGGCCGAACAGGCGGTGCCGGCCGGCGCGCCCCTCTTCCGCCTCTTTGAAATCGGTGGCCCGCTAGGACAGCTTGACCAGAAAGGTCCTCTTCTTCAGCGCTTCGGCTCGAACAGACACATCGTGGAGATGTACCAGCTGGTGGCCTCCCTGGAAGACATCAAGGCATGGGGCGAAGTGAGCTTCCGGGCCGGCCTCGAGCCGTGGTTCCCATGCGGCGCCTTGATCAAAGTCGGACGTGCATCGCGCTCTCCTGGCCTGGTGCTGGCGGTCCTTGGATAGGAAAAGAGGCGGCGGGCTGGGCGAGACGAGGTCTCGCGCGATACGCTGATTGCCAAGGGACTTGGGTGCGTGATTGTATGCGATGTCGTGTGGTTTTCTCGTCCCACACAATTGGCGGCGGTCTTCCGCCCTTTGTAATCAAGTATTTCACGCCCTCTTCCACGCCGTCAATGGGAATGCGCTGAAACATGTAGCACCCTATGTGCTGCGTGTTGGATCAATACAGCGAGTTCAAAGTGTGGGACGGGTCAATAATCCCCATGCCTCCGCTGCGACCTCGTAACAGAAGTGGTTGGGCAGTTCGGATACGTGAGGATGGCGGCTTCGATACGCAGGCTCGTTCTGGACGCTTACTGCCGGGCGAGGTAGCGCCACGGCACCCAGGTCCCGGAGCAAAACGTTCCCATCCGTCGCGGGAATGATGCTCCCCTCGCGAGACAGCGCCACCGTCAATACGGACATGTTGAGCCGCTGGTCGCTGCCGGGAGATGAGCCGGCGCCCTCTTTACTCCCGAGTATCGGCGCCGAGCCAAAGCGCCGGAGCTGCACGTGCAGCAGCTCCGCCCCCTGCGTAGTCGAGAGTCGCTTCCTTCGCGTTTTTGCGCGACAACATGGCCACCAGCCCGGGCGTCCTCTCGAAGGACTGGCGGCTATAATAGACGCCCAGGTCCTCACGGTGGCGGGTCATGGCGACGTAGGTGAGATGGCGGTCGAAAAAGGGCGATGCCAGCACCTTGACCCTGTCCACGGTGGCGCCTTGAGCTTTGTGGATGGTCGTGGCATAGGCGTGATCGATGTGCTCGTAAAAGTCCTGCGCGACTCTCACCTGATGGCAACGTCCGGATTCATCATGCTCGTTGATCTCGGCCATGAGCCACCCGGTGGCGGCCCGGTGGCGGCCTCGACCACTCTGGCTAGTCTGCCGTTTTTCACCCCCGTCGAGACTTCGTTCTTGAGAAAAATGATCTGGTCGCCGCGAGCGAATCTCCTGACACCATGGACGGTTCTGAATGGGAACCCATATTCGACGATACCGCGCTCGACGAGCTTGGCGCGTGCCATGTCGTTGAGCATGCGGACGTCGCGACGGAGATACGCCAGAATCAAGGTCGTCTTAGCGCCGTCGTATTCACAGTCCCAGTCGGCGATGAGATTGGCGATGGCATCGACCGAGAGCTCGGTCTCGAACACCTTGCCGTTGGCGCGATAGGCCTCGATCGCGTCGCCAACGTTGGCGCGGGCGAGATCAAGCGACGCGTCGCGCATCCATTGCTCGCGCTGGCGGTAGATGGTCTCCAGCTCGGCGTATCCGACGAGATCGGTGATGGCCCGGAAGGCGGCGCCGGCCTGGATGGGCTGCAGCTGCTGCGGATCGCCGATGAGGACGAGCTTGGCGCCCGACACGGTCACCGTCTCCACGAACAGGGCCATCTGCCTCGAGGGGACCATGCCGGCCTCGTCGATGACGAAGACGGTGCCCTCGGTGAGCGACTCCGACCCTCGGGCCCATTGCAACTCCCAGGCCGCGAGGGTGCGGGAACGTATGCCGGCCACCTCCTGCAGCACCTCGGCAGCCTTGCCGGCCAGCGCGCCGCCGATGACCTGGTAGCGGGCAGCCTTCCACGCCGCGCGGGCCGCCCGCATCGTCGTCGTCTTGCCGGCGCCGGCGCGGCCAATCACGGCACTGATCCGCCCCGGACCGGCGACCCGCTCGATCGCCGTCTTCTGCTCGACGGACAGGCCGGGGTGCTGCGCGAACGCGGCCCGGAGGAACTCGCTGGGCAGGCCGTGTGAGGGCCGCTCCGAGAGCCAGACGGCCTGGTTGGCCATCTGCACTTCCAGCCGGACCATCTCGCGGGTCGTGTACTTCCCAGGGAGTCGCACGCCCGTCCCGAGCTCGTTCCGCACCCGGTCGAGCTGCAGTATTTGCGGGCTCTGCAGCACGCGCGCCAGCAGGTCCTGGAAGGGGCAGGCGTCGTCGACGTAGCGGTGCAGGGTCCTGGCGATATCGCCTTCGTCGAACACACTCTTCTGGCGCGTAATGAGGTCGAGCACGATTGCCGGGTAGCGCTTGATCCGGTCCGTGTTCTCCCTGTCGCGGCCCGGCTTGAGTTTGAGTAGCTGTAGCACAACCGTCTCTCCCGCACCGATGGCCTGGTATGGCCGTCCCCGGCTGAGGGGGTCGTTGATCCGGGAGACCCCCCACTCATAGCCCACCCTGGCGGAGTGGCTGAAGGCCGCGAAAAGAGCAGCGCTGCGGCCGGAGCGACGGGCGCCGATGCGGCGGGAGCCACGAGCAACAATGCCGAGTAAGACGAGCGAGACGGCCATTCTTCGGTAGGCCGCCTGGATCCGGCGCAGGAACGGTGACTTCACCGAGGGGTGAAACCTAAGAGAGTGTCGCACCGGCGACGGATCATTGCGCCCTCCGAAACTGTCGTCTGCTGGCTCTGACCCTTTTTCTGGCGAATCCGATCTAGGGTTACAACCCCACTATGACCTGAATTCGAACAGCTCGCTTGCCAGTACTAGCAAATGTACCTACTTGTACAACCGCAGCACCGTAGCAGAGGTATTTCTGCCACCGCATAGGTTGGCAGTAGAGTAGAGTTGTACACCAGAATGCAACCTCCGGCACAGCGGCTGTTCTTATTCCTTTGCTGCCCTCACCTGGCCGTCGAGCCAACGGCATTCCGCCGCATCGATCAGACCCTGTGGCTCGTCTTGAAGCGCAACTTACAGAAGAGAGGCCATCGTGATGGAGCAAGCGCGAGAAGTACTCGGCGTGCCATAGATCAACCTCGGCGACCCAGCGTTTGTCATTCCGGCCTCAATCCACAACCACCGAACGTACGGCCCGACGGCCATCAACGCGCGCGGCGACAACCCCCCCCAGGGCGGCAGCTCCAATCAGTGCGTGCAGCAGGTGACGGTAGGAGGCTACAGGGCGAGATGAGGCCGTCATTTAAGTTGTCTTTCAGGTTACATAGATACTCTGTGTTAGTTTCCTCGGGGTTGTGCTGCAACATCATGCGCCCTTGCCGGCACTGTGCACCTGTACCTTGGAAGCTCACCTGAGAATCTGTCGCCCTCTTCCGACTCGTCTTCGTCATTATCAGTTCCCTTATATCCCATAATAGTGCGGTAGGGTTCATGGACCTCCTAGGAAGCCTCTTCAGCTCCAGTTGAGAATCATACTGTCTCTTCGACGCTTCCTAAACTTGGACGACAGAAGGCGAGCTGTAAGTTTATTAGCAATAAAGTCTTCTCCCTTCTGGGGGTTCTCCCCTCTTTTTCAAACCTCTTCTGGCTATTTTCTCCAATTCATCACCGCTTAAAACCTGCAGTCTAGCGTATATCGAGGGCTTCAATTTGGTTATATCCCATCCGTGCATCAGGATGCACCCGAGGCTGAACCCCAGGCCCCCGAGGTCCCACCCATGGCTCCCGAGGCCGAGCAACTGGCTCCAGAGGCCCCAGTCGTTTCCCGGGGTCCCCCGAAGCTTCTTATTCACCTGCGCAAGGTGCGTGCGGTTTGGAGTGTTGACACTTGGGGGGAACCCACGAAGGATGCTTTGTAGCAATGGTATCTGCCTAGGATGCAATGGTTTGGTTTGCTAATTCTGGGTGATCTGACTGTGAACTTCTTTACCTTGAACCATTCTGTCCATAGCGACGACTGCATAACACACCTCCGCAGCGTCTCTGGGATCCCTTGCCGATATTATGCGCAAATCGATCTACTCCACGATGCGAGACCCACGCGCCCCATCTGACTGAGCTACACCCGGGGGTTCCGGAGACGCGGGGTGCATCAGTGAGGCGTACCCCAAGTACGACGAGGTGTCGGACAGCCACATCTCTACGTGGGCCTAAAGGTATTTGAAAACCAGATTTTGCATTCAATTCATTCCATAAATTACCCTCCTTCTCATGTACTAAAGCTCCTCCTCAGAGCCGCGTCGATGAAACAAAAGCCTTCATACACCCTTCCTTGTCCCGGGCGGCCGATGAAGCTCTGCATGACCTAGTGGTGGCATTGGTCGGAGCAGAGGTCCATCTTGAAGTAATCGGGGCCTTTGTAACGCTGGGTCTGAACGGCGCCGTGGTTATCGATAACGAGATCCTCGGGGCAGATATTGTAGCAGAAGGTGAGGTTGGAGTGGCTGTTGAACTGGTTCCAGACCTTCATGGCCAGGCCACCCTCAGGCGTCTTGGTGGCGGACCAGTGGTAGAGCGGGTTGGGGATGAGGAGGGGAGTTAGGGTGCAGTCGTTCCGGTCGACGATCTCGGGCAGGCGGTCGGGGCCCTGCAGGTACGCGTTGCACTGGGTGGGCGGGATGGCGCCGGGCTCGGTCGTCACGCCGAACTGGTAGTTACAGTAGGTACTGTGCGGCACACACGCCGCCGAAAACCCAACGATGTACTGCGCCGGATACTGGTCAATGACGGAGTACGTGGCCGTGGCCGAAGCGGCGAAGAGGGCGAGGGAAGCGATGTGCATTTTGAGAACGGAGAGTATTGGTTGGACCTGGTGGGCTATGGGAATGTAAAGTTGGCTGAGGAGATAATACATGCTAAGGCAGGCCTAGAGATGAGGACGTCTTACTTATTTCCCCTCAAATAGGCGCACTGGATCGTGAGTGTTGTGTTACTTTCCGGCTGGGCCGCCTGACGCAGCATCGGATTGAGCGGGCAAAAGTTGAAAGTGCAGACGGGCAAACTGGCCAAGACGTAACTAGCGAATTCAGTGTCGATCACCTCGTATCTGAGATGTCGTATCTATTCTCGGTGTCTCGCTGCAGCTAACAAACGTTCAGGACGTCACCGAGGTCTTGACCTGGGTTCCAAGAAATGGCGTTACCAACGATGAACCCTGAACACCAGCATGCTTTTTGGCAAGTGACCACATGGAGAATCGCATCTTCCAATTGGATTTGACCTGAACCTCTGGCTTGAGTTACCAGAGGCATTCCTGCCGAATTGTCCGGCCATTCACTGCTTGAAGCGCAGGGGTCCAAAAATACCATGATAATTTTGAAGGCTTTGATCCGGCCAGAGGGACTTCGAACGAAGGCAGTTATGCCACGGGGTTCTTCCCTGCTTTTGAAGATAATCTTATCAGACTCTAAATCACCAGCCGTTGTCGGCCTTGCGCGTCACCTCGTGTGAGACCGGGCACCAAGCTGTCGTGTTGCCGACGCACGATGGCAATTGACTTTCTCGCTTGACGAGATGCTTGCCGCCCACTGCCACATTTTTTGCTTGAAAACTGATGAAGGACCTAGCATCAGATATACCCATTGCTTCCTGTAATGGCCCCCGCCTCATCTCTGACAGAAATATCTATTCCCACCATCTATCGGTGCCGCACTCATACCTTGACGGGGCAATACAGTTCTGCGGTTGCAGGTTGCCAAGGACAATGCGATCTTCGAGACACCGCTTGGCGCTTAACGGTAACTTGCGGACCAGTGCAATGAAACCTTGCCCATGTCTTTGCTATGAAGGGTGGACCATTATGAAATGGTCAGTATGCACCATGGGAGACAATATGCACCAGAGGAGACCAAATTTTCCCGCAGCTCCGTGCATATACAAGTGTTTTTAAGACCTCTTCCCCACTCTGTGCATTCGCTACTCTCTGAAATGTCCGAGAGCGCATGTCATCAGAGGGAAGGGGATTACCGGTTGTCGTAATTACGGGAATGGGGAAAAATTAAAGAGGGGTAAGAGAAGAGATGGAAGCCTTCATATGTGCCACGCCGGACTTCTGTTTAGGGCTGAATTGTCCGGGGGCGCACTCGTTATGGAGATAACGGACTTATTTGGCATCGTGCTTACGGTAGCGGGGGGGAGTGGGGCATCAAAATGGCCATGAGCATACCAAGATGTAGCGCGGATATTATCACTTCTACAAGACCTAGACATTCAAGGGACGAAAAGTAAGAAAGTGTTCTTGTATAAAGGGAATGCAACTGCACGCTGTAAATCCGGAATCACACTCTCATAATTATACGAAGGCTCATTGAACGAAGACTCTTTCGCCATATCCCCACCCCCAATATTCATGCCTACGCCCCTCAGGTCCTTTAACCATCCACCAACCCCCCCGGCCCAGAAACCCTCCACTTACGCATCGACATGCCAGCAATAGTAGGCAGGGATGTTGGGTCTACCGGCTTCGGTATGATGGGCTTGACGGCGAAGCGCCCACCTGCTCCCGAAGAGCAGGCCTTCGCGACTTTACAAGCGGCCCTGCGTACAGGCAGCAACTTCTGGAACGGTGGCGAGTTTTACGGACCCCCCGACGGCAACTCGCTCGTTCTGCTCGAGAAATACTTCGCAAAGTATCCCGAAGATGCGGATAAAGTCGTGTTGAGTATCAAAGGGGCCTTCAACCACGCCACCATGGGTACCGACGGCTCCCCTGAGGCCATCCGCCGGAGCATCGACAACTGCTTGGCCCAGTTGCAGGGCCGCAAGAAAATCGACATCTTTGAGTGCGCCCGGCGTGACCCAAACGTGCCACTTGCCCTTTCTCTCGGCACCATCGACAAAGAGTACGTGCAGACGGGCAGGGTCGGCGGCGTGGGCCTGTCCGAGGTACGAGCCGAGACCATCCACGAGGCGGTCCAGCACACCAAAATCGCTGCGGTTGAGGTCGAATTGTCGCTGTGAGTGAGGAACCTCCCCTACCCCACGAAGCTCTAGTGGTTGCGGACCGCTAACAGGTATTCCGTGCCACCAGGTTCTCTACCGACGTTCTCACCAACGGTGTTGCCGCCGCGTGTGCCCAGTACGGCATTCCCATGATCGCTTACTCGCCCGTCGGCCGCGGGTTTCTCACGGGGACCTACAACACGGCCGAAGATGTGCCGGCGCAGTTGCGTGTCCTCCCGCGCTTCCAAGCCGAGAACTTTGATACCAACCGTCAGCTCGCCGCCCAAGTTGAGTCGATGGCGGCCCGCAAAGGCTGCACGACGGCACAGTTCGCCATTGGCTGGGTACGTGCTCTGGCCCGCCGACCCGGCATGCCCGTCACCATTCCAATCCCGGGAGCGAGCACCGCCGAGCGCGCTGAAGAAAACGCGACGGAGGTCAGCATATCGGAGGATGAGATGGCCGAAATCGACACGATACTGGCCAAATTTGAAGTGAAAGGAGCGCGGTACCCCGACTTCATACCAACTGACACATAAGAGGAGCCATTGGTGGATGGACGGTGAGAACAACTACGAGGATTGTCCATGCTGCCCGGCTTAGAGATTATGAAGTTCGCTTGAAGAGGCAAGGGCCAGGAGAGCAGAATCATCTAAAGAGAAGTTGCCAACCTGTCATTATGACTGGGTCCTTGACTTCCATTGGATAGATGTAGTCAAGTTGGAACAAAAACCTGATTCAAGAAATATACTGGGCCATGCCAGTGAAGTCTTCACCATCTAGGATCTAGATTGCAATTAAACAAACATGGTGAAGAAGATCAATTATCTGATACGCAGTATCCTAACCCTAGCCAGTCGGACCCTGTGACTAACAAGGCCGCTCTGTACCTTGAAGACTGTCGAGACGGAGTCACGACACGGTGAGTGACGGGCAGAGTTGGGAGGAAAAGGAAAAATCAGTATGTACGTGCGCCTGCTGACGGGAACGGTATGCGGACAATCCCATGATGACAGCGTTGCGACAGAGATCCCCCGTGCGTGCAAGTTATTGTCCCTTGGCATACCAGTCCGTCCCCGACTTGGGCCAGATCTCTGCCTGAGTGACGGGCTTGGTGGCCGGCGATAGCAACACCCTCTCTGATGTGTTCGCACCGTCTCCGGTGTTATTGAACTCGTAGAACTTCCTGCGTTTGTGTCGTTAACCAGCGCTGCTACTCCCCTGTGATAATTACGGGGTCTTGCTTACGGCGTAGAGAAAAAGATCTCTTTGTACCATCCCTGAGGCGCTACTACGCCGCTAAGGTCGCAGTACTGGTACATGACGCGTGCGAGGAAACTCAAAGGATTACCAAGCCATACGGTCTTCGGCTGGAGACTGGGATCGGCGGCCGCGCCGCTGACGCCGACGACCCTGCTGTTGTTGAAGACAAACCTGCCTGACAGTTAGCCACGGGCAAACCGAAACCGCGGAGGTAAGGCTACCAAGACGCGTCATTTTCATCTTCGCGACCATTGCCCACAATGACGCCAGCACTGTTGCTCGCGATGGTGCATTCCTCGAACCAGGCGCTGGCACGGCCGAGGATGTAATTGTACCCGCCCTCGATATAGCAGTGGGAATAGTACTGATCTCCAATCTTCGCATTCAGGGTGGCCATGTGGCCTTTGAAAGTGACGCCGTAGAATGCCTGCTTGTTCCCGCTGGCGACCAAGGCCACGGTCACCCCATCTCGCCCGTGCGTGTTCCAAACATCGACGTTGTGCAGAGCAAAAGAGTTCGATTCAACATAGACCGTGGAAGAGTTCACCACACTGAGCACCTCTGAAGCGGTCTGGTTGTTTTGGATGATCACAGTATTGCTCTCCCAAGAGCCGGCGCTGTCAATCAGGTCCGTTAGCATCACGTACGATACTCTCGTCCGGAGGACGTCTCACTCGGTCGTGTAGCCGTAGATGGTAAGCGGACCCCTGTAGTCAATGACGAGTTGCTCATTATAGAGGCCGGGGTGAATAAAGATGCAGGCGGCAGTCGTGGATGTTTTGCCCAAGGCTAGGAGGGCAGCGCCCACTGTGCCGTGTTCACCTGATTGCGGGCCCAACTTGCGCACCACAATACACCCGTCAGAAGGGCTTGTGCGAGCGGTGGCACGCTTCTCAGGAGGCTGCGCCGACGCCAGTCCGAGGCGGGCGAGCAGAATGAGCACAAGATTCGGAAGGTACATGGTGGGCGGTGACTGCGCGCGTTCTCATGACCGATAACGAACTGGAAGCGGTCAGCGGTGTTTATCAGCCGGGGGTAAAAGCTAATGGTTCCCGATGGGAGGAAGACATCGCAAGTGGGAGCATTTCCCCGCATCAGGATACGAATCACCCGATCAATGCGTGTCCAAACTTAGCCTTTGAGTTTAATTGCTTGCGAGTACCGAGGAGCAAGCGATGCAGTCGAACATAGGTTGACCCTGTCGTTCCGGAATGGCGGGACTGTAACAGGATGGGTACGAATATGGGTATCCATGCTTCCTAATAAAGCAGCTGGCAGATCCTTGGCCTCCCAACTTTAGAAACGGCCAGTGGAATGGCCGAAATGCCACCCCAATGCGAAAAATGGCATGTGGGCGGTGGCCCAGGCCTCTAATTTAAAGTCCGCACCGTCCTGGCCTTGCCTGGCTCTGACAAAGCCAACTTCCAGACCGAGGCTTTTCAGGGGCCTCCGGCGACGTCGATACTGGGGAGGCCGCCTCGAAACGGCAAATCTCAAAGCCCTTCGAGCTGCTGAGAGCCTCGGCCCGATCGACGAATGTCGCCATGGGTACAGCGAGGTTCGAGATTCCGTCCTGTACGCCTCATATCGCTATGAGGTCAGCGCCGACGAAGTGCGCCGGGTTGCGGTAGGTCGTAAAGGGGCCCACGGAGAGGGTGGTCTGCTGTCCTATGTCAGCGGGCGCGGTAGTTCACGTTCTTCTCGAGACTTACACCCTCGGGCACGAAGGAGCCCTACAACTAAAAGCCAGGCGAGACGCGGGGCAGCAATTCGACACCAGGCGGGTAGAGGCGCATCGTCTCCACGTTACATGCCGTGAGGTAAGGCGGCTGGGCTACGTTCTTCAAGTACTTAGACGCCGGCCCCGGCGGCGCACGTGGCAGGGTGTGGCTTTTTGAGATTGGAGGGGAAAGGCAGCGATCGATGAGGTATAAAGTAGCAGCGGCCCTCTTCCCCGCGTGAAACGGGTCGCCGTGAATAGTCGATGGTAAAAGGCCATTAGCCTACCAACCTCAATTGTGGCTGGTTGCGTACTCGTGAAGCGAACCTACATTGTCCAGCCCGTGACACAGGTCTGGGAACCCGGACACCTCTCCCCGTAACTCAAACTAAGATAATAGAACGCACATGATCTTGACCGCCCCAGAGCTTCCGCAGCCGTGCCCGGCATTCTTTGCGTTCCTTGATAGGTCCTCTGCTGCTATCCGACCATATCGTATCGATGTAGAAATGTCCCAAGCGGGAGTACTCTTTGTCGTAGTCCTCGGCCGCTAGTACAAGCCCCCAGGCCGAGCGCATGTTGTTCTTCACCAGCAACAGCGCTAGCTGGGCCACGGAATCCGCCTGGTGTCGGGGGTCGTCCCCAAAATCCCAATCCACGGAAACCTTCTGACCACCAAGGCCTGTTTCGGCTGCAGTGGCGAGTTGCGTTCTTTGTAAAGTCGGCATCGGGGCAAGTAAACCATGCAGGTAGAGACGTGCCCCGTCCACGTTGCCGAATTGGGCAGTAGGTACCGTGA
Source organism: Nigrospora osmanthi (assembly GCA_029489945.1). NCBI lineage: Eukaryota > Fungi > Ascomycota > Sordariomycetes > Amphisphaeriales > Apiosporaceae > Nigrospora > Nigrospora osmanthi. The sequence continues at coordinate 96,168 of CP120503.1, read as the reverse complement.
GGGCCACATCGTGGGCGCCTATTGCGAAGTCCTCGCTCTGCCATGCGTCGAAGAAGGGACCCTTGTTCGTTTTCTCACCAAATGTAGATCCTGGGGTTGATGCCCAGCTCCAGGACGGTCTGGACTTCCCATCCGAGAAATAACTGCAGCCGCCTTTGGACGTCCACAGCAAACTTGTGGCCATATCCGACTTCCACAAGCCACAAACATACTCATCTTCGAGCGCCGCAGCGAACTCTTTTGCTATACCGGTGATAGCAGGCAGGCGGTCCCGCGCGTACGTCAAATCCCGCCTCAAGTACTCTCCCAATAGGCCGTACCAGTGCTTTAGAAGGACGGTCCTTGAAGGCCGACCAAGGGGCTGTGTTCGCATGGTCGGGACAATCTCATGGAAAAGAGGCAAAGGAAGGTTTCCGGGTGCAAATGATCCCCCGTCACACTCATAGACCGTTTCTTCCTCGCAGTGGCATTCCCATGTCGTCTGGCGGGACCTGTACCTGAGGCGGCGGCGGGAGAATAGCGTCTCCTGGAGTGTCCACGCCCTCCTATTCCAATGGTCTCTCTTGGGGTCGTCAGTATATAGAGGCCACAGTGTGACGGGTACCTCCATCTCATCCTCCCGCGCCATCTTGAATTTGAGGACGGATGGAACCCGTCCCTTCTCAGTAGCCGCTGCCTGCTCGGCACTTGAGGCACGACGGCTCAGGTACCCTTCTCGGACGCTCTTCGCAGCCGATGCTACAAGCGTGAAAGTGGCGTTGTGAAAGACGTCGCTCATCTTCTGTAGTTCGGTGACTATAGATGCTTCGTCATCTTGTCGAATGCATACAGCATCCACCCAGAGGTATCGGAAGCCAAGCTCTCTGACTAGCATGACGCTCTCTCGGACGGTCGGATCGAATTGCTCCGGACTGAATCCTGTTGTGAGAGCGTCCTCGGTGTCTTTTGTGAGCATCAATTTCTGTCTCTGGACCCCCCAGCAATACGACAGTGTGATGTATCGCTCCGGCATCAAGTCTGACATGTCGACGAGTCTGACGGTGTCCTTCTTCGAGACATCAAGAAGGAAAGACGGCATAGAGGCCGGTAGAGCCTCAATCCCACAGCTGTGCTCCACCTCGCACTTTCTGATCCAATGCTGGACCAGGGTGATTGCAAGGGCGCTTTTAGGGACTAAATTGAAAGGCGTGCCCATGCGTCTGCATCCCAAGTCCGCAAGATCCCCTAGCCATTGTTATCCGTGATGCTCAGATGATTGGACGGGGTAAAACCTACCAGGGAGTGCCATGACGAGGAATGGAATGGAAAATTCATTGTAGTGTCTGATTTCGGTCTGGGCATCCCCCTTATCGTATTCTGGCCAAGGCACTTGTACGAGGGCTTCCATTCTGACGGCGCTGTGAGGAAAAACTTTGGTGGGCCGGTATCTCAAGATTATCCGCACAGCGTTCGGCCAACCGGGTGCATCATCGACTTTGACCTTTCGGCTTAGGCCATAACCCCATGATTGAGAGCCTATGTAGCGTTTCCAGAGGTCTTTGGTTTTATGTCCCCGGGCTTTGTGGTGTTAGCGAACATTGAGTGCCGACGTCGCCCGTGAAACTTGCCTTCCAAGGAAACGAAGGTGGTCAGATCTTGAATCGCGTTCCAAAACTGACATCCCGAGGCCGCAAACTCTTCCCCTATTCGCTTTACAGTGGTGTCAAGATTGAAAAAGGGAATAATCTCAAGATCAGCAGTTCTTGGAAGGGGCGGTATTCGGAGATTCTCGCACTGGTCGCACGCATGGCCCTCCAAATCGGCAGCTCCAAGCTCACGCTTGAGGTGGGAGATTTTTAAGTCAATTTCTGAACAGTTGATGCTGATGCTTTCTGTCATGGTACCGTTTGATCGAGGAGAAGTTGTCGCTTCTCGAGAAGTACAATAGGTAAGAGGTGGTGACCCAACTGACATTTTGCTTAAATACCCCCGCAAAAAGCATACAGTAAGCAGGACCTCGGCGCTAGGCAGAAGCTCAACATAAGAGATCATTAGCAAGTAAGGACCAGACTATGAGAATGAAACTCAGAGGGGCAAAGTGCTTGGAGAAAATGGTGAGTCATTGCCAAGAACCCGGCTAATCTCCTGCCACTACGGATTCGCTGCCATGTCATCAAGAGTGGGAGGGGTTGGAGGGGTTAGGCAGCTACACTGCATGGCTGATTGGGTATTAAATTTGCCTACAGTAATCGCTTGACGGTCATATTCTGCACCGCCACTTATTAGCCACAGACAAGACCGACAATGAAGATTCGATTCAGGGTCTTGTATCTCCATAGCGACGACCAGTCTTTCTGGCTCGCCCCGCTACTATACAGCCACGAACACTGGGTTATCCTTGTTCTGCATGAATACTTAGGACGGGCAGATGCAAAGATTTCGGCTCCATAGCCCCCATTCCACTCTTTTCGTAATCTTCCGTGGAGCCAATCCAAGCATGACTTTGGTGAGGTGCGGCGCTAAGTAATGACAGATCGCTGATTTTCCTGGCCGGTGAACACTGTTCATGAGGTTTGGGAGAGAGAAGTTCGAAGGTGATCAACTGTTCCCCTTCCCAAAACGGAAGCCCGAGTCTGCGGTACGTCCAGGAGTCGAACACGCGCACAGGCGATACAGGACAAGTTAGGAGATAATCCCTGAATGCTTATTACGTGCTCGGTGTTTCAGCAAATCGGCTCAAATTTAAGGGCCAGGAGGTAACGAGACACAGGTTCGGTAGCGACAATTATAGTTTCGCAATACCGAATAATATATTAACGCCCACTGGTTGTCTTGGGATGAAGTCAACGATAGCCAGGTAGCCTTCTTGAAACGAGGGCCAATTATAAAACCAAACCCCGGATAGTATCTCAATAACTTACTAGTTTTCTTCGATAAATAAGTAGGCTGTGTGGCCCTCGGTAGAGACGTAACTTAGCTCAAATAGAACTTAAATTCCCTAAAAGCTGGGCATAACTCGCTACTCCCCTCGCCACTTCGGGGTACTTATATCCTGTAGCGGAAAGAGCTGCTCGTCTGACGTCTTTCCCCCAATTTTCTTAAACATAGCATGAAAGTAGGGCGCATTTCTCAGATGATTAAGGTGAGGGCCTTGCCCCTTTCTTTGTGGCTTTTGGTGCAAACTGAGGCAAGACAAGTAACACTGTGCGTAAAGAGCAGCACTCCACGAATGTCGCCAAGTTTGTCCCCTCAAGAGCGGGTCAGCAGCGGTAGGAGTCTGTATTCGATGTGCCGCGAGATCTAATCTGTTCTCTCTAGTCGTAAGCGCAGCATCCCTACGTTCAGAATCTCATCTCGGCCGGCTTCACTCAACTCAAATACCCAATCGTCCAGCGATATCTGACTGTAAAGTGGAGCCCCCAAGGCAGTCCAACTCATGAGACAAGGATCTTCCACTTTGACATCCTCCGTAGCATCAAAGAATGTGGCTCGGAAGCCGAGACGAGATGCATACGTCCCCTTACAGTCGGCTTCACAGTAGTCAATAGTTTGGAGACCTGACGGGTACAACCTCCAAGAACCGCCCAGCGCCGTAAATTCTGATCAGGGGGTTATCCGATCGGATGAGGGGAACTCCTAGGTTCACGAGCCTTGTCACAAGAAGCCACAGCCGGCCAGACGTGTCCTCGACGATGATGGTGGCCGAGCTGTTGGTCGCGACGTCGACAATAGTTGCTGCAAAGTTGGCGGCAGCCTCATCTCGGGCCTGTCGCTCGGCCACAGGGAGAAAACGGCTTCCAAAAGCATTCATCAGCCCCAGGCGGGCGGACCTGGGGCCCTGTAGACATGGGTGTGCCGGCCGTCATCGCCACTCAGCCCAGATCGTGCCCTGGAGCCAAAACTAAAGCAGTATGGTAGCCACCGAGATCGCCCTGTTTGGTGTGAAGCTGGGTTATGCGCCCTGCGGCGGACGGCATGGCCAGCTGGCGAATCTCCCACGGCGTCCCAGCAAGGCTGCCGATATAGCCCGTTGCCATGTGACGCTGCAGCCGGCGGCGAGTCCTGGCGCGTGGCATAGTGGTAGACTGCGAAATGGCAGGCAGGCTTTGATCATACCTGCCGTGGACATGTAGAGGGACCCCGAAGGCACGGTTAGACCCATTTTCACGTCCCATCCAACCTCGCTGCCTTTGGCAAGTCCATCAGGGGCGACTCCACGGCTTGGTGATGCTACCTCTTAATGACTCTGATTCATGCCGAGGGGACCAAAGTTCTTGTCAGTGATTGATAGGCTAACGGCCGTGCCAGTAATTAATCGTTTACTTGAATATATATCTGGACCCCCCCCCCCCCCCTTTTGTTTTCTTTTTGTCCCCCTGCTCGCCCTATTAGCCTGCTCCTCCCGAACAGGCTGAGGGGTGCATTTAATATCCTGCTTGTACGAACGGATTGCCAAATGACTCTCATCGTTATCTTCTCTAAGTCTACTTATCGGCCCCACGCTCGTTGGCAAGCCCCCTGTTCATCACGAGGGAATTGTATCGCAGGGCTACCGTCTTTGGATAAGCCCTCCAAGTAGTAGCTTGCGGTATGGTGTCGCTTCTCAGCAGAAGTGGGTACATATAAGCTCTTCCTGCGGCATCGGAATTACGATTATGGGCGGCGACTGCCGGTGGAAGGTCGCTGTAGTTATAACGAGCCCCCGGACAATAGAATTCACGGTGGTCAAACCATTGAAGCAAGAAAGAGGACCAGGCGATGAAGTATAGACTTAGAGGAGAGCTTTCCATTGAATATATTACCGGTGCTAGACTGGTAAAAAAGGTTTCAGGTGGGTAAAGAAGCAAGGCTCGTATATACTGCCTCTCCATCCTGTCACTCCCTGTTTTCCCCGGTCACCCCGTTCCCGTACAATTGATGGCCGAGTAGTGCCGAAAACTTGGATTTCGCCTGCTTATGCACGCTCGGCAGTGGCGGAGAGGCCTCGGAAGGGTACCGAGACGCACTGGTTCTGGGCGGTGAGGAGGAACGATTCGCCGTTGCAGTTGCCGTCGCGGAAGACGCGAACATTGTAGCCACGCTTGCTGTCAAATGTGGCCTTGTTGCCAAGGTTGAAACCGTGGCACTTGAAGTTAGAGCCCGAGCCGAAGTTCTTGTGCACGCCGGTCTCGCAGTTGGTCACGGAGAAGGCGGAGGCCAGGGGGGCAGCGGCGGTGGCCAGGGCGATGATGAGAGCGGAGTACTGCATTTTGAGAGATGTGGTCGGTCGGTTGTTTGGTTCGTAGAGAAAGAAGAGAGACCGTGTGCGTGGAGTAGAGTGGTAGAGCGGTTGTCTGTGGTGTTGTGGCGGTATTGAGCTGTGTTTTCTGGTTGATGGTAGAGATATTGGATTTACAAGCCCGTGAGAAGACGATTATATATAGGCATCTTGGGACATCTGGATCATAGCCCCCTCTGAAGTCACGGACTGCTGGCTACCCATGCCATGCCATCGTAATAGTCCCTATACCGAGATCATGGGCCCATTGTAGATGCTGTGGAGCCCGATTGCAAGTGCAACCAGGATCCCGAAGACGACAAAGTGGCGATTCCGGAAATCAGAAGCATAACATCTGATTGGCCGGTGGGGATCACCAAGATGCGATCTGTAATAAGCGTACTGTTCCGGTGGGCTACCAACCCCACAAAGCGGATATCACTTGCGATTACAGTAAGCGACGGTCCGCCCGTACAGCCATACCACGCTCTACCACGCACAGTTTGGCGAGAAAACGATGGCCATGGCTAATGGTAACGTGGTACACACACTTAATATACAGACTAAGCAAACCGTTTATTATTTTGTGACGGGGTTATGCTGACATAGGATGCTCCATACTATTGGATTGTCCAGTCACTTACTCAAGCGACCATCGCCATCATCATCATTAAGGACTCGTTAAACCGGCACGGGCGAACACGATTGAAAAAAAAAGGTTCTAGCTTCGTGATTCAACCTAGATATGAGTTACACAGCTCCTAAGCTCATGGTACGCATGGCAGCGTTATATGGACTATCCCTACATAACAGCTGTTCCAACGCCAATAGTGGTCCTGCGGGCCGAGGACAACGATAGTACATTCCATAAGAATCGTATGGATGTATAACCCGATCCCGTTGTTAGAGATTCCACGCACAGCCAGGGTTTGTTGAGGGAACAAAGGCTGGTGGTTTCCAGAGTAAGCAGAAAGTAATGTGGACTGTTGTAGAAAGATTAGCTAGCTACCAATGGGTCCTGTGATAGGCCAGCGGCTTACTGAGTCGGCGACGTCTGAATCGGCAACTATCGGTCAAACGCCGAGGAGGATCTGGATTTAATCCTGGTTTCCAGAGTAAGCAGAATATAATGTGGACTATTGTAGAAAAATGGGCCAGCTTGCAATGGTGTCCTGTGATAGGCCAGCGGCCCACTGAGTCGGCAACGTCCGAATCGGCGACCATCGTTTGAACGCCGAGGAGGAGCTGGAGTCAATGACAATTGATGCTGTTAGAGGAACCCGTGATTGTAAGGATACGCCTCATTTAGCTGTGAGTGACCGAATGCGGTAGCCAATAACACTTTTTGTTAGCGTTGCATGATTAATGAATTAAATAGTTGAAGGTAAAGAAGGTATGTGAAGAATGGTCCCCGTCACGTGACCAATACTTGACATGAGGCGGGTATTCCGACAAGCATATGCCTTGATAAGGAAAAGATATCTACACGTGTACTCTTGACATCAATAACTTGAAACCCTCGTTGCCATCAGAGTCTATTGCTGACTCTGATAATCGTACGGCTTTTCATTTTCAGTCAATGTAGGGACGGTGACACCCTTTACTGCCCACGCCTGAAAGCGCACAAAGGGGTTGGTGACTTGGTACCCACGGTGACAAAGCGATCATGCCGGTTATCAGATATTCGTGCCAGCACCGTAGGACACGAGGCAAGAGACTTTACAAAGTCAGAGTCCAATATGGTGCAGCAGAGCAATGCTCCCAAGTCACGTGGGAAGAAACCCTTTCTCTTCACTACCACACGACACGACAGCGGCGTTGCGCATATCCATAGATTAGATGGAGGAAGTAACAGGTGGCAGGGGCATCGCAGAGGCGGCCGGGGTAGCGGAGCCGTCACTGGCAGGCACGATACCGTGCCCGATGTCCTTCGTAGCTAGCCCCGGGGTGTCGGGCGGGGCCGCGAGGCGGCGCACTGCCGTGTGACTGCCGAGCTGCCGGGGTGGGAATCAATGGTGGCTGAGCGTCAAAGAGGGTATGCCGGCTTAGTGGCTGGTGACTCCGAATTTTCGAGAAAGTCTTTGATCTAGAGCGCGCTACGAGCTCAGGATTCTTCTGGCGCCTGCTCTGAGAGGCTTAACTGCAAAGTATGTTGATTATAAATGGAACCTTCCACTGCTTTAGCCCCAAAGTGGGCAAGGACTGACGCTACGTACAAAGTAAAAAGACGCGCAAGCTCCACAATGACTCGCTCGTTGCCACTGGATAAGTACGGAATCAAAGGTCTTCTCGTGTTGTCATAACGGGGATGGTATTCCTGCCTTCTGGGGGTCAACCGAATGGAAACTTGATTCCAGCACAACTATATCAGCCCACGGATTGGAAAGGTAGGATCACTTTCACGCTCTGCCTCGCGTTATCAGTGATAAATCGCGGCCGCTGACTGGGACCGGAAGGTTCGGGAGAGTCCCGTCCCTTTCACTGCAGTCGGACTTTACTCCGTAGCCCCAAAGCTTAATTGCAAAGATGGTATCCACAGTCCCGTTGCCACTGACTCGACTTGTTATCGTGGATGATTCCTACCCGAGCTCGCCGAGACCGTCGAGCAGCTGATTTCTGCCTCCGCCGAGACACATATTACCCCCACCCAATTCAGGGTCCCCGAACATCTTCTCGGCTACTATCAGCTTCCATTCCCCAGACGTCCCAGAACGGTGCTCCCAAAGACCGCCCACTTCATCCCCGAAGATGCTGCGGGGGTCGCTGACCCGACCCGGAGTGATGCCCCGCGTACAGCCCGATTCGCCCGGCATTGAGCCCAACTGGACTGACTGGGAAGCCGTCGGGTATCTGGTCTGCCTCGGCTTCATGACTTTCTTCTTCGGTCTACGATGCTACGCTAAGGTGAAGCTCTGTCAGCCGCTACTGGTCGAGGACTGTAAGTGGTTGTCGGTTCCGCCATGCTGATGAGGCCGCTAATGAGCGCCATGTGACCAGGGTGCTGTTCAATTTCTTGGGTGGGAATGCCGCATACCTACAAAGCTGAACGGAATCTAATACATCGTAGCTTCTCTCGGTCCTGGAGATAGCTATTTCATGTAAAAGTGAGTGTCATTGACCTCGAAGCCACGATGCGTCCTAATCACCCAAATTTAGTGGTCCAATATGGACTTACCCAGCCGGCAGCCCTGCTATCGCCCAAACAGACCGAAAATTTACACAAAGTATGTCCCGCGATGCAATTATCTGCTATTTGTCCTGCATTTCATTCGAAGAAGAAAAACAAAAAAGCCTCCATATCAAAGTATCCAGAGGACATTTGCTATCCCCCTGTGTGCTTTTGTCACCCGCCTTCTCCATTTGAAGCTGGTTGCAATACAATATGCTGATATATAGTGCTCATAAGTGGATTTATGCAGTCAGCCTTGTCTACGGCCCTGCCGTCCTGGCCACAAAGTTGACGTTATTGGTCATCATGGGGCGACTGTTCTCGATCCACCCGAATATCGCTCTAGGCATTCGGCTCTTTCTAATCTCCATGATCCTCTTTTACTTTACCTTGCAGATGTCCAAGGCTTTCCTATGCCATCCCGTGAGCGCTTTTTGGGACGCCGAGAAACTGGAACACGGCGGCCATTGCATGAACCAGAGGACCATTTTTATCGTCGATACGTCCTTCGCCATCCTTACTGATGCCGCCATCTTGGTACTTCCGATATGCCTAGCTGCGTCATTACGGATCTCTTTGCTCAAGAAGCTGAAGGTAATCGGGATGCTTGGGGCTGGAGGGGTGGTGGTAGGGGTTACGATATATCGAGCGGTCCTCATTGTCGAATACCAGCACACAAAAAACTACACCCAGGACTTTGCTAAAATCCTCTTTTACTGGTAAGGACACCACCCTCTAACGACCTCGAATCACCTTACCAAAGCTCACAACAGCCGATAGCGTTGTGGAGGTTGCGCTGGGCCAAATCTGCGCTTGCCTGCCATTTACGAACCTCCTGCTCAAAAGAAGGGCCGACGAAAGCAAAAGCAGGGAACCCACAAGAGAATTCCACCGCGGGAACAATTCACCCTTGGGAAGCAGCCTAGTACAAAGGCTCAAAAGCTTCGACTCGGCCTTTCCACACTTTCACATACAGAGGATGTCCTCCAGTGGATTTGACGAGTCACCCAGCAGTCCCGAACCAAGAGATTCAAACCCCCGGCAGAGTACTTGTCCTTTGGATAGACCCAATGGCCAGTCCATCTACATCCAAAACCGAGTCACTGACCCAAATGGCCATGGGTGCCAGGTACCCCTTCCAATCCGGATGCTTACACCGAGGAGGATGGCAATGGTCAGGGATGCCTACGAGGCGGTGCCACGCCCGGCCTTCCTGCCGCCCGTTGATGATTGGTACTGGTGCGACCTAGAGATGGGTCGGGGACTCCGTGGCGGCGCCGAGCCGCTGCCGCTGACACGTCCATGCAGTCCTCCTATGCTGCGGGCACCCAGCGAAATCCTGTGTGAGCCAAAAAAGTCCTCGTGTCCTTCCGCATCCCTGCCCCCCAGTCCCTAGAGAGGAACGGGAAAGAGAGGCAACCTTTTCGACGGCCGATGCCAAGGGAGGAATGCGTAGCTTTTAGGCTGCCTTGAATAGAGGATACCGTAAAGGCTTCCGCAAAAACTTGTTCTCTAGGTGTTGCCAAAGTGACTGGCGAAAGTAAACTAAACACTCCGACCACGCGTATTATTCACCCCCAGACCATGTAGATAGAGGTCGCCATAGGCTCTGGGGCGAGGAGGATAAAAAGCTGCTGAATACTTGTGTACCCACCCCATAACCGAATTCAGCTCCAGGTTGGGGCAGATCCGACCACCGTAGCCGATGGCCTCGACTAGCATGCAATATTAATCGAAACTTCAAGGTTCATCGGACGTCGGCGGAGTGTCTTGGCTTACATATTCCGCTAATCACGAAGGGGGCGAAATGGAAAGTTCGCGATTTCACTACGCGCCGGAGTCGTAAAGCCGCCGCCACGGCGAAAGCCCCACAAGCAATACCAGAAGCCACTTGAGAAGGGAGGTAACCATAGAGCGCGAAGTAGGCGTCGGGTCGACGACGTTAGGGTTGGCCATTGTAAAAGGTGTGAGACGGAGCAGGGGATGACAGGCAAGCAGCGGCATAAGGAACAAAGAACAAAACCGAAAGCAGAAACCGGCAGACGCACACAAGTGAACCGGGACTCAAATGGAATCGGACGTGGCAAATGACTAGGCTTTGAATGCTTGGTCAGGTTAGAAACGAAAGGAGCACGACCGAACCGGGAAGGCAAGCAAGCTTATCAATAAGAGCGTATTCGTATCCCCAAATACTATCCTGGGCTACCTATCTGAAATAGGCACTGATGGACCGTTTGCCGGTCTGATGTTTATTCAGAGGATCGAATCTTCCGGGCCATGCCATTGTGCTGCCTTGCCTGCGGCTTTAAACTGCTCTCCTCTTTTGTCCTCGGTGGCAATTGCCTTTATACAAGTACCTAAACATCCAACGGGTGGAACTTTGACCGACGTAGTTATGGAAGTCATTTGGTTCTGCAAACATTACATAACTGGCCGGCAAATATTCAATTCAAATAAGCTGATAATCAATACCTACAAGCGCTCGGTTGACTTTTGTGCCGTTCCCCAGTACAGACGGGCCGTAGTAGCAAGGAACGCCTTCCCCACTACGATACCGTTTATTTAAGAACTTACATTTCTCTGTATATACTTCCACTGAAGTGATCGTTTGACCGTGTTCGCAGCTCTTCACTGTAATTTGTGCTAGAGACCGCCAGGGCCAAGGGCGTCCTGATATCTCTTTGATTGGCGTTAGCTACAGGACCTTCCGCTGTGAGGTCCCCAGAATATCCGTACCGCGCACGATATCAGCTCAACAACCCAACGGACAATTTTGCGATGGTGTCGCGACGGTATAGCGATGCAGTTTGGGGCCTATTGCGTCCTTAGTTCGTCTCTTTCTGGATACTCAATATTTCTCTAAATCACCTGACCTAGCTCTATGGTACTAACTTTGGCTACAAATCGCCAGTCTATCGACTAAATATTCCTTAGAGAACATATCTGAAGTGCCTGTTCTCCAACTCAGTCTTGTCTCTCATCCCTGCTTCATTGCTGGCTTCGGTGTCAGGTGGCCCATAAGTACGATCGCGGTACTTATTAGTCCATGCCATGTAGCCTGTGTTGAGTGTTGGCTACAAAACCAGCTGTTGGATGGATGATAAGCTATGACATACCGAGTAAGCCGAGGTGGCAGCTACATTTGATAGCATAGCCAACAAGGAGACCGATTGTTGCTCCTTCATATCTAGGAGACTCGCGAGGATCGACAACAAAGGGACCTATCCGTGTTAGCAACAGCTACGCAACAAATTAAAGGAAGAGTAATTACCAGCGAAATTTCCCCAGCAGTACGCAGCAAATACCAAGGCGCTGGCGAGTGACCGGTGTGTGTAGCCCGCCATGTTGGAAGAGATAGTGGTCAAGGACACAGTAAATCCAACAGACTGTGCGTTCACGAGCCAGAAACATACGAGCCGACCCCAGGTGTTACTTCGAGGCAGATATGCCATACAGGCTGCGGAAACCGTGCATAATATGTTGGCTACGGTTGCTGTCAAAAGGCGTGCTGCATTATTTGTAAGTAGGTGGCGTAACGTGGACGGGAAACGAAAGACTCACAATTCGGGACGTTAAGGATGATGAAGCCACCGATAAGCAAAGCGATAATCTATACAACGTCCCCCACCGACTTAAGCTTGGTCGTCATAAACGTACCGAAGCCCGTGTCACGGATAATTATTATGAAGAACGAGTTGACGACGCCATTAGGGATCGCACTACGTGTTACATCAGTAAGCCCTTACATCTTAACGGAACCTTAAGGGGGGGGGGGGGTCCACGTACACAGCAAAGACGCTGATGAAAAGGAGGATGGTTTTAGGGTCGCAGAAACCCATGCTAACCTACCCCTTGTCAAAGTTCTTATTTTTAATCCCTATTTGATTACTAGCGACGCGCTTTACCGCAATCAGGCGCTCACGCTAGCTGAGGAACCGGGCGTTTAATAGTGAGTCCGCCATAAGAAGCCAAATCATAACAGCCCACAGACAGGTCGCGCCGCCAAGCTACCCGTGCTTTTAGTATCGACCAGGGCCGAGCCGCTAAGGGGGCATACGACGTAGAAGATGAGTTCCCACCGTTCAGGCTTCATGTCCACTAGCAATCCCGAGATACCCATCGAAATATAAGACCCGACCTGGAAACACATCAGCGTAAGGTTAATAAGGTCGGAAGACTTGACGTACTATTCCACCCCAGCCTAGTGACGAGCTGTTGCACACCGTCAGTCCTAGGTCCAGCGGTACACTGCCCCCAACGCTGACTTACTACCAGATGCACTGGCGAAGGGGAATCTCACGCCTAGTGTACCAGAACCCCGTCATCAAGGTCAGGCCACTAGAGAACGTTAGCACATCTCAGTGCAAAGGGCTAGAGTCCCGAGACCCACGGAGTGACGGCGGCTTCGAATACGCCCATAATAACTAAACACCAGGTTAGATACAAATCAGTAATTCGAGGAATCACCGCGGTGCTCACATCGAACGACCACTAGAAAGGTTAGCTACACTGATCCTCGCCGGGGAAATCAAACCACTCACGTGCGCCAAAGTACGTGCGTGCCTGTGTCATGATAATGACCGTGAACCCCCAAAGCAAGATACTAATAGAGAGAACTTTTTATGCAGGGTACCTACCGATAAGCCAGCCGCAAGGGTACTAGCCAAAGAAATAACCGGCATACACCACTAGAAGAAGCCGAGCTTAGCAAAGGATTTCAAAATAGGCGGGCATACATACTGGCAGACAGATAATTAAACTGCTTCCCTTTAAGATCAAGGGCCTCCTAGTATCCGAAAAGGTTCGCATAGTTCAAGGAAGTCTTGTCCATGAACTGCAATGCTTACGTGATGAGGAACATGGGGAGCATCACGAGGTCAATCTTCCAGCGCACGCGGCTGAGCTGGGCAACTAATCAGCGGCGTGTCGGACACCTCTCGGGAAGACTCGAGTACAAACCTCCTTGTTCGAGACTTCAAGGCCAATTGTCTCTAGGTACTCCTTGTAACCAACGGCGCCCTCAATTGGGGCCGGACCGCTTGCTGCGGTTTTCTACACTTCGATATCGTCAACAACCTCGGCGTTCGGCTTGACATCATCGGTTGTGGCCATGATGCGCGACGTCGCTGGAGCCGGCGGCCGCTGACAATCTCTGGCAGTGGTAAGGAGAGTGGCTCAGGACGCAAGCAACGGAACCGTGGGTTGGCTGTTCGAACGACTGATGGGTGGGAGAAGGGGGTGTCAGAAGCCGCTGTTCAACAACACTGCGTACTTCTTTGTGCAGGATATTCCCGGGTAATGTTTCAAGGCGGGGCAACTGACGAGTAGGGCCTGGGGTGAACCAACCTCTGCTCGACCGCGGGGACCGAGCCTTAGCTCTATCAGATCCTGGTATAGCCCCTGATCCCTTGACCCCGCATCGTGTCCACCCCGAGCGGGTCATTGCCATCCGGGAACTCGCCGCGGGGAGAACCCGCTGCGTGTACCCCGACATTGGAGAACCGGCGGAAGCACATCGAATGCATCCACCAGGCGGCGTTATCCATCTTGAATTGGGCCGCGTAAACTGCCTACTACTACCTGGTGTATTCCCTGACGTGACTGTCACCGATCAGCTGAATACAAATCAAGTTGTGCTGAATTTCTGGTTGCCCACACATGCGTGTTCACACCTCGTTACACAGCGTCTCAGCCACAGACTGAAAGAATATACCGCCAGAAAATCGTCATTATGGAGCCTTCTACGGCAAACCAGGAACAACGGTCGGATGCCTACCTCGCGCGGCCCAGCGGCGCGTGCTGCTTGGAGGGCACCGTCCACCATGGCGAGGCGCATGGGAGATGGGAAACCATCGCGGATGTCGATACCTATATCTCCGAACCAGAAAAACAGAAATCCAAGGGCCATGTTCTTTTGTACTTTCCTGACGTATGGGGTATGTTCCCCAATGGTCTTTTGGTCATGGATGCCTATGCCGACGCTGGCTACACCGTTCTTGGCCTTGAGTACTTTCGTGGGGTATGTACCACGCCGCCACTTCCACCCACCCCCCCGGGTTCTTTGCTGACCAAAGCCTCTCACAAGGATCCCGTTTGGAAGCATCGGCGCTCGCGGCACGACACCAGCAACCCGAACTTTGACTACGAAGCTTGGAAGCGAAAACACATCGCGTTTGCGGATGAGGCGGTACCAAAGTGGGTTTCTGCAGTTACAAATCGTTACGCTGGAGCCAAGTTTGCCTGTGTCGGCTACTGCTTTGGGGCGCCCTATGTTTGCGACCAGCTGGCCAAGAATACCGTGAGCGCAGGGGCTTTTGCGCATCCCGCCTTCCTGAAGGAGCACCACTTCCGAAACATTGAAAGTAAGATCGAGTTCCCATTTCTCTTGCAAGCCGCTGACACCCGAGAAAAGAGCCACTATTCATGTCCTGTTCTGAAATCGACCATACATTCGACCAAAGATCGCGCCGAACAGCCCTGGATATTCTCCACGGGAGTAAGATTTACCATTACCAGCTTTTTTCTGGGGTATAGCACGGATTCGCTTTGCGTGGTGATCCCAGTGATCCATATCAGCGTGAGTGTTCCAGATCTCCAGTCCCGCTTACGTATGAACTCTGACCATGACGGATGGCCAGGCTGGGTGAAGGAACAGAGTCTGGATGGGATTGTGGGCTGGTTCGACTATTGGCTTTCCATTGATCGGTCGGGGGCTGCTAAATTGTAAATCATTGAGTAATCACTGAAATAAATAGATAGGTTTGAGTCATGAAGGGGTGCGCTCTGTGTAGCCGGGTTGCAACCGAGCGGTTAGCTGTAATGCGTTTGTGTGGTGTTTAAAGTAAGGTTAACACCAGGCAGAAACGAGTGGCAAAGCCCTTTACACACAGTCCTTCCCCCTGACCCGAAAACATATCCCAATTCTGTTATTCTGGGTGACCAGCTGTTGCAGGAATAACCGAAGAAAGCGCGCTGGAAGGACAGCGACATAACGGCCCATGATCTTGGCCCTCAAGTCACCGGACTCGTGTGTCAGAAACGACAGTTGCCAAGCCACAGTCGATATCTAGGATGTCTATCTGGAAAGGGTTGCCAGTAGTATTCGTCAGTGTAGGAAAGCCTCTTGTGCTTTGGAAGTGTAAGTGTAATATTGTCTTAGCAGTCGACGGGCAGCAATATTCCTTGACCTTGCCCTTCAATGAGCCAAAATCTGCAACCTCCAGTTGGCACGTCTGCTACAATGTGAGTAGCAGCGCAACATTTGTCAGAAATGGTCTGAAACGTACCAGCTTCATGCACCGATGATGTGTGTATCCTAGCAAGACCCTCGGCTAGTGGCCGATTAGGGGCTATACTTTCTGGCGCAGCTTGTGATCATCATGGGGGCCTTGTTCCGCGGCAAGTGGCCGAAAGCACATATGAACGATGCCGGCGCCGGTGAAAGGTGTCCACATCGCAAATGACTTGTGCGGGGTCAAAGTAGCGTGGCATGCTACCAAACCCCGACAGGTCGGCAAGGCCCCGGGGATTGCGACCGGGGCCCGACGTTGTATCATCTCACATGCTGTGACGTAAAGTGGTCAGGTGCTGGACGTCGGCGCCTAGACGGAACTTCCTATGGAGTACTTATGGCGACAATCTACGGTCAAGGATGCAGGGCCATTCCCCCAAAACATTTGATTCGCTCATCATACACTGTCACAACAAGTCGACCCAAAACTGACAACTGTCTGATACTGGTTGGATGGTGCCCAGCATGGTTCCCCCAAAACTATTCGACTTCACAGGCGACGTGGCCATCGTCGCAGGTACCCCAACATATCCTAAACTCGCAGTCAAGCAGGACCCGCTAACCTCCCCTGGCATTAGGGGCGGGTTCGCGCATGGATGGTAAGTAAGTCGGAAGGGCGCACCCCTCAGGCGCTGATTCTTTCTGCAGGGGAGATAGGTAACGGACGAGCAACCGCTATTCTGCTAGCGAGGGCCGGTGCCAAGGTTGCCCTACTTGACTTCAATGTCGACTGGGCCCAGGAGACAAAGCGCATGATCGACGTAGAGGGTGGCATCTCCGAAGTCATTCAAACCGATGTAACAAGCGAAGAGTCATGCAAGGTAGCCGTTGCCAAGACTGTCGAGCTTTTCGGTGCGGTGCATTGCTTGGTGAACATTGGTCTGTTGTCGCGTATGGAAACGACGAAGAATGGTTGGTGGCTAATTCGTTTGATAGTGGGCGTTGGCGGCGCCATGGGCGACGCGACGGTGCTCAACCTTGAGGCCTGGGAGCGGGACTTCCGCATCAACGTGACCAGCATGGTTTTGATGGCCCGCTATGCGATTCCAGAGATGCGAAAACAGGGACGAGGGTCCATTGTAAACATGTCTTCTGTCAGCGGATGTAAGCTTGTCTTCCCCCAATGTTGCGGGCATTCAAGCTGACCACGAGCTCGCGCTGCAGTACTTGGTGGTAACCCAAGTCTCCTCTACCCAACCACGAAAGGAGCCATTATCCAGATGACACGGGCCATGGCGGCGCAGCACGGCACAGAGAACATCCGCGTGAACTGTGTATGTCCCGGCATGGTGTTTACACCAATGACACGGGGCCGCAGAATGACAGATGAGATGCGCCAAGCATGAATCAACCAGAACTTGATGAAAAAGGAGGGCACGGGCTGGGATGTTGGGTATGGTGAGTCTCTGGTTACTTGCGCTGTGATGGCCAAAAGGTCACGTCCTAGACGAAGAGCTGACTTAGCGCTTGCACAGCTATCCTTTTTCTCTCCAGCAAGGAAGCGGGCTGGATCACAGGACTCATCATGCCGGTCGATGGCGGTGTAAGTGCTATGCAGCCCTTGATATGAGCGGGGGGCGCAGCTAAATTCTTTTCACAGACCACTGCCGGCAAAGCGGATAGGCCGGCTCTCAAAGCGGACACACTGGCGGAAAACACAACGGGAATCAAGAACGGGAATTGATTTCCGCTGGCAAGCGACTAAATAGCCCAACATGGACACCTTACTGCCGTTATGGAGCAGTTTCATTGTAGAGAATTGAGGAAGTTGTCAGCATCCGACTGCAGTTCGGGAAAGCAATCCAACACTGCCGCAAAGCGCAGCTGAGACGCGCCGAAGTACGGATCCATGCTGAAGTCCAGCGGGCCGACTGGATCCAGGTACGGGAACGCGGGGACGTACGGCTTCCCATGCCCGCTTTCGGTTTCGGTCGCGGCATTCTCGCCGTCCTCACCGGCAGCGTCGAATGCCTGGCCGTGGTCGTTGACGCTAGCCGTGCCGCCACCGAGGTCGCCGTTAGCCACCACAGTCGCGTGGCTGGGTGTTTAGTGGCTAAGACTTTTAATGATAATCTTCAGGCTTCGTTCAAGCAGGGGACAGCGCTGCCGTCCCGCGTTGAGAGCGCGGAGGAACGTCCGCAGCACCGGGTGGGCTGGACCTTGGTTGCTGCCCTTGGCGTCCTCGAGAACCGCCGAGGCGCCAGTGTAGATGGTGTACCCAATCAAGTACGTGATCCTCTCCAGGCCGAACGTGGATTCGAGAAGCAGGACGAGCTTCTCGATGTTTTGCGCAGCATCGAGACAGACTCGGTAGTACTCGGGAATGAACCAGTAGGGCCGATGCGCCAAAATTACCGTAGCATAGTAGAGGAGACTGAACGCAATGAGTTGATCAATTGTCAACACGGAGGGGCCGCGGTCTATTTTCAGGGGAGCGAAGGCTTACTTTTGTGCAACTATGTGTGGCGGCGGTGAGACGGATGGTATGTTGTCCGAGCCGTATCGAAGATGCGCCGGTGACTGTATTCGCCAGGTATCCAAACGATGCTTGATATCCTTGAGTGCTGCTTCCGTTATGGCCCTGCTTCGGCGGGAGTACAGGTGTACGATGATCTCGTTAATAATGACGGCGAGCTTGCACGAGTTGCGGAAGCATGACACTGTGTGGCTCTCAACCTGCGGGTAGTTGCCAAGCCGATGCTCAGCGGGGTCGTCGCAGTACGGTCGCCATAGATCTGTCACGGCATCGTCCTCGACTTGGTGAAAACGTTAGCCCTCTGGTGGGGGAAACTTCCGCAAGGGGAGCTTACGCAGGTCCAACGTGGTTTCTGGCAACTCTGTCGAGATGGCGGGAGGCCGGCCGGCGTAAAGACTCGTTGCCCTGCCGTCACCCCCGTTGTGTCAGTATATGGCGCCCTCTCGAATTGGGGACACGGCATACTTGTCCCAGAAGTAGCAACTCCAGTAAAGCCTGAGCCGGATCTGTCTGTCGAGAGGCCCAATGCTTTTGATGCGCGGATCGATGTGCTGCAGGCCTAAGTCGCTCGCCATAGGGAATGCGATGCCGCTGTAGACCCAGGCTTGTGAAATGAAGCCGCTTGCCAACTCGCAGGCGCTCAGCTGGAGCATGGCCTGCACTGTCGGTATCGAGTTCGACTGCGTTATGGCGGTTCCCAGGAGCTGCCGTGCGCGGCTGAGCAGGCGCCCTGCGCAGTCCTCCGTCTGGTATTTGGCAGCGTGGCCGCAGATTACGGTGAGTAGAAATTCAGAGTAGTAGCGGCCCTCGGTGGCCATATCGCCTGCCGTCCGTCAGCATTGCCTTCTTCTGGCAAGGCAATCCGGGACCAGGAGAGAACCACTCCTATAAAAGTATCACGTACGAATGAACGCTGATGTCGGTGGTTAGCTCATATATCACGTCAGTCTAGCCCCAGAGGTCATTCTACTCACCAGGCCGACATACCCACATGAACATAGGTGCGACCCACGTCCAGTGGAGGTGCAAGAGCTTAGCTATCATTGTTCTAGGTATACCCGTTTACTTCGACGCGTTCTCCAGCGCAAACTCCTCCCAAGTTGCGGACTCCCTAGCCAGGTCCGCCATTACTGACCGCGCCTCGGCGCTCGATAAGCTGTCTAGCGCGGCAAGCGATGCTTGTGGCTTGGGATGAGCTAGATCTAGAGGATCGTGTACGGCAGAAGTTGGCCCGTAGTAGCGTATCTCGCCGTTTTCGTCGAGGCTCAATTCAGACGACACCGCTGCGGTCGGGGTTCCAGGACCAACGGCAGTTCCGGCATCAACGGTATGGTCCCGGGCAGGGAACACGGCTGGTGTCATGCTTGCCACGGCGACCGGCGATGCATATGTCGTTGATCCCACCGCATGGCCACAGCTCGCAGGCCCGGGCTCGTCCCGTGCGATTCGGGGCGCTGGGCTGGGCGGCGCTGAACCTGGCCGTGGGTGGTTGTCCCCTTCCCCGATTAAGGAAGCGCCTTGTGCCTGGAGCTCGGCGAGCGCCTTTTCAACTTCTTGGAGACGTTTCGCCATGGCAATGGCCTGCGCTATGGACGGCGCCTTCTCATAGCGACATCCCTCATGGCAAACCTCGCATGTCTTGCAGCTCGGCTGGCTTCCCTCGCACCGCACCTACCGTCGAGCGGCGTCAGTACTGGCGTGGGCAGAGGGAAACGCACGAACAGGGTGGGAGTTACACACTTTTCTGGCGCGGCAATTGGTGCATGTCAAGCCTCGGTGTTTGCGGCTCCCGCTGCGGTGTCTCTGCAAAGAGCCTCTGGGCTTACCCCTGGGGACGGGAGAAGAGTACTGAGAAAGGGTCGCAGGCATAGACTGCGTCGTTGCTCCCATGATGCTCAAAGTGGGCGGGCACAGTCCACGGAGCACTGTCTCGAGAGATACTGTGCGGAGGAATAAAGCAGACAAGCAAAATAGGGACAACAGCCGCAATGACTTTGGAGAACTCCTTGTAATAAATGATGCCAATAGACCAAATAGGCCTAGATGCGGGGAACCTGGCCGGATGGTTCTCCAGGCGTGGTGGTACTTGAGAAATATGGGGACCAAAAGGGACTGTGACTAATAAGTAATCTAACCAGGTAGCCTCGCAAGGAGCTGCGCCGTCTGGGTATCTCAGTCCGGCCACTTGTGAGATGGTGTTGTTCGACGGGGTCCACGACAAGACATACATGTAACCCTCCTCTGTGTCTGATAGATACATGTAGTCGGTGACTCTTTCGGCGCCCGCCGTGGTCTCGTCATCCCAAAACGCGACGCGCAGTCCCGCCGCAGAGCCCAGTGTAAGCGGCGCTTCGTAGTAAGCCAGCGCCTGCTCGGACGCGAGTTTTCCGTCGCCACTCAGCGCAAAAGCGGCGACCCAGCTGTTCGCGACGGTGCTTTTCCATCCTCTAGTACTCGTGAAGAGATATTTGTCGTCTCGGGACAAGCGCACGGCGTTTCTGCGGTATGTATACGTCCCACGCATTTTTAGAGGAGTTAGAGGGTCAATGCCAAATAAGTGGACGGGTTTAATGTCACCTACCATCAGGAATGGTACTCGCACGTTGCTTATGGGTGAGCGAAGTTTCTCCAACCTCGTACACATCAAGATACTGCGCTTCAAGTGGAATAGAATCAGTTTCGCGGCCGTGGTGTATTATGCAACGGGGGCATACAGTGTTCGGTTATCTAGAGATGAGTTAGCTCAAAAGACTGGGGGCCTTAAGCATAGCTCAGAAACATGCCACGTAAAGCCACTTTCCATTTTCGCTGGGATACGTGTTCCGTGGGCCATCACCCTTTTCAGGACTGAGGTTCGCTGAAAGCAGAGTTGCGGTTCCATTATCGGCGATGTCGTACATGAAAATGGCGTCCCAGGCCCTGGTCGGCAGGGGTCAGTGCATTTCCTCATATCCCATGGTCACCGGCGGGCCTGACTTACAGGTCACCATGTGGGGTCTAGTTAATGAAACCGACACCCACGGACTGTCAGATAGTGGGGGGATGATAATAGTGGGCAGATGATAACGGACTTTTATAGCAAGTTATTATATAAATCTAGTTATAACGAGTCCTAATAGTAGCTACGCGCCGGGCCTTTATAAAGAAAAAAAACCTTTACCTTATACCTTAAGTTTATATATATAGTTAATATCTTAGCTACTTATAACTAGAATAATTAGTTAACGCGCGTGTAAAGGCGACTTAATAAAACCGACACCTACGGATTATTAAATAGTAAAGAGATAATAATAGTAAGTAGATAATAACGGACTTTTATATTAAGTTATTATATGACTCTAGTTATAGCGAGTCCTAGTAGTAGCCACGCGCCGGGCCCTTATAGAGAAAAAAAACCTTTACCTTGTGCCTCGAGTTTATATATGTAGTTAACATCTCAGCCACCTATGACTAGAATGGGCAGTTGACGCGCGCGTGGGGGCGACCTCGACACCAAGTGCGCCCCCACGATGTTGCATTCCGGTCTCTTGGCGGAATGACTCCTAATGCAGACGCGAGTGTGGTGCTCGATTGAGCCGCATCCGATCTGCACTCTTTGTTTGTCCCTTTCCCGGCCGAGTTCGATCTGTAATCTTCGTGTGCCTCTTTTCCCGGCGGATAAAGCGGTTTGGGGGAGTCACGGGGCGCGGGAATTCCAAGTAGCGGCAGCGACAGCTTGTCAGGCGGACGTTATGCTGTGCCCAGGTATACAGATACGTACCTACATGCCTCTTATCTAGTCGTGGGATGGGTCGTGGCAGGATTGCGTCGGTCGCCGATACGGCGGCAGCTAACCCTAAGGTGAATATAAGACCGATGCTGGCTTGCTCGTACATCTCGGGGCCACTTGCAAGTGTCACCGGCAGCAGCAACGATGCGCCTACTATGGCATTCCTTTGTTTTGTGTCTGCCTTGGTGGCTGGCAGCCGCGCAGCAGCTGTTGGACTTCCCCAACCCCCCTGCCATCCCCGACTCGTCGCAGGCCTGTGTCAACGCTCTCAATGCCACTGCGCAGTGCCCGGGCTTCTTGGCCCCCATTAGTTTCAAGTGAGTTGCCCCGAGTTTAGCATTGACCGCGCAGAAACGCTGACAGGAACCATCTTCCCCGCGTCGCTAACCATGGATCCCTCCTGTTAGATGAACTGGAGAGATTGTGCACGTCCACCTGCTCCGACTCGTTGAAAGCCGTGCGCAATGGTATCGCCAACGCTTGTACGGCCAGTACCGACATCATCACCGTGGATGATGTGATGTAAGTAAGCAGGTAAGCCGGTGTACTCAGTGCGAGCGTCCGTCGCGTCGGTCACTTACAGCCACTTGCTCTCAGCCACGTACATCGCCGATACGCTCAGCTACACCTACAGCCTCTCCTGCAAATGGGACAAGTACGTGAGGCCCAGCCGGTCGACGGCTTAAACACCGTCAATATCAACACAAAGACAGGGCCACAGGCCAGTTCTGCGATGTTCTCACTTTATGGTGGCTGGACCAAGACGGCACCAGCAGCCGCGGGGGTGACTGCTCCGACTGTGCCCTCGGCCTCACGCAATTGCAACGTCATGTTTACGGCCCCGTACGGGACTTCCACCGCCAGCAGCACCGCTGTGCCTTCCGGCGCCCCGCCGTCGTCGGGCTGTGTCTCGACGTACGTGGTGCAGCCGTACTATACGTACGACTCCATCGCGCGTGCCAACAGCGTGTCCACCTTTTCCATCATCAGCCGAAATGGCCTCTTGCCCGACTGCAGGTGAGTGATGCCGCACCTAACGCGGCAGGCAAGCCACAGAGGCTAACGGATAGACGTCTGTAGCAACCTGGAAGTCAGCCAAAGCCTGTGCTTGCAGCATAAGTGTCATGGTAAGTACCATGGAGCTGGATGCAAAGAGTTTCTCAAGATGGACAACCCCCTGACTCTCACCAGTGTATCGGGTGAATGCGGGAGACAGCTGTGATGCTATTCTTCAGTCCCTCGGTGGCCACGTCTCCGACACACAGCTCCTTGCCTGGAACCCGAACAATAACAGCTTGTGTGGAAACCTGCGAAAATACTTTGGCACGTACATATGTGTTAGTTGGGTGCCTCCCAGATTCTCCATTCCCCCGCCGGGGAATGCTTGCCCTCTAGACAAGCCTGCTTACACATGCCGTGTGTAGTTCGCCTGGCGGAGACCACGGCGCCGTGCCGCCGACGGTCACAATTCCCCCGTCGACACCCACATCGGCGGTTCCGCAGCCCATCAACTCCTTTCCCGAGTCGAATGAGAACTGTGCCAAGTGGTACACGGTGAGTCTCCCACTTGGGCACCCCGGTTCCCCTTGTTCTGCGTCTTTACTGACGCGCTCACCCCCCGCGGCGGCCGCCAGATCCAGGAAGGCGACTTCTACGACAAGGTGTCGGTCTACTTCGGCATCAGCCTCAAGATGCTGTACTTCCTCAACCCCGAGCTCGACGCCCAGTGTTCCAACCTCGTGCTCGGCGTCGCCTACTGCGTGCAGCCGGTGGGGTCCATCGAGGCGTACCCCGGCTGGTCGGCGTCGTACTACTTCAGCCTGACGTCCCCGTCGTCGACCAGGCCGTCATGCCCGTGCTGCCCGCTGGCTTCGTGGCCTTCAACTTCACCAACACCTGCACCTAACTCACAGCCGTCTACGGCGTCACCCTCGACGACCTGCTAGCCTGGAACCCGATGCTCGCCGACCTCGCCCTGGCGGCGTGCGCCATCGAGCCCACGTATAGTTACTGCGTTAGTTTGGAGGCGGAGGATGACCCGCCTCCCGGTACGTCTTGCCCGTCTCACTCTTCCGGCCGCCCAAGTCTTGTCCCTAGGACGCTGGTTGACATTTTCCCTACTTCCTTTCTTGCTGCCTCGAGCTAATCAGTCTTCCTTAATTTCACGCTCAGTCGACATTAGTAACGGAGCTTGCTGGGATATTAGGCCTACCAAACCCGGCACTACCTCGTCCTGTACTTATTTCGTGGGCCTATATAGCTACGATGGGTGGGAAGGCAGTCAGTATAACCCTTCCCCTAAACGGATTCGCCTCAAGAAAGTGTGAATGCTCTCGCTTGCTGTCCCGTTTTACTCTCTGCTTCGCGCAAGGAGCCACCACTAATAAAACTTCACAGGCTTCGGATGCAAAGGCGTGGCAAACGACTGTAATATCACAGTGATATCCAGCGCTGGAACACCTGGATTGGACCCGACTGCGACTCGGGCCTTTTTGACGGCGCCACCGACAGCGAATATAACGCTGTCTGCGTGAGTGTCAGTGGCACACCCGCCCCCACGTCTGGCCCCACGACCAGCATCAGCACCACGTCGAGTCCACCCACGCCGACCGGCGGTGCTTGCCAGAAGACGTACACGGTTGTGGAGGGCGACACCTGCTGGAAGGTGCAGCAAGACTTCGGTAGCACCTTTGAACAGGGAAGGCCCCCTTTCTGCGTATTCTTTCGTTCTCTCGTCGTCAGCAATATCAGACGACGCTCCCGACCCGACCTTGTATCGCTTCAGCACCGCTACTAAAGACGTGAACTGGATCAGTTTTACTTATGGAACCCCTGGGTTGCCTCCGACTGCCAGTATCTCGTCATCGGCAAGGCATACTGCGTGGCCAATCGGCATCGCCCAATGCCACGACGGCGAGCACGGGGGTGCCGGCGGCGCCGACGCGGCCGGGGGCCGTGGCCGGCTGCTCGACGTACTACACGGTGGTGAGCGGCGACTCCTGCTGGTCCATCACGCAGACATTCGGCATCAGCTTGGACATCTTTTACCGGTGGAACCCGGGCGTCGGAAATGACTGCGGCGGTCTTTGGCCTGATTACTCGGTCTGCGTTACCGGCGGCCCGTGAGTTCAGTTCGTATCACGGTTGATAGTGTAGACTATCAGCACCGGTAGCCTATCTTTGTTGACATAGGGTGGCTTTGATGTTGACACGAAGGATTTACTTCGGGAGGGAAGGCAATATACGGGAGTCTCTATTAAGAGACAAATACAGATAGATGATGCAAGTCAAGTGATCTACGCAGTGGTGCTATGTATTCTAGCAATTCCCTTATGTTAAAATGGAGTGGATATGGTGGTTGAAGTGATTGATTGAAGAGAGAGAGAGCTAGGTACAGGAGGCTCCATGACAGAATGGATATATGGATAGTCCCAGTCACGTGACCATCCTGGTGTTTTGACACCTTACGCCTACAAAAGGTGTCTGAACCAAGGCTCAAGTCCAACTGGGCTTTGACTCTTGGGATAAGTCATGGGTCTGTGTCGGTGGTCATAATAATGAATGATTTATCACAAGCAGGCCTCTTTAAATACAAGGAATGGGATAATTGACAGGTGGATAATAAGAATATGATGAGCTATAGTAGTAAGACACAATTATAAAGTCCGTAAATAGAGAAGTCGGCGTTGTTAAGAACGCTCCAAATAACAAGGTGTTGCTACGGCGTGTGTGTGGCGGGTAAGTCGATGAGTTGGCTCCTGAGCTTTTGGCCCGGGTAGGAACAGTCATGCGCCGATCTACTCGCCGTTCAGAATAGCGTGGGCAATCTTCTCGGCAAACATGTCTACGGATCTCCAGTTAGCTCTGGGACGACGACCGAGGGGGCCAAACGCAAGCCCGGTGGCGGGGGTCACTCACAAGTCACCGACATGGGATAGCCGGGGGTCAGGATGGGGAACGCGCTAGCGTCGGCGACGCGCAAGCCCTCGACGCCGTACACGCGGCCACGGGCGTCGACGACGGCGGTGGCGTCGCCGGCGGGGCCCATGCGGTTGGTGCAGGCGCCGTGGTAGGTGAGGCTCATGTTGTCGCGGATCCAGGCCTCGATCTCGGCCCGGGTCCGGACCTCGGGGCCGGGGTTCCAGGGGGCCTCGACGACGGTGCTGTTGAGCATGATCTCGCGGAGGCGCACGAAGGAGGCCACGGCCATCTCGACGTCGCGCTCGTCGCCCAGCCAGTTGGGGTTGATGACGGGCGCGTCGAACGTGTCGGCGCTGCGGATCGTCATGTTGCCGCGCGCCGCCGACTTGTACAGGGTCGAGCCCACGAGCAGGTAGTAGTCGTCGGGCCCCAGGTCATCGGGCACCGCCGAGCTCTCGAGGCCGAGGAAGTTGTGGTCGGGCCAGTCCGCCGGGAAGCTGTCCATCAGGGCCTGCGTGGCGTTGCTGAAAATGCTGTCGCGCACCGCCTGGGGTGTGATTTCATAACCTGTGAGGCAGGGGGGAGGGTTGGTCATAAGCCAGTGCTTCTAGTACGTCCAGGCGCGCTTCCGTGCACCGAAGGAAAAGGGGGGGGGGGGGGCGTACCCAAGGCCTGCGTAGCGCCAATGGATGACAGCGGGCCAGCTTGATCCGTGAGGTACTCTTCGACGGCCTCAGCCAGCGCCTCGGGGTTCCGGGCCACAATCTGCGAGTTTGTCTTGACGTTGACCTTGAAAACGTGCGACTGGAATGGGTGGTCCTGTGCGATGGGTCAGTGTCCAGTTCTTGCCGCGCCGGCACCGTCTCATTGCGGGCATACCCATTGGTTCTGGCCCACGCCCGGCAGGTCGGCCACGACGTCGATGCCGTGCTGGGCCAGTGTCTCGGCAGGGCCGACACCCGAGACCATCAGGAGCTGGGGCGAACGCCACTACAATACCGGTTTCGTCAGCTGCCACGTCTTGCTCACGGCCGCGGGCTCTGCGGCATGCCCGAGTCACTCACCACACCAGCGGTGACGATGACCTCCTTCCGGGCCGAGAGGGTCCACTGGACTTGAGTAAGCTTGGAGTTGCCCTCGACCACGACGCCGGTGGCCCGTTTGTCGGCATCGAAAACAATGCGCTTGGCCATGGCGTTCGGGTAGATGCGCAGGCCCGGGCTCTGGGCTCCGGCCTGCAGGAACGAGGTCTCGGAGGAGCTTCGTGTGGCGGTACGGGGGTCGACGGCGGCGGGGATGGGCCCGTACCCGAGCAGGCGGCCGGTGCCGAAGTCGGGGATCGGCTCCAGGCCCTGGCCCTCCATGGCCGCGCCCACGCCCTCCATCGAAGGCGCGACGTAGTTGCCGAAGGAGATCTGCAGCGGCCCGCCCGCGGCGTCGTACGCGGCCGCATCGTAGCTGATGTTGAACTTGGGGTCGATCTTGGTGTAGTCGGGCGGCGTGAAGGCACAGCTCTTCTTGTAGAAGGGGAACACGTTGTCCCACGACCAAAAGTCGTCCTCGACCAACTCGGCCCAGTGGTCGTGCGCGCCCGCCGTCGAGCGCGAGTACCCGGCGTAGTTGGCGGCCGTCCTATTGGCTGGGGTGAGTATACGTTTCTGGGTGGCGTGGACACCACGGCCGGGCAGGGGGGGTTACGTACGCCCCGCCAAAGGTCATGCCCTGGACGTAGCCGATCTTGCGGCCATTGTAGCCCTGGAGGAAGGCCGGAGTCAGTGCCCTGCGTTCGACAGCGCCGAGAGAAAGGCGAGATGCGCCCGCCACCTACCGCGATGGGTTCCGTGGTGAGCTGGACGGCGGTCAGGGAGCTCAGGGTGCCGACGTTGGTGGGGTTAGCCGCCTCGAAGTTGTAGCCGGGCACCTGGGTCCGGTTGCTGCTCAGGATCTCGTAGAAGGTGCCGGCCTCGATGACGGCGACGGTGTAGTTGGCGCTGTCGAGGGCCAGCCGGGCGGCGAGCGTGTTGCCGGCGTTGCCGCCGCCGACGATGACGTAGTCGTACGTGGCGTTGACGCCGGGCATGCCAAAGTGGTTGCCGAAGATCTCGGTAACGCCCTGGGCATTGAGCTTGGCTCCCACCGTCTCGGCGGCAGCCGTGGCGGTGGTGCCGAAGGCGACGCCCAGAAGGGCGCGGCCAAGCACCGCCAGAGACGGGCGTGCATGCTGGCGTGACATGGCGGCTCGTAGGCGAGGAGGGGGTGCGCAAGACAGCGGAACAAAGACCAATGGCAGCGCGGGAGACGCGAGAGGTGCTGCAATGCGACTCTACTGGTGGATTACCTGCAGGCTGTTGCATATTTGCCACGAACCAAGCGCGCAGTTGGTATTATATGCCGGTTTCGGCCCAGTCGCCCGAAAGCTCGGCCGTGTTGGCCGAGACGGCCCGGCACGCGTCGGCGGCTGCGTCTCCCATTCCCCTGTTCTGCGCCACCCGGCCGTCAGCTTTTAATCCTTCGCCCCGCTTTCTGCTCTCGTTTCTTGATTGTCTTGCTCCTGCCCTGGCACCATCACTCCCTTTCTGCAAGCCTTTCCTTTGGCTCACCGTCTGCGCCTGCGCCTCTGAATCATCATGTTGTCGCCGCCAGTCATCGTCTTCTCTGCCCTCGCCCTGCTGGGCCTCGTGCAGCTTTGGGGCCGTGCCGTGGCCGACGGCACGCTGGCCCATCTGCTGTCGGCCCTCCACGGGGACACCCCCTACCAGCTCCCTGGCACTACGGCTTCGCTCAAGTCCAGCTTCACTGGATTCCCCCCGGTGGACTATCTGCTCAGGATTTTGGTCGTCTTCTTCTGGGAGGTTGCCGACGGCTCTCACCCCTCTTCGTCGGCCATCGGGCTCTATTTCCTGGGCCAGTATTTTTCCATCCTCGTCGCCTTCTACGTGGATAGCCTTCGCCGCCGCCCGGGCTCCGGTTTGTTGATGTCAGTTCCCCCCTCGCCTCCCTTCCCCGGCCGGTCTTGCAGGCGTTGTGCGGGTCTCTATACGACACTTAATTTCATGAACACGGGCTGACGTGCGTGAGCACTCCTGCAGACCGACGGCCTGGCTGCTTCTTTTTCAAGCGATGGGCATCGGCTGCGCGGGGCCTCTTTGGGCCCTGTCCTGCATACCCCTGGCAGCTGAACGGCCGACGTCCCAGTTGGAGCCCGGCGCCCCATTTCTTGTTCTTGGCGCTGTCTCGATCGGGTACGGCGCTGCCGCCGTCCCCATGGCCCTCCCATCGCCTTCCCTGCTTTCATTCAATACCAAGCAGGTGGCGTTGGCTGTGTGGAATGTCTTTCCGCTCTGGGTTTGGCTCGTAGGCGCGGGACTTCGTCTCACGATGGTTCCAACATCCCACCAGCCGAAAGCCCGCGGCACCGCCCCCCACATGACCAGCCTCAGCTCAGCTTACATCCCGGCCCTCATCGTTAGCGTCTGGTCTCACGTGGCTGTGGTCGGTGTCTCTTTGTCGACGTGCCTCTTTCCCTCCATCTTCCGCTCGGAATTCCTGACCGAGCTACACCCCTCGGCGCTTTTCGTGCCGCCCTTGGCCGTGGTGGCGGGCGGGACCGTCGGCGACGGCACGCGAAGTTTCATGCTGTGGGACCAGCTTTTGGGCTACGTCACGGTGACGCTCGTGATGATCATGCGACTCCGCAGCGCTGCCCCCGCAACTATTCGTGGCGGGACCTGGTGCACCGTCGCAGCGGCCATGCTCTTGAGTTATGTGGTGGTAGGACCCGGGAGCACGTGCTTGCTGATCAGCTGGTATGCGGATGTCTTATTGAGCTACAAATAGATACCTATGTTCAGGGGGTTATGGGTGAATAGGACAGCAGCACATCTTTCTTTCACCTGCTTTTTCTTTACCAGCATTTCTTGTACCCATCTTGATACTAACCACGCCGTGATTTGCAATCTCTGAACTTATTAAAGAGAAGTTCAAAGTCAAAGTGAGGAAACGGTGGAGCTCTTCAGAATGCAAAACAAAGATATCACTGGATTGCAATGAACAGTTGTCCCACTATTGTTACGTCAGTGATTGTTGTACCTTTCAGTCTCATTGGTGAGCAGGTAAGGTTCAGGGGCTGAGAGGATAGGGCTGCTAGTGGACACCTCGCTCCGGACCGAGCCTTCTCTATCTATAGCACCAAAGTTTATTATGTGGGCTGCGATAAGTTGTGTTAAGCTTCCCAGAAATACAGAATTTTGAAGCTGGTCAAGGCAATGCGGATGAATTCAAGGCTCTTGAATTCTAGTTCTCGGAAAATGGCAGCATCGTGTGATCATGCTTTCCCCTCTATATTTAAACTGTCAGGACTATATAGTTGCTAATGCGTCACAAGAATCAGTATGCAAATTCCTGCCCCACCAGCTTCTCGCTCAATTTCCACAGTCTCTCGGCCTCGTCAGGGTGCGTGGCCCAGGGCATCACCGTCTCAACCTGGGGATCGGCAACGTGCGAGTTCTCCAAGTATGCACCGTTGTGGTCTGCGTGGTGAAGCGTCAGCGTAGGCCCTCTGTACCCCCGGGGTAGGAATCATACATACCCTTGAGCGCCGGCGCAAAGGCGGCGTAGACATGGGTGGCCGCCCCCTGGTCGGTCGACTTCCACTTGAACTCGCCCCAGGCCTCCTTGTTGCCGAGCATCAGGTCAACGGCCCCTGCAGCACGCGGTTAGCGACTTTTCATCTCCCGTGGCTCTGGCGAGGTGCCTACTCAGACTGGCCATCCCTTCGTCCGTCTCCCAGGAAATGTGGTTGCCGAGGTTAGTGGAAATGACACCAGGGTGAAGGCTGTTGGATTGCAGGCCGTGATTGCCCAGCTTTGTGGCCAGCGACAGCGAGAACAGCATGTTGGCCGTCTTGGACTGCCCGTACGCAACCCACTTGTTGTACGACTCGCCATCCTAAAAAGGTCGGTCAGTAGCGGCCGGGGAGGAGAGGGCGGGGGGACCCACGTGGAAGTTGTAGTCGTTAAAGCGGATGTGACCCAGGCGATGGCCATCGCTGCTCACGTTGACGACGCGGGGCGCACCGGCCGCGAGCAGCTTCTTCATGATCAGGTTGGTAAACAAAAAGTGGGCGAGGTGGTTGGTGGCGAACTGAGACTCGTAGCCGTCGACGGTCTTTTGGTACTTCTCGACGGCCATGATGCCGGCGTTGTTGACGAGGACGTCGATGGCGGGCACATCGTCCCACGCGAGGACCGTCTCGGCCGCTTTCCTGGCGCCCGCGAGGGAGCCGAGGTCGAGCTCCAAGACCCGGGCCTCCACGCTGGCGTTAGCCGACTGGATCGCCTGGGCCGTCTCCTGGACCTTGGAGGGGTTGCGCCCCGCCAAAATCAGGAGCCGCGGCTGAGACTTCGCAATGGACTGGGCAAAGACGGCACCGAGGCCGCCCGGCGACACGCCGGTGGTAAGCACCACCTTGCCCTTGACTTCCGAAGCGAAGTCGGCGGCCAGACCGCTGGCCGTGGCCGTGGCATCATATGTGGAGGGAGACATGTCCGTAGGTGACTTAGGGTGGCTGTGTGTATACGTGGGCGTGTATTGTTCGTGATTGGTAAGGGAGAGTGAAGTACGACTGGACAGATCTGTATAGCGTCGCTGCATTTAAATGTCTATACCGGCGAGGGATGATTTCATTCGCCGTCATATGTCATTCCACCCGCAAAACCGGTTTTCGGATCCGAATTGGGCTGTACATGGCCCCTATGTCCGACGGGCGAGACGGAGGGTAACGGAAGGTAACCCCTCTCCCCCTGACACCCCTACACGCCAAGCGTAAAAAACGATGGGCAGGCCCGGTAACTTTGGCCGAGCGAGCTTCGGGGGAAGTTGCCCGAGACCGAACCCCCACCTGAAGCGCTAATCCCAGTTCTCCCTAGGAATGGCGGTGATTTCCAGCCTGTCCCGCATCCGTCTTACCCGGTCCGATTCGCCCCAGCACGCTGGTGACGTTCTCTCCACCCCACCAGGACGACCCCCGCGTCGGCCTCAAGGCGGAGCGCGAGACCCAGGCCCAGGTAGCCAGGCACCCTGCGTACCAGGAATCCGGGCGAGGGGACTGGGACCACGACACGGGTGGAGGCCCAACCAGCCGGACAGAGCAGCGGGTGGCAGTTGATCGGAAGCTGGTATTACTTGTCTGGCTCTCGCATTCAGCGGGCACAACACGGCACCGCTATTCCTTGTTCGCGTGATGATCCATCCTGGCATATCCTGGAATGACTGGGATGTGTTCACGCAATGCAACCCCACGGAGAGAAAAGACGTTCTGATTAAGCAAACTCTATCTGCTGTTTCCCAAGTGCGGGGAAGACACTTTTGAAATAGGTATCCGTCGGCGAGGACAAGCGTGCTCTCTCTCCCTTTGCCCTCTACTCCGGCTCTGCCTCGCAGTTCTAGTCCATAACCGTGGCGGGAATGATCAGCGACTGTCTCGTCTCCACCGTCAAGCCCTTCTCGTGGACAATGATGCGGCCGTTGCTGGCGAACAAGCTGTTCTCCAGCGCCTTGAGCGACGGGTCGGCGACCAGGAATTGGTGCTGCCCGGCTGCGCGGACCGACGTCGTGATCAGCGCCCTGCTACACGCACACGGGGGGGGGGGCGGGAAAGTCGACTCACTGGCAAAGCCGAAGGGCACGGTGGCGGCCTCGGGCGACATCTCAAAGATCTTCTTGACCTCGGGCGCCATCTTGATGATGCCTTGGTAGCGGAAGTCGATGGAGTGGCCCTGCTCGGTCCTGCGGCGCGGGGGCGACCGGTGTGTCAGTGCTGTGCCTTGGCCCTCTGGGGAGGCGCCTGCGTCGACCTACTTGGCGATGCCGCGCAAGTCGATGCGACCGTGCGAACCGTCCGGGTCAAAACGGAGCCAGTCAGCGCCGAAATTGACGGTAGCCTTGAAGGCGGGCTCGTATCCAGGCACAGTCTCGATGGTGCCGGTGGGGGTGGCCTGCGGAGCGAGCCGCATCTGGTTAGAGAGGAGGGTCGAATCTCAGCTGAAAATAGGGTTTACCCACAAAGTGCATCAGCCTAGACCCATCGTGGGTGACCCCTGTAGATGTGGACGCCTTGTTAGCAGACCGAGGGAGGAGCTCCTCCTTTATTATGGAGGGGGCGGGACGGGTGTGTCCGACCTAGATCATTCAGGTCGCCGATGTGCACCTTGGTGATGATGGCGGGCTGGAGCGTGGGGAATCCAGACGGAGTAGTGGCCATGATGGGCGATACGGAGGTAAGGCAGGAAGGGATGATTGACTGTGTAGGTCTCTGGGCGGATGTGGAAGAGAAGAATGCTGATTAGGGTCTATCTGGCCAATCTACGCCTCGCTTCCGCCATCTATCTATAGCCCCCGTCCCGTTACGCTTCCTGCGAGCCGGGCGAGGACACCGAGGCACGGAGCCCTCGCCCGACGGTATGACGCAGGACGGCCACGGTCGCCGGCGACGCCTGCAGTCAAACGGTACGGGAAAACGCGCCTGTGCCGTAGCAGTACATGGCCAGCACCACGAGGAGCAAGACGAGGGCGCCCAGAAAAGCCACACGGAGCGCCGGCCCGGCGCCGGTGGGCGGCTCGTACTGCCAGGCCATGGCGCCCCGCGCGAACCTTTCGTTTTCCAGCGGCACATACGCCAGGGCAGGGGCGGCACGCACCAGACGGCCCACGACGTGGGCGAGGGCAGCATCCGGAAGCGCGGGCATGACCCACTCGGCCAGCCAGCGGGTGAGGCGCGTGTCGCAGGCCTGGACCCGGCTCACGACGGACGAGAGCTGCACGAGACTCTCGACGCGCGCCCGGTGCTCGGCCTGGTACGCCTGGAAGCAGCGCTCGAGCGCCATCGCGCTGGGCCGGCGCGGCTTCGGCTGGCCGGCCTCGTCGCGGGCGCGCACCAGGTGGTTGCAGAGCACGGCGACCGACTCCATGGCCGTGTTGCCGCCCAGGCCGAGGTTGGGCGTCATCTTGTGGGCGGCGTCGCCGGCGAGCACGATGCGCCCCGACGCCCAGTGCCGCAGCACGCCCTCCTGGAGCGGGATCAGCACCGCGCGGTCGCGCCGCGCCCACAGCCGGCCGAAGGGCACCGACGGGCTAACGGGCCGCGCCGCGAGCCGCTGGGCCAGCGCCTCGGCGTCCTGCGCGCTATACCGCACCTGCTGCGGCCAGACGACGGGCTGCTCGAGCTGGCAGAAGACAAACCAGAAGGCGCGGTCGGGCTGCGTCAGCGCCAGGAACGAGACGCCGTCCTCCGTCGCCGTCGACGTCATGTCGCGCGCGCCCAGCCCGGGCTCCGGCGGGCCGGTGCCCACCAGGCACTGCCAGCGCGTCGCGAGACGGCGCCGCTCGGCCTTGAGCTCCGGCCCGGGCAGCCGCGCCGCAGCGTGCGCCCACATGGCCTCGCGCACGCGGCTGTAGACGCCGTCGCAGCCCATCACGACGTCACCGCGCTCCGTGGTCCCGTCCGCCAGCGTGACGGTGACGCCATCGGCGTCCTGCGTGATGCCGCTGACGCCACTGCCCAGGCGGACGGGCGTCTTGTCCGGAAGCCCGTCGTACAGGATGCGGAGCAGGCGGCGTCGCTCGAGCAGCAGGATATCCTGCCCGTGGTTTTGCTTCATGTGGTGGAAGTAGCCGTTGGCCGACAGCGTCTCGCCGGCGGCCCCGCGCGAGTAGTAGTGCTGGCACGGCTGGCACGCCGCTTCGGCCGCGTCGAGGCACCCAATCTGGCTGAGGATGCGGGCGCCGTTGGGATAGACGGCGTAGCTCGCGCCCTCGGGCGGGTCGACCTCGGTTCGTCGTTCGAGCAGGACGTGGTCGACACCCGCCTTCTGGAGGCAGTGGGACGCGGTGAGGCCAGCGATGCCGCCGCCAACCACGACGACGCGGAAGGGGCGGTCAGCCGTACTCGCATATGGGCTGGCGGGTATGTAGGCTTCCATGTCAGATAGGTGGTGTTGACTTGCGACTTATGCTTCAAACTCGGTATAAGGTATAAGTGATGGTTGGTGGTCTGTATCTCTCTCCGCACAATCTTCTCCCCGTCGCGATGTTACCGCCCGCTTTAGTAGTCGAGCGCCTCCCTATCATTGCCTGCCCGTCCGGCCTCCAACACACCCTCGCCGTCATCGTGCCTGTTATCACTTCGCTCCACCGCTCCGGGCGAGGATGAAACAAGTCGTCAGCCGTCGTCGCTCCCGGCCCGTCTGTTGCGAGTGGCGACTGGGCAAACACATGGTCCTGAAATGACGATTGACGTCATCTTCGGCGTGGCAAACTACGTCGGTGTGCAAGCCTCTCGAGAAGCTGGT
Source organism: Nigrospora osmanthi (assembly GCA_029489945.1). Classification (NCBI taxonomy): domain Eukaryota; kingdom Fungi; phylum Ascomycota; class Sordariomycetes; order Amphisphaeriales; family Apiosporaceae; genus Nigrospora; species Nigrospora osmanthi. The sequence continues at coordinate 60,959 of CP120503.1, read as the reverse complement.
AAGCACCGGTCAAGAGGCGATGAGGCCGTCTCAGCCATGATGGTACCGTAGTGGCGAGTGTGGGTGACTGCCGGGTATAAGAATATGGAGTTTTGCGTGGCATGGGATAAAAGAACCCAAGCACCACATCACTCACACAAGTTTCGCTTCCATAAATTATCACGAGTCTTCTAGCCGTTCTACTCACCAACACCGCCATCATGACCCAATCCCCAACACTGCCCTCCTTCCAAGACAAGGTTGTGGTGCTGACAGGGGCCGCCTCTGGCATCGGCCGGGCCACGGCCCTGCTGCTGGCCAAGCAAGGCGCGCTGCTGTCGCTGGCCGACGTCAACGGACCAGCGCTAGAGAAGCTGGCCGTAGAGGCGGCCGAGGCCCAGAAGGAGGGGTCTGCGCCGACGGAGCCGGCCGCCACGCCGGCGCCGCTGACGATGGTGATCGACGTGCGGTCGGCCGAGTCCGTCAGGGCCTGGATCGAGAAGACGGTGGAGCACTTCGGCCGGCCGGTGTCGGCGGCGGCCAACCTCGCGGGCGTCATCAGCCCCAGCATCAGCCAGGAGCGCGGCGCGATCCGCAACGTGCCCGACGGCGAGTTCGACTGGGTGCTGGACGTCAACGTCAAGGGCACGCTCAACTGCCTGCGCGCGCAGCTGCCGCGCATGGAGACGGGGCAGCACGGCCGCGGCGGCGGCGCCATCGTCAACGCGGCGAGCATCGCCGGCATCGCAGGGGTCGAGAAGAACAGCCCCTACGTGGCGGCCAAGCACGCGATTGTCGGCCTGACCCGCACCCTGGCCAAAGAGGAAGGCCAGAATGCCATCCGCGCCAACGCCATCGCACCGTAAGTGGACCCCCGTCAGCCGCACCGCCGCCTGCCTTTGCTGGGCTGGTTGCCTCGCGGCGCCCCTCCGGTTCCCCCCGCTGCCACTAACGGCCAGGCGTCCAGGGGTATCATCAACACGCCAATGATGTCGCAGATCGAGTCGGTCGCGGGCACGACGGAGCTCTTTGGCAAGGGGGACCCGGGCGCCCTCGCCCGCAAGGGCGATCCCGACGAGGTGGCCGAGCTGGTGGCCTTCCTGTTGAGCCCGGCCAGCAGCTTCGTCAACGGGACCGTGATTCCTGTCGACGGCGGCTGGATGTGCTGACCGGTCCTCCCGCAGGCGTCGCTGTCGTCGCTGACAGGCCGACAGGGCCCGCGCCAGCCACCGTCGTCACACGGGGGTGGAATCAAGTTTACAGGCCGGCCTCCGCCATGTTCGGGTGACAGATAGCCTGCAGTTGTGGGGGGTCCTGGCCATGCACGCCTCGCCTTCGAGTGCGAGTACGAGCCTCTCATCCCCAGCCCACGGGCGTGCAGGGCCACCGGTATGGGCGAACAAAGACCCTGGGGCGTCCGAGGGCTCGACGCGGGGAAATAAGCAACCTCGGCCTAGCTCCTCCCCACGCACTATTTTAGTCGGATCGGATGGCCGAGATCTCACGGAACGGCGGACCAAGAACGCCGGTCTTATTAGGCTGGCTTTCTGTCCTGGGGGGGGGCCGGCGTGGTGCGTATGGACAGAGGATCGGTGTGGCTTGGTATTTCATTGCCCATGTCGTTGAAGAATGCATATGTACGCAGGTGGATACTACCTCTTCGCAGCCCCCCGTCTATAGTACCTCTTATCACCTTACTGTACTGATGAATATTATCTTACTCTCTCGTTCCTCCATCTGCGCCATGCCCCCCGCCGAGGCACATGCGTATCAGCGCCAATCAACCAACCAGGAGGAGGAAACGAAAAGCGGGCTCGCCGGCCAAGAGACTGCCAAGCACCGTCAGCCGCACCCCTTCCTTGGTTTTACTAGTATTCAAGCAGGGAATGGGCGGGCTGCCCCGCTACGACATCGGTAGCGCACCCGTTTTGGACTGACGCCACAGCCGTCGCGGTTGAGACGGTGATTCGAGGGTTCACGCGGGAGAGTGATCAAGCGCGTGCTAAGCAACAGAACCGAATCGTTGTTCATCTCGATCGCCATGCCCGAGATCAAGGCTGTGTGTCAGTGAGTGCCCTATGCACGGGCCACGGCCGACATTGGCGCGGGGGGCCGGACCAGCGCCTAGAAAATAAGAATAACGAGCGATCGCTGCGACACGGGATCAACAGGTTGACGCAACCGCCACCCTCTGCCTCGGAGCCCGTTGTGTTTCCCACCAACTCCCTGTCGAGCGGTGTCGATCGCCCCCGCGCAACCAGGCCGCCGGTAGTGCGCCCGTGTGACGGTGTGACCGTGATCCGCGCGCCCGGCTTTCCACCAGTAGCCCCCGCCCGGCCGAGACGCACGGCAGGGATGAGCCAGCAGAGCTCGAGCCAGAGCCCTGCGCAGGCGCAGAGGCACACGGCCTGCAAGATGTGTCGCGACAAGAAGGTCCGGTGTGACGGGGAGCAGCCAGCATGCAGCAAGTGTCTCCGCAGCGGTGAACAGTGCGTCTATGCCCCGATCGTCACCCCGACCCGCGCCACGCTGGCCAGCATGGTCAAAGATCTCCAGGAGCGTCTCGGTAACGACCCCGCGCCCTCGCCCTGCCCCCGTGCCCCCGTGCGCCATGTCCGTGCCCACACCGCCGGCTAACCATGTGTCCCCTCGCAGAGCGCGCCGAGGCCAGGCTCCCCGGCATGGCCCCGACGCCGCCCCAAGGCCCGGCCACGATGTCGGTGCCGGCCGTGCCCAGCTACGAGGCCTACGCCTACGACCCGACCATGGCGTCGTCGAGGCCGCCGTTTATGCCCATTCCCGTGTGCGCCCAGCCCCAGTTGCCGCCATCGCTGGCCGAACCGTCACCGTCACCGCCACCGCAGCCGCTGTTTGTCGCCGGCGACACCGACGGCCCAACCTACCAGGTACCGGGCTTCCCTGTACCGATGACCAGCACAGAGCCGATGCCACCCCTCAGTGCCGAGGAAGAAGCGGACTTGACCATGGGAGAACCGGGCCTGGGGAGCCCACGATTCGGCCATCTCCCCAGCATCAGCGAGCTGCGCTCTCTGGCGCTCGGCGGCGGCGGCGGCGGCGGTGGCATGGGCGCGGGCTCACCCTCGGCCCTCAACGCCGTCGAGGCCCTGGTGCTGGAAATGACGGCGAGCCAGGCTGAGACATCATGCGTCCTCGGCGCGCTGACCGAGTACCTCGCCTGGGTCATCCTCATGCCCGAGACGGGCCACCGGGCCGCCGAGGTGCTCCGGATCCTCCGGACCCGCGTCCAGGAGCTCCGGCAGCAGTCCGACGCCAAGTTGCATGCGGCCTATACCCGCATGTGCTCCTCGCTCGAGGGCATCAACCCCGTGTGGCACACACACATGGTCCGGCTGGAACCAGATCTGCAGGCGGCCCGGGCCCGGACCCGGGAGTTTTTTGAGGAAAGGTATAATTTATCGCTTCCGTTGTCGGAGCAGCGAGGATAGTAGGCGTGGCGCTCTGCAGGTGATGGAACAGGTTTCACGACACATATGTATTACGTAGTATTTCCCCTATTGTTTTAATATTACCGTCATCCGTGTGCCCTACCGCATTGCTAGGGAACTCTGCAGATGCCTCCCCGGAGAACTACACTGCTGACTTGAGACCTTTCTTGGCCCGCATAGCAAGATATTCGTCCACAAAGCCGGCAAAATCCTCGGGGCGGTAGGGGCTCAGCATTTCCGATACGGGGTTGGACTTACGCCGGCTCTTGAGCCCGAGGTCCTTGAAAAGGAGGTCGATGTACTGCTTGCCGTTAGTGCTCGTGCCTACGTGACGGGGGCTTCATATTGGACATACGGGGAGGAAGTCGTAGAGTGAATAGGGAAACTTGTTGCCCTGGGCAAGATACCGTTTGCGCGTCCATGCGTTCCACAGCGCCACCTCCCGCGCCATCGTCTCGCTGTCCGGGAGCTCAATCTCGCCCTCGAGATAGAGAATGGCCCAGAGCGACTGGACCTCGGATACCAGCGGCGTCTGCACCGTGTGGATCTGCCCCAGGATGGCCAGAGACCGATCGTCGCCCCAGCCCACAGGCACCACGCGCCGGTACAGGCGCCACTTCTTCTGCGTCTCCGAGGTGAGGCGGCGGTCAAAGGCGAGGCCCGGTGGCTTCGCGAGGAACGGCAGTTTTCTGTCCACCTCGGCCTCGGCGCGGCTCTCGACCGGCAGCCAGTCGACAGCGCCCTTGTCCGGCAGCGAGTGCGGGAGGCCGATGTCAGCCTTGTGTTCTTCATTGAACATGGCGAAGTGGTCGCCCCAGCCCGTGCACAGGACCATAAAGTCCGCCGTCGCCGTCTTCCCTGACTTGAAATGCACCGTATTGTTGTTTGTCTCGGCTACCTGGTCGCGGACGACCGAGAGCTTGTTGCTGTGCAGAGTTGGCCAGAAATCGGGCAGGGTCACGACGCCTAGGCCTGAATTGGCCCAAAAGACGCTGTGGTGCCCACGACGTTAGTACACGTGCGCGCAAGGGGGCGACCCGGAGAGGCGGTGACTTACCCTTGCCGCTCAATCTCGGGCTTGAGCAGCGCAACGTGGTCGCCCGCGCTGTAGCCGGCGTGCCTCTTGCTGACGTAGTCCAGAAAGTCCCAGAAGCGGCCAACACACCAGCGGCCGACCGCGGTTCTCTGCATCAGCCCGGACACGGGCCCCTCGGCGTTTAGGATGGACGGGCTGAGGAAGGTCATGAGACGCGTGGAGGCGAAGGCGATAGCGTTGACGACGAGAATATTGAATGGCAAGATGGCCAGGGGCCCCCCGCCCTCGCTGCGGATCGCCCAGGTCACGTTCTTCCCCATCTTCAGCAGCAGGTACACGGCATCGTAGGCTGACTTGGCCGCGCCCACGACCACGACGGAGCGTACGGCGGGGTCCGCGATGGCCTCGTAGGAGGCTCCCAGGTCCCGGGAGTGCACCCGCGGGATCGCGTCGCCGGAGCTGGGGTATTCGGGCATGGACGGGATTGAGGTCACGCCTGTCGCGACCATCAATTTGTCCGCCTGGACGACGCCAGACCCTCTCTCGGCCCCGGCGCGGTCGCCGGTATCCTCGAGTTCGAGCCGCCACCCGTGGCTCGTCTGCGCGGCACCGACCACCTTGGTGTTGAAACGGATGCGGCGAAGGAGGTCGTGCCGTTCCGCGTAAGCCTGTAAGTAGTCGTGGATCATGGTTCCAGTCACACTGGGGTCGTTCTTGTCACCATTGTTGGGGCTCATCGGGGTGTCGGAGTAATTAAACAACTGCATCATGTTAGGACCGCGAAGCAAGTAACGCAGCCGAGGGGGAATGGGGCGGCCGGCGGTGCACGGCAGAACTTACGCCCAACTTGACCTGGGCGACAAGGTTGGGGTACAGCCTCCTTTCGCTCCATACGCCGCCGACGCTGCTATCTGAGTCGAGAATGAGCAGATTGATGTCTGGCCTGAGGCGGAGATAGGTCCTGGCCGCCACGAGGCCATACCAACCTGTTACTCGTATCAGTCCATGCATACATGGACGCTGATGCACGGCAATTGGAGGGATTGGTTTGGCCTACCGGCACCGATGATAGCAACATCCACCCTTGTATTTGGTGTCCCACTCATGATGTTCGTGTCAGCGCAGAGATGACTTCAGGTAACGTGCACAATTGAGCGGGAGTTAACGAGAAAAGTTCTCGATGAAGACGAGGAGGGTCTTTGTGGGCTGAATGAGATTTGTAACCCCCTGGTAGAATATAAGATGGCGAGGCCTTGGACCCGGATCCCAACGCTAGGTGCACATCGGACCGAGTTTCCGAACTGTAGCAGACTTTGGTCGATGCCGCCGAGAGTTGGTTCCCTACCAGTGGACAAGCATGAATTTTGATTTGCTGCCGTTTGGATACGTGATGTGCGTCGCCAAGTACGCAGGGAACATTTCGTATAGAGACATCGCTGGTAGGAAACTTTTTTGTTGATCATGAGCTCTCTGCTTGCTATGACGCACGAAAATCTCGTCGCCCAGGAATCATGCCCCAATTTTGGTCACCTCGACGACCCCCAATCCACCACCTTCCCGTCAAGTGTTTCCCGCATGCATGCAGATGAAACCATCCATTGCACATGGCTGACAACGCTCTCCGAGCCGCTGCGACCAGTGGCGCGGCATCAAAGGCCACGGTGTCCGGGGCAGCCAGTCAAGAACCGCGGTACTCGGCCAGCATGCCCTCTCGGTAGCAAAGAGCCAGCGAGACGGTGGCGCCCGGCCCGAGAGTGACGGCACCGACGAGAAGCAGGATGAAAGCTCTCTGCTTCGATTGGACAACGGGCGTGGCCCCGGCGATCAGAAGGCAGTAGACCCAGGACAGACTCGACAGAGCGATGATGACGAAGTCGTACTGGAGAAACAGCCACGGCCCGTAGATGAGCACGTCATGGCCGACGCCCGCAGGACCAGTGCGAAGGAACGGCACATACATGCGCACGAAGCTGACGGCGGGCCCGTCCCGGCGCGCCAAGAGGCGCCCGGCCACGTACAGGTGCGCCAGGGCCGAGGTGGCGGCGGCCAGGAGATACGACGACCGGGCCCAAAAGGAGGCATGGGTGCGGCGACGGCGCTCAGCTCCGCCCCGCCCGGGCCGGCGCGCCGAGGCGGCTGCCAGGGCTGAGAGGAGGGCCTGCAGCCCGGCAACCCACAGCGGGTCGGGCTGCCAGAACCCCAGGATGAACTGGTGGGTCGCATCGGTGCGGCTGCCCGCGCCGCGCCACGTCGTACCCATGCCCGCGAGCGTGGGCGCCAGCGCGCCCAGGGCGTAGCTCCAAGGCAGCGCGCCCGCTTGGCTTGCGTCAGCCACGCGGGTGGGACGGCCGGCCGTGGCCCAGGGCAGATGGGCGGCGTAGTACAGGGGGAGCGCGACGGCGCCGCCCAGACACTGCCACAGCACCCCAAATGCAACCGGCCTGGGCGCGTGGGGGCGCCAGCGTTAGCATCGCGGTTCCGAACGGGTGCGTTGGCGCGCGGCTTGCTTACCTCGACACCCAGTACGGCTTGGGCCCGGGCCGGGCGGCCTCGAGGTACAGCCAGACGAAGGCGGGCTGCAGGGACGCGTACGCGTCGAGGAGAAAGAGCTGGTAGCCCTCGTCGGTGCTGTTGGTGCCGTAGAAGAAGAAGGCCACCAGGAGGGCGATGAGCAGGTCCAGCGGTGGCAGGCCCAGGTAGCGTCGCCGGAGGGGCGTGCCGTTGCTGAACTGGCCGCGCCACACGGCGACGACCAGCGCCTTGACAGTGCCATTGGCGAGGGACACGCCCCACAGAAGCAACAGGCCAGCGAGGGCGAGCAATCGGAAGTAGGACGTCATGTCGGCCGAAGAGAGCGTTTGTTTCGTGTGTTGGGAGGAATGACTTGCAAAAGGTGCACAGCTCAGCGATTCGTACGGGGTCCAACACTTGAACTTACCTTCCTGCTGCCGTCCAACTTCGCGGCCCTCTCGGGCAAGTGGCCCGGAGGCTCGAAACCTCGCGACCCCCGGCAATGCAGGCCGATATCACTGCCGCAGCGCGGGGTCCGATGGCCGAAAGGCGCTGCTGGAACTGCAGCCATGGTTGACGGACCAGGACAGCATCGCTCTATGGCCTTATCGTCCGTCGACACCAGGCCCCTCACAACGGTCTTCCAAGGTCAGGACAATTTACTACGTCAGTGTATATTCGGAATGTCGTCATCAACACCAAGCCATAGGCGCAACTATCGTGAGCCGCCATGTTATAAGTCCATGAATGTTTTGGAGGCAAGACACTTCTTCATCTCAGCACACCTCCATTCTCCAGCACACCATCGCCCAGCGTCTGAACCCGGTGACGTCCCAGCACATCCAGCCTCTCCAATTCGCCAATTACCACCAACAAAATGTCGCCCCATGCGATCGGATCCGAAACCCCTGACGCGGGCCCGCAGGAGCCTATCGCAATCTGCGGCATGGGTGAGCTCGATGCGTCCATACACCGTCCCCGCTGCCTTTGTATGCCCGACTGACCACGCGCCGCGCAGCCTGCCGTCTCCCGGGCGGCGTCGACTCCGAGTCGAGCTTCTGGAAGATGCTGGTCGAGAAGCGCACCGGGCAGACAGCCAAGGTGCCGGCGTCGCGCTTCAACATTGACGCGCACCTACACGAGAACTTGGAGCGGCCCGGGTCGTTCAATGTTCCCGGCGGCTACTTTCTCGATGGCCGCCCCGAGGACTTCGACCCGACCTTCTTCAACATCACGCCGGTGGAGGCGCAGTGGCTGGATCCGCAGCAGCGGAAGATGCTTGAGGTCACCTTTGAGTGCCTGACCTCGGCCGGCCTCCCGCTGGAATCCATTTCCGGCTCTAATACGGCCGTTTTCGTGGGCTCTTTCACCTCGGATTATCGTATGTCCCTTGCCTCCCACTTGGGCGCCAAGGCTGGTACTGACCAGTACCCCCCGTCCCGCAGAGCAAATGTCCACGCGCGAGCCCGACTTCCGCCACAACTACGCCGCCACGGGCGTGGATCCGGGTCTTATCAGTGCCCGGATAGGCAACACGTTCAACCTGAGCGGGCCAAGGTGAGGACGAGAGCTGGCGCCCGGGCATTCCGCTTAACTGACTCGCCTCCCCACCAGCTTTACCATCAACACGGCGTGCTCATCGTCTGTGTACGCGTTGCACAACGCGTGCAACGGCCTCCGTGCGGGTGACTGCGACGGCGCCATCGTGGGCGGCGTCAACCTCATCCTGACGGTGGACCAACACATGAACACGGCGAAGCTGGGCATCCTCTCGCCCACGTCGACCTGCCACACCTTTGACGCGTCGGCGGACGGCTACGGCCGCGCCGAGGGCGTCGGCGCCCTCTACCTCAAGCGTCTCAGCGACGCCGTGCGCGACGGCAACCCCATCCGCGGCGTCGTGCGCGCCACCGCCGTCAACACCAACGGCAAGGTGCCCGGCATGGGCATCACGCACCCCAGCATCGAAGGCCAGGAGCGCGTCGTCCGCATGGCCTACGAGAAGTCCCACCTCGATCCCAGCCTCACGGCCTACGCCGAGCTCCACGGAACCGGCACCCCCGTCGGGGACCCCATCGAGGTGCGCGCCATCTCGCGGGCGCTGAACGACAAGCGGTCCTCGGCCAAGCCCCTGCTCGTCGGCGCTGTGAGTGGGCCCCTCTTTGCAACACTTCTGTCTACGCGTCTCAGGGACCTGGGCTGACGTTCCCCTCCAGGTGAAACCCAACATTGGCCACAGCGAGGCGGCCAGTGGCATCTTTGCCGTCATGAAGGCGGCGTTGATGACCGAGGCGGCCGTGATTCCCGGCGTGGCCTTGCTCGACAAGCTCAACCCTGATAGTATGCCCCCGAGTTTTCCCCTTTTGGCCCCCCTTCGGACGCCTGGGTTCGCGTTTTGCTAACGACCGGCAGTCCACGAGAACGATTGGAATGTCCAGGTCGTCAAAGATACCTCACCTTGGCCGAGCGACTTTGACATCCGCCGCGCCAGTGTCTCTTCCTTTGGCTATGGCGGTACCAATGGCCACGTCGTCGTGGAGGCAGTGGAATCCTTGTACCCGGACGTAAGCTTTCCCCCTGTGCCGTGCCCAGCCCGTGACAAGCGTCATCGCTAACCGCATTGCGTCGCCGCCCCGACAGTACCGCCACGGCCAGCCCAAGCGCTTGGCCCAGTACGATCACTCGACCGAGCGGCCGATGCTGGTGTGCATGTCGGCCCACGACAAAAAGACGTTGTCTCGGGTCGTCTCGGACATCGCCGCGGTGGCCCCGGAGTACTACGGCATCGACCTGGCCCACACTCTCAACCTTCACCGCACCGCGTTCAGTCAGCGGACTTTCACCATTCTCCGCGACGGCCAGGAGGCAGCCGCTTTTGACAACGCGGCGGTCATGCAGTCTGCCGGCACGATGCGGAAGAAGGCACCGCGCCTGGCTTTCCTCTTCACGGGCCAGGGGGTACGTAACGCAACAGCACCATCCCCACAGTCATCGGTCGTCGTGAATCTGGGATGCTGACGTGTGCGAAACAGGCGCAATGGGCAGGTGTGGGTCGTGTAGCCATGGCCGAGTTCCCCGTCTTCGCCGACGCCATCCACACCTTGGACAGGGTTCTCCGCCGTGTGAAGCCGGCGCCGTCCTTCCGGCTGGCCGATCTGCTCTTGGGCGATCCCGCCGAGACGGCCAAGGTCATCTCCGAGCCGTCCGTGGCGCAGCCGCTCTGCACGGCCATCCAAATTGCGCTCGTCGACCTCTTTGCGCAGTGGAACATCGAGCCCGCTGTGAGCGTGGGCCACTCGTCAGGCGAGATCGCCGCCGCCTACGCGGCCGGCCTTGTGAGCGCGCCCGAGGCCATGCTGGCGGGCTACTGCCGTGGCGCGGCCGTCCAGTCGCACTCGGGCGCCGGCTCGATGATGGCGGTCGGTCTGGGCCGGGAGGAGGTCGAGCCCTGGCTCCCGGAGGATCCGGCCGAAGTGTGCATCGCCTGCGAGAACTCGCCCCGCAGCGTCACCCTTAGTGGCCACGGCGACGCCATCGCGCGCCTGCGCGAGGCCCTGTCGGCCAAGGGCATCTTTGCACGCGAGGTAGGCACCGGCCGGGCGTACCACTCCCCCCACATGGGCGCTGTTGCCACTGCCTACGAGGCGATGCTCGACGAAGCGCGGGAGCGGCTGAGCGAGGAAGAGCGGTGTTTCCTTCGCCCGCGCTCCGCCATGGTCTCGTCCGTCACGGGCGAGTTGATGGCCGACGACGAGCTGCCGGCGGGCTACTTCAGCCAGAACCTCCGCCAGCGGGTGCGCTTCGACGAGGCCGTTCGCGCGCTGGGTGCACACGAGGCCTTCCAGGACGTGAATGTCGCGCTGGAAATCGGACCGCACTCGGCCCTGGCGGGGCCCTTCAAGCAGATCTGCAAGGAGGCCGACATGGGCCGCTTCAGCTACGTGGCGTCCATGGTGCGCCAGAAGAACGACGCCGACCAGCTGCTCGCGGCGGCCGGCGCGCTCTTCGTGGCTGGGTTCCCGCTCAACCTGGCCGAGGTCAACGCGCCGGCGTACGACGGGCATGGGCGGCCGGGCCTGCGCAAGGCGCACACGCAGTACCTGCTCGTCGACCTGCCGCCGTACCCGTGGCTGTACGAGCGCGAGTACTGGGCGGAGCCGCGGGCCAGCGCCGAGCAGCGCGCGCTCGCGTACCCGCGCCACGACCTGCTCGGCGGGCGCGTCTCGGGCCTCTCGGCCGCCACGCGCGCCTGGCGCAACGTGCTCCGCGTCCGCGACGTCCCGTGGCTCCATGAACATCGGCTGGGCGGCACCGCCATCTTCCCCGCCGCCGGCTATCTTGCCATGGCCATCGAGGCCGTCCGCCAAGTCCACGAACTCGGGGCGGCGGAGGAGGACGACGGCGCGCAGGGGCCCGGCGGCCGGAGCCTTCAGGGCGTCACGCTGCGCGACATCGAGATCAAGGCGCCCCTTGCCATTCCCGACCGCGAGGAGGAGGGCGTCGAGACCCTGCTGACGCTCAAGCCGGCCGAGGCGGACGGGTGGCACGCCTTCACTGTCGAGTCGTGCGTCAATGAAGGCGAGTGGATCATGCACTGCCAGGGCACCGTCCACGCCGACACGGGCGCCGCCGACGCGCTGTCGACGCGCCAGGCGCGCATTCCCGTGGTCGAGAAGACGCTGGGCCAGCACGTGCCGGGCCGCCGCTGGTACGACGCCTTCGCGCGCGTCGGCTTCGAGTACGGGCCGGCCTTCCAGCAGCTCGAGCACGCGCGTACCGAGCGCGGCGTGCCGCAGGCGGCCGGCGCCGTGACGGTGCGCGACACGTCGGACCGCGTGACGGGCGAGTCGCGTGCGCTCGTGCACCCCGTCACCATCGACGCCTGCCTGCACCTGGTCATCATCTCGGTCCACGCCGGCCGCCACCGCGAGATGCCCTGGGGCGTCGTGCCCACCCGCATTGACGAGGTCGCTGTCGCCCTGCCCCGGCCCGAAGACGTGGCGCCCGCGCCTGGCCACGCGTTCGCCTGGACGGACGCGCGCGACGGACGGTCCTTCAACACACACGCGCAGCTCCTCTCCCAGAGCCAGCGCACGCTCGTCGACATCAAGAACCTGACGTGCGTCGCGTACGAAGCCGCCGTGCCAGTCTCCACCGGTGACAAGGCACCACCCGCGCCCTTTTCCACCATCTCGTGGAAGCCCGACCTGGCTCGGTGCCCGGCTGATGCGGCCGTGGCGCTGCTGTCAGACAGCAAGACCGGCAACGAGGTGAGCAAGCTGGTGCATCTCGCAGCGCATCGCCAACCGGTCGCGAACGTGCTGGTGGTCGGTTGCCCCCCGGCCGAGGTCATCGACGCCACCATCGCGCAGATCCCCGGCCATGCGGCCGTCAAAGTGGGTGCCATGGGCGACGATGTACCTGCCCTCTCCGAAAAGGCCCAAGACCGCGTTTCGGTTACCTCGCTGGGACCGGACGTGGCGGACTGGCCATCGGCCCTGGGGGATGAGACTTTTGACATCCTCCTAGCAGAGGCTCTTGATCCGCAGCTGCTGCTGCCGCTGGTGAAGGATGAGGGATGGGTCTTCAGCAAGCCCAATGCCAACGTGCAGTACAGTGCCCTGCAGAAGACGGATGGAAAGTCGGTGACGAACGGTGCTGCCCACCCAGCCATCACCCTCGTCTCCTTCTCCGACGCCACCAAGCCCTGGGAAGGGCTGGTCAGAGCTCTCGAGGCCACCGGCAGCACTGTTGCGCAGACCAGCTTGGTCGATTTCACGGGCAGCGCCGACTCTCACGTCGTAGTCGACGACACCAATGGCCAGTTCTTCTCCGCCATGAACCCCAAGTCCTTCGACGGGCTGAAGCGGCTGTTGGCTTCTGGTGGCAAGCTTCTCTGGCTCACCCGGGGCGTCCAGCAGGGCCGGTCCATGGTGGGTGGCATGGCCGGCGGCTTCCTCCGCGTCCTCTGCTCCGAGATGGCGGCGGCACACGTCGTCTTGCTCGACCACAGCGAGCACGAGAGCCTCGAGGCCCTGGGCCGCGCGGCCGTAGACCTGGTTGTACGGGCGGACACGCGCGACTCGGGCGCCGACAACGAATTCTGGCTGGACCGGGGCCTGCTGCACATCTCCCGCCTCGTGCCCGACGACAAGCTTAACGGCGAGTTCGATGAGGAGGCGCGTCTGGCCCATCTGGAGACCAAGCCTCTTCCGGACCCGGAAGATCAGGTTGTGAAGGTCCGCATGCTAGACGGCGACGTGGGTGTAGAGCCCGTGGAGCCGACCCGCGCTCTGGCGCCCAACGAGGTCGAAATGCGAGTCGACGCATCCCAGGACCCGACGACGAGCCAGAGCGGCATTTACGTGGTCGGCAACATCGTCCAGGCCGGAAGCGCCGTGGCCGAAACCGTCATTGGCCAGCGCGCAGTGGGTTTCATCACGGGGGAACTGACGACGCTCGTCCGCACACCCGTCTTTGCGACTACCAAACTCGGGGTCGAGGGACCTCCCCTCAGCGAGGAGGACCTTCTCGAGGCGCTGGTGCCTCTGCCGCCCCTAGTCGACCTCGTCTTCGGCAAGACGCAGCTGCAGGCCGGCCATCCCCTCATTGCTTTGCCGGGGCCGCCGGCCACCATGGCTGCGCTCGCCGAAATCGCACGCGCGCAGGGCTGGGATCTAAGCGTTGTGGCGGCGTCTCCGGAGCAACGGACGCGGTACGAATCGCTGGCCGCCTTCAGTCGCCTTCGCGTGCTGGACGGAGACGACACCGAAACCTTGGGCAGACATCTCGAGACCCAAGCGGAGCTGGGCTACGCGGTGACGGTCCTGGCTCACGACTTTGACAACCTCAGTCGTGAGGTCTGGCGACGCATGCCGGGCTCGGGCCGGTTGCTGCTTCTGAATACCGAGGCGGTGCCGGTGGTGCCGGATGCCACGCCTTTCGCGCGGGGTGCCAGCTTTGTGTCCACCCCGGCCAGCGTCACGCCCTCGTCGTCCCTGGTGTCGCGCTGCCTGCGCCAGATTGAGCAGCACCGCGACTTGGTCGCCACGCAGGCCCAAGTATCCGAAGTCGAAGAGAAGCTCCCCGTTGTCAGCCTCCACCCGGGCGAGAGCAATTTCAAGGTGTGTAACTGCCCATATGGTATTCTTCCTCTCGTTCGTGAGCACTAACGCGTGACAGATGGTGCCGCCGACACCCATCTGCCACCTGTCCAGCGAAGCCGTCTACCTCCTGGTCGGCTGCCTCGGCGGCCTCGGCCGCAGCCTTACGAAGCGCATGATGGAGCTGGGCGCGCGGCATTTCGCCTTCATTTCCAGGTCGGGCGCAGACAAGCCCGAGGCGGCCGCCGTGATTGAAGGCATCACCGAGGCCGGCGCAACAGCCCAGGTCTTCCGCGCCGACGCGTCGGACGAGGCGGCGGCCCAGCGCATCGTCGCCCAGGTCGCGGCGGAGAGGCCCCTCCGCGGCGTCGTGCATGCTGCCATGGTGCTGCGCGACGGCATGTTTGAGCGAATGGACCATGAAGCCTTCGAAGCCGTTATGACACCCAAGGCACGGGGCGCCGTGGCCCTCCACCAGGCCCTGCAGGCGGTGCCGGGGCTCCCCCTCGACTTCTTCGTGCTCACGAGCTCCATCTCAGCACTCCTCGGCAACACGGGCCAAAGCAACTACGCGGCGGCAAACGGCGTGCTCGAGTCGCTGGCGCGGTTCCGGGTCGCCCGCGGCCTGCCCGCCACGGCGCTCGTGCTTCCCATGGTGCTCGACGTCGGCGTCGTGGCCGAGGCCGACGGGCTCGAGGAGTCGCTGATGCGCAAGGGCCTCTACGGCATCGACGAGTACGAGATGCTGCGCGGCATCGAGCGGGCCATGGCCGGCGGGGCGGGCGCCCCCCTCGTGCTGGGCATGGAGGCCTCCGCGCTCGGTCGTATTCTTGCCGCCGCCCCGGCCGACAGCCTTGACCTGTACTGGTACCGCGACGCGCGCTTTTGCCACGTGCGGCAATCCATTGAAGCCGAGGGTCGCGGTGGCGCGGGTGGCTCTGGTGGAGGCGCGAGTCTCGCCGAGGCCCTCCAGGCTGCTCAGGCCGAGGGCGGTCAAGCGGCCGTCCTGCAGACCATTGCGTCCCACGTAGCCAAGCGTGTCTCCATCATTCTCATGATCCCGGTCGAGGACATCGAGCTTGAGGGACCTTCCATCGCTAGCTACGGCCTGGACAGCATGATTGGCGCTGAGATGCGCACCTGGCTCTTCAAGGAATTCAGCCTTGATTATCCTTTCCAGCAACTTCTGGCACCCGACCTCACTTTCACGAAACTGGCTAAAGTTATTGCCGAGAAGATGGGCATTTTGTAGGCTATCAGTTTGTTTCAAGTGAATTCCACTACTAGGGAGCTTCCAGCAACATTAGGGCGTTCTAGAGGGACATTTGGTTTTAAACTCGTAATGCATAACACCTGGATTCAGCGAGTCGTTTCATTTAGTCCTTACATTTACTGCTTAATAAAATAATCATGTGTCTACATTGTTGCCGTTCTTATATTCAAGTGTCGATTAGTGATGAAGGCTGGAGATATCTCACTGATAAGAAGATGGTTAGAAGACTGGTACTTTCTCTTAGACACACATCCTCTCCTGTTCTTTAACTTCTAGTTAAATTATCTGCTGATTATCGCAGAACACCTTAAAAGGTTGGTTCCAATAGAATTAGAGATCTCCTCAGGGATCTCCAGTTCTATTTGACATGACCATCTATTGGGGCCTCCAAAGAGTGCGGCTTGGCAGGGGGGCGACTCGCTTTCTTTTTACAATCATATCTCCACGTGAGATTTTTTTCAAGATGAGTATACTCAACGATCAAAGAGAGAAAAGGCTGAAGAACACACTCAGTGGATATTTCACGAAATTCCTTGATGCTGTTATCGCTAGAGCCCGCGGAAATTAGCCCAAGAACTCACTGAGGTCGCGAGATGAAATGCCGCCCAGCACCGACAATAACCGAGATAGAAAGAAAGAGAAATGCACGTGCATCATTTCGCCGGCCTCGAAAGTCACAGAGGGTTTCATTCTATTTTTCGGCGTAGGTAGTAAGGGTCCATTAGGTCGGCAAGTTCGGTGAAGTGCTTCGCTAATTTCCGAGACAGGCTGCCGCATCACCACCATTACTTGTCGGCAAATTTTTGTCGTTTAGACGACTTCGAAGCAATGTTTCCAAACACTGGTTGCATCACGGTGCCGTTGTCGGAGAACTTCCGGCCGCCCACGCTGAGGAAAATCTTGAGCTCGCCTGCGCGGTCATCGTCAGTCGGGGATCGGCAACTTCGGGGTGAAAGAGTGCGTACTTTTGAATCTATTGAGGTCCGCAACTTCTTGGAAAAGCGACTCTAGCGTGTTGGCATCCATGGGGACAATCTCGAAAGACTTGGGGTCGATATAGCCAAACGCATAGTTCAAATGCGTCAGCTCTTCCACTACGGGCACATCAGTCACCCATTGTCGGCTCGCCCTGGCGTAGGTGACCACCTACATGGCAAATCTCCGGGCGCGGTGGTGTGGCAGCCGAGACGGCTCGCCCACGATTTGTAGGAGCCGATGACTGAGTACACGCGTGGCCGTGAGATGCAAATTCCCGATAATGGACCGCCGTCGACAAAACTTACCCCGGTTGAGAACCTTCCCTTTGCTGCCCGAGGGCTTGGGGTGCTCTACACAATTGCTCTGGCACTTTTCGTCATAGTAGAGCTTAGTCGTCCCACAGAAGCCATACTGCCTGCAGCTGACGGGGGCGTCAGCAACCCTCGAAATGAAAGCGCCATCCCGTTCCCTTACTATGTGTTCAGCGGGCATTTCCTGTCGCCCGTGTCCGAATACTGCCCGCATTCTGCTTCAGCGTAGCAGTTGGACGAGCAACCGGCGCCGCAGTACGTTGGTCCTGTTCACGGCGAATGAGTCCCTGGCCTTGCGAGTTGTGGCGAGCCCTGCAGCATGCCCCATTTTTGCAGGGTCTCCCCGGAGCGCAGGTGTAGTCATCTTGGAGAAGGACGACTGATGAATTGTGTATCAAGTCCTGGCCCCATTCGTCCTCGGCTGAATGAGGGACCGTCCAGTTTGCGAGTTTAGGGGGAAAATGGTCCTGTGCCGAGTCGGCGGAGCTTGGAACGATGGCTACCGAGACGGCCAGGAGAAGCAGAGGGCTCAGAGCCCAGGCATGGCGGATTAGGTTCACCATAGCCCAGTAAACGAAGGCGACAACGGTCTCAGAGAAGCGTACGAGGAAGGGCAAGTGGCAGTGGCAGTAAGGCCGGAGCACAGAGACCGTGGTTTCCCATCCGTCTCTATATCTTCCTTAGGCTCTTTATGCTCCCCGTCTTCTTCACTCTCCCACGATAGAGCTTCTTATCGGTTTGAACAGAGCGCTGACGTCCCCTGGCAGCGTTACGTTGCTCTTCAGGCAGGGGATTCGACTCCAAGTGCCCTTTGGCGTATAGCTGGGGTACGGACTTGGGAACTTGTTTGCGAGGGGTGGTGCTGCACAAAACCCTTGTTGTTCACATTGACATCAAATCCGTGAGCCTCATAAAGCTATGAGTCGTGCGGTATGAGCGTCAAGTCCTCAAAGGATATGGCAGCGCTGGGCAACCACTCACCACTGCCTTGCATGTCTTGTCGATATTCGGAACCTTCTGTTCTGGCACTTAGAATATTTCGTGAACGGCATTACCTACGCCGCCGCCTTCGCCAATGGCATTGATCCTGGCCCCGGAACCACCCGCACTGATGGTGAATCGGCCGTTGTCGGAGACGTAGCAGGACGAAGTAGCTTGAAGAGTTAGCAAGCAATATAATTTCACATTCCAGATGGTGGATGAGCATGGTGACATACTGATGTTGACAGTCGAAATGTGGTTGATCGTGTTATCCTCTGTGCGAGACTAAGAGAAGAGTTGCGGCGGCTCACTCATGGCCGTCGCGTAGATACGGCCACGTGCCGCATTGATAGTGATATATTGGTGCAGGCCAAAAGCTGGGATCGTTGACTTTAAAGTCAACACCTTAGCAATGGTGTCAAAAGCCAAGAGGTATAGGTTTGTGTGGGTGTACGACCTGGACAGAAGGTGATGAAGACCCATGGTATTGTGGTTGCTGTTGCACCCTCTACACTCAAGGTGACACGATGGCTGATGGTGGGCTGCTGAGATGCTGTACAAGGAGCCCTAAAAGGAGGGAATCTCCCACTTAAAACCATGAGCTTTGGTGACGATGAGTGTGAATGGCTACTCCATTGATCAGAGGCAAGTACGCGGTATAGCACCCGCGGCTGTCCGGCGCGGAACGTGGGCTGCAATACCGTTTCTCCCATCACACCGTTGTTTGAAGTAGTTTAGGCCGATGGCCAAGGTCACAAAAAATCGTCAAACAACAGGTATTACTGCTTGCTCGTCTGTGCGGCAGCCAATCTCCTGGCCGGAGAAAACCCCCAAACTCCGGAACCTCCCACTCAGAGACACCCGATCTAGGTTAACTGGCCTCTATTCTTGCGGGGTTTCCCGGTTCTGCTCCGCGGGATCTCGCCGGTGTTTGCCCATCCGCTACCCCAGAAACTTGGCAGCGGCCCACTCCACCCGGGGCCCCACGAAATTGGCCATGGCTCAACATTGTTTGCAGGGGGATCCAAACGGCATGTACAAACCAAATCAATATGTATCCGACTGCTCATGAAGCTATATAGATTGCCGGCGCTGCGGTCATTTTCGAACACGAACACGTGTATCCGGACAATAAGCAGATTTTGCTCCTGCAACCACTGTCCAGCTCAACCCCAAAGCGTCGCTATCCCGATCGCCTCGACGTGATGGCCACCAAAGCAATAGCCACGTGGGTCTTGGCTCTGAACTACACCACGATCACTTCCCCAGTTCTTGTTATCGCCACCAAAAGTATCTACAACTGGGTAGGATGTGCCATTAACGGGTATAACCAGCCTGCCTCTACTACCCCCCTGGATGCCATCACGCCCTTTCTCGCCAGTCATGGCAACTCCACTATCTTCGGGAACGGGCAGCTAGTAGTTGTCCAGACCGCCACACTCGTCAATGGCATAGCATCCCATGCTGATGACTACGATGACACACACCAGGACAACCCCATCCACCCTCCTGGACCCGTGCTCTCGGCCCTGTTTGCGGTCGCCGAATGGAGGGGCTCTGTCACGGGCCAAAACTCCGTGACTGCCTTCATCGCGGGTGTTGAAGCCGGTACAAGCTTGGTATGTTGGTGTACCCGGAACATTACGATGTTGGGTGGCGTAAGTAACCATCGGTCGACACCGCCAGATGCGGCGTGCGAAGCTGACATTGACTCGGACATCACCAGCACTGTAGGCTCTATCGGGGCTGCCGTCGCTGTTGCAAGTTCCTCTGCCTGGACACTCCGCAGCTGCAGTAAGCTATCTCTATATCCTCGGTCTAAGTTACGGGCATGCATGACTCGTTCGGCACCGACACAAAGCCTTTCCATGGTGGTGGAGCCAGTCAGAATGGTCTCATGGCGGTTCTTCTCGCACAGGCTGGTCTCACCGGCTCGCTCGAAGGCTTGGAGGCCAAAAGAGGTTGGTCCCACGTGGTCAGCACTAAGGAAAATCTCACAGCCGAAGCGGGCACACCGGGAAAGGAATGGGAGATCAGCCTCAACACGTTCAAGCCGTTTCCTTGTGACCGCATTGTGCACGCTGCCATTGATGGCTGAATCAAGCTGCGGGATCAGATCCTTGAAAAAGGCCTTGACACGGCCCAAAGCACCAAGGTCGAGGCCCGCACGGATCCGAGGCTTCTTTTCCTGACTGATAACCGGCATCCCACAACGGGTCTTGAGGGGAAGTTCAGTGTGTACCACGTCGCTGCCGTAGCTCTCTTTTACGGCGAAGCTACACCTGCACAGCTCACGGACGAGGTCGTGTGGACCACGACGGTGGCAGACCTGCGGAAGAAGGTCAATGTTACGAGTGACGAGGCGGTGGAGGAACACGAGGCATTTGTTACGGTGGAGTTTGGGGATAACGCGAAGCTTGAGTACCATTTCGAACATTCCCTAGGGAGCTTCGAGAACCTTCTGGACGAGATGTTTCTCAAATCCAAGTTCATCGAACAGGCTGCGAGGAGGATGGGAAAAGCCAAGGCGGAGAAGGTGTACGAAGCCTAGTTTCCGATTACCAACGCGACCGACGTTGCAGCTATAGGCCAGTCATTTTGGGATTCATGAACAGGCTTAGGGGTGAGCAAGTTGGTAATCAACACCACGGTATTAGAAGGCGGTACCCGAGTCACACATTTGGGTGTCACTGCCCATAGCGGAAGCTATTGTTCCCAAAATACAACACAGAGAATTGATAGCTAACTAATTACTCTGATCCGTCTGCCCAGCCCTTTTTATGGCGCAAACTCCAAGTCTTACCATCTCAGCTACAAAGCTCTCAATAATATCGATGTGGGCATGCACGTTGTAGCTCAGAGGGTTCTGTATGTTCCTGATGATATCTGGCGTTTTCTGGAGAAGCACGAGGTCTTCCTCGGCTTGGCGATCTCGGGGGTTCGATAGAATGTTCAAAAACACGGTCATGATCGCCTTGACAGGGTAAAATATCACCATCCTGGAACGCAGTTAGCTTACGGGCGACTCTTGACATAGAGACATGCTCACCAAAAGGCTTCACCAGCCATCTTGCGGCCAGCAGTAGCCAAGAACATAAGTGTTGAGCGACTGGCCTCAACGGATAAGGCCATACTTGAGGTCACGCCCTTTAGAGTTTCGCTTCCGTGAATAGGTCCGGAGCGACACCGGCCGGTGGCCTGGTGTATAGTGGCGACCAAGTGGTGGTATTCAAAGTTCGTTATTATAGATTGCATCCTCCGGCCGAGATTGGTCGTGGCGCTGAGCGAAACGTCTTTGACACCGTTGTAAAGTCTCGGCCGGAGTTCCGGTTCGACGGAGAGCCGCCATGCCTCCAGCTCATCGTCAAGCTCACGAATGTCTCGCAGCAATTCGGCGTCGGATTTTCGAGTGGAAGACTGTGAATGCAGATGCTGCACTGCTTTGGACTTGATGACCGAGAGTCTTAGGTCACCAGGGAGATGAGGCTTGCCAATGTAGGACCACTCTGAACCGAGGCCGCTCTTGTACCCAGCAGGTAGAGTAAGATCACAGTGCTCGTCTGGTATGGAGGGCGGCTGATTGAAGCGAAGAGCCAGGTCCTTATCGCATGCGTAAAGCAACCAGAAGGACTGGCGCAGGTAGCATTTCCAACGCCACGAGTCCTCGGTCTCGTGAGAAGGCTTAGGAGATAGGTAGTCGACTCCTTCTCGATGAGCGCCCAGAGTGAAAAGCATGCGACATGCCAGCGAGTGGAACAAAACCGCTACATGGCAGTCTTTCGAGAAAAGATTGTAGATGGACTGAACAAATAGTCAGTCCACCCGTTTGGGCTCCGCCCGAGTCCACTGAATACTTACCTGCATCAAGGAAATCTGCAGGAGATGGACACTGGAGGCAGCAAACATCTGCGGCAACCAACTCTGGGCCTGCAGGGCATAGGCTTCGATGGTGCTCGGCACTACCCCAGGCCAAGGAACAAATATGCTAGCCACGCATAAGAAGGACAAAACACACATTTTCGCTTCGGTCTGGTGACTGGCATCCAGCTGGCCGTCGGGCTGATAGGCGGTAGCAATGGTGCGCCTGAAAAGGACAGGGTCTACGACTGGAAAAACAAGCCAGATATGATGGCTGCAGTAGGTGGCAAAATGCTCCTCGACGGCTTCCTGAGCGGGTAGCTGAGCCCTGGGAAGTAGCATGGCTGTGGCAGCATCACCGTAGAGGTGACGGTGTTTGTCGTGTGTGTCGAAGGCGGGGAAAACGGCAGCCTGTCCTGCCCTAGACTCAATCCAACGACGGCCATTGGACGAGAACAGCGGCAGCCCATAGCGAGAGCTGATGGACCCAATCTCATAGCCGGCGAAGTGGAACTTGCCCGAAGATTCCGACTGATGGCCCTCCGGCGTCGGGGCCGACACTAAGGTGCTGGATGGACTGGCTGGGTCGCATTCCGTCAGCAGGCTGTCAAGGGGCTCATCAGAGGGCCCAAGCTGACTCAGTTCCCGCGTCGCCTCGCCAGCCAGGGTCTCATAAAAGGCGTCCAGTCGATCAACAGCCTTGCGGTGTTTTGCTTCCCTACTCCAAGAGCCGTTAGCGTCTTTCAGATGCTGATGACACAAGTAGGACTAAGCCAGACGACCATGTTGCGCCGACATAGAGACGTACTTGCGAGCTTTTGCTTGCTCAACCCGCTTTCTGAGGAGCTCAAAGGTGCATGGCAAGTTGTGGTGCTCGCAGTAGTCGCATCGCGGCTCCTGGGGGTCACATTTGATCTGGAGCCGTCGTCAATCACAAATACAGTCGGGTCAGCTTATTGGACACGTACTTTCCGCGTGGTGCAACTGTCACACACCCGCTTTTTGGGCACCGATCTCATATTTGTGTAAGGTAAGCAATAGATGCTTGTACCTGTTCTGGGCTATTGCGTGGCAGGGTCTGTCGTCCCGCGGCTTCCGCGCTATGGGCCGTATTGCAGTACCAAGTCGTTTGCGAGTCCCCGCGGAGCCAGAAAAGATGCCTGTGAGGGGATTGTAGAGTGTGAGATGTCATTCGCACTTGACGCGGGAAAGGAGTTCAATCATTCCGATGACCCCCTAACGCGCGCGCAGAGAAGGGCCGATTTAGGTGCGTCGGCCTCCAGCAAGTTCCGAGCGCAAGCCTCCAAAGAATCCAAGAGCGGCAGAAAAGCAGAAGATTCCCGCTGACTCAGCGGAAAATCTTAGGCAAGTGGAGCCAGAATCAAGGTGTCAAGCGCCGGATTCTCGGAAGCGTGTACAGTTTTCCCGCTGAGTCAGCGTGTCAAGCGCCGGATTCTCGGAAGCGTGTACAGTTTTCCCGCTGAGTCAGCGGCGCCCTTGCGTGGCGTTCGAAAGTGGACACGGCCCAGCCCTCGCTAGCAGGAACTTTAAGACAAAAGTAGCAGGGGCCCCTGACGTCTCCCGGAACGTCCCTTCAACGAGTCATTGTCAGCGGTAAGGGATCGCTGCCTGTGCACCGAATGTAGGTCCACTGCAAGTCCGTCGCGGCGATCGGGGCAATATACCAGACCGAATGTGCGAAAGGCGCAGCGTATCTTTGAACTGCTGATTTATAAGGGGTTCTGTTCTGCTCGTCATCCACTCACTCGAAATGCTGATGGTTCTCATTGACGTTGCTGCACTGTTCCGCCGTCATTCATCATGAGGCCCAACGACACTTCAGACGATTTGCCAAAGCATGAACAGCACGGCGCAGGCTGGGCTCTCCAGCCAAAGTTGGCCGCCTTGAAAGAAAGAGACGACCGGTCCGGTTTTCCCCCGCGGGAACTTGGGGTCACATGGAAGGGCCTCACGGTTCAAGTTGCCAGTCCAGACACTGCGATCCACGAAAACGTCATTTCGCAATTCAATATCCCCAAGATAGCGAAACAGTCGCGACGCAAGCCCCCAATGAAAACGATTCTCGAGGACAGCTTTGGGTGTGTCAAGCCAGGCGAGATGTTGCTGGTTCTTGGCCGACCAGGTCAGTATACCGGACCCACTATAGCACCCTTAACCACATCATATCCCTTCTTTACTTACACACATTCGCCGCAGGATCCGGATGCACAACGCTCCTCAGTGTGCTCGCGAATCGGCGTCACGGCTACAATTCTATTTCGGGCGACGTGCACTACGGCGCAATGAGCGCGAAAGAGGCCATGCAATACCAGGGGCAGATCGTCATGAACGCTGAAGAGGAGGTCTTTTTTCCAACATTGACCGTCGGCCAGACTATGGACTTTGCCACCAGACTCAAGGTACAAGCGCAGCTGCCCCAGAGCGTCGAATCACACGAGGCACTGCGGACGGAAACCCGTGATTTTCTCCTTCAATCCTTGGGCATCCAGCACACTGTCGGCACCAAGATCGGAAACGAGTTTGTACGCGGAGTCTCGGGCGGAGAACGCAAAAGAGTTTCTATCATCGAAGCCATGGCGACGCGAGGCTCAGTCTTCTGCTGGGACAACAGTACCAGGGGACTAGATGCGAGCACGTGAGTTTTCCGCTTCCATCTCCAGCTAATACAACACGAACTAACGCCCATTATTTCAGGGCTTTAGAGTATACGAAAGCAATCCGTGCTATGTCTGACATCCTGGGACTCGCCACCATCGTCACTCTCTATCAGGCGGGCAACGGCATTTACGATCTGTTCGACAAAGTCCTCATCTTGGATGGTGGAAAACAGGTTTACTACGGGCCCATGAGGCAAGCAAAGCCCTTCATGGAAGAACAGGGGTTCATCTGTCAGCACGGTGCCAATACTGCCGACTTTTTGACCGGAGTTACTGTTCCAACAGAGCGTCAAATCCGCCCCGGCATGCAGAACCAGTTTCCCCGCACACCCGACACACTTCGGCTTCGTTACCAAGACACACCCGTATTCACTCAAATGACAGCGGAGCTCGACTTCCCGACCACTACGGAAGCTATTGAGAAGACAGAACAGTTCCGCGAGGCAGTGGCCGGCGAAAAGAACCCCCACTTGTCCTCACACAGCCAGTACACGGTCAGTTTCCCAATGCAGGTCAGGGCCTGCATAATTCGCCAGTATCAGATCCTGTGGGGCGACAAGCCTACATTCGTCATCAAGCAGGCGTCGACATTGCTGCAAGCTCTCATTTCCGGTTCTTTGTTCTACAACGCGCCTAACACCTCGGCCGGCTTATTCGTCAAGTCTGGAGCCCTGTTCTTTTCCCTGCTTTATAACTCGTTGCTCGCTATGTCGGAGGTCACAGACTCGTTCACGGGCCGCCCCGTGCTGCTGAAGCACAAGGAGTTCGCCTTCTTTCACCCTGCGGCTTTCTGCATCGCCCAAATCACCGCGGACATACCGGTACTCCTGTTCCAGATCTCGCTTTTTTCCATCGTCTTGTATTTCATGGCAGGCCTCACCATGTCGGCCGACATCTTTTTCACCTACTGGGTTCTTCTCTTGGCCGTCTCCATGGCAAGTATTGGTCACTTCCTACACTGACGTGCATATGTATCTAACCACTACTGTAACAGTGCATGACAGCCCTGTTCCGCGCCATTGGTGCTACCTTCAAGACTATGGATGGCGCTTCGAAGGTGTCCGGCCTGGTCATATCCTTGGCCGTCATGTAGGGCACTGCCTTTCCTCAACAGAGCCTTGGAAACGTCATACTGACAGTCACCTAGGTACACAGGCTACATGATACAAAAGCCCCGGATGCATCCCTGGTTTGTGTGGGTGTACTGGATCAACCCATTGAGTTATGGCTTTGACGCTCTTCTTTCAAACGAGTTCCATGGCAAGACAATTCCCTGCGTCGGCAACAATATCGTCCCTGGCGGACCGGACTACGGCGATCTCAATCATGCGTCTTGTGCCGGCGTCGGTGGGGCTGTCCAGGGAGAGACTGTGGTCTATGGAGATGCCTACTTGGCATCTTTATCCTACAGCCACGGACACCTGTGGCGAAACTTCGGTATCGTCTGGGCATGGTGGGTTCTTTTTGTTGCCATCACCGTGGTAATGACGAGCCGTTGGCACTCTGCTTCTGATGACGGCCCCTCTCTTGTCATACCCAGGGAGAAAGCCAAGATCTCTCGGGCCTGGCCCATAGATGAAGAATCCCAGGCACAAGAGAAGAAGCAGACAGCGACCGACGAAAGCGACCGGAGTGACGGCAACCCGCGTGCTGGGTCCAGCGAAGCGAGCTCGGTGGCGGGCGACCTCATCCGGAACACGTCGGTCTTCACGTGGAAGAACCTGTCGTATACGGTCAAAACACCATCGGGCGATCGTGTTCTGCTCGACAATGTGCAGGGTTGGATCAAGCCGGGCATGCTTGGGGCCTTAATGGGCTCTTCGGGCGCCGGAAAGACGACATTGCTGGATGTTCTGGCCCAGAGAAAGACCGACGGCACGATCCGTGGCTCGGTGCTCGTTGATGGTCGGCCGCTTCCTGTTTCTTTCCAGCGCTCTGCGGGGTACTGCGAACAGCTCGATGTCCACGAACCGATGTCGACCGTCCGCGAAGCCTTAGAGTTCTCGGCCTTGCTCAGGCAGCCACGTGATGTCCACCCCGAGGAGAAGCTGAAATACGTGGACACCATCATCGATCTCCTCGAGTTACATGACCTTGCCGACACGCTCATCGGTCACGTCGGTGCCGGGCTGACCGTCGAGCAGAGGAAACGGGTCACTATCGGCGTGGAGCTGGTGGCAAAGCCCAGCATCCTCATTTTCCTCGACGAGCCGACCTCTGGGTTAGATGGCCAGTCGGCTTACAACACGGTACGTTTCCTGCGGAAACTGGCCGACGTCGGCCAGGCCGTCCTGGTCACCATCCACCAGCCCTCGGCGCAACTGTTTGCCCAATTCGACACGCTGCTGCTCTTGGCCAAAGGTGGCAAGACGGTGTATTTCGGCGACATTGGAGACAATGCAGCCTGTATCAAGGACTACTTCGGCAGAAACGGCGCGCCGTGCCCCGAGAATGCCAATCCGGCGGAGCATATGATTGACGTTGTCTCTGGTGCCTCCTCCGAAGGTCGTGACTGGAGCCAAGTATGGCTTGCTTCGCCCGAGCACGCGGCTGTGTCGAAGGAGCTCGACAGCATTGTCCAAAACGCAGCAAACAAGCCTCCTGGGACAGTTGACGACGGGAACGAATTTTCAATGCCTCTGTGGTCCCAGATCAAGATCGTATCCAGCCGGATGAACCTCTCCATGTTTCGCAACACCGACTACGTGAACAACAAATTCAACCTGCACATCTCGTCGGCATTGGTCAACGGCTTCTCATTTTGGATGATTGGCGACTCTATTGGTGACCTTCAGCTCTCGCTGTTCACTGTGTTCAACTTTATCTTCGTTGCACCTGGCGTGTTGGCGCAGCTCCAGCCCCTCTTTATCGAGCGACGGAACATCTTCGAGAGTCGCGAAAAGAAATCTCGGATGTACTCCTGGGTTGCTTTCGTCACTGCGCTAATTTTCTCAGAGCTGCCATACCTTTGCATTTGCGCCGTGTTGTACTTTGTCTGCTGGTACTACACTGTCGGGTTCCCTGGAAGCTCGGCCCGGGCGGGCGCGACCTTCTTCATGATGCTCATATACGAGTTCATCTATACCGGCATCGGCCAGTTCGTCGCCGCCTACGCGCCCAACGCCGTATTCGCCTCCCTCACAAACCCTCTGCTGATCGGTATTCTCGTCTCGTTCTGCGGTGTCTTGGTGCCCTACGCCCAGCTCCAGGCGTTCTGGCGCTACTGGTTATACTACCTGGACCCTTTCTCATACCTCATGGGTGGGCTCCTCGTGTTTAACTTGTGGGGCACGCCGGTGCAGTGCACAGAGCAGGAACTCGCCATCTTCGACCCGCCGAATGGTACAAGTTGTGCGCGGTACCTGAGCGACTACATGGACGGCATTGGCTCGGCGAGCAACCTCATTAACCCAGATGCCACAGCTGATTGTAAGGTGTGTCAGTACACTACGAGCAGTGACTATCTGCGGACCCTTAACCTTGAAGAGTATACTTACGGCTGGCGCAACGCTGGAATCACGATGCTGTTCGCTTTGAGCTCATACGCTCTTGTATACGCCTTGATGAGACTGAGGACGAAGGCATCTAAGAGAGCAGATTCGTAGCGCTGATCGACCCTGGGCATTAGGTGTAATTGTTAGAATGAACCTGTATACTATAGAAGTCTTAGATATTTCCCTTTATCTTCTTTTGCTTTGCCACTTTTCTTCTTCTTCTTCTTCTTGTATTTGATCTTGATAAACATCAATAGACTTAGACAGGCGTCGCTATTCATTTCAGAAATATTAAGCTCTTTGCACTAATTGTGAGTGTATTTTGTTGTTGGAGTGCTCCCGTGATCTAACGACTTTAGGAATACGTAATATCTTGTGATTCCCCGCGGGTCGAAACATGCCGATAACCCCGAGACTATTCATTTATCTGAACTAAGCGTTACTATGACTTGTTCATTGAGACAGATCCGTGGCCTCTCCTCACTAGCCCAGCGAGAGGGGGCAGCCCACCAGGCTCACCGGGGAGCTCAAGTGGCGAAGTACGAAGTACTAACGTATTAGGTTTGGGATAAGTAATATTCTCCGGGAACAGGCTTTATATCAAAGCTGCACAAAATCCAAGTTGTCGAGGTGTAGTCATGGAGTATACGCAGAGTGGCAAGCTAGTAGATGAAAGAAGAGGCAAAGAAGGATGCTTACAGCGGCCTCCGGGTGGGAAGATATTACGTAGTGGATGTGAGGTTGCACTAGGCATTGCAACACAATTTGCCGCCTCGATCGATGGAGTCCCTAAATAAGCTGCAGTTAGTTAAATTTAGTAAGATCCAGAGAGTAGAGCGCCTACCGCGGACTCCAATTGAGGGGGGGGGGGGGGGGGGGGTCACCACCTCATATGCACCTAGCTTGGTGCACGTATGCATGAGTTGTCTCGCTTCGGAAGGTAACGTCTTGGCCATGATGTGACAGTACGCGTGGCTAGTGGCGGTTCCGGGTCTACCGGTACTGGATCTAGCGCCCATAAAGCCGGACCTCACACGACGTTGTTTGATACGCCGGGTCCAGTGTACACGTATTTTCTCTCGAAGATGTTGCGTAATTTCACCTTACAATAAGCACTTACGATCATCCGCGCTCGTAGCCGCCCCGTACGGGGGCGCTAAAATCTGACGTGAGGAAACAATACCACTCTACGTGGACAGCCACGGGGCCTCAGACCATATCAAGGTGATCTTTGATGGCAGATTAAACCACACCCGAGACGCAGTGAAACATAGCCGATATCAGCACTAGATTAAATCTGCGCGTATTAGATATATATACGACGGTACCAGGCATTAGACGGGATCAGCATGGTAAAAAGAAAACGCCATCGGATCAGCTGAGTCAGAGCCAGACAGGTATATAGCCTGACTCTTCTGCTGGAAACCAGGAGTTTTTGCACACCTCCCAGGTTGAATCCCCTTCAGCGTCCATCCTCGAACCCTCCATGGCCACCCACCATGACATCCTTCGCGATCCCCCCAAAGTACATGGCCCAGCTCGAGCCCGTCAAGGTCGCCGATGAGCGGCCCGACGATGAGATTCTGCGGGGTCTTACGCGTTACATACCCGTGACGTCGGAGAAGAACATCTGGGCGTACTGGCACGCGGGGGTGCTGGCAATGCCGGCGTGGTGTCGGCGCAACGTGGCCGACTGGGTGCGTATCTGTGGAGACGGGTGGACGGTACGGGTGCTCGACCCGGACCCGGCGTCGGCAAACTACGCGTTGCGGTACTTGGATCCGAAGCTCCTTCCCGAGGCCTTCTGTGCGCGCACCATGGACGGGCCTTACTCGGGCCCGCACGCCGCCGACTTCATCCGCGGCGCCGCCCTCTACCAGCACGGCGGCGCCTTCATGGACGTCGGCAGTATCCTCATCCGTCACATGGACCGCTTCGTCTGGGACGTGCTCGCAGACCCAGCATCGCCGTACGAGGTCGCTGCCCCCGTCATGTACGCCCAAACTATCGCCAACCACTTCGTCGCTGCTCGCAAGGGAAACCCCTTTATCAAGCGATGGTAAGGGCACTAACAGTCTGTCGTGTTCTCAACCTCCTCTTTCTGACACTCGTCACGTTACAGGCACGATCTCTTCACGCATCTATGGCGCGGCCACACCAACAGTAAGGGCCTGCTAGACAACCCGCTCATGGCCTTCGCGCGCGAGCTCGAATTGACCGCCTCCAAAGAGGCCAACTTCGCATGGGACTGGGCAGTGGATGCCAACACCGTCGTCGAGTACGTGACCCAGATCGCGTGCTGGATGCGCCTGTCCATGCTCGAGGACGCCGGCGACGGTTTCTCCGGCTCTGACTACTGGCAGACTCACGTCTATACCTTTTCGGCGTTGCGCGAGGACCAGCCAGCTGAGCATCTCGCCGGTTTCGACTCGCAGAAGATCCTCGACCTACTTAGTCTGAGCCGCCACGCTGTGGCCGACCCCCGCCACGCCGAGGCCGAGGCCCTCGTCTGGGACATGCTTGCCACAGCCAGCATGAACAAAATATCGCACGGCGTCGGTCTGCTCAAGTCGCCGCTGCTGGGTGTTTTGCTTGACCTTCCCGAGAACGAAGGCATTGACATCGCGCCGGGCACCTTCTTCGAACTCCTCCGCTACGGCACCGTCCACTTTAGACAGACCAGGCCCGACATATTTCGCATCCCGGCGGCCAAGGCCAAGAAGACGATAAAGAAGGGGCTTCTGGAGCCCTGAGTCGTGGGTTGTCTATTCCTAGTGGCCGCAGTAGATGATACGGGTCTGCCAGTTGGTTACGGCGAGATATGTTAGAGGGCACCTGATGTAGGGAAGATACTTGATATTATAAGTGCCAGTACTCAGCCAAGCATGCAAACATATCAAACCACAAGAACTAGGAATCTGAGATGGAGTGTGAAAGGACGGTGTGGCATATGTTGAGATGGACTCATCGTGGTGATTGGTGTGATTGATTAGAAAGAGAAAAGGAGACTCCTTACGGCGGCGACCATACACACTTACACGAATGGAGATGATCCCAGCCATCTGCCCGAGGATTTCTGCCTATCAGTGTTTTGGGGGAAGTGCTGGGTGAAAGCTCGGTTCACGGCTGCCTATTTATGTCGTGCAGTCTTTTAATAAGACAGATTCACCGTGCCTTGAGTTTGGGGAATGGGTACAGGATAGCGAGGGGATAGATGGTTAAGACGACAGCGGCTAGCGTGAGGAGGTATCCATTGTCTTTCCCAGTGAAAGAGAACTTCTACAGCGAGCACATCATTGGAACCGGGAAAAGATAGACCTGTGTTGCATTACAGAGCTGGAGGGCTAGACCCGAGAGAGCCACGCGTCGGTCGTGCCCAAAGTGCATAAGTAGACGAAGCACCACTTTTTTTTAGTAAAGACGGCGAATCGGCTTTAAAGACCACCCCCGCAACGTCGCCTTTGGTGTAGCAACCGTGTTTCCTGTTATTTGAAGCCTTGGAAGCAGATTCTATAGGCACACAGAAGGTCAGATAAAGGATATGTCGCACCCCAGAGGCGCTGGCAGGCTAGTTGCAAGGCAAACAAGGTTAATTCTTCTAAAATAGTAACAAAGGGAAATACCAGGTGTGGCTCGCTATATATACGCATGTCAGGACCCCTGCCATGCTCCTGCACGTGACTTGACTAGTAATCCCTGCTTGGGAATAGCCTCACGGCGCGACAGGATAGCAACGGCAAAAATAGACAGAGCCATGGCGAAACCCGTGACGAAGTTAGGTAAAAAGAAAAGGCAATGGCGGGTCTGAGGGCTATGCCCATCAGGAACAAAGCCAAGAAAGTGCACATGAGACGTGAAAAATGGCCTTGGTAACAACTACGTAAATAGCACCAATATTGAAGTGAAGAAGGATACCAGTAGCGAGGCCCTTGAAAATTCGCCGGAGGAAAGCCAAGTACAAATTTCTTATCACCAGCGCAAGTAAGACGAAGGGAGCTCGAAGTGGAATAGGTCATCACGGTCTTACCAGCGGAAGCCAGAATAATGACGCTAGTGCCGCGAGAGGCAAGCTAGAGGGATAATCCTGTCTTCGCTTTGGATTTGACGGCTACTTGCAAAGGGCTCAATGTTAGAATGCCGCTAATGTTAGCGATTCCGGTTGCGAGCGTAACGGCTCTATCGTAGGCGTCCTTTTCCTTCCCCCTGGCAGTTCGTGGGAGTTTCGCACATTATGACGGCAAAGGCATAAACTTTTGTTGCGGCCGTGGCGGCTATGGGTAGTGACACCGAAAGCGCGCGGTGAAGAATGCGGTGGGCAGGGTCCTCAGGAACAACCCAGCGCCGTGCGACGCGCGGTTGGGCTGTTTGTGAGGATGAGTGGCATTGTTTTGCAAAGCATTGGTGGTGCAGACAAATTTGCCTGGAATCTCGAGTGTTCTATAGGCACGTGTCGCTGACGAACAGATGGACCGGAGGCCAGCTATTAAATACTGATTTGTCCCTCGGGGAGTAAAGCAACACCTAGCAGGGCATTGAGCTAACGGAGACATGGAATGCATTCGTTTGGCTTGATATATCGCGGTTCTGCTAGCTTAATTCCGACGGGTGCACCTACGTAGGAACTAGAAGCTATAAGTTAACTTAACTAAGAGAAGGTAATTAAAATCACAGATACACGATCCAACAGGGATAATTTTGACGTTAACATCCATGGTATATAATGGTACCGCAACGACTTACTTGGACTGGGGCATTATTTATCTCCTGATGGCGGAGTTCACTGCCACTGGGAGTAGCACTGTCGTACTACGCATCGAGTATGACGATTTCTTGTAAAAGATGCATGCCGTAGACACAGTGGTTGACCGCATGACGAAGGCCCTGTCAGTGCTGGTCTTTAACCTGCCTTATTCGATTATACGGAAGGCCATAGAAGATAATGGCAAGTTGTTATCTCTGAATGGTCTCTAAGTATTCATGCCCTGACATACGCTTGAGCCTCGTATGACAACAAAAATTCGTGATAGAACGGGGGGTGGCATACGCCTAGGGTGACATTCTTGTTGCGATTATGATGCGAGGGTACTGATTGGTGCATCTGCGCCCCGCTCCTCCCCCGCCGACCCCCACGCCGGCGCTGAGTGCCCTCGTCCCGGATGGAGCTCCCCGGTTTCTGTGTTTGGAACGGGCCAGCGGCTACTTCGGCTTCCACGACCTAAGAGCGCTTTTGCGCCCGCCCCTTTTGCTGTCATAAAATGCTAACGCGCCTAACAGTAAAGAGCCATATCCATAAGTACATCCCACGGATAAGCCTTCACATCTCAGCATTCCAATGTGCTT
Organism: Nigrospora osmanthi; assembly: GCA_029489945.1. Lineage (NCBI taxonomy): Eukaryota > Fungi > Ascomycota > Sordariomycetes > Amphisphaeriales > Apiosporaceae > Nigrospora > Nigrospora osmanthi. The sequence goes on along the minus strand of CP120503.1, from coordinate 27,950 downwards.
TAGGTTCTCAAGAATCATACCTAGTAAATAGCTGATGAAGACTAGCTATTATTTTTTGGCCATATTTCTTGACTTATCCAATCTGCTGATCGGCCGGTACAGAGCCCCCTTTACGTAAAAACTTGGTGTCAAGCGCGTGGAAAGTCTCAATAGCACACCGAACACCACATACTTAATGTTCAGTCGTGTCTGTGTGTATTCAGATCTGGCGGTACTTGACATTACAATGCCCCTGTCGCTGCTAAACTGGCATACGACCCGCCGAAACTGGATATGTTCGACCACCCCAAGCCCAGAGCGTACCTATGCTATTTGCCGCCTCGGCGTCATCATCGACTACCTGTTTAGGGCTTGTCTGCAAATACCTTCGTATCTTTGAGTGCAACGCGGTTATTGAGTCGTGGAGAGCAGTGGGGGTTACAGCACTATGCCCTTTCCCACATACCGGATTTGGTCTTATGCAGCCTTGGCCTCCGTTGGCAATCGTCATCACGTACCACTCCCGCATCATCACGCACCACCCACCTTCTCTGCCTTACTCTAATGTGATACTCTTCAATATTCTGTGATAGGCTTCCAGGTGGAAGCGGTCTCCCCGCTGCTTGGTGTCTATATAATTCCGCAGCAGAAATGAAGAGAGACTTAGTTGTTTGAAGCACTTCTTAGTTGATTCAACAATTCCTCAATTCATTTGCGAAGCCAAGCACCTCACCGCACACCAGGCAAGAATTTTGATTGACGGCAAAGCACCATGGCTTTCGGTGTCACCCAACCCGAATTCCCCGAAGGCTGCGCCGTGGTTTTCGGTGGCTCGGGGGGCCTCGGCCGCGCTAGCGCCGGCCTGATGGCGGAGCGCGGTTCCAACATTGTCGTCACGTACCGGTCGCGCGCTGCCGAAGCCCATGCCCTAGTCGCGGAGCTGCGCAAGCTGGGGCGCCAGGCGAGCGCCATGTCCTGCGACATCACCTATCGTACGGCAGTCAAGGCCGTCTTCAAGCATGCCGTGGAAATGTACCAGCGCGTGCACACCGTCGTATCGGCTGCCGGCCTCGTCTTTGAGACGGGTCCACTCGCGCAATTTCAGGAGAAGTCCTTCCGCGGGGTCATCGAGACCGATGTATACGGCTTCTTGAACATCGCGCAGGTCGGCGTGCCGATTCTACGCGAGGGCAAGGGCGGCTCGTTTGTGGCACTGACGACTACCGCCACGACTCGCACTCTGCCGTGCGATGCGCTCTCGGCCACACCGAAAGCAGCTGTGGTTATGATGGTGCGCCAACTCGCCACGGAGGAGGCTGCTTATGGTATCCGTGCTAATGCCGTCGGCCCTGGCGTTATCAAGGGAGGCATGGAGCTGCCGATGTCGGAAGCAGCGGCGCGAGTATTGGTCGAGGGTGCCGCAAATATGACACCGATGAAGCGTTGGGGGGAAACTGGAGAACTCGCTGAGGCAGTCGCTTTCCTGGCCTCGTCGAAGGCGTCCTACATTACCGGCCAGGTGCTGATGGTCGATGGGGGCCTCGCTGCATAACAGCAACAGAAAGTGCACGGGTACTGCGGTGTATACCGGTGCTGCTTTGCCCCTACTCTTCTGCTATCTTGATACTCTTCTCTCTAAACAGCTCAACCGCGCAAATGCTTCATCACTGACACAAATATGGTCGATTCTCCGAATGTCCATAGCAGACGCAGAAAGGGCACGGCGGATTCGCTAATAAGGGAGAAAAAGACTCAAGAAGTGGCTACAACGTTCAGAGGCTATCTGGTCTAGAATTGTGCATGTCGTCTTAGGCCCTGTTCAAACAAGCGCCACTGGCCACCCTGATGAGCGGGTACATTATAGGCTTATCAAACTACTTCAGGAAAGCCGCGCTTAGCGACAATCTTGCAGTTGGAGCCATCACCGTCGCAGCATTCCAGGCGGGCATCATCCTGGGTAGGACGGCAGAAGGGAGTCTGCCTCTTGGTCTGTAATAGGCAAGGTTATTAATTACAGGTTAAAGAGAGAAGGCGGTGTTCTGGAGGCCGAATATGGCAAGCGCGGGATCCCGTTTTTTGATGGCATAGCACCGAGGGGCAATCCTGGTCATGGTTTCTATCCAGTACTAGGTACCTCCGCCCCACCAGGCCGACCACAGCCAACCCGCTGTTGGGCCCCACCCACCCTGCAGCAGCTCGGCGGCTCGAGACGCCTTGGCGGCTTGAGTCCGTTTCCTGCCTCAATACCAGGCTTACTGAGACTATAAAGCTATCGTCACAACTGCTGCCGCCAACGCTTCTTGAGTTACGGCTCACAACTCCAAACCATCGGGCTTGAATGATTCACACAGTACCAGGTATCAACTACCTTCTATGCATCTGTTTCTTCACGTGTCTTGAACAGGTTGCACGTGCTAAATATGGGCCCAACGCCATCTAGGCCACGACGTCGCCGTCGAGATGCTAACCTAGACTTCATCGTCCAATTCACGGAGGGAGAGCACCAGAGCCGTGTTACGAAGCGTCCCAAGCCTCTGTCAGCGAAGCAACACGCTGCGCTTCGTGAGCAGTTGCAAAGAAAACGATTCCTCCAGCCAGCATGGGCCGACCAGACGAAGCGGAACGTGGCAGGTATATTAAAGAAATGGAAGAGGTACATGTATTATCCATTCTGGGTTCACTTGGCCCCATACTAACGGGTTGTTAGGTTCTGTGCGACCCACGACCTTGGACATTGGAAACCCGCAATTGAAAAAGCCGACCGCGCAATGGCCATGAGCTTCTTGTACCATTTGTGCGAGACTTACAAGATCAAGTCTCAGGGGACATCGTGGGAGTACTATCGACAATTCAAGCAGCTGTTCTCGAGCGTGAATGGTCGCTATATTGACACGAATGACAACAAGGAAATCCTCAAGGTACTACGGATCGAGCCCCCCTCCCCACTTTCCTTTTGCTAAATTAACTTCAGTTCCATGATGCTTCACTGGTGCGTGAGTTCGGGCTTCGCCCTTCGAATATCAACGGCAAGCCAGTTCTGAATTCCGATGATCTTCTGATCCTCCAAGTTTTCAACGTTGCCTACGATCCTGGCATCTTCCCAACAGAGCGCCATCGCGTCCAACTACTCGGCATCTACCTGGGCCTCGCCTATACAGGAGCTCGGCCAGGCGAGCTTGTGAACAATGAGAAAGCTCGGCCAAAGGATGGCTCCTGGGAAGACTTGTTTCCGTCAAGGGACCCGGATGGCCCATGTGATGAGGACGAACAAGCGCTGGACGAGGATTCCAGGATATTGGAGAGTATTCTGACACGAGAGACCGCAGATCGTGGACGTCCGAAAGCGCTGTGCTATGAGGACATTAACCTCATGGTGATTCGACATCCCGACACAGGGCTTGACATCTTGGCCATGTCCGTCAAGTTTGTGCACCACAAAGGGGCCGACCACAAGCCAAAGCCGTAAGCAGGTTCTCTCTGGCTTTGAAATTCTTACTAACGTACCACAGAACGATATTCTACTTCACCATGACCCGAAGGATCATTCTGTGTTGGATCACAGTGATCATAAGCCTGGCTCTTTGTGATGGTGCTTTCCACGCCCCAAGCCTCACATCTGCAGAGCGCATATTCCAGGTCAGAAACCGTGGCCCGGTCAAATGCACACCTCTTCGATGGAAAAAGGAGTGGCTGAAGCGACCCATCTTCCGCCGTTCCGAGGGATCGGATGTTTCGATCGATGAGGCCCTCCAGTACCACAAGCTTCGCGACGATCTCAAACGCCAGAGCCTCGACTGCGGTTTCGAGAAAGCGCTCGAGCCGCGGGCCTTTCGTCGAGGTGCTGCGAATGCTGTCAACGGTAAAGTACTAATGGTAGCATTAGCGTGTACGTACTAACTCCCCACAGGCAAGGCCTCCGATGCTGTACGCGACCAGATGATGCGTCATGATCCGAAGTGGGCCACGTTTAACAGCGCATATATCAATGAGAACGTGCAGTTCGATATCCAAAACGCCTTCATCGACGAGCCAAGCGAAGACAGTCTGATAGGCCTTTTCACTCACGTCAGTTTATCGCGTGACCCTCGTGCCCAGCGGAATATGGTCCCCGACGAGGTCAGGGAGGCCTTGCCCCCCGACCCCAAGATCACTGCATTGGAGCGAGAACGCGAGGCCCTCAAGAATGGTCGGTATCGATACCAAGGCCAAGTGAACGAGCAAAAGATCCGTGATCTCACGACAAGAATCCGAGCAAAACGGTCGCAACGTGACAAAGAACTCCAGGAGTCCTACCGTTCATTCTACTTCTACAACCGGCCAACATGGGATATCGAAAGTGAGTCAGGAGACGGAGAGGAACTAATTCAACCAGAAATCAAGCTCCAGATAGCCGAGCGTTCTTGCTTGGCAGAGCTTCTTTGCAACCAGCCAGAAACTACGACTTTCGAAGAGATGCAGGAGTTGCGTTCACATGCCTGCAACCTCATGGTCGATCTTTGCCACAGACGAGAAACTGCCAAACGAAACGAGCTTCAACAACGAGCCAAGCGTCAGCCAACGAGCCAGCAGGCCCGCCCTGAACAAGAATTCCCCTTGCTTATGTTGGCTACGCAGTGTCCACGGTGCATTGGCGACGCTCGCCTTTCGTACGAGGAAAGAGTATTTGAGTACGGTCGGCCCGCTACGAGAAACAGGCATTTCAACAACAGGCACTTGGAAGAGTTGCACAGGCTTGGTCAGGACAATCTAATCTTCTGCGAGCATCCCCAGTGTGTCAAAGATGGCGTCAAACTCCTGGATGTGAATCATTTCCGGAATCATGTGGAAACCATTCATGGGGTGCGGCTTCAGCCACATATCTAGCAGCATGGCATCTTCTGTTGGGAATTGATTTTTCCTTAGGTTTAAGTTTAATATGCAGAACAGTGGTTTGTGGAGCTTTAGAGACGGGTTCACTAATCCAGGGTATAAAATATCTCACCTGATTTAAACCAACAAATGATGGATTTACCTCAAAAGGCAAAACAACTTGTTTAGAGTGATGGGCCTCTTTCTAGTTAGTAACTATCTTGACATCCTCCGGCCTTGTATATCTTATGCTATGACTTACTTCTAACGTTAGAGGATGCTTTCAACCCTTACTTCATACGAGATGTTCCTGGTGGTGGGCCGCCCAACTTGCACCACCTTTTATCGACAAATCTCATAATACACTCGTATAGAAAGCAAGCATACTTGAGGAAAAATAAACCATTGTGGCACAACAAATATGTATATGTGGTTCGAAGTGATTCGTATAGGACTCAACTGTGTTCATAGGACCCCACTTGCTGTGTAGCTAAAGCTACGCTCCTACGCCAATGATGCTAGGTAAATGAGGTTCTGTACGAAACATGCAGTTATACATTCCAAGGTTCAGGATCGTCCGACGCTGGACAGGTCTCCATTCGGAATCCCCGATCACAAGCTTCGACCCGATAAAGTTCTGGTCTATAATTGGTTCCGTCCATGAGCCACATCGAATCGCGCCGTAACTTAGAGCCAATATCCGGAGCGGAACGATTAGCAAGGGTGGGCGCTGATGGAGCTAACATACATATGCCGCGGATGAGAATAATGGTGCATCCTCTCCTATTGTCGCAGGTTGTGTCAATTGCGGGGCTGATCAGTTGTGTGTCCTGCCAAATTTACCAGACTATCCGGGCAACCGGCGGATATAGCCGTTTCAGCGGGCGGAGGGCAGCTACACTGCGAGAGAAGTTGAAGAGCCAGGCGTTGCGGCTGAGCCGATGCAGGGCACCCGCGTCAGGCCAAGCAGAAACGTTGCCCTCGTAGCGGGCTGGGCCACGTCACCTGCCCATCTCGTTCGCAGCCCGCCGATCTAGGCCTAGCCGCAAAAGAAAAGACGAGCCTTTCACTGCGCTAGTAACGAGTCTGCCTCGCTGGGGCAGCTGCAGCCACCGCCATGTCAGCCTTGCCGCTTTCTCAAGCAACACAGCTTGCCCAGCGCCTACCCAGCATCTGCATTGTCCTGGGAGCAGATAAGCGCCCATGTTTCAAATTCAGTTACCAGCAGGGAAGATTCCAGTGCAATGTGAAGCCGTAAGATGGAGGCATCCTCATGATGCATTCGCCAGCCTCACATACGACAGCTGCAACGTAAACATTCGCGACCACTTGCTTCGCACGCCAACACCAACCCCCCCGCGCGATGGCGACCAAGTCCGTGCCCGCCCGCGACTTCACCGTCGGCTGGGCTGCGCCCTGCCCGTCGAGCTGGCCGCCGCCGTCCAGATGATGGACGAGAAGTTCGCCGACCTCCCCTCCCGCCCGGCCGATTCCAACCTCTACTCCTTCGGCCGCATCGGCGTCCATAACATCGTCGCAGCGTGTCTGCCTGTAGGCCAGCTGGGCAACAACCAGGCCGCCACAGTCGCCAGCCAAATGAGGCAGAGCTTCCCTTCGCTGCGCTTCGGCGTCCTCGTCGGCATCGGCGGCGGCGTCCCGCATCTCGACGACGACGTCGACATCCGGCTCGGCGACGTCGTGATCAGCCAGCCGGCCGGCCAGCATGGCGGGGTCGTCCAATATGATTTCGGGAAGACGGGGCCGGACGGTCCCATCGCGCGCACAGGCAGCCTGAATGCCCCCCCCCCCCCCCCCCCCCACGATTCTCCTCCACGCCCTGGCTAAGCTCCGCGCTAACGATTTTCTGGACGAGACCCACGTTCTAACGCACCTGTCTAAACTCACTTCCAAGCCTAGGTTCGCACCGCCGGGCCCCGATCACGATACCCTTTACGACGCCTCGTCGGCCCACGTGGGCGGGTTCACCTGCGCAAGGTGCCGCCCGGAAGATGTTCTCGACCGGGAGCCACGCGCGACAGCCGACCCGGCCCTCTTCTTCGGCACGATCGCGTCCGGCAACCAGGTGATGCGGGACGGGTCGACGCGCGACCGGTACAGCCAGGAGATGGGTGGCGTGCTGTGCTTCGAGATGGGGGTGGCCGGGCTGATGAACAACTTCCCCTGCCTGGTGGTACGCGGGATCTGCGACTATACGGACGCTCACAAGAACAAGCGGTGGCAGCCGTACGCGGCGGCGACAGCGGCAGCGTATGCTAAAGAGCTTCTCTCTCTTATTCCGCCGCTCGCAGCGGGCGATCTAGATAGGCTTGAGAATTGTAAGCTAGACGTGGAAGATATCTAGATCCGAAATGAGTCTAATGCCTGCCAGCTCGTCCAGCTCGCCTACACGAGCCTTCCTCCTCCCGTTCAGCCAGAACGAAAACTTCGTCGGTCGGAAAGCCATCCTGGACCAGCTTCTCGAAAGGATCGCCCCGACGGCCTCTCCGAATGCCTGCCAGAGAACCGTCATCGAGGGCCTCGGCGGCATGGGCAAGACGCAGGTCGCCATCGAGGCGACTTATCGTGTCCGCGACGCACACCCCGACTGCTCCGTCTTCTGGGTCCCGGCCGTGGACATGGTTATGATTGAGAACGCCTACCACGACACTGGCCGAGCCCTTCAGGTGAAGGGAATTGAGGACGACGAAGCTAACGTCAAGGCCCTCGTGAAAGACACCTATCCATTCACTAGCTTTCCAGTACGGGTGGGCTTGAGCGCATACATTCGAACAGGCAGAAGCTTTCTGGAGGAGACTGTGGGCAGGCCCTTCTGCAAGTCGGTTTTGCTAATCCGCAGGCCGGCTTGCGTGATTAGTTTCCGAAACTTGCTGTCTTCTCTGTACCCGGTCAGCACTTTTCAAACGTCAAGAATTTTTGATGGCTTTTACATCGTTCGGGCGCCAACGACCATCGTAACTCACCTGGTCAGACTACTGTCGGTGGTATCGAAGTAGTCGGAGCCGCTTGTGCTTATGTTTTCTTTCACCACAATCACGCCGTTCTCGGGGCTTAAGGCTTGCCGGCACCGCATCAAAAACGCCACAAGGTGCTCGTCTGTGAGATAGCCCACGCACCACTGAATCCAGACCAGATCGTATTGAACCCCCTCGACAGGCGACCATTCCTCAAGACCTACAATGAAGATTCTCCGGACGTCACTGATTTCCCGCAGCTTGTCGTTGAACTTAGCTACAGGCTCGATCTTTCCATTAGGCCGCATCACAATCGTGCCTGGTGTTTGCGGTGGGGGTGACAGAGCAAGCCGGAGCATAGTCATGTCACCGAGTTCGGCGGCAGCCCAGATAGAGGATGGCCCCATTTTTCCGCGCCATTTTTAAATAACTCCGGAGCTCTCGATAGCATTCAGCTCGTCGTACTTGGGCAAGCGGTCCTGGAATAGCTCAAGAAGATCAGCCCGCCCAGTCCAGGTTGCCGCCCACATGGGAGAAGGGAAGATGTAGGTGCGCTCGGAGGGAGAGACGTTTTGGTCCAAAAGATTTCTCGCCAGAGATTCCAGGCCAAGGTAAGCAGCCGCGCAGAGCAGATGAACCCGAAAGACGTCATCCGTCTCATGGCCGTGGCGTTCGGCCAGGACAAGGACGCCGCTTCTCAGGGTTAGCCAGCATAATGCTTTAATGATTTGTTGCAGTTCCAGCCCTGGCTCACCAGCCAAAGCGTGGACCTTGTGCGCGATTCGCCTGATCTCGACGTAGTGTCCCAATTTGGGGTCCACCTCGTTCTGCACGCGGTAGACCAAGTAAGCTTGCCAGAACTCCTCGGCGCCATTCCGGGACTTCAACTCCCAATGCGGTCCCGGCACGTTGCTATCTCTTCCCAAGGAGAAGTCGAGGATCTTGGTCTCGAACAAGGCCGGAATGAGCAAAACATCGAAGGCTTCTAGCCAGAGAAACTTAGATATCACGCTCATCGATTCACTCATCGGTTAGAGGCACCTACTGCAAACAAGCCGTAGTCGTAAACCTCTCTTAGCGGGGCGTGCGAGCAAAGGGGCGGTGATGTGAGACCTCGCTCGAGCAATCACCGCCCAGTACAGAATGCGGTGGAGGAGCTCGCATGGGAGATCAAGGAGAGCGATAGGCGCAGGCATATTGAAAGTGGGGTATAGAAGTAGCGAAAACAGTGAAAACTGATACGTGTATGGGTGTCGACGGCAGAACGTACTTTGTTGTGGAAGAGCGTGCGTGCGAGGGAGAAGCAATGTCTTGCTGACTAGATCTGCTCAAGGGATGCCCGTCCACCTCTCCCTACTTATGTGTACAATTATGGGCCACTGAGGAGGCCCCGCCGTCAGCAAATGGTGGTGAATTCTACCTCCTGTGCTTGGGGGCCATGTAAGTGATTATGCTTTGCACATGGGGTGCATCCTGATGGTTCCCCGCATACAAGACACGAGCAGCAACAATACGGGTCTCGGCAGTTGAACCGGTCGACCAGCTGGTGGGTCGTCCTTTTCATTCGAGGTAATCTCCGATTGGAGGGGGGTGCCCAAGGACGGACTTGCTGGGTACAGCTCGAACTCTCGGGCTCGCGTATGCACAATCTGTTGGCAGACTCGGTCTTACCCAATGGTCATGTGTTTACATATATATAATGGGGTTTTGTGCCGTCTTTTCTCTCTCTTCAATCAATCGACTCACCATGTTTCCCTCCACGCACCTCCGTTCAACAATCACCACCGGCTGCACCGTTGCGGCTGGGTTTAGTAGATGCCCCACTTAACCTTCTGCTGCTTGATGTTGCCGTTGCACTTCATGTACCCCCGGGCGCTCATGTGGCCGTCGGGGCCGCCGCCGAAGCGCTTGATGGACTCGTTGATGATGTCGATGACGTCCTGGCCCCCGACGTCGAAGTTTACGTTGCCTGTGACCTCGGTGGCCTCAACGCCGAAGTGGCAGGAGCCATAGTGGGCGATTTCGCGCTGGCGCATCCCGACCACTTGTGTATCTGTCCACCTCGTCTCGGCATCGTCCTGGATGTTTCGGATGATCTGGCGGCAGTCCTCGGCGAGAGGGGAACCACCACTGGACTGATTCTCAAACGTGGAATCACCGCAGGCATCCACTCCTGGCGGCCTGTCGCAGGGGTAGTTAGCGCTGAAGCCCTTCTTGCCCTGGTCCCAGGCTTGGTAGGCACGCTCGGGGCTGCAAACGGGGATGCGCATGAAGCCCGGCGTGGTGACGTCAAGAGCGAGCAGGTTTTCAACGGTGCCCGTGTCGTCGGCATTGGCATAATCGCCGCCGTTCTTCTTGCCATTCTGCAGGTACGTGCGTACCGACCCCTTGATTAGGTCGGCTTTGGTTATGCCACCAAAGATCCGGCCGTCGAGTGAATCCAGCCCGGGCGGCGCCGAGAACTTCTGATCGGTGCAAACCTTGACGCAGTGGCCGTGGTCGTAGCGATGGCATATGCACTTTTCGGCGTCGCCATCGGGGTGCGCGAGGTAATAAAGTCTGCCGTCGACGCAGGCACCCGTCGCCTCCATGGTCTTACCGTCGAGGTATTTTTCGAGCGCCTTGTCTTCGTCGCAGCTGTAGCCTGAGTCGATAATGAAAGCGTAGGTAGCGGATGCCCGCCACAAGGCAGGAATAGAAAACCCAAAGAAGGTCTTGGCAATGTTGGCCCTCATGTCGTTGTCTCCGTTGCCCTCAGGAGCCCCGCTTTTGCCGTTCGCGGGCTTTCCGTCCGCGAGCTTGCCGTCGGATATCACGTCCCAGAGGGCTTCAATCCCTTTGTCGCTGCCGTCGAAGAGCTCCGCAAGCCGGAGTGAAGTCATGTTCCCCCATCCTCCTATCACCTGTCCCATGTAGTTGCTGAAGGAATCCTGTCTTTCGATAGTCCAATCCGACTCCCTTTTCGTCTGAAGATCTTTCGCAATAGTGGTACTCTGACCAATCAAAGTCATCGTGGTGTCTTTGATGTTGTTCAACATGGCTTCCTTACCACCGAAATAGGCCAGCTTGGAGAGGGCCGAGTTGAAAAAGGGACCGGCCGCCGTAAGGGTTCCGAGGGTGACGAGATTAATGAGCATAAGTTTCCAGGTGTTGTCTTCTTCCGGGGGGATCGGGGCAAATTTATTTTCCAGGTCGTCAAGCGCATTGCTGATTTCCGCGGCAGCGGCCTTGAACAGGCTCTCGTGGTAGTCAAAGTGCATCTGGTGGACCTTTACCAACGAATTGAAGATAAGCTTGGCTGCCGGCCCTGATTCGGGCCCGTTCGCGCTATTGGGGCAGTCTTCTGCCTTATTGCAGTTGGACGACATGAGTAAACGGCAATCAACACTGGCCCCGATTTGCAGAGTCGTTTCGACCGACTGCATGAATTTGAGGCCCTTCTGCTCGTCTGTGTCTTTCCAAATCCTGACGACGTCCTCCCAAGCCGCATCCGCACCCAAAGCTCGCCAACGCGCAGAGGGCGCATCGTAATACGGGTGCTTGATCATCTCGTGCTTGCAATCGAAATCAGTCCAGTTGCCGGTTCGCGAGTAATCCGCCTTAGGATCTTTTCCTGACTTGGCGAGCTGCTTAAAGACGGCCCAGCTCTTGGCCGGCTTGGGAACCTCGTGGTACTTCTGCAGATCGCTGGCCCAGTCCGAAGTTCCTCCCATACCCCAGGCCTTGTAAAGGGCGGTGCGAGTCTTCTTGGTAGTGGCACTCATGTAACTGACCCATTGGTTGTCGTCGTAAATGAGGATGTCGCTGTTGCTGCTCGCGTCGACGAAGTTCTTGACGACACGGCTCGAGTCCCTCTTGGGGCCAGCGCCGGTGCCCATGATCTCGGCGATTTCGGCATCGGCAATGTATCCGGCGGTGCCAGTGCACTTTCCGGGCGTCGCATCCGAGCTAGTGCGCCCGCCAGTGTACAAGCAGTCAGGGCCCCAGCAACCAGCCGAGGCCATGCTGTAGGACCGCCCGTAGCTGGTCACGCCCACAACGATCTTCTTTCCGGGGACTCCCGCCTTGGTAATCATGGCCAAAGCTTGCCTGGTTTCAGTCAAGTTGACCTGACTGCGCAGGCAATTGCCATTCTCACACCCCTCCTGCGACCACGCGTTCTCGGTATCCCACTGACCGTGAAGATCGTAGGTCATGTAGACAATGTAGTCCACAACCCGGCTGATTCCTTGGATGGGGAACTGTTTCAGGTACCAGTAGGACGACGGGGCTGCAATAGAAACGGATTTTCCGGGCAGTAAATTCTTGAGAACCACGAGGAATGCCAGGTAGTTAGGACCGTCGTCCTTGCTCGCCGGAGGGATCTCGGGAAGATCGGGTGCTCCCGGGTACTCCCAATCAATGTCAATACCGTCCAGATCGTGCTTCTTGATGAAGTTGGCAATGCTGATGGCCATCCTGACCCGGTTGGCAGGCGTAACACCGTTGCGAAAAATGGCGTAAGTGGCTGGGGAAGTAGAGAAGGCCCAGCCGCCAAAGGAAAGGATTCTTTTTGCTCCTTTGACGCGCTTGAATTCACCAAACTGGTAGGAAGATAGAGCATCGCCCACATCGACCTCAAAGTCGGTAGTCAAGGTGCCAAAGCCGAAATGAAGGTGCGTGTACTGGGAGGCGTCGATCTGAGACGCATCCTGGAAAAGACAATCGCGGTCCATGCCGTAGCCTTCGAAATAAGCAATGCTGATAGCGCCGCTCCCATCGCCCTTGACCACGTCGGTGCCACAGTTTGAAATGCAGCCGTAGGTGCCGGGTTCGGCGGTGCCCGGGGCGCCTGTGTTGGTGTCGACACAAAACTCTTTGGTGATGCCGCATTGACCCCAGACGTTGCAACAGGCATTCAAGGCGCAAGGGTTGAGATCGGCAACGTCGGAGCCATCGGTGGGCGGCTTGGAGCCCGGCTTCTGCGGACCACAGACTGCGTTGGCAATGGGGGCAGGGAAAGGCGGGGACCCTTTGCTCAGACATATAACGGTATCAACGAAGAGGAGCTTGCAGCCGTTCCAGCCCCAGGTTTTCTTGTTGAAGTCCTCGATCTTCTGTCTCGTGAGGCTGAACTGCGCGGCCAGGTCGTCGCAGTTGTCATTGGTCTTGACTTGGTAGCTGTGGCACGAACCGTCCTTATTGGGGCTAGGGCTGAAGTCAGGGAGATCTCCCATAGAGCAACAAACGTGCTGTTTGGGCCGCAGCGTGGCACAGAAGTTGGAGCCCGGGTTGACCCTGGTGAAAGCGGCAGGCGGGATGCCGCACTTGTCAGCCAAGGCAGCGCAGCTGTCGCCAGACTCAACCTGGACTGTTTTGCACTCGGCACGAGGGAGGAGAGCACTGTCGCGGTCGGGCTTAAGCATGGCTGAGTTGGCAGTGCCATTCGTGGGGGCTGGCGGCGCGCGGACAAGCGGCGTGGTGAACATGGCTTGTCCAGACAGGTCGACGGACGCCGAGAAGGGCAGGCACGTCGCGTTGCCCCAGGTCTTGATGGCGTCCTGAATAGAGCCGAAAGTGCCGTTACTGGTGACCATAATGCCAAAAATGTGGGTACTGTCGTAGTCGGGGCCGCAGAGCTGCATGGCCAGACTCGGGGTCGAAACGTTGACATTGGCGAGGTTGTCCTGGAACAGCTTCAGGGCCGAAGCGCTCAGGCCTTTGTTCAGCAGACCCTGGCCAATGTAGAGGCCGATGGAGGCCCGACCAGACTGGCCGAACATTATGAAAGGCCTGTCTGTTGCGCCATGCCCGTGCTCGACATACTTGCGCATTTGCTTGGTCAGTGATCGAAGGCTGGCAGCCGCCAGACCAAAGCCCTCGTCCCACCATCCGAGCTGGAACTTGACCTCGACCGGGTCGGCGGCAGCAAGCGCAGATACCGAGGCGGGGACGGTGGCGAAGTCGGGGCCAAACGACGAACAGGCATGGATGCGGTGCGAGCCGGCCTGATCGTCCACCTGGTCGTAGAGAGAAAAGTCGAAGAACATGGACTCCTCGCATCGCTTGATCGGCTGGAAGTTGGCGTATACGGACCAGTTTCCCGGGTTCGAACCAGAAACACTGCATCGTTCGGGGCAGTTGCCAGTGCTGCGGTAGGCTGAGCTTGAAGCTTTCCTGAAGAAGGAAGACCCAGGCTTCGCCAAAGCCCCTTTAGCAGAGAGCAGGAGGCCCGCAGCCCCTAGCGCTGCTGTGAGCCACATTGAATTCACCATGGTGGCGCCAGGGGATAATAAAAGAATGACGAGAAGGGGGTGCGATGCGGTGTCTTGATCATCATTTCCCAAGTCCGGAGCGGCGTGACGGCGAGGGCTTTATACAGGAAGGTAGGCTCTTGGTTTGTACCTTCTTCATGGAGCCTGGGCTCCGCGGTGCAATAGGAAGGACTAGATCTTGGTGTCGTGAGGCAGTTGCCAAGGCCCAGTTGGTACATCCGTTTCCGCGGTCATGTCGCCTCGTCAGCGATAATACTTGCCCGGCGGGTGGCTGCATCGACCTCCCGGCCAGCCTATCAGGTGCTGCAAGCATGGCAAACTGGAGAACTGTTCAGCTTGCAAGGTTCCAAGGAATGCACGAATATGGCCGAGATTTGAAAGCAAGTGCAACGGACCGACGGTCCCGGTGCGCCAAGGCACCAGACGTATACTGCTTTTAGATAGGATGGGCAAGAAGCTGGCGGGTAGATCCATCCGGACCGCAGTACTAGACTAGCAGTGACACGCCATTCTCGTGATGAATGTCGCGTGGGCAAGTCGAGAGCTCTTGCTCCTGTGGTTATGGAGGTGCCGGTAGCCGAGCTGCGTACCTGACGGGCCTGCCTCGTTCCCGTAACGCAGGTACATCGGTCAGTGTAGGCACTGCATGTGGCAGCGGGAGTGGCGCCTTCCCCCTTGTCCCCTCGCCCGCCGAGAGATGCTAAGCGCAATTAAGAATTGATGTACCGCTAGACTCGCCCAATTGGGACGAGTGCATACATCTACTTACCGTCCGTCGGCCGTCTTCCACCTGGGGCTGTGCGGCAAAAACAAAGGGTGGAACAGCAGATGAAGCGATCCCCACAGCAAGCCCCGTGCGGATGTAGCTTCCGCGTTAGGCCTTTCCGAGCCAGCTCTCCAACCCGTCGAGACCGTTGGTATGAATCCAAATCACAAGAACTCCATCTGGCGGCTCCTCAGCCCGTCGTCCCCGACCACTCTCCGGGTCGCGCTTGCTCTGCCCTATCGCGAGGCGAATCACGTTGCTTGGTGGGCCGAAGGGACCTAAAACCCGCAGTCGAGATCCATTGTTGGGTCCTACCTAGGTTCCTAGCACACAGACTACAAGTAAGAATTGATGCGAGGAGCCCCGCAACCCCCACACTCCCATGGTGGATGCCCAATGGCTACCAACTGTAAGATGGCACTATCACAGGAACGTCAAGTACCTGGGTAGGTTGCACTCGTGTTACATGACTCGACTATCTATCCAAACTTAAGCCCATTTATTAACAACCCATGGCACGACTTACCGCTTTCACACCATCACCAGGTAGCCCGCTGCGCCCATGGCGGCAGCCAAACACACCACGCCCCCCACGGCCAACCGATGGGCCGAACTCGTGTCCTTGGGCGGGGGGCAGTCAATGTCCGCGGGCGGCGTCGGCTCCATGTAACACGCCCGGGCGGTCATGGAAGCCGCCATGCTAGACGCAGCGCTGGGGTCGATTTTGACCTGGCAAGGCTTAGGAGTCGCGGTCGAGGATGCCACCACTGCGCACGTCTCGGGACCGCGCCAGTCAACCCAGTCGGGAACATGGAGGGTCTTAGTCACGCCAATGGCCACGCCCAGGTCCTCGGAGCAGTCCTTGTCCGTCGCTGCAACGAGATCCAGTTCGGGCGCCGAGTTGCTGGTGGTGAAGTAGACGGCTCCACCTGTCGTGTTGGACATGATCCGGCGGTCGCGGTCGGTGTTCAGGCCTAGAGACTCCTTGGTGCAACTATCCCAGGTCACGGACCACTCCAGGTACCAGTGGCCCTCGATGTTGAAGATGTCCTTATAGAAGGCATACTCCAGGAAAGGGTCCCGGCTGGAGAAGTTGGCCCATCGCATGTCGCGGTCGTTGATCAAGACGGCACCCTCCTTCTTGTCCTTGTTCCAGATTGAGAAGCTAAGGACCGTGTTCAGAGCCAACGCAAGGTCGGCATGCTGGTAGCCAAAGACGATGGGGAAACGGGACGAGGGCGCGAACGTTTGGTTGTGGCGCGGGAAGATGAGGTCGACCTCCACCACACCCAACGATGGGTCCTCGGCCGAGGCGGCCGGGGCGACGCCGGCGCAGGCCAGAAGGAGCCAGGTTGCCCGGGAGAGGGGAAAGAAGTGCATGTCGACCGGGATGTCCAAAGAAAGCCAGGGGCGGCGATAGAAGGAGGTTGGGAAGGGCGCCTGGGTTGCTCGATGAAAACTGGCAAGCGTGCAGAACGAAGGAAAAAGAGCCACGGAGGGGTGATTCTTGTAGTGAAAGGATGGCGGGAAAGTGAAAGAAAGGCGGCCCCCTGGGTGATCTAGGCAGGGGTCATCGTGGGGAGGCGACTAATTGGAATGCGTTATACCCCCTTTTACTTTAGGACGTGCTCTTGCCTGGTGCCATGGTTGCCGGCGGGCCGTCTTGGCGCTGCAACCTGCCCAACCTAAGCTTTATGCGTCGTGATTGGCGCTGCCGCTCCGGGCCCGCGGCTGATTGCCCGGATTCGGCCCACGAGGCCCGAAGCGGCCGGCCGGGGCGAAGCAGCCGGCCCGTCCAGCGACGGCCCTGACCCACCGCTCCATCAAATCCACTTTCACCCTCGCCTGAGCCTCCCCAATGCGGATCGAAGTTCCCTAAGCGATGCGGATAGCAACATCTTCATTCTTCCGGCGCTCAGCCCGGTCCGTCTTCGAGGCTTCACGTCCGCTTGACACAAAGCTTGGTGGCCGGACAGCTCCCTTGCGGACAGGCAAGGTGTCAAGTGCGGTTGCCAGCGTGTATAAGAGATGCCATCGCATCTGCTTCAGCGAAAGGTTTCCTGGGTGCCCCCACCAGCACATCAGGAATTACACTAATACCTTAATCCCCCCCTCCTCTCGTCACCCCAGGCAAGTACCATGCAGCTGACACACATTCTCGCCGCCGGGCTCGTCCCCAGCTTGACCTCGACCGCGGTTGACTGCGACTACGCCACGTCGGCCGATAAGGGTGCCACGTGCGAGAGCTTTGCGGGCAGCTGGGGACTGTCGGTGGACGAGCTCAAGCGCCTGAACCCGGGCGTGGCCTGTCCCGACCTTGACACCAGCCAGTCGTACTGCGTGATCGGCAGCGTCAACGACGCCCCGCCGGCGACCACGACGCTCCGGACCACCACCAAGGCGCCGACCCCGACCGACGCCCCGACCAGCTCGCCCCAGATGCCGGGCCTCGCCGAGAACTGCGACCGCTTTTACCAGGTGGCGTCGGGTGACCAGTGCGACGCGATTGCCAAGAAGCACGGCATCAGCACGGCCCAGTTCAAGACGTGGAACAGCGAGATCAACGACAGTGCGTGCCCATCCACCCCCCGGTTGTTATTACCTGCTTGATCTGAACCGGAAACGCGGAAGTTAACGTGGTACTATCCCTATCTCCACAGAGTGCAGCAACCTCTGGCTCGACTACTACGTCTGCGTCCACGTGCCCGGCGCGGCCAATACGACGCAGCCGCCGCCGCCGCCGGCCGAGACGACCCTGGCGCCCTCGGGTCCAACGCCGCAGATGCCCGGCGTCGTCGGCGGCTGTAAGAAGTTCCACCAGGTCCGGGCGGGCGACAGCTGCTGGGCCATCTACACCGACGCCGGCATCACGCTGGGCCAGCTCCGCGCCTGGAACACGCAGCTCGACGCGAGCTGCAGCAACCTGTGGCTGGGCTACTACGTCTGCACCGGCGTCTAATGTGAGAAGAAGCGCCGCACGCGGCGGCGGACAGTGGGAACGGGGGCGGGTTTCATCGGTGGGTCCGGGGCCGTGCATCTCCCTCACTCAAAATGATCATGACGGTTGCGATGGAGGAGTATAGGTCGGCTTCAAAGGGGGAAAAGGGTGAACGGAAGCATTATATTAACACGCCCGGGTTTTGTGTATTATCGTGAAAGATTAATTCAGCTAATTAGGAGACGCGAATTAGACAGCGGGGGCCGGTGAATACTTTTGTACCTCCAGTTGAACCAAGTTGGCGACCCACAGAACACGACAGACCTGCTGAAATACCTCGTCCATTTACCTTTAGCCATCAGACAGGCTTCGGCCTACATGGCGCGGCAGATGATGGTGACAATTGCAAAGTATCTCGAATACTGCACATCAAGCGAGCAGGCGATGGTTCAGATGCTTAGCAACCATTTTAACGACCGGGACCGGTATAAAGGGATTGACAATGCTATAGCCACCACGTGACTCATATCTTTCGAGCAAATCCAGCGCGACGCGCCATTAGCGGCGCGCTACCTTCAGTCTATCGCCTACTTTGCGGAAAAGGACATCCCGGTATCCTTGCTCCCGCCGGGAAAGGACGCGATAGAAAGAGGGGAGGCAATTAGCACCTTTCAGGCGTACGCCTTCATCACAAATCGGGGTACGCCACTGCGATTCGATGTCCACCGGCTCGTGCGTCTTGCTACGCGTAGCTGGGTCCACATCCAGCAAAAGCAGAGCGAGCAAGTGACCGACATAGTGCGGCTCCTCATCAAAGAGTTTCCGTGGCCGACGCACGCGAATCGAGGCTTGTGGCGTTCGTACTTGCCGCACGTGCAAGTGGTGCTAGGGTTCAAGGACGAATGAACCGAAAAGAACGCTTTGTTGCCTTTACAACACAGCGTGGCCGAAGGACAATACTTGCCAGGCAAGTACGAGGAGGCGGAGAAGATGCACCGGCAGACACTGGAACTAAAAGAGACAGACAGACAGACAGATGTATTATCGCCATATTGGGACGGTGTCCCGCCTCCCGAGGGGCATCTGGCGTGCGAGAGCCTATCTATATATACACGAGATATCCCGCATGTCAAAGCTCAATGGCAAACCTTTTGGTCTAACCGTCTCCGTGGCTCCTCCGTGCGAGCTCGTTCCCGGCGCTCCTAAACAGCCGCCAGACAAGCATGTCCTCAAGCTTCATAAGGGGCTTCACAAGGCGGAGAGCTCCATCCTCGTCCAGGCAAGAACTGGCAAGATCGGGCTCCGCGACTTCCTCTTTAAGCGCAGGGTTCCCGGCTTCGACAGCCCATGGTGCGACTGTGGCCAAGGTAGGGAGACCGTCCGGCATATCCTCGTTTTCTGCCCAAAGGAGAGAGAAAGACGAGAGCATCTCGCCCAAGCTCTAGGAGAACCGATAGACACAGACAGGATACTCGATACCCCAGGGAAAGCAGGGATTATGGCGAGATGGCTTCTCCGTTCGGGCAGGCTTGGCATGTTCCAGCTAGCGAATCAATTCATCAGCTAGGAAGCGGGCACGCTGAGCCCGATCTCGGTATAGCAGGTCAGAGAGCAGTCAGAAGCGGTGCGACGCAGTGGAACCTAGGTTTTTCACCCGGCCGGACGTCAGCCCGGAACGGTTTTCCTAGGCTCAGATACGCAGGGGGTCCTCATGGCCTAAATAGGTCGCCAGGTGTAAGAATAATAATAATAATAATAAAATAGGTCGCTAGGTGTAAGAATAATAATAATAATAAAAGTTCCCGGCGCTCTCTCCGCCTTAATAGCTATAGCTTCATGTAGAGTACCCTCTACGACCTACCGGTGGCGGGCATATATCTTCATTGTATTTCGTCAGTGTCACGAAGAGCTGGAACTTCTCCGGGCTGTGTATCAGCCGTTGCCAGTATTCCTTGAGGCTTTTCGGTTCGGGGCCGAACTTTGGCCATCGGGCCTGGTGTCGTCTCGTTTTCGGGCAGTGCACTAGATGCTCCGGTGTTGGTGCTGGGCCGACAGCATCCCGACACGCTAGCATGAACAACCTGGCACAAGTGCTTCGGGGGCAGGGGGGGGGGGGGGATCAGAAGCAAAGCACATACACCAACAGACGCTGGTGCAGGAGGACAGTGAACATCCTCTTGAGGTGGGGGAGGAACAAGGTGAAGAGGCAGTTGCATTGGCGGAAAGTGGCACCGAGCCGACGGCATCCCAATCCAATAGGCGGCGAAAACCACCCGATGACCAGGCTGAACCAGAAAGCAAACGACGGCGTATTAAGTAGACTGAGGGAGTGAAGGGGATGTTCATATCTAGCATAGACATAGCTTACAATATCGTATAGCTTAACACGCCAGCTGTAGGGAGGCTTATCTATTTCTACCATAGCGAGCCTAGCTGCATCACCCGCTTCGTGTCTCATGGAAATGCGTGCTGGGCAGCCTCGGGTCCTACGAAGAATGCCAGCACGACCGGCCTACGCTTAGGATTATCTTGTCAGAGCAATTCAATGCTTCGCCTTGCTTCCTTGTTCAACACCCGTAGAGTTTGTGTTATCATGCTGGCTACCGGCATTGTCTGTCGAGTAATGATGAATAACGAACAGGAGAACAGAGGCATGTCCTTGCTCTCCTGCTGAGGCAGAGTGACGCGTCTCGAAAAGCGTACTGGATCGGGCCGCGAAAACGGGAAGAGCAGTACCAACCGCGCCCAGCTCCGCTGGTAAGCAAGCTATGGCCATTGTCGAGTAGGATACACTGCCGTTGGGCGCCCTAGCAAGCAGCTGTAGAACCGTGCAGTGTCCACCATTCGTCAGCAAACGCGTGGTGACGCGCTGGTTGGGGGTGCAAGTGCGGGGCTGTTCGATCGCAAGGGGCCGCGGAAGCATGCGACGCGAACATCCCAAGACGGCAGTCCATGTCGCTTCGCACGGTCGCTCCTGTTATCCAAGTCGAGCGAGAGAGTACCTCGCCGTGCATGCTCGACCCTCCACAGCTGGTCTCGGCCGCCGCGGCGCTTGGCCCCCGCCGACGCAAAGCCGCCGGCATCCCTGCGATTGGGTCCTACTCGACCAGCGGAGCTGGGCCCCCCAGCACGCGCCCTGTCGCGTTTTGTACGGACAACGTCACGGCACGCGACGGAGGGTCCCTCTGTACCGCCTGGTATCACCTTGGAAACCAAAGAAGCCCGGTACGTCTCCCTGTGCTGCTGAATGCCAAACGAGCCCTGCGAGCGATGGACGTGCAGGCCGCCTTGGTCGTCAAGTCCCCGACATCCCTTCGATTCGAGGTACCCCGCCATACCAATCGTCTCGCCTCGCCCCGAATCAGCTCGCAGACCACGACGCGACTTCTCCACGACCCATCAACGAGAACACAAGAAAGCCGGGGCAAGCTAGCGAAGCTTTCTATTCCGGGGGCGGGCCGGCCCACGACCCCGCCTGCCACGCTACGCGCTTGGGCAATCGTCGCTACGGCGCAGACATGGAGCGGAACGCGTTACAAGGCCCACAACACGCTCCTACAACGGCTAACCGAAGCCGCTCCGAGTCACCTAGACGTAGCCTCCCCATCTCGTCGACTCGATCGTTTCTCTTCAAGGTTTTGGACCGGGGCGCAAGGAAAGACTGGTGATACGCACCAGGCAGCTGCTTAGCGTGCGCCGGCCTCTTCTACCACGGGGGCAATCTCCCAACGGGAAGGCCGTCCGACGAGAGGTAGGTTGCGCCGCGCGCAAGAACAGACGGGTACAACACCACACAGCGCTAGTCCGGCCTTGACCTCTCGTCTCCCAGTACGGCACGCGAGCGAAAATGCACCACCCCGGCCGGGAGGAAGCTGCAACACGAACACAGGCCGGCGCATCCGACTTCGCATTTCCGTCTGTCCTATTTGCCGCTATTCCGTCGCGTAAACGCTGGACGAGCCGAGTGACTCATCAGCACACCTAGGCCAGCACGCAGCGGGCCTGCCTGGTGTAGCCACCCGCGGTGGGCGCCTTGTTTTCGGAGGATAGCTGCAGCATCGTCGGGGTCAATGCCAGCCGCCGCCTTGGTATGGGTGCCTTAAACGTCAACACGGCGATCTGCCGGCGGACTAATCGTACTAACGGTCCCTTGCTTGCCGTGGTGCGGACTGCGGCGTTAGATGCGGCCGTGCGTCCTCCGCCCATGGAATGGCGCCCGTCATGTCTGGCCTATTCGATCCCTTGCCTCACGTTCGGAAGCACGAAGCGAGAGCCCGAGATTGCGTTCGCTGCGACACCCGCCCTTGCTTGGAATTCCTGGACTTGAGCATAAGTACGGGCTATCACCCTCGCACCTCTACGGACGGTCGCCTAGCTACAGATTACCATGGACACTCCTTTTAACGCAATGGACCAGGTATTGCAGGCACAGCCCGAGAACTATGCTGTCTGGCAACCATACGGAGCCATGCAGCAACTCGACGTCGTACATCAGGGACGGCTTGCCTACGCCGGCTGGCAGCCACCCTTCCCAGGCAAGGCATCCGCACAGGAACACGAGCAGGACTGACTGTTGGCAGAAGGATACGCCGCCAGCCACTATGGGCCACCCCTCGGCCTACCACTTTTCGCCAGCGGTCTGCGATATCCACTGGCGATGACCGGAAACCTGGTCCCGCACCAGGTCACAGCATGCGATGGTGCTGGGTCTACCGGGCTCTTGTACGCCGTCCCAAGCAGCCGTGGAATGGAACACGGCGGAGTGTCCGCAGCGGCTGTCTTTGGGGGCTCCTCAGCAGTCCCGCATGCCAATACACTCGTCCGGGTTGCAAGAACAGGATACACGGGGCAAATTGTGGGGTTCTGCCTGGTGGACCATGTTCTGTACTCGAGGATCGCCTGCCCCTACTGTTGCTGCTGCACGATTGCGTGACTACGCAGCTGAAGGGGTGAAGGGCAATGACTTCAGATGGCGGGTGCATTGCATTGGACAGGACACAGCGCGGCGCCGCACTTTCTCGTTGACCAGCTTGTCTGGTGTCCTTCCTTTCCAGTGAGAGAAAGGTGATTCGTCTGCCTAGTTTGGCTTACAAAGGGGATGGCCGGCAAACTGGATAGCGGGCCGCCAAGGCTCACGTACGGCAATTCTAGGTGTGACAGAGCTCTTAGCAGACAGAGTGACCCAGGTCTGCATGTATGCGGAGAAGTGGTTAACGCGTCTCTGTAAAGTACTCGCTATTTGTGCTGGTGCTGTAGGAGAGTTGTAGTGGTGCCGTAGTGCACGATGGTGCGCCATGCGACGGCATGGTGGCGGCTGAGATGCCCTTACCAGCTGCAGACTGAACTGCTGCTGGGCAGCGTTACCCACGCTCAGGTGGGGTAGGTGCTGTTGGTCTGGGGAAAGTAGTCCGCCCCGGCACGTGCCCCAAACTATGCAGCTACAGAAAGCGTGATTGATTAAGTTAAGGGCCGCAGAACGATTCACCCAGGCGGACCGGCTCCACCAGCCTTGGCTATGAAGTCTATTTTCACTACTGGAGTACGTTCAGGTCCATCTCCTCAAGCTTAAGACAGTATATAGTCTTTTCAATTGTGAGATGAACCCCGAAATGAAATGCTGTAGCATCGCCAGTGATTACACAGTAACGAGTCTGTATCACTGGCCAACGTAGAAGGGGGGCCAATTAAGTCCGTTGCCGTGGGGTCCTAGTGTCCGTGTCGAGCAGAGGCTTTGAGGGTGAGCGAGCTCTGTGAACGGCGGTACATAGAAGTGGTAATTGAGGTACAATTCCATCCGGTTTGCAGAAATACGTTCTTATATCCCCCCAACCCTATTACGATGAGCGCGCTCGATGTACGTGTTCGTATTCAGCACCATTGCACAAAGTCTCTGCTCGCCCTTACAGCACTGACCACACACACCGACACCGTGTCACAGAGCGTCAGCTTTAATTTTATGATGGCAATATGGAGTTCGATTTGTGTAGACAATCAAGCAAGGCATGGCTGGCTGATTGGAATAAGCGGGGATCCGAATGAAAGAGTTGAGCGAAGTGAAAAACAGGATAAGTCGACAAGGGCTCACAACATACTATGAGCGCCACAGAAAGATACGAAGGTTAAACAGCCAGTGACTCGGTATTAGGAAACCGGCATACCGGAATCGCTGATGGTTGTGCCTGCACGGAAGGTGGGCACGCATTACCACCGCGAACAAGGATGCAGGCATCAAACTATGGTCTGTATGGCTGGAAGCCTGTACACCTTCGGCTGGTGAACGGCTCCAAATGACGAGTAGCGGCATGCATTAGTGTATGTTGTGGCCTGATCTTCACCATGATATGAGCCTTGGCTATGCTTCTGCTTTTGTGGTAGGCGCTAAGCCACGCATCAGAGCGTGCATTGTGTTACCACAGCAGCTTCAACATGGACCTATGGAAAATCGTTCCTTTGAAACAAGGGCGGACACTAGTAGGAACCGGGACCTCTACCCGCCCCGTCCGCACAACCTGACGAGGTATCTATCCGCAGAGGAAAATGATCTGTTACCGGAAGTATTGATGTGCAGCAACACGACAGGGTTTCCTGTCCCTCTGACACACCAAATACACATGACACTGTACTATGCAACCTCCAAAGCTTCGTGGTGGATGCAAAACAGAAAGCCACACATGATATCTATAAAATACCACATGGACATGATACTTTCGATGGCATTTTCCTCCGAGGGGGTTACATACATATGCACCGGCTATATCATGGCCATTCTATCCAGGATTTAGCTGAATGACCCTAACCGATAGATTCAACAATGACCTCACATCGTCGTCATCGGCTTGCATCAGTTGAGGAGTACGATTCCAATTGAGTAGAGGCTGTTGTATGCCTACTGGCACACGTGTAATGACCGGACGGGAGGAAGAGGCTTCGCCATATAAGAGCGCACCTAGCTTCGTGCTGTTGAAATTGGCACCGGCAGCACAAATCCACTCCCATCGGATCGTCAATAAAGTTCAACGACTCAATCCTCATCCCATCTTTTTACTCGCAGTCTAAGCTCATCTCAAACCGGACGGCTAGGCTCCTCGTATGTCTTACCTTGTTTATGGAACCTCCAACTTACAGAAGAGAGCAGGACAATATGCCGTCCTTAACGTGCTGCACCTGTCAGAAGTCGGTGAACAGTGTACACGCGGACTGCGGTGCATGCTACTCATGCTGCAACTGTTCGAAGAAATCGGCACGGACGTGATCCCAGGAAGCCTACCCGGTATAACGCTTGGTCCGGTTACGGTCAGAAGACCTCCTTGTATCACGGCTATCTTCCAGTGCATATGAGACATCCTTTAGGGATGGATTAGGTGGAACTTGTTAACCAGTCACTGTCGCTTCTGCCGTATTGTTCCAGTTACGATCCTTGATCGGAAACAAAGATAATATCTGAAGGTTTTGCTCACCGTCTAACGCATTGGGTTCCTCTTTCTCGGTTCCTATGGTACCTGCATCGTATCCCAGGACTGAGAGCTGTTGATCGCTGCACCCATAGCTGCCGGAACGAAACCTGTCAGGTCAAGTTCCTGACCGCTGCGCCTCATGAAGAAAGCCACGTTACAGTGGAGATCATTGTTGTAAAGCCACACATCGTATCGAATGCATGCATGACCTAAGCCTTGGCGTTTGTGGCCAATAAAGCGGCCATAAGATGACCATGTCCAAGCTAACTTTGCTCGAAATCATCGACCCCACCTCATGTTCCCCCCCTTCAGCGGCCGTAGCCCCTTCCTGTTCTTAGTACCTATTCAGTAACCGTGACTTCGACCGACAACGATGCCCGAAGATCTTGCGCTGACTACGCTTTGGCGAAAAAGCAGCCAAAAAGCGGCAGAGCTATATGATGGCGGGGCGAAGTTGTGGAAGAAGTCAGATCTTCTAGATATCGAACAACAAGTCGCACGCGGATCCCAAGAATTTACAGTCCGATCGATCGAGGGCCAACTGGTCACGATACACAACCCTATGTTCGACGTACATCAACCAATCTGGTAAGTACTTGTTCAGAAGCCTTGTTCCATGCTGGCCTGATTATTGTGTAGGAGGCCATACGTTAAATTTCAGGAGTACTGGCGCCTTGTGAAAACACGACCGGACGGCTCCCCTGACACCTACCACTGCTCGTACTTAGTCGATTGGAGCAACCAGGCTGCCCGGCGTTTTCGCGGCCTTATGGAAAACTCGAGCTCGGTCTTTAACGAGAAGAGGTCTTCTTGGGAGACGAGCACAAGCTGTACCTTACTGAGATCCCAACTCGGTAAGCTGCTTGGTACCAGGAAGGTGACGAAGGTGATTTGTTTCGGGCTAGGTGATATGTGTCGCCAACCTCCGGAATGGTTCCAGAGGCAAATGGCGTCAAACGGTGGTAGTCTGGAGTCTACTGTGGACGACAGCATGGTCCAGCATTCGATTGCTGTGACCCTCGCGGATGTGTGCTGCAAAGATGAGACAAGCCACGTCCAGTTGTTGGCCCAGGACCCCGACTATACGGAACAAACGAAAGCGATATTGGAGCGAGCCGGCTTCACCATCATTGGCAATTTTGGAGCTGGAGGCTTCGCGGAGATTGATGGTAGCTCCGTGGTCTTCTCCGTTTTTCCTGAGGCGCCAGTCAAGCAGATCATCGCCGATGTTGCACGGCCTGCTGTAATAATCACCAACGGGTTCACGACATTCAACGACCACGAGTAAGTTATCCTTCTTCTGCTCATTGGCATTTCTAAATAGCAGGCCAGGAAACCGTGGGCCGATGCCGAGTCGCCTCGGACAAGACAGATGTGGCAGGACTATGAAAGCATTGGTTTTCCGGTTGCCCCTGAAGACACGCATCTAATAAGCAAGTTACGGGAGCTACAATTGTACGTCAGGAAGGCAATCGACACCGCCGAAGGTTGAAGATGACGCGGATGTCCCTTCTAGGCGCAGTAGTTGGAATCAAAGGAAAAGTATAGACGTGCAGAACCTGCTATGTAGGATGCCTTGTGCGTGGTACTTCTATCACGAACATGGTGTCGATCGGGTGGGACTCCTTATCGCGCCGACGGTATGTACAAGGGACCGCCAAATTCACGGTCGAGAGGCAAATGCTGCTTAGAGCCTATGATTACGTCGAGGCTGTCAGTTTTATGCGCATCTTCATGGCCTGCTTGACGGATGAACAACAATGAAAGGCTGGACGCAAGCTCCAGGTGCTTCAAGCTTTACTTTTACGGAGCTTCAATAGGTTAGAAGAACTTGAAAAGATCAACACGGAGGAACATACTGCTTCCGGTGGGATGTAGAGATATGACGAGCGTACTGTCGTTCAGCGTCCAGACTGCGTATGCGGGTTGGAGGCGAAGCAGATAGATACAGTACATGAACGCTACATCGGGTGGCGGACGTAACTGGTACCTTCTTCTCGACCATACAGTTAGGCGACAATGCGACGCCCATGCCATTGCTACGGGAGTCGGTCGTGTCACATCGTGAACCATCGCCGACGTTTCTGCGTTGTCCTTTCATCTGGTTATCGTGGTGGAGACCGTCCCGAGCGCACGTCACCCTGTCGGATCCGCTGCGCGGTATGTTGCGCAGTTGAGCACCACCTACCGGCCTGGTGGTATCGAGTCGATCGGATCGGTGAAGGGATGCTGGTCATTGCATGGGCGGAGTTTGTTGTCGACGGGACGTAAAAGAAGTAGGCGAGGCGGCCATGCCGGCGGTCGTGAGAGCAGCTTCAAACGGAGTAGCATCTTCGTTAGCGCACGCGTGTTCATAGCTACGGTAGCAGTGCTAGATCGGGGGGAGCAGGCGAAAGTGGGATCGTGACGAGCGACGTCAGCTGGGTACACGCTGGCTCCGAAGGGAGTCAATCGAAGGCATACCCGCCAGGGAAGCCTTTTGGTGCCACGTACGAAGCGGAGGGCGTGCTGAAGGTCGAACAAGGGTACTTGCCTGCGCAGTGGGGGTGGAGATGCTCACTGTCGGTCGGTTGATGGCAGGGAAGCGCTACGGCTCGGAGATGGAAGCTGGACGAACTCCAAGTCGCAACCGACGCGCCGCGTGCTCCACAGGATTCCCCGCGCTTTGGCGAATGGTGGGCTGCGAACGCCCCACCTTTTACTGTGCCTACGTTCCAAAAGCCCTTTGGCGTATAGCTG